>OX388264.1:2500000-5000000 GCA_947579855.1 Anticlea derivata
AAAATAAACGTTCTTTCTTCTTTCTTTCTTCCTATTAGGACGAGGCCGTAAAATGTCAAAACGCTTCAGCCATCGCGCTCGCTTGCTTGCTAGCGCGTGCTGTCACTTACGGTAATGGTATATCAGATGAGGCTTGGAGTTTATTGCGCACGACACCTACCTGCCATAAAACCCCAAGAAGGATGCCTTCAAGGGTAGGTAAAGCAGGGCTTTCTATAAAATGATGATTGTGAAGACCGTAATATAGCGAAGAAGCAAACGTCTCCACTGGGTCTCGAATTTATGGTATTGCAAGTGTGAACTTTACCTATGAAATTAGCGTTTTGTATGGGCTACTACTACTTGTACTTGTATAGTATTAGGTATGTTATCTGTGGTATGGGTAAACTCAAACGGTATAAAAATACAAGGTGATTCATTATGTAAAATGAATCACCTTGTATTTTTATACCGTAATAATTTCATAGGTAAAGTTCACAATTGCAATACCAAAAATACATGTATGCTATCCTCCAATTGGAATAAATAGATAGATAGATAAAAAAAATATTTGGCACCACAGACACACACAATTAACATAGTTAAACAATTACAAACATAAATAACAGTTTAATTAATACAGTTTAAATAACAGGAATAGCGTTTGTTCTTTTTTTTAACCGACTTCCAAAAGGAGGAGGTACTCAAGTCGGCTGTTTTTTTTTTGTGTGTATGTTACTCGATGTCTGCGCCAATAGTAACCCGATTTTGATGATTCTTTCGCTGGTGTATAGAGTATGATCCCGGGGTCATCCCTTTTTAATTTAATTCCTGAGGGATTGCAACTTGTCCCATTAAAACTTAAAAAAAACGTCATCATCTCTTGAAATCACGACTTGCCGAAAATTTTTTTTGTTGACTGTTGTATGGTATGGTAATTCCCGCGACTTCGTTCGGTTGAATATTTTTACATAAACTTTAAACTTAGGGGTTGTGTGTCGGGAATTCCTTTATGTGCACCCATACGTTACGCTACCCTGCAAATTTCATACTCTTAGGATTCTGGTTAGGCTCTGCGTTGATTTTCAAAGAGAATAAAACCACTACGTTTTATTGACAGTCAGTCAGTCAGTACCGTAAGAGTTAGTACTTAATATTAATGATGAATGGATGTCATACGTACTTTTGTTTTTTATTCGAAAGTTTAGGTGGCCAGTGTCATCCTCAGTAGGTGAGCAAAACGCAAAGAGGTTGTTAACAAAAAAAAGAGGTTGATATTGATCTTGTAAATATTCATGAATTTGAAGTCGGTAGTTTTTGTAAAAAATATCTTATTTTGTTTATACTCTTCTGTTGATTGAAAGCCCTTTTCAGTAAAGTATACATATTATGAATCACTTGTATATTATTTCATCATCATCAGCCTGATATAGTCCACTGCTAAACATAGGCCTCCCCTAAAGAGTGCCATTCACACTCACAATGTCGTCGGTCCATCGGTTGGGTCCATTGGTTGAGAGCACTGGTGGAGTGGTAGTAGTGGCCTTCCGATCGGCAGGTTGTGGGTTTGAATCCCGGTTGTGCACCAATGATTTTGTCATTCGTAATGTTCGTGAGTTACTCACTTCTAACTACTTTACCTAATCAAGGCCAATATAATTGATTTGTTTTAGGATTAGATTGAGAACCTACCTACTATACATACTAACAAATGAGTTATAAGTAAGGAGTTCATTCCTACTAATATGTATCACATGTCTTTGTATTTTTAGTTTTAATTTTTTCTGTTACAAATAAAAAAAAAACTTAAACTTATTATAAAAAACTTGTCACCGTGAGACGTGAAAATCGAATAGCTTGACGGTTTTTGTTGGACGCTTTTCGTAGCACCATACAAAAACGGGAAGCTTTTCTCTTTTCACGTCTAACGGTGACATGTCAGTAGGTCACTAATATTGCGGACTCGGGCCTCGGGCATCTCCGCTATAACACGACAGTTATTTCTGGAAATCTTGTCGTAAACTGTTATGGCACTCATAAAATTCCGGAGTTGAAATTGAATGTTCAAAATTAGCTTACGTAGTTACCTCTGTTTTTTGGTAAGATGTTTAGCATGGTAAATAAGTGGGTATGATAGCTACGCAAGTACCTATTTCATCATCATATTTATTTTTTATGCCGTGGTGGCCCCGGCTGAAGAATAGGCCCCTCCATATCTACCTATCCGCGGATGTCGTAAGAGGCGACTAAGGGAAAAAAGCTAGGGGATGTGCAGCAGCGTCCCTCATTTTAAAAACGATAGCTCTAACTGCGCTCGCCAACCCGCATGCCCAGCGTGGTGAGTATGGGCAAATCCCCCCACATGATAAGGAATTTGCTCTGTCTGTGGGGGAGGCCATGTTCAGCAGTGGACGTCGAACGGCTGAAATGATGATGATGATGATTAATTTATTCAATAAAATATTTATAATCGTATTAGAAATAACTTACGATTAGATAATATTAAATTAGATCAAATGAACAATCGTGCTTTTAAGATGGAAAATAAATTAAATGTCAATTTGATCAAAAGAGAAATTATACATTATTACTGCGGGTCGAAAACTGTAGATGACAGAGTAAAAAACAATTATATTACTTTTTAGTAGAATTTAAGTTGAGATTTTTATATTTTCTCCCCGTTTTTTAATTATTTAAGATCATTACGGCGCGATAGTACACATTTTTGAACTACCAAATTTCATACAGATGATAAACAAATATACATACAACGCCAAATCGTCCTAATTATTCGAGATCTACACTCACTTAGCTCGCACGATCAATAATAATAAAGTAGGATAGCAGATTTATTATTAAGGGTAGCAAATCGGATACAGCATAAAGTCAAGTGCTAATCACTTCATTCAAGCAAAGATATAATAAATTACAACATTCCCACAAATAATCTCATTAAATAAATAAATATTCCGGACATATTCACACAGTCAACTGATCCCAAACTAAGCATAGCCTGTACTATGGGTACTATGGATAAATATTTAACACCCAGACACAGAACAAACATTTGTGCTTATCACACAAATGTTTGTACAGTGCGGGGATCGAACCCGCGACCTCTAGCGCAGAAGGCAGAGTCATTAATCCGACAAAGCATTTGACAAAGGCAATTTAGGAAATATTTATTAAATATAAACCTCCAAACAAGTTTGGAGATAATAGGGCTCTTATACATAGTCAGCCTGGCATCAGGTTTGATGACCGAGACGCAAGGGGTGCGAGTTCGATTCCCGCTGCGGGACAAATGTTTGCATGATCTGCAAATATTTGTTCCGGGTGTTGTGTTGTGGTACCATGGTACTCATTGTTTCTGATACCCACGACACAGGTAATCCCAGTGTGGGTTCAGGACTATGTATGTGACTGTTGGGTGTTATTAATATTCTATTGGGGGAGGCCTATGTTCAGCAGTGGACTTCATCAGGCTGATGATGATGATGATTATTCTATTGATAAGCTTAGGCATAAAGGCATAAGTGTAATGGCCCATTGGTCCCATAGTCATTACCTCATCATCATCAGCCTGATGAAGTCCACTGCTGAACATAGGCCTCCCCCAAAGAGTTCCATGACGAACGGTCTTGAGCCTTTTCCATCCACCGACTTCCCGCAACCTTAACAATGTCGTCGGTCCATCGGGCGGGGGGCCTTCCAACACTGCGTCGTCCGGTTCGTGGTCGCCACTCGAGAACCTTTGTTCCCCAACGGTTGTCGGTTCTGCGAGCTATATGGCCGGCCCACTGCCACTTCAACCTGCTAATTCTGCTAATTCTAAAACTGCGACGGTAACCACTTACCATCAGGTGGGACGTAAGCCTGTTTACCTCCGTAAAACAAAAAAAAAAAAAAAAAAAAAAAACTTTAAAAACAAATCTTGCACAGGGATTTTTTTAATAAGCTTTAGATGGATATGTTTTGAATAGCCTACACTTTTTATTGTACTTACTTACTGCTGCTTTTGAAATGTTTTGTAGAACTTTTTTTTAATTTGTCCAAATACTTTCAAATCGAGTTTTTCAAGATATAATGATTCAAAAATGTTTCAAACGGTAACTAAACTGATGCCTCAGCGTTTGATAGGGGCCTAAAGCTTTCCCGATACTGTTTTCGCATAATTAGATTATCTCCAAAACAGAGGATTTCTCGAAAACAAGGGACAAACTTTATCTTTAATACTAGGCAGAGATTAGATCACGCTCCGGAATAATTTATTAGTATCGATCTATTGAATAGGCTTGAGTCCATTTTATGCCTATACCCTGTTAAAAGGCTCTATAGAGGTTATTCCATTATACCTAAGCACAAATTTATTCCTGTTATAGAATCAGAATTTCCTTGGAGTATAAAAAGGCGTTTTTATTTAAATTTACTAAAAAATCTTGAATAGATCTTGATGAGCTTCGTTTCCATAAAGGTTGAAACTTTTAGATTTCTATAAATACATAAAGATAATATAAATTTTATTTTCTAATACAGCGACGACCAAAGACGACTTTGGTCTTTGGTTAAACTTTGGTAAATTAGTTTGTGTTTACATTTATTTTATGATTAAGGTTAGTTTAGACACGATTGTATAATTGTAATTGAATAAATGAAATGAAATGAACACTGGACATTGTAATAAAATTACTAGGGTTATTTGACTACCTCATAGCTCAGTTGGTAGTAACTCTGCCTTCTGCGCTAGAGGTCGTGGGTTCGATTCCCGTACAGGACAAACATTTGTGTGATAAACACAGATGTTTGTTCTGTGTCTGGGTGTTAAATATGTATCTATTATGTATATCAGTCTCTGGTACCCATAGTACAGGCTATGCCTAGTTTGGGATCAGTTGACCGTGTGAATATGTCCGGAATATTTATTTATTTATTTATTTTAAACACCTTAGAAAATAGGTGAAGCTACGCCTGTCCCTCGGGAACAAGCCTAGAAGAATCAGGCAACAAACACGGCTTTGTGCCTATAATTTTTTTCGATGATCCTTTTCATAAAATAAAATGTAGAGCTAAAATTAAAAGCTTAGCTTGTAAAGGGGCTTATTCTAAATCTAATAGGAAATAGAGTTTATTCTACGACTATTGGATATTCGTCATTTATCATAGAAAAAACATTGTGCATAAATCAACTGTTTTTTTTTTTTAAGAAATAAACTACTTTATTTACAGAAAGAAACTTAAAACTAATACAAGTTAATATTTACAAAATACACAAGAAACAGTTGAGCCATCTAAAGACCGTTACAAACGATCTATAGATAGCTGTTTTGGGTTTTACGTAGCAATCTTCATGTCGAATTTACTCGTTAGTAAATAATTAGTTTTATGTTGATAACAATTCCAAAAAACAGGTACCTTGAAAAAGTTCGGAAAAAATAAGGAACAGTTTGATATTTTTTACTCCTAGTATCCTTACTTTTCGTTGATAAAATATGTCCCTTTCGAGAAAGTATACATATTATGAATCACCTTGTAGGATAAAATAGCATTTATGAAGTTCTAAGAAAAACTCGAAGCCCTTTGAAAGGCTGCCTCAAAGCTTTATATGGGTAGTTGCGTTCCGGTCCGTTAACCGTAATTACTTTTCGGATTCCCAGTAATTTATCGGATTTCCTAGCAATTCATCCGACGAGTCGGAAGCTTATTCTATTTAGTTCTACTAAATAATCAGACAGGAATAGAAGGAATAAAGAAAAATACTTTTATTTGTCAATTTTTATCCAATTAATTAGTTTTTTCATCATCAGTCTAATGAAGTCCACAATGAACGGTCTTGAGCCTTCTCCCTGTGCGTTTTCCGGTTCGTTGTCGCCATTATTCCCCTTACCTAGCAGATGTCAGTTCTGCGAGCTATATGGCTATATGTGTGGACAGTGAAATAGAAGTGAAGTAGGCAGCCTGCACTTCAACTTGCTAATTTTATGTCGAGCTATATCGATGATCTTAGTTCTTCTACGGATCAGATTTTAGATTCAGTTTATATCACATAGTGAAACTGTGAGCATAGATAGCTGTCTCCATAGCCCGGTGCAAGTCATTGAGCTTGTTTATGAGGCCAACAGTTAGCGACCAAGTTGCAGTGCCGTAGGTATATTATCATGAATCATCAATGGCAACACGCACTGATTGTTCTTAATTAATGATAGAGATACTTTATTAGAGAGCTTGGTTCATACATCCCAAAACTATTTTTATTTTAGTTCTAGGCCATACAGTTTTTAAGATACAATAACATTTAATAACCAATATAACGTGAGCTTCCTTTTGGTAAAGTTTCAAAGACTTCGTAGTTCAGATATGATTGGACATTAGGTAGAACATGCTAAATATAGATATTCAAAGTTTATCTTAGCTATGCCTCAAAGATCATCGAAGCACCAAGTTTTACCAGAAATCGCGAGATCGTTGACGAACCACTTCTTTGGGGGGCGGGTGTTTGTAAATTCTACCTATGTGGCCTTCAAATATGGCAGCTTTCAGCCCAGCGGCAGTCTCGGCGGACATAATCCACCCGCTTTATTAAGTTTTCACCCATCAACGGATAATCCAGTTGGTGTTAAACTTTCATAGAGAATATACAATGAGGCCGCAACTAGTATACTTATACCCTGAATGGAGTTATCCCTAGAATTGTATTTATTTATTTGATTATAGACGAGCAGCTTCCGCTGATGTGTCTACATCTCACAGTGTCGAAATTGAAAGTCTATTGTCATGTCTGGTTCACTTTTTAAAGCACTGATTTTTTGATTCGTAGCCAGTTGTCGAGCTTGTTTTTGAATGCATTGACAGAAGTAACAGAAACAACATCTTCCGTTAACATGTTCCAGTTGTGGACTACTCTGTTGCTAAAGAAGTGGTACGCAGCAAGTAGGTTATTAGGAGCACGAGCTAGCTTAAGTTGCTTTTCAGTATATACAACAGTCACATTATATATTACTCATCGAATTGATAAACTCCTGACTATATACTAACTATATAGGGCAGCTACTGTCCAAATTTCAGCTTTATAGATTCATTGGTTTGGGCTGTTGGTTGATTCCACGTTGAGGCCTTGTTCTTTTATATGTATATACAGATTATTTTTAGGTTAAATTATACTCTCTGAAAGAAATCGCTGCGTGTGATAAGACCGCCTATTGCAGGACCACAGTGTAAATATTATGCATACGTACATGTCTTACATTATGGCCTCAATAAGCATTACAGTATTATTCATCATCATCATTTCAGCCGTACGACGTCCACTGCTCAACATGGCCTTCCCCACAGACAGAGCGAATTACTTATCATGTGGGGGGATTTGCCTAACTCACCACGCTGGGCATGCGGGTTGGCGAGCGCAGTTATAGCTATCGTTGTTAAAATGAGGGACGCTGCTGGCCATTCCGTAGCTTTTTTCCCTTAGTCGCCTCTTACGTCATCCGCGGATAGGTAGATATGGAGGGGCCTAATCTTCAGCCGAGACCACCACGGCCTATAGTATTATTATATTATAGTTATTTGGACCCTTCTACGTCATAAATAGCCTCTACGCCGAGCAGCGTAGCACCGTAGCGTAGGGCGCAAACTTGATTAGATCTCCGCTCGCCTATGAGTGACGCAATTAACCGAGTGACGTCACACTGACCGTCAACAAAATACCCTAGTATGCTCCTCACGACGACGTATAGAAACTTAGTTCTTAGTTCAAAGTTCAAAAGTATTTATTTGGAACGGAAAAATAATCAAATGAAAACGTTGACAACTGCAAAAGTAAAAGTTGCACGTTATGTCTGAAAGTAACCATAGTCATGTATTTAGATATTCTGGTCAATCGCTCAACCATAGACAACCTAGCGTAGCGCATAGGCAAAAGGGCATATGTTAAGCCGCTACGGCATAGCGGCTCCTTAATGTATGCCTTTTTAAATTAAAAGATGGCAAAAAAATGATCCCTAAAAATATCCTAAAAGCGAATGAAATCAAATAAGAAATCATAGATATGGTGTTAATAACAGAAATAAAAATTATACTTAATACACGTATCACAACAATTTTACATAATTCTGAAGAAACAGTTGAGCCAAATATCTAAATACCGCACGATCTTTAGATAGCTCAATTGATCCAGATTACTAACAGCCGGAAGCGTCGTCCCCTGAGGAATGGCTACGAGATGGTAATTCTGATCCATTAGATTTCAATTAAATTCCAGAAACACCGTTTCTTGATCAAAAATCTGCGAAAAACATGAATACCTACTAACTTTTATATAAAATACTCTTATATAAAAGGGAAGCGTTGGTTTTATCTGACCCAGGGAGACTAATTTTGTTACAAAATTGTATTTAGGTCAATTTGAGAGTCATGGTGGCTTGTCAAAAGGTTTTAACAACAAAAGGTGATTCTTTATGAATTACCCCACTTTATTTAACGATCACACTGGTCTTTAACCAAGGGTCACAACGGCCAAATGTTATAGTCATGGTTATAGTTCTGTCATGGAACATTGCAGTCAAAAACCTGATTTTATCTTAAAAATATATACCGTTCTAGCTTCCGCCCGTGGCTTCGCTCGCGTGGTAGATAGATAGATAGATAGAAAATGCTTTATTGCACACCATAAAAAGTACAAACATTAACAAAAAAACAATAAAAACTAAACTATGTGATGAACAATGGGCGGCCTTATCGCTGAAGTAGCGATCTCTACCAGACAACCTTTGGATGGAGTGGACTGGATATGATTAAATAGGGGTATATCAGATGTCAATAAATTTTGATATAATGTTGTGCACACAACCTAAAAATTAAATTTTACCTACTAAACATTTTAACTACATATAATATATTAAATAATATGCCTACCATAAAAACAAATTATATATATATATTTTATACCTATATTAAAATTCACAATTATATAAACATTGATATATATACGTTATCAACAAAATAAAGAAATAAGCAAATGTCAGCGACAAGAGGACAAATAGTGATCTTGGTACCTACGAGAATAAAATCAGCCTATGTGCTATTTCAGATTATAATCTGACTGTGTCAAATTTCTATCCGTTTAGCGGTTTGATCGAGTACAAACATCCATAGGTACATGCATCCAAACTTTCACATTTATAATATTAGCGGGAAAGGGGATAGTGGGATTATCAATGCCGAATCGAATTTGAATTATTTATTTATTGAGATATGTACCTAGGTAGGTACAGTAAGTATCTAAGGCTCGTATTCAGAGACACGACTCAAGCATAGATTTAATCACAGATCAGCCGAACTCTATTTAAGTATTGAATCGCTTCTCAAACATAGCTTTTATTCAAGAACGGTACTTAAACTACTCTCAGCTGAATCGAGTCTCAAATCTGTACTCAAATGTTCTCGTTTACAGTTTGATTTATTTATAATTTTCGATCCGTTTTTCGCAGATATTTAAACAGCCAGGGTGGAAATAGAACAGAACTATAAAGTGAAGTATAAATATGCATCAAAGTACGTGTAACGGAACGAAAATGTAATTTGATTAATGTCAAATCAAATCTAAACTCAAGCACCGATTTCGTCTGATTGACGTTTCAGAATAAGCATTTACTCAGGTGAACTGTGATCATTGAAGCTATACATAAATACTGTTCAAGAATTAGAATCTCGCCTCAAATCCAGATTTAAGAGCAGATCAATGCTCGAGTCTTGTCTCTGAATACGAGCCTAAGTATGTATATTAACAAGTTATTTTATTAATGATCTTAACAATATCTAGGTAATTATATCCGAACAGCTAACATACACTTGAAAAGACTATACGTATAATTAAGACGCATCGGCTATCGACCGAAGTGCTCTACAAATGTCATGAATGAACTCGAAAACGATTGAAACTCGAGTCCTCTCGAGACCGGCCAACAATATTTGCGCATTTAGGTGCCTGTTGTGATTCAATCTATTCAATGACCAGAGGGTTTGGTATTAATAATTAAATCTATATTCCGGACATATCACACACGGTCAACTGATCCCAAACTAGGGATAGCCTGTACTATGGGTACCAGAGACTGATATAGGTATATAATAGATATTTAACACCCAGACATCAACCAACCAGACATCTGTGTTCATCACACAAATTTTTGTCCAGCGCGGGAATCGAACCCGCGACCTCTACTAACTGAGCTATGAGGCCAGTCAAATTCAATGACCAATGACGAACTCGGTGGCGCAGCGGATGTGTGCCTATCTGCGACGCAAGGGTTTTTATTCTCGACAAATGTATGCATGATCTGCAAATATTTGTTGCGAGCCTGGTTGTTGTGGTACCACGGTACTCGAAGTTTCTGATACACACGAAACAGGAAATCCTAGTGTGTGGTCAAATTTATTTCAATTCCATACATATTTTGACTTGTATGGGCATGTCATGAGGAGGGATGACAGTCATGTAACGAGAAGAGCGTTAGGTATGAATGTGGATGGATATAAGACTAAAGGAAGGCCGAAAAAAAGATGGATGGATTGTATTAAAGATGACATGAGTAAGAAAGATGTGAGTGCGGAGATGACGGCTAACAGAAGAGAGTGGAAGAAGAAAACATGTTGTGCCGACCCCACATAATGTGGGACAAGGGCAGGAAGAAGAAGAAGAAGACATATTTTGACTTGTCTTCTCATCGGTAATAGTATTCAGAGAATGTTACTTTATCGAGTAATGAGGAGGAGAGAAACATTAAAAAAAAATTGACAGCAATTGCCATAAAATAATGTAATTCAGATTTCAAATTACACTCCACACTTATTTTAGCTATCAGTGAACAGGTACTTACGAGGGCAAGTACTTATGAAGGTAAGAATCTTAAACCTCTGCGGTAGGTATTCTCAGATTTGATGAAGCTTAGGACCCTTAATTAACGCTCAAGAATGTTGAAGATAGCCAATTTAATCCCTAACATGGCAGATAATGTTTGTACTTTAATAATATCGGAATGGTTCTTTAGGTTCAAAACCTATTTAAGGGGAGAATTTTTGCCTGTCTTGCCAACATTAGTTTGCAAGACAGGCAAAACGAATTCTCCTAAACGGGGCATACCTAATCATGGCCTCGTTATTATGGCATCATAGGCCGTGGTGGCCAGTGCCGACTAAGGGAAAAAAGCTAGCGGATGGGCAGCACTGTCTCTAGTCATACTCACTACGCGGTCTCTTGTAAAAATAGGGATAAGATAAGATAAAAATGTTTATTGCTCTTTAGGGGTGGGGGGGTTCGGGGTCGGCAACGCGTGCGTGACGCCTCTGGTATTGCAATCGCTCATAGGCTACGGTAACCGCTTACCAACAGGTGGGCCGTATGCTTGTTTTCCACCTCAGTTTTACAAAAAAAAAAAAAAAAAAAACTTACACATACATCATTACAAAATACACAGTGATAAGGATGACAATAACATAAGTTTTCGATTAAAAATAGGGGACGCAGCTCCCCTAGCTTTTTTACCTTAGTGGCATCATACGACATCTACGCGTAGGTACGAAGATACGAAGAACTCGTTAGGCATTTGATAGTTGGAGCAGTCGCGGAATAAAATTAAGCTTCCTGGAACTTGCTTTGTGGATCGGAGTTTATGTGAGTTGATCTCGTTTTGTGTTACAGTCAACAAGCGAAGTTGATGGCTTCGAAGAATACTGAATACTGAACACAAGTCTGGCGCAAATACTACAAAGCTTACATTTTTTTAAATAGTTTAAAAACATTTCTTTGGCATATAATTTAAATACCTAGTAAATAAGTTGATTTATGTGTATGAAAGTTATTATCCTGTATATTTACTTAACTCAGAAAATAAGGTTTTATAGACTAAAATGGTATACTTATTAATGTTATTAAAATATACATAAACATAATAGGTGGTACCGTAAGCCAAGAAAGTGGTGTATCTTTCAGTTTTGTTTTAGTCTCCTTATTGCCTAAAATATCAGTAAAGTTTCAATCTACATTATTTTCAAAATTAATGCGATAGTTATAAATGTCAGATCGGCGGAAGCGAAAATAATCTTTAGCTTTAACTTGCAAATGATATTCAATCTTAGAGAGGTATAGCAATTTTATGGCCGACCGTACTGGTCTACATTTTTAGTTTGTAAGTAGCTCGAGCTTGTTAGTGAGTTTCGATGTTCGTTTGTTACTCGATCAAGCCGTAACGGCTGAACCGATTTGAATTAAATTTTTCAGACATAACAGATTAGTGCTTGGCTACTGATAGCAAATATACCTCCTACAAGTTATTACCACGCAAGCAAAGTCTTCAATACGGCTGTGGCTCCGAAATCTTTGGGTTTTTTTTGTTTACAAAAGATGGGAGCGGTCACGCTTACAACATTTTCATGATAATTTCCACGAAGACTTTTAGGTCATCCCTGCAACCCATTTAGTTTTATGGGACCTTTCCTGTGATTTCATATTTTAAGAACCATCTATGGATTCAAATGAATTTATCTGCGTATCATTTTGTTAAAATCGGTTCAATACTTTTGGCTGTGCGATGTAACAAACAAAGGATGCATAAATATCTGCCTGTGTCAAAAGCCTTCCTCCGTAGTTGGAAGAAAATAGAAAAATCCTAAAAAAGAGGCTATTCGGAAGTGTTAACATGCTACGGTGTACACCCTGCATAGGCTGTAGCAGCGTAGCCCGTAGACAAACCTACCAACTAGACAAAATCCTCATGCTAACGTCATACAGATAACGGAATTAGCCCACCAACATTGCAGCAGTGACGTGACATATCACAAGCTAAAGCGTTCAAACGGCATGCGATATGTCCTTGATATGTTATAAAAAACGTTTCAGAAAGAGCCTAACCTCTACTAAATAAAGTCAATTTTGAGTTTGACATTTGATGATCTACAATATAGCTCAAACGCAAGCTCATAAAAGTCCAACTCAAAATCAACTTTATTCAAAAGGGCAATTTTCAAATAAATTGTATACCTATGACATATCGCACGCACCCCGTTTGAACACGGCTTAATGCCATTTCCATACAATTCGATCTTTCCGCTGGATTAGGCTAGGCCGAATGAAATGTAGCTTATTCACGATAATAATCATGAAGCATCGTTCGTGGAATAAATAATTCTCCAACTTCACGATCGAAGCAAAAAATATTTTGTCAACAAATAAGAACCAGATAAAAAATAATTAATTTGGAAACTCGCGAAAGCCTTATTTTTATATTCCGTATCCGAGAAGAGGAATGTCGGGAAATAATTGCACATGAGGAGGATACGACGCAGTAAACCGAACAGTACCGCAAGTCGTGATAAAAGAAAAGCTTGCTACGGGGTTATCTACGAATTGCTACGGAAAAGCTTTCGTGGCATCTTGCCTAGTCCTTCTCAGATCAGCTATGTAAGTTAAACAAAATCCAGCGTGATCATCAAATGGATGGGTGATTTTTTCTTTTCCAACGAATGATCGGCTGATCTGAAAACCAGCGCCGCTACACTTCGTGTGCGGCATCAATGCTGAGATGGAACCTTTTTTGGCTCACGCATGCACCTCGGCACGGACTAATGAATACCCTAGTTTTGTTACTTCCTACCTACTTTTGTTTTGTTTCCTACCTACCTTTTTGTATTGTAACCTGTACCTTGTGTATTTTTTATTATTTTATGCTGTAATGGGTGTCAAAAAAAATTTATGTATTTTCTTTCTTCTTTTTTTCTTATCTCGATGAAATATCCATAAACGTGAGAAAGGGCATACTTGTTATCCGGGTACCGCGCGAGCGAAGCCACGGGCAGCCACTAGTAAAATATAAAATATTGCATTTCAAGCCATCGCAGCTTGTAACCTATGGGAGTCTCAAAATATCCGTTATCAAAATTATCGACCTAGCTGGAAAGTGTTTGTTTTTCACAACTGATTTATTTACACTATGGCACGTCTGCGGCTGTAATACCGCACGTCTGCAAGTAATGAGAAATAGGATTAGTTTCTGTGGTAGGTATTGTTGATAGCGGAACATTGCTCAGCGGAGTATATATTATTAAACAATAAAGATGAGTCACTGGACCCAGGAGACCATTTTATTACTTGTGATTTTGTTTGATGGATTTATGGACTCTACATAATCCTACTTCCTACTAATATTATGTATCCGAAAGTTTGATGTTTGGTTGTTTGTTGTTCAATCAAGCCGGGGCGCCTCAATATTTTATCCTACATTCAAAATCAGTTGGAAAACATTGTGAGGAAACCAGTAAGTATTCTTATAAGCAGCGATGGGCTTGCGGGCATGATCCTAAATGTTTGAAAGTCTCTGACCCTCTTCAAGGATCTGATCTCCTGGAGATCTGAGAGGTTATCTACCGTGCTTTGGGATAAAAGTCGAGGGAATATTTATTTTCTTTTACTCTTCGAAATCAGTTGTCGACTAAGTAGGTAAAGATGACGGAATCGACAAACCGTTCGTGCAGCAATTGGCACCGAGTGTAAAATTGCTGCGAATGCTCCAATTTGCATCTCCATTCTGCGCTGCAGCGTCTCGACTCATTCAGTGAACAGGCAGGCTATAGAAGTGATACTTAGAGCTCGACACTAATGTCGATTCTGTGTACCTAGCGCTAAAATGATGACCGTCCTTGTTATTTCAATGTATACCTAAGAAATAGACAGCAACAATTTTAAAGATGATAATGCCACAAAAAATCGAAAATCTTCTTCTAAAAATACAGTACCATAGAACAAACTTCATTGAACTGCAATTAAAATATTTTTGACAGTCAGAGTAGACAGACATACGGATAATAAAGTGATCCTTTAAGGGTTCCATTTTCTCCAAATGAATTACGGAACGCTGAATAGAGTTTCAGTTAGGTAAAGTAACTGAGTGTAAATAAAATTAAATAAAATATCGGGACCTTCGTATTTTTGTTAAATCTAAATAGCAGGCAAGTTGCTATTGTAGATACTTATTTAATTGGGTTGGTATCGTAACTTATAGGTCCTCCTAGAATCGAATTTTCTGCACTTAGGTACGTAGGTTATGAGCAAACTTTACCTACGCAACCGATTCCAAGCCAGTTGTTTGTTAAAACGTGAGCGTTATTTTATCACGCTTAATTAATTTGTCGCTGAATGCGGGTCTCCGAAACAAGAACTTTTTAATTTTCTCAAGAATCCGTTGAAGTTGGATTGTTTTCGCGATCAAAGTGTTTCCCTTCCCAGTGAAGCCCTGAAGAAGTGGGGATAAGAAGGCGTGGCCAGATCGTTCAACAGGTCCGCGCTACTGTTATACTTCTGTGGCCGTGGTCCAGACGATCGATAGCTGGAGGCTGAGACATGCGCGTTCAGTGCGACCAACATGAGAACTTTGATACTCCTCTCGCTGTCTCTACTGGCTCCAGGTGAGTTCTGATCTTCTATCTTATAACATCCCACTGCTTATGCTCCCTTAGTAGTGTCCTGAAAGTGTGGTAGAGAAATCCTTGCTGTGCCGGTGGATAACGGGACTATTCGTCATAGAGCCTTGTTAGGCAAACGTCAGAGGTGTTTTGTGTGTTCTGCGCAGACTCGGTAGTTCGGCCACAATCACATAGAAAGCAGATTTTTATAAAGTTGTGTTAGACGGACCTCAGAAATCCGGTCAGCAACGGACTTCTTCCTGAATTCTATCCAGTTCTGACTTTTTCCGGTGTAAGTAAGGCCTTATTACGTCTATTCACGTACCTAGATGATTTATACAGCAGAAGGTGGAACTTTCTTACTCACTTACAGGGCGCTGTAGTGCCCGGGACATTATTTAGATGGAGAAGGCTTGCCCAACACCTATACCATCCTCTCAGCCTAGTGAACCTTATCCACAGGAAAGACAAAGTCAGCATCAATAGGTGTGTGCTCAAAACCAGTGGCGGATTTGCCCTAAGGCCCAGTAGGCCTGGGCCTAGGGCGGCCAGATATTAAGGGCGGCAAATCAAGACCAAAAATTTTTAGAAATTGTCGCGGAAAAGCTCATCATCTCGGATTTACTTTACAAATTAGTAGGTAGCTATTATAGTTAATTAAATTTCTGATTTCGATTAAGATAAAGTTGGCAATAAATTCATTATGTACCTAGTGTAATTATGGGTGCTGAGAAAGGGGCGGCACGTGTCCTGGGGCCTAGAGCGGCCAAGACTGCAAATCCGCCACTGCTGTGAAGAAAAGCATCGTGAGGAAACGCGGCTTAGTCAGCTCCTGACGTATTGACCATGTCTTTCCTGTGGATAAGGCCGACAAGGCTGAGAGGTTGGTATACCTAGAGGTGCTGGGCAAGCTGAATCCATTTAAACATGTCCCAGGCACTACAGCGTACTGTAAGTGAGTAGAAAGTTCCACCTGTATAAATCGTCTAGAATGAGGCCTCACTTGCGGATTCAACCTGTTTTTTATGTAAATGCTATTCTTGCGCATTAGAGCTTTGCTGTCTGTTCTAGCACTTAGGCAAAATGGGACATAACTTTACTAAATAGGTACCTCACGGTAATAAAGGTTGAGGAAATTTTGTATTAGGCAGTGTCACCTACATTGTCTGATGATTTACAAGGTCTATGAATACTTCCCAATGTTTTTATTTTATGAGGACTATTCTATCCTTCCAGAGCACGGTGAGACGGACCTGCTACGAGACAGTGTCCACGTGACGTCAGCCGCCGCTAGGCCCCACAACGAGCTGTGGTGCTTTAACTGCCTCACAGAAGTCCCTGACGACCGCTGTTCCGCCATCCACAGAAATGACACCGCGCTGGGAATCAAGTGTCATAATGATCGGCGCGTTTGTATGGTACGTTTGTAAAAATCTTGGTTACAACCTCTCCAACGGACTCTAGTCTATGGCCTGAAAGAAGTCCGTAAATCGAGGACTGATATGATTAAAGTGCGGGTCCACACAGCACAGCCTTACGCTGTGTAGACTGTTGCCCAGACAAAAGTCGGTGTGAACCACATCACGGGCGACACCGCATGTAGTAGAGACATCATCGGCACGAACTACAGACTGAAGGATCCACAGATGGGTGCCGAGAGGAGCGTGCAAGGCAAACACTTGGCTTAAAAAAATACAATTTTATACTTATAACATTTTTTTAATAGTCACTGTTTGAATAAACCTAGATGCAGAATGCACCCCCCTGAAAGTAGTTAGGTAATCCAGCCGGTGCCCATGCCTCGTCACCGGCACGTGACGAGGCACCATACGTCTCATTTGCACCAACATACGTCTGCACAAACACGCTGCGCAGACTTACCAAAGTCGGTACCGTGTGGACGACCCGTAATGCGCCTCGTAAAGGCTTTCAACTTATTGGCAAATCACGAGACTAAAACCATTTTATTTTCGTAGGTCGCTTCGCTCGCTAATCTCCCTCAAGCAATCAAATCGCATTTCAGGTAAAACGATACTCGTACACCACATCCAACGAGAACACCACGACCGCGGTGAAAATGTGGGCACTAGAGCGGAACTGCACGAAGCACTGCGAACCCGGCTGCATCATCATCGGGGAGAGAACTAAGCTCTACGCATGCACATCATGCTGCACCGAGGATCTTTGCAACTATGACTCGGCGAGTAACCTCCTTGCGCCTGGTTATCATCACGTGTTCCCGCTAGTTGTGGTGCTGGCTTTGACTTTATGAACTATGTAAAACATGCATTGGGATTGGGAACAAGAAGGATTAAGGGTTAGGTAGGTAGGAACCACTCAAAATTAAACACATCAAGATGTAGATTAATTTAAAATCAATTTATGAAAATTTGCTTTTATCTTAGGCATTTAATCATTATGTAGATACCTAATTAATCATTACCTATTATTAATTAATTATCATTATTTAATCATTTTTATTTAACTACTGATACGTAGGTAGGTAGGTAATCGGAATATTCAGGCAGTGCCGGATTTATATTTTTGTTGTGTAAGTCTGCGTAGGCCGCGACAATTTGTGCCGCCTGCCTTACTTCCTATCACTCATTTGTGTATATTGGTCTGTAGTGAAGTAGAAAGAAAACATTGTAGGGTAAGTCCGGGGGAGTTGGCCCTACTAACTTTGAGGACCTATTGTCAGGATACTATAATGAATGAAACAACCATTTTAATCGTAAACAAAACTTTAGTTATATTTCTTACTAAATCTTAATCATAATCAGTCTCAAAATCAAAAAATATTTAATAAATTTAAAAAAAAAACACCGTTGGCTATCTCGTTGGGTTCGGGGGTAGATGGCCACTACCCTTTTTGCGCTTTCCCTTGCCTTTAGAGTCTTTGAGTTCCTTTTTAGGGTTCCGTACCTCATTTGGAAAAATGGAACCCTTATAGGATCACTTATAAATGGCAAAAATAAATCTCACTGGATTTATTTTTGCCATTTATAAGTCTGAAATTATCTCTATATATATTTATCTGTCCTCATAATTCTGAAATTTGGAATTCTAAGAGCTTTTGTGACATAAAAAAAAGGCAAAAGGCCAAAATTTAGGAATTTCGATGTTTTTACCGCTAAATCTGGAGATAAAGTTATATTTGTGCAACCTGTACGTACGAGCAACCGCAAAATATAAGTTTGTCACTTCCTACACTTGGAATTTTGATTTTCTGTAAAGGTGTCACACGCACATGTCCGTCTTTATTTTTGGACTTTTTCATCCCAGTTGCCTCGTGTAGCTAAAGCACGTAGTTGTTTGGCATCTATAAAAACATAATAAAGAAGAAATATTCTTGAAATAAAACATTAGATTTTATGGCCATCTCCCCCCAAAAAAATAAGGCCTTTCCCGTACGACCAACTCCCCCGGACTTACCCTATACCTACATTGTATATAATAAGCAGTACCTAGATATTATGTTTCTTCATAAGTACATAAAATTAATAGGTACTTACCTTCTGTAAATTTTTTAACCGACTACAAAAAAGGAGGTTCTTAATTCGACTGTACCTTTATTTAATGTTTTATTTGTGGAAAACTAGAGATGAAACGAATACCTGGTAACGATCTAGTTTTACTATCCTGCTGGATACAGTACCTACCTCTATGTAATAAAAGCTCAATATCTATCCGGTGGATAACGGATGGTGTTTTCATGACTGTAAAAAAAATCATGAAATCACGCCATTGTAAATTGATTTTTACATAAGTTAAGTAGGTTTAAAAGAAACTGAATTCTATTAAAAAAATTGTAAATAAAAAAATTGTTCTTTCCTGTTCTTCATGAAAAATAATATGAAGATTTTTCATGAAGAACAGGAAAGAACAAAAAAATTGTTGCCATGTGAAGTATAAATAGCATGCCGGAATCGCTGGCCAGAACTTTGTAACAATAATGTCAATGTCAGAACTGTCAAATTCAGTTAAATCAATGTCAGGACACCACTATTGGTTTGTCAAACTTGTCAAGTGTCAACAAACAATCAACAAACAACATTTTTGATTGTTTTGTAATTGTGTAGCCTTCTTTTCTTTCCTTTCGTAATAATTTTTCGTCTCAATACTAGATTAAACTCTAGCAATGTCTATAAGTGTAATATCGTCAGTTCGTGGCAGATTACTTTCTTCCAACGCCAACAAAATGGCAACGAGGCAGTCGAGCGATATGGGCAAATTCCGCGAAGTTCTAAAATCAGCGAAGAATGTTGTGATCCTATCCGGTGCTGGAATGAGCGCTGAATCCGGTATACCGACGTTTCGGGGAGCCGGTGGTTACTGGAGGAAGTATCAATCATCTTCTTTGGCCACGCCAGAAGAATTTAAAAGTTCGCCGAGCTTGGTGTGGGAGTTTTATCATTATCGGCGTGAAACAGCAGCAAAGGCACAACCAAATCCGGTAACTAACCTAAGTACCTACTACTGGGTACATGTTGTTGACAAACAAGCTTGCCTTTGTCTGTAGGTACCCATGTACATGCCTATTTTTTTATCTGCATGCCTACTTTCAAACTAAATAATATTGAGCTTATTGTCGTTCATCCTGTTTTATTTTACAGGGTCATGTCGCAATAGCAGAATATGAAAAAAGGCATGCTTCAGACAAGAAAATAACAGTGATAACACAGAATGTGGATGGTCTGCATGCTAAAGCCGGCACTAAGAATCTTCTAGAACTGCACGGATGTTTGTACAAGACCCGATGTACCAAATGTAGGGAGGTGCGGGATAATACTGACAGCCCTATTTGTGAGGTGATGTATAACTTGTAATTCATTACGTGCTGTCGCCCACAGCTTCGCTCTGGTGATACCTAACTAAAAAGTAGCCTTTGTTATTCCACATTTACTACAGACATCCCAAATTTCATTACTACCTGTTCAGTTTTTATGGCATGTTACTTAAGTAACTAATGAATATCCTTACCAACTTTAGCATTTGTAATAATATTATTAGTGGGAGCTGGGATCAATGTAAAATCATCATTACCAGCCTGAAAATGCCAGCTCTATCATCTGTTTGTTATTATTTTGTTAGGGTGTAATCCATGTTGACCAACAATTATTAGACTAAACAAATACTTATGACACCGTCTTTAGGTAAGCGTAGTAAAGAATGCCTTCTGGCAAGGTTGGGCAGTGATCTGCTAGACACTGCATGAAAAGAGTGAAAGACCAGGCTCAGTATTGCATCTTAGGAAAGAGGTACATCCAGCAGTGGAAATATATGTTGATGATAACTGTACAATCTAGATAGAGGATATTTTCTAGCTAATCTTCTCTTTAGGTAGCAAAGTACCAGTTTATTAACACTCAATTTTAATTTCAGGCATTGAGAAATCGAGGGGCCCCCGATATAGAATTAGTGGGCTCTGACATTCCAGTGAAGAGTCTACCGCACTGCAAGAAGCCAGAATGTGGTGGGCTGCTCCGGCCACACATTGTCTGGTTTGGCGAGAACTTAGAGAAAGCCGTGCTGGATAAAGCAGGTACACACTATTGCCGTAATCTACACTAATTAAAACATAGCCAAATAAATAAAAAAAATATATTATAAAAAAACTCTCAGGAATATAATTCTCAAGATTAGTCCCAGCACATTCCAGACATGCCAATTTTCCAGTCCATTTTAGCACCATTTTAAGTTTATGGGCTTGCAACTTTTTTAGAATGTTGATGTTTAATAGCCATTCCGAAGCCTCTTTCTTATTCATAATCAGTCATTAACTTTATTAGCTTGATAACCCTTGCCTTTCCTTTTAAAACAGTAAACCAAAGAAAGAGGCGCGTAGACTTAGGCCCTAAGTGTATTGACACTACAACAAAAAAAAATCCCCTAATTTTTAGTTGTATTGTCATCATCATCTTCATATATAGCAAGTTGAAGTGGCAGTGAGTCTGTTCGGCAAGAAATTTTCAAGACAGCCCCCCACTAGATGGTGCTACAACCTAATAAAGGTTGCTGGGAACTGTTGAGTGCAGGCCAAACAAGATTATCACTCTGGCAATCTTTAGGGGAGGCCTCTGTATAGCAGTGGATGTCCAACACTTAAAATAATGATGATAAAGCTCTAGCTTCTCTTTTTTTTGGATGTGGTGGCCCCGGCTGAAGAATAGGCCCCTCCATATCTACCTATCCGTGGATGTCATAAGAGGCGACTAAAGCTAGGGGATGGGCAGCAGCATCCCTCATTTTAACAACGATAGCTCTAATTGCGCTCGCCAACCCGCATGCCCAGTGTGCTGAGTATGGGCAAATCAAGGAATTCATTGTCTGTGGGGGAGGCCATGTTAAGCAGTGTACGTCTTACGGCTGAAATGATGATGATGAAGCTCTTTATTCTCCTAATTTCACAGATGAAGCAATGGCAGCCTGCGAGGTTTGCATAGTCGTCGGAACATCGTCTGTAGTGTACCTGATAGTTGCAGAGTTCAATATAGAATCAACACCGGCAACCTCTGACTTTCATTATTATTTTGAAGGCCCTTGTGGGAAAATGCTTCCGCAGGTTTTGGCCGACTGAACTATGATAAAGAATGTGCTTCGAAAAGACGTGAAAGTTAAAGTTTATTAAAAATACTTACGGATGAACCAACTTGTGGATAGGTCTAGGATAAGTCTAGGTCTTCACAATAAAGGTTTGCCTAGTGTGGAGACCGCTGTATTGTTTCATTATTTTACCGTTTTCAGCTATTTACTAATGTTGTCTTATGTTACCAATATTTCGGATAACTATTGTGTCTGTTATTGTTGCAAATAAAAAAAAAAACATTTTTTTTTTTTTTTTCAAGTATAGTCTTGATAGGGCTTACGTCTTTGAGCCTTTTGGGGTTGGGTCCGTGGGGAAACGGGGCCCTCTCGTTTTCAAAAAGATATCAGGGCGTCTGATCGAAGCGACGCGTGACCCGAGAGCTGGCTCTTATTTGGCCCAGCGAATTAGCATTACCATCCAGCTTGGCAATTCCGCCAGCGTCTTGGGGACACTTCCGACTGGTAGTGATCTGGATCAGTTGAGCTATCTATAGATCGTTTGTAACGGTCTTTAGATGGCTCAACTGTTTCTTGTGTATTTTGTAAATATTAACTTGTATTAGTTTTAAGTTTATTTCTGTAAATAAAGTATTTTAGTAAAAAGAACTTAATTTTGAAATTTATGAAATTTTTGTGTACAAATATACATTATTTATAAATTTTGTAAATAGACTAGTGAAGTAGTGATATGTACTTGCTAGCAAAGACAATCTAATACAATACTTGGTACTTCATTTATTGCCTTTGCTATGTAGGGAGGGATTAATTAATTGTAAATATTTATCAAAATTGTTTATTGTTAAACTTATTAAAACTACAGAGCAAATCACAGTTTATCACATAAATAAATAATATTTAAACTAATTCTTGTTTTTATGCCGTCCAAAAAACTTTGCTATGCTGCCAATTGTTGGTCCGAAGTTACAGTTTGTAATCAATGATTTCTGAAACAAAATTTGTCAGTGTCGTCAAAGAGTTGCGCGTGAATTTGCTGAGGTCCTTATTCAATCGTGAATTGATACGCCATACAAACAGCGTATTTTATTGAAGATAATTTGATAATTTTCCAAAAGCTAAACTTTACTGCCAATTGGATTTCGAATAAGCTTCTTTCGGGATAGCATACAATAAGGATCACCTTGTGTAAACAATTATTTTACATGTGATATCTAGGTACCTCGACTTTTGCTCCGAAGGTCGTGGGTTCGAATACGGGTCGTGCCAATACATTTTTCTGTTCAAAAAAATGATGTGTGCAAATCGTGATGAAAAAAACTAGATGGCTCCACTGATATAAATTAATGCTCAAAATTCACATAAGGAGTTTCACTCCACACTCAGAATCAGGCTCGTATTCAGAGACACGACTGAAGCATAGATTTAATCACAGATCAGCTGAACTCTAGTATTGAATCTCTTCTCAAACATAGCTTTTATTCAAGAACGGTACTTAAACTATTCTCAGCTGAATCGAGTCTCAAATCTGTACTCAAATGTTCTCGTTTACATTTTGATTTATTTATAATTTTCGATCCGTTTTACGCAGAAATTCAACCAGGCAGGGTGGAAATAGAATAGAACAATAAAGTGAAGTATAAATATGCATCAAAGTACGTGTAACGGAACGAAAATGTCATTTGATTAATGTCAAATCAAATCTAAACTCGAGCACCGATTTCGTTTCAGAATAAGCATTTACTCAGGTGAACTGTGATCATTGAATCTATACTTAAGCACTGTTCAAGAATTAGAATCTCGCCTCAAATCGAGATTTAAGTACAGATCAATGCTCGAGCCTTGTCTCTGAATACGAGCCTGAGACTCCACATTGGGATTCCCTGCGCCGTGCGTGGGTATCAAAAACATGAATTTATAATTACCTGTACAAATGAGGGAAGTGCGGAGGTTGTTTGTGGCCTGGAATACCTCTCATCCACTAACAGAACGCATGCATAGTCGTTGGCATGCCTTACGGCCCTACCTGAAAATAATTTCAAAGAAATTAGGAACATACATAAATGTTTTGTAAGAAAAATATGCATTTGTAGTGCTATAGAATTAGTACTTCGAGTCAAGGCGTGTTCAAACGGCATGCCTTGCTTTGTCATATAAAACACATTTCAAAATTATCCTTATTTTAATGAACAAAGTATTATGACTGGCCTCATAGATCAGTTGGTAATTACTCTGCCTTCTGCGCTAGAGGTCGCGGGTTCGATTCCCGCACTGGACAAACATTTGTAGACTAACACAGATGTTTGTTCTGTGTCTGGGTGTTAGATATTTATCTATAATGTATATCAGTCTCTGGTACCCATAGTACAGGCTATGCCTAGTTTGGGATCAGTTGACCGTGTGTGATATGTCCGGAATTTTTATTTATTATTTATATTTTTGGGCGTGGTGGCCCCGGCTGAAGAATAGGCCCCACCATATCTACCTATCCGCGGATGTCGTAAGAGGCGACTAAGGGAAAAAAGCGAGGGGATGGGCAGCAGCGTCTCTCATTTTAACAACGATAGCTCTAACTGCGCTCGCCAACCCGCATGCCCAGCGTGGTGAGTATGG
This sequence comes from Anticlea derivata, assembly GCA_947579855.1. NCBI lineage: Eukaryota > Metazoa > Arthropoda > Insecta > Lepidoptera > Geometridae > Anticlea > Anticlea derivata. The sequence goes on from OX388264.1 coordinate 2,524,583, forward strand.
GCAAATCCCCCCACATGATAAGGAATTCGCTCTGTCTGTGGGGGAGGCCATGTTCAGCAGTGGACTTCGTACGGCTGACATCATGATGATGATTTATATTTTAAGTCAATTTTGAGCTTGAGGGTTCATAAAAATTGGATGAGTAGTTTAAGCTCTATGTAATATAAACCGTTTATACATAGACTGCTAAAACATAACCCTTCCTTTTGGCTTAGCCGTAGTCGGGTAAAAAGGTAGCCTCACTCACCTATACATTGGTTGACTGCCTTCATACACAGATTTTCGTAGTAAAGGCCGCCGCCGGCGCCTGTCCGGTTCAAATAGCTCATCTTTTCTTGCAATTCGGGAGATTTCACGTTCGGATACGGCATTCCGATTACTAACACGCAGCGACCGAGTTCGTCACTAAAAATAATAATCATCTTTATTTCAGGCAACAAATATTTTTACATACAGGGCCGATATAAATATATATCAAGTAGACGCTTCCGACTGGTAGTGATCTGGATCAGTTGAGCTATCTATAAATCGTTTGTAACTGTCTTTAGATGGCTCAACTGTTTCTTGTGTATTTTGTAAATATATATAGAGCTCTTTAGGGGGGAGGGGGTTCGGGGTCGGCAACGCGTGCGTGATGCCTCTGGTATTGCAAGCGCTCATAGGCTACGGTAACCGCTTACCAACAGGTGGGCCGTATGCCTGTTTGCCACCTCAGTAGTATAAAAAATAATAATAATATATATACCTTAAAACTAACATCATCATCATTTCAGCCGTACGACGTCCACTTCTGAACATGGCCTCCCCCACAGGCAGAGCGAATTCCTTATCATGTGGGGGGATTTGCCCATACTCACCACGCTGGGCATGCGGGTTGGCGAGCGCAGTTAGAGCTATCATTGTTAAAATGAGGGACGCTGCTGCCCATCCCCTAGCTTTTTTCCCTTAGTCGCCTCTTACGACATCCGCGGATAGAGATATGGAGGGGGCTATTCTTTAGCCGGGGCCACCACGGCCAAAACTAACATACATAAATAATTCACTAGCTTCCGCCCGCGGCTTCGCTCGCGTGGTACATACAAAAAAAGTAGCCTATATGCTAGGGAAAGAACTCTATATATTCCAAGTTTCAACTAAATCGGTTGAGCCGTTACGGCGTGATTGAATAACAAACATCCAAACATCCTCACAAACTTTCGCATTTATAATATTAGTGACTGGCCTCACAGCTCAGTTGGTAGTAACTCTGCCTTCTGCGCTAGAGGTCGCGGGTTCGATTACCGAACTGGACAAACATTAGTGTGATTAACAGATATGTTTGTTCTGTGTCTGGGTGTGAAATATTTACCTATTATGTATATCAGTCTCTGGTACCCATAGTACAGGCTATGCCTAGTTTGGGATCCGTTGACCATGTGTGATATGTCCGGAATATTTATTTATTTATTATAATCTACACTAATTATATCTCCTATAATAATAACACCCAATAGTCACATACAAAGTCCTGACCCCACACTAGGATTCCCTGTAAGTGTCAGAAACTACGAGTAAGTAGGTACCATGGTATCACAACACCCAGACCCGGACCAAATATTGCAGATCATGCCAACATTTGTCGCGCAGCGGGAATTGAACCCGCACCCCTTGCGTCTCAGAAGGGCAATCGCCCGAAACCGTCGAATAAAATTTTATTTTTATTTCTATCTAATAAAGAATATTCAACATTTTGATATTTTGTTATCGTTAGTTGTCTTTCATTTTGTGACAGAATAAAATAAATTTGCAATGTAGCTAAATTACCTGAAGTTCAACCCTTCACTCAACTTCCCACCAACAACGCTCAATAATAAGGCACCATTTTGATTTCCATCTTTGCTCCTAACTGCTTGCGCGAATTTATTCAATACCTGTGAAACATTAAATATTTGTAACTCAGATATTTCCGATGGTCTTACCAACTAAGCCACCGACTCCACACTTCGCCTGTCCAAAAACATCGGATCGTTCCTCGGCTCAACTTTACTATCGACAAACCGTTTATCAATTATTTCAGCCGTACGACTTCCACTGCTGAATATGGCCTCATGTGGAATTTGCACATACTCACTTCGCGGATTGGCGAGCGCAGTTAGAGCTATCTTTGTGAAAATAGGGGACGCTGCCACTCATCCCCTTGCTTTTTTCCCTCAGTCGCCTCTTATGACATCCATGAGGGGCCTTTGCCTCAGCCGGGGCCACCACGGCATAACGTTATTACGGTTAATAACCGGTTTACTGTAGGTAACCGATTCTGAGCCCCGCCTAGCATCTAGTAAGACCTTGTCTACATGGTGTACAATGTACAACACACTAATGTACACTGTCACTCACTTGATCGACATCAGACGCAGATTTAGGCTCCCGAAACACTGTTTTCTTCTTACAAATAGCGTCGATAACCTTATTGTTTCTCATGTGTTCGTACACCGTCTGCTCGTAGGAATAGGAAGGCAGGAAGCAGACCACGCCGCCCGGGACGATGCTGCAGATGTTACGAAGGATGCGGCCGATTTCGCTTAGCTGAAAGTTAAATGAAATACTATAGAAGGCACAGTACAAGGTACAAAAGCAGATTCTTATTTTTTCTTTTATTTTTGATTCTATGTGGAGCGGTGTTTAACTTATAAAAATAGTTCATCTGCCCAAGATTTTCAACACCACCGTCATTCGTTTCATAGCGTAGTTGGTATTACGAGGCGAAAATGCGGGATTGAAAATTTTGGGTATAATTTTTTAATGATTCTGATTGAAATAAGTGGCAAGTTTTGTAGCTTTTAATACAACTGGTGAGCGAATCGAACCACGCTGTTGATTTGCGCAACAGTGTGGGTGACTGGTGAGTGAAGCAAGCCATTATCCTACTATCATCATATCAGCCAAACGACGTCCACTGCTGAATCCTCGCATACATAATAACCTATGGAGGTTATTATGTATGTGAGGTCATAAAAGCGTTACCAGTTCATCATCATTACCAGCCTGTAGAAGGCCGGCTGGACATAGGCATCCCCCAAAGAGTTCCACGACGAACGGTCTTGAGCCTTTTCCAACCACCGACTTCCCGCAACCTTCACAATGTCGTCGGTCCATCGGGCTACCAGTTACAAAAACAAAACTAGTGATGCACTAATAATGGAATTCCCTATACCCCTAAGGGGTTGCAGCGGGGGTTGAAGTTCGTATTAAAATAACATAACAACTTGGTCCCTTGGGAGAAGGGTAGGCCTATGGTGTGGAACGCTACTTGTGTTGATACACTAGCGCGCACACATTTTCCGGGGACATCAGTTAGGGCGGGTGCGGCGGCAGATTCGGCCGAGGATATCAAAAGGCGCAAATATGTTAGTCTTGATAGGGCTTACATATTTGAGCCTTCTGGGGTTGAGACCCTGGGTCCGTGGGGAAACGGGGCCCTCCGGGTTTATTGGGCCCAGCGCATTAGCATTGCCATCCAGCGTGGCAATTCCGCCAGCGTCTTGGGGACGCTTCCAACTGGTAGTGATCTGGATCAGTTGAGCTATCTATAGATCGTTTGTAACGGTCTTTAGATGGCTCAACTGTTTCTTATGTATTTTGTAAATATTAACTTGTATTAGTTTTAAGTTTCTTTCTGTACATAACAAAATAACAAGTTGGGTTTCCACTAGTTGTCAAATATACTAACCAGCTCATTAGACATTCGGTTCTCGTACGAGAAGTTGAGCGCCACGTTAGTAGGGCCCTTCGACACACACACACCCAGCACATTGTCTGGCGGAACCACGTGATCGCATCTCACTACGTTCACATTTCCGTCGCCGGGGTCACCAGTTAGAAGAGCCTTGAATTCGCTTATCGGTTCCATTGTACCGCCTGCTACTATTACCTGAAAAAACGTTTATTTGATTTATTAGTTATTGATTTATAAGGTATTCGGTGCGGTGAGAATATCAGACGCAGAGCGAAGCGAGCTACAAAAGTCAGCTTTATCGCAATGAATAGTATTAGTTGACTGAGGGGCTATCTACCGAGCTTGGGGATAAAATATATATAAATCATTTATTTCAGACAATTAACATAGTCCATATCACACATATTATTTATAATTATTATTGCAGAATGTAGAACTGGAAGGTAAGTAGGTAGAGTAGGTGGAATCTACTTCAGGTACTGCGCAAGTACCATATCGCAATGGTTAGTAGTCGTTATAAAAGTCGTGAGCATTTTTTTTTGTATTTTATTCTAAGGCGCAGCGCCATCTTACGGATGAGCGACTAATTTAGGTACTAAATAATTAAATTCAACCTTAGCCAACCCAACTTGGCGATTTTGTGATTTCAGCTGTATCTATAAGTAAATAAGGTTGAGTTTCAATTGTTTAGCGAATAACTGTTTAATCAGTGGTAAAAATCGCAATTGAAAATTTATTTGTTCTACTCACAGATCGGCACTGGTCCACGATACTCGCAAAATGGTCAGTAGGATTGAGCAGTAGATATTTCAAGTGGGGAGTCTCGCCGCACTGCGTCAGGACTCGGCCATTCTCCCCGCGCTCACAGAGACGCTCTAAGAAGTCTAGGACGGCGTAAAGACCGCTGCCTGCTGAAGTTTCAGTGGGCACCTGAAAGTATTTAGGTAGTAGAATCGTAAAAATAACTTTTCTATATACAAGAATAGAAAAGATTATAGCTTTATTGTGCACGAAAAGAAAAATACACAAACCAGGACCAAAGGAAAAAAACCAGTAAAAAAGTGTGACAATGGGCGATGGTTCATAAAGTTAATGCTATCAAATGGGATTATTCTACACCTAATCCTACTAATATTATAAATGCGAAAGTTTGTGAGGATGGTTGGGCCATTCGATTTTATAAATCACTAGGTTGTTTTTTTTTTTTTTTTTATTGGAGATGGTTAGGCATTTGACCACCAGCTCACTTTTGCAAGTAGTGCTTGTGACCGCGGTTTTGCTCAAGGGGTAAATGAATAAAGTATACTATTAGCTATTTTAGGTAAATAACTCTATCTATTCCAAGTTTCAACGAAATCGGTTGCGCCGTTACGGCGTGATTGAACCACAAACATCCAACCTTTGCATGTTTTTGTTTGTTGGCGAATCTCTTCAAGGCGTATTTAAGTATCATTATGTTTTGGAAATAACATAATTTACTTACTTGAACATTTTCTATAACTACCGGCTTGACCTCCACAATCGCACCCTTCTTTTTAGAAATATCATTCAAAAACGATTGAAAATTGCTTTTCTTGGCAACAGTACTCTTTGTTTCCTCCTCGAGCTGTTGCTGACTGTACCTCATAGAGAAGCCGTGTAGTTTGGGAGCCAGTCGCGTGTTTCTACAGAAATCTAACAGAGGTTTCAGATTCATGTGGTCTATTTCTGCTTTTATGACGAAATCTTCCGAAGTGAATATTGTGGTACAATTTTTTTTCTGATCCAGGTTCGACTTAATCATTCCTGTTAAATGAATTAATTGATATCAAATTGAATAGATCTAACGGTAAAAGAAATGTGATCTACAATTTAATTCAAAATGATCTATTAGTCTACTAAGTAGTCTTGTGTGCGATATAGATAGATAGATAACTCTTTAGGGTTGTTTCACACGTACCACAACCACACCACGTGGTTGGGCGCATTTTCATTTAATTTTCAATACAAAATCTATTGAAAATTAGCAATAGAATATCAACCGCGTAGGTTATACCGACCACATCGGCATCGCAACCACAACGCAACCAATGGCAATAACGTCATTTCAATTCTTACCTAAAATCTTGCCAACAACAAACGCCATCTGATTGAGCGCCAGAAGACTTTTGCTGCTCAACCTGTAATTGTATAATGTATAGGAGAAGTCAGAGACACGTCCAAATAATTGGCACATGCCCACATTTCGCAGAAGTGAGTATTTCATTTATGACAGGTTGCAAGCTCATAGCCGCTTAAAAAATACTCGTTTCCTCATTATGTTTTCCTTCTTATCACGGAAGACTAGCGCTTTGGTAAGAGCTGCTCTGCACACAATGAGTGGTGACCGATTTTGTTACCATTGAATTGAATTTTATTTTATATTGTGCTTATTGGTAACAAAATAAAACTTTAGAATAGAAAAAAAATATTCTATTTTAAAGTTATGAAATTCTTGCCTCATTCATTCCCAACCGTTGAGATAAGGCTAAATGCGCTGAGCTTACTAGTATTCAGGCTACTGTGGCTAGTTACCTAACCCTGACTTAGTTACTAACCCTGCTTTATTTTATGACTTTGGTTACTAACCTCGCTCTATACTTGCTGACGTAAAACTACAGACGAGTCTTCACGGCGTTCAGCTGTCTCCCCAACACGGGGGCGGAGTGAGCGTTCTCCAATGCCGCAGTAAGGCCATAAGCGTCCGACTAGTAATGTGGATACTGCGGCTAGTTACCTCGCTATAACTACTAACCCCGCTTTATGACTTTGGTTACTAAATTGAGCGTCTACCAATGCCGCGGTAAGGCCATAATCTTCCGTCTAGTATTGTGGATACAGTGGCTAGTTACCTCGCTATATCCTTGCTTAGACATTGGTTACTACTAACCCGGCTTTATGACTTTGGTGACTAAAGTGAGCGTCTTCCAATGCCGCGGTAAGACCATAATCTTCCGTCTAGTACTGTGGATACAGTGGCTAGTTACCTCGCTATATCCTTGCTTAGACATAGGTTACTACTAACCCGGCTTTATAACTTTGGTTACTAAAGTGAGCGTCTTCCAATGCCGCGGTAAGGCCATGAGCTTCCGTCTAGTATTCTGGATAGAGCGGTTAGTTACCTAGCTATATCCTAGCTTAGACATTGGTTACTACTAACCCCGCTTATGACTTTGGTTACTAACCTCGCTCTATACTTGCTGACGTAAAACTGCAGACAAGTCTTCACTGCGTTCAGCTGTCTCCCCGACACGGGGGCGGAGTGAGCGTTTTCCAATGCCGCGGTAAGGCCATGGGCTTCATCTAGTATCAGTATATTGTTGTTCAGTTTGAGTGATACGCCGGATCGTGCGCCGGCGCTGACTATGCCCGCGTGGCTTATTAGGACAACCTGGAATATATATTTTTGGTTTTAGTATTTGCCATTTTGGCCGAGAAGGTACCTTAGAAAACCGGCCACGCGTGAAATTTTGAATCGTAAAATCCATTAGAGCACGTCCGAGATTCGAACCCGTGGTGGGTTAGACACGATCAAAAGTCGGAGTACCTCTCACAAGACCAAACTAATCTATCAATGATCCATACTTTTACAATACTAACTTGCACCCGTCGCTTGGCTCGCGTGGTACCTAAATAAGAAGTAGCCTATATGGTATTCTAAGTACAGAACTCCATCTATTCCAAGTTCCAGCAAAATCGGTTGAGCCGTTACGATGTGATTGAACCACAAACATCCAAAAACTCACAAACTTTCGCATTTATAATATTAGTAGGATACATGCCTATAGGTATCTAAGTAGGATTACCTCAGCACGAAAGGAGCCTCTAAGAGGCACACTCTAATCCTTTCACTACACTATTCTTTCACCAACGCGACGGTCATATGCCCTTTTCAGGCCCACCATACCTCAACCTGGTCACTGACCTAATACAGGATGACCAAGAAAGAATCAGTGACACGACAAGAAGAAGTAGGATTACCTCAGCATCATCCAAAGCCATTCTTGAAGCATAGTACGGACACGCCTTCAACTCCTTGCCACCCTTAACCAAATCCTCCATATCTAAGAGTTCTACCAGCATTCTCTCTTTCAACTTGGCGATGTTTGTCTGATTGTAGTAGGGGCAGGCTGAGCAGGCCTTTGTTTTAGTCTTTTTGAGGACTTTGCCCTCTTCTCCGGTGGACGTGGACTTGCTTTTTGATTTCTGCATGTCAAGGCACCTGCAGCAAAAAATAATTTAATATTAATTTTAATAAATTTGCTGGATGTGTGCTAAGAAAAATTGAAGCAAAAATAGGCAAATAATCCTACAGTTCTACTAATATTATAAATGCGAAAGTTTGTGAGGATGTTTGTTGAATCACACCGTAACGGCTCAACCGATTTCGATGGAACTTGGAATAGATAAAGTTCTTTGCCTAGAATAACATGTAGGCTACTTTTTATGTAAGTAACACACGAGCGAGAACGCGGGCGGAAGCTAGCAAAAAATAGGCATTAGTCACCAATTGAAAAAAAAAGGGGGTAGAACTATAAGTCTGACAGACTGAGAGGTACAAGGCAACATTGATTGTACAAGGCAACAAGATGATTTTGTGATACCAGTTGTACCTAAAAGTAAATAAGGTTGCATTTCAAATGTTTATCAAATGAGTCGCCACGCTGTCTATCGGCGCTTGACCTTGAGAACAAACTGGTGGCAAAAATTCTACCTTTCATTGATAAGATGAACATTCTTCAACCTGTTGACCTCAGAATTGATGCAGTAGTGTTGTCTGGAGGCCAAAGTGACCACACTTGTGTCATCCTTGAAGACTGTTCTCTTGATTTCACCAATGAACTGGGACAATTGACTGTGCGTTCTGCTACTTATGTATATCTGGAAAATAAAATAAGTTAAGTGTGTGTACTATGGCACTGTCACTAAGCAGACAAATGGGGCACATATCTTGGAAAACTGATGGGCGTTGGGGCAGAGAGGTTCGTATGCTGGTAACCATTAGATGCAGTCCAGCTAGACTGGCTTGAAGTCACATCTCACATGTATGTGCTACAACTATCTTTATGTTTTAAGGAGAGTTACGCTAAGAAATCTTACTTTAATTCTTTCATCATCTTTATTTTCTTCAGGAGTTTCTTCATCAGAATCACATTCTGTTTTATCTTGAAACTCTTCTAATATCAGATCTTTATCTCCCTCAGTCTCCATCTTATCATCTTCAGAAACTTCTTTCATCTCTACTTCATTTCTATTCTTAGGTTTATAGAATTCTAAGGTTTTATTTTCATTGGACTTCTGCTTACTGACACGGTTTCGCATATTGTCTATAGTTTGTTTGCGTTGCTTGATTGTGTCAAGTTTACTGAGTAAAGCTTGCAGTCTCTGGTTTTGCTTTATTTTGGCATATTCTTCTTGCAGCCAATCATCCGTGCCTGAAATAAAATTTAAGTTCACATGAAGAAATCTATTCAGCTGGGATGTGCTATCTCCTGCTCTTACTTATGGTCATCAGGACATCTCTTCTATAGGTAAACTATTTAATCCAGACAACTCTTTGTAATTAATAATGAGGACACCAGCTGCATTTAGGGTGTTTGGGAGAACACGGGAGTGTGTGACACTGTTCAGAGGGTGCAGGGTGTGATGCACTGGGATCGTAAGGGGAACAAGCAAAAACGCTCAAGGTATTTTTTTGTTTAAGGTGGCAAACAAGTTTATGGTCTACCTTTTGGTAAGTCGTTACCATAGCCCATGGATGATTGCCAAACCAGAGGCCACATGCATGTGTTACCGACATCTAAGACATGCATTGGTAAGTCTCATGTGCCTGTTATTTTTACCAGCTACCACCCACCCTTCAATTAGAATCACATTATTGCAAGCATTGCGTTTCAGCAGCAGAATTTATAGCATTGTTTAACTATAACTTCAAAGAGGTATTTAGTGATGATCCATCAGCAGAAATGTATCATAATGTAAACAAGAACCAATTAAACTAGATAGGTACGTAGCTATAGATAAAGCCATAAATGAATAGGGACAGAATAGACTTACCTGGTTTGCTGGAGATTTCAACTTTTAAATTAGCTATTTCTGTTTCCAATGCTTCCCATTCTTTCTGATTGTTATCTTTAAGCCACTGCAAGGCTCCACAGCACATACTCAAAGATTTACCCTGAAGTTTCGAAAAACGTTTAGTACCTACCTAAGTATTTTTTGCATCAAAGAAACACAAAAATGTTACATACAGTTCCAGTAGGACTTTCAAATATTCCCAGCTTGCTTGTTTCAATTGTAAAGTACAGTTCCTTCATAAACTTCTTTTGAATTTCGTAAGGTTGAAAAGGGAAGTGGAATGCAGGCTTCATTGTCACCATTATGCAGCCTCCTGGGCTGAACCAACCAATCGATGCACAGAATATTAAGAGTTACTACCATATATACAAAGCACTGATCGTTCGTACACACTCAAAAAACAACCAAGTGTACTAATTTTTTAGACACAACAAAAGTTTTGATTTGGTAATTTGATTCGTGTTTCGCGATTTCCCGCTGTTCCCGCTTCCAGTTTGCATTGTTATGCTAGTGTCAACTGTCAATCAAACTGAAATTGACATCCCAGATTAAGGAGCCGCTCAGACTTTTCTTTTTAGCCATTTTGGAAAGAAGCCGTTTTATTCTCTAACCGTGTTGTGTTGAGTTTTGGTGTGTAATCTCTGTGGTATTTTTACCATTAAAGTATTGTAATACGAGTGTAGGCAAATAGAACGGGAGTGTATATGTACGTGATTTTCAATTGACTAAAAATACCGGTTCGAAGATAACTGCCACCATTTTCTTCGGAACAAACCTGACATTCAATTTTACTAATTCAAGACATTGGCAATATTTCCTGCACGTCAACACAGCAGGAGGAGAGGAAAAGTGAAATCGAGTGAAATAGTGACATTATACAAGACAAGAACTCTTCCTAGTCTGTGAACTTGTTTGATTTGCTTGCTCATTCGTTGTTTTATTGTTTTCTTTCTTCACCTTTACATTACGTCTAGTTGTGATTCTGTGATTTACGTGTACTTCGATTTCAAATATTATTTTCCCACAAACCTTGTGGCTTGTATACAGAAACCCTCAGAAAGCAATCAGTTCCAGAAGACATACATACCTAGAAGATATCCTTGTTACTTTATTTAGTTACAATGTCTCACAAGTAAGTCAAAATGGGTCTGTCTGTCTGTTTCGAAGTTGAATTATTACTTACTAAGTCCATTATTCGATAATTGACGCCTGTATTGTCTCGATTTCAGTGTAAAAATACTACCAGGTGCGACAATATGTGAAGATTGCACGCTGGAAGGTGATATAACAATTGGAGGTGGCACAGTCATTCATCCAAGAGTCACCATCATAGCTGAGGGTGGTCCGATTATAATCGCTGAGTACTGTATCATAGAAGAGTATTCTACTATTATCCACAAGTAAGTTCCAATCAGAAACTGACTGTATCATAATATAAATCGCCAACACAATCAAAGCCAATCATTTGAGCAAGAATCAGGGACACGACAAGCAAGCATCAAAGCCAAATTATGGCTAAACTAATTCCAGCAAAGAAAATAGTGCTTCAAGCCCTCAACTTGGTTATAATGACCCAAAGCAGGTTCAGAAGAAACTAGTGATGTGACAAAACAAGACAAATGGTATTTTAACTTATGTCCAAGATGTGCAATATAGCATGATAAAAAATAGCCTATGTCAGTTGCCAGCTCTACATGTAATGACTCTTCCTTAATTCCATATAGATACCATTTTTACTAATGGACTGAAAACCTTCTTTTTCAGAAAAAGTGACAAACAAGAGAGCCCACCAAAACCTCTTTTCATTGGTGCACACAATGTGTTTGAAGTAGGGTGTAAACTAGAGTCGCCCTGTGGACACATTGGTGAAAACAATGTCTTTGAATGCAGGTCCTTTGTGGGGGTGGACGTCAAAATTGGGAGTGGCTGTGTCATTGGTAAGCACGGAATAGGTAGAAGTAATTAGAACGGCATTGGCCGCGGTAGCCATGGCTGAAGAATAGGCCCCTCCATAACTATTTCCATGGATGTCTAATGAATTCGAATGGCCTACTGCTTTCATTAGGTACATAACCAATGTCATCTAGACTGTGAACAAGCCTCCCATAAAATGATCAATGTTCTGTTTTAGGAGCAGCCTGCCATCTTACTGCCCCGCAAACCTTGGTAGACAACACAGTGATATGGGGCTCGGATCACCACATCAGAGAAGCATTGGAGAAGCAACCATCGCAACTACTCCAACTAGACTTCCTTAGTAAAGTCATGCCTAACTATCATCGACTGAGGAAGCCTAACGTTCATAAGCGGCAACCATCCAGGCAATCACAGGAGTCATCACCTAAACCCTAGAACAAGCCTAATGTAATAAATTAACATTATTGATTGTGAAATGCTTGCTTATATATTACAAGGGTATCATACCCTGAAATAATACAGATACCTACAAAAAAATAACAACTAGGTGTTGTATTCTGCAACTTGGTATGTATTTATGTTACTATAAGTAAGAAGAAAGTTGAAGAAGAAGTTGTTTCTGCTACTTCTGTCAATGCATTCAAAAACAAGCTCGACAACTGGCTACGAATCAATAAATCAGTGCTCAAAAAAGTGAACCAGACATGACAATAGACTTTCAATTTCGACACTGTGAGATGTAGACACATCAGCGGAAGCTGCTCGTCTATAATCAAATAAATAAGTATAAATTTATGTAACAACCTCCAGAGAAAATAAATAATTGCTGGACCTCATCTTGCCTTACACGTTATTCCCTTTTAATAACTATCGATATATATTAAGGATTCATCGATATTTTAGACATAATACACGATATGTCGCTAACATCGATAGATAGGTATTGCTCATCTCGTTAATTCACATAAATTGGTACCTACACAGACTATTAAGATGCATTCATTTCTTTTTTATTTTTTTTTCTGTACGAACTATTTTATCCGCATTGTATGCATGTTATCGGACCTATGATTCATAAAATGATGTTGATGTTGTGACAAAAAATGGAAAACGATTATCGCGGGAGTTTTCAATAGGTAAGTGAGGTGGCTTTTGAATTATCATCACACTTGAACCGGAAATGACCAATACGCTAGAGGTGGTTCATATATTTAATTTACGCTACCAGGTTTTTAAACCAGGTCCTCGCATCAAACTAAACGTACCTAGTACAACTTCACGATACTTAGACGTATTAAAACCTATAACGGTACCGATTTTCTTCGAGATTCTTAGATTTATCGATAGTGAAGAACAAAATATCCACGGTACATACATCACTAATGTCAAAGTGACAAGGAAGATGTTTGATAATTGGTAATGACGTAAATTAAAAAAAAACAAATGTCGATGTCGTCGTCGGTCGTCTCGTCTGTCCACAGACTAGTAGACGGAGTAGCGTCTGTCTGTCCATCCGTCGCAAAGTCCGTGTTGTTCGTCGCCTCGTTTCTTTTCGTTCGATTACTTCGAGTGTCATCGATCTTTATTTTTTGATAAAATTGTTTCTTTTGTAATCTAAACCGAAGTTATTTGATTCAAAATCATTTGAGTGTTATTTGTGTTTCCAATGACAAACAAAGTTTTTGCTTCACGTGCTAAACTTTTGTAGGGCAAACGAATGTTCTCCGTACAAACAAACAAGCTGTTGTATTGCTGTTCTAGTAAAAAGTTTGTCTAAATAATAATGACGATTCTGTTAAGGATGTAATTCGTATGCAGGGTCTATTTTCATCTGTAAACAATAGTAAAATCGTGTAGAAAGTTGTTATTCCGTGGTCGCCATGTTGTTATTTACGTTGTGAGTTTACGCTGGGGGAGTCTGTCATCGGGGCTGTATTGTGATGTGACGCGGAGCTTTGCGTGAGCATGTTGGAAGATGTCCCCGTCCATGGCAGTCGCAGTGACTCCCAGAAACCTGCGACCCACCAGAGGAACCTTAGCCTGGACTTTAGGTATGTAAATTATCTTATCTGTCGTAGTGATAACATTTCAGGGCCTCTCAGGGTGCAGGTAAACACTGAAATATTAGCCTGGCCGCTATTTTATGAAAAGGTCGGTTAGAAAAATTCAATCACTCAATCAGTAAGGATGTACTGCCTCTACCAACTTGTGGATATCGTAGGTGTTGGAATACGACAAAATGAATCTGTCCCACTCTATTAAGTATATTGTTTATGAGACTTTCTCAGTTACTCGTATTAACACTACAACAGTACTTATTGTTTCTGAAGGCTTGGATTGATATGCATAGTTTGTATTAATTAGTCTGTTCGGGTTCACGCTCTGTAGCGGTTGATCTTGATACACACCTATCCTGTAAAGTTTAACGATAATTAAACTCAGTTTTACAAATCGCTATTACATCTATCATTAGTTACCCCAAAACCCTAATAGTAAGAGCTATGGGAAAAAGCTAGGGATAGCTCTTAACTGCGCTTGCCAACCCGCATATCCAATGTGGTGAGTATGGGCAAATTGTCCCCACGTGACAGGAAGTCACTTTGGAAATTAGTGTGGGAGGCTATGAGCAATAAATAGATAGATAAATTATTTATTTGACACACACAAATACAGCATGGACAGAGATAAAAGCAAACGGAAGAAACAACAGTAGGTAACAATCACACAAAATAAAATAAAAATATTTGGCACTACAGACACACAAATAATTAACATAGATAAATAATAAATAAATGAATTAGCCTTTTAATCAAACTGTTTCATCTCTTAGAAACTAGTTGCTTAATAATAACAAAATAAAACTATTGCTGAGCTTTGTTGGCAGTCAGCTGACACCGACTGTCCCACTGTTTTGTGTTTGTGTGCCCTCTTTGGCAAAGGCCTCCCCCCAACATACAACATAGATAAACAATTTTAATAAATGTATTAAGTATGTTCAGAAGTGGACTTCCTACGGCTGAAATGATGAGATCCAAGTTAAGCCTAGTTAAGTTTGTGTATGTCTGTGTCTTTAATTGGTAATCCAATAAAATGGCTGCGGGTGCAAAACTTGAGTAAAACACTTTCAGATAGCCTTGACTTTTATTAATTAAAGATCTGTCTAATAATGCCTTGAAATATCAATCTTATTTCCATGCGCTGACTGAAATGAAATTAATTAATAGTTAACACAACAACGTAAAAGTGGATACAAAATAGCTGATAAAGAAAAAACATAATAGCAGATAAAAAGCCAAAGTTATTTGCTTCTCTTTTTAAAACACATTAATAAACAATAGGCTCATGACTTTGAATGTTAGACATTCTCTCAGATCTCCAGGCAAACAGATTGTTTAAAGGGGTTATCAAACATTTAGCATATGCCTACATTTTGTATAGTGAGTATTCCATAAGTGGCAGGCCTAATAGTAACTGGTTTCCTCACGATGTTTTCCTTGACCGTTATAGGCATATTTTAATGCGCACTTAAATTTTTTTATCAGGAAGACTCATTAGTTCTCTTGACTGGGTTTGAACCAACAACCTTTTGTCATAAATGTTTTCAATTGATAAAAAATCTTATTTTAGCCTATATTATAATAAAATTATCTTAAAAAATTACCTACATATTTGTTTTTTGATCTGTACAACAAATGTATTTGTAGTATTTCTATTCAATTTATATAGCCGTGTTAGCCTAGTGTGAGGTTCCTGGACATTCAAACCGAAAGTGAACTAATGAGTTTTTCTATTTGAAAAATTTAAGTGTGATTTAACTAGTGCGCTTTCGGACATGCCTCTGACTACCCATCCACCTTAGACAACCTCTACAATCTGATCGCTTGGAGATCTAAGAGGATGTCTACCATTCTTGGGGATAAATGTTGGGAGCCTATTATTAATAATCAACTTATTTCGTGTTGTTTGATGCCTGATTGTCAAATTGTGAATCAAAGATACTTAAACTAGTGGATGAAGTTGCTGGTGGGTCAACTAATTCATATTAACTTCTATTCAATTAATGCTATCTCAAACACTATTGAATGAAGGTAATTTCCTTATCAATAATGATAAAGTCATATCTCCTACCATTAATATTGTGTTTTAATATTTAAGTGATAGGGATATTACATGACATGAACTATCTTACATATTGCTTTGTATTTCTTGGCAATACCTACTAATTGAAAATCATGCATAAACATCATTTGGTTTGGCATATATTTAAAACCATTGGGTTTGATGGACCAACCACTTTGTCAAGGTTACGGAAGTCGGCAGATGGAGAAGTCTCAAAACCGTTCCAAATAGTTGAGGAAGGTACATTCAGAATTGTACTTCTTGGGCTTTCGTACATACCTCAAATTAAGTTAAGTATTGATAAGAAAAATATAAAATAGGCCCATGACTATTATCCCCAAGCATGGTAGAGATAACCTTTCAGATCTCCAATCGGTTGGATCTTTGAAGACGTTTATGGGGGTTAGTCAGAAGCACGTCCAAACATATAGCATCGATAAAGTTTCACTAAAAGGTTCCGAATCGGGTAAACATCGGTATGCAGGCCGCCTTCGGCCATCGAGGTGAATGGACGGAGACTTGGCGAAAGTAAAAGTGGACAGACTCTCATCAGGCGGAAAGCGCCCGAGTCGATTTCCTGACGAGCTAGGTATGCTGAGCTACTTACTTACCATGTTACGTATACTAACAGTTAAGTTTCTA
This sequence comes from Anticlea derivata, assembly GCA_947579855.1. Classification (NCBI taxonomy): domain Eukaryota; kingdom Metazoa; phylum Arthropoda; class Insecta; order Lepidoptera; family Geometridae; genus Anticlea; species Anticlea derivata. The sequence continues at coordinate 2,541,069 of OX388264.1, forward strand.
AAGGATCTTGTGAGATAAACCTACCTACATCTTAAAAGGCGTAAACGTTGAGCTCTTTGGAAAAGATGTGGTAGTGGTGTTGGCGACCTCGACTCGACAATATAGCATGACTGATAATGCGTGAAAAGCGAACAAACAGATTTTGCTAGTCCGAAAATGGAAATTAACATCTTATATAAAACTAGCTTTCGCCCGTGGCTTCTCTCACGTGGCACCTACATAAAAAGTACCTCCTATGTGCCTATGTGCTATTCTAGGTAAAGAACTATCTATTCCAACTTTGAACGAAATCGGTTAAGCCTTTACGGCATGTTTGAACAACAAAAACATCCATGAACATCCTCACAAACTTTCGCATTTATAAAATTGTAGGAAGTAGGATAGTATAGCACTGCAAGATTTGCAAGAAGACAATTTTGCCAATTTAGTAGCGCCTTGCAAATAGATGGAATCATGTTTTCTATTTATACACATGTAGGAATGAGAAAGTTGTTGAAAACTCTTTGTTTTCTACACTAGCTGACCCTCCCGCAACTTCCTCCGCGTGTTCAAGTTACCTTCCTACCTTGACTCTTGTCACTTCGGCTTCGTGCAATTGAGATCTTGGTTTGAGATTTTGGTTAACTCCGTGTTAAGTTTATACGGAAGCCTCAGAGCGCGAGCCGTAGGTACTCGAACTTGACGGTCTTAATCGTTAAATGGATTTTCTCCTACAAACTCGGAGTACGAGCCTACAAATGAACATAAAAACCTCGGTAAATAAGTGGTACCCTATTCGTTATTCTGGTGCAACGGACTAAATAAGCGCGCGGTTGTCACATACAAATTATAAATTTAGGTAGGACTAAGCCAGGCGGCGATTTTTCATTCAGCTTGATTTACAAATATTGAGTTTTCGAATAAAAATATATTTTTATCAAAATAAAATATAGCATATGTTACACAGGAATAGTGTAGCTTTCTATTACTGAAATAGTTTTTAGAATCCGTTCAGTAGTTCCAGTGATATTACATAACAAACAAACTTTACCTCGTTATAATATTTTCTACATTATTTGATAATACGTAAGAGTTTTTTGATAGAAATCTTTTCATGACTGTACACAAAAAGAGCCTTTAGTGATGCATTCATATTGACCTCACTACACTTGTTCCTTCATCATCAATCACCATGACTCTATCGGGGTGACTGTATGTCAGTCTGGTGACTGCCTAACGCAGAGTGACCAGGAATGAACCCAGTTCTCCGTATACCGTTCTGTATTCGTGACAAGTACCTACCTATTTATTTAATTGTTAGTAAATCAATGTTTGAGGATAAACATCACGACTTTTGGTCCATAAATAATTTAGAGGCGTCTCTAACACGAACGACGTAATAATTTCAATTGTTTGTCAAATTTCAATTTGCTGTTTCTGTGTTTTCTTTGTAATGTTTGATGAAGCCTTTGGTTCCATCAACAATCTCTTGCTAAATTCAAAGAAAACGAAATGTATCAAATTCTCTTTGCCTAATGTAGTACACAATAGCCCCACTAACATTATATTAAATGGAGAGTCACTAACCCTTGTTGATTCTACAAATTTCCTAGGACTCAATATTGATTCAAAATTGCAGTGGGGACCCCACATTGAAACTCTTGCCGGTAGACTTAGTTCCGCGGCATATGCCGTTCGTACGATAAGGTGGCTCACAGATGAAGCCACAGCTAGGTTAGTTTATTTTAGCTACTTCCATAGTGTAATGTCCTATGGTATCTTTCTCTGGGGGAATGCAGCAGATATCCAATACATATTTGTTTTACAAAAACGAGCAATACGTGCCATTTATAAAATGAAGTCAAGGGACTCCTTGAGGGAGCTTTTTAAAGAAATTAACATTTTAACTGTAACTTCACAATATATTTACGAAAACTTATTGTACACACACAAGCACATGGCTAGCTTTAAGAAAAAAAGTGATGTGCATAGTATTAACACAAGAAACAAAAATAAATTGTGCATTCCAAAATTTAGATTACAAAAAGTAAATGGGTCTTTTATGGGGAATATGGTAAGATTTTATAATAAACTTCCGGTAAACGCGACGCAACTTCCTATTAGAAGATTTAAAGTGTACATAAAGAATAATCTTATTAAGAAAGCGTACTATAAACTAAATGATTATTTAAATGATAAAACCGCATGGCCTGAAGTCGCTCTGCCCATCGACAGCTAAAATGCCATTTTGCAGTGTCTTTACAGTTTTTGCTTGCATCATATTTTAAGTATTATTTAATTATATAAGCATTAGGTACATATTTCATCAAGTGTAGCGTGTGCTGCCCTTAGATCATTTGTTGAAGCTCACATTTGTCTTCATTTTTTTCACATTTTTATAAGCTCTTATTTATTAAGGATTATAATTAGATTACTTTTCTCTTGAGCCTCACCTAGTTCGATCGGCACCACACTGAAGCTTTAAATTCCATTTTGTGAAAAAGGATCATCGAAAAAAATGATAGGCACCAAGCCGTGTTTGTTGCCTGATTCTTCTAGGCTTGGTCGCGAGGAACAGGCATAGCTTCACCTAGTTTCTAAGACGTTTCAAAGTGATCCTAGTGATTTTATTGAAATAAATGCCTTTTGACTTTGACTTTGACTTTGACCATGATATTTCGGTACATTTGCTAAATTGATGCAAATAATAATTAATAAATACCTAACACCCAAAAGTCTCAAACATAGTCCTGACCCCACACTCCACTTGCGTCTCAGTCGGTTTCTCGCCCGTAAAATCTAAATTTAAGAAATGAGCGACAACCGTGTGTATGTCTACAGCTTACACATAACGAATTTCTGAATTCTGAGTATGCAAATATTTAGTGCATAATTGGTGCAATCTGAAAATCCAATTCAAAATTTAGGTGCCAAAGAGGTTTCTGAGATATGAGCCAAAAACTATGTGTCAGCTGGAGACCCGGGTCTACAGCTTGCACATCCAGTACTGCCAAACGGCTGACGCGAGAGCTTTGAAAACTAGCCAGATATTTAGTGCCAAATTAGTGCCAAAGGTACTAAAAATTTCAGGCCTGTAGCTTAAAAGGTTTCAGAGATATGAGCCAAAAACTATGTGTCAGCTGGAGACCCGGGTCTACAGCTTGCACATCCAGTACTGCCAAACGGCTGACGCGAGAGCTATGAAAACTAGCCAGATATTTAGTGCCAAATTAGTGACTAAGGTACCAAAATTTTCAGGCCTGTAGCTAAAAAGGTTTCAGAGATATAAGCAAAAAACTATGTGTAAGCTGTAGACCCGGGTCCCCAGCTTACACATTTCGTTACGCCAAACCGCTGATCAGAGGGCAATAAACTTTAGGCAGGATTTTAGCTCATAATTAGTGCCTAAGGTACCAAAAATTTCAGGCCTGTAGCTGAAAAGGTTTCAGAGATATAAGCAAAAACAGTTTTCCCGCCAAAAAATTCAAATAAAGTTATTGAAAATCGGCTCATTGCGGCGTTGCCACTTCGCTTCAAACGACTTTAAACTTTATTTACATGTCACGAAGATTGATTTTGGTATTTGATCATTAAAAAAGTTAATTTGGTTTGTTGAGTTTAGTCTAGGAGCTCGGAGGATAAAATAGTTTTCAGCCAAAACATACCGTGTTGCCATCGATGTAATCGTATCTCGTAGACTTACGTCTTGATTGATGATGGAAGTCAGAGGCAATCACGACGACATCATCGCCCTGAGTCAAATTCTTTGTCAGTGTCGGCAAGTTATTTATAATCTCTCTGATGCACCGCACCTGGCTTACAAATGGATAGAACAGATTGGTAGTCATTATTATGTAAGTGTATAAATTCTCCAAGAGATTTTCCGTATGTATCGCACAATATTAGCATTTTCTTAGGTCTATTTTGTGAAATTACGGCGGTATCCTCAGCTTTATAGCTTTACAGCTTTATAGCTTTATAGCTTTATAGCCCAGACTTATGTCTGGGTTCATGGTTTTGGGTACTGTTATTCGTTTGGTTTCCAGTGTTCTCCTCTGTCGTTAGCTTCTCTACGGATCGAAGTCCTATTCTCGTAGTAATCCCGTTGTCTTCTTTATTCTTTATTGTCACGACCTGTTTTGTTGCTATTGATTCACTCGTTTTAGTCCGTCTTGTTTTTGTCTTCCCTTTTTTCGCTACTAATTTTTTTTGTATTTTTCTTTCTATTCTGTGAGTCTTTATCATGTTTCACTTGTTTATTCAATGTTATTCTATTTTTACTTAAGTTCTTGGTCTTTGCTGCAGTTTTAATATCTACGGTGTGTCTAGAACTTTTTAATTTTATGTTTACACTTTGGAGCTCAATTATTTGGCTTATTAAATTGTCCAATTCTTCATTAAGTATTTGGGTGTTCTCATTGGTTTCCAACAGGAGCGTTTTTTGTAGTTGTTCGAACAGCGCTGCATTATTTTCGTGCAAACGTATTACGTTTATTGCTTCTTCATATTCATTGAGATCTGCAGTTCGTCGCTCAATCATCTCTTTTAGCTTATTTCTTTCCGTTTCAGTCTCTTGTAATTTTATTACTTGTTCTGCAAATGCTACTTTGAGTGACCCATTTTGCGCCAAGAGATTTTTATAATCCTTCGCGCAGTCGTCTTGTTCCTTTAGAAGCTTCAAATTAAAGTTTTGTGCTTTTTGTATTTCAGCGGTCAATTTTCTAATTCTACGGCAACCTGGTTTCTTGTTTGGGGCATTCTGGTACAGTCACTGGAACGATCAGAAAACGCAAAAAGTCGATTCGGCTGAAGAGATTCGATCCAGGGCACGTCGTTACTGACGATTATTGAGTCCACCGCCTCAACCGCTACGCCAGCGGTACTTTACTTACAGCGACGAAATAAGTGTAGAGGTTGAAAGAACTATTTCTTAGAGTCGCAGATCGTTGTAATAAAAAAATCGACCGTCATTACACTTTTTTGCACACCCTCATTAGCTTTTTAGTTCAATATGACTCTATTGATAAAAAACTTTTATTTAGTCATTATAACGAGGCACTTACGTATAATATTGTGACGCGTTCGTTATTTTGGTTGTTATAATTTTTGAGAGTAGATCGCCAAAATGGTTTAAGGTAAACATCATGAAGAAACCAGAGGTTTAGTCAGCTCGCACACTACGAGTACTTACGTGTTAATAGGAAACAATACAATGCCACAAATCTAGGCCCCGATCGCGCTAAATTTTTGCTTGTGGCGCTCTACGGTATATTTTAAGGGATGAAGATGAAGTTTTCCAAACGCTGGCCATTAGATAAAACAGAATCGAAACCATTGTGTAAGTATCATCATCATCACCTATTTGAGTCCATTGCTGTACATAGTGTACCTACCACTAATTAGAGGAGGATAACTCGAGTCAGTGACCGTGGCGGCCCCGGCTGAAGAATAGGCCCCTCCTAACCTCCTACCCGTGGATGTCGTACTAGGCAGGCGAGTAAGGGATGGGCAGCAGCTTCTCCTATTTTCACAAAAATTTTCAAATTCCCCCCACCCCCATAACAGGAAGTCACTCCGGAAATCTGTGGGGGAGGCCGCTGTTCAGCAGTGGACTTCAAACGGCTGGAATGATGATGATGAACTCGAGTCAGAACACGCATCCAGATCGAATCACAGGGTACTGAGCCGCAGGTAAATGGATCACGCCGCTCCCAAGCAGCTGAAGCAGCTCAACGGCTCAAAGTAGTTCTACTTCATCTGCGATTCATGCGACCCTGACCCTGATTAGAAACGATTTCATACGACAACAATTTGTATTATTTTCAACACTATTAAGCCCATATTAGAAAAGCTGACCCGTTTGATGAACTGATTGCTAGTACCTTATTGCATTGTTTGCTTCACTTTACCTGATTCATCTGAAATCATTCATAGATCTACTTGCGCGGTTCAAGAGCGCAAGCTGCGAGCTGATTTTCAGCTCAGGTATTTTGAGTGAGTTACCCACCGCTACCACTTAGAAACTTTGATGTACCAAATAAAAACTATAGTAGGTATTATTATAATATTATAACTACAAAATGTTTGTTTATTTTTAGATTTTGACGCCTTTTCTTTTTTAGTTACCAGCATAATTTTAGTGATACTTCATCATCTTATCCTATCTAAGCTTCTGAATTCTTTAACCTACATGATATATACTTTAAACATACATAAGCCTCTCGATTTGAGAGCAAAAGACTTGGCGGCAGGAATAAGATGCCACAGCCAGCCCGAAAGGGAAAAGCATAAAAAAATGCAAACTTCAAGAAGGAAAGAATGACACGATAATGTTACGCGCCTGTACAATATCGGGCAGCCTGTAAGGACGTGGACACTCTGATAATGTACAGCCAGCCATATTCACAGCATCTAATTCTAAATGGGGGAATAAGATCTGCACTGACGTCCCGCGTTGGGGTGCGCATTCACAGCATTTTATTGCAATAATTTTTCCAATAATACGAAGCCACCTAGCTTTAGACGGCGGAGTCACATATCTCATCATGTCACATAGGAACCTACTCATCATGTCACATAGGAACCTACTCATCTATTACTTTCGTGACGTGGTTTATAAATGGTTCATATCTACCTACCTTATGTGAGGTAACTACCTACTTCCCTATGTTTGGTAGGTCTAGGTACAAAGTGTAGGTACGTAGTACCTAGGTATAATAAATACTTGGTACCTATACCTAGCTAGACCTACATAAGTAAGTACCTTACATAAAGTACGTAGGATTGTATAATATTATGCAAACACGTCACGAAAGTAATAGATGGCTTCCTAGTACCTAGAGCTAACCAAACTTAGGTAGAACTAAATAGCCTAAATGCGTAATAAAACACGTCAAAAAACTATAGATAGGTAAATAACTAGTACCTAGGTACTACGTAACTACCATCTATAATTTACTAGCCAACTTAGATATGAACAAAATGAGCAAATACGTCACGGTAGTACCTAATAGATACCTGCATATCCAACTTTCATATGTGCTACCTACCTACCTACCAAGGTATCTTGATTAACCTAAATACCTTACCTGACTTCTTCTGACAGACTTTTATTTCTGTTTTAGTGTGTGGCTAGGCGGAGCAATGATCTATGAAATGCGGGGCGGTGGCGCGGGCAGAAAGTGTATGAGAATGGCCGGACATAGGGCTTAGTGGCGCGTATTAGGGTCGACCTATGTCCAGCAGTGGACTAGTGTGGGCTGATGATGATGATGGCTACAATGGAGGCCAATTTCATACGTCAGTTTCGAAATTGAAAATCTATGGAACTTCAATCGAAGTAACAAATTATGTAGGTAGGTACTAACCAATTACTTACAATATATTTTTATTTTATCTAGATCGATCGACACCTATCTTACATATGAAATAACGGCTAGGTTAGAAGTACAACAAATTCAGAAGATGAAGATACTACCTAATAAGAAGATGTGTAGGTATCACAAAAATTATGCTAGTAACTAACAAATGTTAGTAACTTACCTACATTAGAGGTAGGTACAGTATGTCCAGTGGACTTCAATAGGTTAAAGATACCTCCTACATAATAGTTTCGATTCTGTTTTATCTATATCCAGCCAATTCTATCCATAGCCAGCGTTTGGAAAACTTCATCTTCGTCGCATATAATATACCTACCACAGAGAGCCTCAAGACGAAAGCCTACAGTCAGTGCGCGTTGCCAGCACCAAAAAGTTACGAACGCCGACCACACACCGAATGACGCAGTGTTGAAAGGCCCCGCACCCTATGGACCGACGACATTGCGAAGGTTACTGTAATTCACTGAATGGAAATGGCTCAAGACCGTTCGTCGTGGCACTCTTTATGGGAGGCCTATGTTCAGCAGTGGACTTCTGCAAAATGATAAAATATTTTTGTGATACATGTCCTCTAATAGGTAAGTATCCAAAAGGGAGGTCATTCAACGAACATACACTAGTTCACTGAAGTAAAAGATAAATCTCTCTTTTTCGAGGTACGACACGCAAGGTACATCGATGGCAGCACTGGGTATGTTTTGGCTGAAAACTATTTTATCCTCCGAGCTCCTAGACTAAACTCAACAAACCAAATTAACTTTTTTAATGATCAAATACCAAAATCAATCTTCGTGACATGTAAATAAAGTTTAAAGTCGTTTGAAGCGAAGTGGCAACGCCGCAATGAGCCGATTTTCAATAACTTTATTTGAATTTTTTGGCGGGAAAACTGTTTTTGCTTATATCTCTGAAACCTTTTCAGCTACAGGCCTGAAATTTTTGGTACCTTAGGCACTAATTTGGCACTAAATATCTGGCTAGTTTTCAAAGCTCTCGCGTCAGCCGTTTGGCAGTACTGGATGTGCAAGCTGTAGACCCGGGTCTCCAGCTGACACATAGTTTTTGGCTCATATCTCAGAAACCTCTTTGGCACCTAAATTTTGAATTGGATTTTCAGATTGCACCAATTATGCACTAAATATTTGCATACTCAGAATTCAGAAATTCGTTATGTGTAAGCTGTAGACATACACACCGACAACCTTGTCTATATTCACTTTTCACCATTGACAAGTGAGTCGCTCACGAACATTACGGACTCGGGCCTCTGTTCTTTTCAGAACCGGTTTATATTTGCTTACCACTGATGTTTCCTGAGTCGTTTCGAATAAAAATTAACTTCCTTACCTAGTCTGAGCAAGTTCTCATGCCATTTTGGCCCACTCGCTGACATTCCCCTGATATGAACAAGGTTGACAAATTGACGAGTCGTAAGTGTTCTTAAATTATACTGACGACAGGTAATTACCAACCACTAACTTGCCTTTATGTCCCAAACTTATCCTTGGAGATTTTCTCTATTAACTCTCCGGTAAAATAAAAATAACTTATTGAAAACTAGCTGTTACCCTTCGCCCGCATTCATAATAATTTTCACCCACTACTTTGCCGCCTTTAGGGACGATTTGCGAATATGCTGCAACACGTTTTAATTTATTTCTTACCAAAAGCCTAAATATGAATTTTCAGATCCCTAACTTTAGGAATTATGGATTGCCCATACAAACTTTCAACCCCTATTTCACCATTTTCAAGATTATTTTTTGAGACAAAAGATGATTTTTGAAGCCTATGTCCATCCCCAGAGTATAATCTATCTCTTTGTCAAATTTAATTACGATCCGTAGTCGTGATGAGGTGACAAACAGAGTTGCTTTCGCATTTATAATACTAGTATGGATGACTTGCGTAAACTCTGATTTCGCGGCCGAATAAGGCTGGTAAGATGATTAATTAGATTGATCTTTACTTACTATAGTACATAGGCACTGTTGTTTAATCTATAGTATTTGTGAGTACAAAAACAAAGCTAATTTGTCATTTTGCAATCGATCATTCGTAAACAATTGATTCAAATATAATGTCGGCCTTCTGTTGACGCGGCGCGACCAAAGCTATTGTTGCTGATTTGCGTTAGCCGCTCAAATGAATGCTTTTCTAAGTAGGTACCTACAGTCAGCACTTAAGTCCATGAACACATTCAAACTTACAAAACACTGGACAGTAAATACAACAACACAAACACTAGTATAGTCCGGTTTCCCTGCATCGATCGTAAGAGCTTAAAAATCCGTCCGAAAAAAACAACGCCAGTGACTTTGTAACTAAAACATGTTTAAGATTGTTTTTCCTACTGTTGTTTTGTCAGTCAGTTTTGTTGTCTTGGAAATTAAGGCGTTTTCATGAATTGCGTTGCTGACTGTACCTCCGTGCTGAGTATTTATTTCAAGGGTATCAAGAGCAGGCTTTACTTAATTGGATGTTTTACATACGTACTACTAAGTACTTATTTATTAAAATTATTCTGATCTCCTGAGTAGTCCCAAGGGGGTTCCGTTCTACTGAGCTCTTATGGTTCGCTTATCTCGCCCTGTTGCCTAGTAATAACTAGTTCCTGACTTTACCGAATAATTTAAAAGTCTAGAAAATTTATAAGTCGTAGGTATTTATTAAACAATTTATAGTCTACCTTTTTATCTTCTAGCTCCGATACTCAGAATTCCCCATAAGAATGGTCCTTAGTTCGCGGTACGTTCTCTACCTCGTTCATTTCAAGTATAATTGTACACCAGCGCAGTATCAAATATTCATTGCCGAACAAAAATCCGTAAATTTCATAGTTATCGTTATATATTCAGCGTGCGCCCCTTCCTGGGTTTTATCTCATTGATGCACAGAGCGCCTACGCTAATTAGGTAGGTAGTTATCACTTTGTCTGTGCCTCTACCTCTATGTAGGGGACAAAGAGCCGTAGGACGTCCACTGCTGAACACATGCCTCTCCTATAGATTTACAGAAACAATAATTTCGGGGAATTTGCCTATATTCACCACGCATGCGGGTCGGCGAGCGCAGATAAATCTTTTGTGGTTAATATGGAACGCTGCTGTCCATCCCCTAGCTATTCTCCAGCCGGAGCCACCACGGCCGCCGGTATACATCCCTGTGAATAATGACAGTTGTAGAAACGCATCGGTGGGTGCCTGAGGCCCGATTCTGAAATGTCATTGACTTCTCAGTTTTTGTCCGTGAAATGTGAATACGAAGTGTCACGAAAAGGGCTCTTAGAAAAACCAGTCAACACTGACGTCTGTGATGTTAAAGCTACCTGACGAGTATTGTTGAAAGAATGAGGTGATGAGTTGACAATAGAAATCCCTGTTCTTTCTGTGGCGTAGCGCTCGTAGTTTTTTATAATAGTTCTATATCACATCGCTTCTTTTCGGCTCTTCTACGGAAGATACAGGGTTAGCTTAGTTCGTGTGTACTGATAATTTTATTGACCCCGCCTTGGTCTGCCAATCAGCACTGGTAGCTGCGGAATGTGACTCGCCGCAATTAAACGAGTTACGCTATTGTCCAAATAAGCTAGACCCTTCACACACCAACAATAATAGGAACTGATACTTATGTATACAGCCACTAGATTTCATGTTCAGAGGCACGAAAGAATTAGCCCGTTCACGTGTCATTGGGTGTGATTTATTTATCATGCACATTTTTTGTGGTGGATTCGTGATATGATTACGTCACCTAGTACACGATTGTATTTCAGATCAGAGGCCATAGTCTGCAAGTCTGTGAGTTCTCACTTTTCGACCGTGAAAAGTGAATTACCTACTTAAATTACAGGTTTTGGTAGGCGCCCTTTTCGTGACACCATACAAAAACGGTTATTCACTTTTAACGGTCGGAAAGAGAAAAGTGTGAACTCACTGACTTTGCAGACTAGCGCCTCTGATCTGAAATACATAATCGTTTTTGTAATGTTCGTGAGTTACTCACTTGTAACTTTGAGTGGTGAAAAGTGAAAAGCTTACCGTTTTTGTATGGTGTCACGTTAAGCTCCCCTGTAAAACCGGTAAACTTTTCACTTTTCACCCATAACCGGTGACTAGTGAGACGGCTTATTTCAATGCAGACTCACTACTCGGACGGACCTTTACGGGAGAATAAAAAGTTGAAGTTTGTCAATACCTAGTTTGTTTTTATTGTTCTCTTGGCCTATTGCCGTGACTAATTCTAGTCTACAATTGAATGCTCTTGGAACTAAAAATACATACACAAAAATCGTAAACGTTATCTGTAACGAACGTCATCATCGCATGGTAACCCCGACACTCGACATTACGGATTACCAGCATTAAACTAACAATATCAGACACCAACTAGCTGATAGCATTAGCAGTATCTGGAGTAATTCACTATTAAATTTATATTAATATGTGACGTCACACTATGACCCTGCATTGAAACTATCGCTGCTTTGCATGACACCTTGACATGTAAAGCAGCAATAAGCTGAGTCAGAGCCTGTTTGGCTGCACCCGAGACAGAGCGACACTGGTTGGCTTCCTGCTGATTAGGCGGATACCTGCCTACCTATAGGTAGGTGTCTTCTAGATTATTTTCTACTAGACTATTGATAATATTAATAATTAATATTGATCTCTTATTAGGTGTATCAGGCGAGTGTGAAGGGGACCGTTGGACGGGGAACACCTAGGCGTACGTTTAGTAACCAAATCGGTAAGGTATTGGAAAAAGACCAGGTCAAGAGTACCCTAAACCGACGAGCATGTATAAAAAATTAATGTGGAATGAATGAGGAATGTGATGAGAGTGAATGAAGCAAAAGAGGTATGTCAGGATCGTAGCAAGTGGAAAGCCGTGGTCTCTGCCTACCCCTCTGGGAAATAGGCGTGATTCTATGCATGTATGTATGATCTCTCATATTCGATGAAATCCAGCCGGAAAACCAGCGTTTTGTTTCCTAGTAGGTACCTAACTGCAAAGAGTTGGTAAGAAAAAACTTCTGTGAACTGATTCATTTACCTCGACTGTTCACCGACGGACTTTGTATAGTAATTTGACTTGGTGTGGACGAGTGCAGTGAGTACATGAGTTTGTCATTGTTTACGTTGAAAGTTCATATTGCTTCAATATTATCATTTCCTCAGTATTGAGGAACGAATATTTAGCTTTAAGTGACTCATTAGTCTGCTGTACCTACCTACTAATGAGTCACTTAAAGCTAAAAATATGCTTAATCGTATTGAAGTTGACGTCTTTCTACATAATATAATAAAATAGTATAAATACAGATGCAACATTATGCTACATCCCCTTGAGGATAAAAAGAAAATTGCTAAATTATTTTAAATAACAATTAATGAGATACGGGTAACAAGGATTTATAAAATCCACGTTTGAAGATGTAAAAAAGTTGTATTGAAGTTTGACTTTTAGAACAAAAGTTGAAGCCGTGTATCTCCTTTGACCTTTAAAATATTTATTTAGAATTTATTTGGAATAATTAGCAATACAAATTATTAGACACGAATTTCAGTGATTTACTACATTCAATGTGTAAAGGGTAAAAGAGGGTTCTAATTTTATATCTAAAGCACAATAGACTAAAAGCTAATTTGATATGTAAAAGATTCAGATAAATTGTGGTAATAAATGATGAAATATAAATCTAGACAGGTACAAACCGACCATTTTGAAACGAATCAAAGCTGGGAATATGACAAAGGATAAAGCAATCTTTTTGAATAATTTGCTATCGGTCAAAGGGAAGTTTGCATAACGATAAACCGTCTGATACGGCCTTACGGACCCTTAGGCTGCCTTTCCACCAGTGATTTCTGAGGTCGCTGAGCGGTGAACGAGGAAAAAATCCACCTAATGGATTGATTTTTTTCCTGGCTTATAGCTTAGCTCTGGTGTTAAAAGGTTCAACGAAGCTAAGTATTTTACATAGTCGTTGAAGCGAGGGATGCGTGGTGTAGCTATGTGAAGTACCTACGCTCGCTCCGCTACACCGGCACTGCTAGCTTTGGTGGAAATAGACACTTGTGTCGTCGCTTACCTCGCCCACCGCTTAGCTACCTCGCACATCTTTAGTGGAAAGGCAGCCTTAGACTCGGGTATTTGAATATTTGCTCAATGTATTAGGGTAATTGAATTCTGAACAAACCTTGGGGCGGAAATTCGATTAGGACCGAGAATAAGAGCCGCCTCAAACAAATATATCATAGTTTATTCACTTGGTTGAATTTTGAATATGATCAATTCGAGAAAATTATTTTGGTACCTATTTATGTACAAGAGTGCCTAAGTTATTTCCTTACCTTCGCCTTCTTTCCACTTTTCTGCATTGTAGGTATGTACTGGTTGAAAACTCTATTCCGTATTCCGGTAACAGAAATTATTAAAAACTTCATCTAAATCTGGGTGTGATTCAGACATAAATACCTATTACATTGTATCTCTAGCTGACCAGAAGTAGGTACCTACTTGAAAAATCTCCATAAATCCTACTAATGTTATAAATGCGAAAGTTTGTGAGGATGTTAGTATTTTTGGATGTTTGTGGTTTAATCACTCCGTAACAGCTCAACCCGTAACGGTTTTTTAACTAGAATAGCATTAAGGCTTTTTATCTAGGTACCACGCGAGCGAAACCGCGGGCACAAACTAGTTAAACATTTACCTAAACATTCCTCTTGAAACACTGTGCATTAGTGAAAACTAAATCCCTTCAGTTACGCAAAAAATCGTGCACAGACAGACAGTCGCCGCGGGGGATTCAATTATTATATTACGTAGGTAGGTGATACTTGTTTGTTGGTGAGACCAACCCCAATAACTCTAGTATCAGTTTCCCCGGCTACCCATGGGCATTGGCATGGGTTGGGCATGGTTGGGCAGAAGCCCAACCATGCCCAAATAAAGGTTTCAAGAAACATTGTTGACAGGATGAATCACAGCATTCAACCGTATAACGGTTTCGTTTCGTTAACTCTCACAGTTTCTAATCCATTGGTTATCTGATACATTTTCTCCAGCTCAGCTACGCGGCGTTTAATTACAAGTTCTCTATTATTACTCCCAGCTCAAGTGTTTATCATAACGGCTGGGTTCATCATACTTGCTAGTGGGAAATATCACGGATTCAGAGCAGAATTGAGACATTTGTGTCACAAAAAAGGTGATTTATTATTATGTATCCTATCCCGAAAGGCTAGGCTACACCCATTTGGTTAGTTTCTACTCTTGGAAATTCGTCATTTTCATTGATGAAACACTGCTTAATCTGCTGTTTTGGGGTCAAATCAGTTGAAACTCAATTATTCTTCTTAGGTATTTTAGGTAGCAATCTTGCTGTTCAACTTCTCGTACGTTTTATAATTAGTTATTAAGATGATAAAAATACCAAAAACAGCTTGGTAATCTTTTTATAATTTTTTGTTACTTTTTGTTGATAGATTAAGCCCCATTCGGGATAGTATTCATACTATGAACCACTCTGAATAAGATTGAGAATCCATAGGAACCCAGGAGAAAACCTTTTATTTTAATCTTCAGTTTATTAATTTCTGCAAGATACAAGCTTATCATTAAAAATAAATCTGAGTAAAAGTGGCACTTTTACGCGTGACGAATTACCGAATCAAATCACGTCGCATCAAATCAGGGTCAACAATTGAAGGGGAGGATTGTCCTTCAGCTTTGTGTTGTGTATGGCTTATGGGCCGCGGTTATACAGTTTTTTTATGCTTATCGCCAACCGTTGGGGAATAAAGGTTCTCGAATTACGACCACGAACCGGACGACGACGCTGTGTTGGTAGGCCCGATGGACCGACGGCATTTCGAAGGTTACGGGAAGTCTGTGGATGGAAAAGGCTCAAGACCATTCGTAGTGGCACTATTTGGGGGAGACCAATGTCCAGCAGTGGATTTGGACAGGCTGATAATAATGATTAGATAACCTATCGCCATATGTATACTTAATGTTTTATATTGAATATAGGTAAATTATAGTGCGTTTTTTGTTTGTTTTGCCACTTCTTTCTTGTTCATCCTGAATAAGGTCAGTGACTAGAATGAGGTATGGTGGCCCTGAAAAGGGCCAACGTATGTTCGTGAAAAAACCAGCGAGGTGAAAAAACACAGTGCGCCTATTATAGGCTCCTTTCAAGGGCATGTCTTCGATTTTTTAAGTTCGATCGAGGACATGTCTTTTTCTTCACGATGTTAGCAATGCTAGTAAAACGCACATCAATTATTGTCCGAATGGATTTTTCTTTTCTTTGGAGCGGAAAGCTGGATCGCTACCACCACTCCACCAGTGCTGTCAATAGAACATAGTGCGCTACAAGCAGTAGCTACAGTAGTTACCAGCCTTGCCTAACTATGTAGCCCGTATGCCTTCCCACGGATATATCGAGGTCGCTCTTACGCCTACAACACAGTATAAGGACGTCATATCTGAGATTGCGAGCCTCCAGATGTGATGGATAAAGAGATTACGTTCGCATGAGCAATTTGTGAGTCTTGTGTATGGGAGGATGCTAATAAAACACCCGGAAGTTACTAAACGCACTTACATAGGAATTTCTATACATTCATTGTTGATATATAATGTTGATGGTCGTCAATTTGTCACTCATACCATACACCTGTATGTTGATAGTCAGGTACATTTTACAATCCTAGTCCTACTAATGTAAGTTATTATTATAAATGCGATAGCAACTTTGTCCCTCCGTCTCTCCATCGTCGCTCTGTCTCTTTGTCTTTTTTTAACGATTCACGACTAAACAGCTGAAACAATTAGAATGAAAGCTACGAAGATAGCATAAACCCTGAGAAAGGACATAGGTTACCTTTATCATTGTACCGCGCAAACGAAGCCGCCTGCACCAACTAGTATTACAAATGCGAAAGATTGTGAGGATGTTTGTGCTCAATCGCGCCGTGACGGCTCAACCGATTTCGATTAGTATTTACCTAGAATAGCATATAAATAACTTCTATCTAGGTACCACATGAGTGAAGCCGCAGGCACAAGCTAGTAGTTTGTACTTATCTTTACAGCAGGAGACTTCGCGAGACTTTAAATGTAGAGCTGATTCATTTCCAAATCTGATTTTTTTAAACGAGCGAGCGAAATTCTGTCAAGCAACTTGGACAAATCGGCGTTTTATGTTTGTATGTAAACGACCAATGAAGCACCAACGTTTACCACACATCGCGAGATCTCAGTTCGGGGCGAACCACTAGTTATAGCTTTGATTGCTAAGATTCTGAGAAACTCTCGTTATAAGCACCATAATCCGCTTCGGGCGAAGCACCTATTAATTTTCCGCTAGAAAATATGCCTTTAAAGACAGATATCTGTATTTTCAATTTCTACAATTCTTTTTAATGCCTACCCCGTTACCTATAGCCTTGAAGGGTTAAGTACTTTCAGATAGTTAATACACACATGCAACATAAAATCATGCCTGTTTCACCTGCAATGATCCTGACATACCTCTTTTGCTTTATTCACTCTCATCTCATCCATCACATTCCTCATGCGTTCTTGTCGGTTAAGAGTACTCTTGACCTGACCTTTTTCCAAAACGTCATCGATTTGGTCAATAAACGTACGTCGAGTTCTTCCCTTTTCATCTGTAAGATAATTTAAAGGTTTTAAAATAGCTTGACCCTCATTTGAAGTACTATATTTACTAAAGGGTAATCACACGCTATACATATCGGAGCCGCTGTACATTGACCTGCGGAACGGGGACGTCCCAGAAACCCTCAAATAGGTTGTTACACCCCAAATATGGACTACTTTAATGTCTGGCCGCACCCCACCCCAACACGCCTGAACAAGGGTAGGCCTAGCTCTACTTTACAGTTTGAAATAAATAAAAATCATTTATTTTGGACACACAAGAACAGCTCAAACTAATCAGAGAAGTCACTACAGGATACAAAGAAGTAAGAAACTAACAGAAACAAACACAAGTAGGTTGTAACAGAACTAGGGTACTCATTAGTCCGTTCCGAGATGCTGAAGTCTGATCATAGGCTCTTTTCAGGGCCACCATAGCTCTACCTGGTCAGTGAACTAATCCTGTATTCGAAGACCAAGAAAGAATCAGTGATACGACAAGCAAGCGAGTCCAATCACTCATCGTTTACTACTGACTGAGTCTCACTAAGGCTCAGTTAAGTTCCACGTTTCTGCAGATGACTTGCGTAAAAATAGAACATTGTATATTTTTAGACAAGCAAGAATTCACTTGCGTCATCATTATATGAATGACAGACAGACAATGTCGATAACATTACGGACGCAAACGGCGAGTGAGTGGCTGGCCAGTCTGGGAGTATTGGGAATGACACAATGGACGGAAGTCGTCAATCAGGGGCCCTCACCCACGATGAGAGGGTCCAAAGGCGTAATGACCGTGTCGCCTACAGAAATGCAAGGATCCCCTTGCGTGTGTCTCAAGTTGGTGGTGATTTCATCGCTCGGTCATTAGGTCATACAAGATAACTTGCATTAACATTGAACGCCTTTAAGATATAGGCGAGGCGAGGTATGTTTGTCTTCATCGTTTGAGAGCACTTGCATAATTGCACATCACCGAGTGGAAAATTCTTTGGTGCACGATCGGGATGTACCTACTTTGTTTGTACCAATCGAACCCATGACCGTCGAATGGGAAGGCGGGGTCACTACACTAACTACACCACCAGTACTCAAACTCAGTGTGAAATTAAACATTGTATCGCCCAAAAAAAATTGCAAGCTCGTCTGCCTCGAAAAATTATGACTATAATCCTCCTTTTATGATCATACCTAATTAACTGTAACGAAACTGTTTAGCGGAATAGCAGCCGAATCGGCCGAGTACATGGATAATGAGCCGACCTCGTAGTTTCGGAAGTGGCAATTCACCTGCAAGGTCGTTGTCGTTCACTGCAAATCTAGCGAACGAGACCTCATTTTACTAATGTAAAGACTTTTCAAGATGCTTCTGTGTGACGAAAGTCTGTTATACTTTTGGTAGGGTTTGTGTGGGGGGAATACTCCCATACTCACCACGCTGCTAGGCACGCGGTTTGGCGAGCACAGTTAGAGCTTTCTTTGTTAAAATAGCCCTACATTTTTTTCCTTAGTCGCCTCTTTCGACATCCATGGGTGGATGGGCCTATTCTTGAGCCGGGGTCGATACGGCCAACACTACAGTTAGTTTATTCCTTCACTTAGCCGGGTAAAAGGCGAGTTGTTTTCCCGAGGCCAAGTCTCCATTCATAATCCATTTCGATATGAGTGGTTTCTCTGAACTCGTATGATCAATTACGCTAATGGGAGCTGGCTGATGCTTTCTGTAATTCAATTAACAAGCAATGTCGAGATCTATTCTAGAGAAAATTCATATCCAATTTTCATAATCATTTATATCTGTAAGAATTGGTTTAGTCTCAATTTTTCCCATAGTCTTGGCATATCTAGAGTTGTTGAAAATTTCCTCTTACCAACAAGTTGCTTACATTGGATTGAATTGAAAGGCAAATCAACGATGCGAGTGTTGTAACTTTAATGTGAAAATTGCGTTTAATTGAAGTTACATAAAAAGTGAAACTTGTTTACTTCAAGGTGTACATCTGACTAAAACTAAATAGTCTCAGTCACCTCTAAATAACATTGAGAGGCCAGTGATATGTAGTGTCATTTCCAGCTTGCAGTTTCACAGTCATGGCAGCTGGTTTTTACATTCCATTGTGTGTGGGGAAGTGATCTAATTGCCCTTTATTACAGTGGAAGGAAACATGCCTGTTTTAAGTGTGTAGGAAACAGCTTATTGTTCCGAGGAGAGTGGTGATAGTTCACAGCGAATGCTGCCTTTTCTTACGTATATTCAGGTCTGTTGTTCTCTTGTCTGTTGTTGTCGGGAAGATTGGCTTGCTGCGTGAAATGTAAATGCTAATAAACTTCCAACACGCAATGTTTTTCTGGATGATTATCATATTGTTTTGATATGTCTGCTCAGTGTCGAATACTTGATCAGTCCGTTAATTCCGTGTAACCTGAAACTTCGGACTAAAGACGCCAATGGTGTCGATGTTGTTGCATTAATCTAATTCTAATTCTAATCGGGGGTGGTTAGACCTGCACTGACTTCCCGCTGTGGGGTGTTTTGTGCATTGTCCCCCTATGCTAACCCTACCCCAGCCAGCCCAGCTCCTTAAAATAGCGAAGCAGGACTTTGGGTCGTTGGTAACATTCTCTCAGTATCCCTGTATGCAGCGGTGTCTGGGAGCCGCTTCCGATCACGGCCCGCAGACCCGATGTGGTCCTGGCCTCTTCCGTGGCTGCACTGTGCAAAATTACGTGCTCTACTGTTTCTTCTCCCTGTAGGCAGCCCCGACATAATCCGCTGTCAGTAGCCCCTGTCTTGTACAGGTGATGGTTTAATTCACAGTGACCTGTGATGATGCCCACCAGCATTCGCAGGTCCTCGCGTTTCATCTTTATTATGGTGTTGGTGGACTTCTTGTCTGGGCCCGGGAGCATGACTTTCGCCTGCTTACAGTCCTTTCTGCTTTCCCAGAGCTTCTGGTGCTCTTTTTCAAAGTGTTCTCTCAGTCTGTTTTTGATTTCCGCCGATGGTGGATTTGATAGGCTCTTGTCCGCTTCTGTAGGAACAAGTTTTGCTCCTTTTGCCAGGACTTCAGCCCTGTTGTTGCCCAGGTTTGTGCTATGACTCTTTGTCCATTTGATGAGCACTCTATGATTCACACTTAGTTGTTGGAGTGCATTATGACATTCCAGTATCGATTTGGACCTGGTGTCTGGTCTTTGAAGAGCATTTATAAGTGCAGCACTATCTGTTGTGAAGATAAATTGTTGTGTGCATGCTAGAGCTTTCCCTGTTTCCGGCACAGACTTTAATGATGTCAGTATATCTTTGGCCGCCAGATGTAGACCTATAGTTTCGGCTTGTAAAGCCGTGGTGGTTGTGTTGAGTGGTTGAGCCTTACAGAGTCCCGTTTCAGGGCAGTAAAAGCCACAGCCCACCCCCGTTTTCTGTTTGGCTCCATCTGTGTATATGTGGTATGTGGGCAGCCCAGATGAAGAACTTGAGGTACCTTCGGGCTCCGAAGTCACCACTTCGTACGATTTGTTGACCAAATAAGAAGTGGCGATTCTGTCCGTGCCTCGTAAGGCCTCCGGAATGACTTTTGTCGCCTTGTCAAGTATCTTGCAATGATATGTTGTTGTGTTGTCACCTTTCCACTGGTTAGTGGATTTTATTCTTAGTGCTGCTGCCATCGCTTCCTGCTGTATGTTGCATTAATCCTTAGCTAACTTAATTTGACAGGGCTAGAGTTATGTGTTTACGGGCTGAGATTGTAAACATAATATTTCTACCAGTTTGAATTAAATATAGGGAACTAGTGGCTGCCCGAGGCTTCGCTCGCACGGTACCTGGATAAAAAGCAGCCTGTCTCTTTCCCCAGGGCTCCTTAGCTCAGGGTATCTCCTTAGTCCTTACCAAATTTCACCATGATCAGTTTAGCCGTTTAGTCTCGAAAACGTTACATAGACAAAGTTACTTTCACATAATTTACAATATTATACAAGGTGATAACATTATTCCATCCCGAAAGGGGCTTATTCTACAACCAATTGGCAATAAATTTAGTGTGAGTGTAGTGTAATGTGATGACCCGTATCGAAAATTAATAAATTATGACACGGATTACAAAGGATCCGACCCGCAGTTTTGACCTGAGTCAATGAAAGTTAATAGGCACCTTACGTTTATTGTAATAAATGTTACATATTGTCCCCGAAACCCCGAATACAGATTGGCAGCCCGATAGAACTTTAGATCACTTTAGATCATGGACATTGGGCAGTCTAACCTCTAAGTACCTCCTACACGGTTATCATTGAATATTATGTTCTTACGAGGTGGTAGAACGAATGTTTGAATATTTGATCACGATCTCAGCTCAGCGGGCGAGTGCCCGTTGGAGACGCAGGGGTGCGTGTGGGTTCGATTCCCGCTGCGGGAAAGATGTTTGCATGATCTGCAGATATTTTTTCCGGGTCTGGGTGTTGTGCGTGGTACCATGGTACTCGTATAGCCAGGACACAGGGAATCTTAGTGTGGACTGGGTCAGGACTATGTATGTGACTGTTGGGTGTTATTTATTTATGCGTCATTAACTAACGTTTTTGTTGTTGTTTTTAAAAACCAGGGACTGAATAACCGGAATATAAAGGTACCTTTAAATAACGATATGACGTCATACCGATAAATTCCGGTTACCCGAATATTTCTCTACCGATAAATATAACGGTACCGGAAAATCTAGCTTCGCAGTTCATTTCGGTTTATTTTGCAACCGGTACCTATAACCGAAATAAATAAAGGTTTTCTTTGATGAAACGCGCCCACTCCGCCACCGCGGCGCGACTGTCCTAGCGAACAACCTGCGGCTCAAAATTTCGGTACCGAAATCTACCGGTATGAAATAACGGTACTGTAATGCCCTACCGGTATAGCATAATGGTACCGAAATGTTTTAACGCCACCAGTACCTATAACCTCTACCGCTTTCAGTCCCTGTTAAAAACTACTATGTGGGGAAGTACGTCAAATCTTTTTATAGATGAATCTTGGCAAATTGGTCGCAGTTGAAAAACCATTAAGAGGATACACATTCATTAAGGGGATTGAGATGATAAGTGCATAAAAACAAAGCTAAACGTACAAACAATGCAAAAGCGATAATTTGGAAAATAATTTCTCTGGTGTCATTATCCTGGGAGGAAATATCAGAATGCTTTTGTGTGGAGCGATTACAGATTCTAACTCACCATTCTCTTAATTAACCACAAACTTAATGAATGTTGACAAAGAGGACTCAGTTCAAAACACATTAAGGGGATACAAAATTGAGGCGATAAGCGCTTAAAAACAAAGCGAATCGTACAAACAATTGCAAAAGCGAAAATAATTTGCCTTGTATCATTATCCTTATAAAACTCGCAGAACGACAACTGTTGGGGAATAAAGGTTCTCGAATGGCGACCACGAACAGGACGACGCAGTGCTGGAAGGCCCCCCCACCCGAGGGACCGACGACATTGTGTGTGAAGTTTGTGGGAAATTGGTAGATGGAGAAGGCTCAAAACCGTTCGTCTTTGGGGGAGAGGTCTATGTTAAGCGCTGGACTTTATGTGGCTGATGATGATGATGTGTCATTATCCTAGGAGGAAACAGGAGAATGCGTTTGTATGGAGCGATTACAGATTCCAGCCCACCTTCCTCCTAATTAACCATCTGAGTCTGAAGCACAAACATTTTACGGTTGAGTTGTCGCAGACGTTCCATTTAGGTAGGTACGTCATTGCTTGTTGTTTTGTACAAACATGGTTAGGAAGTTTTTACAACTCCACAAATTACAGCGAATAATTCCATCATTTTGAGTTTTATCAGAAACTACTAGATTCGACTGTTCTGTGGTTTATTGCGGTTCTTACCCACCGTCCACCTCCCTGGGTGAATGGTAAGCGGCAACGGTTCAATTCATGATACCTGAGGCTGGTTGCATAGTTGAGTACAGGCTTGAATGTTTTTCCGAACAAAACCTCGGGTATAATTACTTATTTGTAGGTACTTGATTGTTTGACCATAGCTCGCAGAACCAACGACCGTTGCGGAGTTAAGGTTCTCGAACGGCGACCTCAAACCGGGCGACGTAGTTGGAAGGCCCCCCGATGGGCCGACGTAATTGAGACGGTTGCGGGAAGTCGGTGGATGGAAAAAGCTCAAGATCGTTAGTTATGGCGCTCTTTGGGGGAGGCCTATGTTCAGCAGTGAACTTCTACAGGCTTGTGATGATGATGATGATAACTTTATTGTGTTCTAGGATCGATATATAGAGCCTAAATTTTTCACGTAATGATGTGATGTAGACAAAGTTCCGAGTCATAGCAGAGCAAAATTTCCAAGACTGAACAAATCTGTATCTCAGCTTGCCACACGTAAAGATTGGCTTTTTATCCTCAGTTGTTCCACGTGTTTTAGCATTGCAGCAAACATATTCTACACAATCGCATTCCGTGCCCACCTCGCTCATCAAACTCGTTCATTTCTGATACATTGTGGTTATTCATTGAAACGCAATGGTTTATTCAAGCGGGACGCTTTGTTTCGTCCGTCTAAATACAATGCCTTCGTTAATACTGCTTTATTCAAACCTTTTGCACTAAACTTGTCCGATTTGTAGGTATACTCTTGTGTCGGAATGGAATAAGTTATGTCCTGGATGTTTGCTTTTTGGGAGTGCTTTACTGGATGGATAGGTAAAGACCTTCTCTTCACCACTAAACTTTACCAAACGGCTTGGGGCTCGGTGTACTCACAGTAACTAAGCAAAATGTTTTTATTCGTCTTGATGAGGTTTTTATCGGTGACATCAAGATTTGATAGGGTTTTGAGGAGGTCTCATAATCATCATTTCACCCGCAGGGCGCCCACTGCTAAGCAGTTCGGATAAGTCTCTCCCATAGACTTCCAAAACCAATAAATTGGGGTGTTTGTCTAACACGCCACGCCACGCAAGGCATGCGGGTTGGCGAGCGCAGATAAAGCTTTTGTTGTTAACAGGGAACGCTGCTGCCCATCCCCTAGCTTATTTTTCCTTTGTCGCCTCTTACGAAATCCTATGTCCCAGGCAATGTGTCAGAAGATTTTGAGTTTTCTTGATCTAAAGCATCTAGTAGTTATAAGGCCTGAGACGATGACTACTAAAATTGTAGCTGTTATCTTCGCTGTTTAAAAATAAACTGGAATTTGTGAGATAACCTTCAGGATTATCGACGCATCTTGTCTGTAGATCTGTTAGCAGCATGCTTGCCCTGACACATGAATATCCGCTAAAGGAGAGCAACAAATATTTCCCAAAATGAACAGTATTAAACTTTTGAAAGAACCTCTGCTTACGACAGAAAAGTGATTGCTATAAAGTGACAGGTGGTAAATATACGGAACCAGAAATGCCCTTTTTTTTGGTAAACTTTTTACATTAAATGTTTGTTTTGTGCACATTTCTCTCCAGCTCCACTTATCTGAAAGCGAAATCAATCCGGCAGATGGTTTGAAGGTCCCCCGGCCAATCAACGTCTGCGCATTGGCAGCTGTACACGCCATCCTACAATGTTTATACAACACCCTTGCCAAAGTCGAGTCAGACAGAACTGAATACAGTTTGAATGCAAAGAAGGAATATTAACGCTCACATATATCTGGTCACTTCTAACTACTTTTAAAAGAATATTTGACTCCACAAAGTGTGGTAAATTTTGATCGTAAAGTGAGTAACATCTAAATTTTATAAAACACCGTAGCCTTTTGTAGCCTTAAACACCGTTCAAGCGCCAGCGACATGAGATATGGAACGAACAAGCAAGCTTTATCCTGTACTGTAAAATTGTTTACAATTTTAATTACCTAGTTCCCGCGTTAATTTAATATTTATAGTCAGGCAATTAAGGCTGGGTTCTGTTCACTGGCTGGCATTTAAAATTGCCTACGCTTGCGGAAGTTGGTCCTTGATACTTGGACTCGCTCGATCCTTGGTATCATGACATGATATCATCAGCCTGTAGGAGTCTACTGCTGGATATAGTCCTGCCCCAAAAAGTTGCAGTAACGAGCGGTTCTGAGCCTTTTCTATCCACAGATGCTATTGGTATTATAGAATCATTAATCAAATGTTATCAAATATCAATTCAGTTCACTTTATTACATAAATTCTATGAAAGAGGTTGACGCTTTTCATTTTCTACAAATATTTTAGTTTCTATATTATTTGAAACCGTGTACCTAGTATATAGCTCCAAAACCATGTGGGAGTGTGACACAAAACAAGTTTTTGTGTCCAAATAGCAAAAGGCTGAGGTCGTAGCTCGCTTTACTGTGAATTCTCAAATAAATGCTGTGAGCTAAATTTTTTTATATTGCGAGTCTTATCTACCTTATGCATGTAGGTATTTGATAGGTACACTCGAGAGCATAGAAATCGCACATAGCGGAATTTTCCTACATTTTAATTTCGACCCTTATTTTTTTTTAAATTAATGTGATGTTGCAAATATAACTTAAATTAAATTGAAGTACACACTGTTAGCTTCCTAAAAACACAAAATGTCTAGCCTTGACCTTCGAAATCATAACAGTGGCAACTAAACAATAGAATGGCCTAAATTAGCTCGTTTCAGGTAGCTCGGTTTGTGGGACTTTAAGCAGGTATAAAACGATAAAGGATGATTGAAATTACATCATTTGCATACCAACTCCCAGGCAGAAAGGTCCTTTAACGAATACGTCATCTCTCTAAACAAGAAAATGGATACCACACCAGAAGCAGCGTCTCAAGTGGTTGCACTTATCGAAGCTGGACAGAACCAAAGTCAAGTGGCTCGTCAATTAAATTTGAGCAGATATGCTGTTCGACGTGTATACCAGCGATATCAGCAAACTGGTGGCTATAACAGGCGACCAGGAACAGGCCGAAAACGTGCGACAACACAGCGCGATGACCGTTTCCTTGTGAATACATCACTACGAAATCGCCGGTTGAATGCAGTTCAACTCGGACAGCAGCTCCAGGAAGTTAGAGAAGTGGAAGTCAGTCGGTGGACCGTTAGAAGAAGACTAGCCGAAGGAGGTCTGACAGCGCACAGACCAGCAACTGGCCCAAAATTGACCCCAGCGCACAGACAAGCACGCCTTCAGTTTGCTCGAAATCACGTTAATTGGACTATGGATCAATGGCAGGCAGTCCTCTTCTCCGACGAGTGCAGGATGTGCCTTCATGGTAACGACGGACGAGGTAGAGTCTACCGAAGATCTGGTGAGCGTTTTGCTCAATGTTGCATCTCCGAACGGGTCGCATACGGCGGTGGTTCGTGTATGTTCTGGGGAGGCATTTCTCTGGAAGCGAAAACTGAACTTGTCTTCATCACAGGGCCCGATACCGACCGTCGATCGGGTGGATTGACTTCCCAACGTTACGTTGAGGAGATCCTGGAAGAACATGTTGTGCCCTTTTCTGGATTTATCGGCGAAAACTTCGTTTTTATGCAGGATAACGCTAGACCACACACCGCTGCTATAGTACGCCAGTACTTGGAGGAGGTTGAACTACTCGTTATGGCGTGGCCTGCTCGAAGCCCAGATCTCAATCCCATTGAGCACTTATGGGACGAACTAAAGAAACGAGTAAGAGCTAGAAACGCAGCGCCTACGAGTCTCAGAGAGCTCCAAACCGCGATCAAGGAAGAATGGGACAGCATACCGCAGGATTTCGTAAAAAAATTGATTTCTTCAATGAAACAGCGAATGGAAGCTGTTATTCAGGCTAGGGGAGGCAATACCTCGTATTAATAAATCGATACATTCACAAATTTATTGTTTTTTTAACCTTTTATACCTGCTCAAAGTCCCACAAACAGCGCTACTTGAAACGAGCTAATTTAGGCCATTCTATTGTTTAGTTGCCACTGTTATGATTTCGAAGGTCAAGGCTAGACATTTTGTGTTTTTAGGAAGCTAACAGTGTGTACTTCAATTTAATTTAAGTTATTTTTGCAACATCACATTAATTTAAAAAAAAATAAGCGTCGAAATTAAAATGTTGGAAAATTCCTCTATGTGCGATTTCTATGCTCTCGAGTGTATATTAAAGCTTTAAACTTTTCTGAAGGCAAATTTATATTGTTCGTATTTTCTTTTTTCTATGGTTATTTGATATCCATTGTAAGTCCTGAATCAAGAAACACCAGAAAAGTCATACTACATTACACCAATAACAAGACCAACAAAATTAATCTTCATTTCAAATGCCACCAAGTAAGAATGGAAGTCTTCAATGAAATGTCACCAAAAGGGGGGTTGGGCGTGAAACAATTTCATCCCACTCAACCGACTGTTTGCCTTCAACCGCAGGAATTCAAATGCCTTTTTGTAATTTTAGTATCGCATGAAACCAGTGTCTGCGAAGCCATACTTAACCAGGTGCACACTTAAATAGGTTGGATGTGCCCGGTGTTTATTGAATTAACATAATGTCACGTCGAGCGTACTATACACTGCTAGATTTTTTAAGTACATCGCCATGCACACGTGGCTGGCACACGTGAGTATTGTTGAGTTTAATGGGGACACTGAGATTAGGACGCTACGTAAAAATAGGAATGTAGTAAAATACTCGTCCATTTGGAGCTCATGCAAACAATGGAAATAGTGAAATGATAACGAGTAACAAGGAAGGCCAGCAAGTAGTTGATGATATCGTAAAATAAATTGTTTTTGTGAAACCATAGAGTGGAATGCGATTGCTTGTTTTATCATTGATTCTTTCTTGGTCATCCTGTAATTAGGTCAGTGACAAGGTTGAGATATGGTGGCCCTGAAAAGGGCATATGACCGTCAATGATTTAGTGAAAAGATAAAACACAAGCACATCAGATTTCTTAGAATTTTTTGGTTCTAGGACATGCCGGTTTCCTCACGACGTTTTCCTTCACCGTTTGAGAGTATGTACTAGTATAGCGCATATAAAATTGGTGCACGATCGGGTTCGAACCTGTGGATCGGAGTGCCACTATCGCCACTCCAACAGTGCTCTCAGTGGAATGCGATGACTTTCTTTTCTTGCTACGATTAATTTAATTTGTATTAAAAAGTTCTAGAAGTTAGTTATGGCTTCGATGAAATATTCAGACAAGACATTGGCGAACTTTATTTTGCAACCATAGAATTTAATTTCTATACTAAATCATTATGGCATATTTCCAATACATTATTAACCACTAAATTATTAGTATAAGGTGATTCATAATCATTTAAATTGAATTAAATTTTAACAACAAACAAATACTTCAGCGGAAAAAACACTACATTTGAAATTAAATCAGATTTTCAAGTGTTTGTGTGTTTTTTGTCAGTCTGTTAATTAAAACAGTAATAATGAAACGTATGAGCAGTTTAACATCAAGATTGCTACTTAAAACAGCTGAATAATTGAATTGACTCCAAACAGCAGATTTTGTACATTGTTTTTTCATTGAAAAATTTCGTATTTCCAAAAGTCGTATTGCCAATTGGGTGTAGAAAAATCCCATTTTGGGATATCGTACATATTAAGAATCGCCTAGTATTACATCGACGTTGGAAATACCTACCTTGCGTAACCCCAGTACGGTCCAGATACCTTTGAGAATACGCCATTACCTAATCTTCTTTTATAATTTGTTTATAGCTTCTACTCAGCATATTAATTTGTGTAATGTAACGCGACATTACGAAACTGGGCCGAATGCGTAATTAATGTGAGAGGAAAATAATGTGCTCAGAATATTTCAAAGTTTGGATTGTGGCTGTAACGCGAACGTTAAAAATTAATCGAAATTTTGCGAGAGGAACCACCCAAAATCAAATTCACAGAAAATTATGTAAGCAATGTCTAACTAAACATCACTTCGGTGTTACTTGTCTCGTATATCCTTTATAACAAATTAATCGTATTTTATTGCTTCTAGTGCTTCAACAATTACTTATTTCTAGTCTGATTGACTACCAATTACCTACTGACTTCTACTACCTAACATGTAACCCGCTAGTCCCTAAACCCTTTGGTAAAAAAACACGCAGCTATTACTAAATTTAATCCCTTTGCCTTTTTATTAATGTAACCAGCTGCTTTATAGAAATCTGTAGGTATATGGGTATGTATAGATTTCTTAAAACGAGCTAGCAGATTGCCTGTAGGGAAAAACCTTTTTTTTTTAGTTGTAGATTCCCTGTTGTGATATCAATGATAGTCTCATTAGTATGTGATTTGCCTTCAACCGACCTTGTTTTTGACAATCATGCGTGTTTGTTGATATTTGTATGCAACTCGGAAGACAGGTAGAGTTTTTATTACATTATCAACCACTAGCTTCCGCCCGCGGCTTCGTTCGCGTAGTACCTACATAAAAAGTAGCCTATATGCTATTCCAGACTATAATCTATCTCTGTACCAAATTTCATCCAAATCCGTTCGGCCGTTTAGCCGTGATTGAACCACAAACATCTAAACATCCTCATTATAATATTAGTAGGATAGTAGGATTGTAAGACAATCAAGCAGGACAATTAGTCGATATCCTTCGTGGAATAAAAAAGAAAAATATAAATAAATCGGCTTTAATCCGTAAGAATGTTAGACATCCTTTCAGATCTCCAGGCGATCAGATCCTTGAAGATGTCTGAGGGGTATAGTCAGAGGCCTTTTTGCTATAGTGAGTATTACATACGTGACAGGTTGCAAACCCTATAAGAATACTTACTGGTTTCCTCACGATGTTTTCCGACGTCGTTTTAAGCATACAATGTTAACGCGCAGTTAAAAAAACTCATTGGTCGGGTTCGAACCCACGATCTTCCGATCGCAAGTCGGAGAACCTCCCAATAGACCAACATGGTTTTTTATATTAAATAATAACAAATTACTTTCTAATTACATAGTCTCAATAATTATTTTCTCTTGTATGTCCGAAGCCTGTCAAAAGAAATCTTAGCAAAGTTACAAAAGAAAAATCTGTGCATTTTTTGCTCTTTACAAAAATCTTCTATAGTGCTCCAACCGCTTGCAAATGGCTCAAAAATTTTGTTTCCATGAACAATTTTAGTAAGAAAAGAACCGTTACAGGATAATAATAGAAACAAAGTCTTTTCAAACGTGACCGTTGAATGCTCCCGCAAACTCCGGTCCCTAGAGTTTTTGTTAGTAGGAATCTTCTTAACTCAATAGAAAAGTTTTTGTACGCGCATATGGATTTACAGACACTATAAAAAGGCAAGGCCGACAGAGGCGTTCACTTTCGCTACTACACGATTTTGTAAACGCTAAAAGCACGAAATAAGTACTCGGTTCTTGAATATCATGGCTTTTGAAGCAATTATTTCTTAATGGTTCTAACATGCGTTACAAGATATACATTCACAATAATAGAATACTTTTGCAGATATGGACACTACACAAGCATATCTCATACATTAAGATATTTGTTCAGATAACTTTTGGGCGGTTGATTCGGGATTACATATTGCGTGCCTGTTCGGGCGCCAATGATTTCTTCAAGCTTGATGATCGATTGTTCGGGATCAGTTTGCAGTAGCCTCTCGATTAGCTTTCTCTGTTTCGCCACCACAACACAGAGGTGCCACTATGCCACATAGAATCAATCCACCATTGTTTAATTAATGACGTCAAACAGCTGCATGAGACCTTCACTATTATCGGATTTCTTGGTAACAATCACCCTGTTACTTGATAATGCTCTAAATATTTTTTTATGAATTTTATATTAGCGAAAGATTATACTGTCGTTGATACTTGATCAGCATTGATTCTGATAAAATTGAGAGTTGCAATTTTAGGTAACATTATCTGATTTTCTTTTATTTTTGCAGTAAATTAATAAACTTCTTGAAGGTTGAAGTTTTTTCTTACTCGTTGTAATTGATACCTAGTTGTAAATAATCATGTAATTGAAAGCAATATTGAAACTGTTGTCTTTAAGTGGTACGGCAATTTGAGTCAATATTTTTATTGCGTCTGCTGATTCCACGCCATTGGCAAAAGTGTCAATTGATTTGTTTGTTGTACTTGCTTGGCGCTTAATGGTCCTGATTGTTTAGTTTCGGGCCTTTGGGCATTTGTGCGAGTGATTTCGTGGAATGGGGCTATATTCAAGCAATTGGGGAGGTTTTTGGTATTTTGAATATTGATGGATTTTATCCAAGCTCTGACGTGTAAAGCTCAGTGAATCGAAAAACATATATGAATTATTAGAACAGAATTATGTTTGCTCTGGCGTTTTATGAAACTACTACGTAATAGGAAGAGAAAAAGCCATGATTGCATAAACATTGGTGGATGCCGAATGTGTTTTGAGTAGGAAATGAGATTTATAAAAGAATAATAAACTTCGCATAATAGTCTGAACTTCTGAAGGCAAGATGCTGGAAGTAGTAAAACTTTGCTACTAGTAAATACGGTTGAGCGTTTTGGGTGGTATATTAAATCATAAATTTGGCACTGTTCCATGTATAATGGACCCGCGCTGGTCGGTAATTGATCATAAAATCATTTTAAACTCTTTTTTTAACAACTTTAGTACCTAAACTCACGCATTAAGAAAGTGTGAGGGTACAGGTTTACATAAGGCAAACAGTACATGACCAGTTACGTAGGTCTATTCACATTAACTGAATATTATTACGTAACATGCTACAAAATAAGATAAATAACTCGATAATACAGGATTAATAATAACTCTGTTCTATCATCCTCATTATCAGACTATTACAAATCGCGGCCATTATCATTCTTCAAGCGATGAATGACTGAGCTTGTTAATGGATGTTTCCGGCAATCTACACGTGTTCCAATTATGCCAATAGAAGGAATCTGAAGCTACTCTTACAGCTTGAAAGCCGTTAGCTTCACATGTGTGCACCGCACCATACGCTCACCCGATAACACTCCAAAAATAAAGAGCGATAATTCGCTCGTCACTCACGCTACGCATAGAATGTTGTTCATTGAGTGCCCCGTACTTCCTCTACTTTCTTATGGAGTGAATATGCGGCTGCATTAAGTGAGTACCGCCGGCTAAGAGCTACTTACTGCCATATGGATATTCTCAAATCGGTACGTTAATGGTGTAAGCGGTGATAAAATTCTCGGGGTCGTCGACCGCTTTCTCCCTGATTTTATTTATCTCTGCCTGCATTGGTTATGTCATGGTTAGGCTCGTGTTGCATGAAAAAAAAATTGTTTCTAACATTGGCGATTGTAACTGTACAAAATCTTCATTGTTATTCTTTCGACAGCTGCTAATACGCCATTCCTTCTTATAAGGGACTGCTTTTGTAATCGTCCTTTGAATACATATACGAAGCTAAACCTGTCATTATAATTGCATCATTGATAAAGCGAAATTAGGGTAGAGTTTGCTTCTCTACCACATAACTGTTGGTGTCCTTGCTCTATATTAGTAAAGCACTTCTTATAAAAACTAAACAGCACCTCATTATTTAAATTAAATTTACAAGATGTGGTGTCGAGTAATTTTTTTTTTTTTTTTTTTTTTTTTTTCCCGGACATATCACACACGGTCAATTGATCCCAAAATAGGCATTGCCTGTACTATGGGTACCAGAGACTGTTATACATAATAGATATATATTTAACACCCAGACACAGAACAAACATTAGTGTTAGTCACAAATGTTTGTCCAGTGCGGGAATCGAACCCGCGACCTCTAGCACAGAAGGCAGAGTTACTACCAACTGAGCTATTAGGTCTGTTATTAATTTACGCAACCACCAACTCCACAAAGCTTCTTGCAAATATGTATTGCAATACGTACGTCTGTTTGGACAGGTGAGTAACAAACAGAATTGCAAACAGCTTGCCTAGACTGGTTTTGTCGTCACGTCTTCAAAACACATAAACCTGGTTCGTAAACGCGGTCGGCGAAATCTTCGGTCTGCAAAAGGTCTTTGTTTACTGTTTTGTGGTAGTTTAGTTGTTTCGGATGCGTAATCGAGGTGATCCTTATTCGATGGTATGCGGAGCGCGCGTCCATTCGTTTCGTTGCGTAAAGCAGTTTGCCTTACGACGCTGTCGGGGTCGGACGTACTACGTTGCAGCCGCGCAACTTCCCGCTTTATTTACGCTATGCCATATCGCAAGGCTGTTGGCATTGTTTTAACTTTACATCAGCGCTCTATCGCGACCATGTTTGTGTGAGGAGGCTTATAAATTAGTGTGTTCAGTGCCCTACTTTTTAATAAGTTTCAGTGCGAAATAAATCGACCAGATGGTTGTTAGGAAAATAATCGTCGTTGGTATACAACACTATGAAGACCCGTTCTATAAGTACGTTGTTTCACTCTGCCGTAGGATTTACCGTATCGTGTTTTCCTCGAGGAAGTGTGCCGAGATTTAATTTGTGATGTTTGCTTGTCCTCAGACATGTGACCGGTGCGAGCGGGCCGCCTGCGGGATGTGGCCACCAGAGGAATCGGTCTCTGGACTCCGTCCTCCAGCGGATACCGGAGGACATGACCCCGACGTCGCCGGAGGGCGCGCCCCTTCGGATGCCCAACGAAGTGCCCGCGCCGCGGCTGGCGCTCCCTCCGGAGGTGCCCACAGGTTCGGACGACTCCGGCATTCACACGCCCCCCGACGGAGCCGATATGGAGAGACCTCCGCAGCCGGCTGCCGCTCGATCCAGGGAAAGCCTCGACTCCGGCAACCCAGAGGACACAGATAAACCGCCGGACCCGCCAGATACCGCCTTAGAAGTAGATCCGATCAAAACAGAACTATCCGCTGCTGAATCTTCCAGAAACAAAGACTTTCTTTTACGACTATTCGAGAGCAAACTCTTCGACATGAGCATGGCGATCTCATATCTCTTCAACTCCAAAGAATCCGGAGTGCAGACCTACCTGGCCAACAAGCTGTTCTCGTTCCCATACGAGGACGTGGATTTCTACCTACCGCAGTTGGCGACCATGTACATAGAAATGGGCGATGTCGCGGACGTGCTGAGACCCTACTTGGTGCACAGGTGTAAACAGAGTGCGGAATTTTCGCTGCGGATAGCGTGGCTGTTGACCGCTTTCGGGGGCGAGACTAAGAGGTCGAAAGCTATGAAGTTTCGGGATTCGATACTAGCGGAGGAGATCAGGCCGGCGGCGCGGCGAGGGCACCATAGGTCACAGTCTGACGCGTCTGCGCTGCGGCTGGCGATGCCTTCAGGGAGGCATTTAGGGGACTTGGCATCGGGACGTGCTTTTGACAATGGATGTCTATGTGGAGAGCAGTGTTCCTGTGGAGCACCGAGATTGGCGCCTCAGATACAGGTATTTATTACATGCATGACGATAGTTTCAATAATGAGTGTCGTTTAGCCAATTATGCTTATTATTCAGTCTGTGTTTTCTCGTGTTTATGCCGGATACCGCGACTCTATCAGCTAATTATGGATGTTTACGATTTATTGATATGGATTACTAATGTGGTTTATTTAAATTCGCAAACAGGTTACGTAGCGAATACGTTTCATAATTGTTTGAATAATTTATCAAACGTTAATTCCAAATGATCCCAGGTTACACACGTTATGATGTCTTTTAGACGTAATCGCCATATCTTACCTTTGATTAGATATTATTCTATCTGATAGTCGAAAGTGCCCGCGTGTTTAATTTCAATGTTATGTAAACAACTGTTTGAATACGACTTGGATGCGTTCTACAATTACAACTTCGCTTGAATTCTCAGGTATTTTAATTATGTAGCTTTATTTTCTGCTCAATCTAAGTTAATGTTATCATTTGAAACTTCATTCAATTTAGGTATGTACTTCTTATCATAATTGACCTAGTTCTGCTAATTAGCTAAGTTATTAGAGTTATTAGTAGGTACGAGTACCTAATTGTTTGAGATTATTTATACATATTTGGAAACAAATCGTAAACATTAAAATCTACTATCAATTTAACTTTTAATAACAGCTTCTTCAATAATCTAAAATCTTACAGAATCTAAAATCTTATGGATGAAAGCACAATTAGGTTAAGGTCAAAAGGTGTTTATTTTAATTTTACTTGGATCACTTTGAAACGTTTTAGAAACTAGGTGAAGCTACGCCTGCACCTAGCGAACAAACCTAGAAGAATCCTGGCAACAAACACGGCGATATCATTTACCTATAATATAATACATAGTAGAACTGTATTTCTTAATATATAATATTAGTTAGTAGAGTTCTGCTCTAACTCACGGTAAAAACTATGTTCCTAAGTAAACTTATGTTTATTACTTAAACATGTGTATAGCTTACTAAGGATAAGTAAATAAAATAAACATGCTATTCTTCCTTCAAACTATTTTAGTTCAAATAAAAATATTTTCTATAATTAAATCGTTAACATTAATAACACGAGTATCTGTTTCCTTCTACGCACTTAATATCACAAGTTTACGGTAATTATTATGGCAATATCTATGCTCTACTTACGGCATATTTCTGACTAAAACTTGACTGTAATAAAGGGTTGGTATTTCGATGGTCTCATAATGCCATTCAAAACCATTGGTGCACGATGTTGTGTGGCAACCAATGGATTTTCCTTTCGGAAAATTTATGTGCGCTATACAGTGCTCACAAACTGTCCTAGAACCTAAAAAATCGAAGACATGTGACATGTGCACGAAAGGAGCCTCTAAGAGGCGCACTTTAATCCTTCGCTACACTTATAGTATTATGTTATCTGTGACTACACTGATTCTTTCACCGACCGGTGGATAGGATAGTAGGATATTGTTACATCATCTTCGTCATCATCCGCCTGAGAAAGCCCGCTGCTGGTCATAGACCTCGGAGTGTCAGACGGTCTTGAGCCTTCTCCAACCACTGACTTCCCGCAACGTTCACAATGTCGTCAGTCCATGTGGGGCCTTGCAACCCTGCGTCGTCCGGTTCGTGGCCGCCATACGAGTACCTTTATTCCCCAATGATTGTCGAGTGTGCGAGCTACACATACACAAATTCGGATTTCTGAAAAAAATCAGGGAAACCGACTGTGGATTGTCATTTACTATCATAAGACTGAGGCGGAACAGTTAATTGGATCAAACAAGTCAAATAGATTTACAAACATTTATTCATTTAATAAATTACATCCGTTTAAGGTACCTAATTAGAGGTAGAAGTGCGAAGATTTTAGTGTCAAGAATAAATACATCCTTAACTCAGTCCTACTCATTAATATCGTAGTGACTAATAGAATTGCTTATGTATACGATACGATTTTGTTTATTAATATGCTGAAATCCTAATTATATTTTACTTTTAGATTTGATTAATTAAAGAAATTCATTAAGGTGAACCCACGTAAACAGACTTTGACAAACCAAAACGTGGTTACTCATTAATAAGCTAAACTAATAGACGTTCAGTATTTTAAGAAACAAAGATCTGACTGATTGACATTTATAGTCAACACGCTGGTCGAAGAGACTTGGACTTGGACGGTTTGGAGGAGAATTGATTGCAAGAAATTTTGAAAATTTGCTTTCTATGGCGTCCAAAATGGAGTATAAGCGAGATACAAAATTGCTCTTTGTTTCTGAAACCTTTAATATAAACCCCTTAAATTTTTACATGTAGATTCTGAAGAATGAGGAAAGAAGAATAAAATTATTCAATTTAACTGTATCTGATTTTTTTGAAAATTTACTAAATGAAGGCAGTGTAAGTTGCAAGTTGCGAGCGACAGTAAATTAATCCTAAGAATATCCTTTTCAACATTTGTTTTGATTGGCAAATACAACACCAATATGAACGGGTGACTAATCTGTTACTCATAACTGCCTTGCTGAGATCACAATATTTTTGTGTTCTAAGTCATCTTACTCCTACGCGATCAGAACAGATCCAGTTTTCTAACGAAGGGTGACGAATGGTTTACTCACCTACTCCTGCTGTTATATTTGCCTTTTTACTGCAGTGCCAGGAACTGTTTCATGACATTTTTTTACAGAAATAAGCTGATAACATACCGATATATCTTCAGAATCTCCACCCCACCGCTTGTCCCGTTTATTTTTCAAGTAGGTAATAACGGTAAGAACGGATATCATATCGATTTAGGTCATTACCAGGAGCACAGATAACATAATACTATACTTCCAGGAGTAAGAACCCAAATGACAAAAAACAAACCTAATAGACAACTACCCACCTATAGGTAGGCATGTACCTCACCAACAGGAGTCTCTGTGTCGAATGCAGCCAAGCAGGCGCCGACTCAGCTTATTGCTTTACGTGTTATCAAGGTGCACAATAGTTACTCGCTCAACGAGTTACTTCGATCAACGAATGTTCCGAATAGTTCCGATTGTCAAAGTAAACCTTCGAGAGTATGATCCATAATTACCCTTATTAGAAATAATAGCGCTTTATCTTAGAGTTTCCTTACTAAGAAATAATCTTCGAAAAACTATTCAATAGTACGGTTAGGTCGTAAAGGTAATGCAATCTGTAGCACAGATTTCTTTCATTGCTTTAATGATAATCGTCTCCAGTTATCCATGCCAGCTCTCTGAGCACGTCGTTTGATGGCAAACTGCTATAAATTGCCTCCATTAGGTTGTGGTTTGTAATTTACTTGGTAAATAAGCTTAGATTTTCGTTCTTGTTCAAGAAAATTCATCGTTTTACGTGTTCCGTAACAAGTATAGTTTAGTAGTAAAGTAGTAGTCCTGAAAGGCAAACTTAACTTTAATAAACAATATTAATATTTATTGATCTCAAAACATCAGTTTTTTGTACTTTGTTTTTTCAATGAAAAATGACGAATTTTCAAAAGTCGTAGACCAACATGTTTGCCAATTGGGTGTAGAATAAATACATTTCGAGAACACATACACATACATTTATAGAATATATGCTATCATATATTCTATAAATAATCTAAGTATAATAATTATGATGAGATGTGATCTTGATGAGATATATTAAACCTTGTATTTTCTACATGATACAAAGTCTACCGTTTCTTGCAAACATTACTAACCTCTGCCGGTTGAAGAAAGACTTCTGACTCAAGTTAGAATTGAAATGTTCCAGTATTTACACAACTACGAGTAACTTATATAAATTCGCAGTATAATGTTTTCATAATCGCTGCTATGCGAGTCTCTCAATCATCGCCGTAAATGTTCGCACGCTTTGTGCGTAGGCTCGTCTCTTTGAATTTAAAAAATCATTCCTATTCCTAGGTATTCGTATGTAATGTTGCAATTTTTATTTTTAAATTCTCGATCATTTTCTCAAAATGTGCAACA
This sequence comes from Anticlea derivata, assembly GCA_947579855.1. NCBI lineage: Eukaryota > Metazoa > Arthropoda > Insecta > Lepidoptera > Geometridae > Anticlea > Anticlea derivata. The sequence goes on from OX388264.1 coordinate 2,579,447, forward strand.
TGACATTTCACAATCACTGTATATGCCACGAATTGCAATTGATCCGCGGTAAATTTTCACATGCATGCCATTTATTTTCTGCGTGGCTGATAGTTTGTCTTTTTAGTGTTGGCCCATACATTTGGCATTTGGTTTGCACGCATCCAAAGGTCATTCTATTCCATACGGACTGACCAATCGCGGTCCAAATGTTACTTCCACAGAATGATAGGTCCAAGACGTAGTAGAACTTTTAGTGTAAAAGTTCCCTCGGGAAAGTACTACCTACTACTATTCTGTTTCTCTAGTTACTATATCGCTGTGATCCTGTTTAGAAGGTCACCGGTGAAATTACAGCCGCATTATTATCTTCATTTTATATCAGGGCAGGCAACGCAGCAATACCACTGGCTTTGTAGATCAATACGCGACGATAACCACTCACAGACGTCGACGTTGGATTAGGATTAGAACGAGGACTAGCAAGCTGAAGTGGCAAATGGTGGGGCACATAGCTTGGAGTACCGCCGGTCGTTGGAGCAGAACAGTTCTAGTGTTAAGACGACATCGGAAGGCCCAGCGTAGAAAGGCCCCCCACTAGATTATGTTACAACCTCATAAAGGTTTCTGGGTACCGTTGCGTGCATGCCGCAAAGCTCAGTCGGTCTGGCAATCTATGTGGGCGGCCTATATTCAGCAGTGGACGGCCTACTTCTGAAATTATGATGGTAGTGATGATCATCAGGCCTGTTTGCCTCAAGTCCCATAAGGGGTGATAGCTGGAATTCGTCTAGGCTTGGTAGCGAGAAACAGGCGTAGCTTCACCGAGATCCCAAGACCTTTCAAAGTGATCCTAGTAATTTTATTGAAACAAATACCCTTTGCCTTTGTTAGAAGAGTCATATTCCCGTCATTACTTTCCAGTTTCTCACATCGCTCACGAACATCGGGCGAAGGCTCGCGAGCGTGGCCGACAAGGAGCGACGGAACGGCCGGCTGAGGGCCGAGCTCGCAGCCTTGGATCTCAACCTGCCCGCACGAGTGTGGCTACCACTGCACCAGAGGCCGCATTATGTGTTGCGGATACCGCCGCACGCTGCCGCTGTCTTGAATAGCAAGGATAAGGTGAGTTTCTGAACCGTTCTTACAATGAAAAACTTTCATTAAGCCTAGAACGCCTAAAGCGCGTCACACACGGCAGCTATAATGTATCTTTTTACATCTTCGTATCTTCTGAAAGATATCTATGGAAAGATGTAATGAGATGTATCGTGCTATAATATACATTTTTACATTATAGCTGCCGTGTGTGAAAGGCTTAATACTCATCCATGCTTCTTAGCTGTGAGCTTGTGATTGAAATAAATAATTTTCACTTTGCGTGGTCAACATAACATAAACCTAATTACTTTCCGGAAACGAGGTACTGTAAATAACAAGGTTTATCTTGTACTATGAAAATATTACTTTAATGAAAGTTGTCGACTTTTAGCCAGTGATAAATAGCTTTGTCAGTCAGCAGGAAGCGTTTATAATAAGTGTCTTTAATTGGTTTAGAGGTATATGCTAAGTAAGCATTCTATAAACCTAAGTCGGTATTATTAAGCGAACACAGAAGTACCAGTATTCCTCCTATTACTTCAAAGTAAAAAAATCAACACCGCTCAGTAAGTATACCAGTAGAGAGAGTAACGCGTTTATCCCTACTAACGTGTTTCCCACGTGCAAAAGTGACTTGCTTGTTTCTGACTCAAAGCTAATGAGGGCTCTACACTGCAATCGTTACAAACCTTTCACTAGCCTGAAGTCTCTGTGCCAAAGCGGCTCTCACAGCTTGCATAGTTAAGAATAAGGCTGTCCGCACACCATCAGAAATTTCTGTTCAACCAATCAGTAAAGACGTCGGTCAGGCAGGCGACATTCTTAATCACCAATCAGTAAGGATCGTACGTTTTTCGTATCGTACTTACAATCTCACCTGATGTTAAGTAATGATGTGGTCTACGGTGTAGCACGTTTGCCTAGAAGAAACCTATTCACTCTGGTCTTGAAGACACCCAAATTATATGTATTCGGAAACACAGACGCCGGCAACGAGTTCCACTCTTTGGCTGTCCGCATTATAAAGGTAGACGCAAAGCGCTTGGTGCGGCAAGGTGGTATATCAACCATGAACGTATGTCGCGTGTCCGTGCGTCTGGTTGTCCGATGATGTTGTACGTCCTCTAATTTAATTTTTCTGAGTTGAATCTTTTCTGTCATCGATTCATTCTTGGTGTTGCAGTACCATGGTAGGTACTCGTAGTTTCTGATACCCACGTCACAGGTAATCCTATTGTGGGGTCAGGACTATGTATGTGACTGTTGATTTAAAAGCTGTAAGTAGGTACCTTAAGTTTAATGAAACGATGTTTCTACGTTCTGATGTTTTAGCTAGATTCCACAGAAACAGATGATTTCGAGTTACTGAATTATGTTTGATAACTTTCTTATTAGTTCATTCAACAAAGTTCATTGTTTTATAAACATCAGCTCAATTCAAACAGTCGAAACTAAAATAGGTAGTAAGCTGAAAGGGGCTGTCTAATACCTGAAATGATTTCTACTAATACCTACCCATATTCTGAAAAACTGAGGAATTAACGATAGATTTTTAGACCTTTTTAAATATTGTCTTATTAGATCTAAGGAAGGCCTTATTACCTACTAATCTAGATGACTAAACAGCGTCAGGTGGAACTTTTTACTCACTTACAGGATGGCCTGGGATTTGTTTAAATAGTGCGGAGCTGACTAAGACGCGGGTTTCCTCACATGTTTTCTTCAATTTCTGATGGTATTACATATATGCGCGTATAATTTTTTAGATAGAAAAATCCATTGGTTCCGGATTGAACCTGCGATCTAAGTGTCGTAAGTTGAGGTATCTCCCTATAGGCCAGCACGGCATTAAATCTAAGTGATCTATGAGAGAAGATTCATTCTTGACAGTTTGAGAATAAGAAACTCTAACGCCCGAATACTGAAACGTCACTTATCTATTTGAGACGCCGTTTTCGTTCAGAATCTTACGCCCGAATACTGAAACGTCACTTAAATATAAGTGGAGAACTAATTGATGTTTGAGTATAAAATTTTGAAATATAACGGCGTCTCAAATAATTGATGCCATCTCAAATAGATAAGTGACGTTTCAGTATTCGGGCGTATGTTTATTTTAAAAAAACCAGGAAATAAATTCAATCTATTTTATTTCGACGTTTGGCGGATACAATATCATTTATTACTTTAATTTAACTAACTAGAAATAAAAACTACCAAGTACTTTATCGTGCAATCAAGCATAGACAGGTAACCTTCGCATGGCGTTCAGTCAGCTGCAATGGTAAAAACGTGTTATCTAGATTAAATACTCAAAGAACAATAAGTTGACCTCGGCTTTATATTTAACTAGCTTCCGCCCGCGGCTTCGCTCGCGTGGTACCCGGATAGAAAGTCTATATGTTATTCCAGGCTATTTGCTACATACATGCCAAATTTCATTCCAATCCGTTCATTGGTTGCGGCATGAAAGAGTAACAAATATCTACAAATCCTCACATCTTTACAAACTTGAGCATTTATAATTCTAGCTTCCACCTGCGGCTTTGCTCGCGTGTTATCGTTTTAAAAAGTAGCCTATATGTTATTCCAGGCTATTTGCTACATACATGCCAAATTTCATTCCAATCCGTTCATTGGTTGCGGCGTGAAAGAGTAACAAACATCTTTACATTCTCACACACTCTTCTTATCTTTAAAAACTTTCGCATTTATAATATAATTAATGACGTTACTAAGTAGGATCGATGGTTATAATAACTAGGCTAAACTAATTGTAGTTCACACGTTGAATCAACGACATACATATATAAATTACTACATCGATTTGTTTTTCAACAACTTCGCATGGAGTTAATATTATGATGAGTCATTTTACAAACAAGATAATGTACTTTGAGCTTCTCTTTTTGTCTAGTCTAGCCAAAGGGTGTCTGGCAGAGATTTCTGTTGAAGATACGTCACTTATTTTTTTACCCGATTGTCCAAAATGGTGGTAATGTCTTTGTACAAATTATCATCACACAGGACATACTCAAGGTTATCGTTACATGTTTCAAAAAGTCCAAGTCAAAAGGCGTTTATTTCAATAAATTCACTAGGATCACTTTGAGACGTCTCAGAAACTAGGCGAAGCTACGCCTTCCTCGCGACCAAGAAGAATCATTTTGACCTAGTAACATTAACGTACAATATTATAGTTTTTCATTGTAGCTTATTAATGGATTCTGTCATGCAACCTGTCTTTTCATCAAGACATCAAGATTGCTGCCTTAAACAGCAGAATAATAGAGTTTGAACTGATTTGAACCCGAAACAGCTGATTGTTGCAGTGTTTTTTAGATGAAAATATCGAATTTCCAAAAGTCGTAGAATAAACTTTATAGCCAATTGGGTGTAGAATAAACCTGTACATATTATGAATTGTATAATAAACAGTACTCCACAAACCGAGCGGTTTGTAAAATCAGTGCCAGCGTAGTATCTATGAATGCCTACGATCTCTCCGTGCTTAGTATATATATAACTAGTATAGATTTATTTATACATGCTGATTCATATAATCGGTACATGTGTACCGACGCTATCACCCCGCGGCGCTGGCGTGTATCTGCGTAGAAAAATGATAAAGTGTGCTTCAATTGAATATGTAGCTTACAATCGCTGCTTTGTGATGTTGTGTTCCGGGATATTAATTTGTGGGGGGCTTGTTGCATTTTGAAGAAGTTTATAATACTAGTGGTTCGCCCGGCAATGAGATCTCGCGACGTCCGGTTATTGGTACTTAGAAAGAAAGAAAGAAAGAAAAGACATTTATTTGTGACGACAATACAACAATGAGACACACGGAAAAAATAATAATAATAATAACAACAGAAATGTTGACAAAACAAAAAACACAGGCAAATAAAAAATAACAAAAAATGTACAAGTTGTAAGAATGTGTGTCCTAGCACCCAGTTCACGCTTCGTCACAAATTGGAGTCCAACTCAGCATTTGTTGTGCCGTGTTGGCAGCACAACGCTGGTTCCGTTGGAACCATGCAGTGCGTCACGGATGTCAGATTCAGATTTATACATTACCAGCGATAACCTTAAATACAGAATAAAGAAAAAGAATATTTTGTTTATCGATATATACAATATAATATATGTTAAATAATAACTGTGCTTACCTAACACAATAATAATTTAAAATAACAGTTGCAAATTTAGTGTCTGAGGGTAGAGGCGAATTTACTTCTCCAAAAGAGTTGAAAGTGAGTTTAGCCATCTTAAGAGAGACAGAACAGCCCAAGTTTGATAAAAGCAGGGGGTAGAAAATAGTACTAAACACGACGGAAAGTTAAACTGAAAGACACTGGAGTATGCAAGTAAGTATAGTCAGAAAAATGTAGGTATACTACAAAAAAGAAACTTCGCTTTTAATGTGCTCATTGGCTTATTGATGTTCCAAAAGAAGTTTTTTAAGCTTGCGTCTAAAGCCCTCAAGATTTTGTAGATCACGAATTGGCTACTTCGATGATCGTTGAGGCACAAATCATTTAGGAATATACGAACAAAGCTTTCATATGACTCTTCTTCGCTCGTTTCGCTCGATCAATTAATCTAACCTATACTTTAGCAAATTTGATGTGAAAAGTTTGCAAACAACCCGCCTTTGACCCACTTGCACTATGAAGTACTTTAAATAGAAAAAACTTTAAGACTTTTTACCTAAGGCCCGAAAGTCTGGAAAAACCTCCCCATTAGGCCAACATGTCCGACTACCAAGTTCAAATAGTTGAAATTCAAATACTTTATAATAGTTTATTCCAAATAGACAAGATGTTTTGAGCACAACTTATGTTAAACCTACACAAAACTGCGCCTACGCTTGGAATCTATTCTTAAACACTTAAAATTATGTTGATATTTTACGACATTGAACTTTATTGAGTCACAGATAAGGATTTCAAGTGGGCTTTTATAAATGCCTGTAGCAATTCCTTGTTCTAATCGAAACGATAATCAAACAATAACAAGGAAGTGGGCAGCAGGAGAAAAGTAGATAAATACCTACTGTCATATTCTTCAATTTATTGAACATCCTGTAATGTGCAGATTTGGGTACCTGTTTACCTTCTTATCTGAACTACAAAGATTTCTTTGTAGATTTATCCTTTTGTTGCTAGTCTTTTGGCGATAAGCCTAATCTTATTGTTGACTCAATACCTTCCATAGAGAAAGTTCTCTAGGTAGGTATTTTATTTTTGTCCATTCTGTTGTTATTTCTACGGTAAATACCTATAACGGAATTGATAGTTTATTTGTAGTTGATTGAAGGTACGTGTTGATTTGTTCGCATCGATCGTTAATGGACGCATCGCTATACAAGTGTGCGTGCTTTGTGACCGATGCGGGCTAGTGGACGCGTACTTTTAGGAGCAATTTACTTCATCTTGTTTTTTTACATAAAAAATTGCCTTGATGCTATTCTAGCTAAAAAACTCTTATATTCCAAGTTTCAACGAAATCGGTTGAGCCGTTACGCAATGGCGGATTTGCAGTCTTGGCCGCTCTAGGCCCCAGGCCATGTGCCGCCCTTTTCTCAGCACCCATCATATAGACTAGGTACATAATGAATTTACTTTATTGCCAACTTTATCTTAATCATCATCATCATCATCCTGTAGAAGTCTACAGCTGGACATAGACCTTCCCCAAAGAGTTCCACGACGAACGGTCTTTAGCCTTTTCCATCCATCGACTTCCCGCAACCTGCTATCATCAGTGATTTTTTGGTCACGATTTGCCGCTCCTAATGTCTGGCCTCCCTAGGCCCGGGCCTACTGTGCCTTAGGGCAAATCCGCCACTAGCGTTACGGCGTGATAGAACAAAAAATATCCAAACATCTCAACATCCAAACATCCTCACAAACTTTACTAGTCGCTATAAAGATACTTTCGCCAGATTATTTTATAACAAGGTTTATTTTTCCACAGGCCCCCTACATAATGTACGTCGAAGTACTAGAAACGGAAGGGCACGAGCCGCTCCCCCCTCGCCTGTTACCCCCCGCGCCGCCTGCGCCCCACTCACCCCCCATTCGGCACACGAAGAGCGAAGAGAACCTGGTACCGGAATGGCCGGCACTGTCTCTGTACACGGCACTGGATGACGTAGACGCAGGGGACTGCTGGAGTCATGATGATGAGGAACTGAGCACGCAGTATCCGCAACGAGCGCCCGCGCCGGATGCCTTATCGCAGGTCAGAAAGTTTTCTACTACGTGTATGGTATGGTAGTGTAGTTCACTGAACAAAATGAGATTAAGTGCTGAGTAACGAGTCCGTATTTAAATGAGCCTATTTACAAGTCACTGGTGTCTGGTGAAAAGTGAGTAGGTATCTCACAAACATTGCGTACTCGGTACGATTACTACCCCCTTTAGATAGTTTCTCACAAGCCTTACTGATTGTTTACTTGCCTTGCCTTACTGTTGGTTTGATTATAACAGACCCATTGCAAACTCTTTATCATCTTTATCATGAGCCCTAATATGCTCGCAAGTTATATCGCCCCTAGTATGCCGATGTTGTCTAGTCCCTTGCTTGTCGTGTAACTGATTCTTTCATTGTCATCCTGTATTAGGTCAGTGACCAGGTTGAGGAATGGTAGCCCTGAAAAGGGGCTATGACCGTCGTTGAAAGAATAAGGTGTAACAATACACATTCAATGGTGCAGGTCAGCTCGGCTGTACGCCATGCGATAGTGTGACCATTGTTCTTTGAATTAGTGGACAAGAATAAAAAAAACAAAGGGTACTTTTGTCAGTGTCCACTTCAAGCAATATTTTTGAACCGAAGGTTTCCATCTCCAGGTGTCAGCAATGTCAGCGATGTCGTGCGTGTCAGCGCAGTCGGCGTCGTCTTGCGGCTCCAGAGAGACGCTCGCGGTGGGCGCGGGCGAAGTCAGGCGCAGGCTCGAGCATGCGACGCAAGCGCCGCCGCCCAACGCCTTCAAGCATGACCCCCACGACCCCTCTGCGACGGCGCTTAAGGTATATAATCAGCTAAAATTCATTTATCACAGCTTCGTATTTGACGGAACAATTCTCCAGTAACCGTGGTCTTCTATTCAACCATTTTTTAGTTTCACTCAATGTTGCACCTACTTTCGTGCATGACGTGCTCTCACAGGTTGCGGGAAGTCGGTGGATGGAAAAGGCTCAAAACCGTTTCCTCGTGGAACTCTTTGGCCTATGTCCAGCAGTGGACTTCTACAGGTTGTTCAGGTTGTCCATCCAGAGGCTTCCCACAACCTTTAAATAATCGGTTCATGGGGGGGCCTTCCAACACTGCATAGTCCGGATCGTGGTCGCCATTCGAGAACCATTATACCCAACGGTGGCCACTTAATTGTATAAAAAAAACAATAAATTTCGTCTCCTATCATCATTTTAATGGATGACTTGGATGGCGCAGCGGGCTAGTGCCCGTCTGACACGCCAAGTTTTGGTTCGATTCCCGCTGCGGGTCAAATGTTTGCATGATCTGCAAATATTTGTTCTGGGTCTGGGTATTGAGGCACATATCGTAGTTTCTGAAATAGTTAAGGTAGAATACAATTTTTAGCTAGATTTTAGTCTAGGAAGTAACTTTACTTTAAAATGAGTTATTAGCATAACCAGTAAAAAGAGGACCTTCGGTATTTCATAAAAAAAAACAATAAAAACATTATTTTGGCCACATTTTCTGCCGGTGAGTGTATGTATGTGACTGTTAAGTGTTATTTATTTATTTAATTCCTAAGTGAATTAGCGCAAGCAGTGTACATCTATAATTGAAATTGCATGTTACCCAGAAAATACCAAACCTAACCTTTAAGCTCTTAATCATGTAAATTTCGTTGATGTGCCTTAGTCTTCTTCTTCTTCTTCCTGCCCTTGTTCATTATGTGGGATCGGCACAACATGTTTTCTTCTTCCACTCTCTTCTGTCCGTCATCTCCGCACTCACATCTTTCTTAATCATGTCATCTTTAATACAATCCATCCATCTTTTCTTCGGCCTTCCTCTAGTCTTATATCCATGCACATTCATACCTAACGCTCTTCTCGTTACATGACTTTCATCCCTCCTCATGACATGCCCATACCATGCTAACCTATTACTTCTCAACTTTTCCGTCACTGGCGCTACTTTCAAACTTCCTCTGATGTACTCATTTCTAATTTTGTCCATTCTTGTCACTCCACACATCCATCTCAACATTCGCATCTCTGCCGCATGCACTCATCTTTCATCCGTCCCTTTGGTAGCCCAACACTCAGATGTGCCTTGTAGATGTGCCTTGTGTTGATGTGACTTAGTAAATAAATAAATTAATTAATCACAAACTCTCTTCAGGAATCGTGGGAGAACAAGCTCGCCAGAATGCGATCATCATCGCCCTACGGTTCCCTGTCGGGCTGGCGGCTCCTCGGCTGCATAGTCAAAGTCGGTGACGATCTCCGACAAGAGATGCTAGCCGCCCAACTGCTGAGGAGGTTACAGTCGGCGTGGAACCAGGAGCGGGTTCCGTTGAAGCTACAACCCTATGAGATCCTGTGTCTGGATCGAGAATCGGGACTCATCCAGCCGGTAAGTTGTGTCAGCTCTAGTTGTGTCAACTCTAGATGGATCTATGGTTTCTTCGTTTTGCCTGTTAGGGGTTTTATCTTGGTGACCCTGTACTAGGTTTCATCATTTCATTTGGAGGAGGTAGGGCACAGCGAGATTTTCTCGTTCTAAATTGGAGCAGCCCACCTGGGAGGTACCTCCGCCTTACAGAAGATCGCAGCCAAATAACATTATTTGTTTCAAATAGTGAGTAAGGTTGCCAGAGCTCTTTAGGGGTGGGGGGTTCAGGGTCGGCAACGCGTGCGTGATGCCTCTGGTATTGCAATCGCTCATAGGCTACGGTAACCGCTTACCAACAGGTGGGCCGGGCCGTATGCATGTTTGCCACATTAGTTGTATAACAAAAATAATAATAATAATTGTCCCCAAAAGTTTCTTCTACTTCTAAAGGCTTCTGAACTAGTAAAAATCTGTAAAAATACCAACTATTATACAAACTTTTTTGTATCTATTTCTAAGAATAAATAAATAAAATATGAATGGTTGCGGTTGCAGGTGCTGAACTCGGTGTCGCTGCACCAGATAAAGAAGCAGTCGGGCGCGACGCTGCGCGCCTGGCTGCAGCTCGAGCACGGGCCGCCCACCAGCGAGGGCTTCCTGCGCGCGCAGAACAACTTCGTGCGCTCCGCCGCCGCCTACGCACTCACCAGCTACCTGCTGCAGCTCAAGGACAGGTACCTCCCGCATCCTCACAACTTCGTGCGCTCCGCCGCCGCCTACGCACTCACCAGCTACCTGCTGCAGCTCAAGGACAGGTACCTCCCGCATCCTCACAACTTCGTGCGCTCCGCCGCCGCCTACGCACTCACCAGCTACCTGCTGCAGCTCAAGGACAGGTACCTCCCGCATCCTCACAACTTCGTGCGCTCCGCCGCCGCCTACGCACTCACCAGCTACCTGCTGCAGCTCAAGGACAGGTACCTCCCGCATCCTCACAACTTCGTGCGCTCCGCCGCCGCCTACGCACTCACCAGCTACCTGCTGCAGCTCAAGGACAGGTACCTACCGCATCCTCACAACTTTGTGCGCTCCGCCGCCGCCTACGCACTCACCAGCTACCTGCTGCAGCTCAAGGACAGGTACCTCCCGCATCCTCACAACTTCGTGCGCTCCGCCGCCGCCTACGCACTCACCAGCTACCTGCTGCAGCTCAAGGACAGGTACCTCCCACATCCTCACAACTTTGTGCGCTCCGCCGCCGCCTACGCACTCACCAGCTACCTGCTGCAGCTCAAGGACAGGTACCTCCCGCATCCTCACAACTTTGTGCGCTCCGCCGCCGCCTACGCACTCACCAGCTACCTGCTGCAGCTCAAGGACAGGTACCTCCCGCATCCTCACAACTTCGTGCGCTCCGCCGCCGCCTACGCACTCACCAGCTACCTGCTGCAGCTCAAGGACAGGTACCTCCCGCATCCTCACAACTTCGTGCGCTCCGCCGCCGCCTACGCACTCACCAGCTACCTGCTGCAGCTCAAGGACAGGTACCTCCCGCATCCTCACAACTTCGTGCGCTCCGCCGCCGCCTACGCACTCACCAGCTACCTGCTGCAGCTCAAGGACAGGTACCTCCCGCATCCTCACAACTTCGTGCGCTCCGCCGCCGCCTACGCACTCACCAGCTACCTGCTGCAGCTCAAGGACAGGTACCTCCCGCATCCTCACAACTTCGTGCGCTCCGCCGCCGCCTACGCACTCACCAGCTACCTGCTGCAGCTCAAGGACAGGTACCTCCCGCATCCTCACAACTTCGTGCGCTCCGCCGCCGCCTACGCACTCACCAGCTACCTGCTGCAGCTCAAGGACAGGTACCTCCCGCATCCTCACAACTTCGTGCGCTCCGCCGCCGCCTACGCACTCACCAGCTACCTGCTGCAGCTCAAGGACAGGTACCTCCCGCATCCTCACAACTTCGTGCGCTCCGCCGCCGCCTACGCACTCACCAGCTACCTGCTGCAGCTCAAGGACAGGTACCTCCCGCATCCTCACAACTTCGTGCGCTCCGCCGCCGCCTACGCACTCACCAGCTACCTGCTGCAGCTCAAGGACAGGTACCTCCCGCATCCTCACAACTTCGTGCGCTCCGCCGCCGCCTACGCACTCACCAGCTACCTGCTGCAGCTCAAGGACAGGTACCTACCGCATCCTCACAACTTTGTGCGCTCCGCCGCCGCCTACGCACTCACCAGCTACCTGCTGCAGCTCAAGGACAGGTACCTCCCGCATCCTCACAACTTCGTGCGCTCCGCCGCCGCCTACGCACTCACCAGCTACCTGCTGCAGCTCAAGGACAGGTACCTCCCACATCCTCACAACTTTGTGCGCTCCGCCGCCGCCTACGCACTCACCAGCTACCTGCTGCAGCTCAAGGACAGGTACCTCCCGCATCCTCACAACTTTGTGCGCTCCGCCGCCGCCTACGCACTCACCAGCTACCTGCTGCAGCTCAAGGACAGGTACCTCCCGCATCCTCACAACTTCGTGCGCTCCGCCGCCGCCTACGCACTCACCAGCTACCTGCTGCAGCTCAAGGACAGGTACCTCCCGCATCCTCACAACTTCGTGCGCTCCGCCGCCGCCTACGCACTCACCAGCTACCTGCTGCAGCTCAAGGACAGGTACCTCCCGCATCCTCACAACTTCGTGCGCTCCGCCGCCGCCTACGCACTCACCAGCTACCTGCTGCAGCTCAAGGACAGGTACCTCCCGCATCCTCACAACTTCGTGCGCTCCGCCGCCGCCTACGCACTCACCAGCTACCTGCTGCAGCTCAAGGACAGGTACCTCCCGCATCCTCACAACTTCGTGCGCTCCGCCGCCGCCTACGCACTCACCAGCTACCTGCTGCAGCTCAAGGACAGGTACCTCCCGCATCCTCACAACTTCGTGCGCTCCGCCGCCGCCTACGCACTCACCAGCTACCTGCTGCAGCTCAAGGACAGGTACCTCCCGCATCCTCACAACTTCGTGCGCTCCGCCGCCGCCTACGCACTCACCAGCTACCTGCTGCAGCTCAAGGACAGGTACCTCCCGCATCCTCACAACTTCGTGCGCTCCGCCGCCGCCTACGCACTCACCAGCTACCTGCTGCAGCTCAAGGACAGGTACCTCCCGCATCCTCACAACTTCGTGCGCTCCGCCGCCGCCTACGCACTCACCAGCTACCTGCTGCAGCTCAAGGACAGGTACCTCCCGCATCCTCACAACTTCGTGCGCTCCGCCGCCGCCTACGCACTCACCAGCTACCTGCTGCAGCTCAAGGACAGGTACCTCCCGCATCCTCACAACTTCGTGCGCTCCGCCGCCGCCTACGCACTCACCAGCTACCTGCTGCAGCTCAAGGACAGGTACCTCCCGCATCCTCACAACTTCGTGCGCTCCGCCGCCGCCTACGCACTCACCAGCTACCTGCTGCAGCTCAAGGACAGGTACCTCCCGCATCCTCACAACTTCGTGCGCTCCGCCGCCGCCTACGCACTCACCAGCTACCTGCTGCAGCTCAAGGACAGGTACCTCCCGCATCCTCACAACTCCGTGCGCTCCGCCGCCGCCTACGCGCTCACCAGCTACCTGCTGCAGCTCAAGGACAGGTACCTCCCGCATCCTCACAACTTCGTGCGCTCCGCCGCCGCCTACGCACTCACCAGCTACCTGCTGCAGCTCAAGGACAGGTACCTCCCGCATCCTCACAACTTCGTGCACTCACCAGCTACCTGCTGCAGCTCAAGGACAGGTACCTCCCGCATCCTCACAACTTCGTGCGCTCCGCCGCCGCCTACGCGCTCACCAGCTACCTGCTGCAGCTCAAGGACAGGTACCTCCCGCATCCTCACAACTTCGTGCGCTCCGCCGCCGCCTACGCACTCACCAGCTACCTGCTGCAGCTCAAGGACAGGTACCTCCCGCATCCTCACAACTTCGTGCGCTCCGCCGCCGCCTACGCACTCACCAGCTACCTGCTGCAGCTCAAGGACAGGTACCTCCCGCATCCTCACAACTTCGTGCGCTCCGCCGCCGCCTACGCACTCACCAGCTACCTGCTGCAGCTCAAGGACAGGTACCTCCCGCATCCTCACAACTTCGTGCGCTCCGCCGCCGCCTACGCACTCACCAGCTACCTGCTGCAGCTCAAGGACAGGTACCTCCCGCATCCTCACAACTTCGTGCGCTCCGCCGCCGCCTACGCACTCACCAGCTACCTGCTGCAGCTCAAGGACAGGTACCTCCCGCATCCTCACAACTTCGTGCGCTCCGCCGCCGCCTACGCACTCACCAGCTACCTGCTGCAGCTCAAGGACAGGTACCTCCCGCATCCTCACAACTTCGTGCGCTCCGCCGCCGCCTACGCACTCACCAGCTACCTGCTGCAGCTCAAGGACAGGTACCTCCCGCATCCTCACAACTTCGTGCGCTCCGCCGCCGCCTACGCACTCACCAGCTACCTGCTGCAGCTCAAGGACAGGTACCTCCCGCATCCTCACAACTTCGTGCGCTCCGCCGCCGCCTACGCACTCACCAGCTACCTGCTGCAGCTCAAGGACAGGTACCTCCCGCATCCTCACAACTTCGTGCGCTCCGCCGCCGCCTACGCACTCACCAGCTACCTGCTGCAGCTCAAGGACAGGTACCTCCCGCATCCTCACAACTTCGTGCGCTCCGCCGCCGCCTACGCACTCACCAGCTACCTGCTGCAGCTCAAGGACAGGTACCTCCCGCATCCTCACAACTTCGTGCGCTCCGCCGCCGCCTACGCACTCACCAGCTACCTGCTGCAGCTCAAGGACAGGTACCTCCCGCATCCTCACAACTTCGTGCGCTCCGCCGCCGCCTACGCACTCACCAGCTACCTGCTGCAGCTCAAGGACAGGTACCTCCCGCATCCTCACAACTTCGTGCGCTCCGCCGCCGCCTACGCACTCACCAGCTACCTGCTGCAGCTCAAGGACAGGTACCTCCCGCATCCTCACAACTTCGTGCGCTCCGCCGCCGCCTACGCACTCACCAGCTACCTGCTGCAGCTCAAGGACAGGTACCTCCCGCATCCTCACAACTCCGTGCGCTCCGCCGCCGCCTACGCGCTCACCAGCTACCTGCTGCAGCTCAAGGACAGGTACCTCCCGCATCCTCACAACTTCGTGCGCTCCGCCGCCGCCTACGCACTCACCAGCTACCTGCTGCAGCTCAAGGACAGGTACCTCCCGCATCCTCACAACTTCGTGCACTCACCAGCTACCTGCTGCAGCTCAAGGACAGGTACCTCCCGCATCCTCACAACTTCGTGCGCTCCGCCGCCGCCTACGCGCTCACCAGCTACCTGCTGCAGCTCAAGGACAGGTACCTCCCGCATCCTCACAACTTCGTGCGCTCCGCCGCCGCCTACGCACTCACCAGCTACCTGCTGCAGCTCAAGGACAGGTACCTCCCGCATCCTCACAACTTCGTGCGCTCCGCCGCCGCCTACGCACTCACCAGCTACCTGCTGCAGCTCAAGGACAGGTACCTCCCGCATCCTCACAACTTCGTGCACTCACCAGCTACCTGCTGCAGCTCAAGGACAGGTACCTCCCGCATCCTCACAACTTCGTGCGCTCCGCCGCCGCCTACGCGCTCACCAGCTACCTGCTGCAGCTCAAGGACAGGTACCTCCCGCATCCTCACAACTTCGTGCGCTCCGCCGCCGCCTACGCACTCACCAGCTACCTGCTGCAGCTCAAGGACAGGTACCTCCCGCATCCTCACAACTTCGTGCGCTCCGCCGCCGCCTACGCACTCACCAGCTACCTGCTGCAGCTCAAGGACAGGTACCTCCCGCATCCTCACAACTCCGTGCGCTCCGCCGCCGCCTACGCGCTCACCAGCTACCTGCTGCAGCTCAAGGACAGGTACCTCCCGCATCCTCACAACTTCGTGCGCTCCGCCGCCGCCTACGCACTCACCAGCTACCTGCTGCAGCTCAAGGACAGGTACCTCCCGCATCCTCACAACTTCGTGCGCTCCGCCGCCGCCTACGCACTCACCAGCTACCTGCTGCAGCTCAAGGACAGGTACCTCCCGCATCCTCACAACTTCGTGCGCTCCGCCGCCGCCTACGCACTCACCAGCTACCTGCTGCAGCTCAAGGACAGGTACCTCCCGCATCCTCACAACTCCGTGCGCTCCGCCGCCGCCTACGCGCTCACCAGCTACCTGCTGCAGCTCAAGGACAGGTACCTCCCGCATCCTCACAACTTCGTGCGCTCCGCCGCCGCCTACGCACTCACCAGCTACCTGCTGCAGCTCAAGGACAGGTACCTCCCGCATCCTCACAACTTCGTGCACTCACCAGCTACCTGCTGCAGCTCAAGGACAGGTACCTCCCGCATCCTCACAACTTCGTGCGCTCCGCCGCCGCCTACGCGCTCACCAGCTACCTGCTGCAGCTCAAGGACAGGTACCTCCCGCATCCTCACAACTTCGTGCGCTCCGCCGCCGCCTACGCACTCACCAGCTACCTGCTGCAGCTCAAGGACAGGTACCTCCCGCATCCTCACAACTTCGTGCGCTCCGCCGCCGCCTACGCACTCACCAGCTACCTGCTGCAGCTCAAGGACAGGTACCTCCCGCATCCTCACAACTCCGTGCGCTCCGCCGCCGCCTACGCGCTCACCAGCTACCTGCTGCAGCTCAAGGACAGGTACCTCCCGCATCCTCACAACTTCGTGCGCTCCGCCGCCGCCTACGCACTCACCAGCTACCTGCTGCAGCTCAAGGACAGGTACCTCCCGCATCCTCACAACTTCGTGCGCTCCGCCGCCGCCTACGCGCTCACCAGCTACCTCTGCAGCTCAAGGACAGGTACCGTCCGCATCCGCAGCCACCCACTCTTTCATAATAATCAATAATCCTACAATCCTACTTCCTTCCTAATCCTACTAATAGTATAAATGCGGAAGTTTGTGAGGTTATTTGTATGTTCAATCACGTCGTAACGGCTGAACGGATCTGGATGAAATTTGGCACAGAGATAGATTATAGTCCGGAATATTTAATGAATCTGAAGTAAGAGTAATTGATTTAAGTTCTCTGTTTGCAGGCATAATGGGAACATTTTATTGGACAGCGCAGGTCATATTATCCACATCGATTTTGGATTTATCTTCTCGATATCGCCAAAGAATTTAGGATTTGAGAGTTCGCCCTTCAAGGTAAATAAATTAAATAACACCCAACAGTCACATACATATTCCTGACCCCACACTAGGATTCCCCGTGTCGTGGGTATCAGAAACAATCAGTACTAAGACTAAGGTACCACAACATCCAGACTCAGAACAATAAAATTATTTGCAGACCATGCAAGCATTTGTCAATTACTTTTTTATAATTTGTAACTTGTCGATTAATATTTTATTGGCCTTTTAGTAAAGTTAGTTTCCAATCAAATTGGGAACTAAGAACATTTACTGTAAGAATTAAAAAAAAAATGACCACCTAATTAAAAGTTATTAGGGACCCTTTGGATGCAGGTTGTAAAAATCGGTTGTTCTATAGAAATCTATGGGGGAGGCCTATGTTCAGCAGTATACATCCTACGGCTGAAATGATGATGATTATAACCAACATCTGTGTTAGTTTCAGAAGTATGATGATAATCTGTCATTTCTTAATAATCCATGTAATGAAAATTTCTTCTAACAGTTGACTCAAGAGTTTGTGGAGGTGATGGACGGTGAGAACTCGGACATGTTCCAGTACTTCAAGATCCTCATCTTGCGAGGACTTATCGCCGCCCGCAAGCACTGCGACCAGATCATACACGTCGTGGAGCTTATGAGGATGGGTATGTACCGGTTACTCTTTTATTTATTTATTTACTAGCTTCAGGAACAGGCATAGCTTCACCTAGTTTCTAAGACGTTTCAAAGTGATCCTAGTGATTTTATTGAAATAAATGCCTTTTGACTTTGACTTTGACTTCCGCCCGCGGCTTCGCTCGCGTGGTACCTACATAAAAAGTAGTATATATGTTATTCCAGACTATAATCTATCTCTGTATCAAATTTCATCCACATCCGTTCGGCCGTTTGGGCGTGATTGAACAACAAACATCCAAACATCTAAACATCCAAACATCCTCACAAACTTTCGCATTTATAATATTAGTAGGAATTGTAGGAAAACCAACGGCGGTAATAACCTATGGATAACTTTGAATATGTTATGGTATTATTTATGGTATGATTCTTCTAGGCATGGTCGTAGGTTCATCAAGGAACAGACGTAGCTTCACCAACTTTCTAAGAGATTTTAAAGTGATCCTAGTGATTTTATTGAAATAAACGCCTTTTGGATTTTGACTTTACCAACCTGTAAAATAATATAATGCTGTTGCCCTAAATACTCAAGAACTTTTCTTTGCGCTTTGATTCTACCTTAAACCCTATTAAAACAGGTAATAGAAGGAAATATATAAAAAAAGGAAGAAATGTGGAAGCCTCGTCCTATTAACCGGTTAAGAACGAAGATTAGCTCTTTTTTGTTCGCTCTCTCCCCCCACTCTCGGCATAAACCGGTTTATATAACTAAAACAGGTTTTTATGACGCACACTATTGCAATTTTGTGGGCATTTTGCGTGATTTATTGCAATCTACACCAATAAATTGAATTAAAGTACAATTATTTAAAAGAACGTACTTATAATTATTATTAAAACCTAATAACGTTTTTATTTCCACAGGTGGTCAGCTAGCCTGCCTCAGAAGTAGTACAGCGGTGTCATCGTTCCGCGCTCGCTTCCACGCCGGGAAGACGGAGCCGCAACTACAGAGTCTCGTAGACCGGCTGGTCGCAGATGCACTCAACTCACTATCCACTAGGCTGTACGACAACTACCAGTACTACACCAACGGTATCCTATAAATAAGGCATATAATAGAGCGTTCTGGCGTTTCTAAGACAATGGTGTCAAATACGAAGAAATTCTGGCGCAGCCGGACAAGATGTCGCAACTGCCGGGTCTCGTAGACTGACTGGGCAAAAATGCATTAGACTCACTATCCACCAGGCTGTATGACAACTACCGGTACTGCACCAACAGTATCCTGAAATAAGGATCATTACACGTCCATGCGTTGTACGCTAGTGGTGCCTGGTAAGAAGGAATACGGACTATATTGGCGCAGCCAGATGAGATGTCGCAACTGCAGGGTCTCGTAGATCGAATGGTCAGGGATGCGCTATAATTGCGCGTATCAATGTTTTGAAAAATCTAGTTCAAAGATAGATTGCATCACTCACTATCTACAATGGAGAATCTATGAATTCTACATCAACTGTAGCAAGAAATAAGGACTAAATTGGCGCGTCAAGACTTTGAGGATGGAGATAGTAGTACTAACTGAACCAAGATTGAACAAGGTTATTCCAATCTAACGGCGCTTTGCAGTGACAAGTGTGTACGAACTTAACACTCGAATGATTTACCAGGCGTCTGATAATTTGGCGATTGGGAGCTACGAACATCTTGTAGAAATTTGATAGACAATATTATTGGTGTCAAGAAGCCGGATTGAATAAATTGTTGCGATTGTTTACTTACTGGCGTTAATCGAAATTGAGAAGTTTTATCCTCAGAATAAGGACTATATTGTGGAAACGGTGACCCAGTTTATAGTAAGAGTTTGTGCGGAAGCTATACAAAAACCGAGTTTGGAACTTTCACTGTAACTGGACTTGCTACTGAAATGATTGAGTGAGATTTTAAAAGAAAACGACTGCCGTATTGTTAGAAGCTGGGTTAATAAAATTACAAACTTTCTTTGTATTGAAATATTGTGCTGTTTTTATTTTTTTATAGTCAACGAGTGACTATGTTTGTGTATTATTCTTGCAGTTTTTAACTTATAGATAAATTAATCACTGTTTTGCTGCCAAATTCAATATTTGATACATCTTTGAACAAAGTTCAGGCACTATTTTAAATGGGATCTCCATGTTGTTATGATAACTTAATCTTAATGGATCAAATATTTAAAATGGCGATTAGTAGGGTAAATAAAAAGTTATTCTCAAGTTTATGATTTGATTAATCGTGGTTTATTTGTCAGATATCATCCATACTCCATGTATGTTAGAAAAATTATTTTTGATGATATATTTCAAGTATTTGTACATGGAAACTTATTGCGATAAATATAAACAGTAAGATAGCGTTAGCGTTTATATAAATTGCGTATAACCTTTTTTATATTAAGTTTAGTGCCATAACCCACTGACACTGTATGTACCTTTGAAGAATAAATTAACCTTGTTATCATTTGCTCAATTGCATTGAAAAACTTATTGAATTATAAATATTTTGACCCGTCCATTTTAGCTTGTTCTTATCCGTATAAACAAATGTACGTCTTGTATGAACAAAAAAATATGAACTGAGTCTCAGTTTTTTTTGTCACAGTTATCTATGCGTGAGTCTCAACTCTGTTTGGTTCTGGGATGCTTTTTCTTATTAGCGATTTTCTTGTACAAAATCTGCTTAGGAATGTAAATAAATAGATAAAAGGTTTATGATAATTTTCGCAATGAGAAGACTGATTGTTCAGGAATGAGGTGGTTAAAATTAGGTTATTATCCGATTAAATTTAAGTTACGTGAATATTGAAATGTATCTGAATGGCTTTGAGCTGAGCTTGAGAAATTCTAATAGAGATGTGAGTATATTATTAAAATCTGAAATGAATGTGGACACGAACTTTAATTGTTGTAGTTGATGACCAAATTCTAGTAATTCTTGGTAAGTATATATTTTTGCCAAGTTTTTTTCCTATAAGTTTGGCCTTTCACTATAAATAAAATATTATGAGATGGTATGTTAGTATTTCCGACAGGATCTAAGTTTGTTGCGTAATGTTAATATTCCATGTATTGAATATTCATTATTGTATGAAAATTATCTAAATGTTATAAAATGGCTGTTGCGAAATGAATAGCGTCTACAAATTAACTTGATTTTGGAGCATCATAAAATTGGCTCTGCATCAAGTTTTCTATAAAATTAAAACATTTGTATTCGCTTCCATGAACGTGTTATTAATTTGTTATTGTACATACGGTAGTGATTAGGTGTTCGCTATCGGAGTGAGAAAGTTGCCAAATTTTAAGCGATACACTTCTCGCAGAAATCGAAATCTTATATTTTCTATTTTCAACAACTAAACTTTCCGAATGTCGTTTCTGTCTTTTGCAATTCAAATAAGAAGCAAGTTGCCTGCGCTTGAATGTCGGTGTTAGCTTGCTTTCACGCATCCCATTATAAGTTTTGTCATTGTCTCTGAAAAATATTATTGTGAAAGTATCTGTATTGATTTATTTTTCATTAATTGTTGAAAAATATTCTTGATCATGGTTTCGATTCTGTTGTTCCATCTCCTAAATGAATTGTCTGTTAGCTTCGATTTTATCTATATTGTATTCGTGTGTGGGCTATTGTGAGTGTATACAGGACATTAGATAGATAGTTATTGTATAATCTGGTATGTACCTAAATATTCTATGATTGAAGGTATTCTCATTGTATTTAATGTGAAACTGAAATATGTAAATAAATGTTTTCGCTTATTATAAAATTATCCCCAAAAATATTATTGCATTATATCCAAAGTCCAAAATTTCTCAAAATTCGTTTTATTTATCAACATGTACAGATAATTATAAGTAGGTACTTTAACTTAATTTTTTAAATATACATAATCAGGATTTTTATTTTTGTGTTTAATTTTGATGAGGAAATCCGTAGAATAACCAAGTAGTTCATTATATTATCAACCACGAACCGGACGACGTGTAGGAAAGTTCCCATCCGATTACATTTTGAAGGAGGCGAGAAGTCGGTGGAGTGAGAAGGCTTAAGACCGTTCGTCGTGGCATTCTTCGAGGCAATCCTATGCGGCAGGCAGTTGACTTCTTCAAGTTAATGATGATGACTCTGAATTCGTTACGACTTGCATGATAGCGCACAATTTTCTGTATTCGTTGAAAACTGACTAACAAAATAGCCTATTTCCGCCCTCTGCTCCCGCCGCCACCACCCCTTCCGCCACCACCTCCCCTCCCGCCTCTACCTCCTCTGCCACCTTTACTGCCTCCCCTATTTCCCCCCTTGCTTCCTTTTTTCTTGGACATCTTGTGCTTGAGTTTCATCTTGACCTTTTCCTTGCGGATTCGTTCCTTCACGATCTGGCCCTTGTCTCGGAACTCCTTCGACTTGGACTCGGCGGACTTCTTGGCGACTCGCTCGTTGTGCTTCACCCAGTGAGGTCGGAATTCAGATGCTGTGGGACAAAGGAAAGAATTTTACAACAATCTTGTTACCAATTTGTATTATTTACCTCAGAAGATAATGGCCTCATAGCTCAGTTGGTAGTAACTCTGCCTTCTGCGCTAGAGGTCGCGGGTTCGATTCCCGCACTGGACAAACATTTGTGTGATGAACACAGATGTTTGTTCTGTGTTTGTGTGTTCAATATTTATCTATTATGTATGCCATGGCCCATATTAATAAATACCTTACAGACTAACATACATATAATATTACAAACCACCATACCGCAACCTGGTCACTGACCTAACACAGGATGACCAAGAAAGAATCAGTGACACGACAAGAAGAAGAAGAAATGTATATCAGTCACTGGTACCCATAGTACAGGCTATGCCTAGTTTGGGATCAGTTGACTGTGCGTGCTATGTCTGAAATATTTATTTATTTATTTTTATTTATAATGCATTTTGTTAATTTTAATATTTTGCGTTTTAGTTGCTTCTGCGAGTGTAATCCTACTAATATTATAAATTCGAAAGTTTGTGAGGATGTTTGGATGTTTGTTGTTCAATCACGCCCAAACGGCCGATCGGATTTGGATGAAATTTGGTACAGAGATAGATTATAGTCTGGAATAGCATATAGGCTAGCTTTTATGTAGGTACCACGCGAGCGAAGGCGCGGGCGGAAGCTAGTACGTAAGTAAATTTAACTCGACTACTTTATAGTCACCATGATATGAGTATGAGATGAGTACATGATTAGTTAGAGTGACCATGATTGATTAGTGTCGATGATTGGTTACAGTCATGATAGTTTACTGACAGTCGCCGTTATAGGTTACTTACAGTCACCGTGATAGGTTGCTTAGTCACCATGAAAGGTTACTTATAGTCACCGTGATAGGTTACTTATGATACTCGCCATGGTAGGATGCTTAGTCACCATGATAGGTTACTTATAGTTACTGTGATAGGTTACTTATAGTCACCGTGATAGGTTACTTATAGTCACCGTGATAGGTTACTTATGATAGTCGCCATGGTAGGTTACTTACAGTCACCGTAATAGTTTAGTCACTATGAAAGGTTATGACAGGTTTCTTACAATCAACATGATACGTGACTAACGGCAAAGATAATGTAGTAGAAATGTTTTTATTGTCTTTGCTTACGGCCATCAAGTTCAGTCACCATGTCACCAGGCTTACCTATCTTAATACTTACTAGGTTTCTTCCTATTGCTATCGTGTTGTTGTTCGTCGTCGGAGCCAGCGTCTGCCACGTTCCGTTTCCTCCACTCCTCGTACTTGCCGCTGCGGTACGAGGCCGGGACCCGGCCGCCGCTCTCAGTGCGAATCATCTTGCGCCCGCCGTCCTGGAAAAAAATACCTTTTAGTTTGTGCACATGTAATAGAGCGCTAATTCGAAACAAATCTGGGACCCAATTCTACTAGTTCAATGACTTCAAAATGATAATCGCATGATAATGATCGCACCATATTCATTCAGTTACGATTGTCGCTACTTTCGTTTCATTGGTTTCACAATGAGTGCCATTGTCATAAGAATGGAGGCCATTGATAAACGACTGTGATAGCAGAATACCAAAAGTGGCTATTTTGCTATTGAATCATTGTTATTTTGAAGCCATTGAATTAGTAGTATTGGGCTTATCTGGTTCAATTCAATTCAAATGTATTTATTTTTTGGAGAACCAACAGCTTTGAACATTTGTTTAGCTTTAGAGAGCCAATTACAGGTTCTCACGAATAGAACTACATTACTTAAGTATTACAAACAGTGGGATAAACAACTAAATTAGCGGTATACAAAATTAAATTAGCGTTGTTCTTTTAACATATTTAATAAATGAATACTGAGAATGATCACAAGTCAATAACAAATGCAAATTCTGTTCGAAAATCCATACCAAGGCAAAGGAGGTATATACCAAGGTTAAGTATGTGCGGTTCTTTGTGCAGCCCAGGCGGGCTGCTTCAATTTAGAGAGATAATCTCGCTGTGCCCTACTCGCTGTATTAAAGTGCTTCCCTGGATGGACTCTCCAAAGAGTCTTCCAGCTTTTTACCACTAGGATTGTTTATGATGATGTACAATACCGGGTCAACATGCACCATCTTCTTCCGCTTGCGGTCCCACTTGAGCATGGTCCGCTGCTGGCGCTGCGCGTCGCCGCTGTCCGCGTGCATGTCGAACTGTGCGGACGCTGCGCTCGCGTTGAAGTTCACCGCCATACTGAAATATTTGGTTTTCAATAAAAATACTTTGATAATTGGTTCATAAACGGAAAAATTATGATTCGCCTAACTACTTCATTAATGCTGAGTCGAGACCCTTTTGCTGCTGTGGCGCAAAATATCATTTTTTATATTATTAATTTTTTGTGCACCTGTCTGTATATCTGTGACCAAATCGGTGACGTTTTGGAAAAAGGCCAGTAGTGCAATTGTGTAAGCGTAATGGCAATGAAGATCGTTACTTTAAGGGTAATTTTAACAATCTTAGTAAGATTCATAACATTCTAAACTTGACAAGGGAAAACTTCAACACCTTAGCTTCTTCCTTTTCATGTTTGAAAAACTTTAGATGTAGCTAAAATTTATAAAACCATCCCTAAAATTGCGATATTTATTACCATTTTGCTTACGCAGTAGCCTGGCAGGTCAAGAGTACCCTAAACCGACGAGTACACATGTATGAGGACATGTGTACTCGTCACATGTACACATGTGATGGACAGTGAATGAAGCAAAAGAGATATGTCAGGATCGTAGCAAATGGAAAGCCGCCATCTTTGCCTACCCCTCTGGGAAATAGGCGTTATAGTACGTATTGTAGTGTTAAACTTTTTGTACACCTCCGTCTTATTTGATTTGTTTATCCAGTCCATCCAAAGGTTGTCTGGAAGAGATCGCTTTTAGCGATAAGGCCGCCCATTGTACGTAATATTTTTTGTTTCTCCCTTTTGT
Source organism: Anticlea derivata (assembly GCA_947579855.1). NCBI lineage: Eukaryota > Metazoa > Arthropoda > Insecta > Lepidoptera > Geometridae > Anticlea > Anticlea derivata. Next base: position 2,604,481 of record OX388264.1, read on the forward strand.
TATTTTTTATCTCTGTGTACAATAAAGAGTTTATCTATCTATCTATCCTTTATAATTATTTCTTATGTTCTATATTGTGATTTGTATTGTGTGCCAAGTTGGTAAATAAACAAGATAGATTTGTAAGCCATTGCAGAACTTTTTCACACCTACCAAGCAATGTCAATCTGCCAGATAATTTGTTTACCGTATTTTTTTTTCCTACTTTATAAAATGTTGAACCCTAAGTAGTATTACAATCTAGCCAAGTAGGCTAATGAGTAATTTTACTTTGACATAGTTTTGTAAGGTAAATTATATCTAAGAATGTGTCCAATAGCACTTTTCTTACAGTTTCTAGTTAAGCAGAAGACCCTTTGTTCTTGTGTTCTTTTTAGATAGGCTAGTGCCTACCTAAAAACAGTGAAATGTAGTGAAAGTGAACTATCACTTTCACTACATTTCACTGTTATTATACACCGTCTATAACCGATTGCCAGTTAAGATACGTGAATTTTTTCAATTTTTTTTTTGATGGAATCAGTTTTCTATGACCTAGAAGAATACCTAGAGCTACCGCTAGTATAATGTGTATTTATAAATAAAATATTAATACTTAATTAATATATGATAAAAATTGTTTTGTTAATGACATGTTACATAAGGTGTAATAAATAGATTCTGTATTCTGTATACATCATACTAACTCAAAAGGCTTAGTCTTTTTGAGTCGTCGCACTGTGTCTATGTGTACCGTATTGATGTTTCTGTGCATTACTTGCTTAATTATATCGCAACGTATGGAACACTTACCCCAATTCAGTGTGTTGGTCGGTTGCAAAGTGTGAGATGTAGTTCTCATCGCGAATCACCTCCTTCTTCTTGTGGTGGCCGTCGAGAGACGATTTGCTGAATTTATCGCTAATGTTGTCTACTATTATCCCATCTGCCTGTGGTCAAATAAATATTGTTTTATACAAGGTGTTCATCCTACTTCCTACTATCCTACTTATATTATAAATGCAAAAGTCTGTGAGGATGTTTGGATATGTGGATGTTTGTGGATCAATAACGTAACGGCTCAACCGATTTCGATGAAACTTGGAATAGATAGTCCTTTGCAAAGTATGGCATATACGCTACTTTTTATCTATGTAACACGCGAGCGAAGCTAAGGGCGCAAGCTAGTAATATATAGACCTTTCCGAAAAGGGCTTAATCTACTAACAAAACACATATGAGCGGGGAAAATAACAATATATTTATATTTTTTTCTACGCTTTCAGGCTGAGAGGACGGTAGTGCTGAGCAAGCCTACTCCATCTAAACATGTCCCAGGTACTACAGCGTCCTGTTAGTTAGTAAAAAGTTCCACCTGACGCTGTATAAATGCCTTCAAGCCTTAAATCACCTAAAATAGGTCTACTATTTTAGGTGATTTAAGGTTTTAAGGTTATTCTACTTTGTATTCAGATCATCTGGGAGTGGCGTGTATTGTTTACCTGTAGTTTCTTGTTGTCCCGCGCCTTCTGTACAGTTTTACCGTGTTTCAGCTTCTTAGCTTTCATTGCGAGGTACATCGGCGAATCGTTTTTCGCAGATAGTTCTAATATTGTCTGAAAATAAAGAAAAATAGGTTAACAGCTGAATATATCTGTCTTTGTTAAATTAGATTTGCCTAAGTGGTGGAGGGCTCATATGGAATTAGGTTTGCCTTCGTGGAGGAGGATTCACTCATATTTTTTTTTATTGGTGATGGTTAGGCTTGACTACCATCTCACTTTTGCAAGTGAGATGTGGCCTAAGATGGAGCACGCTTTACCGGAAGGAACTTATTCACTCTAGATTTGAAGACTCCTAGATTGTACTCAACCAGGAAAACAGACGCTGGCAGATTGTTCCACTCTTGGCCAGTGCTTATAATAAAGATGGAGCAGAAACGTTATAATATGTAATAAGGTTTGTCTTTGTGGAGGATGGCTCATATTAAATAATGGTTGCCTCAGTGAAGGAGGGCTCATATGGAATGAGGTTTGTCTCAGTGGAGGAGGGCTCAATGGAATTAGTTTTGCCTCCGTCGAGAAGGGCTTATATGGAATTAGGTTTACCTCAGTTGAGGAGGGCTCATATGGGTTAAGGATTGCCTTCCTGGAGGAGGGCTCATATGGAATTACGCCTTTTGTTGGCTATCAACGCGAAGAAGACTTCTTTAATTATTGTTTAAATAAGTGAAGTATGTATTTTGATTTACTTTCTCTACATATTGTGTATGTACTCTATATGTGTGCTGTTGGCGTTGCCTTAACAATAAATAAAAGATTCTTACCCCTCTAGGCGTATAGTTCTTGATCTGCCTGGCGAGTTCATTGGCCACCTCCATTGCCTCGTCCACTAGGAAGGGGTGCGTCCGGTCTGGTAGTGAAGTGGACTTGGCTCGGCGGTTCGCCTCGGCCGAGGCAGGCTCGCGCCATTTTATGTACTGTTGCCAGCCTCGGCCGCACACGCGGGCTGCGTCTTCCTGATAAATGATGTGTGATTAGTTAGCACCTAGTTTCTCCACTCTATGGTGCGTTTTTGGACGTTATTCTGACTAACCTCTTAGACACCATCAAGGATCCAATCTGGATCAATCGCCTGGAGATCTGAGAGGATGTCTATATGTTCAGAAGATAAAAGTAGTGAGCGTTTAACCTAGAGTTTAACCTACATTATGTTCAAGCAAATAAATTTATCTTTATCTGTTTCTTTAGGGTTCCGCACTTAAGTTGGAAAAACCGGTACCCTTACAGGTTCAGAAATGACTTGAAATATTCCCGACATATTACACACGGTCAACTGATCACAAACTAGGCATAGCCTATAATATTGGGTACCAGAGACTGATATACATAATAGATAAATATTTAACACCCAGACACAGAACAAACATCTGTGTTAGTCACAAATGTTTGTCCAGTGCGGGAATCGAACCCGCGACCTCTAGCGCAGATGGCAGAGTTATTCTGCCCTCTGCCTTTAACTGAGCTATGAGGCTTAAGGTATCAAGTTGAAATTAATATGGAATTTAACTCTGGAGTTTGTAAGTTATAACTTGCAACTAGTGACGTCACTCGGCGTCACTAGCTGTAAGTTACTACTTAGGATCTCCGAGTGATTCTTCTCCCACATCACTACAACCTACAACTTGATGCCACAGCTGCAGTTGTCCGATAGGCATGGCGCCCCATGCCCCTCTGCGTCACTAGCTGCAAGTCCTAATTTACGATCTCCGAGTGATTCTTCTCTCACGTCACTACATCTTGATGCCTCAGCTCCAGCTGTCAGATGGGCATGTCGCCCCACACGCCGCTAGTGACGTCATTAGGCGTCACTAGCTTCAATTCATAACTTACGATCTCCGAGTGATTCTTCTCCCACTTCACAACATCTTGATGCCTCAGCTCCAGCTGTCCGACCGGCATGGCGCCCTACACGCCGCTCGGGCAGATGTCGCTAGTGACGTCACTAGCTGCAAGTTACTCTGCGTCACTAGCTGCAAGTCATAACTTACGATCTCCGAGTGATTCTTCTCTCACGTCACAACATCTTGATGCCTCAGCTCCAGCTGTCCGACCGGCATGGCACCCCAAACGCCGCTCGGGCAGATGTCGCTAGTGACGTCACTAGCTGCAAGTTACTCTGCGTCACTAGCTGCAAGTCATAACTTACGATCTCCGAGTGATTCTTCTCCCACGTCACAACATCTTGATGCCTCAGCTCCAGCTGTCCGACCGGCATGGCACCCCAAACGCCGCTCGGGCAGATGTCGCTAGTGACGTCACTCGGCGTCAGTAGCTCCGCGTTCAGGAACAGCTGCAGGTCGAGTAGGTGGGCTATGTCTTCTGCAGCGATGAGGGAGAAGGCGCGACCTGCCCGTCCCGCTCTAGCGCTGCGGCCTGGGGAAGAGAGACAGTCTTACTAAAGTAGGCTTTGAATATATAAGCTTACTAGCTTGTGCCCGCGGTTTCGCTCTCGTGGTACTTAGATAAAAAGTAGCCTATATGCTATTCTAGATATTGAAATCTACCTATTTATTTTATTTATTTTATTTTGTACTCGGAGAACAAACAGTTTTATAAACCTTATAAATAAACTTAAATAATAACACGTAACCATTGATATGTCCTCGCATGTAGAAGCTAAGAGACTGCTTGCTTGCGGAGAAGGAATAAAATAACAAAAATAAAACAGTTCTGTCCTGTTAACAAGCTAGGTAGAACGTAGTAGGGTTAGAGAAACTTACAAGTAACAAAAGTATTACTACGATTAACAAGAAATTATATACCTACACATGACAGGGACTGATAGTTAAGGAACAAAATAAACTTTGTATACAAAATAAAAGAGATACAGAAATATCCACTAAAAAGATAACAATAGAATTGCGTTAATTAAGATACTACCGCATCAAACCAGCCAATTTCAACCTATTAAGCTATTCCAAGTTTCATCGGAATCGGTTGAGCCTTTACGGCGTGATTGAACCACAAATATCCTCACAAACTTTCGCATTTATAATATTACTAGCTACCGCCCGCGGCTTCGATCGGGTGGTACCTACATTGCCACGGTTACTTGTTAATTTTAATTAGATTTTATGGAATGGTTGTTGATTTTATCGTAAAATAATGTTCAAATACTTTCTTCACAAAATTTAGAATGATGCGAATTGTCAAATGTTTGTTGTTGTCACATTTAACTCAAAAACCCTTACATCCTATTTGCTTTTACTGGATAAAAAGTAGCCTATATGCTATTCCAGGGTATAATCTACAACTTTAGTAAATTTCATCCAAATCCATTCGGCCGTTTGGGCGTGATTGAAACAAACATCAAAACATACAAAAATCACATTTGTCACACGTGACAAACATCCAAACATCCTCACAAACTTTCGCATTTATAATACATTAGTTGGATAATCACTCCATAGTAGTTTAGATTGTGCACGAAAGGAGCCACTAAGAGGCGCACTTTAATCCTTTCACTGCACTGATTCTTTCATTGACGGCCAAAGACCCTTTTCAGGGCCACCATACCTCAATACCTCAACCTGGTCACTGACCTAATACATGATAACCAAGAAAGAATCAGTGACACGACAAGCAAGGCACTTACCAACTCTATGCACAAACAGCTTCGGCTTAGCGGGAAAGTTGTAGTTGATGACTGTGTCCAGCGCGGGCAGGTCGAGCCCCCTGGCGGCGACATCGGTCACTATCAGCACACTGCACTTTTTGTTGGCAAAGCGGCCCATCGCGATTTTGCGAGCCGACGCGTCGAGCCCGGAGTAAGCGTAGGCGGAGGTGATACCCGCTTTCTCAAGAATCTGAAATAATATAAGGTTTGTAAGTACCTATTCTACTAATATAATACTAATATAACTAATAACCTACGACCAGTACATCATCATCATCATTTCAGCCGTACGACGTCCACTGCTGAACATGGCCTCCCCTCACAGACAGAGCAAATTCCCTATCATGTGGGGGGATTTAGCCGGGGCCACCACAGCTGTACAATCTGCCAGATATTAAAGATATCTTCAGATACAAATACCGACTTTTATTTGTTGACTTACAGTCGCATGCGATATATCAAATTAAGCGTCTCGGTGCCTACTGTGCGATAATACCTTAGTAAGACACACGTTTTATATAAAAAACGTGATTTTTCGACCTTTTTCGCATTTTCTTAAAGACTTGTAAAAATTTTATAATTATTTGGCTTTAAAACACTTCTTTTTCCAAATTATTAGTTTCAGACTGCTGTTTAAGTAGTGTTTTACCGCGCTGGTTGCGCCCCCTATCGCATTGTATCGTTTTCGGTAGTAGAAAGTTATTATTTAATTGTTTTACGCTAGAAAACGTACTTTTGTCTTAGGAAAAAACCAAAAAAGATTTTTCTTGACTTTTTCTTCAAGTGAATATAGCCGTGTGGCACATCATAATTAGCGGCTCGCGGCGCTCTATCGGGGTTCTATCGGGGTTCTATCTATCTATCGGAGACGGGGTTTTCAGGAGCACACTCATACGTGTACAGGCTTATCGCTTGCAAAAAACCTACATGAAGTAGAGCAAAAAATTTTTATTTGACGACGACAACTAGGGTTATAGCCCAAAGTTATTTTACCTGACGGCTATAAATACATTAAAATACATAGGTTAGGATTAGTGTACATTAAATAAATAAATATCATATATATTAATAAATAAATACAATTTATTTTTAAATTACTACTATTTACAACTTTTACAAATTTACATTTTACTATTTTATTTTATATTGACGTGTCCCTCTGACCACCTCTCCAAAGATGTTTGGTTTCCGCACACCTGCAAAGGGGCCAAGAGCCGGTAAAGAAAACTCCCATAGCCCAACATCACCTGGGCAGAAACCGGTGGAACTGGGCTCACCTTTGCAGGAAGGCGGAAAGGCCAAAATCCCAAACGTGCGTAAGAGCATAGGAGAGTGGGAGTCTGGAAAATCAGACTCGAAGACTAAGCTGCTGACCCCCCCCAAGAAAGCTGTGGTGGTGGAACCCCCGAAGCCTGTTAAACCTAAGAAGACCCTGTCACAGGAGAGCAGAACAGGAGTTCGTAGAATCTCAACGGAGGCGGCGGGGAGTCCACCAACACAACCACCAAAATCTAAATATTCAGACCGACTGGCAGAGGCAAGAGCTTGTGTCACCAAAGCCAAACTACACCTCGGCAACTCCAGGAACATCAAAACGGAGATCAAGATGGAGGTGACACTAGCAATTGAAAGACTGTACCAGTTGGTCAAGGAAGCAGAAAGCGTTAAAGGAAAGCAGAAAATAACCGAAGACCAAAGAGAAACTGAAAAGGAAGGAAAGCCTATACAGGAGAAAGAACCAGCAAAAAAGAAGGAGGATAGTGAGCTTCACAAAAAGCTCGAAGAACACGCGACACTCCTACTGGAAAACAATAAGAAGATGGAGAAATTACAGGAAAGCCTACAAAGACAGGAAGAGAAACAGCAGAGACTGTCGTACGCGAGTGTGGCAGCGGCGCTCCCTAGGAGGCCGGAGCAGACCGCGCTACACTCCGTCGTAGTCACTGCTGTAGACGAGACAGAAACCGGAGAGGAGGTGTTGGAAAGGATAAGGAAGGTGATGAACGCCAAGGAGAGTGGTATAGCAGTGGAGAGAATTAGGAAAGCGAAAGACCAGAAGGTAATAGTGGGGTGCAAAACAAAAGAAGAAAGACAAAAGGTTAAAGAAAAGCTGAAGGGAGACAAAGAACTGAAGGTAGAAGAAATGAAAAATAAGGACCCCCTGGTGATTCTGAGAGACGTCTTCAAGTATAACACTGATGAAGACGTCCTGGACGCTCTGAGGAACCAGAACAAAGGGGTCCTTAGTGAATTAACTGGCCACAACATGGAAATCGCTTTCAAAAAGCGCGCCAGAAACCCCCACACACAACACATTGTCATGAGGGTTTCCCCCGGAATTTGGCAGCAATTGGTCGAGGCAGGAACGGTCCTTATTGACCTCCAGCGGGTGAGAGTGGCGGACCAGTCGCCACTGGTCCAGTGCTCACTTTGCTTGGGGTATGGACACGGAAGGCGTTTCTGCAACGAAACCACCGAAAAATGTTGCCACTGCGGGGGACCCCACATGGGGTCTGAGTGTGCAGACTTGCTCGCCGGTGCATCCCCATCGTGCTGTAATTGCACGAAAGCCAAGGGCGACAGGACTGACCACAATGCCTTCAGTCAGGACTGTCCGATCCGAAGGAAATGGGATAAACTGGCTCGAGCTACAATTGCGTATTGTTAGTGGTTCTTAGATTTTTCGAGCAGGTACTCAAAAATCTAAACGCACACATAGTAAAATTAGAGTCAGCAATAGTAAATAAGCATATTGGGACCATTTTCATAAGCAAAATGGCCCAATTGCAACCAGCAATAAAACAATTAATTAAATAAAAATATTAGGACATCAGACATGACAAAATAACTTGAACAAGAATAGTTAAAATAAGACACAATAAAACCAATGAGTACCTGCAACGAAACAGATAATATGATAAAATCTCAATAAAATAAAAAAATAAATGCTAAAAATAAGATACACAATTATATGTTGAATATATATCTGAGTATATATAAACCAGCATAGATATAAAAGAAAATGGACAAAAAAGTGTTTATTATAAAATGAAAATCAATATATGTTAGAACTAGAAAATAGTAAAATATTAGAAATATATATAAATATAACCACGAGATTCAAGATAGAGAAAAAATACAAGCTTTGACTACATAACCAAATGATATGTAAACAAAATTAAAATATAAACAAAAATAAAGGATAAACATAAATAGAAATATAAGATATAAGGAAAAAGTACGAAGTACAAACAAAATAATTTAGAAACGGAAGCAAAAACCCACACTAACCTTCCAATCTACATTAAATATACTCTACATTAAAATAAAGAGCAAACAAGACAAACAAGCGAAAACAGTCTCTGATTAAGTCAGAGGGACGATAAAAAAAAAAAAAAAAAAAAAAAAAGATATCTTCATAAGGAAAGATGATCGAAGACCTTATCGTGGCCATCAACTTAAGCTAGCTCGTGCGAACCTAACCTACTTGCTGCGTACCACTTCTTTAGCAACAGAGTAGTCCACAGCTGGAACATGTTACCGGAAGATGTTGCTTCTGCTACTTCTGTCAATGCATTCAAAAACAAGCTCGACAACTGGCTACGAATGAATAGATCAGTGCTCAAAAAAGTGAACCAGTCATGACAATAGACTTTCAATTTCGACACTGTGAGATGTAGACACATCAGCGGAAGCTGCTCGTCTATAATCAAATAAATAAATAAATAATTGAAATGTTATTTGAAATGTTTACACCCCCAAGTGGCAGAATCTAATTGAATCAGATTGAAAGTCTATTGTCATGTCTGGTTCACTATTTTGAGCGCTGATTTATTAATTCGTAGCCAGTTGTCGAGCTTGTTTTTGAATGCATTGACAGACGTAGCAGAAACAGCATCTTCCGATAATGCACGCATTAATTTAGTTATCCGTCTATTACATTGTCAAAAATTAATATATATCTAACAAAATCTACGGTTGATACAATAAATGTGGAAAAGCTTACCAAATGCAAATATTCCACGTGATGCTTAGTAGCCGCGAACACTACAGCCTGCGGCGTCTGCGGCGTCAGCACTTTGTCCAGCAGCAGCAGTAACGCGGCCGTTTTCAACTCGGCCCTGACCCCGATCCATCCCAGCCATAGCGTGTCTGGCAACTTCCAGTCCACGTCCAGTCTGATCAGCATGGGGTCTGAGAGCCCTGCCCGGGCAAATTCCACCAGCATCTTGGGCAGAGTCGCGGAGAACAGCAAGGTTTGCCGGCCGGAGGGCAGGCGGGCAACTATCTCTTGCAGTTGCTCGCCAAATCCAAGCTCGAATAGGCGGTCGGCTTCGTCGAAAACGATTATCTCTGAAAATCACACTTTAGGTTGTAATGACGAGCTCGAAAGAGTTGCGGGCGAGTGCCCATCTGAGACGCAAGCGGTGCGGGTTCGATTCGATAATGTTTGTATGATTTGCAAATATTTTGGGTGATGTGGTCATGGTACTCATAGTTTCGGAATCCTAGTGTAGGACTATGTATGTGACTGTTAGGTGTTATTTATTTATTATTTCATACTAGCTTCCGACAGCGGCTTCGCTCGCGTAATACCTACAACATAAAAAGTAGCCTATATGCTATTCTAGGTAACAAACTCCATATATATTTTCCAAGTTTCTACGAAATCTGTTGAGCCGTTACAACATGATTAAATAACAAACATCCAAACATCCTCACGAACTTTCGCATGTAAGTTTATGCCATTTCTATAATTATATTTTGCTATATTCAAAGTATGTATATCTATATCTATATTCAAAGAGATGTGACAAGTAGTTTACTACTTACTAATATTATCAAGTTTTAAGTTCATCTCAATACAAATATGTAGGAAGCGCCCAGGTGTGGCCACGACTATGTCTGGTGCAGTGCCGGACATCACACTGAACTGCTGCTCTATGGACTCCCCTCCAAGGATTGCTGCTGAAGTAAGTCCAGTGAACTTGCCGAGCTCTCTGGCAAACCGGAGTGTCTGAAATTAGCAAAATGTTTAAGGTTTTTCACTTAATGTATCAGCAGGTGATATGATAACACAACAAATTAGACATACTTAAACAATATAGACATTAAGTACTGACTCAATAAAGTGGGTTTTTGAAGTAACTTAAGCTAGCTCAGTTTCAGAGCATTACTCTGAATTTATTACGAAAATGCGAATATACAACCCATTTTCTAAAAGTTGGCAGTATTGAATAGGAATTATAACTTTGAGCTTCTTTTACTCAAGGATATGATAGGAGGCGACTAGGGAAAAAAGCTAGGGGATGGTAAGCTACTCAACCTCTTTTAACAACAATGGCACTAACTATGCCTGCCAACCCGCATGCCCAGCTTGGTGAAAAAACCCGCATGCACAAATTCCCCCCACATGATAGTATGTTGCTCTGGAAATCTGTAGGGGACACCTATGTTCAGCAGTGAACATCTTATTGTTAAAATGATGATGCGTACATACCTGCAGTGCCAATTCCCTTGTAGGGGAAAGTACTAGAGCTCTGAAATTCTTTCCAGGCAATGGTTTATTATTTGGTGCTAATAGTTTCTCCAATATTGGAAGTATAAAACACGCTGTTTTACCGGAACCCGTTCTCGCCATAGCTACCACATCTTTCCCTCCTAGTGCCAATGGAATAGTCTGTAAATAATAATAACATCCAATAGTCACATATAAGTGGCGATCACAATAGGCCAGTTGTGGCTGCAGTGACATAGCCTTAAACAGGAAAAAAAATTGTTCAAGACTGTTGCATCTTTAGTTAGCTAAACTATTTCTTGTATTTTGTAAAATTGTTGTAATTATTTTTAATTGTATTAGTTTTAATTTTGTTTCTGTTATAATAAAAATTCTAGCGATTACAATAGGCCAGTTGTGGCTGCAGTGACATAGCCTTAAACAGGAAAAAAAATTGTTCAAGACTGTTACATCTTTAGTTAGCTAAACTATTTCTTGTATTTTGTAAAATTGTTGTGCATATTTTTAATTGTATTAGTTTTAATTTTGTTTCTGTTATATAAAAATTTCCAGGACAAAAAAAACCTATTTTAATTATGATTATGATGAAATGAATTCAAACAGATTATATAAATAAATATTCTGGACATATCACACAAGGTCAACTGATCTCAAACTAGGCATAGCCTGTACTATGGGTACCAGAGACTAATATACATACTAATAAGACTAATATAATAGATAAATATTTAACACCCAGACACAGAACAACATTCTGTGTTAATCACAAATGTTTGTCCAGTGCAGGAATCGAACCAGCGAACCTCTAGCGCAGAAGGCAGAGTTACTGCCAACTGAGCTATGAGGCCAGTCATTTAAGGACCTCATTAGTGCATGAAAGTATGATAACTTTTTGAGGTTAGGTTCCTTAGGTGAAATATCAACTAAAAATGAAAATGTATATTAAACCTTTCTTTGTATAGGCGTAGGCTGCTTATAACCACGTTTAGTAATACCCTTGAGCACAGGGAAACACAGACCCATGGTCTGGAAACCGCCTGATCCTTTCTTTTTCTTCTTTTCTTTCTTTGACTCTTCTTTGTTTTCACTTTCACCATCTTCAGGGGCGTCGAAGCCAGGGAGATGATCATCTAATTCTTTGGGTTTTAACATTTTGCAAGTTTTTCATTCACAATTACTTAGAAACGGAGACAAAAATAATGATTTATTTAAAAATGTACCATGCACACACTGCACATGTTTTTATTTATTTTTATTTTGACATCATGCATGACAATTTAAGACTACGACAGCTGTCAACGTCAAGATTCTCATCGATAGATAGGTGCGTCAGTCCAGCAGAACCTTTGACAGTTTGCATAACATCTCGGCGAATCTACATTAGGCCCGGCGCCGCTGGCGGCAATATTACTAACTACGTGGCTACATAAGATTTTGGGGGTCCGTCCGAGCTTCGGAATATTATGGTCTGACTAAACAAAATAAAAATTTAGAGCTCGCATGAAGATTGCTTTTGTGTCCTGCAGGCAGTTGTAATTCTTGCAAGTAGTACTACCTACTGAAAGCTGCCAGTTCTGGAATATTATTGCACGTAGGTAAACCTGGTAGGTAACTGACACCTTACACGCCTAATTTGGGCCTCGACGACAAAAACTTGGTCTATGAAAACACATCTTGTAAAACCTACCAATTATGATGTGTATCATTATGGCAAAAAATTATCGTTATCTTTAAATGACTGAAAAAACCCTGGTTGCGTCTATACGCACCATCTCAACGCACAGCGACCTACGAAATCTTTTATCTACCACAGAACACTGTCTTTATTTATATCCAGACGGAACAATTACCTACGCACTCATCATGCGGAAAATTTGCTCGAAGTCACGACATAAGCGCTGATATGCCACGAAACGCACACTGCAATTTTGATTTTGTATTGCAAACCTTGAGATCGAAGTCGTAAACAAGTCAACCTGCTAATCTTGTCCATCCGACTTATTCCGGCGGAATACAGGAAGTCACTCCTTGCTTAGTCAACTGAAGAGCCTTGCTATGTATGAATGAGATAAAAATAAACCGAACATTCAAATATCGTCCACTTTTCGTAGCAGCTTAATTTTGTTGTTTCGTCTACGATCCACTTGTGAAAAACACTTATTTCGTTTGAAGTCAAATCAGTTCAATTAATCAGCTGTTTTTGGTAGAAATCTTGATTTCGAACTTCTCGACCTATTGTAGTTACCTACTTTACTTTTGATACCGTTACGTTTAATCTATATAACTAATCAACCTGTAACCACAACGGGCCAAGACAATATTTATATTTTTGGTAAAAGCTATACCTAGATACTAGAATAAATGCTGTACAGCTAAGTGGGAAAACAAGGTTAAAAATAAACCAGTACTAAGTAAGTTATTTCCGTAGGTTTTCCCTCAGTCATGGAATATTTTTAGCATTAAGTATTAGTCAATAAACAAATAAGTAGGTAATTCACAGTAAATGACCCAAACAAACAACGTTTGACGTAAATGTTTTAACACCTTCCTGAGAGCAACTACCTACCTACCTAGTAGGTACGCAAATGTTTATATTTTAGAATAGCAATGTCGCTAGGTAGGTTTCTATTCAAGTTAGAGTTATTTTTGAACGCAAACCCTACAACATTGTTCATTTGGAAATAATTCAGGAAGGAAAAACAAAATCATACTCGTACAGTCGCCCCTAAAAGATACCTACATTTCATAATTTTCCAAAACTTTTCATAGTTGCATAATTTTCGAGAGCACTGGTGGAGAAGTGGTATTGTCTGAGGAAGTGTGTGTGGCCTTCCAATCCACAGTCCGATATACAAATAATTTTCCAAATGATGCCCCAATATGCAACATGAGTAGATGGTAGGAAAATACACAGTTAAGTTGAAAACGGCACATGTTGTACACCTTTACACTTGAAAATGTGTTGTAATGTAGGTATATACCATACATAGGCGACTGTACTTATTACATACCTAAATAACTACCTAAATGTAGGTAGGTTCTTATAGCTCAGTACTTTGACGTAGGTAGTAAGTACTTCATTATTGTTTTTGCGCTGTAATTGTTGTTTTTACCTACCTACCTAACTATGTAATTAAATAATAAGTTAGGTGGGTAAGTAGGACGTTTCAAAGTGATCCTTATGATTTTAGTCAAATAAACACCTTTTGACTTCGTACCTACCTACATATTATAATACAAACCATACCCGCTCAGTATATTGTTTCAGTTCAGATATGTTTTGTAAAGTAAATAGTTATAGTAATTAGGAATTATTTCAGATTCATTAAACTGACTGAGGTACCCGATGTAACTTTTAATGTAACAGTACCGTACCTATACCTACCTACAAGTACCTAAAATAAAAAAAAACAGGTTTTTGTATGGTATCACGAAAAGGGCGCCACGCCGCCTACTAAAACCACATGCTTTTGAAACTTCAATTTTCTCCTTATTTTGAGCAGTTACAAAAAAAGCAAAGCAATACAAATTCACTCACAACTAGTACAACTAGTACAAAATCATTAGCCATTTGCGGATTCTCTACAGTCTTTATTACGGAGATATATATTATGGAGGTCACACACAGGGACCTGGATTCTGGTTGTGATGTCTTATAAAAATGCCTCTTAATCTGAAACTATGGAACTACAAATTGAAAAAATAGCATTTCCAACAACTACAAATTCGACACCTAGTTTTGTGGTTCAATATATTCATTTTCATATTCCGAGGATCTTTTGGTCCGAGGGTTCTGACTCTCAGTGTTTCGCTGTTTTTAACCGGTCCTACCGAGCGGATGGACACGGAGCGGCAAACTCGAACCAAAGAGGTTGAATGCAAAAAAACTTTACTCGAACTAGCCCCTCAGAGTAAATTCAGAATATTAATTAGTACCTACAAAGTAAGTAATAGAGGACCCTATGTATAGGGTCCTCTATTACTTACTATCTAGTTATTGCAAGAGTTTGCGTGGAACGGATGCACGTGCAACTAAACGATAAACAATCAATGCCAACGCGATCTGGAGGCAACCAGTTCAAACGCATTTCAATAATTCAACAGTATGATAATATAACATCCTTTCATTATGTCCAATTAAGGCGTCTTGGACTCTTGAATCAAATACAATTACGTACTTTGTACATATTTCATTCAGCTTATAATGTTCAAAGTTGCGTAGTCTACAATGTAGTAGGGTAAAGGATGTAGACTGTAGTTATGTAGCTAGTAGCAAGGATAATATAGTAGAAAGGGGGTACTAAATTGTATTTGCTAGTAGGTAGATAAAATTCTATGGTAGTAGTTAATAAAGTAGGTATGGAGGTAGATAGGTACCTATTTACCAACCAGCGCGCTACTATTGTGTAAGTAAAATGGCAATGAAGTTCGTGACTGAAGATCATTTTGATAATATAACCAATCTCCAAAACGTTTCAAAGACATGGGAAATCTTCAATATCTTAACTTTTTCACATACTTGTACCGAACGAAAGCTTTAGATCTGGAGTAGGTCAGTTACTGTTATCTACGCGATATTTCTCCTGAAGTAAGTGTAGTGTTATCAAAGCAAAGACGTTGGTCGGGTCTGGTCAAGAGTTAATAAAGCGATCAATTATAATTATACTTACATAAGGTGATAAATGTCTACGATCCCGAAGGCGATAATTCTATCGACAAAAAGGAAGAATACTTAGGTATAGCGGATAAAAACATTGATGATTTTTTCCCCGAACTTTATTAAATTAGCAGTTTTTGGTCTTTTTATCATCTTATTATTAATAATAAAAGTAATAATAATAAAAGTAGGTACCTACTTACATACCTATAATTTTCACCTAAAACGGGACATTTACCAAGATTTGTGACTTTATTTTTAATGAAAATTACGTTCATAATTACCTACAACATCCTAAAACATCTGAATAATTGAATTTGAATTGAACTGATTTGACCTCAAACTGTTTATTGCATAGGTGTTTTCAGTGAAAAATGTTGAATATCCAAAAGCCGTAGAACAAACTTTACTGCACATTGGGTGCGAATAAGCCCCTTTCTATTCTATCCCCTATATTGTCTTCAGTATTTTGGAACACTCTGTATAATTTCCCGCCGGGGCAGGTGACTGACCTCAGATAAACAGCCAAGCCCGAGTCTACACTGCAGCGATCGCAATGCGCGGTAGGTACCTACAACATATTTGTAATTTGTACTTTAATATTGCAATGCTCTTCAAGCCGGTTTCAATTCATTTACCTAGAACATTCTTAATATCTAAGAACAAACACAAACAAAGGCAGTTAAGGTAACCTAACCTACTCAGAACACTAATTGATTCCTAAAAAACTAAACTGGATAAACTTCCTTGATTCTCATTTAACTGTTTAAATATAGTCATCATCATCAGCCTGCAGAAGTCCACTGCTGGACATAGGCCTCCCCCAAAGAGTTCTATGACGCACGGTCTTGAGCCTTTTCCATCCACCGACTTCCCGCAACCTTTACAATGTCATCGGTCCATCGGGTGGGGGTCATCATTTTAACGGTCAAAAAGAACTCACTGACTCACAGAGATAACTCACTTGATAGACTAGGACATCAGTAAGACTGCTTGAATCAGAAAAAAACTCCCTTCTAGGATTACCTACAACTAGTGGTCGAGGAAAGGAAAAAAGGTACCACCCGCCCGCAACCGAAGTAACGGGCGTTACAGGATTTCCATAAAATAGTATGCAAAGTATTTTTATAGTATTTAATAAAATATTAAACAAATTCTTAGGCTAAATAATAATCATAATAATCTCTATGAAGGTAGTTTAGTATTGAATATTGGTTTAAAGCTTTAGATGGCGATAAATTATAACAAAATCAATCCTTATTTTCTAACGATTACTAAAGATGTGCTAAGAGCCAATTATACAGAGTAAAGTGCTTCTTATATATTCAAGTAGTAGGTACACAATTATATTGTTATTACCTATATATTACAATAATAATTCAGTAAAAAATAAATCAGCGTTGGCCTTTTGTCAAGGATCCCGGTCATAGATCCCTATGGATTTTTCTATTTACACGTGCTCAAAACAGTGAAGGAAAACATCGTATGGAAACTATCGGTTTAGTCAGCTCCGCACGTATTGACGATGTCTTTCCTGAGGTTACAGCCCACAAAATGAAAGGTGTAGGCAGTGGGCAAGCCTACTCCATCTATATTTACTTTTATCACATCCCAGGCACTGCAGCGTCTGGTAAATGAGTAAAAAGTTCAACCTGCCTTTGTATAAATCTAGAATAGATGTTATGAGGCTTCACTACATTACGTATACCTTACTATTATATAAATACAATGTCATATTTTAAGGCAAGGCTACCAGAGCCGACAATCATCATCAGCCCGAGAAAGACCACTGCTGGAAATAGGTCTCCCCAAAACCAATCAGTACAAAATACTTTGAAAGATCTCTCATTTGGTTTTCCATGAACATCATCTTATACTGAGATAGGTCAGTAGTAGCAGCGTACCTACAAGATAAATAATAATAAATAAATATTTCGGACATATTCACACGATCAACTGATCCCAAACTAGGCATAACCTGTACTATGGGTACCAGAGACTGATATACATAATAGATATATATTTAACACCCAGACACAGAACAAACATCTGTGTTTGTCACAAATGTTTGTCTAGTGCGGGAATCGAACCCGCGACCTCTAGCGCAGAAGGCAGAGTTACTACCAACTGAGCTATGAGGCCAGTCATAGATATGCAAGAGTCATCATTAATCATCAGTAAACAAGTGATTTCCCTATATCATTATCATAACAATTCCCTAACTAATTAAACTCACTAGACATTATCATAACAATTCCCTAACTAATTAAATCACTAGACAATGGTATTTTTTCTTGCAATCTAACTAATGACACTAGGATTAATGAAGGCATAGGATTATACCTATAATTATCTTAAAATGGTGCTAAGCTAATTTTGCGGCATATGACGCTCGTTCACGTACCTGGAAAAGAGAAAAAAAATATTATGATAACGTTTTTCCACATTAGGAAATAATGATTTTTTCAACACACTTGCTCATAAAGTGGCTCTAATTTCACCGCAATTAGGCACATAATGATACCTGTAATTAATCTGTGACTTTTCCATTGCTATTCACAAACGTGAGTTATTTTATTTTATGGGTTGAGTTGCTTTGTTCTTAACGAAATCCGTAAAGTATTTCGAAATCGTCAGAGCCCTTCGACATACTATCCCATTTTAATAAATAATAATGTCGAAATTCCTCACTTTTTGACTATTCCCTTATTTGTTACACAAAGGCTTCTACGAGTAAATCTCAGCATTGCGAGGATTCTGGAAGTACCCTAAAGGTTTTTTATTTTTCCCATTTCCATACAAAAATTAGACGCCATATCTTTGTAATACGAGATTTTGAGTTATAAACTTGTATTTTTTGGATGGGTCAATGCCGAGCGACCGAGTACGGCGGGGTGGCAGAAAAACATTAAATTACTACCTTAAATATACATCAGTATACGGTTGAAATTACAAAAGCGCGCCTCTCTACCGCGGTTGGCGCTGATCAATGTTCAAATTCAAAATTTCAACAGGTACCTTTCCAGAAAATCGTTCGTGGTCACACTAAGGTCAGACTGCTGAACTTGCTTTGCACAGTACCTATACTGTGGCCATGAGTTTGCAAAAATAACTTCCTTCTTTTGTACCCTTGCACTTCAAACCGTTCATTGATAAACTCTAGCTACCAATTTTTTTACATGATTTTATCTACATCCTTTAAGGATAAGGATAAGTCATACTCAAATCAATGTTAAACATATTCTTCCGTGTTCTGTTTCCTATTTGAAAACATTGAACTTTGGCCAAGGGATGATGGTCGCGGCGGAGATGGGAATGTAATTTAGAGGATTATATGCTATTCCGAAATTGGCTTATTCTAAACCCTTTCTACCTATATACATATATATTTTTTGGCAATAAAGTTTGTTTGTTTTTATCCCTTAGTTGGTAGTCTAAGGTTGCCTCTTACGACATCCACGGTTACCTAGTAACGAAGGGGCATATTTTTCAGCCAGGGTCACTACGAAAAACATAGGTTTATCCAGAGTTAAGTTAAAGTTCTTAAATAAAATGCTCTAAGAGTGGATTGGTTCACAACAATAAAACAGGCAAACACGACTGGGCACAAAAAGTCTAGGTTACTACACTGTTTATGATAGGTATCTACTAACTAATAGAAGTTCTAACGAGGCATTGTCTTTAGTTAGCGTGTAGACCCGAGTTCACACACAATAAAATTAATTCATCATAACTGAGATTGCTTCAAAGGTTTTTCTATTACTTACCTATGTACGCATATATGCCCAGGGGGTCGTTATCGACCCAAAGTTTCTGGTCCGGTTCTGACATGTCCTGCATGAAAACTAAAAATGAATGTTTGTTTTTAACGCTATATATGTATTGTTTGAGGACACAGCTATATTGTCAACACAAATCAATCGTCAAATTCGCGCAATTTCTATTGATTATATAAAAAAATTGGATGTCTAAATAGTTCTGGGCATATATGGGTTAAAGAGATTATGTAGGCTGTATTATAAGAAGACCAGATTCCAAAGCGAAATTCGTTCCGATTTTTTTATCGTTTTTTTAAACTGTTGTTTTATCCGCCTCCGAGATAGCGGAGACCGGGATCGAAGCACGGAAGCGCCTTTGTTATTGCCGCTAGCGGTCACCCATCCATTTTTAATGAATTTAACTTAGTGATTTTCTACTGCAATATAAACTATCCTATTCCCTGTATTCTTAGTGGAGTGTTTTTTTTTTCACTCCCCGGAACATCATCATCATGAGCCTGTAGAAGTCCACTGCTGGACATAGGCCTCCCTCAAAGTTCCATGACAAACGATTTTGTACCTTTTCCATCCACCGACTTCCCGCGACTTTAACAATGTCATCGGTCCATCGGGTTGGCGGCCTTCCAAAACCGCGACGCCCGGTTCATGGTCACCATTCGAGAAACTTTATTCTCACTCCCCGCTCCCTGCATTCTGACATTACGATGGCCTCGGTGTGTGTGTGTGTGTGTCTAGTGAGTGCCTATCTGAGACGCAAGGGGTGCGGGTACGATTCCCGCTGCGGGAATATCTGCAAATATTTGTTCCAGGTCCGGGTGTTCTGGTACCGTACTCGTAGTTTCTGATATCCACTACACAGGGAATCCTCCTGTACGCACTGTGGGTTGAGGACTATGTAAGTGACTGTAGGGTTAAAAAAAATATTTTCATCGAAATTGCTGTATTGTTTTTTTTAATTTGACTGGCCTCATAGCTCACTTGGCAGTAACTCTGCCTTCTGCGCTAGAGGTCGCGGGTTCGATTCCCGCACTGGACAAACATTTGTGACTAACACAGATGTTTGTTCTGTGTCTAGGTGTTAAATATATATCTATTATGTATATCAGTCTTTGGTACCCATAGTACAGGCTATGCCTAGTTTGGGATAAGTTGACAATGTGTGATATGTTTAAAAAAAAAAAAAATAATAATGGCTCTTAAATCCCCTCTCGGCGATTAGCTTCTTTCCTCTATCTACCTCATCAAATAACCTCATTTGCTGTTACTTCATTTAGAAAGAGCGATTTCGCCAGGCTAGCTCGTGCACGCGTGGTTGCACGCCGCAGACCAGTTTTGGACATGCAACCAGTGTGTAAACAACGGATACCTATACAAGTTTTTTAAGCTGTTAACATATTTTCAAGGACACTTTTGCACTTGGCTTTAAGGCTTGTTCGGACTACATTCGTATTTTAGTCGAGTGCCGAGTAATTTAGTAGCTAAACTACTCGCTAGTGACCAGAAATCGTTCGCGTTCCGGACCATTTACCTCAGACTACTCCTACAACGTTAATAGGGGTGACGGAGAATGGACGGTGTTGACGTTACACAAACCTAAACACACGTGCTTTCAATGTTTTTCGTTTAAGATTAGATGGGACTCTACCTATACAAAAACAACTGGTTAAACAAAATTGAAAGAAAAAAACAACAAGTATTGTTTTTTTGTGCATAGAGTAAGCCTCCTTCGGGATAGTTACGGAAGACGTTGCATACTATCCTACTATTCCACTAATAATAAAAATGCGAAAGTTTGTTATGATGTTTGTAACTCAATAACACGTCCCCTCTAAACGGATTGGAATTAAAAGAGACGTTTCATTGTTATATGGAGCCTGGGCCTGCACTGTGTACACTACTCTAAAATATTGCTAAGCAATAAAGAAAACGTATTAAATTGGTTATTTTCTTTAAATTGACTTCGTTCTAAGGTACACTAAGATTTTCTTTGACAAAGAGAGCAACACACAGCGCTACAAAAATATGGCGGATGGACGTGCGTGAAATGTCATTTTGACAACCTACATATATCTGACAAAACAGAAACATCAAATCAAACATGACATGAAGAATATGTCAATGTCATGTCAAACGCCAATTATAAACCAACATGGCGGCCTTCAAATAGTGTTCACATAGTAAAAAAGTTACCAGAAGAACTATTCTTGTACCATCGCATTTGTCTTCAAATTAATGAAATAATATTTTTCTTGTAATCTTCTATTTTTTCCTAATTTTTCTATGTAGTGTACATAGACCAGGCCCAGAATGAAATGGCTCCTTTGGCATTAGTATAATGTACCTGCTCGTGGGTAATAATAAAGTCTAATATGTTAGTTTCTTGTTATCCATGTAACATGCGAGTGAAGCCGTGGGCAAAACCTAGAATGTAGTAGTATAAACGTTGCACTAAGAAAAACTGTTCATTACACAAAAAAACCTATTTATTAATATAAAACGTACCTACCATCTGGTATTTTTGCGTCTCATCGCGGCATATCGATGCGTCGATATTGCGGTCTAGTGTTTGATGCGTCTACGTTAATCTGTTATTATTACCTACCATGTCGATGGTCATTGTGAATAATATTGTTTTTTTTATCACGTCATTATAATACGTCAATGAACTAAAACTAGCTAGTCATTGTGCAGTTGGAAGCGAATTGCGCGTGTGTGGGTGGCGCTATGATTTTCGTACGGATGGGAAGTGACTCCGTAGCTTTGAGCATCCCCGTATCTAGGGGAATGTTGCGGGTTCAAATCCCGTCTGCTTCGAATTTTTTTTGTGATTATAAACTATTATAGACAAGTCAAGCTTATCCAAAGAAAAGACATGGTCAATACGTGTGGAGCTGATTAAGTCGCGGGTTTTTTCAGATTGCTAGGTGCATATAAAAAAAATCTAATAGAAAAAGCCATAGGTGCACGATCGGTATTTGAACCTGCCATCTATAGATCCAAAGACTAGGTATCACCCACGAGGCCGACACAGCACTAACGTATATACAAACGTATGTTTGTACCCTTGCGGAGTGAAATAAGACGTAGTGATGAGGATTAAGAAAGGTATGCTGAGATGGTTTGGTCATGTACTTCTTCTTGTCGTGTCACTGATTCTTTCTTGGTCATGCTGTATCAGGTCAGTGACCAGGATGAGGTATGGTGGCCCTGAAAAGGGCCTATGACCGTTGATGAAAGAATCAGTGTAGTGAAAGGATTAAAGTGCGCCTCTTAGAGGCTCCTTTCGTGCACGTAGAGAGAGAGGATGTAGAGAGGATGAACGAAAGAAGATTGACGAAACAGGTGTATAAGGCGAGTGTGAATGGAACCGTTGGAAGGGGAAGACCTAGGCGTACGTTTAGCGACCAAATCTGTGACGTTTTGGCCAAAGGCCAGGTCAAGAGTACCGTCAACCGACGAGCATGTATGAGGTATGTCAGGATCGTAGCAAGTGGAAGGCCGTGGTCTCTGCCTACGCCTCTGGAAAATAGGCGTGATTTTATGTATGTATATATGTATTTAACCGTCGTTGGTTGCAAAAAATCCCCCTTGCTTGTTTACAACCGAGGCTCACTTATCTCAAAGACACCTTCAACATCGTAGTAAAATTACTTTCAAAATATTCCATGAGCTTCTACAGTCGGTACCCATACTTCAACTTAAGCACTTAGGTATTTATTTCAAACCACAACACGTAAAACGACCCATGTTCTGTGTAATGACACATTCACAATGCAATATGTCGTCGCAATTCATAAGAATTTCGTACAAAACGCTGAGGAAAAATGAGAATATTGACGTCTCGGTTGCCTTGTAAAAGGGTCTATAGTGGCATGCTACACGAAATAATGTGTATGTTATGTTTAGGTTCAATGTCATAACTATTATTTACAAGAGGTTTCGAATGTCAATTGGAGTTTGACCTGAGTCTTAAATAGTAAATGCGAAAATAACCGTAGGTAGGTATAAAAACGTTGATGTATGTAAAGGTAAATAAAAAAAACCTCTCAGTTTAGAAAATGTGTTTATTTTTAGTCTCAGCTATAAAAACTCTTTACGTAAATCGATGGAATGTTTATTTTGAATATGTAAACCGCGGTTTATCTTAATTACTTGGCAGGTTTATTAAATAATACCTACCTACTTTGAAATAAATGTAACTATTTAACGAAACAAACAAGAAGCAGTTGAGCTTACTAAATACCGTTGCAAACGATCGATGGATAGCTCAACTTATCTAGATCACTACCAGTCAGAAGCGTTCCCAAGATGCGCTGGCGGAATTTCCACGCTGGATGGCAATGCTGATCCGTTGGGCCAATTTTTTTTTTTATTATTTTTTATTTATTTATTCTACACTTTATTAAATAAACGGTTAAAATTTTTGTTTTTGTGCCCTAAAAACCACGTAGGGTTTATGTGGACACTCACACTCGTCAGAACCTAGTTGGTTCTTTCTTAAGTTACACGAGCACTCAAACTGGGTAAGTATTAGGTAGGTAGTAAGCAATAGTATATAAATACAACAAAAAGTATGAATAGAAGCAGATCAATTAACCAAATAAACAGCTAGTATGCACTCATACGCACGAATACAGAATACATATTAATTAAATTTAAGACATTACTCAATAATGAACTTCGCAATGAAGATCATCATGAATTAAATACGTTCTGATTGGTTGCGAACTCAATTATTATATTTATTTTCTCTTAACACTTCATAAGTAATCCTGATAACTTCTTTTTCTTTTATTATTATAAGCTTTCTCAGCATAGGATTCCCGTCATCTATTTCTTTTGTCACAGCAGATAATAAAAATGTTTTTTTATGACGGGCCCTCTAGCTGGACTTTTTTGTTACTCTTATATACTAAGTTGTGGATAACGTCGTGGACTACATTATTAATAATTTGTTGCACATGAAATTATGTACCTACTACTCACTGTATCTTACATATGTAATGTAGTTGTTTGTTGTTCCTACATAAATAAATAAAATAAAATAGGAGCCAGCCCAATCGAGTCATGGGTCGCTTCGACCAGACGCTCTGATATTGATTGAAAAAACGCTTCCTCACGGGTCCAACCCCAGGTTCAAATACGTTAGCCTAACTAGCATAAGGAGACTAACATTTTTGCGCCTATCCTTTTAGTTTAGTAGCAGTAGTAATTCATTGATAATAATTATTATAAGTCAAATTATTAAAAGTTCCTCAGTTGAGTCTCATTATCGCCACATTCCATCGCATCTAGGTAGGGAAAGCTGATTTTGTATGGAGTGAAACTGCATTGATGGTGATTGAGAAGCAAATTGAGAGCTCTATCAGCATCACCCGCTACGCGCATGGGCATGCGTCGGGAGCAAGCCCCTACGCATTGCTACGGCGGAGTTTTGGTAAGTGGCTGTTTTCACTGACTGACACAGTGTTTTGTGCCATTTTACATCGAAACCCATTTCCACGGTATTTTTTTTTCACATTAAGAGGCCTACATAGCGTCGCGCCTACAGCGATTGATGTAAGTAGGTACTTATAGCGAAACAGCGGATGATTTACATCAAACGGGGTTGCCGCGTAGTTGTGGTATGTGGTATACCTTGTATGATTTTATTCTGAAAAGTATGTATTTAATTTTGCCTACGGCTTCGCCCGTGCAATCCCGGGTCAAAGTTCCCCTATGCCCTTCCACAGGGTACTTAATAAAATTTCATCAAGGTCGGTGCAGTTTAATCTGCACTATTTGTTACAAACAAACAGACTACATCAACTACGTACATATCTACCAACTAATAAGCATAGATAATATTTTAGATTTTCGGACTGACTATTATTTATTCTGACGTACTGGTAAGACAGGTATGTTGATGCGAGGAAAAAATATCACTCTAAATTATGATTGCGTCGTTGTAAGAAAACCTACTTTTAAATAATTGCTTATAAAAAATAGCGGATTCTTTGGTAGGTATATACTTATAACAAGCCGTGTCTGTTGCCTAATTCTTCTAAGCTTGAAGAGGCGTAGCATCACCTTGTTTCTATGACGTTTTAAAGTGTGATCCTAGTGGATTTTGTTTTTTTTTTACTTTACATTTAATTCGGCTGTTCTGTGGGATAATTATCACAGAGTATCAAGGGAATATCTTAAAAGGTTCATCATCTTTTCAGCCGTAAGGCGTCCACTGATAAACATAGACCAACTTCCCATAAATTTCAACAATCATTTGGTAGGATTAGCCTATATTCGCCACGCTGGGCATGCTGGCTGGCGAGATAAACTTATTGTTGATGCTATAGTGCAGGGATTTCCAACCTTTTATCCTATGTGCCTCACCCAACGTTATGCAAAAATACTACGCACCCCTAGGAGTTGAAATGGGGCGTCAAAATAATAAAATTAAACAAACAATGAAAATATGAATGTGTTACTTTATTTTTATTTTATTGACAAGTAGGTACATTTAGTGAGAGCACTGTGGCTGGACTTTATTAACCATTCTCTTTTCATTCTCAACGCGCGTGAGTATTTTAAGATTTTAAGGAAATACACATACCTACACAGCTAAAGACGCCGCCCCCCCCCCTTGAATAACCCCACGCCCCCCAAGAGGGGCGCGCCCCAGTTGGGAATCCCTGCTATAGTGGTATAGGGAACACTGCTGCCCATTCCCAAGCTTTTTTCCCCTAAGTCGCCTCTTACGACATCCACGGGTAGTAATGGCGGGGTCTATTATTCTTCCAAAATGTTCTTAAAGGTTAGGCACTATGATACTTTTGTAATAAATAATTTCTAAATTACGAAAAAGACTTGCTTGCTTGTCGCGTCACTTATTATTTCTTGGTCATCTGACCCTGAACATCACATCAACTGTATTATAAATGCAGAGAGACAAGAGTTTCTTTTTAATTGTTAATTATTAACGGTTAATTGGTTAATGGCTTAAAAATTCGGCACAAACTAAACGAGAAAAAGATGAAGTTATTTCACTTAAAAAATTTCGAGGTGAGAATCTACCGGAGCTTACATCTCGGTACCACTAGGTTAGGTACTAGTTTAATGTAAATAAGAGTTATTTACTGCAAAGCTGGTGTTGATTCTGTTGTAGCATTTTAATTATCTAACTTAATTTTGTAGAGCTAAAATTATTGCCGTCCTTGTTATTACGATCTATGCGAAAGGGACAACATTCAAAGCTATCAAATTATCAGTTTAGTTTGATGTAGAAACAGTATAGACAGAACTTTTTGTTATTTTCAACTAGTGGTGCAATGCTCTTTGACACTTTAGGCTATTGTCCTTTCGTTCGCCCGATAAACACCCGTTTCAATTTTCTAAATTAATTGAATGGTGGTGTTTAGTGTTGTTTTCTTTGACAAAATAGATCAAAGAATGCACAGCCGATCAGATAATTTGAAAAGCACGTGAAAAATAGAAAATACTACATATACAAACGGGTTTTTCGACCTCGGTGGCGAGTGCCCGTCTCAGTCGCAAGGGGTTATATTGCGCCCGCTGCGGGACAAAAGTTTGCATGATCTGCTAATATTTGTTGCGGTACCATGGTACTCGTAGTTTCTGATACCCACGCTACAAGGAATCCCAGTGTGGGGTCAGGACTATGTATGTGACTGTTGGGTGTTATTATTATTATTCTATATGTTTTCACTTTATTCTCACTGATAATGGCATTTATTTCACAGAAAATTCTGGATGATAAAATAATCTCTGTATAACGTTAGTTGGCGTAAATATTTGGCAAGAGAACCACAAGATGCTTGTTTGTAGTTGATATGCCAATCGACCTTGCAACATTTAAAACGATTTGTAATGCGTTAGGGCTCTTACATAACTATTACTGAATGATGGAGAATGACCAGTGACCTTCGCGGACTGGTTACTTAGCACATCCGCATTTCAACGGGTTTTTTACAGTTCGCATATTTATAGTCAGAATATTGAGCACTGGTGGTAGTTGCCCCTTCAGATCCACAGGTTGTGGGTTCAGACCCGGGTCCAGCACCTGTGGATTTTCCATTCGCACAATTTATGTGCGCTCTCAAACGGTAAACGTCGCGAGGAACAGGCATAGCTTTACCTAGTTTCTAAGACGTTTCAAAGGATCAAGTGATTTTATTGAAATAAATGCCTTTTGACTTTGACTTGACTTTGACTAAAAGAAAACATCGTGAAATCGGCATGTCCTAGAATCTAAAAATTCAAAGACATGTGCCATGAGCACAAAAGGAGCCTCTGAGACGCGCACCTAAATCCTTTTACTAAACTGATTATTTTATTGACGGCCATTTTCAGGGCCATCATACCTCAATCTGGTCACTGACCAGGGTTTGAAATGGAATACTTTGTTTATTTGTAAGGGATAGGTAATCTCAGAAACTACATTTACAAAGTTATTGATTAAGGTCTAAATTATTACATATGTGCTACACTCTGGGGGTATAGAATCGTTCGAAAATTGTATGAAAAATATATATTTAGTCCAAATATTTAAAATTGAAATTTTGTGAACATATTTCTCATTTAAATTATTTCTAAACAACCACGTTTCAAGATGGGAAAAAATATTAATTATTCTCTCTCTACTTTTACTGTGACACGAGTGAAACCGCGCGGGCACATCTAGTTCCGCAACAAATGTAGATGAATAATCTGCGTGTATCAGCCTTGAATTAGCGTTATTAAGAAAAGAGTGAAATATTGAGGAAATTCGAGTTTATGTAATAATCATAAATTGCACTTATTTTTTATGCTAAACAAATGTTGTTTTGTTGGGGGATTTGAGGTCAAACAATATTTACCATATAAAAAATCGTGATATGACCTAATTAATAACGGGACTTTCTTACATTACTTCGATGTAAGAAAAGAAAAGTACCTAATTGTAATATTATTCTATCATCCTACTAATATTATAAATGCGATAGTTTATGAGGATGCTTGGATGTTTGTGGTTCAATCACGCCGTAACGGCTCAATCAATTTGAAATGAAACTTGGAATAAATAGTTCTTTATCTGGGTACCACGCGTCGACATTGAAATGAAACACTTTCTATACATTAGCTTTACCTAGGTACCTAGGTTAGACTAACTTTTATCTCAAAAAATGTTACAACACTTCTATAGGTAGTCTTTAAGTACACAGTTTATCTTGTATAAATTAAGTTAATTGTAACGAGATTATCCTAGCTGTAAGATTAATCTCCATAACCTTATTTTCTATTTTAAAGTTTGTAAACTCTTTATAGGTTAAAATTGTCCCTACCAATGCTGTGTTCGCCTGTTATTGGCTATTGTATCAGTGTTAGTCTACATAGCTTAATATTGTTGAATGTTTGATACATGTGCTGTTGGCGATCCTATTTAATAAATAAATAAATAAAATAAAAACAAGTGTATTTCGTCGCAATAGTTGTTACTTGTTAGATAAGTTACACAGGATAGGACTGAGACAGTCAATAAAAACCTACACACTCGTTATTTGCTGTCAAAAAACTAGACGATATTAAGGAATGCAAATGTATCGAAATGTATTATAATCTTCTCTAACGACGCATTTTTTCGCACGAGATCACAAAGTAATTGGCATCACAAAAGACAACAGGAATACCTTATAAATTTCTGTCAGACTCAACAAGAAACGCAAGGCAGCTGTATACACTGAAGCGTAAAAAAGCAACTTTAAACCTACTCTTTTGCTGTTTCCGTATAACTATGGTGCACTTTTCACTCTGTAGTTTCTTTTTTAGACGCTTTTGGTGGACAGTGTGTTCTAGGCATAGGCACGTTGGGATTAAAATAATCTTACCGGGTTTAACACGTGAAGAGGCGATGACTAGCAGTCCGCACACTAAGAATTGCACAGTACATCAGTCACAAACTTTTCAACTCTTGTATCCGAAGAACCTCTGACTCTCCGTAGACGCAGCAGAAGCAGACGAGCAGGAAGACGTATTGCTGTCTTTTCTCGCCAAACCTTTCTTGATGTAGACGCTCTTGTCTTTGAAAAAACGGTCCAACACCTGACGTATAGTCGAGTGCTTTCTGTCGAACGGATTCGGATACATTTTGCGTGCGTTCTCCACAACGCGTATTGCCAAAGTACCTGGCTGCCTGTGTTACTGCAACCCGGCAAGTGGGGGCGTTGCAAAATACCAAGGGTCAAGTTCAAAGTCGCTGCCGCCACAGTGCCCCTGCGGTATCATTTTTGGCGAGCACTTTCACGCATATAGCTGGTTCGCTTCAACGCTTCAGGCACATTATATTCAAGTTGTAGTAACTTAATTTTAATATGTGCCTGGAGCGTTGAAGCTCTATGCAAGGTTTGACTGGCCTCATAGCCCAGTTGGTAGTAACTCTGCCTTCTGCGCTAGAGGTTGCGGGTTCGATTCCCGCACTGGACAAACATTTGTGACTAACACAGATGTTTGTTCTGTGTCTGGGTGTTAATTTTGTATATTTGTTTATTATGTATATCAGTCTCTGGTACCCATAGTACAGGCTATGCCTAGTTTGGGATCAGTTGACCCTGTGTAATATGTCCGGAATATTTATTTATTTAAGGTTCCTAGTTGGTTCTGCGAGGAACATGACCCACCATGGGCGGCGGCAGGCTGATTTTAAGGGAGGTGCATTCTGGACTGGAGGTGCAGTCTTGTTCAAATAGTGACAATTAAAGAAAGTAAAGTCAGCAGGGAGGGAGGTGCAAAAGGACGCCGTTGCATCTCGCTTCCGGCGCCCATGTGGTCCGCTGTCACTTCGCTATCATCATCATCAGCCCACATTAGTCCACTGCTGGGCATATGCCTCTTCCAATACAGGCCACTGAGCCCGGTGTTCGGCCCTTCTCATCCACTTACTGCCCGCCGCCTTTCGTAGGTCACTTAGGCTGTCACTTCAACTTACTAATTTTGAGAGCTATGGTTCTACAAGGTGATTCATAACATGTATACCATCCCTTAAAGGGGGGTATTCTATCAATAAAAATAAATAATATTAGCGAAAAAAAAACATGAATCTTTTCATTTTATTTTTATTTCACAAACTTTCTCAAATTAGCTGATTTTTGGTATTTTTATCAACTTTAAAACTAAAAACTAAACGTACAAAAATTTCGGAATCAAGATTGCTACCTAGAACAGCTGATTTATTGAGTTTGACCTGATTTGACCCCAAAACAACTGATTTTCGCATAGAGTTTTTTAAATGAAAAATGACGAATTTCCAAAAGTCGTAGAACAAACTTTATTGCCAATTGGTTGTAGAATAAGCCCCTTTCGGGATGGAAAACATATTATGAATCACCTTGTATATGACAGATTTTTATTAGTTGTAGATGTTTTTGGTTATTATTTGTAGAGTATAAGCTCTGCTCCCATAATGTTACGTTACAATAATTATGGTTATTATGACGATGCCGATGCCCTGAATATAGCGATCAAACTCCTTTAAATTGTTTTGTTTCGTTATTTTTTTTTCATATTAAAGCAGTAAACTCTAAGCCTAATTACTATCGCACGCCCATCATTTAACGGTAATAGAATCCTAAGACACCAAGACTTTTGAGCTGATAAGCAATTATCGTTCGATGCACTAACGAGATTTGCGAGGGCGCTTACTGGTACCGTCTTTTTATTTTTGATCTGTTTTCTATGTAAATGTAGCCTTTTAAGAAATGTGTAGTAAGACATATTGACAGAATCAATGTCGGCCTCCGCGTTTGGATGTTACAAAATTATTGCACTGGCGAACAGGTCCCACGTTTTATGCCTTTTGAACCCTAATGACTCGGAATAGAGACGAAAATTGAAATCAATTTGAAATCTTTCATCTGTAAGTGCTATTGACCGCTGTAATAGATCTCATTGGCTCTTTGTGTACTTAGATAATTTCATTACAGTGTAGGTGCATACACTAGTCACTCGTGTATGCACCTACGCGAATCACTAGTGACTAGTGATTCGCCCCGAACTGAGATCTCGGGATGTCTTGTCAAAGTGGGTGCTGCGATATGATCGTTGAGGCACAAATAAAATTAAATTTATTTAGCATGTTCTAACTAATATCCAATCTTACCGGAACAGCTAAGTCATAGAAACTTTACCAAATAAGAGTTCGTGTTATATTGGTTTTCAAATGTTACTATTTTGTTGTATCTCAAAAAGATATGTTTTGGAACGTATAAACAAAGATCATTCATATAACATCCAACTTCATTTAATCGTATAGGTAACATTTTTTCAAATACCCTTTTTGGACTAACCTAACCTAATGGGCAGCGTTTGGAAAACTTCGTCATATCTTCTCGTCGCAGATACCGCAGAGCCTCAAGACGAAAGTCTACAATCAGTGCGTGTTGCCAGTGATGACTAATGGCACTGAGACTTGGTCGTTAACTATAGGCCTCATATACAAGCTCAAAGTCGCGCAACGGGCTATGGAGAGAGCTATGCTTGGAGTTTCACTACGTGATAAGATCAGAAATGAGGAAATCCGTAGAAGAACTAAGTTCACCGACATATCTCTCAGAATTAGCAAGTTGAAGTGGCAGTGGGCAGGCCATATAGCTCGCAGAACCGACAACCGTTGGGGAGTGAAAGTTCTCGAATGGCGACCACGAACCGGGCGACGCAGTGTTGGAAGGCCCCCCACCCGATGGACCGACGACATTGTGAAGGTTGCGGGAAGTCGGTGGATGGAGAAGGCTCAAGACCGTTCGTCATGGAACTCTTTGGGGGAGGCCTATGCCCAGCAGTGGACTTCTACAGGCTGATGATGATGATGATGATGAACCTTGGCCTATTTAAATCATATTCTTAATTGTAAATCTTGATAGTACAACTAGTATAGTATTATGTTATCTTTGATAGTACAAACAGTTGACCTACTAAATTCCAAGCAGATCGGATAGACGGTTCGAGGGTCATGCTCTAACAAAAATAAACATTCAACGTCCTATGTATTTCGCCCAAGTTGTTTGAAAGATCTTCACTCGCTAGATCATTATCAAGAACCCAGAAAGATTTTTATTTTATTTTATTTTATTATTTTTTTAAAATATTCCGGACATATCACACACAGTCAACTGATCCCAAACTAGGCATAGCCTGTACTATGGGTACCAGAGACTGATATATATAATATATATATATATATTTCACACCCAGACACAGAACAAACATATGTGTTGCTCACAAATGTTTGTCCAGTGCGGGAATCGAACCCGCGACCTCTAGCGCAGAAGGCAGAGTTACTACCAACTGAGCTATGAGGCCAGTCAGATTACGACTAAACGAACTACAGGCCTCATAGCTCAGTTGGTAGTAACTCTTCCTTCTGCGCTAGAGGTCGCGGGTTCGATTCCCGCACTGGACAAACATTTGTGATTAACACAGATGTTTGTTCTGTGTCTGGGTGTTAAATATTTATCTATTATGTATATCACTCTCTGGTACCCATAGTACAGGCAATGCCTAGTTTGGGATCAGTTGACAGAGTGTGATAAAAAAAAAAAATATTCTCAAGTCGTGGAAATCATTTTGTAATTTTGAATTGCATTGTAGTTAATTACTTACCTACCATCCATAGAGGAGTCTCTTGCAATGTCATAGTGACTTGACTCTTTATCTTAGTTTATTTATGCAAATTGCAAATAGCAAACATCTTTGTTGTCGGTGAGCTGAGCACACAAATAACAATGATTATAAATAACTGCAACTTGTCGCGTGTGAGAATCCTACTCCTACTAATATTATAAATGCGAAAGTTTGTGAGGATGTTTGGATGTTTGAAAGAAAGAAAGAAAATACATTTATTAAGGTCACACACAAGAACAGCACAAACTAATAAGAAAAAATACAGACACTACAAGGCATAAAGAGGTAAGGACAAACAAAAGTAGATAGGTAGTAGGCAGTGACAGAACCAGGGTATAGTCCGTGCTGAGGTGGATGCGTGAGCCAAAAAAGGTCTTATCTCAGCTTTAATGACGCACACGAAGTGTAGCGGCGCTGGTTTTCAGATGGCACCTTTTAGGTTTGGATGTTTGTGGTTCAATCACGCCCAAACGGCTGAACGGATTTAGATGAAATTTGGCACAGAGGTAGATTATAGTTTGGAATAGCATATAGGCTAGCTAGGCTTTTTATGTAGGTATCACGCGAGCGAAGCTGCGGGCGGAAGCTAGTAACTCATAAAATCGTAAGTATAGAACATTGAGGTCCGTATTCTGAAATTTTGTTCTAGCAAATTTACGAGATGAGAATCTAACGGAATTATATCTCTGTACCACTACCAGTTTAAATGTATCATCATCCCCATTTCAGCCGTAGGACGTCCACTGCTGGACGTGGCCTTCTCCATAGATTTCCAGAGTTAATTCCTAAAAAGAGGCGTTTCATCAATATATGGAGCCTGGGCCTGCACTGTGTACACTACTCTAAAATAGGGCTAAGCAATAAAGTAAACGTATTTAATTGGTTATTTTATTTAAATTGACTTCGTTCTAAGGTACATTAAGATTTTCTTCGACAAAGAGAGCAACACACAGCGCTACAAAAATATGGCGGATGGACGTGCGTGAAATGTCATTTTGACAATCTACATTTATCTGACAAAACAAAACATCAAATCAAACAACATGACATGAAAAATATGTCATTGTCATGTCAAACGCCAATTATAAACCAACATGGCGGCCTTCAAATAGTGTTCACATAGTAAAAAACTTACCAGAAGAACTATTCTTGTACTATAGCATTTGTCTTCAAATTAATGAAATTGTATTTTTCTTGTAATCTCCTATTTTTTCCTAATTTTTCTATGTAGTGTACATGGACCAGGCCCAGAATGAAATGGCTCCATTGGCGGGAATTTGCCCATACTCACCTTAAAGTTTTTTTTGCTAAAGTTTTTTCTTTTTGATAGAATAACCCCCTTTCGGGATGGTATACATGTTATGAATCATCTTGTATAGCTGTAATGATGATGATAATTAATCTTTTGAAAAGAACGAAATAGCAAATAAAATATTTTCCACGATAACGAGGTAGGTAATGAATACGTTAATAAGCGACATCCGGCTCGTGAATTCAGTTCCCACTGAAGGCTGCACGGGTTTTCCCACTGCGTACATCGTAGGTACTAGTATTGACCATGCGATACAAAGATTTATACTAATCTAATTAGTAGATGTGGGGCTAAGTGGTTAGTCGTGGTGGCCCCGGCTGAAAAACAGGCCCCTCCATTTCTACCCGTGGATGTCGTAAGAGGTGACTAATGGAAACAAAGCTAGGCTGCGCTCGCCAACCCGCATGCCCAGCGTGGCGAGTTTATGCAAATCCTCCTTAATGATTGTTTCTGGTAATCTATGGGGGAGGTTTATGTTCAGTGGACGTCCTACGGCTGAAATGATGATGAGGATGATGATGAATTAGTAGATATTACTAAACTACATGAACTCCAACTTACACTACTTATAAACATAATAATTATTTACTCATAATTTGAATTTGGCTAACTTTATTTGTGGAAATAAATTATATTCATCTTTATCTTATCTCATATTTTATAGTAATTTCTACCTAATAAGAAAAGAGAAACCATGATCCCATTTTTTTTTTTTTTTTTTTTTTTATATTCACACGGTCAATTGATCCCAAACTAGGCATAGCCTGTACTATGGGTACCAGAGACTGATATACATAATAGATATATATTTAACACCCAGACACAGAACAAACATCTGTGTTAGTCATAAATGTTTGTCCAGTCCCTTTGTAGTCAGTCCGTTCGTATGTCTGTTAGTCCGTGTGGCTAGTTCTTTTTCTTAGTATTCGCTTGGGGGGAAATATAATTATATCGAATACTAATATAGACCCAGGAATAATCATATTGCTGATATAAAAACAAGTTTTTGATAAATACTCACTAATAATATAGGCCCTTCAAAGCCTATTTACTCACCGAATGATCATAATAAATCTATAAGGTAGCCTACCTCTTGCCGGTGACCTACAATCTTGAAAGGCAGGTAGCAAGGTCTTTTGACAATATAAAGGGAAAAATCTGAAAAACATTAATTTCAAATCCTGTGTTGAATTTTTATGAGGCAAACTTATCCGTGTACTGCGCAAGCGACCGCAAAATAAATGTTTGCCCTTACGTAGTACGTTACGTACACGGGATCTTTGGGGATTTTCCGACCCTGTGTAATGGTGCAGAAGCCTGAAGGCGCGAGTTCTACTCGCACTTGACCGGCTTTATTATTATTACTAGCACGTTGGTTCACTGTCAAGGTCGCGCAAAGGGTTATTAGGAGAGCTATACTCGGAGTTTCACTACATGATAACATCCTCAACAAGGAAATCCATAGAAGAACCAAGGCTTTTTAGAATCTTTCACTTCTAACTCTTCTAAGAATTAGCAAGTTCAACTGGGAGTGGGCAGACCATATAGCTCGCAGAACCAACAACCCAACTATTGGGGTACAAAAGTTCTCAAATGGCGACCAGGAACCAGACACGCGGAGTTGGAAGGCCCCCTTCCCACCCTATGTCCAGCAGTGGACTCCCTGAGGCTGATGGTGGTGATGATAATGTCCCACTGTGGGGCAGTTCTTACCCTTTGTTATACTTTCCCCAATTTGTTCTATCCTGAAAAAAAATAATTGAACAAATGTTGGCCAGTCTTTCCGGTATTGTTACAAAATGGTTACAAACTTCAACCCACCTTTTTAACCTTTTAAACATTGAATGTAAGATATTATCACCTGAACACGTTTTCGAAGAAAAAACATATTCACTGTTTTATTATACAACGTGATCCGTAACTAGTGTACCATCCTGAAATCAACATCCAACAAAAAGAAGGCGTATTAGTAAAATAAAAGATCTTCCCGAATTTTTCAAAAAAGCTGTTTTCTTTTTTTCTATCATCTTTATAACGAATTAATAAACATAGAATAGAATAGAATATGATTTTATTTGCAACAACTTAAATTATAACAGGTATATATATTATTTAAAAGAATACTAAAAGACAAAAACAATAAAAGAATAATAATAACATAAACATTAAACAATCACAGATACATGTTGCTGCAAAATGGACCCTAACTCAGCATGAAGCGGGTTGATAACAACCCGCGCTGGTCTTCCGATAACATACGAGAAGTTCGAACTGCTGAATAATTGAGGTTGAACTGATTTGATCCCGATACAGTTGATTTTTGCATGTTGCGTATTCTCAAACGTCATAGAACAAACTTTTTACCAATTCATCATCATCATCATTTCAGCCGTACGACGTCCACTGCTGAACATGGCCTCCCCCACAGACAGAGCTAATTCCTTATCATGTGGGGGGAATTGCTCATACTCACCACACTGGGCATGCGAGTTGGCGAGCGCAGTTAGAGCTATCGCTGTTAAAATGAGGGACGCTAGTGCCCATCCCCTAGCTTTTTCCCAGTCGCCTCTTACGACATCCGCGGATAGGTAGATATGGAGGGGCCTATTCTTCAGCCGGGGCCACCACGGCCATTGGATTATATTACCAATTGGATTGAGAAAATTCACCTGGGTCAAGGGTTTGATATATATTATGAATCACCTTGTTTGTTTATATAATGCATTTAGGTACTAAATCATTTATTTACAAAGGTATTATTACACCTTTAACACTTATTATATACTGACTTACCTACATTTTTCCTTGAATTTGTTTAAAAGACCACGTGTTTGACGGTCGGACAAGGTTATGCCAACATTGCCAACACACGTTTTACGTTCTTCTTGAGAACTAAATAATTATTATTCATCCTAAATTTCCGTGTACCTACCAACCGCACGTGGTTGCAAGACTGGAGGTGGATCAAGAACGTCAGAAACTATGCTCAGAACCGATGCACTGGGTTAGCTCAAGCCGTGTTCATACGGCGTGCGATACATCATCTAAAATGTATTTCAAAATGATCCTTATCTCTACTTGATAAAGCCAATTTTGAGTTTGACTTTTATGGGGCTTGCGATATCGCGAAATGTCAAATTCAAAATTGACTTTATCCAGTGGAGATAAGGTTTTTTTTTAAATATATTTTAGACTAGCTTCCGCCCGCGTCTTCGCTCGCGTTGTACCTACATAAAAAGTAGCCTATATGCTATTCCAGAATATAATCTACCTCTGTACCAAATTTATCCAAATCCGTTCGGCCGTTTAACCGTGATTGAACCACAAACTTTCGCATTTATAATATTAGTAGGATGACATATCTCACGCCGTATGATCACGGCTTCAGACTGATGACGATAACGTTTTCTTAGTATTTGATAAAGATCATAAAGGACAGCCAAGTAAATAATTACCCTATTATTATTTAGGAGGAGGTAGGGCACAGCGAGATTTTCTCGTTCTGAATTGGAGCAGCCTGCCTGGTGAGGTACCTCCGCCTTACAGAAGATCGCAGCCAAATAACATTATTTGTTTCAAATAGTGTTGTGTTCCTGCGGTGAGTAAGGTTGCCAGAGCTCTTTTGGGGGGAAGGGGTTCGGGGTCGGCAACGCGTGCGGGTGGGCCGTAAGCTTGTTTGCCACCTCTGTTGTATAAAAAAAAAAATATTATAATCAGTCACCAAATTTATAGGCTAGATTTATCTTTCCCTGTTCTTTTCAAACAGTAAAAAAAAGAGGCGGCTCTACTTTTATCGATCCCATGAAGTTAGTGACTGATTATGAATATGGGGTTAGAAAATCAGCTTAGCTATAATCCTCACTTGGATTGGACACTTGGGACTTAGGACCCGGGGTATCGGGAACTCGGGACTCGGGACCTCAGAGACTCGGGGACTCTTGCAATCATAAATATGGCATGTCATGTCTTATAAACTAAGCCGGACTAACTTTGGAAGCCATTACTGTGAGAAATAACATGCGTTCGACCATTTTCTAAATTATACAGAGGTATTTTTACAACGCAAAACCTCTGACACCCCAACTGATATAAATTGCAATTTATTGAATTAACACAGAGAAAAAAATGTTTTTGTCAATAAATGTAAGAGATAATAAGGAAGGAAGTAAAGTGTCGATTCCAACCGCAAATGAGATAAAAATGCTTATTTTTTGCTACTATTTACTAACATTTCCCATCGCATTTCAACATTTTATAAAATATATGACATTTTAAGACATTTTTGACAACTTTTTTTGTACATAATCTACTTATACTTTGGAAAAAAACGATTCTACTTTCGATTCAAGATTACAAAATGTTTTCAGGGCTTGGTAATTTTAAAATAACCCTATGATAACTCACATTATTATGATGTAATTTTTCTAAAATCCTTTCTCGGCGATCGCTTATCTAAGCTTCAGGCGGTTTCAGGTTTAAGATGGGCATTTATTCTTGCCTAATTTAATCATCATCTCCCTGCCCTTATCCCACTTCATGTGGGGTCGGCACAACATGGTTTTCTCTTACACTCCCCTCTATCAGCCGTCATATCAGTATTCACTCCTTTCTTACTCATGTCATCTTTCACACAGTCTATCCATCTTGCCTAATTTGATAACCTGTTATTAAACGATGTTTATATAAAACAAAACCCGTCTTTTGTCAAATTATCACGCATAAATTGCAGTTCTCATTACGTTTCTATTATATATCTATAAGAGGTTTTATAATTTGGCTTTTTCCATTCGATTGTGTGCTTATTGACGTCATAATCTAAATATGCTTGCCGAGTTATCAGAAATGCTAGATAAATATTTGGGTTCACTTCTGGCGCCGAGTCGTAGCTTATTACGCGGTTTGCGGTGTAGTTTATATGAATATAATACTTCTTGTTACGAGAAATAGTCCCTACTCCATCATAATCTTTCACGTTGCTAGAAAAATAATGTGAGGTATATTAGTGATCTCAAATGGTGAACGAAAATATCTTAAGCCAACCGCATGGCACTAGAACATAAAAATTCGAAGACATGTGACATGTGCACGAAAAGAGCGTAACCTTGATTTAGCTTGTTTTGCGAAACAGTTATACGCTTTACCGGTAGCAAAACCCACTTAGGTTTAGCTTAGATTGTTTAGCTAAACGTGTGTATTGGTATGTATGCGATAGTATTCCCATTGTCTAATGTTTAGACAGTGGGAATTTATCCAATTGGCCAGCATTTGGGTAACTTAGTCGTATCTTCTCGTAGCGGATACCGCAGATTCTCAAAACGAAAGTCTACATGAGTGCCAGTGATGACATATAGCACAAAGACTTGGTTGCTAGCTATTGGCCTCATACACAAGCTAAAAGTCGCGCAATAGGCTATGCAGAGAGCTATGCTCTGAGTTTCACTAATACAATCCGAAATTAAGAAATCTGTTGCAGAAACAAGGTGGCGACTGACGACTGAGGATTAGCAAGTTGAAGTGGCAATGGGCAGGTCATATAGCTCGCATAACCGACAACCGTTGGAGAATAAAGGTTCTCGAATGGCGATCACGAACCGGACGACGCAGTGTTAGAAGACCCGATAGACCGACGACATTGAGAAGATTGATGGAAAAGGCTCAATAACATTCGTCATAGCCTATGTCTAGGCCTATATTTAGCAGTGGACTTCTGTAGGCTGATGATAATGAATACCTAAAGTCTATTTTTTGGATGATCTGTAACTTATAGGTTGATTTATACCAATCGAGCGAATGCACATTGTATAGTCCAGTTCGAAGGACCAAATGTATAGTCCAGTTAGACTATACGATTAGAAAAGTTAGTTAAGTTAAACCACTTAAACCACTGATGCCGAGTTTAGTTATTTTAATAAGAAAGTTATAAGTAGAAAGTTTACGTAATAAAAAGATAGATTGGCGTTTCCGACCCGCGTCTTAATTGTTCGGTACTTAGTTAAGCACTGTCTCATTTAATCGAGGCCGCGTAAAATGCTGACTCCGTCACCTACATACGAGTCAGACTGTACGTGACCGTACACACATTTTCTCAGCTCTTGCATCTACCTACATTATTTCCTTGCTCTATCTATGTCCTATATGATTTTTCTTGCAAGAAAGAATGGTCTTGCTCTAGCTTCTAGAAATTTTGGATTAACTTGTCATTTATATGTAGTATATCTACGAATAATTAGGTACATACCTACCTAATGAGTTCATGCGAATTATGAAAGTGCACCGGTTGGAATCCAAGGTCAATGGCCCACGCCATCAACACATCAACAATCATACAACACAGTGAATCCAAGTGTGAGGTAGAAAAATGTGGATTCAAATTGGTTCAAGTACCTACGACATATAGGTATACATATAGCCTATAATAAACGATAAGAAAACTGTGAATCCTAGATTACTGAAATAAAGGACTATGCATGAGACTGCTGGGTGTTTATGTACCTTTATAGATAGTTAAAGAGAGTGAAATCTATTTTTGATTTGTTTATTTAGAAAAGAATCTGTAAGATCAATATATTTTTCTTGACTTAACTTGCATTAGCAATGCTCCAGGTGTTGCAGATGTCAATAGGCGACGGTAACCGCTTACCATCAGGTGGGCCGTAAGGCTGTTTGCCTCCGTATAACATAAAAAAAAACTATAAATTGTGCGGTTTTTTCTTGAACCTTATTTTAACTCTTCAGTTTTCTCAACTCCAAATTTAATCCAAGTTTGTCTGACATAAAATTAAAATGCCATGTTCAGATATAGCTAAAGTTGCTAAAGTTGTTTTGTAAAATCAACTCATAATGTCATTCAAGATCACCTACCACTTCTGGGACACATCGTTTTTCTAAATGACAAGTACCTACGTAAGAAAGCTTATTATGAGTTGGGACATAATGGAAAAACATCGCTGCAAAGCCAGGCAGGCTGCGTAAATTAATAATTAAACTTGCTTGATTGAAATTAATAATGAAAGTCAGCTGTATTAGGTCAGTGACCAGGTTGAGGTATGGTGGCCCTGAAAAGGGCCTATGACCGTGTCGGTGAAATAATCAGTGTAGTAAAAGGATTAAAGTGCGCCTCTTAGAGGCTGCTTCCTTGCACATGTCACATGTCTTTTAATATTTAGTTTCTGGGACATGCTGGTATCCTGACGACGTTTTCCTACACCCTCTGCGAGCACAAGTATAATGCAATTAGTTTTACGTACGGAAAATTCATTGGTGCACAATCGGGATTCGATCTCACCGCCTGTGGATCGGAAGGCGGGGCTACTACCACCACTCCACCAGTGCTCTCTAATAAATTAAACCAAAACTAACCTACAACCTACTTTGACATTTTGCCTACTTTTTATTGAAAAAGGTCTAAGAACAATTATTGGTTTAGATTGAATTCACACTATCACATTGCTATCAGGTTTTCTATAAATCGTAGGTAAAATGAAACGAATGGATGGCGAATATAAAATTTATTATATTGCATATAAAGTTCAATATCCAAACGATATCCCGACTGACGATATCCCTCTGGCCCCCGAGACGTATGACGACGGTAGACCGGTTGTTTCGTCCATTATCTGTGAACAAAATAATAAATTATTAGTTTCAAAACAAATTACAAATATTGGTTTCGATAACCAGTTCGTTGATACGTGTAATTGGAGAAATCGTAGAGCCACCATAAACTCTACAATTAAGAAAGTTAATGATTATGTTTTTTGACGAGACAAACAAAACATTGTGGACATTTTAAGGGCTCTAGAAATATGCGTTAAATATTATCTAACTACAAACAATGTCAAAATAAGGAGAAATAAATGAGATAATTCTCCCAATAGCGAAATTTAGCAAAATGTTGCATCAAGCATTCAAAAGTCAATTGAAGATCATTGACTCTATCGAAATAAATTGTTTAAATTACAAGCAATGTGACCTCATTACAGATGTTATCTACTTTACAACGAGGAACATGCTGTGCTGTTTTATACATTGGCGTTGCAAGTAATTTTATCGGTTACAAAGAATCGCGTGTTCATAATTAATGTAATTTGTAAAGTATTCCTGGTATGTGCTTTTGTTGCTTGGTCATCCTGTATTAGGTTAGTGACCTGGTCGAGATATGGTGGCCCTGAAAAGGGCCTATGACTGTCGGTGAAAGAATCAGTGTCGTGAAAGGATTATACTGCACCTATCAGAGGCTCCTTTCGAGCACAGTAAATTTTTTGAATTTTTACGTTCTAGGAAATGCCAATTTCCTGACGATGTTTTCATTCACCGTGAGAGCACTAGTATAATGCATATAAATATTCTGAACAGAAAATCCATTGGTGCACGGACGGGATTCGAACTCACGACCACTACTACAACTCCACAAGTACTTTGTGATCATATAATGATCACGAAGTACTACCTCGGAAATCATAATATTTGAATAAAAATGTTTATTCCCACAACAATTTTAAACTTATGACAATTGTTTACCCGCGTATGTAGAACAATTAAATTAAATTTTTCAGTAGACTGAACGTCAGAAACAAATGTTGAAAAATTTAATTTCTGTTACTTTTGTTCTGGTAACTGAACAATCTCGGAAATTAACATAGCTAGGGTCAGTACGCACCTAATTCATTATGGAACTCCACAAAATTTCACTGGTACCACACACGACACAGTCTCGTTCATCTCTTCTCATTGAACTTTCTGCATCCGGAGCTCGAGGAGTTCGAGGAAGCCATTGAAGACGTGCTGCCACTCCCTTTGTTCTTGGAAAGACTTGGTTTCTTTCTGAAGCTCAATCTCGCGTCCATGTTGATGAAGCGATCCAAAGCCTGCCTCAGCGACGAATGCTTTCTTTCAAAGGGGTTTGTGTACATTTTGCTTGATAAGTTAAAATCCACGGTTGCTCACACACGTCCGTTAGCTACGAGAGCCGAGTTGTGTATGAGGCGGACCCGGTTCCGCTGGTTGATATAAAGCGGCGAATGCCGCGTGCGCAGGTCAAACCACAAGTTTTCAATGGACAGACGATGTACAGACGTCATAGATAGGAGTTTTTGTTGATGCTTCTAATCGAAACACTGGCTCGTTGAAAAATAATAATGTGTTGTCCGGTGAGTCTTTTTGTTGTTTGCTTTGAGTGACTTGAAACGGATCTTCTGAGGGCAGGTCTGTGACGTACGTAAGTGCTTATTACGTTCTAGTTCAATAAATAGACGAACAAGTACAAAACAATTAGGTACCTACACATTAGAGCCAAGCTTCGACGACCTCAGTGGCGTAGCAGGCGAGTGCACGTCTGAGATGGGGTGCAGGTTGGATTTCCGTTGCGGCATAAATGTTTGCATGGTCTGCAAATATATGTTCCGGGAAATATGTATGTTGTGGTACCATGGTACTCGTAGTTTCTGATACCCACGGCACACGGAATCCTTGTGTGTGGTCAGGACTATGTAAGTTACTGTTGGGTGCTATTTTTATTTTATAATTAAGCCAGATCGAAGATCTTTGTACTTAGTAAAGTCTAAAATTATAATATCAAAAATTACTGGACGGCATTTGTTTGATTCCCAGGAGTCGTGGTTCAAGCCGCTGGTTTGAGCCGGATTTATTCCTCGTTTCTTCCACCTAGCTTTACGATGGTTGAAACAGCGGCAGAAATTCCCAAGACGCGGAAATATTCAAGTTAGCGATAGGGGCATATAATTTTTGCTTGCGGAATATAAAATTTAAGACCACGGTACAGAGGTTATGGCTCCAATGATTTTCAAGGCGGGTGAATAAAACCATAACCAAAGGGTTGGCGCTAATGTACCTTGATCAAAGGATTGGTTTGTTTAGCTATCCAATTAGGTAAGGTGCAAGCGTTTTGGACACAATATGCCTGCGGTTGGTGACCAGAACTCTTTTTTTTGCTTGTAGTCGTTGAAACATTCGATCGAGTTCATTTTTTACATATTTTACTGAGATTAATTATTGTTGAATTGTTAGTCAGTAAAACTGCCAGTGAACGTAGCTTTTAGACGAACTCAAGACAAAAGTCTACAATAAGTGCATGTTGCCAGTGTTGCCTCATACTCAAGTTAC
This sequence comes from Anticlea derivata, assembly GCA_947579855.1. NCBI lineage: Eukaryota > Metazoa > Arthropoda > Insecta > Lepidoptera > Geometridae > Anticlea > Anticlea derivata. The sequence continues at coordinate 2,648,676 of OX388264.1, forward strand.
TCATACTCAAAGTCGCGCAACGGGCTATGGAGAGAGATGTTCGGAGTTTCACTAACGTAATAAAATCTAATGCGAGGTCATCCGTAGAAGAACTTAGGTCACCGAATATCACATAGACCTCAGAATTAGCAAGTTGATGTGGCAGTGGGCAAGCCATATAGCTCGTAGAAACGACATCCGTTGTAATAACTCATCGTGGCACTCTTTGGGCGAGGCTTATGTTCAGCAGTGGAATTCATCAGGCTAATGATGATCTAATTTAGATTATTATACGTGCGAAGAATATTTATTTTAGAAAGGGAACAGTCTCTTATAAAGTTGTTGCTTTATTATTCAAAGTTCCACTCAATATACCTACTTGTTTCAAACCGGTATTCCGATTGACGCAAAATCCAACGGATGCACGTATCTACCATCGATCTAGAGTACCTAGGCATAAATTATGGCGAGATCACAAAAAATAGGTACCCACTGTGATTTTGTGTGGAACAAAAAAATTATTGATTTATTGAATTACAGGGGAACTTCTATCTTAAAAAGGCTACAGTTTATTTCAAAATAATCAATTTGATGACATGATTATTGACATGTTTTTTTACTTTTACGACTGAATCAATGATTATTGACGTCACGGAATCGGAACCAAACTCCTTTCTCTTTTTCTCCTTTGACGGCCTCGGTGGCGCAGCGGGCGAGTGCCCGACTGAGACGTAAGGGATGCGAGTTCAATTCCCGCCGCGGGGAAATAATTGCATGATCTTCAAATATTTGTTTCGGGTCCAGAGTCTGGACCCGAAACAAATATTTGATCATGCGCGTACCATGGCAGGTACTCGTAGTTTTTGATACCCACGACACAGGTAATCCTAGGGGTCAGGACTATGTATGTGACTGTTGGGTGTTATTGTTATTATTATTTTTTATTTTTTTCTCAACACCTCTATAGACTTACGTTACTTTAAATACTATCTTCCACCGGCCGCTTCGCTCGCGTGGTATTCATAAAAAGCCTATAATGTTCCAGGCTATACTACATAGACATGCCAAATTTTATTTAAATCCGTTCATTGGTTGCGGCGTGAAAGAGTAACAAACATCTTCACATCCTGATATCTTTACAAACTTTCGCAATAATAATAAAGTATTAGTGGGACGGGATGGAATAGTGAAACGTGTGATACATTTTTGCCTTTACGCATCTGGATCAGTTGAGCTATCTATAGATCGTTTGTAACGGTCTTTAGATGGCTCAACTGTTTTTTGTGTATTTTGTAAATATTAACTTGTATTAGTTTTAAGTTTCTTTCTGTAAATAAAGTTCCTTTTTGCCTTTGTATAAAGTTCAAATTGGAAACGTTTAACCCGTTTTACTAGGAGTTGAACTTTACAAATTATAAAGGTACTAGCTTCCGCCCGTCGCGTCGCTTTGCGTGGTAACTATATAGTTATAATATTATCTACGCTACTTTTCTCTATCTATCTCATAATCATCATCATCAACAACTAGTAGAAGTCCACTGCTGGACATAGGCCTCCCCCAGAAGAGTTCCACGACAAACGGTCTTGAGCTCTTTCCATCCACCGACTTCTCGCAATCTTTACAATGTCATTTGTCCATCGGGTGGGGGGCCTTCCAACACTGCGTCGCCCGGTTCGTGGTCGCCATTCGAGAACCTTTACTCCCCAACGGTTATCGGCTTTGCGAGCTATATGGCCTGCCCACTGCCACTATCTATAACTATCTATCTACTTCTACTACTAGGCTACTTTTTATATAAAAAGTAGCCTATCTGCTATTCTAGTTATTAGAGGTTTCAACGAAATCGGTTCAACCATTACGTTCGATTGAACAACAACCATCCAAACATGCTCACAAACTTTCGCATTTATAATATTAGTAGGATAGGATATTTTAATACTTGTTGATTCGACAACATGACTTGCATTATTGCGGTTTATATTCAAAGTCAAAATGATTGTTTTAGGTTTTACGTCAGGTGAATTTTTTGTTCTAAGTATACCTAATTATTACGTATGTAAGTTAGAACGTCAGAGGAATTATATAATTTTAAAATGTTAAAACTCATCAACGTCCCAGCCATTCTCGAACCGAATGGTCTGCTGCGTGATGATGGTAAGCGGCCTGACGGTATGACTTTGGTACCTTGGGAGAAGGGTAGGCCTATGGTGTGGGACGCTACTTGTGTTGATATACTAGCGCGCTCACATCTTCCGGGGACATCAGTTAGGGCGGGTGCGGCGGCAGATTCAGCCGAGGATCTCAAAAGGCGCAAATACGTTAGTCTTGATAGGGCTTACGTGTTTGAGCCTTTTGGGGTTGAGACCCTGGGTCCATGGGGAAACGGGGCCCTCCGGGTTTTCAAAAAGATATCAGGGCGTCTGATCGAAGCGACGCGTGACCCGAGAGCTGGCTCTTATTTGGCCCAGCGAATTAGCATTGCCATCTAGCGTGGCAATTCCGCCAGCTTCTTGGGGACGCTTCCGACTGGTAGTGACTCTGGATCAGTTGAGCTATCTATAGATCGTTTGTAACGGTCTTTAGATGGCTCAACTGTTTCTTGTGTATTTTGTAAATATTAACTTGTTTTAAGTTTCTTTCTGTAAATAAAGTTTATTGAAAAAAAAAAATTGTAGGTACGTATTAGGGGTCATGTATTAGGTATACTAGGTATTCCAAAATGCGAACGTACCTTTATTAATAAAATAGGGTATGCAAGCCACTATAGAGCGCATATAAGGGCAGAACAACAAATCCTTCAAGATTAAATTAAGAGTAACCAGATTAACACAGTCGCCATGGCCGAAATCGGTTAGGAGATCATCATACTAGGTAGATATAGGTTTCTAGTATTTATGTAGGTAAGTACCTACCTATATTTTTGTAAAGACCAGGAACAATTATTTATACATAAGCCCCTTCGTCCACGGAGGGACTCAAAAGGAACGCGACTGAAACTGTAGTCACTTATGAGTAGCCTGACTGCGATAGCACTAGTATTTCAATGCGCGTCCGTCCACGACGCTACTCAAAAGGAACGCGGGTGTAACTCGACATGCTGGTCGCCAGGAGACTGGTTTCGAGAGACTGTGAAAAATGTACGAATAAACAGTAATTATAAGTGATTCTGACGTCTATGTGACTGGAGAAGTAATAATTCCGTGTCATCGCTCGAATTATCACTAGTCATGTTAATTATTTTCGTTTTCAAAACTTTGTTTACATAAAATCGTGTACTGAGTGACTGAGTTTCAGGAAATTCCAGTAGCGCCGTGGACACGTCAGAGTTTCCAATCAGTCTGCAACTCTAGTTTCTAATGAGTTCCGTCACTTTTGCGTAGCGTCATGGACGAAGGGGCTAATAGGTACCTTGCTACCTATAAATATAATTTGTATGATTTGTATTAAGAAATGATTGATAGGTTAGGTAATTATCTAATTAATTAAAAATAGACTAAGGGGTTTTTAATTATGAGTACCTATATTAATTTAATTCAGAAAGTTGAAGACCATAAAAATGGGATAGATAGGTACCTACCTAAGTATTTAAAGGAAATTAAAAATGATTTCGGAAAACTCTCTTTTTTAGTAGTAACTGTACTGTAAATGTGACAGACTGATTGATGGCAATTAAGACCTTTGGTAAGTGGTCATCCTGCATCGTCACTTAACCACACATCCGCTTGGGAAATGCCTAGACACGTACTTTAAAAGTCATCAACAGACTTGCGTTGCGCGGCTTACAACGCATTAAAACGTTATTGAAAAACATGTTGACAATGAATGCGTAGGTAGCCTACCTAACTTATGATTCACGGACATTGGACATTCCCCGCATATTCGCTTTTACTTAATTAACCCAATTATGACGAGTTGTGACGTCGTTGAACGTTTTAATTAGCACGTTTCATCGAATTTTGGTGAATACATACATATAACTCTGCCTTCTGCGCTAGAGGTCGCGGGTTCGATCCCCGCACTGGACCAACATTTGTGACTAACACAGATGTTTGTTCTGTGTCTGGGTGTCAAATATATATCTATTATGCATATCAGTCTCAGGTACCCATAGTACAGGCTATGCCTAGTTTGGGATCAGTTGACAATGTGTGATATGTCCGGAATATTTATTTTATTTATTTATTTATTTATATAGGTACGCAAATGTAAAAATATACACTTTTACTTACCTATAAGTACCTACCTTGTATAAGATACAAGGTATAGGTAGGTTCCATAGTCCATACAACATTTTTACATTTATTGCCATAAATTAAGAGCTTTGATTTTAATGTGGCACCATAAGCCCGTATAAATTTCAAGTTGATACCTTTATACGTGTCTGAGAAAAAGGGTCTTGGCAGACAGAAAAACAGACAGACGGACAACAAAGGTTCCGTTTTTTCAAATGAGGTACGGAACCGTAACCCTACCTAAAATTTCAATTTATTATTTTAGAAAGTACTTGCTTATCTATAACGGTGGAGAAGATAAATATATTATGATTTATATTTATTACTATTAATAAATCTGTAAATATAAATACCTACTACAAAGTTTAAGTTCAATGCTAATAATTCGAGGTCGCGTTGGAGTTAGATGCCAGACGAAAATGTCTGCCGTTTAAATTATAGTTACGTTATTTAATTATTGACTTACCTTTCTTCATAATATTTGATACTAGCTTCCGTCCGCGGCTTCGTTTGCGTGGTACCTACACAAAAAGTAACGGTAAAGAACTCTTTATATTCCAAGTTTCAACGAAATCGGTTAAGCCGTTACGGCGTTTGAATATTAAACATCCAAACAGCTAAACATGCAAACATTCTTACAAACTTTCGCATTTATAATATTCATCATCATCAGCCTGCAGAAGTCCACAGCTGGACATAGGCCTCCCCCAAAGAGTTCCATGACGAACGGTCTTGAGCCTTCTCCATCCACCGACTTCCCGCAACCTTCACAATGTCGTCAGTCCATCGGGTGGGGGGCCTTCCAACACTGCGTCGCCCGGTTCGTGGTCGCCATTCGAGAACCTTTACTCCCCAACGGTTGTCGGTTCTGCGAGCTTTATGGCCTGCCCACTGCCACTTCAACTTGCTAATTCTGAGAGCTATGTCGGTGACCTTAGTTCTTCTACGGATTTCCTCATTTCTGATCTTATCAAGTAGTGAAACTCCAAGCATAGCTCTCTCCATAGCCCGTAGCGCGACTTTGAGCTTGTATATGAGGCCTATAGTTATTATGTCCTACCTATCATTTATAATAATATTAGTATGATGTTATTTTTTTTTGAGCAATTCCTTTCTGATTTGGCAAATCGGTAGCTAAACTCAGTAGAGTTCAGCGTTCAGGTATCCCGCGGATAAAATTAACCTATTTTCATAATGACGTGTGTATCATGGCCTTTAGCGACACCTTATAGTTTAAACCGTACCGTGCCGTGGTGGCCCCGGCTGAAGTATAGCCCCCTCCATATCTAACTATCCGCGGATGTCGTAAGAGGCGACTAAGGGAAAAAATCTAGGGGATGGACAGCAGCTTCCCTCATTTTAACAACGATAGCTCTAATTGCGCTCTCCAACCCGCATGCCCAGAGTGGTGAGTATGGGCAAATCCCCCCATATGATAAGGAATTCGCTCTGTCTGTGGGGGAGGCCATGTTGAGCAGTGGACGTCGTACGGCTAAAATAATGATGATGATGGTGATAGTTTAAACTTCACTAACCTTATGTGCCACTTGTAGGTACACATGTTTAAATTTTTTCTATGTATTTAAGTTGTTTGTTATTTTGCTATGACTGACGTACCTATTGCAGACAGCTACTAGCAAAAACATGCCAGGTAATACAGCAAGTACCTATAGTACGAAAATAGTACGAAGCGTAGGTAGGTGCCTGTGTTCCGATGTTCTACTGAGTTCTACATGCACAACTAGCCTTTAAACAAACAATGGAGATTTTGTCACTGTAAAAACTTAATGTTGTTTAAACATTTTGCTAAATCTTTTCATACAAATAAGTAATAAATATATTCTTGACATATAACACACGGTCAACTGATCCCAAACTAGGTATACAATACAATACAATAACTTTATTTCAGGCAACAATAGAATAAAAAACAGATGGAATTTTTCTTATACTACGGCCCATATAGATTATATACCTTAAAGACTAACATACATAATAATAAATACAATTAATTGCTACGTAGAAACTGCCTGTATAGCCTGTGCTATGGGTACCAGAGACTGATATACACAATAGATAAATATTTAACACCCAGACACACATCTGTGTTAGTCAAAAATGTTTGTACAGTGCGGGAATCGAACCCGCGACCTCTAGCGCAGAAGGCAGAGTTACTACCAACTGAGCTATGAGGCCAGTCATTCATACATTTGATAGAAGTTTCCATACGATTTTTTGGATGGGATAGTGGCGTAGGCTCATTTTTTTTATGCTGGTAGGTACCACGCAAGCGAGCGCACATAAAACACGAGCTTCTACCAGGGGCTTCGCTCGCGTGCAGTATTGTCAGCCAGGTCTTGTCAAAAGTTACCAGAAATGCATAAAAAAGTAACCTTTTAGTGTGAAAAGTAACCTTTCATATTTTTTTCCAGTAGTAAGATTAATACATAACAGAAAATGAAATAAAAACAAATGAAAAAAAGATTGACATAATTAAATAAATTAAATTAAAGATTGAAAAAAAAAGCTTACGAGATACATTTAAAATGTTTTGTAAAAATACATCAAAAATAAATAACATACACAGTCCTGAGCCCACACTAGGAGTTTCTATCCTAGTAGACTTGTTTTTTAGGAGTTGCACTTGTTTTGTAGGAAAGTTTTGCGTTACGTTCCATGTTATTTTCATAAAGAATAAAATCACCTAAAAGTAACCTTTCGAGTCATGTAACCTTGAAGTAACCTGAAGGCGTTAAAAATCACCTAAAAGGTTACAAAATTAACCTTCTGGCAACGCTGCTCGCGTGGTACCTAGATAAAAATACAGATAACATAATCCTATACTAAAAAGTAGCCTATGTGCCATTCAGGTAAAGAACTCTATACATTCCAAGTTTCAACGAAATCGACTTTAGTCTGTTAGTCGAATCGGTTGAGCCGTTACTGCGTGATATATCCAAACATCCTCACAAACTTTCACATTTATAATATTAGTTGGATAGGGCTATCTCGAAAGGGCGTTATTCAATGAAGTTAGTTCTAAGAATATTGGATAGGTACCTATTACTCCTTTATATAAAAAGATCCAATTCATTCAAAAAAAAAACATCCTGCAAGTGTCATAATTATTTGGTCAAATCAGTTGAAACACAACTATTGTTTTATTTTACTACTTATAACGGAACAATATTTTGTGCTCTCATTACTCGGACGAAGTCGCGGTTGTCTAATAGTTTTATTATAATAAAACTAAGTTAAAATACTTAAATGGATGTCTTTCGATTTAATTATAAATTATTCACGGGGTACTTGAAAATTCAACTACATTAACTTTTCCTAACTGTAACATACATATAGAAATAGAAAATAAAAGACTCGAAAACTGAGCGCCATTGACTGTCATCACTCAGAAGGCTTTTTTTTTAGACAGACGAGGACCATCTGCATTTTTCCCCGCGTATCTATTGAAAAAATTAAATCAGATGATTTTTTTAGAAATACGGTTTGTGTTTGGCTTTTCTTAGCCGTAGGTGCCTGCATCATAGCTGCTTTCAACTCTTTGACGTTTAAAAAACAAGCAATTACCTCTCCCCACCCTCTCCCTATTACTCCTAAAGTATTTTCAGTATCATAATGGTAGACCTCACATAACTGATATAGTCGGTCTCGTTTGCAACGCAACAAATTGTCCACCAAAGAAGCTATGTTCACGGTCCATCATCACACGTCATGTAGCGCTTACTAAGCAACGTTCAGCGCGGTCACTAAATGGGTGACCGGTAGCGGTTGATTTGTTACTGTTTGAATTAATTTCCAGCCTGACCCTGTATTTTCAATGGCCTGCCAGTCATTGAACAACAGGAGTCCATTTCTTCAACCAACGACCCAAAGTCCTGCTTCGCTATTTTAAGGAGTTGGGCTGGCTGGGGTAGGGTTAGCATAGGCACAGATAACATAATACTATACTAGTATAGGGGCATAGGGGAACATTGCACAAAACACCCCACAGCGGGAAGTCAGTGCAGGTCTAACCCGATTAGAATTAGAAGTCCATTTCTTCTCCGTCATAGGGTTAAAAATCTTACCTGCCACCGTATTAATTATATAAACATAACGTTCGCCGTTTATCAGAAAACCGCGCAATAAAAACACGAATTACTCAACAAGCTGTAGTCAGTTTAAAGGTACCTTTTCCCTCGGCAGTGTTTTGGGGTACCATGTGACAGTGATTACAATAAATCCTGCTCCAAGACGCTTTCTGCAGTTGATGAGGCCATTGTGCGCCTTAAGTAGGTGCTGGGGACGAATACCCGTTGCCGAGCTGATATAAAAGTAATATAAGCGATCCACTTTAGCTTTAACGCTACCAGGAAATGTTTGCTTCCTGAGTTTGCTGCATGGGAATACTTACCATTATTATTTTACTAGCTATTCTATTAGCTGCTAAAAGTAGCCTTTATGGTAGCACTGCGGCTACGTGCAATGTGATGGAGGTAGGTACGATGCCGAGGCTTGGCGATGTAGCAGAGGTTTGGCGATGCAACAGAGGTTCGACGTTGTAAGGGGTATGACGATGTAGAGGTTTGACGATGTCCCTATCTAATCTCCTGCCTAATACTGAGCTGACTGGCCCTAGCGAGGATCACTTTTAGGTAAAGAAAATAAAACACTAAGAGCTCACTGAACTCAATTTATTGTCAAAATTATCCTAACTATATACAAAATAAGTAGCACTCCACTAGCACTAACGGAGCAAGCGCAATTTTATTCCACGTCGTCTTCGCGCGGATAGCCCTAGACAGGGACAGATCCAGGGACATGTGTCCCACACCTTTAAGCTATTCTAGGCAAAGAACTCTGTCTATTCCAAGTTTCATCGAAATTGGTTCCGGGGTGATTAAACCACAATCATTCCAGCATCTAAACGTCCAACAAAACAGACAAACATCTTCACAAACTTCGCATGTATAACATTAGTAGGAAGTTGGATAGTAGGATAGAAGTATTAAGACCTGTCTTATCGGCTTTATTCACTCCAAATTCAATACCAAATTATAGTTATTAATTTGGTATTGATTAGTATAATAATAACGATGACAGTAGGTATACAAGGTGATTCATAACATGTATTCCATCCCGAAAGGGGGTTATTCTATCAACAAAAAGAAATAATACTAGCGAAAAAAACATCAAATTGTTCATTTTTTTTTTAATATTTTTCACAAAATTTCTCAAATTAGCTGTTTTTGGTATTTTTATCATCTTTAGAACTAATAACTAAACGTACAAGAAGCTCGGAATCGAGATTGCTACCTAAAACAGCTGATTCATTGAGTTTGACCTGATTTGACCCCAGAACAGCTGATTTTGGCATAGAGTTTTTTCAATGAAAAATGACGAATTTTCAAAAGTCGTAGAACTAACTTTCTTGCCAATCGGTTGTAGAATAAGCCCCTTTCGGGATGGAATACATATTATGAATCACGATGTATTTAAAAAAAATTACACCTGCACCTACTGCGACATTTCTAATTTGATTTAAACCTATGTTCCGATTCCAATTTTAGCTAGTCTTTTATGTTGTGTTAACAAGGTATATTTTTATTGTAATATTTGTGCGCTTTGGATTATTCTGTGAGTCCATCTGTTTCTATAAATAAATTTATAAATTCAATTGCGTGTCAGCGCTATTTTTCACGAATTTGAACCGTAAATCTTTGAGACCCACACACACACACACACACACACACGCACATGAACACACACACGCATATATATATATATATATTTATTTATATATATATATATATATATATAATTATACATACATATAAAATATACAAAGTACAAAGTACCTACTCATACCTCACCTTGTGTAATGTTTAAGTATGTACTCGCTTTTTTTTTCTTTCTTATAAATGGTTTTTGCAGGAACATTTAATTGTATTCACTTAGTCCTAGGAGGCGGGCGTTGGTGATTGCGTCACAGTTTTTATAACTATTGCAATTACCATCGTTTTTCCAAATCGTTATAATGTACCTCTATTATTTTTGTTCCGAAATAAAACGAACGAAAAGATACTGACAATTTAAGTCACCGCCTTAACAAAATGGCAGAGTTGATGGTACGGGTTCTTGCCTTTACATTCTGCCACCAACAATTCCGGTTTGAAGGGTGAGGAAGCCGGGGAAATTACAACCACAAGGGAACTACCAAAGCATGTATCACGGTAGGTAGTCATGTGATTAAGCTATAAGTAGTTTGTTCCTAACTTTTTTTTTTGCCTTTTAATGAAAAAAGTTCCATCCCCCAACTGTGATATCTGCAACTGCCTAGAAGATGTGCAACATATACTGATGGAATGTGTGCGGAATGCTAATGACAGAATGAATATGTTTGGTCAAACAACAATATTTGATGTTGGGTTATGCAACAGCATTTTGGCTTCACCAATGTCTGATGAAGCCAAAAAAATGTATTTATTGGCAAATAAGTGTAATGTTTAAGTTATGTACATAGGCTACGAATGCGTTCTTTTTTTTTGTTTCACTTTCCACTTTTCTTTTGTTTTAAGTTTTTTCATTTTGTTTGTGGAAGTTTAGTTTTATGTTTCAATTGGGCGGTGTGGTCGCTCAGCGACAAAGCCTTTTTCTAAATATTCAATAAATTAAAAAAAAAACTTTTTTTTAAAATATTAACTCAAAAGTATAAACCTATCTAGCTATAGCGTTTAATCATACGTTCTGTAACGCCGTTGGTTTCTTTAATAAAAAAAAAAATGTATCAGGGCGCGTTCGTAGGCTAGGTTGTCTAGTTAGTTGTTCGCAACTTTCAGCGCGGTCACCAAATGGATGGGTATTCGCTTGTGACAGCGCTTTGTGTTTAGGAGGGCAAAATGCCAAAGAGGACACGTTGATCCCGGTTCTGAAAGCAACGATGGCGGCCCAAAAACTATTCACCAGAGTAGGCCACTAGCTCATATGAAACCTATATACAAAATTAAAAAAAAAATGCATACAAATTAAATGAAATTTAATTCAACAGACACAGACAGAAGACAAAATCGAAAGGAGCTTCTAAGAGGCGAACTTAAATCCTTTTATTAATCCTATTTAAAGTAGGTTTTTAAGAAGTTAGCTACATGCCACAATAAAAAAGATTATGATTAATGGCTCATGTTCATTTGTAGCACCACGTGCCCAAACCAAAACTAGTTAAGTATATTCCGTTTTATTTTGTTGCTTGACCGATGAGATTTAAGAATTCTCAGGACCAGTGCATCAACTATTGAGCGAGCACGTTTTTGTAATTTACAAATAATGGGAGCAGCGTGGTCTGCAACGTGACTGTGATATGATTTTATATGATTGGGTATTTAATTTAATTTATTTAATTGAATTGTGACCCGAGAGCTGGCTCTTATTTGGCCCAGCGAATTAGCATTGCCATCCAGCGTGGCAATTCCGCCAGCGTCTTGGGGACGCTTCCGACTGGTAGTGATCTGGATCAGTTGAACTATCTATAGATCGTTTGTAACGGTCTTTAGATGGCTCAACTGTTTCTTGTGTATTTTGTAAATATTAACTTGTATTAGTTTTAAGTTTCTTTCTGTAAATAAAGTGGCTATGATTTGTTTAATAAAAATGTTTGGCCGTGGTGGCTCCGGCTGAAGAATAGATACCATATCTACCTATCCGCGGATGTCGTAAGAGGCGACTAAAGCTAGGGGATGGGCAGCAGCGTCCCTCATTTTAACAACGATAGCTCTAACTGCGCTCGCCAACCCGCATGCCCAGTGTGGTGAGTATGGGCAAATCCCCCCACATGATAAGGATTTTGCTCTGTCTGTGGGGGAGGCCATGTTCAGCAGTGGACGTCGTACGGCTGAAATGATGATGATGATGAATAAAAATGTTTATACTTTGATATTGGTGAATCAGTGAGTGCTGATTCTTTCTGACGGTCATAGGCCACTTTCAGGGCCACCATACCTCAACCTGGTCATTGGACATAATACAGGGTGACCAAGAAAGAATCAGTGACACGACAAGACAAGAAGAAGAAGTGCGTGCTGAGAAGATGGCTGATAGAGGGAAGTTAAAGAAGTTTACATGTTCTGCCGACCCCACATAATGTGGGATAAGGGCAGGAGGATGATGATGATTATACACACCTAGTGCCCTTAACCTTGGTATCTTAGTTGTTAAGTATGTTTTACTCCACTCACACTGACATTAATATCATAGAAATTACTGTCACATTGATTATTTTATTGAAATTACCCCTTGAAATAAACTCACGATGATAAAGACACGATAGATAGGGTTCACCATCATCATCATCCTGATGATGACCACTGCTGAGCATTGGCCTCCCTAAAGAGTGCCACGACGAACGGTCTTGAGACTTCCGCATCCACCGACTTCCCGCAATCTTCACAATGTCGTTGGTCCATCAGGTGGAGGGCCTTCCAAAAGTGCGCCGTTCGGTTCGTGGTCGCGATTCGATAACCTTTATTCTTCAACGGTTATCGCTGCACTGCCACTTCAACTTGCTTATTCTGAAAGATATGTCCGTGTTTCTTCTACGAATCTCCTCATTTCGGATTTTGAGAATACCAGGGTTAGTCTAGATATTTTAATGTAAAATGTTGAAGCTGGTTCAAGAAAACGAAGTTCTGAAAATACTTTTTAATAAACCATAATAACAGATGCCCTACCAACAAAAACTGAATTCTCAACTAGGTAAAATAACTTATTGGTGTTCTTTTCCAAAAAGGCTAGAAGCACATTCAAAATGCTTATATTCCGTAGTTAAATTCAATTTCCTTTCTATCTTAGTCTCGTAAATGAGCAATTCCTTGCTAGGTTTTTTGTCGTTTTGCTTAACAACTTCTCCATCATTTGTCGGATCGCGCTGTGCTTCCTTATAAACGGATTTGGAAACATGTTTCATTCAATTCTTGTCCAAGCCAAGTCTAATCCTTCGCACTTTTGTTTTCTTGGTTTTGAATTGTTTCGAGAAGACGAAAGTGTCTTAGGACATAGGTTCAATCTTCTTAGCAGGTCCCAAAGTAATTTGTCCACTTCAATGTCCCAATGACAGCAAGTCCAAGGCTGATATTGGCAGGCGAATATATCTAAATCCAGATGTTTAGTTTTTCACTTGGTCCTTTGAAATTAATCTTCATCATAACACTAATCTGAACCTTAGTATTTTGGTCACAAAGCTGAGATTAATTGACTCTCCTAAATTAACTACGTTACCTATAAGTTTAAAGGTGTGTCTACGAATGATTTACGAGTTAACTGTAAGTAACTTATAAGTTGAAAGTCAGTGTGCAAATGACGTCAATGACTTAAGAGGTTAATCAAGTATGGTGTTTATGCTCAATAATACTCTGAAACACTTGTGTGTGTCAGAGTATGTATATAATGAGTATATAGTGTTGTCACTAGGTACAAAAAACTATTGTTTTACATAAGAGTAAGGCCTTATTACATCTATTCTAGATAATTTATACAGCGTCAGGTGGAACTTTTTACTCACTTATAGGACGCTGTAGTACCTGGGACCGTCGAGGACAGTCAAGTCGAGAACATATAGACGCAGGACGCAAAAAATCTTAGTTTTTGTGCCATGCCTTTAGAGTCTGATATTCTGGACATATCACACACGGTCAACTGATCCCAAACTAGGCATAGCCTGTACTATGGGTACCAGAGACTGATATACATTATAGATAAATATTTAACACCCAGATACAGAACAAACACCTGTGTTTATCACACAAATTGACCAATTGACCAAACAATTGGAACTCAACCTTATATTTACCTAGGATACGGCAGAAATCACTAGTTTCAACTATTCTACGAAATAAGTCTCTCTCTATTGATTCCGCCTTTACTTCGTCCTACGGTATTACACAATATACACCAATTTCCCGAAGCAAGAGGAAAGAGTTACCCTGGGAATATTAATAGGTTTTTATTCTATTTTTGGCAACAATGCGGACTATTTCCTCCCAAAATACATCAGCGATCCTAAGAATGAAAAATTATGTTTTGAATGTACACTTGAGGACAGATTGTGTATCCTTTTATTTGATATATTCCCAACCAACCCACTAACCACCCCACCAGTGGGGTGGTTGGGACAAACTACCCCACTGACTTTTTGTATGTGACTGTTGGATGTTATTTATATAGATGGAGATGGTAGGTACACAGTAAAGGTGAAAATGGCAGAAAAAGTTTCTGGGTATATTGTTTTTTAAATCTTTATGTTGTGTACTGCGGCATCATTTTGAAGAATTTTTTTTAAACTTACCATTTCAACTATTAAACCTCAAGAATTTGGTTCAAATAGTACCTACTTTTAAGTTATAAATTTGTGATTATGTTACGTTGTAGATTATGTAATGTAACTCTTAGTGTAGGCGACTGTACGCTTTATCTTTTAGTAAAATATGAAAATGAATTTCAAAAAAAGAATTTTTCAAAAGAAAAATACTGTTATTTCTATGGAAATAATGTCAGTCCGATGTCAGTGTGAGTGGAGAGAAAAATGAAATTAAAATAGACCTAAAATACCAGGGATAGAAAGAATTTTTCAAAAAAAATTACTGTTATTTCTATGGAAATAATGTCAGTCCGATATCAGTGTGAGTGGAGAGAAAAATGAAATTAAAATAGACTAAAAATACCAGGGATCTGTCATACCAACGGAAATGTATGGCGTGCAAACTAATAGTCCCAAGGACCCCACAATTCATTTCCTTTGAACCTTCGTACACAATTTCTCCGTGAATTGTGCAAATAGCATTGTGATAAAAAATGATGCCAAAAAATATCAAGGTAAAGTTATTTGCATTTACGTAACCCAATTTCGACAACCTTGCCAACTAAAGGAATAATGTAGGTTGGTATGTACCTAGAGGGTTTTCATTTCTTTGTAATATTTTCCGGTTTATAAACAAACATTTTTTATAAATTTACTGTGAAAATACTTTTATTTTTCATTGCTTGTCGTGTCACTGATTCTTTCTTGGTCATTCTGTGTTAGATCAGGGACCAGGTTGATGTATGGTAGCCGCGAAAAGGGCATATGATCGTCGATGAAAGAATCAGCGTAGTTATTTTTCAATAGCTTTTTCCCGCAGCTTCGTTCGCATGGTACCCAGGTAAAAAGTAGCCTATATGCTTTTTTTTTTTTTTTTTTTGGAGATGGTTAGGCCTTTGACCACCAGCTCTCTTTTGCACGTGAGATGTGGCCTAAGATGGAGCACGCGTAATACTAGGTAAAGAACTGTATCTATTCCAAGTTTCATTGAAATCGGCTGAGCCTTTACGGCGTTGTTGAACCAAAAACTTCCAAACATCCCCACAAACTTTCGCATTTATATTATAAGTAGGATAGTATTAAAATTATATTAGTATTCTAGTCATCATAAATCAATTTTATTGATTTTTTTTTAATGTTATTGCTTGTTTGTCCAATGTGGCCAATTTTCAATATCCTTCTGCAGCTCGTCTCCTGGACTCTGCGTTTTGGAGACCTGTCGATGGCCCACGAGCTTGTAGTCCTCGCGGAGGTGACCGTTCATCGCGCCACAGCTCATCAGGTCCTGCGCTGCTTTGATAGCTTCTGGTGTTGGAAGTGTCGCTGCAACGGATGACATTATAAACAAAGATAATTTATTGCCAAAATGATACACATGATTATTGGCAGAGTTTTATAAAACAGTGGTTTCATAGACCAAGTTTGGAGTTAACGTCGAGGCCCAAACTAGGCGTGTAAGCCTGTATCTTGGGTCTCAGGAGTACCTGTTATCGAATGAGTTGTACATAACATGGTGAGTATCAGCGAACGTGTGTTTGATTATACATATAGACAGACAGCTCATTTTAACGCAGACTCGCTACTCAGAGGTATCTTTGAGAATTTACGGCTGCATTGGTGGAGTGATGGTAGTCGCCCCGCATTCCGATCCACGGGTCTGGTCTCTCCTGGACTTGTACGAATGGATTTCCTATTCGGAAAATGTATGAGCGCTAGACTATTGCTCTCAAAAGGTGAAGGAAAACATCGCGAGGAAATCGGCATGTTCTAGAACCTAAAAACTGGAAGACATGTGCACGAAAGGAGCCTCTAAGAGGCGCACCTTAATATTTTCACCAACGGCAATGGGCCGTTTTAAGAGACCATTATACCCCCTACCTCACCTTAGTCACTGATTTTAATTAATGCAAGATGACTAAGATAGAATCAGTACAAGTAAGCACTCGACAAGTAAGCAAGCGGCTCTGCACATGGGCCGGGCTAGATCCATCCGAACTGTTAATGCCTAGGTGGTACACCAATGCTACTTACAGCTGAAGTTTCCTATGAAAGCAACACCCAGGGCCTTATTGTTCAGGTACTTCGTGTGCGCGCCGACGCGGTTCCACCCGGCACCCTCGTAAACTTTTCCATTTCCGCAGATCAGGAAACTGGACAAACGATAGATATACTGTGAAGATTCTTTTTATGAAAAGGAGACTGTAGGTCAGTAGGTCTGTGATTTTTAAGTAGAAGGCCTGTACTGTTAGATTCGTACTTTTATTCTACACTAGCTTCCGCGGCTTATATGCTAATCTAGGTAAAGAACTTTATATACACAAAGTTCGAAAGAGGCTAGCTACCCACAACACAGGTTCTCCTAGGGTGGGAGCTAGCGCACACTCAAATAATTTTATTGTAAGTACCCTCAACATTATTAACCATCATAACAATACACTGTACCGTTCCACAACTTTATTGTTAGTTAGTTATGTAAGTTTCTATTATAATTAATAGAAACTTACGTAATATTTAAAAATTATTTGTGTAACAAACGTAAATGGATTATTCACTAATGTGAATAATCCATTTACGTTTGTTACACATAAATAAACTTTTAAAGTTTAAAGTAAAGACATCTAAACATCCTCACAAACTTTCGCATTTATAATATTAGCAGAAAAGAAAATTTGAAGAAAGATTTTAGAACAATACCAAATACAATAAAGAAAGTATATTATCTTTGACAGCTCTCCATGTTTGTAGAACCAAGAAATTGCTTAAAGCAATCTTAACATACGTTATGGCTGTACTAGTGAGATAGTTCAGTCGAGTTTAATGTAATTTGGTTCTGAATTTCCCGAAATAATATTTGTGTTTGGAATTCTTTTGGATTCTTGGAATAAATACAGTCACCTAGATGTATAAGTACTAAACATACAAAAACTATGACCTTAACGTCTACCTGTGCCATTTTTAACTACTGTGTACCTACTGTATATAAGCGTGTTATGGTATCATTTTGATACATGTTCTTAGAGGTGAGTGTACCTAGGTAACCTTCGTTTTGCGGTTGACTTTGACTTGTAGAATTCTATCTTGTAGATAAAACGATTTTATGATAAGACCTGATTTTTATGATCGCCTACCAGCAAAATATATGATGTCATTATGTAACGAACATAGAGCTAGAGCTAGAGGAAGAGCATTCTTTCTCGATCTTTTAGACAGATTTTCCTCTCACGCCGACCGTCAGCGCTGATAGGCTAATATGCACTCGTATGTATCACTATGAAGCGTTTCCTAGTAACGCTATAGTCAGTGTAACTCTTTCTTCTTTTACGCAGACAAAACAACAAAAGAATGTTCTACGTCTGTTCACACTTGAATAATGTGAATACCATTAAATTGAATTTTACTTTCTATTCATTCATATACTCACGATTGTCCAATATCATCGAAATTCAGTAGCTTCATTTGGTAGTTTCTGATGGCCTTCACCAAGCCCTCGCACTCTGCTTCCGAGGTCGCGTCAGGTGTCACCGTGTGTTGGATGATCACAAGACTCACTGGGTTTGGAAGAACCACAAATCGGTGGGACGCCTCGCCTGCCCATTCAGTCATGGGCACCACATTGCAATCTTCAGCTGTGATGAATTATGACAATGGTAGTTATAAAAAACACAAAATGCCCAAAAACTATATTTACCACCTAATAAGTTGTATAAAAACTAAGTAAACTAGGCTTAAGAGTACTTACAAGATGCAATAGCAATCGTCCCTGCGAGTAACGCTAAAACTGCACTAACTACAAAATTCATTGCAAATATTTTCCTCCGAGCTCCGGAAATTAAATGCAATTGCTTCTATGGTGCCTAGGATTTATATTAATAGTGTACTCAGAGAGATAAGAGTTACTGGGAATATGTTTTTTCCATTGTATTGACGGTAGGTATACAGCAAAATCAGTAGGTATAATGTTCAATACCGAAGTGTCTACGTTGATAAAATGAAGAACTATTACTAAATTTCGTTTTATTTCATTTCATTTATTCATTTGTAGGCACAGGAGGAGGTTTTTAGGAGGAGGTAGGGCACAGCGAGATTTTCTCGCTCTAAATTGGAGCAGCCCGCCTGGCAGGTACCTCCACCTTACAGAAGATCGCAGCCAAATAACATTATTTGTTTCAAATAGTGTTGTGTTCCTGCGGTGAGTAAGGTTGCCAGAGCTCTTTAGGGGGAGAGGGGTTCGGCAGGCAACGCATTAGCAATACTCCAGGTGCTGCTAATGTCAATAGGCGACGGTAACCACTTACCATCAGGAGGGCCGTAAGCCTGTTTGCCTCCGTATAACATAAAAAAAAACAGGTGTTATACATAAACCAATGTCAGATGTTAAGGTAGATAGGTGAACACATGAATCTCTGGACCTCACCAAACGGCGCACAAACATTAAACAAGATTTACAATAAATATTATACCTAAGATTAAATTACATGTCAAATTTTACGTGAATACATTAAATTGGATTAATTATTTACATTTCAAATAAATTATGTAATTTGTTTATTAGTGATGATGATGATAAATTCCAGTAGGTAATAAAACGGTTTCTCTTTCTTACCACGGAGCCCGCAAGTGTGTCTTTGAGACATAAAGATAACCTTTTCCAATAGAGTGAGTAACCTCAGGGCATTGTGACGACGATAGCGGCTCGGGAACCCCCGTTCCGCAAGCAATTTTGCCCGTGATTCACTTGCCTGTGTCTCACTACATAAACATGCTACTAACTGGCACGTGCGAGCTACTAGCATTCTTGCAACCATGTCTGCTAGTCCTACCCTAATCCTAACTTATATTATAAATGCCAAATAATATATATTACTAGATTTTGCCCGCACAGCTGATTTTTACGGAGAGTTTATTCTATGAAAAATGTCGAATTTCCAATTTGGATGTAGAGTAAGCCCCTTTCAGGTACATACATATTATGAATCACCTTGTATATGCGTTTTTGTTTACTGTGCACTGTGTGGTGAACAATAAAGAGTTTTCTATGTATTATCTATTCCAAGTGTCATCGAAATCGGTTGAGCCGTTATGGCTGATCCACAAACATTTGGATGTTAGACATAGACATAGACATTTATTTAATTGCCACCAAAACACACACATTTGCACAACATTTTACAATAAACATTAGGTACTTATAATAAAAGAAACAAGAGAAAAGTAATGAAAGTAAAAATGGTGTGATGTGTGCTGCAGCAGCAAAATGGCTATGATATAATATTATATATAATGATATTGACAAAAAATCCTATCTATTAATCCTATCTATTAATATTATAAATGCGAAAGTTTGTGAGGATGTTTGACATCCTCACAATTATAATAATTTAAGTGATGGTTTGTTTGTCATTCTTTTACACAGCAGCAGTACAACTAGCAACGGATCGACTTGATTTTGCATGCAGGAAGGAGCAGGAGAGTGACATAGGCTACTTTTTATCTGAGTGCCACGCGAGTAGGGTTGCCATACGTCCGGAATTTTCCGGACATGTCCGGTAATACAGGTATTATTATTCTTCAATAAGTTGTTGCATGATGAGGCGATCCCAGATGAATGGTGCAATAGTTCACTGGTGCCCATTTTCAAAAACAAGGGTGACGTACAGGACTGCAACAACTACCGAGGAATAAAGCTCATGTCGCATAGTATGAAGGTTTGGGAGAGAGTCATAGCAAGAAGAATGAGAGAGGAGAGTGAGATATCACAGAACCAATTTGGGTTTATGCCTGGTCGTGGGACAGTGGACGCCATATTTTCGCTTCGCCAACTGTGCGAAAAATACAAACATGCGCACAAAAACTTGCACATGGTGTTCATTGACCTAGAAAAGGCGTACGATAGAGTACCCCGAAAGGTTCTGTGGTGGGCTTTGAAAGAGAAAAGAGTGCCTGGGAAATATGTGCGGCTTGTACGTGCCATGTACGCTCGAGCCTGCACGCATGTCCGGTCCGAAGCTGGCGTTACTGACGAGTTCAGTGTGGCTGTAGGCTTGCACCAGGGGTCGGCTTTAAGCCCTTATTTGTTCCTCCTGATTATGGATGCTCTGACATCGGACATACAGGAGGAGGCACCCTGGTGTATGCTGTTCGCCGATGACATTGTGCTTGTCGGAGAAGATGCACTTGAGGTCCAGAGCAGGTTGGAAAAATGGCGGGGTAAACTGGAGAGTGTCGGATTGAAGATCAGCAGAACAAAAACTGAGCACCTGTTCTGCTACTTCGGTGGTCCATCTAGTTTTACCCCTATTGCCTTAGATGGTGTATCCCTTCCAGTCTGCTCCGATTTTCGGTACCTCGGTTCACTCATACAGAACGATGGCGATATTGACCGAGACGTGAAAAATAGAATAAATGTGGGATGGATGAAATGGCGACAGGTCACAGGAACTACGTGTGATCCAAAAATGCCCCTTAAACTTAAGGGGAAAGTTTACAAGACGATCATAAGGCCTGTCGTAATGTATGGATCTGAGTGTTGGACTACCAAAGGGACGGATGAAAGAAGAGTGCATGCGGCAGAGATGCGAATGTTGAGATGGATGTGTGGAGTGACAAGAATGGACAAAATAAGAAATGAGTACATCAGAGGAAGTTTGAAAGTAGCGCCAGTGACGGAAAAGTTGAGAAGTAATAGGTTAGCATGGTATGGGCATGTCATGAGGAGGGATGAAAGTCATGTAACGAGAAGAGCGTTAGGTATGAATGTGGATGGATATAAGACTAGAGGAAGGCCGAAGAAAAGATGGATGGATTGTATTAAAGATGACATGAGTAAGAAAGATGTGAGTGCGGAGATGACGGCTAACAGAAGAGAGTGGAAGAAGAAAACATGTTGTGCCGACCCCACATAATGTGGGACAAGGGCAGGAAGAAGAAGAAGAAGAGTCCGGTAATACAGGTCTTTGTCCGGAATGCGGGGGGGGGGGAAAGTCTAAACCGTCCGGAATTTCTACAATTAAAGTAAAGGGTAGTAAATAAATAAATAAATATAACAAAAAATAAATTTAATATTTTTATTAAAAATCAAGGTACCCCCCGGTCTCGTACACAGTCATAAAGTCCGCACGCGCGGGAAAAATTTGAAAATTTGCTTCGTTTATTCATAAACACGATGTTTATCAACATTTATATTAAATTTATAAGAAAGTCAGGAAATCTCATCAAGTGTCATCCATTTTCTCAGGAATTTAGATTTTTTGATCTGGGAACCCTACACGCGAGTGACGCCGCGGGCGGAATATCATCATCAGCCTGATGAAGTCCACTGCTGAACATAGGCCTCCCCCAAAGAGTTCCACGACGAACGGTCTTGAGCCTTTTCCATCCACCGACTTCCCGCAACCTTAACAATGTCGTCGGTCCATCGGGTGGGGGGCCTTCCAACACTGCGTCGTCCGGTTCGTGGTCGCCACTCGAGAACCTTTGTTCCCCAACGGTTGTCGGTTCTGCGAGCTATATGGCCGGCCCACTGCCACTTCAACCTGCTAATTCTGAAAGCTATGTCGGTAACCTTGGTTCTTCTACGGATTTCCTCATTTCGGATTTTATCACGCAGCGAAACTTCGAGCATAGCTCTCTCCATAGCCCGTTGGGCGACTTTGAGCTTGTGTATAAGGCCAATAATAATAATCGGTAAATATACTTACTATAATCCTATTATAGACAGGCCTCTTAGCTCAGTTGGTAGTAACTCTGCCTTCTGCGCTAGAGGTAGCGGGTTCGATTCCCGCACTGGACAAACATTTGTGTGATGAATACAGATGTTTGTTCTGTGTCTGGGTGTTAGATATTTACCTATTATGTATATCAGTCTCTGGGGCCCATAGTACAGGCTATGCCTAGTTTGGGGTCAGTTTGTGCGAGTGTTGTATGTTTGGATGTTTGTGGTTCAATCACGCGGTAAGGCCGAATCGATTTCGATAAAACTTTAATCATTATAATAATTATAGTAATAATGTTACTTTCTTTCTGTACTATAAAATTATAGTTGGTACTATATGCTTCACAGTATTAGACATATTCGTTCGTATGTAATAAGTTCGTATAAGAGTTATTTCTTTTACTGTAACTTAAGATGAGGCTATAGTCTTACTAAATCGTCTTAATAACTTGTTCAAATTGTTAACTTTCTTCAATTTCGTGAATTGAACAAGTTACAAGATACAAAAGTTATGATTACGTAACCATTGGATTAATGTGGGTACTTATTTAATAAAACCTAAGTATGTACCTATGTAATCACTAATGAAATTAATTAACGCTAGCAGGATTTTACAACGTCACTATCCTACAGCCACATACGAGTACATAGTCCTGACCCCACACTAGGATTTCCTGTGTCGTGGGTATCAGAAACTACGAGTACCATGGTAGGTACCACAACACCAGCACCCGGAACAAATATTTGCAGATTATGAAAGTATTTGTACCGTACTCGTTCGTTCATCATCATCATCATCATCATCAGCCTGTAGAAGTCCACTGCTGGACATAGGCCTCCCCCAAAGAGTTCCATGACGAACGGTCTTGAGCCTTCTCCATCCACCGATTTCCCGCAACCTTCACAATGTCGTCGGTCCATCGGGTGGGGGGCCTTCCAACACTGCGTCACCCGGTTCGTGGTCGCCATTCGAGAACCTTTACTCCCCAACGGTTGTCGGTTCTGCGAGCTATATGGCCTGCCCACTGCCACTTCATCTTGCTAATTCTGAGAGCTATGTCGGTGACCTTAGTTCTTCTACGGATTTCCTCATTTCGGATCTTAACACGTAGTGAAACTCCAAGCATAGATAAGCACGATACCATTCAAGTTGTAGACCACTGTCTACAACTTGAATGGTATGTCTATTTGGGTCAGACTCGTTCGTTGCGCGACCGAAAATATGCCTAAATAATTGTTGCGCGTCGTACCTAGGCGCAATTTGAAATTCTGAGAATGAAATTGTAAGTATACGGAACCATCAGTTCCTAATTGTTACTTTACTTCAAAGTTCATCCGAGACGGCTCCTCCCTTTATCTCGCTCGTGGCTACGATGTGTGATAAAGAGGTGATGAGGAAGGTTCCAAGTGCACCGCAGTGATAATGAAACTTAACTCACTTAGTTTAGCAGTGAGAACTGTACGAGGCAGTCTTGCAAAATGTGCGCAATATTTTGTTTTCTCGTTTTGTGTATTTTAAAAGCAGTGAATTCAGGTAATGTTTAAAATTGTTATGTGTGAAAAAGATTCTTATTTGCCGACAAACTTTGGGGAATAAAGGTTCTCCGAATGGCGATCACATGAGAACGGCATCGGCATCATGAGATCGGACGACGCAGTGTTGGAAGGCCCCCCCACCCGATAGACCGATGACATCGTGAACATTGCGGGAGTTGGAAGCAGGTGGATGGAAAAGACTCAAGACCCCTCACACACATGCGGGAGGCCATGTCCAGCTGTGAAATTCTACAGACTGATGATGATGATTATGTACTCTGTGTTTTAATGAAGTTATAAATATTTTTTTATTAATAGAAAAATTTTAAGTTAAAAAAATTAATAGTTCTCGAACGGCGACCACGAACCGGGCGACGCAGTGTTGCCAGGCCCCCCACCCGATGGACCGACGGCATTGTGAAGGTTGCGGGAAGTCGGTGGATGGAGAAGGCTCAAGACCGTTCGTAGTGGAACTCTTTAGGGGAGGCCTATGTACAACAGTGGACTTCTACAGGCTGATGATGATGATTCCACTACTAGAATTCCATGTGTCGTGGTTATCAAAAACTACGAAGACGGTGGGACCAGAAAACCCAGACCCTAAACAAATATATGCAGATAATGCTAACATTTGTCTTCGCGGGGAATGAACCCGCCCCTGTTGCGGCTCAGCCGCGCACTCACCCGCCACTCCACGGAGGTCAACGAGTCGGCTTGGGTCATTGGTTCCGATGGCAAAAAGTATATTTGCTATTAAAATTATAACCTATCATATGTGTATCTAAACTTGTTGTATGGAACTGTCTGGGATGAAAAAATGTTAATTATGCACTCTGAATGTTGTATTTTTGAATGAAATCTCTGAATGAAACTTTGCAAAACTATTTATCAGATATGGGTGTCACCAACTTCTAATTATATAATTTTGAAAATGTAAAAAACATTGTTTGAAGTTTAAATTAGAACCAAAGATGAAGGCAATTTTACAATACTGATTTTCATTTTTTCTGAAATAATTAGCAATAGATATAAATTTTATTTACTTAAATAAACTTAAAACTACTACATGATAGTATTTACAAAATACACAAGAAACAGTTGAGCCATCAAAATAACGTTTCAAACGATCTATAGATAGCTCAACTGATCCAGATCACTACCAGTCGGAAGCGTCCCCAAGACTTTGACAATATAAATTATTCGACACCTGTTAGTTTCAGTGAATTCTTACATTGTTTGAAAGGGCAAAACAGGGTGTAGAAGTTTCTAAAGCATCAATAAACTTAAAGCTTATTTCATAAGTAAGCTTACTTCAATTTAAGCTTCAGAAAAACTACAATAAACCCGTGAAGTACCTACCTATGACCTCTACGGGAGTAAAACCGCGCGAGGGTACAGCTACAAAAATATAAGCATATAAAAACTCATAAATCAAATAAGTATCTCGATTCAAATAATCACCGAGCTCTGTTCAAATAACTTTCTGAAGTTACGAACTTATTCTCTTTTAACTGGAAATCATTGTTTATCAACTTACTAGCATTGCCCACTGCTTCGCTCGCAAGGTATCCGGATTATGCCTATGCCTATGCCATTCCTAAGGGTTTTACCTTAAAGTTTTTTTTTTCATAAAAATATATCACCCAAAACTTATTTCTCCCTGGATTTTCTAAATAATGTTTTTTTTTCACAACGTGTAATTAGCCAAACCAGTCGAGCCGTTCTCAAGTCATGTTCCGTCATACATGTGGCAATAGATGTCGTTATACTGTGATTTCTTTCATCTCATTTCAGACTGTGGGGTATTTACTAAGAAAGAGTGGGATGGCCTGCTTCCCATCCACGTGGAGTACCTCCCCAGACCCGTGAGCCTGGTCATCATCATGCACACGGTGACGCCAACTTGCAACACCAATGAGGGCTGTGCTGAACTCGTCAGGAATATTCAGACGCGGCATATGGATGAGCTGAAGTATTGGGACATCGGGGAATCGTTAGTATTTCTTTCTTTACGGGTCTTAAAAAAATACTAGGTGACAATTTTAGCAGCTTTGTTCACGTGGTACCTAACTGAGGAAAATGTAGATAGTTGCCGGCTGAATAATAGGCACTTTCATAGGTATCTATGGATATCTATGGAGCTATGGATGCTAAGGCGACTATGAGAAATAAGCTAGGGGATGGGCAGCAGCGTCCCTTATTTCCACAAACATAGCTCTAAATGAGCTTGCCAACCCGCATGCCCAGCGTGGTATGGGCAAATTCCCCCTAAATGATACGAATTTGCTTTGGAAATCTGTGGGGAAGGCTCAGCAATGTTCGGCTGACACGATGAGTTAACTTTCTAACTAGACTTTTTCGTCGACTCACCTTACTAACTACTACTAAGTGACCTCTGAAAACATACACACCCGTTTTAGATTAAATAATCATGCCACATCATAATGTATAGTAGTAGTAGTTGGTCGTGGGCGGAGTAGAGCAGACTCCGACAATATGAACTAGATCCCAAGCAGGAAAAATAGGAGATTATTAAAAAACGCTAGCAAAGTAAAAGTTTCTTGCCAAACATAAAGAACCAAACAAATATTAATTTGGTGTCGTAAAACAAAATACGCGCTCTTTACAGGGTTTGATAAAAGTTGAAATTGAGTTTACCTACCTTATACAATGAACTTACCTTTTCTTCTCAATGTCAAAGTATTCCACAGTGCCACAGGAAATGTCTATCACCATAACTTTCATGTTTGGAGCGAGTGTGTAAATTAAATTAATTTCGAATTTTCAATTTAGAAAATTGGTTTATATCAGCGAACGAATATTACAAAGCACTTAGCAAGAAGTGGAAATTGCTCCGTCGTCCACGTTCAAAAGTTCAACGGGACAGACAACAACGTAGCGACTTATAAACTCATTGCTGACAGCTATACGTGCCGACCAAAGCTCGTAAAAGCTTGCTTGTGAATATCCACATATAACCGTGTTCAAACGGCGTGCAATATGTCATCTAAAATGATCCTTACATCTTTTGAATAAAGTAAATTTTGGTGAGATTGCGACATCGTTGAGCTATAGGTATAACACATCCCAAAATTTCAAACCAATAAGATATTTTTTACAAAACTAAAAACTGACTTCAATTTCCTGAATATTATCCTAAGATCAACCTCGTTTTTTTGTTATCAACCTCTATGCGTTTTACTTACCTACTAAGGAAGACAGTGGCCACCTACACTTTCGAATAAAAAACAAAAGTAAGTATGACGTCCATTCATCATCAATAATAACTCTTACGGTACTGACTGATCGACTGACAATAAAACGTAGTGGTTTTATTCTCTTTGAAAATCAACGCAAAGCCTAACCAAAATCCCAAGAGTATGAAATTTGCAGGGTAGCTTCCAGTTGTAACGTATGGGTGCACAGAAAGGAATTCCCGACACACAAGATTAAAGTTTATGAAAAATAGCAGCAACCGCACGAAGTCGCGGGGTTAACCATACCATACCACCGTCTACAAAAAATATTTCAAGAGATTTGATTGAGTGATTTCAAGAGATAATGACGTGTTTTTAAGTTTTAAGGGACAAGTAGCAATCCCTCGGGAATTATATTAATATGGGACCACCTCGGGATCATTCATACTTTATACACCAGCGCAAGAATTATCAAATCGGTTTAGTATTGGCGGAGATATCGAGTATAAAAACACAAAAAAAAAAAACAGCCGACTTCAGAACCTCCTCCTTTTTGAAGTCGGTTAAAAATTGACTTTGTTCGGTAGAGGTTTTGCTGGGGAGTAAAGGTTCTATAATGGCGAGCACGAACCCGGTGGCGTAGTATTGGAAGGACTCCCGCCGATGGATCGACGACATTGTGAAAAATGTGGGAAGATAGATGGGAAAGGCTCAGAATCGTTCGTCAGGGAACTTTTTGGGGGAGGCCTATGTCCAGCAGTGGACTTAGCCTGTAGAGGCTGATGATGATGATGATGATGAAGGGTCATATCGAGGACATCATATCAATATGTGATAGGATAGGATATATCAAGGACATATCGCTTGTCGTTTGAACACGGCTTAACTTTGCATTGGTTTATGAGCGGAGGACCTAAACAATTTTTCGTTTGGACAGGTTCCTGATCGGGGGCAACGGAAAAGTTTTCGAAGGATCAGGGTGGCTTCGTGTCGGCGCTCACACATACCGGTACAATAGGAAATCCATCGGGATCTCGTTTATTGGAAATTTTAATGGTATGAACCCCTATTTGCTATCTAATGTCCAAATGATCTCCCTTTATTGTGGTCTCCAAAGCCATTTGCCTACTTTTTCAACTTGATACTGATTCTGAATAATCCATTGTTCATATCAAATACCTGGGGACCTACCATGAAGTCTTTTTTCAATTTAAATGCGAGTGTGTACGCGCAACTTTACACGAATTTTAACTTTAAATCTTCGCCGCATTAACACGTGCTTAAAATATTGATGGAAATGATGCTTTTTATGTAGGTACCACGCGAGCGAAGCCGTGGTCGGAAGCTAGTAATATCATAAAATTATAAAGTAATTTGAACAGTAAGGCTAAGGACTCACGAAGCGGTTTTCACCCGCGCCCGCCGCGGTGGCGGAATGGAGTTTTATTTTCAAAACGAGACCGGAGTTTTGTGCGGTTACGCAGCCGTCGCGGTTCCGATTATCGCTTGCAAACTTGGCGGCTGATTTTCGCAAGACGGGCGGTTTCAAGACGGGCGCCCCCCGCTGCCCACTGCAGTCGCCCGCCAACCGATCGCAGAGCGCGCGGGTGCAACCCGCCGCCGCCGGTGCAGCGGGACCCGCAAACAATCGCACACGCCGCGAGCGTAAAACGCGCCGTGAAATGTGCTTTAATTTTTTACATAAATATCTGTATTCTACAAAGGCTGCGGGCCCGCAACCACGGCGGGCGCGCGTGAAAACCGCTTCGTGAGTCCTTAGCCTCATAACATCTTTTTTATAGCGGTTTTTCCACAGCAGAATTCAAGCAATAGATCTTAATACATGATACCTCAAGCCTGTGCCCTAAGGCACCCCATTATGTATCAAAGTTTAACGCCGTCTGTGTTCTCAGAGGTTAAAAATAAATTGATACAATCTCGAAGTTAGGTAAAAGAAATACTTGGTACATCATTGTGCCAGCGAAAGGTGTAACGGAATTGGGTTTACATCCCCCAGGGAATACTTGTGGATTGATATTTGAATATAATATGTAACGTTCACAGGGTAAACGTGGAATAGAAAGGTGACTTGAAGGTGATTTATTGGTTAACTAAAATTTCGATGAGTTCAACATTTGTTCCAACTGAATAACAGGAATATAAAGGTACATTTAAATAACGATATGACGTCACACCGATAAATTCCGGTTACCCGATTTTTTTTATATTTTTTTTATTTATTATCATAGAATCTACAGCACTTTAGAATAATTATGATATCTATTATATATTAAGCATACTGCCGACAAATCTCTACCGATAAATATAAGGGTACTGGAAAATCTGGCTTCGCAGTTCATTTCGGTTTATTTCGCTACCGGTACCTATAACATCTACCGCTTTCAGTCCCTGATTTGTTCCTTCTAGGCAGTAAGTAGGTAAACAAGTTGCTTGCTTGTCGTGTCACTAATTCTTTCTTGGTCATCCTGTATTAGGTCAGTGACTAGGTTGACGTATGGGGGCGCTGACCGTCGGTGAAGAATCAGCGTATTGAAAGGATTAAATTGCGCTTCTTAGAGACTCCTTTCGTGAAAACCAAGTTCTACTCGTAATAATAGACATCTACGTAGGTGTTTAGATGTGGTATAGAGGTGCACAAAGTACCTAAATAATTTCTGAAAATACAATCCCTCCTGAGTGATCCATTTGGAGAAATGAAGATTAATTCCATTTTATATAAAATTTCAGAAAACACACCAACTCAGGAAGCTTTGACAGCTGCCCGAGACCTCATCAAGTGCGGCGTGGAACGAGGCCACCTGTCACCTGACTACCACGTCGTAGCCCACAAGCAGCTCATTGCTACGGAGAGTCCTGGGAGGAAACTATACAGCGAGATCCGCCAGTGGCCAGACTGGCTGGAAAACGCGGATAGTGTGAAGAACACTCGACGATAGATATTATAAGTAGTATTTAAATCTTCAAGGCAATAAATGATGGTCATACAGTTCCAATAATAAACAACTAGCTTTCGCCCACGGCTTCCCTCCCATGGTACCTGGATATAAAGTAGCCTTAATTACTCGAGGGAGTGAAGCAATTTTTTAAGCAGTTCAGTAATAGTGAATTATACAATCATAACAGTCATTAGCCACCTACATAAAAACAAACAAGCTTTACCTTCTTTATATAACAACAATATTAATCTCCATAACCTTATTTGCTATTTTAAAGTTTGTCAACTCTTTGTTTGTCAACTGTCCCTACCAATGCTGTGTTCGCCTGTTATTGGCTATTGTATCAGTCCTTAGTCTACATAGCTTAATATTGTTGAATGTTTGATACATGTGCTGTTGGCGATCCTATTTAATAAATAAATAAATATTATAAATGCGATACTCTGTCTGTTTGCAACGCTTACACGGCTAAACGCCTGAACCGATCTCAATGTTTAGTTTGGAAATAGCCTAAGCCATAATAACGTGTGAGTGAAGTCGCGGGCAGCCATTATTATAAATAGTGTAGATTATGCTTCACTAGGAAAGCTCCATTCATCTGATAAACCTAAACTTAGGCTCGGTCGGCTTCTGTGCGTATTGGGCATAAAACAACAGATAGTGTAAAGCTAAATCCCAATTATAAGCTTCAGCATCAAACATTTTTATTCACGGAAATAGGATGTTCTCTGTTTTCTGATACGGATACTGTGTGTGGACAGTCACTCTTCGTTATCCAGTGTCAGCCTCACCTCGTACTGCGACCGGTACCAGATCCACCAGCCGAGAGCGTGTCGCGTAGCAGCTGATACTATCCAGCAGTAGTAACATACCTGCAGAAAAAATACCTAAAAGTCTGCTGACTGTTCTCTAATTGAAAAAGTCCAACAAAAGTTGGACGATTTTGCCTGTATGTTTGTACCTATGTTTGTTATGAACATAACATTCGAACCATTGATCCGAGCTGTATGAAATGTGTACCATCACAACACAATAGGCCAGTTGCGGGCGCTGTGACACCATAGCCACATAAAGAATAAAAAAACAGGTACCATCAAGATTTGCTGGTAAGTAGGTATATGAGCTGAATATGTGCAATGTTGTTATGATAAACTTATTTTATGAGGAACCAATTTGTTGCGAAATCGAGCCCGTAACTCCTTACTGACATCACTTTCCAATTACTTTCACGGATTCAAACTTCGCCTAAGTGGCCCTGGAAAAAACATCCTGTATAGTTTTATAACGTGACCTCTCATTTGTTCGAGATTCAATGAGTTCGTAGTTCAGGTAAGATTGTATTATATACCTAGTTTTATTTCTCATAAGTAAAGTCGTAGAACAAACTTTACTCCCAATTGGGTGAAGAATAAGCCCCTCTCGGGATATTATTAAACACCTTTGAAATGTTCTTATAATGGGAAACTTACAAGGGTCATGCAAGCAAGTACGAAGGTGGACGCTAGCGGCCACGGCGTCGCACGGCTGTCTTCCGTCATCAGGCCAGCGAGGGTCCTCCCCGACAGCCAGGCCGCCAGCACCGCCAGTGGCGACATCAGCATTATACCGAGACTGTCCACCATCAGCTGTCAAATACAATACGAGGTACGATAGTATGACGTCATACATCCTATTAAAATTATTAAAACCTAGTGGGAATCTAAAAATTGGCAATATTGCTAGCGTCTTGCGGACGCTTCCGACTGGTGTCCGAGTTAAATGTATCAATTGAGCTTTATTTACACAGATGTTTGTAAATAAATTTTTCATTAAATGAAAATTCGATTACAATGAAGTTTGGAGATGCTGTATGAATTGGTTCATACAGTTGAATAAGTAATTTAAATACCTACATACATGTGGGAATGCAATTGCGCGTTGAAGATGATTAACGCACAGCTAAGTACCTGGTAGGTATCTTTTTATAGTGGTGCGCAATTTTTCGGATGCGCAATTGCATTCACTGCAATATAATTTCCTACCTAGATAATAATACTATTTGTTTTTTTGCTTGTATAAAATTTAGAAGTTAAAGTATAGAAGTATTGTTTATTTAAGTTTAATTTAATGTTATCTTTTGTTACCTTATAGGGCTGTTATAAACATGTTGTTTAAAAGTCCCTCTAAATAACAGAATAAAAAAAATTAAGTTTGGAGTTCTTCATACAAATATAAAATGAATGCTACTACCTACTGCAAAATTAACTAAGTTTTCACAGCAATATTATGACGAGTCTGTTTTCAAAGACACCGACACTAACAACAATACTTTATTGGAAGAAAGATTTTATTTCAAAGGAAAAAGGTAAGTTACAAAATATGCAAACACCAAACCAACAGTACCTATTATTATACCTACTACGGAAAATCAAAGCCGTCATTCAACCGTCCGCGCAGAAACAATGTTATTGAGTAAAAATCAGCTATTATGTACACACCCGCATAAAAATCTTGTAGAAGTATCCTTTCAAACGGAGATAAAAGGACAAAGAAAATTCAGCAAATTTAAAA
Organism: Anticlea derivata; assembly: GCA_947579855.1. NCBI lineage: Eukaryota > Metazoa > Arthropoda > Insecta > Lepidoptera > Geometridae > Anticlea > Anticlea derivata. The sequence goes on from OX388264.1 coordinate 2,681,184, forward strand.
AAAGTTCCTATGCTTATAATTTTCTCTCATAAATATTGTAAATTGGAGAGGAAACATCCTGAAACGAAACACAAAACGGGGCACGTTGTAGTATAGGTAAGTTCAATTCCCAAAAGAGTTTATGCTGTCGAAATGTAATATAATATGTTACCAATGGTTTTGTGTTATACTTCCGTTAGTTCAGAAATACGCAACGGAAAAACAAAGGACTTAGATGGAAATCTTTCGATCAATATAAGGTACCTACCGCAATAAGACGAGAAAAACACCTTTATCAGTATAGAAGGTTTTGTACTTTGGAAGAACCTTCCTACTTATGAAACTCCCTCTTCATCAGTAACTTTATCGGATCGATATCTCTTTTCCTGTCCTGTTTTAACATTTAGCAAAAGAAAGAGGCTGAAATACTTTTATCGAGCTGATAGAGCTAATGAATGATAATAAATAAGGAGATATGAGCAAGATAATATAAATGCGGATCCCAAGAAATACTTGCAAAAAAAAATACATGTCAAATATTATCGAATGATGGAAGATATGTTGAAATGAAATGTACCTACAGCGAGATAATTATGTGTACCTAAATATAATGAAAAATCCTGTATTCTAACTATTGACGAGTCATAGCCTGTACACTTAATCTAAGTATACTGATTTTTTATTATGTATATGACAATAAAGATATTTATATTATTCAACATTATTCGAGTGTTGATCTTTTAGCAATTAAAAGCAGTTATTCAGAGTAGGTAGTTAAGTAAAGCATCAAAATTAATCATCTCGGATGAAGTGAGTATTTAGTGAAGCTTAAAACCTAATAAAATTAATTATCCACAAAGAAAACGATTGTTCAAACTGCCAAACTAAAATCCCTAAAGATGAATATACTTTTTAAAGGTATACTTTTAAAGATGAATATACTTTTTGAGGTACGTCAGTAAGAAAGCTTAGATAAGACTAAGCGAATGCAGCGTTTACCTGTTTAGCGTTTTGACTCAGTATCCACATGACCAAAGCTCTCGGCACACCGTATCTGTGGACGCGTCGCGTCGCGTACCTCGTCCCGCACAGCTCACAACGCGACTTCCCCGACTCAGTCAGCCATCTCTCTAGACACTTCACGTGCACGCGGCCCACAGTACCTCTACATGAGCAAGCCGATATTAACGGTCCCAGCTCCGGAGACAAACTGTCTCCGCCGTGACAGATACGGCACATATCGCCCAAAGAGTGATCGCTCTGCCTTTCCTCGTCCTCGGTCGTTTCTACTACATTTGCAGAGTTATCAACGCAAATCTTCACTTCTTTATCCCAATCGATGGCCTCCGTTCCGACTGTGCGCTCATTCGTGTCATTACTCTTCGGCTGACTGATATTCTGACTATCTAGGGTCGGAGTTCGTCGTTTGGGACTTCTTACTTTAATGCGGTGCTGGCGGGGATACTTATCTCTTCTGAGAGGCGTTCTGTCGCGAGTCAATGGTCTGGCTCGTTTTGCTTGCGTGTCCATTTTGTCTACAGCTACGTTATCTTTAGATTGGTCAGGTAGGTCCTCTGAAGCATTGAGTATGTTGAACAGATCGATATTGCTTGAACTGGCTGTTACATCTTTGTCAACGGTTGTGTTTGAGCGCTTTTTGACGGTCAACATAGAAACTGAACTTTCACAATCTGCTATAATTTCTAAGCTATTTGAATTCTTGGAGCTGTTTGGTTGCATTTTGTTCTTTGATTTGGAAGATTTCATTGCGACTAAATTGTTTGCCATTGTTTTGATTTCTTGATCCGGTTCAGGAGCACTGAAATAAATTGTTTATTTTGCGGTTTTAGTTGGTCTGACATAGATTTCCTACCTAAATCCTAGACTTGCACGCCATAAAGGTAATCTCCGAAATTACTTTCTCGTACTCATCCATAAATCTCACGTAGGCACAATACAGTACAATACCTGGTTTGCAAGCCAGTTTGAAATTTGCAATGGTCTCTGCCAGCGATGCCATTGTGAACCGAAAATCTGCGGCGCCGAGAGTTGGGCATTTCACTGAGATTTTTATTTTTTTTTCAAAGTTTTATAACTTTTTGTGAAAAATTATTAAATTTGACGCATGGTCCATGTTTGATGGAAAATGTCATTTAGATTTTTATTTTATTTGCAGAATTAATTTTAGTAAATTATATTTGGAGGTTCTTTCATAAAGAGTCTAATTGCAACTTATTATCTATCTATGGTAAGGGATAAATAAAGGCGTTGTCCACTTTTTATATGGAGCTTGGTTTTTTATTCATCAATAAATCCAATCAACAAAAATTGAATATATTCGGGTAGAGATCTCCAGATATCTAATTGCAGAACAAAAAAAAATTTTTAAAAGCCTCCAATTTTGAGAAAACCATTTTTCAATTTTCGCAGAAAATTATACTTATGGTAGAATGTTTATGGCCACCATAGCCACAAATTGCGATAAAAAAAGTCAATCAAACACTGATCGACTGTCAGACGTCAAAAGAAATAAGTACCTTGTCTAATTATCATGCAAGTTTGAGAGTGGTTACTTGGTGTCGGTACAGGTTAGAGATGTATAATAAGATGAATCGTTCGTTTATTTTGTTGGGTAAGTACTGGTTTTTCTCTGTCACTGCATCAGGTCACCTTTGGTATGATGAGTAAAGTAAATAAAAATAAACGAGTCATTGTACGAAAATTTATTTTGAATCAATCAATCTAAAAATATTTTTGACATTTTATTCGTTCCAATAATTTTACATCAGTTAAGAACGTTACTTATTTAATTTATATGAATTATATTATTTTCGATTCCTAACTAACAACTGAGTTAAAAAATAGATAGAGTCAAAACGTTGCATGGTAAATAATATAGTACTAAGACCGTGGTGTCCCCGGCTGAAAAATAGGCTCCTCCATATCTACCTACCCATGGATGTCGTAAGAGGCGACTAAGAGAAAAAAGCTAGGGGATGGGCAGCAGCGTCCGCACTCACTGCGCTCGCCAACCTGCGTGCCCAGCGTGGTATGGGCAAATTACCCCCTCATAATAGGATCTCTCACTCTGGAAGTTTGTGGGGGAGGCCTATGTTCAGCAGTGGACATCCTACGGCTGATGAAGTTCATAATGCCAGGTAATGTTGTGATTTAAGTTCAATTTAGGTAAATTATCTATTGATTACATATCTACACAAGTTATAAAGGTACATAGAAAAAAATAAGTATAGGAGTAAAGGTTTTTTTACCAGCTCTGTACCTATGTACTTTGGAACAATCCAAAGTATGGATTTTAAAAACGTTAAAAACGTACATTTACATTCTGATAGACTTGTAAAATAGGTATCATCAAATGGTACAAACTAACCCTAATAGCGATACTTAGTCACTGACTCTATCGGCCCGATAGGTCTCACCCTGTCCTTATCTAACAGTAAACAAAAGAAAGAGGCGGAAATACTTTTATCGAGCCGATAAAGTTAGTGATTATGAATAAGGGGTAAATAAGTACCTACTAAGTTCTCAAATTTTAAACACTGTGAAGATATCAAAATTTAATTATGACTAGGTGTGTTTATAACATTATTATAATTTCAATTATAATGTACATAACCTAACTTACTAATAAAACATTTGATTTACTTAAACTTTTCAAATATTTATAACTTTGGTATATTTTAAAGCCAAAAATGTCCAAATCTCCAGTCTATGCTTTAGTATAGCTGGTCCTTTAATTAACAACACCTATATAATTGCCGAAACTTTTCTCTTACTTTACAATAAAACGTTTGATTCTAACTTCTGATATTTTTCTACTAGTAAATAAACCTACCTAAATATAAATGTAAAGTAAACTTAGCTACAAGTAAATATAAATAATTACTGCGCTATACATGAATCTGGGATTGTATGGTCGGTCATTATAATTTAAAAATGACGCAGACACGTTTTTAACGTTCTGTAAATAATATTTATACAAAAACAAAATATTATAGAATTATTTACAGAATTTATCGGTTAAATTTTAATAGTTTTTAGTAGACACATAATATTTTAATCTATTACCTGCTAACGTATAAATATAATCTTATGTACAGTTTATTTACATTTATCTTAATAATAGCGTTAGATAAATAAACTGTTGACTAGTTTGGGCTTGACTCTTAACACATTTATTTACAATTTCTCAGTGAGTATTTAGTTATCTAACCTAAAATGAGCAACTTTTTCGTTCTTACAAATTTTATTATAATTTCCCTCGATGCTATACAACGCTAATCAAGTCCTCGAGAGAAAATAAATACTTGATTTCACGCAATAAAACCACAAAAGAAAGTTATTTTCTAGCGATTCCGAGATCTAGACCATGTTCATTAAACACAGTCAGGTTCCTACTATTATGAGGTCATATTCCTACTATTTTTAAATCGCTGAAAATATAAAATCTAGTTTCAAGAGTTCATCTCAAAGTGCTCGTTGGATTGAAACGGTCCTGACATGAGGACCTGTTTAAATACATATTTTAGTACAAATAAATTAACCAAGCACGTTTCTATAATAAATCAAAAGACATTGCAGGATATATACCATAACTTTGCCAAAAAAATATTTTATACGAATGGGCATTCATATGATGGCATTGAATAGGTCTTTTGATCAAAACTTGTGTGCGTATTCGTGCCGTCAATTTTTCACCCTCGCTGATATACATAGTTACACAAAATTCGTATTCCAACGGGACGGTCGTTTGGAAATAAATCCTATGCCAACATTACCATTTCTTTACTCCTAATTTATCGATGCCTACTTAAACTTTCCTGCCGTGGATGTAAGCTGAAACAAAAAAATACATATAATGACATTTATTTTATATGTTTTCGATACCTAAGTATAGAAAGAAATAGTATTGAAGTAGTGTTATAGAACTCTTTAGAATAATTCATCACATCGATGTCATATTATTTGAAGCAAAAGAGACGTTTCATCAATATATGGAGCCTGGGCCTGCACTGTGTACACTACTCTAAAATATGGCTAAGCAATAAAGTAAACGTATTTCAATGGTTATTTTATTTAAATTGACTTCGTTCTAAGGTACATTAAGATTTTCTTCGACAAAGAGAGCAACACACAGCGCTACAAAAATATGGCGGATGGACGTGCGTGAAATGTCATTTTGACAACCTACATTTATCTGACAAAGTAAAACCTCCAAATCAAACAACATGACATGAAAAATATGTCAATGTCATGTCAAACGCCAATTATAAACCAACATGGCGACCTTCAAATAGTGTTCACATAGTAAAAAACTTACCAGAAGAACTATTCTTGTACCATCGCATTTGTCTTCAAATTAATGAAATTGTATTTTTCTTGTAATCTCCTATTTTTTCCTAATTTTTCTATGTAGTGTACATAGACCAGGCCCAGAATGAAATTGCTCCTTTTAATGATACTTAGGTATACATTTTATTGATACTTACCATCATAGTATGTTCGATGCGGGCACTTGGGGCAGCTAGCAAGCAAAGGCGGTTTCGGCGCGTTGTGGTCGGGGCGCTTCCGATACGACGAGCGCAGCCATCCGCCCGGCACACTTCTTCCGGAGTCTCTGAGTTCCTCGATACCTGTGCAGACGAATACTTCGAGGGAATTATAAGAATTGTTGCTTCAGAACGTCAAGCTGAAGTGGATCAGGCTTTGTACCAACAACTTTGCGATTTTGTTTAAGTGACGTAAGTTGACTGTCTCACAGATTTTAGGTTCAAATTCGTGTGAAATAGTGGTGACACGATTGCATTTGGATAAGCAATATTGCAATAAGACGCCCCATAATCTAAAAAAAACTTATCGATACAAATGGTTTTTTTTAAGTGCTAAATATTTCCCTGTTAAATTAAGTTCGGACCCGGGACCCTCCTATAAATACGGGAATGCGCTTACCTACTACACTACCAAGCCGATTCTTAGTCTTGTCGAAAATCTTCGAAATGTTGCTTGGCTAAATTTAACTTTAGCAACGTTTCCCTTATAGGTATCGGCACTTCAAACCGGGGATCCCGAAGATTTTAGACAAGACGAGGAGTTGACTCTAGACTCTAGTAGGAGACTAGGAGATGACTTGCTTGTGGAGGCCAATCTACAGAGCCTTGAACACAGACGACGTGTGGCCAGACTGTCAGTGTTCTACAATTACCACTTTGGTGATTTGCATGACCTCATCCCTCCCTCCCCCTTCCACCACCGGACAAGCAGACGCACAGGTAAATACCACCCTTACCTGGTCGACATACCACAGTGTCGAACCAAACTTTTCTGCTCCACTTTTATAATAAGTACTGGCAAAGAGTGGAACGATCTGCCTGCGTCTGTTTTCCCGGATGAGTACAATCTAGGAGTCTTCAAATCTAGAGTAATAAGTTCCTTCTGGTAAAGCGTGCTCCATCTTAGGCACCATCTCACTTGCAAAAGTGAGATGGTGGTAAAAAAAAAAAAAAAAAAGGCCTAAACAACATCAATAAAAAAAAAACTCGATGGAGCAGTTGGTTTACGCCTCCTCTTATCTAGGGGAGGCTCACGGATTTGGATCCTGGCTGAATCGGAAAAGTTTGGAAATATAATTAAAATCAATTCGTTCGAAGTTACGAGAACCTGCCATACAGAGCTATACAAGAATAAGTTAATGGGGCATAAAGTACATGATTTGTCACTCAAAGTGAATTCGACGCATTAAATCATGAATAGTATAGGAATTGAATGGTACATACGATCCTTTGACCCTACCGAATCAATTTATATCGAGGTTAGGACAAGTAGTTAAGTAGCTTGCTAGGGACTCATTTTTTCCCCTGCTCAACTGACATGATCAAGCTCCTTGACTGGACTGTGGTTGTCGTTTCTGCGAGCTAATTATATGGCCTGCCCACTGCCACTTCAACTTACTAATTCTACTTTTAAGAAATGACCTTTATTTCATAATTGCTTTACCGACTATAGTTTTCTAATTCCTGTTATGAAAGTTAGTAAACAACCAAGGTTATGCTATGGCTGGTTTATATTTATCCGTCGAAAGGCCCCTCCTCCGTAGGTTCTCTATTCCGCTGTATTTCTTTTGTATGTTACGCGATATCTCCGCTAATCGCGAGCCGATGGTAATCTCATGGGTTGTCCCTTATACATTTAATCGATATCAGATTAGACGAAACATTTTAACTTGTTGGAACATTTTTTTTTTATGATTTTGTGGATTCGCACAGCGAACAGTTGATAATGATATACCAGTAGGGAAGGTTCTAGGTATTTCATTTAGATGAATATCTGTTGGTGATAGAGAAAATAATCCTATAACTTAAAGACTTTTTTTTGTTTTTAGTACTCATTCATTCTATTGATTGTATGGGTGGTGGTGGAAAGCACTGGTGGATGGGTGCACAGGTTGTGGGTTCAAATCCCTGTCGTGTACCAATAGATTTTCCATTCGGAAATTTATGTGCTCTCAAACTGAAATGAGATGAAATGAAATTTATTATACCAACAAACTTAACTGTAACATACAATGTTAACTTATGTAAGCTAAATAAAGCTATAATAAAACAAATAATCGAATATTCCTGGTTGGAAAACGTTGTGAGAAAACCGGCATGTCCTAGAACCCAAAAAAATCGAAGACATGTGACATGTTCATGAAAGGAGCCTCTAAGAGGCGCACTTTAACCCCTTCACAACACGATTCTTTCACCGACACGGTCATAGGCCCTTTTCAGGGCCACCATACCTTAACCTGGTCACTGACCTAATACAGGTGACCAAGAAAGAATCAGTGACAGTGAAAAACAAGAATTATTTTAGGTGGAAATCTAGACCTTTCGCTAGGTGCGACTCACTTGCTCATAAAATGAGGTCACCGTCATCTTTATGGCCATTAACGCCATTTATGGCATATTATATCGTCTACATTCCATCTAACTGAACGAGAAATGTGTTACCGGGCAGTTGTTTCATAGGATGTAAGCTACGTAGAACTCTATCATCATCATCAGCCACTCTATCTATCTATCAGCCGGAAGATGTCTACATCTGGAGTTAGGGTGCCAGGACTAAAGTTCTTCTACATCCATCCACTTACCGCGACCTTAAAAATGTTATCGGTCCATAGGGTGGTCTTTCTACACTGCGTCATCCGGTTCGTGGTCGCCATTCGAGAACCCTTATTCCCCAGCGGGGTCGGTTCTGCGAGCTATAAGGCCTGCCCACTACTACTTCAACATGCTTATTCTGAGAGCTAAGTAATAAGTAGAGCCCTTGGACTAGCTAACTCCAGGTGTTGAGATCAAAATATTCTGACATAAATCTCAAAAAGAAAACTTAGTTTGTTGAAATAAATAATGATTTATATATTAAAATAAATAAATAAATATAAATATTCCGGACATATTCACACGGTCAACTGATCCCAAACTAGGCATGGCCTGTACTATGGGTACCAGAGACTGATATACATAATAGATATATATTTAACACCCAGACACAGAACAAACATCTGTGTTAGTCACAAATGTTTGTCCAGTGCGGGAATCGAACCCGCGACCTCTAGCGCAGAAGTCAGAGTTACTAGTTATATATTAGTCACGTTAAAAGGCAAATGATTGAGTACAAGCGAAATTGAACCATAAATCTTTGAGACTGAGAATTTACGACACCACCTAAACAAAATCGCTAAGTTAGCCAGGAAATCAGAAGGCAGAAAACTATGACAGCTCAAAATGGCTTTATAGCCGACGAATCCGCAGTGACTTGGGAAAAGTTTCTTTTTGCTTTTATTTCTGTCTGCTGCATTGAATATGTTGAATGAATAGTAGTCTGAGTCATCAGACTTTTTTGCAAGCAATCTCTTTGGAACTGTGGGGATTGGGAATTGGATGGAATGACGAAATCAGTAAGTGTTAGAGTAATTATTAAAGCGGCGTTGGGCTTGCAACCTGTCACTTATGGTATACTCACAACTCCAAAATATGGGCATGTGCCAAATGTTTGGACTTGCCTCTGAGTACCCCTCTGAGGTATCTTCACGGATCTGATCGCTCAGAGATCTGAGAGGATGTATACCATTCTTGGGAATAAAAGTCGTAAGAAAATAGACTCGCTTACTTTATCGGCTCGATAAAAGTAGGTACGGCCGCCTATCTCTTTGGTTTTTATTTATTTATTTATAATTTCACACTTAAACTTAGTGTAAGGAGGACTTAATGCTAAAGCATTTTCTACCAGTCATCCTGGGCGTGCAAAAAAGATGGTGAGGCGTGACAATTAAACTAAACTTAGAAATAACTTACCTACTTAAATAGTTTACATGGTTATAGAGATATATATACCTACGTACGCACAAGTACCCACGTAGGTATCTAAAAGTGGGAGAAACAAAAAGAAAACAATAATACCTACAAAAGAGATAACCTTTGAAAAAAAAAAATATTTAAAGGTTTAATATTAGAAAACCGGGCCAGAGGTATCGAGCCGATATAGTTAGTGACTGATTATAAATGTGAGAGTTAAAGTGCACCACATCCCTTGTCGATAGTTAGGAGATAGTAGAGCGGTGGCGACGGCGGCGGTAGCAGCATTTGACTCCAACAAGGTTCTTTATGAACATTATGTAAGACAAGTGGAAAAACTCCGTTCGCATGATGTTATTTTAAAAAAAAATTCAACCCCCACTACACCCCCGTAGGATTTGAATTTCGGGTTTTTCATTCTTAGTAAAACAGAAACCAACCCTCTAAATTTCATACTTCCTAGGTTTAGGATTTGCGTGACGGAAAAATTCCTTGTATTTAAGTAGGTACTCTAAGTTAACTAATTTAAGAACTAAATTACGGTGGCACAATCCAATTCCTTGAAAGCATTATTATTATTAGCAAGACATTCTTTTTTTTATTTCCAAAGTAGTTTTAATCTTTATTTACAGAAAGAAACTTAAAACGAATACAAGTTAATATTTACAAAATACAAAAGAAACAGTTGAGCCATCTAAAGACCGTTACAAACGATCTATAGATAGCTCAACTGACCCAGATCACTACAGGTTGGTAGTCATCACTATATCTATCAAACATTCTTAGATGATTGTTTTTAACTCCCCTTACACTGACATCAGATTTACAGTAGTACCTACTTGAATTGGAATAGCTGTATTTTTTCATTTTTGGATAAAAGTCTAGGAGCCAAGTTTTTAAATATTTCTTATGAAATTAGCTAGAGATGCCCTTTAAGTGCTTGCACCTATCTCGTATGTGTTCGTTTCTGAGCCCGCGTCGTCGTCGCCACCGCTTTCATCCCATTCTCGCGTCCTTGTGCTTGGATGATAGCAAATACTTCAAATTCTTTTAATAATTACGTTAACGAGTAAAAACCTGATCGGGATCGACTGCCCGACTGGCTGTTGTCGGGCGGCGAGCTCGGAGGCGGCCGCTTGCGCCGGCAGCACACCTCGCGCCAACGGCACAGGATCGCCGTGCGGAAGTATGTGCGGAACCTGAACAAATACACATGTGACAAAAAACAATCACGGTATATAGAATAGAATAGAATAGAATAGAATATGTATTTATTTCTCTCAACAAAGGTAAACAGTATTTTTTTTTATTTTTTTTTTTATAAATAAATATTCCGGACATATTCACACGGTCAACTGATCCCAAACTAGGCATAGCCTGTACTATGAGTACCAGAGACTGATATACATAATAGATATATATTTAACACCCAGACACAGAACAAACATCTGTGTTCATCACACAAATGTTTGTCCAGTGCGGGGATCGAACCCGCGACCTCTAGCGTAGAAGGCAGTTACTACCAACTGAGCTATGAGGCCAGTCATGGATGGGATACAGCAGAATATAAGTATTGTAGGTAGTTAAGTTAACATGTTTTGTGAGAGACCGGTGCCTGAAATAGGTTTAAAAAACCTGTGGTACAGGACACCGGGCCCCATGCCGCTGGTCAACTTAGGCACCAAACAAAGTCCTTGTATGCATGGGCGGATCCAGCCTTCGAGTGAGGGGGGGTCACATAGTAGAGCCCAACCTCACTCACCGGCCCGTGGTATACCATGCCGATCAAAATACGAGACTGGCGCTCTACTTACCAACCAACCGACCAGCCCCCTAGGGGGGGGGGGGGGGGGGGGGGTCATGATCCCCATGACCCCCTAGATCCATCCTAAAGCCTCATCAGTCCGACCATAGGACTATATCATCGGACTACTGATACTAGCCCAGGAAGAAAATCTATATACCTAAATAAAAATGAATCGCTTCAATGTGTTTGCTAACCGCAAAACTCGAGAACGGCTGGACCAATTTAGCTAGAAGGTTCTTATAAAGAAAAAAAATTGCAAAATGCCCGGAAAAACTTAAAAACCCTACTACTCATACACAAGGATTTGGATTTCTTAGTGGATTCTTGAAGACGCCATACTGTGAATTTGGTTTAATTTTGAAATTAATACATTCAAGAGCGACACTTAAGTCGTGGTCATCTGATCATACTAGTGCAATAGTGGCGCCACTGACCCGCCCACATAGCCTTTCTAGCCACTAAGTAGTTTCGATAGTTGATTGCGTGCGTGTGTGTGATTTGCACGCTGTCATCTATCTATCTATCAACGCACTGCTGGATTTAGGCCTCCTCTTTAGCAAGCCTTTCTGTCTGATCCCAACATTTCTCATTACTTTATACGCTCAAGCGTATTGGAATGGTACACGGTGTCTCACGGGGATCGAATATTTCATCGGAAAATATCAGGAGCAGAACCAATAGCCAAAAAACATGTCCATTTTCTACATTTTTACTTTACTTTTATTCACTTACTATAAACGTAAAATAAACATAGTATCGATTTTTAACTTCCAAACTAAACAAATAATAATTGTGCAATAGTACATTATGGTATAAGTGTGTAACGTTGTTGATTACCGCTGAGGCATCATTGAGACTCAAGCCGTTAGGCGAGGGTCTTAAGAGAGCCGAGGACGATAATCATCAATACACACGTGTATCATACGACGTTTTTTGAATAAAATAATACAAAAAATAACTGTAATTTCAACTAAACTAAGAACCTTATAATATTAGTGAGCCTAAACCAAACTATAATGTCGCTAGTAAATCCGGGCAAATCCTAGATCGCGCTGACGAAAACACACGGCTCAGAATGACTAGCGCAACAGTACTGTACGATTTTGAACGCAATACAAGGTGATTCATAATGTGTATTCCATCCCGAAAGGGGCTTATTCTACAACCAATTGGCAACAAAGTTTGTTCTATGACTTTTGGAAATTTGACATTTTTCATTGAAGAAACTTTATGCAAAAATCTGTTTTTTTGGGATCAAATCAGGTCAAAATTAATGAATCAGCTGTTCTAGGTAGCAATCTTATTCCGAACTTCTTGTACGTTTAGTTATTAGTCCTAAAGATGATAAAAATACTAAAAATAGCTAATTATATTCAGATTCTTTTTTTCTGCTATTAATCCTTCTTTTAGTTGAAAGTGGAAGAATAAGCGCCTTTGTGGATAATATACCTACAATTTTGAATCACCTTGTATGGGCTGATTAGGGACCGAATTGATGAAACTACCGTTTCATCAATTAATCGAACATCATCCAATATATTATTATGTCCAATTTTGGGTAAGTTGTAATTCGTAAACGCTCGTAAAAGTGATATACCTACGAGAAAAACTATTAAACTCTAAACTCTTAGAAGAAATTACAAGACCTAAGTCTGGAGAGACATATCTCTAAGGAGAGTGTCCGATGGCAAATACACACTAACGCTATCGTAAAGCGACCGCTATAAATTACCTACACCCGGTCTAGGGTACCAGGTTTTTGCCCAATAAAAGTGCTAATTCGCAACTCTTTTCACACCATTATTAAAGGGCAAAGAGGAGCTAATTTTGATTGAGCCTAGCTGGTGAAATATATTTTCAGACATGATTAAAACTTCATCTAGCAGACTGTTAATTGATTGAGTGACCGAAGATCTCTCAAATAACTTGAACGAATCGGCGTTAAATTATGTTTATTCGTTAGAGTATAAGTTTTGAACAGTCAATCCGATCTGCCTGAAATTAATTGAGACAATAGTTTGTATAATCAGTATTTACTGATAAAATACGAGTTAAATCGGCCAAGGGGTTGCTAAGATATAGGGGTCCAAAAGGTGGTTTGAAAATAAAGTAATTCAAATACATGAAGTTGGTTGTCATCATAATATGAAAGAGCTTTGTTCATACACTCCGAAACGATTTTATTCTTGGACATAAAAAAATGGTATCTTATTTTTGTAATTTCGTGTTCGAGTAAGATATTCATCATCATCATCATCATCAGCCTGTAGAAGTCCACTGCTGGACATAGGCCTCCCCCAAAGAGTTCCATGACGAACGGTCTTGAGCCTTCTCCATCCACCGACTTCCCGCAACCTTCACAATGTCGTCGGTCCATCGGGTGGGGGGCCTTCCAACACTGCGTCGCCCGGTTCGTGGTCGCCATTCGAGAACCTTTACTCCCCAACGGTTGTCGGTTCTGCGAGCTATATGGCCTGCCCACTGCCACTTCAACTTGCTAATTCTGAGAGCTATGTCGGTAAGATAAGTATGTAGTAAGATATTGCGATAAAATTATGTGAACGATGCGCCTCTAGGCATTTGCATACAATTATTGAGATTAAACTTAGCGCGTTTAAATTACATAACAGGCGATAAATATACTCGCTTTAGATCATTAATAATGCTTAGAAGATTCTTTGCGTCACAATTTCTTTTTTTTGATCATGTTCAACGTCTCAAACGTTTTGATGGCGCGATCAAAAAGAAAGCTCACATTCAGGATCGCTTTACGCGTAAAATGAGAGCATCTAAAGTAACAACAAAAGCTAACGTGAATTATGATGAATATTCTCGAAAATAGAGTTGAAAATACTGACTTATAGAAGAGAATAATAGAATTAACTAGGTACTAGAAATCATAAAAATAAATAAAAAGTAGCCTATATGCTATTCTAGGTAAAGAACTCTACCTGTACCAAGTTTAATCGAAATCGGTTGAGCCGTTACGGGATGATTGACCACCCATCCAAACATCCTCTTAAACTTCTGCATTTATAACATTTATTCTGGACTGGGATTTAAACCCACGACCTTCAGATCGAAAGTCGGAGTAACTCCCACTTGGGCAAAGCAGCTACTAATATAGGCTACTTGAAAGTAGTTACTAACTAGTTAGGTAGAATCCAGCACTTACTTGGCATTCATCCAGTAGTAAATAATGGGGTTGACCATCGCGTTGGCCATTGCCAGCCAGTAGAAGCCGAGGTACATGTGCTGTACGTACTTCATGTACAGTATGGACGGGTTGAAGTGAGTGTAGATGAAGTACGAGTGGTACGGGAGCCAGCAGATTCCGAAGATCACGATGACGAGAATGAACATTTTGACCACCTGGCGAAAACATATTCTGGTTGAAAGTGAATACTTAAAGACGACATCGGTGGCGTAGCGGGCGACTGCCCGTCTGAGACGCAAGGGGTTCGATTCTGGCTGAGGGGCAAATGGTCGCATTATCTGCAAATATTTGTTCCGAGTATGGGTGTTGTGGTACCACGTTACTCGTAGTTTGTGATACCAACGACACAGGGAATCCTAGTATCCCTTATTTTAAGAAAGAGTTTTTGTCACTAATTTTAAATTATGATGGTGGTATTATGGTCAAATAATAGTTGTAGTGGGAAAATTTAATTTAAGATTTAATGGCGTCTTTTTGCCATTCAAATACAAGAATCTCAGCATTATTTTACACAAATATCTTATCTTAAGGACTGTCAACTTATATCACCGCCTCCGCACCGCCTTGACGATTATGGTAGTGTGCTTTCTTGCTTCGTGACACCATACAAAACCGGTAAGCTATTCACTTTTCGCGACTCACGGTGACAAGTAAATAACTTACGAATATTACGGACTCGGGCCTCTGATCCTATTTTCATCCGACAGTGGAAGGTTTATTCATAGAAGCAACGAAATTGTGGTTCAACAAAATGCGGGCAAACGAGTGTACAAATTGTGCCTTCTACAACTCCACAACTATGCCGAAGTCGATAACAATGCTCGTAAATACAAACCCAGATCCAACAAAGCCTCAATACTGTCATATTGAAGTGTGTTCCACTTTGGGATGCCGTATTTAGCTACAGTCTTGGTAACGAAACCCGGATTTGAAGAGTTACACAAAAGCATTTGAATGATAAAAATTCCCGTCGAAACGTTTTGCAAGTTTTTTATACATAGATTTTTATAGACAAAAAGGCTTGTCTAAAATCTAAAATAGTTTCTTAATTATTAACTCAGTATATAGGTGCTTACTTAATGTAGCAAAACAATCTGGATTTTTGATAAAATCGAGCATATTTTGCTTATTTTGTAAATCTGGCATTACGTGATAGTCGATATCACGTAATGCCAGAGCAGTTTCGTGAAATGAAGGTTGCCGTTTTCATGCTATCATTTTAGTTTCATTGTAGGTCGTAGGCATAATTATGTATAGTCACAGCCTAATCTAAGTCTAAGTTTATTACAACAATTTTCTCGACTTTTTCGCAACAACATTCCAAAATTATAGGTATAATTTCGTTTAGTTTACTTTGTGATAAAAATGCACCTTCATCCACATTATCAGGGAATATTTTTTCGACTATTTTTATACCAATTCACCTCTATCTAACTAACAAGGCGTGACTGTGTGAAACACCTTGATTACCAGTGGGAGGTCCAAACATTCAGGCTTCCATTTGTTTTATTGATTTGTTGTCACAACCATTAAAGGAATTGTAAATATTTATTGCCTCAGGCTTAGATGTGTAGTTATTCAAAGGCCTCAGAATACTTATGTAAAATCACGAATCCAATTTCAAACAATTCTAATGTCAATACATTTTCAATAAAAGAAACGAAAATTGTATAGAAATAAATGGAACCTGTAGTAGCTCTTTATTCTATGATCGCGCGTACAAATATTATTGGTAGGTACTTTGGTTATAAATAGAACTCATAGGTACTTTTTTTTGGTAAATCCACTGTAATGAAATGCCAATACAGCGTCCCGGCATCGGCAGATCTTGTTCAAAATGCGGAAGTCCGTTGCGGATCTGCCATTGCCGGAATACGGGCCTTACGTTCTGAATACGTACGCTCCGATGCCGATCAAATCGACAGGCTTGCGAAAATAAAAACCTAGTTTTATTATCGGACTTCGGTTTGAAGAATATTTATTTTCTCTTAAGAAATAACAGGAATTTCGCTTATAAGAGAAACTTAATCTAAGATAATCTAAGTTTACATTTTTATGAAGTTGGGGCAGCGAGCGTACATGTATAACTTAAAATTTCTTATTGAAAATAATTTTATTATAGATGACTTCAAACTAGGAGGAGGTTATCAATTCGGTGACTATGTAAACATCCTCAAAAACATTCGCATTTATAATATTAGTAGGATAGAAACTCAGAATACAGGAGAATAGGAAGAAGGACAGTAAGTAGGATAGGATACTTAGATAATTGAAAACAATATCAGGGGGTCTGGTCAAAGCTCAACTGTAACCAGTTGAGCTGTCTTTAGACCGTTGCAACCGATTTGTAGGTAGCTCAATTGATCCAGACTCATTCTGGCGGAATTGCCATGCTAGATGGCAAAACAGATCCGTCAGGCCAAATTAGTATTATGTAAAAAAGTTGTACATATGTATTTAGTAATAGTTTTAATTTTCATAGTTAGATTGTATTTTCACAAGCTCAAGCTCAATGATTTTTTCTAAGCTATTTTCATCCAGGCTTGAAAAGGGTGGAGGTACAGAAAAAACGCGAGAGCTTCCTATCGATCTAGTTTAACGATAAATTCTCTAACCTATCTACAATCGTCAAGCTAGAGATAAATCTAAACGATTTATTATTTTCTAATCTGTGACAACAGCGCGCTGATTTAGTCCGTTGCTTTTACCACATAATAATAAAAAGTATTTACCAAGGATTAATAGTTATTTTTTTGGGGAGAAAGTCCATTTTGAAATAAGAACGGCCAAGTGCAAGTAGGGCTCGCGCCCTGAGGCTTTCGTAAACTCGTAACACGGGGTTGGAAAATATCAAGATCTCAAGTGTAAGAAGTGACTAGAGTCAAGGAACCTTTTCAATTTGTATTTTCCTCATTTTCATTGCGAGCGTCATTAACCTCGTTAGCCGTTTGGCGTTTAAATAACAAAGCTCATATTTTGTTCACGTGATATCGTTTCCACACGCTCAAGCTGTAAGGAAAAAATACTTTCCTGTAATCCAATTATTATTTCTAGATTAGGTCAGCTACAACGTTTTTAAATCGACCAATGCTGCATGTCGATTTGCGCTTGCGTTTTGTTTTGGAATATGGACCTTAATTCTTTATTGTGTACAGAAAACATACAGAAATAAAACATAATAATACAAGCATGTACAAAGGCGAGCTTAAGTGTTTTCTTCCAGCAAACCTTTGAGGCTAGAGAGAGCTGATAAAAGTAGTGGGTACATGTTACGCGTTGTAAGGTCCATATTTCAACAATAAACACATTTTTTCTTATAATAATAACACCCAACAGTCACATACCTACATAGTGACCCCACACTAGGATTCTCTGTATTGTAGGTATCTGAAACTACGACTACCTACCGTGGTACCACAACGCCCAGACCAGAACAAATATTTCTAGATCGTATAAACATTTGTTCTGTAGAGGAAATTGAACCCACACCCTTGCGTCTTAGCCGGGCAGTCACGTGCTACGCCACCGAGGTCGTCAATTATTTTTAATCCTATGTATCAAAAAGATACTTATGATCCGAAATGAGGAAATCTGTAGAAGAACCAAGGTCACCGAATGCTCTTAGAATAAGCAAGCTGAAGTGGCATTGGGCAGGCCATAATATAGCTCGCAGAACTGACAACCGTTGAGGGGAAAAATTTCTCAAATGGCGATCACAAACTGGGTGACGCAGTGTTGAAAGGCCCCCCACCCGCCGACATTATTAAAGTTGCAAGAAGTAGTTCGGATGGAAAAGGCTCAAGACCGCTCGTCATGGAACTCTTTAGCCTATGTCCAGCAGTGGACTACTACAGGCTGATGATGATGATGTATGAAAAGGGTATCTGAGAGAGCATACCTTTCGTTTTGATCGTATGGAGTCAGCTTGCCGTTGTGTAAGCTCGCCTATCGACCGGGAGCCCCAGAGTACGCGGCCCATCGCCGAGTAGAAGAACGTCATTCCCAGCATCGGTACTGCGTACGTCACCACGAAGAACAGAACTTGATACCTGTGTGTTAAGACTTTGTTAAATACTATGTCTTGTATAAATATCAATAAAGTTTAATTTCATAAAAAAAAATTTTTATTACATTTCATGTATTAAATTATGCATGAAAAATCAGTGGATGGAAAAGGCTCAAGACCGTTCGCCGTGGAACTCTTTGGGGAGGCCTATGTCCAGCAGTGGACTAATACAGGGTGATGATGATGATGATGAATCATTTATCCATCCATTGACATGACATGATATCCGTGAACGTTTTCAAAATATTATTTAGAAATTCTTAACATCAGATTTAAACATTTCAGTATTCACAAATTAGCGACCGTGCTAGGTCGTACCTGTGTCAAAGACTGATAGAATTACTTTCGGATTTATTAAATTAGTATGGATATTAATAAAGTTACTACAGTGTTGAAATTGGAACGCACTCAAGATCGCTATTTTTGAATACATTATGTTCTCATCTTTACTTCCTACGGTGAAGAATCTTGATCAGTGTAATCCCCGTAGGTATGTACGAGTATGCCTTTTTTCACATCTACAATACTCATTATAGATAAGCACCACCACACCCTTCACGTCTGCGCCTGACGCACGTTTCTAGACACATACACAACTAATGGCAGTGATTTTTCTTATAGCTTAGTATAATAGTCTCAACATTTGCATACACAAAGCCTTTTTGTGGGAGAAAACTGAAAAGAAAAATAGCTCAAGCTAAAAGCTGTCTAATAAAATCTAGGAGCTACAAGGGCCAGACAAATATCTAATTAGGCAATGTTTCATCATCATCATTTCAGCCGTAGGATGTCCACTATTGTCCACTGCTGAACATAGCCTCTCCCACAGATTTTCAAAGCGACTTCCTATCATGTCGGGAGAATTTTCAGTCAGTAGGTAGTTTAGAATAATCCGTAGAACTGAAGAAATAACAAAAATTGAGTTTGAACTGATTTGACCCAAAAACAGCTGATTTGTGTATGAATTTCCATAAGTCGTTCAACAAAGTTTATTGCTAGTTGGGTGTAAGTATAATAAGCCTCTTACGGTATACGAAACTTATACTCTTACGTCTCTCTTATAGCAAACAATTATGAATCACTTATAAACGGTGGTTATCATTGAAATACCTATGATTACAAAAAACATCATAAAAAAACAGATTGAAAAAATATATGCATTTGTGGTTAAAGATATTTATTTCTCAAAGAACAAAGTTCACTTATAGAGAATACAACATTTAGCTATTTCATGTAAGTACATATTGTACTGGTTTGGGTCCATTGATGTAACAGTTACGACGTATCTTAAATAAATAAATTTATAGATAAAGAATGGAAGTATTTTTTGCATTTCGGATTCATTTTAGGGACATCTTGTAAACCGTAGGGTCTGCTGTGAGTCAACATTGTGTTGAAGTTATTCAAGAATCGCCAACTAATATTAATATCAAAGAGCCTAAAAGTAATTAATTCACCTGCAGACTTCTTTTCTTGAAATTTCATAATGAAAATGATGGATGAACGAATTAAGAATAAAAATAACAAAGCACTACGTCCTCTCTAAAAACTTTTCAGCCTAAATTATGAAGCCTAATTTAGTCATTCAGTTTAATTAAAAACTTTACTCACACAAAATCCATGTAGGATACGTCAGGTAATCCGTCCGGCCAGAGCAGAAGACATGCAGTTTTCAAAGTTCCTTTTGACCTGGGAACAAAAACGAAATATATTTTTTCAATGAAGACTGGTGGAGACGCCACAGGTCGTTCGAATCGAATCCCGTCGCCAGCTCGAATCCCGGTCTTGCACCAATGGATTTTCCATTCGGAAAATTTATGTGCGCTATACTAGTGATCTAAACGGTGAAGGAAAACATCGTGAGAAACCAACACATTTTTCACACGTGCGAGATGTCACATGTCTTGGAAACTTCCTCAGGCGTACTAAAACTGATTCCTTCACCAGCGGTCATAAGCCCTTTTCAGGGCCTATTATCTACTAGGTTCAGCCCAAGAAAGAATCAGTGCACACGACAAGCAAGCAATTAAATACAATTTCATTATTTACTGTTAAGCAAAACTGAGTTAGGTATTTGATCATTTTCAAAACCAATCACATGCGATACTATGAAACTGCTGAATGAGCCCATTATCCTCTCTATTGGTAACATTTATAAAAAAAAAAAACATTATCCTTCCTTCTAGGTAGTACGGTAAAAAGGTCTTGTCAACTTCAACTCCAGGTACTATTTATAAGTTTTTGGCACACTATTGTAGCCAAAAAACGTATTCAATAACCGTTGCGCCATTATTACACGAAACAGCAATTTCCTGAACTCACCGCTCAATACCGTTATTTTATTGAACAAAATAAATATCATCTCCCTGCCTTTATCCCACTTCATGTGGGCTCGGCATTTTGAACTAAATAAATATACAATCCCTTTATTAGTTTCTATCCTTTTATTAGTTTATATATTATTAGGTTCTATCGGAATTACTGACATAATAATATTTCTTTAAACTAATTTAGTTTAGATAACTATCTCAAAAAAGCTCTGTCCAAAATAGAACTAAAACGACCTTATTTGAGATAGTTAGCTTAAGCTAAATCAATTTGTAATTCAGCAGTTATTCAAATGAGCTCTATCTACAACAGATGGAACTAAAGCGAGCTTATTTTATAGATCGATATAGTTTTTGATAGTCATCAAAAATTATATCGATTTGTAGAATTAATATCATTCTATATCAGTAATTCAAATAAACTCTATCTACAATAGATAGAACAAAAGCGAGCATATGTGAGATATAATTAGAATTAGAATTATTTATTTCAGTTAAAACAGCAAGCTTACAGTATATACTAAAGTTGCTCCTGTCTAAAATTAAAACTTAAATATACTCATAGCGAATTAAATATTTTACAAATGTTATCATTAAATAGCTCGACATGTTGGACCTCGTGTACATAGGCATTTAAAAGAGTGAGAGCTCTTAGCGTTGGCGCATTATGAGCGTGACGAGTTCGCGGTGTGTGGCAGGCGAACAGTTGATGTCGAAGGCGGCCACAGCGCACGTAATTGTCAAGCACACATAGTGGCATCATGCTCAAAGCGGTCAGATTATTCACTTTGTTTCGCAGAATAGGACAATAGTGTATAGCTAGCTGTTATTTTCTCCTTAGTTCCAGCGTATCCATAGTGACATCCTCTTAAAACTCCAGGCAACGGGATCCTTGAAGATGTTTAAGGTAGTCTTCACAAGCCTACATTTTGCATTTAGCGTCAGACAACTAGAATAATCCCGTTATCCATTTTTATGAGTTATGAAAATAAACAGTCCCTTAAAAGCTTAAGCCCGCTTTGACCCGCATAAAACATCTGGGCACTCTGACCCAACCCATATCATAATTTTATCACATCAAACGCATCAAAAATTTCATTACATTATTTCTATTGCTGTTTTCACCAAAATGAGAAAAAAAATATTCACGAATTTTATCCCCAAGCATGGTAGACATCCTCTCAGATCTCCAGGCGATCAGATCCTTGAAGATGTCTAAGGGTGTAGTAGTACGACCAAACATTTGGCACATGCCCACATGCCCATGCACATGCCCACAGGCGCTGGGCTTGCAACCTGTCACGTAAAATACTCACTAATGCAAAATAAAGCAAGTGCCAAAAGTTCTGACATGCCTCTGACTACCCCCCTTAGACATCTTCAAGGATCTGATCACCTGGAGTTCTGAAAGGATGTCTAGTATGTCAACCATTGTTGGGGATAAAAGTCGAGCCCGTTTCTTTCTTTTTCTGAAACACGAGTTACTGTTTTAGTGCTTTTAGTGTTTTTATTTCTCTGCACGATTTTCTGGCCTCTCTCATATATTGTACAACCCTTTTTATACTAACAGCTACGAGTTCCGAAATCGTATGCTACATATTGATGGATTTGAGACGCATGTGGACCTCATTTCAATATATTACACTATTCAAGGTTCTAGATCAAGTATAGGTACGTTTTCTCAACTGGATTTAGGTCAATATTGTGAACTTGGAAATAGATGTGGATTGAATACCTATTGTGGGCTACGGTAGGTATGCATCGTCTGTGTTTGCATCATCATGGGTGTAATTTAAGAGGCATAATATAGAAGTATCAACATTTTTATTGGATTGGAATGTCATCAAAAAGCAGTTGAATTGCTTTTAATCAAGCATACTGAATCACTTTTGCCTACAATCCTTCAGTTACGGCAGGTACTTCGGCAAATGCCATGGATGGAGGGATGCGCAAGCGTACCCACATCCCTAACCAAAGTCGTGATTAGGTACTTAGTTGGGTTTTTTCTTTATTTTAAATATTATTTTAGTTGGTAAGAGTCCGAGATAATTGTTCTGGCAGAGGATATCCATGAGGATTGCCTAACGTTAAAAATAGGTGCAGCGGCAGATTCGGTCGAGGATCTCTAGCGATACCGATGAAAATTGGAATAAATAGAGTTCTTTACCCAGAATAGCATATAGGCTACTTGTATCCAGGTACCACGCGAGCGAAATTGTGATTTTTCTGCCAACTTCTTTGCTCATCGTGAGGATTATAAGCAAATCGGGTAACTAGCATCACTCATCATCATAATAACTTCAGCTATAGGACTTCCACTGCTGAACATGGCCTCCCCCACAGATTTCCAGAGCGAACTCAGAGCGAATTCTTATCATATGGGGGGATTTGCCCGTACTCACGAGAATAGGGGACGCTGCTGCCCACCCCATAGTTTTTCTTCCCATAGTCGCCTCTTACGACATCCACGGATAGGTAGATAATATGGAAGGGCCTATTCAGCCACGGCAATCATTCATACTTATGTACATACCTGTATTCCTTTGTAGTGGAGTAGAGCAAGCAAGGTATAGCCAGCAGCATTCCGCTGAGCCAGATCACGGCAATCATGACGAGTGAGCATGTCTTTGACATCCGCGGCCGCATCGGCCTTACTATGGCTTGGTACCTTTGGATAGAATAATTTACTATTTAACTCATAATGTACCAAAAAACGTGACATCACGTAATTAAGGCTACTCATCACCATAACCATTACTCTGCATTTAATGATTTGCGTAATCTTTTTCTTTGGGATACCAAAAATAGATTTTGTGTCCTACTAATATTAATAATACGAAAGTTTATGAGGAAGTTTGGATGTTTGAGGTTCAATCAAGCCGTAACGACTCAAACGATTTTGATAACCTTGGAATAGATATATGGTTGGTAGAGATCCTACAGGACGGGTAGAGAGAGAGTGCAGAGTTTTTATTTACAGGAGTATAATATTTACAATAGGTACATGGGTAATTACAGAAAATAATAGATTTTAGTAAACACGATAAAGCACACGACCAGAGTAAAAGTAAAAGTAGTCTGACAGACCGTCGTCCGTCCGAATCAAACATTAATTCACTTGTTCGTCGCCATGCCAACTCAGAGGTATTTGAATGAGGCGGCGACGGAGTGATAGTGGCGGCGTAGCTCGCCACATATAGATGTTTAAGAATAAAGGTACCTAATATAGGCTACTTTTTATCAAGATACCACGCGAGCAAAGCCGCGGCCACAAGGTAGTAACAAAAAGTATGTTAGTGGTACCTTATTAGAAAGAAAGCATACGAAAAGACAAAACCAAACGTGCTTCTTAATTAGGCTCAAGGTAGGTGCAACTTGCAAGTTAAAACAATTTAATGTAATCCCACAAAATGAAAAAGCTTGCATTCTTATACTTATTCATATGAAAATGCTCATGTCTAAATTAACATTGTTATTTAACCTGCTACGTCTGTTTCTGAACAGCTGTGGCGACAGCTGTAAAAACATTTCAAATTAGGATTTTAAAAGCCCAATAAAAAACCTTTTTAACCGAGTTTTCAAGTAGGTGGGTAATTAATTTCATTTCAAAAGTTATAAAATTTTATTGTTTCTTTTATGATCTAGATGAAAAGCAAAGGTAAAGATACCTAATAGTCTTGTGGCTGGTGCTTAGACAAATTATCAAGTCTACCTAAGCACTTAAGGTAAAGTAAAAAGCATTTTTAGTGTTCCGTACCTCATTTGGAAAAAACGGAACCCTTATAGGATCACTTTGGTGTCCGTCTGTCTGTTCGTCTGTCTGTCGCATGTCGGTCTGTCAGTGTGTCTGTCTGTCGAAATTTATACCAACTATTAGTGCAGTATAAAAATCGAATTTGCATTAAGAAGATATGGCAATGAATGTCTATTTTTTTGTATGGAAATTACAAAAATGCAAAACCTCTACGGTACTTCCAGTTAGGTACCTCACAGTTCTGAAATTTGGAATGCTAATAGCTTTTGTGACATAAATTAAAAAATGGTAAAAGTCTAAAAATTATGAATTTCGACGTTTTTATTCCTAAATTGGATTGCGAAGTTTGTAGGAAAATGTGCGAGTTCTCGCACATGACCGTCTTAATTGTGATATAAGACACGTGACTGATTATCGTATCACTGATTATTTCTTGGTCATCCTGTATTAGGTCAGTGACCGCTGACCAGGTTGAGGTATGGTGGCCCTGAAAAGGGCCTATGACTGTCGGTAAAAGAAACAGTGTACTTAGAGGCTCCTTTAATGCACATGTCACATGTCTTCAAACTAGTATAGCGCACATATTTCAACTTACCAAATGGAATATATAAATTTATTATGTATATCAGTCTCTGGTACCCATAGTACAGGCTATGCCTAGTTTGGGATCAGTTGACCGTGTGAATATGTCCGAAAAAAAAAAAAAAAAACCATGAATCGGAAAGCGGGGCCACTACCACTCATGCCAATGCTCAATTTAAGAATGTACGTGGCCACATTTTTGGTCGCCCGACCAAGCTAGATTAGGCTATTAAACCTTTCAACTCTTTATCAAGTTAATTTACTCCGTTATTGCCTAGATATTAGGTTTAACGACTCCCATTCTGTACAGCCAATGCTTTGTACCTTAGGTTTTCAGGGAATTGTATTGACAAAAACAACCTTCAGACATATGTCTGCTTTATGTAACAGTACGTAGGTACATATTATGAGTGTATCCCATCTGGCCCGGTGACTTGGCCCGGCGCGCCTATAAGTTCAGTCCCTTTCATAGGTAGATGCATGTATTTAGTATTTCATAAATTACGAGGCGTATCCTCTTTTCTCACCTTACTGGGGACGATGGCACTTGATTTGTGTCATTTGGCCCGGTAAACACATCACCGGGCCAGTTAAAACTTTTTTTTCCCATGTGGCCCGGCGCCGGGCCAAGTCACCGGGCCCGATGGGATACACTCCATATTATTGATCGAGCGAGAGAACATCTCGCAAACAACTAGGCAAAATCTTTTTCAAAACTTATGTTTGTGTGTATATTTGTTAGAGCATACATTTCGAACTCAACCCGATCTGCATGGAATTTAGTAGGTCAACATGTTGTATTATCAAGACTTGCTGGTAGGAATATGAATAAAATCTACCGAGGGGTTGATAAGATATTGGGATCCAATATGGGGTAAAAAAGTAACAAAAATACAAGAAGTGGTGTGGTATACTCAAGAGCAAAACATCCTCACAAACTTTCACATTTTATAATATTAGTATAGTATGATTGGAAGTAGGATTCCGGTAAAAAGGCTGAAAAATTTATCCCTAGCTAATGGAACAATAAGTTCACAGTTATTGATTTACCTGTCGAATGATATGCCTGTGAGTGTGAACACGCTGGCCGCCACCGTCACGTTCGCTATAAAGTTGCTGAGCTGACAGTACCACACGCCGAAAACCCAGTCGCTGAAACAATACTCACGTTTTAAAATTTCACTTTGAAAGTACGTGGTTGCGTTGTTCACCAGCTTTTATGAAAATTATAAATTAAGGTTTAATGCCTGTAATATAAATGAAATCGTGGGCCGCTAATAGAAAACTATTTTACAACATGAGAGACATAAAAATAAAATATAAATATAAATATAAATATTCCGGACATATCACACACGATCAACTGATCCCAAACTAGGCATAGCCTGTACTATGGGTACCAGAGACTGGTATACATAATAGATATATAAATTTAACACCCAGACACAGAACAAACATCCGTGTTCATCACACAAATGTTTGTCCAGTTGCGGGAATCGAACCCGCGTCCTCTAGCGCAGAAGGCAGAGCTACTACCAACTGAGCTATGAGGCCAGTCTCAGACATGAGAGGTTATAGATGACGCACGCACGTCTTGAAATCCATAAATCAAGTTGACCCATAAATGAAATGTATTTTGTAAAATGCGCAAAAACTGCGCATTTTATCTGCACTCGTATGCCCAGAGTGGCAAGTATAGCAAATCCCCGAAAATTATTGTTTGAGTCGTACAAGGTTGGTCGCGTTGGAAATCTATGGGGGAGGCCTGTATTCAGCAGTGGACGTCCTACGGCTGAAATGATGATGATGATGAAGTTTGTTATGCTTATGCCTGTACCACACACAATACATAACACACCATAACATTTAAATCAAACGACCTGGATACATCTATTAATTACAAAGCTGCGATCATTTGAAGATCAATGCAAAGCTTCTGATAATGATTTCAAGGCTCTGTTTAAATATGAACAATAAGGCACGTGAATACGTCTCGTAACAATTGTTGTTCATTAACAACAGTAAATTGTTACAAAATATATCCGGCCTCGAAACTACTGAACAATAACATTTAATTGTCTCGGGGCGGTGGATTAACATACATCCAAAGACAAAGACAATTTTGCTCTGCCTCTAGACAGTTCAGGTATTTATCGATTCCGTCGATCGACTTGAAAGCTTCGAACAATAACTTCCATAAAACACGTGATATGAAACCACTTTCTAAGCTTTATGTACATGTTCGACTTTACCTTTTGCGTTATCATCAATATTTTGTAAGAATAAAAGTCCTTACTGACTGATTGATAAAGCATATTGATAATGCGTAGACGTTTACTGGGACAGGAATTTTGGAAATTCCCATACTAATGGGCCCAAAATGGAGATGCGATGGAATGGAAAACAAAAATGCTTTTTATTTTGGAAACAAAAATAATATCAACAAAAGGAGGGAACTTAGTGAAAACAAAACATTTTTTTTGCCGATCTTTCTTTATTATACCTGTTTTTTGGTGTTTTGGGTCAAATCCGTTCAAATGCATTTTTCTGATATTTGAGGTAGGTAGCAATCTGGATGCCGAACTTCTCGTTCTTTTAATAATTAGTATATAACAAATATATACAAAAACCCATTCATTGAAAATTTTGTTTATTTTCTATTCCCTAATATTCCTTCTTTTGGATAATACAATGAGTCCCTTCGGCACAGTAGAAAAGTTATGAATCACCTTGTACACAAATTTAATGGAAATTAATAAAAGAAAATGTTAATCGCGATAATCACCGGCTATAAAACACCAAATAACCCGCAGCAGTTGACTAAAAAACGGTTAAATGCAAATTGGACTACGTGAAATGAGTAATGAACAATTACCTACTCGTATTTAACACGCTCGCTGAATAAATTCGAAACGTTATCAGCGTCGTACTATTCATCATCATCATCATCATAATATTAGCCGTAGGATGTCCACTGCTGAATGAACATTGGCCTCCCTCACAGATTTCCAGGGTAACTCCATCATGTGGGAGGAATTTGCCCATATTCAACACGCTCTAGGCACGCGGGTTAGAGCGCAGTTAGACTGCCCATCCCCTAGCTTCTTTCCCTTAGTCGCCTCTTAAGACATCCACGGGAAGGTAGATTTTGAGGATCCTATTCTTCACCCGGGGCCACCACGGCCAATTCGTAGTCATAAAATAATATAGGCAATAACATATTTGCTGATCATGCAAACATTTTTCCCGCAGCGGGAATCGAACCCATGTCTCTTGTGTCTCAGACGGGAACTCGCCTGCTATGTCACCAGCTACCGATATTGCTACGGCGCTGCGGAACATTCCTTATTACCTGTGCAACATATAGAACATTCCAATAAATTATTTTTACCTGTGCAACATATAGATGAAGTTGAAGAGACAGTTGAGGGAAGCCATCATGAGGTCCGCAAACGAGAGATTCACCAGGAAATAGTTGGTGACTGTTCGCATTCTTCGATGTGCTGCGAAAAAGGAAAGCAAAATGAGTATATACTCTGAGTATTACTATCATCTTACTACAATTATGCGAAAGTTTGGATGGATGGATGGATGTTTGTTACTCAATCACGATAGAACGGCTGAACCGATCTGAATGAAAGGAGCCATTTAATTCTGGGCCTGGTCCATGTACACTACATAGAAAAATTAGGAAAAAATAGGAGATTACAAGAAAAATACAATTTCATTAATTTGAAGACAAATGCGTAGGTAAATCGTAAGTTTTTTACTATGTGAACACTATTTGAAGGCCGCCATGTTGGTTTATAAGTGGCGTTTGACATGACATTGACATATTTTTCATGTCATGTTGTTTGATTTGATGTTTTTGTTTTGTCAGATAAATGTAGGTTGTCAAAATGACATTTCACGCACGTCCATCCGCCATATTTTTGTAGCGCTGTGTGTTGCTCTCTTTGTCGAAGAAAATCTTAATGTACTAAGGTACATTAAGATTTTTAAATTGACTTCGATCTAAGGATCGAAATCAGTTATAATAAAATAACCGATTAAATACGTTTACTTTATTGCTTAGCCATATTTTAGAGTAGTGTACACAGTGCAGGCCCAGGCTCCATATATTGATGAAACGTCTCTTTTGGCACATCAATAGATTATAGTCTGGAATAGAACATATGCTTCTTTTTATCTAGGTACCACGCAGGTGAAGCCGCTGGCTAGTATCCAACTAAAAGTAAAAAGACAAAAGTTTGTTTGTTACCTATCAGCTTCGTAAATACAGAATAGGATGTAAGTACTGAGGTAACTTTTTACCCCAGTACCACGCGAGCGAAGCCGTGGGCGGAAAGTATTCAATATAACTAAAATATACTGCATCCCGAGAAATGCATTAAAGCTAAAATCGAATTATTATCACATATGAGTCGGAAAAGTGATTTTGACGCTCTGGCTTGCCCAGTGCAAATATTGTTTGTGGCCGGGACTGGACGCTTTGACCTCGTTCTCAAGGAGCTTTACGAAAGTAGCATTCTTTCTGAGCATGACTGTAGATACACATTATTTTAGCCGTAGGACGTCACTTGAAGAATCTGTTCTAGTATTCTGGCAAACATTCGATATCAATATAACACCCCAATTTTAGGGTTCCAAAATCCGATAAGGAACCCTTTTATTAAGCCGTTTCCGTCTATCCATTCATACCATAAAAAGGGCAAATGACCGTTTTTGAAAGAACCAGTGTGGAGAAAGGATTAAAAGTGCACCGCTTAGTGCACGAGAGGAACGACGGAACCTTTTTTCTCTAGCATTCGATAGTCGAGAATGCAGTGCAATGTCAAACAAAACTACTTAGAACATTTCAAACATGACCCATTTCCATTTGTTCGCATATTTTTTTTTTATCCAGTCACATGAAGACTCTGTTCTAGTATTCTGGCAAACATTCGATATCAATATAACACCCCATTTTTAGGGTTCCAAAATCCGATAAGGAACCCTTTTATTAAGCCGTTTCCGTCTATCCATTCATGCCATAAAAAGGACAAATGACCGTTTTTGAAAGAACCAGTTTGGTGAAAGGATTAAAAGTGCACCGCTTAGAGGTTCCTTTCGTGCACGAGAGGATCGACGGAACCTTTTTTCTCTGGCATTCGATAGTCGAGAATGCAGTGCAATGCCAAACAAAACTACTTAGAACTTCAAACTTGACCCATTACGTATCGTAAGCGTGACGGGCGACGGTGACGTAGTGTTGGAAGGCCCCCTGACGGACCAACGATATAGTGAAGTTGTGGGAAGTTGTCGGATGAAAAAGGCTCAAGACCGTTTGCCATGGCACTCTTTGGGGTAGGCCTAGTTAAAGCCGTGGACTTCGTCAGGCTAATGATGATGAAATTGGCTATCTACAAATCAATAAATGTTTTTGGTCCGAAGTCAATCCAAGATAAGAACATGCGATATACGTGTACCTATAAATTGCGTTCAAACTGCAAGATCATTTATCATTTATTACAAAATTACTTGAAAAACGGTGCCAGTCAGTGCTTTCGCAAAAACTGAGGTCATAGAATCAGAAGAGCGTCTATCAAATGTCTGAAAGTAACTTAGGCACTCGTATTTTTTGGTCGTCATGCGTGAGAGCAGATCGTATCTTTTCAACTTGCAAAGGTAATAAAAAAATATAAAATTCACAGTTTTAAGACAGATTTAAGACGTTTCAAAATGATTCATGAGATTTCAAATGGGGCTAATTTCAACAGTAATCAACTCGATTGCTTTTCGTGTCACTGGGTTTTTCTTGGTCATACTGCATTAGGTCAGGACCAGATTCAAATTCAAAATTCATTTAAATTCAAAATTCAAAATTCATTTATTCAGAACAAAGTACACAGGGAAACAGGTTACAGATTGAACGATGAGACTGCAAAAGTTATGAAAACTGAGTAGCAGCCTCAACGCCCTCCTCATTGACACAACATAGTTCTATATGTTTCAAAGATAAAGTAACTTAAAATGAAAAATAAAATAAAATAAACTATAATTATATAATATTATGAAACGCTAGGAAAGTGCATAATGTTAAAAGAAAATAGGTACAGTGCAAAAGAAAAACCATTGTAGGAATAAAAGTGCTTTGTTTGCGTGTGTAGGTGAGGGTGTTTGATTTTGGTGTGTGCGTGTGTGTGTGTGTGTATGTGGGAGTTTGTGTGCGAGCGGGTGTGTGCGTGTGCGTATGCATGTGTGAGTCTTTGAGTGTTATTTAGGCAGGGTTTATGTGTGTGTGTGCGTAAGCGTATGCGTGTGTGCGTGTGGGATTGAGTGTTATTGAGGCGGGGTTTGTGTGTGTGCGTGTGTATGCAAGCGTATGTATGTCTATGGGTGAAATAACTTGGGGAAGTCGGCGTTGAACGCCTGTATGTTTATTAGTAGGAGAATAGCCTTTATGGCCACAGTCCGACCTGAGATTGAAGTATGGTGGCCCTGAAATGGGCCAATGACCGTAAGTAAAAGAACCAGTGTTCAATCAGTGTTGAACCAGGGTTCAAGTACACCTTTTGGAGGTCGGCTTTCATGCACATATCTCCGGATTTTTAGGTTCTAGAACATGCCGGTTTCCATGCGATGTTTTCCTTCACCGTTTAAAAATACTAGCAGAACTCACATATATATTCCGATAGGAAAATTCATTGATGCTGACCTTTATTCGAACCCATGACCTTTTTAGATTGGAAGGTTGGGCCACAACCCCCACTCTACCACCGCTCTATCAATTAAACGGCTAGAGAACAGGCTATTCTTATTTCGTTGATAAAAATGTTCTTACCAGTAACAATCCATATAACGATAGCGTTCCCCCCGATAGCTATCGCCAACATCGCAGCGAACAAGCAGACCCAGGAATTGTGCGCCCACAGCGGCATGCTCAGCGTCGAGGGCACTGGGGTCGGACCCCGCGGCACAAGCAGCGTGGCTGCCCCCAGCATGCTGCGGTTGAAATCCATCTGCCATGTGTAGATCACCTGAAAATGCTGGATTTTAGAACCCACGTCTCAACGATTTATCCTAACAGACACATACATACTCCTGACCCCTCACTAGGGAACTACGACTACCATGGTACCACAACACCCAGACTCGGAATAAATATGTATTTGCAGATCATGCAAACATTTCTAATGCAGCGGGAATCAAATCCGTTTCAGACGGGCAAAGTTGAAGGAAAATGCAATTTTTCAGATGACAAATATCGCAAGCTGTTTTTAACACGGCTTTAGGATTAATCATAACAGAAAGCGATTCGCGCGATGAAAACATAATTAATCGAACTAATCACGTGAATTAATTGTTAAAGCTGTAGGCTAGTACATTAAATTTTAGTAAAATGACTATGTAGGTACATGATCTTTTTCATATTCGAATATTTTTTTAAAACAGTTAAAATTCACGCTTGGAAAAAGATAACAAAACAAAAGAATATCTGTGAAGGCGCGCTGCACGGCTTTCCATATATGAAACTTAAAAAGGCACCGAAAACAAAATTTACGAAAATTTAACTTAAAATGTAACTAAAAAGTGAAAAGAAGAAAATCTGTGAAGGCCCAGCACCGCATTCCACTTACAAAATTTAAAAGAAAAATACCAAGTTCATGCGGTTATCTTTGAAAGAGTTTCTAGTTGTTGAAAATATGTTTTAGAGAAGTTGGTTTGAACGAATAACGAGTCCTTTTTACTAAAAAAGTCCCTAAAGAGGGCGCTGTACTCGTCGTATAGTGTAATTCCGTAGTCTCATTTTTCGCAAATAATAAATGGAAACGATTCTAGTAATAAAACTTAGAAAGAAAAACACGCACAGACATAAGCTTTGAATTGTCTCGTTAAATTGCTCTGGCATGTAGCAATTAATTCTTTGATAGATTGTTCTAGTTTCTTGAATGAATTTCCTTAGTTATTCAGCAACAAACAAAAACAGTAGTTTTGTTTAATTATACACAGTAGAAAGGTTAGTAATCAAATGTTAGGTCCATAGTACAAGTCATTTTCGTCTTATTATTTAAATTTAAATAATTTAAAATTTAAATATTCCGGACATATCACACACGGTCAACTGATCCCAAACTAGGCATAGCCTGTACTATGGGTACCAGAGACTTATATACATAATACATAAATATTTAACACCCAGACACAGAAAAAACATCTGTATTCATCACACAAATGTTTGTCCTGTGCGGGAATCGAACCCGCAACCTCTAGCGCAGAAGGCAGAGTTACTACCAACTGAGCTATGATGCCAGTCGATTGCGATTATTGACACTCAAATGCGAGCGCTACAGCGCTATTTTAGACGAATTTGAACCATAAGTCCTTGAGAATGTCAACTTACCTCTCACCACCAAAACTAAATCTCAAAGTTGATGGTAGGTACGGGGGTCTGTAACAAAGGTGCCTCGGAAATTGCCAACATTTCACTAATAATCTGCAACTCAAGGATATTGTTGTAACAATGTAACAGTGCGGTCGATTCTATTGTTACATTTTCCTAAACTATCTTGCTTGCTTGTCGTGTTACTGATTCTTTCTTGGTCATCCTGTATTATGTCAGTGACTAGGTTGAAGTATGGTGGCCTTGAAAAGGGCCTATGACCGTCGGTCAGTGAAAGAATCAGTGTAGTGAAAGGATCAAAGTGCGATTTCGTGCACATAATTTTCACTAAAAACGGTATATTTACCATGATTTGTGAGTTTATTTGTTTGTAATAAAAGAATGAGAGCGAGGGTAGATAGATTAGATCCACCTGCAAAAACATTAGTTTACTCCTATGCGCCGATATTATGGGGACAAATAAACTCACAAATCATGGTAACTATCCTGTTTTTAGTGAAGATTGTGTTCTTATCTATGATATTGTCACCTTATGTTAGTTTCGGATAATGCAACCATGGACATAACATTATATGGATTAGCACGCGCATGCGTGCGCCATAAAATTCATTTAAATGCAACTAGAGGACACCATTGAAAACCTCCCCGCTCCTTTTGATGCCAATAAGGCAATATCGTTTATTATACTATAAAGTCCGGAATCATGCTCCTTTATTGAATTTTTGAGTTCTCACGGTTTTTATGAGCTTTGATATAATGTAAAAGGCATGATTTTGCTAAATACGTGAACATAACAAAAATAGGATTACGCATAGCTTTTGTAATCATGAGTTATGGTCATGAGTTCATAAAAAAATCCCATAGAATAAAGCACTTTCAGTTTTCCCGAATTTTCCAATTTTCCGGGAAACTTTTCTAAATTTTCTTCCCCTAAAACCTTATTCGGGCAATTGCGAAAAAAATTGCCTACTCGGTCCAGCCGTTCTCAAGAATGCGCTACCAGCGAACAGCATTTTTATTTATACAACGGTGTCATAATATGTATGCTTACCCGAAAGGGGCTTGTTCACCCAATTGGCAATAATGTTTGTTGTACGACTTTTAGAAATTTAACATTATTCAATATAAAAACTACAGCGGTGCCAGATCGACTACCGGTATATCGAAGTGTTGAAGTGTTTGTACAGTAAGGCCACCATGTCTATACGACTCCAGGACCAGAGCACAAATCCGACCCAATTGCAAAAAGAGGTGAGACAGGGAGACGTCATTTCTCCGAAACTGTTCACCTCTGCATTGGAGGATGTTTTCAAGCTTCTGCACTGGGACGGACATGAGATCAACATCAATGGCGAATACATCACTCACCTTCGATTCGCCGATGATATAGTCATAATGGCAGAATCGCTGGAGGACCTTGGTGCAATGCTCAGAGACCTCAGTACCGTCTCCCAACAGGTGGGTCTTAAAATGAACATGGGCAAGACAAATATCATGTCTAATGGTCATGTCGCCCCCATACCCGTAAATGTTGGGAACGATACCATTCAAGTTGTAGATCACTATGTCTATTTGGGTCAGACGATTCAACTAGGTAGGTCCAACTTCGACAAAGAGGTCAACCGACGAATCCAACTCGGATGGGCAGCGTTTGGGAAACTTCGTCATATCTTCTCGTCGGAGATACCGCAGAGCCTCAAGACGAAAGTGTACAATCAGTGCGTGTTGCCAGTGATGACATATGGCACTGAGACTTGGTCGTTAACTATTGGCCTCATACATAAGCTCAAAGTTGCACAACGGGCTATGGAGAGAGCTATGCTTGGAGTTTCACTACGCGATAAGATCAGAAATGAGGAAATCCGTAGAAGAACTAAGGTCACCGACATAGCTCTCAGAATTAGCAAGTTGAAGTGGCAGTGGGCAGGCCATATAGCTCGCAGAACCGATAACCGTTGGGGAGTAAAGGTTCTCGAATGGCGACCACGAACCGGGCGACGCAGTGTTGGAAGGCCCCCCACCCGATGGACCGACGACATTGTGAAGGTTGCGGGAAGTCGGTGGATGGAGAAGGCTCAAGACCGTTCGTCATGGAACTCTTTGGGGGAGGCCTATGTCCAGCAGTGGACTTCTACAGGTTGTTGATGATGATGATGATGAATATAAAAACTATGCAAAAATCAGCTGTTTTGGGGTCAAATCAGTTTAAACTCAATTATTCAGCTATTTTAGGAAGTAATTATGTCGAACCTATTTAAATGATCCTTCCGTCTTTTGAATAAAGTTAATTTTAAGTTTGACTTTTAGGAGTTATCTTTGAGCTATATCGCACATTCTGTAATCTGAGATCGCACACCCTCAAATGTCAATCTTAAATTGAATTTATTCATTTACAGGTTAGGCTATTTTTGAAACGAATTTTATATGATATTTCAAGGACATATTGCATGCCGTTAGAACACGGCTTATATTATACTGCTCCTAATCAATATATTCCCAAATATAGATAACCTACCGGCGAAATATTCTAAAGTTATATTATATTAGTTAAATGTCTGTGATCCAGCCGACCAAAGTGTCCGAAACACATTATACCTTTACTTCAGCCAAATTCAATGAAATTCTACAGTGAAATGTTTGTAAGCAAACGACCTTATTTAATCTAAAATTATCTAGTTTGCCGTTGATTTTGTTTAGTGGTATTTTTATATGAAAAAATATTTAAGCTACAACCCTTAAGGAAAAGCATTGGCTACTTAATCCGGGTACCTTACGAGAGAAGCTACGGGCAGTCCCTAGTATAAAATAACAAGACAGTATCATCTAGTGAAATCTTACAGATTAAGAAATTGAGCATTTTTTCAAATGCGTACTAGGTGTACGCGTTTGCAAAATGCTACATGTTTTACATTATATAAGGACATGCTTGCGCAGTGGCCACAAAAAAACACATCAAGGTTTTGAGGCGTACATCAAAGGCGTTGTATATATATTATGTAGCTAATAAAATTATAAGTACCTACGAAGAAACGCCTCATAACTCAGCGTTGAAATTAGATTGAATTCCAAAAGATAGACATAAAAATAATATTGCTTTTGTAATAGACTTATCCCAAAAAGTTATGGTCAATGAGATAAGACAGAATTCTTTATCACTACCAAGATACTGGCCTTAAATCGGCGGTTTTTATGTTATTCAGCGGCAAAAATGTCTAAGTTACTGATATTGTAGGAATTTAGCGTTTCCGTCATTATAATAACTTCAAATTCGAGAATCATTTTTTAAGCGTGTTACGTGTCCCGAACGGGGCTTATTCTAGCAGAAAAATAGTAGCGAGCTTTTTAAAATCTGCTGTTTTTGATTATTTATCATCTTTATAACTATTAATTGTTAAAACATTGCTACTAAAACAGCTGAATAATTGTGTTTGTACCAATTTGACCCAAAAACAGCTGAATTTTCTTTAGTGCTTTTTCAATGAAATATGGTTGAACTTCAAAAGGCGTAAAGTCACGCCTTAAAATCTTCGTCACCGAGTTGGGCACTGGCTCACACCAAGCAGCCCTAGATATTCACATAAAATAGAGTACGCAATATCTACTCACCTCAACGCCTTTTGATTCGTCCATGTTTTTGAAATCGTGGCTTTCATAGAACTTTTGACGTTCCAAACTGATGTTGTACATGATATCCATTTCTATTTGTTTAACTTCGCCATGATTAGTGAAGTTTTAATCGCGATCACGTTCTACGGTTCAGGGATTTCATAGTTATTAGCCTATCCGATTGCGAGTGGGGCCGAAAAGTGATTTGATATTACATTGCTACGCGGAGTGGATAATCACAACATGAACGTCAACAAAGATTAATTATATTTCTCGTTTCTAACAAGTATAGGATTGCTTTGATGAATATAAACTATTAGTTTTATCCCACACCTGGGACTTTTGCTATCCGCCACAAAAAGCGTATGTGGCACATTATCACTTTTGGGAAGTTTTGATTGTCACTATAGTCAATTAAATCCAAGTTCACCTATCTCTACCACTTCGCATTGTCTTGTTTTCGAACAACCTGAAACAAAAAAAGTGCTGACTCATTAAATAACCAAAGGTGTTGCAGAGTTTCATAAATAAATAAATATTCCGGACATATCACACACGGCCAACTGATCCCAAACTAGGCATAGCCTGTACTATGG
This sequence comes from Anticlea derivata, assembly GCA_947579855.1. Taxonomy (NCBI): domain Eukaryota; kingdom Metazoa; phylum Arthropoda; class Insecta; order Lepidoptera; family Geometridae; genus Anticlea; species Anticlea derivata. The sequence goes on from OX388264.1 coordinate 2,718,857, forward strand.
GTACCAGAGACTGATATACATAATAGATATATTTTCCACCCAGACACAGAACAAAATGTTATATTTTGGTAATAAAATATTGATGCTGTAGGTACCTACAGCAAAGATGATGAATAGTGTGGTGATGTTAGAAAGCTAAACGAACTCATTCGCCCTGAAATAATCCGCTGATATTTGATCTTTCCAAGTATAGAAGATTAACGTTCTAAAGACGCATTTTCACACTATGCGATACGACAAGATGGCATACGTGACACATGATAAAACCTAGGGAAGCAAAATAAGCGCGAAAAATACGCACTCCGCTGTCCTGCAAGAAAAGGTTGGTTATTAGCACTTGAACCCCCTCATTGAACATGCTAACGCAAACTGACTATTCTTATTAAACTTCTATTCAGGGGTTAGAAAAGTAAGTTGAGCGAAGTCACTTATCAACCTTGATTAAAATTAAGGGGTAAGGTATCGTTGTACCAGTGACTAATGCGCGAGGCGAGCAAGCGAAGCGAGCGTTCTGCGTCGGTAGCGGCTGCCGAAGCGCCAGAATGGTAAATGTATGTGGAACGTAGCGCTCCACAGTAAGTGGAGCGAAGTTACCTAATATCCGCCCAAATTAATAACTAGACTCCTTGAAGGGGAACTATTAATATTTTAATGTCTAAGGGGTCCAAGATAAGCGATTATGCGTGGACTCATCAGGGGGTTAAAAAAACGGTCTTGGCAGTATTATCGGGGCTCGGGTTTCACGAGCCATACGACACCGGTTTCGTCCTTGGTCGGGGTGTCCTTAGTCCCAGGCTTTCAAGGTCAAGGTTGGCAAACTTGATATAGCCCTTTTGCATGTTAAGATTGCGTGGTAACTAACGAACGTTGCTTTACGTGAAACATTGTCCCTGATGACGTTCTATTCATACGTCAATTGAATTACAAGTTGGACTAAAATAAAACTTGGGTTCTTGCAAGATTCTGGTTTTTATAGATTTGCGGCCGAGCTTTTATATGAATGAGGAAAGAAAGAAAGAACCAGCAACCTTTATCATGTCATCTTTCCATCTAGGGGCCGTCATCTTGAGCTTTCTTATGAGGCGCATTGTGAGAGACCACGTCTCTGTGCCGTATGTAATCACTGGTAGCGAACATTAGTCAAAAACTTTAGTTTTGAGGCACTGAGGTGTTTCGGTCGAAAAGACGCCGCGCAGTTTTCCGAACGCTTCCCAGCAGAATTTATGTCGCAAAACAACTAACACTAAACGTTTTCATAAAACTAAATAGTTCGCTTCGAACTGAGATCTCGCGATATCCGGTAAAAGTTGGTGTTTCGATGAAAGTTTTTTTTTTTTTTATTCTAAATAGGCTTACGTTTAGGTAGTCGAGGCAAACCTTTTAAAAAAATCATTTTTAGCATGTTCTAACTAATATCCAATATGAACTACGAAGTCACTGAAACTTTACCAAATAGGAACACACAGTTATACAGGTTTTCAAATGTTTCATTCAATCTCAAAAACCATATGGATAAAATCGTTTTTAAATGTATGATCAAGTTCTTTCATATGACACCTCACTACTTGTACTTAAAGATTATAACTTTTGAATACCCCTTCTTGGACCTCTTTATATGAACCCTTTGGGCGATTTAACTCATATTCTTATCAGCAAATGTTGAGACTTTTTGGCGGGAAGCGAAGTGATGTTGTGCTCTCAATTTATTTTACAAAACTAGTGTTAAATTGAATAATATTGTGTGATTATGGTGGTGTTTTGCGTCATATTGTTTGAGTAAAGCGCACAAGTGAAGTGAAATGAAATGATTGCGTACCTATATCGTCATTTTTCGAGTTGGCGCCAAGAGGTCCCTCGAGGTTTTATTAAAATAGCTACCATCATATCTTACTAAAACTGAACTTGACTTTACTTGACGGTGACTTGACGATGATTAACGAAAGAAAATGAAGAAGGTTATACAAATTATCAAGAAAAAATACACGTAAGACGTGGCGGTAAGGCCTAGATGCCATAGCTAGCCCGAAAGGGAAAATCATTAAAAAAAATAAACAGCAAATGTTGATAGTGCAGTCTGTTGACCTAAATTCCATGCAGATTGGACAGACAGTTCGAAAGTTATCAAATACACATACAAACATACAACGCCGATTCTTCCAAGTCGTTTGAGAGAGCTTCTCTCGTTTCGCTTTCTCGATCAATAATCCGGCTATTTCAGTTTGATATTGAACTAAGACGTACAATCTAACTTTAACTTAAACCTATGCCCACATCTACCCACGTCTAGGCCAACCCTTAGCAAACTAATATCTACTTCAAAATAATCCCCTAATTTATAAAACAGCTTTCAAATTCCAAGGGCTTAGATCCTGGTAGACCCTACAATCCATCCTCTTTTAGAATGTACACCATGGCTTAGGGGATACTGAGTGGAGAGAGCTCTCGACATTAATATTTGTCACGTAATATTCCCCAAGAATATAGTAACCAGCATAACGGCCGTAATATAGCGTTGCAGTGGGATTGTGGAAAAAATATCTGACGAAACCAACCAGTTGCTTGCTTGTCATGTCACTGGTACTTTCTTGGGCATTCTGCATTAAGGTCAGTGACCAAGTTGAGGTATGATGACCCTGAAAAGGACCACCAATGACCGATGGTGTAAGAATTAGTGTAAAAATGTCACGTCTTCGAATGTTTAGGTTCTTAGTTTGAGAGCACTAATATAACGCACACATTCTTATCGCATTCTGAATTGAAAGAAGAAAGAAAGAAAGAATTGGACATCCATTGGTGCACGACCGGTAATCGAACCCAAAACCTTTCGATCAGAAGGCGGGGTCACTACCTCCACTCCAGCAGCACCAGCTCGCAACAGTGAGATGGCCGGATTCGAAAGATTCATAATTGGGTTGCCGCTTTTTTACGATCGCTATAAATTGAATGGTTTATATTATAACCCAACCCATTTAAATTGGCTAGCGAGTTTAATTATGAGTTATAGTATTTTAAGAATATACCTTTGCCGAGTGAACATTATAAACAAGTTAGATTAGTCTACGAACAACATCCTGGTTTGAAACTTTATTATTATTATTTATATTGCGTCCCAATTCATTTTAGGGTACCTTAACTCATTTTTTCCGTATCTGGGTGATGTGGTACTATGGTACTCGTAGTTTCTGATGACACAGGAAATCCTGGTGTTGGGTCTGTTGTGTTATGTTATGTTGTAGTTTGTTTGAATGTGTATTTGTATTTTTAGTGGTAGCTATATCGTTCATATTTTTTGCTTTGTTTTTTCTGCTAGTGGGTATTTACGTGTCCGCATTTGAGGAGTGAGCAATATCTCATTCTCAAGTCCCTGAGGAATTCCGAGTACCTACCGCAAGAGCGAATCCGCGGTAAGCCACTATTTTACAATTAAAATAGCAATAATAAAACGAAATACATAGATATTGGATATTTTTCACATTTTTGCTTGTTTTTGCAGTATTTTTTAGATGTATTTTTACTCTTGTCTTATTACACGACTGCCCAGAAAGAAGGAAGTAATGTTTTTTTTAAGTTATTTCCAGCGGCAACGCGTTGTGCCCTGATAAGACGTAGCCTATGTCACTTTCCGGTTCTTTAGACAAACACACATTGGCATTTATATTAGTCAGGATTTCTGTATCTACAATAAGCCCCTTTTAGTGTACTATAAATATTTAAAGAACATCGTGAATTTCATGCAAAGCTTTTCAATCCACTATGTACAAAACCAGCATTTTCCGTTATCTTCAACAAAATTAATCCTAGAATATGTTTTTCATCAAAAGAATCCATAAGAAAAGCACTTGCCTGATATTTTTCCGATAGAAACGAAGCCTTTGCATAAAATAAGCTTAAAACCAGTGAAGAGAAGTTTCGCGGAGGATTGATTTCCTGAGTAATTTTTCTTTAAAGTATGATTGAAACTCATTGAACTAAATTATTCGAATCGACATAGACAGGTTTTACAATCTTCTCATCAACAGTATTTTTTTTTTTATTGTTTATTGATTGTTTATTGTTTATTGACATAAAGTAATAAGTACAGACATTGTATGATTTCCCTGACTCCTGAGCTAGGTAAGATAACCTGTGTTACAGAAGTCTGTGGTTATAGTAGTCTGTGGTATATAATGGTTATAGTTATGACATAAACAAGTACAGTATGTAGTTAACAGTTAGATTTAACTTGTAGATAAAGTTAATTTTTAAATTAGACTAAGGTACATTTTTATATAACTAATGTGGCTTGCAAGCGTACGACCTACCGTTTCCTATGAGCATTTGCAATACCAGAGGCATCACGCACCGTTGCCGACCCCGAAGCCCCTCCCCCCTGGCAACCTTACTCACCGCAGGAACACAACACTATTTGAAACAAATATTGTTATTTAGCTGCGATCTTCTGTAAGGCAGAGGTACCTCTCCAGGCGGGCTACTCCAATTTAGAACGAGAAAATCTCGCTGTGTCCTACCTCCTCCAAACTCCAATTTAAACATTTTCCGGTCCGGGTTCAAATGGTATTTACCATAGGTACTTTCGCCATATCCGTCTGTCGAACTGAACATAAATAAGACTCCTGTTTCCCAGGGGGGTAGGAGAAGACCACGGCTTTCCACATGGCACATGATCCTGACATCATCACATTCCTCACCAACGGTAATTGGTTTTCAGGACCACCATAGCTTGTGTGTCAAGTAAGCGTTTTCGCGTATTCAATTGAGTTAATAAAACTAGAGCATTTCCTCGACTTATTCAGAGACTTTTCACTATAAAAGTTACGCTAGCAATATTTTATTCACTCCAAATACTTCACGGTCTCAGCTCGAGCTTTGCCGAACTTTTCTGTTTATTGTATAACATTAGCGAGATTAAAAGTAAATTCTGAGATATTTCAAGTTAAGTAAACTTTCTTCAATGTTTCCGTATTATTTTTAAACGGTGACCGAGCGCGATCCTTTGGGTATAGCTATGCTATTTATACTATATACCCTTTGGAGAATATATTTAAAATGTATTTCAAAATGGTCCTTACGTCTGCTGATATAATTATGTCAATTTTGAGTTTGACATTTGAGGGCGTACATTATAGCTCAACGATATGGCAAGCCCCTTAAATACTCAAAATTGACTTTATTCAGGAGAGACACGAAACATTTTCAAATAAATTTCATATGATATATCTCACAACGTTTGAACAAGGATTTTTGGTGGAATACTTGTGGCGAGACTTGGTTGTCGGTCTGTCTGTCTGTCCACAACTGTGGTTAATTAGTAAATAACGGACCAATAAACGTTAGAAACTTGCCGTATCATCGTCGTTTTGTTTCAGGGTTTATAACTTCGCTCACAATCCCGCTCACAAATGACTATCCTAACTTATGGTAGTTTATACGGATTCAAACATTTTATTCCTCCTGGCTTTATTTACTTGGTAGTTGATAGCGTTTAAAGTCCCTTCTCTATCCCTAATTTCTATCCCTATTTTAGGATGTAGAAATGCAAAGAGCGAAATCATTGCAAAACTAACCATTATTAAATCACCTACTAGGTATAAGGATCCTTGTATAAGGATACAAGGGGATTCAGAATTCCGAAATCCGGGTGTTATTCTATCAAAAATAAGAACAATAAAAGTCCTAGTTTTTTTGTCGGTCTCCCAAATCAGATGATTTGGTCCTTTCATCATCTTTATAACTAATTATAAAACGTAAGGAAATTTTGATATCGATTCCACTACATAAAACAGCAGATTTTTTGCATAGTGTTTATTCAATGAATAATTTAGAATTTCCGAATGTCGTAGAACAAACTTTATAGCCATTTGGATGTAGAATAAGCCCCTTTCGGCAAAGTATAGATAGGAACTCTAAATTCTGTACTATAATTTTGTACATGCCCGACATGGCCCAGTCATCGTTGCACGAAAACCTTGTTATCGTAAATCACTGAACGAGACAGGTGATGGTATGCCACACGTTACTGACCCGCATAAATTAAATATGAACTAGGGTGTAATTCGGTGCATATTCGCTTTAGGGTGGATTCGACCAAACGCTATGTTATGCCAGAGTAACAATCTTAGAGACCTTAGAGAATTTTTTTTTAATTCACCTATTTGCGAGCCATGTCGCAGTCAGCTGGTCGGCCGCCGCCATTAAAATATTAATAAAGTATGTATAGCGATTTAAACTCGGATAGCAGAGTTGTTCTTGGGATAGCATTTGGTAAAACGAAAACAGGCTTACTATACCTAGAGTAATTCGTCATTTTATCATTTTATTTTATGTATATAAATTATTAATAATTATTATAATTAGCAATCGCCGTTCTAATTAAATTAAATAAATGACTAAATGGATAAGACTTATACTAGTTTGGTCGAATCCACCCTTAGTTGGCCACTGATTAATGATCATACAAGGAAATATGTCAGCGAGCCACGTGACTACGCACGTGACGAGGTTAGGCTGGTACCTACGAGCCAGAGGTATTGGTAATCTTCTCGCATCCTTTGTGGTTTAATTATGAGCATCACACCACACCGCCTTTGTATATCTGACCAACCCATCTAACAGGAATTCCTTACACAAAATATAAGGTTCGGTCGGGACCAAAGCTTGGTTACAAAGAACCGTTTGGTTACCGTAGATTTCGAGGCAATGATGTTTTATTTTGACTGCTTCTTTCACCGACGGTATTTTTTAAGCCCACCATACCTCAACCTGATCATTGAACTAATACAGGATGACCAAAAAATAATCAGTGATACAACAAGCAAGCAGTCTTATTGGTCTTTCAGTTAAGATCATTTTGGTAATGAAAGCACCTTAATTTATTTGAGGGATAAATTTCGCTAAGAGTGTTGAGAAGGCTATAAATTCCAGTTAGTCAAATAGTTGGGATAACAAGCTTAAAAGTAATTGTTCTAGATTAGTACTATGACTTTCAAAGTAATGGAGCACTTACACTCTTAGTTTACCCGTATTTTAAGCGAAGTGTGTTTTACTCGCCTCTCTCACTCTACAAATGACCTCATTCACAACACAATTGCTGGCACATTTGAATCTTTCTTTGGATTTTCCCTTAATAATTCTCCTTATTGTGACTTAAAGCTAGGCAGTTCGATGAAATCCACTGCTGAACATAGGCCCTCTACCAAAGACTGCCATGACGAACGATCTTGAGCCTTCTCCATTCACCGATTTCCCGCATTCTTCACAATATCGTTGTCCATAGGGTGAGGGTCTTTCTTTAATTGCATTGTCCAGCCTTACATACAATATAAGCTTTATAACTCAGTCAGGTTGAACAGCAATTAAAAAGGAAATATCACTTATTTAGAACGAGTGGGTCAGTATGAGTTGCGCAAAAGATAAAAAACAACTTAGAATACCAGGGTTAGAATCAAGTTACTAACGTTAATGCATAATAGAGAGCCTGTCACTAAAAATTTTTTTTTATATGCCTTATCTCATTATTTAAAGCGAAAAGATTAGTGCTAAAAGCCCCTAAGCAGTAACATAGCTTTATAAAAAAGTACATAGAAATAAAAAATAAAATAGACGCCGAACTGATAAAGACCTCGTTATTTTGTGAAAAATTTCATCGGGCTCTCATGAAACATTTATTACAAAGTTAAATCATGAGTTTCATGATAAAAATTGCTATACAACCAAATCCGCAGGCATGGCTATTATAGCCATCAATCTGACCCAACTTCCTAAAATTCTACTCATTCAGTGTGTATGTTGGGATAATTTTTCAATTTCAATCACGCTGGACCGATTTTAATTTAATTTAGAATAAATATATATACCCAATTATACCTGCATAAGAAGTACTTTTTATCGAAAAGCTGCGGAAAAAGGCTGGAATTTAAAAAAAAACTTGCATTAGGTACATACCTAGTCCTTGATATAAGATTTCGATTTGTTTTCTGTTTTTTTAGACACTTCTTTTATATAAAATCAGTCACTAACTTTATCGGCTCGATAACTCTCTTTCTGTAATTTTTTAACAACATAAGAAATATGTGGAATAATGGACATACTTTTTTCTCGTTAATAAAGTAAGTGAGTTATTATAAAAGAGGGAGAGTTTTTTAAAATATTGTTTTCACCATAATGAATGAGCAACGAAATAAATGAAACGTTATTCACTTTCAGTTTCCAGTTTACTATTAGTTATTCAATCCACCGTCAAATCATTTAAAGCACAGCTGAAGTTCAAGCCAAACTTCGAAATAGATCGCGGAGTCAGCCCACCGGGCACCAGGCGTCTGCCGTCGACGTGGGTTCAAATACGACTGAGAGCTCCAAACTCCATCGTGAAATTTTATGTCAGAATTGTGAGAGCAACTCACCTATATCTTTAAAAGAGTATTCAACTCACTGACTGACTGAATAACTTATCACGGAATCGCCTAAACTACAACGCCAACAAACTTGAAATTTGGCAAAGAGTTTTCTTAAGCACTGAAGGCACTCGCTAAGAACGAATTTTGCAAAATTCACCCCTTAAAGGGGGGTTCAACCCCTCAGGTTGCATGAAATGCATGGTTTTTCCTTAAGATTCTAACATAATCTTAATAAGACTGTTCTCACAGGGTTGAATGACTGTGTAGGTAATGGTTTCGGCAGAATACCAGCGTCTGCTGCAAAACAGTAGGCATAATGCTGAGCCGAAGCCATTTTGCTGCTGCAGCAAACATCACACCATTTTTACTTTCATTACTTTTCTCTTGTGTCTTTTATTGTAAGTACCTAATGTTTATTGTAAAATGTTGTGCAAATGTGTGTGTTTTGGTGGCAATTAAATAAATGTCTGTCTATGTCTATGTCTATGTTTTAAAATCAGCCCTTAGGGCGTGTAGATAGGGGATGTTAATATGGTTTTTTTTTTATCTATTAAGACATCTTTAACAAAAGCTAACGGCGTGTATCTTCTTTCTCTATTCTGTGACTCCACGCGAGTGAAACCGTGCTGGTACAGCTAGTCCTTCTTTATGGTTCGGCGCCCTTTTACGAGTATTTCAACCACTAATCGCTGAAGTTTGACTTCCTATGATTTGTGAAAGGTTCATTGCGATTAGAGAAAACTGCAGATGCGGAACAATACTGATGTAGGTAGCTGTGATAGATAGAAATCTTCTTCTTCTTCCTGCCCTTGTCCCACATTATGTGGGGTCGGCACAACATGTTTTCTTCTTCAACTCTCTTCTGTTAGCCGTCATCTCCGCACTCACATCTTTCTTACTCATGTCATCTTTAATACAATCCATCCATCTTTTCTTCGGTCTTCCTCTAGTCTTATATCCATGCACATTCATACCTAACGCTCTTCTCGTTACATGACTTTCATCCCTCCTCATGACATGCCCATACCATGCTAACCTATTACTGCTCAACTTTTTTGATAGAAATATTAAAACATAATACGTGCAAGCGCATACAACGTATAACAGGACCAAAAACAGCTTATTAAAAAAGTTCGTGAAAAACCAACTTATGATTATTTTCGCTAGGATCGATTTTTTTTGTATTTCAATTATTGAGACCCTTACGGGTAGTGTACTAGTTTATTAAAGGCTTCACTTTATGAATACAACATTGCGGGAAGTCGGTGGATGGAAAAGGCTCATGACCGTTTGTCATGGCACTCATTGGGGGGGGGGGGGGGGGGGGGGGGGGGGGGGTTGGGGAGGGCGCTATATCTACCAGTAGAGTTATAGAGGCTGATGATGTAATAATAATTTGTTATCATTAATGACTTAATTTCGTCGTACGTGATGTATATTGGCTCCTAGGCGTAGCGGTTCGTGGTTGGCGTATCATTTCACAAGGAGCAATCTGTGGTGCTATTGTATTTTACTCTTTCTTCTTGAGTGGATCTGGGGACCTGAGGACCTGGAAACCTCGAGGCCTGGTGACCTGGAGACCTAGGGTCCTCAAGACCTGGGTACCTGAGAACGTGGGGAAATGAAGCTCTGGGTACCTGGGGACTTTGGGTGTTGGGGATTTATACACTGCGAGGTGCAAGTGAAACCGCAAGCACAGCTTGTTATTAGAATCAAAAAATATCTATTACCAATCTAGACTAAACTAATATAAACTAACTAATTTAACTAAGGTAAACAATAATTTATCGGTTAAAATCACGCCTAAGCTAACTTCGAATTTGCTACCTCTATGGTTAGGTAGGTACTACGAGGCTACGGGAGTTCGTAGCACAAATACTGGCGCTCAAACATAGGTCTTACAATAATTCTACTCGTAGTAGTTACTCGTACTACGAGTAAGTCTTAGGAGGAGGGCACAGCGAGATTTTCTCGTTCTGAATTGGAGCAGCCCGCCTGGGGAGGTACCTCCGCCTTACATAAGGTCGCAGCCAAATAACATTATTTGTTTCAAATAGTTTTGTGTTCCTGCGATGAGTAAGGTTGCCAGAGCTCTTTAGGGGGGGAGGGGGTTCGGGGTCGACAACGCGTGCGTGATGCCTCTGGTATTGCAAGCGCTCATAGGCTACGGTAACCGCTTACCAACAGGTGGGCCATATGCTTGTTTGCCACTTCAGTAGTATAAAAAAAAAAAAAAGTTACGAAGATACAGATAAGATCTGTAGAACAGTGTTTGGATTGAATGTGATTTCACACCATAACCGCTGAACCGGTTATATTGAAATAGCTATAGATAATGATAATGCTCAGACACCTCAGTACCGTTTCTCGACAGGTGGGTCTTAAAATGAACATGGGCAAGACTAATATCATGTCCAATGCTCATGCACCCATGCCGGTACAAGTTGGGAACGATACCATTCAAGTTGTAGACCACTATGTCTATTTGGGTCAGACGATTCAACAAGGTAGGTCCAACTTCTGTCCAACTGGCAAGGTAGGTCCAACTGGCCTCATAGCTCAGTTGGTAGTAACTCTGCCTTCTGCGCTAGAGGTAGCGGGTTCGATTCCCGCTCTGGACAAACATTTGTGACTAACACAGATGTTTGTTCTGTGTCTGGGTGTTAAATATATATCTATTAAGTATATCAGTCTCTGGTACCCATAGTACAGGCTATGCCTAGTTTGGGATCAGTTGACCGTGTGTGATATAAAAAAAAAAAAAAAAAAAAAACTTCGACAAAGAGGTCAACCGACGAATCCAACTCGGATGGGCAGCGTTTGGGAAACTTCGTCATATCTTCTCGTCACAGATACCGCAGAGCCTCAAAACGAAAGTCTACAATCAGTGCATGTTGCCAGTGATGACTTATGTCACTGAGACTTGGTCGTTAACCAATAGGCCTCACATACAAGCTCAAAGTCGCGCAACGGGCTATGGAGAGAGCTATGCTTGGAGTTTCACTACGCGATAAGATCAGAAATGAGGAAATCCGTAGAAGAACTAAGGTCACCGACATAGCTCTCAGAATTAGCAAGTTGAAGTGGCAGTGGGCAGGCCATATAGCTTGCAGAACCGACAACCGTTGGGGAGTAAAGGTTCTCGAATGGCGACCACGAACCGGGCGACGCAGTGTTGGAAGGCCCCCCACCCGATGGACCGATGACATTGTGAAGGTTGCGGGAAGTCGGTGGATGGAGAAGGCTCAAGATCGTTCGTCATGAAACTCTTTGGGGGAGGCCTATGTCCACCAGTGGACTTCTACAGGCTGATGATGATGATGAGCTATAGATATCCCTGGTATGTACGACATAGGCGAGGTGAAGCGTAATCCCGAAAGGGGCTTATTAACTTACACAAAAAGAAACTAAAGGTGTTACCGGAAAAAGTCTGCATTTCTGATGTTTTTATAATTTTTTTACAGACCTTGTTTAAGTTTGCTATTTTTGAGAAGTTTAATTTTTTTATAAAGTTGGAGCAGCGAGCGTTCATGTTTAACAATTAATAAGTCAGCATCAGTTTCTTATTGATTGTTGGTTAACAAGAAGGTGGTAGGAGGTAGGTAGGTAGGTAACATGGTTGAACAAAATAAATAACCTAAATAATTAGCTTATCTCGCATGGTACTTATGATAAAACGCACATCAAACAGTTGCACGCATAGTCCTGCCCCAAACTATAATGCCCGTATCGTGTGGGTATAAGGAATAACAAGTACAGTCACCTACACTAAGATTTTTAATTTTCAAAATGACGCCACAAAACGGATGAAAACACAGTAAAGTTTAAAGTCGTTATTTCTAGTACTGTGCCATCATTTTGAAACTAAGGAAATGAAAGGCAGGCGACAGTACTATGGTACTAACAACACCCATACCCGGAACGAAAACCCGCTATGCCGTGAAAATCGAATCCACCACCGGCCTCACAGGGCACTCAACCCTCCCGCCACTGAGGTCATACACATCTAAAATCATGGCCATGGCTGGTAAATATGTGGGCGGGCTTTACACAAGGAAGCTTTAACTAGAATTTAATTTAAGTTCAACGCTTTCGTTTCAAAATTTGCTTCCGAAAAGTTATAATTGGGAGTTACACAATGAGCGACACTTGATATTTTATATTTATAGAGTAGAGTTGGAAAGTCTGCTTACTTTATTCAGCTAATTATTATTTCAGGCTCTCCATGTCCCACTGCAGGGCAAAGGCCGCCTCCCATTTCTTCAATTTTGTACGGTCTCGTGCATTGTTGGCAGTTGATCTTCTTGAGTTGAGTTGTCTTCATCTTCATCTGCAGCACTTCATTTGCTTTCCTCATTCTTAAGTCAGTAAAATAATTCCTCTGTTTCTCAATTTCTCTTCTTTAAATATTTTATATCCTTTTTTTGTTTAATTTCTTTGTGGTACCCGGGCATTATTATTATTAATTACCTCTATTTTAATTTTGCATTTCTGTTATAATTTATATATATTTATACTAAATAGTGTTTAATTGGTTTAAACTTGCTCAAGCTAATAAGCATGAGGACCTGTATCGTGGCGCAACTTGGTTCCAACGGAAGATCAGCGTTGTGTTACTCTCTAGGTAACACAACAACATGCTGAGTTGGATGCCAGTTTGTGGCATATTAGTAGGTAGTATATAAGTTTAGATTAAGTGCTTTTGTAGTTTGTGTACCTACCTGTGCTACAAATAAAATTATTTTATTTCTTTTCTTTCTTTCTTTCTTGATTGTTTATTTTTATGAAGTAGAGTTTACTTACTACTTGTCGTGTCACACGTGTTGTACGTGTAGTGATTTCTTGGTCATACTGTTTCAGTTCAGTGACCAAGCTGAGGTATGGTGGAACTGAAAAGGGCCTATGACCGTCGGTGAAAGAATTAATGTGGTGAAAGGATTCAAATGTGAAAGGATTAAAGTGGAACTCTAGAGAATCCTTTCGTGCCCTTTCGTGCCCTGATTCTCTAGAGTTTTCGAGTCTTCGAATTTTATGTAAACCAAAATATATTGCACTAATGATAATAATTGCGATCACTACGGCTACTAAATACGGGTGTCATAACAAGCCGGACTGGGCTTTGGATACAAGAGGAAAATGAGACTGAAGTTTCAGAATCCCCTCTAAAGAGGATTCTTAAAGGGGATTATGGGACTTTATATGGATACCTATGTTGGCAGTTTCACCTTTTGTTATAATCCGTTACTAGAAAATCTGTTGAAGAACCAAGATAACCGACATTTGTAGTTTTCAGAATTACTAGATAGATAGATACATTATTTATTTGACACACACAAATACAGCACAGACAGAGATAATAGCAAACGGAAGAAACAACAGTAGGTAGGTAACAAACACAAAAAATAAGATAAAGCGTAGGTACTTAGTAGGTAGGCAGGTTAACAGTAAAATTTAGACTAATACAAGTAACAATTCAACATACACAAGAGAGACAGTAAAAACTACAAGTAAAAACCACCACACAAAAACAAAACAATTTAAAGATCCACGTCTGGGTTTTGTTGTGTCATGGCACTCCGTAGTATCTGACTTACGACACAGGTGATAACCCTCTTGGCTATAAATACAAATACAAATAAATTTATTTACCGAAAGTTAACAAATAGCAATGAACAAGTTACTAGGACTAGCTTGTATCGCGGGATCAAATATCAGGCTTATTTTGTTAAAAAATAATTGTAGATCTGGAAATAAAAATAAAGTTTCATAAAGTGTCCCCGAGTTGATTGAGAGTCCTTTCAGTTGATAAGATAGCGTCACTCTCCGCAAAATGTCTCAAGTCTCAGACATTTGTTATTATTTCTTGAGAGGGAATTTAAGTTACTTACACCTTAAATAACGTAATGACGACAGCTATTAGGGTTGTGCTACACATACCATACCTGTTGATCGGTTTTTCAAAAGATAAAAGCATGCCAGGTACTATAGGTAGGTATTATAAATATACGGATATATTGAATAGACGGATCTCTACATCGAATTTTTATGAAAGCTCCAAGTATTTTTTGATTGTGAATAAGGGGAACTACACTTCTGCCAAATTCAATGTGTTTTTTGAAGCAAATCGCGCTTATTTTATACATCTTGCTTTGCGTTGAGTTTTTGATAGAATCGAATCGAAAAGGATATCAATGTACAATAATGGAATAATCTCAAATCAAATGCAAATTTTGCCCAAATATACACCAAAAAAGACGGTCAAGTGCGAGAACTCGCGCCCTGAAGGTTCCGTTCCAATTGAATCCCGGTTGTGCACCAGTGGTTATGGTCAGAAAATAAAAATTCTAAGTGTAGGAATTGACAAACTTATATTTGCGGTCTACAAATATAACTTTGTTTCCTAAAAAACTTCGAAATTCCTCAATTTCAGACTTATCCCTTTAATTGTGTTACAAAAGCTCCTAGCATTCCAAATTTCAGAATGGTGAGGTAACTGGAAGTACCCTAGAGGTTTTTCATTGAAGCCATTTCCATACAAAAATTATACATTCATTGGGATCATTCCGAAAATCCCCCGTGCACTGGCCCCGCGTGGGGGATTTCAGGATTTTTTTTCCTGTTTTCCCAAAATCATTTAGAGCGTCCTCGTGGGGGATTTCAGGAAAAACAGATTCCGGAAATCCCCCAAATCGCTCGAGAATATAAAATAAATTAGTTCGTAACACCTTTGAACACTTCACTAGCCCTGGGCAAATAAAGCCATAATAGTAAATTTTATCAAAAACAAGCATCACATACGGATTTAAGCTTGTCTATGAGAATAACCAAGTTTTTTTTAATTATGGACCTTACTTCATGTTGTTTTGCAAAATCTTCAGATACATGGTCTCATCAAAGCCATCTATCGCCCTTTGTAAAACTTCCTTTTATCTGTAGAGTTGAGCGGGGTGCCACTAACCCGGCAGCAGGGACATGTTAAAGGTTGTTACGAACAAACTTATTTTATATGCTCGAGCGATGTGGGGGATTCCTGGAATCTGTTTTCCTGAAATCCCCCACGAGACCGCTCGATTTGATTTGGGGGGAACCGGGTAAAAAAATCCTGAAATCCCCACGTGGGGGCAGGGCATGGGGGATTTCCGAAATAATCCATTCATTGCCATATCTTTTTAATACATTAAGCTTTGATTTGTATACGGCACCATAAGCCCACAGACTAAAATAGATGGTATAAATTTCAAGTTGATACCTTTACCCGTTTCTGAGAAAAAGGGTCTTGACAGACGGACAGACAGACAGACAGACGGACAACAAAGTGATCCTATAAGGGTTCCGTTTTATCAAATGAGGTAAGTTCGGGCGGTTTAATAAAAATTATCACATTGAATTTGACTGAAGTATGATTTAATATATTCATTTAAAAATAAATTGTAAGCTTTATAAAATAAAAGGTAGAACGGAATGTTACGCAATAACGTGTTACTCGTCGCTTCGGAAAAATATTTTTAATCTCTTCCCACTCGCATGCAATTTAGAAAATGATTCAGTCTATTGTTATCATATAGAAGATAGAAAGAAAGAAAGAAGGAAAGAAAATACTTATATTCGTAGCATTAACCTTAAAATTACCCAACACCTTATGGATTAAACTATACAAACTAAGACTAAGAAAGAGAAAGAAAGAAAACTTAAATGCTACGAAAAGGCGTCCGACTCAGCATTATGTTGTGATAGCCATTGAACATGGCCATCACAACGCTGATCTTCCGTCGGAACCAGAAACCAAACACGTCACGTACACTAACACGATACATACATAAAGAAAACACGAAGCACAAAAAGGTAACTAACATTTACAATACAAAATATACAACAACATTTGGAACACACAAAACTAAAACAAACAATTAAAAAATTATAGTAGACAGTAGTAGATAGATGGATAGAATACATTAAATTTATTCATAAAAACTGTACACAACAACAACAACAGACAGACACTTACACAAATCCATAGCAGTAGATACGCGAGGCGTGAGATAACAAGTGTAGGTAGTGTAGGTGTAGCGCTGCCATTTTATATTATTTTATTTATTTGGGTAAACAAACAGTGACACAATAAAACCTAAGCTGTAACTTAAATGGTAAAAGAACAGATAATTGTGACACCAACACCGTCAACCACGGATTACATAAATATATTATTTGTATGGAATAAATAGCAAAGGATAGTTAAATTCTTAGATTAGGTATCTACATAGATTTTAGAATTTCAAGTAATAGCTTTTTAAATGTACTAGCTCGTGTTGCCGCTATATCTAGAGAGTTGAAATTATTGTTAAAGGAATCAACAAGCCGGAATAAGGGTGAACGTTTACCAACATTGGTACGGCATCGAGTTGTGTAGAACATACGACATAGATTGCATGTACATAATTGTACGAAAACCTGAAGCATGTGCTGGTAACGAATTAACAGCGCGGATTATCAGTTCAGGGCTGCAGTGACTCAATTTAATTTTAACGCAATTAATAATAATGAACAAAATATAAATAAGTCATACAGTATGGCATTCCTGACCCCATATTAGCATCTCCTATCCTGTGTTGTGGTTATCAGAAACTACGAGTACCGTGGCAGACCACAACACAGATCAGGAACAAATTTTTGTAGACAATGCAAAAATTTGTACCGTTACGGGAATCGAACTTGAAACTCTTTCGTCCCATTCAGGCACTCGTCTACTACTCCAGAGAAGTCGTCAAATTATATTTCTCGTAATGCAAATTGTTTGAGATTTTCGTGTAGGTACCTACAATAAAAATTACATAGAATTTCATACAACTTTCACCATTAGAGCGGCGAACTCCAAATTGTCATGACTTTGTAAACGACTCCCATAATTGCTGCGTGCCGTTTCTGCGACAGACAATATGAATTTAATAACGTCAACCCAAAATAAAATCTGTTTCAACCATCTTTGAAATTAAAATGTTATGTGATGATTACATTTTTATTCAGCTTTGTTAGAGGCAAATAGGGCTGAAAATTAAACATGCATTTAGTTTGATTTTCAAAGGGATTGCCTTGATTCAATGCATAGGAACGACCTCGACACCGGCCTACTTAGATCAGATGGTAAGAGTCGGTAGCGTTTGATCTATTATATTTCTCACGTCTTTTGAATAAAGTTAATTTTGGGTTTGACTTTTAGGAGCCTTTTGATATCGTTGAGCTATATCGCACACCCTCAAATTTCAAACTCAAAATTGATTTTAATCAGTAGAGGTAAGGATCTTTTTGAAACAAATCTAAGATGATATATCAAGGTCATATTGCATGCTGTTTGAATACGGCTTAATCCCGAGTAAGAGCAGACTTAGCACCAGTTTGGATATTCAAAACTCCAGCGAGTCCTTCGCGTGACCGACTCTCTAGGAAAAATTATATGCTGTAATTGGGTTCTAGCCCTTCTCAACTAATCTCTTTAAGTCCATTGAGATTCTGCCCTGAGCCTAGCTTTAGTCTCACACTCAAGAAATCCGACAGATCCTTTGCATAGAATAATCGTAACTTTAGAGAGACACCTGTTTGAACTAATTTAATTTACTCTGGCGTCGGTCGGTCTTCGAGATTTTGTATTCTTGACGACAATTTTGACCTCTGTCATTTATGTTTATTATAAACTGACGTGAATCACAAATTGTATTAGGTATTGGTAAAGTAAAATCAGTAAATATCTTCTTTCTCGTGACACTGATTTTCCAGGTGTGTGACCAGGTATCGTGGCCGTGAAAAGGGCCTCCGGTGAATGAATCAGTGTGGTAAAAAGATAAAAGTGCCTTTTAGAGGATATTTATCAGAAACAGGATTCGTTTACTCATTAAAAAAAAATATTCAATAATTGTGAATATTTTGTAATTAAACTTGAGCATGTTTGAGCGATTCAATTCCTTTTAGAATAGAATAGAATAGAATATACGTTTATTTAATAACATACACACGAAAACACAAAACAGACATGGGGACATATAATACAAGGTATAGTAAAAACACAAATGACAACAAAGAATAAACATAAGGACACCTGCCCACCTTATAGGCATCCACCTGTAGCCAGTAGGTGCGAACCAGTCTCGCTCTGTGTCGGGTGCAGCCAAACAGGCCCTGACTCAGCTTATTGCTGCTTTACATGACAAAATGCCATGAAAAGCAGCTCTGGTTTTCAGGCAGGACCTTGAGTAGTTACGTCACATATAAAAAAATAGAAAAGATACAGAAGAAAAAACAAGTAAAAAGAACGCTATATTGTATACACTTATAAGAGGTAGGTCGAAAAGCCTGTAAATAAATAAAGAGCAAATATATTAGAATAAAAAATAAAATAAAAAAATAAAAAATTAAGTTAAAACGTATATTACTAAGTTTGTTATTCAATTCTCATTAGCAGGGTAAAGGTATCATCCTAATTTGTTCTGCCTGGCGCGGCGGCTTGCGCGACAAAACCGATTTGTCAGCTAATTTAGGCTCGGAACTAATCCCGATGAGGATTTTTATTTTAGGGATTACGTTCTCGGTACCTGGCCGCAAGAGGGTTCGGTCCCCGTGTGGACGCTAGGCTTGTAATAGCTACAGCTAGTTTAGCATTAAAATACAATAAACGTAATTTCTGAAGAGCACCTGTTGGGCTTAATTTAATTTCAGGCCGGTTATACAAGGTGATTCATAATATGTATGCTATCCCGAAAGGGGCTTACTCTACATCCAATCGACTTTTGGAAATTTGACATTTTTCATTGAAAAAACTCTATGTAAAAATCAGCTGGTTTGGGGTCAAATCAGTTCAAACTCAATGAATCAGCGGTTTTAGGTAGCAATCTTGATGTCCTACTTCTTGTACGTTTAGGAATTAGTTATAAAGATCATAAAAATATAAAAAAACAGCTTATTTGATAAATATCGGGATTTTTTTAAATAATGATGTTTTTTCGGCTATTATTTTTTCTTTATAGAATAACCCGCAGAGACAGTGCTCTTTAGGGGGGGAGGGGTTCGGCAGGCCATGCATTAGCAATGCTCCAGGTGTTGCTGATGTCAATAGGCGACGGTAACCACTTACCATCAGGTGGGCGTAAGCCTGTTTGCTTCCGTATAACATAAAAAAAACCCTTTTAAGGACGATATACATGTTCTGAATCACCATGTATACAAAGTTATATCGTGTTGTTGAATGGTCCAACTTCGGTGTTGTCTTGACGAGTGGAAAATATCCGCAGTGAGCTCACGTGGCTTTATGGCCCAGCCACTCTTGACAGCCCCGAGAGGCTAAATTCCGTCTTTACTATCATTTTATGCTGATGCCACGCTAACATTACGTTTGTACTGTTATTTGAAGGGATTATTGCCGTTTACTGCACTTACTTCAACTGGTTGCGTAGCTAGGTCCTGTATCCCGTTATCATCATCATTTCAACTATCGTCCCTCCCTCCCCCTTCCACCACCGGACAAGCAGACGCACAGGTAAATACCACCCTTACCTGGTCGACATACCACAGTGTCGAACGAAACGTTTCTGCTCCACTTTTATTATAAGTACTGCCAAAGAGTGGAATGATCTGCCTGCGTCTGTTTTTCCGAAAGAGTAGGCCACATCTCACTTGCAAAAGTGAGTTGGTGGCCAAACGCCTTACCATTCATTATCAATAAAAAAAAATGAAAAACAAAAATCATCTCCCATAGGATGCCATCATTTGCCACCATAAATTACGATGAGAATAATATAATTTTGTCGTCATTCGGACGTAAAAAATAGGATCTCATTCCAATTATTTGTATTGCCTATTTACCTTGAAGCAATAAATGTCTCTGTGTGAAATAAGTACCTACCTAGTACGTACTAAGAATTTTTGTATTATAATTGTATGCTGCAATGAACGCATAAATGAAAAAAAAAAGAATTGAAACAAATAGATTAGGGTGATGTAATAGTAACATGGTGGTATTGGTCGCGTCATGTAAAAAGAACGCTGGTGGTTAAGCTGCGCAATGGCAATTTATCGGTCTATTTGGTGATATGAGGTGCGGAAAGCAAAGGTCGACTGACGAACCAATGGCGCACCGGCAAGCATGCGGCGCATGACCCGCCCGCCCCGCGCCGCACCTCATACCACCAAATAGACCGATAAATCGCCATTGCGCCGCTTGACCGCCACCGTTCTTTTTACATGACGCGACCTTTACTAGTTATATTAATATGCAATACAAGATTTGTTCGATGTGTGTGTACCATACAAATGTGTAGCAGTGGGGTCTAATTAAGGTGAGTTAGTTGAGGCGTGTGTGTAGTTTGACCCTTAGTAATTGCGAAGCCTGTAAACAGAAACTACGTCTACGGTGTCTCATCTGTATGTAATTGATTTAACGTACCTAATTAATTTTAATTGATTTAAGCGAGGTAGGGCACAGCGAGACTTCCTTGCTCTGAATTGGAGTAGCCCGCCTGTACATCCGCCTTACAGTACAGAAGATCGCAGTCAAATAACATTATTTGTTACCATTGTGTTCCTGTGGTGGCTAAGGTTGCCAGAGCTCTTTAAGTGGGGGGGGGTCGGCTACGAACCAAATCCAATGGCTAGAATGATGATGATGAGTTTTTATTATAAATATTTTAATAGTGTCGTGGTGCTGTTTAATTGTTTGTTTGTTTGCTGGATAATTGTAGAAAATAAACATACACAGAGCAGCTTAGTGAAGTTATTTTAAAGGTAAGGCGCAATTATTACGTCTTAAATACGTGAGTAGTTAGATCCTTAGAGAAATATTGAGAGAAACTATAAAAACAAACAAACGTGGGACGATGTTTATCTTCTTTCTATATAAATCATTACTAGCTTGTGCCCACGGCTTCGCTCGCGTGGTTCCTGGATAAAGTAGTCTAGATGCTATTCTAGGTAAAGAAAACTATTCATTCCAAGTTTCATCTATATTAAGATACCAAAATCATTAAAAGATCTTTACGACAATATATTTAGGACTAAATTGAAACAATTATTAATAGTATCAACGATTTCATGACAGATACATTTTCACATCTTATTTTACATTGCGCCTGTTACTATTATTTATTACGCTTAAATCTTCGTTTAAAATTAAATAATAATAGGCTATAGTTAAACTTACTCTAACACATTTGCATGCTAATTTTAGTAAAACATGATTGAATCTAAATATTATTAACATCTATACCTACATTGTGTTTAAGCAAATAAACAATCTTTATCTTTATATATATCTTTATCGAAATCAGTTGAACCGTTACGGCGTGACTTAACGACAAACATAATATAAACATCCAAATATCCTCACAAATTATCATAATCATTTTCTTATAAATAAGTTGCGTTATTAATAATAGATGAAAGCTATATTCCTAAGTCATCGTCGTTTCGGTTTCAGGTTAATTTTTTAACGTTTTCAACAGATTTTCTTTCTTACTCTATTTTTTCGTCACCGGATAGTATTCTGTAGTAAAGTAACTGTGCTTTGTAATACAAACAAGGCTACCACGACCACTTTTTGACTAGAATTTTCCAATTAGTCCCATCGGCCCGGTGGCCCGGATGAGGTATCGGGGCGGATGGGAAATAGTTTCATCGGCCTCAGTGATTTGTTATATTATAAATGTCAACGGCCCCGGCAGTAGTCGCTCGCCGCGGACTACAATTTCTAAAAAAAGCTCCTTGTTAGGCAAGTCCAATGTCTTAACTATTTAAGATACCCACTCAAACTAAAGATAAAATCTAATGTTTGAAAAATACAAGTAATTTCACGTGCTTTGTCCAATATTAGTTGTATAATTAGAGCATTTCAAAAATAATAAAAAAATTAGTTACCTACCTAAAACCTTTTTTTTTAGATGGATAGATTGTGTGAAAGACGGCATGAGTAAGAAAAAAGTGAAAACTGATATGACGGCTGATAGAGGGGAGTGGAAAAGAAAAACATGTTGTGTCGACCCCACATGAATTGGGATAAGGGCAGGGAGATGATGATGATGATGAATTGGAGCTTTTTAATATAAGTTATTGAATAATTACTTTTACATATTTTCCATTATAAATACAACATTATCTACAATTAAATTATACACTGAAATACTATTTTTTACCATTTTATTTTGTTATGAATTTATATACCAAGTCCAATGAGTACCCTCTACGAGTGGCTACGGCGTAGAGGTTTGTAGCAGCTCGTAGCTACAGCCTACGGCCTGTGTAAACAAACTTCAGTCAAGATGCGAGGTTAACTAACTACTTTAGTTGAGTACCTTACTATGGCGCCGTGTCGCATCGCATCTTGCTCGTACAAATACGGATTTTTTATGGAAAGCCAGCCGTACGCTTCTGAATCATAATTCAGAACTTAGGGGCAGGCTTTCCACACAAAATCAGCTATTCGTAGTGGCAAGATACAACGAGTTTCTGACGAAAAAAGCTTACTATAAGATTGACGACAAAATGTTTATTTTTTATTAAAGACAAAATGGCGTGGAGGAATTTGAATTTGTAGTTTATGTAGGTAGCCTTTGTTATGTTTAGTTATTGTGTGACATTTATTATTTAATTTTATTGACATTTATGACATGATTTATTGAATTTTCTTTTAATTAATGCCGTGTTATTTTATTTTTGTTATATTATTGTTTTTGAATATTATGTTTGACGTTCATAAGTGTTCCTAAGTGTTAATAATGTTAGAAAATGTACCCAATTGAAATAATAAATGAATTGAATTGAATTGAATTGAGTCGCTAGTGGGATGTTTAGACATGTGTGCTCGAATACGGCAGGCAAGCCGCGAACGACAACTATACGGATAAAAATATTTTCCCGGTATTGTATGATTCAGTGTATTGGGTCACTAGATTTTTACCCACACATTATGTCAATGACCTTCTTAAAAGGGCAAGAGGCTCGTTTTATGCAAAAATCTTCTGAGGCAAGCTAGCTTCCGAAGGCTTAACTCGACTTTCTCCTTAATTAAACTGCTCAAGTTCCCGCTTTGTACTTGCACTCTGTTTGTTAAGATCTGAACCCTTCAGTTTTATGACGAGTTTTATAACTCTGAGGATCAGATTTGCCCGGAAAAAAGCGGGTCTTAAGTTTTTCTTTGTCAGATTTGAAACAAAACTGTATGTTTTGAATTCTATAGATTTATTCATTCGGCCAACAGGGTTCATAGTGTAATGTAGTAAATGCTTCAAACATTAGTTTATTGTTATTAAAAGCTATTAAGTCTTCTGCATGAGCTTCTACACTATGAAAATTTCAGCATTATTAAATAATACGAGTTCAAAAACAAAAACAAGCTTCGGGCAGTTCTTTTTGAAAATATCCAACCAAAATCAAGTTGCAAAATTAAATTTTTGCGTAATAAAGTTCATTCGATGCATTCACATTTTTAAAACTGTATTTTTTATTAATAAATGCAATACAGATTCATTATGTTAAAAATGGTTGTGAATGAAATAATACCTAGTAAATGATTAGTGGTTGAGTGAGGATTAAAAATATGTACTATAATATGAAATCCGCGTGAAATATATGAAATACTTATAGAAATATGTTTTGTGAAAATTATTTGTAGTCGTTATAAAGCTCACATCGCAGTATATAACAATTGGGATCGAACTTTTGCAACTGTTATTCCCAATGATTTTCACCCGGAGCCACATAGGCTCGGTAGCTCAGTTGGTCAGAGCATCCCCGTATTTAGGGAAGGGTTGCGGGCTCAAATCCTGTCTGAGTCGAATATTTGTGGATATTATAAAAATCCAAATAAATCACTACCTACTAAGAGTTTTCGCCTAGAATGCGGTATTTTTAGTAACCTTAGTTTAAAAAAATATATTGTTACAGTACGATTTTAAGAGCAATCCGTTAACATGTGGTCCAGAAATGATTTCCCTAAGAAAATATTACAAGGACATACAATTTTCGGATGTTGCAGTCATAAGATATATATGAAATATTCTTATAGGATGTACGATAAAAGTTTGTGATTACTTAAGTAGGAAGGAGTCTTTGTTATTATTTGATATACTCTTGACGAGCTGATTTACTGAGCTGATTTAATACGAGTGGTTTATTATCTTTGCAGGGAATCAGGTCAAGTTGGTTACACCCTAGTTCTGCATTTTTGTGGTTGCGGTGTGGAAATTAACTAATGGTTCGCCCAGAACTGAGATCTCGCGATGTCTGTTAAACTTGGTGATCGTTGAAGCAAAATTAAGGGAATATTTGAAAATTACAACTTTAGCATGTTGGTTAATAGTTACCAACATAACATGAAATATGAAGTCATTGAGTGAAACGATACCAAATTGGGGCTCACGCCCTGCCGGGCGTAAAGAAAGTAGTAAAATTAAAAAAACAATGTAACAATTGATTTTTTAATTTGTGCGTGCGCCTTGCCATAGACTACAAAAATTGTCTTTTGCACAGGCGAAATAATGACGCACTGCTTTGCAAAACATTAAATTTTATTTATTAGATTATGTAAACTTCATATTTTTAATTTATTATATAAATGTATTTATTGGTTGGTTCGTGAGGTCACCCGTTAGGTTTGGTCTGAAAACCAGCGCCGCTGCGTGTTATCCTAATGTGTAGCGGCATTATGCTGAGACCATGCCTGTTTTGGCTCACACACACGGGAGACTAATTAGCACTTAAATATTGTAAATGACATAGTCATGACTACTTATGTGTTGTTGTTTGTACGTAGACGTAACACAGATAACATACAGTTATCTGTGTTACGTCTACCTATCTCCCTATCATTAACCTTTATTCTATTGTTTTTTGTG
This sequence comes from Anticlea derivata, assembly GCA_947579855.1. Taxonomy (NCBI): domain Eukaryota; kingdom Metazoa; phylum Arthropoda; class Insecta; order Lepidoptera; family Geometridae; genus Anticlea; species Anticlea derivata. Next base: position 2,744,118 of record OX388264.1, read on the forward strand.
TCTTCTGTCTGTGTTTGTCAAAATAAATTTATTTCATTTCATTTCAATTTTAATATTTTCTTTGTGTCTCAAAAACCATAGAGCCTAGAATAAAAATAAATACCATGTTGGAATGTATGAATAAAGTTCTTTCGTAAGACACCCCGTTTCATGTATTTGTATTACAGGTTTTGAACCCACTCTGGACCCCTATATCATAACAACCCCTTGACCGATTCAACTCGTATTCCAGAAAATAGCAACCTGTTGACCTACTAAATTCCATGCAGATCGGATTGACGGCCCGAAAGTTATGCTATAACAAATAAACATTCAAAAATCCATTTTTTTTGCAAATTACTACAAGGTGATTCATATTTGTATGCTATCCCGAAAGAGGTTTATTCTACAACAAATTGGCAATAATGTTTGTTTTACGACTTTTGGAAATTCGAAATTAGATATAAATCAGATGTCAAATGTGGGGTCTTAAACGCACTCTTGATGCGGAACTTCGCGTAAGTTTAGTAATTAGTTTTAAAGATTATAAAAATATAGGAAAGTTTGGAAAAAAAAATTGACTAATATTATGTTTTTTTTTCGCTAAAGTTATTTCTTTTTGTTGATAGAATAACCCCCTTTCGGAATGGTATACATGTTATGAATCACCTTGTATAACTCGATCGCTTTATCGTAAATCGAGTCCATAAATTCATTTTAACTGGGCGCCATTCAGCTGATGTGCCAATTTGTAAACACTTCCATCCGCGCTAAGCAATATTAATGTGAATATTTTTCCGCAAATGATCAATTATTTTCCTAATCTCGGTGGAGAAAATTTTTGGGGAACGATTTGAATCCATTCATTAAACAGAAAGCCAAGAATCTCTACATTCATTACCTAATTATATTATTATTTGGGTGTCTTCAAGACCAGAGTGAATAGGTTTCTTCTAGGCAAACGTGCTACACCGTAGACCACATCATTACTTAACATCAGGTGAGATAGTGGTCAAACGTTAGCCTATTTTGTATTAAAAAAAAATAATAATAATAAAAAATACATTACAAAACCATTATAATATTTCAAAACAAAATTGAAGTGGGGTATTTTTGCGTTTCCTTTTCTCGCAGAGTAACGGGCCCATCACCAACAGAAACCAAAACACATAGTTGTAGATGTAGTTAGACTGTGTTAGTGTTTATTGGAAAGAGAAGATACTTAAAAATAACGACAAAAAATAACTGCAACGAAAGCAAGCTCAATAGATTTTTCTATGTGATTTTAGTTTATTTTCGATTTTCGCAGCTGCAGGCGCCTTTAATAGATAATTATTGTTTATCCACATTACATTCAGGTCACGGTATAAAATTACGGCTTCGATCACTGAGCCTAATGTGTAATGGTTGATCAGAAGCATGATTATTTAAAAGGTTAAAAGAAGTAGTGACCATGATAAATTGACGATTATATCATAGTGGGTATGCAGCATAACTATTTTTAGAGTCCCGTACCTTATTTGGAAAAAACTGAATCGTTTAGGGGTTCAGTTTGTTCCAGTTGAGTTGGAGTTGTTATTCTTCTGTCTGTCGAGACCCCTCTTGTCAGGAACGGCTGAAGATATCAAATTGAAATATAATAATAATGCTTAAAAAAAGATCAAGCTTCTAACTCAATGCATTACAAAGTTTATTTATTTATTTATTTAGGAACAACAAACAACTACATTATATGTGTAAGATACAGTGAGTAGTAGGTTCATAAGTAACTTAGTATATAAGAGTAACAAAAAAGGCCAGCTAGAGGGCCCGTCATAAAAAAAAACATTTTTAAAGTAAGTTAAGACAATAACTGTCGATTTTCCGACCCCGTGTACAGAAGCCGCAGAAAGTCGAGCCAACTCGATCCTTTTTAAATCTTTTTGTTGACTATCGGGCTCACACAGTTATATTAGTAGTATAAAAAAAAAAGTTATTATGAACCGAGGTCACTAGGCGGATAGGGTTTTTCATTACCCCTTCTATAAGATCCGCCGCTTATTATAGCCAAAGCTTCGTAAAGAGAAAAGATTATATATTGTACAATTGTTGGAGGAAAACGGAAGCAAGTCCAAGATAGGGTTTCCGAAATAACAATACAAACTCAGCGATTCACACATGATTACTTACATGGACTCATTCTTTCTTGTTAGATAAGATACAACAGCGGAAGTTTTTCCGAGTGACGAAGGATGATTTTCTTTCCTATAAAGCTTTGTTGCTTCCCACAAACTATGCACCAAATTTTTTATTTCAAACCTACACCCGTCAAACCTTTCTTTCCGAAGGAACTAGCAAATATGGGTTGGCAAGATACTTCATTGGACATTATCATCATCATTAGCCTGATGAAGAGTGTCGTGATGAATGGTCTTCTCAATCCACCAAATTCTCGCAACCTTCAATATGTCGTCGGTCCATCGGGTGGGAGGCCTTCCAACACTGCGTCTTTGTGCAGTTTATGATTGCTATTCGAGAACCTTTATTCCCTAACAGTTGTCGGTCCTGTGAGCTATATGACTTGCCCACTGCCACTTCAACTTGCAAATTCTGAGAGCTATGTCGATCACAAGTCTATAATCAGTACATGTGACGCACTGATCTATGACTTGAGGCTCTGTGTTATCTGTGACGAGAAGATAATATAACGAAGCTTCGCGAACGCTCTCCATTCGAGTTGGATTCGTCGGTTGAACTCTTTGTCAAAGAACCCTATTTTGTTGAATTATCTGATCCAAAAAAGCATGGTCTACACCTTGAATGATATAATACCATTGGGCGAAAATACGCAACTCATTTTTTGTGAAAAGTAAATTATTGAGTCTCTATTTCTGAGCGCAAGGTAAACAAGACTTTGCAAGCGAATGGTTACTTATTTTATTCTGCATTCGAGGCACGTTTCAGTTCAGACCTACACAGTTCAGAATTGTCTCCAAATTTCTATCAACAAGTAATATTTTCGAGCTAAATGGCTGTTCTATAGAGTTTATTTAATTTGCGTTTTTTGGGCACAACTTGAGATTTGTAACTAACTCAGTGATTCGGTACCGTGAATAACTAGTGCTTAGCGTTACAAATGTAAAGGTGTAAGCGGGTTTTTTGTACTCGTGAAAAAATAATTAAGATTATGTAAGTACAAACGCTTGGAGTTTCACTACGTGATAAGATCCGAAATGAGGAAATCCGTAGAAGAACTAAGGTCACCGACATAGCTCTCAGAATTAGCAAGTTGAAGTGGCAGTGGGCAGGCCATATAGCTCGCAGAACCGACAACCGTTGAGGAATAAAGGTTCTCGAATGGCGACCACGAACCGGGCGACGCAGTGTTGGAAGGCCCCCCACCCGATGGACCGACGACATTGTGAAGGTTGCGGGAAGTCGGTGGATGGAGAAGGCTCAAGACCGTTCGTCATGGAACTCTTTGGGGGAGGCCTATGTCCAGCAGTGGACTTCTGTCCGCGCACCGGTTAGGAAATCAATATCGATTTTTAGAGCAGTGTCCTGTCACAGTCGCCACTTTTTGTTCAATAAACAAAACGAAAATAGTCTGGTATCACTTTTAATGTTAATTTTACAGTTCTGGATGGTGTTTTAAAGGTTTACATATACGAAAATCGAACACTGTACATCTTCCGTGCTTGCCGAACAATGGCGGTCTGATGCGCGCGTGGGTCAAGCGCCGGCCGTCTCCTCCGCCCCCGCTTCCCCACGCGTACCCCTCTCTCGTCCTAGTGCTGTGCGCGGACAACTTCTACAGGTTGATGATGATGATGATGATGATGAAGTACAAACAAGAATGAGTTGAGCTTTTGTGTATACAGTACCCAAAATATCATGTTTCTAAAAGCTTCGAAATGCTTTTATAAGCGTAATAGGTTATTACATATTGTTGATCCATCAAACAGTTCTGGGAATCCTACTAACATTATAAAATTATAAATGCGAAAGTCTGTGCGGACGTTTGGATGTTTGTTGTTCAATCACGCCGTAACCGCTCAACCGATTTTGTTGTAACTTGGAATAGATAAAGTTTTTCACCTATAATAACATAAAGGCTACTTTTAGGTAGGTACCACGCGAGCAAAGCCCCGGGCGGAAGCTAGTGCTCTATATGATATCTAAAAGTTCTGGGAATCTACACTAATATAATTAAAAGGTAAAATTTGTTTGTTTGCTTGTATGTAGAGGGTAATCTCTGGATCTACTGAACATCATCATAATATAAATATTCCGGACATATCATACGGTCAACTGATCCCAAACTAGGCATAGCCTGTACTATGGGTACCAGAGACTGATATACATAATAGATATATATTAAACACCCAGACACAGAACAAACATCTGTGTTAGTCACAAATGTTTGTCCAGTGCGGGAATCGAACCCGCGAAAGCAGAGTTACTACCAACTGAACTATGAGGCCAGTCAAATCATAATCATCATCATCATCAGCCTGTAGAAGTCCACTGCTGGACATAGGCCTCCCCTAAAGAGTTCCACGACGAACGGTCTTGAGCCTTCTCCATCCACCGACTTCCCATAACCTTCACAATGTCGTCGGTCCATCGGGTGGGGGCCTTCCAACACTGCGTCGCCCGGTTCGTGGGCGCCACTAACTATCTACTGATTCTAAAAATTATTTCACAAATACAAAACTACACTATCGTTGTGTAATAAAAGCTATATTTTACTTTGATAAAAAACTTATCATACCAAAAACTTAATATTTGTAAATCAAGTCAGATGAAAAATCGCCGCTTGGCTTAGGTCCTAAGTAACTAATTTCTAATCCGTGACAACTGCGCGCTTATTATTCAGTGGCTTTACCACTGAATAATTTATAGTATTTCCGAGGTTTTAGAGTTAATTTTGAAGAGTAAATCCATTTTGAAATAAAGTTTGTCAAGTGCGAGTAGGGCTCACACACACTGTACCCACGTAACACAGGGTCGGAAAATCAAGATGCGAAGTGACAAGAGTCAAGTTTGGAACATACTTGAAGGAAGTTACGGGTGGATAAGCTAGTATTCTATATTTTAGTGGATTTTAGTTCAGTAAGGTAAAAGAGAAAGAGGAATCATCAAACATTGTTTCTATACTTCAGCCAAATTTGATTTGAAATGTGTGAAATTAAAAAACCGCCCTATTCCCTGGCGTTGAAGTTTTAAGTAGGTACACATATCAAAGACACAAAAAATCTAATACATCCCGGTTTGCTCACGACATTTTCTTTCACAGTTTGTGAGCAGTAGTAAAGAGCACTTATAATTCGATTACAGAATTTCTTTCCTCGATTAATGGATCGAATGGCCTGGGTAGTCCTTGATTATAACTACTGCACTAGAGGCCGTAGTCTGCTATATCAGTGAGTTCTCACGACTCACTTTTCGAACGTGAAAAGTGAATAGATTACTGGTTTCGTAGGCGCCCACGTGACAACATACAAAAATAAATGAAATGAAATAAGTTTATTTCGACAAACCGACAGAAGACACAAAAAACCATAGATTAAGGATAACGATAGGGAGACAGGACTTATATTCTAACAAACAACAAAACCTAAATGTATGTACAGTCGCCTGAATAAAGATGTATACAGTTCACAATTTTTCAAATGATGGGACTGTACAATTTGAACACAGCAAGATCCTACAAATTTTGTACCTAAACATAAACCTGTTCCATTTTCAACTTTACTATGTAACTAACTTCTACATCTGTATTGTGGCCTTATTTTGAAAATTAGGAAATGTATACATCTAAGTGCAGGCGACTGTACCGGTTTAATATTTAGGTACTAAAATTTGTCTCCAGTGCTGTGCGAGCAAAAACAGGCATGGTTGTTTGCCGCCGCTACACATTATAATAATATGCAGCAGCGTATAAAAACGGTAAGCTATTCACTGTCGAAAAGTGAGAAGTGAGAACTCACTGACATTTCAGACTCTGTGCTCTACCTTTTCCCCACTAAAGAATGTAGTTGGACGAGACAAAACGAAAAAGAAAATACCACAATTTGTTTCTAGTGTTTTCCTCAAGTTATGGACGTGTAAAATATTAATAGCGCAAACCCACGAAGTTATATTCGAACGTTAAACTAAGGTTTCTTAAGAAATGACGACCGTCTCCTAAAATGTACGTAAAAGATAAGACAGGCCTAATTACATCTATTCTAGATGATTAATAAAACGTCAGTTGGAACTTTTATTATTCACTTACCAGGAAGCCTAAGACATTCATCATCATCATCTCCCTGCCCTTATCCCACTTCACGTGGGGTCGGCACAACATGTTTTTCACTTCCACTCCCATCTATCAGCCGTCAAATCAGTATTCACTCCTTTCTTACTCATGTCGCATTTCACAGAATCTATCCATCTTTTCTTTGGTCTACCTCTCCCCTTATATCCTTCCACATTCATATTTAACACTCTTCTAGTCACATGGCATTCTTCCCTCCGCATGACATGCCCATACCACGCTAACCTTTTGCTCTTTAACTTCTCAATCACTGGCGATACTTTCAAACTTCCTCTGATGTACTCATTCCGTATCTTGTCCTTTCTAGTCACTCCACACATCCATTTCAACATTCTCATTTCCGCAGCATGCACTCTTCTTTCATCCGTCCCTTTGGTTGCCCAACATGCCCACAAACCTAAGACATTCATCATCATGATTTCAGCCGTGATGAATCACTAGGTAGGTAGGTAGGGTTAGGCTGAAGCCTAAGACATTATTTAGATCAAACTTCAAACTATAATATTCATTGCAATCGCATAGATAATTTGGAAACGTCTGAAATCTAGTTGAATTTACGGCTGTTCTTCCTTACCAAGCCTATACAAGATACAGGCAAGAAACCACGGCTTGGTTATTTTTTTAAATCAAGTCAAGTCAAAAGGTATTTATTTCAATAAAATCACAAGGATCACTTTGAAACTCACTTTTAATAATCCTTTTACATCATACTAATAGTATAAATGCGTTAGTTTGTGAGGATGTTTAGATGTTGGAATGTTTGTGGTTTAATCACGCCCAAACGGCCGAACAGATTTGGATGAAATTTGGCACAGAGATAGATTATAGTCAGATTTTTTTATCTTCATAGGTACCACGCGATCGAAGCCGCGTGTGGAAGCTAGTTATTAATAATCGAGTTGGAGCATAATAAAATAAAATTATTCCCTTATTTCCCTTTAGTTACATAGAATACATAGAAGACAAATATATAAGTACTTACTATTAGATCATTACTTTTTTCACAAAATATTATTCAACTTAAACTTACATAATTAACATGCATTTCCTATTATTATTAATATTTTATAAATTATGTTTTTTTTATTTATTATTTTACAATTCATTCATTTCTATTTGCTAATTTTATAATCTTCATTATTTACTCAAGGGCTATCCATTGCCGGATAAAGGCCTCCTCCACCTCCTTCCAGTTCGTCCTGATTTGAATGAATGAAAATGCTTTATTGTACACCTTATAAATGGAAAAATATAAAATAAAACAGAAACTAAAACAAAAGACCATAAATGTACAATGGGCGGTCTTATCGCTAAAAAAGCGATTTCTTCCAGACAACCTTTGGATGGAGTGAACTTAAAAACAAATAATGGAAACACTATTTATGTTTTTAAGTCCACCCCGACCAACTTTCCTCTTATTTTATTGATTGTACTGTACGTTCCCAATGCTTTCCAGCCACTGCAACAATGTCGCCTCTCCAGCGTCGCACAGGCCAAGTTGGAGCATATTCAGTCCCAAAGCTATGTAATCCTATATGATATCGCACCTTTATCATCCTCTCAGCCTTGTTAACCATATCCACAGGAAAGATATGCAATACGCGTGAAGTTGACTATGCCGCGGGTTTCCTTTCCTTCACCATTCTGAGCACGTATGTTTACGCCCACAATGTTTTTTTTTATGAATAGAAAAATACATTTTAAAGAACTCTATCTGTTTCAAGATTGAAACGAACATCCAAACTTCCTCACAAAGTTTCGCGTTTCTAATATAAGTATGATAATTTAATGTCGTCTACTGCGTTAGTGCTACAATAACGGAAGCCATAAACCATCCATGGTTTTTTAAGAAACGGGCTCTACTTTTTCCTTATTGCTGTTCCGTAATGTCTTCTGGTTTAAGAGATAGTGAGTATCCCGAAAATTTAATAGTTTTAGGGTTCCGCTTAGAGAAATGTGGGCATTTACTTTCTTGCGCACTGGGTTTCGAGAGGCGAATTAATTTGAGCAATTTATGCACATTATTCTCAGATGTCTTCATAGTTACCTACTCTTGCTTGCTTGTCCAGTCACTGGTTTTTTCTTGGTCATCTTAAGTTAAGGCCAGTGACCATGTTGAGGTATTGTTGCCCTAGAAAAGGCCAGTGAACTTTGGTGAAAGAACCAATGTGGTGAAAGGATTATAAAGTAAGGATAGTATAGGACATGCCGGTCTCCTCACTATGTTTTCTATCACCGCTTCAGAGCAAGTACTCGTACCCCATAATATAATGGGCGGCCCATATATTTACAGTTCTTAGTGAAGCAGTCTCAAAAATCACGGACAATTATTTCTAAGAATAGATTCCGTCCGAGGATTTGCTTACATTATACTATGAAACATACTTATACTAGGTCCAACGTTCTTCTTTTTCTATTTCTGTTTCAGATAATGCTAAATTTTACTGGAATATTACCTACTTTGTTTCTAATTCGATTGTATTCTATTTTGTGAGCCAAATTAATAAATTTATACTAACGAATTCCGATCATAATCTCTACCAAACATAATCGAAATTAGTGACTGATACTTATAAACATTTTTTTTTACCTTATTCTTACCTTTGACCACAATCTCACCTGATGTTAAGAGACAATGTGGTCTACGGTGTAGCAGCTTTGCCTAGAAAAAAACTATTCACTCTACTCTTGAAGACACCCAAATTATAGGTATTCGGAAACACAGACGCCGGCAGCAAAAACTTATACTTTGGTAGGCACGATGTCAAGGAAATCGAATACCAAAGTACGTATTATCATATGAATTATTTGAGCGCGGAACCCATCTTAACAGGTCCACTTGACTGATTATATTTGCGATCTCATGCTTCCTGCAATAACTCCTGGTGTAGTTTCAGGTACAAGAAAAGGGAGGGATTGGCGAGTAAAGGCATCCTTACTTTCAAGGATATTGGCTTATTGATAAGTAGACCAATCATTCTTTTTGGTAAAATTCCTTAGACTAGATTGATATAATAATAATATGCTTCTATATACTAGATGCGAAAATTTGGATGGATGGATATTTGTTACTCAACCGCGACAGAACGTCTGAACGGATCTTGATGAAATTTGGTACAGAGATAGATTATAGTCTGAAATAGCACATAGGATAGAAGATAGTCATTCGTGAGCCTATTTTTTTTTTTTATTCATTTGACACTATTGATGTTGTATGTACCTACCTACATCTGACTGCAGGCAGTTAATATAGGTACTTCTTATCCTGAAAAAATTTACGGCCCCCGTGGGATAGATTTGTTTTTGTTTATCACAGAGCAAGGGATCAACACGTTTTTTTGCTTAGTGGTAGATGAGTGTCAGAGAATTACATAGGCTACTTTTTATCTCGGAAAAATGCACGGTTCCTAGGATTGTGATAGCATAGCAATTGTATCCTACAGGAACCGGGTTTTTGAAAGGAGTTTCGTTGGCCGCCCTGAATTACAGCGCCCAAAAAGACGCCTTTTAGAGTCACCCACCAACATTGATCACATTTTGATGTGGCCGTCAGTTCTTACACATACATATCAAATTTCGGTATACGAACGAAGTTGCAGGTAATAGATAGTTTGTTTACAAGCCAGCGTTTTTGCTATTGCTGACATCATGTAAACAGAATAAATTTATTGTTTTCTGAGTCAGAAATAACGCTATCGATGTCAAACATACAGTCAAGGCGAAACCTCAGCCATTATCGATAATTTCACGTGATATCACCAAATACCAGGAACGGTGTGATTATTATGAGTAACTAGCTTCCGCCCGCGGCTTCGCTCGCGTGGTATCTACATAAATATGTTATATGCTATTTTCAGTATACAACTATATCTACTCCAAGTTTCAACGAAATCAGTTGAGCCGTTACGGCGTGATTCGACAACAAACATCCAAACATCTTCACAAACTTTCGCATTTATTATATTAGTAGGATTTTGTATGCTTTGTAGAGTGTGATTTTCCCCGTATTTCAAGTTCGTTTTTCCACTCACGATGAATATTAGCTTTATTATCTCTGAAATATGCTTTTGAAACCCTTAAAAGCTGCCTAGCTTTTAAGGGTTATTTACAACTAAGTGTTGTTAGTCTATGTCGTGTTCGTGCTTCGAGGACGTGATAAAATTTGCGAGGCCTTTGCGAGTCGGAAACTAGTTAAATTACTTTGGATGACAGCTACGACTAGGTACGTTGTATAAGTACGTGGGGAAACGGGGCCCTCCGGGTTTTCAAAAAGATATCAGGACGTCTGATCGAAGCGACGCGTGACCCGAGAGCTGGCTCTTATTTGGCCCAGCGCATTAGCATTGCCATCCAGCGTGGCAATTCCGCCAGCGTCTTGGGGACGCTTCCAACTGGTAGTGATCTGGATCAGTTGAGCTATCTATAGATCGATTGTAACGGTCTTTAGATGTCTCAACTGTTTCTTATGTATTTTGTAAATATTAGTTTTAAGTTTCTTTCTGTAAATAAAGTTATTTTTCTAGTACGTGCTACATTATTATTTTCGGGCGTGTTCCGATAGTGCAGTATGTCCTATCAAAATCAACATCACACTTCCTCCTTTTCTCAATAACTGATTGACATTTTTGCAATCTTTATTTTTGACCGAACGCTAAGAGGACCGATTGCGAGGATGCCTAGTTGCTAAGTTGACCGATCAAGAAGTTGACTGAATGCGAAGTTTACCGATTACGAAGTCGTGAAAAATAGTGGACGGTTTGCTAAGTTGGCCATAAGCGAACAAATGGATTTTTCTGTTCTGAACTCATTATAAGATTTGACTGCGTTAATAAATAAAAAATAAAACTTAATGATCATTCTGTATGGTTAAGTCTAGATTTGTGAAATGCTAGTTTCGTGATAGCAACATTTGAATATTTGCACACCAGCTGTAAATTTATGATTCAATGGCTGAAGCAAGTTTCTTAATATATGCATGACATTCTGTGAATAATGTAAGTATGAGTCTTATTAATTTCTCATGTTTTACAAAGAGCTCCGAGGCTTGTAAAAAATGCAATTACTGCAATTACTTTGGAAAGCTTATTACTTTGGAAATTTTGTCCTGAATTCCACCAGTCTAATATCCAAAGAGACTCAGCGAACTTTGTAGCTTTCATAGTCTGTTGCGTCACAACAACGAAGTGGAGCAAGATGTCCCGTACAAAGCTATGAAATGTTTTGTCCCTGACGAATAACAAAGGTTCAATTTATGTTCAGACCGTTGGTTGGCGTCGCTCGCTCGTGTGTGAGAAACGGGTGCCGGGGATGACGACGTTGTGTTAATCGCAACGTATGGAGGCGACGTGATGGTGCCGCGAATGACGGCATGGTACCTCGCTTTTTATTCTATTGAATTAGTCCCTTAATACATATTACGGATCCTCTTGTATGACGGCGTACCGCCTATTCCTGACAAACAACACTAGAAAATGCCACAATAAAAATAATATTTTCATATTCCAGTCAGATTTTGCGCAATCGTCGTGAGACTAATGTTTATTATACACTTAAGTTGCTAACAAAAACATACTTATGGAGTGGCACTTCTTTACAATCTTCTGAAATCACCCTCAAATTCCTCCTAATTCACCCTCAAACTCCTAGGAATTGGATTTTTTCCCTTACGACATCCACGGGAAGGTAGATATTCAATTCAATTCAATTTATTTTAATTTCAGACATGTCATCCATTTTGTTAGTATAAAATAATAATTAAAAACTTATAAAATATGGTAGTAGGCACAAAATTATAAACAGTAAAAAAAAAATAACATTATTGAGTGACCATTTGTGCGACAGGCTGGTGTTTTGAAAGCCAGTGGCCTATGATGCTGGAACCATAATTAAAACTATCTGCCACAACGGCCAGCATGCTGTTGCCACTGTCGCGGACGCGGCGCATCAGGGACGCAATTCTTTTGCTTAAGATCGCGTAGAAGTCATCGACTTGAGCATCAGCAAACATATCTGATGCGCTACAGTACCTCGGCAGTCCCAGCAGCACCCTAAAGCCGTTGTTGTACTGGACGCGTAGAGCGTTGTACGACTTCAGCGTGTGGCGGACCCACAGGTTGCACGTGTAGAAGTTTTGACAATATGCCCTGAACAGGGTCACTTTGACGGGGACAGAACAACGTGCAAACCTGCGAGCTAGCATATTGCATCTAACCGACAACGCTCTACGTTCCCTTTCGATGTCCGTGTCATCACACATATCCTCAGTGACCCAGTGGCCCAAGTACTTAAATTTCTTAACCCAGGTGAGGGGTGTGGTTATATGGAGAGGCCTATTCTTCAGCCGGGAACAACACAGCAAGATATTATTCACTGGAAATTTATTCCTAAAAACAAATTACTACTTTCCGCGACATAATTTATATTTATATGACCATATAATAAAGGAATTTCAATCACAATTAAATAACTATTATGTAACTCCTGTCGCAAGCAATTAGTTGGCCAATTAGGAAGCTATTTTCAGCGGCAATAAACTGGCAAACGTAACCACTGCAATTACTAGACACATCCTCTCAGTTGTTGATCAGACACTTGAAGATGTCTAAGGGGGATAAGCAGAGGCACGTCCAAACGGCGTTATAATGCGCACTTTCTTTTTTTCAACGGAAAAACTCATTGATGCACGGTTTCCCACGATCCACGACCTTCGGATCGAAAGTCAGGGAGTCTCTTACTAGGCTAACGCAGCTTTACAAAAAAAGCAGTTGCGAATCACAAAAGTGCAACTGGTTTCTATTAGGTATAGGACCCTTGTTCCATGAAGATCACCATCAAAGTTAATTAAATCTTACAAATGGGTAGATAAACATAAACTTTATGGGAGGATTACTTGCGGATTACAAAACATCGGCTTGAATGCTCTGTAATCCAGACCGAGACCCTGAATCTTATTAGTTACCGCCGGGGCGGGAGAAAATCGTTATATTTACTCGTGTATTATACAAGAATTCTGATTGACTGCTGACAGATAGCGGACAGCCTAAACCTCAGGTCGTAGGGTTCGGAATTTAGGAAAATTTAACTGAGGTTATTCGTGAGACGGAAATACTCCTGATTTTCCAAATCATGATCATCATCATCATCATCTCCCTGCCCTTATTCCACTTCATGTGGGGTCGGCACAACATGTTTTTCTCTTCCACTCCCCTCTATCAGCCGTCATATCAGTATTCACTCCTTACTCATGTCATCTTTCACACAATCTATCCATCTTTTCTTTGGTCTACCTCTTCCCTTATTACATGGTAGTTAAAAAAAAATACACTTGCAATAAAAAGACACGTGTATTCATTCAGCGTTTTTTGAATAAGAAAAACAGGTACAGGGCTCACTTTGATGTGAAATGTAAAATATCAGCCAATCAAAATAATAGACTTAAAGCATCGCGATGTCATTGGCTAATTTTGGCTATCGCTTCGTATATTGACCGAGGTTTCCCCAGCTCAAGAATAGACCCCTCCATATCTCCTAGCCGTGGATGGCATAAAAAGCGACTAAGGGAAAAAGCTAGGGGATGGGCAGCAGCGGTCCCTTATTTGAAAAACCATAGCTGTAACTGCGCTCGCCAACCCACGTACACAGCGTACCCTGAGTATGGGCAATTTCCCCCCATATAATGTGTTCAGCAGTGTACGTCCTACGGCTGAAATGATGATTATCGTATCGTTAGCGTAACGTTATCGTATATTATTTATGCTCGGGGCACGGGTGGTGCCCGTTACTTGGCACTACAAAGAAGTTTCGCTTCTGACACTAACTTGAGGTTCACTAAACAATTGAGTAAAGAAGTTAGAAGGCCTATATAATAGGGGTTCTTTTGTTAAGGAACAAACTAATGAAAGAAGTTAAGGAGGAGCTAGGTGCCTGTTTAGATAACATGGACGTGCCTCTGTAGAAGCCATTAGATTTGTTCGGAATCCTAAAAGAAATAGACTACTAAATACTTCTGTAATAAAAGCTTCGCGTAGTAAGGATTTATTGTATTTATTGCGAACTTTATGCTCGTAGCTACGCTCTCGTAATATGAGATCAGTGGTTACAGTGTGATAATGTAACAAACAAACGTCTAAGGACTCAATTTTCAGTCATGTAGCCTTGATGCGTATACCGGGTGAGTTTTTTTTCAGGGCCACTTAGGTGAAATCCGAAACCGTGAGAGTAATTCCAAAGTGAGGTTAGGAGTTACGGGCTCGATTTTGAAAAAAAATAAGATCAGCATTTAAAAAAAATGAAATTTATTTACCGTTTTTCAGAAAATGAAGATTTTGAAAAAAAAATGCATTTTTGGTTTCTTTGTTTGATAATAAATAAATAAATGTACGATATCTATTTTGCGAAAAATTAAAAATAAGTTTCAAATTTTTTTTATGCAGATCTTATTTTTTTCTAAATCGAGCCCGTAACTCCTAAGATCACTTTTCGATTACTCTCACGGTTTCCGATTTCGCCTAAGTGGCCCTGAAAAAACTCACCCTGTATACTCGTAGACGCAACACATACACGCAGTGCGTTTATTCGCACCAAAGAAACTGGAACTCTCAATATCAAAACAATAACTCGCATTCGATATCTATGTTTGTTTGTGCATTGCGTACCTTTACAAACAGGCGATAAAAGTTAAAACTGAAAATATAGTGATCACACTTTGAAATACAAATACAAAATATTTATTTCAGTAACTTATAAATAACACATACACGTTTTTGAGTCTCCCTTTAAGCAATTAATTGCTTGTGTTAGGAAATTCCGCTCTTCAATAGCATTTTGCATAATATTTATAAGTTGTACCTAATAAGAAACATAAAAGAAAACGTAAATAGACTCATGAGCGTATTATGTGTGTGTGTACGTTCTGTGAGTGTGTATAGTGTGTTTATGTATTTCAGGTGGTTCCCTTCAAAAGACCAGTCTCCTAAGAGTCTGGGAGATGAAGGGGCTACCTCCCTGTGTGCCTGATAGTAGTTGATGGTGTTTGTATAATGTATAGTGGTTGTGTATAGCTCTAGCATTATCGCTTGTATAATATTTTCTATTTCATCATAGCTTTGGGTATTAAGCCATTGCATAAGAGTTTTCTTACAATCTAAATGTGTCAAAGGAAAAAAAAAACAATTAGCCATTTCCTTAACTTTTTTACATTTGCAAGGATCTGATCGTCTGGAGATCTGAGAGGATGTCTACTATTCATGGGGATAGTCAAAGTCATAAGGCGTTTAATTCAATAAAATCACTAGGATCACTTAGAAAAGTCTAAGCAATAAAAGTCCTGCCCCTACTCCTGTGTCCTGTTCCTGTGTCCTGTCGTCCTCCCTATTTACCGTGCATTAGGCTTGTCTCGAGCTTCATAGGCATTGGTCTCATCTATTTGTATTCAGGTCACGATACTATTTTATTTCAGCTTTCGTAACAGCTTAATTGCGTCCCACCCCAGTTGTGTTGTTATTTACGATGTCAACGAAAGTAATTTTCTGTAACCTTACTTTATCAATTCCTAGTCCGCCACATATTTCGCTTTGGACATCTAAGATTATGACCTAGATGAAACAAAGGATCATCTCAGCTTGGAGTGAGGAAAATGTTGAGTGAAAAATTAAATGTCAAAACATAATCATATTCGACAGATTTTTTTATGACAATTCTGTCAAATATGATTATTTTTGTAATTTTTTACACAAATAGGCAGATAAGCCTGCGTAGTTACTATGAGCGGAACAGCTTGGGCACAGCTAGTAAATATCAAAATTTTAGAGCATAGGACGCCAGGAGCTACAAGAGCTGTACGCTAACTCTATCTCCTCAATTTCTCATACCACCTGACTTACTGTTATGTGTCTAAAATCTTGAACCAAAACCGAAATTACGAAAGCAATAACGAAAAATCTACGTCGTATTCAAAATTTAACAAGCAATTTGTACGAGCGGGGCGGCTTTATAGTGTGAATACTTGAAAATATTTTTAGTGGTGTGTCAGTTGCCGGGTGTTGGAGCAGTAAAACTTCAATTTATTTAGTCCATCGCATTTTTATGAGCAAAATGTGGGCTCCATTAAATTATGAAGGTAACTATGCCCGACTCTGTCTTAAGCATAACCGCCATAATGAAACCTAGTTTCTATAAGAACGAGTAAAGTTTTGTAAGAAATGTCTGGCACGCACAATGTAATTGTAAGTTGATTTTTATATATTTAATATTATATTTTTATACTTTTTTATACATGCCGCGTTGGCCTCGGCTGAAGAATAAGCTCCTCTAATTTTACCCATGGATGTCGTAAGAAGTGACTAAGGGAAAATAACTAAGATAAAAAAATGAAAGTTGTACTACAGGTCGGTCTTGGTGCTGTTGTTGTGTGTAGACGAGTCTCGATGAATTTGCTCCTGATTCATTTCATTAGCAACATACAGCCAAGCATTTTGTAAGACACAATAGGGCACTTACAGACGCTACCATACAATTTTGACATTGAGAGATTTTAAATTTTCCCCCATAATTGAAATGAAAACCATAGAAATTAAACCAACGCAAGTAACTCAAAATTACTAGCGACTTAAATTTATAAATAGAAAGAGTGCGCCGACAATATGAATTCTAATAAAATTGATAGAAAAAAATAGTCAGGCAATGATAAAGCTCTAATTAAAAGTCACTTAACGATTATGAAAACTTAGTGTATTCATTGTTTTAATTGAATTTATCTGCCATTGTTACTTACCACAGTCTTTATAATTTCTCAGATTGTTTCCATTAAAATATAGAGGCTTACCTAAAACTTTGTAGACAAGTTTCGTTCAACGTTAATATAAGTGGAGGCATAGCTACATTCGTGGATTATTAGGTACGTGTGTGGATTACCTAAATCTGAGTTAGGTTGAATTATGAAACTTGGGAAAAATTGTTGATATGAGTTTTATAGCAATTCCCATGTGATCGTAGATCTCAACCATTTGAATTATCTTGAGATATGATCTAGCAAATCAATCAAAAATAAATTTTATTTTGAAACTGTAAGGTGTATAGTAGAATGGAAAACATAATGCCTGGACAGAGGTGGCAAGACCTATTCTATTCTAAAGATCTAAGGTTTAATTTGAAATGGCTACATACGGCTAATGTTAAGATTTCATAGTGGGGGTAAAGAAGGTTGCGCGCGCGCAGTCAGTGTAGTGTGACGTGGGAGTCCGAAGGCTCGCATCAGCGGTTTTAACGATTTGGAACAAGAACAAATCGAAACAGAACCGCACGAGTGAAAGTTATGTTACAAACAGTGCTGTGTTTTTGTTTCTACCTTTAAGCAGTCATCGATGATGCTTGAGGCTCCAAAGGTCAGCCTACTGCTTCCGTGTTGATGAGAAGATATCGGCCGTCAGTCAACTTGCCTCTCCAAGTAGGTAAGGTATAATGTGAAATGCATGAGACAAGACATGACTATAATGGCTTTCTTATTCATGACTGCTCGTGTGATTGGAAGTGCGTACAAGTTTTTAAGGATACGGAAGCGAGATACAGGATATAACAGAATGCTAATGACTCATTAAGATATCATTGCTCTTAATTATGAAATGAATGCATTATACTTAGTACCTATCGATAATACAGGAAACAATGGATATCAATTTAAGTAACTAGTGGTTCCCCCCGAACTAAGATCGCACAATGTCTAGTAAAAACTTGGTGATTCGATGATCGTTGAGGCACAATTAAAATAAACTTGAATAATCACACCTTTAGCATGCTCTAACTACAAACCAACTTCACTGAACTACGAAGTCATTGAAACTATACCAAATTGGAGCTCACTTTATATTGTTTACAAATTTTAAATATTGCTTTATATCAAAAACCATAGGAACTAGAATAAAAATGAAAAACGTTTCGGTGTTTGAACAAAGTTCTTTCATAGGATATCCTACTTCATCTAATTTTGTAACTTTTTTAAAGCCCCTTTTGGACTCCCATATCTTAGCAACCCCTTGCCTGATTTAACTCATATCTTACCAGCAAAAGAGACGTTTCATCAATATATGGAGCCTGGGCCTGCTCTGTGTACACTACTCTAAAATATGGCTAAGCAATAAAGTAAACGTATTTAATTGGTTATTTTATTTAAATTGACCTCGTTCTAAGGTACATTAAGATTTTCTTCGACAAAGAGAGCAACACACAGGGCTACAAAAATATGGTGGATGGACGTGCGTGAAATGTCATTTTGACAACCTACATTTATCTGACAAAACAAAAACATCAAATCAAACAACATGACATGAAAAATATGTCAATGTCATGTCAAACGCTAATTATAAACCAACATAGTGGCCTTCAAATAGTATTCACATAGTAAAAAACTTACCAGAAGAACTATTCTTGTACCATCGCATTTGTCTTCAAATTAATGAAATCGTATTTTTCTTGTAATCTCCTATTTTTTCCTAATTTTTCTATGTTGTGTACATGGACCAGGCCCAGAATGAAATGGCTCCTTTGTACAACCCGTTGACCTATTAAATTCCATGCAGACCTGATTGGTGGTTCTAAAGTTATGCTCTAACTCTAACAAATAAGCACACAACGCCTATTCGTCCAAGTTGTTTGAGGAGTCTTCGCTCGGTCGTTCAATTATTTCCTGCAACTAGTTGTCTTGAGGGGAATACTTATTGTAAAGAATTAAAGATAGAAATGGCGATGAAAGTAAAGTAAGTCTGATGTAGAGTCTGATTAGAGTTTGCGGTGAGAGAAAAAAAACATTTGATACGGTGGTCACGCTAGGGACGGTGACTCATGCAGAAATCGTACAAAATGTAAAGAGCGTGCTAATGTGGGTGTGAAGTGGCAAAATCATTACTGTTTGTCACGTCTTGGATCACCTAAGGCGTAATAAATATAACAGACAGTATTTTTTGATTCGTTCTGGCTGGAGCAGTCAACAATAGCTCTAACTGCGCTTGCCAACCAGCGTGCCCAGCAGCGTGGTGAGTACCTATGGGCAATTTCTCCCCACATGATACGAAGTCGCTCTGGAAATCTTAGGGGAAGCCTATGTTCGGCAGTGGACTTTTTCACGGCTGGAATGACGATGCTGAATGTTAAATTTCACAGATCCAATTTCTCAGACACTTATCATACACTTAATGTAACATAAAATGTAGGTTATAAGAAGGTTCTTCTAAAAAACTGCGGTTAGCATATTTGATCCACCTAAGAAAGAATGTTTAAAAATAACTAGTGACTCACCCGGCCTTGCACGGGTTCAAACATGTAAGGCATTAAACCTTCTTGAATTTTTCTTAGTGAAGGTGAAATTCGTTTATAGGGAAGTTAATTCAGAGTTTGTCACTGATTTTGCGGATATTGAGTAGATAAATATAATTTATAAATATAAACTTCAATTAAGAGTTCATAATTTAAAACTCTGTGGTGTTATCCTATTTAAACACCTTAACGTGACGTTTCTGCGTATGCGCAAACTAACGTCATTTTGCTCACTCAGGATGACACTGGCCACCCAAACAAAGTATAACAAACTAATCCACAACAAAATGTTTCGGCAAGCCGAGATTCCAAGAGCTGATAACTTTTTTAAAGTTTTACGGGAGAAGTAGAAAGCAATTAAATTAATAGCAAGTAATTTACAACTTCTTTTTATTTTATTCTATTTTTATTTCCTTGAACCACCCATTTCCGTACCACGTTGTCTCGCCCGCGTGATTTCACCCTGTTAGGTCCAGTCTCAGAGACCTCAGTACCGTCTCCCAACAGGTAGGTCTTAAAATGAACATGAGCAAGACAAATATCATGTCCAATGCTCATGTCGCACCTATGCCGGTAAATGTTGGGAACGATACCATTCAAGTTGTAGACCACTATGTCTATTTGGGTCAGACGATTCAACTAGGCAGGTCCAACTTCGATAAAGAGGTCAACCGACGAATCCAACTCGGATGGGCAGCGTTTGGGAAACTTCGTCATATCTTCTCGTCGCAGATACCGCAGAGCCTCAAGACCAAAGTCTACAATCAGTGCGTGTTGCCAGTGATGACATATGGCACTGAGACTTGGTCGCTAACTATTGGCCTTATACACAAGCTCAAAGTCGCCCAACGGGCTATGGAGAGAGCTATGCTCGGAGTTTCGCTGCGTGATAAAATCCGAAATGCGGAAATCCGTAGAAGAACCAAGGTTACCGACATAGCTTTCAGAATTAGCAGGTTGAAGTGGCAGTGGGCCGGCCATATAGCTCGCAGAACCGACAACCGTTGGGGAACAAAGTTTCTCGAGTGGCGACCACGAACCGGACGACGCAGTGTTGGAAGGCCCCCCACCCGATGGACCGACGACATTGTTAAGGTTGCGGGAAGTCGGTGGATGGAAAAGGCTCAAGACCGTTCGTCATGGAACTCTTTGGGGGAGGCCTATGTTCAGCAGTGGACTTCATCAGGCTGATGATGATGAGGTCCAGTCTGAAAACCAGCGCTGCTTCCCTACTATGTTCGGGAGTGGCATAAGCTGAGACTTGGACCTAGTTTGGCCACACAGTCGCACTAAGAAACACGATATTTAGCTTTCTTAACCTGCCTACTTATTTGTTATTTATGTGATCATTTTTGTTATGTATGTGATTATTGTTATGTGTCTTTAATATTTTTTTACTGTATGTGTGTGTCAAATAAATAAAATCTTATTCTTATTCTTATATGGGACCACTTTGAAGTTATTCCATACAAAAATTAAAAGAAAACATTAATTTCGCACCGTTACGAAATAATCGGTGTACAAATGTATCTACATAAAAATACATAGTCGCCGACTTGACTGCTATTTGGAAGTCAGTTAAAAATACATACATTATTTTTGAACCAAAATCTTACACGTGAGAAATATAACAGTAATCATACTAACCATGTTACTGTAAAGCAGCTTAATTTCGGGGTATTGCTGGAAAATGTTATTTACAGAAGGCCTCTCACCATTATTTCATTAATTTTCCATGTAAAATCCCTCCGCCCAGTCAAAACAAAAACCGGTTGATCAAAGGGCTACCGCGGCTACACGAACTTCTCATAATGAATTAACAACAGCATTTTTACACGTAGTGTGTACTTTATCTGGCAATCATAGTAGGTCATTGTGAGCATGTGTGAAACACGTCTTTACTTGTTTTCGAATTCTGACTTCTGAGGCTCGTTATTTTTAATGACCGTGAGTAGAATTTTGGAAAATAAAGACGGTCAAGTGCGAGAAATCGTGCCCTAAGGCTTCCGTACCATTGGTCGTGGGTTCGAATCCCAGTCGTGCACCAGTGGTCGTGGTCAGAAAATAAAAATTCGAAGCGTAGGAATTGACAAACTTATATTTGCGGTCGCTCACGTAGTCATTGTATGACATTGACCGCAAATATAACTTTGTTTCCTAAAAAACTTCGAAATTCCCCAATTTCAGACTTTTCCCATTAATTGTGTAACAAAAGCTCCTTGCATTCCAATTTTCAGAAATATGAGGTAACTGGAAGTATCCTAGAGGATTTTCATTTTAGCTTTTCCATACAAAAATTGTACATTCATTGTCATATCTTTTCAATGATTTTAATACGGCAACATAAGCCCACAGACCTTAATAGGTGGTATAAATTTCAAGTTGGTAACTTTAGCCGTTTCTGAGAAAAAGGGTCTTGACAGACGGACAGACAGACAGACGGACAACAAAGTGATCCTATAAGGGTTCCGTTTTTCCAAATCAGGTACGGAACCTTAGTAAATGATGAAATTTAATTATTTTTAATCATTCTTATTCATAATCAGTCACTAAGTTTATGGCTCGATAACGCTCACGCTGTTATTTTCTAACTGTACTGTACAAAAGATACGATAACGTGATCCTTTCACTACACTGACTCTTTCATCTCGCCATTGTTGGTCAGTATGTGATACAAGCGATACAAGCCGCTGCAAGCGGTCCTTACACACAGGAACATTAAATAAAAGTTATAAATATTGAATGTACTTATTACTTGAATGTTCTTGATGTTTTTGTTTTGTATTTTGTGAATGTGTAAGAGAATAAAAGCTTATATTTTATTATATTATATATTATTATGTGATACAAGCAGCTGAATTGATTCGATTCGAAATACTCGCACTCGATACCTATTACCTGCCAAGCAAAACTGCATCAGGCTAAGTTCCAGTAATTCATTATAAAGCCTCGAGTCAGCACAAACTTTCTCCGATCACCAACGTGTAACGAACCTGCCTTTCACGTGATAGCCAAAGTTGCCAACTAGTTTTGAGGTTTTTGAGTAAATGCAACTCACAACCCAACTGCGTTACGTGTACGTGGCATCTCTAGTAGATAATGTTTTTTTCATAATCATGATTTGTGAATCCTATCCTACTAATATTATAAATGCGAAAGTTTGTGAGGATGTTTGGATGTTTGTGGTTCATTCACGCCCAAACTTATAATATGAAATTTAGCACAGAGACAGATTATAGACTGGAAGAGCATATAGCATGAGAGCTTTGCAAAGTATGTGTGGAGTAACTTTGAAAGTTGAAGATTAACTTTGAGGAACAGTGTGATAAGAGAACGTTGTGGAGTGAAAGAAGATGTAGTGATGAGGATTAAGAAAGGTATGCTGAGATGGTTTGGTCATGTAGAGAGGATGAACGAAAGAAGATTGACGAAACAGGTGTATAAGGTGAGTGTGAATGGAACCGTTGGAAGAGGAAGACCTAGGCGTACGTTTAGCGACCAAATCGGTGACGTTTTGGACAAAGGCCAGGTCAAGAGTACCCTAAACCGACGAGCATGTATGAGGAATGTGATGAGAGTGAATGAAGGGAAAGAGGTATGTTAGGATCGTAGGAAGTGGAAGGCCGTGGTCTCTGCCTACCCCTCTGGGAAATAGGCGTGATTTTATGTATGTATGTATGTAGAGCATATAGGCTACTTTTTTTCTTCATAGGTACCACGCGAGCGAAGCCGTGGGAGAAAGCTAGTGATTTATAGGTGAGGAAATCCGTAGAAGAACGAAGGTCACCGACGATAGGTCTCAGAATTAGCAATTTGAAGTGGCAGTGGGCAGGCCCCAACGGTTGTCGAATGGCGACCACGATCAGGACGACGGACGCGTCGTAGTGAAAAAAAAAGAAGTGAAAAAATATTTATTTGTAAAAAAACAATCCAGGTACAATCTACCAGCGGCCTTCACACTAGGCATAGCCTGTGTCGTGGAGACCAGATACAAGAATTAACAGAAAGATAAGTTCGGACTACCTACTAAAACAAACATTAGAAAATTAATAAAGAAATACTTAGATTAATAATAAATGTAAAGCATGCACTTAGTTTAAAAATATAATCTTAAATTTAAACAGCATTATTACCTAGAGGAATACAAAAGAAAGGTTTCACAAAAGAATTAAATATATAAAAGAGTTAAAAGTGTTGGAAGGCATCCACTCAATGTTCCGACGGCATTGGGAAGGGCTATACTAAAATTGCTTTAGGTACCGTTTACCGTGGTGGCCCCGGCTAAAGAATAGGCCCTTCCATACCTACCTATCCGCGGATGTCGTAAGAGGCGACTAAGGGAAAAAAGCTAGGGGATGGGCAGCAGCGTCCCTCATTTTAACAACGATAGCTCTAACTGCGCTCGCCAACCCGCATGCCCAGCGTGGTGAGTATGGGCAAATCCCCCCCCATGATAGGAATTCGCTCTGTCTGTGGGGGAGGCCATGTTCAGCAGTGGACGTCGTACGGCTGAAATGATGATGATGAAGGTTCGATTGAATACCCAACTCTCTGTCAATGTTGCAGGTTCGATCTACCTACTACGTAAGATAGGATATTGTGCTCAAACTAGTAAAAGCCTCCGCGACTTCGTTCGCGTGAAGATTTTCATACAAACTTCAGCCCCCGCTGCACCCTATAAGGGATTGAATTTCAAGAATTTCTTTATTAGTATACCCTTACGTACTAAAGGGGACACACCCTCAAAATGTCAAGTCTCTAGAACCAACAGTTTAGGATCCGCGTTGTCTGTCAGTCAGTTACTGTTAAATAATCCTACGAGTACTTCCTACTAATATTATAAATGCGAAAGTTTGTGAGGATGTTTGGATGTTTAGATGTTTGGATGTTTGTGGTTCAATCACGCCCAAACGGCTCAACGGATTTAGATGAAAATTGGCACAGAGATAGATTATAGTCTGGAATAGCATATAGGCTTTTTATCATCATAAGCACGCGAGCGAAGCCGCGGCCGGAAGCTAGTATAAAATATATATTATTTCGATGCTGTTGCTAGACGGTCTGTCTCGAGCGTTGACATTATGATAATTTGTGCATTCTGATTTCACGCTGTCTGTTTCAGTAATCTCAGACACCCAGAGAAAGGTGTGTATTGGGAAATCGAACCTACACAAATGTAAGCTCTGACTCGCCGCGAGAGGGAAATAAATAACATTGGCAGCATTTGTGATGAAAATAGGATGCCGTAATTTATTTATTAACATGAGATGACATTATCAAACACAATAATAGAAAACAGAATGACAAATTAAGCTAAATTAATTCTAGGAATGAAATTTGTTTTCTACGACTATAAGTAGAAAATAGAGCTCAGATCGCCAACCAATGATGAAAATAATATAATCCGCATGTAGAAGTCCACTGCTGCACAGAGGCCTGCCCCAAAGAGTGCTATGACGAACGGTCTTGTACCTTTTCCATGACTTCCCGCAACTTTAACAATGCCATCGGTCCATCCTTCCTACACGGCGTCGCCCGATTCGTAGCTGCCAGGCTAGAACCTTTATGCTAACGGTTATCGGTTCTGCGAGCTATAAAGCCTGACCGCTGTTACTTTAACTTGCTTATTTTGAGAGCTATGTCGGAGACCTTGGTTCTTCTATGAATTTCCTCATTTCCAATTTTATCACGCAGTGAAACAACGAGCATGGCTCTCTCCATAGCCTGTTGTGCGACTTTGACCTTGTGCATGAGGCCAACAGTAAGGGACAAAGTCCCAGTGTCATATTTATCACTGGCAACATGCCCTGATAGTAGACATTCGTCTTGGGCTCATTAGTATCTGCAACTAAAAGAATGTCGCCCTGCTCAATTATCCATATTTAGCCCTAAAAACATATGAAACCGTTCAAAGCGATTTTAAAACCAATCGACCTTCACGAAGCGGATATCGGACCTCTTATATTTGAGACCGCACATTGAAAAAGCACCGAATTTTTTAACATCACGTCTTCGAACAATCGTTTGTCAACCGTACCGTATCATATTGAAAAAATGCAAAATCATAATCCTAATCATAACCCCCTTGCCAAGTAGAGGGTAAAATCAAAATTATGAGATAGCTTTGATATAAATGCGGATGAAGTCGCGGGTAGCAGGTAGTTACTCATAAACACGTTAATAAAGCTGAAATCAACGGAAATATATCACAATTTTGAAAATGAACACAAATGTTTAACATCATTGTACCTTCTAGGTACAATACCTACGGTGGGTTTATTGCCATGAGGCAAGCTGTGTTAAGCGATTGGCTGTTGTTCTCCCCTTAAATAAGTACCTAGCCAAGGTCAGCTGCCTTTAACAACCAAGTCTCCCACGATGCTATCATCTCATAGTTTCCCCTCCATACTTATCCGAAAACTATTTTATTATTCCAATTAACTGAAACTAATTAAACTGCCTAAGTTTAAATTCATTGAATTGGTTATTAGTTCATGAAACTAGAGATAAACACCTTTTAATAAATTCTAAAGGCTTTAGGCCGCCACTTGTCTCAGCCTTCGTAGGAGTTGGCCTCGACTTTCGATTTGAAGGTTATGGGTTTGGGTCCCGGCCAAGCACCATGCACCAAATCTATTGCCAATTGAGTGATTATGACCTTTTTGGTGTAGACGCATTGTTACTAATCGTCTTGTAAAAAAGTTTTGGATGCGTTAGGGAATCAATGACGACCTCGGTGGCGTAGCGGGCGAGTGACGCAAGGGGTGCAGGTTCGATTCCCGCTGGGGGACAAATGTTTGCATGATCTACAAATATTTGTCCCGGGTCTGTTACGATGGTACTCGTAGTTCCTGATACCCACGACAGGCAATCTCAGTGTGGCGTCAGGACTAGTATAGGTACGACGGGGTGTTATTATTATTTTATTATTACATTCTTTATTATTTATTGTACACAAGAAAAATACAGATACAAAAATTAGAAAGAAAGGTATACAAAAGAGAGCTTCACCCTAAAAAGAGTTTTCTTCCAGCAAACCTTACATTCTTAACATTTTAACAATCTATTATCAAGGATAATATAATATAGTACCGTAAATACCGTCTTTGCTATTATGAAGTAACCTATACCAATGTCATAACACTTGTTGCGCTACTGGTCGAACTCTACATTGGCACATTGGATCCGGGTGAAACACGTTCAACGATTTCATAACGTCTTGCCATTTCGAGATTCGCGTCGGTGTTGTGGAGTCGAACCGTGAATTACAATGGGTATTTTAGATCCTGGAGTAGTTAGTGGAACTGCAAAAATTCGCTGTCTTTGAATTTTTATGTTGATTTTCTTTGTAGTTCTGTTTGACTATTAATTTTTTTTTTAAATATTCCATACATATCACACACGGTCAACTGATCCCAAACTAGGCATAGCCTGTACTATGGCTACCAGAGACTGATAAACATAACAGATAAATATTTAACACCCAGACACAGAATAAACATCTGTTTTCATCACACAAATGTTTTTCCTGTGCGGGAATCCAACCCGCAACCTCTAGCGCAGAAGGCAGAGTTACTACCAACTGAGCTATAAGGCCTTCAAATTAATTCTTGGATTGTTTAAAATAATTCAGTCTTTACTCAACACCGTTTTTATAACCATCGGTATCAAAACCATCGTGAGTTGTACAATAAGACATTTTTGAAATACGGGATTTACTTGCGTCTATATCATATCGATGAGAATGCCGACAATGTTTCAATTCATCCAGACCAGTGGTCCCCAAACTCTTTTGCCTCGTAGACACCTTGGCTTGTTTTTGAGTTTGACGTAGACCCCCTGCCTAAAATCATAAAAAAATATATATTAGTTATAAATTTATAATGTAGCTTTTTTGCGAATTAATAAACTTCATTTATTTTGTGACTCACTTCTAACTCATCATCATCATCCTGCCCTTATCCCACATCATGTGGGGTCGGCACAACATGTATTCTTCTTCCATTTCCCTCTATCAGTCGTCATCTCATCACTCACTCCTTTCTTCACCATATCTACTACCTTCTAACTGTAGTGAGGTATTATTTATAGATCATGGATCACGTTGCATCTCATAGACTCCCGATATTTTGCTTCGCTCTCGTAGACCCCTTGGAGGTCGCCATCGACCCCTGGGGGTCGATATAGACCACTTTGGGAATCACTGGTCCAAAGAATCTTTATCAGGGAGAGTATGATCAAAGACAATTATCATCATCATCAGCCTGCAGAAGTCCACTGCTGGTCATAGGCCTCCACCAAAGAGTTCCATGACGAACGGTCTTGAGCCTTCTCCATCCACCGTCTTCCTGAAACCTTCACAATATCGTCGGTCCATCGGGCGGGGGGCCTTCCAACTCTGCGTGGCCCGGTTCCTGGTCGCCATTCGAGAACCTTTACTCCACAACGGTTGTCGGTTCTGCGAGCTATATGGCCTGCCCACTGCCAGCTCTTTGGCTTGACCCCTTTAAAACTTTATTTGATACCTAACTTCAGATAAATTTTAATGAGTTACCAAAACTTTCCACTTCGAATTTTACTAACAAGCTAGATGTTTTCAAGATTATAATTAGGTAACACTTTCTCCTTTAGTAAGCCTAGCTACATAAATCTTGATCAATTTCTTCTCTTATTTCTTCTCCTCGGCACGTGGACTAAATAATTAGGAAAATAACAGCGCTAGGGTACCTAATACGGTGTTTTCGTTAAAGTTATTAATGGATGACGTTCGTACAAGTAGAGCTAGCAGTGTTGGCCTCATGGGAGGCGGGTAGGTACCTCGACTTTCGATCCGAAGGTTGTCGGCTTTAATTCTAATCGACCAACAGATGTTCTATTCGGAAAATGTACGTGCGC
Source organism: Anticlea derivata (assembly GCA_947579855.1). NCBI lineage: Eukaryota > Metazoa > Arthropoda > Insecta > Lepidoptera > Geometridae > Anticlea > Anticlea derivata. The sequence continues at coordinate 2,772,598 of OX388264.1, forward strand.
ACTAGTATTCGAAAGCCGTGTTCAAACGGCGTGCGAATAGGCGTATAAAAGATGTCCAACATTTATTTTAAAAATGTTTTTTACCTGTACTTATTAAAGACAATTTTGAGTATGATATTTGATAAGGCTTGCGAAATCGCAATCTCGTAAAAGTCATTAAAGTCAATTTTGAGTTTGATATTTGATAAGGCTTGCGAAATCGCAATCTCGTAAAAGTCAATATAACATATTCAGTAGATGTTAACAACATTTTGAAACGAATTTAAGATGACATATTGCACGCTGTTTGATTACGGCTTAAAACGGTAGAGGGTGACATCTTGAAGACACTGGATCGTAGAACCCAATTTCGAAAACATCTAATGTGACATAAACATTGAGCATTGTCTAATGTTGAACTAAATTCGGGCTTAGGCTAAGGTTAGGTTAGAGATTGGTCTGGTTGTGAGATTTTACTAATAAAGACATTCTGACATACTTCAGTACATTAAATAATAGTAGATTATGCAACAAGGGCTTCAAGTAGTGTATTATGTCAAGGGCGCTATATTGAACCCCGAGAACGAGGGATTCTATGGTTAACTCCTGAGCGGAGCGAGGGAGTTAAGGCAAGAATCCTGAGTACGAGGGGTTCAAGATCGCCCAAGACAAATACACATTTAAGCCCGCGATGCATACTCTACTTTTTATACTTTCTGCGAGGCAATTGAAAACAATGACTGTTAAGTAGAAAGAAATGATTTTTCTGGAAGTAAGTTTCCAACTATACCAGAGGCTTCAGATTGTATGCATTCTGGAGTCGAATCAAAATCACTGTCGTCGTCACTTGACATTTTTTAGAAGTTTATTTGAATCGAAACTGAACTTCGGTGTAGATAACAGCACAGCAGTTTGAGCACTTGGCGCCTTTTTTTCTTTTTTTGTAGTCTATTCTGTAGAGAGGTCAGTTCGACATTCGAATAAATCCTTCTTCGTGCGCGGGTGAATTTGAATTTCATAAAAAGTTTTCATGTTTTTCTTTTTTTTAATTTGTAGGCAGTGCAAAGAAAATGTTAACATACAGCCTAATGAGAATAAAATCTCATTGCACCCAAACATTTTTGAAACCTACCTCGATCAAGAACAACTACATGGGTTCCATTCAAATCACATTATGTCCCATGGGAAATAATGAAATTCAGTACAACATTATGACCCGGCTAGACCGTAGGGCTATTATGACTTACTTTAGGAAAGGTTTGCATGACACATAATATGGCATTGACGAGCAGGTAGTATAAAAATAAATTAATATTCCGGACATATCACACAATGTCAACTGATCCCAAACTAGGCATAGCCTGTACTATGGGTATCAGAGACTGATATACATAATAGATATACATTAAGCGCCAGCTTATTATTCTGTGTCTGTCCCATTCTTCGAGTCACGAATTCGTGAACTTGGATAATAGTGGCGAAAGACATAAATGTTTTGAGCGATTTACTTTCAAGTTATCAGTTTAAATCGCTCGCTTTTACCCGACGTGTTGCCTCTACGTTAATAAAAGGCAATCGGTTGGAGAAAGCGAAATCGGATTATGCTTTATTCGGTTCTAAATTGGTAGTAGTAATTAGGTATTGATCGTATCGACAGCGGTAATTATATATCTGGTGGAATCGAAATTCCAAAGTCGTATACCTACGTAGAAAAATAAGTATTATCTCTGAAATGCGGGACCTATCCTTGGCATCAGATTGGATGTTATTGTATAGCTATCGTTAATGGTTAGTATCTATCTAGTCTAGAATTAACAGAAGACAAATATCGTAGGACGTCCACTCAGTGGCAGATTTATAGAATTCCCAAATGGCAATACAGTTTTTTCTGCCCTTGTTTTAGTTTTAGCATAGAATATTAAAGTTTGCGGTACCGTAAAATGTACAATTAGAGGGAAGAGGAAATGTCATCGTAAAGATGCCTTGTAAACTTCTTTCTGCAATCAGAAAACCAGATGCAGATGAATGCAGATGCGAGCGTCAAATTTGGGGACCTAAAAAAGCGGTCCCCAAATTTGCCGCCCTAGCCTCAAGCCTACACGGCCGGCTGGTAAATCCGCCACTGCGTCTATTTCTGATCATACGCCTCCCCCATAGATTTCCATAGCGAACTATCTTGTTGGTTCTTTCCCTTTGTTGGGATAAGTCCTACGCTGCGATATCCGGTGCGTGGTTTCTTCGCGAAACTTTTTTCCCAACCTGCCCACTGCCGCTTTAACTCTCTAATCCTCTGGGCTGTGTCGGTGACTTCATGTAGTCTACGGACCTTTTTTCTTTTGCACATGACCTTTAAGTTTGTTTGGATTTTCCGTATTTCTGAATCAATTTCGCAGAATACCAATTATATCCATTGCTCGTTGAGCGATAAGTTCCTGTTGCTACCTAAGTCGTTACTCATCTTTTCCTCAAGGGGTGGGGAGTATTGAGGAGTTTCGAAATAAAGACAGTCAAGTGCGAGAACTCGCGCCCTGAGGGTTCCGTACCAAATCCCGGTCGTGCACCAATGGTCATGATCAGAAAATAAAAATTCTAAGTGTAGGAAATTGACAAACTTATATTTGCGGTCGCTCACCTAGTCATTGTATGACATTGACCGCAAATATAAATTTGTTTCCTAAAAAACTTCGAAATTCTTCAATTTCAGACTTTTTCCTTTAATTGTGTTACCAAAGCTCCTAGCATTCCAAATTTCAGAACTGTGAGGTAACTAGAAGTACCCTAGAGGTTTTTCATTTTAGCCATTTCCATACAAAAATTATACATTCTTTGCCATATATTTTAATGCATTAAGCTAGAGCTTTGATTTTTATACGCCACCATAAGCCCACAGACTTTAATAGGTGGTATAAATTTCAAGTTGATACCTTTAGCCGTTTCTGAGAAAAAGGCTCTTGACAGACGGACAGACAGACATACAGACAGATGGACAGACAGACAGACGGACAACAAAGTGATCTTATAAGGGTTCCGTTTTTCCAAATGAGGTACGGAACCCTAAAAACGAATTAAATATTGACATAGCAATAGTTGTGAGATAAGTGGAAAAAGATAAACAAAAGTTATTTATTCGTATTTATAACACGAAACGCTATATATTGTAATTTTCTTGCTTTTCCAAGATAGATGGAAAACGTAATTAGGCTAATTACTTATTAATAATAAAATTATAAGGCGTATTACTTCTGGCGTATTTCCACTATACACTGTACACCACTATATAATACATAAAATTATTGTAGAGGGAGGGAGGTGGAGGCTTAGCATGACGTCAGTTTCTGGCGTCAACGTTACGGATCGGATCGCTAACGAGTCGGTTGCTACTGTCAGATATTATGGACTACTCTACCATGGAGCCGCTACGGTAAAGTCAGCCTTTTCACGAAGTCTTATAGTATTATGGGGCGCTGAAGTCCTCGTTTACTTTTTACCATAGTTACCATAGTTAATTTTAAGGCTTCTGGTAAGAAATATAGAAATACGTGTTCCAACATTTTTGGAATATTTTACCTAAAGGGGGCAAAGTAGGGTGTTAAATTTATGTTTTCATGTAACTGCGGACGAAGTTGCGGGTAACAGCTAGTAATACATATATGATAGTAATATATAAGTATATGAATATAGGTGTATAGGTACAAGCCTATATACCTACTAGGGATTGCAGAATCGGGTAGTTTTTAAGGAACCGGGAATACCGGGAAGCTTCACATAGGGAACCGGGAATTCCCGGGTATTTCGGGAAATTTCGGGAAAAATATTTTACGTCTAGGCGAAAGGTTTAAAGTTAAACTGTCATAGCTTAATATTAACCAACCGCACATACTTTTGCATGTCGCAGGTTCTGATCAAAAGGATAGAATAAAGCTATATCACTGTTGAAATTTTATATGAAATTTTACATTGTTTTTCTTGAATAAAAATCAACAATATCCTTACCTTACATGCTTAAATTATTAAACAGATCAACAGTGATATAGCTTTATTCTATCCTTTTGATCAGAACCTGCGACATGCAAAAGTATGTGCGGTTGGTTAATATTAAGCTATGACAGTTTAAACCTTTCGCCTAGATATTATCCTAAATATATTTCCCGAAATTTCCCGAAAGAACCGGGAAACAATTTATGATTTCCCGGTTCCTAAATTGGCAAAAAAAAAACGGGAATTCCCGGGTATTTCGGGACCGGGAATTCCCGGGACCAAACCCTAATACCTACTACAGATTACAAGGAGAGATTACTACATATGAGAGAGTACTTGTAAAATTCATGGAAGGTCTGTAAAAGAACATAATAATTTGCTCTAGGTAACAGCTTCACGGAAATTCTCGAAATATATCAGCTAATTAGAATACTTTTCGAAGAAAAGGCTCAATATCGGAGAGGTAAAAGTTTTTCTCATACAAAATGATCGGTATAGCAACGAAATAAAATAAAAGTATGTACAGACGTATTATTAGAGCAAAGTAAAGGTGAATCAAGCTTTAATTTTAAAAAATAATTATATCACCATCACAGTAGATTTTAGGGTTCCGAGCCTCGTTTGGAAAAAAGGAACCCTTATAGGATCACTTTGCTGTCCGTCTGTCAGTCTATCTGTATGGAACCTTTTTTCTCTGAAATGGTTTAAAGTATAAAAGTATAATAAGATATTTTTTACAAAAACTAAAAACCGACTTCAAATTCCTGAATATTGACAAGATTAATATCAACCTCTTTGCGTTTTGCTTACCTACTGAGGATGACACTGGCCACCTACACTTTCGATAAAAAAACAAAAGTAAGTAATTCATTGTATCCATTCATCATCAATAATAACTCTTACGTTACTGACTGACTGACTGACAATCAAACGTAGTGGTTTTATTCTCTTTGAAAATCAACGCAGAGCCTAACCAAAATCCTAAGAGTATGAAATTTGCAGGGTAGCGTAATGTATGGGCACAGAAAGGAATTCCCGACGCACAATCACTAAGGTTAAAGTTTATGTAAAAATAGCAGCAACCGAACGAAGTCGCGGGAATTACCATACCATACCACCGTCGACAAAAAGAAATTTCGGCAAGTCGTGATTTCAAGAGATGATGACGTTTTTTTAAGTTTTACGGGACAAGTTGCAATTCCTCAGGAATTAAATTAATATGGGACCACCCCGGTATCATACTCTATACACCAGCGAAAGAGTCATCAAAATCGGGTTACTATTGGCGGAGATATCGAGTAACATACACACAAAAAAAAACAAAAAAATACAGCCAACTTGAGAATTTTCTCCTCTTGGAAGTCGGTTAAAAAGTTTATTTATGTGTAACAAACGTAAATGAATTATTCACTAATTAATAGAAACTTACATAATTAACTAACAATAAAGTTGTGGAACGGTACAGTGTATTGTTATGATAGTTAATAGTGTTGACGGTACTTGCAATATAATTATTATAGAGTGTGCTAGCTCCCACCCTAGGAGAACCTGTGTTGTGGGTAGCTAGCCTCTTTCGAACTTTGTGACCATGTTGAATGAGATTGCGGTCTTTCGCTTATTTAGAGTGCAACAGGTAGTTCAGGTTAAAGGTATCAACTTGAAATGTATATCTACTATCTATAAGGTATGTCAGCTTATAGTGCCGTAAAAAAAATTAGTTTCTAGCTCAATGGATTAAAAATATATGGCAATGAATAACTTCTAGGGTACTTAACTTCTAGGGTAATAACTTCTAGGGTACCAGTTAACTCACAATTCTAAAATTTGGAATGCTAAGAAGTCTAGGAACATTTTTTAAGTTTAATGGAAAATTTCCGACAATTCAAAGGATCCATAGAGATCATCTACAAAATATAGAGCAAAAAACCACTGAAATCGGATCAAGCCGTTACAGTTAACCTATTCGGTGAACATAGAATAAGAAATATAAGCGTCGAATTGATAAGCTCCTTTTTTGAAATTGGTTAATAATAAAATGCTGTTTGTTTGTTTGAGTTTGGCTTCATGTGGAGGGGAGAGTGGGGTAGCGTTCAGGGCTTAAGGCGCTACACAAATCATAATAAAATGTCTAGTGGGCGTAGTGAAGAAAGTGACAGCGCTATGTACTATAATTGAATGCGGAAAGAGATAGCAAGCTTTAGAAGGCGCTCGAAAGTAATCGACGTAAGCGAAATATAAGAAAATATCGATTATCTTAAAAACTATCTATTTTTTTTTTAAAGTGTCTTGGATTTAGGTACCCAATGCTATTGTCAAACACAATATTTAAAAAAAGTTATTTTTGTTTGATAGTCTCAGAGTATTTTCGAAAAAACAGATGCAGAGGACCCAACTTTAAAAAATAAATCTATCGAGAAATCGCGTTTCTGTCTTGGATTTACGTAAATAACATGCTCAAGTTATTTTTGTCATAAAAATCAAAACTGTGCGTTTTGCGGTCATTGAGAAAAAACAATTCAAAAATCATAAAACAATTAAACCCTCACCTTAAAATATCAATAAACTAAATAACTAATAACTATGACAATGTATAAGGCTACATGTACAGAATGTGAATTGCCCTTAAATAATTTCCAATTAATCTGAGAGCATCGAACTCATATCAGAGTAATAATTAGGTAGGAGTATAGCTTTTTTATGGCTTCAATCTGGCACATGAGATTACATAATTTATGAATATATTTGCTTTGTTCATAGCACGAGCTGAAAGTAACGGTAAGAACAATAAAAAATTATCAATCCTCACTGAAAACGAGGCACTGGCGCTCCACCCACCACCCGCACTGGACACCGTGGTGGGTTTATGGTCCAACCCCTCCAGTACCGTTAGTCGCGACACTCTTTAGCGGAGCTATGTTCAGCAGTGGAATTCATCAGGCTCATGATGATGATGATGACGTTACCTTTGTCTTTGACAATGTTTAGAGGATGGGCGTTCGGATTTAGACTTTTACTATTTCTAATGAATGTGCCATATCAAAGACCGATAAGTGATTTTACGTCGAAAATGAGAAATAATTGTTTTGAAAGGTGCACAAATAGAGTTAAAAATAACAAAATTATCAGCTTCGACGTAATACGATTTAAGTATCCGATAACTATGACGCTTGATGGCGGTTTAAGCACTTCGGTTAGGTGCTTATCATTATCATGGCCCTAAGCACCAGTTTCCACGTAAATGAATTAAAAGTTTGGACGTTACTGAAATACTAGAAAATCCGTATCAAGTATAGAAATAGAAAAATATTTATTTTGCGTCACAAATTAATCAAATGGAACAAATAAAATATAAGCTTAAAACCTAGACACAAAAACGGTCACCACTCAGCTGGTGCCGCATAGCACAATGGAGCTGCTGCCACGCTGGTTTTCAGTGGTGCCACAGAGCAATGACGCGGCAACTGCGATACACTCGCACATAATGTTTTTATTTCCTAAACTACTCATACAAATGAGCTAACTTACTTAAACTACTAACACACAAAACAGAATTTTACAAGACATGTAATACAGCACTTAATAGTAGATTATGCAACAAGGGCTTAAAGTAGTGTATTATGTCAAGGGCGCTATATTGAACCCCGAGAACGAGGGATTCTATGGTTAACTCCTGAGCGGAGCGAGGGAGTTAAGGCAAGAATCCTGAGTACGAGGGGTTCAAGATCGTCCAAGACAAATACACATTTAAGCCCTCGATGCATACTCTACTTTTTATACTTTCTGCGAGGCAATTGAAAACAATGACTGTTAAGTAGAAAGAAATGATTTTTCTGGAAGTAAGTTTCCAACTATACCAGAGGCTTCAGATTGTGGAGTCGAATCAAAATCACTTGAAATTTTTTAGAAGTTTATTTGAATCTAAACTGATTTTCGGTGTAGATAACAGCACAGCAGTTTGAGCGCTTGGCGCCTTTTTTTCTTTTTTTGTAGTCTATTCTGTAGTGGTCAGTTTGACATTCGAACAAATCCTTCTTCGTGTGCGGGTGAAAATGAATTTCGTAAAAAGTTTCAAATTTTTCTTTTTTTTAATTTGTAGGCAGTGCAAAGAAAATGTTAACATACAGCCTAATTAGAATAAAATCTCATTGCACCCAAACATTTTTGAAACCAACCTCGATCAAGCACAACTACATGGGTTGCATTCCAAATTCAAATCACATTATGTCCCATGGGAAATAATGAAATTCAGTACAACATTATGACCCGGCTAGACCGTAGGGCTGTAATGACTTACTTTAGGAAAGGTTTGCATGACACATAATATGCCATTGACGAGCAGGTAGTATAAAAACAATATAATATGTAGGCTTATAATTTTATTATTCTAAACAGCTTAACGGAAATCCGTAGAAGAACGAAGGTCACCGACATAGCTCTCAGAATTAGCAAGTTGAAGTGGCAGTGGACAGGCCATATAGCTCGCAGAACCGATAACCGTTGGGGAGTAAAGGTTCTCGAATGGCGACCACGAACCGGGCGACGCAGTGTTGGAAGGCCCCCCACCCGATGGACCGATGACATTCTAAAGGTTGCGGGAAGTCGGTGGATGGAAAGGGCTCAAGACCGTTCGTCGTGGAACTCTTTGGGGGAGGCCTATGTCCAGCAGTGGACTTCTACAGGTTGTTGATGATGATGAAACAGCTTAACTATCAAAGTTGACCCAGAACGACTACCTTTGGAGTTGGACTTACGACTTACGGACGGATTAATTTTAAGTGATTTTTTAAAAGAATAAATAGTATTGCAGTTTCTAATAGGAGGAGATATGTTGTTCCAGCATTTCGTGGCAGCATACCGGAAGCTGCCACGAAAGGCAGTCGTTCTGTGGTGAGGGCAAATGAGACGAACAGCAAAACGAACGAGGCAGTCAGAGAAATGAAGTTTTTCATGCAAATAGTATGGTTGTTGATTTTTAATAACTCCGAAAAGTATCAAATATTGGCCAGTGAGCAATCTTCTGTAGTGTTCAGTTCTAGCTACAGCATTGTCAGTGGCTTCATAAAGGTATTTCAATGTGCAGGTATGAAGGCACTGCATGCATGCTTAAACGTACCTAGTGCACCACTGTTTATAGACTCGGTAGTCGTACTGCGTCTCATTTGAGTATCCCCACTTGCTCAGATTGTGCCTGCAGCAGCTAACCTGGCTCGCAATTTCCAGGTTGACCAAGGTAGAAGTTTGCCCCATGGGTGCTTTTGACCAAGCTTAAAGATTGTGTCCTATTATATGTATATGTATATATATTGACTGGCCTCATAGCTCAGTTGGTAGTAAATCTGCCTTCTACGCTAGAGGTTGCGGGTTCGATTCCCGCACAGGAAAAACATTTGTGTGATGAATACAGATGTTTGTTCTGTGTCTGGGTGTTAAATATTTATCTATTATGTATATCAGTCGCTGGTACCCATAGTACAGGCTATGCCTAGTTTGGGATCAGTTGACCGTGTGTCCGGAATATTTATTTATATTGACTATGTTATGCGCAATGCTGACGTTTTAAAACTAGGTATTTGCTAAAAATACCGCTAAAACTACCACCGTAAGGATCTGATTACCCGATTTATAATGAACTAGCTGACCCGCACGGCTTCGCACGGAATTATTCAAGAATCTAAAAATGTACTCAAAAATGACTATAATAAACAAAACCATTATTTTGAAACACTCTTTAGCTCTTTAGCCGAATACCATCCCTTTAAGTAGTTACGAAGAAAATTGTGCAAAGACATCCTGCAGCCGCGAAGCCGCGGCCACAAGCAAGTAGGTACCACATGAAAGTGTGTGTCTGTCTGTAAAAAGTCCATCTGACGCTGTAATAATCACCTAGAATAGACTTAACTTTACTTTATGTAATATTTTTGCAGTAGGTACATGTAGTTTTATAGTAAGAACAATACAGTACAGTAGGTTACCTACCTAGCCCTAGATATTTATCTTAACATAGACCTTTCCTCATAGGTGACGAGAATAGAACTAGTGGTTTCATGGGTCCTCACATGACTATCAGGACTATTATCTTTAGTTCTACCTTGACACTGTTCGCTGCCTGCACTGAAGATGAGGCACCTAACATGCGATGGTAATGAACGTCTCATTTCCATAGTAGGGTGATGCTCTGTTTAGTCTAGTTTAGCTTAGTCTAGTTCTTCCATATCTGCTATATCATTTAGTGCGCGTACGTAACCGATCTTTGTTACGAAAAGTTTTGTTGCTGTTGCTGATAATAGACCTGTGCTTTTTTTTTTTTTTATTTATTTGTAAGAAAACCAACAGCGGTAATGACTGATGGAGAAAATTTTTAAAGTATGGTCAAATATCATGATCAGACCTGGTTCTCCTCCCTGGCAGTCAAAAGAGCAAGACAATATGGAAGCGATACAATAAATTCTCTTTCTTTCTTTCTTCTACTCCTTCCTTAAATAAAAGTTAACCATTATACTGAACAGTGAAATTCAAATTCAAAAGGTGTTTATTTCAATAAAATGCCGTGCCGTGGTGGCCCCGGCTAAAGAATAGGCCCCTCCATATCTACCTATCCGCGGATGTCGTAAGAGGCGACTAAGGGAAAAAAGCTAGGGGATGGGCAGCAGCGTCCCTCATTTTAATAGCGATAGCTCTAACTGCGCTCGCCAACCCGCATGCCCAGCGTGGTGAGTATGGGCAAATCCCCCCACATGATAGGAATTCGCTCTGTCTGTGGGGGAGGCCATGTTCAGCAGTGGACGTCGTACGGCTGAAATGATGATGATGACTAGGATCACTTTGAAGCGTTTGAAATAAAATGCAGAATTAATATAATTTCACCATCAAAGGGGATTTGGGATTTTTTGTATCAAAATCCCCTTCAGCCTGAACTTGAAGGGTAAATGGGGATCATAAGAATGAAAGTCTCAAAATCGTAGTAGTAGTAGAAGTAATTTTATTTTTATTTTTTATAAGCCAAGGCTGCTATTTCAACGCTTGGCACCTCCCTTTCGGCATCCATGCTAGGATGTAAAAAAATAGACTTAATTGCAGTTACTAGAACAATGTAAACGCTCCATAATCGATGTTAAGTAGTTGGTCGCCCGGGCACGTGCGAAATGGTCACTGACTTTAACGGTAGCATCATGGCATCCCAGAGACTAGCATTCGTTTCTGACGTAATCGCCATGCTAGCGAGTCCAATTCAGCCTAGTTATAATTGGTGGAGCGAGCGGAGATCCCTCAAACAACTTGGTAAAAGCTAGGCTCTAAGAAATATATATACAAATATTTGCATTTTTTTTTTTTATAAATAAATAAATATTCCGGACATATTTACACGGTCAACTGATCCCAAACTAGGCATAGCCTGTACTATGGGTACCAGAGACACATAATAGATATATATTTAACACCCAGACACAGAACAAACATCTGTGTTAGTCACAAATGTTTGTCCAGTGCGGGAATCGAACCCGCGTCCTCTAGCGCAGAAGGCAGAGTTACTACCAACTAAGCTATGAGGCCAGTCAGTAAGTGTTAGTAAAGTTAATGCACATTTGGCGAAAGTTATGTTATAACAAATTAACATCCAACAATTATTATTGTATGTTATGATTCTCCAAATGAGCTTACATGCTAAAGATGCAATTAGCAAAGTTTATATTATTTGTGCCGCAACGATCATCGAAGCACAAACCTTTAGGTATTAGACATCGCGTGATCTGAGTTCGGGGCGAACCACTTGTTTTATTAAGTCACTTAGATCATTATTTCACTAGTTCCAACTTTTTTTAAATCAAAGGCCAGTGGTGCTATTATTTAAGCGAAATAGGAATGAAGATCGCAACTTTGTGAATGATTCTAACCATCTTAGCGTGATCTGAAAGTTCCAAATATGAAGGGAAGAAATTCGAGATCAAGAAGTTCTCTAGTGTAAATTTTTAAACGGTTTGCATATTGCCTAGATTGTTAAAATCATCCTAAGAATTGCATTAACGTCCCAGCCATTCTCGAACCGAATGGTCTGCTACGTGATGATGGTAAGCGGCCTGACGGTATGACTTTGGTCCCTTGGGAGAAGGGTAGGCCTATGGTGTGGGACGCTACTTGTGTTGATACACTAGCGCGCACACATCTTCCGGGGACATCAGTTAGGGCGGGTGCGGCGGCAGATTCGGCCGAGGATCTCAAAAGGCGCAAATATGTTAGTCTTGATAGGGCTTACATATTTGAGCCTTTTGGGGTTGAGACCCTGGGTCCGTGGGGAAACGGGGCCCTCCGGGTTTTCAAAAAGATATCAGGACGTCTGATCGAAGCGACGCGTGACCCGAGAGCTGGCTCTTATTTGGCCCAGCGCATTAGCATTGCCATCCAGCGTGGCAATTCCGCCAGCGTCTTGGGGACGCTTCCGACTGGTAGTGATCTGGATCAGTTGAGCTATCTATAGATCGTTTGTAACGGTCTTTAGATGGCTCAACTGTTTCTTGTGTATTTTGTAAATATTAACTTGTATTAGTTTTAAGTTTCTGTGTGTAAATAAAGTGTTTATGTTTAAAAAAAAAAAAAAAAAAAAAGAATTGCAATATTCATTCCCTTTTTGTTTGCACAATAGCACCACAGGTGGAGATTGAATGCCTTAGGTTGGTAAACTAACAAGTGCGGTGAAGGAACTTAAGTGCATTTCGCAGAGGCACGTTTCGTACACAACTTCAAATTATGCCTTCAAACTTCATATTACTATTATAGTAGACAATAACATTTCAATATTTGCGAACTCGTTAGCGTTAAGCACAGAGTCGTATTCAGACCTTATCCCTTTTTCCCTAATCTGTCCCCTTCATTAATATCAAATAATGACTAAAACATATATTATTTCAAGATACGCACGCCTCACGTCAATGAACTCATTGATAAATGAGCGTGACGGGCTCGCTCGCAATATAATGACATTTAAACTGGTGCTAAGGACCCCTACCTCACTTGTACACTAGCCGAGAGTCACCAATTTAGGATAAAATATTTCTTTCCGCTTGTGAGGTACTAGTTAGACGATCTATTGGAATTTGGAATGGGAATAGAATGTCAGATGGAAAATACGGTGGGAAGGAAAATCATGCTTGACTCCATTTGTTAGAATTTGAGCGTGATTATTATTTTACTTGTGAAATACATTCGAATTACCTCCGTGGCTGTTCACCCGGCTTATAATAAACTAGCTGACTACCCCGGCTTCGCACGGAATTGATTAAAATATTTACAAATCTATTGAAAGTAATGACAAATCGGACGACGCAGTGTTGGAAGACCCGATGGACCGACGACATTGTGAAGAGACGGCTCAAGACCGCTCGTCAGTGAACTCTTTAGGGGAGGCTTAAGTGCTATATAAGGCAGGATGGATGGACTTATATAAACCAAACCTTTTTTGAAACATCATCATCATCATTAGCCTGATGAAGTCCACTGCTGAACATAGGCCTCCCCCAAAGAGTGCCATGACGAACGGTCTTCAGCCTTCTCCATCCACCGACTTCCCGCAACCTTCACAAAGTCGTCGGTCCATCGGGTGGGGGGCCTTCCAACACTGCGTCGTCCGGTTCGTGGTCGCCACTCGAGAACCTTTGTTCCCCAACGGTTATCGGTTCTGCGAGCAATATGGCCGGCCCACTGCCACTTCAACCTGTTTATTCTGAAAGCTATATCGGTGACCTTGGTTCTTCTACGGATTTCCTCATTTCGGATTCTATCACGCAGCGAAACTCCGAGCATAGCTCTCTCCATAGCCCGTTGAGCGACTTTGAGCTTGTGTATGAGGCCAATAGTTAGCGACCAAGTCTCAGTGCCATATGTCATCACTGGCAACACGCACTGATTGTAGACTTTCGTCTTGAGGCTCTGCGGTATCTGTGAAGATAAGATATGACGAAGTTTGAAACATTCGCTATTGAAAATCCGAATAAAATCCGTATACTTAGTTCATGGTGACTACCATTTCGATAGTTGTACTCATAACATAAATATCTAAATATATATATATATATAAATATCAAATTACGGTAACTGGCATTCGAAGCTGTAAATATTTTTTCTCCACTCAGACTGTAATCAAACTACCTATCATCATTTTCATAGAAACTGGTGTAAACAGCTTTATTTGTAATTTTCACTCAAATGATAAATTCCACTTCAATAAAGATAAGGGTATAAGAATACGAGACTATGGTGTCTTTCTAAGACGGTCATAACATGGAAGGCACCGTTTAATAGAAAACTAGGGCTTAATCTGTGGTTTTTAAACTGAATAATGCATTTAATATGAGCTTATTTATTTGCAGTCAAAATAAATTGCTGACTGCAAATAATTAAGAGCTTTTGGCGAACATTAGTAGTAAAGGATTATTTAGGTCTGTCTCTAAACATGACGGTAATCATTCTTCAAGAAACCATAGCTTCGCCTTTCTCGTGACCCTTATTTATATTTAGCGTGTTTACTGGGAATATAAATAGTACGCACGTCTCTAATAGTCCATCAAGTCAAAGTTAAAAGGGCAAAACTAATGATTATTTCGTAGATATTATGCATTTATCACGGTACAGTCGACTACTTTAATTTATTGGTCGAGCGTACAAAGCGACCGAAGATATATTATTTGCATGACACTTTGACATGTAAATTAAATTCATTTATTGATTCAGACAACAGAAAGATCCATAGATAAGAGTATATTACATGTCACACAATTAAATCAAAAACAAAAAGGAAGACAGACGCACAGAATTTTATATAATAAATTTGTTTAGCACAGGGGTTGATAAGGCTTGACATCTAGTGCCTTCGCAGTTTACTGCAATGTCTTTCAGGCAGAACCTCTATCAGACTGTTGGTACTGCCCAGCATCCTGCGTTTTAATGATGTTATTTTATAAAGCAGCAACAAGCTGAGTCATGGCCTGTTTGGGCCAAGGAGATTTTTATACCTTCTAAGTTCGAAAACCCTTCCAAGAATGTCATTACCAAACATTTGCGAATACGATCAAGCGCTTTGTGTTTCCCCAATACCACAACTTGTTAATTGTCGATCCAACACAGTCATTTCATCAACACAATTTTGTAACTTACTGCACTGGAAATAAGATGTCAAATCAATTGGCTCTACCAGGTAGAGGGGCTTGATGTCATTGTCATGAGCCGTGCGTGAGCGCAGTCAGTTACGAGATCCGGTGCGCGAACGTACAAACGAACGGTTGTGTTCATTTTTAAAACTTTTTGTTCAGTTTCAAGTGATTATTTTTAATTGTGAAATAAGTGGCCAGTATTTGACAGCTGAAACTTCTTTAACTGGAGTATTGGAAAAGGATCATTAAAGTAAGGTTTTATTTGCTTGTAAGGTTAATATCAATATTTCTAATGATCAAAATTAACCGAATTGTATCGATTTTATCGATCAGGTACTTTCTAATTTGATAAATGAGTGAATAATCATGACGTGGGTGACGTCGTAATAGATGTGCACTTTCACTAAACATGAGTTGCACCACCGTTTTCGACTAACTACCTGTATCTACAAAAATAACTTCCTCAGTTTTTGTACATATTTGAAATAAACTCCTCAATGTTATACGTGTCTTGCCTAAAATATCAATTAGCTATCTCTATGCCTGAATAGATTTATCGAAAACCTAAATCCAAAGCCTATAAAACGATTTGAAACCTGGGAAGAATACCTACAATAAAATATTTTTTTAAGAAAATATTTTTTCTTCCTTTCATGCTATAAATTGAAGCCTAGCAAGTGCTATGGAAGCTTCTAGTAGATAGTAGATGTTAAAAAATTAATATCGATCAAATGTCTTCAATAAGGTATGTACCTATGTAGAAGAGATGCTTGTAATCTTTTATCTTCTCCGGGCTATTTTGAAACTGGCGACGGACAAAGATTCTTTAAATGACTGAGTCTTTTGAAGATTTTCAATACTCCTTTTGACTTCTTAATAAGACAAAGAATCTCTCATTTCTTATGTGTGAATCTAGGGTATTCATTCAACTTCTGGTGCACTTGGAAAAGTATTTCTTCACAACGATTTTTTTTACTTTTATTTGGAAGACTAGAAGTAAAAATTTGGAACAATAAAATCTTCGCAATCAGTGGGAAAGTATAATGACAAGATTCTTCAATTATAAGAACCTATTTCAGTGTTAAGATGGTGTTTGCAAGTCATGTTATTGTTTTCCTTTTTATAATCATCAAACGTGCACCAAACCATTGCGTAAGCGTCACGAATATGAAAACCTGTTAATAAAAACTTTAAATAACCCACCATAAAGAGACAAGAGTTACGTATTCAAGTTTTAAAATTACTTTGTTTCGTAAGAATTTTTAAGGACCGTTACTTTACTGTCTCACTGTTTTCAGAAAAAGATTAGTCTTTGCACAAAAGAGCTTTGATTGTGTTTATGTAACACCTCTGTTTTATAAGAACTGCTCAACACCAATAAAATCCACTAGGGTTCTCAAGGTTCTCATCAACGAAACTCTAAAGATGGCGGCCTTATAATGTTTAAATACAACACGCTACGTCATTCTGTGAATAGTTCGATCGACTGCTTCGTAAACGTGAACAGTGCGTAATTAGCCGAGTAACAAAAACGCTTTATGTTACTTTTTGCAATTTAATTATTCTAAGTAGGTTTTGGTATGTATTGAGGCATTATAATCATGAATGCGAGAAGTTAATGACGCTGTAATGATATACAAGCAACTAGACTGCTGATGTCATTAATGTAAAAAACCTTTTAGGGTTGTCAAGTAATGGGTTTTAATAAAACTAAACATTTACAAAATGTCAAACAATGATGAGAACACGATTTCTCGCAAGCACACTTGCACGTCACGTTTAATGTAATTTTTCAAATATATGACGCAAATAGCCGTAACCAAAAAATATTTGTTCAGATCCTAATGCCATTAAGGCAACTGATTACTACAACTACAAGTCTTTAGCAGTCCTTCGATTTGAGAAGGGCTAAAGGTTCGCCCCGAACTGAGATCTCGCTTTGAAAATGGCATCATGTTCTAACTATCCAATTCTACCTGATCTACGAAGTCATTGAACCTTTACAAAATGGAGGTACACGATATATTGGTTTCGAAATGATACTATTTTCATTGTTGCCGATTCCCTAGTTGTTTGAAGGATATTAGCTCGCTTCGCTCACTCGACCAACAAGTGCCCTTAAAAGTAAGCTCGGATTTGGCTGGTAACGGAGTTTTTGAACCACCCGAATGCGTCCCCGTCACGTCACCATGTTGTTTCACTTAGCTGATCTGTTATAGCGGGTCCACATGTCATCGACTTGAGTCTGCGCAGCGTGTTGTGCAGACTATAAAAAAGCGTGACGTAGATTGCATAGTCATTCTTAACAGCGGTTCCTCCACACGGCACAGACATTATGTATGTACGCCATTCAGCGTGTTTGTGCATGCCGTGTGAAGGCGTAGCATGCCTAGTCATTCGTAGCCTGCTATTAAGAATATGTCATGCTACGCCAAAGCGCTTTATCGTGCCCTGCATCAGAGTAGGGAAGTTCAATTTAAATTTGGTTAATTTAGATTTTCGTAGATCATCATCATCTTCCAGCCCTTATTCCACAGTATGTGGGGTGGGCACAACATTTATTATTCTTCTATTTCCCGCTACGAGTTGTCATCTCAACACTCACTCCTTTCTTACCCATATCCACTTTCAAACAGTCTACCTATCCATCTTTACTCTGGCCTACCTCTACTAAACTCTACTAACCTACTATATCCATCCACATTCAGATTTATTGTTCTTCTCGTCACGACATTCTTCCTTCCTCATGACATACTCTTACTACGCTTACCTATTACTCCTCAGCTTTTCCGTCACTAGTGCTACTGTTAAACTTCGTCTTAGTTATAGTTTTTTGGAGATATGGAACAAAATTCTTCATAGTTAAAAAAAAGTCAAGTCCAAAGTCGTTGGTAGCTTAGTTTTAAAAACGTCATCATCATCAGACTGTAGTAGTCCACTGCTGGACAAAGGCTCCCCCAAAAAGTGATGTGAAGAACGGTCTTCAGCCTTTTTTTTGTCCATCGGATGGTGGGCCTTCCAACACTGCGTCTTCCGGTTCGTGGTCCCTATTCGAGAACCTTTATTCCACGACGGTTGTTGGTGCTGTAAGCTATAGGTATGCCTGCCCACTGCCATTTCTCCTTGCTAATTCCGAGAAATATATCGGTGACCTTGGTTCTTCGACGGATTTCTTCATTTCGGACTTTAAATCGTACCTCGTTAAAAAGGTATGAAGAAGAGAGATAAATCGGAGCAACCCTACTCACGTGAATATATATTTGGTTTACTAATGATACCGGTTATTGGAATTTCTGGCAAGTCTACAGTACAGTATACAGGTAATAAAACATAGAATGTTTTATCTCAAATATTTACATACCTAAAGAATACCTACTTATTGTAATTGTTATTGTAATTACAACTTTTGTGACTATAATGTATAACTTTTGTCGTAAACGAATTTGCCGACGCACTTGCGCGCGCCGAGGCAAATGGTACTATGATAGGCCCTGAGCCTTTTTGCGGCGTACCAAAAAGCCTGGCTCAAAGAAGCCTCTTCGAAGAATTGACCTGGACTCTGGATAAACTCTTCGGGCATGAACCACTCTAAGTTACTTATAAAAGCCTTCGATAAACAGTACACCAACCGTATCCTAGCGCTAAATAAGACCAACCTTCGCATTATTGTTAGAGCCTTAACTGGACACTGTTGTCTTAATAAGCACATGTTCAAAATAAGGCTATGCGACACACAAACCTGCGGGCTATGCAAGGAGGTGTACAAAACGCCTCTACATCTGCTAGGTGAGTGCGGAGCACTTATGCTCAAACGTAGCATCCATTTGGGAAAGCACATCCTCAGCCCAAAGGAGCTAAAGCAACTCACCCCAAAGAAAATCCTTCAGTTTTAAACAGCTGCTGGGCTTTGCGGTGAACTTTAAAGGCCCTGTATAGGGGCCACAAATAAAGTGGCGATCACAATAGGCCAGTTGTGGCCGCAGTGACACTATAGCCGCAAAAAGTAAATAAAAAAATAAAAAAAATTGTGCATCGATTTTTGTAAGTCAACAGTTTGTACTGTAAAGATTTATTGGTAAGTGAAATCGGCCAAGGTTTAGCTAAGATACACGCATCGAAAAATGTTTAAAAAGGTATAGAAATACATGAAGTGGCGGTGTCGTATAAAAAAGCTTTGTTTAACGACTATTTTCGACTCGGATGGGATTTGAACCTGCGACTTTCTCCAAGATACGAGGATGCTCTAAGCCTCTAACTATTTTAATATGATTATTTATTGTTTTATTATTACGAGATCTCAGGTCGGGTGACCAACTAGTTAAATACTTATTGGCAAATAAAAAATACATGTCTTAGTTTGGTAATAATTTAAATAGGGCGTAAACTAATTGCAGTGGCAACGACATCATTATTTTAATAAAATTGACCGTTCCTCGGAAGTTGACCACTGGACAGAACGGCCCGTTGCTTTCAGTTTTTGTTCACACGCGTTGTACAAGTAATTATTTAGTGCCTTTTCAGTGCCACCATACCTCAATCTGATCTCTGACCTGATAGGGTATGACCAAGAAATAATCAGTGTCACGACAAGCAAGCAATAACAGAGTAAACAGATACTTTGCGGAGAAAGCGCGCGTTTATAGCCAGCACGCTTTGCCGCACGCTGACCAAGTAGACCGATGGATTTCAAATATCTAAGTAGGTACTAGCTGTTTCACTCGCTTTGAAGACGATGCTATTTGCAAGTCACCTACTTTTTACCTGCTCTTTAAAAAAGTTAGTAGCAATATTTTATTCGTAAAATGGCATCTTCCTGTCGTTTTAATTAAAACTTTTATAAAATAAAGAGAACTAGCGCCCTGAGGGTAGATAGATAACACTTTATTGATCATCACACGGAAATAATACATAAGATCACAATTACAAATTTACACGGCAATACAATAGGCAGCCTTATCGCTAAGAGCGATCTCTGCCAGGCAACCTTAGGATGGACTGGACTGAAAAGATTAGAGAAGGGGCAAGATGGTGTATCTTAAAATAGGTCCCTATTACATCAAGCAGAAAATCAAAATTCCAGATGTAGGAAGTTACAAACTAATATTTTGTGGTCGCTCCCGTAGTTCATTGTATGATTTGATTACAGTCAGACAGACAGATAGACAATGTGGAACAAAGTGATCCTAAAGGGTTCCTTTTAAATGAGGTCCGTACCTCAAAATCTTGTTGATAAAATGTAAGAAGTATAGTAGTGATACAAAAAAGGTAGCGGGTTCGATTCCCGCACTGGACAAACATTTGTGACTAACACAGATGTTTGTTCTGTGCCTGGGTGTTTAATATATATCTATTATATATATAAGTCACTGGTACCCATAGTGCAGGCTATGCCTAGTTTGGGATCAGTTGACCGTGTGTGATCTGTCCGGAATATTTATTTATTTATTTTATTCACTAGGTATAATAAAATTGTTATCGTGAAGCGAAAATTCATAAATATTTAATGGTGTTTCAATAAAATCTTTATGATTGATGATATTTAGATACCATCGAAAATTATTTAAAATCTGCCAAAAGATTTGAAGACATAATTAAAAGCTCAAAAAATGCTGCCGTCCTTTTGCTTATAGATCAGATCTTTTTATCGCTGTAAAATTAAGTTATTTTAGGATAATGCAACAACAAAATCAACACGAATACGTAGGTATATTGATTAGCCATCGGATGCGTTGATTAAAGCTTACATTACAGCATAATATTGATCTTAGATTGACAAATATGTATTCAGCGCTGATCGACGCTGATAACCTATCAGCGTGCTCTACTGTTTGTTTGTTTTAGGTCACCTGAATTAAAACAAACAAAGAAACAGAGCCTCTCGGCTGAATAAGTTACTTAAGCAAAGCTGTGCTGTGTAAAAAACGTATATGCGAGAAATACAATAAGTATCTACATTGTATTCTTTCATTCGTGCATAAGGCAATTATCAGGGTTCACCTCAATCTGTTTACGGGTGTTTATCACGTACATTTTTATTTCAGGACGTACATCGGAAAATAAAAAATGAACGCGACAAACACCAATTGATTTCAATAAGATGATGTATACCTTTCAAAAAATAAAAAAGATGACCTTAAAATTGCCTTACGCATAGCTTATATAAATAAAAAGGTACGCAATAAACACCCGTTTGATTTCAATACGCTATGATCCATCGCCGCTTATAAGAATACTTACCGGTTTCCTGACGATGTTTTCCTTCACTGTTTAAAACTGGCCTCGTAGCTCAGTTGGTAGTAACTCTGCCTTCCACGCTTGAGGTCGCGGGTTCGGTTCCCGCACTGGACAAACATTTGTGACTAACACAGATGTTTGTTCTGTGTTAAATATATATCTATTATGTATATCAGTCTCTGGTACCCATAGTACAGGCTATGCCTAGTTTGGGATCAGGTGACATTGTGTGATATGTCAAAAAAAAAACACGTGATAATACGCACTTAATTTTTTCGATCTGAAAAACACATTGGTGCACGACTGGGTTCGAACCCATGACCTTCGAATCGAAAGTTGGGGTACCTCCCACTAAGCTAACGCAGGTCAAAGAACGTACAAAATTATACGAAGGCCTATTTCAAGAATATTCTCGAATAAACCTACTTGACAAACGGTAGAACACTACTTCGGTATTTTGTGGTTAGGTCTCAGCTACCGCGGCCCCTCAACCTCAACAATGTAAATTATTACGGGTCTTTTAACCAAGAAATAAGAATAAAGCCTCCTAAAGTGACCTAGAAATAATATGACCTGTGAACCTATCTATTTTCACAAGAAAGTTTTTCGGGTCGTGGAGAGTAATTTATAGCAAACTTTTAATTATTACAACCTTATAAGATAACTCGCTTTTATGAAATGCAATATCTGAGTTTAGATCATTTTTTTAACATTAAATTAAGTATTTTTTGGGTCGTCACGAAAGTTAAATTTATAATAGCATTTTTTTTTATTTTAACTTTTAAAGATACCTAATTCATTTTTCATATAATTCTAGCTAACTTTTGAACGTTTCGGCTGTGTACGGCCACAAATTAAAATGACCACTTAAAATACCTATTAAAGTTAGTACTGCATACATACGAAAACTCATTCAGACTACCGACTACCGACCGTAAACTTAATATTGAGGCCAATTTTATGATGATTTGCCTAGATTTGATAAAGTTGATTGATTAAGGCTTGATTTTACGGACTAACATACTAAGATTAATTTTACAAACAAATAATGTAGAACTATTCCGCAAATCTATTCCTCCTATACTCAACAAAACGGTGGCAAACAGGCTTACGGCCCTCCTGATGGTAAGTGGTTACCGTCACGTGCAGTAGACACAACCACAATCCACACAAGAAAAAGTAATAATAATTCGACACGTGTTTCGCCTCCTAACGAAGCATCATCAGAATTGTTGTGCCCTGAAATCAGGAGACAAGCACTCTGTGGATACCATCAATCGTCAACCCTGGAACGAGCAATGTAACTTCGAGACGTGACTATAAACAACTTCTTATAATTCGTATTGTCTTTGCTTTAAATGACTATTTTCATCTCTGATAATTTCAGGAAACCAAAGAACGGGCTAATTACTGCCAACCACCGAAGAGCAACAAGAGACTTCTTCCATTGTTGTATTTTCATAATTGAATTGCGAATATAATACTAAATACAAAGTCGAACCATAACCAACAAATTCTTGAACAAAAGAGCCAAGATATTAAGAAAGGCCATTGACTTTGACTTCATAGAATAAATCTACAATTTACGTAAAATTTGAATATCTATATCATAAACTTGATGATAAAAGTGGAATTTTATGATTGCGACCAAATGTTGTAAGTTCCTACAATGACATTAGAAAGTATGTTATTATCTTCGGTTCCTAGCGTAAACGCGATACACAGAAAACAGCTGATCTTGGCTGTTTTGTTTTTTTTCCTAGAACAAACATTATTGCCATTGTGTACAATATGCCCCTTTCGGGATCTTCTTCTTCTTCTTCTTCCTGCCCTTGTCCCATATTATGTGGGGTCGGCGCAACATGTTTTCTTCTTGCACTCTCTTCTGTTATCCGTCATCTCCGCACTCACTTCATCTTACTCATGTCATCTTTAATACAGTCCATCCATCTTTTCTTTGGCCTTCATCTAGTCTTATATCCATCCACATTCATACCTAACGCTCTTCTCGTTACATGACATACCTCCTCGTGACATGCCCATACCATGCTAACCTATTACTTCTCAACTTTTCCGTCACTGGCGCTACTTTCAAACTTCCTCTGATGTACTAATTTCTTATTTTGTCCATTCTCGTCACTCCACACATCCATCTCAACATTCGCATCTCTGCCGCATGCACTCTTCTTTCATCCGTCCCTTTGGTAGCCCAACACTCAGATCCATACTACTCGGATCCCCTTTCGAGATATATTCATAATAATATAAATGAGCTTGTATATTGGCAACTTTTTTGAAAACACTATTTGTATTCTGTTCGTAAAGTAAATGTTTTCTTCAAAAAGCAAAACATTTAATACTATTTTATTTTGTTGCAGATACTCAAGTGTCAATAAGTGAAAGTGTAGTTGATGTTAGCAGTGATACCGATGTGGGTGAAGTGATGTGCAGCAGTGAAGTGAAACTATCACCAATGAAGCGCCGTCGGCTGTGGATCGACCATACTCCGGCAGTGCAGTGATGTCCACAATGTTGGCGACTATCTATTGGATTATATTGACAGGATGCATAACGATTGGTAAGTGTTGGTACCTATCTATACAAAAGACGTTTCAAATCGGTGTATATTTTCGGCTTAGTTTTGATGACTTTGGTTCTAATTTTCTTTCCGTAAATAAATAAAAAAAAACAATATGGTTACGGAAACCTCTTCCCCTTGATGAATTTATTTTATGTAATGAATGATATTATAGCCGAGGTGTGCCCTTCTTTCCCCACACTGGTTTAAATATAATGTCCTTAACCTGTATCAGTTTGAATGCTTAGAAATAAATATTCTTTATTTCTAAGCATTCAAACTATGGTTTTGTAACATTGGCATCGGCATCGGCATTTTCTTAAAGTTTAAGAAAATTATTTTTACTTTTATTGGAGTAAAATATTACATGCACATCAACGAAAAATAGAGAAAAAAAAAATAAGCTTCTGAAATTTCTGAAAATCACGAAATAAAAACGTTTCAGGCGATCTCAAGCGAATTAGATTCCTTAGAGCATTAGACGTTCTTAGAAACTACTAGGCGATCATAACCTAGCAGGAGGTTTAATCTCCCAGTTTTCCCATATGTGTGAAATGTATTCCCGTTTCCACGCACACATCAAACCGAGACGTGTTTTCTATGATCCCGATGTCCGTTTCCTTCTAACGTGGATGGTGCACGTGTTAGATAAGGATGGAAAATGGGTTTCAGCTTTGCAAGGTGTATCTATAGGCCAAGTCCGTCCGTATCCACAGTGTGGTTTTATTGTATTGTTTTGTTATTTGAACTATTTTCTATGTCCTGCGTAATTGAATCGAGTTAGCTCAAGGTTAAGCTTTAACGGGAACGTTTTATTTGGCAACCTATTTAGGAGTCGCGTTCTTTGAGTTTCATCCTTTTGTTGTTTCAGTTTAGATCCATTTGCCAATATAACTGACTTTGCTTTATGGGTTTGCTACCTTTTCCCACTAAGTAAGTTTGGTCGTAAACGTACAATGAAAATGCTTAAAGCCATAAAACGGGCTTTGCAATGAAAATTAATTTAACTGAAATTTTTGGAAAAGTTCTACCAAATTGTATTGGATCGTCTGCTCGTAAAATGTAATGGGACTATCGGAACATGTCAAATGCAATAATGGATTTACGACTAGCTTATTGTGCCTAGTGGCAGGTTCCACGAGTTTCGATCCGAAGGGTTCGAACCTGATCGTGCACCAGCGAGTTTGTCTGTTCGAATAATTTAAGTGCGCTAATATGTGCTTATAACGGTGAAGGAAAACATAGTGAGGAAGCCAGTATTCTTAAAGCGGTGATTAACTTGCAATCTGTCACGTATGGAAAACTTACTACTGCAAAATGTGTGCATGTACTAAATGTTGGGACATGCCTCTAGCTACCATCACCTGAGAGGTTGTCTACCGTGCTTAGCCTATTTCTTTTTTCATAAATATATTAGCTAAGCTAAGACTAAGCTTTCGTTGTCATTGTATACACTTCATTTTTTGATAAATAAATAAACTTATAAAACTTATAAACTTAAAAACAATCGATGTATTATATATTCAGCGGGTCCCCGGGTCCCAACCGAACTACACCGTTGCTGTTCTGAAAAGCTCTGGAAAAATGGTTATGGCTCAAGAGTTTTGCTTTTTTTGATACGTCTTGTAGCGACAAAAAACATTCACTCATTATTACTCTCGTTTGTAGCGGCTTTGCATTCCTACTAATATTATAAATGCGAAAGATTGTGCGGATGTTTGGATGTTTGTTGTTCGATCACGCTCAACGTAACGGCTCAACCGATTTCGTTGAATATATTTGAATTAATTGGAATATATAGAGGTCCTTACCTAAAATAGTGTATAGGCTACTCTTTTTATGTAGGTACCACGCGAGCGAAGCCCCGGGCGAATGCTAGTGTTATAATAATATTGACAACCACGCTAGAGGTCTGCATACTTCCCCATCATCATCAGCCCACATTAGTCCACTGCTGGACATAGGCCTCCCCCAATACACGCCACTGAGCCCGGTGTTCGGCCCTTGACATCCACTTACTGCCCGCCGCCTTTCGTAGGTCATATCTCCACCTAGCCGGGGGGCGCCCACACTACGTTTGCCTAGACGTGATCTCCACTCAAGAACTCGTTTACCCCAACGGTTGTCGGTTCTTCGGCATATATGGCCAGCCCACTGCCACTTCAGCTTGCCAACTCTCTGGGCTATGTCGATGACCTTGGTTCTCTGTGGGATAATCTCGTTGCGGATTTTATCCTTCAAAGAAACACCAAGCATAGCCCGTTCCATACTTCCCCACTTATTCATAATCAGTCACTAACTTTGTCGGCTTGTAAAAAGAATGTATGCCTCTTACTTTTGTTTACTGTAAGATAGGGAATAAAACACAACAACAGAAACAAAACATAACAAAAAAGCCTAGTGCCCGTCTGAGACACAAGGGATGCGGGTTCGATTCCCGCTGCGGGACAAATGTTTGCATGGTCTGCAAATATTGGTTCCGGGTCTGGGTGTCTGTGTGTTACTATCTGTTTCCCGTCTTTGTTCGCATATAATTAAAGCTATAACATCATAATTTTAATCCCCTACTTTGCCTACATCAAAAATGTTGAAACACGTATTTCTTTATTTATTACCAAAGGCCTAATGAATTTTCAGATCCCTAACTTGAGAAATAATGGACTGCCCAAGTGCCCATACAAACTTTCAACCCCATTTCTTACCTTCAAGATGATTTTTCTGACAAAAGATAGCCTATGCCCATACCCAGGATATAATCGATTTTGTTGCCGAATTTATAATGATCATTTCAGCCGTTTAGTCGTGTAAAGGTAACTAACATAACCAGTGCTACTTTCGCATTTATAATAATTATATACCTACTATAGTTACTATGGATGAAATGGAAATATATTTTTTAACCACCCCTCTTTACCATAAACCTCAAAAATCATCCAATTTATCAAAAACGTCAGTGAATATCAAATTCTGTTTACATTATCTCAAACATTTACAATTTCATAAAGATCGTCGCGATATCTTAGTTCGGGAAAACTCCTAACTAGTTTTAAGATTGACACAAGTTTATGAGAGTTTAAAGTAAATTTTGCAAG
Organism: Anticlea derivata; assembly: GCA_947579855.1. NCBI lineage: Eukaryota > Metazoa > Arthropoda > Insecta > Lepidoptera > Geometridae > Anticlea > Anticlea derivata. Next base: position 2,799,600 of record OX388264.1, read on the forward strand.
TTAATAAGCAAATTGCTAAAATTTATTACATAGGCATAGACATTTATTTAATTGCAAACAAAACACACATTTGTACAACATTTTATAATAAACATTAAAATAATAGAAACACGAGAAAAAGTAATGGAACTAAAAATGGTGTTATGTGTGCTGTTGCAGCAAAATGGCCTCGGCTCAGCATTATGCCTACTGTTTTGCAGCAGACGCTGGTATTCTGCCGAAACCATTACCTACACAGTCATAGAACCCTGTGAGAACAGTCTAATTAAGATTATGTTAGAATACCTATCGTCCCACGCCAGAGAATCCAAAGTATTTGTTTAAAATAATATAAATATATTTTTTTGTTGCTACAAAAAATCATTAAAGTAGCTAGATTGTAAATCGAAATATTCAAGTGCTTATAAGCAACCGTGTTTTTTTTACTCTCTCACACTAGACAGCCTCAATGCATAGCACAGATACAAGAGCCCACATATAAACGAAACATGTCAAGAGTACAGGTGGATACGACGCACACTGCAAACGCGCAAGCTCAACGCGTTGTTAGTGTTTTCACATTTATCGCTACGGGACAAGGTCGATTCTTCATTGGTGTTACACCTCTGTATTCCTCTTGCTAGTTTCTGAGAGCCTGGTACAAAGCGGCTCACACACGTCACAGCAAGCGGTTCTCGTCCCATATATCAAGGTCACTGTGGGCTCACATGCATGCAGCTGTTGTCCCCCGTCTCTTTTCCTCTCACGGTTATCTACGGAAGGTTGTATGTGTTTAGCCCTACTACGTCTAGACGGAGCTATGTGATGTGAAACTTTCTTGCGGTCACCACGCTTTCCAAGAAATTCAACGGGCACAGAGATGTCCACAAAACGGGGATAGGACTGATTCGATCTCTCGTAAAGTTATCGGAAATACCTACTAGGTATAGAAAAAAGTTTGAGGAGTTTTAATCAAATGTTTTTATCGTAATTTTATTGTGTATGATGACTATGAACAAAAAATCCCTTATCAACAGCACAAGACAAATAAAGTGACAGCCTTATTGAAATCCATTTGTTATAGAAATTTCTTGATTTCAATAGGGCCTGATTTCAAGTTTCATTTCAAACTTGCTTTTGCCCGCGACTTCGCTCGCGTTGTAAAATAGAATAGCATAGAGACTACTTTATCAAGATAAAGTAGTCTTTATGCTATTCAAAGAACACTATTTATACGAAGTTTCATCAAAATCTGTTGAGACGTTAAGTCCCCCAAAAATCCAAAGATACAAACATCCTCAAACTTATGGTTAACAAATTTATTTTTTCTCATAAAGAACATAGTTCACTTAAAAATGATATCACATGTTTAAACTTAAATACTAACTTCACTAATAGTTACAAGCTAGTTATAGAAGTTGGTGGCATTGGTACCAGTTATATAGTAAATAGTAGTATATCTATATATATATTAAGTTTCTTTTTGAAAGTGTGTAAAGAGTTTAAGTTTTATTTCATCTGGCAAGTTATTATACAACTGTGCACCCTCGTATGTAATATTTATTTTCCCGTACCCAGTTCTAGGTGTCCTTAATGTAAGTTTGTTCCTGTTTCTTAGATTGTGTTTAAAAGTTCTTTTGGTAAATTTAATTTGGGTGTGAATTGTATTTGTCAGTATTTCTTAACAAGAATGCAAGTTAGATAATTGTACAGCTGTTTAATATTAAAACATTTAGTTTGTTCATAAATAGTTCGTGTGCTAGTCAGATAGTCATAATGATGAAGTACTTTTATTAGTTTATTTTGTGAAATTTGCGGGTCCTTCAAATTTGACATTGCTGCAGAACCACATACTTCCAAAATATACTCTAAATGCGATTTTAGCCAGAGAGGTATAGATTGTCATTCGCACTTTATGCGGTATGCATCCTGTAACTCTTCGCAGTGCGCCTGTCAGTGAAGTAAGCCTAGATCGAACATGTTCAATGTGCGGCCGCCAACTGAGCTTATCGTCGAGTTGCAAACCTAGGTATCTTTCTTGGTGCGAGCGATGTATTAATGAATTACCTATTGTAACTTTCACTGTAAAATATTATGTTTAAATGATCTTTACGTTTACTGATGAAAGTCAATTTTGAGTCTGTCATTTGACGTACGATTTAAATCAACGAGATCGCAAGCCCCTAAACGCCAAACTCAAAATTGACTTTATTTTAGTACAGATAAAGATCGTTTTGAAATATGCTGTTTGAAAAAGTTTTTATTTGTAAATAACTATTAAATAAATAAATAACACCAACAGTCACATTCGTAGTTCCGACCCCACACTAGGATTCCCCGTATCAGAAACTTTCCTGTGGAAAAGGCCGACAAGGCTGAGAGGATGCTATTGGTGTTGGGCAAGCTAACTCTATCTAAATAATATGTCCGTACTAAAGTGTCCTGTAAGTGAGTAAAAATAATCCACTGACGCTGTATAACATCTAGAATATAAATAATAAGGCCTTACCTGCTTGCTACACCTCCCCCAAATATTTCCTTGACGAACGGTTGAGATTTTTCCATACACCGACTTCCCGCAACTTACTTTCGCAACTTCGGTTCCTATCAGATAGCATAACAAATGTATCCTTCAGAAACCATGTATTTAAAAGGAGTGTCGTCTGCAGCCTAGAATTACAGCGCCTAAAAAGTTTGTAAATAATCACCCACATTGATCACATTTTGTTAAGGCACACACATTCCACTTGAACGAAGTCGCGGGCAACAGCTAGTATTCACTATTTGTATTAAATATTCAGTAGCTCACCTACATGCTGACATACAGACGGTGAATCGTGCTGTGCTTCCGTTTCCATCTTCACGGGTCATACACTAAAATATTTAACTCAATGCCTGAATTCCATAGCACCTGCTGCGCTGTAAGACACCAAATGCCCGAACATTTTGCGCGGCCATAACGGATCCATTCAAAATGGGCATTACTGTTATTAGCACGAATTCGCTATTTGTTGTCGTAAAATATTTTAAAGGCAGTTCCCGCTTGTTTCATTGCATTTCCCATTACAAAATTGAGTAAAGCGATAAGACCGTTGTTTAATTTGGGAGCCGCTTTTGAAATGAAATCTGGTAGAGTGGAAATACATTTTTGTTTCACAGTTATAAATTCTAAGTTTTTTCATTTATTTGAAACGCATATTTAGTAATTTCAAACTAACTTTGCCTGCTGTCATTAGATAGAAAAACGGTTTCTTGTGTATTCTTGTGTATAAATAGTTTTAAATGCTTGTATCAGTAGTAATTTTCTTTCTGTAAATAACGTTTAATTTCAAATTGATCTTTACAATACGCGTCTCAAAATACATGGAATAAATGTATTGTTTTTTTTTATATTTATCATGATAATTATGTTGATTTATAGTTCTTTCTATTTGTTTTTCTGTGAGTCTTTTATTTTATTTTAGACGATAAGGCTCATCATTGTTATGTCATCACCATCATCAACCTATAGAAGTCCACTGCTGAACTTAGGCCTCCCCCAAAGAGTTGAACGACGAACGGTCTTGAGCCTTTTACATCCACCGACTACCCATTCAGCTCTTCATTGTTATGTACATTTTGTTTATCAGCTAGTCTAGCACTTTCATGTTGCACAAATATGTTTCTATTGACAATGCCACATTGTTTACCTCTCTCTTTTTCTCACAGAACGTTAGAAAGGGAAGAATATCTCGGTTATACAAATACGATCCGTTTGGTAGTCCAGCCGAGGTGAAAGCAGGACCGGCATACACTTTCACTGAGATTCAACCTTGGATTACGAGTATTATGTAACGTTATCATGTCACTGCATTCATTTTGGATTTCGTAACCAAAAATTCCACACTTATCACAGATACCTGTCCTGGTATTCTAATGAGCTGAAGTTTTAGGGGAACTGGCTGGCCTCATAGCTCAGTTGGTAGTAACTCTGCTTTCTGCGCTAGAGGTCGCGGGTTCGATTCCCGCACTGGACAATCATTTGTGACTAACACAGATGTTTGTTCTGTGTCTGGGTTAAATATATATCTATTATGTATATCAGTCTCTGGTAGATACCCTTAGTACAGGCTATGCCTAGTTTGGGATCAGTTGACCGTGTGAATATGTACAGTTTTTTTTTTTTTTTTTTTAACTTTCGAAAAATTATCAGCGTACGATGCTATATTTTTCTACGCCGGATATTTTTGTACCGAACTCCAATAAACATTTGCATTATCCTTTGACAGCATTTTCTCCGACGTACCGTTTGCACCATTGACTAGCACCGTTAATGGTGCAGATGCAACCAATTAGTTTTGTTTGCACCATTGATAGGGAAAACAAACAGGCCTTATGAAAAATTATGAAGTTTGTATCTAGTGGAACTCCTTCAGACAGCAACTACTAGACATTTGAGAATGAAGGTATTTCCTCGAAATGACAATCCAATTTATGTCTATTTGAGTGGAGTGAAAACATATCACTCTAATATTTTTAGTCGTTATTTAGACTAAAAATATTAGAGTGCCGTCAAGATTATTTTATGAAATTTCTCCTCAAAGTTCCTCTCACGACGAGTATTTTAGATTCTTTGTGTTTAGATTGTCTTGGTAAAAAAAGTTAAGTATTCAATTCCATTGATTATGCCCGGCAATATTTTTGTTCAGTTTGTTATTAAAACCAAGTTATTTTTTAAAACTCTGTAGACGTGACTTATCTGCGTATTTCCAGTCAGCTAGTTATAATATTTGAATCTAATTAAGATTGTTCAAGGAATAAGAAAAAAACCAGATATTGCAAAGAGCAAATTATTTTTAAAAAAGGTTACTTGAATAACATTCGTTTTAATATTTGAGAGGCTAAAGGTACTGAGTATTGATTATTATCTTATTGATCTAGAAAGCAAAGCTAGCAAATATAGTTTAAATTGTGCCTCAACAATCATCGACACACCATACCAGACACCGCAAGATCACAGTTCGGGAACTACTAGTAAAGAAACGACCTAGAGATAGCTCAATTGATCCATCACTAACGAGTCGGAAGCGTCTCCAAGACATTGGCGGAATTGACACGCTGATTGGCAATGCTAATCCGTTGGACCAAATAGGAGCTAGCTCTCGGGTCACACGTCACTTCGACCCGACGATGATATTATTTTGAAAAACCGGAGGGCCAAGCGGAACCCCCAAGGACCCAGGTTTTCATCCTTAACTTGTGAATAAGAACAGAGACCTTAGGGGCTTCCGCACTTTCAGAAGCCATGATGGATGGTGATGGTAAAATAAGAAGGTATTGACGGTTGCGTCAATCAAATATAAAATTCTACATTAGTATAACACGGCTCTGCTGCATATAAATTATTTCGCGGCATGATGCATCTTGTCCTCAATTTTATTCGACCACGTATCGCCATAACAAGCTTCTCTTGAAATATCAAGGCTAGCAGGTACCTACTGCAGACACCTTGTCACGGCAAACCTGATCAAGTGATCAGGGAGGCACCATTGTTATAAGTGCAACTTATTATTGACGGGATGGCACGACCTTATTGAGAGGAAAATCAACTACCTAGGTATGATTTTCCTAAACAAAATACCTTTATAATGTATGATCGATCATTGTCTTGTAGGAAGAATGCCAATGCATGCAAACTATTATATAAGATAACTAGTGGTTTGCCCCGAACTAAGCTCTCGCGATATTTGGAAAAGTTGGTGCTTCAATGATCGTGGAGGCACAATTAAATCTGCACTTTTATCATGTTCTAATAACAGATCTTACTTGAACAACGAAGTCATTCAAAGTAACAATGGAGCTCTCGTTAGGATTTTCTTAATTACCTACTATTTTCTTTGTATACCAAAAACCATACAGTTTAGAATAAAAATAAATCGATTTGGAATGTTTAACAAACCTAAAATAATACTTGTATAACTTTTTTCTTGAACTCTAAGATATACTTAACTCCTACCATGTTCATACCAGAAAATTTTGATAATACCTACAAATAACTTAGTTAAATACCTATGTGTTTTTTGATGAAGAAAGAAGAGATGAAGTTCCAAAGATTTCCGCATATATTGGAAGTGGCTCGGTAGCTTAGTTGGTTAGAGCCTCCTCGTATCTAGAGGAAGGTTGTGGGTAAAATTCTGTCTGAGTCGAAAATTGTGGGATATTCTAAAAATCATAGAGTTATCCTACTAATATTATAAATGCGAAAGTTTGTGAGGATGTTTGGATGTTTGTGGTTCAATCAAGGCTAAAAGGCACAACAGATTTGGATGAAATTTGGTACAGAGATAGATTATAGTCTGTACTAGCATGTAGGCTACTTTTTAAGTAGGTACCACGCGAGCGAAGCCGCGGGCGGAAGCTAGTTATTATCAATATAAAAGTAAAATGTGTTTTACAATATCATCACAATACTTTTCTCATTTCAGTGTCGTCCCAGGGCCCTCCGGGGTTCCACCTTCCGGCTGTCATGCATGTGGAGCGCAACTGGTACGTCATGCCAACCGATCCTATCGGGACGTTCATCACAAGAGCGTACCGAGAGCGGAATGGCGCCGAAAACGTTTCGTTTGGCTTGGAGACGTCAGGACCCCCTGTACCTTTCAAAATCGACCCTAAATCAGGTGTCGTGACCGTCAATGATACGTTGATCGATAAGGTGAATACAAAAAAAACTCTTAGATACTTTAATGTTACGTTTACTGGACGTTATAGTGCCTGGGACATTTTTTTTGACCTGATGGTAAGCGGTTACCGTCGCCTATTGACATCTGCAACACCTGGAGCATTGCTAATGCGTTGCCTGCCCTGGAGAAATCTTTTTGTATTTTTCTTAAAGCTCTTCATGTTGTAGGACATGTTTGGATGGAGCAGATTTGCCTATCTCCTATACCATCCTATCAATCTCTTCGGCCTATTACACAGCAAAGACATAGTCAGTACTTGTGGAGCTGAGCTTTTTACCCACAAGACCCACTGAACCGCGAGTTTTCTCACGATGTTTACGTTCACCTTTGTAGCTCATAATGCGTAGGTACATATATTTTCCGATTAACGCCGGGAATACACGTAAGATTTTGTTTCCGATTGTCTGATCAGTAGGTCTACCATGAGTTTTCACAATCTATACTCGCTAATGACTGTAGCAAAAAATATGTATGAAAACTTTTACAGCGCCTCTAGCGGATAGTTGCGAAACTAAAATGCGCAGTATAAGTCACTGTAGATAACTATCCTACGTCACGTGTTACACTACAGCGACAGACTGTCGGATCGTATTCACGCGATACATGTCTGATTATTTTGTTAATTTTTTTTTAAACTGTCGTTCCAAAGCTATCTGTTTGCTGTAAGTAAAAGAAAACGTCGTTAGCGCAGTTTCCGACTCGGTGTACGATCCAACTACTATCGCATCGGAAGTGTACGAGTGTTTGAAAAAATGTATGTCACGAATGCTTTCCGGTAATCGGTTCAGACTAACGGATCAAACTATCATCAGAGAAAATCGGAAGTATGTTCCCGGCATAAGAGAAATCCATTTGTGCACGACTGGAATTTAAGCCCACTAGGGTATCAAGATTCAACCGACACGGCTTTTCCTAACTAAAAATATAGTACATCTATCTATAAAGGTAGTCTGATTTCAACCAAAGCTGGGCTGGAAATAAGGAGCTTTTGCGTTCCCTATTCCCAATCTAATTATTCAGTGAGTCAAATAGCTATGCTTGAAAACGATCGCGAGCTAACTTTGGTTTCTAGTATAGCGACCGCCATATAGCGGAGAGGCAAACATTTTATCCGACGAGAAACCATTTTAGTTTCGCCATATCCGACTTAATCAGCCATTTTACTAGAGGACTTGTTGCCATGCTGAATTATTTCAAGGTAATAAATAGGTAATAGTGTCACCCACAAAGTCATGAATTGAAAACTTTTGAGGATATGGTGTTGCGGGGTAGCAGGCGACGCGACGGGCAGAAAACGGCCATCATAAACCGTTTGTCGCTTTTTAGGAGACTTGCTAGGTAGTCCTGGTAAGCCTTATTACAATGAAAGGACGAAAGGTCACAGAAATTAAATATGACCTACCTAGTTCTTAAAAAGCAGCAGTATTATTGTAATGCTGAAAGTCGATATAAGTAACTAAAGTTCAAACATTTTGTCGAAATTAAAATGGTGTCGAAAGATTTGTTGTAATCTACTCTAAGGAAAGACGTCTTTATCATTACGGTCAGCCAAACTGAGTCTGATGACTAGCAGTGATCGCAGAAATGGTAACATATATTTATTAACATTCTGAAACATTATTTTCTTTCTCCAGGAGAACCGCTCCTACTCTCTATGGGTAACCGCTAACGACGGCTCGATCCCGCAACGGTTCGAGGTCTACGCATCAGTCACCGACAAGACTGGGGAGCGGAGAAACCCACCACACCCTCCCCCTCTACCCTTCCCCTTCACGCTACGACCAAAGACTTCCAGGCCACTGGTGCCCTTTCCTACATACCAGGTTACTCAAACTGAAACACCAAAGGTAAGGAAAACCACGTCAAATATTCATCGTCAAAATTTCAGCCGTAGGACGTCCACTGCTGCACCTAGGCCTCCCCTATAGATTTACAGAGAAACCGATCTTGCGTTTTCCGGTACCTGATCTCCACTTTAGAACCTTTCTACCCGACGGCCGTCGGTTCTACGAATTCTTTGCACTGCCCACTGTCACTTCAACTTGCTAATGCTCTGGGCAATAAATAAAAAATACCCAACAGATACATTTATTATAAATATATTTTATAAATTTTATAAACACGTATGATTGTTACGTTCTAGGATTAAATCTACACTGGTTTTTTTTTTTTTTTTTTTTTTTTTAATATTCCGGACATATTACACACGGTCAACTGATCCCAAACTAGGCATAGCCTGTACGATGGTTACCAGAGACTGATATAAATAATAGATATATATTTAACACCCAGACACAGAACAAACATCTGTGTTAGTCACAAATGTTTGTCCAGTGCGGGAATCGAACCCGCGCCCTCTAGCGCAGAAGGCAGAGTTACTACCAACTGAGCTATGAGGCCAGTCTACTAAGAATTGTACTAAGAATTGTACTAATTAAGGTTGTTATTTTATGAAATAAAGAATTTTTGTAATTGAAATTGAAGTCCTGACCTCACACTAGGATTCCGTGTTGCGTGTATCAGAAACTACGAGTACCATGGTACCACAACACCCAGACCAGGAACAAGTATTGCAAACATTTGTCCATTACAAATCATGCAAACATTTTTCCCGCATTGGGAAACGAACCCGCGCCCCTTGCATCGCAGTCAGAAGGAGACGCTTGCTACGCCACCGAGGTCGTCAACTTTGGTTTAAGGAACGAAATATGAATCATTTCCAAAATCTCCACTCCCACGCTGCCCGCCCACTAGCCGGCATTCTGCGGTAGCGGGAAAACCCCAAAAATATTTGAATACAGAGATTCAAATATTTTTTAATTTCTTTTAAGGTTTGCTGAACATGCTCTTAATGTACCTTAATAACAACAGGTCTCAGCAAGTACCACCAAAGCAGCAGAAGACTTCACCGAAGATACAGTACCTGATACACCAGTAACAACAACATTAAGTCCACCGAGACCACCAGACGACATACCGATAGTAGATTCAAAGGTCGAGGACAAAAACACCAGTGTGGTGAAGAACGAAGAACCGGTTACAACTGAGGGAGCTTTACCGCTCATACCCCTTATTGCGATCAGCGGACTGGTGTTGATCGTAGCTGTGGTCATGTTCTTTATCTATAAGAAGAATCAATCGCAGAAACCTTCTTCCAAAAAGGAGGACATGGTAAGTTCATTTTGTTTGTTTTAATTTAATTACTATTGGCTGAATATTTTTGTATAAAGATTGCATGGTGAGTCAAATAATTGCAAATATATAAATGAGCAAATGAGTGTGCACTACCATTAATACAAAACATGAAACTTCAAAATGAAGGTAGTTTCTTTTATGTAGAAGAAGTATGGACTTAGTCCACGATTAGAAAGGAATACTCGCACTTCAGTCATTGTAGAGTTTCCAGCAGATGTTTTGTACTAAAAAAACTTAACACACATGATTTCCCGGGCGGTCTAAAGTACCTACAATAGTTTTGTGACAACAACTTTGAAACATCACTTTCGAAAAATGACAATATAACAACTCATAATCCCATCTTTGCTATTGTCCACAGAGCAAAGACTCGAGTGGCATTGTCCTCCAAGATGCTTCTTTGAACATGTGGGAGCGCCCCCGAGCCTACTCCAATCGATACGAATCCTGGGATAACAACCACTTGCAGGTCTGTTTTGCCCTTTTCATATAAACCATCATTATGTATTTCATCTTATCCATCTTAACCTAACCTAATTCGTGTCTACTAAAAAGTCCCAAAAGGTCAACTATACTCAACGTCAACGTTAGTCGTTATAATTTTTCACTCTCCTCACACTGACATAATATGCTTCTAAATTCCCCTCCTTAAAAATATATTATTTTTTAATTAATAATACCTTAGTGTAAATTGATTTAAAGCTGCGATGTGCTTGCAGCGTGCGACGTATGGAATACGTGTACCTATCAAATATTCGGATATACCCCTGACTCCCTCCCTCAGACATCTTCAATCTGATCGCCTGGTCATCCTCATCCTGGTCATCATGTCTTCCATTCTTGGGGATAAAAGTCGTGGCCTGATTTATACAGGACGTCCACTGCTGAACACAGGCTTCCTCATATATTTTCAGAGCGACCGATGCCTTTTCTGGCTTATAAAACTTCAACTATTTTGTAGAGTTGAAATTCACATTGTGTACACAACTCTGTATGCAAAAGTTTGCATACAGGGTCCCTGTAGGATTTTGCACGGTCTTGGTTTCTCTTCATTTTCAAAGTAGTTTCCGTGGTAAATCGCGAAGTTTAAACTCATAACTCAGATAAATAACCTTGTTTATTAGACCACGGAAGTTGAAGTTTAACACAATAAGTTATTATTAGTTTTACTTCATCAACGAGTTGAGTAAGACTATCTTTGCACTGTGGCCCGAGCAAGAATAATTCAAGATGGCGGCGTTACTCTTACGGTACGATAGAGTCAAATATTAGCCAACTTGCTTGCTTATCGTGTCACTGATTCTTGGCCATCCTGTATAAGTTCAGTGACCAGGTCGAGGTATGGTGGCCCTGAAAAGGATCTATGACCGTCGGTGAAAGAATCAGTGCAGTGAAAGGATTAAAATGCGCGTCTTATAGGCTCCTTTCGCATACATTTCATATGTGTCGAATTTTTAAGTTCTAGGACATGTCGGTTTCACCACTATGTTTTCCTTCGCCGTTTGAGAGCACTAGTTTAACGCAACAAACTCAATTCCGAATGGAAAATCTATGACTTTAAATAGTTCAGTAAAGGTAAGAATCGTTTTGAAACGAATTTAATATGACACTATTTTGCGACTTCGTCTGCGCAGGATTAGTATTTCGAGTAGCTAGTAGTCATATTTTGGACAATTCACACAATATCTTTATAAATTGTAGCCTATAACACATACGCTACAATTCTGATGTATAAGCTATATTATTGTGAAGTTGTCTTGTGGTGTAGATTCTCTTTTTTATTGTGAATTCAGTGAATAAAATGTACATATCTCAGTTATGTTTAACTGTGCCCTCGTAAACTCGCAAGACGGCTCATTTTCATACATATATTTATTATTTATTGTTTGAATTTACAACTGGGCTCTTAAAAATATAATCTACTAAATGGGCCCAGCTAAGGCACATTGCAAAGCCTTTAGTTGGAATAAGTAAAATAAATTTTAACCTTTGTTTGGTTTGAGCTGTAAGTATTATCATTTAGAGTATGTGCATACACCTTCTACATTAGCTATGTAAATAGATTTCACCAGTTCAGTCTTTGTATTCAAAGTATTACTCCAAGTAATTTTTTTTTTATTAGAAAAGCTACATAGCTTTTACATAGCTTATGAACATTCATATGTTTTCTTTTTAATGTTTTTTTGCATACACACGTATATTTCTATTTAAAAATTTATTTTAAGACTAATATTACAGTCCTCTTTTATATTTGTCTGTGCGTTTCATTTCATAATTATTTCCAACCACGATATGGTGTTTTAATTATTCCTTTTTTCTATGAATAGGATCACAAATTAAAAGATTTGTGTCGGGAAAATTTTATAATTAGCGTCGATATAAATATAGAGTGTACAACGAACCGGACGACGCAGGAACCTATGAACCGACGGAGAGGGCTCAAGACCGTTTGTCGTGGCATTCTTTGGTGGAATTTACCTAAATCCGCCATTGGACTTCTTCAGGGTGATGATGATAATGATTGTATAAAAGATGACATAAGTATGAAAGAAGTGAGTGCGTAGATGACGCCCAACAGAAGGAGTGGAAGAAGATAGCATAAATAATTATATACTTGTGGCATGACAAGGGCAGGAAGATTATGATGATAATGATGATAAAAATGATGATAGTAATTATTATACAATGAAATATTTTGTTCCAGCTTTCGGAAGAAACGACGATTACAAAGGAAGAACCGCCCGATGAGTGGGAGTTCCCACGGCATCGCCTCAGAATCTTCAACATCGTGGGCGAGGGTGCCTTCGGGCAGGTGTGGCGCGCCCAAGCTATCGATATTGATGGTTAGAACTTAGTCCTGATGATATAATTAGGCCTGTATTATATTGTGTTATATATATATTGTATTATATATATTGTGGTATATGAACTCGTGACTAGCTCATACAAATAAAAGTATCTACTTATTTAGTAGACTAATGTGAGTGACTAGTGTGGTAGTGACTAATGTGTGTGTATATGTGTGTGTGTATGTGTGTGTGTGATGATGACTAATGTAATGTGAGTGACAAGTGTGGTAGTGACCCCAACCGGTTATCGTGGATTCGAATTCCGGTCGTGCACCAATATTATGTGGTTAGTGCTGTCAAGCGGCGAAAGAAAACATCGTGAGGAAACCGGCATGTTCTAGAACCTCTAAATTCTAAGATTTATGTGCACGAAAAGAGCTTCTACAAGTTGCACTTGAATCCTTTCACCACACTGGTCGAGTGGTTATCGCCTCGATGAAAATAAGAAAGAAAAAAATGAGGTGGGCATACTCTTATCGAACCGATAAAGTAAGTGAGTGATTATGAATAAGGGGGGTTAATGTTTCTCGTTGGTAATAATATATTATTGTCTTAAAAAAGTCCTCCTGTCCATTAGAGGATTTCCTCTACATGTATGTTGCCATCCCGAAAGGGGCTTATTTTACCACCAGTTGGCAATAAAATATATATCTATTATGTATATCAGTCTCTGGTACCCATAGTACAGGCTATGCCTAGTTTGGGATCAGTTGACCGTGTGAATATGTCCGGAATATTTATTTATTTATTTAAAATTTGTTGTACGACTTTTGAAAATTTGACATGTTTCATTATAAAGAAAAAAATGGGTCAAATTAGGTCGAACGCAAAGAATCAGCTGTATTAGGTAGCAATCTTGATTCCGAACTTCTTGTACGTTTAGTTATTAGTTCTAACGATGATAAAAATACCAAAAACAGCTACATACAAATAAAAAAAATATTGATGGGTTTTCTTCGCTAATATTCTTTCTATTTGTTGATAGAATAACCCCCTTTCGGGATGGTATACACCTTATGAATCACCTTGTACAAAAATTGTCGTTCACTTGATCGACCTCTAATTTATCATTCTTTGTTTAACGCGGTCATTCCTTAGGTCAGTGACTTAGTTGAAATATACTGACTCCTTAAAGGCACCAAATAAAGTGTCTATTTCAAAGACTTAGCCAATAGCCTCTAATAGGCAGTCATTCAAAGCGTTTGCGTGATAAATATCACTAGACGAATGGTAATTAATTACGTAGCAGTTCATTGTCTTTGTAGTAAAGGAACTATAATTATGGCGAATTGACTCGACAAGTTGTTAGTACCTACTCAATTCTAATTAATTTAAAATAAATAGTGGCTTGTCCCGAACTGAGATCGCCGTAAAAAGTTTTTTTTAATTTTCGTTGTTGCAGTGAAACCATATGGTATACAAGGTGATTCATAATATGTATACTAACCCGAAAGGGGCTTATTCTACCTACACCTAAAAGGTAATAAAAATTGTTCTACGACTTTCGGAAATTAGACATTTTTCATTGAAAAAACTCAATGCAAAAATCAGATGTTTTGGGTTCATATCAGTTTAAACTCAATGAATCAGCTGTTTTAGGTAGAAAGCTATTTGGATGCCAAACTTATCGTACGATTAGTAATTCGTTATAAATATAATAAAAAATACCAAAAACAACTAACTTGAGAATGTTTGGAAAAAATATTTTAAAATCGATGTTTTTACGCAAATATTCTTTCTTTTTGTTGAAAGAATAACCCCCTTTCGGGGATGGTATACTTGTTATGAATCACATTGTGGAATAAAAATAAAAATTGTATTTGGAATGTATTAACAAAGCTTATTAGCAAAGCATATGACATCCCACTTCAGGTATTTCAATTACTTATTTAAACCCCTTTTCTTCTCTCGCTCCACTCGCTCGATCAATTAATTATCTTGTGTTTAATAATGAATACAAATTGCTTTGTTACACACATAACATTATGATGCGAGTTTTTTTAACAAATTCCAGAGCCATGTTCGATGTTGAGACATAAATTGGCAACTATTGGACAAAAACTATAAACGACAAGGTTCAATAAGTTGAAAATGAATTATTCAAAAAAGTAGGTAATTGCAATGCAATTTTTTTTTTATGTTTTACGGAGGCAAACATGCTTACGGCCCACCTGATGGTAAGCGGTTACCGTCGCCTATTGACATCTGCAACACCTGTTGTAGGTTAGCGGGAAAACCTCGGAAGGAAGCACATTCCACAATTTGCACGTATGGGGGAGAAAGGATCTCGTAAAGCGAGTGGTTCGAGATACCCACGTGTCAATAAGATGTGGATGAGCCTTATACCGGTGACGCGAGGTCCGATGGTAGAACCTCGATGCGGGTATGAAGTCAAATAGTTTCTCAGAACACTCACTATTAAAACCAATTAGCAATTAGCTACCTAGTAAAAACTAACTCCTGTTTTCCACTGTTAAGAATAAACAGATCACTGAACGCGGACATTGTGCCCAAAAGGCTGGTGACCTTAGTGCGTAGGCGCACTAATTCTCTCATCAACGGTCATTGACAGTCATGTACTTAAATTTTCCGTAACTAGTATAGGCAATAAGCCAAAAGGGAAATAAACTAAAGAAAAAAAAAATTCAAAAAAAATCAGGCTTTTATAAAGTCAGATAGTTTTTAATGGATTAGGTACTAATAGGAACATCAAGCTGATTAAAATGACACCATACACATTTATTATATGTTATTCCATGAAAATGCTCCTGTCTCCATCATCAGATCAGCTCGCTGTCCCATAATATTTGTCATTTAAACTTTACAGGTGATCAAAGTTCCAACTCCATCGGACAACGAAAACTGTGTCAAAATTCAAAAACTATTTTTTTACGGGAAAGATTGCCATTGTGTGTCAAGTGCCATTACATACATGTTTCAGAATTTATATATATTTTTCTTTCCGCAGGAAAAAAGGGCGAGGCCACGGTAGCTGTAAAAACACTCAAAGAAAACGCGTCGGAGAAAGAAAAGGCAGACTTGATTCAGGAGCTAGCAGTAATGAAGAGTTTGGGGACACACCCTAATGTGGTCAGGCTAGTTGCTTGCTGTACAGAAAAGGTAAGCAAAAAATGACCATGAGCCGGTCGCGTCTCCACGCGACTGTTCGGCCTCGTGGAGACACGACTATCGATGCGAAGTTCGCGGGTTCGCATCCCGGTGCTCTAATAGATTTTTTTCCATTTAAAACGGTGAAGGAATGTTGTCGGAAAACCTTAGTACTTATCATTCTGACGACCTCGGTGGCGCAGCGGGCGAGTGCCCGTCTGAGACGCATGAGATGCGGGTTCGATTCTCGCTGCGGGACAAATGTCTGCATGGTACACTAATATTTTTCCGGGTCTGCGAGTAGTGCTCTGATACCCACTACACAGGAAATCCTAGTGTGGGGTCAGGACTTGTATGCGACTGTTGGATAATATTTGTTATTTTATGGATTGCTTCTGAAAAATATTAAAACGTCATGTTTTCTTTAGGAGCCGACCCTAGTTATCATGGAGTTCGTCAGTCTCGGCAAGCTGCAACAGTTCCTACGAGACTCTCGTGCGGAGCGACACTACGGGAACACACACGGCGGGAGTCAGTTCCTGACGTCCCGTGACCTCACGCACTTTGCCTTCCAAGTGGCACGAGGCATGGACTTCTTGAGTTCTAAGGGGGTAAGATCATCATGCAATTTTTAGGTTGCTACCTAGAAGAGATCTGCCGATATTGCGAACCAAATCAAAATGTTGGATGCGCAATATTACAAATTTATCTCTACGAAATACATTTATTTCTACGAAATAAATTTGTCTCGGCAGGCTGTATCTTCAGCAGCTCTATCTGTAGCAGGAAGGAGTGTGCACTTAACAAGCTTGGTAAAGAAACAAAAAACAAAAAACATCCATTTCATAATTTCAACATCACTGTTAGGAGCCAATCCTACTAATAATATAAATGCGAAAGTTTGTGAGGATGTTTAGATGTTTGTTATTCAATCACGCCGTAACGGCTCAACCGATTTCATTGAAACTTGGAATATAAAGAGTTATGTACCTAGAATAGCATACAGGCTACTTTTTATGTAGGTACCACGCGAGCAAAGCCGCGGTTGGATGCTAGTAAGAGAATATAGCCAGAACCTAATATTGGACTTACTATTAGACTATTGCTAAAATAAGATTTATTTGCGTTACCTTGCCTTTGCGACCCCTGAAGACAATCCCGGCTATGCCCATGCGCTGGCTCTCTCTTTGACATTTTGTAGTAACGTCGATTGAATTACGTGTGTAGTATCCCAAAGGCAGTATGAATATTTATTCGACGAGAGCATCAACTGTGATGTTGCTATTCGCTTCTACGTTACTGGACTAGTTATTTTTTGGTCAATCTGTGACCGAGTGATGATCATAATATACACCGAACCAGTGTTACGGAAACATTCCGTTCGCTACGCTGTATTGATACAGTTATTAAGGTTAGAAAACATCATCATCATCATCTTCAGCCTGTAGAAGTCCGCTGCTTGGCATACACCTTCTGCAAAGAGTGTCATGATGATCGGTCTTGAGCCTTTTCCGTTCACACCGGCTTCCAGCAACCTACACAATGTCGTCGGTCCATCGGGTGGGGGGCTTTCCAACACTGCGTCGCCCGGCTCGTGGTCGCCACTTGACAACCTTTATTCAACCAACGGTAGTCGGTACTGCGCTATATATTGCTTGCCCACTGCCACTTCAACTTGCTAATTCTGAGATCTATGTCGGTGATCATGTTCGCTCCACGGATTTCCTCATTTCAAAATTTATCACGTAGTATTTATCCGTGCGTAGCCATCTCCACATTATAAAACATAAGGAAATTAATTTGTTAAAAGCATTCTCTACTTCAGGAAATGCTTAGCTCTCCCATCCATGAAAAACAAGTTCCTTGAACCTAAGTAGTTGAAAACTAGGACAAGACCAAATTCAAGATGAGCATTTCAATGAAACATTTTAGAGAAAAATGTTTTTCGCTTGTACGTTTTTTATTTCTTTCCAATAACTCTAAAGTATCGAGACTTCTTCGGTTTTGTACATCCAAATCCAATCTTATCTGAATAAAAATCTTTTCAGATTATCCATCGAGACTTGGCGGCGCGTAATGTTCTCATCACGGAGGAGAGGACGTGTAAGGTGGCAGATTTTGGGTTTGCCAGGGACGTGGCCGGAACCCACGTTTATGAGAGGAAGAGCGACGGCCGACTGCCGATAAGGTAATATGTAATTTTTTGCCTGAGGGCGCAGCCTCGTATGAAATTTACAGCTTAGGGCAGCTGATTCTGTGGCAAAGCCGAGAAGGTAGTAGGTACAGTCACCTCGAATAAGATGGATACCTTTGGGTATTTTCTAAATGATGCCATAATACTCTTAGAGTTGATAGGTACACAGTAAAGTTTAGAATGGCACGAGTTGATGGTTAGGTATGTACTTTTTGAGATTTTGCTGTGTACAGCATTACGTTCAGTACCTGCTGTGGAATAATTTTGAAATCTAAAAAAGGAATACATCTTGTTAGATGTGACTATATAAATGTCTTGTTACATCAAGGTTATATTATCTTAGCATCAAGGTTAAATAAAAAATATAAAGGTAAGATGTTGTTTGCAAAAAACTTACAATAATTTATGTATTTTACGTAAAACAATGATAAATATTATTTGGTAGTGATTATCATAAGTAGGTTTCTACCTAAAATGTAAAATAGTTCTTGCTTCAGAATAAAAACACAAAATGTGATAATGTGCCAAATGCCCCCTTAGACCTCTTCAAGGATCTGAGCGTCTGAAGATCTGTGAGGCTGTCTACCACGCTTGGGGATAACATTCGTAGGTCTATATTTCTCGGTTTTTTTTGGTATGATGGGTTGGTACCTACGTTGAGATACCCAGGACATACCTAAAGAATTCTACTTTCACAAGCCCGGAACTGTGTTCACAACGACGATTAGGTCTATTTATTTTGTTTTTTTTCTTCTGTGATTTCAGATGGATGGCACCTGAATCTCTATACGATGACATTTTCAGCGTGAAGTCTGACATTTGGAGTTTTGGAGTGTTGCTTTGGGAAATTGTGACCCTTGGATCCACTCCGTATCCTGGACTGTCAGCCGGCGATGTGATGAGAAAGGTATACTTAAACGTAATGACTGTGAAAGTGTGCACTGTACTTGATATGTACCACCGGCACTTGGGAAGATCTAAACGATAGGGCCATCGAGGTTGCTACATATTGGTCGACTAGAGTTTGAAGAAATCTTTGACTCTTTGAAGAAGAAGACTGGATATGTTGCTACGGTTTAAAATATTGGCATAATTGACACAACGAAAAATTTATTCCACAAAATCGTTTTGGGGTTGTCTATGATAATGTTTTTTATAATTTATACTTGCTTTGTGCGTTGTTTAGGTACCAAGCGAATTTGAAATTTTGTTTTGATGAAATTTCAAAATAATATTATAGGTAACTCGTTAGGACTTCATTCTCATATTTCGATAACCACTTTTTACAGACAGCTCAAGAGGTTTTCAAAGAATAAGCCATGTCTCATTCCGTAGTCAAGAACAAGTTAATGATTAGAAAAGCAAAGTCTATCACATTATTACAGACAAATGCTTTTATTCAATTCAAGAGCCTTTTCAATTCCTAGAATATCAATTTTTCTTTCGAATATTTCTTTCGTAATTTTAGTTGAACTTATAAAAAATATAATCAAATTACCCTTTTACAAAGTTTTATTATTGGAGAAACTAATGGTTTTTTTTATATACAGGATGTCCCATTTTTTGTAATATGGAAGATTTACTTAATCTAGTCTTTTCTTTATTTTTTATAGATAGTAATACTACATTCAAAGATTTTAAACAAGATGCTTGCCTAGGCGGCTCTTAAACCCGCTACATGAGAAACAAAATGATTCTGTGTGTTACCGATCGAAAGGGTAAATAACAAGTATCAATAATAATTCTTTCTCAATAACATAGTACCTACCTACCTATATCAAATTAAAGAGCACCATAAAGTAATTAAACAAGAAACAGAAAATTAGTCTTTAAAATATTTTTATAATAAGGGAACCTTAAGCTTTTAAACGTGCCTTCGCAAAGTGTCTCCCTTAATGAGATACTATCTACTGTAATTCAGAAGTATTTCTAATCTCCTATAATTAAATTTTCACTCAATTTTCCATACATTTTGTTCTCAGGTCCGCGAAGGTCATCGACTCGAAAAGCCGGAGCACTGCCGACGAGAGCTTTACAACATAATGTACTATTGTTGGGAAGCCGACCCCACCACCAGACCAGACTTCAAAGACGTGGTATCCATGCTAGAGAGATTGCTCTGCACTGAGATGGACTACATCGAACTAGAGAGATTCCCTGACCATTCGTACTACAACTTGCAACATGTAGACGGCGAGAAACTATAGTCTAGTATTTGAGTGGAGTAAAATTTTTCACTCACCTAGTACACACATTATTTTATAACCAATCGACAGATTTAATTCTTTTGAAATTTCTGCTCTTTTTCTAAGCTCTAGCTCTATTTGTTTTCATGGGAAATTCAATGTTCGGAGCTATGGAATTAGTATAGTCGGCCAGACTGTCACCCAAAAAAATCTCGGGGCAATGAATTGGTAGTCACAATCGTCAAGTACCTATATAGGTAACTTATTTATAAAGTTGGTCTAAATTTACTATACAAGGTGATTTATAACATGTATACCATCCCGAAAGGGGGTTATTCTATCAACGAAAAGAAATAATATTTGCGAAAAAAAACATCAATATTTTCATTTTATTATTTTGATTTTTTTTCACAATCTTTCTCAAATTAGCTGTTTTTGTTATTTTTATCATCTTTAAAACTAATAACTAAACGTACAAGAAGTTCGGAATCAAGATTGCAACCTAAAACAGCTGATTTATTGAGTTTGACCTGATTTGACCCCAAAGTAGCTGATTTTCGCATAAAGTTTTTTCAATGAAAAACGTTGCATTTCCAAAAGTCGTAGAACAAACTTTATTACCGATTGGTTGCAGAATAAGCCCCTTTCGGGATGGAATACATATTATGAATCACCTTGTAAAGCCTGTATTTACAAGTTCGACGTTTTGAAAAAACTATACATAAATAACAAGAGTTGGTAGGTTTGTTACTTTTAGTTAAAAGCTTAAATTATATTTAAAAATTACTCAAATTTATTGTAATTTAGGCGACTAGTCCTAGTTCGGTGTTAAATTAGTTATACTAATGTAATATCTATTAAAATTATGTTATTATTTTATTGAAGCTGTAAATATTATAAACTATGATATAACAGTTAAATATTTTATGTAATTTTGCATTATTAAATGTACTTTTAAGTAATTTCATGGTTTTTATTCACTAGCCTGCGAGTGATATAAATAACAATAAATTAATAATACCAGACGGTAACATACATAGTCCTGACCCCACACTAAGATTACCTGTGTCGTGGGTATCAGTAACTACGAGTATGTACCACAACACCCAGACCCGAAACAAATATTTACAGATCATGCAAACATTTACACCGCATCCTTTGCGTCACAGACGGGCACTCGCCCACTACGCCACAGAGATCGTCAAATTTTGATTGCTATGATCTATGAGGGAGGCCTATCTCTGGATAATTCTATATAGATACACCAGATAATGGATCATTAAATCAGCGGAGATACTATCATACAAAATAAAAAAACAAAACCGACTTGAGAACCTTCTCCTTGTCGTTTCTTGAAAATGGCGCGATAGCCTATAAAATATTTCTGGAAGTGAGTCTAACTTGACATCAAAAATTCTAGAACATTAAAAATTTAGGCGTGTGACTCACAGAATGCTGACTTGTTAGTATGAAGAAGTAGGTAAGATTGACGAATTAAATTAAACTTCAGTTGTAGTAAATTTTTTTGAGCTCATTAGGTTCTAAGTCTCTGCCCGAATCTACATTTCTGTACCTCCTTACATTTCAAATTTGTTACCTTGACCTATATAGTATTATGTTATCTGTGCCTTGACTGACAGGGGCAAACGCTTTGGAGTTCGAGCTTGACAGGAGCGTTATCATCTAGCCCAATTAAGCCTTTCACACACGGCAGCTATAATGTAAAAATGTATATTATAGCTAGATACATCTCATTACATCTTTCCATAGAAACTGTCAGAAGTTACGAAGATGTAAAAAGATACATTATAGCTGCCGTGTGTGATCTCCTGACGGTTTCTATGGAAAGATGTAATGAGATGTATGGTGCTATAATATACATTTTTACATTATAGCTGCCGTGTGAGACGCGCTTTATTGTCTAGCAGACTATACAAGTAGTATCGAAATAATTGATGGTATTATGCTTGTTATGTTAAACTCTTTGACAAATAAATTACGGCTATCCAACTCTTTGGTGTAATAGTAGAAATCCCTTCGCCAAACTATTAAAAAAAAAGTATATTGGTTGGCCTGAGTCAAGAAGCGCAGCTAGGCTTTTTAATCTTTAAACAAAGTAAAAAAAAACCGGAAGCCGCGAGGTCAGAGAGGGCTAGAGCATTTTCTAATAAGTATATTTCAGTCAAGGCCTGATCATGCCCAGCCGAAGTACCTCACGCTCAATGAGGATTATACCTACCTTTAAGGCACGCCCGTGTGTATCAAGTTTAATTTTTCTATGAAACTTCTTTGCAAGTGAGGAAAAAACTTTAAAACAAAAAAGTTTTGGTCTTCTGTTTTTGGTATACTTAAAACTTTTTGATAAATTTGTGATTGAAACCTCTATAATTGTATCTCTTTTTCAAGATACTTTAAACTTTTTCGTAATTTTCTGTCAGAGAGGGGGATATTTTTTTCGTGGGCTGTTGAAAATACGGAATATGGAAAGGTTTTTCATGTTTCTAATTTAGATATAACGTGATTAGAATTGAATGTTCGAAAAAAATATCAAAAATGTTCTGTTTTGCAATTTATTCTTTGCGTGCGTTCAAGCCACCGGATTTACAGGTAAAACAACTTATCTGTTACATACATCCCATGTAATTTAAACAGATTGTTTTCAGAAGCTACCAGAGCCTCAAACATCCTCGTCCTGGCTAGTACTCACAAGACTCACAGTTTAGATTTTGTCAGCGCGGGTGTGGTAGTAGCTAGTAACCATATCTTACGACCCAATCGTTTTAGTTCAAATTCCGGACGTGCACAAATGGATTATACAATTTTGTTAAATGTGCAATTTTGTCATGGAAACTGTAGATTTCCTTAACTATGTGAGAGCAATATAGTGTATTTGAAGAAAAAAATAATGAGCCGTGTAAAAACCGGCATGTCTTAAAATCTCAAATTCGCAATGTTAAGATTTTAAGTGCACAATGAGAGACTTTGAGGTGCATTTGAATCCTTTACCACTTGGTCACTGAGCGATCCAGGATGACCAAAAAAGAACCAAAACTTAGTCAAACATGATATAGCTAGGTAGGTAATTTCCCAGGCGTCTTATACTATGTACATTTTCCATTCCCATTCTGTTTTAAAATCTACAAATCCATGACTGATTGAACCCAGTTTATAGGCGCTGAAAAATCATCTGGCAGTAATCAGAGGACTGCGTGACTGGGTTAGTAATGTGCAATTTGCGTAAAAGCCTCCAATTACGCTTCAGACTTGTTTTTGTGTATGGAAAATTCCGAAAGAGAGGAAAATATTCAAACTCATAACTGACCTCCCTTCCACTGAGACTCCTTTCATGGAAACTCGAAGAGCAGGGCATGTTATGAGGTATCATTTCATAACAGTACATTAAAAATATGGCAAGAAGTGAGACACTTATTGCCATATTTTTTTAATGCACTGAGTTAGATAGAACCTTGATTTTCTAGGGCACGTGAAAATCGAAATTCCAATGCTGGTTTACCGCTTATAATTATGTCTCAGTCGGGTTTTTTATTTTTAATAATTATTTCATTTACGTCAGTTTAAAAAAGGTTCTTGATTGACAGACAGACAGACGGTTCACAAAGTGATCATATAAGAGTTCCATTTTTTCCTGTTGAGGTACGGAACCCTAGGCAAATCCAACACTGATACCAGAGATAACAAGACAGTCATACTATTGAAAAAAAAAACTGTTAGCCGTTTTTAGCGACCAAGTCTCAGTAACACATGTTGTCACAGGCAACACGCACTCATGTAATAGGTGCGCTATGTGTCTACGAAAAGTAATAAGGTACTTAAGTTTATGCACTTTCAAAATAATCCAATTGTTTGAGACAGCGCATCTAATTCTCTCAGTATTCAGTATTCAGTATTCATTTATTACATACATTTTTTATACATGTCACATTAACAAAAAACAGTATACATCTTAACAGTATATCTCTTATGGTATCCCTTGGGCAAGAACGCAATCTGAACTTGGGATCTTGGTTGGAATTGAATTTAGTTTAAATAGGTGCCTAGTTGATTTATTACTTAACTCCGATTGTTTTTCTTAGGCCCAATAGTACGTCAATGACCCAACAAATAGAATAGAAAACTAGTAAGCCGATGATAATGATCTTTTTCTAGGTGAAACTCAGGATATGACTACTGCTAGAGCTAACACGCTCTTTGATGATGCTGATGATTTACAGAGGCAGCTCGATAACGAAGCGAGAGATAGGATGAAGTATGGAAAAGTAAGGAAACTATCTCCAAAAATATTCTGATCATGATTACCTTTGTTAAAGAAGAAAGGTATGTTTGAAGCCCAATCTGGTCGTATGCCTACTAAAAATAACAGAAAATCTTTAAAATTAATGGATCTGTTATATATAACACAAACTGGCCTATGTACAAAAGTCTTTGTACGAAATCTCTTTTTCCAAGTCTTGCAAGTTTATATTTAGAAAATTGATCTTACTACGACGGTAATTTGTTGTTTTTGTTTCCTTTTAAAGGTTGGAAAGATCTGACATTAATCCATTTGTAGTCTGCTCATTAATACTTAATCTACAGATGATTTTAGACATAAACACCATAACCATTGTTGACCACAACCATTGTCGACGTTTCAATTTGTTAATATCAACTCAATCCCCAAGACTGCTAGCTCAATTGTCCCTCTGAATAAAACATTTGATACAGAAACAATAAAGTCTCTCTCACACGCATGCCGCCCTTTCTTCTTATCATCATAACTTATTCTTAATCTGTCATAATAACTTCTCCTATACGCGATGGAACACAATTTCACAAAAGGGTATATACAATACGTTTCTTTGATGGTACTGTCATAGTTTTATATGATACGTTTGCACTCTCTCATAGCCAGGTTAATGGGTGCGGAAGGAAGGCTTAGATAATTATTATAAGCCCTTCCCCTATAATTATTTATTAGCATGACCTTATTTCAAATTATTGTTACAGTCCAAAACCATTTGGGTGTTCCATTTACCGACCCAATACCCGGCCGTTACCACTGAAATGTATGACCCTCTCCGAGCTGGTGTTAGTAAACACTTATTTATTGTATTTTTTTAAAGACGCTTATGTTTGACCATTTTTGGTGACACGTAAAGCGTACTACAAAAATCGTCAAGCTATTCACTTTTCAACACTCACCGGTGACTAGTGAGACGGCTCATTTAAATTCGAACTTATAAACAAGTAAACAAAGTTTGTGTTCTTTTCCGTAAAAATAATACTTCTTACAGGATTTAAAGAGGAGTTTACGTTTAACAGATGCAAGCACCGAATATCTATTGCCATTTTTTGGTAAGTTATTTGTCTTTTTTGTCTTGTAAATATATTTTAGAAATTGTGAAACATCAACTGGAATATGATGCTTATCCCGAAAAGTTTAGGTTTTTCAAAACTATATTACTACTATAATAAATGATAAAGGTTGGATGGATGGATGGTTGTTACTCAATCACGCACGAACGGATGAACCCATTTCGATGAATCTTTGAATAGTTATAGTTATTTACCTAGAATAGCATAATATGCTAAATATGGTACTTAGAAGATGAAAAGTAGTCTTTTTGGCTGGCTGTAGTATTTTTTTTCTGCTAAGCTCCCTCTATGAGGCGGGGAGGGGTTAAACTTACGAGTAAGGTTTCCATTTTACCTTTTGGGTGCTTCTGGTAACGGAACCCAAAAAAGGACTAACATCCTATTTTGGGTTATTATTAATGTATCTACGCATTTTTTGGACCGTTGAAAATCTACCAATTTACGTTGTCTAAAAAATTAATTACTGCGAATTATTTCGGAAATATTTTATCAAAGATAGAATGAAAAAAAGATCCTCCTGATTTTTGCTACAGAAACAATGCCAAAAATGTGTAGGTAGATAATTATTTTCAGTGAATTCTTTTGATTACAGCTGGCGATGCAAAGCAATGGGATTATAAGGGTAAGGTTGTATACCTACTTATAAACATTAATAAGGCAATTTGCAATCGAGAAGCAGCTATTCAGCCTCCAATTAGTATGCCCGGGCGATATGAAGCGATTTGCATGATAATTCTGCAAAGCTTCCGTGATTAGCTACATTTCATGCTCATCAAATATTAATAGCGTATAGAAGCAAATTATTTTGAATCCTATATACTACCTATCGATACTATCGATAGACCTATCGATAATATCAACTACGTCCAATTCTATCGATAGTATTGAACATCAAAAGTGATTAACTATCGATAATATAATTTTTTTTTACATATCACACACGGTCAGCTTATCCCAAACTAGGTATAGCCTGTACTATGGGTACCAGAGACTGATATACATCATCATCATCATCATGAGCCTTTATAATGTCCATTTTAGGACGTAGGCCTCTCCCAGCCTTTTCCATGCCTGGCGGTTGGATGCATTCATCATCCAGTCACGGCCCCCATGTGCCTTTATGTATATCCACCCATCCTATAAAGGATATACATAAAATATAACTACCTATTTAACACCCAGACACAAAACAAACATATGTGATAATCACACAAATGTTTTTCCAGTGCGGGAATCGAACCCGCGACCTCTAGCGCAGAAAGCAGAGTTACTACCAACTTAGCTATGAGGCCTGTCTAGTATCGATACAAAGTATGGATATCATTGCATGTAATATCGATAATATCGATCTATCGATTCTGAGGAGTATAGGTTCTCGAATGGTGACCACGGACTGGGCAACTCAGTGTTGGAAGGCCCCCTACCCGATGGACCGACGACATTGTAAAGGTTGCGGGAAGTCGGTGGATGGAAAACTTGGAAAAGGCTCAAGACCGTTCGTCGTGCAACTCTTTCGGGGACTCCTATGTCCAGCAGTGGACTTCTACAGGCTGATGATGATGATGATGATGATGAGTTTCAATTCTATTAGGAAATACCTACAGAGATTTGCCTTCAATAGATACACGTTCAAGACCCATAACGAACGCGTTGTTTATGCCCTACGAATTCAAGACAAGATACCCGTATAATTGGTTGTATCTTTCTTCAATCCCTTAATTATTTTCCATAGAGAGTGGAATATAAAGTGTCAGTTTCAGTTCTGTTATTTCCTTTTGAAGAGTGAATCTTTAAAAATAAACGGCAGTTGTTAGTTACCGTCTGTCGAGAAGGAGAATAATGTTTTTTATTAATGTATCTGATATGGATATATCTGGATCAGTTGAGCTATCTATAGATCGTTTGTAACGGTCTTTAGATGGCTCAACTGTTTCTTGTGTATTTTGTAAATATTAACTTGTATTCGTTTTAAGTTTCTTTCTGTAAATAAAGTAGTTTGATCTGATATATACGTATTTGACGACCTCGGTGGCGTAGTGGGTGAGTGCCTATCTAAGACGGAACGGATGCAAACATTTGTTCCGGGTCTGATTGCTGTTGACCATAGTACTCGTACTTTCTGATACCCACGACACAGGGATTCCTAGTGTGGGGCCAGGAATATGTTTGTGAATAAAGGGAGTTATTAAAAAAAACCTGCAAATTTCTCACGAGTAACCATGCTGTTCAATACAGAACATAAAAAAATGTGTAAATATTAATATAAAATAGGTAGGTAGTAATTGTAGTTATTAAAATTGCAACACTAATATTATTTTTTTCCACTTCCGGTGGCCATATTTCGTTCTCTTCCAACTTTGTAACTGTCCTATAAACAGTGTCACATTGGTTCAATAAACCTTTTTAAATTACACAATGTCCTTAGCCTTTTATTTAACAATGCCAATGTCTCCTTGTTCATAGATCAGAGCAAATGGGGCTTAAATTATCCTGACTGTACCGGGAGGTCTCAGTCACCCGTCAACTTGCCTTACGAAGGCTTGATGAAGGTCACCGGAGCCAGGCAGATGCTGTTCAGCAACCACGACGTTCCGCCAGAGAGTCTGTCCGTAGTCAACGATGGCAAAAGTGGTGAGTGGCTCACATAATAACGATGGCGATCAATAAGTATGAGTATTTAGTTCAGAACCGGCAACCGTTGGGAAATAAAGATTCTCGAATGTTGACCATGTACCGAGCGAAGCAGTTTAGGAAGGCCGTCCACCGAACAGACCGACATTGTGAAGGTTGCGGGAAGTCGGTGGATGGAGAAAGCTCAAGCACCGTTCCGTTTTTTCCTGTTTAAGTACCCTAAAAATCTCAAACACATACATTTGGTATGTGTGTAGGTATGTATGGTAAGTTGTACCGAAGGAGAACATTCGTAAATTGTTTTATTATTGCACCTTATGATTTCGGTGGCGTAGCGTATGAGTGCCCGTCTAAGACGTAAAGGGTACGGGATCGATTTCCGCACAATGTTTGAATGATCTGCAAATATTAATTTTGTTCCGGGTCTGGGTGTTTCTGATACCCACGAATGGATGGACTGTGTATGTGACTGTTGGGTGTTATTTTTTTATTTATAACGGAACAAAAGGCTAACCTTTGGGTAAATTGCCATTCCATTACCGGTTCGTTGCCACCTGATGTCAACCCCTCGGGTCAATGGGTTCATGCGAAAATTAAATATACAATGGACCATCGTCTAGATACCAACTTAACTACACAACCGATCTATTTAGCCGTTCGTAATTTTGTCAATTGAAATTTTAAAAGAACTTATAAAGATAAAACAGTCCAGTAGACTTTCTTTGATGATGATAGGACATTGCTTTCAAGGAATAAAACCCCAGAACCTCAACAGTAACAAACGTAGTCCTGACCCCACACTAAGATTCCTTGTGTAGTGAGTAACAGAAACTACGAGTACCAATGTACTACAAAACCCAGACCCGGAACAAATATTTGCAGATCATGTAAACATTTGCCCCGCAGCGGGATCGAACCCACACCCCTTGCGTCTCAGACGAGCACTGGCCCGCTACGCAACCGAGGTCATCTAACTATAAGAACACTGATAAAGGTTAATTATATTTTTTATTTGGTAAATAAAGGTATTTGCTGAATGCCTTATTCATTCGGATATTTAAAAAAAATATGTTACATATAAAAAATACTCTAACCAATTGTTTCCAGTACATTAATAGAGATGAGTCTCGTTTCGTCCATTACTTTGAGATATTAAAATTACCTCAGCTTCCGGAAATAGGCTTTATCGTTCACCAAATTAAATATAACGTTTCTTATCATTGTAAAATTACGATATTAAGTTACATTGATAAAGAATTTGTGGTAGCGTTTTGCCGGTAAAAAGATAAAATTGCTTCGAAGCACATTAAGTATCAATTTCTTACTTACATCATCATCATACAAAGCTCGATTGGGCCCTTTGTTTGTGGCATCCATCTGAAGCTGCCAGATGATTTATATGGCTTAGGATGGAATTGTTTAATCACTTACAGGACGCTGCAGCACCTGGGACATGTTTAGACGGAGCCCAGCGCTTATACCACACTCTTGGCCTAGTCGGCTTTATCCACTGGGTATGGATAATAAGTGCGGAGCTGACTATGCCACGGGTTTTTTAAACATGATTTCCTTCACCGTTTTAAAAGTGTTAGCACCCACATTTGTCGACAAGAGAAATCCATTGGTTGGTGACCGCGTTCGAACCCTTTGTATAGATAGTCGAGGTACCCCCCCTAAGCAAACATAGCTCTAATTTTAACTTATGTAAAATTTTAGTATTTTAAGACCTTGTCGTACAACATTTTAAATTAAATACATTCTAAAAAGACTTTTTTGCTGAAAGTACAAAATTTTGCGAGCTTTTTAATGATACAAAGGTTTTTGCTTTTTCTATTTCACAAAAGAGTTGATATCCCACCTCATTTGCAGCTCGTTGCTCGTTAGTTGTTAGCGTAACGGATTTAGTAATAGTGTAAAACATGCTTTGTTATTTTTATAAATAGAACTATAATTATAAAATACTAGCTTCCGCCGGCGGCTTCGCTCGCGTGGTACCTACATAAAAAGTATCCTATATGCTATTCTAGGTTAAGAACTTTATCTATTCCAAGTTACAACGAAATCGGTTAAGCCGTTACGGCGTGATTGAACAACAAACATCTAAACATCCAAACATCCCAACATAATCACAAACTTTCGCATTTATAATATTATAGAAGGATTTACTTTACGAGATACCTGGGAAACTTTCTTATTTACTGGTAAAAGCTTTTGCGACCGTCAATGGTTGGTAGGTATGTCTTTGTAAAAATAACCTCGTAGGTAGAGGTAAAAATGTTATTTCAGACATGTTGACTAAATAATATCTACTTGGAGTTGTCTCGTTTAGCAAGAGTGCCTTTAAACTAGAATGTCATCATTACTTATCATCAGGTGAGATTGTAGTCAAACGTTAGCCTATTTTGTATTAAAAAAATGTCACAAGATTAATATTCATATTTATACCAGTCGCAAGAAGATTTTAAAGTCAATCTTGCCGAAAATACTTACAAACTCACATATTCGAGAAGCAATTAGAGGATTTCCGTTCTAGACCTTTTAAGAATTGACTGCAATTATTTTAGAACTAAACTCAGGCAAGATTTTAGGTATAGCCTACTTTTTATCCGGGTACCCGCCAGGCTATTGCCACAGATAATAATTATCTAAGGCTATTGCGTAAGCGAAATGGTAATGAAGATCGCAATTCTAAAGATGATTTTATCAATTCTAGCGTCATCTGAAGTTTTTCAAACATGAAAAGGAAGAAGCTAAGATCTTGAAGTTTTCACTTGTCAAGTTAAGAACGTTTTGAATGTTGCTAAGATTGTTAAAATTACCCTAAAAGTTGCGATCTTCGTTGCCATTACGCATACACAATTGCACCACCGGATCCAGGTAGGTACTTACTGTGATTTGGCCTCGTGCGAGGCAAGCCGCGTGAGGGTAACCTGGTAGGTTATAAAATTGCTAGTACTAACAAGGATCTACGAGTACGTTAAATATACAGCTGTTCTCACGCCCGCACGGAAGCCTCATCGATTTTAGACCAATATTGGAGGTTAGCTCGTTGTCAAACAATAAAAGTTATTTATAGAGTTTCTATATAATCGAGTTACAGGCTAAGGCGAAATTCAATTTACTAACAGAATTCTCATAATTTCCTCTTATTTTCCTCCCGAGGAATAGCTAAAAGTATTAGCAATCATAACATAACATAACATAGAGTCGTTGAACTATCGTACATAAACAAAAGAAGTTCTAGAAAATTTTATTGAGCACGTAAGCCATATTTATCTAGTAGTGGTATTTCTCCACCCGACGTCCGCCGCGAAATAGCCAGCCGCATTGAAAAGAGAAGACAGGAAACAAACAGCCGTCACCCCCTGTATGGATACCAGGTCCCACGCGCTCGCCTAAAGAGCCGAAAAAGCTTTCTGAGCCATACGACCTCCTCAGAAAAAAGTGCTCCGGACGCGAGATGTGAGCTGTGGAGGAATTCTCATCCTCCCCCTCCACAATTTATTACCCCAAAGGAACACCTGCCGCCTGGACATGACTTGCAGTGGCCAATATGGAGATCCCTAAACCGACTCCAGTCCCAGATTGGCCGCTGCAGAAAAAACCTGGCTAAATGGGGAATAATCGACTCGTCCAGAGTACAGTGCGAGTGCGGAGCCCCCGTACAGGACATACGGCACCTGCTTTCCTGCCCACTGTGCACGACCACCTGCACTTGGGAGGATCTAAACGATGCAACAGATAGGGCCATTCAGATTGCCACATACTGGTCGACTAGAGTTTGAGGGAGTCTTTGACTCGAGAAGAAGAAGAATCTAGTAGCGCTAACAAAGTTTTTTTTTATCATTCCAGTTAAAATGTCTGGTACTTGGCCCGCATCAAAACGTCCAGTTGTTTACGGCGGCGCGGTACACAGTCGTCGCTACGTGTTCGACTCGATGCTGCTGCACTGGCCGTCGGAGCACACTATTAGTGGACTTCAGTACCCAATGGAAAGCCAGGCTTTCTACGTCTCGGCCGAGTATGGATCGCTGGAGGAAGCCCTGCATAGGTCCAGTGATAAAATGGCTCTAGTTGGTGTAGCGAGTCTGTATAAGGTACTTAATTTACGTAACGTTAGTCCAAATAGGAATTTTAAATAGTAGGTAGGTATTTACGAAAAATCTACCATATTATCTTTGTTATTAAATATATCTTTACAATCATTAAATGTCAATTATCATTACTTGGCCGTGGTGGTAGGTAAGTATAGATGCGAAAGTTTGTGAAGATGTTTGGACGTTTGTGGTTCAATTACGCCGTAAAGGCGTTTGGTTGCATAGAGTATTGTCAATAAAAATTTCGAATTTCTAAAAATCTATTACAATCTTTTTTGATAATTGGGTGTAGAATAAGCCTCTTTCGGGATAGCATACTTATTATAGCGTTTTGGGAAATAGTTTCAGGAAAGTTCATTGGAATCTTCCATGAATCATTCATGGAAGATTCCAATGAACTTGTTTTAGGCAAAATTGTTTTAGGCAAAGTTCGGTGTCTAACTACCAACATAGAAAATAAATAGACTAACGACTGTTATCTCCAAGCACGGTAGACCTCTCTCGGATCTCCAGGCAATCACAGCCTTGAAGATGTATAAGGGGGTAGTCAGAGGCACGTCCAAACATTACATTACGATTACATAGCATTCAAAAATGTTCAAATCATCAAAAAAGATTTAAATTTACTTCTAACTTACCAGTAACTAGCTACACACTATCACACGAGCTAAGCTTATATATTCTAAGTTTAGGTACCTACAGATTTTTCAAATACTTTTAACATTTTCAATTACTTTTTTCATTCTATCTGATAACATTTTATTTATATTTCCCTCCAATTTTTCCATTAACTAATTTGTACTTTTAGGTATTTATGACATGCGGTATTTTTGCGACGAGATTTTAATTGCTGGTGTAAGTCAGGGGCAATTTTATCAGATGAGTAAGTATTTAATTTCTTTACGGCTGCTAATTTAACTATGGATTTGTGAGACTAAGTTATTCTTATTCTTATTAGCGCTCTATTTGTAAAAAATATGAATAAAAAATATGAATAGTATTTTGGCTCTGTTGCAAAAACTCCTAGAACAAAGTAAAGAGTGTTTTATTTAATTTTATTTTTTATAAACCACTCAGAAACTAACAGCCGAGGCCAAAACGTTTAAGAGCTAGTAGCCATAAATAAATTACATAACACATCACATCACATACATACATATTTTAACATTTTACGAATTTTTATAACTAAGGAAACGTATACACAATAATATAAATGGATGTAATTTCATGTGGAATACATCCACATCTGGTTCCTGAGCAATCAACATGTTGAGAAGTGCAAGTGCGTTCGCCGTCGGGGCATACCGCGCGGTGTCGTCGGTGCGGAACACGGGTGGTGCAAACAAAAGACGTGCGCGCGCGCGCACCTATCGGGCACGTAAAGCGTACACTTTGACAGAGCGGAGGGGTTCTCAATACTTCCCTGTAATATAAATAAATAATGGGTTATTAGAGCACATTGTTTATCGCTTACCTTTGCTATTATTATTACTTCAATTTACCTCCTCTACCATCCTCAGCTCACTCACTTAAGAGTGAGTCCCCCGGGATTCCTGAGCTGTGCCCTTTAAGGAATCCTGGTGTACTCATTCACTTCTAATGCTCTAGTTATTTGTTGAAGTCTATATAAAAATAAGAATAATATTTTGGCTCTGTTCGAAAAAAACTCCTTTAACTAAGTAAATCTTGAGATGAATGGTTAAATTATGGATACAACCATTGGTAATCGATATATCCATTTAATCAAGGCTAGAAACTAATTTATATATACGCAAGGAACAAATAAAGAGAAGTTTAACAAACGGATAACAACTGCTCATTTCGATTTAACTATAAATGTTGCCCTTGAAAATACCCTTGAATATTTTGATTACCCTCCAGGATCCTTAGCACGAGTTTATCTTCACCAATAATTACTTGAGAATTCTTCACACTACACACTAAAGCCGTGTTCAAAGAGCATGCGATATGCAATTTAAAATGTGTCTGAAAAATATTTCAGAACCTATTGACATTTTAAGGCTTTGCGATATAGTTTAACGATATCGCAAGCCCCTAAAAGCCTAAACCCTGAGAAAGGACATTGGCTCCTTTTTATCTGGGTATATACAGACCGAGAGAAGCCACGTGCGGCCATTAGAGGCAAATATACAAATAAAACAACCGACCGGAAAAATTAAATATTATTCAATTTTATCTACGAGTTAGAATCTCTGCTAAAAGAAATTTATTTTTTCAGTTTTCTAACCACACACATAAAGGACTGCAGCAAATGCTCAAATCCGCTCTTACAACGAGCTTTGGAGCCGTACCAGTCGGTCTGCATCCACTGAGCTACTTCAACCCGCCGTTCAAGGAGTATGTGTGCTACCATGGCTCTGTAACAGAACCGCCTTGCACTGAGTCTGTTTTGTGGCTGGTCCGAGCTAGATCGCTGCCTGTGACACGGGTAAGATTTTTTTGCACTCAAGTGGCCTCTAATCGATGCAGAAGTTTTTTGTGTAACTTAACGTTGGTGCTACGGGCTTCTGCATATGCATTAGAAGGTTGTCCAGTATACTTGCAAACGGGTAACCAAATGAGGAACCTAATGAGGTCCGATAAGGAACATCAGAAAAGAGGAAATCCTTAGAAGAACCAAGGTCTCCGACAGCTCTCAGAATTAGGAATTTGAAGTCATACTAAGTGCGGACTGACTATGAAACTATACAAAATATAGCTAAGTAGTTCCTACTTACGCATGAAGAAGTTGCCTCTAGATACTTCCATGTATAAAGAAAGACCTACCTAAATAATTCAAGCCTTATTTCCAGGAGCTCGTGGAAGCCGTCCAAAATATCCAAGTGAACGGAGAAATGCAGCAGCTTTTGTCCCGCGAAACCCAACCTCTGAACGATAGGAAAATATTTTTCTTCAACTAAATTGACCAATCACCAAAGTAATGTGAGTAAATTTTCTATTCCCACTAATATTACTAATGCAAAAGTGTGTGTTGCTTGTTTGTGGGTGCATTTTAATCCTTTCTCTACACTGACTCTTTCAAAGACAAACTGGTTAAACCCTCAAAACAGCAGATTTTTGGATATAGTTTTTTCAATGAAAATGTCTTATTTCTAAAATTCGTACTCAGAACAAACTTTATTAACAATTTGGTGTAGAATAAGCCCCTTTTTGGGCTACGTACATAAACATTATTATTTTACGAATAGTACCTACTGGATAGAGAGAGATATCGATAACAAGTAATCGGAAACCGATATTCGTTCTGACTAAAAATTTGGCACCTCTAAACATTATCTAAAGAAAAACGTAATCTCCGATTGTGATAACGATGATAGATCTGGTAACAGTAGTGTGATTAGAAGTGTTATTGTAGTGTTTTAAGATAAATATGTCACATAGAATATAAAATGTAATGACTTGTAAATTGACCTTGAAAAATTGACTAGGCACGTGGAAATTCTCCTAAATTGTTCTCTAGTTTATTTATTACCAACCAAATTATTGTGTTACCAACTTACCCCGCCCGCAACTTCGTCCGCGAGTTCAAGTCAGTTCCTACCTTGGCTCTTGTCACTTCGTGCATTTCAGATCTTGTACAAACAAACATATTTTATCTCTTTATATTAGGTATTAGTGTTGATTGTAAACACTACATTATGAACTAAATAGAGGCCTCTTTTTGTGTAATTCAAAGAATTTATATTCATGACAACACAATATGTAGGTACCTACATAATTTATATTTTAGTAAGACAATAAGTTTAATACAATTAAATATACAGGATGAGTTTTTTTAGGGCCACTTAGGCGAAATCGGAAACCGAAACGGGTAATCGAAAAGCGATGTTGGAGTTACAGGCTCGATTTTGAAAAAAGTAAGATCAGCATTGACTACTATATTATGTAGTCAATTTTGAATTTTTTTTAAAATAGCTCCACAGACGAACGTTATTTCTACACAGTTATTTGAAAATTCATACGGTCTGTGTATTTTAAAAGCCTTGTGTTTTCGTTATAATAATCTGATTATATAAAGTACTGGAATTATGAAATATTTAGACCTCTACAAACAAAGCTCTTTGAATTTAGGTTTTTCGTTTGTAATACATTTTAGCCTTTAATGAATTTATTTAAGCCTAAAATGTATTACAAACTTAAATACAACTTAAATAATGCACAACATTTTTAACGAAACCATAAGTACAATGAACATGTACGATCATGCTACGATGAAAAATGCATTGGTATTTTTCTGAACGTTTCAACGTAGGCAGCAGCTAAAGTAAAGCCACATTAAAAAGCCACATTTGATGTCTGTCAGTCTTAGCTTCATAGTGAGGTGACTGCTTAAAATTATCGATAAATTGAATGAATCGAAGGTACATAGTTGAACAAAATAAGTTGTATTTATCCAGTTGAAATAATCGTTTTGTCATCGTCATCATTCTGTAGGTACTCAGAGATTTATGAATTAATTTTCAATAATATTGTCATAAATTGTAATAAAGTCATGTAAGATTATTTTCTATGTTTTCTCGACGACTTTTCTCCAGTTTGTTTTCCTTCACCGTTCGAGAGCACTATAATATGGCGCACATACATTTTCGGAACGAGTGATTAAAGTGAGCAGTTATAATATCTTGCAGTTGTAGGTACTATCTAAGACAGAATCATTTTTCATATCTGATTAAATACCAACCTAAACTGATACAGATTGGATAGCTAAATATGAAATGAGCATGCATAAATAAAATTCGTACTAAGTAGCTGAAAACGTTCATCAAAATCATGAAAAAATGTGTCTTTATGAGCGCGGCTTTATTCTAAGCCTATTTGCTTAAATTCATATAATATCTTCATTGTTTTACGTAACATCGCTAGCGAAAAATTATACGATAAAAAGATTTCGCTACTACTTATCTAATCTGCATTCGACAAGACATCGATGCTAAATTTGTTTTTGGACCAAACCTAACAGTATCCGGTCGTTTCTGGTGTGTACAACTGGTGAAAATGGAAAATCGAATTGTGAAGCTAACACCGAGGTTATTGGCTGTGGAACAAAAAAAAACTGTATCGGACGGTAATTAGTAATTGTTATGTATGACATAGAACTAGTTTAGCTTGCAGAGCCTCGTCCGGTGGACATCTTCCTTAGAATTTCTTACAAGTTGATTCATACTTATTAGTACCTATACTTATTATCTCTAAAGGGGCTTATTCTACATCCAATTGGCAATTAAGTTTGTTCTGCGACTTTTGTAAATTCTAAATTGTTCATTGAAAAAACACTATTCAAAATTCAAATTGTTCCTAATAAGCTGTTCTATGTAGCAACCATGATGACGAACATCTCGTGCACTTAATAAAGACGATATAAAGTGCAAAAAGAGCTATTCGAAAAAGTTCAGAAAAATTATTGTATAAACTTAGTTTTAATTTAGCTCGTTCACTTTCGATTTTTCGATAATTTTATCAACATTTTTAGCGAGACGTCGCACAGTTTAGATATTTTTATGAATCTAAATAATAGCTCTTGAGGTATACGTTTGCTATACGATGTTTAACCTCAAATGGGTCCCAAATTAAATTTCGTGACTGTACCAACCTACACAGTTTGTTGTTTGCTTTATTTTGAGTTGGCCGTCTGACAGTCACCCGCGAACTTGGAGCCTAGGGCAAAGAGGAACACAAATTTACATTGAACGGTAAATGGTTGTGACCAAAGTTTTAATGGATTAACTCGGAGCCATTTAATTTCTGGCGTTATACGGACAAGGCGTTCCATTTACTTCCTTCGACGACCACAGACCATTAAATTTTATATTGTTGTCCCTAATTCTCGACCAATCCGATAAATTATCTCTGAATGAATAACTCGGGAACCAATTTAGTCAAGTTTACATCACAAAATGCTACCTCCATCTTCTCAGCGTCGTATAACCCACTGCTGGGTAATTTACATTCAATTCTCAGCATTGATCATACAAACATTTGTCCTGCAGCGGGAATCAAAACCGCACCCTTTTCCTTTACTAATTATTTATAGATAGGTTAGATAATCATATTATTATGATTTATTAGGTACTAGAAGAAAAATACTAAGCCTGATTCATTTTCGAAATCAGAGAACAACAATACTATTTTTAACATTTTATTAACAAAATCCTTGAGCTTAATTGGGCTTATTACTGGGTAAGTAGTTACTTCCGCCTAAGATTCTTCTAGCAAACATGCGAGATTGAGACTGTCAAAAATAAATTGCTATTTTGCTAAAGGTTTGTTATCAAAGAAGCTAATTATGAAACCATCACTTGCGTACATAATTTTAGTTAACATAGCATCAAATTGTTTCGTAATATGATTGTAGAATTCCGTAATAAAAATAAGAAAATTAGAAGTCATATTAATTACTAGCTGTATCCGAGCGGTTTCACTCGCATGGATTCACAGTAATAAAGAAAGCAGACACACATTGAACTTTTTGTTCTAACTCAAACGTCAATAATTTTTTTCTCATCCTTAAACGTAGATATTAAGATATATCCAACACGCATTGATTGTTATTAAAAATATATTGGCAAAGTTTAAAATCAATATTTTAATTATATTTTTGTTTGTAGTCATACATCGAAGTTGTAAATTGAGGGGGGCTCAAGCAAGGGGCTGTAGCGCGTTATATCACGGCCTCTCGCTCTGGACAATCTTACTTTTATTTGGCTCATGTACCGTATCCGTGCAAGATCAAGAGAAAGTCCTGTCTTTCCGCCTACATTCCCTACTTTTAAACTGTCATGCATGACCTTATACGTACCGTTGTGGCACCAGCTGAAAAATAGGCCTCCCCACTACTACCCTTGGATGTCATAAGAGGCAACTAAGGGAACTAGGGGATGGGCAGCAGCGTTCCCTATCAACAATAGCGCTCGCCAACCCACATGCGCAGCGTGGTGAGTATGGGGAGTGGGCAAATCCCCCCAAATTATTGTTCGGGCGCAGGCCTTACAAGGTCGGTCGCGCTGGAAATCTACGGGGCAGGCCTATGCTCAGCATTGGGCCTCCTATGGTTGAAATAATGTTGGATGAAATAAAATAATTTTTATTTAACACATTCAAGTCATCCTAATGTGAAGAATACTATAACGAAACCTTAAACTTGATATTTAATGTTTATCAATAAACCTAAGGATAAAATAACACGTAACAACATTGATAACGAAAATACCGTAACTGGTATTATGTATTACGCAATATCCATATCTCGAGGTTCGAACCACGCAACACCATTATCATTGTTTCCTAGTTTATGTGAGTTGATAATAAATGATTCCGATTGACAGGTAAATTGATAGGTAAGTATTTATTTATAGTTCTAACCTTTTCAAATAATTTAGTAATAATTTAATAATTTTGAAACATTTGGCAGCTATTATGACGCCTACACCTTATTAGCGTAGGTATCGACGCAGTATTGTTACAGCTGAAAACTTGTAAAACTTCGAATAAAAGTCTAAAAGAATAAAAGTCGGTAGGTCTTAGGTTTTAATTGCCATCATGCATATACTAACGTTTTATTGTACCATATCTACGGCTACACTTACGCTAAGTAAAGTAATTGACAGAAAAATAATCACTCATGTTTTTCAGTCTTATAGGCAGTGGTCTATTTATTATTTACCTAAACCTAATGTTGTATAAATTATTTCAATAATATTATTATTGTGTGAAATACTAGGTACCTACATGAGTAAGAAAGGAGTGAATACTGAAATGACGGCTGATAAAGGGGAGTGGAAGAGAAAAACATGTGCCGACCCCACATGAAGTGAGATAAGGTCAGGGAAATGATGATGACCTAATGTTATTTGATGGTACGTCACGAGTATCACTGTTGGCTGTTATGAGTTTTCTCCTGAGATGTGACGCCATCTCTACGTCTATCCATGGTCATTACTGTTTTCTTTATAAGTAACTATTTGTATAGATATTTCTTGAGATTCCTTATAGTAGGTAAAGTTTATTTTAAATATAATAGTGTAAAATTTGTTTTTGATTGCAGCGGAACAGATATCTAAACTAAGAGCCTCCCAGTCTCCGATCGCAATCTCGGTGAGTCGATGTCCGACGTGGTCGTCGCTGGACACCCTGCGCTTCACGGGCTACTGGGACAACGAGGCCAATGGGATCCTGCTAAACAATGGTTCTACTGGTAAGTTTTGAACAATAATGAACTTTAATACTTAGATAAGAAGGTTGAGACGATAAGTGGCTTAAAAAACGCACTGGTCTAGTGCAACAATGGTTCTACTGGTAAGTTTTGAACAATTATGAACTTTAGAAGTTAGAGTAGAAGGTTGAAACGATAATGGGTAAAAAAACGCACTAGTCTAGTGCCTAAAACGTGCGAGTATTAGGACCCACTCATTATATCCTTTTAATTTGCTATGTATGTCTTTTCTATTTCTTCCTTTCTGTCTTTTAAATTCGTGATTTCGAAGCCAAATTTTCACTGCAAAGAGCCTCTTTGTTTGTTCCGAATCCTTTTGCTGAATGTAATAGGTAGGTATATTATTTAAATATAATTATCAGTGCATACTCAACCGGTCATTTTGATCATATTCAGGATGTCCAGGAAAGAACCTGGTTAAAAAAGATTGTATGCAAGCGACTTGAGCACATTATTAACAAAATACTCAATACTTTTTGCTTGCCAGTAAGGAAATCCTGTACGAACGCCTTTAAAAAATCTGTGAAACAATAATCTCTTTTATTGTTCGTAAAGATAAGATTACTTTGAATTCTTCATTACAAACTTGTATTTTTATACAACACTTACTGATTATAATTGTTATGTAATATTTATTATTTTGCAGTCATCTATACGTATAATTACGTTGTTTATATATTTTTTAAATAATCCTACTACGTAATATATTAATAATAAAAATTTAGTTTTATAATTTACTCATTAAAAACCTTAGCAAAAATCAGATTTGAATGATCATTTCGTTGTGAATTCTAGCATATTTTGCATTCGAGACCCCAGTCCGGCCCACACTCAACGGGGGACCGCTCATCGGAGAATACATCTTCGAGCAGATGCACTTCCACTGGTCTGTTGACGACTTCACCGGATGCGAACACGTTATAGATGGTCAGGGGTAAGGAACTCACCATTATAAAAGGAAGATGATACCATATCAGTGGTAGTAGTCATTATTTAAGTTAGTTTTTTTTTTATTCAACTGAGGTGGCAAACAAGCATACGTGTCACTTGTTGGAAATCGGTTACCGTAGCCTATGAGCGCTTGCAATACCAGAGGCATCACGCACGCGTTGTCGACCCCGAACCCCCTCCCCCCCTAAAGAGCTTTGGCAACCTTACTTATCGCAGGAATACAACACTATTTGAAACAAATAATGTTATTTGGCTGCGATCTTCTGTAAGGCGGAGGTACCTCCCCAGGCGAGCTGCTCCAATTCAGAACGAGAAAATCTCGCTGTGCCCTACCTCCTCCTACAGTAGTAGTTTACAGAATGAATGATGATTTAGAAGAAATGGCCGAGGTCGCCCCGGTGGCCCCGGTTTGAGAATAGGCCTCTTCATATCTAACCTACCCCTAGATGTCGTAAGAGGTGACGAAAAAAAAAACGCATGGACAAGTGTATGAATGAGGCGAATAATTAGCGACCAAGTTATGAGTACACTTTATCATATTGCAATGCAACAAGTCCCGTTTCCTAAATCACGTACAGCGTTGAATGAAGATGAGCTAATAATAGATAAATAAATAAATATTCCGGACATATTTACACGGTCAACTGATCCCAAACTAGGCATAGCCTGTACTATGGGTACCAGAGACTGATATACATAATAGATATATATTTAACACCCAGACACGGAACAAACATCTGTGTTTATCACTCAAATGTTTGTCCAGTGCGGGAATCGAACCCGCGACCTCTAGTGAAGAAGGCAGAGTCACTACTAACTGAGCTATGAGGCCAGTCTGAATTATGATGTGATACTATGTTAGGGTCACTTCCATCGTTACAGATACGCAGCTGAATGCCACTTCGTTCACTACAATAGCAAGTACGAATCCATCGAAGCAGCGGTAGGCCACCCCGACGGACTGGCGGTGGTCGGATTTCTCTTTGAGACCGTTGATGCACCCAACCCGAGATTTGACAAGCTGGTGCAGGGACTGGAAGGCATCAAGAAGCGAGACTCCGTTGTGCATGTTACATCAGGTGAGTGCAAAATTACTGATGATACGATAGGAGATACATTTTTTTTTTATGCATCTAAGGTGGTAAACCAACGTGGGTCCTGCTATATTTCTGGAATGCTACAGCCAGAGGCCTAATTTACTCCTAAGTTAACACCTCTGATTATGTACCGTGTCGGTAGCTTAGGGAACGTATGTTCAGCGTTATATTAACCATACCATGTTCTCTAGTGGTGATGACCATGAACCGGACGCCGCCGCAGTGTTGGAAGGCCCCCGATGGACCGACGACGACGTTGTGAAGGTTGCGGGAAGTGGATGAAGGTGGATGAGGAAGGCTTAAAACCGTCCATCGTGACACTATAAGTGCCTATGTCCAACAGTGGACTTCTACAGACTGATGATCATGACGAAGCATTTCATACCTGGTAGTAGCACATGGAAGTTTATTAGAACGATTTACAGATGCCTGGCCGTAATGGCCCCGGCTAAAGAATAGGCCCCTCCATATCTCTATCCGCGGATGTCGTAAGAGGCGACTAAGGGAAAAAAGCTAGGGGATGGGCAGCAGCGTCCCTCATTTTAACAACGATAGCTCTAACTGCGCTCGCCAACCCGCATGCCCAGCGCGGTGAGTATGGGCAAATCCCCCCACATGATAAGGAATTT
This sequence comes from Anticlea derivata, assembly GCA_947579855.1. Lineage (NCBI taxonomy): Eukaryota > Metazoa > Arthropoda > Insecta > Lepidoptera > Geometridae > Anticlea > Anticlea derivata. The sequence continues at coordinate 2,842,844 of OX388264.1, forward strand.
GCTCTGTCTGTGGGGGAGGCCATGTTCAGCAGTGGACGTCGGACGGCTGAAATGATGATGATGATGATGACAGATGCCTTTAACATTTCATTCTGTTAAGTTTAGCTTCTTATTTTACAGAATCGCTTTCATGGATGAACAGCGAAGACCTCTACAAAGGCAGCTACGTCACATACAAGGGTTCACTGACCACACCGCCCTACACCGAGTGTGTGACGTGGATCATCTATGAGAAGCCCGTTGAAATTGGTTTTGAACAGGTAGAACTCCTGAAGCCGTGTTCAAACGGCGCGTGCGATATGGTCATCTTAAATTAATTTTAAACCAATCCTTACGTCTTCGAATAAACTTAATTTTAAGTTTGACTTTTAGGAGCTGTATCACAAATGTCAAACCTAAAATTGACTTTGTTTGGTAGAGGTTAGGATCATTTTGAAACGAATTTTATATGTAACTATTGAAAGCCCTTGTAACTTGTACGCCTGTCGTCGTTAAGCCTTTCGTACAAACTTCGAACCCCGCTGCACCCTTTTAGGGGTTGAATTTTGTCAATTCCTTTCTTAGTAGGTACACCACTACACACTAAAAGGGACACACCCTCCAAATCTCAAGTTTCGAGGACCAATGGCTGAGGCTCTGCATTGTCTGTCAGTCAGTTAGCTCCTGTTTAGAAGATATCAAGGAAATATCACATGCCATTTGAACACGGCTTGAAAAGGAAAAATCTAAGGAAAATTGTATGTTCAATGTTTTTCCACGGACGGGCAACAATAGGAGGGATAGTAAAAAAACCGTCCAAAATATATTTGTAAATGTTCAGTTTTCACTAATTGGGTTAAATTTCAATAGACATGTGGTACTCGCTGTTAATGAAATTTGCGCACTTCGAGGGCCTGATTTTTGATGCCCTTTGACTTGATATTTAATTAAATTCTGCTGACGCTTGGCTTCACATGAAAATTAACACGAGCCATCGTTATTGTGTTTAGATTAATTTTCACACGTAACAAATTCTTGGCAATATTGGAATATTATTTTTATCTCCGATTGAATGCAAATATTTTGTGTATTTTCGGTTCACTAGGTTTTTCTAAGTACTATTAAAACTAGTTTAATTTTATTGTAGTACTACATAGGTACTTGTTTTAAATAAATAATAACACCTAATAGTCAACATAGTTCTGACCCAACACTAGGATTCCCTGTGTCGTGGGTATCAGAAACTACAAGTAGGTAAAATGGTACCACGACACCCAGACCCGGAACAAATATTTGCAGATCATGCAAAGATTTGTCCCGTAGCGGGAATCAAACCCGCACCCCTTGCGTCTCAGTCGGTTATCTAGTTGCTTTTTGGGCTTTCACATGCTAGGTATAACAGGTTTTCATAGTTTTGTTTTGTTCACAGCTGGGACTCCTCAGGGAACTTGAGGGTCCTGAGGATATTCCCATCGAGAGGAACGTCAGGCCTACCCAAAGGCATCCGCCGGGTCATTCCGTCATCTATGTGAAGCAGGTTCAAGGAAAATCCAAGTTATAGAACATATAGAGCAACCAAAGCAACATTAAACAGTTTTTGGACAGTTAGAACGTGGTCTTGTGGGCCCTCGCCCTTATGGGACATTTAATACGAGCGTACAAGGTATGTATTCTATCCCGAAAAGGGCATAAACTACACCCAATTGGAAATACATTTTACGAGACATTTGGAAAGAAAGTTTTTCAATGAAAAACACAATGCAAGAACCTTTAGGTTCTGTTTTTTAAAACAGAATAATTGAGATTCGAAAAAAAAATATTTTGTCGTTCTATTTGTTGATAGAAAAAGGCCCTTTCGGTATAGTTTACTAATTACAGAACACGTTGTAAAAATACTTATTGGATTTTTTTCGGGGCGCTTACGAGCCGAAATTATGCCAAATCTATAAAGTCGCCAAAAAACACTCGTGGGGTTTTATGAAAAAAGTTTTAATTGCGCATAAATGCAGTTATAAAATTAATTAAACAAACAAAACGCATAATATTTATGTGTCGATGACGGTGTTATAATAAAAGTGTTTGTGATATAAAAAGGTGATGCACTTTATTATTGTTAATTAGTTTATGAAATTAAATATTGTTATTGAATCTTTTGTGCGTATTTTATTTTCTAACAACCAACTCTCATAGAAATCCCATGGTAATTGCTGCAAGTTAGACTATCTAAGACAATCTAAGTGATTCTTGCGTTCATGTCACACGAACGCAATAACCTAGCTTACGATTATATTTTTCACTAATTTCCTTATTTATACAGAAAAAACTGCGATACTCGACAGTTCGTGTACCTAGTGGTTGCAGTGGACACATGTGCATGATTCAACGTGTATCTCCTGACGAGAATCGCATCTTCGGGCGCGAAACTCTAATTTTATTATTTGGTACTTTTTATTAGGTAGACCTTTACCACAGAATAGTAGATTATGCAACAAGGGCTTAAAGTAGTGTATTATGTCCCGAGCGCTATATTGAACCAAGCACGACTACATAGGTTGCATTTCAAATTCAAATCACATTATGTCCCATGGGAAATAATGAAATTCAGTACAACATTATGACCCGGCTAGACCGTAGAGCTGTAATGACTTAATTTAGGAAAGGTTTGCATGACACATACTATGCCATTGACGAGCAGGTAGTATAAAAATATTATTATTTATGTAGGCATTTAAAGAATTTATAGAATTCAACGTAAAGTCATTTATCATACCTTATCTGTCCCGGGTAACGGAATGAAAGATTCCGGATTGATCATACGCCTACTAACTGCTTAGTAAACCAGTCATAGTTCCCCCGACTCCAATCATCGGCTACGCAAAACGCTTGCAAATGTACGAATAACTGAAATAATGATTGATATCGGGATCATAAGGATACTTTACAACACGTTGCAAGTTTATGCTGAATGTTCGTGTCGTGGGTTCGAACCCATTTGTACACCAAGCTTCGACCTACCCGTGGATGTCGTCAGAGGCGACTTTGGAAAAAAAGCTAGTTGATGGGAGGAGTATCCCGTAATTTGGAAAAGATAGCCCACTGATTCTTTCATAGGGCCTTTTTCAGGGCCGCCATACCTCAACCTGCTCACTGACCTAATACAGGATGACCAAGAAAGAATCAGTGACAAGACAAGCAAGTAAGCACAAAAAATGCTCTTACTACGCTCGCCAACCCGCGTACCCAGCGTCGTGAGGACAACTTCCCCCACAATTAAAAAATCGCTCAGGGATCTATGGGGGAGACCTATGTTCAGCTGTGGACATCCTACGGCTGAAATGATGGAGAAGATGACTCTTGGACGAACAAGGGTTTTTATCGGAATAGTTCCAACTCACTACTTTGTTGATATTGCTTTAATCATGTTGCTAAAGTTATTCAAGTTATTACGGACAAAGGCGGTTGAAATCTCTTCCATTTCATTGAACGAGCTTTCAATAATGTTTTGTTAGTGTTATGGATACAAAACTTAGGTTCCGGACCTACGATTGATTGCCGCATGATAGGAAAAGGGTTTACGTATTGTAAATTCAATTTGCTTGTAGGTAGGTATATTGGTGAATTGGATAACGGTTAATCAAATTATGGAGGACTTGCTTGCGCCGCGGTTTCGCTCGCGTAGTACATAATTAAAAAGTACCCTATAATTATGGTATTCTATGTAAAGAACTCTATCTCTTTCAAGTTTAATAAAAATCAGTCAAGCCGTTACGGCGTGATTGAACAACAAACATCCTCACATACTTTCGCATTTATAATATTGCTAGCTTCCGCTAGCGGCTTCGCTCGTGTGGTACCTATATAAAAAGTATTATGCTATTCCAGACTATAATCTATCTCTGTACCAAATTTCATCCGAATCCGTTCGGTCGTTTAGGCGTGATTCAACCACAAACATCCAAACATTTAATCATCCTCACAAACTTTCGCATTTATAATATTTAGTAAGAAGTAGGATGAGTAGGATCTAATTTATTTTAGCAACACTACGATACAAAATCACCTAATCAACCTTTTAAAATCTACCTTTTCAAAATCAGCTACATAAAATGCTAGTCATCATCATCATCATCAGCCTGATGAAGTCCACTGCTGAACATAGGCCTCCCCCAAAGAGTTCCATGACGAACGGTCTTGAGCCTTTTCCATCCACCGACTTCCCGCAACCCCAACAATGTCGTCGGTCCATCGGGTGGGGGGCCTTCCAACACTGCGTCGTCCGGTTCGTGGTCGCCACTCGAGAACCTTTGTTCCCCAACGGTTGTCGGTTCTGCGAGCTATATGGCCAGCCCACTGCCACTTCAACCTGCTAATTCTGAAAGCTATGTCGGTAACCTTGGTTCTTCTACGGATTTCCTCATTTCGCATTTTATCACGCAGCGAAACTCCGAGCATAGCTCTCTCCATAGCCCGTTGGGCGACTTTGAGCTTGTGTATAAGGCCAATAGTGAGCGACCAAGTCTCAGTGCCATATGTCATCACTGGCAACACGCACTGATTGTAGACTTTTGTCTTGAGGCTCTGCGGTATCTGCGACGAGAAGATATGACGAAGTTTCCCAAACGCTGCCCATCCGAGTTGGATTCGTCGGTTGACCTCTTTGTCGAAGTTGGACCTGCCCAGTTGAATCGTCTGACCCAAATAGACATAGTGGTCTACAACTTGAATGGTATCGTTCCCAACATTTACCGGCATAGGTGCGACATGAGCATTGGACATGATATTTGTCTTGCTCATGTTCATTTTAAGACCTACCTGTTGGGAGACGGTACTGAGGTCTCTGAGCATAGCGCCAAGGTCCTCCAGCGATTCTGCCATTATGACTATATCATCGGCGAATCGAAGGTGAGTGATGTATTCGCCATTGATGTTGATGCCTTGTCCTTCCCAGTGCAGAAGCTTAAAAACATCCTCCAATGCAGAGGTGAACAGTTTCGGAGATATTACGTCTCCCTGTCTCACCCCTTTTTGCAATTGGATAGGATTTGTGCTCTGGTCCTGGAGTCGGATAGACATGGTGGCCTTGCTGTACAAACACTTCAACACTTCGATATACCGGTAGTCGATCTGGCACCGCTGTAGTGACCGTAACACTGCCCAGGTCTCGACTGAATCGAAGGCTTTTTCGTAGTCCACAAACGCTAGACACAATGGCCGATTATACTCTTCGGTCTTCTGTATAATCTGCCGAAGCGTGTGGATGTGGTCTACGGTACTGAAGCCTTTGCGGAACCCGGCTTGTTCGGGAGGCTGGAAGTCGTCAAACCTACGGGCGAGCCGATTAGTGACAACTCTCGAAAACAGCTTATAGACATGGCTCAGCAGCGAGATGGGCCTATAATTCTTCAAGAGGGTGTTGTCACCTTTCTTGAAAAACAGTACCACCACGCTCCTGTTCCACGCCTCAGGCGTTGTACCTTCGAGGATGACGGAATTAAATAGCTTCTGAAGGACTTTAAGTACCGGTGTTCCACCCGCTTTCAGAAGCTCTGACGTTATTCCGTCCTCCCCCGGTGCCTTATTGTTCTTAAGCTGTTTGAGGGCCGTCCGGATCTCGTATAGGCTGACGTCCGGGATGTCTTCGGTATAGTGCCGGGTCAGACGGGCTCTTGCATCGCTTGCCGTGCTTAGAGCAGGACTTTGCGATGAGGTGTACAGTTGTCCATAGAACTTCTCGAGCTCTCGTAAAATCTCAGGCTTCGACGACACGATACTGCCACCATCGGTCTTCAGTTTCGTCAACTGACTTTGTCCAATAGACAGATCTTTTGCGAACACTTTCGAGCCTTTATTACGCTCTATGGCGCGTTTAATACAAGCTGTATTAAAAAGGCGCAAATCGTGTCGCATGGACTTAGAGATCTGCCTATTGAGCACGCCGTATTTCGACCTGTCCACTGAAGAATGCAGTCTCATGTCGTTTCGCTCAGCCATGAGTTTTAGAGTGTGCTCAGAGAGTTTCTGGGTTCTATTTTTACGGTGGGTCTTAAAGAACTCCGACCCAACCGCTTGGACAATTTCCACTAGCCCGTTGTTAAGCTCGTCCACTGTATCGCATTCAGCTAGGCTTTGGAAGCGATTTTGGAGTTCTAACTGAAAGCTCTCGGGGTTTTGAATTTGGACAGGACTTGGGCGAAGAGTAGATTTCACCAGGCGAGACCTTTCCAGCTTTATGTTGATATTCAATGTGCCTCTAACCATACGGTGATCGCTGCCGGTTTTGATCGCGTTGATCACAGAGACATCATTGAATATTTGCTTCTTGTTCGTCATGATGAAATCTATCTCGCTTTTGTAACCACCGGGGTGCAGCCACGTCCATTTTCTGGACGGTCGTTTCTTGAAGAAAGAGTTCATCGCAAAGAGTCCCTCCTTCTCCATGAAGTCGACCAAACGCTGGCCCCGTTGGTTTCGCTGTCCAAATCCGAATTGCCCCACTTTCAGTTCATCGCCGTTCCTCGTGCCTAGCCGCGCGTTGAAGTCCCCCATCACAACTGTAAAGTGTGTTTTCGAGACATGCATGGCATTTGAAATGTCGTCATACATGGCCTCCACTTCATCGTCTGGGCGTTTCGAGTGTGGGGCGTATACCTGTATGACCTTCAGCGAATACCGATCGGTGATTCTGAGTATAAGGTATGCCACCCTGCTTGAAACGCTCACTATCTTTACAATATTGTTGACGAGGGACTTATGAACGAGAAACCCGATACCATGTTGGGATAGCTGGTCTCCCTCCCGGTAGTAGAATAAGTTGCCGGAATTCAAGATTATCGTGTCCTCTCCCTCTCTTCGGACTTCTGATAATCCTATGATATCCCAGCGCAACTTACTCACTACTTCTTCCAGCTCAATCAACTTCTCGTCGGTCCTCAGTGTGCGTGCGTTAAATGTTGCCAGGTCCAGAGATCGTCGGGGTAGGTAGCAGGATCTCTTCCGGAGATTCTTCGCACCCCCTGCTCCGCCGTTACCGTGGCCGCTACCTAAGCCAGGAATAGTGGAGCTGCCGGGGAATGGGGGCCGTCTCGTTATTGTACCTATCATATTGGGGGGGGTTGGACCATAGACCCACCACGCTGGTCCAGTGCGGGTTGGTGGGTGGAGCGCCAGAGCCTCGTTCGTTGATCGGCAGGGTGTACCGCGTGCCGGTGAGGTTGGCTTGGGTTCCAGTTGGTGTTATTTGAAACCCCTTACACCCCTTAAAAAAAAAATCCTATTCAAAAAATGAAATGAAACAAGTTTTACTGAAAGAAGATAACATTACCTCCGGCAAAAATCAAATTCAATCCACCTATTCAGGTCTAAACTGCTAAGAACACCAGCGCACATCTCAATAGTGGTAGCCACATATTCATAAGCATGGATGTAAAACAGATTTTGTATCTTCTGTTTGACTGGAGGATCCAGAATAACTGATTCGTGGTGCCCTGATACCTCTTCCTCTTCTGGGCCTAAAGGACAGTACAAATCCAACAATCTATCATACTCCTGATCAAACTTATCTGCCATTTGCGCGAACAATAATTTTACTGCTCTATATTTCTGTTTCTTTAGATCTTCGCCTTCGTACCAAGGCTTCAGTAACTCAAGATGAGATTTCCTCAACAGCTCGTAAAATTTCATCCTTTCATCATATCCTTTCTCCATCATCATTGCTCTCCAGCTAGAGATAGATAAGTCCCACATTTCTCCTGGAACCATTTCGTTATACAACTTTTTCATTTCCATCACCTCAGTTTGATGATAGAAGCAAATAGGATTCTTCATCAAAAATATTTCTGCTTCCAAAAACAACTTTTTATAGGGATACTGCTGTGGTTTTATAGCCATCGCATCAGTTATTGCGTCATTCAGTATATCAGAAACAATGTTCGTAGTAGCCTTCTTATCGATCCTTCCTTTTAAAATGTCGCATTGTTGTTTAATGCACGCTACGTTTTCAACAGAATCAGCATACAAACTGACAGAAAGTTTATCTGATAGAGTATCGAAGAAGCAAATATTACAAAAACTGAGTTCCCAATGTTCACTGTATATTCCCGGCATATCAGAGAGAAACGTGAAAAGTATTTCCTTGCTTTGACCTGGTGATATGACGTCTTCATTTTTGTTGAAGAAGAACACTTGCTCGTAAATGTCTTCGGGTATGAAAGGGATTGGTCTCTTGATTTTCTTCCAGCAGTATCTCAAAGCGACTGTTCCAAGGTTTTTGAGATAAAGCTTGCATCGACCGGCCCTTTTGACAGGAGTGTTGAAGTAATACGACCACGAGTTACAAGTCTCGTGCCAGCATTCTTTGGCTATATTAGTCAGATTATCCAATGTTTGTCCTGGTATGTCTTTGTAAATCACTGTGTTGTTTATCCTGACGGCAAACACGTTACAAAGTTCTTCCTCAGTTTGTCCAACTGGTTCAGTTATCATAATCTTTGGCAATGGTGGTAACTTTTTAGGAGGTGTCTTCGGCTTATTGCCCTTGACAAACAACTCAGCAGCAGTGGGCCTGGAATTGTGGAATTATCTTATTTAAAATCCATTACATAATATCACCGTTAAATTATCTTATACCAGTTGTAGATTACTCTTAGAATTAAACTACCTGAATGGATCAATTTTCCTTAGCTTCTTTTGCAATTCATTCTCACGTTTGTCTCTGTACTTCAAGAAATCCTTATTCATTTCTTCACAAACAATTCTACATGGCACCCCGCTCAATCCCTTCTCTGTGACTTGAACGTGTGTTGGCACGCTGATATGCTCAATCACTGGTGGTTTGCCCATCTCTGCTGGAGTTCTGTGCACTTCATAAACAGGTTTGCAATAGCACCCCTGTTTCAGTCTAAGTGGCTGTTCCCATAGTGTGCCACGAATATACGGTTTCTTTGCTATCTGAGCATGTTCCAAAGCGGTCTTCCATTCCTTTTCTTCACGCACTTTCTCCAGCAGGTTCATAGTCAGGTCGACGGGTGATCTGTTTACTGCTAGGCCAAGTTTTGTGGTTTCACTTTTCCTGATTTGTATCCATTTCTCCCAAAGCAAAAGCTCGTGGTCTGGTTGTACTTCTTTTAGAGTGATATCGTGCTCTTTTTTCCTTTGCATTTTTGTCTTTTGTGAAATAAACGACTGAGATATTTTGCTATTTTTGTTGTGACCGTAGCTCAGTTCAGAATTATTTGATTGTGACGTTTAGTTACGATTATGACAACACGGTGACAAGCTAGGATAAGGTCAAAGAGATAGGATTTTTTGTATCCAACCTCATTGAGATAAGTAGGTACCGAAGATTTTTCGACCCCGAGATACAAGACCGAGAGAGAGAGAGACATTTTGTGATCATTGTTTGTGTTGATCATTGATTTCGTGACTGTGGCATACCACAGTCATGAAATCAGTGTCAAAAAATTGTAAACAAACATGTTAAAAATTATGTAAGAAAATAAAGCTTAGTTTTAATATAAACAAAATTTTCGTGATAGAATCATGATACAACCTAGTACAGTTCCTACGCAAACAGGTAAGATCCCAAGGCTAACTAAGTATAACAAAGTGACCTTTATGGCAATCCACGTTTTATTTTATTTTGTTTCATTCTTATGTTTTTTCTTAAGATGTAACTAGTAAAGTCTATAACTACGCGTCTATAACTATTTTTTTTTTTTGATTTTTTTATTTCCTAAAATCCAGAGGATGAAGAAACAGGCCCTCCAAAAGAAGATGAAAAGGTCTTACCGTCATTTGGAACTAGAGAATGGATCCAATATTGGAGTGAGTTCGAAGGCCATCTGCCAACGCCAATCGATGTGTCAATAACAGGCTCAATTGCCTACTGGTGTCCTGAACTGAAATGGTACAACTTCGATGTCTTCCCGCATAAGGTTAAATTGACGAATACTGGATACACGTGTAAGTGTGAACTTCATTCTTCAACTATAATTTTACCTAACTTGACGTAGCACATTATGACGGATGCTAGTGCTACACACTAGCGCAGTGCAATGCTACGAGCTGCTAGAAGACGTAAATGCCTCGCTTTTGTCTCGAAAGATCATAGTCATACCTACCTAAATGTTGCGTCTTAAGTTGTGTGGCGGGCTAACTGCGACAAGGAGACAAATATAAATTGGTCACATTACAGGCTTTTTTACAAGAATTTGCGCCTTTAGGAATCCCAACTTTACTTTTCACTGCGGATCTCAATAGCCGCGTCACTATTGATTAAAACACAGCTAAGTACCTATAGATCCCCCTCCAATTGGAAGGGCATTAAGTTTTAGATTTGACGATATCTACGTACCTACTTATTTATTTTTTTGTTATATTCTGTTATTCGCTGGCCTCATAGCTCAGTTGGTAGTAACTCTGCCTTCTGCGCTAGAGGTCGCGGGTTCGATTCCCGCACTGGACAAACATTTGTGACTAATACAGATGTTTGTTCTGTGTCTGGATGTTAAATATTTATCTATTATGTATATCAGTCTCTGGTACCCATAGTACAGGCTATGCCTAGTTTGGGATCAGTTGTCAATGTGTGATATGTTCAATAAAAAAAAATAAAAAAAAGTCTAGACTGACGAGTTAATTGATTTGTGGTGTTAAGGATTCAGGCTCATCAGTTCTTCTTCCTTCGTTATTTCAGGTTGTGTTGTGGTTCCTCTTCAACCTTTTTATGTTGGCTGGTATTTCAACCAGAGTTCTTGCCAGTGGGTTGGAGCTCTGGTTACTACTGGTTAACTACCTTCCTAGTATATAATAATAAAAGTTATTACTAAACAGTGCTCCTCGGCGCGAAATGGAAGACGGAGCGTCCATATTTTGAAGGCGGTCCATTCCTAGAAAAGCATGTGCTTTCACAGATCCACTTCCACTGGGGAGCGGACATGTCTGAAGGAAGTGACCACACTGTGGATAAGAGGAGATACCCTGGTGAAATGCAGGTAGATTGCTTTGAAGTACCTACCTACACCTGCCTAGCTAATTTTACTCGCTGATTGTGCACGAAAGGAGCCTCTAAGAGGCGCACTTGAATCCTTTCACGGCACTGATACGTTCTCCGACGGTCATAGGCCCTTTCAGGGCCACCATACCACCTCAACCTGGTCACTGGCCTAATAAAGGATGACCAAGAAAGAATCAGTGACACGACAAACAAGCAAGCAAGCAAGTGAATCATAAATCGTTACTTTATATACCTACCCATCCCCTGCTATCTGCGGAAACTTATAATTGGCCATCAGTGCACATGTAGTATCACTACTGCATGGTTTGTATAATTATTTATCTAATGTGTCCACCTAGCTGTTAGTTTTCCAAAAATGTCTAAAATAAAATAAATAAATAAAAAATAGACTCACGAGACGCTTAAATTATTCCCAAAATTGGTAGTCATGCTCTAGGATCATTGCGATTCTATGGGCTAGTCAGAGGCATGTCCGAACATTTCAGACATGCCTCTGACTACGTGACAGGTTGCAAGCCAAGTTTTCCTTCACAGTTTAAAGCTCGTGATAGTGAGCGCTTAATTTTTTCGAAAAAAAAAAACTCATTGGTGCAAGACAGGGTTTGAACCCAATACCTTAATTGAGTGTCAGGTAATCTTCCACGTCCACAACATCACACACAACGCGGCTCTCGGTATCGTAAACCTATTTTAATTCTCACAGGACACTGAGTCGGAATTGTTAGCTAAAGGCGTAGGTAGGTATCTCTAGTGTAGTGTAATTGCCAGGGTGATGTGAAGTTAATGGTTACGCTTCGTAACTATGGTAACTTTCCATCACAATGGCAACACGCAACTCAAACGTTACGCTTTTAGCGTTAGTTTGGTATTTTTATTTAGGTGCACAATTTTCACAGGTAACGTTCTTCAGATCGGAATATTTGACGCAAGATGAAGCATTGCGCCATCCTAATGGAGTTGTTGTAGTCTGCTACATCATAAAGGTTCGAACTTTAGTTATAAGGGTAGGTACCCACCTAGCTCTAGGTAGTAGGCAAGGTACCAAAGTTGACGACGTAGGACGTATGACGTGTTACACGTCACCGACGCTACGTGGTAGTAAATAGGTTTATCTTATGTATGGGTAGGTACTCGTATATTATAGATGGGCCGTAGTTTATAAGTACCTATTTAACATCCTAGACATACTAGACTAATGTTGCCTGAAATAAATGGTTATTATTATTATTAATAGTTTTATTTCCAATTCTAATACTTAGCTGGTTACGTATAATGTTTTAGCACGGCGTGAACCCAGACGACCGCCTCAGCTGGGTCATCGAAGGAATCCCAAGGATCAAGGAGGCGCAGACGTCAACCCGCATCGGTCCCTACCCCATGTGCCGTCTACTGCCCATGTTCTTTGAAGATTACTTCTTATACTGGGGCAGTCTTACCAATGTCAGGGGAGAAAAACATTCAGTGCGGTGGCTTGTGCCGAGGATCACTCTTTTCGCGACACTTGACCAGGTAGGTCTACATGGTTAGCCTATCATCATAATTTCAGCCGTAGGACGTCCACTGCTGAACATAGACCTCCCTCCATGGGCACCGGGTGGTAGGTTTTATATGTACCTACCTAACTACCTAGATATATTAAGCTTCATCATCATCATCAGCCTGATGAAGTCCATTGCTGAACATAGGCCTCCCCCAAAGAGTGTCATGACGAACGGTCTTGAGCCTTCTCCATCCACCGACTTCCCGCAACCTTCACAATTTCGTCGGTCCTTCCAACACTGCGTCGTCCGGTTTCTGGTCGCCACTCGAGAACCTTTGTTCCCCAACGGTTATCGGTTCTGTGAGCTAGGTATATGGCGATATATTATGCATCTCCTACTTAATCTATTTCAGATGAAAGAGTTCCGCAAGCTAGGTGACCCATGGGATGAACCCAACTTACGGAACTTTAGACCAATTCAAGAGCCAGAAGACAGACACGTGTTTTTTATCAGTCCTCATTGGAATCAATACAATTCCTTATTGCCGATACCAAGGATTCCAGAGCCATCCATATCTGTTCTGTCTCCTGCGTATGAAGCAAATTTGTGGATGCTACCGCCTCAAAATGCTTACATGCTACCCGAAGCGGAGGAGGATGAAACTATACTATCAGTTTCTATTTAAGGGTTTGTGGGAAGCGATCACAAGAGCTGTAGCACGCTCAGGGTGAGGGAAGAGGTGAGGATGAAAACTTTACACGAATCGAAACATTTTCGGTGCAGTTAGATACATAATTACCTACCTACATCGATATAATATTTTTATACGTGAGTAATCTGTGGTTCCAAAACCCGTATTACACATTTTTACAAAACATTTTAGTAGGTAATAGGGTGAACCCGAGTAAGTAATCTTAGAACTTCTCTTTGCACATTATGTATACCTACCCTGTACTTACTACGTATCGAAACGTTAACGAAATGGGTTACAATTTTGTAAACGAAACGCAATTTTAATTTAAGTACTTAGTACTTTCATTGTCAATCTTCAAGAGTAATAAAATTGTCATGTCTGCGTCTGTCCTGTAACGTCTGTCACTGTCAGTCAACTTTGTCAACAAAACAAAAAGCTAACCTCAAATTGTGAAAATTCTAGTTATTTCTTTAGTCGGTTTTCCGTATGTTTTGATAAAATGTTACGGAGGGTTCTTCGTACCAGCCTCTGGCTGGCACAAAGGCGAATCAATAGTTTTACCCCGATTATTCTGCAGCAGCTACCGAGGCTGGAGCGAGTGAAGTTTGAACATTCTCGAAATTGCTGCAAATACTCTACTACTTCTGATGCAACTCTGCTGGAAACCATAGATCCTGCTGTCTTCGAAGATATCTGCAACGAGACTTTGGAATCGCTCACTGACTATTTTGAGCAGTTGATAGACGACGCACCAAACCTGAAGGGCGCTGATGTAACCTACAGTGTGAGCAACGAGTTTTTATACCTGTACAACTGAGTTCCATTTACTGGCTGAAAAGACCGGACTTCCTGCATCGAAATATATTTTATTTGTTCCTCTTATTTTGCATTTCATATATAATTTGAGGCCAGTTACATAGTGTTACCTACATATTAATTTTGTAACTGGTCAGCAACAAAAATTTGGATTGCATTTTCAAAGTTTCAACTATTTAGTACGAAATATATTCCAAGCATATAAAAAAATTCTTTCATTATTGCAGGATGGAGTTTTGACTGTAAAATTGGGCCCAAGTTATGGAACATACGTAATAAATAGACAATCTCCAAACAAGCAAATATGGCTTAGTTCTCCGGTGTCTGGACCAAAACGATATGACCTAGTGCTGAAAGGTGACGGATATTGGATCTACAAACATGATGGAGTAGCATTGCACCAGCTCTTACAAGAAGAATTATCAAAACTAGTAACTAAAGTGGAGTTTAAAAAGTGTGCACATAGTTTTGTCTAAAAATATTTAATTTGTTAGTAAGTAAATAGGCTTTATTTGTTGTTTGAGTTTCATTTGTTAATGTCAAAATGGAGGTTATTGAAGATGGGAATATTATGGACAGGATCCCAATCCTTTTACAGAGGGATTTGGAATATTATCAGGTATGTAGCCATGGTTTGGCCGGTGGATCTAGGTGAGTGTCAAGTTAGCCATCTTAGCTGTATGTGGTGATATCCTAAAAAGTACTAGGTAAGTATAAAAGCCTAATTTTACATTCACCCAGATCTGTCAACATTCACATTTATAATATAAGTAGGATTTTTCAAACAGTAATACAATCCTTTACCTTATGTTTCCAGAGTAATCAAACTGTTCTATCGGAAACTATATGCCGTGGAGTAGTCGGTGGTAGATTAGACTTCCCGAGGAATGCTTCTTTTGCTTCGGTGAAAATTGTTTTGTGGCTTGAAGAAGAATTTGCTATCGCTTTCAAGTAAGTTCATCATTATTTATTTCATTGCCTATAAATTCTGCCAGTACTGTAATTCTATGTTCAAGGGTGAGGTAGCTGGTGTAATAACAGGCACTGAGACTTACCAATACATATCAAGTCCAAAGATTACAGTAAGCACTTGCCTACAGGTGGGGCCAATGATTGTTTGCCACATTAGTTGTAACAAAAAATAACTATAACCTCCCCCTCAACTGCTGCCCAAGACTACCTGGGGTATCCTAGACTGAAAATATGGATGCCATCTGGTGGTACTTTGCCTAATAATTTAACTTTTAAAAGGTGTTATTGTCTATTTTATCTCCACCATCACTTAAAAATATGACTGTTTCAAAATGTCTGTTACCTACATGGGCCTATGAAGTAGGTGGGTACACTTGGAGGAATTGGATTGCATACCTACTTATTTAGGTTTCTCTATAAATTGTTTGTTTATAAGGTAAACTCAAACAATTACATCATCATCATCATCAGCCTGTAGAAGTCCACTGCTGGACATAGGCCTCCCCTAAAGAGTTCCACGACGAACGGTCTTGAGCCTTCTCCATCCACCGACTTCCCGCAACCTTCACAATGTCGTCGGTCCATCGGGTGGGGGGCCTTCCAACACTGCGTCGCCCGGTTCGCCGTTCGAGAACCTTTACTCCCCAACGGTTATCGGTTCTGCGTTGCGGTTGTTCGTCGGAGATACCGCAGAGCCTCAAGACGAAAGTCTACAATCAGTGCGTGTTGCCAGTGATGACATATGGCACTGAGACTTGGTCGTTAACTATTGGCCTCATACACAAGCTCAAAGTTGCACAACGGGCTATGGAGAGAGCTATGCTAGGAGTTTCACTACATGATAAGATCCAAAATGAGGAAATTCGTAGAAGAACCAAGGTCACCAACATAGCTCTCAGAATTAGCAAGTTGAAGTGGCAGTGGGCAGGCCATTTAGCTCGCAGAACCAAAACAATTACAATCTTACCTAATTATAGAGAAAAGTTTGCTGTCTACATAGTTAATGGGTACACAATCTATTTCCTCGAAGGTACAGTTAACCAGTTTGATTTGTAGGCTACTGTACAATCTATTTGTTGCTTTTTACAGGCAAGGCTCCGGCATGTTTGTGATGACCGAGGAAGATGATAATAGTGAAGCAGGGGTAGCCAAGACATCGGATCCTGATAAGTTTGTCCAGTTGGCTATTAAGTCCACCGATTCCTTATTAGGTTTGGCACACATTTTTTATAATGCAGTTTATGCAAATTAAAGAATACTATTCATATTGGCCTATATGGCTGCTGAGCAGTCAGTTCCACGCGTTTTTTGACCATGTCTTTCCTGGTGAAAAGGTTGACTAGGCTGACAGGATGGTATAGGTACTGGCCAAGCCTACTCCATCCAAACAGATCCCAAGCACTACAGCATCTACTCACTTACAGGATGCTATAGTGCTTGGTAAAAGTTCCTCCTGGAGCTGATAAATCATCAAGAATATATGTGACCATTTATATATTTTTTATAGTGATAACCCCCCACTTATAAGGGAATACTATACTATGATATCCTATCCTACTATGT
Source organism: Anticlea derivata (assembly GCA_947579855.1). Lineage (NCBI taxonomy): Eukaryota > Metazoa > Arthropoda > Insecta > Lepidoptera > Geometridae > Anticlea > Anticlea derivata. Next base: position 2,859,363 of record OX388264.1, read on the forward strand.
AATATTATAAATGCGAAAGTGTATGAGGATGTTTGTGGTTCAATCACGGCTAAACGGCTGAATGGATTTGGATGAAACCTACCTACCTACAGAGATAGATTAGTCTGGAATAGCAAACAGGCTTTTTATGTAGGTACTACGCGAGCGAAGCCGTGGGCGGAATTTTTGGGGATATTATAAAATACCTATCATAGTGTAGATGTGATAATTCCTTACTTTATATTACCTACTAATATTTAATTACGCAAAAACAAAGGTGTCGTCGCTGAAAGAATGAAGATACCTACATCTGCTTCGAGACTGATTATTGATGTTTTGTAAGGGTGCCGCTATACATGGTGTAGATGTGGTACAGTCTAAAGTCCTATTCTACTGCGAAATGTGGGCATGTGGCAAATATTCGTACATGCCTCTGTCTACGCCCCTTAGACATAAAATATCTGATCGCCTTGAAATCTGAGAGACATCCTCTTGACCAGTCTTGGGGATAACAAAAAAACGTGAGCCTTTTTCTTATTGTTTTATTTATTTCAGAACATCTCCACATGTTAGCTCAAGAAGCTTTAGACCATGCTGATTTACCTGTTCTGACCGCTACCCTGGGAGCGGCTGCACTGTTGAAAAACAGCTTGTATTGCTATGTGCATCATATTGAGGACATGGGGAATGCGGACAGGCATTCTTTACTTCAGGTGAGATTGAATTTGTTTGTTAGTTTGTATGACCACAGAGTGGCTGGTGACAGAGGACTGGCCGTGGTGGTCCCTGTAGAATAGGCCCTCCGATATCTACTTTGGGGATGTCGTAGGAGACGGTGAGGGAAAAAGGCTAGGGAATGGGTAGCAGAGTCCCCTATTTTAACAACGATATCTCTAACTGCGCCAGCCAACCCGCGTGCCCAGGGTTGTGAGTAGGTATGGGCTGATAGGAAGTCGCTCTGGAAATCTGTGGAGGACTATGTCCAGCAGTGGACTTGTACCCAAGCTGATGATGATGATAATGACCACAGAGGTATTCAATTCTTTCAGTCGTGCTACAAACGCTACGTCACCATGTCGGAAGCGGTGGGCGAGCGGGTACTGGACTTACACAATAGAATCCTGTCTCTGTACATACTACAAGACTCTGGTGGAAGGCCTATTAACGAGGCTAGGGCTGCGCACGAGGCTACTCCGTCTGTACATGGGTGGTGGCTTTATATGAACGGTAAGTAACATGTTAGTTGGTGAGTGGATTGACCATGAAGCGGACGACGCAGTGGACGATGGACCGATGATATTTTGAAGGTCGGGGAAGTCGGATGGAGGAGTCTTAAAACTGTTCGTCGTGGCATTCCTTGGATTGATGCCTATGTCCAGCATTGGACTTCTTAAGGTGGATGATGACGATATTATTGTTTACCATATTTGAATATGACAATTATTATTTTATTTATAGTTACAACCCACACTACGGTAATAAATATGTACTTTGATTTTTATATCATCCGGAAATATACGACTCAGCCGGGATTTGAACCCGCAACCTTTTAGATACGGGGTCTTCTTTCTTCTCCTATATACGCGGATGCTCTAAGCTACGGAGCAACCTTCCGTCTGTGTGAAAATCTTTGCGATATTTCTTTGCTTTAAGCGGACTGGAAGATACAAAGATTTACACATTAATACAAGTGACATTTATAATATAAAATGGCGGACTTGACTCCTAGGACTTGGCGGACTTGGCTACTAGGAAATGGCGTATTAAGTAACGAAACCTCACTTTGTCACAAAGTCAACTTATTGTTTTCTAGGGAGCAGAAAAGATCTGTGGGACACTGTGCCACCGCGAATGGCGCAGAGAATTTTCGCTGGCATGCTGAATGAAACCCTTACCATACTGACGGTCAGATATTGTCAGGTTAGTTTACTTTTCTACATTAGTTATATAGATACATTGTTTATTCGACACACAAAAAATGTACTCGTAGTTTCTGATCCCAGGACTATGTATATTACTATTTATTTATTATTTACTAGCTTCCGCATGCGGCTTCGCTGGCGTGGTACCTACTTAAAAAGTAGCCTATATAGATAAAGTTCTGAACTTTATCTATTCCAAGTTTCAACAAAATCGGTTGAACCGTTACGGCGTGATTGTACAACAAACATCCAAACATCCTCACAAACTTTCGTATTTATTATTTATTTATTTAGAATACCTACAGTATAACATCTTAACAGGTTTTTTTAGCTCCCGACCCGTGGTACAACTGTGATGTCCAACTGGTTGTACTACGGAGAAGTAAAGTTACCCACGGTACAACTGGTTGTTCTATGGGGAAATATATTTACCAATGGTTCAGCTCGAGTGAGTTGTTCTTTCCTTAAATAAATAATATCAATGCTGAAGTGTATTGCAATTACTACCTCTTTTGATTAATTGTCTATTGATGATTAAAACGTTGATATTAACGCGTGAATATTATATATTCGGACCTATGCCGAAGAAGCGCAAGGTCGGTAATAAAAGAAGGGCACAATATATAATGAACGATGATTATGTAAGTCATGTACAACTGCAGTTACTGGATGGACACATAACTATTGGGCATGCAATCGACGAATTGCCTATAAAGATGATGAATATATAATATTCCTCAAAAAATGTTTATTATTTCACTTCATTAATATCTTTATTGCACCAATCGCTTGCACGCATTTTTTTCAATCACTATCGTTGTCAGATCACTTAACGACAGTCATTTGTTTTGTAACGTTCGTTTGTTTTACACGATCATCTTATCCCCGTGGTCCAACCAGTTGGACTTAATTCCATCGTTGTACCACGGGTCATAATAATAAATGTCAAAAAAAAAGAGTTGAACTATGGGTAACTTTACGTTTTTCTATTCTATTCGTAGATATAATTAGATAGGTAATATTAGTAGGATTATTATGATTCTATTCAAAAATGTAATGTTTAGTGATCGAGCACGTCTTTTCCAGACAAAAACAACAGAAGCGACCACACCCATCCTACTAAACGACATCCTGAACCACCGCCGCCGCCTTGCAGAAGATCGCAGCCAAAAAACATTAATTGTTTCAAATAGTGTTGTGTTCCTATAGCATGAGTAAGGTGGAAGGCGGGCTGCTCCAATTCGGGCTGCCCTACCTCCTAATCTTCGCTCGCTCGATCATAAATGGCAAATTTTCTGATCGAGCACGTCTCTTCTCTTCCAGACAAAAACAACAGAAGCGACCACACCCATTCTCCTAAACGACATCCTGAACATTCTACTGTGTACGGCGGAGTTGCTGCCGTGCATCGCGACGTGCGGCGCGGAGCTGGCGGGGCTGCGCGCGCGGCGCGCGACGCGCGACGTGCGCGACGTGCACTGCAAGTGCAACCAGCTGTTCCAGTGCCTTGTGTACCGCGGGGCGGAGCCTCACTACATCCTGCAAGTGAGCCATCATCATGAACGTAGGCCTCCCAATGTTCTCCTATGGCGCCATCTATCATCAGACGTCCACAGAACATAGGCCTCCCATGTTATACTGTAGCGCCATCTATACCGCCTACATAAGTACCTACTTGGTCACTTGCCTAACATAATTATAGCTTGCTTGTCGTGTCACTGATTCTTTCTTGGTCATCCTGTATCATGTGGGGGGCCTTCCAACACTGCATTGCCCGGTATGTGGTCGCCATTCGACCTTTTTTCCCCAACGGTTATTGGTTCTGCGAGCTTATAGACCTGCCCACTGCCACTAGAGCTTTGTCGGTGACCTTGGTTCTTCTACGGATTTCCTCATTTCGAATCTTATCACGACCATAGCTCTCTCCATAGCCCGTTGCGCCTCTGAACATAGGCCTCCCATATTCTCCTGTAGCCCCATCTATACCGCCTACATAAGTACCTACTTGGTCACTTGCCTAACTTATTTATAGCAAGAACTGTGCTAGCACATCTAGCGAACTGAAAGCGAACAAGATAGTGAAAATCCTGAATCGTTCTTTATAGCTGGACATCCTGGATACACATCCTATCCTACTAATAGACCAACGAATATAAATGCGAAAGTTTGTGAGGATGTTTGGATGTTTGTTGTTCAATCACGCCGTAACGGCTGAACCGTATCTATAGCCCGTAAAAGTTTTTACGTTTGTTTGTACACATCATAATTTTTATAACATAGGCGTCTTGTCCAAGTGTTTGACCAAAATACGCCTTGCAAAATAGCACTTATACCAATAGATGGCGTTGTTTACAATAAACCATTTAACAAACCATTTTAATTAACAAGGGTTTTGTTTTTATCTTTCAGGCGTTCAATGAAAACGAAGAGCCGTCTCCCTCAGTGCAGGACTCCCCGCAGCCGTGGTTCACCTTCGTCAGCCCGAGGCTCTTCGGCGACGGGGTCGTTGACGTCGTCGCTAAGAGCACACACGACTTGGAGCTGAAGACTGCGCTAGGCCTTGAACTTATTGTTTTGCTCGCGCAACCGCAGCCGTCTTGGCCTTTGTTGGTGAAGGCAAGTAAAAGCTTCGCTTGAATATGCTCGATGTGGAATAGAAATAGAAATATATTTATTGTCATAGGTGAAACACATAATACAAATTTAGTATACCTACTTAGATTAAGTGTACAGGCTATGACTCGTCAATAGTTAGTATATAGGATTTTTTGTGTTAGCCCAGTGTGAGGTTTTTAGAATCGGTTTAGTAAATCTGGAGATTACCCCGTAGAAACATCATCATCATCATCATTTCAGCCGTACGTCGTCCACTGCTGAACATGGCCTCCCCCACAGACAGAGCGAATTCCTTATCATGTGGAGGGATGTGCCCATACTCACCACGCTGGGCATGCGGGTTGGCGAGCGCAGTTAGAGCTATAGTTGTTAAAATGAGGGACGCTGCTGCCCATCCCCTAGCTTTTTTCCCTTAGTCGCCTCTTTCGACATCCGCGGATAGGTAGATATGGAAGTGCCTATTCTTCAGCCGGGGCCACCACGGCCATGTAGATACATACAAACAAACAGTAATCATTGTCATCAGCCTGTAGAAGTCCAATGCTGTACTTAGGCCTGCCACAAAGAGTGCCATGACGTAACGGTTGAGCCTTTTCCATCCACCGTCTTCCCCCTTCCAAAATTGCGTCGCCCGGTTGAGAACCTTTCTTCCCCAACGGTTGTTGGTTCTGAGCCTATGGCCTATATTCAGGTTCGATTCAACGAGATAAATGTTTGCATGATCTGCAAATATTTGTTCGGTATCTGGGTGTTGTGGTACCATGGTACTCGAAGGTTCTGACACCCACGACACAGGGAATCCTTGGGTGGCGTCAGGACTGTCTATGTGACTGTGTTATTTTTTATTATTATTAACTCCCACTCACCACTCTGTACTAAAGAGACATACCTCAAGATAAGGTGCCTAAATGACATCTCTTTTAGTGAAAAGGGCACCCAATGTTACGCTTATTTAAATCGATCTGACGTTTAATGTTTTGTGTTTCTTTTCTTAGTAGTGTAAAAAATATAATCTATCTATCATCCTAAGCCTAAGCATCTAATCCTCAGGTTTTAATGATGCGCAACTGCCACTTGTCCCGCCTACTGCTAATCCGAGCGGTCCGGAACATGTCTGCGGACAATTCAAAATGGCCGGCGAACGGACTCTGGTACTCCGTTCAGAAGGACAGGAAGTGTGGCGGCTTTCTGTGCACCGCTGACGGGTACTGCAAGTTCAAAGGAGATAGTGAAGGTACGTACTATAAAGAAACAGGCATCCGATCCAAGTGTCTTGGACTCGAATCACGGTCGTGCCTTTCATTCAGCCGTGGAAGACCGAGAAATAACCAGTGACATGACATCGTTTACTCGATCGATCTGACTGATTTCCATTATACAAAAACACTAAATTGTTTTCTTTTTGTTGATAGAAAACGATAATTAAATTTTCCCAAACTTTTTCTCAAATTAGCTGTTTTTGGTAGTTTTATCACAATTCTAACTAATTAGTAAACATACCTTTATCAGTTGAAATGATTCAGAGTTTGAAATGATGAAACCAATACAGCAGATTTTTGCATATATATATTTTTCAATGCAAAATGAAGAATTTCCAAAAGTCGTAGAACAAACTTTATTGCCAATTGGATGTAGAATAAGCCCCTTATAGTATACATATTATGAATCACCTTGTACTATGAATTACCTTGTATAGATAGCCAATTGTTTCAATTCAGCTGGAGAAGAATACGCAAGGGCAGCCGGTGCCCTAACATACCTGCTCGCTACAATAGGCAGTAAAGCCGAGCTTAAATCCACCCTGTGCTACGCTCTTGAAATATCCGGGAGAGACTGGGCAGCTTGCTTGGATAAACGACAGGTACTAATAACGGAGATAAAAATATACATTAATGCTGAGTCGAGACCTTTTGCTGCAGTGGCGCACAAAAACATTTTACGTACTCTTTTATGTTTTTGTGTACCTATCTGTCTTTGTTCCATATTCGTACTATTATTTATAGTCACTTGACTTTTTGAGACTACTTTAATCAAACTTAAATCATATTTGTTGTGACTTTTTCGGCCGTTATTTATAGTCAAGTGACTATAAATAACGGCTTGAGCAGAATGTCAGAGACCAGTTTAACTGTACTTCCATTGCCTGGACCAGCTGAGGTAAGTAGGTACTATTTTGGTGTTATTAGACGACCACAGTGGCGCAGCGGGCGAGTGCCTGTCTGAGACGCAAGGGGTGCGGGTTCGATTCCCGCTGCGGTACAAATGTTTGCATGATCTGCTAATATTTGTTCCGGGTCCGGGTGTTGTGGTACCATGGTACTCGTAATTTCTGATACCCACGACAAAGGGAATGCTAATGTGGGGTCAGGATTATGTATGTGCCTGTTGGGTGCTATTTACTATTTATTTATTGTCAGGTGTGGTGCGACCGTCGGCCTCCATGGCTAGCCGGCCTACTCGCTATAGTTGGCACAGCGCTGCAATTCATTCCGCCGATGCTGGTCAACGCGATACAAACTGGCGCTTCTATGTATCAGGTACTGTACTAACAAATAAATAGCACCCAATCTCATACAAAGCCGCAGCGGGCGAGTGCCCGCCTAAGACGTAAGTGGTGCGGCTTCGAATCCCGCTGCGGGACAAATGTTTGCATCATTTGCAAATATTTGTTCCGGGTCTGGGTGTTATGGTACTATGGACTATGTATTTGACTGTCAGGTGTTATATATTTATTTATCTACGCGAGTGATTAGCATGACAATGTGTTATTCTCAAAATTAAACTCCTATGGGTGTGCATGGGGTTAAAGTTTCTATGCAAATACATACATTCATACATTCCCAGAGGAGTACCTGCCTACCCCTCTGGTAAATAGGAGTTAGGCTTTCAATCTATCATATTACGAATCATCATCATCTCCCTGCCCTTATCCCACTTCATGTGGGGTCGATCTACAAGGAATATGCAAACATATTACGAATCCTCAAAAGTGACCATTTTTTTTCTCGACACACTGTTCCAGACTATGTCCCTCTGCCTAACCTGCATATCCCGCTCCCTGGACTGCGTGCCGCGCGCCTTCACAAACGCCTGCTCCATTATCGAGCACACGTTGGCCTCGCACATCCGTCCCGTGGGAGGCTCGGTCCTGCTACAGCTGCTGACTACCGTCGCCTATGAGGAGATACAGAAGTGGGCGCACAGAGAGGCGCAGAGGGAGAAGGCAGGTGAGACGTCTATCTCTATCTTTCCCCCCATCCCTCCCTCTAACTTCCCACCCCCTCTTTATATCTTTCCCCCCTGTATCCCCCTCTCTCCCCCACTCTACCCTCTATCTACCACTTCTCTTTACCACTTTCCTCTAACCCCTCTCTCTATCCCCTCTCTCTCTATCTAACGAATATCTCTCTCTAGCTCTATCTCTTTTAAAATGGTCTTAAAGGTCAGTGCTGACGGACGGAGTGGCGTCAAACCGATAGATTAATTCTCAAACTTGTTTACTTTAAGATAGGGCTGAAATCACAGGCTTGAAGCGGTTCGCGCGTGCGATAGAGCAGAGCGTGATTTTATGATTTCAGCCGTGTTTTAAATGGATAAGATTGAGTTTTAATAATAATTGTTTAGCGAATCTGTCGGTTTGCTGACACTCCTTCCGGCAGCGCTGAATCTTAGCAGTGTAATTTTACACACTCCTCACACACCCTAAACAAAAGAAAACATGAGTAATGAATAATGTCCAATTTCCAAAAGTCTAAGAACTCTATTACCACTTGGGTGTAGAATAAGGTCCTTTCGCGATAGTATACATATTAATGATCATCTTGTATACATACCCTTGTTACTTACAGCAACAACGCAAAACGGTGAAGTTCACTCTATGAGCTCGAGGGGGTACAGGCAACACAACAGGAAGCAAGTGAGAATCGTCGGTATGGGCCAGACAAGTAAGTATTATTGCGGCGATGTACTAGTGAGAGGTACTTAGACTTTTGAGAAAAAAAAGGGTCATGACTTTTATCACCAAGATTAGACATTCTCTTAAAAAATAAAAATACTGATTGGTTTTTGTCACGAAGTTTTGCTTCACCGTTTAGCACGTGTTAATGCGGACAAAATTTCTCATTATAGAAAAATAAATTTGTGCACTACCGGGTTCAAAGCCACGACCTTCGGAGCGTAAGTAAGCAAACCTTCCACTAGGTCTATTAAAAAAACTCATTTATCACCGCTATATTTAGATTGATAAGCCGTGTGGGTCTGGTGGGAAGTACCTCGATCTAAGGGGGAGGAGAAAGAAATAAGAAAGAAAACATGTTTATTTGCTCCAACAACGCTTACTATACACATTAAAAAATAAAAAAAACACAAAACAAAACATACCTAAAACACACAAAAGCTTAGGTACCTACCTATGTAGTTGTAGGCACAGATCTAGTGAGGTAGGTAAATAATATAGGTAGTAGGTAGGAGGTAGGTTGTGTATGCGTTATGTGGGGCAAATGGGTCCCGTCTCAGCATAAAGCTGCACCAGACCTGGGTAGGTACGGTGCGGCGCTGGCTTTCGGACGGGGCCTAGGCGACGACGTCGCGACGAACATCGATAAACATTATACTTATTAAATCAATTTCATCACATAAAACAAATATAAAAAAGATATAAATTACATAATAAATATAAAGTAAAATAATTAAGTAGGGGAATATATTAAAAAGGTAAATAAATAATAAAATTGCATTCCGGGCTAGGTGGTGTGGCGCTTTCCATCCAGTCAACATTACACACGCAGTGCGTTACACCTGGCAAGCCATAGACCACGGAAAACACCACAGTATTTTCCGATTGATCCATTAAATGACATTTATCTAGTGCCAGCAATTCAATTGGTCGCAAATTATGAGCAGATCATTGGATTGGCTGTAAAATATTGTATGTAGTAAGTGACTTATATCCATAATAGTAGTAAATGTAGTACCATAGACCATCCATAGACCAAGTAACTTTTGTTTGTGTCGTACGATCTAGTATCTTCCTCGTAGCTTAGTAGTCTGTGCTTCCTAGTCTGTGGTACGATCGGACGAGGAGGCCTCTGGTATTGCAAGCGTTCATAGGCTACGGTAACTACTTACCAACAGGTTAATGCTTTTAGGAGGAAGTAGGTCACAGCGAGATTTTCTCGCTCGTTATTGGAGCAGCCCGCCTGGGAGGTACCTCCGCCTTACAGTAGGTAAGGCGGAGGTACCTCCCAGGCGGGCTCATCGCAGCCAAATAACATTATTTGTTTCAAATAGTGTTGTGTTCCTGCGGTGAGTATGGTTGCCAGAGCTCTTTAGGGGGGAGGGGTTTGGCAGGCAACGCATTAGCAATGCTCCAGGTGTTGCTGATGTCAATAGGTGACGGTAACCTTACCATCAGGGGGGCCGTAAGGCTGTTTGCCTCCGTTTAACATAAAAAAAACGTGGGCCGTAAGATTGTTGGACCATTCGTTGTATTAAAAAAATATATTTTCTCAGCAGTAAAATCAACTGTTTGTTGCAGCCACGTCATCCTCGCTGAGTTTCGACGGTAGCCTCAGTGCCCCATCGTCCATAGCGCTGGCCATCGCCGAGGCGCTCTGCTCCATAGACGAAGACGACAAACACACGCAGCAAATTGAACGCATCGTCGCGCAGTCCAAGAAAACCTTCAAACTCTCCAATAAGTTTGGATTAGAGGATTTTCCTGAGTTTGCTGAACTTTTTGAGGAGGTAATTTAAAGATAGATTGATACAATTTTATTCGACACGTATACCTAACATAGCACTGACAGGTAGCAAGCAATATGTAGGTAGGCATTCTACCTACATATCAAAATGTTGGCAAGTCTCGCAAGGTAAAGGTAACGTTGCGAGACGGCAACATTTTAAAGTTGAAAATGTTTTAATGGATTAAGAATTTCCAAAAGAGGAAATAAATAAACTTTATTAAGTCCCTGTCGGCATAAATACATTATGAATCACTTTATATCCGTCTTCTTCTTCTTGTTGTGTCACTGATTCTTTCTTGGTCACCTGTATTAGGTCAGTGACCAGGTTTAGGTATGGTGGCCCAGAAAAGGGCCTATGACCGTCGATGAAAGAGAATCAGTGTACTGAAAGGATTAAAGTGCGCCTCTTAAAGGCTCCTTTCCTCCTCAGTATAGTATTCTTCTCAATATATAATTTTTTATTCGATAGGGTGATGTGCCAGGGTCTAACGCAGAACGCGCAAGTGACGCTGCTGTATCCACCAGTCAGATCCTGATGACTTCAGCGGGACGTGACAGTTTGAGAGTAAGTTTTTGATTTTAGAGATTAAGATTAGATTCATTGCTACATGCTCAATTCATTGCTAAGCTTACAGTCCCCTTATTTAAAATAGTTTTGTCTAAGTTTCTATGTCTTGTTTGATAATTTCATGTTAGATACCATATGATATTAATTTGAGATACTCTATTCATCATCAACAACCTGTAGAAGTCCACTGCTGGACATAGGCCTCCCCCAAAGAGTTCCACGACGAACGGTTTTGAGCCCTTTCCATCCACCGACTTCCCGCAACTTTTACAATGTCATCGGTCCATCGGGTGGGGGGCCTTTTAACACTGCGTCGCCCGGTTCGTGGTCGCCATTCGAGAACCTTTACTCCCCAACGGTTATCGGTTCTGCGAGCTATATGGCCTGCCCACTGCCACTTCAACTTGCTAATTCTGAGAGCTATGTCGGTGACCTTGGTTCTTCTACGAATTTCCTCATTTCGGATCTTATCACGTAGTGAAACTCCGAGCATAGCTCTCTCCATAGCCCGTTGCGCGACTTTGAGCTTGTTGATACTCTATTATAGAGCATGATACCGATCATCATAAAAATACATAATTATTATTTTCTCATTCAGACTGTTTGAGTCCCGGTGGCATAGGCTATCATATCTATGGGCCCTGTATTTATTAATAAATAAATAAATATTTCAGACATAGCACGCACAGTCAACTGATCCCAAACTAGGCATAACCTGTACTATGGGTACCAGTGACTGATATACATAATAGATAAATATTGAACACCCAAACACAGAACAAACATCTGTGTTCATCACACAAATGTTTGTCCAGTGCGGGAATCGAACCCGCGACCTCTAGCGCAGAAGGCAGAGTTACTACCAACTGAGCTATAAGGCCAGTCATTGTACATGTACATGATTTGTACATGTACTTTGCTGTGTTGCCTGAAATAAATGACTTAATAGGCAAGCGACTTTTTTAAAATCTTTTAGATCAGTATTATTTACTTTAAAACTATATATTAAACTACCTATCGGGTTTTGATAACTTTTTAAGAATTTCCAGGTAATGTACGAGCACATTAAGCTTCACTCGGAGTACATATACAAGGAGCTTTCGATCCACGACTCTTCGGAGGCTGACGTTCCTCCGGACAAGGCGCCCCTTCTGTACACTATGTTCCATATCGGAAGGATGCCCTTTGACCAAGTGAGTAACGCATTGTTTGTGGTTTTTTTTCAATGAGAAGGAAGTTCCTTTAGAAATCTATAATCAAGTACTTTTTTTTATAAACAACTGAGGTGGAAAACAAGCATACGGCCCACCTTTTGGTAAGCGGTTACCGTAGCCTATGAGTGCTTGCAATACCAGAGTCAGCAAGCACGCGTTGCCGACTCCGATCCCCCTCCCCCCCTAAAGAGCTCTGGAGAAACAAATAATGTTATATGGCTGCGATCTTCTGTAAAACGGAGGTAGCTCACCAGGCGGGCTGTTCCAAATTAGAACGAGAAAATCTCGCTGTGTCCTACCTCCTCCAGATGTCTAGATCCTGAAGGAACATTTGGTACACCAATGATTTAGTTAGATAATTCAAATAAAGATACATTTTAGCACAATGCTTATAAAATGAAAAATAAGTGTATTTGGTGATTATTAAAGTCGACCTCAGTGGCGCAGCGGGCGTGTGCCCGTTTGAGACGCAAGAGGTGCGGACTCGATTCCCGCTGCAGGACAAAATGTTTGCATGATCTGCAAATGTTTGTTTCGGGTCTGGGTGTTGTGGTCGGCAACGCTTGCTTGATGCCTCTTATATTGCAAGCGTTCATAGGCTACCATAACCACTTACAAACAGTTGAGTCGTATGCCTGATTACCACCTGAGTTGTATAAAAAAAACCTGTAAATAAATAATAATAATAAATATTCCGGACATATTCACACGGTCAACATCAGTTGACCGTGTGAATATGTCCATGTATGGGATCACCCAAACTAGGCATAGCCTGTACTATGGGTACCAGAGACTGATATACATAATAGATATATATTTAACACATGTGTCTGGGACACAGAACAAACATCTGTGTTAGTCACAAATGTTTGTCCAGTGCGGGAATCGAACCCGCGATCTCTAGCGCAGAAGGCAGAGTTACTACCAACTGAGCTATGAGGCCAGTCAAAATAATAAATACTTACTCTTGAAATTACTTATTTGTAGTTCCTGCGAAAAGAGTGGGTGTTTGCGTGGAGCGCGTTGGTGCGGCGCTGCGCGGCGTGGTGGGGCCGCGCCGGCGCGCGGGCGCACGCGCAGCAACACCAGCCGCTCGAAAAACTCATTGACAAACAAAAACACACCTTATTGTAGACCATATTACTGTTCATTTCGCATCAATCATTTATCATTAGTATAATAGTATAGGTAGTTATAATTAGTTATTTTTTTCTTACTGTATTTTTATATATATACACACCGGCACAATTAGCGGAACAGAAAAAAAAGTGAGACTATGAGATAATAACGCATATATTTGACGAAAATGTAATTAGACACAAAATAACAAATTGATTAACATCTTTTAACAATGACTTTGAAAAGTCTTCGTTATTTTTTATTGAAAAATAAACAAATTTGAAATAAGTGAAATTTTTAAATGATTATGAACCATCACAAAAATTTAAAAAAAGTAAGCATTAAATGATTTAACAATAAAATTAAAGCAAAATTAATAACGAGTGTTTCCCCCTCTTGCTCTGATTACGGTTTCCATTCGTCTGGGCATGCTACAGAATATGTTATCGATGATTTCTTGAGGCAACCGCTCCCACTCCTCAAGTAATGCGTTTCCAAGTTCATTCAGATTGTTGGGGGGTGGCATTCTGGATTTAACCCTTCTTTTTAGCAAGTCCCAGACATGCTCTATCGGATTCATATCGGGGGAATTTGCTGGCCACTGCATCACCGGTATACCTACGTGGCTCAGATATGCCTGTACCGATTGTGCACTATTAGCACGAGCATTATCTTGCATTAGAATAAAGTCGTCACCAATAAATGGGGCAAATGGTACAACATGTTCTTCTAAAATGTCTCTGATGTATCGATCTGCTGTCATGGTCCCTCCTGTGACTATCACTAACTCCGTGCGAGCTCCCAAACATATCCCTCCCCAAACCATAATCGAGCCGCCACCATAAGCCACTGTGTGTTCAAAATTAGACAGTATGTGGCGTTCTCCTTTGCGTCTCCATATTCGCTGTCTCCCATCGATCTGTTTTAAAAGAACTCTGCACTCATCAGTAAAGATAACCTGCTGCCATTCGTTCAAATCCCAATGACGATGTTCTCGCGCATAGCTTAATCGGTTTACGCGGTGACGTCTCTCAAGTTTTGGGCCTTTGGCAGGTATATACGACCCTAAACCAACTTCTTCAAATCTCCTGCGAACTGTACGCTCACTTACTCGTACTCCTCAAACGTCTTCCAGTTCATTTCGAGCTTGTACAGCCGTTAATCGCGTATTCCTACGAACTCCAAGTTGTAAAAAACTGTCATCTCGCCTCGATGTACATCTTTTTCTACCTTGACTCACAAGAGAATTAGACGATCTGTACCGCTGGATGCTACGATGAATCGTTGATACTGGTCGACGAAGCCTTGAGGCATTCGATCTGTAGGTATGGCCATTTCTTCTCATTTCATCAGCCCTAATGATTTCCAGTGATGTTAAGTCAAGCATAATAAAGAGCTTTTAATAAACAAAATTGCCTATAGAATAACAAATTTATAAAAAACCATTAAGTGCAATTTTTCAAAAAAATTACAATCACGTAGTTATTACTCGAACAAGTTGACAAAACGTATTGTTCGGGAAAATAAAACAAATGAATGAAAAAAGTGTATTTCATCTAATTTTCTATTTTCAAATTTGACAATAAATTAAAAAAATATCATAACTGGCCAGTTCCTCAAGTAAAAGATTTTAAAATCCTGCTTTTTTTTGTGTTCCGCTAATTGTGCCGGTGTGTATATTTTCTTACACTATAGTTAACCTACGTAGCATACTCGCACAATGTTACTTTTAAGCGAGTGGAATACAAAATGTGGATTCAAATTGGTTCAAGTACGACATATATACATCTAGCCTATAATAAACGATAAGAAAACTGTGAATCCTAGATTACTGAAATAAATAAAATAAATAAATAAATCAACTCAACTGAAAAAAAAGGTAATCGAAAAAAATTATAGGCCCCAAGCCTGTTGCCTGATTCTTCTAGGCTTGGTCGCGAGGAACAGGCATAGGCCTAGTTTCTAAGACGTTTCAAAGTTATCCTACTGATTTTATTGAAATAAACACCATTTGAGTTTGCTTATAACATCGCTTTGGCTTTGCTGTTATGGTGTAAATAAATAAATAAATGATAATAATTCGATTTCTGAAAGAATGTTTTCTTTTGCTTTTTGAGATACCATTGTAAACCGCATATGTAGTAATAAATACCATTATGTAAGTTTAAGAATATAGCAATAAACAAACACTTCAAACAGTAAACAGTTTTTAATACCCTTAAACTTTTCCTTCCTTTCCCTGTCATAACATTACATAATTCATGGGTGTTGTGGTACCAAGACACAGGGAATCCCAGTGTGGGGGGATCAGTGGTGCAATTGTGTAAGCGTAATGGTAATGAAGTTCGTAATTTTGTGGATCATTTTATCAATTTCAGCGAGATCTGAAGTTTTTCAAACATGAAAAGGAAGAAGCTACGATCTTGAAGTTTTCCCTTGTCATGTTTGGAACGTTTTGAATGTTGGTAAGATTGTTAAAATCGCCCTCAAAGTTACGAAATTCATTACCATTACGCTTACGCAATTACACCACATGACTATGTGACTGTTGGGTAATTACAAGGTGACTAAATCCTACTATAATACATATTCTAAATGCGAATGTTTGTGAAGATGGGATGTTTGTGGTCCAATCACGCCGTAACGGCTCAACCGATTTTGAAGAAACTTGGAACAGATACAGTTCTTTACCTGGGTACTTATTTAGGTACTTCGCGAGCGAAGCCATGGGCGCAAGCTAGTAGATTTAGGTATATGTACAATGAGCGGTCTTATCACTACTAAAGCGATCTTCCTATCTAAAGATCAATAGATCTCTCCGTCTGCAAACTTAAATTCCAAACACAAACTTTTAAAAGAGGTAACTCAAAAGCATAACAAAGTCCGGCAGCCGTCCACTCTAACAAGAAACTTTCAAAATGAAATCTAAAGAGTTAAACTACCGTCGAAATGTCAATGTCCATAACTTGGAAGTCCATAAATTCCGTTAAGAAACTTCTGACTCCAACTCCTAGAAAGTTGCTTTTCTATAACACACTTGCGGAGGAAAATGTTACGACATTTTGTGTTGTAACTCGAATATTTATTGAATACTGTATTAAAAAGTACGAGACGGAAACATTTTTCTGGTGGAAACTTTGGAGACGAATATTTATCACGAACTGTTACGCAAAAGTTTTCAAAGTTATACGAACTATGCATACAACTATACTTCCTACCAAAGTATGCCTACTTCATTATCATCATCAGTCTGTAGAATTCCACATAGGTAAGCCTCCCTCAAAGAGTTCCGGGACGAACAGTCTTAAGCCTTCTCCATCCACTGACTCCCCGCAACTTTAACAATGTCGTCGGTCCAATGGGGGGCCTGCAGCACTGCGTCGCCCGGTTCGTGGGCGCCATTCGAGAACCTTTATTCCCGAACGGTCGTCGGTTCTGCGAGCTATAATAATTTATACCTAGGTACATACTTTAGGGTTGCTGTCCTGTCTTGTTTCCCTATCTTTAATCTATTGTTTTGTTTCTTCTTGTCTTGTTCGTCAAAATAAACGTATTTCATCATTTCATTTCATTTATATGGCCTGGCTTCTGCCACTTCAATTGCTAATTCTGAGAGCTATGTCGTTGACCTTAGTTCTTCTAAGGATTTTCTAATTTCTGATTTTATTACGCAGTGAAATTTCGAGCTTAATCTCTGTTCGTAGACTTCGTAGACAGCGTGACTTTGAGCTTGTGTATGAGGCCAATAATTGGCGACCAAGTCTCAGAGACATTATGTCTCACTGGCAACACGCACTGATTGTAGTCTTTTGGTCTTGAGGCTCTGCGGTATCTGCATAACTACCTACCTACCTACTTATGGCAGAACAAATTAAATTGAACGTCCCAACATAGGTAGGTAATCTTCTATTCTAGGCTTGGTCGCTCAGAACAGGAGCATATTCTACTATGTAGATCAAAATTATTCTTGCGATTTCAATGAATAAATTAACATTGAAGTTTGAAGATTAAAATAGTACCTACGTAACGTAAGAAGCCAATAAAGTAATTCAGCTAACCTGCAAGGTCTGTACACAAAATATCCATCAAAAACATTCAATTTGTAATGGCAGGCCAGCCTTGTAGTTGCCTTTGCCGACCTTTGAACGGTGACGTTTCAAAATCTAAATACACATCGTACGACCGACACAAACAAAGTCGGATTGACCGAGCCTCAAACCCGGGGTCTTCCGAGCACTGTCAATCGAAATCGCCCTCCGACATTCTAGACACAAATTGAGAACTTGCGCCTTACTTATGTTTCCGATCTCACTTTTCATTCACCAAAATGTCTGCATCTTTTTTATTTTTTCCGCAGGATACCTCCTCCATTTTCAGAGCGACAGATCTTGCGCATCAAAATTTTAACGATATTGATATCATATCAATCTTCGTGAGGATTTTGCCGTGTGAGTTCACTATTCTGAAAGCGATAGTTGGTCTAGAACTACTAATAATACTTTGAAATAGAAACTTGAACGTGATTCGCCTATCCAGGAGAAAATATGGGAATGCGTTTGCATATTCTAGCTTACCTCTGCAGAATGTATGTTATTTACGTTTTACCAATAGACTAAGTAGGTAGACCTAGAACTTCGCCATAAGCACTTTTTTCAGGGATTCGCGTCGGTCGGTGCTAAGGGGGGTAAAAAAATAAACAATTATTTTATAGTCAGACACGTGTAAGATGGGGCTGGCCGCTAATAAAAAATATTAGAGATAAGTTAAAGACTTATTTGATGTGAACATGGTAGGTACAGGCTTAAAATATAGTTCATCACATGCAGTCATCATTGTCGACATACAAAATATATATAATAAAATTCGATAGAAATTACGGATATGGAATAAGTGAGTTAATTTCGTCTTCCCATCCCGTAGTACGGTCCGGGATCACCAAACTTTGTCCCGTGATTGTTTATTCAAAGCGCGGCCGGTACGTGATGCGATTGTTACGTACTCCGGCGATTCCAATCAAAATTTGATTTATTTCTGTTGTTCGATTTCGGCTTTCGACGCGTAATGTCGGACTGATTCGATTGTCCCTTCTCAGGGTCTGGGATTAGCATAGTAGTCTCAATAATGATGGTGGAATTTGGGAGGTCTATCAAAAGGCACGACTAGTCATGTTCATTGGACATTTAGACATACCTACCATTCTTCAAAATAGTAAATTTTACATAGGCATAAAGGAAGTTTATTCTATTACCTATCCTACTAAATATCCATTTCCCAATAAACTGATAAAATCTCTCCAATTTAATATGCAATAACCAAATCTCATTCCATAGGTAGGGTACCTTATTAGCTCGAGTTTAGGAGCAGTTGTGGTATCCGAAACACATAAACAATGAGTCCCAATTTCCTCTACGGTCTAAGGTCCCAGCACAATCTTAGACTAGGGATGTAAGGTAACCAGCTTTTGTATGCAAGAAGCATATCGGTGTGGGAATCTTTCGAAAACTACTTCCGCATTGCTACAAAATTCTGGGTAGTGAGAAGGTTTTTCTTTTAGTTTTTCCTTCAAACGGAACAGAAATAGGCATAAGACTGTAATAATAGCATGGAATACATCAGATCTTCAGGCGATCAGATACTTCAAGATTTATAAGGGAGGAAGGTAGTCAATAACATGCCACATTTCATAATCCTAACATGGTTCATACCTCATGTACCTACAGGAATCATATGACATATTATAGAACAGTGTCGGCCTACTTTGGCTCGGACACATTCACCGACATAGGTACCTAACTCTCAGAACAAGCTAGTTGAAGTGGCAGTGGGCAGGCCATATAGCTCCGTTGCCTGCAACCGTTTGAAATAAAGCTAAATAAAGAGAGAGAATAAAGTTGACTCCAAAGATTCATTTAAACGATTAACTCGTGAACATTTCCTTAAGAACATCTAGCATCTACACTACATGTTAATAAAGCACTGTTTTGTACTATCTGTTAATCTATTGCAGTGTATTATATATATATATTTAAATATAGTGTATGGTTATGTATAGTATAGTTTTTAGTTAAGTTAAACAATCTGTCGCACGCCTACCTCCTGTCTCTACCCAATCAGGCTGGCTGGTAGATAATGCCTTGGCATTAAGCCCACCTTTTGTACATTGTCTTTTGTGTGCATTAAAGAGTAAATAAATAAATAAAGCTTCTCGAATAGCGATCACAAACCGGACGCAGTGTAGGAAGGCCCCGATGGACCGATGCCATATTAAAGGTTGCTGGAAGTCGTGGATGGAGAAGGACAGTTCGTCGTGGCACTCTTTGGGGTGGCACTAAAAATATCCAGCAGTCCACTGCTGGTACTATTACTTCCCCCCACTGTACATTTCTTGTGATAATGGCAAAGTAGGAAGCTTTTTAAAACATAGGTAACTGTACTTTGATTATCCGAGATTTAATATTTTATCTAGTACAAATCTCCCAGCCCTATCAGTAAACTATTGACGAAGTTGCGGAGTGAGCATAAATTGTGTCTCCCGCCAATAGTTGGCGAACTAATGTCCGCTTTTGTGAGCTATCTTGCACTGAAGCGCAGTTGGTTTCGTGTTTACTGAGCAAATTGGAGCCGTCTTTAGTTCTTGCTGTTTAGTTCGGAATTAATAGGTGCGCAAACTGGCGGCGTGGAGCGTGGAAAATAGCTGGGTTATTTTACTGAGAGACACCCGAACGAATAATACCGCTGATAGTGTTTTTCTCTTTCCGACGGTTCCGAAAATCAGTTACCCCTGATTCTGAGATAGTTACGCAAGAAGCGTTACGATAAGTGGACGGAGTTTTTAGTCCGCCCTAAGGCCTCCATGTTGGCCAGACTATGACTCCCAAGTCTTAAGTCCCAAGTCCCAAGTACGGAACTAGCTGACTCGCCTGTTTATAAAATACGCACATAAACGCGGATTTCGACGTTGTTTCATACTATTTAGAATATTTAGAGCTAGGAATATTTAGCTAAAACCAGACAAGGGTTTTCTTACATTGTAAGAACACTTGGCTCAAACGCAGTCCTTTATAACCACTGGTTCGACCTTTCTGTGTTTGAAAAAGTGAACAGGCGATAGTGGTTGAGCTGGTATCATCCTTCAGGAGGATATTTAATGAGTGGGAGGCATGCTGGTAGCAATTACATTTGGGTAAGACTTATTGGAAGACTAAGAGTTTCAATAGGTACTGGATTGTATTGGCGAAATTAGTGGTTTCTTTTAAGTGTGAGACAAAACGCTGCTTGTTTAGAGAAATACTTTTTAGGTAAGTATAATCACACAATCATTTCACCAATTAATATCTTGTACATACATAAAGCGGTAACAGTGGCATCATCATCATCTCCCTGCCCTTATCCCACTTCATGTCGGATCGGCACAACATGTTTTTATCTTCCACTCACCTCTATCAGCCGTCACGTCAGTATTCACTTCTTTCATACAGTTATAATATAAAATGTATTATATTATACATTTTATATTATATATATGAAGGTTGCGGGAAGTCGGTGGATGGAGAAGGCTCAAGACCGTTCGTCATGGAACTCTTTGGGGGAGGCCTATGTCCAGCAGTGGACTTCTACAGGCTGATGATGATGATGATGATATTATGGCATAGGTAATTCTTTCAAAATCATCTGAGCCACACGGAAGAAGAATTTGTTCATGACCTGCTCTATTTTACAAACTGTACATCCATAACATGACATCCAACATACAAAACCGTCTCAAGCGAAGAGAATACCAACGCCAAAGAAACGCCATTCAGTCCAATATCCATTTCATGCCGAAATGCGACTGCAAATCTACAACGGAATGCCATTGAAGATTCCAGCGCCCATTGTCACTACACAAAAGTTACCAGTCATTGCAGTCTGCATCTGCAATCTCCTAGGTTCATATTGCACGTACCTACACAATAGGGGCAAGTTTCACAATTTGCGGTCCCGACGGAAGAAAATCGATGGGCAAGTTGAACTATTGGCCGGGCGAGAATTTATTGAGGCACAACTTGGACAATGGGTTAGTTATTCGGTGTCGATCTTGATTCGAGTGTCGCGATTCTAACTTGAACTCCAATTCGTTATTGGTGTAAGATTGGTGTCTCGAAATTCTGAGATTGTGGGCTTTGATCTTTTGATTACGAAACCGCCGGAATGAGGTCAGCTACTGATTGGAGGAACTTAAAGTTTGCGACTTTCGCAATATTTGACTTTCAAAGGTCAAGTAGCACTCAAATCGTATCAAGCTCAAGTCTATAGAAAAACTTGATAAAGTCTGTTGATGTTCTATCCTTTGTAAAATCAAATCACACGTTTGTTACACTACATAAACATGAATGAAGGGAGCTTGGAGGCCTATATCACAAGCCAATTTCATTCCGTTCTACTGAACACCCTACCTATACCTACTATGTACGACCTACCTACCTATAAAAATTATCTTGCTACGGTTGACTGCCTTTAAACCTATACCTAACAATCTTTTTTATAGGCTGCTGCATCAGTAAATTTGTGTACGTGGCTTGATTATTATCATTGAGGGCGATTATTACTTTTGGTTACCTAAGTATAACTGGTTACTTTCGTATCCAACTAAGAGCCTTTATAAAATTGCCATTTGATTACTGGATAAACTGAAAATTTTAATCAAGAAGATAGAATATTACTTCTTTTCCATAAATAAAATATTTCATTCCCTACTCAGTAACTTCTTCATCGAGGATGTGGTATCCATGTTTTGAAATTTACGCCTGCATTACGACTAAGTAAAACCAAACTCATATAAGATTAGCGGCATTGTGTGTTACTTTTCGCGAGATCTCAATTAGGGGTGAACTAATCAAAATAAATTCAATATGCGATCTCATGCGATTGCCATTGCGTGCATTGGTCTACTTAATGATTACAATCGAATGTTCCTTATTTTGGGGTTTACAAAACCTACATCCTTTTTGAACTTCCACTTTAAATCTACCTAACAGCCAGCTGTTTCAAGCTACTGCAAAAATTACGACTTAAAGTAGATAAGACTTTCTCCCGTAGAACATAATAAATACTTAAGGCTATCTAGGTACCATAAGTAATGCACATCCAAATTAACGTCAGGAAATTTAATATCAAAAGAAATATAGTTGTAATAGCAGGTAGCTACGATCAGTGTCGTGTTGGAACAATGCCAGACCGTCTATGAACTTGCAGGATTCATTGGAGATTGCAAGTCGGAGGTTTTATGCTTCAATAAGAATCTTCTTAATCAACATAAATGAAAAACAAATCTTGAAATTTGCCGTCGCAATTGTATTCTCTAAGCGAGGTTTACATTCTCTCAATCACGAAGTAGGTACATATGATAAGATGAAAACTCATGCCAAATCGTTAGATAAGTGACTCAAAAGCTTAAAAATTGTATCTCTTTCTATCAAACAATCGCTTTCAATTCAGTAAAAACAAAACGTTTCGCTGTTCAATAAAAAAGTAAGATTAGAATTTATCGCGAAACATTCACGTCTCTGTAGTTTCTCTCCCAAAGGAAGACAAATCGCATGAGTTTCTCGAAGTGCGTTGAACTCAGATCACATTAGGTACCTACTGTAGTAAAATTGTTTTACCATGCAAACAAAAAACTATCTGATGTATAAACCTAACTATACACAGCTATGAGTGTATAAAATCCTTGTCAAACGAAGTGAGATAGCTTGGTGGTATCCATCTTGGCTTTTGAGATCAATCTTGGATCTCAAAAGATTAGCCCGTTAGTCATATTCGGCCCCTTACTTTATGAGATGGAAGAACTCTCACACTGACTATTGAAAAAAAAATAGGCTAATATCCTTAAATTATTTATTAAAATCTCCAGGCGATCAGACTCTTGGAGACATCTTAGAGGGGAAATCAGAGGCATGTTCAAATATTTGGCACATGCCCGCATTTTGCAGTAGTTAGTATTCCATACGTGACAGGCTGCAGGCCCATCGCTTACTGGTTTCTCATGATGTTTTCCTTCACCGTTTGTAAGCTCGTGTAATCAACAGTCACTTTTTTCGAACAAACATTGGTCTACGAACCACGACCTTTGGATCGAAAGTCGGGGAACCTCCCAATAAGCCAACATGGCTTTTCAGACCATTTGTAACAGTAAACAAAAGAAAGAGGCAGTTATCGTTTAATCGAGCCGATAAAGTTAGTGATACAATACAATACAATACAATACAAATGTTTTATTTCTTTAACTTAAGTAACATTGATTATGAATAAGTGGTCTAAAAAGGGGGTAGGTATGTAAAAGGAAATAGAAAAGTACCTAAAGGTGAGTGAAGTTGTCGGAAAGATACACTGCTGTATTGTATCTCATACATTCTTCTTAGTTGTAGAACATTCATCAAGCTGCCACAGGGTCTGTGTTTTCAATGGTTCGGTTTTATTGACTCTGTGAAACGTACAGTTAATAAAGTGGTAAATCCACTGTTTTAAAGCTCTTCTTATTTACAGGGTCGTAAAATGTATAGATCAAGCTTGCTGTAGCTAGGGTTTATCATATTAACTATTTTGAGAAAAAGAAAGAAAATTTGTGTTTTTTTTCCAGTTTTCATTCTCTATTTTTTTCAAATCAGCTTGTGCGTACGAGAAGTTAAACACCGAAATTGTTCCCTAAAACTGAAGAAAAAAATGACTTTAAAGTGTTTTGTCTCCAAAACAGCTTATTATGCAGTGTTTACCCAAAATCTTCGTATACCTATCGAACTTTATTGCCTATACCTATTGTTTGTAAAATGAGCATGGATCCTTTCGGGATAGTACCTACCTATATACATAGTATGAATCACCTTGTATACTATTCTAAACGTGAAAGTGTGTTTATTTGTTTATTGGATTGTCCCTCTTTATAACAGCAACAGAGCAATGGCTTCATTGCCGGTAGGTGACAACAAGGATACCTTATATAGTAATACTACCGTGTAGTATTAGGTATATAGTCTTTGGTGACATGGGACGTTTTAGGTACTTACCAACTATAAAACCTAAGGTTTTTTTTATTCTATGTTAGGTTTTTCTAGAAATCAATCTGATTACACGAATTGTATCTTACATATTACGCCTAAGAAATCAAGCTTTCATAAAAACTTATTTATAACAAAACTAATCCAATCCAAACAAAGCGATATTAGACCCAATATTATACACAATTGCAATATTTGAGCCGAATTCTGTGTCTCACCGGCGCCCGTACGATCCAACGAAAACATTCCTTAATTAAATAAACCAGGTGGAGACCGTTACAAGGAAATCTAATATACCAGATAGGAATTCCTCTGTTTTATACAGGTGGAAACGCAGAACGTAAATAATGGAGCCTGGCTGATTCTTTCTTGGCCATCCTGTATCAGGTCGATGACGAGGTTGAGGTATAGTGACCTTGTAAAGGGCCTATAGCTTTCTGTGAAAGAATCAGTGTAGTGAAAGGATTAAAGTGCGCCTCTAAGAGGCTTCTTTCGTTTTAAATTCTTACTGGTGGTAGAATTATCCAAAATATATCACCCTATGTGCTAAATTAAAAACATTATTAAACGCAATATCTGTAAATAATATTATCAGAATAGATACTTAGATGACAAAGAAAACTTGAACATATTCAGTCCCAAGCTTTTTTAACCGACTTCAAAAAGGAGGTTCTAAAGTCGGCAGAATATATATATATATTTTTTTGTGTGTGTATGTTACTCAATATCTCCGCCAATGCTAAACCAATTTTGATAATTCTTTCGCTGGTGTATAGAGTATGATCTCGGGGTGGTCCCAATTTAATTTGATTCCTGAGGGATTGCTACTTGTCCCGTAAAACTTATAAAAACGCCATCATCTCTTGAAATCACCACTTACCGATTTTTTTTTTGTCGACTGTGTTATGGTTTGGTTATCCCCGCGACTCCGTTTGGTTTCTGCTATTTTTACATAAACTTTAAACATAGGGGTTGTGTGTCGGGAAACGCAAAGAGGTTGATAACAAAAAAAAGAGGTTGATATTAATCTTGTAAATATTCAGGAATTTGAAGTCGGTTTTTAGTAAAAAATGTCTTATTATTATTAGAGTTGGTTGGAGCATACTCTATACATTTTATTCTTAATATATACATAAAT
Organism: Anticlea derivata; assembly: GCA_947579855.1. Classification (NCBI taxonomy): domain Eukaryota; kingdom Metazoa; phylum Arthropoda; class Insecta; order Lepidoptera; family Geometridae; genus Anticlea; species Anticlea derivata. The sequence continues at coordinate 2,884,696 of OX388264.1, forward strand.
ACTGACGCGTATATGGTTATTTTACCAATAAATGAATTATTCTGATTAATCTGATTATTCTAAGGTACGATGTATTAGATTTTATTTTTATGAGACAACTCTCGGTAATGTTCCCATTAGGGTCCAGCCTGATTGTGATTGACATTACCAACAGTTTAAGTAAAATAAGTTTAAATTAATCCACCCTGTATAAATTCCCAGGTCTAAGTAAAAAAGGCCTCCATCAAATTGAACGACGGCTAAGGACGAATCAGGGAACTTCAAAGATAATTTGTTTTAGAGCGGAGTTTTTGTTTTGGCGATTTTAAGCGGTTCCTTTGTTTAGAAAAGTGTCTACCCGGCTGATTTATCACAATAGACATTTTTCAGAAAGCCTCTTTGTAACTTAATTCCTTTATTATTTAAATATTAGATAAGATAACAAGATATTTATTCATACAAACTGTATACAAGGTGATTAATAATATGTATGCTATTAAGAAAGAGGCTTATTTTACACCCAATTGGAAATAAAGTTTGTTCTACGACTTTTGGAAATTCGTAATTTTTCAAAGAAATAACTCTATTCAAAAATCAATTTATCCAGCTGTTTTACTATTCTTGATGTCGAATTTACCTACCCTACGTTCTATACGTACGTAATAATTCGTTCCAGAGAAGACAATAATACCATAAACAGCCGATTTGAATAAGTACAGAAAAAAAACTGACATAAAAAAACTCGAACGGCTATTTAACCCCAACGCCATACAGTCATATCGCGATTAAGTCCCAAAGCGATCTAGTCACATCCGCTGCCTAGTAAAATAGAGATGTAGTCGTAAAGCTACTAACCCATTCATACAGACATACCTCATTAATTAGTACCTTTAGCAAATATGCCATTTTAATATTACTCAAGAAAGAAAACTGTCTTTATTATTTTCTGCTACATTACAAAACGACATCCTCCATATTATTGTTACTGTCGTAAATAGGTCAGGTACCTATGTATTGAATTGAGCTACGACAATTATTCGCAATGCGTATATGAATGAGCTGACACATTGGCTCACAATTTATTTTCCTCAGCCACCGCTTGTAGTAAGTACCTATTGTACCAAATTTCATCAGCAATTGTACCGTTGAATAATATATTTCCCCGAGTCCAATTGTCGAGTCGAGTGGCTCAAAATTCTTTAATTCATTCCTTCCATTTTTGGAATAGGGAACAAAGTCACGCGAGATTCTTCGCGATAAAATATCTGTTCTTAGCAACGAATTTCTTTTTTCGTGTTAACGTTGAAATCTGAAGGATTTGTTGTATTGTTAGTATTGTTACGGAAATAATGATGATTGTTGGGAACAAGCGGTGGACGTGAATTTATTATGATCAAATGAGATCTGAGCTGAGTCGGGACCAATTTGGCTGCACCGACACAGAGCGAGACTGGCTGGCTCCTACTGGTTCGATACCTACCTATAGTTTTTGTTCTTTGTTAAATAATTTTGTTTTTTGATGTCCATTCTATGTTGTTGTCAAAGTAAAATAAACTTTTTCTATTCTATTTTAAATCATAAATGATCTTTCAAACTTTCAAGAATTGGCGTTGAATGTTTCTAGAGCATAGCTTTCGAACCGTTATTCCGATCTTGATGAAATTTAGTAGGTCAATAGGTTGTACTATCAATATGAGTAAAATTAGATAAGGGGTTGCTAAGTTAAAGGAGTCCCAAAAGGAACTGGGGTGTCATATGAAAGAGATTTTCAACAATCAATGATCATCAAAGCACCAACTTTTACCAGACAAAGTAGCACGCATTGCATTGTAAATACACTTTACCTACTTAATGAAAATAAATAGCACCGAGCGAAGATGAACTACACAAAATGCATTGTCGCAACAAAAATGCCTGCAAAACTCTGAAACACTGAAACCACACTCTAGTGAAGCGAGTGGGAGGCACTTACACCGTTAATACCTACCCGTTCGATCCGCGAACAAAACCGGTACTCGCCAACTCGCGTATCTGCGGTGGAGGGTAAACAGAGAGGTAAGTGCTTGTGCTACATTTTACTCGTAACTCCGCGGTCTTGGTCATGTGGGATACGTTAACACCGAAGTGTAAGCGCGGTGGTGAATTATGTATAGTCCACGCCACGTAAGTCTTTGTGCAATGGAATTTTGCCATTGTACTTTTAGTTCCGCTCCGTTACTCGGGCTCTACCAGTAGGTAGAGCCCGAGAAACAAAGATTCTCAAAGAGAAACTCGCTGTTCCCACTATTAGGCGCACATAAGTTCGTAAATCCTTTAAAGGGCAATGTGTAGGTAAGCTTCTATAACAAGGTTCCAAGAGATATGCTAGGAGTTTTACTTCGTGATAAGATCCGAAATGAGGAAATCCGTAGAAGAACCAAGGTCACCGACATAGCTGAATTAGCAAGTTGAAGTGGCAGTGGGTAGGCCATAAAGATCGCAAAACCAGCAATCGTTGGGAAGTAAAGGTTCCCGTGATGTAAATGGCGACCACAAACCCGGCGACGCAGTGTTGGAAGTCCCTCCACCCGATCGACCGACGATATTATGAAGATTGCGGAAAGTCGGTGGATGGGCAAGGCTCAAAACCGTTCGTCGTGGAACTCATTGGGGGAAGCCTAGCATTGGACTTCTACAGGCTGATGATGAAGAGATATGCTAAAGCTATAAATATTAAAATTTAAATTTTGTTATAAACTCTGTAAAAAATCTTATTACCTACTAAATATTTCATTTCATTTATTCATGCTCCATGTACATAGTCAGCTTAGATTGTATTTTTTAGCTTAAATTAGGTAAGTACATAGACCCTGTGAGGGCGCTGCAAATCTTGAAGTCATATTTAACAAAAAAATAGGTATACTTAAATTATAAATTATACCAAGCTTTGATTTCTTGCCTGTATCTTCTACAGGCTTGATCGCGAAGAGTAGGCTTAAATTTGACAGACGTTTTAAAATGATCCGTGCCATTTCAAGAGTAAAATGAATATCATACAGTAATTTTGTATGATTAATATTGAACACGTTTGACACGAACTTCCTCATAATTTTACAAGTCATTGTCATATCTGGTAAACGTTTATAGGTGGAACGTTATACCCAACATCAAGCCATAATTACTGGATAAGCCACGAATAAGAGCAGCGATAACAGCAGCTATTAATTGCTAGTAGATAGGTGGGTTCTCACATTACACAGCGGTCCCACAACCATCCACCCCGTCGTTATACATTTAACAAGCAACATAAGTATCGTTTTCTTAAATTCAAAGCACAAAGGTTCAAAACGGCAAAGCATAGATCGACTCAAAGTGTGGTAATAAGTGCCGAGTTTCACTTTGATCATTTTAAGGATGATAGAGAAGGGATTATTTCAAGTACCTAAGGAATTTTATCGATGAAAGAGAAATAAATGTGCCCATGCTAAATCAAATAGAAAAATTGTCTACTCGAATATTCTTTATTCGAAAAATAGTCTGATACAACTTTGTCTAATATTACTAAACCTACCTATTCAACTTTACCAACCTCCTTGTGAATAATAGTGTTCTGTGTTACCAACTTAACTTGAGGATAAAGTTTTCTTCTGTTGCAGACATAGGTAGTAAAGTGAGTTAAGGTGGTAAGTTTTCACGTGCTATGTAATTTATATACCTAATTGAAAAAATTGGCCCAGTTTGTGACTCGAATCTAACTATTCGTTAGCAGAAAAAAGCATTTTGTTAAGCACTTACATAACATCATTTTCTTGTGAACTTCTTCACTTTATTTCTATCGATAAGTTCGCAAGATAAATTATAACTTTCTCCTATTTTCGCAATAAATAGACTAAACTCTTGCAATTAGACGCTACTTTTACAACCAAAAAGTATTTTGTTTTCAAAACAACTCCGTATCCGAATTACTAAACTTGACAAATCAGTTCGAATAGCGGGCATGCCGATAGATGTATGAAATATTTGTAATGTAGACAGACTTTTTGAGTAAAATTGAGTTTTCATTGAACTGATTGGGAACCTATCGAGTAGCGAATCTGCCGAATGACGAATCTGTCCAATCCAGAATCTGTCCAATACAGAACAAAAGTTCAGTGCACATTTGCTTGCTTGTCGTGTGACTGATTCTTTCTTGGTCTATGACCAGATCGAGGTATGGTGGCCCTTTTCAGGACCTATGACCGTCGGTGAAAGAATCAGTGTAGTGAAAGGATTAAAGTGCGCCTCTTAGATGCTCCTTTCGTGTACACTTAGGTATATGCTTCCATAGTTACTCGTATAGGAACAACTACTGCCCAAGAAAAAGTGGCTCCAGTGACCAAAACCGGTAACAAATCAATACAAACAGTTAACATAGTGATGGTTGATTAAGTAACGCCGCACCAGGCATGCGGATAATTAATTAGAGCTGGGGACGTGGCTCGGGTGGACGCTGGTCGCCGCAAATTGCCTAATTTATCGGCCCGCTTGGCTCTCATCCCGGGATCGACTTGAGATCGACTGTTGGGGGAAAATTCGATGTACATTTTGGCGGAGCATTCCTTTGGAAAATGAGCTATATATAGAGCTCGGTGTCGAAATTAAACACGATTTTCTATGATAACCGCTGTAACTTTTAGACTTTGTTCGGTGTCTATCCAATGTCCAATGTCTGTTTCTGAGCATGATGCACGCATGATACTCAAAGATATGTTATAGAATACCCCAACACTAACCCTTAGGTACACCCTCCTGTCTTCTAAACCAACTGGTAACACGTAAAATCTTGTGGAAGTTGCAATGTAAGGTATTTTTTACTGTACCTCTATAGTATACATAATTCATAATAAAAATTCCCTGGATCAACATATGTATATTGGCTGTTATGAATATAAACCTTATTATAAACTTTATAAAGACTGTATATAGCACTTAAATTTTTTAAATCAGAAATCGCTTGGATTGATTTGTTATTGGTAAATCACTACTACAAAAGTCTTTCTTTGGCTTTTATAGCACAATTGTTTGGCTCTTCAAGCAACATATTATGTATAAAAGCTGTTAAAAATTTAGTTTATAAATCATTGTATATCATCATCATCATTTCAGCCGTACGACGTCCACTGCTGAACATAGCCTCCCCCACAGACAGAGCGAATTCCTTATCATGTAGGGGGATTTGCCCATACTCACCACGCTGGGCATACGGGTTGGTGAGCGCAGTTAGAGCTCTCGTTGTTAAAATAGGAGACGCTGCTGCCCATCCCCTAGCTTTTTTCCCTTAGTCGCCTCTTACGACATCCGCGGATAGGTAGATATGGAGGGGCCTATTCTTCAGCCGGGGCCACCACGGCCAATTATTGGCCATTGTATATAGCACTAATTAATTTTAAATCAGAAATCGTGGGAATGATTTGTTATTGGTAAATTGTTCATAAAGCGTATAACAGAAATAGGAGATGACCTAAGTAATATAAATGTATAAATTATAATATAAACCAACCTTGTAAACAAAGCATTCCCAAGATGCATCACTGTAAGAATTCCAAAGTCTCTGATTCATGTCAGAGGAGTTAACTTGAACCATTCCTAATATTACGAAAGGAACATAAAAAAATAAAATAAAAATAAGGCCGCGGCGGTGAAGTAACTTTTTAAATATTTGAAGCCCTTGATTTCCTGTTAAAACAAATTATAAATTTGTTCCCAGATTGTACTTCCCGCACTTCCCATTTCGTTTGATGTTTTTTCTTTTAAAGTTTCAATCGAGGGCAGCCATTGTCGTGGTCGATGAGGCTTATTTGTTTGTAAACTCCAATCAATCAGGAAAACGTTGCTTTGGTTAAATTTAAGAAACAATCTGCAAGGCGGGAAGAAACGTTGTGGTGCTTTGTACAAAATAAGAGTTACGTAGAGATCTTTTAGTCAAATGCACGCCCCTCTACTAAATGTAACTATTTTAATCTGTGAAATGAAATATTTATTAAAACTCTTCTTTTTGAAGGAGGCAGGGCAAAGCGAGATTTTCTCGCTCTAAATTGGAGCAGCCCGCCTTGGAGGTACCTCCGCCTTACAGAAGATCATAAATAACATTATTTGTTTCAAATAGTGTTGTGTTCCTGCGGTGATTAAGGTTGCCAGAGCTCTTTAGGGAGGGAGGGGTTCGGCAGGCAACGCATTAGCAATGCCCTAGGTGTTGTTGATGTCAATAGGCGACGGTAACCACTTACCATCAGGAGGGCCGTAAGGATGTTTGCCTCCGCATAACATAAAAAAAAACGTGTAGTGATTTTACTGTAAACTCAGACTCGTCAGACATTGACCAGGTTGCGAGTATTGCATCTTTTATACATGTTTTGAATGCGTGGGTAAAGTTTTTTTTTTTTATATTCCGGACATATCACACACTGTCAACTGATCCCAAACTAGGCATAGCCTGTACTATGGGTACCAGAGACTGATATACACAATATATATATATATTTAACACCCAGACAAAGAACAAACATGACATGTGTGTTAGTCACAAATGTTTGTCCGGTGCGGGAATCGAACCCGCTACCTCTAGCGCAGAAGGCAGAGTTACTATCAACTGAGCTATGAGGCGTCAGATGATTCAACTAGGTAGGTCCAACTTCGACAAAGAGGTCAACCGACGAATCCAACTCGGATGGGCAGCGTTTGGGAAACTTCGTCATATCTTCTCGTCGCAGATACCGCAGAGCCTCAAGACGAAAGTCTACAATCAGTGCGTGTTGCCAGTGATGACTTATGGCACTGAAACTTGGTCGTTAACTATAGGCCTCATATACAAGCTCAAAATCGCGCAACGGGCTATGGAGAGAGCTATGCTTGGAGTTTCACTACGTGATAAGATCCGAAATGAGGAAATCCGTAGGAGAACGAAGGTCACCGACATAGCTCTCAGAATTAGCAAGTTGAAGTGGCAGTGGGCAGGCCATATAGCTCGCAGAACCGACAACCGTTGGGGAGTAAAGGTTCTCGAATGGCGACCACGAACCGGGCGACGCAGTGTTGGAAGGCCCCCCACCCGATGGACCGACGACATTGTGAAGGTTGCGGGAAGTCGGTGGATGGAGAAGGCTCAGGACCGTTCGTCATGGAACTCTTTGGGGGAGGCCTATGTCCAGCAGTGGACTTCTACAGGCTGATGATGATGATGATGATGAGCTATGAGGCCAGTCAGAAGACACATTGGTTAGACAGTGAAATAAAAAAATTCTGATCTGATTGTGCGCTTGCAATATTTTGTACTGCGCCATTGCAGCTTATGCTGTTCCGCCAAACATTTGTCATCTATTGCCGTCCGTACCAATACAATACATTGGGTCTCAAATTCCTATCGTATATTACCAAGAAACTGTTGGTCTTACACAAATGTAATTAATTATACGTCGTGCCACGTGTGTCGGGTCACCAATTTTCTTATTTATTGGCTCGTATTGCCCTCAATTAGTGGGCTCTGTTATTAGATCTGTACTAGACTGAGACAAATGGGTCGTATTTCAATAGTCGTTGGAAGCATGGTTCAAACTAAGGTGACACTATTTGACTAATTATTTGACAATTTTTATTGATTTAATAATGTTTATGTTTAAAAATGAAGCTTCAGTTTCAGTATTCATTTATTCATTGAAATCGCATGGATTCAAGTTAGTTTATTTTAAGTAAGTTTTACATCTTTCTAAGTAATCGAGCATATTCAATCGTAAGCGCAATCGTTAATTTAGATAAAAATAAAAACCATTTAAGTACCTACTGTTCTTTTGGATTTAAATTTAAACATCACGCCAACCAAGTGAACCTACAACCGATCCCCTTAAATTTCCCCCACATAATCACACTTGCCGTTACTTACAAAGTGTAGGTACAGTAATCCCGTGATTGATGCGCTCGATATAAATTAATGAGTCCTCTAAGGTCAGCCCTCGCGTCGATACAAATAGCGACGATTCATCTTGGGAGCTATTCAACGGCGTACGTGTAATCAGTCTTTCGAAAAGTGTTTGTTGCTTTACTTAGGATTAAGTTTCGTTACAGTGTATCCTTAATTCTTACTTACAGAAGGTTGTAAGATCTTCGGTTATAAGTTGGTACTGTAACTTAGTTGGTAAAAGAATATCTGTATTTAGGTTATGGTTGAGGGTTCAAATCACGTCTGAGTTGTTTTTTTTTGGATGTCAGAAAAAAAACAGTTAATACGACAGAAGTTGGAGTTCTTGGCCGAAGTTTTTAAAGCAGCATACACTAAAAGCTAATTTAAGGTGAGGGTTAAATTGTTTTATGATTTTTGAATTGTTTTTTCTCAATAACCGCAAAACGCACAGTTTTGATTTTTATGATAAAAATAACTTGAGCATTTTATTAACCTAAATCCAAGACAGAAACGCGATTGGTAAAACTTTTCTCGATAGATTTAATTTTTAAAGGTCCTCTGCAACAGTTTTTTCGAAAATACTCTAAGACTATCTAACAAAAATAACTTTTTTTTAAATATTGTGTTAGACAATAACACAATAAGTACCTAAATCCAAGACACTTTTAAAAAAAATACATAGTTTTTAAGATAATCGATATTTTCTTATATGTCGCTTACGTCGATTACTTTCGAGCGCCCTCTAACGCTTGCTATCTCTTTCCGCATTCAATTATAGTACATAGCGCTGTCACTTTCTTCACTCCGCCCACTTGACATTTTATTTTGATTTCTGTAGCGCCTTAATAGGCACAAACCTAAAAACCAGCTGACTCATAAGTACACAATAACCGCAAAATTACAGCGATTTTCTCAAATAAGGCACTAATACTCGTATATATGGACAATTGGACAGCCTGTGGGAATTACTTAGATCTTAAACAGCTAAGTTTCACGCTAATTGGAGCAGCGCTAATAGGGCTGGCAGGCTAGCCCAGCGTTTCAAATGTTATGGATAGACAAACAGATTTTTTGGAGAGAGAGGCCCCCAAAATTCAGATCCGCCGATTAATCCGATTATCCGCATGCTCCATCTTACTTGCAAAAGTGAGAAGTTGGTCAAACGGCTAAACACCAATAAAAAAAAAAAAATTGTAGTAGTATTCGCTCAAACAATAGTTACCAAGATCTTCGCTCGCTCGATCGATAAACGCCCTGTAAATGAAGTAGCAATGCAATCGTCGAACGTATAAGCTAATAAATGATCGTTCTCTGCGTAATGGGTTCGACTTAAACCAGGTATTCGGGCTAATGGACTCGCCTGATACCAAGTCAGTGTTTACCTACTGATTTAATTAGGATTAATAACCTACACATTCTATTCGAGGCTTGCCCTTTTAAAGATTAATCTTTTTTTAACGCAATTCGAAGTGCTCCGTTTCCGAAGAGGATAACAGGAAACATTATATTCTTTATTTGTCCGAAAGCTGAACTGCAGTTCGATTACCTTTTCAAAAATCAAAATATGATTATTTCAATCAAATAACAAGTTACGTCTTAGAAACTGTGAAGCTACGGCTTTACCTGAATGTCCTGATAGTTAATCGCCCTTTGCATAGAACTTTGGTTCCGCAGCGGGTGCTGATCATAAATGAAAACGAAAATAGGTACACTTTCTATTCGAGGCTTCAATTATGTTCCCTTTTATGACGAAACTTTTATTCTGTTCCTTTTAGGATAAATGTTTTTTTTTTGAACGCAATTCTAAGGGTCTAACCCTGATTTTGCAGCGAATACGGAAAGATAATTTTACAGTCGGTATATCAAAGTCGTTGTTTTGTGTTCATCCGTCTTGTATCTTCCTATACCTTGCATAAAAATGATAACCGTCCTTCGAGACCCATTTTAATTAAGTCGTCACAATTGCTCATTCGATTCACTTTCCATGTTTTTGGGTTTGCATAATGTGGCAATTAACTGATCTATGACTTCAAGCTTAAACAAAACAATAAAGAAACAACCAGTATAGATTACAAAACCATGCAAATTCTCTTTCCTCCTAAATAAATTAGAAATCTACTTCTCCAAACTACGTTTAGTTTCAACGTTCCAAGAATATGAATAATGGAATATATATATGCAGTCCACATCCACTCGCCAGCTGATTTCTGATTAGTTACAGCTCCAATCGTCCGGTCGTGTCGCTCCGGCCGGCGACGTCGACGCCAACGCTGACCAATTTCCGCTGCGCGCTCCAGCCGAACGGGCTAATACTATGGCGAGGGACTGATAACCATACGAATATATGAGGGTAGAATAGCTTGGAATATTTTTTACAACCAGAATATCATCATCAGCCTATAGAAGTCCATTGCTGGACATAAGTCTCTCTCAAATAACTCTGTGACGAACTGTCTGGAGCCTTTTCCATCCACCGACTTCCCGAAACTTTAACATTGCCGTCGGCCCATCAAGGACTTCAACTGCGTCGCCCGGATCGTGGTCGCCATTCGAAATCCTTTACACACCTTTACGTCAATAGCGATTCTATGAGAAGTATAATACAAAATCGATCTCAAATAACAAATATTAGGATCACGTTGTTATTTCCCACGCCAAATTAAATGCTTCTTTGTTATACGATCTTTGATTATAGATGAATCAGAGTTTATGGGATTTCAGTAAAACACCAAAAGTAATGCTTCTACCATTCCATCTTGCTCTACTCTCCGCCTAGATCTCACACTAGGAGCCATTTTTGAAATGGGCCGATCCGGATCATTGTCCGTAGACTTTACGGGTAGAATTTATCTTGTGAATCTGTTCCCCATTGAACGTCAAAGGGCCATTGTGTCTATCTGATTACTGCAGGTAATAGATGTGAGATCGGCGTATTCATTGTGCTCGGTTTAATGTTGGAAATACTGCTCTGGTGCATATATAGCAAAAAAATAATGAGTTATGTAGATATATGGGTGTTACGTACGTAACTGGTACATGATTGTAAGTTATCAAACGAATAGTAAAATAGGCGTGGGTGTGTTACCTTTTCGAAGCCTTTACTTTTACGGTTTAGTCGGAAAAATAATTCATTCGTTTCGATGTCCACAAAATTATAATTTGTTATTTTCTCATCACAACTTATTTTTACGCCTTCATTCGTTTGCCAAAAATAAAATATCAGCATATTATATGCTTTTTAATAAGCTAAAGAAAGCTAGTCTTTTATTTTCTCCAAGGCAACAAAGAATAAAGGCCTTGGGGAACAAGAAACATGTAAAATTATCTAAACAATTCCCCCGTATGTAGTCTCCGCAGCACCCTTCAGAAACTGAGTGGCTCGAAATAGCCTAACGCGCGGTTCGGGCAAAGCCGATTCAATTTTCCTCTGAGATAGTGGATGTGCCGATATAGCCTACGTTAACTCACATTAAAACTATGGGAATTGAGAACCAGTAATTCAATTTCAAACTTTAATAATAAATCAAAGTTACCTTTACCAACACATTGATATTGTTTTGGAATATTAGCCATTTCAATCCGCTATGGAACTTATATTAATACAGGGCTATTTTTTGAATGCGCAAACCCTAAAACAATTTTATTCAGAATCCAAACTCCGTAGGATCCGTATTAACCTAACTTTTAAAAATGGTAAAATTAAAACTTAAGTATCATATCAATAAGTATTATAAAATGCCTGTATACGCTGAATCGCTATTAAGTCGATTAGTTATTCTTGTAACTAAATTGTGTGCTTATAATTTGAGTTACTGTTTCTTTTTCAGTACTGTGTCGAATCTGAACGACCTGTGAAACAGGTTATATTGTCCCTTTTGGAGATTGAAGGCGCACTTTCTTTAGATGCCAGGAATTAAACCTTAGAGCCTAGTCAAGAGAGGATTTAGGGTGTGTAGTAGATTGTCTATATAGTTATTGCTACTATGGGATAAACAATAGAGAGATTTCGTATAAGATTACTTTGCTTCATATGGAGTTTGTAAGAGATACCTAGGCTAGTTCGTATGAAACAGGCATTTACATGAATATAAAATTTTTAACTCGATACCAATTACTTTACACTAGCTCTCAGAATTAGCAAGTTGAAGTGGCAGTGAGCAGGCCATATAGCTAGCAGAACCGACAACCGTTGGGGAATCAAGGTTCTCGAATGGTAACCACGAACCGGGCGACGCAGTGTTGGAAGGGTCCACGGCATTGTGAAAGTTCGGAAATTCGGCGGATGGAGAAGGCTCATGACTGTTAGTCATGTAATTCTTTGAGGGGGCCTATGTCCAGCAGTGGACTTTTATAGGCGGATGATGATGACTAATAACTTTGCATAAATGTAAAAGTGTCTACAGCTGTGCCTACGATTGCCTAACATAAACTAGAACATAATATTATTGCGTCATAAAAGTAGAGTAAGAGTAAAAGTAGTAATAAGAAGACCTACTTGCAACAGTAAAAATAGTTACTAGATTAAATTTATGGATTAAAATCTGGCTAAGCTAATTTTGAGTTTGACTTTTAGGGCTTGCGATATCGTTGAGCTATTATAAAGCACACCCCAAATGTCAAACTCAAGAGTGACTTTATTCAGTAGAGGCAAGGATCATTTTGAAACGAATTTCATATCATATATCAAAGACATATCGCACGCCGTTTGAACAAAACTCAATAGTTGACAGGTCAATAACCCTTCAGTGTAATTATGCAATGATTAACCACAGTTCCGCTTAATTACAAGTCTCAGAGTGCTGCGGCTTGTAAGGCCCAATACCCGACCACTAATAAAGCGAAGTGTTAACTGCTACACAGCTGCAAATCTCTGCAATACTGGTTTTCCTCAACAAGCACTCGCTTTACGATCAAAAAATAGTGGATAAACGTTGTACGCTTTGGTCAAACTTTAGATGGGATGACGACGTGTGAAATTTTGGCATCTACCTACGTATAAAAGCGGCTAGTGCCCCAAACACGAATAATCCACGACAGCGTTGTGGCGTTAGATGGTGGTAAAATGGCGCGCGATATGCCTTTCGAAATTATTTTCAAAATTATCGTTTCGTCTACTTGGGCTCGTATTCAGAGACACGACTCAAGCATAGATTTAATCACAGATCAGATGAACTCTATTTAAGTATTGAATCTCTTCTCAAACATAACTTTTATTCAAGAACGGTACTTAAACTACTCTCCGCTGAATCGAGTCTCAAATCTGTACTCAAAGGTTCTCGTTTACATTTTGATTTATTTATAATTTTCGATCCGTTTTACGCAGATGTTCAAACAGCCAGGGTGGAAATAGAACAGAACTATAAACTGAAGTATAAATATGCATCTAAGTACGTGTAACGGAACGAAAAGGTCAATTGATTAATATCTAATCAAATCTAAACTCAAGCACCGATTTCGTCTGATTGACGTTTCAGAATAAGCATTTACTCAGGTGAACTGTGATCATTAAATCTATACATAAGTACTGTTCAAGAATTAGAATCTCGACTCAAATCGAGATTTAAGTACAGATCAATGCTTGAGTCTTGTCTCTGAATACGAGCCTTATTAAGATCAGTTTTGAGTTTGAAATTTGGCGTTTGAAAGCGGGCGTAAGGATCATTTTGAAATAAATTTCAATTGAAGTAAATATCGCACGCCTCGCTGCTTAAAAATGGCCTGAAGCTTACGATACGATAGGAAATGGCAAATTACTTTTTAGCTAATCACTATTAAAAGTTTTGAAGCATCGCCGATGGCATTGGCTATTACTTTTTATTTACTTTATACGGCTATTGTGTCACTGCGGCCACAACTGGCCTATTGTGATCGCCACTTTATTTGTGGAGCCCCTTTGGGCTTTGGCATGGCATTGGCTAATGACTTTTACTATCGTATCGTAAGCGTAACGCTATCATGAATAATTCGTGCTTGGGGCACTGAGCCTATTCGTGTTTCACTGGGCACGCAAGCAGACGTCTTTAACACTCGCTAATCCAAAGCGGGCTTTTCTCTTTGCAAAAATAGTATTTGTGTGGAAAGTAAAGCAACAGTTAGGGACATTATTTTTTTTAATATAATTATACGAAAATTTCAAACAATTCAGTTTTGAAAATTCCTTCCAAAAACTAAACTCCCTCCTTCTTACTCTTATTAATTTTGCGGCGGATCCTCTCCGTGTAAGCTGCCACAATGTTCGCCAGAAGAGGAAGAGAAGAAGACTTCTCGTCATCCTTCACGCCGACGTCGGCGCAGAGTTCTGACCGCCTCTTCTTGTCTTTTGGCATCGCAGCCTCGGAGGACATCACGGAGGCTGTGTACAGATAGCCGCTCCATTCCAAGTATTCTCTTATCTGTAGGTAATGACGAACGAGAAAATCAGCTGAGAATCGTAACGGGCTCCTAATTATTATACCAACCTACCTCCAATCTTCAAAAAAAAAAATCAAAAAATCAAAATATGTATATTTGTGGAACAATAAACAGTAGTATAATAACAAATGTAAACGATGGTATCTGCAGAAGTATAAAAACTGTGTCGCAGACACCAACGCCCGCCTCCGATACAGAGATTAGGAGTTCCAGCAACAATGGAGATAAAGAACGTTCTTATTACTAGGTATACTATGCTAAGAAATGTAATGTAAGGAATATAGAGAGGGTATGCGTGTGTGTATGTGTGTGTGAGTGTGTGTTTGTGTTTGTGTGCGTATGGGTGTGTGTGTGTGTGTGTTTGTGTGTGTGTATGGGAGTGTGTTTGAGTGTGTGTTGGTGTGTGCGAGTGTTTGAGTGCGTGTGTGTGTGTAAAGTTTACGGGTGGGATTATTTCGCAACCTTAAGGAGATGCTCAGTTTCTTCATAAGATAAGGATTTAAGCCATTCAAGGCATTTCAATTTGCATTCATAGTAATTTAAGGGGTAAATGTTGATTTGCTTATTGACTTTGTTGTACAAGGTAGAGCTAATAAGAAAGTAATGGCGACTCGCAACTGCCGTTCGCCGCGGTTCTATATTACATATTTTTTCTGATCTGCGCTTTGAATGTCTTAGGTTAGGATCATAATCTAATTGTGAATGTTTTAGGAGAATGGTTTTCAAAATAAATAATTGTCTAACTGTGGGAACTTGGCAGAGTGAGTAAAGGTTAGTTGTAGGGAACCAGATGGGCTTTAAGGTCATCACTTTGAGAACAGCCCTTTGGGCCCGTTCCAGCCTTAACATTGTAGTTTTAACCACACAGCCCCACGAGGTAATGCAATACGATATGATGGACTGAGCTAGAGCATAATATATCGTCTTTAGAGATTCAACGTCTAAGACCGACCTCAGGTTTTTAAAAACAAAAATTAACTTTCTAATACGTGAGACTGTAAAATCTATTTGTTGTCTCCAAGAAAAAGTGGTATCTAAAATAACACCGAGGTATTTTAGATGATCTGCTCTTTCAATATTCAGGCAACTGCATGAGACTGAGACAGCATCTTCTGGGCAGGTGTGAGCAAAGACAGAAAAAGTTGATAATGGTTGAGTAGAGAGGTTAGGAGTAAATGGGATGAATTTTGTTTTTAAAACGTTGAGAGTAAGGAGATTTGAGCTTAACCATTTCATTACAGTTCGCAATGCATATTCGGAGTAAACACGAACTTCCTGCCAGCTACGACCATGAATTAAAAGAGCCGTGTCGTCTGCGTATGTTATAATTTTACAGTTTGGGAGGCTTAAATTACAAAGTTGATTTATGTAAATCAGGAATAGGGTAGGCCCGAGGACGCTACCTTGAGGAACACCAAAACAAACGTGCTCTTCTCCACTTTTAAATTCATCTATCATGACATATTGGGTGCGATTTACAAGGTAGCTATGAAACATATTCAAAGCAACACCTCTTATGCCTATGTGTTCCAACTTGTTTATGAGAATAGGGACCGAAACAGTATCAAAGGCCTTAGATAGGTCCAAGAAAATACCGATACTTTTAGATTTTTTATCAAGGTTTTTCACAACAATGTCTGTCAGCATCAGCACAGCATCTTCAGTAGACCTTCCGTTCCTAAAGCCGTATTGATTTGGTGACAGTATACTGTTTTCGTTGATGTAATTCATTAGTCTCTTGTTAAGAACCTTTTCAAAGACTTTAGAAAATGTGGTTAATACCGAAATAGGTCTGTAGTTAGTGACATTCTCTCGGTCTCCGCTCTTGTAAATAGGATGCACCACCGCTTTCTTAAAGGCAGTTGGAAAAACGCCCGAAGAAATGGCGGCGTTAAAAACGTGATTTAATATGGGGATTAGTGAGTTTCTTGCGGCTTTTATCACCGAAGAAGAGATGCCATCCCAGCCGACAGCACATTTGTCCTTAAGATTAATGATGATATTTTCAATCTCTATGTTGTCTACACTAAAAAGGACCATCGAGTTAAGGGTGGATTGACTGGTTTCAGGAATGGAGGAATCAGGGCTTTCGAATGAGTTTGAGCTGGCGTTGGCGTTGGCTTGTATAGCTGATGCAAGGTTTTTTCCTACGTTTGCAAAATATGAGTTTACTGAGTCTAAGGATGTTTGAGGGTGGTCATGTAGCTTCAAAAGGTTGGACGAACTAGATTTCTTCTTCTGAAGGTTAGCAATTTGCTTGATTAGGTTCCAAGTTGATTTCGGGTTTTTCTTGGCCTTCTGAATTTCTGCTATATGGTATTCACGTTTAACTTTTTTTAAAAGATTGTTACAGTATGTACGGTAACGAAAATAAATTATTTTGTGAGTCTCGTTTTCTGGATTTCTTTTAAATTTCCGATACAACTTATCTCTATGACGCACACATTTCAGAAGACCAGGAGTGATCCATGGCTTTATAATGCGTTTTCTGCTTGGAATGGGTATGTCTTGAGTGTGTTTCATTATTACTGAGGAAACTATATTAACCAAGTCATTAGCAGCTGTATCGGGATCACTAGACAAAAGAACAGACGAAAAGTCTGTATTTTGCAGATCACTTGCAATTTTGGCGATGTTGATACGTCGGGAGCGATGCCCAGTTTCATCAACCTTTTTTTTGACATTGCAGATTAACAGAAGCGGTGAATGATCGGTAATCGGAGTATCAAGGATAAAAGTTGATGCAAAGTTAGAGGTCCGTATTATAATGTGGTCTATACAATTATTTTCTCTTGTAGGGTATGTATGAGCAGGTAGCATAGCATGGGATGCAAGAAGTTCTAAATATTCGTCGGTTATAAGTGTAGAGTCATTTTTACTAGGCAAGAGGTTAATGTTTATGTCTCCAACGATTACAGCCATTCTGTAGGTTTTTAGTGTAGTTAGAGTATTGTTAAGACTTTGGAAAAAAGGTGAAAGATTTTTATATGATGGAGATCGGTACAATGCTATGATTGCCGTATCGTTGGAAAATTTCAAAGTAATGCAATTTGCATCATTAAAGTTAGGTATTTCAACAGAGCATTCAAGATGTCTTCTGACATATGCCACAACACCATCGTTTTGGTTTCTGAATGTTGATTGGTAGTGAACGAAGTCTTGAAGTTCAGGGATGAAGGGACATTTTTTCAGCCAACACTCCGAAAGAACGATCACGTCCAGACTAACTTTTATTCTTTGGATTAAGATAAGCAGATGGTCAAAATTGCAGTTAATGCTCCTAATATTGACGTGTAATATTTTCAAACCAACGTTATTGACACTTTCATTTTGGAAAACATCTTCTGGAGAGCAGAGTAGCGCTTCCGATACAGAAATCTGTTCAATGTCAGAATTTACATGGTTTATATCATCCATAGTGAGGGTAATAAATTAACACGGGAATCTTGTACCTTAGTATCAGTTTTACAAGACAGTAATAAGTAATAAAGTGTGATTGTTGGTTCTTTGTTACTAGACAAAAGAATTCACAGAAGCCGAATAACATTTTAACTGAGTTTGAAGATCTGTGAGGTTGCTTGACGTGAGTGTTTGAGAGTGTGTGATTAAATGTGTGTGTATGTGAATATAATGGTGTACAGTATGAGCTACAAGTAATAAAATATGTTTTATATTTAACAAAAATAAAAGGGGCAATAAAGAGAACACATTTTGTGAAATCCAGAAGAGTGATCCTAGCCATAAAAACTAGTCACTTGGGGCCTCTTGCTTTTTCTAGATCAGATTCGGCCAGTACCTTGATTAGTGGGCCATTCTCCCTTTTTCTTAGGAAAATCTTCCCATGAGACACCCAGCAGAATTTAAAATCATTCTCCTTTGCCGTTTCTCTGGCCAGATAGAATAACTTCTTCATCTTGGCGGAGAGATTCTCCGATATGAAGATTGGTCTTGCGGGTCCACTAAAATGCAAGTGTTCAGTAGATAATTTCGATTGGCCTCTGTTGAATTGGCGATACATAGAAATTACTTTTTCTTTCTGTAGGGCACTCGTCAGATCCACAATTACTGTCCTGTTGGCCGGGTCTTTAGTCTGAATTCTAAAGATATCTTTGACATCGCTAGGCTGTACAGGGACATTCAGAACCTTACTGGTCTTCAAAAAGGTATCTACAAGGGAGGATTTCGTCTCCGAGGATGACACAGGTATATTACGTATCTCAAGGCAGGTAGATCTAGAGCTGCGCTCGATACTGTCGAGTCTATCTTCCAACGATTTAATGTACTGGATGTCTGACTTCCGCCCCACTTCCAAATTCTCCACTCTCGCCTGAAGTGAGTCGCACTTTTCTGCCAAAAAATCGACGGTGGCTCGTATGTCCTCAACGGCAGAGCATATTTTATCGCTTCTTAATTCTTGCTCGGCCCTAAAATCTTTAAACATTTGTTTCATTTCCGCCATGAAACTTAGGAGCTCGTCATTTGTACATTCAGATCGCTTACGTTTACGGAATGTGACTTTCGGGTTTTCTAAGAGGTTTGGTTCTGAGGAGCTGCTGTGTATTTGCATTGCGGTTGAGACACTCAATGACTCTAGTTGTGTTGGTGCCGGGCTAGACGAAGAACGCGCAAGCGCGGGAACAGGCGGCAGCGCAAGCGCATTTGCGGGGGGCGCGGGTGAAGACGTCGGTGGTGAACGACTAAGCAGCATGTTGGGTTGATGTAACTAAGATACCAGGGTAGCAGCAATGCAAAGAAGTCGTTCAAGTAAGAGACAATAGTGCGGCAAGTGCGTAACACCGTGCGGTTCAGTTTAATGTGGTCACTAGCTGTGGTCCTGTAGCAGAGTGCACGATGTCCAATATAAGCGGGTCTCTGCCAGGTGGATGCTTGTAAAGTAGTTACGTCTTTTTCTGGCACATGCAGTTGCTAATAGGCGGCTCGCTTTATGTCTGGGGTTGTATGCGTGACTAGACGTTTGAACAATGATGGATCACTCACATGTGTGCGCGTAGGATCTATGTGTGCGTTGTCACGTCGTGTAGTCGCGTCGCCGTCTTTATTTCCTTGCAGAGTTTTGTGTGTATGTGTAGACACTAGCGATGACTCCTTCTTATTTATGTTCTCCTAATTTTTTGATTTCTATTTTTGTGATAAATTAATTTGGAAAAATAAAGAAATAACTAACGACGGTTATGGACACGCGTCTGCGCAGGTCAGAGGTCCGGAGGGAAGGGGACTTCGTCCCTTATTATTGAGGATCTTCGACTTTCCCATCTCCTCTTTCGCAAAGTCCTATCATCATTATCATTTCTGCCGTAGGAAATTCACTGCTCCATTGATTTCTAAGCAACGATAATGTTTTCAAATTATTTACTTTGGCTTTACGGAAGGCCTTATGCAAAGGCTTTTTTTATTTTTTATTTATACAACTGAGGTGGCAAACAAGCATACGGCCCACCTGTTGGTAAGCGGTTACCGTAGCCTATGAGTGATTGCAATACCAGAGGCATCACGCACGCGTTGCCGACCCCGAACCCACCCCTAAAGAGCTCTGCCAACCTTGCTCATAGCAGGAACACAACACTATTTGAAACAAATAATGTAATTTGGCTGCGATCTTCTGTAAGGTGGAGGTACCTCCCAGGCGGGCTGCTCCAATTCAGAACGAGAAAATCTCGCTGTGCCCTACCTCCTCCTAGTCGCCCCCTGATTTTCATCAGACCAATCCATGCTGCGTCGATCACAGTGCAACGCAGTGTGATAATGCGAGTGTCATTTCCTAATATGGAGCGGACAAACATAAATGTGTACCTAGGTTATATGAACAGCTCTTGGCTAACATATTATAATCTGCCTTCTCTAAGAATATTGCTCGGTTTGTATCAGTTACTTCGGATTATATCCTTACCAGTTCATTGACCAGAAGCACTTCATCCGCGGGGCGCGGTGGTGTAGACATCCTGTCGCCGGCCGCCGCTTGCCGGTCCCGCAAAAGTTCCGTTACTTGCGCCCGCATCTGAAAAAGCTGCGTCTAAAGTTTGAAAGTTCCAGAAAGGTGTTTGGATGTGGGTTAAAGTTTAGGATCATATTTCAACGTAGGAGTTTCGTGCAGAGTGCTAAGCGTAGGTATTACTGCAAAATTGATGGTAATTCCGTCTAAGGTAACATGAGATAGGATCAAACGTCTCAAGGTGACTGATAGATTGAGGTTTGATTAAATCTAGATTGTTGAATCTACCTAGATTAGGATACCTTCTTACTACAGAATACCATTTATCGGAATTACATTACGGCACGCAATGCTGCCTCTCTTGGTGGTATTATTAACTTTACCAAGAGGAGCCAGGCTGTCAATCTAATAATAATAATAAATAATAAATATTCCGGTCATATCACACACGGTCAACTGATCCCAAACTAGGCATAGCCTGTACTATGGGTACCAGAGACTGATACACATAATAGATATATATTCAACACCCAGACACAGAACAAACATCTGTGTTAGTCACAAATGTTGGTCTAGTGCGGGAATCGAACCCACGACCTCTAGCGCAGAAGGCAGAGTTACTACCAACTGATGAGGCCTGTCAATTGTCAATGTCAATAAAATCCATTTAATATAATGAGTATTAAAGATAAAACTGCAGACAGGCAGCAAGCCTGAAATTAATCCTACTATCCTACTAATATTATAAATGCGAAAGTTTGTGAGGATGTTTGGATGTTAGATATTTGGATGTTTGTGGTTCAATCACATCCAAACGGCCCAATGGATTTGGATGAAATTTGGCAGAGAGATAGATTATAGTCTATGTAGGTACCACGCGAGCAAAGCCGCGGGCGGATGCTAGTAGATCATATTTTAAGCAAAGTTTGATCAATAAATAGATTTGAACTAAAATAATACTCAATCGTGAATAATGAATGATCAAATACTTATATATTCTGTCTTTGTATTATATGTTATAGGGAAGTAAAGGCAATTTTATTTTATTTTATTTCTCAATCACGAACCTCCGCAGTTAGTTTATTTAAGTATCCATTCTTCTTCAGCAGATCTTTTATAGCGTGGAGAAGTTCCTTTTCTGATATGGCTTTTGTATCATTCATTTTAGTCACGGAATATTTTAGCGCAGAGATATGTATTTTTATTTGTGAATGTGTGACAGTGGTGACATTAGCTGACGTTGAGTGATGATGGTTTAGTTCTTGGTTTAGTTGGTTGAATCTCTTTGGGTTGAATGCTAAAAATATAAGTAGGTTTCTGTACATAGCAAATATATATTATGGAGGTCCGCATCGCTTGGAAGATATTACTTAGTACAAAGGTAACTGGCCCGTTTTTATCAAGAGAAGCAAATATTATGGAGGTCCGCATCGCTGGGAAGATATTACTTAGTACCTTTGTACTAAGTAATATCTTAATAGTAATATCGGGCCAGTTACCTTTGTAACTGGCCCGTTTTTATCAAGAGAAGCAAATATTATGGAGGTCCGCATCGCTGGGAAGATATTACTTAGTACAAAGGTAACTGGCTCGTTTTTATCAAGAGAATTAGCAGGAGAGCTATTAGGTAACCACTTACCATCAGGAGGGCCGTAAGCCTGTTTGCCTCCGTATAACATAAAAAAAAAGGTATACAGCGCTTTGGGACTCCAATTATACATTCCAAAACGATCATTTTTATTCTAGGTTATATCAATTTTGAGGTACGGCGAAAATTGTAACATTAATCAACCATTAAAATGTGAACTCCCATTTGGAGTTTAACGTGTCATTGACTTTGTAGTTCAAGTAAGATTGGATATAAGTAAAAAAATGGTAATGATGCGATTTTCAGAATTTATCTTTTTTGTGCCTCAACGATCATCGAAGCACAAACACTCATAGACTTACTACTCATAGACTTACCACTAGTTTTGGTCTTATAATATAAATATAAAGAATTTGTCCTAACCTTTCAACCAAAGGTTACCAAAGGTACTTGCATGTCACCACAACCGATTTACGTAAATTGCTGCCCGTAACAGCCAATATTTCAAAATCAAATCGTTCCCGCATGGCGCTGATTTAAAGTAATATATTGGTGTAGGTTTAACCTAATGGCACGGGCACGGTTTTAGGGGTGGTAGGTAAGTGCTTCAGTCATTAAAAGGGTCACATCTGGTTTTTATACCGCCACACAGTCTATTTCAGAGTTACTATAGCAGGATTGAAATTATTACTGACAGACAGACTGTAGATAATACTAACCAGACCTCAACCTGGTCACTGACATAATACATGATGGCCAAGAAAGTATCAGTGACACGAAAAGCAAGCAAACGGTATAAGGTTTACTAGTTTACTAAAATACAGGCTCATAAGACTTACGAACGCATCTCTCAGGGTAATGGACTTAATGCAAGAAAATACATTTATTTTGACAATAATGATATGGACCGCATCATATGTGGCATTGCGGCTGTTTTGGGAAGATACCACTTACCTTTCGGAGGACCAATTGCGAGTCTGCTATTTAAAAGTTACTATAAAATCAATGATTTAAGTAATAATGCATCTCATATTATAGGCAAGTACTGAAAAACTCTAATTATTTAATTGGCACGTTTATTATTTCACTGGTTGTTTTTTGAACATCCTAAAAAAATATCCTACCTACACCCCTACCTAAGTCCCTTTAATTATAAATCGGCGTTATTACGTAGTAGTTAAGTAAACCGAATCTGGATTCCTTTTTACGAAAGAAAACTCGCCGCGTTTGGCGGAACTAATAAGAAAGTATAGCAAAATTCCGTTACATTATTATTAACTAGCGAACGCCCGCGGCTTTGCTCACGTGGTATCTTGATAAAAAGGAGCAGTTTTGAAAAACCCCCCAAATACGTATTTCATTATTTGACTTTATGAGTATTTGTACAAAGTTTCAGATAAATCTTTCCAAGCGTTAAGATACTTCCATACAAACTTTGACATCTCATTAAACCCTTTACAGGGGTAGTTTTGAAAATCTAAAAATACTGTTTCTCCTTATTTCTATCATTCATTATTATAAGTAAGTTTCAAATCTGTAGGTTCATGGAATAATATTTTTCATAGTTTCATCAAGTTTTAACCCTTTATCCCTCCTTAGTGAATGTGTTTGGCATATAAGGCAGTTACTGTCCAAATTTCAGCTTCATAGCTTCAGCGGTTTGGGCTGTGCGTTGATCGTGGAATCAGGCCTTGTTCTTTTATATATATCGATTATGTGGCTAAACGAAGACGATAGAGCCTCTGATAAGGCCCGACCGGATGGACCGACGACATTGTAAAGACTGCGGTGTCCACTTGTCCAGTCGGTGGATAGGGAAGGCCCAGATCGTTCGTTGTGGGACTTTTTGGGGGGGCCTATTTCCAGCAGTGGACTTCCGAAGGCTGATAATGATAATTACTGCATTTTAATCCTTTCGTTTTAAAGCTGGGAGAAGGCATTAAAAGTTTTAATTGGGAAGTATCTCAATTAGCATTTATGCATTGCATTAATTCGGAGTTCGTTGCAGCTCGAATTACAGTAGTTACAAATGATGTGAGCATTTATTGAGCTGGAACTGTTTCGGTGCGCGATGCCAACGGGATAGAATAGAGAAGACGGACATAAACCCACACTTTCTTGGATATTAGCAAAAGATCAACTATTATTACATTAAACATTTTTTTTACGTTTTGTGGCATGGACTAATCATCATCATCATCATCATTACAGCCGTACGACGTCCACTGCTGAACATGGCCTCCCCCACAGACAGAGCAAATTCCTTATCATGTGGGGGGATTTGCCCATACTCACCACGCTGGGCATGCGGGTTGGCGAGCGCAGTTAGAGCTATCGTTGTTAAAATGAGGGACGCTGCTGCCCATCCCCTAGCTTTTTCCCCTTAGTCGCCTCTTACGACATCCGCGGATAGGTAGATATGGAGGGGCCTATTCTTCAGCCGAGGCCAAAACGGCCACGGACTAATTAAAGAGACATATTTCATTGCATTCAACCTCTTTGTTAAAGAGTGAAAATTATATTGTTAATATATATGTTACCTGATATAATTTAGTTAGAATGCTATAACATAAATACCTATGCGTAAAAATAAACTTAAGTACATAGACTAAAATATAAGTATACTAGCTTACGCTCGGGACTTTGCTCGCGAGGTACCTAGATAAAAAAAAATGTAGAGTGTACTCTACAATTGTTTTTATCAGAGACCGCTTCGACAAAGCTTTACTTATTTCGTTTCAAAAATAAATGATTTAACTTTGGCGAATATCTCATGAAACCTGCCAAATGCACGAGTAACTTATAATAAATATTTATTTACACAAAGAAACTTAAAACTAATACAAGTTAATATTTACAAAATACACAAGAAACAGTTGAGCCATCTAAAGACCGTTACAAACGATCTATAGATAGCTCAACTGATCCAGATCACTACCAGTCGGAAGCGTCCCCAAGACGCTGGCGGAATTGCCACGCTGGATGGCAATGCTAATGCGCTGGGCCAAATAAGAGCCAGCTCTCGGGTCACGCGTCGCTTCGATCAGACGTCCTGATATCTTTTTGAAAACCCGGAGGGCCCCGTTTCCCCACGGACCCAGGGTCTCAACCCCAAAAGGCTCAAATATGTAAGCCCTATCAAGACTAACATATTTGCGCCTTTTGAGATCCTCGGCCGAATCTGCCGCCGCACCCGCCCTAACTGATGTCCCCGGAAGATGTGTGCGCGCTAGTGTATCAACACAAGTAGCGTCCCACACCATAGGCCTACCCTTCTCCCAAGGGACCAAAGTCATACCGTCAGGCCGCTTACCATCATCACGTAGCAGACCATTCGGTTCGAGAATGGCTGGGACGTTAATGCTGGTAAGAGCCCGGCGGATGATGTCATTAAGGCTAGCGTGGCGGGATATTCTTCCGGCAGCCCTAGTGCACGATAATCCGTGGTGACCGAGCTGATCGACCGCTGTACCACAAAGTAACGAGTAACTTAAATATACCTTCTTGAACATTGGATAAATAAGGGGTTGTGGACACGGGCGGTAGCTTACAGCGCACTGCTGCAGAACGTAAGTACCCACCTACATCTAACCTACACATACATCTATCAATTACACAATAGATTGCAGGAGAGAACAGTACGTGTCGGCTTTGGAACATGTATTTCCCATTAAATAATATCATCATGATATTCAAATTCACATTCATCAGACCCGCAAGGTAACCAAGAAATAATACGTGTTGTAATGACCAGATGAGTGTTCTTAAAAATAGAAAGTTTCAGAAATAGGTATGAAACAACGTTTTCAACAATAATAATCTTTTTTTTTTTGCAGTTTGCTGCTCTATTTATTTTTTCAATGTTATTTATAGCCAATAGCAGGTCCAGTCAATTCTAATGATTCCATAAAAATTAAAATCCGTCCAGCCATTTGTGCGCAACGTGGTAATAAAGATATTTTGTCACATACACATACTTTGTTTTTTGGTATTTTTTATTATTTTTTTAACGTTTTCCAGAGCGAACGATCTAGTGCGGCCATTACCCAACGGCTGCCAGTCACCTTTATAAGGTCATCTTTCCATCTAGTAGGGAGCCACTTTACGCTGCGCTTTTCGTATATTAAACTCGTGAAAGCCTGCTACAGTAAAGTGCTCTTTATGACCCATTTCAAATCAGAAATGCCATATGCCATAATTCTTCACAAACGTTTGATCAAATATTGGCCATCTTCCAAGTCCATTTCTAGTAACCTGTGCATAACCGAGAATGTCTACTATGTTTACATTGTTCACTAACCTATAATGTGCGTTATGTTAGTACTAATCAAAAGGACACCGTCCATCATCGCATATGTCATCTGTAATAGTGTAGGAGCCAGCAGCAAGTAGGCGTTACTACTGTAGCTGTAGCAATTTAAGAATTTTAGAATTTACAATTATTTGCTCTTACCACAGTTGCTTCAAACTGAGATCTAGCGGTTGATGTCCGGTAAAAGATAGTGCTTCCATAATCGTTGAGGTAAATTGCATCTCTATCATTTCCTATCCATCTTACATGAAAAACCAAATCATTATAACTTGAAAAATTGGGAGCTCACGATATATTGAGTTTTTTATTACTAATTAAGTTGTACCCCAAAAACCATATAACCCACCATAGGCCTAGAATAAAAAAAATAGTTTTGAAACCATTTCATGTAATATTTTGTTGTACTTACCGCTTTATTATAGCAACCCATAGGTCGATTAAACTCATATTCTTACTAGTTAAATTTTATAGTACAACCTCTCAACCTGATAAGTATATACTTAATTCCATGCAGATAGGATTAAAAGTTCAAAAATTAAACAAATAGACATAAAAAGACAACGCCCAAGTGGTTTACGAGAACGCTCGATCGATTAATAAAGGTGATTGTTAAAAAAAGCTTACTTTTTCTCCATATTCAACGAAGCGGACGATGCATGCAACAACAGTTCACAAAAAGTAACTAATTTAATCCAACTCACCCAGGTAAATAAATAATCATTCGTGACGTCAGATTGAAATAAATTGAATAAAATCGCAGAATACCTCGCTTAATCTGTCACAAGCACTCCGGCTATAAACATCCACGTGGCCATCAGGAAAACAGTAATTATATAAATGGTCCATTACGAGATGATGTATGGACCGCCTGAGTGGACATTTGCTGAGATTAATTATTATGAATTAGCTTATCTTTCAGTGTGTGATCTTGTAAGTTCTTGGAAACAAGAGTAGTAGGTAATGGATTTACCAGCAGGCTGAGTAGGAGCCTAAGGTGACAGATTTTAGGGGCGGAAAATTTGGGGACCGAATGTCCTTTTTTTAGCCGTCTTACAGAATCAATAAGATCTTTGTTTTTGCAAAAAAAGTCTACAAGACATTTCCGATCCTAACATCACGTTAGAATTGCAGCTAAACCCCACTTCTAAACATGCATAGAAAATCTTCTTCTTCTACTTCCTGCCCTTGTCCCGCATTATGTGGGGTCGGCACAACATGTTTTCTTCTTCCACTCTCTTCTGTTAGCCGTCATCTCTGCAATCACTTCTTTCTTACTCATGTCATCTTTAATACAATCCATCCATCTTTTCTTCGGCCTTCCTCTAGTCTTATATCCATCCACATTCATACCTAACACTCTTCTAGTTACATGCCTTTCATCCCTCCTCATGACATGCCCATACCATGCTAACCTATTACTTCTCAACTTTTCCGTCACTTTCAAACTTCCTCTGATGTACTCATTTCTTATTTTGTCCATTCTCGTCACTCCACACATCCATCTCAGCATTCGCATCTCTGCCGCATGCACTCTTCTTTCATCCGTCCCTTTGGTAGCCCAACACTCAGATCCATACATTACGACAGGTCTTATGATCGTCTTAAAATATAATAGGTAAATTAATTTTGAGGATTTTGCGTAGGGTATTCGGTATGTTCATAACAGAGCTTTACCATGCTGAGATTTTCAAATACATTCACTAACATTATCCATCCAAAGAACTTATGCACATTGCAAAAGGAGAGCAATTTCCGAGATGGCAAGTGCTACATAATATTTTCAATTAATCTCATAAATTGTATACCCTAGAATAGATTTTCTTTGTGTTAAACGGATAAAGGACTTAAACGGAGGAAATGGCAGTGAATTTGGAACAAAAGTTGAAAAGAAACTTTTTACAAAGAGTTCTTTCCTGCGCTCCTGAATGGCGCCCACTCGGACATAAAGTATGAAAGTAAAGGAAGGGGATAAGTCACTTTTACTAGATTGAGCAAGTAAGAAAACTTTTTATTCTTGATTTTTCTCTTCTTATCCTTCTTCCTACTTATTATAAATGCGAAAGTTTGGATGGATGGATGGTTTGTTACTCAATAACGCCAAAACGGCTGAACGGATCTTTGGCACAGAGATAGATTATAGTGTGGAATAGCACGTAGGATACTTTTTATCTTTGTTGTACCACGCAAACTAAGCCGTGGGCGGAAACTAGTAATTTTTATAACCGTGTTGACCTAGTAGGATGTTTCCCGACTTTCGGTCCGAAGGGTTCGAAACCGGCTTGCACCAATATGTGTGTGTGTGTGGTACCATGATACTCGTAATTTCTGATACCCACGACAGGGAATCCTAGTGTGGGATCAGGAATCTCAGGAGTATCTATGCGTCTACTACAGAGCTGTAAATATTTTTATTTTATATATGCAATTTCAGCTATACTTATACTGGTATTGGCAAAGTCTGTTTCATAACATTACCCAATATTACATTAACATAAACTACACGAGAATCTAATACAAGAAGCCGCCCAGAAAACGTCAACGTCGACGATATTGCAACAATAAAGTACTGAGGAATCGCAAAATATACTGGGAGAGCCGTCTGTCGCCAATCGCGTAGCTCAAACTCCGATGCATACAAAGCAGGGAGAAGCACAAAATAGAATCGTGTTGCATCCGATCGTGCCCGAAGCTTGCCGAGCAAATATCCAAACTTGGGGTGGTCGGATTGTTCTGTTCTTTTCGGAATAGCGCAGTTTACTGCCGATCCTTGTCGGGAATACACGTGCCCGGCCGAAGTGAGCGAGCTGTACGTACGGGTGCGTACGGTGTGAAATGAAGTGACGTTCGGTTGATGTGTTAACACAATTTTCATTGGGGACTGTGAGTTTAATTTAAGGACTGTGAGGCGAGCAGGTTGGTTATTTAAATTATTCAATTTCTGAAAAAAAAAAAAAATATTTGTAATTTTTTTTCGTGACCGTTATAGCTTTTAATTTATCAAATTACACAACTAGTTCGTATCGAATGAAAGGACGAGTACGAAAGGAGAATTTAAGTGGCGATTAATCCTTTCACGACACTGATTCATTCACCGACGGTCATATGCCCTTTGCAGGGCCACAATACCTCAACCTGGTCACTGACCTAATATAGTATGACCAAGAAAGAATCAGTGATATGACAAGCAAGCAAGCAACTCGTATCTTGTTAAGTTTTCCGTTTTATATTTCTTGAACAATTTGGCTATGCTTCTATTTATAATTTGTCATTTAATTCCACCGTTCATATAATTAGATTTTCCTATTTAGGTTCTATGACTTAAAAGCTTTTATCGAAAAGCAAACAGCTTACCATAGCAGTAACGAATTTAGCTCGAGTGTCTCTTGTAGCGCCCTCGTAGCTCGCTACGAAGCTACGAGCCTCTACGAAACGCTACAAAGCTCTACGGGTATTAGATAGAATGCGGCAAATTGCTTGTGTTTCAGTTTAGGTATCGTAAATATCTTTGCTATAGATACAAAATAAGTTTACGTGTATTATTCTTGTAATCAACATCATTAGCCTGAT
The DNA here is from genome assembly GCA_947579855.1 of Anticlea derivata. Taxonomy (NCBI): domain Eukaryota; kingdom Metazoa; phylum Arthropoda; class Insecta; order Lepidoptera; family Geometridae; genus Anticlea; species Anticlea derivata. Next base: position 2,914,415 of record OX388264.1, read on the forward strand.
AAGTCCACTGATGAACTACAATAGGCCTCCCCCATAGAGTTCTATGACGAACAGTCTTGAACCTACTCTATCCACTGACTTTCCGCAACCTTCACAATGTCGTCCGTCAATCGGTTATGGGACCTTCTAACACTGCGTCGTCCGGTTCCTGGTCGCCATTCGAAAACCTTTAGTAGATATTCCTCAACGGGTGTCGGTTCTGCAATCTATATGGTCGGCCCACTGCCACTTCAACTTGCTAATTCTGAAAATAATCCATAGTTCATCTTGTTAAAAATCTTAGTATGCTTTCATTTTCGGCAGATTACTCACCCGCTACGCAACCAAGGTCATCTCGAGCCGTATCCATCCACAAGGGCTTTCCAGTAACCGATTCTTTTTAAACCAACTGCATCTAGAGAGATAACAATTCTAATAAAATGCCGCGTAAAAGACAAAATGACGTTACCGCCGATCGGTGTCAATTGGATCGATTTTTCGGCGAGAAAAAGTGTAGCTTGTGCACTATTCTTGTAAGTTAGCTCTTTTTTGTAAACCCACGTACTGCGGTTGACGCTTTTTCGTACAATACCTATTTATCTTTCTTATTTGAATAGTGTTTCAAGGATTACTTTTGGATAAAGTTCAAAGTTTATGAAGTACTAGGTCTTGATTTAATTAGTTTTGTGGCTGTAATGAGTCCAGCCAGGCTATTGTGTAAGCAAAATGGTAATGAAGATCGCATTTTTAAAGATGTTTTTTTCAATTTTAGCTACATCTGAAGTTTTTCAAATATGAAAAGGAAGAAGCTAAGGTCTTGAAGTTTTTCCTTTTCAAATTGAAACTTTTTGAATGTTGCTAAGGTTGTTAAAATTACCCTCAAAGTTACGATCTTCGTTGCCATTACGCTTACACAATTGCACCACTGGTAGGATATTCCACAACAGAATTATCTGACAGTCAACGTACGCCTAAGTCCTAGAAACATGGAGAATATTTATCTTTATTCGTGATCTAGAAGTGCACCAAGAATGGAATCTCCGATAAAAACCCATATGTGGTGCAACGGGGGGCTAACTTGACGCGAACGAAGTTTCACTAGTTTCATATTAAATAACTACATTAATGGAGATTTTATATGTAGGTATATCGATTTTTAAACCGATTTTAACATGCGAAAGCTGCGCGCGTTATATTATATAACGCGTTATATACGCGTTATATTAGCACGTGGTTACGGATTTAAATGGTTTGGCTTACACTCACCAGCAAGTACCTATCTATTTTTAAGCTCTTGGAGGTTTTCATTGAGAAATCCACCTTCGATTTTCACACAAATATCTTAGAGCGTATCTTTTGCATGCTAAGCTTCAAAAGGTGTTTTTTTAAATCAAATAACAGGGGTCACTTTGACACAACGCAACGCTTTTCCTCGCGATTATCTATTTCTGACACGCACGATATTCTGCCTTCTAAATGGTAAAATACTTCACAAAGGCTCATGTACCTACTACTACTATATATATTCATGCACTTTTGCGCATGCTAACCTCCCTTTATCATGGCCACATTAGCCTGAAGACAAAAGAAAACCGACGAAGCCTCTATGCTACGAGGCGTAATTTAATCCGTTCCCCAAACTGGTTCGTTCATCAGTTTTCAATCGTTCGTCAATCAGTTATTGGCCCTATGTTAGGCTACCATGCTTCAACCTGGTCTAACCTAATGCATGATGACCAAGATAGAACCAGTGAAATCATAAAAAACGGCCCCATTTATGGATATTTTCTCAGCAACCAAATTGTTTTCTTTAATGGTTTTGCTTCTTTAAATAAAATATATCATCGTAACGGCCGTACCAGCGAAAGAATCGTGTGTCAGTTAAAGTCGATTTCCACCTTCCCACATGAGAAAAACTGGAACGTATGCATTTTTTTCGCATGCTAAGCTTTTTTCTGTTCGCCACGTCCCGCGGTTTCACCCTTATCGCTTCAGTTTAATTTGGATTTCAGCCACGGGAATGACTTTATTCCGTTTTATCTTCGGGCACGTACTCTTAGCTATAATTTAAAGCTGTATCTGCAGTTCGCAGGGCGTTTATAGTTAATAGATGGCGCTTGTGGTGACGACTGTATTTGGATTCGGTTTTGTGAATATGGACAGTTTTCAGCTTAGTTACTGTGTTTTTGCCTACTGAAAATCATGGTTCTTTACGGAATTGATCTGAGTATAATGATTGCTTGTTGTGTCACTGATTCTTTCTTGGTCACCTGTATAATGTCAGTGATCAGGGTGAGGTGGGATATAATGAATTAAATATGAAGCTTTTTTGGTAATTACGAATATACTTAAGTTTGATTACAAAACTAAGTGCGTGTGCACACGGCGCAGACTAGTTTTGAGTTTTACAGACAAAAGTCGGCGTGAATCACATCATATCGATCGAAATCTTCGTCTTTCTGGTATTCCTCTCTCTAATTATTATGTTTCGCAAACTAGCCCAACACGTCGTCTGTGATAATATTCCAAAGAGCTTGATAGTTTTCATCAAATTGTTAAAACATAACTCCGAACTACATTAAAACCTTTTGTTTATTTCAAGTTCAGAAGTGTACTTTAAATTAACGGTGTTTCTTTTTATGTCGTACCTATACAATTTTAGGGCTAACACATTAAATTTAACATTTTATTATTGAGTTTGTTCATAACTATGTATTAGTTTGTGATCTGTATTGTACCATAATTATATAAAACAAAACTTCATACTTCGCGTCCACACGTCTCATTTGCACCGACTTTAGTCTGCACAAACACGCTGCGCAGACCTAAGTCGGTACCGTGTGGACGGCTTTTAGCGAGCAATCACCTGCGTGATTGCCTTAAGCCATCAAAAACATGATTCTGTGGGATTCGTTGGGAACATAAACGTCTCTATTCGCTCAATCTTTTTAGCGAGGCTTTAAGCAAGGCTGTAATACAGTGCTTGTGTTTATGGTATACGACGGTGAAACGATACGATAAAAATGATTAAGTTTGTACTATACAAGGTGATTTATGTGTATACTATTCCGAAAGGGGTTTATTCTACCTACACCATTGGCAATAACTTTTTTTTTAAATTTTGGAAATTCGGCATTTTTCGCTAAAAATATAGTATGCTGCTGCTGGTTTGGCGTCAAATCAGTTGAAACTCAATTATTCAGCCGTTTTAGGTAGAAATCTTAATCACAGATTTTTTCGCTTATATATTATTCTTTTCGTTGCTTGCTTATCGTGTCACATATTTTTTTCATCGATAACTCCTTAAACGTCCTTTTCCAACCAGTTAATAAAAGAAAGAGGTAAACATATTTTTATCGAACAGATAATGTTAGTGATTAAATAAATATAAGATTAATAATCGACTGGCCTCATAGCTCAGTTAGTAGTAACTCTGCCTTCTGCACTAGAGGTCGCGGGTTCGATCCCCGCACTGGACAAACATTTGTGTGATAAACACAGATGTTTGTTCTGTGTCTGGGTGTTAAATATTTATCTATTACATTATATCAATCTCTGGTCACCATAGTACACTATGGCTATGCCTAGTTTGGGATCAGTTGACCGTGTGAATATGTCCGGATTTTTTTTTAATGTAGGGACTTAACTTAAAAACAGGGAATTATCTTCAGTAGGTAAAGTATTAAGTTTCCATGAAGGCTAAGGTATAACGACATAAATCATCAGTCCACGACGACCTCGGTGGCGTGGCGAGCGAGTGCCCCGCTGGGACGCTAGCGGTGCGGGTTTGATTCCCGCTGCTGGACAAATATTTGCATCTAAAGAAAGAAAATACATTTGGACACACAAGCACAGCACAAACTAATAAAAAAAAGACACAAGGTACAGGTTACAATACAGAAGGTAGGGAGGAAACAAAACAAAAGTAGTACATCTGCTTCTTCTTTACGAGTCAAGGACTCCTTCAAACTCTACTCGACCAATATGTAGCAACCTCGATAGCTCTATCTATCTGTTGCCTCATATCCAAGTGCAGGTGATCAAATATTTGCTTGATCTGCAAATATTTGTTCCGGGTTTGGGTGCTATATAGTACCATGGTACCTAATCGGAATTTCCAACTACCTAATCAGGAATATGTAAGAGACTTTTGGGTGTTATTAGAAATCACGACGCGTAGAATATATTTGCATTTTCGGCACTCTGTTGATTGAAATTACGACAAAAATAATCAGATGTCGCCGCTCGCTGAAGTACCCCGGTCACATCCGTCGGGATTAGTAGGACTAGGTACTAATCTGTGTTCCGAGTTGTTTCCATACATACCAATGATGAGATACGAGATACTCCTGGCGAAAATACGAAAAGAAAATGGAAAAAATAAGATAATTTTGCTTGTTGGTATAGGCGAGATAACTACAAAACTAGACTGGTATCTTGTAAATTTTAACCCCTTTTTCATTCACTGTCATCTTTATCGGTTGGATAAAAGTATGTGCGCCTCCTTCTTTTATTTACTGTTAGAAAAGTTATTGAGCCACTAAAGTTTTACCCTTTTGTGTGCCATGTTTCTCAAAGTTTTTATTGTGTGGTAATCAATTAAGATTTATCTATCTATCTATCTATCTAAAGTTAGTGACTGATTATGAATAAGGTTTAAATAAATTTAATCTCAAAAAGACATAATAACTTACCTACTTATGAATAGTTATTAATAAATGAAAATTAGTAGGTAGTTATTCGTTCGCCTAACTTAATGAATAAGAGGGTATTCGTTTTCTTTTCTCTAGTTAGGTACATAATCATCAGCCTAAGAAAGAAGTTTGCTGGACGTAGGCCTTCCCAATGAGTGCTACGACGAAATGTCTTGTGCCTTCTCCATTCACCGACCTCCTGTAACCTTTACAATGCCGTCGATTGTTCGGGGGGCCATCCAAAATTGCGTCGTCCGGTTCGTGGTCGCCGTTTGTTTGGTTGCCGTTCCTCATAGGTACAAAAAAAATAAAAAAAATACATGCTCTTCGTTTCATAAAAACTAAAACTTTATCGTATTTTATAGATTACACGTTTTTACTGTATTCGTTACAAATTAAAAAGTTTTTTCCGTAATAGTAACAAAGCGAGCCATAAAGTGGATATTTCTAAAAGATTATACCCAGTATCAATTTGATACAAAGTTATATTACCAATCGGCCAATTATTTCACGTGTTATTACTGAAATTCGATCAAACTTCCCTCAATAGGATATCGCCTGATAAGGGCTCAGATAACAATAGACGTAACTCGAACATAATGACTTAAGTTTGATAATGAAAGTTATTGTTTTAGATGTATGAGACATGTATGGGACAATAGAAAGTGCCTTGAGCTGGTTGTGAATTTATGCTAGACCCAATGCGTTCAGCGCGTTTTAGACAACGACTTATTTACAAAAATAGAGAATCGTGGGTTTGTGTTTAGAAAGAACGTAACTTAGTTCTTTTTTCCGAAAGAAAACTTGCTTATTGTGCACTATGATACTCGTAATTACAGTGAAGAAACAACGAGAGCACAAATTAGAATCAACACAAAAACTGAGGAGTTGTTTGTCATGCTTGGGGATCAAACCTTGCCTATAAACTAAATACACACAACCATTGAACGTGGTGGCCCCGCCTGAAGAATAGGCCCCATTCATATTTTACTTATGGATATCGTAAGAGGCGAAAAAGGGAAAAAAAGCTAGGGAATAGCTCTAACTACGTTCACCGACCCGCGTGCCCAGCATGGTGAGTATGCGCAATTTCCTACCACATGATAGGAAGTCGCTCTGGAAATCTGTGGGGGAGGCCTACGTTCAGCAGTAGATAATAATGGACATCCTACGGCTAACATGATGAATGATGATGCTGATTAAATCCATAATTTACGAATTCAGGTTACAAACGAGAGTCTTAGCCTTGAATTGGCAATGGGATTCAAAATAAGCGATACCAGTGACACTTTGTTCGAAAATTTGCTACGAAATATCTGTTTATACCAAAAAATATTTTTCAATGTTTCGTCGGTACTCTCATTCCGTTAACCCTCCTGGACTATCGATTTCTAATTAAACATCGCTTAGTGTATAATTTATTTGTAGGCTCAAGGATTAATGGATTCAGGTGTTAAAAGTTTTTGATTCGTTTTATTTTATCACCTTATTATGGTTATTTTATAGGGAAATTAATTCATAAAAAATGAGTGATTTTGTAAAGGTCTACTGAAAATCGGATGTGTTCTTGAATGGCGACCACGAACCGGGTGACAGATGGACCGACGAAATTGTTAAAGTTGCGGGAAGTCGGTGAATCGAAAAGTCTCAAGACCGGTTGGTTAGGGAACTGTTTCGGGGAGGCCTATGTCCAGCAGTGGACTTCTTCAGGCTGGTGATGATAGGAAAATTATTTATAATAAATGTGACAATCTTAAAACCCATATTTTCATCATGAGCTTTAGAATTCCTGGTATCTTGGTGATTATAGGTAGTGCATCATTTTATTTGTACAAATGAGAGACTTTTAGATGTTGGTTAATTTGGATTTATTTCTATAGGTAGTAAGTTCTTACAGATACTAACGGTTAAACAAAAATAGATGCTAACACGACGTATCTACCAAGTTTTTGTAAAAATTTGATCAAAAACAAATACCAATATACTAAACTCAAAGGACAAAGCCACCATAAATCGATATCAAAAAATTTTCAAAGTTACAAAGTTTCCCCACATTTTGGTAATTGAAAACGCAGGCGAAATTGTAAAAGAAAAGTTTTCACCAGCAAAGTTGGCACGGCAAATCAAATATTGATGGCAGTTTACCACGTAGCGATTTTAAATGAAACTTCTAAAGAATATTTTCTATATTTTATCATCATCATCATCAGCCTGATGAAGTCCACTGCTGAACATAGGCCTGGCCTATATTTTATACATAATATATATTTTGTGGGGAAACGGGGCCCTCCGGGTTTTCAAAAAGATATCAGGACGTCTGATCGAAGCGACGCGTGACCCGAGAGCTGGCTCTTATTTGGCCCAGCGCATTAGCATTGCCATCCAGCGTGGCAATTCCGCCAGCGTCTTGGGGACGCTTCCAACTGGTAGTGATCTGGATCAGTTGAGCTATCTATAGATCGTTTGTAACGGTCTTTAGATGTCTCAACTGTTTCTTATGTATTTTGTAAATATTAACTTGTATTAGATTTAAGTTGCTTTCTGTAAGTAAATTTAATTTATTTTTGCAATAATAATTTGTTTAATGTTTTATATATATTTTTATACAACTAAGGAGGTAAACAAGCTTATGGCCCACCTGTTGATAAGTGGTTACCGTAGCCTACGAACGCTTGCAATTCAGAGCGAGAAAATCTCACTGTGCCCTACCTCGCAGATCTTCTACGATACTCTGTTTCGGTGTAGGTACTGGACGGGATGGGTCATGTTATTCCTAAAGTTCTAACATTGACCTTTACGGATAATCCGGGTATATTGCTGAAACTTAGTAGATACTACTTGCTTGGCTTGATTTATCTAGTATGTTGACACAGAAACTATTAAATTCATATTACAATATCCACTATCTCAACTTAACCCCTTGTAGAACACAAACTTGTATGTTCGACATCGCTTTGCAATCGTAATCCCCCAAGGAACCATAAAACAATCTACCATCGTATTGATTGATGCGAATTGATATGATCCAAACTTTGATATTGGAGTTAGAGGCAAATCCCAGCTGTTGGGAATCGAATCTCAAACTTGGTAGATGTTTTTTTGTAGATATAAAAGTTTCTAACCACGGAAACACCAAAGTTGCGAAAGTTATGACAGGATGTCACGCGGAAAGCAAAGGGGTTCTTATTTCAAGAAATTGATAATATAAGTGAGTGAGACATGACTACGGACGATGGATTTATTTCCTGGGCTATCACACAAGTCCATTACCCTTGCCATTTGGATGACACCAACTAACTCGGACCTATTTACTGCTCTCTTCACTACCATAGGATTATTAAAAGTATTTTTAATAAATAAATGATGTTACTTAAAAACGTACATAACTAGGTACAGTCACCTGCAATATGCACACAATATATTTCATTTCTTAATTAACGAAATGATGCCGCAAAACTTTTTCACTTATTATGTTTTTTATATGGCTTTTTTATATGGCAATACCTGCCTTTGTACTGTGTGTGTGAAAGCTGAACTAAAAAGATTTAATTGAGATTGAATTGAATTGAAAAAAATTTAGCGATGTACACAGCCTCAAAAAATGTGTACCTCCTACGTAGTGAATATAACCAATCCACTGCTTAGATACGAAAATATATATTTTGATAAAAAAAGTTTATTCTTTCGAATTTTGCTGGTAAAAATGGATGTAATCAACGACAAACCCAATTTATGCCCGGCCATTAAATCCAAAAATCCCGATCACACGTTCAATTTATAAAAACGGGTGCTCCAATATAAAAACCCGACTACACAAGTTACTGCGATGTTACAGTAGCTACAGCGATCGCACCGTAAAACTTTGATGTGTCGGTAATGCACACACATTTATCAAGCTGGCACCGAGTATTACTTTATGCTACGTTTCATGTATTCATAATGAGTGCTTGTAGCCCGAATGATGGGTATCGATGTTTGATCGAGCCGTTTCTACCGCATAGTGAATTTAAATTTTGGATGTACCTTCGCTGGATAAATTATAGAGCTGTTACTGTCATAGATAGATAGGGAATATGAGCTTGATTTGTTACGATTTATTTTCTTTATCTGATTATATACCGTAACTGCTTAACTATTAAACTCATAACGAGATTATTCGATGAATGGCCTCATAGCTCAGTTGGTAGTAACTCTGCCTTCTGCGCTAGAGGTCGCGGGTTCGATTCCCGCACTGGACAAACATTTGTGACTAACACAGATGTTTGTTCTGTGTCTGGGTGTTAAAATATATAGCTATTATGAATATCAGTCTCTGGTGCCCATAGTACAGGCTATGCCTAGCTTGGAAACAGTTGACCGTGTGTGATATGTCCGGAATATATATTTATTTTAGTCATAAGTTAAATAGTCATTTAGATTAGTTTAGTATGTTTAGGATTATTTCTTAATTTGTTATACTTCTGAATAAATGCATATATTTATTTTATATTTATTATTTAACTGTCTACTTATTTCTACAAAGTAAGTTATAAAAAATAGTGGAAAAGAGACGTTTTATCAATATATGGAGCCTGGGCCTGCACTGTGTACACTACTCTAAAATATAGCTAAGCAATAAAGTAAACGTATTAAATTGGTTATTTTATTTAAATTGACTTCGTTCTAATGGTACATTAAGATTTTCTTCGACAAAGAGAGCAACACACAGCGCTACAAAAATATGGCGGATGGACGTGCGTGAAATGTCATTTTGACAACCTACATTTATCTGACAAAACAAAAACATCAAATCGAACAACATGACATGAAAAATATGTCAATGTCATGTCAAACGCCAATTATAAATCAACATGGCGGCCTTCAAATAGTGTTCTCATAGTAAAAAACTTACTAGAAGAACTATTCTTGTACCATCGCATTTGTCTTCAAATTAATGAAATTGTATTTTTCTTGTAATCTCCTATTTTTTTCCTAATTTTTCTATGTAGTGTACATGGACCAGGCCCAGAATGAAATGGCTCTTTTATTGGAATGTGTTATTGTGTTGTATTCTGTTGGCTTTCCCAAAAATGGCAACAAGAAACGGTAGGACCCGACTCTATTTGTACATGAGCACGAAACCCTACGGTAATGGTATGGTTACGTAAAGACTTGTAGACGTTAGATTTTGCTAAGGCAGCCCTAGTAAAATAACATTATTAGTTCTTTTACTAATAAAAGTAACTGGACCACTAACAGCGCTCCCTTGAGGCCTTTCATGAAACGTAGGTACTCTACAAATATTTTGTCTTGTCATCATAATGTACTTAGAATCACTCGGTCAAATAAGTTGCTCATCCGATTTGGTTCCTGCTCGAACAATAATAATACTCAGGCACGTATCCTAAAGGATTTTATATGGGAAATGGAATTTAGAAGCTCCAAATGCTACCAGCGCAAAGGAAATTGGCTGGTTCAATTCAAACTAATATATATAACAAAGCTTGAGACAAACTCGTAACATAATAATTAGTCAGTATAAAATATTAAAACATGTTGGTCTAGAGGGAGGTTCCCCGACTTTCGTCTTTCTTCTTCTCTATGTTTCAAAGTTACTTAATTTGCCTATATAATTTTTGCTTTCTGTAATGTCTGAGCTGTTCCTCTTTTCAATTCGTTATAATCAAACGTAATGTTTATTTTACGAGATTTGCCGGAATATGTTCAGAAGCTTTTATTTCCTCAACTTTATTAAAATTTAGATTACTTTGATGCCGCTCAAACAAATCGGTATTACGGAAATGATTTTGATTACTTGCTTCCTTATTGCAATATAAATCTCTCTGATTTATCTATGTATCGCATTTGGTTAGCTGTTATGACGCAATGTCTTACCTGTTTTAGTTTATAAAAATATTGCTTAAATGATTTTTATTATTGAAAAATAATTTATCAAAATAACTGCCTTTTTGAGGTCCAATCAGTTCAAACTCAATTCTTCAGTTTAATGAAGCTATTGTTTAACTTCTCTTACGTTTAATAGGATAATTAGCAAAATTTTTGAAAAAAATCTATTACTAGGTATATTAACTTTGGTAATCCTACTAATTTCGTTGAAACTTGGAATATATAGAGTTATTTACCTAGAATAGCATAGATGCTACTTTTTGTGCTTTTATTTTTAGTGCTTGGGACATTTTTAGATGGAGTAGGCTTGTTTGTGTGATGAACACAGATGTTTGTTCTGTGTCTGGGTGTTGAATATATATCTATTATGTATATCAGTCTCTGGTACCCATAGTACAGGCTATGCCTAGTTTGGGATCAGTTGACCGTGTGTGATATGTCCGGAATATTTATTTATTTATTTTATATACCATCCTCTCAGACTATTAGGCCTTATTCAAAGGAAAGGCACGTGCGGAGCTGGCTTAGCCGCGGCTTTCTTACATAGTTTACCTTCACCATTTTGAGCATTATCGTTTTCCACCTAATTGTGTTCGAATATGGCGAACCCTTTGCATACTGTAAGCTGTAGGCCTAGTGGGAGGTACCTCGACTTTTGTGGTGACTACCATTAAAATAATCTGTAGAAATCAATAGGGTGTTTTTTACCTTTTTTCCTTTAAAGTATACTCTCTATTAGACTCTCTATATATAATACTACTCGTGAGAACATCTAATTGGCTCTGTAAAGCTTGACAAATGTACAATCAAATGTAACAAAGCTGTTGGTTCTCCATAAAATAAATAAATATTTAAATTGTGTATACTGATCGCGAAAGGTTGAAAAATATTATTGATTTAATCTAACATCCATCTTATGTACATGCCAGGACTTTGAATCATTAGGTTTAGTATACCTTATTCATGAAACCAGTCATTTAATAGTGACGTCTAGGGTGTCATACTGTGAACCTCACTCGTTTGACTCTGTGGCTTGGATACTGAACAAAAATGAATTTATATTATAAAAGCCCTACAAATACCGCGTGTTATCGTGTCTCACAGTGCTGTGGCACCCTGACATTTCACTGTACGCTACGCTGAGCGAAACAAAAATTCCAGCGTTATAGTAGCGGAATACTTGTGACTAGATTATTCTTTATGCAATAAAACTAAGAAATGGCGGACAGCTATGACAAAGAAGTTTCAGAAAATAAAATATACCAAGAAACGTCTGTACGCACTTGTACCTACTGGGATGATAAATAGCTTGTTTGACTGTGCTTATTTTTTTTTTATACAACTGAGGATTCAAACAAGCATACGGCCCACCTGTGGGTAAGCGGTTAACGTAGCCTATGAGCGCTTGCAATACCAGAGGTATCACGCACGCGTTGCCGACCCCTCCCCCTCCCCCCTAAAGAGCTCTGGCAACCTTACTCACCGCAGGAACACAATACTATTTGAAACAAATAATGTTGTTTGGCTGCGATCTTCTGTAAGGTGGAGGTACCTCTCCAGGCGGGCTGCTCCAAATTAGAACGAGAAAATCTCGCTGTGCCCTACCTCCTTATTTAGTGGTTAGTAATATAATAATTTATTTATTTCAGGCAATTAAGAATCCATAGCATGTTAATAAAAACTAGCTTAAAATTATATTAAGTGCATAATAATCATAATAAAAATCAATAAATAATAATAATAACAATTATAAAATAAGATTGATGAATAAATTTAATGTCCGTATTACGTGGATAGATTTAATCGCATGCTCTGTGTCGAAAATCGCATGCGAGAATTTCTAGGTTATTTTATATATATATAATATAAAAGGTAATTGATAATATTATGCTATACCGAAAGGGGCTTATTCTACACCCAACTGGCAATAAAGTAGAAGTGCGGCTTGTGGAAAATAAACATTTTTCATTCTTCTTGTTGTCTCACTGATTCTTTTTTGGTCATCCTGTTTCTTGGTCAGTGACCAGGTTGAGGTATGGTAGCCCTGAAAAGGGCCATATTTTTCATTGAAAAGACAGGTCAAAATCGAAGAAAGCTGTTAAGTGGGAGATTTTTCATAAATTAAATAGTGTTGCCGTTACGTTAAAAGAGCGCGTATAAAAAGAGAGCGAAGCCAGGACAAGTCATAATGAAAGTAGTGCAGCATTTAATTATCTCTCAGAGTAATTACTGTTGTCTCAGACAAAATTGTAATGATCAGATTCTTCAATGGGTGGAACTTTAATTAATGTATAATTATTGAAATTATTTGACTTTCGCAGACAGCTAAGAGCGAGTGTCTAGACAACGACTTTGAGATTTAACAATATTATTTACAAAACAGGATCACCTTAATTCACATAAGAGAGGTTAAGTACCTTAAATCAATTGAAACTTTAGATGATTTGAAACGGACGCACTAAGAAATATATTACAAAAAATATAACACCCTACAGTCACATATATAGTCCTGACCCCACACTGAGATTCCTGTGTCGTGCGTGGTACACAACACCCAGACCCGGAACAAATATTTTCAATGTAAACATGTCCCGCAGAGGCAATCGAACCCGCTCCCCTTGCGTCTCAGACGGGTAGTCACCGGGTAGTCACCACCGAGGTCGCGGATATATCGCATTAAGCGCGTCACACACGGCAGCTATAATGTATCTTTTTACATCTTTGTATCTTCTGTCAGTTTCTATGGAACGATGTAATGAGATGAATCGTGCTATAATATACATTTTTACATTATAGCTGCCGTGTGTGAAAGGCATAATAAACAAACGGAAATGAAAACATTCGCTTAAATGGAAACATACTCCTGTTTTTAAGTCGGTTATTAAAGAAAATGCATTTTCAGTAATTCCTTTCATAGTGCATATTCTTCAATTGTCACGAAGAACTAATAATTCGACCTCTCAAAGTTAAGGTTTATAATTTGTGATACAAACACTAAAAAAAGTTTTTTTACTACATTAAATCGCGCGTACGAATACTGAATATTCGTATCAATGATGCAGGCAGTAGGTTACCTAAAGTAAGTCGTAGAAAAACCCAAGGACAGAAACTATTATGGTTTGCGACTTGCGTTCAAATGTCTACTGAACAGTCTACAGTGTCAGCGGGCGGCATATCATTTCACTATGTCGCTGTGCGTCAGTTGAACTTATATCACTCCTAGCTAGCGGCACCGTTATCTAAAAACAGACCAAACTTTTAGCTTTACTAAGAACTAGTAAGAATATTTATAATTATTTGAAGATTCATTACGAAAATAGCAAGTATTCTTGAATATTTTCTGGAAGAATTTGAGCTTTTATGGTCTTTTAGTAACTATGATGTTTTATGCTTTGCGAGTCGATCACTTTGCAATTTTTCTTAAGCGGTGACCTAATTTGACAGCGTCAAAGATTTATGATTCAAATTCGTGTAAAATAGCGCTGACATGCTCTCAATTGAATGCCAATAAGACACCATGAGGCTACGTATGACGTATATACATGAATTTGAACCACAAATCTTTGAGAATGTCAACTCAAGTCACCGCCTAAGCAAAATCGCAAAGTTGATGATCAGGCAAGCTTAGTTTGTATTTTCTTGAACATTCTCCACCTGTCAGCGTCCGCCATGTCATTTCCCCGTGTCGTGCCGCGTCAGTTATGAACTGGGTCTAACGTCACTTACGCCCCATCCGTTGTGTCTATTACTTTAACATGACGTCATGACGTTTATAGACGTATCGGTGTATCGTAGGTGTATGAAGATCATTGTTAAAAGGTGCATCATTGTTTTTATATTTTATTCCCAATAATTATATATAGTTAGTGTTTCGTAACGCTTTGTTGATAGATATATAATATTACCGCGAATTTAATTTATTATAAAGCCGTGTTCAGACGGCTTGCGATATCTCATCTAAAATAACCGTCTTCTGAATGAAGTTAGTTTTGAATTTGAATTTGAATTTTAGGGGCTTGCAATATCTATGAATGTCAAACTCAAAATTTACTTTATTCATTAGAGGTAAGGATCATTTTGAACTGAATTTTATATGACCTATCATGGAAATATCACATTCCGTTTGATCACAAATAGTACAGTCACAGACAGTAGAAACAAGAGCTTTGCGAAGTATGAGTGGAGTACCTTAGTAGTAGTGATGATGGACAGATGGTTTGGTCACAAAGAGAGGATTTATTTATTTATTAACTAACTGTTTTCTGATAATATGTGACATGAATAATTTGAAATCTGTTTTTATGGTTACTAACATAGTATATAGGTAGATAAATGTACTAACAATTATGGTGAACAACCGAAATAAATGAATTAAATTAAATTAAAAATTAAATAGGATCGTCAAAAGCACATGTTTCAAACATTCATCAAGAACGTCTACGTAGACTAAGACTGATACATTAACCAATTATAGGCGAACACGGCACTGGTAGGGACTTGACATAGGATGAACGAAAGAAGATTGGCGGTACAGGTGTAAAAGGCGAATGTGAATGGGACTGATGAAAGGGGAAGACTTTGGCGTACAGTTATGGACCAAATTGGTGACGTTTCGGAAAAAAGCCAGGCCAAAAGTACCCTATACCGACGATCAATGCATGAGAAATGTGATCAGAGTGAATGAAGCATAAAAAGGTACCTATGTCAGTAGGTATTGTAGCAAGTGGAAAGCCGTAGTCTCTGCCTACCAATTTTTTTATTTTTTTTTATTTTATTTATCTTCCAAAAAAATATTACATACTTAGTCATTTATAGAAATAGCACTAAAAAAAACCACTAAGGTTTGTAGAACTAATGCTAAATGTAGTCTTCGGCTATAGGTAGGAGCTACGTGAATTTAGTAATACGGAGTAGATTCTAATTTTATAATAAGTAGGCACTTACGAAGGTATTGATATAACAAAGTACGTACAAGGTGAGTACGTATTTTGCTACACAATCATTGGTGATTGTGTAGCAAAATACGTAAGTAGCCTCCTATGATAGAAAGTAATATTTGAGTTTAAACTTTATGTTTTTACGCGTAATGCTGTCGATTAAGTCAGTCGGCAGGTCGTTGATTAGTCGAGGAACAAGGTAGTCAGCTGTCCTCTCGCCGTACGCGTTGTTTGCGCGCGGCATGCACAACCGGTTTCGAGCGACTGCCCGAGTATATACAGGGTGCTTCACAGCCGTCTTAACTGTTTCATTAAAAAAGTATTCTTTAAGTAACATATATTTAAATTGAGTGTGAACGGGCAAAATTTTACAATGTTTAAAAAGACCAATGTCATCATTATGAAATTGTAATTTAATCTTAGTAGATACGATAGTTTTTAGTATTCGTAGTTGTACTCTTTATTAGTGTACATTAAAAACAATTTAATATTGAAAATGTGTTATAATAAATAGGTACATATTTCTTTTTTTTTTCATACAATATCAAGGCTCGACCACACACCAAAACCGCCGACTCATCTCAAGTCAGAATTCAATTTGTGTTGGGTCTAACAATAACACAACATTAGTGAAAATATGTTGGGTGTTACAATAACGCAACATTAGTGAAAATATGGGGTTGCCAATAATAATACGCGTCCATTTGCGGTAAAGGCCAGGGAAATTTGCTAAACCGGTGGTGGCTAGTGTTGGGCCGCACAATACTTTCAAGGTTCAAGTTTATAAATGTCATATTCGATTATTTACTTAGGGCCTTATTCATAATAACTGTAATTTTGTCGAGGCTTTATAATATATACTAGCTTGCGCCTGCGGATTCGCTCCCCTATTCGAAGTAAATAACTCTATTCTCTATTGACAGGCTTCATAGCAGTTGGTAGTAACTCTGCCTTCTGCGCTAGAGGTCGTGGGTTCGATCCCCGCACTGGACAAACATTTGTGTGACTAACACAGATGTTTGTTCTGTGTCTGGGTGTTAAATATATATATATATATTATTATGTATATCGGTCTCTGGTACCCATAGTACAGGCTATGCCTAGTTTGGGATCAGTTGACCGTGTGTGATATGTCCGGAATATTTATTTATTCTAAGTTTCATCGAAATCGGCTAGCCGTTACGGCGTGATTGAATCACGTAGCCACTTCCCATCTGTGTGAAAATCTTTGGGACTTACTGTTCCTGGGGCTTAAAACTTCGTAAGCGACCTATAGAATTAGGTTTTCAGACGGACGGAAAGTGGCTCGGTACCTTAGTTGATTAGCGTAGATATCTAGGGGAAGGTAACGGATTCAAATCCTGTCTGAGACATTTTTTTGGAGATATTATAAAAATCATAGTATTAAAAATAAGGTAACCAAATAACAATAATGTTGATATTGTAAAGGTTCTATTTAAAAATAAATACAAAAATGCCAAGCATCACTAGCCGAGTTAACAAAAACGTTGTAGGTCACATCCGATAAAAAGATAAAAACGTACCGAGTGACAATCTGACAAAAGCCGTGCGAGTAGCGCGTATTCTGTGGTCGAGGCAATGCGTAAGCAACACGTAATAACGTGTTTCCACTTGCTTTGCTCTTTATTTATTATCTGTGGAAGGCTGGGAAGGCTTTGTTTGGAGCTCGGACCGGCTGACGTTCGGGATATAAAATGGAGCCTTTTTGTTCAAACTTGGGGTACGGAACTGTTTCCTGTTTCTTGATAGAGGGGACAGTTTTGTAATGCTGTTATTTCAAAAAATATATGTTTAATCAACAAAGCAATAACCCTACGGTCACAGTATAGTATTACTGAAGTTACTATTTAAATTAAAACTAATACAAAACCTAATCTACTAATAATCACTTACTCATAAAAAAAAGACTTGCATTATTGTGAGTAATAATAATAATAATAATTTGGACATTAGTTTTACAATTGTGTTTCTTACGCTATTGGTATATACAAATATTGAAAGTACTTAATTAAAATCTTCGCATATTTGGTGCTTCCTTAGTTTTTGTAAGTCCGTTTGCCAATTGGCAAAGGCCTCCTCCAACCTACTCCTTTCTGATCTCCCTCTAGCTACTCTACTCCATGTTACGCCTGCAAGTGAGTAATAAGTTAGTCATAAATGATCCAGTCGATCACTGTCGCCACCAGAAGGTAGCTTGACCAAAATACTGGCAGAATTGCCACGTTGTATGGCAATGCTTATTCGATGACCAAAGTAAAAGCCAGCAATCTGGCCACGCGTGGACTCGAAAAGTCCCGTCAGGTCTTTGTAAATTTCAAACTAAATGCCCTAAGGGGGGGTAGTCAAAGTGTCATGGTTACTCTACTGAGTAGCCGGAACAAGTATTTTAATAATTAGAGTACCGTATGTGGAATATTATTTAAAACCCAACTGGCTACAAATGAAGGTGTGACGGCCGGCATCCGTTTAGGCCAAGTGTTAGAACTATTGTTTAAAGTAGGTAAATGTATCCGTATTAATTTTAAATGTTTAATCTTCATAAAATCATCATCATAAATATATATATATATATAAATCATCATAAAATGATCAAGTTATGGAACGTTCAGCGTTATCGTCTTTGGCTGGGTGACCACTAGCTATATTTACAACTGAATGGTTTTGTCTATTGGACTTGAGGCTATCAGTCGCAGTTTTAACGAACGCTAAAGACTTCTCAGACAAGTCACCAAACAGTCTCTCATCTCCTGGAGTCCACGAGAATAGAATAAAAAAGAAATCATTTATTCATTTATTTCTTCTGTCTCTCTCTCGTAGATATCCCCCCTCCAATTTCCAAAAATGACTGAGATCCTGGATATGGCGCTGGCGGCGTAGCGTTTGTAGCAACGTGTCGCGTAGCTTGTATCTAAGTTAGGCCTAAACAGTTAGTCCCATAAACAACGTAAAGGATCCAATGCGCCTTTGCGCTAACAATCTAGCACTTGCTTTATCCATCACTACTGTTTTTAAAGTTTTGTTATTTTATTTCAGGTACAAACAATATTCAAGGTGAAGTGAAAATGCAAGTGACTTAAGTGTTGGTATTGTCAACATGAAGACTGCGAACTCGGTGTTGACACTCATTTGTGTCATTTCGTTCACATGCACGCACGCTAAAACAGGTAAATATCCATTTGTTAACCTACCTTTAAGAGAAATTTTAAGATTTAAATAAGGTTTTGAGATATTCTTGGATCCTCATTCATCATTAATCCCATTAAAACATGTTTACTTGTTTAACATTAACTATTGAGTAGTATTTGAGTATTAGGTACGAACAAGGTAGGTAAGCAAATCCCACCACGCACGACTTACTGGTCATATTAACGGGAGTGGAACCTATTTGTTGATTAACTACATAATCTATTCTATTTGAAGTTATTTTCTACTGACAGGGAAGTGAAATATTGAATATTTCACTAACACTAGTACGTACTTGTTACCCTAGATTTGAATATTCATGAGCAAATATAAACAGTTTCGATCAGGTTAAATTGAATTTAAGTCATTTTAAAATAAATAAATGTTCGTTTTTTTATAAGATCTAGCTAAGTTTTATGTAATGAATATTAGAATTTATATTATTTCCAAACAATATTCTAAATGCGAAAGCTTTGCAAAAGTTTATGATGATGTTTGTGATTCAATCAGACCGTAACGGCTACACCGATTTCGATAAAACTTGGAATAGATAGAGTTGTTCTTCACCTAGAATAGCAAATAGGATACTTTTTAACTAAACACATAACACACATGTAACACATGAGCGAAGCCGAAGGCTACACAATAAATCTGGCAGTCAAACAATTTTCAATTAGGCCATTTTAAGCAGTAGGTATGTCATCTAGACCGATTCCAAGCACCTCTATGACATCATTTTTAACCATTTGGATAAGAGCTTTTTTTTTTTTCGTGTTTTCTTGAATATTTGTATCTTGGTGGTTTTTAACCCATCCGAGTGTATAGGATCTTACACAAGTATATAGATACGACAAATTAAACAAACCGAACAGTCGTGCTATGTCACGCCACGTCGGTCGCTAGTTGCTAAGCAATAGAATTTTGATACTTGACACTGGCAATATTGTGTGAGAGACAGCAGTGAAAACAGAATAAAAAAACAAATGCGTCTTTATATGACTTCCGCATCTAGTCATATACATAAACCCGGCTTTGTTTATGTACCGAGTCGAATGCAGTAAAGTTGGGAACGAGTTTTAGTCAAAGGAACTTCGCTTGACATGCAGAGTATTACAGAGGCCTTAGTCTAAAAGTGAAGAACTTGCCGGTTTTTGTAGGGGCGCTTTACGTGACATCATACAAAAATGGTAAACTAATAACTTTTCACTACTCACCGGTGAGTCGCTCACGAGCAATACGGACTCTGAGGCCTTAGACTATGAATCATTAATCTTTTTTCGATCGTGAAAATTGAATAGCTAAAATCCAATGCTTCACGGTCGGGTTTTAAATCTACGACCTACAGATCTAAAGTCGTGGTACCTCCCACTAGGCCAACATGGCTAGCACAGTGTTACCCTTACTTTGTCATATTTACCGAATTGATTTGATAAGTGCTTCTACGGCACATACATACCACGTGAATTATTTCGGCCCCGTCGATTCATATATTGACGGCGCCGGCACAATTTATGTTTGGACAATCCACACATCGAACCTCCGAACAAATAGTTTGTACTCAGTATGGTTCGTTTGTACCGTTGCACAGTATACAGTAACTGTAGCCTAACTGTAAGCATATCTTGCGGCACGATCAACACACAAACACAAACCAGTGAACTTCACAGCGCTATAAAATGTGAGGGCCGCACTTTATCGCACATATTTTCACGCACTTGCGCCACAGAATAAATAACATCAACGACAACGAACGCAGGAAATGAAAAGAGTTTTTTAACGTTTGATATTCAACGTCTATTTTACATTAAATTATACAAAAGTATCATAAGTAATTTAAGAGCCGCGATGGCCCCGGCTGACTTATAGCCTACCTGTGGTGACTAAGAGAAAAAAGCTAGGGGATGGGCAGTAGCATCCCCTATTTTAATAACGATAGCTCAATCTGCGCTTGAAACGCGCGTGCCCAGCGTGTATAGGGTGAGTATGGGCTATTGCCCTTACTCAGGAGGTATGATAGGATGATAGGAAGGCGCTCTGGAAATTTGTGGGGGAGGCCTTTGTTCAACAGTTACATCCCACAGCTGTAATGATGATGATGAAGGAGGTGATTAATTAAAACTTGAGGAAAATATTTTGATCCGTATTATTAGGGATACAAGTACCAAAATTTATAAATCCGTCTTCTGAATAAGTACAATGTAAAAATCTTAGAACACGACACATATTTTAAGGTAAAAATCTAGATAAAGCACTATTTATGTGTCAACATGATTTTGCGTCTCTATTACCTACATTCATACATTCTACCTACATTTACCTACATTCTACATTATAGGAGGAGGTAGGGCACAGCGAGATTTTCTCGTTCTGAATTGGAGCAGCCCGCCTGGGGAGGTACCTCCGCCTTACAGAAGATCGCAGCCAAATAACATTATTTGTTTCAAATAGTGTTGTGTTCCTGTGGTGAGTAAGGTTGCCAGAGCTCTTTAGGGGGGAAGGGGGTTTGGGGTCGGCAACGCGTGCGTATGCGTATGCCTATGAGCGCTTGCAATATCAGAGGCATCAGCCTCTGATATTGCAAGCGCTCATAGGCTACGGTAACCGCTTACCATCAGGTGGGCCGTAAGCTTGTTGGCCACATCTGTTGTATAAAAAAAAAAAAAAAAACTTACTTCTTACCCAAACTCGTGTGTCAAAATTCGAATAGTGTGACACCTAGAATGGGGCATTACTTGCCCTGAGTCCCCCAACTTGCCCCGTATTATGATATAGTGATGGTTTAATTTCGCGGTAGGATGAACAAACGTATGCAACCACCGAGATTTTATTAGCTAGTTCCACAATACCACCCTCGATTTCACGCTTATAAATTTTAGATTACTTCCGGTATCTCCGAAGTGCCTTTTTAAGGTTTCAGAAATTGGAATTGGTGCCCCGAAGTCGGAGTAAAGCCATGTTGCTCCAACCATAACATATGAAATCTTCGTGGCTTTATTATGATCATTTTAGTGGTGGCGATCTGCCGTTAGTGTGATGAGACAAGTCGTCCATATCATTTGAGTTTGTTTACAACGTGATTCATAAATACTATCCTGAGAGGAGGTTTTCTATACGGAATTGGCAAAAATGTTTGTTCTACTAATCTCTAAAAAATCATCTGTTTTGATTTCAAATTAGTTCAAACTCAATTATTCAGTTTAAAACAGCTGTAATCTTGACGTCGAACTTCCCGGTACGTTCAAAGAACAGATTATATAAAAATTTGTTATAGATAAGTACATCTGATATACCCCTATTTAATCATATCCAGTCCACTCCATCCAAAGGTTGTCTGGTAGAGATCGCTACTTCAGCGATAAGGCCGCCCATTGTTCATCACATAGTTTAGTTTTTATTGTTTTTTTGTTAATGTTCGTACTTTTTTGGTGTGCAATAAAGCATTTTCTATCTTCTATCAATCAATCTATTTGAAAAGCTTGGAGAAAAAAAACAGAAAAAATAAAATCTTTTTTTCCGCTAAATTTAGTTCTTTGTGTTGATAGAATACACCCGGTATACTTAATTACACATTATGAATCACCTTGTATAGTTTAAATTCGTGGGAATTCAATATTTTGCATATCATTCAAGAAATTCGAAATTATTCCACACTAGCAGACAACAACACAAAAGTACGCTTTTGAAATAGTGGTCAATTAAAAATACTGAATTCCAATTCATCATTGAACACAAACAAAACATACCTCAAAACGGAATACAAACAGACCATCTATCCACATTGAACCAGTTTTGAGCACCATTTAGGCTTTTCAACGTTCATTCGCTAACCCCATTAATCTACAGTTCGTGCAGGCCATTTATTCTCGGAAAACAATGGTTTAATAACATTTTTCCCATACCTGTATAATGCCTGTATACCACACGTTGGTAGATAATTTAGGCGCGCTAATCACGCGCTGTCTGCTCCCTTTGTTGAAGGGTACTGCTTGATTGATGACGTTGCCCTACTGCTGGGGGTAATCTTGGCTGTGTGCCTTACGTGTTAACTCGGGATATGTAGATAAGGAATTTTGATATGGAAACTATGTGGCAACTAGTGGCAAGTAGGTCAAAGTTGCTGAAGGCTTGACTTTTGGGATGCTTTATCATAAGTATTTTCCGGTAATTGCGAACTTGTCGTCTCACTGGTTCGTTCTTGGCCATCGTACATTAAGGTCATATGTAGGTTGAAGTATGGCTGTTTTGAAAAGGGCCAATGAATGTTGGTCAAAGAACTAGTGTGGTGTTAGTATTAAAGTTTCCAGGGCTTGTCAGTTTCTTTACGATGTTTTCCTTCAGCGTTTGAGAGCACTAATATAGCGCAATATAATTATCCGAATGTAAAATCTATATAATAATAACTCACGACCATTGACCACGATAGAAAGCCGATGTTTCAACCAATATTATAGTCCACGAGTGGTCTATTTGCGTTTAATTTACCTACATATTTAGACTACTTAAAGTAATGTCAACACTGTAATCGCTTCAAATTTCAACAAAAATAATAAATAAAGACAAAAGTGCTGACCCTACACTAAAATTCGCTTTTACATAGGTATCAGAAACTACGAGTAAGTACATACCGGTAGGTACCACAACACCTAGATCCCTAACAACATTGTCATAAAACTTAAGTCTATTCAGACTCAAAGGGCTGAAGGCTAAAAGGTTGTGTAAAGGCTTTTCCAGCACTACAAGTATCTGTTTCGAGGACCTATTAGGACCCCACCAGCAGCCTTTTGATCTCTAAGTGAAGTGCCATCGTTTTAATAGAGTCAGCGGTTTATAATGAACTCACTAACGATGTTCTAGTTCTCTCACTATGTTTTACTTAATACTAGATTCATAAGACTAGGTACATAATGTTGAAATAATATTCAGATTCAGATTCAGAGTCATTTATTACGAAAATGGGTTACAAAAATATGTCAAATTAAAATAGATCTGCCATAGTCAGCTTCAGAGCATGCAATACAATTCGGTACAAAATCAAAATAGAAATAAATTGTATTAATTAACAAAATTTAGTAGAAAAGAGTAGCAAAATTATTACTGTTTCAAAAAAAATCTTAACTATCGTTTTTTTCATATACTTACGAATAGGTATGTCAGTGGTATCAGCCACTACTATTAATTTACTTCTCCATCATAATAAAACCAGTAACTCATGAACAAACATAAACTGGGCAATTAAGGGATCGTTAAAAATACAATATCGCTATACTTGCACAGTCACGGAAGGAGTACTTAAAATGAACTGTTTCTGGTTGAATTCACGACTGTAATTAGAGTGATTTTGCGATAATTATTGAAAATAGGGCATTCCGTGAAGTGGCTTTTAAAATAAAAACATTAACCCGCTTAATCATAATACTAATATTATCGGCTAAATAACTCTCTGTCCTTTTCTAAACATTAAACAAAAGAAAGAGGTGAACATACTTTTATCAAGCCGATTAAGTTAGTGATATATGAATAACGGGTTTATACATACACATAATCTACTGATTCAACTAGGTAGGTCCAACTTCAACAAAGAGGTCAACCGACGAATCCAACTCGGATGGGCAGCGTTTGGGAAACTTCGTCATATCTTTTCGTCGGAGATACCGCAGAGCCTCAAGACGAAAGTCTACAATCAGTGCGTGTTGCCAGTGATGACATATGGCAGTGAGACTTGGTCGTTAACTATTGGCCTCATACACAAGCTCAAAGTTGCACAACGGGCTATGGAGAGAGCTATGCTAGGAGTTTCACTACGTCTTAAGATCCGAAATGAGGAAATTCGTAGAAGAACCAAGGTCACCGACATAGCTCTCAGAATTATCAAGTTGAAGTGGCAGTGGGCAGGCCATATAGCTCGCAGAACCGATAACCGTTGGGGATTAAGGTTCTCGAATGGCGACCACGAACCGGGCGACTCAGTGTTGGAAGGCCCCCCACCCGATGGACCGACGACATTGTGAAGGTTGCAGGAAGTCGGTGGATGGAGAAGGCTCAAGACCGTTTGTCGTGGAACTCTTTAGGGGAGGCGTATGTCCAGCAGTGGACTTCTACAGGCTGATGATGATGATAATCTACTGAAGAGTAGGCAGGTTGGTAAAAGTAACCGAAAACTTCACAGGTGATTTGGGAGTTTTGATCTTCTTATGCCTAGTTTTATTTTAATTCACCAACCTTTATAATATCTACATCCTTTTATCTACAAAATAAAAACTAACACAATTACTATCAACTATATTACAAAATACACATAAATATTTGAGCTATCTAAAGCCCGTTGTTAACAATCTATAGATAGCTTAGCTATTCCAGATAACTACAAGTCGGAAGCGTCCCCAAGACGCTAATCCTTTGGGCTAATTAGGAGCCATAGCCATCTCGAGTTAAAGGTTATTCTTGGCCTTGGTGTTTATCGAAACATTTTTTAATAAACTATACCTATGATATTTGCTGTACGAACTCCAATATATGCACCCCAAAACACGTTCACACAGTCTTCAGTACATGACAGTGACAAGGCCAACCGACGTGGCGCCATATGTAGGAAAATATAAATATAGATTAGTGGCAATATTTGTCCATACGTACGCTGAATAAAGAACAAAGGCGATCATGACCGGGCTTAAGAAATAGGCTTTTAAAATATGTGTTTTTCTATACAGGAAAACTGCTGATATTATGTGCCCCCTGCTCTGTACTCTTAATGAACAAACATATTTAACACATCTCGATCCAAAACTAACTTAGGCCTACAGGTGCCTTCCACACGAATATGCAACGAGTACAATTACATTAATAAATTCAACCCATTTATTGATATATTTAACGACTCCTTGAGAAAATTCAATAACAATTTACTTTGCCTTTTTGGCTCTTCCGATTATATTTAATTTCCTCATGACATTTTATGATACCTTCCTATCTATTTAAGTTAGCTTTAATTTTTAGTTCAAATATACATATCAAAAGAGATTATTTTCGTTTATATTTCAAGAGTATAGCTTAGTTAGAGTCAAGAGTTTTATTTTTTGTTTTTATTTCATTGAGCACTATTTAAGTTTATGTTTATTTTAAGATTTTTTTTTGAGAATGCTATAGTGCACTTTTATTTTTATGTATATCAGACCCTGTTTTTATGAAGATATTTTATGTAATTGGTATTATACATAATGTTTGTGCACTTTCAACAAATAAATAAACAGGAATAAAAAGTTATATCTATCTACGATTGTATTTATGCTCATTATTAGTATACGATGTGATTAACCAGCGGAATAAAAATGCTGGAAGAAATCGTCAGTTGCACAAAGCTTTGAGAATTTGGAGCGTCTACTAGTATTCGTAGCTTCGTAGAACGTGTAGTGATTTGGGTCTACAATTCAGCAATCGGCGGGCAATCTCTCCGACAATGTTTTCCTGTCTTTCCGTATTATTTTATTCAAATCTCACTGTCCTTATTAATGAGAATATAAAAATAAAATCCCGCTGTCCCCATTTGAATCAGCGTCGATAGACAAAGTAGTGACGAAGCGACCCATTTCCTAAGCGCTTTAAACTTAACCTTATTCATTTATTGAATACAATGTAATTTAGAAATCAGATGTTACAGATACCAAAAGAATGTTACAGATGATACAGTTTTTTTTATTTTTTTTTCATATTACACACGGTCAACTGATCCCAAACTTGGCATACTATGGGTACCAGAGACATAATAGATATATATTTAACACCCAGATACAGAACAAACATCTGTGAATCACACAAATGTTTGTCCAGTGCGGGAATCGAACCCGCGACCTCTAGCGCAGAAGGCAGAGTTACTACCAACTGAGCTATGAGGCCAGTCAAGATGTTAAAAACTTGTACTTGCTCAACGAGAACCTATTAAAGAAGCATCTGAATTAGATCATTCTTAAGAAATAATGCAGTTCGCCCCGAACTGAGATCTCGCGATCTCGCGACAAGATCGGATTAACCATTCAAAAGTTAACATGGGAAAATATAAATATTATACAAGGTTAATAACAATATTTTTATATAGGATCCCAAAGTGGCTTATTTCTCACACAATCCTACTAATAAGTAGTCGTAAGTTTGTAAGTATGGATGGATGGATCGATGTTTGTTACTCTTTTACGTAAAAACTACTGAATGGATTTTAATGAAACTTCACATTAATTTAGCTTATATATTAAAATAACACATAGGCTACAATTATAAAGATATTGTGTGAATTGTCCAAAATATGACAACTAGCTACTCGAAATACTAATTCTGCGCAGACGAAGTCGCGGGCACCAGCTAGTTGGCAATAAAGTTAGTTCTACGACCTTTGGAAATTCATCTTTTTTTTTAAATCTGCTAATAGTAGCTGTTTGTGTAAAATCAATTCAAACTCAATTACTCAGCTGCTTTAGGTCTGATGTCAAACTTCTCACACATTTAATAATTATTTATCAAAATGATAATATTAAAAAGAACATATTATTTGAAAAGTCCTTGAAAAAATGAATAAAAATGTTTTTTACATAATATGAATCAGCTTTAGTTTTAAGTTTTATTAGTTTTAAGTTTCTTTCTGTAAATAAAGTTATCTTAAAAAAAAAACAGCTTGTATAGACATTGATTTAAACTAAATGATTTATTTTGCGTTTAACTCAAAGATCTTCTCTGTTGAACCCCGAAATCTATTTAGATGGCGCAAATACAGCAGTAACGAAGCGTCAAACACAATGGGAGACAACTTGATATTTCCACTCTCATTACCCGAAGGAATAGCAGAGAAGCCTGAATAGTCAATACAAATCGCACTTAACAAGCACGCTAAGCTTGAGGTGTCTAGTAAACCCTGCACTAAGCCGTGTTCATCAATCACAGGGGTTATTATGTGGTACACACCCTATATAATACAACGAACTCACCCACTCGAATATAAACCCTACAACTGGGGCACACAGGTTAAATTGCTTGGCAGCACAAAGCCACGCATAATAGAACTTTCTGATTATACAAATCTACGCCTTGGAGTACGGTGACAAAGACGAAAGCTGATTGAAGGCAGTTGGATCACGCGACGCCCTACGCACGTACTAAATCTCTATTCAAAATGTCGAAAGAGGTATTTTTTCGTGAATTATTTTCATCTGATAACGTTATGTAAGTTTTTGACGGCGATGAAGAAATTACTTTGATGAATAAATAAAATTGACTTGGCATTTTCGGTGATATTTTCGTAGCTGAATAGAAAGGTAAATTCATATAATATTTATCGCTTTATCAGGTTTTGCCTTGGTTTCCCAAATTAAAATGAGACGTGATTGGAGTTTGCTTATTGCGTTATCGTGAAATATCTCGTGTTTCAAAGTTACAATCAAAATGAATTTCAGTATAAGTTAGTCTGGTGACCTTTCATCATCATTAGCCTAAGGAAGTCCACTGCTGGACACAGGCCTCCCCAAAAAATGGCCACGACGAATGGTCTTGAGCCTTCTCCTTCCTCCGACTTTCCGCAACCTTTAAAATGTCGTCCGTTCATCGGGTGGTGGACGGAATAACGTCAGAGCTTCTGAAAGCGGGTGGAACACCGGTACTTAAAGTCCTTCAGAAGCTATTTAATTCCGTCATCCTCGAAGGTACAACGCCTGAGGCGTGGAACAGGAGCGTGGTGGTACTGTTTTTCACGAAAGGTGACAACACTCTCTTGAAGAATTATAGGCCCATCTCGCTGCTGAGTCATGTCTATATGCTGTTTTCGAGAGTTGTCACTAACCGGCTCGCCCGTAGGTTTGACGACTTCCAGCCTTCCGAACAAGCCGGGTTCCGCAAAGGCTTTAGTACCGTAGACCACATCCATACGCTTCGGCAGATTATACAGAAGACCGAAGAGTATAATCGGCCATTATGTCTAGCATTTGTGGACTACGAGAAAGCCTTCGATTCAGTCGAGACCTGGGCAGTGTTACGGTCACTACAGCGGTGCCAGATCGAGTACCGGTATATCGGTGTTTGTACAGCAAGGCCACCATGTCTATCCGACTCCAGGATCAGACCACAAATCCTATCCAATTGCAAAAAGGGGTGAGACAGGGAGACGTAATTTCTCCGAAACTGTTCCCCTCTGCATTGGAGGATGTTTTTAAGCTTCTGCACTGGAAAGGACATGTCATCAACATCAATGGCGAATACATCACCTTCGATTCGCTGATGATTTAGTCATAATGGCAGAATCGCTGGAGGACCTTAGCGCAATGCTCAGAGACCTCAGTACAGTTTCTCAACAGGTGGGTCTTAAAATGAACATGGGCAAGACTAATATCATGTCCAATGCTCATGTTGCACCCATGCCGGTACAAGTTGGGAACGATACCATTCAAGTTGTAGACCACTACGTCTATTTGGGTCAGACGATTCAACTAGGTAGGTCCAATTTCGACAAAGAGGTCAACCGACGAGTGCCATTGTCATCACTGGTTGTAGACTTTCGTTTTGAGGCTCCGTAGTATCAGCGACGAGAAGAAAAGGGAACGTTTCCCAAACGCTACCCATCCAAGTTGGATTCGTTGGAATTAGTTCCGTTATGCCATTGATATAAGACTCAAATTGCGATAATTCACGAGACTGTAAAATTAGTTACTTTTAACGAAACCGAGCATGTGATATTTATGGACAAAATAATTCTTCAATTTCTTATCGTTTCAGCCCTATTAACCCTAAAAGAAAGTCGTAAACAATTCCACAGTCGTAAACTGAGATATTAATCTGGAATGATTATTGACAGCTCACTTCGTCCGGTCTTTATGACCGAGGATTTAATATCACGTTCTTTAGGGGTCATAAATACCGACGTGTCCATGTGTCAAGTATTCGGAACAGGGTTGTTCGTGAGCTTGTTTTGGGATAATGCCAATTCGTTTATGGGACAATTTTGGTAATATAATGAGGCTTTATGCATACTACGTATGGCTGGAAACTTTCACACAGTGCACTGCAGTACTGTGGTTAATTAGGGTAATGTAATAATGTAACCATTGGCCGTGGTAACCTCAGCTAAAGGATAGGCCCCTTCATCCTATCCTTCTAATATTTTTAATGCGAAAGTTTGGATGGATGTATGTTTGTTACTCAAACACGCCAGAACTGCTGAACAGATCTGGATGAAATTTGGCACAGGGATATATATATACTTAATAGCACTTTTACGTACCAACTTTTTATCCTCGTAGGTACCACAAGAGCGAAGCCGCGAGCGGAAGCTAGTATCTATCTACCAGTCACTGGTGACAGTCACCACTCACTGTGTATGTCGTAAGAAGCTAGGGTCTGTAACCATTATGATGTTTTGTAGATAAACAAAGGCGCCTCCCAAAATACACTATTTTCAAAATTTATTATCGCCTGTAGATCTGATTGGTTGTCTACCATGCTTATAAAGTCGTGAGACTATTTATTTAAATTATTGTTTCAGCTAATGAACGCCGTCAATCGTATACAACCTATTATTTTGTGTCTACCACCTTAAATAGATAGGGCGTCTATCTAATTAAAAAGCCATTTAATGCCGACAACGACCTCGCGTCCCTGACACGGACGGACACTAATAATAATAGGCTTTCACGTTTTCAATATAGTTTCCTGAGCATTCCTGATTCGCTGTCTTTGGTCGCGGTCAGATGCCGAATAATCCTATCTGAACAGCAAATTTTTGTTCCGGGTCTGGGTGTTGTGGTACCATGGTACTCGTAGTTTTTGATATCCTAGCGTAGCGTCAGGACTATGTATGTGACAGTTATGTGTTTCTTTATTTATTATGTCAGGACTGGTCATCAAGATAACATATGAAATGCTGTCACGATTATTATCTGCTATTTACCCTGGGTCCGTGGGGAAACGGGGCCCTCCGGGTTTTCAAAAAGATATCCGGACGTCTGATCGAAGCGACGCGTGACCCGAGAGCTGGCTCTTATTTGGCCCAGCGCATTAGCATTGCCATCCAGCGTGGCAATTCCGCCAGCGTCTTGGGGACGCTTCCGACTGGTAGTGATCTGGATCAGTTGAGCTATCTGTAGATCGTTTGTAACGGTCTTTAGATGGCTCAACTGTTTCTTGTGTATTTTGTAAATATTAACTTGTATTAGTTTTAAGTTTCTTTGTGTAAATAAAGATGTGTGATTTACATCTCTAATATTTTTATATATTTGTGTCACTTTTTGTTTGACGCGTTATGGCTGGTTACGCCAAGGCTTAACTGAAATTACTGGAATGCTATAATGGATGTAAGAGGAAAATAATCACATTACCAGAAACATAATTTCAAAAATCAAATCAGCGCTCCGCTGTAACATCCATTCGTTCCTGTCAGGAGAACATTCAGGGATCGTAACATTAATATTATTAGATTTATAACACAAAAGATTCCTGCCGCCAGCCACCATTATTTAAAGCCCTGAGATATACAATATTTCATAGGAATTTATTAAAATGAATGCCGGTTGCCTTTTATCGCCACTATAACGTTGAATCATATCTAGGCCTTTGTGGGTCTGACTTATTTGGGCTTTCAATAACTCTAGTGTTAAATGGCAATTTTTGGCAGAAGATATCACAATATTGAAAGGATGATAGGGGGAGTGGGGGGGGGGCTGTTATCGTTATAATTACTTTTCAGCTTTTAATAAAACTCTGGATTTCGAAAATTGTTTCCTTCACCTTTATGAGCACTTGTTATGCGCACATATTTAATGTATAGAAAAATTTGTTGGTGCATGGCTGGGATTCGAACCTACGACCTTGATATCGAAAGTCACTTGGCCAACACGACTTTGATGTCTGTCACGTTATCGCTATAAATAATCAATACTTTTACCTAACTGATTACCTTTGTAACTGGGCTATCTAACAAAACAATCTTTTGTACACGTAAAACCAAATAATTTGCTAAGCTTATATCATTTACATGTTTATAAATTACAATCTCAACACAAACTTACCCGTTATTAATATGACAGCATCTGATTGTCAATATCTTTCCACTTCGTCAAGCGTGTTCAATCACTTACATGATAATTAATATAAACCAAGTGGATGACAACACGCAGGTGAACAATGCCGTGATTCCGTTAAAATAATTATAAATTGGAATAACTTCCGCACTCCTATCTATCTATCTAATAATTAATGCCATTAATATTTTCATGCATTATTCAACTCTTCGTCTGAAAAAAATAAAACGAGATTTCTACAACTCCGATGATACTCCTAAAGACGTGTGCCCTACGTCTCGGCAAAAACTTTGATTAATAGCACCGGCTCAACGAACACTGCGTATTTAAGATACGGTGGAACTAGAGACTGGCTGGAAAAGCTTATTAATAGCAGAAAAGTGATTATTAATACGATATTAAAAATGCTTAATAATATTTTACGTGCGTAAAGCTGGTGAGACTTTGTTGGAACATCTTATTGAGTAACACCTATTTCACATGTCACTGGTCAGAAGCATTGGTAGAGTATTGGTAGAGTGGAACTAGAGACTGATCCACAGGTCGTGGGTTCGAATTCGGGTTGAACTTAAACCAATTGATTTTTTTAATATGAATATTTATGTGCGCTATTATACATTTAATTCAAATTAATGAAGAATGGGCCCCTCCATATATACCTATCCGCGGATGTCGTAAGAGGCGACTAAGGGAAAAAAGCTAAGGGATGGGCAGCAGCGTTCCTCATTTTAACAACGATAGCTCTAACTGCGCTCGCCAACCCGCATGCCCAGCGTGGTGATTATGGGCAAATCCCCCCACATGATAAGGAATTTCCTCTGTCTGTGGGTGAGGCCATAGACGTCAAACGGCTGAAATGATGATGATGAAACGTTTAATTGTGAAATGAGTATGATTTCTATACATTTACTTCCCCACGCGCTATCGAGTCGCGATTACTAAATCGAATGCTTTAGTTTTCTATAACTAAATTTTATAATGCTAGTCTACCTACATTTTTAAAATTATTCCATAAACCATGTCTAGGTACTTCATTTAAAACACACATCCGCGTTACCCACGAGGGGGAAACTTGGCAAATTCAGCTGAATTAAACTCACGAAATAAATTAGACAGGCGATTTGTATATCCTGCAGATTAAATTGTCTTCATTTATTAAACGCAACTTGCTACCAACTGTGTCGTTAACACTGGCGTCGTATTTTGGTGCGTGTTGGATTATATTTCAAAAGAAATTGAAAGCAGAGAAACTAGAAATTCAAGAGCAAACATGTTTAAAGCCGCGTTCAAACGATATGCGATATGTCATGAAGTTTATTTCACAATAATTCTTATCTCACCTGAATAAAGTTAATTTTGATTTTGAGTTTTGGGGCTTTTAGGGGCTCATTGAGCTATAACGTACGCCCTCAAAATGTCAAACTCAAAATTGACTTTTATCAGTAGACGAACATAACTTTCATCAGTCTATCTTCTTTTTAACAGAATAAACACTTATTTCATGAAGCTGTTTTGAGCGTAAAAACATCATCTCTTGATAACGGTCGATCGAAAATATCAGCAATCAAGAGCTTCACATACTGCGTTCAGATTTTCCTAGAATATCCTTTTCTACGTTCATTTAAAAACAGCTTTTTATTGAACTTTTTTGACCTCGCGGCCATCCTAAAGCACGCCACGACAAACCGCGTGCCATTTTAAACTTTAATGCTATGGTGTAATGACATGCTTCCTTTACTCGTGAAAGCGTCTTAAAGGTTCATCATCATCAGACTGTAGGAGTCCACAGCTGGACATAGGCCTCCCCTAAAGAGTTCCTTGATGAACGGTCTTGAGCCTTTTCCTTCCACCGACTTCCCGCACTTTAACAATGTCGTCGGTCCATCGGGGAGCCTTTCCGTCGCCCGGTTCGTGGTCACCGTCTCCACTCGCATAGTGAATGATAAAATGCCTAAAAGAAAATTCAAGCAAAAAGTACCAAGCTTCGTTCATTTTATCGCTACCCGCTTCACCTATAAAGTAATCTGATAACATAAGTCGAGTTTCAGCTCCGACCATTACCAGACCTTTAGCAGAGTTCACAGTTCACTTTTTCTATGTTGAATTTATCAGAGCGGAAATCTATTGGATAGTTAGGTTTTTACTGGGAACCTTTGGTGGTACATTTTTCCGAAGCCTTTTATACGATTTTAAAGATTATACTGAGGAAATAAGACGGAGTGTTAGGCGCGTATTGGTGTACGTGAGAGGAATTATCGCTAACAAATCCCACTAATATTATAAATACGAAAATTTGTGAGGATGTTTGGATGTTTGTGGTTCAATCACGCCCAAACGGCCGAACAGATTTGGATGAAATTTGGCACAGAGATAGATTATAGCCTGGAATAGCATATAGGCTTGTTATATTCATAGGTACCACGCTAGCGAAGCCGAGGGCGGAAGCTAGTGGCTTATATTTTCATGGCGGCTTCAGAACTTCTGAAATGTTTTGTTTTATAAGTAACTAAGGTGGAACATAGCATCCGGCCCACCTTTTGGTAAGTGGTTAACTTAGCCTATATACATTGTAACACCAGAGGCATCAGGCACGTGTTTCTGACTCCTGAGACATGCGTTACTCTCTCTGGTAGCAGAATTTAGGTATTTAGTGAGATCTCTCCTGCTCTTATAACAGTTGATTACTGCTATTCTGACACAAACTATAAAGTTAAAAAGTGACCGTGTTATAATAAAGTGCAATACAACTAGTATTATATCATTTACTTTTTTAACATGAACGGCTGAATAGATTTTGATACAGACCCTGACCTATAATTATCCATGCGAGCAATGCCGCGGGTTGAAGCTATTGTATTTTAGGAGGAGGTAGGGCACAGCGAGATTTTCTCGTTCTGAATTGGAGCAGCTCGCCTGGGGAGGTACCTCCGCCTTACAGAAGATCGCAGCCAAATAACATTATTTGTCTCAAATAGTGTTGTGTTCCTGCGATGAGTAAGGTTACCAGATCTTTTTAGGGGGGAAGGGGGTTCGGGGTCGGCAACGCGTGCGTGATGCCTCTGGTATTGCAAGCGCTCATAGGCTACGGTAACCACTTACCATCGGGCGGGCCGTAAGCTGGTTTGCCACCTCTGTTGTATAAAAAAAAATAATTAAATATGTATAATTTATATAATTATCGTCTTTCCTTTGTTGCAGGATATTTTTGGCACATAACGGATTTTCACTATGACCCGCTCTACACATCACAAGGCGACACTAGAAGACGTAGGTATAAAATGATTAGTATTTTTTTTGGAAGTGTCTTCAACTAAGATTTTTGGTTTTTTGGAATAAGAGTGATTCTTCGTGTTCTCTCGTTCGTAACCGAAATGGGTACCTCTTTACACAAATTTACTTTGCTCGTGGCCGTTGGGTAGAGAGGAAGTGAAAGAAAATACCTGCTTCACCTATTCATAGAAATCAAATTGTTTTAACAATCCCATCCCATAAATTACCATTGCCAAAGTATGTGTTTATTGTAAACAAAGCAAATTGAGCATTAAATCATATTTGCATCAACCAATGGAATTCAATTCGCTTCGTTTGAAAGCACTTTGTTGGACTGACATAAGCACAATTTCAATGACCCGTTTGAAATTCATAGATTTGTATACATTCCGTGCGTTAGTCACATTGTTGTTGTGCAATCATTTCCACCGCTTTTGTGATCAGATGCAATCCATTTTCTAATTATGAATAGGGGCATGGAAACCTAGATTCTGGACAAAGTAGCGCTCAAAGTACGCAAACTGTCATTCGATTGTCGACCGACCGACTGGTGGGTCCAGTGGCATTACCATACATTGTTGATTCCTTGCTGGTCGTGTCACTGATTCTTTCTTGGTCATCCTGTTTTAGGTCAGTGACCAGTTTGAGGTACGGTGGTCCTGAAAAGGGCCCATGACTGTCGGTGAAAGAATCAGTGTAGTGAAAGGATTAAAGTGCGCCTCTCAGAGGCTCCTTTCGTGCACATGCCACATGTTGTGTTCGAATGTATTGGTTCTAGGACATGCCGATTACCTAAAGACTTTACTTCAACGTTTGAGAGCACTATCGCAGATAAATTTTCCGAATAGAAATACATTGATACACGACTGAGATTAGAACTCACGACCTTTGGATTGGAAGGCGGGGCCAGTGCCACCACTCCACCAGTGCTCTTATACATTGCTCATACATTGTCAGGCCTCATAGCTCAGTTAGTAGTAGCTCTGACTTCTGCGCTAGAGGTCGCGGGTTCGATTCCCGCACTGGACAAACATTTGTGACTAACACAGATGTTTGTTCTGTGTCTGGGTGTTAAATATATATCTATTATGTATATCAGTCTCTGGTACCCATAGTACAGGCTATGCCTAGTTTGGGAACAGATGACCGTGTGTGATATTATGTAAAAAAAAAAAATGTGAAATGCGTAGTGGGTAGTAGATACGTATTATCTTTGCCTACCTACAACTTTTTGCTGATCTAATCACTCAATGTTGTGCCTTTTTCCTTATCTACTGATGTAGTGATGTTTACTTAAGTGTCGAATAAACAATGTATCTATCTAAATAGGCAATGACCAGCACTCTGTAAATTCATCAATGTTTTCATTTGAATTTATAAACGATTTTTTTTTTCGGATTGTTTTCGCTCTATCAGAGTCCGCTATGCAAGATGTGTTGATGTTGGATCTAGTTTAAAATATTGCTTATTTTCCAGATTGTAGAAGAGCAGACGAGAGAGGCAGCTCGGGACACCACAGAGCTCTCGGGAGATATGGTGACTACTCGTGTGACAGTTCCCTGGAGCTGATAGAGTCTGCGGCGCGGTACATGCGCACGCGGCATTCCGAAAATGTAGAATTCGTTTTGTGGACTGGGTGAGTTTCGATCATGATTCCGATACCTTCATAAATAATGAGATCTAAAAATACCTTTTTAAGAGAGCAACTTACTGTTTGCAAAAGCATTTAATTAGAGAATGAAAATTAAAACTGATAAAAGTGAATATTTACAAAATACACAAGAAACAGTTGAACTATCTAGAGACCATTACATACGATCTGTTGATAGCTCAATTGATCCAGATCACTGCACAGGAAATGACACGCTGGCAATGCTAATGCGTTGGGCCAAATAAGAGCTAGCTCTCGTGTCACGCGTCGCTTCGATCAGATCAGACAATGATTAATTTACCTTGTACTAATAATGTGTACATGTCGTTTCCACATTATAACTTTGTGAAAGGATTTAGCGTCATTAGGTGTTTTTTTTCTGTATGTGTTTGATCGTTTTTGCAAGCACATCAAGTGAGTGTAAAAAAGAGCTTGAAAACGCTATAACTACGCTAAATTTTTATTAGTGCTAAAACATTTAAAAGTGTGCAAAACTTGACGCAGAAACTTAAAGCTAAAGCATAAAATTTGTGTCGCAGTAACAGAAAGCACTTTCGTGGCTACTAATTATATAGGTCTCATAAACAAACTCAAACGGCTATGAAGAAAGCTATGCTCGGAGTTTCATTTTGTGATAAAATCTGGAACGAGGAAATTCGTTAAAATGACCTGTCATCGTCATCACCACATCATGTTACGAGTAGCTCAAAGATTGAGCATGTCGAAAGTATCATGTACTTTATGCCTTCATGGTATTAGTGTACAAGGATTGATAATATGTATATTATCCTGAAAGGCGCTTATTATACACCCAATTGGCAACAAATAAACTAACTAAAACTAAATTTGCATTTATAATAATATATTTAAACATACATAGACAACTACCATGTCTACGTTCAAATGTTTTTTGTTAAAATTGGATTAAGCCTTGTTCAAACAGCACCCGAGCATCCATATTGTCCTTGATATGTCATGTAAAATTCGTTCCAAAAAGGGCTTCGCACTCTACTGAAAAAAAAACAACTTAAAGTTTGACATTTGAGGGTGTACGATATTGCTCAATGATCGCTAGCTTCTAAAAGTCAAACACAAAGTTAACTTTATTCAATACACGTAAGGATCATTTTCATTATTAAGGTTTTATATGCAGCAGAGATCTACTGAGACAGTTGGCTAATCTTGGTAACAGGTAGAGCAACCCAATATTTTTTTACAGTGACATCCTCACAGTACCTGTCAGCTAACAAATATATTTTTACAGTGACATCCTCACAGCCCGATACACTGGCAGTGAGGAGGACAAGTACCAGGCCATCAGAAACATGACGGATCTGCTTAGCAGGACGTTTAGCTCGCATTTTGTGTTCCCGGTCCTGGGGCACCTGGATCCCGCGCCTTCCGAAAGCCTCACCAACCTGTGGATGCACTGGCTACCATTGGAAGCACTGCAGACTTTCAAATATGGTAAGTGCTTTCAAAGTATACTAGCTGTTACCCGCGTCTTCGTCCGCATTATATAAATATGAAAGTCATGTTTTGTCGTTTAACTCATAATTCTAACCCCCTACTTTTTAACCCCTTAAGGGATGATTTTGCAATAAAAAAACCTCTCTTAGCTAGCTAGCGTAACGTGTGCGTTGATTTTCAGTCAGTCAGGTGCAACAGTTTTTGTTGTCTAATTCTTATGTCTCATATCTAACTAGTAAACCTTATATAGCAATCATGTCCCTTGAAGCTAATACCAAAATATACACAAAGAAAAAAAGAACACACAAAGATATCAATTACTTATCTTCCCTTGGTTTCATTGTTGTTATATTTTTACCTTTGTAATACAATTCCTACAGATTAAACCAAGCAGTAGGATTCTTGGATTTTTTTTTTAATACTTTTCTTTCAACCCATTGTAATCACTGTCCTTCCAACTTCCCCTAGAGCAGTTTTCAAACGGCATGCAATCATCATCATCATCTTCCTGACCTTATCTTATATGTCGAATAATTAGTTTCAAATAGACACAGTTACACACACATACACACACCACATATATACACATACATATACACACATAAACATTATTAGTTTTGTGTCAAATCAGTGACGGTCGTAATTAGTAAATGTATTATCTAAAAATATTTAATCCTTTATTGGCTTTAAGTAAAGTGAATAAGTTAAGTTGTACCATATACCTAAGAGCTGTGTATTTTGTTTCATTAATAAAATAAAATATAATAGAGCTTTACCTCTATTGTATAAAATTAATGTTGAGTTTGACATTTAAGGGCGTGCGGTAAAGCTTTACGATATCGCAAGCTCCTAAAAGTCAAACTCAAAATAAACTTAATTCTTAAGATCTAAGGATCATTTTAAAATAAATTTTAGATATCGCACCTGTAAACGGTGTAAAGCTATAAACATTCAATTGCCTGGTTTAGTTTATACTAGCTTCCGACCGAGGCTTCGCTTGCTAGGCACCCGGATAATTACTACAAACATGGTGAATTTCATTCCAATCTGTTCACTGTTCAGTGGTTGCGGACATCTACATTATTTCCTTCTAGTATCTCTGATATAACTGTATTGTACTACCATAATATGCGTATACCAACGTCCTTGATATCTTTCTTCCAAGTGTTTTTACTGTTGAATCTGTATTGTGTATTGTGCTAAGAAGATAACAATAATGATCGTATACGTTCTTTGTTTCCTATTCTTTCCTTTATTTTCGCTTATCTACTTAGCTTAACGACTTTTTCTGAAGATGTGGCCTTAATCTAAATGAGCGCCATTACGATTATTTGAACTTAGTTTCAACTAGAAAATGTAACAGCACGTTTTTATATACAAAAACATTGTATTACTGATATGTCTTACAATAATCAACATTGTGTTGGAAAAGCTGCACAAAACAAGAGATAGTGAGCTTAAAAAATAAATTCAGAGTTTCAATCTTATCCTACTAATATTATAAATGCGAAAGTTTCTGGCGAAGTTTGGATGTTTGTTGGTCAATCACGCCGTACTGGCTCAACCAATTTTGATGAGCAGCTAGTGAAGATGGAGTGTTTTTGCAGGTGGCTACTATACGATAGAGCAGAAACAAAGCAAGCTGCGTATCGTGGCTCTGAATACGAATCTGTTCAGTGTGCGAGAGTCAAGCTCGGCGCCCGCGCGGCGGCAGTGGGAGTGGCTCGATGCTGTGCTGGACAAGGCCACCGCTAATAAGGAGATGGTGAGTCCCTTCCTTTCAAACTTTTCATTTTTTCCAAACACCATCACACAAGGGTAACTCCTTCATCTCCCAGACTCTTGAGAGTCTGAAGATTTGAAGGAGAAGCCACACTTATACCCCGTGACAAACATGTACCTATGTATTACGCCTATGCCTATGTTTTTGTTTTTGTGTTTGTTTTTTTTATTATTTTATTTTATCTAAATTCTGATTACCAACTATTGTCTGCTAATATCTAATAATTATGTATCCCGCTTATACCTTATCCCTCGGTGACCATCTATTCGAGGGGGGTACATTGAAAACCAGCGCTGCATGCAATGCATGCAGCAAATGCTGAATTTACTCCCTTTGCCTTTTTATTATTAGTTTTTTGTGTATCCTGCTCTTTTATAATATTTGTACTTAAAGGTAATAAATGTTTTTTTTTATCCTTTTAAGTCGTAATCGCTCGTCAACCTACATCATATAAATATAAATATTCCGGACATATTCACACGGCCAACTGATCCCAAACTAGGCATAGCCTGTACTATGGTGACCAGAGACTGATATATATAATAGATAAATATTTAACACCCAGACACAGAACAAACATCTGTTTATCACACAAATGTTTGTCCAGTGCAGGGATCGAACCCGCGACCTCTAGCGCAGAAGGCAGAGTTACTACTAACTGAGCTATGAGGCCTGTCAATAGTCATATGCTGGATTCAGACCGCGACCGGAGCGGGAAAATAAGTATTACTCTTTCTGCCATGGGGTCCGCCGGCAGCCCCCAATATACTTGTAGTGTTACTTTTGTTCGTACAAAATCGGGACGCCAAAAATAGTTAATAACCTGCAAGCGAATGTATTGCTCAAAAACCTACAACAACTTCGTCTAACGCTGTAGCCTGACGATAGATTCTATATTACACAGTATTTACTTTTGGGTAGAAATGAGTCGCACATTTCAGGAAATTCTGCAGATGAAACTTACAAAAGATAGCTATATTCTACACTTTGTTAATGCTCCATGTTTTTTACATTTGTTTTGTGGTGTCCGTTTCAGTTTTCGTTCAGAGAATAACCGCCAAGTTTTGCATCGTTTTGCATAGGAATACGATAGCGCTGTGCGCTAAAATATCGTGCACGAAAACAGACGAGTATCGCAGAAGTATCAGTATTCAAACTATTCTTGTTTTGAATAACACAGGGCAGGACGCCAGTAACACGGTCTGTTGACTTTATTTTTACATTTTATCTTAATTCTTTTATCACTGAAACTTAATAATACTGAACGGGATCCTTTTTTTTTTTAATTCTAACATTGTAAAACCGGTCGCTGCACATTTCAGGTGCTAAGATAAATAATTCATTTATATGATAATGATAATCTAGCACACGCGTACTTCCAATGGTAATATATGGTAGGTTATAGGAACAAAGTCAAAATTGTGGTTTTGGCATTTTTTTTGTTTGAGCATTAGATAATTGGCCTTGAAGTGGTGGCTTCGGGTGACGAATGGACCCTTCCATATCTTACCCATGATTGTCGTAAGACTAAAGGAAAAATGCTAGGGGTTGGACAGTAGCGTCCCCTATTTTTATAACAATAGCTCTAACTGCGCTCGCCAACCCGCGTGCCCAGCGTGGGCAATTTTCTCTCATATGATATAAATTTCCTCTGGAAGTCTGTGGGGGAGGCCTATGTTCAGCAGTGGACATCCTACAACTGACTTTACTTGGAACTAACAAGTAGTGTGTTTTGCATGTAGGTACCTTATATTTCTCAAGAATCAAGTAAACACTTATTTTCAGGTGAAAACAAACACAATAAAAGATAACGCATGATTTTTGTTCCGAAACATAAATATTACCTGACGAATGACGCAATACTAATACGGCTGGAAAGAAGCTCATGTTTATTATTCTACAGCGACGAATACAAAAAAACCACTCGTTATTCGTAACCCGTATAACATTATGACAACCCTGTAAGTATAAGGCTGGCGCTACACCGAGTCATAACTACGGCACCGGAACTGGCGGGAAGTCCGGCATCCGGCGGCGCCCGGTACTCCCCCGCCCTAATAAATTGCAGATTAGAAACTCGTTAATCTAATCGCTCGCAAAGTAAT
This sequence comes from Anticlea derivata, assembly GCA_947579855.1. Taxonomy (NCBI): domain Eukaryota; kingdom Metazoa; phylum Arthropoda; class Insecta; order Lepidoptera; family Geometridae; genus Anticlea; species Anticlea derivata. The sequence continues at coordinate 2,956,440 of OX388264.1, forward strand.
TTTAAAATGCTTTACCAGAAATTTTTGACAAATTATTTTGGAACAAATGAAAAATTAAACGGTCGCGGCATTTGGGTTTTATTGTTTTGTAAATTAAAAATAATATGTCACATAATGGCTTCATTAATTATTCATTAAAAGGACATTTAAAATGTATTAGCCCGTTATGTGCGTTATCTTTGTTCATTATTTGGCGTTGATGAGGAACTGAGGTTGTCATAGCTCTCAGAATTAAAAAGTGGCAGTGGGCAAGCCTTAATAATAATAATAATCGTGTGAGAATAATGGTTTTTGGATGGCGACTACGAATCGGACGACGACGACGCGTTGTTGGAAGACCCCCAGATGGACCGACGACATTTTAAAAGGCATGGCACTCTTTGGGAGAGACCTATGTCCAGCAGAGGACTTCTTCAGGCTGATGATGATGATTATAATACTAGTTCTTTATTTAGGTTTAATCTTCCTACAATAGTTCCACTACGCCAACATAGAATTATAAAAAAAAAAATAGGCCAACGACTTTTATCCCCAAGAATGATCTATCCTCTCAGATCTCCAGCCGATCAGATCCTTTAAGATATCTAAGGCGTTAGTCAGAGACATGTCCGACAATATGGCAATATGGCGCATACCTATATTTTGCAAGTTGCAAGCACATAGTCGTTTTGTGAAATTAATGGATTCCTCACGATGTTTTCCTTCACTTTTTCAGCACGTATTAAAATATATATATATACCTAGGTACGTTTAATAATAATAATAATAATAAATATTCCGGACATAACACACACGGTCAACTGTTCCCAAACTAGGCATAGCCTGTACTATGGGTACCAGAGACTGATATACATAATAGATATATATTTAATACCCAGACACAGAACAAACATCACATTTACATTCTGGGTGAGGTTTTTGTCCTTATAAACGGAATAAAACGGATTCCTATATAAACCATCATTTTGATTAACTCAGTCGGAACTCAAATTCATCTAACAAGAAAAACATTATGAAATAAACTTGGAAACGGTTATATCAGTTTTACATTTTGTCATTTTTTAGAAAACAATACCGCACCTGTGAGGAATTTCCTAATTTCACCACCATACTTTTTACTTAGCAAATAATTTTGAATTTAAAGGTTTAACTACTATTTTCCCACGGCATCGTCTGTTAGCTTCCTTAAACCGCTTCGATAATACGTTACGGAAATTTTAATTGAATTATATACTTTAGAAAGAAAAGTGCCCGTCTGAAACGCAAGGAGTGTGGGTTCGATTCCCGCTGTGGGACAAATTTTTGCATGATCTGGAAATATTAGTTCTTGGTCTGGGTGTTGTTGTACTATGTTACTCGTATTCTCTGATGATACAGGGAATCCTAGTGTGGGATCAGGAATAAGTATTCTTTCGTATGAATAACTTTTAGCTTATTATCCAATTATTTAATACTAGCGTACGCCCGCGGCTTTGCTCGCGTGGTATCTTGATAAAAAGGAGCAGTTTTGAAAAACCCTAAAGTCCGTATTTCATTATTTGACTTTATAAGTATTTGTACCAAGTTTCAGATAAATCTCTCGATGCGTTAAGATTCTCCCATACAAACTTTGACATCTAATTTAAACCTTTTAACAGATCATTGAAAAGATAAATCTTGTACAGATATTATGAGTTTGGCAAGGGTCTATGAGGTATTGCTTGAAATCTTATCTTTAAAATCACAATAGACCTCGGCTCATGCTCGAGTATTTTCCGCTTCTATTGTATTCTTGAACCGTTCTGAATTATTAGGAAAATGTCGGTAAGAGGGTAGGTACTATAAGCTTCAATAATGAACCTATTGTAAAGGCTTATTACGATTTGAATATATTCAAAAATAATGAATCTTTTTTTATTCAAGTTGTTGTTGTAAAGGTTTTTTCTCAGTTCAGGGATTCCATTAGACCCACGTAGTATTTCCAGTAGCAGTTTCCAGTTTCTCCAGAAAATTGCTTATTGTTAAGAATATATTTTTTTACCCGACTACCACAAATCCTAAACTACTCATCCGATTTTGATGAATTAAGTGTCAATTGATTCTTAATTATTATCTGGGAGACTTAGTCCTTAGTCCAATAGTCCGGATGTCCTAGGTTACACGACATCACTCGTAGTAATTGAGACATGGAATAAACACGAATTTCTAATTTAAAAAATAATTAAATATATTGACATCTACAATTATTTTGAACGCCATAACTTTATTTATGACTGATAGATAGCATAAATAAAGTTATGGCGTTAAGCTATAACTGATAACAATTTAAAAAACATAAAGTAGTCGGGTTAAAGTTTTTGAACCTATTATCTTGTTTCTATCGATGAGCTTTGTATAAGATAACCATTTTGATTTATTTTATAGTTTATAATAAGAGCAGGTACTCTAATTAAACCCGGCATGATCACACATCAAAATCATGTTATAAGACGGATATTTCCTGGCATCGTATGCCATTGTAGTAACGTACGATGAAATATAGACCATTGTAATGATTCATAATTGTGGAACCGGAAATTCGTATCATACTGTACCTACATAAAGCAGCTACATTTTACCTATTTTGCCGCGCTTGTTCCGTAACAATAGAATTGTTTCACATTTACATCAAATCATTTTAATGGTTCGTGTTTTAGGCTGCAAGAAGAAATTGGAAAATATTTTTGTATAAAATAATGATGTTTGAGTTATCGTGAGTTATTCATGAAACGAAAAGGATCGTGAGAAAGTTGTCGACACCGATTTGTTCTGCACGCATGTAAATGCGCTAATTTGTTAGTAGCATGACGAGGAATCTACGTCAGCAGATAATATTCCCTTCACTCTTGTTTCGTGTACGAATTTGAAGGTGCCTTGTCTGGGTTATTGAAATTCGATGAGCCCATTAGATGAACAAATATGAAAGGTTACCCTTATCTCGCACCCTTTACTTAAAACTTAGGTTTCAAGGCGCAGACATTAATCAAAGACGGCTAGACATGTTGATTATAACTTTCAATATATGGATGGATAATTCAGATTTTAATAAGTAGATGCCTACTACTATGTAACTTGGTTCCAACGGAAGATCAGCGTTGTGTTACTTTTTAACCGACTTCCAAAAGGAGGAGGTTCTCAAGTCGGCTGTATTTTTTTTATTTTTTTGTGTGTATGTTACTCGATATCTCCGCCAATAGTAACCCGATTTTGATGATTCTTTCGCTGGTGTATAGAATATGATCCCGGGGTGGTCCCATTGTAATTTAATTCCTGAGGGATTGCAACTTGTCCCGTAAACCTTAAAAAAATGTCATCATCTCTTGAAATCACGACTTGCCGAATTATTTTTTGTCGACTGTGGTATAGTATGGTAATTCACGCGACTTCGTTCGGTTGGTGCTGTTTTTACATAAACTTTAAACTTAGGGGTTGTGTGTCGGGAATTCCTTTCTGTGCACCCATACGTTACGCTACCCTGCAAATTTCATTTCTTAGGAGTTTGGTTAGGCTCTGCGTTGATTTTCAAAGAGAATAAAACCACTACGTTTGATTGACAGTCAGTCAGTCAGTACCGTAAGAGTTATTACTTATTATTGATGATGAATGGATGTCATATTTACTTTTGTTTTTTATTCGAAAGTTTAGGTGGCCAGTGTGATCCTCAGTAGGCAAGCAAAACGCAAAGAGGTTGATAACAAAAAAAGAGGTTGATATTGATCTTGTAAATATTCTGGAATTTGAAGTCGGTTTTTAGTTTTTGTAAAAAATATCTTACTAACAAAATGCTGAGTTGGATGCCAATTTGTGGCATATGAGAAGGTAGTTTATAGTAAAGAAAAAAGTTTCAATTGGTTCTCTATTCATAAACAAACTTTATGTGTAGCATAATTTGTCAAAAAACACGTTGTTATAAAATCGATGAATCCACCCACTTTGTAGAGCCGAACTTTTTATCCATAAGCGTACTTTAATGATGTCATCGCTCGGTTCTTTTTGTTTTTGTATTGTATTTTATAAGCACGGAATACATTTTGAATAATCAAATCAGATAAATTGCCTTTAAAGCCGGGATTTCAGTACAGACAGTGAGGGAGATCAAATTGAATTTTTCCATACGGTATGGAATAAGGAAAAGCTCCCGATGCCTAGTAGGGGTGCGTGTTTTATGAGTGTTTAACTGTTTTAGAAACGGGTTTTATAAACTTACTACGTAGGAGGAGGTAGGGTACAGCGAGATTTTCTCGTTCTGAATTGGAGCAGCCCGCCTGGGAGGTACCTCCGCCTTACAAAAGATCGCTGCCAAATAACATTGTTTGTTTCAAATAGTGTTGTGTTCCTGCGATGGGTAAGGTTGCCAGAGCTCTTTAGGGGGGGCGGGGGTTCGGGGTCGGCAACGCGTGCGTGATGCCTCTGGTATTGCAAGCGCTCATAGGCTACGGTAACCGCTTACCAACAGGTGGGCCGTAAGCGTGTTTGCCACTTCAGTAGTATAAAAAAAAAAAAAAAGTACTGGTAGTATACCTCAACCTGGTTACTGACCTTCATGTAGAATGACTAAGAAATTACCAGTGATACCATGAGCAAGCAAGCACTCGTATACAAGGTTTTTAATAAAGGGGTTTTATACCCTAAGATAAATATAATAGACAATTTTGGTTGTTGGACGACTTTTGAAAATTCTACATTTTTCATCGAACAAACAAAAAATACAATACAAAAATATGCTGTTTTGGAGTAAAACAGATCAAACTCAAATATTAAGCTGTTTAGGTAAGGCTTGATCCCGAACTTTATATTACTATTAAATAATAAAAAGTAGAATTTTATAAGTTAGAGAAAAATTTCAATAAATAATATTTCGCTTTTCATATATCATTAATAAAGTTAGGATTCTCAACAATTTCACAATTTTTATTATATTACATGAAGAGTTTTTATTTGAGTCACTAAGCAATTTAGAAAAACCTATTGTTGTGATCAGAAAGATGATCCTCTTGACTCATATTTAATATCATATTGTTATAATTTATCTGGCAGATCCAGCGATGACGCGTTGCGCCGTAGATTTCATGTGAAAATTTCTACAGTCGCCTATATATTAAACTGGTTGACTGTATATTGAAGTAATTAGACGTTACTGCGAATATTTCTTTATTTTTAGAGATAACACTCTTCAAAATAAAAATATTATAACCTATTATTGACAGACACAATTGTATTCTTTACAACGAAACTATATTTTTGTTATACACAACGCTCTATATTTTCACAGAAACAAAGTGAGAGCTCAAAATACACAAACGAATTGGAGCGCAATCCTCCTGAGAAATTATTTGCGAAAAGTCTATGAGCAAGAAATGGTATTTGTCGTTGTTTTCAGCGTATTTCTCCAACGACTTATGTACATTAATATTATTTTACTAGCACTTTGAGGTGTTTATGACTTTGCTTCCAGACAGAAGTGACTGTTTTATTGTTCTCACTCTTCCCCAATCTTAAAATAATAGACCCTGTTTTTATGATTTTTCTATAATAGCAATGTCCTCCTTTCTAAGTACAGCGACAGCGAATTAGTAAATGATATAGCCTGTTTCGTAAATCTTCTTTCGTTCATCATCTCTTCATGACCACACCATCTAAGCTTACCTTTCTCAGTACTCATAACTAAAACTTATTTCACTACACAACGCTCTCTTATCACACTGTTCCTCATCTATCTTTCAAAGTTACTCCGCACATACTTAGCAAAGCTTTCGTTTGCTTACTCTAAAGATTTCAATACAATCAAAAAATGTTACCTAGACAAATCCTGAAGTGTCGTGTATTTGAGATATTGAAGCGCAAAGATGGGTAGCTTGTTCTCATTAAATGATAGGTATACCATACCTATCATTTAAAGATACGGACCAGGGATGCTCACTTACTGAGTAAAGCCGTGTTCAAACGGTGTGCGATGTCTTATATCAACCTGTTTTATACGTATTTTAAAACAATCCTTGCTTTGTCCACTGATGAATTTCGATTTTGAGTTTGACATTTGAGGGCGTGCGACATAGCTCAACAATATCACTTCACAGCTCCAAAATTGACTTTATTCAGTAGAGATAAGGATAATTCGATGTAAATTTCAGATGACAAACCGCACGCCGTTTGAAGAACTTGTAAACAAATTATTTTATTTTCTTCTCCCAGGTATACATCGTAGGCCATGCTGCCCCAGGCTCCGACTCCAGACACCCCTACGACACGGCATCTGAAGCAAACGCGAAGTTCTTGCGCGTCGTGCGGCGCCATGCCAAAATCATAGCCGGACAGTTCTTCGGGCACCTACACGCGGACACTTTCCGCGTCATTTATGATAATGGTACCTAAGTACTCAAGAAGGAGGTAGGGCACAGCGAGATTTTCTCGTTCAAAATTGGAGCAGCCCGCCTGGGAGGTACCTCCGCCTTCAGAAGATCGCAGCCAATTAACATTATTTGTTTCAATAGTGTTGTGTTCCTGCGTTGAGTAATGTTGCCAGAGCTCTTTAGGGGGGGATAGGGTTCGGGGTCAGCAACGCGTGCGTGATGCCTCTGGTATTGCAAGTGCTCATAGGCTAGGGTAACTGCTTACCAACAGGTGGGCCGTATGCATATTCATATCCACCTCAGTTGTATAAAAAAAATAAAGGAATTTTATTGTGGACCCGTTGTATAAACGCTTGTTTTGGTTTGAAGCGTAAGGTAGCCACTGAAATTACATGCACATGGAACTTACCAACTCGCGATGCCTCCTGCACTAGTTATTGCAAGTGTCTATAGCCCACGGCAACCACTTACCAACAGGTGGTTCGTATGCTTGTTTGCCACCATAATGCTAAATATGTATAATATTTCTTAAATTAATTCCCGCAAAACACGCCCAGATTTTGCACGCCGCAACCGTAGAAATATATTGTGTCTTATTTAAACATAACACCTATGTACCTTATTTACATATACCTATTTGGTACAATAAAAATTTACTTTACAAAATTGTAAAGTAAATTTTTATTCTTTTTTCTAGAATTTACTTTACAAAATTGTAAAGTAAATTCTAGGAAAAAGCGTGCTTTTTTACCCGGCAGTTTCGAAGAGAAAATGTTTTTTGGGTAACATTTGTGCATAGTTAAATTTTTTTGTAGATCACCCGGTGTCGTGGGCTTTCCTGGCTCCATCAGTGAGTCCGCATCGCGATCCAGCCGGCTCGTCCAATCCCGGACTTAGGCTTTACAAGTTTGACACCAATACGGGAAAGGTGAGCTTCTGCAACATTTTAGGACATTATTATCTCCCATGGATTGCTTGACTTTTGTAACGTGTTACATAACCATCATCATTTGCATCATAATCACCACCACCAACATTATCATCGTCATCATCAACATTGTCATAATCAACATCATCATCATCATTATTAACATCATCAACATCAGCATTATTAACATCATCGTCGGCATCATCAACCTGAAGATGTCCACCGTGAGTACCACGCCAATCAGTCTTTAGCCTTCTCCATCTTTGACGTGTTTGTTTAAATATCATGTCAATTCTAATTACGCGTTCCACGTCTAGAGCGACTGAGCCAAACTTGTAGGTAATAGGTATCGCATCGAGGTGATAGGCGAATGAAATAGATTATTTTTTATTTAGTTATAAATTCCCAAGGAGTAAATAAATACCCATAAAGGTTAAGCGTAATGAAATGAACCCATTTATAATTTACATTAAGACATAATATTTCAATAACCACCCTCTTAAAACCCCTTTAAACTCATCCGAATGAAAATTCCTTAATAATTTAGGTATTTCGTAATTTACAAAGATGTACATTTTCGACGATCCTCAAACATCATTGAGGATTTGTTTTAGAAGACTATTTTGTATGAATTTCATTATAAATTCTCAAATTGATTGTCTTTTAAGTTTGTTAAAAAAAAATATCCCCCTTGATAAAATTTTCAATAGTATTTTGCAGATTCTATTTCGATCTTTTTCTGACTAGATTTTTCAAATGCGCTGTGTTTAATTTTTTTTTAACATCTATAAAATCAATCTCGTAAGAAGTTCAATATTAAGATTGCACTTAAAATGGCTAAACAACATTCAGTTTAAGTGATTTGAACCCAAAACAGGTGTTTTCTTGCCTAAAGCTTTCCAACAAAAAAATAACAAATTTCTATTAGCGCTATTTTGCACCAACCCCTGCTGCACCATCAACTTTGCAATATTGTTTAGGCGTTATCGTAAGTTGACAGTCTCTGCAACCCTTGCATCTCAGATGGGCACTCGCCCACTACGCCATTCAGGTCTAAATTAAAATCTCTCATCTAATAGATTCCTTTTTTTATCTTACCTTTTACTGAAAATTTACCCATATTATGATCTTTCCTCAAATCCTTTGTAAATCAATGTTTGTTATCCGTAGGTTTTAGACTACACCCAATACTTCCTAGACCTGGCGGCTGCTAACCGCAACGTCGGCGCAGCAGAGTGGTCGGCGGAGTACAACCTTACCCAATATTATAGTCTTCATGAGGTGTCCGCTAGTTCCCTGCATAATCTAGCAGATAAGCTGCGGATAGGCTCGCCGCACGAGACTACAATATTCAACAAGTAAGTTTTTGCCGCGGTGGCCCCAACTGAAGAATAATCTCCCCATTACTACCCGTAGAGATCGTCAGAGGCGACTAAGGGAAAAAAGCTAGGGGACAACGGTGTTCCCATCAACAATAGCTTTAACTGCTCTCGCCAACCCGCATGCCGAGTGTGGCGAGTATGGGCAAGTCCCCCAAAATAATTGTTTGAGTACAGGCCGTAAAATATCGGTCGCGCTGGAAATCTATGGGGGCGGCCTATGTTCACTTTTAGCTGAATGATGATGTGAATGAAGTTCAAATACTTCTGAGGGTGTTACCACATTCATCAACATTCTACCATCAATCGATCGAACTTCGATTGATGGTAGAATGTAACAAACAATACATCCACGTTGAAATTCCCTGATATAAAAGTAAAAAAGTATATTGTCAAAGTTTATTCATGACCCGCTTTTTGTCTTATTTTGCATTTACATTTTAATACTTTGTGTAGTTCATTTTATCAGCTGTACTGTGGAACCTCAAAATTGTTTAACTCACTGGATTATTATACTTACAACGTGTTCAGTAACTAGTATAGGTACAATCCCGAAATATTATTTTATTAGGCCTATTTAACCAGCAATGGAGAACAATTACCAAAAAAAAATTTCTATAGATACTTGCGAGCATACAGCGTGAAACACGACAGTACCGACTCGTGCGACGGCGCGTGCGCACACCAGCACTTCTGCGCCATCACGTGCGTCGAACACGTGGCCTACCGACAATGCGTCGAGGCAGCCGCTAGCGCGCTCGCCGCCGCCGGAAAATCCTCTCCGCTCATCGCCCCGCTCATGAACACACTAGCCGCTTTAACCTTCGTCCTTGTTTTTATTCAGGCAATTTTATAAATCCTCCTACGGTAGCGTGCAGCAAAAAAATTTGAAACCGTTTTAACACGCAAATGGTAGTTTTTAAACTTAATTTGTGTGAAAATAGCTGTTTGTTTAAACAAAGAACTGGCTTTAGTCAGTTACTAAAGCCAGTGCTTGTCAGTAATGTTGTCGTGAATATTGTAAGTTTTGCAAAAGTGATTTTAGTATTTAGTCGGCGACAGAAGTCCATAAAGAACAACAGTAGTCAGCGAGTTTTGTAACTCAAAGATGTTAAGATTATTTTGTATTTTACTCGTTTCTTAAGTGTCAATTTAAAGATTGTAAGTCTAAAAACTAACTATTTTTATTTTAAAAACAAAATTTTAGATAGTTTCTTGAGTGAATCGCCAATTCTGTAAATGCTTCGTCTATTTGATTATGATGTTAGGAGTAAGGCGTAATACGAGCTCGTGTGGCGTTATGTGATATTGCTTGATAAACGTTATATCGATATAGATTATTATTATATTGTTTGTGATACATTACCTATTACTTTTTTAGTGACTTCAAACTTGTAAAGATTACCAAAAATCCAATATATTTGAATAAGATTAAACTTTGTAACAAGTATGTAGCTAATCCTACTAATTTTATAGATGCGAAAGTTGTGAGGATATTTGTATGTTTGTGGTTCAATCACGCCGTAACGGCTCAACCGATTTAGATTATACTTGGAATAAATAGAGTTCTTTAGCTAGAATAGCACTTTTTATCAAGGTACAACGTGAGCGAAGCCGCAGGCCTAAGCTAGTAGGTAATAAATTGGACTCCATCTGATATTCAATTGTAAATAGTCATTATTTATACCTATAGTAGCCAAACTATCGTAATTCTGTACCCTACTGTGCCGTTTGGTCCGTTTTTAATGTACCTATTTAAATATACTTTTAGTTTCATAAATATGTGCTGTGTAGTTGCGATAAATGAGTATGATTTGAACTCTACTTAAATATAAATAAATTCTGTCTTAGCAAATAATTTAGATTGTACATTAGTGGTATGAAACGATATTAGAAAATTATAGATAATTGTACATAGAAATAATAGACTATTTACTTATGTATGGATGTCTCGATTACATTTTATAAAAATGTGATGTTATACTTTAATTGAAGTTACTTATGGGGCAGGTACATTTCAGATTAATCCATTTTATAGTCATTTTGCTGAAAAGATACACAGTTCTTCGTAAAAAAAGAAAACTCTTACAACTTTTTTTATATTGCAACCCACCCTAAATTAAGCATTTGAAACTTTGTCTAAACCCTAAGTTACTTCAAGCTTTGTAAATAAATATTGTACTTTAATATTTAATTGTAAATGAGGAACAACTAGTGTGTAAGGTCCTTTATTTACATTTCTTGTGCCGGTTTCAAAAAATGTATCTATTTCACAAATAATTTATTCGTACCTACATAATTACTATCAAGAAAAACGATTGTGGGCCCGATTGACTATACGCAAAGCTTTTCCGAAAAACAGAAGAATCTCCGTTGTATGATTTTTTTTTAGTTTAACTACATTTTTTCCATGACCCTTACCTATAAGAAAAATGATTTACGGAAAGCTGTGCGAGATTTATCCGATTCCTAGAGTGTATAATCAACCCAAGTATTACTTGTTTTTTATTTCCATGAAATTAAAAGCCTATTTTAGACAAATAAATCTAATTTTGGCCATGTTTGATTGACTTTGTTGTGAAGCCTATTTATTTAATTTATAATAAATGTTCCGATATTTGTATTAAACTGTAATATTAATTAAATTTTTATTAAAGAACTGTACTCAATTTGGTTTTTATTTTCCAGCAAAATTCCTTAGAAGTAATAATTTGCTATTGATCCATTAAGTCTTGGCTGTTTGGATAATTACCTACTAAGAAAGTATATAGGATAATGGAAACAATAATTAAACCAATTTGTAAATTACCTATAATTTTGTTAAACAGCTGCCTCTGCCAAGGTATATTGAAAAGTAGGTGGCATTCCAAAGCCGATAAAATTTACTACTCTAAAATTTACTAGGTACTCTAAAATGTACTATATAATTTATTTCAAACTGATTCTTAGAGCCTCTGTGCTCTATATGTGGCCATGCTGCTCGCAGAAGCTCTGATACACTTGAGCGCCTAATGGTGACTAGAAAGGTTGAAGATAAAGGGCCACGAGGGTGAAGCCCCAAACGATATTCGGACCTAGTATCCGAACAACTAGAGATACCAGTAATAGCGGCTCTTCAACAGGCAACAGAGAGATACCAATGGAAACAAACAGTTAACCGATTGCAACAAAGATCCATAGATCCATAAATGCTCGACGACGATTCGAACCCTCGACCTTTGGACCTCTAGTGCTCTAACTAACTTTACATCTAATAATCACTAGGAAAGAAAGGAAGAAAGAAAATAATTTATTTCCCGTCACATAATGAGATAATAATTTTAAAAACTTAAATTACTGACAAAATTAGTATACAAAGTGACGAAAAAAAGGTTGCCACTCAGCATTTGCTGCATCAGCCCAGTGGTCGGTGCAGCGCCGATTTTCAGTGGCACCCAAATGAGAATCGCGGCAGCTACTGTGACACGCATCTACTAATTTAACTATAAAATAAAAGGCTTATTATGATACCCTACATAGAAACAAAGACTTTAAATAATACTACACGGTAGTATTATCCTTGTTAGAAGTATATGTAATGTTATTTTTACGCTGGTATTCGTAGTCGGTTTGTTTTTTCACTCCATTCGCACTGCCAGCAACCTGCTTCATACTTAACGCTGTCAAAATCGAATTCCGTTTTAAAATACTGCTTCAAAATTCCACTCTCGACGGTGGTTGGATGCTGGGAGGTTCTAAAAGTATACTTATAGAACCTCCCAAATTAAGAACCTATTTATTGGTAAATAAACAGTCAACAGCCCCGAATGATGCCGTGTACGTGACGTCATTGGATCTCCGAAGCTTTGGTCCTCAGTTTGCGGCAGCAGTCAGTAAGTACCTAAATCCTGTTCGGCGGGAACTGACACGTTCCTTTATTTGGCTCTTGTGTGCTAGACATTGGCATTGCTTATACACAGTCAACAGTTAGGTACTATTTTAGCATAAATAGTGATTCGCCTCGGTCTAAGGTTCTGGTTAAAGTTCGCCCTTCGATGATGGGTTCGATACAATTAAGATAAACTTTCAATATCGCATCTGTTCAACCTAATATATAATCCTTCCTGAAATACGAAGTCATATTAATATAACCAAATGGAGCTCCCATTAAAGCTCCACATTATAATGGTTTTATAATAAAGTTATTATTTTCTTTGTACCTAGGTATATAAAAATAGTACATCAACAATAGTACATCAACAATAGCACAACACAGTACGAGCTAGAATATTTTTTTTGAAATGTATGACTATGTTACTTTTTTGTAAACTCCCTATTGGACACCTATAGCTTATCAACCCCTTTTTTACTCATATTCGTAGCAAATCTTGATAGTACGATGTATTGATTAAATACTATGCAGAGCGGAAAGACGTTTCAAAAAGTATTCTCTAACAGTATATACACACAAATTCGTTCAAGTTGTTTCAGAGATATTCGTTGCTTCGCTCGCTCGATCAATAAAACACTGAGCCATAAAAATCACCACTAAACGGAGTGACATGTCGGTAACATGAACTTTACTGGCACACAGAGGCCATAAATAAACAATGTACAACCTCAGTGTACAACACTACAGTGAATTCAGTACCGCGTTTCTATTCACGCTACTTTACCTGACCTTAGATCGTATCGTTTATAACTACCCGCATAATTACAATGAAATACTGTTACAACTAACTTTACCTACTAAAAAGCGTTATATGGCGCTATATTTTAATATTAAATTAACTAGATTGTGCCCGCGGCTGGTACCTATATAAGAAGAAGCTTATATGCTATTCTAAGTTATGGACTCCATCTATTACAAGTTTCATCGAAATCCGTTGAGCCGTTACAGCTTGATTGAACCGTATACATCCAAACTTCCTCACAAACTTTCAATTTTCCAATATTGATAAGCTATCCCATAATAGAAATCGTCCATTTTTTCAAGATAAAAAGTAACATGACATGTTACTTTTTATCTTGAAAAAATGGACATGAATAGCACATTGTGCTATTCCGGACTATAATCTATCTCTGTGACAAAGGAGCCATTACATTCTGGGCCTGGTCCATGTACACTACATAGAAAAATTAGGAAAAAATAGGAGATTACAAGAAAAATACAATTTCATTTTGAAGACATGCGATGGTACAAGAATAGTTCTTCTGGTAAGTTTTTTACTATGTGAACACTATTTGAAGGCCGCCATGTTGGTTTATAATTGGCGTCTGACATGACATTGACATATTTTTCATGTCATGTTGTTTGATTTGATGTTTTTGTTTTGTCAGATAAATGTAGTTTGTCAAAATGACATTTCACGCACATCCGCCATATTTTTGTAGCGCTGTGTGTTGCTCTCTTGGTCGAAGAAAATCTTAATGTACCTTAGAACGAAGTCAATTTAAATAAAATAACCAATTAAATACGTTTACTTTATTGCCCAGCCATATTTTAGAGTAGTGTACACAGTGCTGGCCCAGGCTCCATATATTGATGAAACGTCTCTTTTCATCCCGATAACATCCATACATCCAAACGTTCGCATTTATAAATATGTGGTTTATTCTAACTTCCTAATAATAAAAATGTGAAAATTTGTGAGGATGTTTGGATGTTTGTGGTTCAATCACGTTGTAACGGCTCAACTGAACTCAACTGATGAAACTTGGAAGAGACATAGTTCTCTGCCTTATATGTTTTATAATAAACTATTATAAAACATAAAAGTAAGATACATAAGACCCATCAATGCACGGCCGGGATTCAAATCCACGACCTGTGGATCGGAAGGCGGGGCACTACCTCCACTTCACCAGTAAAGAAATAAAACGTATAAATTGTAACATACATTCTTGTAATGCCAAATTCTAATATAAATGTTTATTACACTTACTTACCAGTAAACTTGGGTTCTTTGTCCTAGTTAGGCCGTGAAAGGGTGTAGTCTATATGATAATCTAGGTCATCCCCGCGCCTGAGATATTGGTTTTGTTCCCTCAATATCAACGAAAAGTGCGACAAAAATACTTTGGCTGGTTTTTTTTTTTCATAGTAGTTACACTTTAGTTACACTAGATACGATTTAAGTTAGCAAAAGTAATGAATAACAGAGTTCTACATACCTATGTAAGATTTAAGATTTTTTACGGTTTCAGACTAGCGTTTTATACGAGCTTATAAGCCCGTTTTGCGAAGCGCATATTATATAGTAGAAACCTTTCTACTATTATCTTTCATCATCATCATCAACAACCTGTAGAAGTCCACTGCTGGACATAGGCCTCCACCAAAGAGTTCCACGACGACCGGTCTTGAGCCCTTCACATTCACCGACTTCCCGCAACCTTTACAATGTCATCAGTCCATCGGGTGAGGGCCTTCCAATACTGCGTCGCCCGGTTCGTGGTCGACATTGGAGAACCTTTACTCTATTATCTTTGGTAGCTTGTAAAAAGATAGCATACATATTATACAATACAATAACTTTATTTCAGGCAACAATAGAATAAAAAATAGATGGAATTTTTCTTATCCTACGGCCCATATACGTATATACCTATATATATATATATATATATACATAATAATATTAAAACACAATTAATTGCCACATTGACACTGCGACGAGGGACGCGAATTGTCCGTGGCAGTAGGTATCCGCCCGCGGAAGCGACGGAACACAACACCCTTCGGCCAGAGATCTTCTTTTAGGTAGGTCTAAAGATGTTCGGTCGGTACCCTCACCATAAAGGAGTTGAAACTGACTCTGTGGCGGGACTCCAACCGTTCGACCCTCAAGCTGATCTTGGTCTTCACGCGCAAGTACTCCGCCACATCCTCCGACTTGATGGTGTAATGCACGCGAGACACGTAGAGCTGCGTCGTTGGCACCTCAGAACGCAGCAGAAGATTCTGGGTGATTTGCGGTGCTGTACCGCACTTGTTCTGACAAGAGGGCTTCTTCTTCTTCTTCTTCCTTTCTACTTTGATGAAGCCCTCCTTGTCTACATGTACCTTGGGAGAAGGCGCAAGTCTGCGAACTGGTTCGCATAAGCCTTCACTAGGGTAGCCGCTGCAGCTGCGTAGGCACGTTGGGGAGCAGGCAACGTGTCACGTGTCGGCTTCTCCGCGGGGGGAGAGGCGGCGGCGGGGCGCAGGGACTCGCTCGCGGCGATATTATGAATCACCTTGTAAACAGAGCACAACTACAAATTGTATTGTGTTAATGAGTTAAAGAGAATACTAGCTACTTCAAAAACGTAGTAATCAGACAAATTTAGTATCTACGAACACCAAAACAGCTTTCAACATTTAGTTCACCGTCATCTAAGATGCCTATTATCTAGACTTGTTCCGCCAAGGGACCCCGTATCGACTTTTGAGCTTTGCATAAATTTCCATCACAAGATATTTAACATACGTACAGCTCTTATTTATGCAAAATTAAACCTATACCCCTTCAGGAACTTTAACACGGATACACAGGAAATAAATTTCGTAATAAAACCTTGGTTACACAAAATACATAATGAAATTTCTCGTAGTTTTATTTTTCTAATCGTGAGTCTTATCATTGCAATGATCTTTAGATAGATCAACTGTTTCTTGTGTGTGTTTTTTTAATAGTTGTAAAGACTTGTGTTAATTTAGGTAATCCCACTAAAGCTACTAATCCACTAACATTATAAATGCGAAATATAAAAATAAATATTCCGGACATATTCACACGGACAACTGATCCCAAACTAGTCATAGCCTGTACTATGGTAACCAGAGACTGATATATATAATAGATAAATATTTAACACCCAGACACAGAACAAACATCTGTGTTTATCACACAAATGTTTGTCCAGTGCGTGGATCGAACCCGCGACCTCTAGCGCAGAAGGCATATTACTACTAACTGAGCTATGAGGCAGAAAGTTTATGCAGATGTGGATATGTGACAATGTTTGTTACTCTTTCACGCCGCAATCACTGAACGTATTGGAATGAATGAATATCTTCTTCTTCTTCCTGCCCTTGTCCCACATTATGTGGGGTCGGCACAACATGTGTTCTTCTTCCACTCTCTTCTGTTAGCCGTCATCTCCGCACTCACTTCTTTCTTACTCATATCATCTTTAATACAATCCATCCATCTTTTCTTCGGCCTTCCTCTAGTCTTATATCCATCCACATTCGTACCTAGCGCTCTTCTCGTTATATGACTTACATCCTCCTCATGACATGTCATGCCCATACCATGCTAACCTATTACTTCTCAACTTTTCCGTCTCTGGCGCTACTTTCAAACTTCCTCTGATGTACTCATTTCTTATTTTGTCCATTCTCGACACTCCACGCATCCATCTTAACATTCGCATCTCTGCCGCATGCACTCTTCTTTCATCCGTCCCTTTGGTAGCCCAAAACTCAGATCCATAATACATATATATGTATAAGAATATATAGGCTATAGAATATACTTAAAGAAGATCGCAGCAAAAATTACTTGTTTCAAATAGTGTTGTATTCCTCTGGTATTGCAAGCGTTCAAAGGCTGCGGTAGCCACTTTCCAACAGATGGGCCGTATGCCTGTTTGCCACCTTAGTTGTATAAAAAATTACTGCTACATCGGATCAATCTACGTCATAGCCAGCGGGGATTTATCGAAAAAAAAATCCAGAAATACCCAACAGTGGGGCAGCTTGAAGGGGATTTTTGGAATAATCCAGAATAGTAATAAACAAAGTCACCAGGCTAATACTGAGCTAACTGTGGTAAAAGGTACATAAAATCTGTAGTGTTTATGTTAAGTAGCCTGAAACAAGGTTATTATTATTATTATTTGTACCATAAAATATAGACTCGCAAATGTAATCCCAAAATATGTGTTTTTTTTATCTTATATGGAGGCAAACAGGCTTACGGCCCACCTGATGGTAAGCGGTATACCATATACCATCATTTCAGATAATATCCTCGAAGATGCCAAAAAAATCGAAAAAACTGCTACAAATGCATTCGAAATCCGAGTGGAAAACTGTAAATGGGGCGGTACATCGGTGGCGTAGTGAGCGGCCTGGCTGAGACGCTAGATGTCGGCTCAGTCATGGTGGTGGCACAAATGTTTGCCTCATATCTGCAAATACTGTAGTGTATTTTTATTGCTATCACTGTAGCGTAAGCTCTTACAATATCTCAGTGTCAAGAATAATATGCGTTAAAATTTTAGTTTAATTTTAATAAACGTAGACTGAGAATAATTTTATGTGTCGTTTACTTGCGTTACGCTCTCTCGGGTAGTTAAGTTTGCGCTATATTTTTTCATTTTTTGCGAAGCTTCTGCATAAATCCTGTAAAGCTGAATAAAGACTTTTATTTTGTAGTTCTTATAACTAGATATTACAAGATATTACATTTGTTTGCTTTTAAAAATGTACCTATAGTCCGGTACTGGCGAAAATTTACTGGCTTTGGCCGTGATGGCCCCGGCTTAAAGAATAGGCCCCTCAATATCTACCTAACCGTGGCTGCCGAAAGAGGCGAAAGAGCTAGAGGATGGGCAGCAGCGTGACCTATTAACAACTGTACCCTATAATAATAATAATATAATATAAATAATAATATAAATTTTATTTCAGGTAACTTAAGAATAGTACAGATGGTAAAAACTAATTCTAAGACCCATAGAAATATATACCTTAACCTAAAATATATAAAATATATATAGCTCTAACTGCTGCGTTCGCCAACCCGCGTGCCCACTGCCCAGCGTGGTGTGTAAAGGCAAATTCCCCCCACATGATAGGCAGTTTCTCTAGAAGTCTGTGGGAGAGACCTACCTATGTTCAGCAGTGGACTTCCTACGGCTGGAACGGTGATGACGATGATATTGTTTTATTATTTCTGCACTGTGTTTATATAGAATAATTTACGCTTTTTATAAACGTAAAATACTATATGAATACGTAATTATGAAGTTTAATAGTAAAGAAGGTACTGAAGTAATGTTTATAAATATAATATTCTATCAAACATTGTAGGTACACGAACCTCCCTCTATAGTCACGTCTCTCTAGTCAAAGGTTTGCTGGAAGAAAACTCTTTTTAGGGTTAAGCTCGCCTTTGTACATACCTTTCTTTTTAATTTTTGTATCTGTATTTTTCTTGTGTACAATCTATCTATATTAGGGTAGTACAGTCACACATTGACTCATCACTAAAGCTCGGAAACTACTGGGCCGAGGAGTCTGAAATTTGGCACAGGCACTCTTTAAGGGGCGTAAGCGCCCGCTAAGACTAGCATTTTGCAAAATTCAACTCCTAAAGTGGTGTAAACTCATCATAAAGAATTTTACGAAAATTCACCCCAAAGGGGATAAAACGAGGGTTGAAAGGATGTATTAAAGTTCCATGTTTTTCAAGTTAGAGACATGAAAATTGGGATCCTGGTTAATTGTTTTAAGTAGTTGTTTTTAGATACGACCATGATGGTAACTGTGACGGTGACGGTAACGATGACGGTGACGGGATGGTGACGGGACGGTGACGGGGCGGTGACGGGGCGGTAACGGGACGGTGACGGTTACGGGTTAGTACTTTGACAAGGATAATGGATATTAGTCTAGGTAGGTATATACAAACGCGGACGAAGTCCCGAGCGGGACAATTAGTAAAGAAAAAAGAATAAAGAAGTAACCTGCAAACTTCAGAATTTCATAATCCTCCATCATACGGTGAATCTGAAACTAACGCAATATCGCCAGACTTCGAACTCCGACGTCACAGTTGCTCAGTAATAAACGTCAATATTAACCGTTTAAGTTCGACAAACACTACCCTCTCACTAAATGTCTGCGTGGATAGTGGGTGAGTGTGCTCTTTCCTCAGTGTTTGCCTTAGAAGTTGAGAATTGGTTCAAAATTTGAACCTTCTTCAAGTATTTTAGCAACAAATAAAAGATATCAAAATCTTGAGGTGAATATGAGTGGATGTAGATGTTAAGTGGGTGTAGAATTATCGTTTATATAATAATAAACACCAAACATTCATACATCCTTACCTAGTCCTGACCTCATATTAGAATTCCATAAGTCACGGGTATCAGAAACTACAAGGTCCTAGTGTCCACAACAGCCTTATCTAAAACAAATATTTGCAAATACAAAAATTATTCCCTGTGAAGGCGAAGCTCTATTTCTAGTAAAATATAATCGTGCTTTGCTACGGGTCGTAGCTTCGTAGACCTTCGTAGCTGGATGCTACGACCGCGGACTGGCCACCGTTGACACATTTACCTAAACCATTAAATATTTTTACAACGTTGAACTGACATTTATTAAGTTTTTGTATAAAACCTAGCCAAAAATCATACGGGCCACCTGATAATAAGTGGGTACCGTAGCCTAACCTGCCTATAATAACCAGAGGCATTACGCGCACGTCACCGATCACTGAGGCAATCGTTGGTAAGTTTAATATACCGAACCTCCAAAATTAAAAAAAATACCGTTATCATCACCAGCCTGATGAAGTCCACTGCTGAACATAGGCCTCCCCCAAAGAGTTCCATGACGAACGGTCTTGAGCCTTCTCCATCCACCGACTTCCCGCAACCTTCACAATGTCGTCGGTCCATCGGGTGGGGGGCCTTCCAACACTGCGTCTCGAATGGCAACCACGAACCGGGCGACGCAGTGTTCAAAGGCCCACCACCCAAAGGACCGACTTTAAAAGATATTGTTAAAGTTGCGGGAAGTCGGTGGATGGAAAAGGCGCAAGACCGTTAGTCATGGAACTCTTTGGCTTATGTCCAGCATTGGACTTCCACAAGCTATGGATAATGCTTACATAAAATCTTGAAATTCCACCAACACACGTGTCACGTTTCAGAATCAAAGTATCACCTTTATTTGCGATGCTTGACCGATTGCCTAGCAGGTAGATCTATTGTTAGTACAACCCACCTTTTTATCACATTAAAATTTGTTCGTAATACGCACAGTAGAGTCACTTCCTCATTTAACACAAACTATAAAAAAAAATAATACATAATTTTATTACTTAATCAAGAGCATATTGATACAATTAAGATTTTAATATCTATATTAAGTGAATAAAATATTTTTTTTTCTTTCCTATTTTATAATAGATTTATAGAGAATAGAGACGTAATAATATCGCGCGCCGCCGTCAACACGGCTTCAAGAAAGCAAGAAAACAGTCCTACTGGTTATTGTCTATAAAATAAATAATGTGTTTCTACCGAATGGTATCAAAGAAATACACCAATAATGAATTATGACTCCTTATATGTCCCTGCATGAATCACGTTCATATTTTCATCGTTTATTTTTTCTTGTAAAAATTCAGAAGCGTGTTGACAATATCCTTCGCCTTTTTTCCGTATTGACGTATGGATAAGCTTTCCGAATATTTGAGTGTTCAGGGCTTTTTTCATATCGCAACGGACATACATACATGCTTTGGATTAGTAAGGTCGCTAAACTCCTACACCAAACAAAGCAGAAAACAGACGAAAAAAAGATAAATACAATATATAAAATATTAAAACAATTAGAAATGCCGCGATTACCCCTTACAGCATTGATAGAGCAGTTAAGTTTGTTATTTTAGACAAAGAAAGAATAATTTCTAATAAATTAAAAACGTTTTGTAAAACGGTAGCAGTCAAGTTAATTAAATAAATACTCGTAACACCCAACAGTCACAAACGTAATCCTGACTCCACACTAGGATTCAATGTAACGTGGGTATCAGAAACTACGAGTTGGTACCATGGTACCACAACACCCAGACCCGGAACAAATATTTGCAGATCACGCAAACATTTGTCCCGCAGCGGGAATCAAAATCCTGGTGTCCAAGACGGGCACTCGCCCGCGTGAAAAAGGCTCATGAGTTTTATCCCCAAGCATGGTAGATATCCCCTCAGACATCCTGATGAGATGAGGTCCTTGAGGGTACTCCCCCCCCTCTGCCCCGGGGGCCCATTAAGTGTAAGATCAGGTAAAATATGATCGACTAAAGATACCAGTTCTTATAAATGATTCCAAATAATTTCCTACCTTACCGACATTTTCCGTGACCAGGAATAATACAAAGCCAAATATTTATGTAAAGGTTTATATTTACGTATTATTCAGGTATATGTATCGCGAACAAAGCTGCGAGCTTCGACTAGTACTTTATAAATAACAGGGTTGTGGTAGCTACTAACCCCAAGTTCCGATACAGTGTGACAAAACACAAACACTTCATGTTGGTAGGTACTTGATTCGAGAGCTAAGTTTGTCCAATGTGTTTGTTAGTCTGCATTCACACAGAAAACTGCTTCCAAATTATAGGGAAAAAATGCTTAGTCGCGCAATGTGTCATATTGAAAATATACGGAAATATTTAGAAAACACTCTCACGCAAACAAGCATTCAATCTACGTTAAATGTAATTTTGCTAATCTGTGGAATTTTGACGGGAAAATGTATTCTGATAAAATGACTGCAATTTTTTTACGCAAAAAATAACAGTTTGATGTCTGTGTGACTGCTAGAAAAACAATACAAACGCCTAAGACTACTAAGTATACGCTTAACCTAAGCGTGCTTAGTATTCTTAGCGGCTATTAGTATTCTTAGCTATCGGGTGAGGGGCCTTCCAATACTATGTCGCCCGTTATGTGGTCGCCATTAAACATAAAATAACACTCGGCAGTTACATATATACTAATCCTGACCACATAACATAATTCTCTGTGTCGTGGGTATCAATAATTGCGAGTACCATTGTACCAAAACACCCATACTGAACAAGTGCAGATGCAAACAACTGTCACAGCAGAGATTGAACCGCCACTCTTACGCCTCAAGCGTGGCTACTCACATAACGCGCGATGTAGTTGCTGAAAATGAGGTCTGTGCAAAGTTGAAGTATACGCTAACGCTAGAGAAACTGGTCCCACGTACGCCAATGCAATTGCATGTGACAAGTATGTTCCTAGTCGTACGAATTCAAGGTCATGTCACAATGCGTTGCATACATTGCGTACCTACGTGGTACCAGTTTGTCTCCGGCGTAATTGTAGCTTGTCTTCAGGTAACTAGACCAATCTGATCAGTGTAACTTGCGTCTGGTCTGTATAACTTGTGTGTTACGGTCTTGTTATGAGTAACGATCTGACTTTGTACTTTGTTAGTTACGTAAACAGCATGTTTGGGTGAGGCCAATGTTCACTAACATGAAAGCACGTCGGGTTCACATTGGCCTAAATCCATAAAATAATGATGTGTAGAGGCACATAATTATTATGGCAGAGATTTGATATAAGATTGAGTCTCTTCTATAAGAGACTCATTCTTATATCAAATCTCTGGTACTACAAGTCCTAGTTTTTTTTTTATTGGTTTATAGTACCGCTGATCCTCTGTAAGATCCAACCCACCGACATAGCTCAAAGATATAGCATTTGAAGTGCCAGCGGGTAGGCCATATAGCTTGTAGATCCGACACCCGTTCGGGAAAAGATTCGAATGGTGACCACGAACTAGACAACGCAGTATTGGAAGACTGATAGACCCACGACATTGTCATGGTTGCGGGAGTTGGTGGATGGAAAAGACCGTTCATCGCGGCATTCTTTTTGGAGGAGGCCTACCTCAGCAGTGACCTTCATTAGGATGACAATGATGATGATGGATTAACAGCATAACGAATAATTATTATGTTACATAATTATAACAGTGATATAACTGTTCTGCTGTACTAAAAACCTAATAGGTACCTGGTTTTTTTCTTAAAAGTAATGAATCAAACCTGTTTTTTGGCTCAGACAAAGAGTATTTTTGAAGTGCCCTTTCTAAGCTCTTAAATATTCACCATAGAAATGGAAAAAAAGGGCCTTTACGTATAATTTCCAATGAAAATAGAATAACATTTTTAGAGCGGACTAAGAACGAGAGTGAGGCGTAGCAATTCATCAATCTTTATAATTTGCGGGGACTGTCGAGCCAAAAGAATATTTTCACAGCTACTTGCAAGGACATTTCATTATATATTTTTTTGTTTGGCAATAAATTGGAAATTCTAGGAAAATTCATTAACTAGCAAAATTTCAATCATTATTTGTTCGTGAGCTTTCTCTGAGCTTTCAAAAGGTAAAATTGGATTGCTTGAATTAGTTCATTAACTTTCGAGGAAAGACGGAACTTTTATTTATCAAGAAAGAATCTGAATGATAAAAATCTGTGTCAAAACAGACATTTTTTCCCGAGAGCAGTATGTTTTCGTATCCTCGTCTGAAGTGCTAATAATAAACAAGGTGGTTCATAATTTGAATACTATCCCAAAAGGGGCTTATTAATCTACAAAAAAAAATAACCAAAAAATTATATCAAAATATGTAAAAAAAAACGGATATTTTTGCCGCACTTAGTAAAATCGATCTGTTTTTCATCTTAATAACTAATTATCCGAGAAGTTCGGCATCAATATTGCTACCTTATATACTCGTAACTGAATAATTTTATTTCGAACCGATTTGACTCCAAACCAACTGACTCTTGCATAGTCTTTCGGGTTCCTAACAGCATTGAACAAAATTGCGAATCGATTGTAGAATATGCTATTTGCTATTTTTTTCCGGACATATTACACATGGTCAACTGATCCCAAGCTAGGCATAGCCTGTACTATGGGTACCAGAGACTGATATACATAATATATATATTTAACACCCAAACACAATACAAACATCTGTATTCATCACACACATATTTGTCCTGTGCGGGAATCGAACCCGCGACCTCTAGCGCAGAAGGCAGAGTTACTACCAACTGAGCTATGAGGCCAGTCAATAAGCCCCTTTTGGGATAGTATAGGTACATAATTATGGATCACCTTGTTAATAATACAACCCAAACGACGTCTAATCCTGGCATTCTTAAGTAACTGTCTTTTTTTACCTCCACTCAAGAACTTTGCACTCATTTTTTATTTCCCTGCAAAATTGCTCTCAAGACAGTTTCTTAACTATATAACTGGAATGTGATGATTTAATTTAATGTTAAATACACAAACATGCACTGTTTGTATTCCTCACGAATCCCGATGTTCGAGCTCGGCTTCCAATCTCAATTAAAATCACCAAATCTACTCACACCACTCAATTCCCATTCACTCGAAATCTATGTCAAGACCCAACAACATAAGCCTGGTTTTACAGTTATACCTAGGTATATATAGCTACACAAAGCTATTATTACGGCCTATTCGTATATTCTACATAGATGATTTAGTGTCACGACTAAGAATTCGAACCCACGACCTTCGGATCGAAAGTTGAGGTACCTCTTGCTTGCTTGTTGTGTCACTGACTCTTTCTTGGTCATTCTGTTAGGTCAGAGAACAGGTTGAGGTGGCCGTGAAAAGGACTACGACCGTCGGCGTCGGTGAAAGAATCCGTTTTGTGAAAGGATTCAAGTGCGACTCTTAAAAGCTTATTTCATGCACATGTTACATCGAACTTTGAGCTATGTTCATATGTACAGCGAGCTATGTTTTCCTATATACGCGGTCCGTCTAAATTACCAACGCACTGCGTGTTATTATTTATTCTGTTTCAGCACCACTATGTACTACCAAGTCTACCAATATAGCCCGCAATAAATTTCTTTATTTAATAATATACCTACCTACTTATTATTTTATATAATATATCTACTATGTACCTACTTATAATATATAATATAACTATCCATTTATTAATACATACCTACTATAAATATTATGTTTATTGATTCTTTCTTCACGTCACGTCGCCTAGGCCCCGTCTGAAAACCAGCGCCACACCGTACATATTATGTTTGGTGCAGCTTTATGCTGAGACGGGACCCATTTGCCCCACACAACGCATACCTACTCAACCTACCTACCGCCTCACCTACCTACATGTTTTTGTTTTTCTTATTGTGTTTTTTTTGTATTACTAGGTTTAAGTATTTTTTTTTCGTTGTATCTTCCTACCTACCTACCTACTTACTGCGTTGTGGGTCAAATAAATAAATTTTCTTTCTTCTTTCTTTCTATATAGCGCATATACATTTTCCGAATGGAAAATCCATTGGTGCACGAGCCGGCTTCAAACCCACGGCCTGTTGATAGGAAGGCGGGGCAACTACCATTAATTCACCAGCACTCTCTTAGTAAACACGACATAGCTATACATATACAACTAGCTATAAACACAGTATACATACATCTGCGTCTGATCGCTTTAGTCACGTTTCACCCTGAGCGCTGAGTGTCAATATTTGCCCATTAAAACAAGGCAACCACTTGTAGGTACTCGTGTTCCTTGTGATTATCTCTGGCCGTGGTGGCCCCAGCTGAAGATTAGGCATATCTACTTATCCGCGGATGTCGTAAGAGGCGACTAAGGGAAAATAGCTAGGGGATGGGCAGCAGCGTCCCTCATTTTAACAACGGTAGCTCTGACTGCACTCGTCAACCCGCATGCCCAGCGTGGTGAGTATGGGCAAATCCCCCCACATGATAAGGAGTTTGCTCTGTCTGGGGGGAGGCCATGTTCAGCATTGGACGTCGAACGGCTGAAATGATGATGATGACGAGTTGTATAACTCACTAGCTTCCACCCGCGGCTTCGCTTGCGTTGTACTTACATAAACAGTAGCCTATGTGCTAGGTAAAGAACTATAACTAATCCAAGTTTCAACGAAATCGGTTGAGCCGTTACGGCGCCGTGATTGAACAACAAACATCCTCATAAACATTCGCATTTATAATCTTAGCAGGAGGGATAGGAAGTAGGATTTGTGTAAATTGGCTGAAATATGACGATAATAATTATCGTCATATTTCATTACTTATTACTAATAGCGACAAGCTAACTGTAATTTCAATAATTATTATTGAAATTACAGTTATCTAGTCGCTATTCGGTGAGTCGCTATTCATTATATCGCGACTAGCTAACTGTAATTTCAATAATTATTATTAAAATTACAGTTAGCTAGTCGCTATTAGTAATTTTTATCACTCACGTATAGCTATTACTCTAAGCTGAAATGTAATCACGCAAGTGTTTGCGTAAGTAGATTGATATTTGAAAACTTTTTGAAGGAGTTTGCTGAACGAAAACAATATCGTAAGTGATTGCCTGCCTCCATTGTGTATTGTGAGTGAGTGTACATAAACACTCATAGAAATATATGCTGAGATTCACTGCCTTATTTTTAGACGAGTGTATTTTTCACTCTCCTCAATCTAACATCAGACTGACAAAGCAACTTCTTACGATTCATATTCCTATTCATATTCTTTATTGTTTCACGTTGGTACTAGTATAGTATTATGTTATCTGTGACGCTGGTAATACAAGGTGATTCATAATATGTATTCTATCCCGAAAGGGGCTTATTCTACCACCAATTGGCAATAAAGTTTGTTCTACGACTTTTGGAAATTCGAAATTTTTCATAGAAAAAACTCTATGCGAAAATCAGCTATTTTGGGGTCAAACTCAATGAATCATCTGTTTTAGGTAGCTTTTATAGGTATCTGTTTTAGGTTTCTTGATTCCGAATTTCTTGTACGTTTAGTTATTCGTTCCAAAGATGATAAAAATACCAAAAAGGGAGAAGAAAGTTTGCGAAAAAAAAACAAATAAAAAATGAAAATATTGATGTTTTTTTCGCTAATATTATTTCTTTTTGTTGATAGACTAACCCCCTTTCGGGATGGTATGCATGTTATGAATCACGTTGTATAGATGGTATGGCAAATAAATTTTCGTCAACATGAAACCCCGTTGGGGCACTACAATAATATTAATCTGTAGGTACCTTTTATTATTATTACAGTAGGTTTAAAGTTTCTATGTTTCTTGTAATTTCTCCTTCGACTAAAATACAGGGGTATGTTTCGGATTATATGTATATATATAGGCTGTGTGGCGGTCAAAAGGCGGAAAAGAGATAAGAGCTCAAATAATCATCATCATCATTTCAGCCGTAGAATGTCCACTGCTGAACATAGGTCTCCCCCCTGATTTCTAGAACGACTTTCGATGTGGGGGGAATTTGCCCATACGCACCATGCTGGGCACGCGGGTTGGAGCGCAGTCAGAGCTATCGTTGTTGGAATAGGGGACGCTGCTGCCCTTAGCTTTTTTCTCATAATCGCCTCTTACTACATCCACGGGTAGATACGGAGGGGTATATTAAGCGGTGCTGGCGGCGCTGCGGCTGCGCGCGCCCAACGACTACTTGGGCGCGCGCCGCCGCCCCGCCATGCTGGAAGTGCCGCACTGTAGGACCAACCTACTTAAGTTTGCCCCCATGTCACTCGCTGTCTATCTGCTCAATATCTTGTCTGCGAACAGCGTGGATATTTTTTTCAATCACCTACCGAAACTCCTACAATTTGCACAGATAGTGATAGAAACGAAATGTTTCGATTAGTACCTATCTAATTGTACCTATTTATTATAATTTACCTACTAATAACATATGGCATCGCCTTAGGGATAAAAAAAAACCTGTTATGATGTTATACTGTATTCTTAATAAATAAATAAATATTCTTTAGCCGAAGCCACGACGGCTGAAAAAAAACGAATAGAATCATGTTAAAATACAATACATCATATCCGTGAGTTCTTATTGCTTCCGATTCCTTCCTCAGCTTCAGTCATGACTTCATTCTTCGTCAACATAGGTTTCTAATACAGAAATGGAATCCTTCGGAATAGTCTTGTCAGGGCTTACGTGACTTCCAAAGACGTTATTAGACACAGCCTTCGTGCCCTTGTGGCGTGATCGAGATTGATGATTCCGTCTGAATAAAGTGCTTTCTCTCGTTACTCGCGGATTAATACATAACTTACTTTCAAAGGTATTTTTATCTTATCACTGTATCACTGCCTTTTCAGCGACAATAATCTGAGTTCTTCACTAGTTTTTATAAAAATCTTTGCCTGCATCTACAGAATAGCTAGGTTCAGATGTTCTGTGGGTTTACACAAAGTACGCTACGCTAGTAGAAAAGCCTAACGGACGTAAGTTACCTATCGAAATATCATTGTGGTCTATTTTATGGGACTTATCGTTGAGTCTGTCGATTCGTTCGATGGAATTGATATAGGTTTTGTAGAGGGGACTGAGCTGAATAATGTAGAACTTGGGAGAATCAGAGGAGAGAAAATACCATATTTGAAATCTCATTGTTAGATTCTTTCGAATTTATTTAAACTAATAAAACAACAGTAGGTAAGAAACAAAAATAAGTATTTAGTAGGTAGGAAAGTAAGAAGGTTAACAGAGGTACCTAAGTAGGCCACTTACCATACTATCAGATGGGTGCCAAACGAAGTAAACGTCTACGCTGCAGTGGCATGTGTCGAAAAGATCCTTACTCAGCTTATTGCTGCCCCACCAAGGAATAGCAGCGCTGGTTTCACATAGGACCTGTAAAGAAATGAAAGGGAGGAGAATGATGACGCACTATTATGAGCTAGAATCGTAAAAGGCAAAAACAACACTGTAATGTTTTATCGAGAGATTTAACCAGTATCACGAAAAGACAGTTATGATAATTGTTTGTAACATAACTTATCCTAAAGTTATGCAGTCCCAACGAAACAGTGCAAACTTTTTCCGATTACTAAACTTTTACGGTTAAGGGGTAAGTTTAGGGTGTATTCGAAATTAGCCCGGATTTGGGCGAGGGTCGAGCTGTCGAAACTTGGATAAAATGTCGGTCTATCCAATTGCGGACGAATCGGCTACTTATTCTAAGATTGATTCGAGTTTTAGGCCGTAGACCTCTATTCACTTTGTAAGATAGGCACCACGATGTGTGAAATATAATTTGCATATCTCACATGATGAAACTCTATGGATCGACGACATTGTGAAGGTTGCGGGAAGTCGGTTGATGGAGAAGGCTCAAGACCGTTCGTCGTGGAACTCTTTAGGGGAGGCCTATGTCCAGCAGTGGACTTCTACAGGCTGATGATGATGATGATGATGACATGATGAAAATAACTAGTGGTTCGCCCCGAACTGAGTTCTCACGATGTCTGGTAAAAGTTGGTGCTTCGATGATCGTTGAGGCAGAAATAATATAAAATTTAGCATGTTATTAATATTTAATCTTACCTAAACTACGAAAACATTGAAACTTTAACAAGTTCACGTTATATTGCTTTTAAATGTTACTTTATTCCTTGATTTTTATGGTTTATAAGATGCATTGGCCATATGTCCTAGAATAAAAATTAAAATGGTTTTGGAAACAAATCTCTTTCTTACTAAATATTTTTATCTGTTTTGGCCCGAAAATGCGGTAAATTCATTCATCAGCAAATATTTGAGTGGGAACAACAAGGAAACAAACTTAGAATGACAAAAAATAATGTACCTGATCGAGCTCCTTCATTAATAACTATGATCTAAGGCAACCACGACATAAATATTTAAGAGATATTTTTAGTCTTTTGCCGGAAAAGGACGAAAAAAAAACTGAGGATTATTATTTTACCTTTTTAGATCCCTAAGATTTTATACGAATTACTTGGACCATTCATTTCAAGATGTGTCCTGAGCACGTTGATGACTGCGTTGTTTCTTCAGCCGAACCAGTATAATTTATGAAAAAAAAAACAATCTTATTGAAATTCCTCCTTTTTTTTTACAAGATTCCCACGAAATCAGATAGTATCTCTTCTAGAGATACCTTTCATTGTCTGTTAGCCTGTTCGTATGTTCAGTATACAAACCTTTGAAATCAAATTCTTCTTCTTTACGTAACACTCATTTTTTTTCCTGCCATTAGGTATGTGACCAGTTTCTGGTATGGTGGCCCTGAAAAAGGCCTTTGACCTACGGTGAAAGAATCAGTGTGGTGAAAGGATTAAAACGCGCCTTTTTAGAGGCTCCTCTTATGCACATGTCAATGTCTTCTAATTTTCAAGTAGGACATGCCGGTTTCTTAACGATGTTTTTCTACACCGTTTTAGGCAATCCTACTATTATTATGCGAATGTTGGTGAGAATTTTTGGATGTTTGTGGTTCAATCACGTCGTAACGGCACAACTGATTTCGATGAAACTTGCAATGGTTCTTTACCTAGAATAGTATTATAGGTTACTTTTTATCTAGGTACCATGCGAGCGAAAACGGGGGCAAAAGATAGTTTTTTTATTTAAAAAAAACAGTAAAGGTTTTATAGAAGGGTAGATTCTTTGTTCACTATGAACATATAAACATATACGATCGGATAACATGTAAACAAAATAAGCCAATTTTATCGATATTTCATAAAGCTCTTAAAAGAAAATATGTGGTAAGTTTATGGAACCTTAAAAGATTTGCTTAGAATATGAAATACGTACAAATTAAAGGGTTTATATTACTGTTATGTGTCATATTATAAAACAATGAAAATTTTGGTCCCTTGGGAGGAGGGTAGGCCTATGGTGTGGGACGCTACTTGTGTTGATACACTAGCGCGCACACATCTTCCGGGGACATCAGTTAGGGCGGGTGCGGCGTCAGATTCGGCCGAGGATCTCAAAAGGCGCAAATATGTTAGTCTTGATAGGGCTTACATATTTGAGCCTTTTGGGGTTGAGACCCTGGGTCCGTGGGGAAACGGGGCCCTCCGGGTTTTCAAAAAGATATGAGGACGTCTGATCGAAGCGACGCGTGACCCGAGAGCTGGCTCTTATTTGGCCCAGCGAATTAGCATTGCCATCCAGCGTGGCAATTCCGCCAGCGTCTTGGGGACGCTTCCGACTGGTAGTGATCTGGATCAGTTAAGCTATCTATAAATCGTTTGTAACAGTCTTTAGATGGCTCAACTGTTTCTTGTGTATTTTGTAAATATTAACTTGTATTAGTTTTATCAAAAAAAAAACAATGAAATAAAGAAAATAGACAGTAGATCTTTAGTAAAATAAAATTTTAATAAACGGTAAAGATATTATCGTTGTTCTAGACTAGACTATTACCTCGGAGAATACCTATAATATTGTCTTAGTTTCTAGTTTCTAATTTAATATTTCAAAGCAATATCTTGATGATGACAATGCACCCCTCCATAGCCCCAGGGAAAATATAATTAGCTAGGATACACGATATTACAGCTAATGAGGTTGCTATCCTTGCATGTTATTAGCTAAGAGTAAAGATTTTGGAATTCGTTACTTATATTACTTATCCTGTTATGGCTGTGGTGGCCCCGGCTGAAGAATAGGCCCCTCCATATCTACCTATCCGCGGATGTCGTAAGAGGCGACTAAGGGAAAAAGCTAGGGGATGGGCAGCAGCGTCCCTCATTTTAACAACGATAGCTCTAACTGCGCTCGCCAACCCGCATGCCCAGTGTGGTTAGTATGGGCAAATCCCCCCACATGATAATGAATTTGCTCTGTCTGTGGGGGAGGCCATGTTCAGCAGTGGACGTCGTACGGCTGAAATGATGATAATGATGATTACTTATCCGCCAGCGTCTTTGGGACTCCTCTGACTGGTAGTGGTCTGGATCAATTGAGCCATCTGTAGATCGTTTGCAACTGTCTTTAGATTGCTCAGTTTCTTGTATATTTTGTAAATATTAACTTGAATAAGTTTTAATTTTCTCTCCGTGATAAAGTAATTGATTGACTGACCTCATAGCTCAGTTGGTAGTAACTCTGCCTTCTGCGCTAGAGGTCGCGTGTTCGATTCCTGCACTGGACAAACATTTCTGATGAACGCAGATGTTTGTTCTGTGTCTGAGTGTTAAATATTTATACATACATACATACATACATACATACATAAAATCACGCCTGTTTCCCAGAGGGGTAGGCAGAGACCACGGTTTTCCACTTGCTACGATCCTGACATACCTCTTTTGCTTCATTCACTCTCATCACATTCCTCATACATGCTCGTCGGTTTAGGGTACTCATGACCTGGCCTTTTTCCAAAACGTCACCGATTTGGTCACTAAACGTACGCCTAGGTCTTCCCCTTCCAACGGTCCCATTCACACTCGCCTTGTACACCTGTTTCGTCAATCTTCTTTCGTTCATTCTCTCTACATGACCAAACCATCTCAGCATACCTTTCTCAATCCTCATCACTACGTCTTCTTTCACCCCACAACGCTCTCTTATCACACTGTTCCTCACTCTATCTTTCAAAGTTACTCCACACATACTTCGCAAAGCTCTCATTTCCGCTGCATTTATCCTACTTTGATTCTTTTTCTGCCATACCCAACTTTCACTTCCAAACATTAGTGTCGGCACTAACACTCCTCCATGCACAGCCAGTCGTGCCTTTTTGGACACTTTCCGACTGCTCATAAAGGCATGTAATGCCCCATTCACTTGATTTCCAGCATTCACTCTCCTTTCAATATCACTCTCATGCTTCCCATCTCTTGTAAACAAAGTCCCCAGGTATACAAACTCATTCACTTGTTCAACTCTTTCTCCACCAATCAGAATATTACAAACTGTCACGCATTCATCTCTTTCAAAAACCATTACTTTCGTCTTATTTACATTAACTTTCATTCCTTTTCTTTCAAAAGATTCATGCATAATTGTTACCATCTCCTGTAACTCCTCCGCCGATGATGCAAGTATAACCTGGTCATCAGCATAGAGGAGACACTTGACGAGTAACTCGTTCATTCTTAATCCACATTCAGTATCTTTCAAATCTTGCAAACAACTGTCCATGAATAGATTAAACAGCCATGGTGACGCTACGCATCCCTGTCTAACACCTTTTTCGATGTTAAACCATTCAGTGTATGACCCATGTATCCTTACGCAAGCACTGGAATCCTCATAGAGAGATTTCAGAGCTCGAACAAGGTTGCTGCTTACTCCATACAACGACAGTACCGACCAAAGTTCATTCCTCATCACTTTGTCATAGGCCTTTTCCAAATCCACGAATATGCAATAGACCTTTTGACCCGTGGCCAAAAATTTCTCGGCTATGCATCGCAAGGAAAAGACCTGATCCGTACATCCCATTCCCTTTCGAAATCCCGCTTGAGCGTCCCATATTTTCTCATCGGTTTCTTTCACAACTCTTTCAATCAACACTTTCGCATACAGCTTGCCGACGATGCTGAGTAGGCTAATGCCTCGGTAGTTTTTGCAGTCCTGACGTGAGCCTTTTCCCTTGTAGAGCGGTACTATGACGGCCTTGCACCAATCACTTGGTACTTGGCCGGCACTCCAGCACAAATTGAAAAGGCGGCACAACTGACTAGCTACTATGCCATGTCCAGCCTTCAGCATCTCGACTGTAATCCTGTCATACCCTGCAGCCTTACCTGATTTCATTCGTTTCAATGCATTCACAACTTCATTCATGCTTATACCACTTTCATATTCGTCATTTTCATTCATAACTGAGGTCGCTGTGAATGCTTCCTCTCTTTCAAACAAACTTTCAAAATACTCTCTCCATCTTTTTAAAATGCATTCTTCACCTTTCACTAAACTTCCATTCTGGTCTCTGATTGAATTCAGCTCTGAGCTCGGAGTTTTTCCTCTGGCTGAACGAATGGATTTCCAGAAAAACTTAATGTTTGTCCGGAAATCCTCAGATAATCTCTGATCAAAGACATCCTTTTGTTCCTCTTTCTTTCTTGCAATAATTTCTTTCACTAACCCTTTCAGTCTCTTATACTCTTTCTTGGCTTCATCAATATCCTCATTCGTTGCCTTCTGCATTCTTTCGTTAGCTCTGACAGCTAGCCAGTCTAACCACGCTTTCTTCTTCTCGCATACTGCCTTTTGCACCTCATTATCCCACCAAACATCCTTCACCTTTCTCCCTTTTGCCCTCTTACTAACACCACATATGTCAGATGCTGCACTCACTACCTCATCCTTAAAAGACTTCCATAATTCTTCAATGTCACATATATCATCAAATCCATCAAATCTATCAATCAATTTACTTTTGTACTCATCTTGCACTCTATCGTCTTGCAAATTTTCTACTCTTATCCTTTCTAGGACACTTGTGGGCTCACGTACCCGATGTCGCCAACCCTTAAAGAGACCACTTATTCGGCTCATTACCAGAAAGTGGTCTGTATGGATGCCAACTCCGCGATACACCCTAGTGTCTAGAACTTTCTTCCTCATTCTTTCATCAACTATAACAAAATCAATCATACTTTTCCTTACATTCTTCGCCTCACGAGTGTACATATGGATCCGTTTGTGATCAAACATCGTATTCATCACACAAAGGTCCCACTCCAAACATATATCAAGCAAGCTTCTACCATTTTCATTCACCCTTTCGTCACCATACATACCTAGAACTCTTTCAAATCCATCACGCTTCAATCCCACCCACCCATTAAAATCACCTAACATTATTAATCTTTCATTATCCTTGCATATTTTTAAAACATCTCTCAAACTCTCCCAAAATTCCTCTCTCTCTTCTTTCGCTTTCCGAGACTTGCCCGTACCCACGTCTATGGGAGCATATACCCCTACGATAAAGATACGGGTCAGTCCAACTTTCATTCGTATCCAAATCAGTCTCGCACTCATACATTTAAACTCGCTCACACACTCATCCATTCGCGCGGAAAGTATAACACCCACTCCCTGGCAGGCTCTGTCTGTGCTGGGAACGCCAGACCAGTACGCCGTGTAGGGTCCATGCTTGGTGGTGTCACAACCTTTCCGCTTCGTCTCATTCACACAAAGAACATCAATTCTTCTTTCATCCATCATCTGATATACTTCACTCAACTTTTCTTCCATTCCTCCTCCAACATTCAACGTAGCAAAGCGGCTCTCCGTGAGCCACTTTTCGCCCCCGCGAGAAACGAGACGTGACGGGTGGCGGACCACGTCGCCGCCATGTGGATAATTAATTTCTTGCTCCATTGCGTTCCCACGAGTAACAGGGATTTAAACGGTACACCCCCGCAGAGCCCTTTACGGGGGTAAGGCGGAATATCGAGTGTGTCCTGTGACCGCCAACACAGACACCCTCCGTTAAGACCAGCTTGCCCTCTGGCCACGAATCCTCGGCACGGGTCGGCTTACACCTTGGATCGGGGTTTGTTTCCAGGTATGCTCCCTGATGGTGGGTTTGATTTCGGAGGTTTCCTTCTCCTAGACAGGTTGCAGCACAATGCTAACGAGGCCCATCTCCCCGGGTTTGATTTCGGAGGTTTCCTTCTCCTAGATAGGTTGCAGCACAATGCTAACGAGGCCCATCTCCCTGGGTTTGATTTCGGAGGTTTCCTTCTCCTAGACAGGTTGCAGCACAATGCTAACGAGGCCCATCTCCCCGGGTTTGATTTCGGAGGTTTCCTTCTCCTAGACAGGTTGCAGCACAATGCTAACGAGGCCCATCTCCCCGGTAAATATATATATATCCCCGGTAAATATATAAATATTTATCTATTATGTATATCAGTCTCTGGTACCCATAGTACAGGCTGTGCCTAGTTTGGGATCAGTTGACCGAGTGTGATATGTCCGGAAAAAAAAAAAAAAATTACTTTTACAATTTACATTTTATCTGAAAAATAGACTATACAGATGTATTTAAGGTAAGGCGCACAGCAGCCGCAACGCACGCATGGCACGGAAGCAGCTGGCACTCTTTCATGAAATGTTTACAGGAGATGGAGATGAGAATGGTCTGATGATCTGTGTTTATTATATGTAAGGGAAATTGCGAAATACACACATTCATTCTCATTCATTACACTTTATTTGTATGTGTACTAGTATATTCTCCCTCTTTGACATTTTGGGTTGGGAATGTCTTGTCACTGTCACTTAAATCCGGGAACATCCCTATCTACGCGCGCAACTGCATGCGACGCTAGCGCCACTTGCGGAGGCGTTACAAAAACCGGACAAGAAAAGAGGCAGACGGAAAAATTCAATGGCAAAAAAGACTTGGGGTGAGTTTAGGGAATAATTACTTTTTATGTATATTATCCATTTTTACTGTGTTCACCCTAGCACGTCGTCGTCGATAAGACTACAGAAAGTTTCGGATTCAGTTGCGGTATGTATTGAACGTCAAGTCCAAACACTGGTCCTAACTCGAGCCGGATTTGTTGGAATCCGAAACCCTGTAGTTTTATTGTCTTCACGTGCTAGTACACGAAACACGCGGGCGGTTCCGTGGCCAAAGTGCTCTGGCGGTCTATGAGTAGCTTTGGCACGGACTCTCACACCCAACTCCTTCTGCTTGTGCGGAACGCGGCGACTGAAATACTTGGCGGCCTAGAGTATTTCCAGTCAACATTTCCAATTGGTGGTTGGTGCCAAGCGGTAAGGTGCCCACCAATTTTACACTGCACACAAAAACTCAAAACTATATCGACGGTATTGCGGTAGGGCTACACATATTTTATCAGTAGTGTCCCCTGTATAAATAATATTATTTACAACTTTCACACATACATAACACATTCATTCATAACCAAAGGGATATTGTTCGGTTAATTATTTGGAATTTTATTGGTTGTATTTCAACGCTAAACTTTCAACTCACTATCTAGCGGATCTAGGTAATTGAGCACTAACTAATCAGTGTTTACTTTGTGTGAAAAACTGTATTTTATTCTTGTTATTGTGTGCACATTTTGCAAAACTTGGTTCTAATCTAAAATATATTCGTAGTGTCGGGCTTATGGAAGCGGTACCTAGCTTTTAGTGTGTCATCAAAGCGGCAGATAATTTCCAGGTGTCTATATACAGCCTAGATACCTATGGTTGTTATAAATTCATAATTCTTATTGTATTTCCACGGGGAAAGTTAATTCTGTATATTTTGTTTGTTTTGTGTGTTTGATTTTGTATTTCATTGACTGAAAGAGCTTTCTGTCTAACATTGGGTATTTTATGTGTGATAGGTTTAGTTTTAATCAACCAAAATGCCTACTAAAGCCCAGTCAAAACTTCTCAAGGTGCGGTATGATATGGCCACATTAAATTTAGATTTACTGTATACTATTTCACAGTCAGTTCTAACATCTGAAAAAGTTAAGGATGAGTTCAAGCTTCGGTATGGGGATGTGGAAACCACATATTCAGAGTTCACATCAACTCACCTTGAACTGCAGGCCAGCCTTGAGGAAGGGGAGGAATTAGAATCTTATAGGAAAAAATATTTGGGGTATAATCAAAAATACTATGACATCAAACGCAAATATTTGGAGGTGTTTCCTGGTATCAGTTGCCAATCATCGGAGTATGGTACTCCATGTTCATCGGATGACACTAGTAAAGGCAAGCGGGTATTTTTGCCAAGGGTGCAGTTACCAACCTTCTCGGGTAAAATTGAAGAATTTGTGTCCTTCATGGACTTATTTGAGTCACTTGTAGGGCAAGACTCTACACTATCTAATACAGAAAAACTGTATTATCTTGTAGGTTCTTTGTCTGGGGAGCCTAAAGTGCTTACCCAACATTTGTCAATCAGCGGTGACAATTACTCCATAGCTTTAGAGCTATTGAAAAACAGGTATAACAATAAGCGGTTACTTGCGGACAAGTTATTACATAACTTATTGGGGACAACACATGTAAATAAAAATTTAAGTTCACTTAAGCCATTCCTGAACACACTCCTAGAGACCACCAAGGCTCTTGAAAAAATGAAATTTCCAGTGTCAGAGTGGTCATACTTGCTCTTCTTCATAAACTTTCAAAAACTTGAGGGCAGTTTAAAAAAGCAATTTGAGGATAAAATGTCTGAAAAGGAATTACCTAGCTTTGCGGACCTCATTAAATTCTTGGAAAATGAGGTAAGAATTTTAGAATCTAGTGGGGAAGCTCCCAGCGGTAGGGGTGGTAATTCTACATCGCGGGCACACCATGTAGCATCACAGGGTGCAACAAGTGGATGCAAATTATGTAAGAAGGGTAACCATAGTTTAGGAAAATGTGAGCAATTTTTGGCGCTGAAGCCGCGCCAGAGAAAGGAGCGTGTTAAGGAGTTCAGGCTCTGCTTTAGGTGTTTAGGAGAACATAACATCTCGCAGTGCACATCGGGCGGGTCGTGTTATAAATGCAAATCGACCAAACATCACAACCTCATACACTTTGATTTGTCACAGTCGGCGGCGGCTAGTGGGGGTTCGGGGGGGGCACCAGCGGGGGGTGAACCTCGTACTCCTAGTGCGCCGGACTCAGGTAGATCGAGTGTACCCGGACCGGATAGGGTAAATGCACCGATAAGTAGAGTAAACTCCAATAATGAACCGAATAGGGGAAGTGCGGCATTAGTGGACACCGGGGCGGTTTTAACGTCATGTAATCGAATGGAGGTTCGGAATTCTTGCCAGCGGACGACAGTGTTACTTGCGACGGCCGTAGTGCGTGTAATGGATAGTTGCGGTGAATATCAGGAAGTACGCGCACTATTGGACGGGGGTAGTCAGAGCACCTTTGTTACTGAGGCTTGCGCTGGCAGGTTAGGTTTGCGACGGTTTAGGTCTGAGATTGTTACGCTTACAGGATTAGGGGGGTTGCCGGTTAGTGACTGCAGGGGAGGGGTTAATTTGACCATTACTCCTAGGTACGCGGACCACCCTCGGCTGGTTACTACGGCTACGATCTTGAGTAACATTACTCATAACCT
Source organism: Anticlea derivata (assembly GCA_947579855.1). Taxonomy (NCBI): domain Eukaryota; kingdom Metazoa; phylum Arthropoda; class Insecta; order Lepidoptera; family Geometridae; genus Anticlea; species Anticlea derivata. The sequence goes on from OX388264.1 coordinate 2,995,822, forward strand.
GCCTAGCGCAAACTTATCGCCGAATATAGCGGAATGGTATAGGGGTATTTACCTGGCTGATGAGCGATTTTATGCTAGCCGACCAATTGACATTCTGATCGGGGCAGATTTGATGGGTGATATTATGACAGGTGGCGTTGTTAAAATTAACGACTACTTGCCTTGTGCTCTAAACACGGTATTCGGGCATGTTCTCATGGGTCCGGTGACCTACGCGGTTCCACATAGTGAAAATAATGCGGTTCATTATTCAAACACAGTTTTTGCGGCACATGTCACAACCGATCAGATCCTGGAGAGGTTCTGGGAGGTAGAGGACATTCCGGACACGGTTGTTGTTAACCCAAAAGATGTTGAGTGCGAAACATTTTTTAGGGACACTCATCAGCGGGATGGGTCGGGTAGGTACATTGTCAGGTTACCTTTTATAAACGGCAAACCCGAATTGGGTGATTCGGTTCTACTTGCCAAGAGGCGGTTTTTGGCAATAGAAAGGCGGCTTGCCTCCAATGAGGCACTTCGGGAAAAATATATTAAGTTCATGCGGGAATATGAGCAAATGGGACATATGTCGGTCTGTGACCGGGACCCGACCGACTATGCATGCGGGAAGGGGTACGTCATACCCCACCACGGTATTTTTAAGGCGGATTCCGAAAAAATTAGGGTTGTTTTTGATGCCAGTTGTGGGACGACCACGGGGTTGTCACTAAATGATACTTTGCATGCGGGGCCTAAATTACAGCGGGACGTTATGGAAATAATTTGTCGCTTTCGGATGTCGGAATACGTCTTTACTACGGACATTAAGATGATGTTCCGTCAAATTTTATCTCATGAAGATGACAGGCGGTATCAGCTCATCTTCTGGAGGGAGGCTGCGGACCAGCCTTTGCGTCTGTACTCGCTAAACACTGTGACTTACGGTATGAAGTCCAGTCCTTATCTGGCGATTAGGACGTTGCGTCAGCTCGCTGATGATGGTCAGGGGGAATACCCTGCTGCGGCTAATCTTTTAAGGTCATCAGTATTTATGGATGACATATTGGGGGGTGCGGATTCTGAGGCAGAAGCCAAGCAGTTGAAAGATGACCTGACAAACTTACTTCGCTCTGGCGGTTTTGAGTTGAGTAAGTGGGTTTCGAACAGTGAGCGGTTGTTAGAAGGTGTTCCTGCCCAGGATTTGGAGAAACCAAGGACCTTTGATAAAGTAGACGGACCTGGGTTTTTCAAAATATTGGGGGTCGAATGGGATCCAAATAGGGATGCTTTTTCGTATCATTGTAAATTAAAGGCCAATAATAGTTGTACAAAGCGGATTATCCTGTCGACTTTGGCAAGAACCTTTGACCCTCTGGGTTGGATAGCGCCGGTGCTTTTCCAGGGCAAGGTTCTCATGCAGCGGCTTTGGAGATTGAATTTGTCATGGGATGAAACCCCACCACCGGATGTGGTAGCGGAATGGGATGATATCATAGCGGAATTACCTCAAATTGAAAATATTTACATGAAACGGTTTGCTCTGGGCGGTAATTTAAAGATCTGCTCCCTGCATGGATTCTCCGATGCGTCTGAAAGCGGGTACAGTGCGGTAGTTTACCTGAGAACTAAGGATGCCATAGGTGGAGTAAAGGTCTCCCTTATGATGGGAAAATCGCGGGTAGCGCCATCTAAGGTTAAGGTCACAATTCCGAAACTGGAATTGTTAGGTGCGGCTTTATTGGCAAGGCTCATCAAGTACGTAGCCGAATCCATTAGAGATAAAGTAGAGGTAGAGGAGATCGTTTGTTGGTCGGATAGCACAATTGTCCTTTCATGGTTGCGGGTGCCTCCTCATACCTTACAAACATTTGAGGGAAACCGGGTCTCTCAAATTGTTAACTGCGGATTGAATTTGAAATGGCGGCATGTACCATCGGAGCTGAACCCTGCGGACGTTGCGAGTAGAGGCTGTCGAGCATCGGAACTGCTCGGACATCATTTATGGTGGGAACCCCAATGGCTCCAAGGGGAAACATCGACTTGGCCTGAAGATAGGGTTAGGCAAGAAAAGGACCTACCAGGTATGCGGAGAGCCTCGGCACAGGTGCATGTTCATGTGGGTACTGCGGAACCGGACCCCATGTTCAATAGATTCAGCTCATTAGTAATGCTACAGTCGGTCGTGGCTTATTGCATTCGGTTTGCACATAATGCAAAAAATCCATCTAACAAAATCTTAGGCGTGCTGACGGTTCAAGAACGCAAGTCAGCAATGGATCGTCTTGTAAAATTAGTTCAGCAAACGGAATTTGCTGCGGATTTAGATGCTTTGAAGCGAGATCAGCAGTGCTCCACTCGTTTACGGCGGCTGGTTCCCTTCATGGATAAGAAGGACTTATTGCGAGTGGGAGGGCGCCTAGAACATTCGAGTCTACCGTTTCAGGTGAAACATCCGGTTATCTTGCCAAAGGATCACCCTTTGACTAAATTGGTTATTGACAATGCACACCGGGTTCATTGTCATGTCGGTCCAACAGCCCTTCAGGCTATTTTGCAAAAGGATTTTTGGATCCTATCGGCTCGGCAAGCCATTAGGAGTCGCGTTTTTAAATGCATTTCGTGTTTTAGGATAAAGGCGAGGCCTGTAGAACCTATGATGTCTGCGTTACCAAGTGACAGAGTCAATGCGACTGGCGTATTCCATACGGTGCAAACGGATTTTGCAGGTCCTTTTTCTATTAAAGCCTCGCGCCTTCGGAATGCCAAAATATTAAAGGCATACTTATGCGTCTTCGTTTGCTCCTCGTCAAAGGCGGTTCATTTGGAGGTCGTTAGTGACCTGTCAACGGAAGCTTTTACAGCTGCCTTATCGCGTTTCATAGCTCGGCGCGGTCTCCCGAGCGTGATACGGTCAGATAATGGTACCAACTATATAGGAACAAACCGGCATCTAAGTGAGGTGCATAAATATTTGCTTAGCAAGGAAGTCGCGGATTCTCTGGGGGACGTTGCAGCTAAGAGCGGGATAACGTGGTTGTTTAACGTACCAGGGGCGCCTCATTTTGGTGGTCTTTTTGAAGCGGCTGTCAAATCGGCAAAAACTCTACTAAAGCGGATGATCGGAGAGCAGGTTTTGACATTCGAGGAACTGACAACGGTATTTGCCAGAGTTGAAGCGGTACTCAACTCGCGCCCACTTTGTCCTTTATCCCAGGATCCTCAGGACCTCGAAGTGCTGACGCCGGCACACTTTCTTGTGGGTAAAGCCTTGCTTTCAGTACCAGAGTACAACCTGGAAGATGTACCCGACACGCGGTTAGGTCGGTTCCGATTAGTTCAGGCTATATCTCAAAGATTTTGGAGACAATGGAGTGACCGGTACCTGCATTGTCTTCAAAACCGGAATAAGTGGACAACACCGACGGATCCACCTAAAGTAGGGGACCTCGTGTTAATCAAGGAGGAAAATGTTCCTTCTCTCAAGTGGAAACGCGGTAGAGTAGTAGAACTTCTGCCTGGAAGGGATGGGGTAATTAGGTCTGTTAGGCTGAAAACTCTTTCAGGTTTCTTTATGCGTCCAGTGGTAAAAATTTGTAGGTTACCGCTAGACTAGGTGCGGCTACTACGAATCTATTTTATTTACCTTAATTTTACAAATTAGAATAAAATTATGTTTTAGTTTAATTAGATAGCGGATTAGTTTTCATTTAATGCGGATATAACATGCCGTTAGCGTATGATATATATTTTTTATTTTTTATTGATAAAGGCTATTTTAGCCTTTCTCGGGCGGGGGGATGTTTATTATATGTAAGGGAAATTGCGAAATACACACATTCATTCTCATTCATTACACTTTATTTGTATGTGTACTAGTATATTCTCCCTCTTTGACATTTTGGGTTGGGAATGTCTTGTCACTGTCACTTAAATCCGGGAACATCCCTATCTACGCGCGCAACTGCATGCGACGCTAGCGCCACTTGCGGAGGCGTTACAAAAACCGGACAAGAAAAGAGGCAGACGGAAAAATTCAATGGCAAAAAAGACTTGGGGTGAGTTTAGGGAATAATTACTTTTTATGTATATTATCCATTTTTACTGTGTTCACCCTAGCACGTCGTCGTCGATAAGACTACAGAAAGTTTCGGATTCAGTTGCGGTATGTATTGAACGTCAAGTCCAAGGGCAAGCAACGTTTTTCATCAACAGGTTTAACGGTTATATTAACTAGCTATATGTTATTCAGGTATTTTGGTTGCATGGCAAGAAAATCTGCGAGCATCACCTAGTGTTTTGTGTTTTTAGGAGGAGGTAGGCCCCATCGAGGTTTGAATTGGAGTAGCCCGCCTGGGGACATCCGCCTTCCAGAAGATCGCAGTCAAATAACATTATTTGTTTCAAATAGTGTTATGTGCTTGCGGTGAGTTGGTTGCCAGAGCTTTTTAGGGGGGAGGGGTTTGGGGTCGGAAACGCGAGCGTGATGCCTCTGGTATAGTCTACGGTAACCGCTTATACCAAAATACCAACAGGTGGGCCGTATGCTCGTTTATATAAATAAAATATAAAAAAAGATGTAATTCGTGAACATAGAGTACATTTCATAATCGTGTACTCAATGTTCAAGTCTTGTATTTTACGATTTATAAAAAATCCATCACATAGAAGTACAAATCTAATCTCTAATGGATAGCAAACTGAGCTTTTCTCCAAATAAACAGAAAGTTTCGGATTCAGTTGCGGTATGTATTGAACGTCAAGTCCAAGGGCAAGCAACGTTTTTCATCAACAGGTTTAACGGTTATATTAACTAGCTATATGTTATTCAGGTATTTTGGTTGCATGGCAAGAAAATCTGCGAGCATCACCTAGTGTTTTGTGTTTTTAGGAGGAGGTAGGCCCCATCGAGGTTTGAATTGGAGTAGCCCGCCTGGGGACATCCGCCTTCCAGAAGATCGCAGTCAAATAACATTATTTGTTTCAAATAGTGTTATGTGCTTGCGGTGAGTTGGTTGCCAGAGCTTTTTAGGGGGGAGGGGTTTGGGGTCGGAAACGCGAGCGTGATGCCTCTGGTATAGTCTACGGTAACCGCTTATACCAAAATACCAACAGGTGGGCCGTATGCTCGTTTATATAAATAAAATATAAAAAAAGATGTAATTCGTGAACATAGAGTACATTTCATAATCGTGTACTCAATGTTCAAGTCTTGTATTTTACGATTTATAAAAAATCCATCACATAGAAGTACAAATCTAATCTCTAATGGATAGCAAACTGAGCTTTTCTCCAAATAAATAAGAGATTCTCTCGTATGTCTTGGGTCACATTTGTTCTCTAATTCGACTCACAACACCGCAGAGTAGGATTAAATTGCTTAGATACAGGACACAGGAAAAATGTATGAGAACTGAGACGGGGCAGGGGGGGGGGGTGTAGAGGGGGGACGCAATTAGTGGTGGCAAAGGATTCCGAGCTCTCGTTTGCATTCAGAGACGTAGCTACGATACTTATTGCCCTCGACGGAAGGGCAGAATATGTGTTTGGGGCACGATTTTCTTAGTTAGTTTGGCTGCTGCTAATAAGATTATTTTAATTCTTGTAATATGTAACATCGAAATATACAGTATTATTTGACCAGATCATTGACATCATGACGGCTGAACTTACACAATTTGGACGAATCGGCGTTGCAGTTTGTATTTATTAGAGCATAACTTTCGAACCGAAAATCTGATCTGCATGGAAGTAGATCAACAGGTTTTACTATTAAAAGCCGAACGAATATGAGTTAAATCAGCCAAGGGGTTGTGAAGATATAGAGGTCCAAAAGGTGGTACCTACCGAAAAAAAGTTATACAAATACATGAAATGAGGTGCTATGAAAGCCCTACAAAGGTGCCATATGGTATTCGAGATAAAACATAAATAGAAACATTTAAAATCCAATAACGAGAGCTCTCATTTGGTAAAGTTTCAATAGTTAGTAATATTCTGCGTAGTTCAAGTAAGATTGGTTCAAAGTTTATCTTAATTGTGTCCCAACGATCATCAAAGCACCAACTTTTACCAGAAATCGCGAGATCTGAGTTCGAGAAAACCATTAGTACCTAAATACTATCATTAGGTATTTACGTATTTTTGTATGTAAATTGTATTCATCGGTGTAATTACCTCCTTCCATAAAAAAAGCTTAGCACCCGTTCATTTTATCAAAGTATAGTCAACTCGGCACATTATATCAATCTGAGTTAGGAAGAAAAGAAAATCTCGTCCATATTAACCTTCTCTTCGCTTCTCTCCGCTCATCTTTGTTGAATACTGGGCCCCAGTGATGCAGAGCTAAGTAAATTGCGAACAGTTTTATTTGGGTCCCGGCTTAATTACTTTTATGTAGTTTTACTGTTGTTTGCATGTGATAATGGTTATGGCTCGTTAGAGTTATTTCACTGTTTTAGTGTACAATATTGTAGCGTGGAGGGACAGAGTCAATTGAGCGGGAACTTTAGGGACCGTTACAGCAGTTTTTATGGCGGTAAATTATGCCAAAATATGGTGCAATCATTGAAGAATAAAAAAAGTTTGCTCATATTTTGAAGCGCTTGTTAAAAGTCAAATACTTCAGAATAAATACAGCGCTCGTGGTGTAGCTTGCTTAGACATTTGAAGCAACCGTCAGCGGAGATAAGTGACCGTTAATGGCTAACCTCCCTTGCTTCGGTGGGTACGAAAATACCGTCTATAGTGAGCCTAAGCCTAGCAGAACTTAGAAATAGAAGTCGCTAAAATAATATTTCCAACACTAGTGCATAAGCCGAGTTGGCCAAGAGGGAGGATACCTTGACTCTCGATCTGAAAGTCGTAAGTTCGAACCAGGCCGCGCACCAAGGAGTTTTCTATAAAAAAAAATGTGTTCATAAAGGTGAAGGAAAACATCGTGAGGAAACCCGCGGCTTAGTCAGCTCCACACGTATTGTCTCTGTCTTTCCTGTGGATAAAGCCCACTATGGTATGTGCTGTCAAGCTTACTCCACCAAAGTCAAAGTCAAAAAGCGTTTATTTCAATAAAATCACTAGGATCACTTTGAAACGTCTAAGAAACTAGGTGAAGCCTATGCCTATGTCTGTTCTTCGCGACCAAGCCTAGAAGAATCAGGCAACAAACACGGCTTGGTGCCTATCATTTTTTACGATGATCTTTTTTCACAAAATGGAACCTAAACATGTCCCATGTCCCAGGCACTACAGCGGCCTGTAAGTGAGTAACAAAATTCACGGTGTATAAATCATGTAAAATAGACGTAATAAGGTCTTGATTAGTGCATAAAAAATCGAATCGAAATCGTTCAAAATCGATGCGAAAATCTTACTTTAGCAGCAACAAATCCTAAAGCAGTTTATAATAAAGTTTATCTGGAACTAAAGCAAATTTCTAATGCAAAACTGATGGAACTCCATTACAGTACAGCTGCCAACACAATATGCATTTATCTTTCGTGCCAACAGCCATATCGTAGTCAAATTTCCATAAACTGAGTGGGTAAGTGTATTTGCCTCTGAGATAGTTTAAAAGTAAAACAGTATCAAGAGGACTTTTTCTGGTTCGTTGTAACGAACAATCTGTTTGCCAGAAAATTGTATCTAAGAAATGTCTAGAGATCAGTAATTCAGTAATTCATTTATTGTTTGTGAATCAGGTACATTTCCTAGGTCCTACAGTCAGTTCCTAGGACTAGTCTAGATCGCTAGATTCTGCCACTTGGGCGTACAAACATTTAATTAACATTTCAATTATTAAAGCCTATATTACATCGTCAAAAATTAATATACATCTAAAAGATACATGTCATCTCTAGACATTTCTTAGATACAATTTTGGTTAGTAACCGGTTTAATTGCGTATTTTTTAGGGTTCCGTACCTCATTTGGAAAAACGGAACCCTTATAGGATCACTTTGTTGTCCGTCTGTCTGTTTGTCCGTCTGTCAAGACCCTTTTTCTCAGAAACGGCTAATGGTATCCACTTGAAATTTATACCACCTATTAAGGTCTGTGAGCTTACGGTGCCGTATAAAAATCAAAGCTCTAGCTTAATGCGTTAAAAAGATATGGCAATGAATGTATAATTTTTGTATGGAAATGGCTAAAATGAAAAAACCTCTACTTAATACTTACTTCCAGTTACCTCACAATTCTGAAATTTGGAATGCTAAGAGCTTTTGTAACACAATTAAAGGGAAAAGTCTGAAATTGAAGAATTAATTAGTAAACAAAGTTATATTTGCGTTCAATGTCATACAATGACTACGTGAGCGACCGCAATTATAAGTTTGTCTAATCCTACACTTAATTTTTTATTTTCTGACCATGACCACTGGAGCACGACCAGAAGGTGGAAGAATCAGTGTGGTAAAAGCATTAAAGCGCGCCTCTAAGAGGCTCCTTTCGTGCACATTGTATGTTTGTCAACATTGGATAATAATAATGATGAAAATAAAAAAAATGAAAGACGTACGCCATTATTATCTCACCAATAAAGTCGACCCACAAACGTGCCCAACTAACCCTTAAAAGCACAGTCGGTCTGGCAACGGGCCCAATGGAGCGGCGAATATCAAACCTCTGCAAATGGCCCTTAGTGTTACAAGCCCAGCTACAGCCTTCCGGTGCAATGCTCGCTGCATTGAATGTACAGCATGCAACCGATTGTGTTTGCAGGGTGATTTATGTTTTGTTGTCCTGCCCTCAAGAAATTAATAGCAATTATTTTGCTTCTGGGAACTTAAAGGGAACGAAACGTTATCGTTTCTAGCTTTAGACATGAAACTAAAAATTACTACTTTTCGTATTTTAGATATATATATATATATAATTTTATTCGGAGGTAAACAGGTTTACGGCCCTCCTGATGGTAAGTGTTTACCGTCGCCTATTGACATTAGCAACACCTACAGTACACTACAGTAGAATACAGTATTATCATCATAACAGGTTTTTTTTATCCCTAAGGCGATGCTATAATATGTTATTATTAGATACATTATAATAAGTAGGTAGGTACAATTAAATAGGTACTAATCTAAACATTTCGTTTCTATTACTACCTGTACAAGTTGTAGGAGTTTCGGTAGGTGAATGAAAAAAATATCCACGCACACAAGATATTGAGCAGATAGACAGCGAGTGACATGGGGGCAAACTTAAGTAGGTTGGTCCAACAGTGGTAAAATATTTTTTTCGAAAAAACTTAAATGTAGGGAACAAAAATACTTCTACGAGCTAATAAGAGCGGTAATTGCAGGTAAATTGTAGTACTGTGCTACACATTTGAGTTTAATCTTTGCAGCTAGAATAAGGCCAGAGTCATTATAGAATATCCAATGATTTAGTACACGGAGACTATCTTAAGCCTCGGTTTCTAACTTAACCATTACCATTGCCAAGTTAGATTTTCTGTCTGTCGTCAAAAATTAAGAACCCTTTGCCTACAAAGCTATGGTATTACAGTTGTGAGACTATTCTTGTTTTCGTCAAAGAATTTGAAGTCTTGAATGTTTTCAGTAATTATGAACATCAAATGACGAACGTGTCGTGGTGGCCTCGGCTTTAGAATAGACCCCTCCATTTCTACCCGTGGATGTCGTAAGAGGCGACTAAGGGAAACAAAGCTAAGGGATGGGCAGCATGCAGCTCTTCTTACCAACAACAAGAGCTTTATCTGCGCTCGCCAACCCGCATGCCCAGCGTGGCGAGTATGGGCAAATCACCCCCAAACGATTGTTTCTGGTTATCTATGGGGGAGGTTTATGTTTAGCAGTGGACGTCCTACGGCTGAAATGATGATAAAGATAAAGATAAAGATAAATTTATTTGCTTGAACATAATGTAGGTTAACAATGGTCATAAAATAAATAGTGATTCAATTATGTTCTACCATAGTCGGCATGCAAAATTAAATGAATATATGAATCAAATAAATGAATGTCAAAAATCGTATAACTAAAATTTAAAATAAAAGAATGTCAAAATCGTATTAAAAAGAAAAAAAATAACAAATTAAAAATTAACAATGATTACAATGCGTCCGTGATGATGAGAATCGTCGAAGACGTCGATGATGATGATGAATGCCGAACGCCGCTTTTGGAACGAGAGCTTAAATTACCTACTCGTATCGCCGCTCCATTGGGCACGTCGCCAGACGCTGCCCATTACCATGGGACTTACTGTCACACAGCTTGATAGCGAATGTATTCCACGAGCGATTTGATAGCAAATACATAGATACCTACCAATAGATTGGAGTGGGATAAATAATCCTGAATTTTTTTAATTCACTGTCACATCATTTATATCTCTCATTTCTATGAAATTTGGAATATGTAGAGTTCTATAGGTACCTAGATTAGCTTAAAGGCTACTTTTTATCAAAGGTATCGAGGGAGCGAAGCCACGGGCGAAAACTAGTAGATACTTTTATATTCTGTGATGTAGAAGATACTATAATTGTATCTTACTTTTGTATGTTCAATAGTTTATTGTTATTTTACTTTATACTCTCTGCATCGAGCCAAATTTTGTCTAGAATCCAAATGTTCACACCGTTCACTGCAGGATCATCCATTAAACAGATAGAACGGTGTAAATGCGCCCGATAATTTATCTTTACGAGAACAGCGGGTGTAATTCTAAGTCATTCTAACGTTTACACCCCGATTCTAGCTGAGATTTCAGCGTTTAACGATCATATGGTAATGGTACTCGTAGGTACACGGATAAATATAAATATGGATCGACTGCACTTTTTTTCAGGAATATGAAAATGGAACCATATTTTTTCAGAAAGTTTAGTTTCAGGAACATTAAGTGAGTTCAGCGTTCAGCGTGGTCACCAAATGGACGGGAGACCGCTAGTTGCATCATAAACTGACCATTTTCATTATAAGGAATCCTTATTAATCGTTAAATCGTAATAAGTAGGTAAAGTATATTGTATCTCTCACTGAATTTATTTTACAATGCTCCTTAAAACAACATTTGATCAAGCGTGTGAAGCGAGCGAAGATCTCTCAAACAACATAGACGAGTCGGCTTTGTATGTTTGTATGTTTATAATAGATCATAACTGTCGAACCGTCAAACCGATCTGCATATAATTTAGTAGGTCAATAGGTTGCACTATTTGCTGGTAAGAATATGAGTTTATATGGCTAAGGTACTCCAAACATGGTTTTTAAAAAGTAGTACAAATACATGGAGTGGGGTGTCATATGAAAGAACTTTGTGAACATTTCAAAACGATTTTTATTTATATTCGATGCTATAGTGTGTTTTAATTTATAACAAAAAAGTAAAATTTAACGTAAGCTCCTATTTGGTAAAGTTTCAATGACATAATAATTTAGGTGTGATTAGATATTAGTAAGAACATGCTGAAGAAGTTTTTCTTATACACCTCAACAATCATCGAAGCACCAACTTTTACCAGAGATTATGTGGTCTCAGTTCAGCAACCTAACAGTATAAAAATAGTTTGGGTATTTTAACGTTGAGATCCTAGAATTCAAAATTCAAATTCGAATTTCAAAGATTTAAACCACAACCATAAATATTGTCTGCAGAGAGTTTGCTATCCGCGGATGTCATAAGAGGGAAAAAAGCTATGAGATGGGCAGCAGCGTCCCTCATTTTAACAACGATAGCTCTAACTGCGCTCGCCAACCCGCATGCCCAGCGTGGCGAGTATGGCCAAATACTCCACCTGTTAAGGAACTTGTTCTGTCTGTGGGGGAGGCCATGTTCAGCAGTGGACATCGAACGGCTGAAATGATGAAACCGCAACCATCAATATTGTCTGCAGAAATTTCTATCGCTCCTTACGCTATTGAAAAAAACACCGGAACATATTCCCAGTGCACCTCATCTCAATGATAAAGGACCGGTTTTCTTGAAGAGAAATTTTTTCGCTCTAATAGAATAAACTTGCTCCAACAGCCGCAGCGTGTTTTCCTGTTGTCCCAGGGAATCTTTACCACGTAGTGTATTATTATATAGTCTTTGATCTTTACCACAGAGCAAGTAAAGTTATATAGACTGTCAAAATCACATACTTGTAACGTGTGCAATGGTTTTGGGTTAATTCGCAGTAATTAAATGACAACCTTGCCTTATTTATGAAAATTTGATATTATGTTCGCAATAATGTTATTTTCTTCAATAAAAATTGTGATCACAATTTGTGATAGGTAATCAAATTTAAAAACTTAATTATACGAGAACTATCTAAAAAATCTTATAACAAAATATACCACTATTTAGATGAAATAAGCTTAGAACTGAATAAAATGATCCAAATTGATTATTAAAAGGATGATTAAAAAATTAGTCAAGCCTTAAAATTACAGATTAAACTTCTATAACTCGCCATTAAAATCGTGTTTTATTGGATATAAAGTTAATTCGTTAATGGAAGTCAAGTCAATTTAAAAATGCCTTTATTTACAAAAACAAAAATTAAAAATAATAGAAGTTAATATTCACAATATACACAACAAACATTTATGCTATCTAAAGACTGTTACAAACGATCTATAGATAGCTCAATTGATCCAGGTCACTACCAGTCGGAAGCATTATCATCATCATCATCATCAGCCTGTAGAAGTCCACTGCTGGACATAGGCCTCCCCTAAAGAGTTCCACGACGAACGGTCTTGAGCCTTCTCCATCCACCGACTTCCCGCAACCTTCACAATGTCGTCGGTCCATCGGGTGGGGGGCCTTCCAACACTGCGTCGCCCGGTTCGTGGTCGCCATTCGAGAACCTTTACTCCCCAACGGTTATCGGTTCTGCGAGCTATATGGAAGCGTTATTGGATGATTCAATACATTTTTAATTCCAGTTAATGAATTCCACAAACTACACAAGGCGCTAGACAAATCTTTCTATCGATTATTATTTATATTAGCGCCCGCAATAATAAGCCATGCAAACCTCATCAATCATGGTTCCGAAGTAGTTTCTCTGTGCGGAATTTTTTACCACTCTGTGATGGAATACTGCAAAATATTCAAAAGAAAATACGAAGGATCTACCGTCTGTACAAAGGCACCTTTGAAGTAAAACAACAATATCTGTGTGGAAGTGAATAAATTGGTTTAATCTGCATTGAGTACGCTGCGTTGAGCAAAGGTCTGAGATTTGAGAGAGTGGAATTAATTTCTTGGAAAATGCAAAGGTGTCGAGAAAACAAGGAGTCTTTGAGCATTCAGATTCATAATCATCATCGGTAGCCCACTGCTGGACACAATAATATGAATTAAATAAAATATCAATATGATATTTGTCGCTAATATTCTTTTTTTTTTTGATAGAGTAACCCCATTTCGGAGTAGTATACATATTAAGAATCACCTTGTATTACTAATATCTGATACTTTAATATATAATAAAAATTTGCGATGCTCAAAAAGGCTGACTAAGTTTTATTTTAAACTAGCTTCCGCCTGCGGCTTTGTTTGCGTGGTACCTACATAAAATGTAGCCTATAATCTATTCTAGGTAAGAAACTCTTTATATTCCAAGTTTCAAGGAAATCGGTTGAGCCTCCTTACTGCGTGATTAAACAACAAACATCCTCACAAACTTTCGCATTTATATTATTATTATTATTAAGTCATTTATTTCAGGCACACAACAAAGTACATGTACAAATACAGGGCCCATAGATATATATACCTTAAAACTAAAATACATATAATATTCAATTAATAGGATGCTATAATACTTAAGACTTCTATGTATATGGTTAATGTTATGGTGTTATAATTATAGATAAATAAATAAATGTAACACTAATTTTAATGAATTAGCTCAGAATAAGTGATTATAGGCTAGTCATTTGCTAAAAAGACAAACGGATGTAACAATCAAGCGAGGAAGTGATTCAGACCATTGTGTTTTACTTCGTGTCGTTACAACATGTAAACACTCCTAGCGTTGACTAACGTTTTTGCATCGCGTTCGCTACGAGTTTAAAACAAACACAGCCTGACTGAGTCACGATCGATTCAATATCAATATCGATTCTGACAAAGATAACAAAGATGAATGTCAACAGAGGTCCTTTGTTTTCGACAAAAACATCGACACATGTAAACTTCCCGCTGAATACATAGCATATTGATAAACCGTCAAGGCATTATAAAAGCCAATTTGAACGTAACATTTCGAGGCAAATGGCGTCCCTTGACGAGGGTTGACGCGGGATCGCGAGCGGCAATTATACCAGCATTGCGTCACACCTGCTGGATTCTGCTATCTGTGTTTATCTGTACTTGTGTACTTTGTTCGGGATTTTGTGAGGTCGTACTGTGTCTCAGTATTATTGTCTGAACGGTTTTGTCACTATTTACTACCCAATTTGTAAAATAGAGTCAATTAAAAAAACTGAAACAATGTTGTAGGCAAATTATGGTACGTTAATTATTACATATGATTTCATATTTATTACATTTTATTATTTAAACTGTGAAGGAAAACATCGTGAAGAAACCAGTTTGTATTCGTAAAGCGGTGATGGGCTTTCAACCTGTCACGTATGGAATACTTACTACTGCAAAATGTAAGCATGTGCCAAATATTCGGACATGCCTCTGACTACTTAGACATCTTAGGATCTGATCGCCTGAAGATCAGAGAGGATGTCTACTATTCTTGGGGATAAAATTCGTGAGCCTGTTTCGTTTTATATTTTTTTCTGTATAAAATAGATATCTCTTTATTACCTTCGTTTATGTCATGAGTAGTTTGATATTAGGTTGTGTACAAAACTTTTAGTACCTACTCATTATTCACCTGCTGATCTCAATGTCAAACATAAAGCACAAGAGTTTATGATGCTAGTTGTTTTGTTGGGGTTGGGCGAGTTAATATAGAACTAACCTGCGCCGTGTACCTAGAATAAGCTAAGGTGGAATTTGTTGGAATTGTGTAAATTTAGGCCGTGGTGGCCCCGGCTGAAGATCAGGCTCCTCCATATATACCTATCCGCGGATGTCGTAAGAGGCGACTAAGGGAAAAAAGCTAGGGGATGGGCAGCAGCGTCCCTCATTTTAACAACGATAGCTCTAACTGCGCTCGCCAACCCGCATGCCCAGCGTAGTGAGTATGGGCAAATCCTCCCACATGATAAGGAATTTGCTCTGTCTGTGGGGGAGGCCATGTTCAGCAGTGGACGTCGTACGGCTGAAATGATGATGAATGATGGTGTGAATCTACGCCTATATTTCTATTTAAAAAAATCTCCCCTAAGTAAACAAAAAAGTCATAAGACATGTCTAAGAAAACGACCCGTGATTAAAGTACCTAGACAAATGTTCTGGGGTAATTTTCCAACCTCAATAACCGGTTTAGATCTACTTTTATCGGTTCAAGAAGACCTTTTCGACCCAATCGATTTATTAACACGTGCCTAGAAGGTGCAAGCATCCTCTTATCGTAGGGTTATCAAGAGGTGGCACGAATTTGATTATAATTTGTTTGGGAATTATAGATAGGGGTTTGTTAGGAGTCTTTCTGGAATTTTCCTTGGCACCTTAGAGCCGTGTTCTAACTCGACGACCTCGGTGGCGTAGTGGGCGAGTTCCCCTCTGAGCATGGAGTGTAAGTTATATTACCGCTGCGGGACAAAAAAAAATCATGATATGCAAACGGCGTGCGATGTGCCATCTAAAATTCGTTTTAAAATGATCTACATACTAATTAAAGACAATTTTGAGTTTGACTTGTAGGCGCTTGCGATATCGTTGAGTGAGCTATATCGCAAACCCACAAATATCAACTCAAATCTACCAGTAAAGGCCAGGTTCATTGTGAAATATTTTTTTTAAATGATGATTAGATAACGGTTCACCACACAGTGTAGCTGACCTAGAATTTTTGTTTCTGTATTTCATATCTATGCCATTACCTGTAGATATTCCGTGACTACTTTATAAAAATCGAATTATAGAAGCGTGACTTCCTATTAAACCTACTCTAGATTATGGCCTACGTGCTCTTACTTATGAACTACGTGCTCAATTTTATGACTGACACGTAAGTACGTGCTCTAACTTTATAAAAGTTCTAATTGAAGTGATCTAGGCATGTCTGTAGTGTGATAGCCCTTCTAAATATTTAATTTTAGGAATAGATAGATTAACATGTATGTACTTGTGTACCTAATCTTGTGTATGTAATCCTTGTGGATTACATATTAAATCTTCAGCAAACGTAATGAAGTACGATGGGCGGCCTTATCGCTAAAAGCGATTTCTTCCAGGCAACCTTAATATGTCACGGTTTACGGATTTAGAATATTACAAACCCTCAGATTTAAAGCACGAATGCCGATGAAAATATGCACGTTCTATTAGTCAGAGAGCCATTGATAATCTATCCAAGTCATGTTAAAACACGAAAATCTGATAATGCTTTGTAAAATATTAATAAAATTGTTTGTAGACATCAAAATAAAGTTACATGTTACCCTATGAATTTCTTTACTCAGTTTAAGAATATGATAATAAAAATTCTATCTAGGTACGTTGACCTTCGTTACATAATTTTTGTAGGTTTGTATTATTATTAAGCCTTTTATTAGTATTTTACAACTATTACCTATGACTTTCTTAATTTCCCATTTCGTAACTAGGGTAATTTTATCAATAAATTATTTTCTATTCTGTTTGTTTTTTGCTAAAGACTCTTTCTTGAGTCTATTCCATTTATCTCTATTTTGAGCTTCGTTCCTTCAACGATTCCGTGCTAGCTTTTATATCTCGTCTTGCCATCGTGTTTTCAGTTTCCTTCTCTGTATTTAAGAATGAGATTAAAAATTATCTAACACAGGTCACCATATATAAGTGTCAGTACTTTTATAACTTCAGTAACGAACGGATATGAGGTATTAAAAGTTACCATTGATGCCCGCTCTAGAAGGTTTTACATTTTTTATACAAAAGTTCGTTATTGCGATTGAAATGTCTCACCTTGTGTCGCGAAGTGTGAAAATTACGTTTCACATCGCTTTCATGGGATCACATCAAAGGCTTTATTGCTTTTAAAATTATATTTATCTGAACAGCTTCCATCGCTATAATGAAATTTTAAATAAATATGTTTTCACTTCACTCACAGACTGACATCAGATTGATATTATTTTCATAGAAATTGCTGGCAAGTATAACTTTTGATATTTTCCTCAAAATTCCACTCAAGCATTCTGAGTCCCCTAAGAATGCTGGAGTGGAATTTTAAGTGGAACTTTAAGAAAAAAATCCAGTATTGTACGTTCTAAGAAATGAGTGTCGCCTGTCAGTGTGTACGGAGAAAAAAAATATAGTCGACCTCGGTGGCGCAGTGGGCGAGTGCCCGTCTGAGACGCAAGGGGAGCGGGTTAGATTCCCGCTGAGGGATAAATGTTTGCATGCTCTGCAAATATTTTGTTCCATGGGTTTTGTGGCAGCATGGTACTCGTAGTTTCCGATACCCAGGACACAAGGAATCGTAGTGTGGGATCAGGATTATGTATGAATGACAGTCGGGTGTTATAATTGCTATACCTAATTATAAAGAAACTAATAAAATGTCGGGTAAATAAGCGACAGGATCCTATGTTTTAAATGTTTATGAAGACATAAGGTGCCAATTTGGCCGGGCCTCATAGCTCAGTTGGTAGTAACTCTGCCTTCTGCGCTAGAGGTCGCGGGTTCGATTCCCGCACTGGACAAACATTTGTGACTAACACAGATGTTTGTTCTGTGTCTGGGTGTTAAATATATATCTTATATGTATATAAGTCTCTGGTACCCATAGTACAGGCTATGCCTAGTTTGGGATCAGTTGACCGTGTGAATATGTCCGGAATATTTAATTTATTATTTTTATAATTTTTTTTAACTCATACCAATCTTACTGAAGATTATAGGCCATTCATCAGATCATCTTTTCACGAGAAAAAAATTTTTATGACAACACGATTCATTTATTGAAAAATACATTATAAATAAAGTGCTTCATATTGAAGACATGCCTTACAGAATTTGCGCTATAGACCTACAATCGGCAGTCTTTCAATCAGGACTTTCTTCCAGCCGAAGTAACCAAAACTAACAATGATAAACTCTGCCAACAATAGCAAATTCAAGGAACCACCTGGGACATGGGTCTTAGAAACTATTGTTGTAAGTACCTAGTTGCTTACCGAAGAGATTACAACTATCTAGTTACCTAATTGGAACTAACTCTCTTATGCACTTTAGTCATTCCTTTAGACTACAAGGTGGTTAGAGGACAAGGTGATTCATAATATGTATGCTATCCAGATAGGGGCATAATCTACACCCATTTGGCAATAAAGTTTGGTCTACGACTCTGAGAAATTCAAAATGTTTCTCTTTAAAAGCCCTATGCAAAAACCTGCTGTTTTAGGGTCTAATCAGTTACAACTCAATTATTCAGCTGTTTTAGATTATCATGTACCTTTATGTATGGTTTTTTTTCTTTATAACTTATGACAGAACGTAAGTAAAAAGTTCGAGATCAAAGCTGCACAAAACAGCACAATTATCTCTACGAATACTAATTAATTATGTAAAATAAGGTAAATGTTCAGCTAAATGATTGACATAACTAAGTGTTCCATAGTGTAATTCCCAATGGTTGAATAAAAATGAAATGAAATGAAAATTAAGTTTGTGCTGATTAGATCTTAAAACAGCAGGTTTTTGCATAGTACTTTTCCGTGAAAATTTATGAATTTCTAAAAGTCGTAGAACAGACATAATTGCCAGTTGGGTGTGGAATAAACCCCTTTCGGTATAGTGTACATAATATGCCTCACCATAAATGAATATATTTTTCGAAAATTTGTGCGCATTATGTACCTGTACTTGTTATGGTATAGGCAGGGACTGAAAGCGGTAGAGGTTATAGGTACTGGTACCGTTAAAACATTTCGGTACCATTATGCTATACCGGCAGGGCATTACGGTACCGTTATTTCATACCGGTAGATTTCGGTACCGAAATTTTGAGCCGCGGCTAGTTCGCCAGGACAGTCGCGCCGCAGTGGCGGGGTGGCGGCGTTTCATCAAAGAAAACCTTTATAAACCTTTATTTATTTCGGTTATAGGTACCGGTAGCGAAATATACCGAAATGAACTGCGATGCCAGATTTCTCGGTACCGTTATATTTATCGGTAGAGAAATATTCGGGTAACCGGAATTTATCGGTATGACGTCATATCGTTATTTAAAGGTACCTTTATATTCCGGTTATTCAGTCCCTGGGTATAGGTACTATTGGGACGATGCTGACGCACTCTTATGCGTAAGTCAGCCCTAACTCTGTAGCAAAGTTTGTAAGTTCAGTGACGGATATTGTATGCAAGATTCGAGGGCCCCCTCAAGAGTTTGGAGCATGCTCTTTGTAGGATTTGAGAGATTTATTATAGTTGAATTAAAAAAAAAACAGTACAAACTGACTGTTTTTTTTTTACATTTACCTACACACATACAGCATATAAAAAAGTGTAACTACAAAAACAAATCAACTGCGTATTTACAAATAAATATATGCAGTTAATGAGTGCTTCAGTTGTAGATTGTAATTTGCCTACGGTGCCTTATGAAAGTTGAGTGAATAATTTCGAATTTGATATTCGTACGAACTGAAATTGATTATAATGTACAAAGTAAATATTATCATTTAATTTTATACTCATTAATTATAAGAAGGAGCGCTGTTGTAAAACGGTATATTCCTAAACCGAAAGTGGGCTATACTTACTATACTATAGTATATACAAAAAGGAACCCTATCTATTATGTAACTAACGTCAAAGAACTACAATGTTCACTATGGGAATACTGTGGTGCGACAAATTTCAAATTCGAGCCTTGTAAGGTATCTTTGTATTAACTTGTACTTTTATGTTATCATCACCAGCCTGAGAAAGTCTACTGCTGGACATAGGCCTCCCTCAAAGACTGCCACAGTGAGCCTTCTCCATCCACCGACTTCCCACAAATATCACACTACGTCCTCCGGTTCATGGTCGCCATTCGAGGACATTATTTTCCCCAACGGTTTTCTGTTCTGCAAGCTATATGGCCTGCCAATTGACATTTCAACTTGCTAAGAGCTATATATAATTATAGCCTAGAGCTTTATATACTTCTAAGAGCTATGCCAATGATTTTGGTTCTTCAACGGATTCTTTTCTGTGGAGAGCTCAGTTCCGCTCCATCTATAGCCCGTTGTGCGACTTTGAGTTTATGTATGATGCCAAATAGTTACCGACCAAGTCTTAGTATTATTTCATCACTGGCAACACGCATTGATTGTAGACTTTCGTCTTGAGCCTGTGTGGTATCTGTGACGAGATGATATTACGAAGTTTCCGAAACGCTTCTCATAAGAGTTGGATTCGTCGGTTAACCTCTTTCTCTAAGGTGGACCTACCTAGAATCGCCTGACCCAAATAGGCGCAGTGGTGTACAACTTGAATGGTATCGTTCCCAACGTATACCAGCATGAGTGCGACATGACTTGTTATGCATATATCACGTTCACTGCGACACTAAACTGATTTACCTAAAATAATTACAGCATTCCGCGAACTTCATACAATAGAGCACGGAAAAGCTTCCACGAAGCCGTTGCTATTTACAATATTATACACTCCAGTATTTTCAGTTGAGTGAGGATCATGAGTCCACAAATCCGAATGCTCGTATCCTGCTGATGCCACCGTCCGGTGCCATGGTGACCCTGGCGTGTGTGACTACCTCCGAATTGCAATCGAACCAGTGCTCATTATGGGCTGCAAGCTGTAAACAAAGAAAATATGTAAATTAAAAAAAAAACATGGAAGAATGGTACTATCGGGTTCGAACACACGATCTTCCGATTGAAATTCGGGGAACCCGGCTTTTTATAATGTGTAGGATTTTATTGAAAAATTTATTTTTAAAACTGATTTTATAACTTCAGCTGATTTGTACTACTTTTACAACTACGCGCTAAGCGTTCGTTCATAGTAAAAGTATTATTTCAAACAGAAATAAAACTCACCTTAGCTGGCGCCAGAACACTCCTCCACCCAACGTGTCCGTAGTCCTCAGACCAATCAGCGGAACCCAAATAGGCGCCTTCAATCTTCACCGAGTCGGGATAGTTCCCTTTGAAGTGCGCCGTATCCACGCAAACCTGGCAGATTTTACCCGGAAAGCCTAATTTAAAGACCGCCCATTCTTGACCTAGAAATGAGGAAATTGATATTAAGCACCTTATTATATTGGTCCTAACACAGACATAGTGAGACGACTCAAAAGAACTAAGCCTTTTGAGTTAGTATGATGTAAAACAATAGTGAAATGTAGTGAAAGTGATAGTGCCTACCTATAAAGAACACAAGAACAAAGTGTCTTCCCCTTAACTAGAAACTGTAAGAAAAGTGCTATTGGACACATTCTTAGATATAATTTACCTTATAAAACTATGTTAAAGTAAAATTGCTCATTGGCCTACTTGGCTAGATTGCAATACTACTTAGGGTACAATAATTTGTAAACTAGGATTTAAAAAAAAAAAAAAAAAAAAAAATATTGGTCCTAGCTGTTACCCACAACTTCACTCACATATAATTTTTAATTTTGGGCACTAATTATAGTTCCTAGGTACTAATTATTTCTGTACCAGGCTGAAACTTTGCAATCTTGTCTAAGTCCGTTAACAAATTAAAATATACAATTTTGGATACATGGATCAAGTTTCTGCCATGATAAATTGTATTGTCAATATTGTCATTGACTTCGACAGGTAGGCAAAGTTTCAGATAAATCGGAATATTGCTAATAACTCCATCATCAGATCAGCTTGCAAAATAGCCTATGTGTTGATGAAATAGAGTGCACCATGCGGTGCACTGTATTTCATCAAGATCGGTTAAGCACGTTTAGTTGCGAATACATTACAAACAGACAGACAGAAGTACTACTTCTTCGGCTGGGGTCACCACGGATTAATCAAATTTTACTGCAAGATTTTTAGGAATATTACCTGGAACTTTCAAGGTTCCATCCTCCTTGGTTTCGATGACCTCCGGTCTGTCGAGTCTCCTGGCGGTCTCCCAACCATCCGCCATGGTCTTACTCTTGCATGGCTTTATCATGTTCCTGGGGTGGCCGTAGTGAGCGTTTGAGTAACCTATGGGAAAACAGGCTATTATAAAATTGATTAAACATAATCTTTGATCGAGCGAGCGAAGATCTCTCAAGCAACTTGGACGAATCGGCGTTGTTTGTTTATTTGTTCGGGCAGAACTTTAGAACCCTCAATGCGATCTACATAGAATTTAATAAGTCAACATGTGGTAATATCAAAATTTGCTGGGAAGAATATATGAGTTAAATTGGCCAAAGAAAGGGTTGCTAAGATAAAGGGGTCAAAAAGGTGGTATAACAAAATATTATAGAAATACATGGAGTGAGGTGTCTTAATGAAAAAGCTTTGTTCAAACATTCCAAAACTATTTTTATTTTTAATCTAGGCCATATCCTTTTTGAAATACAATAAAAATACTACCTAATTTAAGCAAAACGAATGTAACGAATTGAAATAGCATGGATCATTTTGAAACGTCTTAAATCTATTTTAATTTACTAGTTTATTCGTCATTATAACAGATATAGTAATCAATATTCCGTCCGGGGTCCGTCCTCCGAGGTAAGCCGTCGGTCAAGGGCTAAACTTGACTACCATTTAGATGTATCACAGTACTGCGATGAAAAACCGAAGTCCATACAAGTGTCTCTATGTCACATAATCAATATTCTATAGAATAGTCTAGCTATACTTGGTATGGTATTGTCAAGGATGACCTTTAATTAACCACTGGTCCTCTTGCCACAAAGACAAATTTACTAACCTTGGCAGGTAGCCCCAGTCAGCAATGACATTAAGTCTAAGATCTGATGCTTAGGAGGAGCTTTAGACTTCGCTTCTCCGAACACCCTCAGCCTGGCGATACCTCCGTCCGGGTAGATGTTCAGTCTGATGTGTGTGTAGGCTTCGTCACTTAGGACCTGGAAATGGTTCATATATTAATAAATAAATAGCACCCAAAAGTCACACAAATAGTTCTGACCCCACACTAGGATTCCCCGTGTCGTGGGTAACAGAAACTACGAGTACCTACCTACCATGGGACCACAACACCCAGACCAGAAACAAATATTGCAGATCATGCCAACATTTGTTCCGCAGCGGGAATCGAACCCGCACCCCTTGCGTCTCAGATGGCTACGCCAGCAAGATCGTCATTTTTTTTTTTTTTTAATATTCCGGACATATCACATACGTTCAACTGATCCCAAACTAGGCATAGCCTGTACTATGGGTACCAGAGACTGATATACATAATAGATATATATTTAACACCCAGACACAGAACAACCATCAGTATTTATCACACAAATGTTTGTCCAGTGCGGGAATCGAACCCACGACCTCTCGCGCAGAAGGCAGAATTACTACCAACTGAGCTATGAGGCCTGTCATACTATTGTCACGAAAACGAGACAGGTTATATGTAGCCCGTTGCTAATAATTGTCATCAAACCAATTGGTTGAAATTCATATCATTTTCTCTTTTCAGTGAATTTGTAGTGGAAAGATTTTATTTTTCCGATAAAAAGTAGCTATTGGGTTTGATAGAGATGTGTACAAAAGATATCAAGCTCAACAAAAATCTACAAGACCCAATCATATCTCTAAAAATTTGTGCTTTATTGCACCCGTTCAGAGAGATGGCTGAGCGATCGCATTTTCGATGAGAGGTTTCCAAGAGATGCAATTTGGAAGCACTGCTGTTATATTTTAGGGGATATGAGAAAATTACAATCGGTCTGCGACGATCAACGTTCGGCTTTTTGGGTAGAAAACCAAACAGTATTCGGTTTTGGTGAGAAACGAACGAGAATTTAAATGAAAGGGATATTTTTCTCAGAAAACACGAAATCGTTGATATCTGGTTGCTGAATTTTAGTACCTACAATCTTAATTTATTCTTAAGTTAGTATATATAAAGGCTTTTAGATTAGTATGGCTAGAAAAAAAAGTTCGGATTAAATACACGTTTATACATAAATTACACCCAACAGTCACATACATAGTCCTGAACCCAAACTATGATTCCCTGAATTGTAGGTATCCGAAACTACGGGTACCTTGGTGCTACACGCAGACCCGAAAAAAATATTTGCTTATAATGCAAGCATTTGTTCCGCAGCGGAAATCGAACCCGCACCCTTTATAGTAGGTATTTCTTATAAGAGTCATTGCAGAACCTTTCTCAAGATGCTACACCACAACTAAAGCATACCTTTTGAAAGTTCAGTCTAGTGTCGTCATATCCAGGACGAAGCGCAGTAATGGGCACTATCTCGTCCCATTTGTCTGAACTGATCCCTTTGATCCGTTCCAGCTCGCATTCCGTGCACGCCTTACCCATACTGTCGTTTCTTGTAGGTATTGATTCTTCGTCTGTGGAACGTTGTTTTGTTGTAAATAAAGTTCAAATGATACTGGTGTGTAGTCGGATAGTCGATAGAGCTAAATTTGGACAACAAGCTATTTGTACGTTGAGTGAGATAATAGTGAAAATAATTTAGTGTCTAAGACTCTGCTCGCTCTCGATCAGGTTTTGGCTGAAAATCAGTGTTTTTGCTTTTAAGCAAAATATTTCACTGAGCCATAGCCTATTTGTCGTACTGCAGCACACGCAAACTTGCCTTATCGAAGATACCTACTGTTTTTTTTTTTTTAATTGCTCTTTTCATTATTTATACCCACCTTTTGTATGTACTTTAGTTCAAAATTGTTTATCTATGTTAATTGTGTGTGTCTCTAGTGCCAAATATTTTTTTTTATCTATCTATCTAAGACAGTTCAGTCGGCTAAACTTTGGAATTAAATGGCTAGAGTAAACAGCCGTTTAAAAACTTGTTAGCCGCGGTACCTATACGTCTACGGCGGCGTAGCAATTTACGTCTATGCAGCTTTGTAGCAGTATGCTAAATAAAAGTAATTTTAATGTTTCATTGTTTTACAACAACGGGTTCAAACAATAGAATTAATTTAACAAGTCTACCAAACATTTTTTTCTTTGATCCCATCAGAATTCATAGTACAATGAAATTTTAACGAGACTGACGGGAAGGGAATGTTAATGAACTCACCTTCAGGCATCAAGCACGCCGCCTGTATTGAGTATTTTGGTGCGTTGTTTCCTGTGAAGAATGCCGTGTCTACCAGTAAGCCTGTAATATAAATGTTATTTATAAAACAACGTTTCATTTTGCGTTAAATGAGGTTATCCCGAGACTTATCCGGAGGCGATATTATTGTGAAAATGAAATATGTTATAATGTTGATGTTTTTCAGAAAAGGCTTCTACAGAGCAACATAATACGTTTTTCAATTAGATAAAATCGGATATCTTGAGATATTGAGAGAGATTATTAATTAAAGAATTGTTGTTATTATTTTCAGAGCACCAATATAATACATGTATGAGTATATCTCATTGAAAAAGTAATAAAGAATTGTAAAGTTATTGCTATCAAACCATCGATCTTTCACCGTGGGGGCTGGGAAAGTTTCTAGAGTGAGACCACGCAGAGGAATGCGCTGTGTAGGATGGCCAACGGCTGAAATGATGATGAACCACCCGTCTGCTGGTCTTCAAAGTCTTCTTTTTAGCGACTGCTATTTCATCATTATCATCATTTCAGCCGTTCGACGTCCACTGCTGAACATGGCCTCCCCCACAGACAGAGCAAACTGCTTATCATGTGGGGGGATTTTCCCATACTCACCACGCTGGGCATGCGGGTTGGCGAGCGCAGATAGAGCTATCGTTGTTAAAATGAGGGACGCTGCTGCCCATCCCCTAGCTTTTTTCCCTTAGTCTCCTCTTACGACATCCGTGGATAGGTAGATATGGAGGGGCCTATTCTTCAGCCGGGGCCACCACGGCCACGACCGCTTTTTAGTGTTATGCAAACTCACCTCGTAGCCAGTACCCCGGCTAGGTGGAGCGATGACCTACGAAAGGCGGCGGGCAGTAAGTGGATGACAAGGGCCGAACGCCGGGCTCAGTGGCCTGTATTGGGAGAGGCCTATGCCCAGCAGTGGACTAATGTGGGCTGATGATGATGATGGTGATGAATCTCACCTCGTATAACACACTTAGTGGCCAGCTTCAGGATACACCAGTCGTGTCCCGTGATCCTCTTCCTCCTCGTCTCCCAGCCATCCATCCACTTGCCGAACTCTGTGTACTTGTCGGGAATAAATATGGGTTCGGTGTCGGCTAGCATACTCTCGCAAGGCCCGAAGAAATCATCCGTGGCAAAGACCACCTTGCCGCCGGCCTAGGAAGAAAATTGTGAGTTAGCTTGAGAACACCGTGGGTATTATTGGAAAAGCGGTAGATGAACGACGTCGTGAAGAATTAATCATTTACAGGGTGAGTTTTTTTCAGGGCCTCTTAGGCGAAATCGGAAACCGTGAGAGTAATCGAAAAGTGATGTTAGGAGTTAAGGACTCGATTTTGAAGATCAGCGTGAAAAAAAGTTGAAATTTATTTAGTAGAACTGATTTGACCCCAAAACAGCAGATTTCATAGAGATTGCATAGTGTTTTTTCGATGAAATATGTCAAACCAAAAGACGTAGAACAAACTTTATTTCCTATTGGGTGTAGAATAAGCCCCTTTCGGGATACATTTACTTTTACCTAAGTTTGAATAAGCGTGGTAAATTTGGGGTTGTACTTGGACGAAGTTTAGTTAGTCCAGAACATTTGCGGATGGCATAAGAAAAGCCTTTGCCCAGCCGTGGCCAATATCAAGCTAGGGTAATGATGATGAAGCATTTGATGGTTTTGTTGTGGAATTTAATAAATTTTAGTAAAAATACTCACACTAAGGCAAGCGAATTCACTCAACTCCGTGAAAGTAGGTACTTTAGTCTCGATCATTTTTAATTACAAATATACTTTTATGTTATCAATAAATGAACAGTTCAATACTCCAGACAAACTCTGAATGATTGCATCTCCCATCATCTGTACATTTATATGCTCGGTTCTACTGATAACGGAACGTAGTTTGTCTTCAAACATATCACCAAACCAGTAGAAACAAGAAATATGGTCAATACAATTAAAATTAATTAAGAATATCGATACGCAAATGCACGTGTTATTAAAGTCAAATTACTGTCTCCAGATGTTCAAGTTAATTCGTTTATTCATTTGGACAACCTTTGATATATAAGCTGATTTAGATAAAATAACACCAAACAGAAAATACATCCTAACCCCACACTAGGATTCCCTGTGGCGTGGTTCTAACAAACTACGAGAACCATGGCAACACAGCACCCAGACCCGGAACAAATATGTGCAGATCATGCAAACATTTGTCCCGCAGCGGGAGTCGAGCCCGCACCTCTTGCCCGCTACGCCCTCAAGGTCGTGCATCAATAGATATAATATACAGACGTGGACAAATGCCCGGTTGAGATGCAAAAGGTACGGAGCTGATCCCCGCCGCGCGACAAATAATAAAAATATAGCCTTCAGGCTGAATATTGAACGGTGTGTATGTCTACAGCTTACACATAACGAATTTCTGAATTCTGAGTATGCAAATATTTAGTGCATAATTGGTGCAATCTGAAAATCCAATTCAAAATTTAGGTGCCAAAGAGGTTTCTGAGATATGAGCCAAAAACTATGTGTCAGCTGGAGACCCGGGTCTACAGCTTGCACATCCAGTACTGCCAAACGGCTGACGCGAGAGCTTTGAAAACTAGCCAGATATTTAGTGCCAAATTAGTGCCAAAGGTACTAAAAATTTCAGGCCTGTAGCTTAAAAGGTTTCAGAGATATGAGCCAAAAACTATGTGTCAGCTGGAGACCCGGGTCTACAGCTTGCACATCCAGTACTGCCAAACGGCTGACGCGAGAGCTATGAAAACTAGCCAGATATTTAGTGCCAAATTAGTGACTAAGGTACCAAAATTTTCAGGCCTGTAGCTAAAAAGGTTTCAGAGATATAAGCAAAAAACTATGTGTAAGCTGTAGACCCGGGTCCCCAGCTTACACATTTCGTTACGCCAAACCGCTGATCAGAGGGCAATAAACTTTAGGCAGGATTTTAGCTCATAATTAGTGCCTAAGGTACAAAAATTTCAGGCCTGTAGCTGAAAAGGTTTCAGAGATATAAGCAAAAACAGTTTTCCCGCCAAAAAATTCAAATAAAGTTATTGAAAATCGGCTCATTGCGGCGTTGCCACTTCGCTTCAAACGACTTTAAACTTTATTTACATGTCACGAAGATTGATTTTGGTATTTGATCATTAAAAAAGTTCATTTGGTTTGTTGAGTTTAGTCTAGGAGCTCGGAGGATAAAATAGTTTTCAGCCAAAACATACCCAGTGCTGCCATCGATGTACCTTGCGTGTCGTACCTCGAAAAAGAGAGATTTATCTTTTACTTCAGTGAACTAGTGTATGTATACAAAATGTTCCGGAATTAGTATATACACATCAAAGATAAGTTGAATGACCTCCCTTTTGGATACTTACCTATTAGAGGACATGTATCACAAAAATATTTTATCATTTTGCAGAAGTCCACTGCTGAACAAAGGCCTCCCATAAAGAGTGCCACGACGAACGGTCTTGAGCCATTTCCATTCAGTGAATTACAGTAACCTTCGCAATGTCGTCGGTCCATAGGGTGCGGGGCCTTTCAACACTGCGTCATTCGGTGTGTGGTCGGTGTTCGTAACTTATTGGTGCTGGCAACGCGCACTGACTGTAGGCTTTCGTCTTGAGGCTCTCTGTGGTAGGTATATTATATGCGACGAAGATGAAGTTTTCCAAACGCTGGCTATGGATAGAATTGGCTGGATATAGATAAAACAGAATCGAAACTATTATGTAGGAGGTATCTTTAACCTATTGAAGTCCACTGGACATACTGTACCTACCTCTAATGTAGGTAAGTTACTAACATTTGTTAGTTACTAGCATAATTTTTGTGATACCTACACATCTTCTTATTAGGTAGTATCTTCATCTTCTGAATTTGTTGTACTTCTAACCTAGCCGTTATTTCATATGTAAGATAGGTGTCGATCGATCTAGATAAAATAAAAATATATTGTAAGTAATTGGTTAGTACCTACCTACATAATTTGTTACTTCGATTGAAGTTCCATAGATTTCCAATTTCGAAACTGACGTATGAAATTGGCCTCCATTGTAGCCATCATCATCATCAGCCCACACTAGTCCACTGCTGGACATAGGTCGACCCTAATACGCGCCACTAAGCCCTATGTCCGGCCATTCTCATACACTTTCTGCCCGCGCCACCGCCCCGCATTTCATAGATCATTGCTCCGCCTAGCCACACACTAAAACAGAAATAAAAGTCTGTCAGAAGAAGTCAGGTAAGGTATTTAGGTTAATCAAGATACCTTGGTAGGTAGGTAGGTAGCACATATGAAAGTTGGATATGCAGGTATCTATTAGGTACTACCGTGACGTATTTGCTCATTTTGTTCATATCTAAGTTGGCTAGTAAATTATAGATGGTAGTTACGTAGTACCTAGGTACTAGTTATTTACCTATCTATAGTTTTTTGACGTGTTTTATTACGCATTTAGGCTATTTAGTTCTACCTAAGTTTGGTTAGCTCTAGGTACTAGGAAGCCATCTATTACTTTCGTGACGTGTTTGCATAATATTATACAATCCTACGTACTTTATGTAAGGTACTTACTTATGTAGGTCTAGCTAGGTATAGGTACCAAGTATTTATTATACCTAGGTACTACGTACCTACACTTTGTACCTAGACCTACCAAACATAGAGAAGTAGGTAGGTACCTCACATAAGGTAGGTAGATATGAACCATTTATAAACCACGTCACGAAAGTAATAGATGAGTAGGTTCCTATGTGACATGATGAGTAGGTTCCTATGTGACATGATGAGATATGTGACTCCGCCGTCTAAAGCTAGGTGGCTTCGTATTATTGGAAAAATTATTGCAATAAAATGCTGTGAATGCGCACCCCAACGCGGGACGTCAGTGCAGATCTTATTCCCCCATTTAGAATTAGATGCTGTGAATATGGCTGGCTGTACATTATCAGAGTGTCCACGTCCTTACAGGCTGCCCGATATTGTACAGGCGCGTTACATTATCGTGTCATTCTTTCCTTCTTGAAGTTTGCATTTTTTTATGCTTTTCCCTTTCGGGCTGGCTGTGGCATCTTATTCCTGCCGCCAAGTCTTTTGCTCTCAAATCGAGAGGCTTATGTATTTTTAAAGTATATATCTAAGCTTCTGAATTCTTTAACCTACATGAGGTTAAAGAATTCAGAAGCTTAGATAGGATAAGATGATGAAGTATCACTATAAATTATGCTGGTAACTAAAAAAGAAAAGGCGTCAAAATCTAAAAATAAACAAACATTTTGTAGTTATAATAATATTATAATACCTACTATAGTTTTTATTTGGTACATCAAAGTTTCTAAGTGGTAGCGGTGGGTAACTCACTCAAAATACCTGAGATGCAAATCAGCTCGCAGCTTGCGCTCTTGAACCGCGCAAGTAGATCTATGAATGATTTCAGATGAATCAGGTAAAGTGAAGCAAACAATGCAATAAGGTACTAGCAATCAGTTCATCAAACGGGTCAGCTTTTCTAATATGGGCTTAATAGTGTTGAAAATAATACAAATTGTTGTCGTATGAAATCGTTTCTAATCAGGGTCAGGGTCGCATGAATCGCAGATGAAGTAGAACTACTTTGAGCCGTTGAGCTGCTTCAGCTGCTTGGGAGCGGCGTGATCCATTTACCTGCGGCTCAGTACCCTGTGATTCGATCTGGATGCGTGTTCTGACTCGAGTTCATCATCATCATTCCAGCCGTTTGAAGTCCACTGCTGAACAGCGGCCTCCCCCACAGATTTCCGGAGTGACTTCCTGTGATGGGGGTGGGGGGAATTTGAATTTTTTTGTGAAAATAGGAGAAGCTGCTGCCCATCCCTTACTCGCCTGCCTAGTACGACATCCACGGGTAGGAGGTTAGGAGGGGCCTATTCTTCAGCCGGGGCCGCCACGGTCACTGACTCGAGTTATCCTCCTCTAATTAGTGGTAGGTACACTATGTACAGCAGTGGACTCAAATAGGTGATGATGATGATACTTACACAATGGTTTCGATTCTGTTTTATCTAATGGCCAGCGTTTGGAAAACTTCATCTTCATCCCTTAAAATATACCGCAGAGCGCCACAAGCAAAAATTTAGCGCGATCGGGGCCTAGATTTGTGGCATTGTATTGTTTCCTATTAACACGTAAGTACTCGTAGTGTGCGAGCTGACTAAACCTCTGGTTTCTTCATGATGTTTACCTTAAACCATTTTGGCGATCTACTCTCAAAAATTATAACAACCAAAATAACGAACGCGTCACAATATTATACGTAAGTGCCTCGTTATAATGACTAAATAAAAGTTTTTTATCAATAGAGTCATATTGAACTAAAAAGCTAATGAGGGTGTGCAAAAAAGTGTAATGACGGTCGATTTTTTTATTACAACGATCTGCGACTCTAAGAAATAGTTCTTTCAACCTCTACACTTATTTCGTCGCTGTAAGTAAAGTACCGCTGGCGTAGCGGTTGAGGCGGTGGACTCAATAATCGTCAGTAACGACGTGCCCTGGATCGAATCTCTTCATTCCGAATCGACTTTTTGCGTTTTCTGATCGTTCCAGTGACTGTACCAGAATGCCCCAAACAAGAAACCAGGTTGCCGTAGAATTAGAAAATTGACCGCTGAAATACAAAAAGCACAAAACTTTAATTTGAAGCTTCTAAAGGAACAAGACGACTGCGCGAAGGATTATAAAAATCTCTTGGCGCAAAATGGGTCACTCAAAGTAGCATTTGCAGAACAAGTAATAAAATTACATGAGACTGAAACGGAAAGAAATAAGCTAAAAGAGATGATTGAGCGACGAACTGCAGATCTCAATGAATATGAAGAAGCATTAAACGTAATACGTTTGCACGAAAATAATGCAGCGCTGTTCGAACAACTACAAAAAACGCTCCTGTTGGAAACCAATGAGAACACCCAAATACTTAATGAAGAATTGGACAATTTAATAAGCCAAATAATTGAGCTCCAAAGTGTAAACATAAAATTAAAAAGTTCTAGACACACCGTAGATATTAAAACTGCAGCAAAGACCAAGAACTTAAGTAAAAATAGAATAACATTGAATAAACAAGTGAAACATGATAAAGACTCACAGAATAGAAAGAAAAATAATAAAAAAAATAGTAGCGAAAAAAGGGAAGACAAAAACAAGACGGACTAAAACGAGTGAATCAATAGCAACAAAACAGGTCGTGACAATAAAGAATAAAGAAGACAACGGGATTACTACGAGAATAGGACTTCGATCCGTAGAGAAGCTAACGACAGAGGAGAACACTGGAAACCAAACGAATAACAGTACCCAAAACCATGAACCCAGACATAAGTCTGGGCTATAAAGCTATAAAGCTGTAAAGCTATAAAGCTGAGGATACCGCCGTAATTTCACAAAATAGACCTAAGAAAATGCTAATATTGTGCGATACATACGGAAAATCTCTTGGAGAATTTATACACTTACATAATAATGACTACCAATCTGTTCTATCCATTTGTAAGCCAGGTGCTCCTATCAGAGAGATTATAAATAACTTGCCGACACTGACAAAGAATTTGACTCAGGGCGATGATGTCGTCGTGATTGCCTCTGACTTCCATCATCAATCAAGACGTAAGTCTACGAGATACGATTACATCGATGGCAACACGGTATGTTTTGGCTGAAAACTATTTTATCCTCCGAGCTCCTAGACTAAACTCAACAAACCAAATGAACTTTTTTAATGATCAAATACCAAAATCAATCTTCGTGACATGTAAATAAAGTTTAAAGTCGTTTGAAGCGAAGTGGCAACGCCGCAATGAGCCGATTTTCAATAACTTTATTTGAATTTTTTGGCGGGAAAACTGTTTTTGCTTATATCTCTGAAACCTTTTCAGCTACAGGCCTGAAATTTTTGGTACCTTAGGCACTAATTATGAGCTAAAATCCTGCCTAAAGTTTATTGCCCTCTGATCAGCGGTTTGGCGTAACGAAATGTGTAAGCTGGGGACCCGGGTCTACAGCTTACACATAGTTTTTTGCTTATATCTCTGAAACCTTTTTAGCTACAGGCCTGAAAATTTTGGTACCTTAGTCACTAATTTGGCACTAAATATCTGGCTAGTTTTCATAGCTCTCGCGTCAGCCGTTTGGCAGTACTGGATGTGCAAGCTGTAGACCCGGGTCTCCAGCTGACACATAGTTTTTGGCTCATATCTCTGAAACCTTTTAAGCTACAGGCCTGAAATTTTTAGTACCTTTGGCACTAATTTGGCACTAAATATCTGGCTAGTTTTCAAAGCTCTCGCGTCAGCCGTTTGGCAGTACTGGATGTGCAAGCTGTAGACCCGGGTCTCCAGCTGACACATAGTTTTTGGCTCATATCTCAGAAACCTCTTTGGCACCTAAATTTTGAATTGGATTTTCAGATTGCACCAATTATGCACTAAATATTTGCATACTCAGAATTCAGAAATTCGTTATGTGTAAGCTGTAGACATACACACTATTGAACGCAATATATTTTTACCTTTATGAGTACCAATCGCGCGAAGTCATAAAAATATTTGTAAATACGGAAAATCATTACAAAATCATTTGCGAAACGAATGATAGAGTTATCTGGGTGAGAGTTCAGAGTAGAGGTCTTAAAACCGGTTTGAAATAATGATAAGGGCAGTCCAGACAGATGCGCTGGTCACTTGGTCATGGACATTATTTAGAAGTAGGACCCGCTTAGCCAGGTGGCCATGAACAAGGCTTTAACTTGGCTAAATAACTTTTATCTGAAGCCATGACCGTTTTTTCGGGTCGTTGGAATGAATTTTAATTAACCAACTTTGATGACAAAGTTATTAGTTCACCCAAAGATGGAAACTCTCAGTTTTTAATGCCATTAGCGGTCATTACCACGCTGAAGGCTGCACTGATACATTTTGATAGGCTAGCTGCTTTTTTGTACTGTGATTTATTCTTAGTCATTCTGTATTAAGGTCAGTGAGCAGGTTGAGGTTGAAGGTATATTTAGTGGGCCTGAAGAAGAGTTTGTTTAAGGATTAAGGTCACACATATCTTCGAACTTTCAGTTTCTAGGACATGCTGGCTTCCTCACGATGTTCTTCAACATTTGAGAGCGTATAATATATAATAGCGCACATAAATTTCCGAAATGGGAAATCCATTGGAATGACTGGGATTCGAACGAACCCTTTGGATCAGAAGTCAAAGTCAAAGTCAAAGTCAATAGGCATTTATTTCAATAAAATCACTAGGATCACTTTGAAACGTCTTAGAAACTAGGTGAAGCTATGCCTGTTCCTCGCGACCAAGCCTAGAAGAATCAGGCAACAAACACGGCTTGGTGCCTATCATTTTTTTCGATGATCCTTTTTCACAAAATGGAATTTAAAGCTTCAGTGTGGTGCCGATCGAACTAGGTGAGGCTCAAAAGAAAAGCTATCTAATTATAATCCCTAATAAATAAGAGCTTATAAAAATGTGAAAAAAAGAAGACAACTGTGAGCTTCAACAAATGATCTAAGGGCAGCACACGCTACACTTGATGAAAGGTGAAGAAGGTGGGGTCACTGCCAATCTGTCAGTGCTCACTCAGAAGCAGCTGAAATTGATATTATGATCATCAGTACTTTGGTCACTGTGTCTAATCAAAATCAAGTACCAGTGATAAGTAATATTTTCAGGCTCTTGTAAATACCAATTGTAGTGCTACGTGTTACCATTCTAGCTCCAAGTAATCTAGGCAATAGAACTACAATGAACATTACAATACTAAGTACCTGGATCGTTTCCCAAACAATACCTGATACAATAACGGGATACGTGAGTAACATACGTTGAAGGCGCATTTACAATGAAAACTGGCTGAAACCTAGCCAGTCTTTGCTATAAAACGTGATTCACAATATGTATACAATCCCGAAAAGCGCTTATTCTATTAATAAAAAGAAAGAATATTAACGAAGTAAAATATTCAAATATTATTACAGATTTTTACCCGAAATTTTCCTCATATGCTGTTTTTTGTTTAACAAACGATAACCATGGCAACACAATACCCAGACCCTGAACAAATATGTGCAGATCATGCAAACAATTGTCCCGCAGTGGGAATCGAGCCCGCACCTCTTGCCCGCTACGCCCTCAAGGTCGTGCATCAATGGATATAATATACAGACGTGGACAAGTGCCCGGTTGAGATTCAAAAGGTACGGAGTCGATCCCCGCCGCGTGACAAATAATAAAAATATAGCCTGAAGGCTGAATATTGAACGCAATATATTTTTACCTTTATGTAAATACGGAACAATATTACAAAATCATTTGCGAAACGATGATAGAGTTATCTGGGTGAGAGTTCAGAGTAGAGGTCTTAAAACCTTAATATGCTGTTTTTGGTATATTATCATCATGAGGTAATCTTTATCATCTTTTTGTGGTGCAGTGGTCAGCGCATTGGGTACAAGTTTGATTTTCGCCGAGTCGTAATTTTTTTGGGAAACAATGAAAATCGCAGGTTAGAAGTTCTTCACTAACATCAGCCTGTAGAAGTCTACTGCTGGACATAGGCCTCTTCCAAAGACTTCCATGACGAACTTCTAAGGTCTTGAGCCTTCTCCATCCACCGACTTCTCGCAACGTTCACACTTTCGTCGGTCCATCGGATGGGGTCGCTCTGGAAATCTGTGTTGGAATTATCCTACGACAATGATGATGATGATGAAGGGTAGAACTAAGTTCGGTATTTGCAGAATAAAAGTTCCTAATCGGCGTACAGTCGGCTTCCGCCTGAATGTACGTTAATATCCCTAGTGGGGTGATGCGAATTGCCACCTGAGGTCGGATACCTATCCAATTAAGGGTCTAAGCTTAGGTTTCATTGTTGTCATAACGAGTTGACAATGTTGGCACGGGGCCTGAGGAATCCTATAAAAAATATCTTGTACAAAACCATACGGTATTTTTTTTGTATAGGAATGTGATGAGAGTGAATAAAGCAAAAGAGGTATGTCAGGATCGTAGCAAGTGAAAAGCCGTAGTGTCTGCCTACCCCTCTGGAAAATTGGCGTGATTTAATGTATGTAAAAGGATGAGCATTGATGAACAATAATTTCGATAGTATGAGGAGTTGTGTCGATGGCGCAGCGGTCACCTTGTAATTAAAGGAGGGTCGCGGGTCCGAACTGAAAGTTGGGGGTATAGGTGACCTCATTTCATTTTCATTTCATTTATTTCTCTTTTTTTATATTATTTAAACATCATTAACAGGAAGAGGCTTATTCTAGACCCATTAGCAATAAAGTTTGTTCTACGACTTCAGTAAACTCGTCATTTTGAATTGAAAAAATGTTTTGCCAAAAACAGCAACTTTTTTTTGTTTTGTTGATAGAATAACTCCCTTTTGGTATGTTATGTATCACCTTGCATGTACTATTGGTTTTTTTTAATAGTTTTTGCAGGAACATTTAATTGTATTCACTTAGTCCTAGGAGGCGGGTGTTGGTGATTGCGTCACAGTTTTTATAACTATTGCAATTACCATCGTTTTTCCAAATCGTTATAATGTACCTCTATTATTTTTGTTCCGAAAATAAATTATTTGAATTATTATTAAAATTATTTTGAAACTTACCATATCACAATATTCATTAGGTAATATTCACTATAATTATAAGTACTTGTACGAACCTACCTCAATAATGACGTATTTTAATAAATATTATCATTTTATTTACTTAAACATTCACGATAACTTTACTGATTTTGAAATAGCGACTGCCCGCGGCTACGCTCACGCGGTACCCGAATAAACAGTTACCATGTCTTTTCTCAGAGTGTGAGCTATCTCCGTACCAAATTTTATAAAAATCGGTTCAGTCGTTTAGTCATGGAAAGGTAACAAACAGAAAGAGTGATACAGACGCAGAGTTACTTTTGCATTTATAATAATAAAATGTCAATTAATGTGAGTGTGTTTCTTTGATAAACCACTTCATAAAATGTATTTATGTATTTAATGATGTCATTCACTGTTATTGTTATAAATATATCTTAATGTTTTATAAACACAATTCAAACAAACGTAATTTGAGACAAAACAGAGTGATTAGTCACTTCCCACTGTAAGTAGGTAGAGCCAGTGTTGGCTAAGTGGGAGTAACCTCAACTTTTCATCTGAAGGTCGTGATTTCAAAACCCAAACGGATTTTTCCGAAAAATGTATGTGCGCACGTGCTCAAAACGATGAAGAAATCGTCATGACAACCATTTCAAAATTGGTCTTTGAAGGGTTTTTTTCTGTGATGTATATTGTTGATGATTGTTGGTGAATGATTTTAATTGTGTATTAAATAATTTTGAGATCCCGTATTCATTTTATTCCCGAGGATTGCTACTTCTCCCGTAAAATGTTAAAAAAGTCATCATACTCTTGGGATCACGACATGCCGAAATTATTTCGTGGATGATTTAATTGTATTTTAACCGACTTAAAATACGAGGAGGTTCTCAAGTCAGCTGTTTTTTTTTTGTGTGTATGTTACTCGATATCTCCGCCAATACTAAACCGATTTTGAAAATTCTTTCACTTGTGTGTAGAGTATGATTCCGGGGTGGACCCATATTAATTTAAATCCTGAGGGATTGCTACTTGTCCCGTAAAACTTAAAAAAACGTCATCATCTCTTGAAATCACTACTTGCCGAATATTTTTTTTGTCGGCGGAGTATGGTTTGGTTATACCCGCTTCGTTCGGTTGCTGCTATTTTTACATAAACTTAGGGGTTGTGTGTCGGGAATTCCTTTCTGTGCACCCATAAGTTACAACAGGAAGCTACTCTGCAAATTTCATACTCTTAGGATTTTGGTTAGGCTCTGCGTTGATTTTCAAAGAGAATAAAACCACTACGTTTGATTGTCATTCAGTCAGCCAGTATCGTATGAGTTATTATTGATGATGAATGGATGTCATACTTACTTTTGTTTTTTATTCGAAAGTGTCGGTGGCTAGTGTCGTCCTCAGTAGGTAAGCAAAATGCAAAGAGTTTGATAACAAAAAAAAGGTTGATATTAATCTTGTAAATATTCAGGAATTTGAAGTCGGTTTTTAGTTTTTGTAAAAAATATCTTATTGTTTTTAAAACGAAAGCGTGAGTGGCCAGTGTTATCCTTATTAAGCAAAATGACATAAATTCGCGCCCACTACCGTTAAGTGCTGAACATATAAGATGGCCCCAAGAAGTTTTATTCTATTTTATACTCTTCATTGCAGTATTTTTTTTTTATTTGAGTAGAGTTATTATTGTAGAGGCGCATTAGCTATTACCATAGTGAACTAAACAGAGCCAGTTGCGTAGGTACTTAGTTAATGAACATATTTTGGGTGATATCTCTATTTAAATAACTTAAATAATAGTCATAAGTAGACCAGAATGATTACGAAACCAATATTTACATACGAGTACAATGTTTAGAAGGACCGATAGCTTGCGAACGGCTTATAACCGGTTCGATACCCGTGTACATGAACAAAGTCTGATATGAGTAGATGAATTAAGTATTACTTGAGTGATAGCCCAGTGACCGGGGTTCAGAGTGATAATAAGAGATGTAGTCATTTGATATGAACTGTAAGGACGGTTAGTCAATTTTCATCTTCAAAAACAAGAGTTTAACACGACTTTAATAGTTGATAAATGTTATTAGACAATAAACGAATTCATGCTTGATAAACTTTATGTTTTTTAATTTTCATATATTCTCATTAAATATGACTATGATCCGCCTTGCTTTGATGATTCTACGGAAGCCTAAAAAGTCAGTCACTGATTTGGTCACTAGATCTTAAAACTTATTTTAGTCCACGGTTTTTAGTCGTAATTTTTTGTGTTTATATTTTGATATCATAGTTTTCCTTGCCTACAAAAAGACAATTTTCAACACAATCGTAAATTTTGTGCCGACCCTACATAATTTGGGGTCGTCGTATATGTAATTTCCCTCTACCTGCCATCATCTCGGCACTCATTCCTTTCTCACTTATATCAACTTTCACACAGGCTATTCATTGTTTTTTGGCCTACCTCAACTCCTACATCCACATTCATATCTAACACTCTTTTCATTACATGACTTTTTTCCTCCTGATGCATGCTCATACCACGCTAACCTTTTACTCCTACAATTTGATATTATAGTGTTCATCTTTTTGAACGCATCAATAATTTACCTACTTACTTATATCATCCTATACATGCAGCTCTATAGCCAGTTACCTCATTATTCCGGAGAAACGAGGTCAGTTTATTTGTTAAGGGTCATTTAATACGAGAACGTGTTCAAATGGAAGCAATAACCGTCGATAAGAAAGGAGTCACTAATCATCAATTGTCATTATTAATTTGCGTGATTTTCAAGAAAGTGATGGAATAGCATCATAGAGAACAATCTACATAGTAGAGATCTTTCAGTTTAGAGATTTAGAAAATTTTCGTTTTAAAGCTACACGTACCAAAACAGTACCGACAGTATAGTTTCTCGAGTGGTGGCCACGAACCGGCCGACGCAGTGTTGGAAAGCCCCTCACTCGATGGAACGACGACATTGTGAATGTTGCGGGAAGTCGGTGGATGGAGAAGGCTCAAGACCGTTTGTCGTGGCACTCTTTGGGAGGCCTATGTTCAGCAGTGGACTTCATCAGGCTGATGATAATGATATACCAAAATAGAAGCATAGCAGAGAAGCAGTGCAGACAATGCGAGTTGACGCCGCATCCCTTACGGCGCACCGCGGACCACCTCCATTACTCGCTGTCTGCGCCGTGATGCATCACCTGCAGTGGCCGGCCGGCGAGCTGTACTGTGCAATCCGTTTTGATCCACCTGAGGCGTTGATGTGAAATAGAGTTTGGAGCAGCTGCTAATATGGTTTAGCTTGTATAGAAAAATAGTTCACGTGACTAACAATATTACGTCTGCAATTATCGTAGTTATCCTGACTTCCATTTTTATAGAAACTACACATATTTTCATAACAATGGGTAAAACAATAGAGGCCTTCCCTAAAGAGTTCTATACCTTGAGTCTCTTGGGTGGGGGGCCTGCGTCGCCTGGTTCGTTGCTGCCATTCGAGAAACTTTACTCATCTATGGTTTTTCTTTTATAAATAAATAAATATTCCGGACATATTCACATGGTCAACTGATCCCAAATTAGGCATAGCCTGTACTATGGGTACCAGAGAGTTGTCGGTTCTCCGAGCAATATGCTCCGCCCACTGCCACTTTAACTTGGTTATCCTCTAGGTAATTTCAGTGACTTCAGGTTGTCTAGTAAACTAATAAAGGTTTCCACTTATGAAGAAACATCAATTTTGTTGCATCTAATAAGCTCCTTCCGGGAGTTCCACCTGAGATCGGGTATTGTAAAAGGTTCCTTTGAGAGCAGCTACGGAGCAATAACGTATGTAGTTTTGCCATCATTTTTGATCTGTAAATAAAAACGGCGTTGCGTTGATACATTATAAAATGTGCCTCAGTGGCCAGTCCATCGTTTGGCGGCTTTGCGATTGCCGCACAGATACCAATAAACTGATGACTTTTGTTTGAAAGTAACACTATCTATATGGATATGGAAGAGAGATATGATATCTAGAGGATATGGCCTTCTAACACAAGTATATATTTACTTAAAAGAAGGTCTCAACCTAGATATAAATATTTGTTAAATTCAGTTACAGCAATAAACATTTTACCATGGACCAATAGACCCACCACGCTAAAAAAACTAAAATCAAAATAATGATTTTTTGCTAATATTATTTCTTTTTGTTGTAAAAACATGTAAATCTTTGTTATCTGATTTCTTTTGGACATGACAAAAGTCTACGTAAACGTGCAATACTTATAAAACCTTATTATACAAGCTACGAGTATTTGGCATAGGTGTTTCCGGGATCTCACATGAAGGGTTTAATTTTTTATTTTATAAATAATAATAGGAGAAGCGAAAAAAAAATTGAAATACAAAATTGGTATGAAAAATGCGTGGCAAACAATGCTGTGCTGGTTTCCAATTAAATAAAAAGAGTTGTGTCATTTAAATGGTTTACCCATAGGTAGTACTTTTGAAATTTATTTGTATAAATCATTATTCTGCGATTGTGTAAAGGAAAAAAAATGCATCGAACCACCCCTGAGTTAAAAATAAAACCAGTAATATTATTCATTGAAATAATATAATGATATAATAATGGCATATACCGCAATTTCGAAGCCCATGTGAAGCATTGTTCAAATGGCGTGCTATTATATGACCTCGATAACGGAACGGTAACGGTATTAAATAAATAAACAAATTATTTTTATTTTCTTAGGCCGTGGTGGCCCCGGCTGAAGAATAGGCCTCTCCATATCTACCTATCAGCGGATGTCGTAAGAGGCGACTAAGGGAAAAAAGCTAGGGGATGGGCAGCAGCGTCCCTTATTTTAACAACGATAGCTCTAACTGCGCTCGCCAACCCGCATGCCCAGCGTGGTGAGTATGGGCAAATCCCCCCACATGATAAGGAATTCGCTCTGTCTGTGGGGGAGGCCATGTTCAGCAGTGGATGTCGTACGGCTGAAATGATGACGATGATGATTTTTATTTTCTATAAAATTAAATTGCCTACAAAGTAAATAAATACTTCTCTGAAATTATATTTAACACCCCGTCATCTTAAAACCGAACCAGAATTAACATTTTGCCACTGGCCATTAACATTGTGACGTTCAAAACGATAGAAGGGTGTTAATAGCACGACGCGACGAGCACGATACGGGGTCATTATCGTATTTGCCTACTGCTGTTTTTTTATAAATTGAGATTCTTTAAACTTCAAACTTCAGTTATCATTTATTCGTTGAAATCGCATGAATCATTAAATCAAATCAAATCAAATCAAATCAAAGTAATTTATTGCGTAATATAGGTTAGGTACAGTTGTGACATAATACAATACAAATTAGGAGCAGCCATATTCAGCGTTGTACGCATGCAATATACATATTTAAAAAAAAAAATAAGTAGGTATGTCAGAGCTTTAAATTACAATAAAATAGTGCTATTACAAAAAATGACATTAAAATAATCATGGGTTGAATAATAAGCCCTTTCCAATAGTAACTTTT
Organism: Anticlea derivata; assembly: GCA_947579855.1. NCBI lineage: Eukaryota > Metazoa > Arthropoda > Insecta > Lepidoptera > Geometridae > Anticlea > Anticlea derivata. The sequence goes on from OX388264.1 coordinate 3,038,339, forward strand.
TCAGTCTCACTTTGAATACTACAAGGCTTGAAGTATCAAGTAAAGGTTTAGGTAGGTGATTGTACACACGAACAGCCATACATAGCACACTCTTGTTCAACAACGCAGTTTTATTTCGGGGTAGTTTGATTTTGTGGTTATTCCGACAGCTTCTTAAGTTTTCAAAAAGGTCCATATTACACTTTACAAAAACTGATATTTCATAAATATAGAGACAGGGCAATGTTAAGATTCTCAGTTGAGTGAAGTAAGGTTTGCAGCTGTCAGTCATTTTCGGGGTAATATAAAAATGATCGTTAGAAATAGAGTGCTATTATAAACGTCATCAACGTCAGCCTGTAGAAGTCCAAAGGCCAAAGCATAGACTTACTACCCTTCTATGGGCGAAAGATTTCCGTGACGAACGGTCTTGAACCTTTTTCATCCACCGACTAACCGCAACTTAACAATGTCTTCGGTACGTCGTCGGTGCGGCCTTCGAAAACTGCGTCGCCCGTTTCGAGGTCGTCATTCGAGATTCAATTCTCTAACTTGTTCAGCTTTGAGATGTGGGGTGACGGACAGACAGACACTAGAAACACTGATATATAAGTGTTTAGACACCTACCAGAGTGAGATATCGATACCTATAGATACCTATCTGTTTTTCCAAAACTAGGAGAGAACACCAAAAATCTCAACAAAACAAGCGACCTCGTACATTTTATGCAACTATATAACATGATAAACGGATATTCGGGTATATACTTGGGAACAAAGTATCTCGTGTCGTTGACAGACATAGCACGTAATTCAATGAGCGTCCAATTCTCAGGGCGCATTCGTGGCTTGATGGCTGCAGTTTACGGCCGTGGCAGTTAAACCATTTACATGGATGGCCGAGCAACAGGACGCAAGACTCTTCTCTTAACTACCCCTCTACCATCAGCTTTGCTATTTTATTTAGGCGGTGACGTAAGTTATCAGTCTCAAACATTTATGGTACACAACAAGCCCCTTTTGGTATAGTATGAGTCACATTGTATAAAGGTGTACAACCGAGCAACAAAGATAATTAATTTAATATTAGGATCATTCTTATATAGAGGAAACTTATCTTACGCGAGATCATCATCATCATTATCATCAGCATGTAGAGTCCATGCACTGCTGGACCTAGGCCAAAGACAGTGCCATTACGAACGGTCTGTAGCCGTTTCCATCCACCACTTCCCACAACCTTCACAATCATCCTTGCGCACGAGATAGTCCCACTGTGATGATAACAAGAATCCATGTACACAGACCCCAATCTTTTGACATCTTATCATACCTTGGTTGCTTTCCAATAAAATAAGCTACAAACTAAGAGACCTCAGCTAATAAACATTTTATTTCACTGAATTACAACTGCAATTCCGTGTTGACGACCTGCAATGATTCACGCGGCGTTAGCTTACCTGAGACACCGTAAAATTCGCAATAAAAATGTAATAAGTACCTACTCTGTTCCTCTGACTGAGTCTTACCAAATTTCTCAGCAAGTTGAATACCTAATCCTTAAATCATAATTCACAACGAACTATGGAGAGAGCTATGCTCGGAGATTCACTGCGTGATAAAATCTAAAACGCGGAAATCCGTAGAAGAACCAAGCTCACAGACATAGGTCTCAGAATAAGCAAGTTGAAATGGCAGCACACGCAATAACCACGCTGGCAGAACCCAAAAACCGTTGGGGAATATATGTTCTCGAATAGCGAGCGAATAGTGTTAGAAGGCCGATGGACCCGATGGACCGACGACATTGTCAAAGTTGCGGGAAGTCAGCCCATAAAATTAATGACTGATTAGGTATGTATAATAAAAGGTAAGGTTTTTGATCCCCCTGTGTAGACTTGTCCAAATACTCCAGTTTGGTCTTGAGAGGTATCTTACCTATAATGAAGCATAAATAATGTAAGGGTCAACAAGAAAGAGCCAGTTTGAAAAAACAAGACGAACGAATTTAATAGCGGAGTACGTCTGCACAAGTATCTTATACAGGAGGTCTTGTAGTAAAATAAAGGATAAATCACATTTTCAGGCAGGTATACAAGGTGATCCATAATATGTATTCTATCCCGAAGGGGGGGGGGGGCAACTTTTGAAATGCACAATTTTTCATCGAAAAACGACGGTAACGTCATCTGTTTTGGGGTCAAATCAGTACAAATTCAATCAACTGTTATAGGTAGCAATCTCGATATCGAACTTCTCGTACGTTTGGTAATAGTTATAATGATGATAAAACACGCGTTTTTTAAGTTCGGGCTGAATCTAAAGATATTGATAATGTATTTTAAGTTTTTTTATTATGAGCTGTGTTGATTTAGTTGGAGGTTCCCCAGCTTTATATCTGAAGTTCGTGGGTTCGATTGAACCCGGTCGTGCACCAATAAGTATTACTATTCAAAATGCTAAGAGCTTTTGTGACATCAATAGAAGGAAAAGTCTAAAATTGTGGAATTTTGATGTTTTTATCCCTAAAATTCGATTATTACAAGACAAAGTTGCGGTCAATATCATACAATGAACAACGTGAGCGACCGCAAAATATAAGTTTGTCACTTCCTACACTTAGAATTTTGATTTACTGATCCCCGTGTAATGGTACAGAACCATCAGGGCGCGAGTTCTCGCACATGACTGTCTTTATTTTATTAATTTTATTTTTGTTTATAGAATAAATCCGTTTCGGGGTAGTATACTACTTACGGATCACGTTGTAGAGCAATTTGAAATTGGAATGAAATTACTACCTTTCTCGACAAATTTGCTTCAATTCACGAATAAAGGTCACTGGCATCACAAAATTTGTACGTAAATCGAGCCAAATAACATTACAAAGGTCCAGCGGAGTTCGTTTCGCAAAAATTTGATTTGTAAATAAACCTCTCTTGGAAAAGGACGAGTGCCCGCGTCTAATTCTGAAATCAGTTGATTTGATTGTCCCGTCGAGTACGTTTGACAAGTCTGAAAGGCTGGTGGTTTTGCAATAAATTATGTTTTTTAACCACTAGCCAGTGCATAGTACGATATAGTACATTTATTATGGAAATTACTTTTGGAAATTCGACATTGAAATAAGATATTTTTTACCAAAAACTAAAAACCGACTTCAAATTCCTGAATATTTACAAGATTAATATCAACCTCTTTTTTTGTAATCAATCTCTTTGCGTTTTGCTTACCTATTGAGCATGACACTGGCCACCTACACTTTCGAATAAAAAGTATGACATTGTATCCATTCATCATCAATAATAACTCTTACAGTACTGACTGACTGAGTGACAATCAAACGTATTGATTTGATTATCTTTGAAAATCAGCGCAGAGCCTTACCAAAATCCTAACAGTATAAAATTTGCAGGGTAGCGTAATGTATAGGTGCACAGAAAGGAATTCCCGAAACAACCCCTAAGTTTTATGTAAAAATAGCAGCAACCGAACGAAGTCGCGGGAATTACCATACCATACCACCGTCGACAAAAAGAAATTTCGGCAAGTCGTGATTTCAAGAGATGATGACGTTTTTGTAAGTTTTACGGGACAAGTAGCAATCCCTCAGGAATTACATATGGGAATAATATGGGACCACCCCGGGATCACTCTATACACCAGCGAAAGAATCATCAAAATAGGGTTACTATTGGCGGAGATATCGAGGAACATACACACAAAAAAAAAGCGGTTAAAAACATTATGCATTAATCAGCTGTTTTGGTGTCAAATCAGTTCACACTCAATTGTTTTTTTTTTTTTTTTTTTTTATGTTATACGGAGGCAAACAGGCTTACGGCCCACCTGATGGTAAGCGGTTACCGTCGCCTATTGACATCTGCAACACCTGGAGCATTGCTAATGCGTTGCCTGCCCTGGAGAAATCTTTTTGTATTTTTCTTAAAGCTCTTCATGTTGTAGGTTAGCGGAAAAACCTCGGAAGGAAGCTCATTCCACAATTTGCACGTATGTTCAGCTATTTAAGCTAGCAATCTTGATGTTGAACTTCTCATTCAATTAATGATTAGCATTTTATTTATACGCTTAAATTCTTTCATTTCATTGATAGAATAAGCCCCTTTAAGGTTATGAATCATGTATAAAATAGGTATCATAGTGTTACCCTAATTGAAGCTATATCAATAAGCCATATGAGCAACCATAACCATAGATAATACCGTTTCTGAAATTACACCTGTCAGTCAAGTACACAAAAAGATTTCGAATTCGAGCACGGACTTAAGTAGGTACGCAGTGCTCTTTGGAGTCGAGCTACTACGGATCACATCACTAGTGAGTCTAATCTGTCTGTCAAACAGAATACAAGATGAGGCGGCAATTGGATAAATAGCCGGTGAATGAGCTTGATTAGCTTGCGTACTATACGATGCGTTATTGGATTTTAATATACCTACACCTATTTGGTACCGAAATAGACGATTTTATAAATAATATTATCGCTACATTTATTTATATTATACAATAGTATACTACGGTTAGCTTGGCATGGGCATGTCATGAGGAGGGAAGAATGTCATGTGACAAGAAGAGTGTTAGATATGAATGTGGATGGATGTAGGAGTAGAGGTAGACCAAAGAAAAGATGGATGGACTGTGTGAAAGTGGATATGGTGAAGAAAGGAGTGAGTGTTGAGATGACGACTGATAGAGGGAAATGGAAGAAGAATACATGTTGTGCCGACCCCACATGATGTGGGATAAGGGCAGGAAGATGATGAATAGTATACCACTTATACAAGAGTTTTTATTGATGCGTGTCGATCAAAATCTTTGGAAAAACCTATTATTCTTTTTCTTTTCTTTATGTCGAAAAAACCTATTGTTGTGATTGGAAAGATGATAATCCAGTGGAGCCTCCAGTGGACCTACCATTATATCTGGCAGATTTTTTTTATACATATCAAGGTGTTATCATCTTTCCAACCACAACAATGCTCCAGCGATGACGCGTTGCGCGTAGATTCGTTGTAAAAAGGTTCTACAGTAGCTACAATCAAACTGGTAAAATGTACCTACATTACGGAACAATTGCAAAACCACGAGTTACACTTAGAATTAATTCTGTAAAAGCATCGGCGGTGTATTTATCTTTAGATTGCCACTCTCCTAATTAGCTACATTTCACTTCGGCTACAATCCGAGTAATATGTTTTGTATTCACTGAATTAGCAATCCATTTGCACGAGCACAAATTAATGTTCTGAAGCTCTTGTTTCAAGTTCTAGCGAAGAGAAAGTGTTCATAATTTCATCCTTTTTACATCTGTCCAGATGTTCTTACCAAGTCTTTAATCTTGAAATGGAAATTTCATATCATCTGGTTGGTTTATAATGAACATTTGCGCCGATCATTCCGACTATTTGACATTTTCAGAAACTTGATGGAATTCAAAACCACATTTGAATTTCATCAAAAAACAGATGTTGGTGAACGACTTAGAGATAAGAGTCCATGATTTAGTGGAGGGGCGTGAAGTTTTTACGGAATCTACAGCTAACTGAAGGTGTGGTAAAAAAAATAAAGGTGTATGAGGAAGTTTTTGTTAATATTAAGAGCTTAACCAGTACACTGCCAGGATTCCACAATAGAAAATCTATTGTGTCTAGTGCTGATGAGCGTATAGGCACACGACGGGTAAAATAACGGTATAATTAAATTTTCCCCAGCGTGAATCGCAAATTTTTGACAAGCTCGAGTGTTGTGGTACCATAGCACTCGTAGTTTCAGACACCCACGATAAATAAATTTTAGTGTGGGGGCAAGGATAGTGAATGTTTTACTTATAATAATAATTCTATCTACAACTTCCGAACTGAATATATAACTGATACTGAATAGGAGTTAAATCGGCCAAGGGGTTATTAAGATATAGGGGATCAATGGGAGGTATAAAATAACCACTATAAGTTCGGTGTTACAAGAAAGAGCTTTGTTCATTAACCCATACCGAAATGATTTTTATTTTTATTCTAGGCCATATGGCCTTTTAATGTGGTTTTTGGGATACAACGAAAAAAGTAACATTCTAAAACCAATATAACATGAGCTCCCATTTGGTAAAGTTTCAAAGGCTTCGAAGTTCAGGTTCTTTTAACAGACATCGCGAGATTTTTTCGGGGCGAACCTCTAGTTATATTTTAGAACAAAACAGAAAATCTAATAAGCGGCTTACGAATTATTTTGCTCTAAAAAGCCCAGACAGTACGTGACTATTTTATTTCAGCAACAAAATACTCAGTTCGTGAGAAACATATTTCGTTATGAAGTAGTTACTAGTGCACCGTTTACAAGAAGACATTAGATAATTGTGCAAATATCGGTTAAGCGGCATAATTGTAACAAAAGTTCCTTCAATAAAGCTTGTGATACACAAGCCCGTAGCTTTTTTGTATACATTTAAGGTGGCAATCAAGCATACGGCCCACCTGTAGGTAAGTGGTTACCGTAACCTATATAGACTTACAATACCAGAGGCATCACGCACGACTCGACGTGTACAAAACACTTGTAAGTGCGAACTACTAGTTTGTTTATCGAGATTTTGCCAGAAACCTGTGTGCCAGTACTAAGCTAGTGGGCAGCAATTTCTTGTATTAGATAGGTAGCCCCGTTTGATACAAATTAAGCAGGCATTATGTATTCCCTCAAAAAGATGTCACGAAGAAAGGTTTTAAGTTTTCTCCATCCACCGTAACCCTTACAATGCCGTCAGTTCATCAGGTGGATGGTTAAGAATAAAGCTGTATAAACGTATATAAATAAAGTTGTGGGCACCACGTTATTGAAGGTTAAGTAAATTAAGTATTTTTTTTATTATTATTATTTATCACAGTTTCTCTACATGATTCCTTTCTGTTATAGTTGTTTTCTTCTTTATTGTGTGTCTTAAAATGTGTGTTTAGATTGTATGTATTTATTTTGTCGTTAACATTTATGGACTAGCTTGTCTGAAATGAAACCTATTTATATAGTTTATTTACCATCAGGTTGATTTTTGATGGCCCTGGAAAGAGCATAAAATAATAGTGAAATAAAACAAGCACTCTCTATGTATAATAATTACAGCAGCTAGCTACTGTACTGAATGTAAATCTAAATTTGAATTACTGGCTCCGTCTAAACGCCCCATAATTACTAGACTAATGTCACGGAGTAACCTCAAAGGTAATTACAACGGGATAAACTTATTACTAGCCGAGGTGAAGCATCCACAGGGTGATTACGCTTCTAATTTGTAGCACTTTTGTGTTAGTTTTCTAGAAAGCAAAAGTGGTATTTTTGTGGCGAATAATAATAAGCTGAATTTAGTATGTAAATGCTATTTTCGTTTGATTTGCATTTATGTTTATGCACCGTATCTAAGGCAATCAATTCGTTTTGATAACAGCCATAATAATATGATAATAATTGATCGAGCGAGCGAAACGACGGAAGAACGACGAAAGTTATGCTCTAACAAATATGTGTAAGAGACACATATTTGTTAGAGCATAACTTTCGAACCGTCATCTATCCGATCTGCATAGAATTTAGTAATTGTACTATCAGGATTTGTTGGTTTAAGAGTAGGTTTACATATTACGCTTAAACAGTCATATTAAAAATTCGAAAGTAACTCTGTCTCTCTGTAACGTTACGAGTAACCTATGGTATGGAGTTAGCTGAGGAAGGACATAGGCTGCTCTTAATATTTGTCTGTGTGTCCAACGCCGGGTTCAAACGGCGTGCGATATATCATCCAAAATTTATTTCAAAATGATCCTTACTATGACTTTCAACAATAGACGTAAGAATCATACTGAAACAAATATTATAATCATATTAAATATGTCATCTAATATTGATGACATATCGCACAATGTTTTGAACACGGCTTCAACAACGTGAATTTTGTCTATCTACACGAATAGAATAATCTCAAAAATAAGTAACAATGAGAATGTCAAAACGTCATTGCGAAAGCGCAGTTCTAAAAAGGCTCGGAACTTCGGACATTGACTCGCCTTGCTCTATTTACGTCTGACATGGACCGACTGCATTGCTGTCTGACGATATATTCTCGGTGTATTTGTATTCTCATCGACAACTCGGGTATTCGATACTATTCAATTGTTTCCTAAGCGGCTTTTAAACTATAAGTCAGACATGGTAAAGCGGATTCAGGCGAAAGTTGAAATTTACTTCAGCACCACCTATTTCTTACTGTCGAGAATATTTTAATATGACATGACTGTATTAAATTATTTATATGGACTGAAATGATTATTTCATAAGTTGTCTAAAAAAAGTTTGTTTTATACAAGGTGTTACTTGAGAAGGACACTATTTAAAAACAATAAAGAATTAAGCGAAAAAACGCGAAAAAACTTTTTTAAATTATCTGTTTTTGGTCTTTTTACCGTGTTATTACTTAATTTTAAGACGTACGAAAAGTTTGACATCATGATCGATAAATTGAGTTTAAATTGATATGACCCCAAAACAGTTGATGTTTTCCAATAAAAAGTGTCGAATTTCTGAAAGTTGGTGAACAAACTTTATTGCCAGTTGGATGTAGAATAACCTCCTTTTGGAATAATCTACATTTATGAATCCACTTGTTTATCACGATATTACTCGTAACACTAAAGGCCATTTCCCATTGCAGCGTTCCACACTACCATGACCGTATCCGTATCGGCACATTATTATCGGCAAAAAATATTCTTTGCATAAAAAATAATATGAAACAACGTCCACTAGACCGTTCCGTCACCAACGAACACCGTAGCGTGCCATGACCAGACGAATTCACGACGCGAATATAATTATGCGTTCTAGTGGGCGTAGCAGTGTCTGTCGTGTTTTTTCCTGATACTTTCAAAGCATCGTCCTATTATAGTAAGGAGGGGTAATGGGCAAAGGCCTTTATAGAACTGGTTCAAGCTCACAACAGTTTTTGTATTGACAATATTATTGTATCTATGTTATATCTAAATAAGGGTTACCCTACCTACAAAACTGCGAAAGTCGATTGTGAGATAATTATTTGAGCGAACAATCGCCCGATATACAGTGTCATTTCCGAGAACAAGTCTTTTGGGACTACATTTCAGGAGTTTCTTGCGCAAGCTCTCAAATATTGCTAACAAAAATGACATAATCCCTCGATGGCGCCGGCTTTCTTTTGTTCCAAGCGAGGTGTTTCGAAATGATAGATAAATCCTAGGTGCTATCTAGATCTGTGTAGGCTTGAGCCCGCGTTGGAGGCACGTTTTCACTTTGGATACTCTCTTTTGAAGTATTCTGATTAGCTTTTGCCTAGTACAAACTGATTCTCTAATCCAGGGTTTCTTAAAGTGGGGTTCACGGACCCTCAAAGGGTCCGTAATAAGTGTGACAGGGGTCCGCCATGAGATCTAAAGAAGTATTGAGAGCTGAATTTCATGTAAAAGATTTTGGCGAATTAAGCATTAGTAGGTACTTAAGTGTGAGTAAATTACCAACAAAAGTGTTTTTTTTAATTAGTTTTTTTTCCACAATATTATTCTCCTTGGGGGTCCGTGGCATTTTAAAAATTCTTAAAGTGGTCCGTGGCTAAACATAGTTTAAGAACCCCTGCTCTAATCCAAACTGATTCAAAGGTGCTGACGTCTACTGAAAACAGTCGTAGCAATATTGTATAGCTATGACAAATCGCACACTTAAAAACGGACTTTATTCAGGTCATATTGATACAAATTTTAGATGACCGTATCGCACGCAGTTTGAGGTACTCTAGGCTAGCCTTCTTGAATTATTTGAATGACAGCGTCAGTCCTACAAACATTAGGTATTAGCACAGAATAAAGATTAGTGTATTAGTACAAAAACTTGGATGGTTGGAGATTTTTTGTTACTCGTCACGACACATCAGCTTATGAAAGGAAAAAGCTCGTGGCTTGAAATAGTATAGGTTCTATTTTTATTTCATGCTAGCAAAAGCAAGTTAGAAAATAAAGGTTGAACATGCCAAAATCTTGTTTTTGGAGCTTGGTTTTTTTTTTACTAGTATAGTATTATGTTATCTGTGATTGTACTACTGAAAATAAAGACGAATTATATACCGTTCTTTGAAAGTGTACGAACGTAATTGTTACAAAATACGAAACCCTTAAAAATTCATGAACTGTTTTTTAACCCTCCATTTCCGCATATCAAGCGAAGATAATTAAAGTTGAAACAGGCATGCAATACCTAAATGTAGATAATGTTTAATGGACATATCGTGTTGATTCCGACACTAATTCCTTTTACGTCGAATTGCTGCAATTTCTATTTTTATTTTTTGTCTATTGCTGGCAAGGTTTAAGAAATTGTAGTAAAAACACAACTTAAAGTGTGAAATGCTTTTTGTGAATGTACCACGCAAGAAAAGCCCCGTGCGGAAACTATTCACATGCACATCCTTTGTGTGGCTGTACGTGAGCATAATCTACGACCACGGTAACACAACAACTAAAATCGAAACAAATATTTGCGGATCATGCAAACACGTCTCTGGCTGCGGAGACTAAGCCCACACCTATTGCAATTTACACACACATTCGCACAACACACCAATGAGGTCTTTACAGAAAGAACAGCTCAGTTGAAGACTGCAAGCCCTGTTCAACAAAAACCTTAAATTGTATCAAGTCTGCCAGATAAAGTATCAGAGTTCAATAGGTATTTTGTTACGCAACATTAAACCGTAAACTTATCTTCGTCTTTGCGTAACCCGATGCTTCTTGTAATTTGGAAGGCTGCCCGAAAATATGAGGAACGAGTTGTACTGATATTTACTGATTTTACTTTCCGTTGAACGGGTAAAACGGATGGATTATGTGATCATAATTGTGACTTCTGAGCCAAAATGAGGCAATCCGTAGAAGAACTGAGGCCATCGACACAGCTCTCGAAATAAGCAAGACGAAGTGGCAGTGTGTCTTCGATCGCTTGATCAATTAAGCTACCAAAGACAATATAGTAGATTTTTTTTCTAATATTGTCTTTTTCTGTTCTGACTACTGAAGCCTTCACGTAGTGTAGCCCAACGCACGCTTTGGATATTTATTTTTGTCTAACTCGCAATAAAAAATTGTTAAGATGACTAAAATTCGTAATTTGCGGCAAACTGTTTTCCGTTCTGGTAAATTAGGAAAATAAAAAGAGTTTTCCTTTATTGTAAAACTTTTTAGGCGAGAAATTTTTGAATGAATAAAAGATTAATCAGTATTTGAATTGTTTTTTTCCTTATGAGTAATGAACCCTTTTTGCCACAGATTTAATAATATGTGTAACTAATAATTAATGTATCATCGTCATTCTAGCCGTTGGAAGTCCAACGCTGAACACCGCCCTCCCCCACCCATTTCCAGAGCGACTTCCTATCATGTGGGAGGAATTTGCCCATACTCACCACGCTGGGCACGCGGGTTGGCGAGTGCAGTAGGAACTATCTTTGTTAAAATAGGAGACGCTGCTGCCCATCATCTATCTTTTTTCCCCTAGTCGCCTCTTACGACATCCATGGGTAGGAAATATGGATGGGCATATTCTTCATCCGGGAGTAAGAGTAAGTAATCTATTACAACCGTCTCGTCCAATTCATGGTCATTCGAGAACCTTTACATTTGATGAACCGACGACATTATAAAGTCGTGGGGAGTCGGTGGATAGAATATAGCTGAAGACCTTTCATGGAATCCGATGAATGACTTTTTCAGGCTAGTGATGATGATGAATATTTTGGAAATATATATTGTCTTTGATTACAATTACGAGAGAGAAAAGCAACTGCTTTGTAAACCATAACTAAATTCGCATACCTCAAAATTGAACGTGTCAGTGAAGGTAAATTATCCTGTTTTATCACGTCGGTGTCACGTGAAGGGACATCTGCAAGACAGCTCATCTGATAATGCTGGGGGAACGAACCCACTGAAATGTAATGAAATATATTCCTGTGTAAGGTTTTTTGTAGCGTAATTTTGAGTTAAAAAAAAAATCTTGATATTTTCTAAATAAAGTTGGGGTTGAAGACAAGCCTTGTGTGCAACTTAGGATGCCATAAGCGGTGTATAAAAAATATGTTTAAAAGTTAATTTCAAATTATCCTTACGTCTAATGATAAAAACCGCACCTGAGTACTTCCACAAAGCGCACCCGTTTAGGTTCAGTAGGTAAATGTTAAGTTTTTGATGACAAATAAGCAACAAATAAAAAATAGGTAAGCCATTAAAGGGGAAAGACAATACTCAAGTAGCAATAATAATAGGGCACCAGTGGCTGCCGGCGGCTTCGCTCGCGTAGTGGCCGGATATAATGTAGCCCATGTCTTTCCTCGGGGCTAAACTAAAACGTTACAAAAAGACACACAGAGAGACAGAGTTATTTTCTAACACAGATGTTTGTTCTGTATCTGGGTGTTAAATATATATCTATTATGTATATCAGTCTCTGGTACCCATAGTACAGGCTATGCCTAGTTTGGGATCAGTTGACCGTGTGTGATACGTCCTGAATATTTATTTATTTATATTTGCGAACGAATAATATCTTTGTGACGTGTGAAGTGATAGTGTGATTATGGGAAACAACAATGAAAACGTAGAAGTGTAGAAAAGGAGCCATTTCATTCTGGGCCTGGTCCATGTACACTACATAGAAAAATTAGGAAAAAATAGGAGATTACAAGAAAAATACAATTTCATTAATTAGAAGACAAATGCGATGGTATCTACAAGAATAGTTCTTCTGGTAAGTTTTTTACTATGTGAACACTATTTGAAGGCCGCCATGTTGGTTTATAATTGGCGTTTGACATGACATTGATATATTTTTCATGTCAGATAAATGTAGGTTGTCAAAGTGACATTTCACGCACGTCCATCCGCCATATTTTTGTAGCCCTGTGTGTTGCTCTCTTTGTCGAAGAAAATCTTAATGTACAGTGCAGGCCCAGGCTCCATATATTGATGAAACGTCTCTTTTTACATTAGTGTTTCTGCTGAACCTTTGTCGAACAAACACAGTTTTGTTCATATCTCTCATTTTAGATTATTCGAACCGCATTTTCAATTTATTCAGCGAACTCACAAACTGCAAATGCATGCTGAAGAATGCTCTCTTTATTTTAGCCAGAAGGAATAGGTGTTAGCACGGCAGTGGAAATATATCAGTAGGTAACCATCAGATCCAAACTTTTTTTAAGATAACCTTATTAAAGGTTCTTTATTCTTTATTCTACACAGAAAACACATACAAAAAACATACTAAATGAAATGACATGTACAAAGGTGAGCTACACCCTAAAAAGAGTTTTCTTCCAGCAAACCTTTGGGGCTAGAGATAGGTGGTAATAGAGGTAGGGTTCGTGTACAGGACCAATGAATAAAAAATAATAGATGTATAAACAAACTGCTGGATGCTGGGAGTCGTTGTGCGCAGGTAACACAAGATCGATCTCAATGAAAATATATGGGGAAGGCCTATGTTTAGCAATCGGCGTGAACCAAAGGAACACCTAAGAGGCGCACTTTAATCATTTCACTACATTGATTTTTCCACCGATGTTCATAGGCCCTTTTCAGGACCACCATATGAGGTATGGTACATACCTGGTCACTAATCTAATACAGGATGGCTAGGAAAGAATCAGTGACACGACAAAATAAGCAGTTGACGTCCTACAGCTGGAATAATGATGATGATTATTTTTGTTATCACATTACAGCCGAAAAATACAACGTGTAATTCGTGCTTAGGCACTGTTTATGCCACATAGTACGTTCTGCTGTTCTATGTTTTAAGTCATACTGTGTCCCTATATTCCCCTTTCCACTGCACGTGCATAATTTGCCTAAATGAGCTCTCTCCTTTATTCTGCTCAGTGATATTAAAAGTTGGTCAAATGCGCAGCCATTGTAACCAGCCTTTTGTTCTATTCTCTATTCTCTTCTAACGCAGCGCATTTAAATCATGGTTTTTATGATGACTAATATATCTCGTGTACAATGCATAATAAGGCGGGGTCGCATCAGTATTAGTATGAGCCACTGATCATGCTTGAGTTAGCTTGTGTTTGGCTATTTATACTTTAAATCATTTAAATAAACACAAGAAAATTGGACAGTGGCAGATAACGTCATTAGTTTTTTTTTATTATTCACATATATTTAATGGAGATCCAACAAAATTTATTTTAAAAATATACACTTACATATATACACTTACTATAAAATATAAAATCAAATAATTACAAAATAAAACAGAAACTAAATAAACAAATAATTGTGGACATGCGGCAAGGTGCCAAGAGCACTGGCTGCATTCCCGCGTTGAAATGCCAAAGAAATTCTTTGTGCAAGGAATGAGCCAGCTCTCTTATCACCGGCGGCGTCGACCAAAGTTGGTATAATTTTTTTGAAGAGCTTTCTTGTACCTGGGCATGGGGCCCAGGTACAAGAAAGCTCTTCAAAAAAAATTCTACACCAAAGGTCCAAAGGTTTCTACACCAAGCGGCGTAAATATGTAGTCACTGGAGAGGACTGAATATTTTCGCCGCTTGGCGTTCTCAGCTGCTTCCGCTGCAGCTCATGCCTTTTGCGATGTCCCACTGAGGTGAGAGGGGGCCAACGTGTCTACACACGTGGCATCCCACACGAGGGCTCGCCCCCGCTCCCAGTTAGATATGCGAATTTTTGTGTTTGCAAGTATATTTGTGTGTGAGTATGGGGGTGTGTATGTGTTTGATCGTCTCTCGTCAATAATAAACTGAGTAATAGACATTGAGCAGAAATGTTTCTGATATAAACTCCATAATGGGGCCAGCGGTGCTTAACCGACAAAGTTTCATCAGACTAAGATTTTCGGTTCCAGCGTAATTCGTTCCAGGGCGTAGTTGGTATCACATTGCCGATTTTAGGCAAAGAAGCAGATTCGAATACTTTGGATAGCATAAAATTTAATATGAAAATGGTTCGTTTTAAATGTACGTTCTTATATTTCAGTACTAATGCGAACTGCTTTTGTTACAAGACGGTGCATGAACTCTTGTTCATTCTTAGCATGCAATACCCCTATTTAGGTATTATTTGAAAAGGTAGCCTCAACAAAGCCAAATTAGCAACAAAGGACCGAAAAGTATCGAAATAATTTCAGCAACACGACCTTAGACTTTATGAGGTCAAATAAACGACAAGCACCTAAGCAGTAACCAAGAACTTATATCTGTAGTAGGTAAACAAAATATTCTGCTTAATTTTTTGTGAAGAAATAAAACCTGGGATTTTGTGTTTCATTTCGAATCGGCGATGAGAAAATATTACTGGCCTCTTAGCTCAGTTGGTAGTAACTCTGCCTTCTGCGCTAGAGGTCGCGGGTTCGATTCCCGCACTGGACAAACATGGGTGACTAACACAGATGTTTGTGTCTGGGTGTTAAATATATATCTATTATGTATATCAGTTTCTGGTACCCATAGTACAGGCTATGCTTAGTTTGGGATCAGTTGACCGTGTGTGATATGTCCGGAATATTTATTTATTTATTTGAACAGCACCCGTTTTTACATACATTTCTTTATTAGGTTCCTACGTAATCTTATTTTGGCAATGCGTGACAATGTTTTAAACGATTATTTACAAAAATCAAGTTTTAATTAATTCAACTAAGTAGTTGTTTACTCATTACAGCTGTGAATTGTCTTCACTTGTCTAATAAGTACATATCTAATTATTGTACCCGACTGTGAAAATTTAATTCCAAAGCTTGTTTACCTACCTCTTTTCTGTTTTTGATTTTAATATTAAAATTTATGAGTTATCCAAAGTAAAATAAAGACGATCAAGTGCGAGAACTCGCGCCCTGAGGCTTCCATACCATTGGTCGTAGGTTCGAATCCCGGTTGTGAACCAGTGGTCGTGGTCAGAAAATACAAAAATTTAAGTGTAGGAATTGACAAACTTATATTTGCGGTCGCTCACGTAGTCATTGTATGACATTGACCGCAAATATAACTTTGTTTCCTTAAACCTCGAAATTTCTCAATTTCAGACTTTTCCCTTTACTTGTGTTACAAAAGCTCCTAGCATTCCAAATTTCAGAATTGTGAGGTAACTGGGAGTACCCTAGAGGTTTTTCATTTTTGCCATTTCCATACAAAAATTATACAATCATTGCCGTATCTTTTTAATGCATTAGGCTAGAGCTTTGATTTTTATACGGCACTATAAGCCCACAGACCTTAATAGGTTCAAGTTGATACCTTTAGCCGTTTCTGAGAAAAAGGGTATTGCCAGACGGACAGACAGACAGACAGACGGACAACAAAGGGATCATATAAGGGTTCCGTTTTTCCAAATGAGGTACGGAACCCTAAAAAGGAAATAATATGAATGGTTTTATGTTAGTATGCAAGTATATTTGTTATGATAGATGTTAACTGTCTTCAGTTAGATGGGGTGCCGCGCATGAGAAGCTTTTATCCATCAGCATTTTAATCATTGGATTTTTAACAATGTAGATATCCTATGTTAGCCGCGTGAGACATCCTATGACATATCATTTATTGAAATCCATCAAGTTTAGATCATTGACTCATGGGAGATCCAATATGGCGGCTTACAGTTGTCATATTGTTTTTTTTACATTTATATACCTATCCTTTGACACTCGCGGCACCAAGATGAATCCAATGACACCTCATTTGACAAAATCCATTTCATTTCATTTCATTTATTCATGCTCCATGTACATAGTCAGCTTAGATGGTATTTTTAGCTTAAAGTAGGTAACTACATAGACCTTGTAAAGCCATCAATGCTCAAAGAAACATAACTACATACATGCATACACTTGAAAAACATTCCCCGCCTTTCTTTTCGGTAGTCGGGTAAACATACGTACTACGTGTTATCATCGCGTCATCGTGTTTACGCCAAGCATGCATGGCGTAAAAATGCAAGAAGCTAGATTTCATTACGCCGTATTGGCTCTTATGAACCGTTTCATTACCCAACGTACGAGAACGTTAAGTGCCTTGCAATATAACATGTAGCTCGGTCTCTCTGACTGAGTTCAAAATTTGAATGGTCACGTACAGCAATTAAAAAAAAAGCATGGAATAAGCATATTCATTTATTATGTGAAACGAAATTAAATTGTCTCACACAAATTTTATGGTTCAATATTGATATCACACGTGCATATCACAGGTTATATCTTGCCAGTCACAGAAAACCGAATCTATGTCATACTAGCCAAAGCTAGCCGTAGGTATATATGTATGAGTAGATAGGCACCTACTGTGGTCCAAGAACGAATCATTCATGATAGTGTGACGCTATCGATACGATCATCATCATTTCAGCCATAGGACGTCCACTGCTGGACATTGCGTCCCCCACAGATTTCCAGAACGAATTCCTAGCATGTGGGCGGAATTTGTCTATACTCACCACGCTGGGCATGTGGATTGGCGAGCGCAGTTAGAGCTATGAATGTGAAATTATGGGACGCTATGTGTTTACCGGCCTATTCTTCATACGATTATTTTATTAATTACGATGCGATAGCAAATGTCAAATAAAACCTAATCAAAATTAAAAGATATCTAGCAACGCAGATGTTATTGGCTAATATTTAAATTTTGCTATCGTATCGTTAGCTATCGTGAATTATGTGCTTGGGGCACTGGGTAACACATAGCTTTACATTACGGGCTTAGCTTACACTGTAAACGCATGGCAGTACGAGTACCTACGCAATGTATTTTAAATATTTAGTACTACAAGTCAGTCAATGGTCTTGGTAACATTGTTTCTGCACCATATAAATGCGGGCCATTTAAAATAGTTCTACCTATTCTGTAGTGCCAGTAGTGTTGGAGTGAAACTTCTGTACTCAGTATAGTTATCTCTTCTGTGGTATTACTTTTAATTGGTCCATGTAAAGTTCCACCGAGGCACAGCGCTCCGGGGCCATAACTGAGTTATCGGCCCCTGTAGTAAGCAAGATGGCCACCGAACTTTGTATTGAGACAAATATTTATGGCGATAACCTCTGGAGGGCCGCTTGTTTTGATTCTGAGGTGTGTTTCGAAATACTTTTTGTACCGACAAAGTTGCAACATTTTTTGCCTGAATTCCCGGAAAGTTTTGTATGATCATAAATATCTCTTAGCCTCATCTCATACTTACGTAGGTACGTACATAAAATCACGCCTTTTTCCCAGGGGAGTAGATAGAGACCGCAGCTTTTCACTTTCTACGATCCTAACATACCTCTTTTGCTTCATTCACTCTCACTCATCACATTCCTAATGCTTGCGTCGCTCGGTTAAGAGTACTCTTGACCTGATGTTAGAACATAGACACGCTGATATGGACGACTGTCAACTGATCCTTTCAAGTGCTCCAATGTGAATCGTACAACAAGATATTCTTTTAATTCTTTTACATGGTTTTATTTAACTAAAAACCGATCAGGTTATGGGCCCAGCACGCTTCCACTATTAATAAGTGAGTAGAGTATAATGTTAGCAGCTTACTGACCATAACCTTTTTCAAAACGTCATCATCCCCGTAGATAGGAAGAGTAAACCTTGCCTGAGTCAAAAAAAATGGGATATTATTATATATTATCACCTACTGTATTATCCTTGTCTACCTACCTGCTACTGTGTGTATACCTGTTTTGTTGCTGGTTATAAATTAGTTGATTGATTCTTTGTTTCGCTTGCTTGCTACTTGCTTGATACCTCTGATATAGCAAGCGTTCATAGGTAACCACTTACCAACACGTGGGCCGCATGCTTTGTGCCACCTTAAAAGTATTAAAAAGAGAACTTGAAGACGTTTACGTCATAACTTTAAATTATGCCATACAGATTTGTTGGATGTTCGGTGTCGTCGAAGTTCAGATTGAGTTCAGCTCAAAGTTCTCTAGTAGGTACTATATTCTTCACTGTGATCGCCGCTGAACGAGCTTTTATAGTTATTCAGTCCATGTAAAACAGCATTCCACATCCTAGAAATAGTACATCTATCCGATGAGATAATAGCGCTTTATTTCCGAATTCGTAACAGTTCGCTGGAGCTCACTTTTTTTCAAAACAGGGGTAGCACAAGCAGAGGTTAGCACTGATCTCTAACGGGTTCAATTCACTAAGCCGAGCCGCCGCGAGCAACGGGACAATAACCGCCGCGAGCATCGGGATAATAAGTAAGTACAGTTATTATCCCGTACTTTTGTATTGGTTGGCTTTGCCGTGTGGCCGTATGTGCATCACATAGGTAGCACACCCATGTTTTAAAAAAAGTTAAAAAGTGCTGTGTTCTTGCGGCATATAAAGGCGTAGGCCCCATTGACTTGGTCGTATTAAAAAAAACAATTCATACGTATACTTATGACGACTTGCTACCGATTTCAAAACGTTTGGACTTGTGCTAAGGACCTCCTTAACTACCATCACCATTGTTACAGGAATTTGTAGAGCAGGAATACTTGAAGCGATTTTTCTACTTCGTCTCGCTTAGCTTTTCGACGTTTTTCTCTAGTAACCGTAATTGCGAATTACAATTGTGATGATTGAAAGAGATTTAAATGACACATTATTTTAAGAAATAATATAAGGGTTCTCTGTTATCGATAGAACGTATTTGCGAAACAAGTACGGCGCTGCCCGGTAGTGGATGCAGTGCTATTCGAATTCATATAAAGCAAGTCCGCTGCGTGTCGTGCATGCGGTACGGCCGGTGCGAGCCAATCAACGCGTGCCTTATAAGATGATTGCATTTACAACTGAACAGTGAAATAATTTATTAGTCTGCGAGCAAGTAGCCTTTGTTTCATCAGAGAGTCGCGCAAAGTTGGAGAGTCTGCTTCATTTGTTTGAGAATACTCAAGTTGAAATAATATACAAATACACAACATAAAATAGTCATTTATTGATATAGTTCAGACTCTTTATTTCTATATATTATATTTTTCTGGTCTGGGTCTTGTGGTATTGATACCTACGACACAGGGAATCTTAGTGAGGGGACTAAAATAAATATTTGCAGATCATTCAATCATTTGTCCTGCAGCGGGAATCGAACCCGTACCCCTGGTGTCTCAGACGGGCACTTTTCCACTACGCCACCGGGTTTGAAAAAGTTGTACATGTTTCAAAATATGGATGCTCTTGAAATGTAAATACTGTATTTGAATAAATAATTCCGCTGAGTTTTGGAAAGTTATTTTTCCTAATCTGTTTCCTTCTGGTTTGACAATTTCAGTTATGCATTATTTATAACCCCAACGAAAGTGAAAACTTATTTGAATTATTGATTTTGATTTCCACTTTGGTTCATTTCGTTTTTATTCGTAGAAAATGTAGCAGTTCTATAATCTATTATATAAAATCAATGTCAGTTCATTAGGCTATGGGCCCAGTTTCCATCCCATCAGGGCTTACTTAGATACAATATTTTGTAAAACTCTGGTTTTCTAAAGGCACCTTAACATCATCATCATCATCATCATCATCATCATCATCAGCCCACATTAGTCCACTGCTGGACATAGGCCTCCCCCAATACACGCCACTGAGCCCGGTGTTCGGCCCTTGTCATCCACTTACTGCCCGGAGCCTTTCGTAGGTCATCGTTCCACCTAGCCGGGGGGCGCCCCACACTACGTTTGCCTAGACGTGGTCTCCACTCAAGAACTCGTTTACCTTAACATGGGTGTGAGATATAACGCCAATTATTCATTTGATGAAGCTTTCATAGCTAGTTGACGGATGTCGTAACAAAAAAAAAACCTATATGCCTGTCCCAGTTGTGATAAAATAACATCTGCGAACACCAGTACCGGTAACCTTCGAATACCGATGGACAGTGTTGATTGGCTGCTAGTGGAGCTCGGAGGCATTTGACGTCCTCCTATTGTGGTGGCTGGGTTGAACCCACAGTTTTTCCTGGTTACAACAAAGCCATAATAAATGATTCTAGTGTGGGGTCAGAACAATATATGTGACAGTTGGATGCATATTAATAATGATAATTTATTAGGTGTACAAATGCAGATGCTACGTTGTTGGTACATCTCATGTCTTCAAGACTTTTGAATTTTCATAAATGAATCTACTCGTATTAAATGAATGTAATGTATTTGAGAGAAATAAATAATGAATTTATCTTATCTTATGTCGCACTCGGTGGCACAGCGGGCGAGTGCCCGTCTAAGACGCAAAGGATGCGGGTTCGATTTCCGCTGCGTTACAAATGTTTGCATGTTCTGCAAATATTTGTTTCGGGTCTGGGTTTTGTGGTACCATGGTACTCGTAGATTCAGATACCTACGACAAAGGGAATCCTAGTGTAGTTAGGACAATGTATGTGTCTGTTGGGTGTTATTTATCATTTATTTATTGAAGCGATGATGCGTTTGGAACACAATAAAAAAAGTTTTTACCAAATGCACCAACCACAATGGGAATGGCTTGCGGATAGTTCAATTTAGAGGATTGGATGGACAATAGTCGCTAACTGTTCCATCATACCGCTGCGTACAGAACAATTCGTTTGTTTGTGTTCTAAGCCTGTTGTTTTGTAAATAGACCTAAGTATTTACAGCGGGTTCAATGTCCTACTAACAATGCTACACCATCTGTGAAAGGAAAGTCGTATTGCCAAAGGCGGTATCGCGTTAGTTAAAACTGACCTATTTTCTATCTCTTTATAAAGATAAGTAATTACTAGAACTAGTTTAAAACAGAAACATTTTTTCATTTATTCATGACCAACTTGCACTACTGGTAGTGTTGTAGGGAATATTTTTCCCCTATTAGTTACAGGGAAATTAATATATAAACGGGTCTCATATCTGCTGTGTCTAGGAAACTACTTATTTTATTTAGCCTATTACGATAAACAATTTTCATACTATAATGCTTGATAACATGACATGTCTAGATTGATAATTTTGTAGGGAAAGAAAAAAATTGCTCCTTAACATTCCCCTCAATATCACTCTTCAGTAGTGCAGATGGGAAAAAAAATTCCCTACGACACTACCCGTAGTAATTTTGTAGCATCGTGGAGATTGAATTATTTAACAACCTAAAATAGTTTCACACAAATTTAGTTTATCCGGGTTGTCGGAAGCCATTTGCTGCTCGCTCAATTTTATACCAACGTATTTACGTAATTACATAGGTTATAATAATGATCTTTCCCCTTCTCTTCTTCGCCTGATAGCGGCTGATGGCTTCCGAGGATCAAACCTACTGTGACGACATCAGATATTTTATGGCGAGGCTGAAAAGCAGCGTAGCTAAGCCCTCAACCATTTCACCTGTCTACCTACATGCCATAACTTGAGCCCTCGACCATTTCACTTGTCTACCTACATTACTTGGTTTTCTGTAACTGAATCGTGTAAGTGAATAAATGCATTTTTTTAATTTTATTTTTATCTCAAACTAACGTCAAACTGTAGATATTTGATGAATCTTGTCTAATATAGTTGAGTAAAACCTTCTGTTCTTTGCGAAGACACAAAGCAAGAAACCACGGCGCGCTCTTTGAACAGAGTTGGATCATATTCATTCACAAGAATGTTTATCATTTACATACAAGAATCTGAGCCTCTGTATAAAGCTAACTAATTGTCAACATTAGCACGTTGCCTGATACCCTGTTATAGAAGCTTACGCATTACCATTTAAAGGATTTACTAACTTCAGTGAGACCAGTTGAGGGAATAGGGAGCTTATCTTAAGTTCTGTACTTAATTAAATCATAAATACACTCTATTTGAATGGTATTGGCTCCGCCTTTTGATCCACAGGGCGCGGGTTCAAATCCAGGCCGTGCAGCAATGGATTTTCCATTCGGAAAATGTATACTGGTGCTCTCAAGTGAAGGAAAACATCGTGAACCAGCATGTTCTAGAACCTTATGAAGACATGTGACATGCGCACGAAAGGAGCCTCTAAGAGACGCACGTTAATCCTTTCACTGCACTGATTCTATCACCGACGGACATAGGCTATTTACAGGGCCACCAAACCTCAAACTGGTCACTGACTTAATACTGGAAGAACAAGAAATAATCAGTGACACAACAAGCAATCATCATCATCATCAGCCTGTAGAAGTCCACTGCTGGGCATAGGCCAGAGAGTTCCAGGACGAACGGTCTTGAGCTATTTCCATCCACCTACTTCCCGCAACCTTCACAATGTTTTTTTTATTTTTTTTATTAGAGAATCAAACGGCGTAACAGAACGTGAGATTAAACGCTATAGCTAGATAGAAAGGCTAATAATAGGTTTCTACTTTTGAGTTTATATAAAAGAAAATGTTAGGAACAAACTACATAAAACTTTCTACCATGATACTGTTAAAGCCTAGTAGGATACATTTTTTTCAGAGGAACTGTCTTCTTATTAAATACAGGCCTCATAGCTCATTTGGTAGTAACTCTGCCTTCTGCGCTAGAGGTCACGGGTTCGATTCCCGCACTGGACAAACGTTTGTGTGATGAACACAGATGTTTGTTCTGTGTCTGGGTGTTAAATATATATCTATTATGTATATCAGTCTCTGGTACCCATAGTACAGGCTATGCCTAGTTTGGGATCAGTTGACCGTGTGTGATATGTCAGGTTTTTTTTTTTTTTTTTTTAATTAAATGATATAATACAGCGATTTCAATTAAATTTGGCATCATCAGTGCCAGTCGGATGAGCAGTAAAACATATTTTAAGGAACTAGGTAATACCAGGGGTATCATTGAGTGAGCGAAATAGGAACGCAGATCTCAACCCTGACGTCAATTCCATCACCGTTGTCGGTGTTGTCGGTCGATCGGGTCCTTCCGCCTTCTAACACTGCAAGCAATCATAATGGTCACAATTTTTTGTATTTTCCAGGATTTGACCGAACTTTGTTTTTTTTTTTTTAGACAACTGAGGTGGAAAACAAGCATACGGCCCACCTGTTGGTAAGCGGTTACCGTAGCCTATGAGCGATTGCAATACCAGAGGCATCACGCACGCGTTGCCGACCCCGAACCCCCCCACCCCTAAAGAGCTCTGGCAACCTTACTCATCGCAGGAACACAACACTATTTGAAACAAATAATGTTATTTGGCTGTGATCTTCTGTAAGGCGGAGGTACCTCCCCAGGCGGGCTGCTCTAATTCACAACGAGAAAATATCGCTGTGCCCTACCTCTTCCTAAGAAAGGATCAAAAGGTGCCTAGATTCTATCGTGCTTATTGCCAAGTAAACAGAAACTCTCCCCTTATTTTCCTCGTTCCCTGGAGCTTATCAAATGAAGTGTTATCATGTTCGGATAATCAGAATAATGTTCGGCACGTAACGAGCGCTGCTGTTATACTAATGAGGAGTGAAAAACGTGGGTGTTGATCAGGTGGTGAGAACTAGTGGTGTATTTTTGGGACTAACTCCCATTGGCCGTGGTGGCCTCAGGTGAATAGGCCCCTCCATATATCCTACCCTATCTCCCCCTATGTTGTAAGAGGCAAACAAAAGGGAAAAAAGCTAGGGTATGAGCAGCCCGCCTGGAGAGGTACCTCTGCCTTACAGAAGATCGCAGCCATATAACATTATTTGTTTCAAATTGTGTTGTGTTCCTGCGATGAGTAAGGTTGCCAGAGCTCTTTAGGGGGGAGGGGGTTTGGGGTCAGCAACGCGTGCGTGATGCCTCTGGTATTGCAAGCGCTCATAGGCTACGGTAACCGCTTACCAACAGGTGGGCCGTATGCTTGATTGCTACCTCAGTCGTATAAAAAAAACGCGCTCCCCAACCCGCGTGCAACATGGAAGTCACTCCGGAAATCTGTGGAGTAGGTCGATGTTCAGCAGTGGACTTCAAACGGCTGGAATGATGAATTATGATGATGACTCCCATCTACCATAGACACTGACGACCTGGCGCAGCGGGTGAGTTTTTTTTTATATTAATACAGGGGCAAACAAGCTCACGGTTGGTAAGCGGTGACCGTAGCCTATGAACTTTTGCAATACCAGAGGCATCACACACGCGTTGCCAACCCCGAAACCCCCTTAAAGAGCTTTGGCAACCTTACTCAACGAGTCCCCGTCCGACGCAAGGGGTGTGGGTTCGATTCCCGCTGTGGGTAATCGTAGTTACTGATACCCACGACACTGAGAATCCAATCTATAATGTATGTAGCTGTTGGGTATTATTTATCCCGATAACCTGGCAAAGCTTACATTAACCCCCCGAAACCAGAGATAGGTTAGACTGCGGTTAGACTAGACCACAGATAACATAATACTGTACTAGTAGACTAGACTATGGATTAGAGCAAAAGATTGAATAAAAAAACTAAAACCCGAAAAAGTGGATACAAAGCCACTTTTACAGAACAAAGTACGTTAAAGTTTAGTGAAAAAATTACACATAGTTTTTCAATACGATAGCTTTTAGATGGGACAAAAGGATGGATTCATTCTCACAGATCAATCTTCAACCCAGACACAAACAATAACGTTTGTTTTTCATAGCTGCTGACCACAGTTTATTTTTCTCAGTAGACCTGCGCTATTGTAAGAAAACACAACCAATCAATACGACAAAAAGATTTATAAGAATCATCATCATCATTCAGCCGTTCGATGTCCACTGTTGAGCATGGCCTCCCCCACAGACAGAGCGAATTCCTTATCATGTGGGGGGATTTTCCCATACTCACCACGCTGGGCATGCGGTTTGGCGAGCGCAGTTAGAGCTATCGTTGTTAAAATGGGGGACGCTGCTGCCCATCCCCTAGGTTTTTTTCCTTAGTCGCCTCTTACGACATCCGCGGATAGGTAGATATGGAGGGGCCTATTCTTCAGCCGGGGCCACCACAGCCAATAAGAAGTTAATAAGAGTTATAAGAATAACTAGCTATAAAATAGACATATTTTTACTAGCTTATGCCCGCAGTCACTCCCTTTATACCCAGACAAAAAGTAACCTATAAGTATGCTATTCCAAGTAAGGAACTACTAACTAACTAACTAACTATTCTAAATTTCATCGAAATTGGTTGAGTCGTTACGGTGAGACTGAGACCACAAACATCCTCACTTAATATAGCATTTATCATCATCATCATCAGGCTGTAGAAGTCCACTGCTGGACATAGGCCACCCCCAAAAAGTTCCATGACGAACGGTCTTGAGCCTTCTCCATCCACCGACTTCCCGCAACCTTCACAATATCGTCGGTCCATTGGGTGAGGGGCCTTCCAACACTGCGTCACCCGGTTCGTGGTCATTTATAATGCACAATAAAATTTCACTACTTTCGTGCCTATGCTACCACCAACTACGGTAAAAATGTCATGTTTCATCCAGTGGAAGGCCGTTATACGCGTCCTTGACCTTTTAATAAAGAAATCTGATTGATAAACCAACTTAAATTCCAAATGAGAAGTAAAACTTTAAGAAAATTAATTCAATATGCAATAAATTTATTCATCTCTCGAGATTATGAAAATCTCTTGACCGTTACGAGAAAACTTGAAATTTATTGCTGGCAGAACTTGATCGGCGTCTAAACGCCACCATCACCCTTCGTTTAACGTATTAGAAACTTTCCCCAACAAACCGTTGAACTTGTAAAAGAGAAAAGTTTCATGTAACTTTAGAGTTAAAGTATTTTTTCGTTAAAATCCATGAATAAGCTACTTTTACCGTGCACCTCAAGCGTACCCTTTATTTTAAGGATCTTATCAAAGCATAAAAGTACATTTGGAAACTATGAAGGAACAGAACAAAATTTCCTAAAAAAACACAAAGATTTTCGTTTCATTTTTACATTGAAATAGATCAATCATTTCAGCCGTACGACGTCCACTGCTGAACATGGCCTCCCCCACAGACAGAGCGAATTCCTTACCATGTCGGGGGATTTGCCCATACTCACTACGCTGCGCATACGGGTTGGCGAGCGCAGTTAGAGCTATCGTTGTTAAAATGAGGGACGCTGCTGCCCATCCCCTAGCTTTTTTCCCTTAGTCGCCTCTTACGACATCCGCTTATATGGAGGGGCCTATTCTTCAGCCGGAGCCACCACGGCCATTGAAATAGATACATGATCATAAACTAGGTCTTACAACTAAGCATTTAAAAGTAGGTGCATGCTTACTTGAAATAAAAATTATTAATTAATAATGACCAAGAAAGAATCATTGACACGACAAGAAGAAGAAGTTTCATTTTTGTTTTTGGGAACAGTACATTAACTTTTTGGATATAGGACTGTTAAAGAACGGCTACGCTTATTATGGTGATTCCACGTCAAGACTGTTTTAGCCGTTTAGTCGTAGAGAGGTTACAAACAGACAGACAGAAAGACAGTTCTTTCGCATTTTTATCATTAGTGTACGTAAATAAAACTGCTACCGGAACTATGAGCAAAATGTTTAGGAGGTAACCATACTGTCTCATTACAACCTAGACACAAGAAGCATACAATTATAACGAGCTAAACGAACACGTAATTTGCCGGCCTTTGCTACTTGACACTGAACTGAAGCTTTAGGGTTCTGTAAGAAAGTGGAATGGCTAACTAATGGTATTATACTATAATAATATTCATACATTTTAGTCAACAAATTGGATCATATTTGTTAATACCTACTATTCTTCTTAAACTAAGTTAGTTACTACATTTAAATAATAATAAAAATAATAATATGTCTACTGATTCACTATCAAAAATATTATTTAAATTTAATACGTATTAAAATTAAAATAACATATTATGATTTACATTGTAGATTAATTTAGGATAAAATTTGAACAAGTATGTCAAAAATATCACAATTAAAATATATAATTTCGTTTGTTGTTAAAATAAGGTATCTTTTCATATGTAAAATAAGTCTTATATTATTATCGTCTAATCTATTTTTTGGAATTTCTACTCCAGATTCCGCCTCCACCACAGATTTCAATTTTAGTTTTCTCAACACAGTTTATCTTGTATAAATTTAGTTTATTGTAACGAGATTATCCTAGCTGTAAGATTAATCTCCATTACCTTATTTTCTATTTTAAAGTTTGTAAACTCTTTATAGGTTAAAATTGTCCCTACCAATATTGTATCAGTCCTTAGTCTACATAGCTTAATATTGTTGAATGTTTGATACATGTGCTGTTGGCGATCCTATTTAATAAATAAATAAATTTTCTACCGCGGGTATGGAAATATGGAAAACTGTGCCCTGGCTATAGCTAGACATCAAAATGCCTATTTTTCAGGCGGGGCCACCACGGCCACACCTTTCGATTACTAGATAACTTCTCAGCCAATTGACGACATTATTACATGTTTCTGTGTATTTACCGGGATTACTAAATTATATGAATTCAATTTGACATACGGAACCTCACTCCTCATAAACAAGCAATCAGCCATCTTGTTTTTTATTTACAGCCCGCTTAGCGACCGTAGTCTGAGGTCGCTTTAATGTTTCCTCTGAATAATTACTCATTTTCTCTCCTTAAGAAGCAGCACTAAAAATAAACAGTGCTATTTCAAAGGCGACCAGTAATTAAGACCTAGTATGAAGTAGATAGTTATTTATTAAAAGTATGACGTCACATCCTTATCTACAAGTTAATTCAAAATATTTGCACCATCCTTAAAAGGGGCTTATTCTGTATAAAAAAAAAGAAAAAAAAAATTGCGGAAAAAACTTTTTCCCGACCTTTTTCAAGTTAGCTGTATTTGGTATTTTAATAATCTTCGTAAGTAATTATTCTACGTACGAGAAGTTATAAATCAAAGAGTACTACCTAAAATGGCTGAATAATTGAGTTTGAACTTATTGTCTCCAAAACAGGTGATTTTTGCATAGTGCTCAATCAATGAAAAATGATGATTTCCAAAACTCATAAAACAAACTTTTTGTTAATTGAATATGCTCTTTTTGGGATATACATACATATTATGAATTTACTGTAAACAGTGCGTGGGAGGCGTTTCGAGCCTGACCCTAGTGGTCTGACCCTATAAGCATTTTACTGTTACACATTTTCATGCTCAACTTATTCGTTGCGATTAAACAAGTCAAACAACGAAATTACTAAATTCAGTGTTAATTGTACAACCAACTATCAACTTTACTAAAACGTCAGTCAAAAATATAAAATAACAGGTTAATTATAGAGTTTTCCGCTGAAACCCTGCTCATTTGGAAGTAAGTTTTAAACGATCTGAGCCGCCATATCGGCCAAATAACAGTGGTTTTTACCGAGTACTGGCACGCGATATTTGCTAAGCAAGCCTCATTCAAAAAGTAAAAATCGCGTTTTACTTCAATGCTCCCATTAACCACGAAAGAAAATAGGCAATACAAACGTTTTTTTTTTTCAGTTTACTGTTTCAGCTTGTGTATTTTTTTTATATCGTGTCACTGGTTCTTTCTTGGTTATCCTGTATTAGGTCAGTGACAAGCTTGAGGTAAGGTGGCCCTAAAAATAAATATTATGGGCATCAGAAATATTTGCAGATCATGCAAACATTTGTCCCGCAGCGGGAATCGAACCCGTACCCCTTGCGTCGTAGACGGCTCGCCTGCTGCGCCACCGAGTTAGAATTCTTAGTCAAATATCTTGTGTGAGCTAACACTTTAAAAGCACATTACCATATAAACTGGGTTGTTAAAGTAACTATTCACCATTAGGTTAGGTACGTAAATAAAATGTCTAAATTAAAATGGTTAAGGCAACACAAAGGTGGAATGTGAGATTTAGCCCTAGGCGACACACACCACTAAGTTTCATAATGAAGCCTGAATTTCTCCTAAGTTACACAGTTGTTTACAGTATTATGACACTCGAACGACATTATTAAAGGCTTCGTGTCTGACCTTGAATAATATTTCAGTAAAATAGCCCACATTAAATAAACCACAACCTCCTTAGAGTTTCACATTATTGCTCACAAATCGCCTTTAGGTGTTCCCTAGAAAGGCTATGGGAAAAACAACGACTCTACGTCAACTCCTCATACCTCAAAAAACCTCATGCAAAAGAGCAGTTTCTTGAATAGGGAATATGGTTACTTTTTCATTGTTCAGAGTTTTGTAGTAAACATGTTTACGGGCTTA
The DNA here is from genome assembly GCA_947579855.1 of Anticlea derivata. Classification (NCBI taxonomy): domain Eukaryota; kingdom Metazoa; phylum Arthropoda; class Insecta; order Lepidoptera; family Geometridae; genus Anticlea; species Anticlea derivata. The sequence continues at coordinate 3,068,535 of OX388264.1, forward strand.
GGCTTATTGTGCAAATGAGGGTATTTTTTATTTTATTATTCACCAGTAAAAAGTAGAGTTAATTGCAATATGAGATGAGATGAGATTACGCTGCTCGTAGTGCTCATGGTAATGGCTTTTGTATAAACGTCAAAATGTGTTTTGTTTAGAGCTCGAATTTAAGGAAAAAACAATAAAAGTAACATGTTCGACATATAACTTTGATAAAATGCATTTCGAAGACTTTTGTTCATTTATAAAATGCATGATACGAAGTTTGTTAACTGGTTATCAAAAGAAAAATACTTACTGATAGAATACTAGCTAGTAAAAAAAAAAAAAAGTTTAATATAGTTTTCAAAAAGGAAAAATATCTTACAGTATTAATACTAGGTTATCTATAAAGTAGTAAGTTTACTTTTACTGATTCCTACTCACTAACCAGAATTTAACAAGCTTTGTTGTATGCGTTAGAAAACCAGTTAGTTATGTCATGGGACCTTCCGTCTATGACCGGATTGCCAGTAAAGATACGTGACGCACCACCACGCCTGCCTTTAAAATAAGGCAAAAAAAAAATCTGACGGAATCAGTTTTCTATGACCTAGAAGAATACCTAGAGCTACCGCTAGTATAATGTATATTTTTATATAAAATATTAATACTTAATAAATAAATGATAATTTTTTTTTTGTTAATGACTTGTTACTTATAATTAATTTAATTAATTCATTTATTTCGGTTGTTCACCATAATTGTTAGTACATTTATCTACCTATAAACTATGTTAGTAACCATAAAAACAGATTTCAAATTATTCATGTCACATATTATCAGAAACAAATTATTATTGCAAAAATAAATTAAATTTACTTAATATTGAAAATTCTAACTAGATTAATATAAGCAATATAATGTAAATGTCAATATAATATTCAAGAATTCTAATTGTTTAAGTAAAGTCCAGAAATAATATTGTACTTTTAGACATGTCAAAGGATTAATAAAATGAATTGAATTGAATTGATTGATAATTTAATTTTATTTTGCACAACGCATTGAGTTGCAAGGCAACACATGCGTCTCGGTCCAGTGTTTGAGGATAGGGCCATCCACCCGCTCAGCCACCGTGCCCAGGAGGCTGTTGGGGCTGGCGCGCACCCTCCGCATCAGGGAGGCAACACGCTTGCGCATGATGGCGTGGAAGTCATCCACTCGCGCCTTCGCGAACATACCCGACGCGCTGCAGTAGCGCGGCAGCCCCACCAGCATCCGGAACGCGTTGTTATATTGCACTCTGAGGGCGTTGTACGCTGCTCGAGTAACGTTGATCCACAGGCTGCAGGTGTAAAACGATTGGCAGAAGGCCCTAAACAAAGTAATTTTCACCTTTTCGGAGCACTTTGCGAACCTGCGGATCAACATGTTACTCCTCACCGCCAGCGCCCTCCTCTCCCTCTCCACATCCATGTCGTCCTTAAGGGTATCGGTGACCCAGTGCCCCAGGTACTTAAAGCGGGACACTTGTTTGAGCACGGTGCCATCCAGTGAGACGGGTGGCACATGTGGATAGTACTTCGTTCCCGCTTTGAATACCAACAACTCACTCTTTGTAGCGTTGTACCTGAGGCCATGTGTCACCACATACCGCTCGCACATGCCTACCAACTTCCGGAGGGCGCTGATTGATGGGCTCAGTAACACCATGTCATCGGCATAACTAATGTTGTTTACCATTTTTCCACCCACGGAGCAGCCCACCATGGCGCCACTGAGCTCACCGATCAGCCGATCGACGTACAGGCTGAAAAGCCGAGGAGAGCTTAACCCCCCCTGCCTCACTCCGCACTCCAACCCGTACGGCTCGGATAGCGAGCCTGCCCACCTAACAACATTGCTCTGATGACCGTACCAGTATTTGAACAACTCAATGAGTTCAGCGGGCATCGTTGTGTCTTCTGAGAGCTTCTTCCACAGGACACTATAGGAAACCAAATCGAAGGCTTTTGATAGGTCAAGGAAGCACGCGTACACAGGCGTCTTCCTATCCGTGTAGTCCCGGACTGTATGCTTGAGACACAGCACTGCCGTTTCTGTAGAGAGCCCTGATCGAAATCCGAACTGAGCGTCATGAAGCACAAGATGTTTCTGTAGCTGTTTGTCAAGCATACAATCAAGCACTTTAGCTATAGTAGTAGCCAACGAGATGGGCCTATATCCGACACGTCTCCAGTCCGATTCTTCACTAATGGCACAACCACGGTCTTCATCATATCATCAGGCAGGCAGGCATGTACAACACACAGCGAGAACAGCATGGCCAGCACTCTAGGCAGATGTACCCCAGCAAATCGCAAGTGCTCAATACTAATGGAATCGTGGCCCGGAGACTTGCCCCTCTTCATACCTTTCAGTACCGCCGATACTTCCTTAGCAGTGAACACATGCAACCCACCTGGCGATTCATCAGCCCGAGGCCCTACGTCCTGCGACGTGACAAGAGGCGATTGCACCCTGAAATGATCTTTAAAAAGGCCCGCTATTTTCGCTGCTTCGCTAACACCCGCCACATTTACCGGCAGACCCGACCTAGGACTCAGTTTACTGGTTTGCTTCCAAAATTTACCAAACTGCCTATCGGTATGATGAGTAGCTAATATATCCATTTTTATTTGTTCGGAATGCTCCTGACACTATTTTAGTTTTTGCTTGAAAGTTTTCCTAGTAGCTGTCATCACATTATACAAGTCCCCGGTCTTCGGTTTACCAAACAAAACCCAGTTCTGAAACCCAAGTCGAGCGTCCGCATGTGCTTGTTTTACATATTTGTTCCACCCTATCACCTGCTTTTTCCTAATGGGAGTCACCCTCCCCAAGCTATGACTAGCCCCTGTTCTCAGGATGTCAACAACATTAGCATACATTTCATTAATTATTGTCCTATGCCCTAAATTAGTGCAAAGTCTATTACTACATTCCTGAAGTTCTGATGGAAAGTCTATGTCCCTCAGTTTATTATTACAGTATTTTTTATAATTTTCAATCTGTTCAGAGTCCCTGTCCCCCCATATCACGGTGTTACATTCTATGTTACTGCTACTGCATTTTGTTCTTAGTATGTCTAAGTTGCAAGTTATTTCTATAGGAAAATGATCAGACCAGTTGACATCATAGTGAATCTTAGCGTCCATAACGGTTCTCCACGCTGCTTCGGAAACTATACAATGATCTAACCAGCTCGTAGTACCATGGACGTCACTCACAAACGTATACGAGTCCGACTCCGGGCCCAGTAGCTCAATGTCCGCACACCGCCAGGCTCTTTAGGGGGGAAGGGGGTTCGGGGTCGGCAACGCGTGCGTGATGCCTCTGGTATTGCAAGCGCTCATAGGCTACGGTAACCGCTTACCATCAGGTGGGCCGTAAGCTTGTTTGCCACCTCTGTAGTATAAAATAAATTGTTCTACACAAAAATCACGTAGTTCATTGCCGAACAGCGCACCAGGTTTAGCATTAAAGTCCCCCAAAATGTACACTGAGTCGATGTTACATTCCTCCACGATCGCAGCTACTTCACTCAAACACTCCGTAAACTCAGAGAGATTGTTATCCGCGTCAGTAGGCATGTGTAACGAAAACGCTAAAAACGTACGTTGTGCTAATACTATTTTAATAGCAGCTATACGCGCATTCTTGCATTGTATCACAGAAACATTTTTAAATATACTTTTCCGCCACAACAACGCAACGCCACCATACGGTCTTCCTCGCAACAGCCCCGCGCTCGTATCCATCGACGATTTGCCAAAGAACTCGAACTCGGGATCAATAGTGGCAAGAAGCGGTATATTGTGTGCATACAACCACGTCTCTTGTAACGCAATAATATCAGCTGATCGGCATAGACCCCGCACACAATCAGCTGATCGTGTCACATTTTTACAATTGTAGCTCACAAGGTTAGTGTAGTTATTCTTGTTTGGGTGTACATACATTATAAATTGTCATGGTTCCTGTCATTCATACTAACTCGATTTTCGCTATTTTTGTCATAAATATTTCGATTGAAGTAAATAAACTTCCGAAATTGTATACCCTCCGGCCATAGATTATCGTCCAGAAACAGTGGCAGTTTGTCGTGTGGTACAAAAATTTTGTAGGCATCATAGTGTTTTTGGGTCTTCATATTAATCTTCCTTATAGTGACTGCCACAGATGTTTTCTGTTTTATGAAGTGAATGATGTCATTCTCTGTCGTCGTCTTATTAACGTTGTTAATGAAAACTGGCACAATGACATCGGCGGCCTTAAAATTTACATCTGGTTGTGCACTCCCTTTTGAACCCATCAGACGATTACGCAGACGCTTTCTTTGCACCGTAACCCACTCTATACCCACTTATGGTGTAATAAATAAATTCTGTATTCTGTATTCAAACTTGGTATTCTACTAATAATACCTAAACTTTGTTTTTTGGGGCAAAACATTGTCCCAAAAAAAAAAAAAAAAAGTTTGCCTGGTAGAGATCGCTTTTAGCGACAAGGCCGCTAATTGTCACACTATTTTTAAGTTATTTTATTTCCTTGATTGTGTATTTTCTTTTGGTGTACAATAAAGTTATATTCTATTCTATTCTATTGCCGGCGTTTTATCGACAGATCGATAGTAACTTGAAAATTTCCACTTTTCAAAATGAATATTAGAATTTGGTATACATATGCCATCTATTTATGATAGTAGTTCCTTTATAAGTTGAATTCATTAACAATTGAGGTTCAGAAAAGGTGTAAATCCGTTCAAACTCAAAAGTTTGTCATCGCTCTTGTTTTTCACGTTTTATGGTCATAGTTTATACTGACAGTGGTCTCGTTATTTCAATAACCTCAGAAAGTATTGAAGAGTGAATCCACTTGAAGCATTGTTGCACGTTGTTTTGCTTAGCGGCATTAAAATGTAAGATAAGACGTGTACACCATGTTCCTTTGTTGAATTTTACTGATCGTTCAAATACAAAACGTTGTATAAAATGTAATCTACTTGAACCATCAAACAACTCAGAAGCATGTCAACGATGGAGCATAAAGCACGATGTTCACGCCCATGTTATTAAATACGTGATACGAGGTCCTTGGCACCGATTCCTGACGTAGCGAATTCATTGCAAATGTAATTATTTCAGTAAAGTTATAATGATTTTAACCTCCGCTGCTGAAATCAGTATTTTTCTATCATCTGCGGCGGACTCGCTAGTTACTAAATGACGTCAGAAACTGGTGCTAATTGACATGTAGCAAGGATGATACTACCGTGTAGTATTATATAGTCATTGCATGTAGGTAAGCTCAAGTTTACAATGCAACTTTGTCTTGAGTCTGTGAACCCGTGTTCTTACACTTAGCCGTCTTGCACGTCGCTAAGGATTACTTTGTTTGAGTAAAAAATATTTTAAGAATATAATATTGAAATACACAATTGAAATGCAAATGTGCTTTTACTTTACTTACTAAGTTCTCCCCGTAGTACCTACCTACCTATAAATTATAGGTATGTATTGTGAAGCATACGTGCTTGTAGTTTTTATAGGTAGAGTTTGCAACCAATAACAAGATACACGAACATAAATATGTAACTAGCTGGTAAAGAAATAAAGAGGCTTATTTATTTTTATTAACAAGAAACACGACGCAACGCACCGGTTCAAAATCCAAATAAATTTTTAAGACCTATGTAAAACCATGCTTCTAGCAAAATAAATCATTTCATTTCTTTTCATCCCTTCCAACACCGAAATTTCCAATTCTTAGGGATGTCATGGCACTATTTTCGTTATTTATATTTTAATTGGTGTATTTTTATATTTTAAGTGAGCGAAGGTCTTTCAAACAACTTAGACACGTCGGGGTTGTATGTTTATATATTTGTATAATGATGAGTCAAAAAAGGGGTTTAGAGGGTTCAAGGGTTAGAAGATCCAATAGGAGTATAAAAAAGTAATAAAAATTAATAAAGCGTCATAACGGTTTTGAGATAGTACAGTCAGCAACAAAAGTAACTGATGATCAGACATGTCTCAAAACTCCTGATTGAAAATATTTTACTTTAGGAGTTTCTTCCCAATATTCCAAAAGTACGTGATGACTTAAAAGTGTCACAAAGTCTCTGATCCAACTATTTCCAGAAGTAAATGATAAAACATCTTTTCTGGGTTCATGAATGTCTGAAACTCCATATGTATCTTCATACTGATGATAAAATGAAGCGCGGCTTCAGAAGTAGCTGATGCTAAATTATTTCTTATATACGTGAATATCTATACTTTTCAACATTTGACGAAATAAAGTCGTGGGCTCAAAATAAACTGAATAAAATAAAAGGCAGGTTAAGGGTAGATTAATACTTTTATCTGGTTACTATCAACATCAGCTACTTTTAGATATCATAGCAGGCACGGATTTTTGAAAATAATACTAGTCATGTATTTTTGAACTAAGAAATTATCATGAACTTATGGGGTTAGTGTCATCATCTCAATTGTGGTACATTTTACAGTCACCTATTAAAGGTCACTTTGTTATGCTATCACTTTTTGATACAAACTTCAATCACTAGTTTTGACAATCTAAATTTGATCATCAACTTCTGATGCTGACTGTGCAATGAAAATAGTTACTTTTGAGAACAAATCCAACGTGAGCTCCTATTTGGTAAAGTTTCAATGATTTCGTAGTTCAGGTATGTTGGATATTAATAAATAAAATAAATAAATTAATATTCCGGACATATAACACACGGTCAACTGATCCCAAACTAGGCATAGCCTGTACTATTGGTACCAGAGACTGATATACATAATAGATTAATATTTAACACCCAGACACAGAACAAACATCTGTGTTCATCACACAAATGTTTGTCCAGAGCGGGAATTGCACTCGCGACCTCTAGCGCAGAAGGCAGAGTTACTACCAACTGAGCTATGAGGCCAGTCATATTAGTTGTGTCATGCTAAAGATGTGATTTCAAACTCAACGACCATCGAACTACCAATTTTTAACAAACATCGCGAGGTCTCTATTCGGGGCGAACTATTATTTTAGCGAATCAGTCGCTTTGCCACCTCTTCCATCAGAGCAGACCAGACAAACCTCTCAGAAGTTCAATGCTTCCCGCCCCAGGTAGACATCCTCCAACACATCTTTGTGCTCAGTCATTTATTTTTCTTAAACACCGAGCTGCCACCATCATGAAGATTGATCACCATCCACGACGCTCTTGATTGACGTCGCAATTTACTCTATTGGCGTTTTTAATTTAACCATCCCCTTATCTCGAGTTCAAATTGATTTCCAGATGGGCTCAAATTGGGTTTGTCTATCGTGTGTATTTTTCATGTCATGGTGTAAACGGGAAGTTTACCCATGCCCACTCGGGATTTTAAATGAAGAACAAAATAATATGTATTTTAGTAAAAACGGGATATTTACCATTATTTGAACACTACCGACTGAAAATAATTATATTTCACAAGAACAAGGTCTTCACAGATCGTCGTTGCAAAAGCAGGTATTGATGAACTGGAAGAAAAGCGTTTCTACTTTTTCAAACATGATTTTTGGTCTTTTTATCATTTTTATAAGTGATTAATAAACCTAAGATAATTTCGATATTTACTACCTGAAACAGTTCAATAATTGAGTTTGATTCCAAAACAATTGGTTTTGCATAGAGATTTCTCAATGAGAAATATTTAATTTCTAAAACCCATGGAACAAACTCTATCGGGTGTAGAATAAGCCCCTTTTGGGATAGCAAACATTTTATAAATCACATTGTACAGATCGTTTGCGATGGTTTTTATTTTATTTATTTATTTTATTTTATTTTCAAAATCTTAGAAGAAACTTACAGCTAGGTTTACACAACATAAAATGTGTTTTAGATATCTCAAATAGTAAAATGTTTTGATAATCGTAACACTCTAGGCAGAGTGGCCTCGGTCGTTGTCAGGGCTCATTTGATCTAGAACAAACGCATTTCTACTTCATCAATTCAGCTCCAAAAACAGGCAACCTGCAGAATTAATAGTGGTGTTATCAATCGCAGTACGAGAGCAGATGCCGCCGGTATAATAAATGGTTAGCATTTGTGACGAATATAAGTCAAGCGCTTGCTAATACTAGCCAAGTCTACCATTGACAACAGTTTGTAGCGCTATCGGCTTGTAGCGAGTCTGTTGCAACAGTCAGTGTAACTTCAGAATATCTTTAAAAAGTAGTTATTCAGCAGTGTACGTCCTACGGCTTTTTTTTTTTTTATGTTATACGTAGGCAAACAGGCTTACGGCCCACCTGATGGTAAGTGGTTACCGTCGCCTATTGACATCAGCAACACCTGGAGCATTGCTAAAGCGTTGCCTGCCGAACCCCTCGCCGCCTAAAGAGCTCTGGCAACCTTACTCACCGCAGGAACACAACACTATTTGAAACAAATAATGTTATTTGGCTGCGATCTTCTGTAAGGCGGAGGTATCTCCCCAGGCGGGCTGCTCCAATTTAGAGCGAGAAAATCTCGCTGTGCCCCACCTCTCTAAAAACGAACTCTAACTACGGCTGAAATGATGATGATTTGAAATTACTAATTTACATTCAAAATGTTAGTGGCAAAGTTTTTTACGAAAATGTCTCTATCTATAGCTGAGCAACACCATAAATCTCATTGATGGACCTCGCCGAGATTACCCGCTCGCTCGACTTGACTGATTCGCTCATTCGTTGCAGCTCCGCGAACTATTTCCGGTTGAAGAAGTCAAATTGTTCGCTAGTTGAGCTGTCTTTAAGTTCCTCAGCTCATTTCGAATGAACATTTGAAAGCTAAGCGAAGGATTTAATCTTAAGCCGCAAATTGCTAACACGTGAGTAGGCACGGGCCACATCGAACCCGAAATATTTTTTGGTCTGAGTGACATTAATAAATAAAATAATAAAAAAAATAACACCCAACAGTCACATACATAGTTCTGACCCCACACTAGGATTCCCTGTGTCGCGGGTATCAGAAACTACGAGTATCATGGTACCACAACACCCAGACCCGGATTTAATATTTGCAGCTCATGCAAACATTTGTTCTGCAGCGGGAATCGAACCCGCACTAGAAAAGGTGCATCGATAAAGGAGCTTATCTATATCGATAATACCGCCTAATATCATGCTGGTAATATAGCGGAAAAACGGCATGAAAACTATAACCGATTTTGAAGGCAGCTGTTTCTTAAAATTACCATAATCATCAGCCTTTTGAAGTCCATTGCTATACATAGGCCTCCCTCAAGACTTCCAAGACGAACAGTATTGAACCTTTTCCGTTCAACGACTTCCCGCAACCTTCGTCGGCCTTCCAAAACTGCGTCACCCCGTTCGTGGTCTCCATTGGAGTACCTTTACTGCCCAACGGTTGTCTATTCTGCGAGCTTTATGGCCTGCCAATGATACTTCAACTTGCTAATTCTGAGAGATATGTTGGTGACCTAGGTTTCTCAGTTATAAAATTGATGTAGGTACATACTTCTTTTAATAGACGCCGCCGGTGACAAGTAGCCTAGTTTATTCCTTGCGCAAAGGTTTATTTATCAATTCAACCCGGGGCATGCAGAATGCTTGTGGAACATTGCCGCATAATCAGAATAATTTGTTTTTATAGTTATAAGTTTTTATTTCAATCAGTAAGTGCGTATAGAATATTTGTAATGTACTTTTTATAAAAAGTACATTATCAAAAACGAAATCTCAAGGTAAATGGCGCTAGCCCTTCACTTGAAGTTTTCAAGGCAAAAGTTAAGGAACACTATCTCTCTCTGTAAATATTGGTATTGTAGGTATATATTTAATATTGTATAAGTAGGTATGTATTGTTTAAGTAAGTATATATTCGTTATGTAGGCATATATTGTTTATGTTGGTATGTTCTTGTGTCGTTTGTTTATGGTAGTTTATTTTAGTTAATTGACAGTTGTATTTTTCACTTCATTTATTATTGTTTTTTTTTCTCTTAAATTGTTGTACACGTTGCATCTCCCTATATTATCAAATCTCTCTAGCCCCAAAGGTTTGCTGGAAGAAAACTCTTGTTAGGGTTAAGCTCGCCTATGTACATGACTTTTGAAATAACCATTTATGTATCATGTTTCTGTGTGCAATAAAGAATTACAGAATTACTATAATAAATGTAAATGTAAATGTTAATTTTGTTTATTATGCTGGGCTTAGACCTTCACGATCTTGAAATCGCACGGTATTAAGAATTTTGCCAGATCGCGCTGGAACCAGCAGTTTTTCTTTCTGATTTGCACATACAATCATTAACATCATCATCATCAGCAAAGAGTTCCACGACGAACGGTTCCAGCCTTTTCCATCCACCGACTTCCCGCAACCTTCACAATGTCGTCGGCTCATCGGGTGGGGGGCCTTCCAACAATGCGTCGCCATACAATAAAACTGGAAAATCATTGCCGATCCGCTATACCTATTAATCGCTTTTTTAATGGCTCTATGGAAAGTTTGATTAGAGCAAAGCAACAAAAGACAGGCAATTTATTACCAGCAAAAGGAATCGCGAATCATAAAGGATTAATTCCTAATTTTGAGACTTGATATTTAGAAACGTCTGGATGAAAATTCAAAATGAAATGTTTGTTTTAATTAAATTTTGATTTCAAAGACTTGAACTTCAAATTCAATTGTAAGATAATTATCTCTAGAATTTTCGATATTCCCACAATTTTACTTAAGCGTTCCTACACTCGCTGATAAATAAAAGGGAAGAACGAAAATATAATTATCATTAGTCGTGAAAAGTAGACTGACGCAAATTATGAATGAATGAATGAAATATTTCATTTCCCTTTCGAACTACGACACAATAAATTGAAATAAGAGGAAATAAATAAAAAAAGTTATTGCTACGTGATTAAGATTATGAGCGAATTATGAAAGCATTACTATGCTTCTGCGCAGTCAGTTAAAAAGCTAGCCCCCGTAATTTTAGTTGAGTTATTTTTACATTTCCCTCACCTGACATCTGACTGGCATGATTTTTATTGGCAAAATTGTGGGCACTATAGTCACAGAGGCCATAAAGAAAAGACGAATATTCTTAAATATGTATACTATCCCGAAAGGGATGCGCGTTCATGATGATAAGTAATTCTATTCTATTTTCAGCCGTTTTTATCCCACTGCTGGGCAAAGGCCTCCCCCCATTCCCTCCACACTTCACGATCCTGTGCAACGTCAACCCAGTCTATCAGAAATCGGTCGAGCTCATCCTGCCATCTGCGTCTCGGTCTGCCGCGTCGCCTTCTCGTTGGGTCGGGGCGCCACTCGGTGGCTTTCTTTGCCCACAACTCTCCGGGCATGCGGCAGACATGGCCAGCCCAGTCCCACTTCAGCTTAGCGGCCTTTGAAGCTACATCTGCGATTCGGATCTGGGAGCGCTGATAAGTAATATAATTTAATATACGTTTATACAACTACTTGTTTTAGAAGAGCCCCTTAGATATTTGGCTACGACGCCACTAATGTCTGTGACTATTTTCGGAATCCAAATAACTCTTATTGAAACATTAGTAACGAGCGTAATTTCAAATTTAAAATTTCAAATATAGAGCGTGTGTTTTCTGCATTTTTATTCGAAAACCACGAGAGAGTTGCTGATACGGTAGATTCGTTTTACTGGATCCATTTTGGCCTTCTTCCAACTCGGAACAGTAAATAAATTATGATGTAAATGCACGGGCGGGAATCTAACAGGCCATGGGTAAGTGGGGCTGATAAATTATACTGCAGTATAGCATGCGAATGTGAGTTTGATTGACAGGCCAGTCTGTCAGTTTATCTTTCATTCATTCATTCACTCTACGCCGTTTTTCAAGATTAGGAACGGGACCCTAAAAAATAAAAAGATATACAAGTTCTTAAATTATAGTTAAAATAAATTTATTTTCTCCTTAAAAACGTGAGACGTGAATAGATAGTATAGTACCTACCTATTGTATGTACCTACAATGTTACTTACAGCTTTTTGTTTTGCGGTAACAAGAAGGCCTATGTTCAGCAGTTGACTTCATCAAGCTGATGATGATGATATTCAAAACTAATTAAATATATCAAAAATATTATAAACTATTTTAATTTTAATAATTTCTACTAAAACAATTTAGTAAGTACTAAATTAGTAACAATTTAGTAAGTACTAAATTGTTTAGTGGTAAATTTTTAATCTAAGCTGGTTAAAAACTCATTAAAAACACAAAAGTATTTTGTGTAAGTATATTAATTTTCCATTTTAAAAAAAAGTTGTCCCTGTAAGTCATCTAGAAAATTAAGATGTTCAATGTACTTAAGTCTCCCCTCTAAGAAACCCAATGTACCGCAAAGCAGGCACTCTTTGCTTTAAAAAGCTTGTCTTACAACTTTAATTAAACCGAATAGCCGGGCTACTGTAAGCTGCCCTTTAATTAAATTGTTTTGCTAATTTGTTGTCCGTCCACGATCTCTTATACCTTTTTAAACAATTCAGTAAGAGACGGGTAACGTTGCTTCGCGTTAGAAAAGAATTTTTAAAAGAAAATGAATTGGCATTCGAAATTTGAGTTTTTTTTATAAATGTATAATGACGTGCGATAAATTGCTGAAAATAATAACCAAGCTAATGTTTTAGGAGTGAAAAATTTAACTCTCTTATAATAATATAAAATATTATTTATATTACATTACCTGCCCACTTTTTGGTATAAACTTTATTACTAAACAGCCTTGTGTTTTGGTTACAAAACACTTATGGGGTGCTTGTATTCTGTCTTTGTAGATTAAATCTGCTGTAAATTTGAAATTAAGTGGGAACCAATTGAGACTTCAAGGAACCAACTTTGTAGGTATGTACCTAAATATTTACATACCAACAGAAATGCCTACTTCATTGTACGAGTATGTTTAGCAGAATAAGAAATTCTATACTATCACTACATATTTTAAATGTTTAAAAGATAATCGCGAGTTCTCATTTCCGGAACTAATAGTTAGTAAGTGGCTGATGGTGGTCTCTATCTTGGCTTAATTTACATCCTTTGGGTGAACTTCCGAACTTCCGAACTGATTGATCATGGCTAATTTATTTTAATTTAGAATATTTTATTCCTTTATATTTTTATTTTATTACACAGTTTATTGCAATTAAATTCAGATGAAGTCGTGTTTTGTTTTATTTAGTGAACCCTCTGTAAATGAATAGTGGAAAATTCAATGTGTAGGAGAAAACCGTTTGTGTTGTTGTCACAACTGTTCTTTACAAGAAAAGCCGTACATTTTTGGGATATTACAAAAAAAATGTATTCCCTTAGGTTATCACTATAAAAAAGGCTTTAAGCCCTTTCTGTACCTATATCCCTGATCTTTCTGTACTAAATCAGTTTCTATGCCTCACAACGCTGAGCTCGTCTCTCTTTATGATCGCATTTACGATGTCAAGTTAGAGATTTATCGCGGAAGAAACGTGAAATGTTAACTTTGCAGATGTAAATGTAACGTCTTTATGGAAATACTTGATATACAAGCTTTGAAGGAAGTTCTCATATGCTTCTTATCATGCTGTATGTCAAGATGTATGCATTTTATATATTTTTTAATGATGGTACAGTAGAAATTAACATACTTAATCATTCGCCCAAATACTCTATAGTGACTGATCTGTTCTCGGGTCACATTAAAACGAAAACGTGGGGTGAGCCCCACCTCACGCACATTTTATTTCGTGAGTGTTTGCAATCTACAAGAGGATATTTCATACCAAAGTGCTTTTAAAAATTACAAGGTAATATCTAAAAAAGCTGACTTTTAATTTAAGCGCTTTGGAGGATATGCGGAAAAAATGGTCACACGGAAATAATATAATCTTCTCGGAAAGGTAAAAATGTTGTTAAAGCCATCGTTTCCGAAGAATCAGTGACCGTAATTCTCCTTGACGCCAAAATTATTAATGTCTTGGCTGCTAAGTTAAGGTGACTCATCGTCACCGCATATCATCATCAATCTGTAGAAGTCCACTGTTGGACTTAGGTAAACCTCTCCCAAAGAGTGCGTTTAGTATGACTTAGTAACTGTCAAACGGTTATTTTTGGAGGTTATCACTCAATAAAAAAGCGATACACATATTTAAAAAAAACACAATTGAACCAGTTTTATTGACATCTTATGATTGAGTTACTTATAAATACTTAGATAGGTACTAATCATTGAGATACTTTCATTAGATTACAAAATCCAAAGTGAATTTGAATGTGTTCAAGTTAGGAGCGATAATTTTATGCGGAAATAAAAAATAACTGCTTTTTATTGCGTGCACTTGTCTCAAATGTCTAGTCAGAACGCATTCAGTGGCCCAGCACGAATAATTCACGATAACGTTACGCTTACGATACGATGGAAAATGTTAAATATTAGACGACAAAAAAAAACTTTTTATTAAACATTCAGGTATCGCCGATGTGATTGGTGATTTGAATTTTACTCGTATCGTAAGCTTAACGATATCTTGTATTATTATTCGTGATTGAGACACAGAATTAAGCTAAAATGCAACGGTATTGTATCAGGAATTTGGAAATGCAATCGTTAAGTTTAGTTGCTATAAATAAATAAATATTCCGGACATATTCACACGGTCAACTGATCCCAAACTAGGCATAGCCTGTACTATGGTGACCAGAGACTGATATATATAATAGATAAATATTTAACATCCAGACACTGGACAAACATGTGTTTATCACACAAAATGTTTCTCCAGTGCGGGGAACGAACCCACGACCTCTAGCGCAGAAGGCAGAGTTACTACTAACTGAGCTATGAGGCCAGTCATTTGTTTACCAGTTTGTTGCCAGTTATTTGCACCTTAAGGCCGTCTTATGACGTCAACGGCTTCTCAAGAGCTAATGGACTAACGAGATAGCCTTTTTCGGTTCGATGCGTACGTGGGCCAACCTATCGAAAATTCTGTGTTTGCGATTTGATTACGTATTTGAATAGTCCTCGGCTAAATAAAGTGTATTTGGTAAAAATTTAGGTCAAAGAAGGGCAAACAATTTGTTTTGTAAATTACATGGCACTGAGATGTAAAGTCTGCGCATTAAAAATGTTAAAAAACGCATTTTGTGATCATGTTTGTCATTATTGTATCCTATTTTGTTTCGTTACTGCAAATATGACTTATTTATCATCATGATATCTGCCAAAAGCAGAACCTACTTATGATATGAGTAACATAACAGTAGGTATACTGCGTGTACAGTGTTCAATTCCGCGGCGGAACAAATATTTGAATGATCTGCTAATAATTTTGTTCCAGGTCTGGGTGATAAGGTACCATAGTGCTCGTAATTTTTGATACCTACAGAATTTATGTCACAGATAATCCAATGGGGTCAGGACTATGTGATTTCGTATGTGATTGCTGGATGCGTATTTTAATATTATTATTTATAATCAGTTATTCTGCAGACACGTCTCGTTAAAACATTTTTCATTTTGAAGATATAAGACAACCTCCTGCTGAGATTGTGTTAATAAAGAGTATAGGGTGTGTTCATTAGGACATCCCTTAGGATGAACTCCTCATGAGCTTACGAAAAAACTCATTTCCCTACAACTATAAAGCTTTATAATTAAATAATCCTGTTAGCATTTGTGTCTTTTGGGGTGTTCCAAAATAATAGAGAAGTCTTTGCCTATCCTCCTGAGATATATTCATGGATCTAAGGCTCGCATTTATGAACATCATAATCAGCCTGTAGAAGTAAACTGCTGGACATAGGCCTTCCCAAAGAATTCCATGACAAACGGTCATGAGCCTCGTTCACCATCCACCAACTTACCGCAACTTTCACAGTGTCGTCGGTCCATCGGGTGGGGACCTTCCAACACTACAACGCCCGGTTCGTCGTTTATAAGCGTAGTGAGGTAAATTTAAAATTTAAACACATTTGCGTTAGAAATAAAATCCAAATGAAGTAAAAAAATAAGATACAGTCCACCAAAAATACTCTGATGATTTCCTACTGATTTGAGAGTCCGTCTGCCATGCATAGAGATAAGGTAAATATAACTGCATCATTAACTTAGAAATCGTTGCATAAAAATAAGATATTATTTTCTGTAATGAGAAGGCATCTTTATAGATCATGCCAACGTGTTATAGCTGCGACGAGATGATGAATTTTCCAGACTCGGTTTAAAGCTTCTTTTGGTATGAAGCTAATCATGGTTTGGTCTTATTTAGGTTAGTTAGAAGCTTCCACCGCAAGTATTTTTTCAACAAACACGGTCTTCTAATTGTTTCTCACTGGTCCTTTCTGTGCGTATCATCATCATCATTTCAGCTATTCGACGTCGACTGCTAAACATGGCCTCCCCCACAGACAGAGCAAATTCCTTATCATGTGGGGGGATTTGCCCATACTCACCACGCTGGGCATGCGGGTTGGCGAGCGCAGTTAAAGCTATCGTTGTTAAAATGAGGGACGCTGCTGCCCATCCCCTAGCTTTTTCCCCTTAGTCGCCTCTTACGACATCCGCGGATAGGTAGATATAGAAGGGCCTATTCTTCAGCCGGGGCCACCACGGCCATTCTGTGTGTATAAGCTCAATCAATAGGCTACAACAATAGCTTTATCTGCACTCGCCAACCTAAATTATTTAATCCCCCCCCCAAAGTAAGGTTGCCAGAGTTCTTAGGGGGGAGGGGTTCGACAGGCAACGAATTAGCAATGCTCCAGGTGTTGCTGATATCAATAGGCGACGGTAACCACTTAACATCAGGAGGGCCGAAAGCCTGTTGGACGCCGTATAACATAAAAAAAAACGTTCTCTCTGAAAGTCTGTTCGGGAGGCCCGAGTTCAGCATTGGACGTCTTACGGCTGAAATGATGATGATGATAATTATGATATGATATAATGTTTAACGTAAATGACGTCTTAATTGAAAGATAATAAAAAAATCATGTTGTGTTTTCTTTTGTGAGGGTGAGGGTGGTGTGAGCATGGTTATCAGTGCTTGTGTATTAGGTACAGTGGTAAGCCTATTTTCTTTTTATCATCAGACCCCAATTGCGTAAAACAAGGGTTGTTTCTAATTAACTAAAGTTCAGACATTTTTGTGTAAGTATAATGATGTCTACTTTACTCAAGTTACCTGCTCAAGTAACGCAAATTGCCGGTAATTATAACGGGGCCATTATTTGACGACCTCGATGGCGTAGCGAGCTGGTGCTTGTCTGAGAGGCAAGGGGTGCGGGTTCGATTGCTAGATATTATAACAGCTGATTAATGCAGTTAAAATTTTCAGTTCATTTTAAGTACACAGCTCATTTTTGCTCAGTATTTTGTCATGAAAATTAGTAGAATTTAATAAATCGTTTTTTTTCTTCTTCCAATAATGCTTTATCATACTTATCACACATACAATCGATTTTTCCATACTTTATATAATATGTAATTAAGCATCGAGAGCCAACTTGTAGGTACCCTTAGCACCAATTCCTACCTCCATCGTGTCTCAATAAGCTAGCCCGTCTCAAATTAGGTCGACCGCGTTTGAAAGCGACATTGTAGGGGGCTTGAAATCCATTCAGAATCATCCCGTTTGATGCTACTTGATCTTAATCTTGATTGCAATCGAGCGCGACTAGACTATAACACTGTCTTCAGTTCTTTACAAGTTGATTCATAATATGTATACCATCCCGAAAGTGGCTTATTCTATCAACTAAGAAAAAAAATATAATACAAAAAATACTCCGCATAGGTAATTATTAATCGAACAAAAAATTCGACATCATAATTACGAAAACATTTTTTGGAGTAAATCAATTTACCTATTGACTTTAATCAGTAACCGATGTTTAATGCGTTGTGTATT
The DNA here is from genome assembly GCA_947579855.1 of Anticlea derivata. Lineage (NCBI taxonomy): Eukaryota > Metazoa > Arthropoda > Insecta > Lepidoptera > Geometridae > Anticlea > Anticlea derivata. Next base: position 3,086,485 of record OX388264.1, read on the forward strand.
ACCTATAAGTATTTTCTATGTACCCACCTACCTACTGTACCTACCTACGTTGTGGGTCAAATAAATAAATTTTCTTTCTTTCTTTTCTAATTTAAAATAAATCCTGTGTTATTAGGTCACTTAACCTAGTTAAAGACAAGTCATTGACCAATCGTATAATCAAAAAGATATTAAGTGAAAATAAAATAAAATCTAACACTCGTTATATCGGGCTATATTTACATAGAGGGAGAAATTAAAAAAAAACAGAATTATTAAAGGGGTGAAAATACACTCAGCTAAAAATACGTGGTTTGGCGGACTCAGGAACAAAGCAATATCAACCTTAGCTTATCAACCATTTTACTCACTTGGCGAAGAACCAAGACTCCAGAATGCTGGTTGACTTTCTGAGAAATAGGAACTTGGCACGACTGCAATTAAAGGTATTAGTCGAAGAAAACTTGCATTGTTAGAACTTACAAACGATTTTACGATTTTAAGCACACAGAAATACGTAAAATAGGACCATTAGCCTTTACATCCTGTTTCAATGTGCTGCCTGTATTGACTAGGTAAGGCTGTTGTACTGTCATCAAAGAAGGAATGAGCGCAAATAATTTCTTTGGAATTTCAACGCGGGAATCCAGCCCATCGCCAACTCACCTACCCAGCGTGGTCAGTATAGGCAATTTCCTCCCACATGACAGGAAGTCGCTCTGTTGAGGCAGTTGTTCAACAGTGGACGTCTACGGCTGAAATGATGATGGTGAATAAAAAAAAAATATTCTTCCTAGAAGAAAAGGGAAACATTAAAGGTATGTTGCGGTTTTGCAAATCATTAAAAAACCAACCAGGTTAGGCACGAAATAAATACAAAAACTCAACCGAAGCTCAAACTGAAACCCATTGAAAATGAAACAAGTTTTTAATAAAAACCGGAAAAAATATTACGATAACCCGAAAGACTTCCACTTAAAATCAACAACGAGTGTTTTCAATTCCTCCCTTTCTAAAACGGTGTTCACTCGAAGTTTTTTCTTTTATATCTTTTACTGTTTTTCTTATTTTGTTGCCTGCGGCCGCTACTGCAGTGAATGCAATATTTGGTATAGAAATGAATGTTGAAGTAATTACACATTGCGTTTGGGCTTGGGGCAATTTTTTTTTGTTACGATTGGGTATGTTAAACCTGAAGTGTGTCACATACATGTAAACTAAGCATTAGAGGTACATTCCCTTTACCTTTCCTCTTTATTTTTTTTTTCCTATTTTTTTTGTCAACATGTTCTACGTTTTTTATTTGCTGTGTTTGTCCCATTATTGTACTTAGCGTCACAAATAAATATTTATTCTTTCTTTCTTTGTTTCTAAAGAATTTAATTAGAACATGGCGATGCTAGGATCCATCATCATCATTTTTTTTTGACTTGATTGACTGACCTCATAGCTCAGTTGGTAGTATCTCTGCCTTCTGCGCTAGAGGACGCGAGTTTGATTCCCGCAGTGGACAAACATTTGTGACTAACACAGATATTTATTCTATGTCTGGGTGTTAAATATATATCTATTATATATATCAGTCTCTGGTACCCATAGTACAGTCTATGCCTAGTTTGGGATCAGTTGACCGTGTGTGATATGTCCGGAATATTATATTATTTGAATATTGAACCGTCTGCACCCAAGTGTTGGGCATATAAGTCTCTTTCTTCTTCACGTGATTTTATTTTTGGTGTCTTGAATCTCATCTACCTAATAACCTCTCTTCTAAATTGGAGTAGCCCGTCTGCGGTGGCACCTCGGCCTTACAGAAAATCACAGCCAAATAACATTATTTGTTACAATTAATGTTGTGTTCCTGCGGTGAGTAAGGTTGCCCGAGCTCTTTAGGGGGGAGGGGGTTCGGGGTTGGCATCGCGTGCGTGATACCTCTGGTATTGCAAGCGCTCATAGGCTACGGTAACCGCTTACCAACAGGTGAGCCGTATGCTTTTTTGCCACGTCAGTTGTATAAAAAAAAATTGCGTGTTCACGTTGTTCCATAATAAATTCGCCCAGACCGAAATATAATTATAATTATTACAAGTTAATATCAAGTAAATATTTACAATTATTATAAATAATATACCGGTAGTGATCCAGATCATTACCAGTCGGAAGTTTTGCAAGTAGATTTCACTATTCTCCTGAAATATTATGTTCAAAGGTAAGAGCTTTGCAATCGTCGTACAATCACCGGATGACAACAAGCTCAGTACAAAGAGGTCGCAATCCATTCTAGATTTACAAGAGAATGAATTTTTCATTCTTCCTTGAAAACTCAAGACGTTAAACGCTTTTGAAGTACGTAGTTACAGTGTTTAAGAGTGTATTGTCTGATTTTTGTATGGCCTGGCACCCATAGCGTCACTTGGTTCTGAGATACTCGAACCCATAGATGAAAAAAGTCCGCATAATTGATAGAACCACAGAACTGCCGGCTGTAACTATTTTCTATTATGTTGATCAAGCCAACTGCAAATAAGATCACATTTGTCCGATGGATCGAAATATAATTATGGTCGGACCAAGTGGCGAGCCGATTAAGGTATCGATGTTTAAAATCATAATCCAGAAGTGTATCTACCAAATATCTAATTCGGCTTAGCTTTTACCATATGGTTAAATAACCTGAAACTTTAGAGCCGATATTTAAGGATTTTCAAATAAAAATATGGTTATCACATTCATCTGTGAAGATATCAGAATAGTGTTTAGCTATTATCTATAGATTTTGACCATAGAACAAGCAAATCTTTAAAATAAACGTACTTGGGCCACTCAATGCCTACAAATTGCGCTCTGCAAGGTCAATAAAAAACAAAGGATGTTAACGAAAGATAGCTAGAAATTGCCACCTGCCGACGACCGACATATCCATAGATCACAAATCAGGTTTATCGCGAGTCCGCTGTAGGAAACTATGTATCATAAGCGGGCTATCGACCCAGTGCCGGATGGAATTTATGAGCGAAGACCTTATATAGCGTCGTATTTTATCTGGAAGTGAAAACCGAGCTTAAGGAGCTATTTTCAGGTTAGGTTGTAAATTGCATATAAAAATAAGTTTATAATTATTATTGCAGTAGTTGCCATCGAGAAAAACAAATTTTAAGCCCGGCATATCTATTAAGCCAAAGACAAACCCTTTCTACATAATATTATCCTTGGTTAAACTGATGTCGACCGAACGTTACCGTAACAATGTAGTTTTCATAAAAAAACAATGTATATTGTTACATGGAACCGACGTTACGCAACTGAAACGTCAGCGAAAGAGGAAACTCAGGTTTAGATGTCGAAACACTAGAAGGATTTAAGAACAAAAAGTCTTGTGATTCCAAATCATACAAAGAGTACTGGAAATACCAACGAAAGCAATATCAGCCAACAAATATACAATTACATTATGTTTTGTTTCTTAAAGAATTTAAAAATCGCACACTCATGAAAACCGGCATTAGGCTTTCAGAATTAGCAAGTTGAAGTGGCAGTAGGCAGCTTGCAGAAGCGATAATCGTTGGGTAATAAAGGTTTTCAATTGGCCTCCACGAACCGGGCGGGCAGTGTTGAAAGGCCCTCCACTTGATGAACCGACGACATTGTTAAATTTGCGGATGTCGGTGGATGGAGATGGCTCAAGTCCGTTCGTCATGGAACTCCTTAGGGGAGGCCTATTGGAGTACAAAATTCCACATCCTCATCAGCCAGAAGAAGTCCCATGTCCAGCAGTGGACATCTTCGACTGATGAGGATGAGAAGAAGGATGAGGACTTATGAAAAACTCATTTGATACAAATTCAATGCAATTTTGATTTTATTGTCGTTTTCTACAATGTGATATGATGCAAAAATATTAAGATAGTTGATGCTTGAAAACGAGTAGAGAAAATCCAAAACTATCCCATCCAGCGAATTCAGTTCCACAATAACGTCTTTGCCATCCATACTGCTGTCATTTAAGCCCAGAATAAAATACACTTTCTGTTATATTGCTCGTATAAACAGTGAATTGATCTCCCTATACGGAACCGGTTTATAGCATTATTGAATCTTGTATAACAAGGCTTACCAATCTGACAACTTTACGATATGTTTCATTTAAACGGTGAGCTAAGGTTCTCCTGAAAGTATATAGCACCGTTGGTATATAAAATGATAGATTTGAACACTGAATGAGTTATCTGCAGTTTTATTTATTGTTTTCAATTAGAAGGAAATTTTATTTAACATCATCATCATCAGCCTGAAGAAGTCCACTGCCGGAAATCTTCAACATCATCACCACCATCATTTCAGCCGTAAGACGTCCGGTAGAGATACTTTCCACGGGATTTCGGGATGGCGAGCGCAGTTAGATCTATCTTTGTTAAAATAGGGTTGCTGCTGCCCATCCCCTAGCTTTTTTCCCATTTTCGTCTTTTACGTTTTAGTGAAACTCCGGGCATAATATGTAACTCACTAAAACAAGAGCTCTCAGAAGTGGCATGGGATAGGCCCGTCTACATGGAATAAAGATTCTGTAATGGTGACCATGGATCGGATGACAGTGCATGAAAACCCCCAACACGATGGAACGTCATAGTGAATGTTGCGGGAAATTGGTGAAAGGAGAAGGCTCGAAATCGTTCGTTATGGTGCTCTTGGGTCCCCCCTTGGGCGCAAAGTTGCGCAATGAACTATATTGCGCAACTTTGAGCTTGTTTATGAAACCAACTATAGTTAGCGACCAAAATACTGAATGCCAAAATTCATTTATCAATCTTGCGGTCGCTATGCAAACGGTATTAATCCTTGCGGGTTGAACCGACTAACGCATGACAAATTTGTATTAATTGAATATTATAAATTAGGTTCGTATTTAAATTAAATCGTTTCAATTGTTATAATTTATATGCGGCTTTGCTTTGTTTGACAATACAGCAGCAAACGTTTATTTACTTTCAATGGATCAAGAAATAGCAGTGTATACTAAACATTATATACAAACAGTGTATTCTATTTGGGTCAGACGATTCAACTAGGTAGGTCCAACTTCGACAAAGAGGTCAACCGACGAATCCAACTCGGCAGCGTTTGGGAAACTTCGTCACATCTTCTCGTCGCAGATACCGCAGAGCCTCAAGACGAAAGTCTACAATCAGTGCGTGTTGCCAGTGATGACTTATGGCACTGAGACTTGGTCGTTAACTATAGGCCTCATATACAAGCTCAAAGTCGCGCAGCGTGCTATGGAGAGAGCTATGCTCGTAGTTTCACTACGTGATAAGATCCGAAATGAGGAAATCCGTAGAAGAACGAAGGTCACCGACATAGCTCTCAGAATTAGCAAGTTGAAGTGGCAGTGGGCAGGCCATATAGCTCGCAGAACCGATAACCGTTGGGGAGTAAAGGTTCTCGAATGGCGACCACGAACCGGGCGACGCAGTTTTGGAAGGCCCCCCACCCGATGGACCGATGACATTCTAAAGGTTGCGGGAAGTCGGTGGATGGAAAGGGCTCAAGACCGTTCGTCGTGGAACTCTTTGGGGGAGGCCTATGTCCAGCAGTGGACTTCTACAGGTTGTTGATGATGATGATGATGACTAAACATTAGTGAGTGTCCATATTGGCAAATGCGCCGTGAATGACCTGTTTGCGTGCAGTTACTTATTGCAATGACTCGTGAACCTTTGGAGTAACTGCAAGTGATCGGCGCCTTTGCGAAACAGATAATTGTGAACGTGCAGATATGTGCCAAGATTTTACGTTTTTACTTTTCTTTTCGCAAGAAATGAGCTAACCTTTTATTCGTGATGTCGATTTAAGTTGGTGGTATTCTTTTAACTTGTAACTGTAGGTTACTATTTATTTAAATAAATAAATAAATATTCCGGACATATTCACACGGTCAACTGATCCCAAACTAGGCATAGCCTGTACTATGAGTACCAGAGACTGATATACATAATAGATATATATTTAACACCCAGACACAGAACAAACATCTGTGTTCATCACACAAATGTTTGTCCAGTGCGGGGATCGAACCCGCGACCTCTAGCGCAGAAGGCAGAGTTACTACCAACTGAGCTATGAGGCCAGTCTATTTATTTCTGGACTTTACTTAAACAATTAGAATTCTTGAATATTATATTGACATTTACATGCTTATATTAATCTAGTTAGAATTTTCAATATTAAGTAAATTTAATTTATTTTTGCAATAATAATTTGTTTAATGTTTTCTGATGATATGTGACATGAATAATTTGAAATCTGTTTTTATGATTACTAACATAGTTTATAGGTAGATAAATGTACTAACAATTATGGTGAACAACCGAAATAAATGAATTAAATAAAAAAAATAAGAAGTTGTTTGGTAAGTGAGCCTCATGGTCCTAACGTTTCTACGCCAAGTGGTGTAAATATGAAGAGTCACTGGAGAGGACTGAATATTTTCGCCACTTGGCGTTCATAGCTGCTTCCACTGTATCACCTTTTTAGATGTCCCACTGAGGGGCCAACGTGTCTATTCACGTGGCATCCCACACGAAGGATTGCCTCCGCTACCAGTGGAAAAAGTCATACAATCATACATATATCTAGGTTATACCATACATCCTTAAGTTTTTAACAGCTGCTGGGCTTTGCGGTGAACTTTGAAAGCCCTGCAAAGGGGCTCCACAAACAAAGTGGCGATCACAATTGGCCAGTTCTTGCCGCAGTGATACCATAGCCACATAAAGTAAATAAAATATATATGTACTTACCATATGTACTTCAGTATGTTGTTTTCTTTAGTCTTGTTTACATAGTGTTTAAATATAATGTATAACCAGTACCTTTATGTATACTACTGGATACTGGATATCCCGAATCCAAAATTATTTTTTCTTGAAATTAAATTTTGAGTTGTTATCTTCGGTAGAACTTTTGTATACACTGATATTACACCAGCAGGCAACAGCTGTGCTTAAACATCATCCTTCGCCCGGCAACAAGATATGCATAACCTCCTTTATGTTGTTGTATCCATAGGAGCGTTATTCACACTTGAGTTAGTTTGATGAGAGGTTCCGTAAACAAAACTACTTAGAGCATTATATAATGTTCTTAAACGGTTCGAAACAAACAAATTAAACGAATCTTTAACATCATCATCATCATTTCGAACGTGAATTCGCTGAACTTGCTTTCCTATAGATTTCCAGCGCGATCAACCTTGTACGGCTTGCACCCAAACAATAATTGTGGGGGATTTGCCCGTACTCACCACGCTGGGCATGCGGGTTGGTGAGTGCAGATAAAATTAATATTGATAGGAATTGCTTCTTCGGTCATCCACGGGCCGTAATGGAGGCCTATTCTTCAACCGGGGCTACCACGGTGACCCATACCAGATTCCTTGTAAATTATTAGATTACTTAATTGTATCTACTCGTATTGCATTGATTTCAAATAGCTGATTTCGTACGAAATAATTTCACGAAAATTCACTCCCGAAGGGAATGAAATGGGGGTGAAAGGTTCGTTGATAGTCCTATGTTTTTCAAGTTAGAGATATAAAAATCGGTATTCGTGTCACATAATAACAAACAAAATAAGACGTGACCATTACGGTGACGGTCACCGGATGGTCATGGTAGGTAGAAGCCTTATGTAGAGAAAGTACTTTTGCAAGGATAATGGAAAATACTCTAGGTAGGTATCAATAAACAAACGCAGACGAAGTCGCAAGCGGGAGCGGAGTTATATATACAAGCGGCAGTAATCAAAACGTGCTCTTAACGGCTTGTACTGTAATTATGTTACCAACGTGGGTTTGAATATCTGCCCACGCAATATCCGACGATCAAGTTAAACAAATAAGTCGTGGTAATTTAAGATTCAAGCTTTATTTGGTTTGTAGAGTTATCTCATCATCATGAGCCTGAAAAAGTTCACTGGTAACCTTCACTGAAAAAACTCTATGCAAAAATCTGCTATTGGGTTCAAATGAGTTCAAAAACACAATGATTGAGCTGTTTTAATTAGAAATCTTTATAATGACCTTTCATAAAAATACCAAAAGCTGTAAATTTGAGAAAGTTTTGTAAAACATTATATTAGATTAGCTGTTACCCGCGACTTCGTCCGCATTTTTATGAAAGCTCATACTTACCTCATAATTGTAACCCCTTACTTTAACCCTTTTAGTGATAAGTTTGCATAAATATTGAAACATGTATTTCTTTAACTGGAGGAGGAATTATGGATTGCCCATACAAACTTTCAACCCCTATTTCACCCCTTCAAGATTATTTTTCGAGACAAATGTTAGCCTATGTCCTTCCTTAGGATATAACCTATATCCTTGCCAAATTTCATTAGGATCCGTTCAGCTGTATAGACATTTTAATTATTTGGGTAAAAAGTCGTGAAAAGGAAACAAACAGAGTTACTTTCGCATTTATAATATTATTATGGATGAAATATCGCATCGCTGTTTGAACATAGCTTCAGAGTAATACTTTTTCCCATGAAACAAAGCCAATTGGTTCCTGGCGAAGAAAAACTTGCCATTACCGTAAAGCATCGCCTGCACGTCGTTACCGCGACGTGTAAATACCAATCCCGCACATTAGAGTGATAACACGCACTCACGCGCCCCGCGGAAACATTAAGAGTACTTTTATTGCAGTTGCGGTCTGAACAAGAAAGATTGGGAGCGATGCGCTTGAACCTTAAATACTTTTGTATTACCTTTTGTAAAAGCTTCCGATAAATGCTTGTAAAGTAATACCAATATAATTAAAATATTAAAGTTAGTCCCGATAAACCCTTTTAAAAATCTCTTCTATGGATTTTGAGACTTTTTGTTTCATTTTCAACTTGTAACCAAAAAAATCTACAACAAGGGAATTTTACAAAAAATCCCCTCTTTTTTATTTACAAGTATTTGATTCGTTCTGGAATCAAACCTAAGACAAATCTCTAGAAATGGGGCGTTATTCAACCACTCCTCCACTGGCTGAAATTCTTTTGGATGTTTCTCGATTTATATTTTATATTTATTTATTACACAAAAGGAATACAAATGAATGGTAGTAAATGTCTTAAAACCTATGTTAGGTTTGTGTAGACATTAGGTTCTCGATATTAAATGAAAGAATAATTGTAAACAATCTTTACTTATTTTCTATGAAGAGCGAAGAGTTTGGAGCACCGCTAGCTAAGCTACCTACATGTACAGGCTAAACATAGGCTCAACCAAACGGAGCAAAGACTTTCTGGCGGATAAGATAAAAAAGATGTTTGTTGGAACCGCGATCTATTTTATAGAGAGGCCTTTGCTATAACTAATGATAAAAAATACTTCTTATCAAGTTCTTACAAGATACGCGATACTTACCATACAGCATTGCATCAACATTATAGTGGATGCGCATGTAAGCTCTTAAATTACCTAAAGGCTACAAACAAGCGTCTGCAACGTTATCTCTACAAATCATATCAGTACATAAATTACATGCAACAATGCCGTAACTCAGATTCGTGCTACGAACCACTACGGCGTAGCATAGCTACGAAACGCTACGCGACCTGTGTCTGTGATTTTGTGAAAATGTTTTTGAGATGAGAAAACCATTTCATTTTTACCCTTTACTGTAAAACGTGAAATAAATAAATTGAGAAACACCGTAAGGTCAAGAGTACCATAAACCGACGAGCATGTATGAGGAATTTGAAGAGAGTGAATGAAGCAAAAGAGGTATGTCAGGATCGTAGCAAGTGGAAAACCGTGGTATCTGCCTACCCCTCTGGGAAATAGGCATGATTTTATGTATGTATGTATGAGACACTGTAAATCAAGTAAGGCCTTGGCTTATGTAATCTATATTACAGATGATTTATTCAGTTTATTACATCTGTTATAGATAATGTGTTGCTCTACCAAAAGCATCGACTGCCTAAAGCCTCTGGTAACCTTACTCACGCTTACCTTACTTTTGCTAATATCTAAACTAAAATAAGATTTATTTTTGTAATAGTTATCGATCGAGAACTTATCTGGAACTTATCTGTCTGGGTGTTAAATATATATCTATTATGTATATCAGTCTCTGGTACCCATAGTACAGGCTATGCCTAGTTTGGGATCAGTTGACCGTGTGAATATGTCCGGAATATTTATATATTTATTTATTTTATTTTATGATTAGCCAAACTTCTATCAATCAAAATCTAACACAATCTAAGTTTGAAAACGCTCTTAACCAAAAATATAGCTAAATACTTGTATTTTGTGTGAAATAAAATAACTTCCGGAACTAGTATAAAAACGAAAAAAAATCAACAGTGTTTTTTTTATTTACGTAGCTTTCAGCAGTAACCGTTACGGCAAATCCAGCACGAGCCATCAAGCAGAGAATCGGGGTCAAACAGTTTCTTCATGGGACGTTGGTCGATATGTCTGGCTGTCCGTCACTGTCCGCACTCAATCGTCCAGTGAGGTGGCACAGTGTCTTCGAAATTTATCGATAATTTTAGCATCATTCAAAAGTCAATCGTTTAGTGACACACGCAGCAGTTTAAAAAAAAAAAAAAAAAAAATATTCCGGACATATCACACACGGTCAGCTGGTCCTAAATTAGGCATAGCCTGTACTAAATGTGTACCAGAGTCTGATATATATAATAGATAAATATTTAATTAACACCCAGACACAGAACAAATATCTCTGTTAATCACAAAAATGTTTGTCCAGTGCGGGAATCGAACCCGCGACCACTAGCGCAGAAGGCAGAGTTACTACCAACTGAGCTATGAGGCCTGTCGGTTTGATGTTTTATAGATACATGTATCTATAAAACAAACATTTTGATCGAATCACGAGCTAAAAGTAGTAGCTGAAAGAAGGGGTCAGTAATTTTTTTTGTCGAATGTCTGGTTGATAGTCATAGTAAACAGTCAATAGTGGCAGATAGTCTTTAGAGTAGTATCTTTGTTCGGTACAAAACATATTCAAATCATGAATATCATGGGAACCGAGTCTGCAAACCTCTCAGGTGAGTATTTCACCGTGCCTAACGTTTGTCAATATAAAATCCATTCAATCGTAAAACTCATAACAATTTTATGAAGGAAGGATTCACCTATTTAAATGTTGACAAATTAATTCAACATTTTGAATAATCATGTTTTGAGGTTCCGATTTCGATAAACTTCATCGATATTCAAAAATATTCCCATCATTAATCAGCAGTTCAGCGGCTTGTCACCCTCTGAGAGACTCAAATCGTTACTATTACAATGATTTAACAACCTTGTAATCAAAAATCGACCATAAACTTATGACTTTAAGGTTTATTATTTAGTGTGTGATTAAACAATACAATACCATGTTGCTAACTTAATCGTATTGTCCTGATTAAATCAATTCAAAATAACAGTGAGGCGAATTTCTGTCTTGTAAGTTATGTTTGTGGCTTTTGTTCAAATAAACGACATCATTTATTTTAGGAAACGGGAATTAGCACGTAGTTTTTTTAACCGGTGTTAACCATTAAATGGATTTGAAACTTCGTATAATTCCGTGCCAAGATCTTGAACCTTAACCTTAGACGCCATAGATGTAAATTTCCAAAAATACTTAATTACTCGTAACTAGGATTTTTTGCTAATTAGAATTTCTTTACGCTCAAAAGTAACTTTATAAAGTGCTAGTACTGTATATAATATGACAGGTACCTCATTTAATTATGATAAAGTGATTGTCAGAAACCACCTACCATGTTTACTTAGCTAAATTATTACACACGTGTGTAAATGTGACGTGTAGGTAAGTACCATAATCAAATTAGTTTAGTACAATCATAGGGTCTACCTTGAGTTGTTCTTTGCTATTCGACCTCAGTGGCGCAGCGGGCAATTGCCCGTCTGAGATGCAAGGGTTCGATTCCCACGCGGGACAAATGTTTGCATGATCTGCAAATATTTGTTTCGGGTCTGGGTGTTATGCTACCATGGTAGTCGCAGTTTCTGATACCCACACGTCACAGGGAATCCTAGTGTGAGGTCAGGACTATGGACTATGTACGTGACTGTTGGGTGTTATTTTTTTAACAACTGCCTTTGTTTGTATTATTATTTTAATTGTAATAAAAATTCCGCGAACTATCGTATACCAATGAAAGTAAAAGGCTGACGACTATTCTCAATAATCAGTAGGTATTCATTTCATTTATTCATTGAGATCTTAATCATAGACAAATTCAAGGAACGAATACAACACATTTATGTATAGTTTTCTGTATGTTCCGGATCACCAGATTCATCCAGGTGATCTGATGCTTTAAAAAGATCAAAAATTTAATTTGATCTTTGATGTTTATTATAAAGGATAATAAACACCAAAGATCCAATTTATATCAAAGTGAACTCAAAATAACTTGGTTCAATTTACAAATGATTGCAGACGCCCCCTACATCCCATTAACAAAAGCACAACCTGATACCAATTTGTTTTAAATTTAGTAAGAAAACTCACGACTCTGATTCAATTAAGTTTTAATAAAAGCTCGGAACTCCTTACAGTATAAACTGAGCCTTTTGTTGTGTCGACAACCTCTGAGTTTCGTTAATTAACTTCCTCGGCTAGAACACTGTAAAAGTAAGGACTAGTAATCCTGGTATCTTAAGTTTTTTTTTAAACCCTTTGTCAAACTCAAGCTACTACTGCATACTGTGGGCATGTATTGTGCCAAATGTATGGACATGTCCCTGACTAATCTCCTTAGATATCTTGAAGGATCTGATCGGACAAGTTGTCTACCATGCTTGGGATAGAAATCATGAGCTTTTTTTTACCCGACTGACGAGAAGGAAGAAGGAAATGATTGTCGAGAGTTTGTATGTGTATGTGTATGCATATTCCTTTATGTGTTAGCGCAGCCGAAACGGCTTTCATGGATTTTGGCAAATAAGGTATCATTGGATTTGTCTATGTTCCGCTAATGTCACAGGATATTTAAAGTGTCAAAAAATGTATACAGGAAGAGTTCACTCTATTGACAATATACTCCTTAGATCAAATCTAGATGTTAGCATAGTCTGCGTGCGTAAGTTCAACCTATAAAGTTGAGAATCTGTTTTTTGGCCACGATGTGGCTCCAATCTTGACCTCGCAGCCTCTTCGGTGGAATTGCTTCGATATCGTAGGTTTTGTTGTTTTGCAACATCGATAAGTATACACTTTGTAGTGAATATTACGGCTCGTATTCTCATTCGCCGTGAGGGAAATTAAGTGGGAAATTTTAAAATAAAGACGGTCAAGTGGCCGTGCAGCCTGAGGCTTCCGTACTACAAGGGTTCAGAAAACCAGGTGTACGAAGTGACAAACTTATATTTTACAGTCGTTCACGCATTCACTGTATGAAATTAACCGCAATTATAAGTTTGTGACGCAATAACTGCACACGGGATTTAAAATTAATAGTTTTAGATTTTTCTCACCAGACCTCCTTATAAAACCTAACTAAAGATACTTGCTCAACATATAAGTTACATATTTTTCTTACAGTCATAGACCCTTTTGCAGGGCCACCATAGACCATTCCTCAACCTGGTCACAGACCCTACAAAGAATGACCAAGAAAGTTTATTTTATAAGTTTACCTAGCTTATTAAGCTTACCTTGCAAAACCTTTCTTAACAAATAAATACTTATTTCATTATTATTTTTTATTATTTTGTTAATGACAAAATTGGTGTTGTTACCAATTTTGTCATTAACAAAATAATAAAAAACCAAGCCACATAATCCATATTAAAAATAAAGTGCACACAGTTTATTATTACATAACAAAATGTTTGGCTAGAAGAGCGATATCTTCAAATTATATAAACGGCGATATCGGGTCCAAACTCTCGTCCAAACTACATCATTGGTGGAACTTTTCTAATTAAGTTTCTTTCCATCAGCTTTATAAACTCGGTGGACCGACGAAACACTAATTAGTAACACTGCAACTGTTTCAGAGTTGGGTTGCCGCTGGGTGTTTGTTTGCATGCCTTCACTTTTTCCTCGTTAGCCAAGCACACGTGCAGTGTAGATCTGGCCAGCAACCTGCTTGAAATGTCAATTTGTTCGTGAAAGACGTTGCCATATGGACTCATCCGACTCGTATGACACGGTGCAAATGAGATTATCTACGTCCAATACCAATGAAAGAAAGAAAGAACATTTATTTATTTGACCCATAACGCAGTAAGTAGGTAGGTAGGTACAAAGAAAAATACTTATACTTAAGTAATACAAAAACACATAGGAAAACAAAAACATGTAGTTAGGTGAGGCGGTAGGTAATGAGATTATCTACATCATTATCATCAGCCTGATGAAGTCCACTGCTGAACATAGACCTCCCCCAAACAGTCTTGAGCCTTCTCCATCCACCGACTTCCTGCAACTTTCATTACCTCCTCGGCCTGCCAGCACTGCATCATGCAGTTCGTGTTCATCATTCTACTTAATGTTATTTGACACAAACAATTAAAATAACTAAAACACAGTTCCTAACGACTTTAAATATGTAGCAGAGTGTAGGACACAGTAATAACATAGAAAAGTGTCAGCCGAAAGATGGCCCCAATTGCTCTCTAATGCGGTGCTCTCTCATGTCCTATGCTGTCCTCATCCAGTAGAAACAAAACAGAATATTTTGAAGAATAGAGCACTAAAGTTTCTACACCCCTTTTATATGAAAACAGTTATCCAACTATCTATTCAAAGTATTCTTGAACATTGAATTAGGGCCATACCTGAAAGCCCACGTCCCGGTTAGTGGCCGAATAACTTCTAATGGCCACATATGGCCCTATGGGAGGGATTTACATATTTTCCGAATATGTTTTATGCAATTCGTCCTTTGTATTCGTCCTTCGTATTCGAGGTCGGATTAGTGGATCCATGAATTTGTGTACGCGTGTTATTGTAAAACAAATATGTTTGAATTTTTTTTTATTTTTTTTGAGGACCTACTGTTATGTTTTGATCTATATTATCTTGATATTGAATTCGGTTTTACATCATTTTGAACTTTCAACTGTACCTACAAGATGAGAAGATGACAAAATGAATATACCTACCCACCACTGTAGCTATTGTTTTTTTTAAACAATAAATAATAATTTACAAACTACATTTTTATAGTAAACTTACCCAGAACTCCGAAAATATTTATTGTAACCACTGGCTTTCACTACTGGCATATCAGACTGATATAATGTTCATCGCAATTGCCATCTAAATTGATTATTTTTTATGTAATTTAGCTCAAAATTCATTTCATTACGTTTAAGAATATGAGCCCTTGAATAATGATATTCACTTCCTTGAAAGTTAGCTAGCTACTATAAATTAAGAACCCTTTCAAAATTAACAAACAATACATCCATAAAAAACTGGAACCGTAATATTATTTATATCAATACGAAATCTCAGGGGCTCAGCCCTTTAAAGGTTTAAATAAGAAATTTATTCTCAAAAAGATTACAATCACTTACATGAGAATAATTATTTAGCTTATAGTAATAAATGATAATAGTAGTATAAGTCGTTAGTCGTTCGCGTACGCAGATATTATTATAAATGTAGGGTAAAATAAAATAAGTAGGTAAACAGTAGGTAGGTAAAATGTTAAAATACCAGCTAAGCTGGGACGTTTCACAGATAGGTATGTACTCGTCTCTCTATATATTTGATTGTTGTGTTAAATTATATTGTAGTTTGTTTGAATGTGTATTTGTTTTTATTTTTAGTGGTAGCTTATATCGTTACTGTTGTTTTTTTATATTTTTCCGCTAATAGGTATACATGTCCGCAAATGAAAATTGGCCCTAACGGAAGACCAGCGCGGGTTTTATCAACCCTCATCATCATGCTGAGTAAGGGTCATTTTTGCAGCATCATGTAACGTATTAGTTGTTATTGTATTGTTAAGTTTTTTTTAAAGTGTTAAAGTTATGTGGTGTTGCAAATAAAATCCTATTCTATCTATTCTATTTTTTCCCCTTAGTCGCCTCTTACGACATCCACGGTTAGAAGCTAGTAAATACAAAAATATTTCATCTTCCACCTTTACGTCCGTATAAACGCGGCGGTCACAGTTCCTTAGAAAACCAAGGTTTTGGGTTAAAATGCTATCAATAAATTGCGATTTCGCCCAAATAGTTCCCTCCAAAACAGCGCTCTCCACTAAGCTAACTTCGGTGAATTTACAAGCTTTTAATATCTATCTAATATTGTTATATCACGCGATATTAAAACGGGAAGCCAAATTAGGTGGAACTTTGTGACATGGGTACTGTACTATGACGCAGCCCATGAACGGAAGGGCTGGTTCATATCATAGATTCTTCTTCTTTTCGTGTCGATTCGATACTTTATATTAATTAATAACACACATTTTATATTAATTTAGAGTAGTATATAGCCACCTCAATCACCCTATTCTGTGGCCGCGTTGAGGTCCTCTCTCGTGCAAGCATTCGGGCACGAGTGACACTCCAGCAAGTGTAGCACGGACTGAACTGGAGCACCACAATCACATTGGGTTAGGCTCTAGTCCCTTAACACCCATAGAAGAGATCATATCATAGATGATCCAAGAAATTGTATGAAATTAAACTTGCAAATGATAGCTTTTATCGAATAGATTATCGAATAAATTTTCCTTCTCTCAACTTGTCACTGACCTAACACAGGATGACCAAGAAGGAATCAGTGACACGACAACATGCTGAACTACAATGGCGATTGCGTGCAATATACAAGCTGTTTTCAAGCAGCTATCTTAAGGGTGAGTCCTGCTATTAATAATGAAAGCACCCGTTGAGATGTGATTTATTTGATCTGCTAATATTGAATTATTCTAAAAGCCCAATAATCAAAGAACGTCAAAAATAAGTAGATACAATTTGAATGCATTAGATGTGACGTTGCTATTACATTTCTGTAAGGTGAAAGCTTATGCTTGAACAGCCCCGATAAGAAAATCTCTATAGATTTGAATTAACATCTTAATTATTGATCCCAACCAAACCTGGTATTCTTAGTCTAAACTAATATTTTTCTCAAAATTCATACGAAGTTCGACCTGACGTTAATTTTTCCTTAATTGATCGGATTGTTATATCATCATATTATATCACCAACATTCTCTTACATAGTCCTGACTTCACACTAGGATTCTCTGCGTCGTCGGTACTAAGAACTTAATTTTGACATTTGAAGATTAGTTCAGGTCTGCCGCAATATTAAAATTCGCGGGGACAAATTACGAATAAATCACGATACTGTTACGCTTACGATAAGATAGTAATACAAATATGCCAATATGGCGATTCATGAAATCTTTTAAGTTTGATTGGCTAATATTTGACATAACCGTATTACCTATATAGTTTTACTATCGCATAGTAAGCTTTATTCGTGTTTGGGACACAGTTGAAACTCGAGACAAACCGTGGAAAAATTCCAAACGGTTAATCATATTAGTAAACACAGCGGAACTCAAATAGTTTAGGTTAAAATTATATTTTTTAATATTTGGTACGACAGTCAATATTGGCCACCGCTTTTAAGAAAACAGAAATTATCAGTATCAACTTTAAGCCCTATCCCCACTACAAATCCTCTCAAGTTATATAATCCCCGCAAGTAATGCAGATGAAAGCAGGATTAACAGCCAGATGTTTTATACAGTCAGCGAAAGTTATTCCAGACAATATCGAAATGCCAGGCCAATCTCAGGCTTAAAGCGTTAATATAAGGTGGAGAATAGTATGGCGGTTCTGGCCAATTAGTTAAAGTTTGTGTTGCTTAGTAAACTTGCGAGCTCATGTGCCGTATGGCTTACTTTATTCGAGTGATAGCTAATGGTTGTGTTAATTAATAAATTGCTGATGCTGATACCAACCCAACGGTGCTACAGCGAGGTCATTCGATGACGGTATATAGCATCCTTCTCCAAGGAAACTAAAGCATTTACCACGATGTTGTCACGTTCCTAGTGCGACGTTGCCTTATTTTTGTATTTTTAAAAAGATTTCCCGAACCAAGGCCGTGAAATTGCACCTAAGATGCACGTCACAAAACTTAAGTTCGCCCCAGTCCGCTCACGTTTCGCTACCATGAAAATTTCGCGCGGTTCATTCGGAAACAAAGAACAATCTACTTCGCACCAGTGAAGTTCTAAATAAAGACGGGCCCTTCAATTCTGTCCAAAACACAGTATTCAGGGCAAAGAACGGAAGCGAAAATTTGCCGCCTTGCTTTTGCCGTGCTATGCTAAAGCCGTGTTCAAACGGCATTCGATATGTCATTTAAAATATATTTGAAAATGATCCTTCCGTCTACAGAATAAAGTCAATTTTGGGTTTGACTTTTAGAAGTTTGCGATATCGTTAAGCTATATAGCATGGCCCCAAAAGTCCAACTCAAAATTTAATTTAAGCAGTAGCTAAGGATCACTTTGAAATATATTTTGAATTACATATCGAACGCTGTTTGTACATGGCTTGACGCTAACAAACAATGGAATCGTTTAAATACTTTTGTATGTATCGAAAAACTGGTATCTGTTATATTAATGCGATTGGAAATGATGGCAACATTTTAAAGATCTATTAACCTTCCGATTACCTAATTCGAGTAGGTACGAAGATGACAAATTCGGGAGCGCAAGTATTTCGGAAAAATATCAAAGAAAAGGGTTCTTCTTAAGAATATAACATCATTGGTCCACACAGTCACGTCTACCACTCCAGACAATCGGCAAGTTTGCCCGACATCGAGATTTTGAGAGGTTATCTAAAACTGTAAACTTGGTTCGTGATCGACCGTTCTCCAAAGAAAAGAAATTCCATACGCTAGTATGGACTAAGACTAAGACAAGTGGCCTCAGACTAACTTGCTTGTCATGTCACTGATTCTTTCTTAGTCATTCCGTATGACCTATGACCGTCAATGAAAAAAACAGTGAAGTGAAAGGATTAAAGTGTGCCTTTTAGAGGATCCTTTCGCGCACATGTCACAATGTCTTCGAATTTTTATAATAGGTTCTTGAAAAAGCCGGGTATCTCACGATGCTCAAGGAGCGCTTGTATAGTGCACATACATTTTTCGAATGGAATATCCATTGGTGCACGCGGGGCCATTACCAAGTGTTCATAGGCTACGGTAACTACGTAACAACAGGTGGGCCGTAAGATAGTTTGCCACCTTATTAGTATAAAAAAACTACCAATCTTTTTATACACCTCCATCTTGATTTGTTTATCCTATCCATCCCAAGGTTGTCTGGAAGTGATCGCTTTACCGATAAGGCCGCCTATTGTACGTAATATGTGTTTTTTCTCCCTATTGTTATTTTTCTTTGTATACAATTAAGAGTTCATCTATCTATCTATCTAATATCACTCCACCAATGCTCTCGGACTAAAGACAACTAGGCTCATAGATTAAGGCAGCTTATTACAAATGCTAGCTACCATTAAGCTTATCCAAGCCCCTCTAAATAAGAGGCAAATCCATTGAATAATTCCAGTTCAAATATCTAATCACCCGTTTAATGCATAGTCTATTCCATAATACCTGAAACTACGCAAAGCTCCAGTTGTTTCAAAAGCTAATTTGGGTTTAAACAGAGCACATACAGAAGTTCAAATATACGTTATAGCACATAAACCTATTCAGCGAAACTTGAGAGCAAATCATGAATTGAAAGGAAATAACTTCTGATTTATGGGAAGTTTTCAAGCGATTTTCGGCACATAAAGTTGGGTCTTGAAAAAGTTGGCATATTTTGTAGCTTCGTTCATGTATTTGAGTACTTTTAGACAGCGTAATTTTTTTACAAGCTACTTTTTAAGTTCTTTCGATTAGTGAGTTACAAAGATTGCGTAAGGAATTTTGTTTTTAACAGCTATTTCAGGATTTATGATAGTAAAATGTTAGGCCTTTTTTCCACTTGTAATGTCTGGGACATGTTTGGATGAATTAGGCTTGCGCATTAGGTACTAATATCATTCTCTCAGAGTAGTCAGCCTTATCCACAGGAAAGACATGGTCAATACGTCTAGAGCAAGTTTCCTCAATTATTATTTACTTTATGTGGCTATGATATCACTGCGGCCACAACTGGCCTATTGTGATCGGACCTCAAGATATGACCTTCACCATTTTGAGCGCGTGTCAATGCCCACATTTGTCAATTAGAAAAATTCGTCAGTGGATGAAATTGGAACTCACGACCTTCAGATAAAAAGTCGAGATTCCCACTTAGCCAACACGGCTATTGATGTAGACAATAACATGGTATGTATTGTACATAATATTTGTACCAAAATTTAAGAAAGCTACATCCATAGAGCACATTTTCATATAAAAAAAAAATACATATCTTCTCGTCACATACGCAGAGTCATACAACGGGCTATGGAGCGAGCTATGCTCGAAGATTAGCCACGTAATACAATATGAAACGACACAAAACCCGTAGAAGCAAGGCCACCGATTCATAACAGCTCTCAGAATCAACAAGTTGTAGTGGCAACGGGCAGGCCATATAGCTCGCAGAACCGACTACCATGGGGAATAAACGTTCTCGATAAGCAACCGCAAGCTGGATGACGCAGTGTTGGATTGACAACAATGCGAAAGTTGCGAGAAGTAAGTGAATGGAGAAAGCTCAGACCGTTCGACTTGGCACTCTTTTGTGGTCTATTGGGATTCCTCGGGCTGATGATGATGAAGACATGAAGCAAGATTGGAAACAAAAACAAACCAAGCAATTACTTATTCAGCCGTTTTAAGATTCACACAGTGTAAGCAAAGCTGATTAAAATGGATGCCCGGAAAGGTTTACCGATAAAAAACAAATGGCGCCGGCGTTGAAACACTGATTTAAGGATTTCATTTGCAAAAACGTAGGTACGACAAGGTTAGTTTACTGTAATCCGTATTTTATTACTCATCATATTTGTTTGCGTGATACACAATCGAAATGACCAAGCCGTACTATTTACTAGCTAACCTCCGCCCGCGGCTTCGCTTGCGTGGTTCTTTTGAGGAGTTCTTGCCTATGTGCTATGTCAAACTATAATCTATAATCTATAATATATCGCTGTAACATATTTCATCCAGATCCATTCAGCCGTTCTAGCGTGATTGATTAGGAAACATCCAAAATTAGCTGGTAAAAATATGACTGAAATCCATAACCAAACCCACATTCTGTTCCAAACACTCCGTCAATATTGGATGAGATACGCTTGGTTTTTCCCGAAACGTTGAAGCGAAATTACCTTTATTTTTGTCCCCGTATTGATGATCCCTTTGAACTTCAATGACTATTTATTACACACACAGCAAATGAACAACCACTGATTGATCCTGGTATTACGTACGGGATATAAAAACACCTCTGTCAAATATTGCCAAATATTGACAACATTTTTTTCTAAACTGTGCCTCAAGCACGAATAATCCTTGAAATCGTTTAATTTTGATTGGATAATATATAAAATTTGCTATCGTATCGTATTTGCAACGCTATCGTGAAATATACGTGCTAGTTGCGCTGTTTTCAAGGTCATTAAACCTTCATAATATTAAATAATGGGCGACGTAGTCTTTCACTCTCTCTCGGTCTCATAAGAAAGCTTAAAGTCGCTCAGCGAGCTATGGAGAGGGCTATGCTTGATAATTATCTACGAGATCGAATTATAAATGAGGAGCTCCCTATGAGAGATACACTAGTCATCGATACCGAAAGGATTAGTAAGTTGAAGTGGCAGTGGGCGGACACATAGAACCAACGGCCGCTGGTGCAGAAAGGTTCTAGAATGGATTCCATTGACGGGGGGCGCCGCGTTATGGCTAGGCTCACTTTATAGAAAATGACCTAAGTTGTTGGGAGCCGTTGAGCACAAGATCAGTCGCTTTAGAAATCTATAGAGGAAGCCTATGTTCAGCAGTGGATACCCTTGCTAAAATGATGATGATGATGCATTAAATCGTAATTTAGTCATTTTAATTTTAGTAAAAAATACTTTTTTTCAACATTTTTGCAAAATCATTCCAAAAGGGGGCAAAGGGTATGGTTAAAATTATGAGCTTTCATATAAATGCGGAGGAAGTCATGGGTAACAGCTCGTGTTCTATATACTGAATAGTGCCGGATTTGAGAGACCTGTAGTGTAATGTTCAGCTCAACAATGTTCTTGGAATTAAACCCAGTGCCATCGCGTAGAGATTAAAGCTACCTACTCTTCCATCTGCAAAAACCCGGTATCTTTAGTGGAGTGTATTTTTACTCCCCTCACTCTGACATCGGACTGACGTTTTTTTCTTTAAAGTTAATGGTGCTATCACTCACTTTTTTTAAATTTCCACTCAAATTTCGCTTACAACGATAATAATACGAATCTTGATTGTCACTTGTTTGTTTTTTGAATGAAAAATGCTGAATTTCGAAAAGCCGTAGAATAAACCTTATTAATTGTTGGCCCTAAAATAAACCCCTTTCAGAATACCATACATATTATGATTCACTTTGTACTGTTGTATCGTGTCAGTATTTTGTCTGTGAAATTATTATTTCAACAGATACACGTGATGTTAATGCATTTCCTGTGTTCCTGACTCATCGGTCAGTCTACGTCAATAACTGATCAATAATCAGAAAGTAGAAATATGGCGTGCGAATCGGGCTGCCATTTTTTTGGAAGGCGTTTTGTTCTATAAAAACTTCTTCCTCTATTTCAATTCAAGAATTTTATTAAATTATACAAGAATTTAGTAATTAGGTACATGTACATAAAAGATACGGATTATAAAATGAAAAACATAATAAATCTTCATTTTCATTTTATTTACAAAGAAAAGATAAGTTATGCTAACAATATAAATGGGTTCCAAATATAAAACTACATGAACATGAGGTACAGCATGTACCTCATGTTCATGTAGGTACATGCCAAAGTTAGTGTTCAATGTAATTATATAAAACAAAGACGGTCATTATGTGAGCAGGATTCACGCTGACCGTGAGGCTTCCGTACACGGGATCGGAAAAGGATATCTCAACTGTTTAATAATATAGTACCCAACAGTCACATACATAGTCCTGAGAGATACATAGATCCCACACTAGAATTCCCTGTGTCTCGGTTATCAGAAACGTATACTCCATGGTACCACAATACCCAGATCCGGAACAAATAACTGCAGATCATGCAAAAATTTGTCCCGCAGCGGGAATAATGTATCACCTAAACACAGGCGTAACTTATATTTTTACGCAGTAGCATAAACAATATGAAACTAATCTTAGCTAGATTTATTTCTCGACCGCAAAAACCTCAAATTCCAAATCATTAGAGCTCTTTGCAAATATCACCTACTTTTTCCTACAAATTTCACCATTCCATTAGAATGTTGCCCCCTGTTTTTGACGCATTATAATGATATTTTCAAATATGAGCTAGTACTATGTAATTCACGGACACAGCGAACGGTACCACCGGTGCGTCAGTCGTCAGCAATTGTTGATTGCGATGCTGATTGCGGCTCGGTCATATTATAGCCTGAGGTAAGAAGGCTTTTCTTACGTCAGGCGTGGACGATAAGTTTTAATAGAATCCAAAGGGAATCTGAAGGGTTCTGTTACTTGTGCTTGGAACCATAACAAAGAAAATAATGTATTATATTGCGAGTCTCGTTCCAGATGAAATAACTTCATGAAATCACGTCCGTTTTTAATTACATCTCTCTTTTCCTGTCCGGAGTTGTGATTATTTTACTAAATTGATTAAAGCCTGGAGCAAGCTGGATGAGTGCACGTGACGTGAGCGTGTTTTTTTTTATACAACTTAGTTGGTAAACAAGCTTACGGCCCATCACGAATTGCAACCACGAACTGAATAAGGTAGTATATATACAATGTATAATGGGGCACTACATGCCTTTATGAGCAGCCGGAAAGTGTCCAAAAAGGCACGACTGGCTGTGCATGGAGGAGTGTTAGTGCCGACACTAATGGTTGGCAGTGAAAGTTAGAGATAAATGCAGTAGAAAAGAGAGCTTTGCGAAGTATGTGTGGAGTAACTTTGAAAGATAGAGTGAGGACCAGTGTGATACTAGAACGTTGTGGAGTGAAAGAAGATTTAGTGATGAGGATTGAGAAAGGTATGCTGAGATGGTTTGGTCATGTAAAGAGGATTGACGAAAGAAGATTGACGAAACAGGTGTATAAGGCGAGTGTGAATGGAACCGTTGGAAGGGGAAGACCTAGGCGTACGTTTAGCGACCAACTCGGTGACGTTTTGGACAAAGGCAAGGTCAAGAGTACCCTAAACCGACGAGCATGTATGAGGAATGTGATGAGAGTGAATGAAGCAAAAGAGGTATGTCAAGATCGTAGCAAGTGGAAAGCCGTGGTCTCTGCCTACCCCTCTGGTAAATAGGCCTGATTTTATGTATGTATATACAATGTGGAGTTTGAACTGATTTGACCCACAACTACAGACTTTGCATTGTGTGTTTTCAATTAAAATGTTGAATCTCGAAAATTCGTAGAGCACACTTTATCGCAATATTTTTTGACCCGCGTTCTTTGGATAGTAAGGTGAGATCACTACCACTACGCCACCAGTGCTCTCATTCGACCACATTCCGCACTGAAAACGTTTAACTACTGTCATGGTATAACAAGTACCTACTAGTAGTACTAATAGTTGACTGGCCTCATAGCGCAGTTAGTAGTAACTCTGCCTTCTGCGCTAGAGGTCGCGGGTTCGATCCCCGCACTGGACAAGCATTTGCGTGATAAACACAGATGTTTGTTTGTGTCTGGGTGATAAATATTTATCTATTATATATATATATATCAGTCTCTGGTACCCATAGTCCAGGCTATGCCTAGTTTGGGATCAGTTGACCGTGTGAAAATGTCCGGTTAAAAAAAAGTAGTTTATGAGGAGTACTTTAACTCCTCGTACACGAGTTGTTGAATCGTTTTTGCTGCAATATGTCGCCGCATCTCATGCAGATGCAATGCAAGCAAACAATAAAATCCCTATCGGATTTCGCTTCACAGGATTTATCGCTGTTCGTACATCCTTATAACACACGGCTTTGTTTAGCTATGAACATAGGTTTATACATTCAGGCTTATGTAACTCGTTATATTACCTTCTTAGACTCTTAAGTACTATGTACCAAAACTATATACTAACTAAAGCCTAAACAGAAACAGAAATAGAGGTTATTTTTTTCTTTCTTTTTCATTCACTCCAACTAGTTGTGAAACTTTGTTGTGTACGTGAAATAAAGCAAAAATGTATATAAATATGTTGTTGTTGACACTGGTTTTAAAATGGATCTACAAA
This sequence comes from Anticlea derivata, assembly GCA_947579855.1. Classification (NCBI taxonomy): domain Eukaryota; kingdom Metazoa; phylum Arthropoda; class Insecta; order Lepidoptera; family Geometridae; genus Anticlea; species Anticlea derivata. The sequence continues at coordinate 3,111,926 of OX388264.1, forward strand.
GGATCTGCTTGTCTGACGGTGATGCATTATTTATTAGGTTTGCTTTTATCTATGAGGAGCCAAGAAATACTTTTCTCTATCAGAAACAACCAGGAAATAGTGATTTTATCACGTATTTTATGTTCGTATATACTCTACTATATTATACAGGTACCATACTCACCCTGTATACTAGGTACTATTCGTTGTATGAACTTGAAACTTGAGTGGATTCTTTACATTTTGTTTTGAGTTTGAGTTTAATTTATCCAGATTAATAATCATAGTCTTGACATTTTAATTTTATTTCCCCACGTTAATTTTTCAGAAAGAGTAAGATTTTAGTGGCCAAGATCTGAAATCTGAAATCAACAAAGACTGACCAGATTTTTTTGACTTAAGTACCAATGATGTTCACCACTCATCCTATCCTACAAATAATTAAATGAGAAAGTTTGTGAAGATTTTTGGATGTTTGTGGTTCATAATAATAGTCATTTATAATATTGATAATGTACATTATAGGTCAATAAAAATACGTATTTACTACCTTAAAGTCAATGACGCCGTAACGGCTCAACCTGTTCCGATAACACTTGGAACAGATAGAGTTCTATAACTAGAATAACATATAGGCTATCTTTTCTAGAACCACTACAACATATTGTATGAATCCACCAAGTTACTAAAACCGTTTCTGGCTGCATCAATTTTCCACATAATCGCATAGTCCAGACTAAAAGTAAATGGATGTTGCAAGTAACCATCCGAAGTGTTAAATTGAATTTACGATATGATGCGGCCGGGGAGCCGCGCTCGATTCCACTGTGTTGTCTGAGACGATGGGTTATGCAGTGAAATGTTGACTGGCAACTGGTTGCTTAGTGATCTCAATAACTGTTATAATGATAACTGATAACCGTTCCGCTAATTACCGCGGGACACTTTTTATTACTCTCTAACAAACTTTTTCAAAACTGAAGTACGAAGAAACTTTCACAAGATAATTAACGAGGGTATACTGCAATCAAACCGAGATGTTGGTCTCAGGTTTTTAAAAATTTCAGGGTTTAAATTAATTCAAAGCCATCGCATTTTACAGCTCGGCCAACAAGTATTCGTTCCGTTTTTTGGAAGCAGTCAAACAAATAACAATTGACCCTCTACCTTATGTACCTTTCGTAAATTATCAGGATAGAGTATCTTTACCAAATTTTTCTGAGCATTGGTCGATAGTACTCACTTTAATTTCATTCAGCTTTAACTGAAACGCTGCCTATTCGCTTAGCAAAAAATAACGGTTTTTATTACGATAGAGTAACCGTTTCGCAAGGGTTATAACTGTTGCAGTTACATCATCCCCTCACTACTCTCAATGGGAATACACCAAAGTGCTAACGGTCCCCGTTCCATATGACATAACATTGGCATAACGTCTTGCGAGCTAGTTTTATGGAGATGGGAGTTCAGACACCCCTTTAGAGCTTGTCCAGATGAGGCGTTTTACGCGCGAGACGAACCGCGCGAATTGAATCGCGTGATTGTGTGATACTAGTTAGGGGTTATATATGACGTCTATATGCACTTATGCAGTCGCGCGACTGATCCATTCGCGTGAAATTCGAGATCCTAGAGTGGCTATTTTGCATCTAGTGCACACGCGACAGTAGCGTATGTGGGTTCGCGCGACAAACGCCTCATCTGGACAAAGTCTTATATTTGCAGAACGCCGGTGGAATAGATGATGGAATTGGAATACGACTGTTATAAAAGGGTACTTAAGTATGAAGCCTACTTACGTACGTACACCTACATGTTTGACGTGAATACGATCATGGTCATATTCAAAACGGATGAACGATAAATCATAGGTTCGAGCTAAATGGGATCAAAAGATAAATCGCAATTCTTTAGACGATAAGTTTGACAAAAATAATTACTAAAATTGGTTCAATTATTTTTATTATTCGGTAATCCTACTAATATTATAAATTCGAAAGTTTGTGAGGATGTTTAGATGTTTGTTGTTCAATCACACCCAAACGGCCGAACGGATTTGGATGAAATTTGGTACAGAGATAGATTATAGTCTGCAATAGCATATAGGCTATTTTTAACTAGCTTCCGCCCGCGGCTTCGCTCGCGTGGTACCTACGCGAGCGAAGCCGCGGGCGGAAGCTAGTTTACTATATTTTTACAGTAAGTAAACGTATTTATGAAAATTATATCTAATCTTACTCCCATAATCATAATCTAGCCGTGGCGACCCCGGCTGAAGAATAGGCCCCCCATTTCTACTATGGAAACTATGGAAAATAATAGACATAATGTATTTGCAACAAAAACGTGGGACGCATTCACTCAATTTAGAAACCAGTGCGGTACATTTATTGTACCAAGTCTCGACGAAATTTCTCTAGCTCTGTACTTAGGAAGCGTCTTCAGTGCAAAAGCGTTTAGTTCAAGCAAATTTTGGGAGCTTTAGGTTCATTCATCGAGACCGCGTTTAGTTTCAGCAAATGATGAGAACCTGGCTGCAGGCTCTCGACATCAACTTGCACGAGCTGTGCGCACTTCACATTTATTTAATTATGTACATATGCCATATTCAGCTTTTATGTACCTATTGTTTGTTACCCATTTGATTTTTGTTGACAAGTGATAATACCTAAAAATTCTCATTGCAGTTTCGAACAGATTTTCGCTCGAAACGTAGGCAACAAAACAACCAATGTGAGCGTGAGTGCCATGTAGATAAATTATATTCAAAGCTAACACGGCTTATAAATCGAGTAAATCTTTTCTATTTATATTTAATAATAGCTTAGCTTCCGCGGCTTCACCGCGCACTTCGCTTGGTACAAAGTGTGTACTAGCTCTAAATTTTACTACTCTGTTCATAACATAACGAGCCTTCGTAAAGCCTTCATTTACTTTAGACAATAATAATTATAAAGTTAGTTTATAAGCATACGCGTATCAGAGGCCATAACTTGTGCTGTGTTTTATCGTCTTTTGGATAAACTCCTTTTATGGGAGCGAGATAATGTAAAATATGTTTTTTTTAATCGAATAGAAAAAAACGGTCGTATTAAGGACATGACGTCGTCCGTCATTCCCAGTGATTATACAAGTTGACTTATAAATCCGAAACTTTCAGGATAGCAAAGATATTAGTTTTATTATTCTATACCCAATCAATAAAATTTGTTTATCATTTATGAGTCGCCTGTATTTTGGAGTTAATTTACGTATTCATTTTTAGCTTATTTCATTATTAGAAAAAAAAATATGGAATCATTATTAACATGACAGGCCTCTTAGCTCAGTTGGTAGTAAGTCTGCCTTCTGCGCTAGAGGTAGCGGGTTCGATTCCTGCACTGAACAAACATTTGTGTGATGAATACAGATGTTTGTTCTTTGTCTGGGTGTTTAATATATATCTATTATGTATATCAGTCTCTGGTACCTCTAGTACAGGCTATGCCTAGTTTGGGATCAGTTGACCGTGTGTGATATGTCCGGAACATTTATTTATTTAATGAAAATAATTCGCTTGTATTTATTCTAGAACATTTTCACCATTTTAAAACCACTGTAATTATACATTGTAATAAAATACTTCTCATGTTGGCTGTACCAAAATCTTTAATAACATTTTCCTCTGTAAAGAAAATCAGTCCTAACTTAAGCCAACAAAGATTTAAACCAATCTCCGTTAATTCAAAGGAAACAGAACGAATGAAAATAGAAAAGTGTATTGAACATTTCTCAATTCCAATTTTCATTCCATGACACAATAATAGGGAAGTTTTGGCAACGGAAGCTAATTGTTCTTTGCACAGCGCGATATCTGCCAAGAGCTTATTAAGTCCCGGATGTTCTAAAACATAGACACAGTGATTTTTAAAATATCCCTAATATTTCCGTCTCACGCGGGATTCGAACCCGCGACCCTCCACTAGATCTGCGCTTTGAGCAGGAGAACATCTCCAAGATTTTATGTTGAGGTGTCGAATCTGTAGCTCAGTTGGTTAGATCATGCTATATAGGTATCTAAATTTTAATAAAGTGTGTGTGGAAGAACTGTAATTCAAAGTATTACGTTAATAAACAAGATTTCAAGACTTTCTCTAGTGGTATGTACGGTTATTTTTTCCTATATATCAACGTTCCATCAATGTCTTACAGCAGAAAGGTAAGCCTGAAACCATTCTTTACAATTCTCTTACTCTATGTTCATCGCATTAAATACACGCTCACTCTTGGCTTAACTCCAATAGCAGTCTGACGCACGTGCACACGTTATTCGATAATAATTGTTCCAGGGCTCACTATAATTATTTACAGGATTTTGTAACCAAATAATACACTATCGAAGGAGTTATGCCAATCCAGACCCAAGCTTTTGTCTCACGATATCTTTAAAAGTACTCGTTCATTGCTGTGTATGAACGCAGTGTACCTACAAACGCAGAAGTCAAAAGTAAATTGAACAGATATATCTGTATTCAGCAGTGGTCTTAGTCAGGTTGATGATGATTATGATCTGTAGCATGGATGCAAGGAATCTTGAACCTGAAATTCAGTGGATGACAGCTCAAGTCTCTTTAGAAAACTAGAAGTATTCAAAAACTCCTATACGTTCTGTTCATGGACCTAGTCCATGGTCTGTTTTATAACGTCGCGTTATAATTTACACGAGCTATTTTAATCATAAATTCAGTGAGCTAGAGCTCAGTTTACAATAAAGGGTGATTCGGAGAGATGCAAGAATGTTGAAAGTAAGGGGGTTGGAAGTATTCCAAAGGAAACATACGTTCTACTTTCAATGCTCGTTGAAATTGCTTTTCTGAACAGCAATTACTGATGATATTGTTGATAAAAAGGTTGGTGAAATATGGATTTCATCTGAGGAGCACAGCAACAAAAAAGGTTAAATCTTATTTCTCAATTGTTTGTCCTATTTACTTCAAACTAGCTACTCTCAAATCCGACGATGAGAGTTTCCCTACTTTTTGATGATTTTGAGGTGCAGATACAACATAATCCAGCATATTAAAGTACTCTATGAAAAAATAAAGACGGTCATGTGCGAGAACTGGCGCCCTAAACTTACCCCTAAAAGAATTATTACGAGACAAAGTTATATTTGCAGCCAATATCATATAATGAACTACGTGAGCGATCGCAAAATATAAGTTTGTCAATTCCTACACTTGGCTTAGTATACATATTATGAAACACCATGTATGGTTATACCACGAGATCTTTCGCACCCTGTATGCATCTCAACGTGAACGTGTTTAATATTTGCTTAGAATGCAAACACTGGTACCAATCTCTAAATTTGAACACCACAAGCGCATCACTCACCTTCGATTCGCCGATGATAAAGTCATAATGGCAGAATCGCTGGAGGACCTTGGCGCTATGCTCAGAGACCTCAGTACCGTCTCCCAACAGGTAGGTCTTAAAATGAACATGAGCAAGACAAATATCATGTCCAATGCTCATGTCGCACCTATGCCGGTAAATGTTGGGATCGATACCATTCAAGTTGTAGACCACTATGTCTATTTGGGTCAGACGATTCAACTAGGTAGGTCCAATTTCGACAAAGAGGTCAACCGACGAATCCAACTCGGATGGGCAGCGTTTGGGAAACTTCGTCATATCTTCTCGTCGCAGATACCGCAGAGCCTCAAGACGAAAGTCTACAATCAGTGCGTGTTGCCAGTGATGACATATGGCACTGAGACTTGGTCGCTAACTATTGGCCTTATACACAAGCTCAAAGTCGCCCAACGGGCTATGGAGAGAGCTATGCTCGGCGTTTCACTGCGTGATAAAATCCGAAATTTGGAAATCCGTAGAAGAACCAAGGTTACCGACATAGCTTTCAGAATTAGCAGGTTGAAGTGGCAGTGGGCCGGCCATATAGCTCGCAGAACCGACAACCGTTGGGGAACAAAGGTTCTCGAGTGGCGACCACAAACCGGACGACGCAGTGTTGGAAGGCCCCCCACCCGATGGACCGACGACATTGTTAAGGTTGCGGGAAGTCGGTGGATGGAAAAGGCTCAAGACCGTTCGTCATGGAACTCTTTGGGGGAGGCCTATGTTCAGCAGTGGACTTCATCAGGCTGATGATGATGATGATGATGATGCATCTCAACGTGAACGTGTTTAATATTTGCTTAGAATGCAAACACTGGCACCAATCTCTAAATCTGAACACCACAAGCGCGTTAACCGTAGTGCACCGCGCACACTGCGCGGCGTTTTGTGGCTTGACAACCTATTTAGTGTGTAAATTATGAATACAAAGTTACTAAGAAAATAAGGAGGACTTTACATTCATGTGGTTGAACAAGTGCATAGAATTGCAATACTGGAAGAATTTTAGGTCATATCTTATCACGTAGTGAAACTCCGAGCACTGCTCTCCATTGTCCGTTGCGCGACATTGAGTTTGTGTATGAAATACTTACTACTGTAATAATTGGGCATGTGCAAAATTTTTGGACGTGCCTCTGACTACCCCCTTAGATATCTTCAAGGATCTGATGCCCTGGAAATCTTGACATTGTCAGTGTGTCCTGCGTAAGTAATTTCTAAATTGGACTACAAATGTTAAGTCCAATAGGTAGCCAAAATGACCCAAGCTTTTCCTTCAAATTAAACACGCACGAATAACCTATTAAATAAAACTTTTACACTCCACAATAAAGAGAGAATAAAAACGCCGTTTCAGATTAGAGCCCTAAACCCACAACTATAAAGTCGGACGCGTGGAGGAAAAATAAATAGAATAGGGTGAGACAGGCTGGACTGGGCAGAAGAAAAGAATAATTAACTAGAAAAAACAAATATCTACTATGTATCGGGCGTCGTAGCTGTGTCTACGAATCGTAGCAGTCTCTACGAGTCGTAGTAGTGTACGAGTATATGAGTTGTAGCTGTCAATCTCAACTGTGTAGTAAAACTGGTGGTGTGGGTGTAACCCACCTTCTTATATTAAAGTGATAGTTTTCCCAAACGTACACCAATGGATTTTCCATTCGGAAAAATGTTCCCTATAGGGAGTTCTCTCAAACATTGAAGAAAATTCTCGCGAAGAAGCCTGAAAATGCTAGATTTTTTTTAAATTTATACCTTAAATAATCAAGCCAACTGGATTCGAACCCCATCTTTGCCTTAAATCGGCAATGCAATAACAGCTACGCCATAGTTAGAATTACTCTGGCTCTTAAATCTTATCAACAAGTAAGACCTATTTTATAAATTACATGACTCAAACTTTAATCTTTTGCTAAATAAATAAATATTCCGGACATATTACATTATCAACTGATCCCAAACATTATCATTTAAATGTTTTTCTAAGATATTTACATAATACGTTCTGTTTGTTTCTAAATCTGTAGTTTCCTAAATCTAGTTCATTATCTTTTTTCTTCATATTATAATGTTCAATTACATCATGTTTAAAATATCTCCTCTTGGTTTCGTGTACCAGTTTGACTACGCCTTACGCTGAATTGTATTTAACTAATGCGCGGAAATTATACAGTGGACCTGCACAAACATCGGTAGATACCTTATATATAGAGTAGAATACATTATGATGTAGTAGGATGAATTATTTGAAATTTTGGGTCAAGATAAATATAAATGCGATAGTTTGTGAGTGTATTTGTTACTCAATCACGCCGTGATGGGTGATTTGAAAGAAACTTATAAAAGATATAGGTATATCGTGACTAAAAGAGGTCCTGTTTTTCCGGGTACCCACTCAATACGTACAGTATGCCCACTCAAAACGTACAGTATGCCCATCAATACGTACAGTATGCCCAGTCAATTCGTATAGGTACGACAAGAATCGTACGTTTACATACGACACAGATTCGTGTCCAAATTGCGGTAGGACCTAAGTAGAGACGGAAATCGATTAATGTGATTGACATCATGATAACAATATCTCACAAACATGGACACAAAGACACACTATGCTTTGAGATAGTGACGTAGTCACTATCTCAAAGCATAGAGCTAATCTAGTACAATGTAAGTAGGTACTGGATCTGATAATTAGCTACGCATAGGTGATTGGCTTTCAATACAGTACGACTTGACCATTGAAACATGATGGCTATGTCAATGTACAATGTGTACAATGTCGATTGATAGCTGTGTAACTAATGGGTCTTTTTTATTTACCCGAGTCGAGTAAAAAAGTTTTTCAGCAGTATAATTGTATGTATGTTTGTATTTACATAATTATGTTCCACCCGTAGAGCCTGAACGACTCATCCAGTTTTGATGAATGAGATATCAATCGATTTGTTATTATTGTCCGAGTGACTTATGCTACTTTTTTACTCGACTACGGAGGTTTATGTGTCTAACAGTCAAAGTATATATATTTATGTATGTAGGTATGTTCATTATTTGCCCTCGTACCTCTAAGCTAGTGGTCATACTTAGAAGTTAGGTGAAGCGTCTTCACCTATATAGTTTCAATATTTACTATGATTTATTGACCAATAGACGCGAATATCTGACCTCAAAATAAATAAAAATTATATATATATAGATGTTAGGAAGGTACATTCAATAAAAATTCGTTTAAAAACCATTCATTTATTTACGACTCAGCTATAAATAATAATAGTTAAAAAAACAGAATCTGGTTTTAGTTTTCAAACTTTTTATCTTGTTTAGTAAGTAACCGACGGTTTCTTAAAAAAAATCCTTCTTCTTCAAAAACATGCCAGGTTATCCAGCCAGATTATCTCAAACTTTTAACCCAGACAGATTACTTACTTTATCAAAACTTTCATAAAGTACGGTCAGCCTTTATGCGGGATAAAGCATTTTACTTTAAACTTTGTTGCATGATAAATAAGAGCATAAATACCTAGATTTTTTTTCTTGTTTCCTCCTACAGTTTTGATGTCGCTATTCTTAAATATAGGTACAAATAAACTGTTATAACACTGAGTTCCGATTTTGAAATATCGAAAAGATTCCGATCGGAAACATCAGCCTTCCGCAAACCAGCTCTAAAACAAAAGATCAAATCATTGATATTCATTCCGAAATAATGTTAGAGCTTGTTTGAGAAAAGCTGAAGATTCCGATCGGAAATTTCTCCGATGTTTGAAAATAGCCCTGCCTATAATACAATTATGCTCAAGAATGATTGCTCTTTATTGATCGTCAAATGTCTAATACTGGGATCTTCATCAATAGTGGACTAATCCACAACATTCATTTATTTTTGTCGGTAAGCGTACCTTTCTTGTCTAATCCGTTCAAGCAGCTGTACGGTGTACTGTTCTGCACAGAACACATTAATCAAACAGATTACTCGCAATAATATTCCAAGCTCGCAGTGTTTGCTAATGAAACTGGCGGTGCAAGCAGTGTCTTGGTAAATACCGTGCATTTTGGCACTAAATGTAATAGAAGTTTGATGTTGGAAACTACATCAGGTTGTATTCATAACGCCTGAAATGGAGAATGAAATGCTAACAAACTTCTCTCACACGTGAAACATTTTATTTATTTTATTTTATTTTATTTCAGTTCAATTGCTTGCTGCACTTACAGTTTACACCAACGCGTCCAGCAAGCCATTCACAATGCACTTAAAAAAGGGCACTTATAATAATAATGATGACATATACTTATATTATACTATTTAAAGTAGCTTAAGAAGCTAATGCATGCGTTAAGCATATCATTAACTTTAGTGTAGAAGATATAAATTTCTGGTTTCTGAGCAATCAGGTCGTTAAGCATATTTAGGGCCTGAGCTGTAGAAGCATACTGAGCGGTCTGCGTCCGCGCCGGCGGGGCCGCGAACAGGCGCGCCGCGCGCAGCCGTCGCAGCTGGTCTGGCGTATACAGTCGACAGCGGGCCAGCGCACTCGGGTTATCAATCCTGTTGTTAAGCAACAAGTAGTAGTGCATCATCAATGCACATTTGCGCCTCAACTCCAGAGTGTTGATGCCGACCATTCCGGCGACGAACAGAGACGGATATAAATAAGGGTAATACCCATACATTTTCTTAAACAGGTACCGGGCAAATTTTCTTTGGACTCGTTCTAACATTATGTTATATTTTTGTTCATGAGGGTCCCACACAAGAGAGCTGTACTCTAATTTGCTCCTCACGAATGCATAGTAGAGAATAGTGATAGCATTCCTATCATTAAATCTAAATGTTTGCCTAGTAACAAAGCCCAGGGATTTGAAAGCTCTGTTACACACATCTAAAATATGCGGATTAAGCGTAAGTTGAACATCTAATGTCAGTCCCAAGTCTCGAATTTCTGTGACGCGCTCAAGAGGGACACCTGACATGTGGTAGTTGTACAGTAGGGGCGTGTGTTGCCGAGTGAATGAGATAGTTTTGCACTTCGAGCAGTTAAATTCTAGGTGATTGCGTTCTCCCCACTGTAGCACATTATCGATGTCCCTCTGTAGCGCCTCACAGTCAGTCATGTCACCTATACCGAGAAATAGCTTAAGATCATCGGCAAACATGAGGCATTCAGCTGTTCTGACTACTTTCGGCAGATCATTTATCATGATGAGAAACTGAGTAGGCCCCAGTGTGCTACCTTGGCTAACACCAGAACAAGTCGCATAGGGATTAGAACATGAAACGTTGGTTACATTAAATTATAATTGAAAATGTCCTTTGAGGATTAAGAAATGTAATAAGATACCAGAAGAGTATTTTATAAAATAGCTGTGCTAACTGGATCAATTGAGCTATCTATTAATCGATTGAAACGGTTTTTTGGCAATCGATTTATAGATAGCTCAATTGATCCAGATTACTATCAGTCGAAAGCGTCCCCAAGTCGTTTAGTTTGAACGGATTTTGACCTTCAAGCAGCTACATTTTTCATAGAGATTATTCAATGAAAAATGGCGAATTTCCGAAAGAAGTAGAATACATTTTATTGACAATCGAGTTTAGAATAAGCCCCTTTCGCAAGAATTGTATTCACAGATCGGTGGCGTTTTGTAGAGTCAATTATTTATTTCCCAAACTTCCTTTTTTCTACCAACAGAAGATTTATCAAAGAAACCAAGCAGAAGCTTACAATTTATAGGTATTGCACTTTCATTCAACTGAACAAGGTCCAGTAGACGTCAAGTCACAAATTTGCATTCCAAATTCAGCAATTGACGGAATACGACCGTCGAAATAGCTCCAGTCACACTTTATTGTAACGGCGAGTTGGTTTAAATAAAATTCCATGACACTGATGTGATGTGGCCGTGATGGCCCTGGCTGAAGAATAGGCCCCTCCATATCTACCTATCCGCGGATGTCGTAAGAGGCGACTAAGGGAAAAAGCTAGGGGATGGGCAGCAGCGTCCTTCATTTTAACAACGATAGCTCTTACTGCGCTTGCCAACCCGCATGCCCAGCGTGGTGAGTATGGGCAAATCCCCCCACATGATAAGGAATTTGCTCTGTCTGTGGGGGAGGCCATGTTCAGCAGTGGACGTCTTACGGCTGAAATGATGATGATGATGATGTGATGTAAACATTGTAAAGGAATTCTATGTTTGAGTTGACATATTATGCGTACTCGTAAACTGAAAGCAAATCATACCTATAACATTAAATTGCTGCCAAAAAGGCTCTTTAGGCAAAATTTTGATCTCAAAACATGTGGTACCGTTTTATTAATAAATAAATAAATAAAATAAATATTCCGGACAAATCACACACGGTCAACTAAACCCAAACAATACAAATAAATATCCGTATAATAGAATTCGATGACTTTTAAGCAGAAACCTCGTAAGTTTCTGAAGACTCTAGGTTCCAGCTTTATAGTGATCGATGACGGCACGGTGTGACACGCGCCCTCACTTACAAACGTCGGTCTATAAATTTCTATTCCTTACAATAGTTAGAGAATTGCACCTGGGAGCTGTCTTAGTCCAACTTGGACGTTGTATAAATCCCCCAGAGTTGCACCCACGGGCGGACAAATTGAGTTATCAACTCGCGGGTACCCCTGCATCATTTCTCATCTGTTGTCTGCGACGTTGGATGATCATAAATTAATATGATATACATACTTAGCTTTGGTTTATTATTAATCCTACTATCTTGCTATAATATTAGAAATGCGAAAGTTTGTGAGGATGTTTGGATGTTTGTTGTTCAATCACGCCGTAACAGTTCAACCGATTTCGTTGAAACTTGCAATAGATAAAGTTCTTTACCTAGAAGAGCATATAGGATTTTTATTTAGGTAACACGCGAGCGAAGCCGCGGGTGGTAGCTAGTTATATTATAAAAAAAGGAGTTTAAGTTTAGTTGTAGCTGAATGAAATGTCTAATTAATTTAGGTAGATATTTATTTCAGTCTATTTGAGAGCAGTTTATTCAGATTTTTATTAAGACATGGCGTGCGGTAAGTCGATTTAAATTTATTTCTCAATGATCGTTACGTCTATTGAATGAAGTCATGGTCGTAGACTCTCAAATGTCAAACTCAAAATTGTCTTTAATGAGTAGTAATGATCGTTTTGAAACTTATTTCAGTTTACATATTTAATGCCGCTTGAACACGGCTTCAGATTAAAGCAACTTCACATGAGAGATTGCTGTTAGCGAACCAAATAAATAATTGATGACCATCATGGATCCCATGGTGGCCATCAATAATTCATTTGGCTTGAAGTTGAATACTTCTTTTTTTGTCATTCCAGCCGTACGACCTCCGTTGTTTCGTTTCATGGTATCCTAAGTCAAGAGTATTTTTACCGATTATGATGAAGCAATAAATAATTAGAATTTGCTTGGAAAAGGCACGCAAATCCTCACTATTAAGACTAAAAGTAATTTGATAAAAGAACTACGTACACAAAGGTGATCATGATAAACATAATTTGTTAAAAGCGAAAACGTGTATCGTTACACGTACTTATCTATATAAATAGAAATTACAGATTGATACGCGAAAATTTTAGCACATTCAAAATTAACCCATATTTCTTGAATTTACTCATTTGAGTCCTTCTTTATGTTCTATTTAAAGCAATACTTATGTTGTTGTACATTAAAACATATTTAAAAAGTTTTAGGCACAGTGTCCACTGCATCGCAAATAATAGTTTTAGTACCTTCGGTTATAAACTTATTATAATAGTACCATGATCATGTGTAAGTAGGACGCACGCCCTGAGGCTTCCGTACTATTCCGTACCATCTGATACAAAAATTGGGAACCCAAGTGTACGAAGTCCAATCAATAATTATTTGACGGTTTTGCATGTTTACTTTCGGATTTTTCCCTTAATAAGTATCATAAGACTAAATTTCAAGATTTTTAGTCATCGGCAAGTACCATAAAGATATGATGAACACAAGTTCGATGGTAATTAAAACATGATATCTTGAACCATCTTGACACATGGACAGACAGGCTGCCAAACGGACAACAAAATTATCCTATTTTTAAATAGTTTTAAAACCTATTTTCGATGACAAATAGTACGCCGTTTGAACCCGGGTTTAGTAGATGGTGGACTTAGATTTAACAAAACAAATAATTACATAACTGTATACTTTCCGAACGCAGGTTACTTTCCCTGTATTGTAATTAATATTTCTGCTAAACTAACCCAAAATTTGGAATCCTTTTATGTAATTTCAACGAGAAACCCAAAAGTTTGGAGGCCGCAGAAACATAATAAAGTTAACGTAACGCTTTCTGATAGAACGCTTTGAAATACCTACTTCACGGAATTGGCCTAATTTATTTCAATTTTCTCCTTTCATGTCGTATTATCGTTCTCAATTATCTACAAAACAAAAGGGTACTTTAATTATAAGCGTTATTTACCGACTTCATCCTTTGTCATAATTCACCAAGTTTGGAATTAAAATAGGGATTGTTTTGAAAAGATTAGTTTGGAGAACTTGTAAACAAGATATTCCTCTTGTTTGTTTTGTTTTCATACATTGTAATACTCTACGTTAAACTTCTAAGCCCATTTTCGACTAAGTAGACTATGGTGGTAAGCAATTTACCTCGAATTAGGTTTGCAATGACTAACACTTACAAAAATGGCTTACAAAGTTTGTGTTTGAGTGCAGCAAGCATGATGTTTTTTTAACCGACTACTGCGAAGCAAAAAGAATAGCCACAACTATCCTGTGAAAATCACTATGAATATGTAATATACAGGATAAATTTCAACTTTTTTTAATGCTAATCTTATTTTTTTCAAAATCGAGCCCGTAACTTCTAACATCACTTTTCGATTACTCTCGCGGTTTCCGATTTTGCCTAAGTGGCCCTGAAAAAAAACTCACCTGTATACATAAAAATATATAACGTGTAAATGTTTATTTAATAGACGAGAAATATTTAATAAACAGCACACAGCATTCAAATAGTACTGACCCCACACTAGGATTCCCTGTGTCGTGTTCCTTTTGAGTCGCGCCGTGGACGAAGGGGCTAAAAGTGTATGAAACTACACTCAACCTATGCGCATAGTTGCTCTTTTTGTACTCTTTTTACTATACGCGTCTGAATCATGAAGTCCTGACGGGATTCAAATCACGATTTTATTTCGTAACCGTAAGGCGTCAGACCACGTAAATAAAGGGTCATAAATAAGTACCTTCCCTTGAGGAAGCATCACAAAAAAACACGGCCAGAGTTCCATGTAATTCAATAATAAAAGGCTAGCCACAACCCAGGGCTGTAGAGTAGGAATACAGCGTGAATGAATGAAGTAATGATTCGTATCTTTTTGGGTTTGGTTCTCTCACTAGAACAAACATAGCTTGCGTGTGATTACTTTGCTGAGGACTTTTAATGCATACAAATCATCCAATCAATTACTTACAATTAACCATTGCCATACAATGTGGCAATGCCGCCAGTATTTTGGGTACGTTAGGTACCTTCTGATGGTGATAGGATTCTTTATGAACAAGTTACTCATAAATAATTCAGTATTTTCCTTTTTGTTTTATGTAAAGTGAATAGTACTAATGGATTAAGTTTTGTATTCATTATTATTTTTGTGCTAGTTAAACAAAGTTCCACTTCTGACGTCGATGTTCAAAAATGATCTGAATGATTGAACCACAGAGCAAATGAACCAATCACTCGTATACTATACATTTGTACAACCCGAGTAAAGGGACCAATCGCCCGCGAGTCATACCCAACAAATTGATGAGATTTCAGTAGAGATTCCCAGAAGTTAGCTGAAGGGAAATTAAGTTGGCAAACTTTTGACTTGTTCAGACCGAGCCCTTATCGTTTGGCAGTTAGCGAAAGGCCGCGTTTATTTTTTTTAGAATGTTTGATTTAGCTGCTTCGAAACCCATTAAAGATGAGCGCAGAGATAAATGTGTTAAGTCATCAAAGGGAATTGCACCTACAAGATTATTGTTTGTTTTCGTTGGTTTCATGTAAGATAAAAATATTTTATTTTTCATTGTACTAGAGCACTGGTGGAGTAAAAGACAACATGTGTACGAAGGGAGCCTCTCACAGGCTCTTTTCAGGGCTACCATACCTCAACCTAGTCACTGACCTAATACAGGATAACCAAGAAAGAATCAGTGACACGACAAGCAAGCAAGCATTGTAGAGAAAATCTTATTTTATCCGATGGCTATGGTCACTTTGCTTGTTTAATATTGGTGAACATTTTGTATTGAAATTCACCTTTCACAAACATACCCCAACGTGACACAAACTATGCAGCTGACAGCCTGACAGCGTACTGCTGTCAAGCTCAGACGTCTGTTCTCTTGAGAGATTCACTAAATCTATTTAAAACAGACTACACAATAACTCGCAGGAATTCATAGCGGTAGATATCGACGCTGTCTCTACGCGGAAATATCTCATTTATTTCGCTTATCATTGCCTCGGAAACTGGTATCGTCAACACGACAGCCATTTCTTTCAGCGGGGCTACAAGATGGGCGATAAACGGATGACCGACCAAATTGCAAAGATAAAGATAAAGCTCATTTATTTGCTTAAACATGTGAACAGTGGATGACAAGACTTGTAGGTGGTACAACATGCTTGACCGGCGACGATATGCAGAAGAGAGATGGCATGCAAAAAATTATAATAGTAATAACTTAAATTGACTAAGTGAACAGTCAATTAAAAAAAACAAGAAAATATATTAATCATTAGCAAAAAGTCAACACAACTATAAAATTCAAATATAAATAAAAATAAAATCTCAACAAAATTTAAAACAATGTCCAAATAGTTTAAAATAGTATCGTAATAATAAAAGTAATGATAGAAAATCAAGTAAAATTAAAATTTGTCATTTAAAAATTCGTCGATGTTATAATAGCATTTATCACATAATATTTTTTTAAATTTTTGTCTTAAACAGAATTTCATTTAGTTCTTTAAAGACCTTCGGTATTTTATTATAAATAATAGGTGCCATACAAATAGAAGGAGCTCCTTTTTTTGACATTGTTGGATTGCAGGCGAGTCTATTGCAAAATGTAACATTATACCTACATCACCGGTGTCACAAAAAAAGTGTATTTATCATTTATTTACTTATATAGTATGCACCAAACATTTTTTTTATTAAAATCTATAAATATGAAAACTATTAACACAAAAAAAAACCAAACAAAATATTGGATCACATGACACATTCTATTGCACACCAAAATCACTTTAATTTTATGACTCATTGCACGTAGTCCGGTTTATACTATTCATTATTACAAGAACCGTTTTATTCGGTACCGATTCAAACCGTGAAAACAGCACGACTATGTGAAGGTCATAGGTTCAAATCCCAGTCGTGTACTAATAGATATGATAAAAGCAAAAAAAAATATAGCGCACGCCTTCTGGTAGTCGGAACTACAGACTACGTTCAGCCTATAAGATCCAACTATCGTATGGAAGAATCGGACGTGTATCGGTCTTATTTAGCTCCAAATGTATTGACCATGTCTTTCCCGTGGATATGGCTAACTTAACTTATCTAAGTATTAAATTTATTGCAGCACCTACGAAACCTTCCATCTGGAAGGTTTCGTAGGTGCTGCAATAAATTTCAGATGACATATCGCACGATGTTTGAACACGGCTTTACTATTACCGGGTAATAAATCGCAGGTTCCATAGCCCAACAGCTTGCTACCCGCTTCCCGTCGCTCTGGCAATGGCGAGATGCAATGAAAAATAAAAGGTGCAAAACAAAATGAACAGGACTCGCTGTTGACATTGTCATTTGTATCGTAACTCAACTCTGGAACAGTTTTATCTGAAAGTCCCCAGCTTTTTTGGTTTGGCCGACAAGAGACCAAAAATACGATGCGGGACCGTCAATAATATAGTCAACAATACCACCTATACAAGGAAGTTCATAGTATGTTTAGTATACCGAAATAGACATATTCTACACCTATAATAATTTTGTGTTGTAACCTATGACTTCTGAAAATTCAACATTTTTCATAGAAAAAACCCTATGCCAGTTCATGACAATTCATGTCATCATATTTACTGGTTTCCTCACAATGTTTAATTGTAACAAGAAAAAAAGATTTTCTTTACCATTCTGAGATCAAATCCCTGAAGAAAATCTAATGAAATTACTTCTTCGTTTATTCCTCGTGTCACTGGTTCTCATAATATCTTATTATTTATTTGAAAGCACTTAGCTTATAAGACGGAACTCGAATTTTGTATTCTTTCGGAAGATAATAACATTACATAACATTATTATAGCGAAGAATCTTTATAGTCAAATCTGTGCCAGAATCTGCAGATCTTGATATAATATGTGTTTCAACTCACATAATTTTAACCCGACCTTGGTCGAAATTGGTGGTTGGTGTTGTTTTATCTTCTTAATTTTATGGCTATTGCAGTCAATATTGCCAACTATAAATGTATGCTATCCCTTATTTATTATAATAACTGCGCGCTAATTAAGTGCGTAGATTTACCACAGAATAATTCATAGTATTTACCGAGGTTTTTTAGTTTATTTTAGTAGAAATCCATTTTTAATTAAAGACGGTCAGTCCTAAGGAACTTTTCGTATTCACGTAACACGGGGTCGGAAACTCAAGACACATAGTAAAAGTTGCGGGCGGATCAGCTATTGAATAATAGAAATTGGTACTTGGTTATATTTTTTATATTTGGATGTAGAGTAGAGTAGAGTAGACGTAGGCCAAAGAAAAGATAGATGGACTGTGTGAAATTGGATATGGTTAAAAAAGGAGTGAATGCTGAGATGACGACTGATAGAGGAAAATGGAAGAAGAATACATGTTGTGCCGACCCCACATGATGTGGGATAAGGGCAGGAAGATGATGATGATGATGATTTGGCACATTTTCACGTTCGGCATAGTAGTAGGTAAGCATTCCATACTTTAAAAGTTTGAAACCCATCACTGCTGTAGCGGATACTTTGTGGTAACATTTCGTATTTTCCAACTGCACTCGCACAATTCTTTAACTTTTCCCGTTAACAGAATCAACAATACCTGTTCTCGCGGGCGTGAATTTGAAATGTGTAATATTCGAGTATTCAGAAGTTCCCGTTGGACGATACCTTGGAAACACGAGTTACGATAATACTTTCAAACATGTTTGCTTCAACCGTGACCAAATCGGTGACGTTATGGAAAAAGGCTAGCCAGGCTATTGGGGTTCGGTTCGTTGTCCCGTACTCACCCGGTCCGTTCTCCCCCGATTTGGTTTAGGTGCGCTAAATTTTATCCGAAGCAATTTTTTGTGAAAAGTACTGGCAGGCATAAATTTGTTCGGCTTTAGTAATGTAAATAGCAAAATATTGGATGTTTTTTTAATATGAATATGTAAAAGTATGTACAATATTTTTTTCAAATTGAGGACTTCTTGAAATAGTTAACTAAATAATATTTAAATGGATATATGTATATAATTAATAATAAGGATTGGTAGGTACATTGCTACAGTGTAAATAAGTACTGATTGTAAAATGTAAATACACGCAAAATTACAAAGTCCTTACTGCTAAATAAAACTCAGTTTTGGGTTTAAAATCAAAAACATAATTAGACCCTAGGTACTTATTTTAAATAATCACCGTTCTTGTATAACTGTACAATTAAATTGTAAAATACTTAATTGAAAAATAAATTAACAAAAACGAAAACTAAATAATTTACATTAGAATAAAATTCTGAAGTACTTTAGTTTACGCCATTACTTGATGTAAATTAACGCAAAAGCGACAAAAACTATTGATATTAACTTTATTTGAATCGGGGGAGAACGGATCGGGTGAGTACGGGACTGGGGGGCAACGGACCGAACCCGGCTATTGCTTAGGCAAAATAGTAATGAAGATCGCAGTTATAAGAATGGTTTTATCAATTTTAGCTACATCTGAAGTTTTTCAAACATAAAAAGGAATAAACTAAGGTCTTGAAGTTTTCCCTTCTTGGAGGTCAAGTTTGGAATGTTTCGAAAGTTGCTAATATTGTTAAATTACCCTCAAAGTTAAGATCTTCATTGCCATTACGCTTACACAATTGCACCAAAGGTCAAGAGTATCCTAAACCGACGAGCATGTATGAGGAATGTGATGAAAGTGAATGAAGCAAAAGTGGTATGTTAGGATCGCAGCAAGTAGAAACCAGTGGTATCTGCCTAACACTCTGGGAAACAGGCGTGATTTTATGCACTTATGTTTGTTTGCTTCACCAGTTACAACTTACAAGCAATAAATTTGAATCGATTGGCTAAGATATATTTTCTTGATAGAATTGCTCCGTTAAGCGCTTAATACCATTGCTACATTACAAGTTTGTAACGGTCCTCCTAAGTTTCTCCAACCATGTAACATCAGGCAGTAGATGTAATAGTTATCTGCCTTCAACAAAGGTAATCCGATCCAAACAATACGCTCAGTCGTTCGTGAACTAATGTTTCCAAGCCAACTACTAAGCGTGGCATAGTTTTATAGAAAAGAGCTAGGTTACACACAACACAATATGGTAGTTTGTAATGAAAAAGAAACCGGCTCACGATCTTTTTCCCAAAAATGGTAGACATTCTCATAGATCTCTAGGCGTTCAGAACCTTGAATATATCTAAGGGAGTTAGTCAGAGGCACGTCAAACATTTGGTGCATGCCTAAATTTTGCAATAGTGAGTATTCCATACGTGAGAGGTTGCAAGCCCTTCGCCTTTTTTAAGTATACGTACCGGTACTTTCCATCGTCGTTTTAAAAATTTGTTGATGCGACATACATTTTTCGAACAGAATAACTCATTGGTGCACGATCGGATTCAAACCCACAACCCTTAGATCGAAGGGATAACTGGGAGTGATACAAACCAACTTATTTAACTTCCGAGAACATGTGACGTGCAACCCCCTTTCGGGATGGAATACATGTTATGAATCACCTTGTAGAGTGACCTGGCTATCTAAACTACCCTGTGGTCAGGTTTGTATACATGTCAGTGCTTTCTTTAAAGCTCACTGAGAACTGTTTTAGAATTCTATCAAGTGCTATCTGAGTGTAAATGTTGGTGCGGTGCATTGATGGCTATGATTATCCGATGTGATCTCTTTTTAAACTTTAAATACTTCTTGCTCGAGTTCAAGTCTTTCTCGCTCTCAGGTATCTATGAATTTAGATTAAATAAATATTCCGGACATATCACACATTGTCAACTGATCCCAAACCAGGCATAGCCTGTACTATGGGTACCAGAGACTGATATACATAATAGATAAATATTTAACACCCAGACACAGAACAAACATCTGTGTTAGTCACAAATGTTTGCCCAGTGCGGGAATCGAACCCGCGACCTCTAGCGCAGAAGGCAGAGTTACTACCAACTGAGCTATGAGGTCAGTCAGATTGTCTTGTCTAAGAAATACTTATATTCATACTGATTCATACATACTCAGATTCATACTGTACGAATTAAAATGCGTGGGAAATTGATTTTAAATTTTTATTTTATAATTTACAGTCCGAGACACAACCGCTAGATTTGAGATGTTCAGATAGAAAGAACGGAAAATTGTTGCCACAACACAAAAATATGAGGCATTATAAATTGTTGCTAGAATATAACTAATATTTTACCACAGTAAAATCCACACAACATCAAGACATGCTGTATGTTTCATCATCAACAACCTGTAGAAGTCCACTGCTGGACATAGGCCTCCCCCAAAGAGTTCCACGACGAATGGTCTTGAGCCCTTTCCATCCACCGAGTTAGGTTTAAAGAAATTTATTCTCAAAAAGATTACAATCACTTACATGAGAATAATTATTTAGCTTATAGTGATAAATGATAATAGTAGTATAAGTAGTTAGTCGTTCGCGTACTCAGATATTATTATAAATGTAGGGTAAAATAAAATAAGTATGTAAACAGTAGGTAGGTAAAATGTTAAAATACCAGCTAAGCTGGGACGTTACACAGATAGGTATGTACTCGTCTCAAGCATTCACCAATCTCACTATGTTTGCCAGTTACTGTCAATAATAAATTTGGCGAGTTTGGTTTTGAATACGTGAAACGAGCTAACATTTTTCAAGATTCATCATTCATCATCATCATTTCAGCCGTACGACGTCCACTGCTGAACATGGCCTCCCCCACAGACAGAGCGAATTTCTATCATATGGGGGGGATTTGCCCATACTCACCACGCTGGGCATGCGGGTTGGGGAGCGCAGTTAGAGCTATCGTTGTTAAAATGAGGGACGCTGCTGCCCATCCCCTAGCTTTTTTCCCTTAGTCGCCTCTTACGACATCCGTGGATAAGTAGATATGGAGGGGCCTATTCTTTTGCCGGGGCCACCACGGCCAAGACTTTTCAAGATTGCGGGTAGTTTATTATAAAGTTGTGCGCCTTCAAATGTAAACATCTTTTTTCTGTAATTGGTTCGAACCTTGGGCAAAACAAGAAAGCTTGCTCGTCGGGTATTGCGCTTTGTCACCTGTTTCGATTTTATGAAGTTCGAGTTCCCGCAACCTTTACAATGTCATCGGTCCATCGGGTGGGCTGTATGTTGAGATTGGTTTAAACACATATACTCAATACGAAATCAAAGGAACCACTGGCCTAGAAGTTCGAATTACGTAAGTATATATGCTCGCCAAGAATAAATAAAGATGGTCAAGTGCGAGAGCTCGCGCCCTGAGGCTTCCGTACCATTGGTCGTGGGTTCGAAACCCGGTCATGCACTAATTGATTTATTTAAAAATAAAAAAAAAACAAAGTTTAGGAATTGACAAACTTGTACTTGCGGTCGCTCACGTAGTAAAGACCTGTGTGGCAAAAGCTCCTATTTCAGCTCCTCATTCCAAATTTCAGAATTGTGAGGTAACTGGAAGTACCCTAGAGGTTTTTGATTTTTGCCATTTCCATACAAAAATTATACATTCATTGCCATATCTTTTTAATGCATTAAGCTAGAGCTTTGATTTTTATACGGCACCATAAATCCACAGACCTTAATAGATGGTATAAATTTCAAGTTGATACCTTTAGCCGTTTCTGAGAAAAAGGGTCTTGACAGACGGACAGACAGAGACAGACAACAAAGTGAACCTATAAGGGTTCCGTTTTTCCAAATGAGGTACGCACCCTAAAAAACATAACTATAATATAGGTAGCATAGGTATAATATTTAGTTTAAAAAAGCTTTATCTATAAAATGATTGCGCAGCATTCCTAACAATATCCACAACAGTGACAGCCAGTATTAAATCGAGTTAGCTCGGAAAACTCACTGTATTTCCGGCCAAAAAATACCCACATAGTTTTCAAAGTGCGAAAAAAGACTACAATACCTACAGCCACGCGTACAATAAATCGACAAACTATTCTCTAACAAAACGGATAAATATTTAACTGTATTAACCGCATTTGCATTTCCCCGGGGCACCGACTGTGGATTGGCCAAAGCCTTGGAGCGCGGAGTGAGTGTGGTGAGAAGTATCTGACATTTTCACACTGTGAACGTCAAACACAGTTGGTTAACCAAGGGTTAGGCCAGATCCAAAATCATAGTTGTTGGTTTGAGCTAATTGGTGGCGCAGCGGTCGAGTGCCCCTCACAAACGCGAGGGGTACTGGATGCTGGAGGGGGGCTCGATTATCGACTGCGGGGCAAATGTTTGCATGTTCTTCAAAAATTTGCTCTGGGTCTGGGTGTTGCGGTGCCTATGTATTCTGTTAGTAGTTAGTAGTTTCTGATACCCGCGACACAGGGAATCCTAGTGTGTGTTCAGTACTATGTATGTGACTGTGGAGTGTTATTTATTTATTACTAATACATGTACAATACCCATTTTATTTATTTATTTTTATACTACTGAGGTGGCAAACACGCGTTGCCGACCCCGAACCCCCTCCCCCCTGAAGAGCTCTGGCAACCTTATTCACCGCAGAAACACAACACTATTTGAAACAAATAATGTTATTTGGCTGCGATTTTCTGTAAGGCGGAGGTACCTCCCCAAACGGGCCGCTCCAATTTAGGACGAGAAAATCTCGCTGTGCCCTACCTCCTCCTAAACTCCCTCCAACCCTCCCTCAACCTCCTTTCTGTTTGGCATTACACAATGGCGTTTTTTCGACGCCTATGTGCTTCTTTTGAACGATGCGATAACTGCCAGTATGACTATACAAAGTCTAGACGTCTCGCATGGAGAAATAACGCCCAATCTGTACCTACCTAATGGTAGGTAGGTACTGCAGCTTGAAAAAAAGCCTTATGGACCAGTTGCTTAATAGAAAAAACTTTTCCGAGAGAAGTGGGCTCCAAACTAAAGTCACAATGTTATTTTCTAAGTCATTAGTCACACAAGAAAGTTGGGACACACGGTCTTCTGCGGCCAAACTTTAATTTGATTACGATGATAAACTGAGTTGAGAAGATCACTCGACTTGGAATTTTATTATGGGCCCGAATATAAAAAACACCATTGGGGAATAAAGGTTCTCTAATGGGGACCCTCAGAAATGTTCGAATGTTCTCTGATGGACGACGACATTGTCAAAATTGCGGAAAGTATGTGCATGGGGAAGGCTCAAGACTGTTCATCATGGAACTCTTTGGGAGAGGCCTATGTAAGAATAAGAATAAGATTTTATTTATTTGACACACACATACAGTACAAAAATATTAAAAACATAACAATAATCACATACATAACAAAAATGATCACATACATAACAAATAAGTAGGCAGGTTAACAAAGCTAAATATTATGTTTCTTTATGCCACTCCCGAACATAATAGGGAAGCAGCGCTGGTTTTCAGACTGGACCAAACAGGATAACATCTCTCGGGCGAGACAACGTGGTACGTCAATATAATATCAAAATAAATATAAATGAATGGGTGGTTCAAGGAAATATAAAAATAAAAAGAAGTAAATTACCGAAAAAATATACTTAACATAAAACATAACTTAACTATGTCTTCTACAGGCTAATATTGAAGTTGATGAATGGCGACCACGGCGTAATCTCCTGTCGCAACTGAACTGTCGTTCCGGGAAGTCGGTGGTTGGTAAAGGCTCAATACCATTCTGTGGGGGAAGCCAATGTCTAGTAGTGGACTTCTACAGGCTGATGATTATGATATTAACCACCAAAAGCATTCCCATACATACATTTCCAATTTTTTCCTCTATTAGCCATATGTACTTACATTAAAATAACTGATTATTCCCACATATAAAAGAACATGTTTGAACATTTGCTTTTTATCTTTTGGTTGCGTTTGTAAATAAACGCAACAAAAGATAAAAAGCAAATGTAAATAAAAAATAACATGTAAATACCTAAAACTAATTACAAAGATAATTTGTAATTAGTTTTAGGTATTTACATGATCTCAAAGCATTTGTTAGAAGATTCATTTTGTTTTTTATCATATACCTAAGCAAGCATGTTCCTATGATAAGTCCCTTATATGGGTGGTGAATACCCAATTCACAATTTTCTGTTATTGTTGTTCATATTAAGAAAATATTTTTTGGTAATATTAGTTAAAACCTCCAAAGGCATGTAACAGCCTGTAATTATAAAATCATCTCTTCATCGTCGTGCTAGACAAACGCGTTGGATTGACGAAAAATACTATAGGAATTAATCAATGGCAGATTTTTTGCATTTGTTGATCATAGTTTGGACGACTACAAACGGTTTCAATTAATAAATTGAATACATTATTATTAAAGTTTGAAGACGCTGGCCTAAAAAAAAAACGATTTATAAAGAAGAATCTTATACATTTTTGAACGGTTGAAGACTATAATGTATCGTAGATTTCAAATTCAATAGCCCATTTATAAAAAAATTTGGTTCAGTATTCAGTTTAAACTAGAAAACCATTATTTTTATTTTGACCGTGTGTCTCACAAATGCCGACACCTCTTGACGGAAGAGGGGACGAATTCTTGCAGAACTCGAGTCACACTCATTTGTAAGATAGAGTTTCCTAAGATAACGGCGATTATCGCTATCTAGCTTTTTTCCCTTAGTCGCCTTTTACGACATCCACGGGTCGCTATGGAGGGGTCTATTCTTCACCCGCCGCGACCGACGTAATATGTATAAAATTATCAGAGACTCCGCTATTTCAGGAAACCCCAACTCTACTCAGAGCACTCGACACCTTCACATTATTAACGGCAACATTCACTTACTGATGTACCGTTGTATTTTCATAAAACTTGCCCGCTCACATATGCATGAAGATATTTTGAAGAGAGCTTGGGTGGAAATGCGACGAGGAAAAATTTCGTGCCTTTTGTTTGCCCGTATTTCTATTATGAGTTCGTTCAGTTACCCGTGTAATGTTGTCACAATATACCTACTATTTCTTTACTTCCTATATTTTATGAAATGGAAAAAATCTGGATTTCTCAGGCATTATCATCATAAGCCTTGTAAAGTACACTACTTAATGTGTTCAGTATGACCTTCCCCAAAGAGTGACACGACGAACGGACTTAGCCTTAGGTAGGGTACAGCGAGATAGTCTCGCTCTAGATTGGAACAGCCAGGGAGAACCTCCCTGGCTGCTTCGCCTTACAGTAGACCGCAGCCAAATAACATTATTTGTTTCAAATAGTGTTGTGTTCTTACGCTGAGTAAGGTTGCCAGACCTCTTTAAGGGGGCACTGCGGGGTCGGCTACGCGTGCGGGATGCCTCTGGAATTGCAAGCGTTCATAGGCTGCGGTAACCACTTTCCAACAGTTGGGTCGTATGTTTGTTTGCCGCCGATTTATAAAAAGCCACCGACTTCCTGCAAGATTTACAATGTTATCGGTCCATCGGGTGGGGCGCCTTCACATACTGCGTCGTCCGGTTCGTGGTCACCATACAAGAACCTTTATTCCCTAACGGTTGCCGGTTCTGCGAGTTAGGTATATGGCCGGCCCACTGCCACTTCAACTTGTTAATTCTGAAAGCTGTGTCGGTAACCTTAGTTCTTCTAGGGATTTCCTCATTTCGGATTTCTCAGGTAAGAGCTCTTATGTAGTGTCGGTGTGTTATTAGTGTGACAAGTTCGCGGTATATATAGAAGTACCTAAACAATACACATAACAGATGTTACTTCTCGTAACTTAGCCAGTGATATTTTGAATCGATCAAGTCTACAGGCTCAGGATTGTGGAATAGGCTTTAGAATGTAAGACAATACAGCTATAAAAACGTTTACAACGTACGAATGACATCGGTAACGGCCACCAAACGATTCGTTTCAGCTTTGTTTTCCGAAAAAGCGGTGATTGTCATATTACAAAGTGATTCATAATATGTATTTTACCCCAAAAGGGGCTTCTAATTCTAAATTCTAATTCTAAATGGGGGAATAAGATCTGCACTGACGTCCCGCGTTGGGGTGTATTGTGCATTGTCCCCCTGCTGACCTCACCCCAGCCAGCCCAACTCCTTAAAGTAACGGAGAAGGACCCTGGGTTGGTGGCAACATTGTTCGAGAATCCCCGTTGATGCTGTGGATGAAGAGGAGCAGGATCCGATCACCTCCTGCATTCCTGTTTTGAGCCTAGCTTCATTTGTGGCAGTGCAGTGTAGAACGACGTGCTCCACTGTTTCTTCGTGCTTATTCTACACCCAATAAAATTTGTTAATACGGCTTTTGAAAACTCTAAATTTTTCATAGAAAAAACTCTATGAAAAAATATATATTTTGGGGTTCAGTTCAAAATTAATTATTCAGCTATATGTATTTATTACCCTGTGAACAAAACTGACCCAATACATAATTCCTATTTTTTAAAAGTGTTTGACTGATCCAAATTACTTTCTCAGACTGGTATAAGTCGGTACTAGTTTTATAGGAAATCAGCTTTACATCCAAGTTAACGATCGAGCACGTGGCATGTACGTCGTAAAACGTGCGATACCTTGTGGTCCTGTAATTCGTCGATGCTTGTAGTCGAGTTAAGAAACAAGATGTCATACCGAAGCTTTGAATTTAGAACAGTTTGATCATAATGCTGGCTTTTACTTCGGTCAGTAAATAAGCATTGCCATACAACGTGGCAATGCTGCCAGTATTTTGTGCACTGTACCTTCTGGTTGCGATAGAGGTAGGCCCCAGCAGTGGACTTTCTTAGGCCAGTAATGATGATGATGATAATTTAATTGGTCTTTAGCCACATTTATCTAAAGAAAATCTTGGCCGTGGTGGCCCCGGCTTAAGAATAGGCCCCTCCATATCTACCTACCCGCGGATGTCGTAAGAGGCGACTAAGGGAAAAAAGCTAGGGGATGGGCAGCAGCGTCCCTCATTTTAACAACGATAGCTCTAACTGCGCTCGCCAACCCGCATGCCCAGCGTGGTGAGTATGGGCAAATCCCCCCACATGATAAGGAATTCGCTCTGTCTGTGGGGGAGGCCATGTTCAGCAGTGGACGTCGTACGGCTGAAATGATGATCTAAAGAAAAAATATATATTTCTATTTTCTATTTTCAGCCGTTTTTATCCCACTGCTGGGCAAAGGTCTCCTCCCATTCCCTCGACACTTCCAAAGAAATAAATAAAATAACTGAAAACTTTCTTGAATGGCTCAGAGCTCTTCAAAGTCATTTAACACAATAAAATTTTCAAGTAATACTATTATAATTTCAATCATTGCCAACATTTTAGACGAAAAGTATGACGTTCACTGATGAACATAACATTGCCTCCCCCACAGATTTCAAGAGTGGATACCTATCATGTGAGGGAATTTGCCACGCTGGGCATGATGGTTAGGTGCGGAAGTTGGGCGTTGTTAGGCGAAACTAGGTGACGCTGCCTATCCCCTAGCTTGTTCCCTTAACCACCTCTTAAGACATCCATCGGTAGGTAGATATTGAGGGGCCTGTTCTTTATCAATTGTTCGGATCGTATAGTATACTGATTAAATTATAGAACATTTTAATTAGATTCAATAATAATATTTTCATAACCACAGCTCAATTACTTACGAGTATATGGTTTTAATCAGATCATCACCACATCCACAGACCGCAGCTTCATGGTACAAACAGTGATGTTCCATTAAGGGATGTGTTACTACCAAACCAGAATTATTGTTAAAACCAAAGTTTTATTCAATAATTACTGCTTTAAGCGCGTCACACACGTCAGCTATAATGTAAAAATGTATATTATAGCACGATACATCTCATTACATCTTTCCATAGAAACCGTCAGGAGACCACACACGGCAGCTATAATGTATATATCTTTTTACATCTTTGTATCTTATGTCAGTTTCTATGGAAAGATGTAATGAGATGTATCGTGCTATAATGTACATTTTTACATTATGGCTGCCGTGTGTGAAAGGCTTTAGCTTTGGCCTTATATGCTTCAAACCGTGATGTCACCTGAAATCTATATCAAAGTGATCTTTACTTCTACCGAATAAAGTCAATTTTAAGTTTGACTGTTGACTGGGCTTGCGATATCGTTGAGGTACATCGTACGCCCTCAAATGACAAAACTCTTGAAATACATTTTAAACATTCATCATCATCATCATCAGCCTGTAGCCTGTTTTAAACATTATTGTACAAGAAATTTAGCTTAATGTAATTGTCTTCTCATACTTTATGAAGAGTTTTAATTATTGTATTCATTCCATTATAAGGCAGAAGAGTATCTACTTTGTAATGGGAGCTTACTTTCTGGAGTATAGGTGGGCTGATAATAATTTGCTTGGCCTTTCATTCAGCGGATTTTTATATTCTTTCACTAAATTTTACTGGATTTGCCGGGAAAGAACTGATTACTTAGTCAACACAAATCGCACCGGAATGAACCCCTTCACCGCAACATCGTTCGGAATATCGATACTGTTCAATGCGATTTGAAGTTTTTATGTTCGCTTTACGACCCTCCCTGTGGGGTGTTTATTGACTCAGCTACTGATACGAGACCGTTACCGTTTGCGATTACTTTATCATTTGTAACTTACCTGTTTGGTTTACGATGAGGACATTTCGAAGACAAAGTTGCCTTAATAGTTATAAAAATCCATTCCTTCGTGATATTTTTTTGTGAAAAGACGCAGCTACAATATGGCTCAATATGTATTAGTCTATTGCTGGATATAGGTCTCCCCTAAAGAGTTCCACGACGAACGGTCTTGATACTTTTCTATCCACCGGCATCCAACTTTAGAGATGTCGTTGGTTCATTGTGTGGTCGGGCCTTCGAGCACTGCTTTGCCCGATTCTTGGTCACCATTCGAGAACCTTTATTCCCCAACAGTTGTCAGTTCTGCGAGCTATATGGACTGAAACAGATAAAATGAAAAAGTTCGGGTTAAAACCTGAATATTTTTTAACTTAGATATTTTTTCTGCTAATGTTCTTTTTTTTGTTGATTTCCTTTTCGGGATGGTAAACATTATTATGAATCACCTTGTATAGGCATCTTCTAGGTAGACGACGTACACTGTCGATCATCATCACTTAACATCATGTTAGATTACGGTCTACATTACGTTATCAAAATATCGTCAAAGAATTACTGAAAAAAGGCTTTATTGGAAACAAAAATACATATTCTCTGAATTGATAGCCCCTCTTTTTTAGAAGTCGTTCAATAAAAAGGTTTTAAACAAAAAGGATCGGTTATGCCAAACATCCATTGATCGACCGGTTTAAGAGTTGGTGCACAGTGGAATAGCTGGGTTGATAGCTATTGTTTTTGTAAGTAGAAGCTTGTGATTGGGTCACAAACTCGTAAACCTGTGTTCGGAACTGCCGGTTAAACCAGGAATAAAATTGTTATTTACTGAGAAACAGCCACCAACATATGATGGAAAACGTACAAAAGCCGTGCTGGCTAAGTGGGAGATACTTCGACTTTCGATCTGAAGGTCGTAGGTTCCAATTCCGGCCGTGCGTCAATGGATTTTTCTATTCGAAAAATTTATGTGCGCATTAACACGTGCTCATAACGGTGAAGGAAAACATCATGAGGAAACCCGCGGCTTAGTCAGCTCCACACGTATTGACTCTGTCTTTCCTGTGGATAAGGTTGACTAGGCTGAGCGGATGGTAGGTATAGGTGTTGGATAAGCCTACTCCATCTAAAAATAGTAAAAGTTCCACCTGACGCTGTATAAATCATCTAGAATAGATGTATTAAGGCCTTACTCAAGGCCGGCCAGTGCTCCCGGCTGAAGGATAGGCCTCTCCATATCTCCTACCCGTGGAAAATCTAGAGGATGGGCAGCAGCGTCCCCTATTTTCACAAAGAAAGCTCTAGCTGTGCTCGCCAACACGCATGCCCAGCGTGGTGAGTATGGGCAAATTCCCCCCACATGATATGAAGTCACTCCGGAAATCGGTGGGAGAGGCCGATGTTCAGCAGTGGAGTATACCAATCAAAGGTTAACCGGCAATAACAATATTATTAGAATATCACAAAAAATGACTACGGCGGGAATTGAATCTGCGACCTTCCTTCCCTAGATACACGAATAATAATTAGAATAAGAAATAACAACGCATGATTATAGGTATAGTCGCCTGCGCTAAAATGTATTTAAATATTTCATTTTTTTATATTTATGAGAAAGATTAGATCCATCCATATGGAGAGAGCTATGCTCGGAGTTTCACTACGTGATAAGATCCGAAATGAGGAAATCCGTAGAAGAACCAAGGTCACCAACATAGCTCTCAGAATTACCAAGTTGAAGTGACAGTGGGCAGGCCATATAGCTCGCAGTACCGATAACCGTTGGGGAGTAAAGGTTCTCGAATGGCGACCACGAACCGGGCGATGCAGTGTTGGAAGGCCCCCCAACCGATGGACCGCTGACATTGTAAAGGTTGCGGGAAGTCGGTGGATGAAAGGGCTCAAGACCGTTCGTCATGGAACTCCTTGGGGGAGGCCTATGTCCAGTAGTGGACTTATACAGGTTGTTGATGAGGACATCCAAAGAATTTTAGGCATACAAGGAGTGGCTGCAATCACTTCCGCCAATAACGGTCTCCGTTTGTAATGAAACATAAGCTTTACTGCCGGTTCAACTAGGTATAACTCACATTTAATGCCAACTTGGTAGTTAACCGTCTACCAGCTTAGTAATACCTAGGCAATGATACTGTTGACTTTATTAAACGAGAACTCGGACA
Organism: Anticlea derivata; assembly: GCA_947579855.1. Lineage (NCBI taxonomy): Eukaryota > Metazoa > Arthropoda > Insecta > Lepidoptera > Geometridae > Anticlea > Anticlea derivata. Next base: position 3,143,649 of record OX388264.1, read on the forward strand.
TAAAATTCAATTGATACATTCTTGCTTTATTAAACAGCACACAACATTAATCTACTTTGTTATACAACTAATGTGGCAAACAAGCTGTCGGCCCACCTGTTGGTAAGTAAAACGCCTGGTAGCCTATGAACGCTTGCAGAGGTATCACGTACGCGTTTCCGACCCCGGACCTCCCTCCCCTTAAAGAGCTCTGGCAACTTTACTCAAGTGTTGTATGTTTATTAGAGCATAACTTTCGAACCGTCGATCTGATCTGCATGGAATTTGTAAGTCAATAGAAATTTGGCCAGACGAATAGTGGCTGCAGTCATGAATATTGTACATTACATAATAATATTTCACTTAATAAAACAAATGTCGGTGGTTTTACTCCTTTTTAAGGAAAACAAGGAAATAGGCTGACGACTTTTATCCCCAAGCATGGGAGATTTCGGACGTGAATTATTTTATTTATTAACAAAACCCACAGCCTTTAATCTAAAATACAATAAAAAATTACATGCTAATTCTTACGGCCAATAATGGATTTTCATTTTTTTGAAAAAATAAAATTTATTATGACAGTCAAGTTTAGAAAAATTTACAAAATTTTAGTCCTCCATAAACTTTAATAATTTGATTTATGTGACACCGCCGTGAGGCAGTGCAAGCAGGGGTACATACACACCACATTTGCACCCGCGCCGCTACCCACTTGGCGTGATTCAGGATGCCGCGGCGGCTTATTTATTTAAACCTGGGTAGGTACATACTTTTATGTTGCTGTCCTGTCTTTTGTTTCCCTATTTTTAACCTATTGTTTTATTTCTTCCTGTCTTCTGTCTGTGTTCGTCAAATAAAACTTATTTCATTTCATTTCATTTCATTTCAAATCGCCGTCGGTCGTCATCTTGATAGGCGGCCGGAATGCTATAGTACCTAAGCGGCTAGTGGGCGCTGACTGGTGGCAGAAATCTTTGCCATTCCGTCTCGGTGTGCGTAGGCCTTTATTGCCATAAAAATGCAAGCCTGTCGGCACTTTTTTACATGACCACAAATCTTTGAGACTCATCTTACGTAGAAATGAGTACATCAGAGAAAGTAGCGCCAGTGACGGAAAAATTTAGAAGTAATAGGTAAGTTAGCATGGTATGCGCATGTCATGAGGAGGGATGAAAGTCATGGAATGAGAAGAGCGTATGAATGTGGATGGATATAAGAGTAGAGGCCGAAGAAAAGATGGATGGACTGTATTAAAGATGACATGAGTAAGAAAGAAGTGAGTGCGGAGATGACGGCTAACAGAAGAGAGTGGAAGAAGAAAACATGTTGTACCGACTCCACATAATGTGGGACAAGGGCAGGAAGAAGTCTGTCATCTTACGTCACCGCCAAACAAAATCGCAATTTTGATGATAGGTACGATACCGGGTCTCCATTACAATCCAACAAGGCAATCTAAACGAAGTCGTCATAATAACACAATACAGAATGCCGATATTGGGATATCCATTTGTATAATGGTCCTGGATGGTTATCGATGGAACATGATTATTTGTGCCACGGTCGACCATTTGATATTGCTTAATAGGTACTATTTTCTGATATACAACGTGTTCCGTAACAAGTATACCATCGCGAAAGGGGCTTATTCTTGCGAAAAAGACCAGCACTTTTCTTTCATTTTTTTTCCCGGTTTCTACAAATCTGCTGTTTTTTGTTTGTTTTATTAAATAAACAACAAATATATACACTGTTCTGCATTATATATGAATCGCACTCATCTAAAAGCGCACTGGTGTGTTCCCCACCTTCCGATACGAGGTCCTGTGTTCGAGCTCCAGTCGTCATCGAAAAATGGATTTGCTGATGAGGATATCAAATGGTGAAAGAAGCCGTTATGTTTACGAACTTATATTTGAACATGTGGCATAATCAAAAGTCAAAGTCAAAAGTCAAAAGGCATTTATTTCAATAAAATCACTAGGATCACTTTGAAACGTCTTAGAAACTAGGTGAAGCTATGCCTGTTCCTCGCGACCAAGCCTAGAAGAATCAGGCAACAAACACGGCTTGGTGCCTATCATTTTTTTCGATGATCCTTTTTCACAAAATGGAATTTAAAGCTTCAGTGTGGTGCCGATCGAACTAGGTGAGGCTCAAGAGAAAAGTAATCTAATTATAATCCTTAATAAATAAGAGCTTATAAAAATGTGAAAAAAATGAAGACAAATGTGAGCTTCAACAAATGATCTAAGGGCAGCACACGCTACACTTGATGAAATATGTACCTAATGCTTATATAATTAAATAATACTTAAAATATGATGCAAGCAAAAACTGTAAAGACACTGCAAAATGGCATTTTAGCTGTCGAGGGGCAGAGCGACTTCAGGCCATGCGGTTTTATCATTTAAATAATCATTTAGTTTATAGTACGCTTTCTTAATAAGATTATTCTTTATGTACACTTTAAATCTTCTAATAGGAAGTTGCGTCGCGTTTACCGGAAGTTTATTATAAAATCTTACCATATTCCCCATAAAAGACCCATTTACTTTTTGTAATCTAAATTTTGGAGTGCACAATTTATTTTTGTTTCTTGTGTTAATACTATGCACATCACTTTTTTTCTTAAAGCTAGCCATGTGCTTATGTGTGTACAATAAGTTTTCGTAAATATATTGTGAAGTTACAGTTAAAATGTTAATTTCTTTAAAAAATTCCCTCAAGGAGTCCCTTGACTTCATTTTATAAATGGCACGTATTGCTCGTTTTTGTAAAACAAATATGACTTGGATATCTGCTGCATTCCCCCAGAGAAAGATACCATAGGACATTACACTATGGAAGTAGCTAAAATAAACTAACCTAGCTGTGGCTTCATCTGTGAGCCACCTTATCGTACGAACGGCATATGCCGCGGAACTAAGTCTACCGGCAAGAGTTTCAATGTGGGGTCCCCACTGCAATTTTGAATCAATATTGAGTCCTAGGAAATTTGTAGAATCAACAAGGGTTAGTGACTCTCCATTTAATACAATGTTAGTGGGGCTATTGTGTACTACATTAGGCAAAGAGAATTTGATACATTTTGTTTTCTTTGAATTTAGCAAGAGATTGTTTACAGAAAACCAATTAAGGACTAGCGACAAGGATGCGTTTACGTCATCGTAATTTGTTTTGGATCTGTCGACTTTGAACACTAGCGAGGTGTCGTCAGCAAATAGAACTATGTCACACATTTCTTTAACATAAGAAGGGAGGTCATTAACGTAAACTAGGAACAAGAAAGGGCCTAGAATCGAACCCTGTGGCACACCCATGACAATAGTTGATCCAGAAGACCTTTCACCACCCACGTCAACTTTTTGGACTCTATTGGATAAGTAAGATTGTAAAAGGTCAATTGCACGGTTTTGGATGCCGTAATGTTTTAGCTTTGAGATTAATGTCGCATGACTCACGCAGTCAAACGCTTTTGACAAATCACAGAATACACCGATTGCGTCTTGTGAGTTCTCAAAGGCATCGTATATGTGCTTTAAGAGCAAAGTCCCGGCATCGGCTGTTGATCGACCTTTGGTAAATCCAAATTGATTACAATGAAGAAGCCCGTTAAGATTGAAGTGAGATGATAACTGAGTAAGAATAACTTTTTCAAAGATTTTACTTAGAGTAGGCAATATCGAGATAGGTCTATAATTAGCGGGATCTTTTTCGTTTCCGGACTTGAACAAAGGAATGATTTTGCTATGCTTCATAAGGTCAGGAAAAACTCCATCGTCAACACAACTATTAAAGATGTGGGCTAAGCATGGAGCAATATCGTTAATAATAGCACCTACTACCTTTGTAGATATACCCCATAGGTCTTCAGTGTTTTTTATATTGAGGGATTTAAAGGTTTTCACAATATTACCCGCATTAATGTAACTAAAACTAAACTCAGTCTCACATTTAGCAACACTAGCTTCTAGAAGAAGGGACGCTCCAGAAGCTGAAGATTTTAGCGACTGGGTTACAATATTAGGTATACTAGAGAAAAAACTGTCAAAGGCATTCGCCACTTCAATTTTCTTAGTTAAAACACTATCATTATTAATTAAATTGATTTGTTTATTGAGGGCTTTTGATTTGCCTGTTTCATTATTTATTAGTTTCCAAGTAGCTTTAATTTTATTAGAAGACTTTTCAATTTTGTTTCTTAAGTACAATGATTTGGCTGCATGACAAGCTTTTTTAAAAGTTTTAGAATAATTCTTAACATGTAGTATAAAAGTAATGTCGTGCAGCTTTGACTCCCTATCAGCATATAGTTCGTACAATTTATTCCTGCTTTTATAAATGCCAGGTGTAGCCCAGTCAGCAAACCCGACGCTAACCTTAACTGTGCTTTTTTTTAATTTAAAAATTTGTTCGTGTTCTTTATTTATTAAATTCGATAAAATGGTAAAAAGGTCGTTTGGATCATCCATGCATGGTACAAGGGACATTTTGAGTTCAATACAAGCCTGAAACTTCTTAATATTACTTTCTGTGATGGGTCGGTACGTGAATTCCTCAGGTTTGTTTCTTAAATTACATGTAAATATGACACTATGGCCGTAATGATCTGAGCTGAAATGTTTAATTACTGATTTAGCGATTGGTACACAACTGCAATAAACATTGTCTAAACAAGTGGAAGTGGTTAGTGTCACCCTTGTTGGTTCCACAAAGAGATGATTTAAATTAAAACATTTAAATAAATTAAGCAGTCGTTCAGATAACGGATGGATCGGAATATCTATATTAAAATAAGTAATAATAATAAGTACGAAAGGAGCCGCTACGAGGCGCACTTCAATCCATTCACGTTTTCCCAGACCTCAACTTGGTCACTTGGTCATCCTAATATTATGATGACCAAGAAAGAACCTGTGTCATGCCAAGCAAGCAGTGCGTATATTTCTAAGAAAACTTTAAACACAGCAAAATCGCAGCAGCCAGCATAGGTATTCTTTCCATTTAATTTCCATTACAACGACATAAGCCGGGAGTCTTAAATTAAATCCAGTGACAAATGGCTACTTTGCACAAGCTGCTTCTTAATTCCAACGAACTGAATAGCGCGGCGTGTGTAGGTGTCTAGAGAGATAATAATTTACAGGAGTCGGTGTCGAGAGCCCTATTTATTACGGTTTTAATACATTTTTTAAAACCACGCAGAAACATCTGGGGACCGTCTTTTTAAATAAATAAAATTCATTTATTTCAGACAACAAAAAAATCAATTTAGGTCCATAATATGTTAGTCACAAAGTTTTCTTAGTCTATGTTAGTAGTATTCATGAGAGTTATCATTAAAATTTAGGAATAATTTCAAATACTGCAATCACTCAATGATGTTGCTATTACATCATTATTTGATTACAGTGTTTGAGAAACGGGCTATCCCATTTATTGGATAGTGCATTCAGGATGGTGTTGGGACTCCCGTGCAGCCTGCATACCAACGAAGCGACTTTCTTCCGCATGCATGCATGGAAGCCGTCCGTGCGGGCTTCCGCGAACTTTATTTTTTTTGTTGTACTTAGTCTTATCATACTGTGGTTGGATCATAAACCCACCACGCTGGTCCAGTAAGGGCGTGAGTGGAGCGCTAGAGCCCCGTGCGTCGGTCGGCAGGGTGTCCACGGGCCGGTGTGGTTGGTCTGGGTTCCGATCGGTGTTGCTTGGAACCCCTTACACCACGCAGAATACTTTTATTTTAATATCATTTTTGAAACAAGATACAAGATTTTATTAGAAAACTTCTTATCTATAGGTACATAGGTACACCATAGTTAAGGTATTAACAATTATCTGGATATCTGAGTTAATCTCTACCATTCTTGGAGATAAAAGGCATGGGCCTATTTTACTTTTACATCGACGATGCTTGAAATCTTTTATTTTGACATTTGCTATTTTATCGTAATATTTTTGAGAATTATTCGTGCTCGGGCAAAGTCAAAGTCAAAGTCAAAGTCATACTCTTCATACGTAATATTCAAAAAATGACCTAATTATTACTTACCTTTTCATCATCATCATTTCAGCCATACGACGTCCACTGCTGAACATGGCCTCCCCCACAGACAGAGCAAATTCCTTATCATGTGGGGGGATTTGCCCATACTCACCACACTGGGCATGCGGGTTGGCGAGAGCTATCGTTGTTCTGCTGCCCATCCCCTAGTGTTTTCCTTAGTCGCCTCTTACGACATCCGCGGATAGGTAGATATGGAGGGGCCTATTCTTCAGCCGCCGCGGCGTGTTTGTGATAATGGTCTTACTTACTTACCTTTTATGTTTGTGATAATGGTCATCCAAGCGTATAATATCGAGAACGACCTAATTTCACCAACATAAATACATAATTATAAAATACGAGCGAAGTGCGTACTTTTGAAATAATTACCAGTCATAAACATTTAATTTTAATATCCAGTGTGTGAACATTACAAAATTAAACGTAATATAGTTTGTTTTTAGGTATTTACGAAGCCCGTGTGTGGGGATAGCTAAATTCAATTAAGTCAAGAAGATCGGTACAAGTCATAAAATGAAATGCTTTTTTAACCTACTTTTATTATAAATCAAAAGATTGTAAGGATGTTTTGATACTAGCAGTACTACTACTTATTTATTCTGTGGCTTTACTAATAATAATTCATTTATTAATTTAGACAACTTTTACAGGTCGATTGATATTAGTAAGGCTTATATCTATGTTGTATCTATTATTAATATTATAATTATATCTATGTTAATATTTACGTAAGCAAGTTATAAAAAAAATTATAAAGTCGTTTCACCCGCATCCCAGTCAATTAGTCTTAGAAAGAATATCTGACTAGGATCCGGATGAAAGACTTCATAACAGGCAAGTCATATCTATCAGGTATGACCTGCAGAATGCTGTTGATGCTACCTCGTACTCTGCTGAGCAATGAGGCAGTTTTGTTGCGGATGATGGCATAAAAACCATGTACCCCCGATTGTTTTGTGACTACACACTCCGCACTAAATGATACGATGTTTGCGGAGAACATCGTATCATTTAGTGCGGAGTGTGTAGTCACAAAACAATCCACACTTAAATCGCCGAACAAATACTATGCTATAGTGTTTAGGTTAGGGGTTTTATTTACCAATAGGGTACCTTTAAGGGGGTTATATCTGCTACTGCACTAGTCTAGTTGCATTCATAAATTCCACTCTATACTAGCATTTGGAATTTAGCCCCCCAACTCTGTGTAAAGTGTCCTTATCGCGTACCTGTCAAATCGGGCAGGAGTTTATGACTTGCGCCGAAAGAGGGCACCACTCGCGTGCCCCGCTAACATAAATCGAACTCTAAATCAGACCTCGCAAATTCTCACAGGAATTTAGAGACTCTCAAAATTTACTTTCGAAAATAAAAGGGCTTCTTGAACAAAATTTAGGTATCTGCAGTCCGTGGCTATTGGTCTGGCTAATTTTCAGGACCAATATTGGTTAAAAGCCCGATCTGTCATAGCTTTGCTAACCCATACAAAAAAACCTATTATATTATATTTGCCCATACAGAGCCCGATTGGTCTTATTCGAAATAACATAATTTATTTTATTTTCTCTTGTCTCTATTGATCACACTTTTAATGAATCTTTGAAATGATTAGAACTAGAATTATTCACCCACATAGTTATATCACAACTTGTGGTGGTACGGTGTCGACATTATTAAGTGCAGATATAAATATATACGATGGCAAATTAAAATTTTGTTTGATTCAATCATTCAATTCGCGGCGTACGAACTCAGGTAATGTGTTCATACATTCACAATGTGTGAATTATACCTACCTACTAGTTCACTAGTATAATTCAATATGGAAAATCATTTCTGGCACAATAGGGATTCATACCTACGACCTTTGTATATGAAGGATAGGAACTACCAACACTCCTTCAGTGCTCTCAATGCTTATGGCACAGAGCTCTAAGTAATTGATCCGAACCTTTATTTTTTTGTCTTCATTGTGCCAGAGCTAAAGTTAGGGAGCGTTACCTACTTATCTCAATCCCTGTGCCTAGATGTTTAGGTTTTGGGTATTCTTAGGTATCTAGATCTGTAAAATCTCTAGATTAGGCCTGGGACTCAAATAGGATTTGGCAAGTGCTGATTGAAGATTCTTCTTAATCTTCTTAATCTTGTCCGCATTGTTTTAAAAAGTATTTTACAAAATCTTTCGGAATGTAAATTGGCTGAGCGCAATCTCAAAGATTTTCGGTACAAAAATCCTACAATGGAAATTCAGAATAAAACATTTAGAATGGACAATAATGTTGTGGTTTTAGAAAAAGCAACAACCATCGTAGAGGTTTACTAAGAGCCCTGGTTGATTGGTGGTAGTGGCCTTCCAATCCACAGGTCGTGGGTTCGAACCTGGTCGTGTACCAATGCATTTTCCATTCGGAAAATAAATGCGTGCTATACAAGTACTCTCAAACGGTGAAGGAAAACATCGTGAAGAACCCGGCATGTCCCAAAACCTAAAAATTCGAAGCCATGTGACATGTGTATACGAAAGGAGCCCAGAGGCGCACTTTAATCCTTTCACTAAACTGATTCTTTACCGGCAGTCATAGGCCCTTTTCAGGGTCATCATATCTCAACCTGGTCACTGACCTTATACATGCTGACCAAGAAAGAATCAGTGACACGACAAGCAAGTAAGCATTATTTCCTGGCGGTGTTATTGAAGCATGATTTTAGTTTGAGCTTCTCTTACAAAAATAACAATAACATGAAAATTATTCACTTCAAAAAAATTGCTGCCTTCGCAATGGATGCCGCGCTCAATAAGACATTTACATTCGTTCATTCGATATCGACAATTATTATGGAAATTCTCTTTCCGCCTATTATGTTTTCTCGTTTGGATGATATTGTATTTCACATACCTACATAACTTGTTTCAGAATTGGCTGTATTATCGTTAGATGGGCTCTTTACAAATACATTAGTACACAGTACAACACAATTTTAAGACAGCCGCTAAGAGTACAAAAAATTGAGGTACTAGCAAAGCATTGGCCTTATTTTCTACAAAAAGTATCAAATAGCTATACCTAATAATACATAATATTATAGAAAAATAAATCGCCGTGCGTCTCGCAAATACTCGAAAATGGCTTGACCGATTTGTATTTATTTTTGTTTTGATCGCCTCAAGACTGGGCTGCTTTAGGAGTACCTACACGGGCCCAAGCTATTAACATTATAACTACAAAAACATATTCAAATACTTTATTTTACAGAATTCGTCTTAAATAATATTCGAAAATCTTTAAATAAAATGAAATGTATTAGTTTAGGTATCAGTTTTTAACTATAACTACAGGTGCATTAGTTCTAACCACCCAGAAGGTAGAAGAACCAAGGTAACCGATATAGCTTTCAGAATTAGCAGGTTGAAGTGGCAGTGGGCCGACCATATAGCTCGCAGAACCGATAACCTTTGGGGAACAAAGGTTCTCGAGTGGCGACCACGAAACGGACGACGCAGTGTTGGAAGGCCCCCCACCCGATGGACCGACGACATTGTGGAGGTTGCTGGAAGTCGATGGATGGAGAAGGCTCAAGATCGTTCGTCAGGGCACCCTGGGGAGGCCTATGTTCAGCAGTGGACTTCATCAGGCTGATGATGATGATGATGATGATTATTTCTAAATAAATATTAAACTAGGTGCAAGACGACAATTGAAACAACTAGGATAGCGCTTTGATAATTTAAAGAGAGGTTTATAAATATCGAAGAAGTGTTGATACTGCAACGCGTGCGTGATGCCTCTGGTATTGCAAGCGCTCATAGGCTACGGTAACCGCTTATCAACAGGTGGGCCGTATGCTTGTTTGCCACCTCAGTCGTATAAAAAAAAACGAATAATGTGATTTACATCAGCTTCCATTTTTACGTGTTTTAAACGAACAGTTTGTGTTAGGCTGGTGATTGAATATGTTAGTTATTATTTGAATTCTTGAAAACGGTTAACTTTACAATATTGTCTAGTTTGTTTTAGTTACGTAAAGCTATCATGATACACGTTCTATTAAAAAATCACCTGGACACTTTGGGATGTCCAATTTTTGCAGTAACTATGCAACCTAACCTATGTATTTTTCTTAAACTAAATTTTTAAAATAACAAAATCTACTTTGATGGATATTTTAGTTTGACTGTTACAAAGAACGAGATAACCCACATAATGGTTCTATTTTTCCAAAACTTGGATGGAACACCAAAAACAACAATTTGAGTAAAATTGCCATAGTTTGAAAGAGTTTTTCCAAATAGTGAAGTTAAATGATTTTTATAGAAAAACTAACACTAAAATTAAATGAATACATACAAGGCACTACCTCGGTGTCATTATGCACACAATAGAGAAAATCATTGAAATCAGACCAGATATCTCGAAGTAATTTGTTCATCACATTCCCAAATAAATAATTGGATTGATTGATTAATTATTTGACCATTCATAAAAAATTACCTACATATCCACCGAATTCCCTACCTCCACCTTTTTTACGTCTTTATATTATGTTGCACTGTATCTGTTTCGCGTATGAACAAATTGTTTTGATATTCAATACGGAGGGCAATGTCTAAAATAATGCCTTAATGGATAAACATTTTTTTGTACTTATTGTGAGTTATGGAGACAGATGATGTGATCATATTGTTTGTATGTGACGTAGGTATAATTTCCCACAAAAAGAGGTTCTCGAATGGCTACCACGAACCGGACTACGCAGTGTAGGTAGAATTGGAGGGGCCACAACGGCAAAAATATGTACTCGACTAAAAATACGGGGTTGAACTGCCAAAAATTCTGGAAGGTAATTTATTTCAGCCCAAGCATGCGATGGTTCAAGTCCATTATTGTACCCAGATGGGTACAGTACTTAATGCAAATGATGACCCGAATCCCATGCCATCCTGATTCACAACGATGATCCATTCTGCAGTATTCAGCTGTTGTGACAGCGGTCCAAACCCACTTTTATCGCTTACGCATAAAATATGTGTTAGCTTCCATTATGGAAAAAATGTAAAGGTGTTTTATACTCAAAGTGTTAAGGGTTCTTAGTACCAGGGTTACATAAAAGAGACACTTAATAATTTATTCAAATAATAAAGTTCATGGCCAGCTGAAGAATAGGCACCTCCAATACAACCCTTGGATGTCGTAAAAGATGACTAAGAGAAAATAGCTAAGGGATGGGCAGCAGCGTTCCATAACAGCATTAGCTTTAACTGCGCTCGCCAATTCACATGCGCAGCGTAGCGAGTATGGGCAAATCCTGCAAAGCCAAATTTGAGTAGATTGTTTCTGGAAATCTATAGAGGAGGCCTATGTTCAGCAGTGGACCTCCTACGGTTGAAAGTTTAGTTTATGAACATTATTCATAAACTAAGCTATAACTAACTATTATATAATGTTCATAAACTAAGCTTGCATTCTTAGTTTTAAACATTACAGTTGTTAGTATATAGGGTACCTAGTGAACAGTTTTTAGTTAGCATCAGATTAAGCGTTATTAAAAAAGTAAGAAATTCCATCGTAATTCAATGGCCAAAATAGATAGATAAGACAAAGAGGAATTTCCACGGTAAATTAAAAAAACATAAAATTTCATAATATTTCTAAAATAATAATTTCATAAATAAATAAAAAATGCTGTACGATCTCATTAAAGTTCGTGACTATAAAAATACAGCACATAACAACACGTGTATATTTGTTGAAAGTTCAAAAATATTGTTCACGTACTAAACCAGAGGACAGTGTAACACATTTAGTAGTCGTGCTCAAAGAGCCGTGCGCAGGTTATTGCAGAGACGCCGGCAAGCAATGGGCACGTAGCCATGAAGTTTGTAGCGAAAAAAAACTCGCTGTGCCCTACCTCGCCTGTATACCTTTGCACCTTTGTAGCGGAAACTTTATACAGTATAGCAAATGCCAAACATATACAAAGACAACGCTTTCTATTGTATGAGAAATGTACGAGTAATAGTAAGCTTTTGTTAAGAAGGTGATTTCGAAAATAATGACTAAAACTTTGGACGTTTTTGGACAGCTTGTTTACCTGTGTACAACATATTAATAACGCGTGCAATGCAGCCAAGACGTAAAACAGCTTTTTAATACTTTTCTGAGATGAAATTGTTGCCCTCATTTTCATTCTTCAATGTTAGTTTTCCTACATAGTAATATCCTTTCCACGTCTCGCAGAATATGCGCACTCCCTTACAAAGTTGAATTACGAATACGTAATAGGGATACGACCGGAAGTGTCAAACTGATGGGAAAATTGGAATGGAATTTGTGGAAAATGATAAAACGACTCGCGAAGTCGTGTCACAGATAATCAAATTCATTTCATTCATTTCGCGAGCGGGTGGCTTGATACTTTGACGCTCAACTTTAGTAGGGGGGCTCAAGTTTTGCGCTAACCAAAGACTGGAGATTAGTTGGAAAGCGCATTTGATCTGATTACACTTTCAATCAAAAGTTGACCTTTGTCTACGCCCTGCGGCCGCTTTATTCTTTACCATTTATTTCATTTTCGCGTGTAGTTTTAGCTGGCTTAGGTTTGAGTAATTCAAACAAAACGGAGACCTTATATCAGAATCTGGTAAAAGTCACATTATGATAAACTTTGAAAATCACATCTTTAGTATGTTCTGACTAATAACCAATTACCTAGGCAACGAAGTCATTTACCAAATACGAGCTCACATTTTATTAGTTTTCATGTCATTTTTCTAAAAAGCCATTAAAAAAAAACTATTTTGAATATATTCCATGAACAAAGCTCTTTCATATGACGCCCACTTTATGCAAGGCTTTTTAAAACCGTTCCGTTCAGATCGGGTTGACGGTTTGAAAGTTCGAACAAATAAAGCTTACAAACATAAAACACCGATTCACCCAAGTTGTTTGAGAGATCTTCGTAGATTACTACAAGTTTCGATAGCTTATGTAAATTTCGTATTTATTCGGACTTGTCTACATCTTGTTTACTAGCGTCATCGCTAATAGAATCGATATACAGAGCTACATTATTTAACAATTTACCAAACAACATAAAGGAATGTGAAAATTTGAATGCCTTTAAAAATAAACTTAAATTACACATACATACTCTGTAACAATACATACTATGCTTTCAATGCTTACCTATCTAATATTAAGTAACACTAAAATAAAAACATACCTTTTTCATAATTACCTAAGTACCCACCTACTGGCTAATTTACTGTTTCGTTTTTACAAATTGAATAATAATAATATGTACATGTATTATGTAGTTGGTTATCACTTCACTTCAATGTTAATTAACTAGTTATAATTTAGGTTAGGTACCAGAGGCTAGAATATTGTAAAACTTAAATATAATCGCTCATTATGTATCTCATTTTAAGTAAACCCTGTGTTTGTATGAGAATAAAGTTCTTTAAACCTATATAAAGTTAAGCTACTACTTTGTCTAGCCACTAATTTGCAACATTGTCTACGCTCAAAAATCGCTTGTATGATAATGGCTCTTACAACTGTTTCTCAATTTACGGTTACTATGCGCTGACTACAAATAGGTGTTTGCAAGCACACTTTCTCATATTACTATTCCACATTTCACTTATTTAAAATTGGAAAATTTTATATAACTTTTTTTTTCCAAAGGGTTTAGGTTAAAAAGTAAGGCCTTATTACATCTATTTTAGATGGTTTATAAAGAATCAAGTGGAATTTAGCTCACGTCTTGTGTAAAGCGGGCGAGTGCCCATTCGTGACGCAAGGGGTGCGGGTTCGATTCCCGCTGCGTTTGCATGATCTGCAAATATTTGTTCCTTAATATTTGAATCCTAGTTTGGGGTCAGAACGATGTATGTGACTGTATTATTAGTATTGTTTGCGCCATACACCATCATTATTTCGAGTTAGTGAGATATTGGTGTTTATAAATTGTACATCCTATGCTTAGGGAGTTTTATTTTGTATTTACCGAGGTTATTTATTACGAAGATGAAAAGCGGTTTTTCCGTAATATTTTACAGCGGTGTAAAGTATATTTATTAGGAAGTTCATAATTTACAATTTGGAGGTGAGGAGAGTAATTTATTTTTTTACTTAAATGGTGCTGTCGCTCTAATGAAAATGAGGGTAAAGTTAAAGCGTATAAAAACTGAAATTTTAAAATATACATCAGTATGTTTTAATGATTTTAAAATCATTTTAAGGACTCGTAGATATGATATTATAGATCATTATCATCGCCAAGCTCTACATAACAGACAGACATAGCTTATTGATTCTTCTAGGCTTGGTCGCGAGGAACAGGCATAGCTTCACCTAGTTTCTAAGACGTCTCAAAGTGATCCTAGTGATTTTATTGAAATAATAAAAAAAAATAAAAATAAAAGAAGAAGGCTTGAATTCTTGGTTGGCGTGAGTAGAATTTCGAGTAGGAATAAAAAAAAAAATCATATTTGTCAGAGATTGCGATGAAGATAATGTCAGCCTGATGTCAGTGAGACGGGAGTGAAAAAATACAATCGACAATGCCAAGATGAGAATGATATTTGTAGCTGTGAACAAAGCAATACTTAGTAAAAATGCATTGATTTTTTTCTCGTAACGCATTTTTGGTTACCTATCGAGAGTTTAGAGGCTTTTTCTATAGCAGAAACTTGTGTGCGTTCAAGTACCTAAAATATGATAATTCAGTTTTCATCGAACGGTATTTTCTAAGGAAATTGGATAGGGCTGCTCGGAGTGTTGAAATACTTTGAATTTTAGAATGTGATTCCCCGGATACGTACTTCAAAGTTTTGTTTTGCAGTAAACGTTTTAGTCAGGTACCTAGACAAATATTTTAAATGATTACAGGAGGGGGGCTATTTTAAAACATCGGAATAATATCCGATCGAGAACATCAGCTTATCTCAATCCAGCTTTACAGTCTACACCCATTTCGGAATAAATATCACCGATTATTTAGTCTCTTTTTATTGAGCTGTGTTGAGGAAAGCTGACGTTTCCGATCAGAATTTTTTCTTTTGTAAAATGGCCCTGCAGGTTACTTAATAAGTTCGGAATCACGATGTTTTTATAATTTCGTATAAATTTTATATACCTACTATAAAATGTACTTTGCAAACCCGCACCTCTTGCGTCTCAGACGGCCAACCGCCGGCAACATCTTGTCATTGAACATATGGTCGGTATCTTCATTGATGTAGGTACGATCGACCGAGTCAGCAGTTCAGTACTCACCGTCGTTGGTCGGCCGTCTACGGAGCACTGAGTCCCTAAAGTCTTCAACATGCACCGCATATCTTTCTATTACCTTTGAATTGAAGTAGGTAATTCAATTTTTTTTTTCGTTTTATTGCAAAGCGCCAGCCCTAGTAACAGCCTAAGCGTGGATAACAGATAACATTTTTCATGAAGGCACTCAAAAGCGAACCGGAAGAATGAAAAATGAAAAAAAAATAACGGGCCCACTCCGCACAGGCATATTAATCTACTTATGTGGAGTTGAGTGCTGGCCGATTCAGCGAGCTGACTTGGGGAGGTACTTGTGACAAAAGGTTTTGATCATAGATTACAAAAAAGTACCCATTTAAAAATGGCCTACTGCTAAACCGATGCAAAAAAAGAAGAGTACTTATCAATCCAGTTACAATGTTTGTACCCATTACTTACCCATTACTGCTACCCAATATTATCGACCCAGTAAGATTCGAACCCTGTATAAAGATACAAAGGCAAAGGCCAAGAATAGGCAATGCGATACCAACTACACCGTAGAACGAATGCCGCTGGCTCGGAAATCTCTGAAAATCTAGGCAGATGAAAATGCTATGCGTGACGGACACTGTCGACGTCAGAATAATAGGAAGGCTGGGTTATGATATCTCGTTATGACCCATTTGCCCCACACAACGCATACCTACTCAACCTACCTACCGCCTCACCTACCTGCATGTTTTTGTTTTCTAATTGTGTTTTTGTATTACTAGGTTTAAGTATTTTTTTTCTTTGTATCATCCTACCTACCTACCTACTTACTGCGTTGTGGATCAAATAAATACATTTTCTTTCTTTCTTTCTTTCTTTCTATCTTGTGCCGATTAAGTATAGCATTTTCTAATCTTAGATTTCTATAACACCTCTCAAAAACCTCTCGAATCAGGCGGGAATCTAGCCCGCGACCGTCCCCAATACAAAGATCCGTCAAGTCTAAATTCTTTGGGATATTCTTTGGCTCCAAGCTTTGTTAAATTGTAATTCAGTTAAGTTAAGTACATCAAAGATTATGTAATACATTACCCTATATTCAATCATTCTCACAGTGCCTACGAAAGAAAATACCCCCATACCGTATTTCAAATTGAAATTCAGCCCCGAAATAGGATTGCAAAATAAATTTAGGTAGTACAAAGGCTCACTTCTAAATTTAAGTCAGCAAATAGCTATTTCCAAAGTTTTAACCGGTCTCTGTATTGCAGACAATGGGCGCACTCACGCATGAATCTGGTTGGCGAATTTTTCTCTACGGAATCAATAAAAAAATAACTAGGAAAAAGGCATTTATTCACTCGTATACTAAAATACACTTCTTACACAGAATAAAGTAGGTACCTATATGATAACAAAGAAAATTAATTCGTATGTAGATAGATAACTGACATGGTCGAGGCCTCAGCTACGCTGCTTTTCAGCCTCGCCATAAAATATCTGCTATCCGAGGATCAAACCTGCTGTAACGACTACAGCAGGTTTGATCCTCGGAAGCCAACAACTGCTTTTAGGCGATGAAGAGAAGGGAAAAAATTATTATATAACCTATGCAGGTACGGTATGCATAAGTTGGCCATTTTTTGCATTAGACAGACACTGCAATTCTTAGTATGTTCGGCTGTTCCGAGCTACAAATTATAGTATCGCCCGTTATTATAATTATAGTCTAATATCATATCGATAATACAAACATTTTTCTAGGATGCTTTCTAATGAGAGTGCAACGACTGAATGAATGTTGAGTCGCTTTATTTATCCCCTCCTAATCCCTGTGTAATTGTTGTTCATCATCACCATTCCAGCCGTTGGAAGTCCACTGCTGAACATCGGCCTTCCCTTCAGATTTCCAGAGCGACTTCCTATCATGTGTGGGAAAATTTACCATACTCACCTCGCTGGGGAGGTGGGTTAGCGGCAGTTACAGTTATAGTTGTTATAATAGGGGACGCTGCTGTATATCCCCTAGCTTTTTTCCCTTAGTTTCTTCCAACGACATCCACGGGTAGGAGATATGGAGGGGCCTATTCTTCACCCGGGCTACCACGGGCAAGTTAATTGTTAATATTATTAAATAATCCTGGTATTGACAATCAAGCGCAAACTCTTTTGATACAAAGACCCAAAAAGAATAACTACCGACTACCAGGCATAATTTTGTCAAGTGTGTCGCTACTCTAAGCACCGATAAAGATTGAGCATGAGCATTTTCAGCGTGTATAAACACGTTTTTTTTTCCGAAGTCAGCAGGGATTATTCCCTAAATCCCCACCACTTTCAGCCGGGAAACAGATAGCCGGTTTCTGTGTAAATGCATCATGAAGGCGTTGGGTTGTAATATCCGGTCCGATCTCCTCTAAACAAAACAGCCTCCAGCGTCCAAACATACGATCTTCGCAGCTTGTATTCGAAACATAAAATTCGGGTTTAATATAAACAAAGGACTACTCACTGGTTAATAATAATCACTTCAGAGCTGATCGCACAAATCACAGTAAATATCCCATTTTTAGTGAAAATTATCATTCAAAATTGACTTAGGTATTTAGTAGAGATAAGGATCATTTTCAAATAAATTTTACAGGACATAATATTGCATGCTGTTTGAACATAGCTTCACAAGACTACAAACTGCACATTACGAACTAGGATAGTGTAAAACTCACACAAACTTCCGTGTATATGTTACACATGCTACGTCTACGAGTGAAAAGACTTGGATTAATATAACTTTTGTAAAGGAGATGGGAAAGTTTGACTTTGTCAGTGTCAGCAACTAATCCGCAGTGGATATGGAACCCTCTGAGATACGTTTTGTGTGAGGAAAAGTTGATGCGAAAGCTTCGTCAGCTGTAGAGACTTATTTCAGCTGTGTGCGCCAACAATGTTTTATAGTAGTCTTGTGCTAAGAACAAAGAAAAGGGAAAATCTGGACAAAATTTACACAAGCCTTCAAACACGTAATATTTTTTGATTAAGTATAAACGAGTATATTGTGTGAGATGAGATAGCATTCTAGCAAAGTTTTAAAAAAATATATAATTCAATTTAACTTTATAATTATTTGATTGTTGAATGGCTAAACACTTTCAATATTCTTATAGAGTACGGAACACCCAGCATCAGAAACTGATGCATTTTTCAGTCTTAAAATATTTTTGGAACTATGTCTGATATTCATTTACGTTTGATGCTGACCGTACAATAGGTATATTTCCATTGTAAAGTTAGTTTGTATAAGCTGGTTTCTCTGGTGACGGAGTTTTCCACCCGAAGGTCGGCCAAATTACCTACTTATTTTCATTTTTACTTTGATATCTGATATCAATGAATTACGCCATTTTATCAATCTCCCTACAAACAAAATATTTGCAGTACAATTCCCATGCGGGTTTCCGCGACTCGGTGCTCACATTTCCTGCCTTCAAATACTGACACGTAAACAAAAACCTTTTACTTACGTAAAGGTCACTAATACACGTAACAATTTTTCCATAGAAATCTCAAAGGGCGCAGTCAAAACGGTAGCCTAATAATGAATCAGTAACATAGGTAATTAAAAAAGATAGGTACTGTTTTATTACTAGACCGCCCCGTCAAGGGTGACCATAAAGGTGGCTAAAATAATGCAACATACTGACTGAACCCGTTTACAACGGTGTGAGATACCTATATCATTTAAGATATTCTATAAAATACCAATACAAGGTTATTCATAATACGTATACTATCCCGAAAATGGCTATTTCTACAACCAATTGGCAATAAGTTTGTTCTACGACTTTTGGAAAATCGTAATTTTTCATTGAAATACTACTGCAAAAATCTGCTGTTTTGGAGTCAAATCAGACAAATTCCATTATTGAGATGTTTAAGCAACAATTTTGATGGCAAACTGCTCGTACAGCCAATATGTGGAGGTAGTTATAAAGATGGTTAAAACGACCAAACGATGATTTGAAAAACATGTCAAATAGAGCTGTTTCACTGGTTGATCGGAATACTGTGCCGGCAGAAAGTGATAGGGGACCGTCCCGGATGGCATCCATTAATCTAAAAGAGGACATGACTGTCAGTGGAGACGACAACTTATCTCCTGTGCCCACTCGCTGAATCGGCTTTACTGTTTTTACGTTACATTTGTCTGCAATATTTTTAGTTTTCAACCTAATCAAAAAAAAACTACTTGTTTGCATGTCGTGTCACTGGTTCTTTCATCGTTACCCTGTATTAGGTTAGTGCAGGTTTAATGCGAAGGCATTTTCCCTCCTTAAAAAAAAAATAAGGTTTATTATTATTATTAATTTAATTTATTTATCAATCAACTTAGGATCATCAGACACAAATAAATTTGAAATACACTTACAAATTCAAAAATAATTACAATTAATATAGGTAATAATAATTATAATATGCCCTCAATGTTAAATAAATATTTCAGATATGTAATGAATTAAGTGACCCTGAAAAGGGCCTATAACCGATGTTGCAAGAATCGTGTAGTGAAAGAACTTAAGAGGCACACCTTAGTTCTTTCACTACACGATCCTCCTCGATCGAGGCTCCTCGTGCACATGTATTTTTAGGTTCTAGGATATCCCTGTTTCCTCACGATGTTTTCCTTCGCCGTTTGAGAGATATTATAGCGCACATAAATTTTCCGAATGTAAAATCCAATGGTGCACCAGCGGGCAAAAAATCTACTGAACGGATTGGAATCAATGAAAGAATAAAATATAGAAAAAAAATATTCTATTATCCGGGAACCGTGGAAGGTGCACGACTTCCGGTCCAACTGTAAAAGGTTCAAATCCCGGTCATGTACCAATGGAATTTACTATTTGAAAAATGTACACATCATTATCTGCTTAGATATCTGAAGAAAAACATTGTGAGGAAGCCCGCAGCTTTGTCAGCTCAGCACGTATTGACCATGTCTTTCCCGTGGATAAGGCTGACTAAGCTGAGAGGATGGTAGGTACAGGTGTGAGGCAAACCTACTCCATCTGCACGTCCCAGGTTTCCTTTGTGAGTAAAATATTCCATATGCTGTATTTTGTTTTTCTGTCTCGCTCTCTCGTCGTAATGACCGAAAGGAGAACATGTGTTTTGTCTAAATTTTGAATAATACAAAAAAGTGATTATAAGCTGTTGTTTCAATTACTCCGCTGCCTGCCCCCAACCATCTAGAACAAGCAGAAAACATACAGTCCACAGAGTGTAACAATAAGGCCTTACAAAGGGTAGCTGGTAGCTACAATTGTGGTCCACAATACTCTATTTCCGATTTCAGCTCTGTTCGGTTTTCAGATGTTTGACCAGGCATGTGTTTATTCTCCGAACTACAAACAAGTCAACATTGATTTTATTGTCAATAGGTTTCCCAGTGTGCAATCACAAGAACTTTAATCAAACAATAACAAACATGTAGGTGCTTGCAGAAGCTTTTGGTGATCAGGTAACTTGAAATAAGCAATGCCTGT
Source organism: Anticlea derivata (assembly GCA_947579855.1). Classification (NCBI taxonomy): domain Eukaryota; kingdom Metazoa; phylum Arthropoda; class Insecta; order Lepidoptera; family Geometridae; genus Anticlea; species Anticlea derivata. Next base: position 3,164,495 of record OX388264.1, read on the forward strand.
GGTACAATGCGTTTCATCATCATCATCAGCCTGATGAAGTCCACTGCTGAACATAGGCCTCCCCCAAAGAGTTCCATGACGAACGGTCTTGAGCCTTTTCCATCCACCGACTTCCCGCAACCTTAACAATGTCATCGGTCCATCGGGTGGGGGGCCTTCCAACACTGCGTCGTCCGGTTCGTGGTCGCCACTCGAGAACCTTTGTTCCCCAACGGTTGTCGGTTCTGCGAGCTATATGGCCGGCCCAATGCGTTTATCTCGCACAAAAGCATTAAGTTACTTGCAAGTGTGAGCTACGAGAATTAGCATGTGTAACAAGGATCTGCTAGTAGTTACGAGTTATACTAGTAGGGAATTACAAGTCGTTGATTTTGTCTTCTGCTGCAGAAAACGTATGTAAACTATATAGCAGTAGCAACACATTTGACAAATACACAAGGCCCGAATAAAAAGGAAAAGCTAATATGGCACCAACCAACCAACACGGCTTCAACAATAAACGCTACCCATACAATTTCCCACAAAATTTCCAAATGTCACAGAACAAAGGCTCTCCTTCGTTATCATAATAGGGAAGGATCAAAAAATATACCAACTCCTGAACACCCTGTACAACAACCACAACTTTACGAAATCCTGGTGGAAATTAATACTTATAATAATATCAAACCGGCAATGTTATTGGAGCGCTCCATATGGTTTCTGAAAATTAACTTTCCTTGTTTATTGAAGCAAGTTACGTAGTGCTGCAGAGGTCCTGTTTTATTAATTTTCTACACAAACGCTAGTGTTGTAGTCTTGGAGACCTTCTTTTTATGACCTTTCTTTAAAATACCTACAAACATTTTACACAATAAGCTTTAACTACGAATGTTGGTGAGGATGTTTGAATGTTTGCACTTGCATTTGCTATGCACCGGCTTACTCAAAGTGCGCCAAAACTACCCACAAAGCGCCGAAATTAATAATAAGTTGTAATTTTTAATTTTAATAGTTTGATTGTTTAAAACTAAGCTTGGCAATATGCTATTATTTTAAGACAAACTGCATATTCTCTATAAGTGAATTTATAAATTCTTTTGAGAAAATAAATGAGTTAACCGTAACCGTTTGGATGTTTGTTATTCAATCACGCCGTAACGGTTCAACCGATTTGGTTGAAACTTGGAACATATAGAGTTCTTTACCTAGAATAGTATATAGGCTTTTTATGTAGGTACCACGTGAACGAAGCCGTGGGCGGAAGCTAGTAAGCTATAACTGCGAATGTTTGTGAGGATGTTTCGATGTTGCGATGTTTGTGAATCAATAACGCCTCAACTGATTTCGATGAAACGTGGAATAGATAGAGCTCTTTACCTAGAAAAGCATACAGACTAGTTTTTATCTTGGTATCTAGTAATAAATAAGCAATAAAAATATAAAATTACAATATGTGTGTAATGGGTCACATTGCAAATTGCTCATTTGAAAATTCGTCGACAGTATAAAATGCCTTATCAGCTAAGAATATGGTCAGGGAGTTCTTATATATATTTGTTCGGGTCTAAATAGGCAGAGGAATATGGTTCTAGGTAATTCGTGTCGCACAGAACACACTACCAACATTCTAATTTCGTCTTGCATGACAGTTTTAATATTTCAAATGGTATAAAAAACACGTAGCACAGTGCGTAGCAATTTGCAGCAAAGCTTCCATGCGTAGCATAATCCGTAGCATTATTTAGCAAAGCGCATCCATGAATCCGGTAGCTCTGATTATATGTATAGCACCATGCATTGCATAGTCATGCAGGTCATAAAGCGATACGCAGCCATGCGTAGTATAACTCGTAGCTATGTGGTGTAGCATCATATCAGGAATACGACAGAACCTCATTCGCCCATCACTATCTTCAAGACGCAGGAGGCTCCTTATAAAGTCGTATAATAAATGTTTCAACCCAAAAACGATAAGGCCTCGTTTGCATACAAAGTTCGTTAACTTTAATTACGACCCCCGCGGACACACTTATAATATCTTAAACTCACTTTACACTTTCTTAGGGGTTAGTATAAGCGGGTGTAAAGGACATAGTTTATGAATAGGTTCATTAGAAAACTTAATTAAGAGTGGTTTTGTTGAAGATATAAAATTATCTTATCTTTATTTGATAGATCAAGATTTTCTCGCTCTAAATTCAGCATCAAGATGGCTACCTAAAACCAGTGTTTTAGGTAGCCATCTTGATGCTGAATCAGTATTCATTGACTGATTCTTTCGACCTAACTAAAAGAAGATCTCTGGTCGAAGGGTGTTGTGTTCCGTCGCTTCCGCGGGCGGATACCTACTGCCAAGGACAATTCGAGTCCCTCGTCGCAGTTTCTACGTGGCAATTAATTGTTTTTTTATATTATTATGTATGTTAGTCTTTATGATAAATATGTATATGGGCCGTAGGATAAGAAAAAAAACCATCTGTTTTCTTATTCTATTGTTGCCTGAAATAAAGTTATTGTATTTTATTGAGTTTGAACTGAACTAATCCCAAATCAGATTTTTGCATAGAACTTTTTCCGGAAAAATATCCAATTTGAAAAGCGTAGAACAAACTTTATTGCCAATTGCGTGTAGAAATCTTAAAACCCTGTTGGTTAAAATGTATGTTATCTATTTTTGAATAACCTTGTTGAATCTCGAATACCTATAATTTGGGTGTCTTCAAGATCAGAGTGAATAGGTTTCTTCTAGGCAAACGTGCTACACCGTAGACCACATCATTACTTAACATCAGGTGAGATTGTGGTCAAACGTTAGCCTATTTCGTAAAAAAATTAAAAATAAAAAATCTCTTTCGAAAAATATTTGTTTTCAAAAACTTATTTGTAATTATTTCAGAGTAGTATTCCCCCATTCCTTTTGTCTCGCCCGCTTCAGAAACTATAACAAAGCCCCAAAGAATAATTAGTGCTCGGACCGACTCGCTGCTTCTTTATTATTTCGGTGCATTTAAGCTTGGCATAAAAATAATGTTTTATCATTGAATATTCAGAACTTTATATTCTTATAAACATCATGTTTTATATAATTATGCACGCTGGTATTAAAAAGACCATAAACAGCTAATTTGAAATAGTTTGGGGAAAATCTGATAATGAATTCAACACTTTTTTTGTAAATATAAACGGTATTACTAGTTACGGAACACATAGTAGACATGTGTAATGTGTATCACGGGCATAACAACGGAAATACGCAAACATACTCGTAACTAACGAAGGAAGATAAATAAAAGTAAAAACAACTTTATTCTCTGTACCATGCATACTAATACGAATGTGTATATTCAATTTATGTTCTCTAATAAAGACATTGCATTGGCAAGCATGTTTAGCACCAATTTTTTACGTTTTCGTATCGTCAAAGATTCCATAGCAATCGCCAAATATTCCAGTCTAATATGAAATGAAATAAGTATATTTTGACAAACACAGACAGAAGACACTATAGAATGAGTACATGAGGAAGTTTGAAAGTAGCGCCAGTGACTGAGAAGTTGAAGAGCAAAAGGTTAGCGTGGTATGTTCATGTCATGCGGAGGGAAGAATGCCATGTGACTAGAAGAGTGTTAAATATGAATGTGGAAGGATATAAGGGGAGAGGTAGACCAAAGAAAAGATGGATAGATTGTGTGAAAGACGACATGAGTAAGAAAGGAGTGAATACTGATTTGACGGCTGATAGGGACGGATGAGGGGAGTGGAAGAGAAAAAAATGTTGTGCCGACCCCACATGAAGTGGGATAAGGGCAGGGAGATGATGAACGTCTTAACACTATAGATAGGGACACATAATAAAATACATAAGTTCGAGTAGGGGGCTACATACCTATGTACTTTTTATATACCTTCATAAGCAGGAAGGTATATAAAAAAATATAAAATAACAAACTGTAACTATATAAAATATACCTTTGTAATATTTATGTGCTAATTATAATATTTCCGTTCACGCCTCTACTCTACGAACTCACGACGAACCTTTGCCATATGTGTCGGTCTCGCTAGGAATCAGATAACGTTGAAAATGTGTGCTAAGGGCCCAGATCGGTAGTCCAAGCACGTAACAACTCGTGTCGGTGGAACGTAGAATATTAACAATCCGAACAGTTGGTGACTAGACGTGTACACACCACGCAGTAGCAGAAGAAAATGTTCACGCTGAAGGATCGTCAAAAGCCGTACATATGCGGCAGATTCAACTATTTATTTGAAACTAGCTGTTACCCGTGACTTCTTCCGCATTTATATTTATTTATTTCAGTAATCTAGGATTCACAGTTTACATAACGTTTAATATAGGCTAGATGTATATATGTCGTACTTGAACCAATTTGAATACACATTTTGTATTCCACTCGCTTAAAAGTAACATGTATATGAATGCTCATAATTTTAACCCTCCCACTTTGCCCCCTTTAGACATGATGCAAAAATGTTGATACGCGTATTTCTTTATTTCTTACCGAAAGTCTATATAATTGAATTTTAAGAACCATAGCTTGAGGAATTATGGATTGCCCATACAAACTTTCAACTCCTATTTCACCGCATTCAACATTTTTTTGAGACAAAAGATAGCCTCATATCTTTCCCCAGGATATAATTAAAAGGAGTTAAAAAGATTATTATTTTTTTGTTTTTTAAATATTCGGGACATTTAAAAAAAAAATGTTTATTCCTTGAATATCATCATCATTATTATTATTGCAGCAGTACGTCCACGCGTTGAACATAGACCTCTCCATACATTTACAGAGCGACTTCGACGTATATAGTCTTCTACAGTGGCAGGTTACTTTTTCATGCAGATTATGCAAATATTTTGTCTCGCTCCGGTGAGCACTCCCGCACTCCACCACGCCATCGGTATCTTAAAACCCGGAGTCAGAGTCAATCCTCCCTTAAAGTGAAACTGCGGCGGCAGTTTTTGAAAAATGAGTATAACCGACTCTATATAAGGTCTACGTAGCTCAGTATGCGCGCCGCGGCCGGAGAAATGAAAAGAGTTCGTCGATAGTTTAGCATGGTAAAGAGTTTTGTGCTTTTCAAAATGTATTTTGGAGCGAACAGGAATTCCAATTACTGAGGTTTATTCGATGGTCGGCGCGTGGTTCTGCGGAATTTATGCAAATCGCTCGAGGATTTGGCTGCTTTTGTAGTGGTTTTTAGGCGTAAAAATGCTAAGTTTTTATTCATAACTTCTAAGCTCGCGCGGTAAACGAATACATAGCCTACATGCTATTCTTAGGCCCCGAACTGTATCTACCTACATAAATATGACCGCTTTAGTTGGAATTATGCTCAACTAAATCGGTTCAGCAGTTATGGTGTGATTGAACCATCATCCAGTTCAATTCCTTGTCGTGTCATTGACTCTTTCTTTGTCACCTGTATTAAGTCAGTGAGGTTTGGTGGCCCTAAAAGGCCCTTGATCGTTGGCGTCGGTGAAATAAAAACAGTGAATGGATTAAAGTGCGCCTCTAAGTCCACAGCTGGACATAGAGACCAAAGGCAAACGGTTTGCGCTTTCTCCATCCACTGACTTGCCCTAAGCTTTAAAATATCCTCGGTCCATCGGGTGTGGGACCATTTTACTGTCAGGTTCGACCAATGAAAGGCTCATGAGTAGCAAGGCCAAAGCTATCAATTCATTACACAGTTCCTAACAAGTTAGCGTATCTGTATGATTTATTCAAACTTGCCAGCACAGATCCCCGTAAACTACACATTCTGGTCCCATTTCCACGATACCCCAACTTTCCGGGTTCATAATTCTACTTGCATAGCATGGAGCTATCCGCATCGTTCACTTGGGACACCGCTTACGTTTTGTTTGCACGCCACATGCCAGTAGATTCCGTAATAAGAAAAGCTCTTGTTTTTCCTTTTGCTCTAGCATTTTTTCAACGTGTCGGTATTTTCTTATGAAGTTGCCTCCTTTTGTACTACATATTTTTTATTACACGTTAGCGTTTTTTTTACATTTAAGTAGCTTGTTTTTGCTTGTTGCAAGTTGTTGCAAGCCATGTTTGTTGGCTGATTCTTTAAGGCTTGGTCGCGAGGAACAGGCGTAGCTTTACCTAGTTTCTAAGACGTTTCAAAGTGATCCTTGTGATTTTATTGAAATAAACGCCTTTTGACTTTGCTCAACGCAGCGACGACTAGTAAAACAATCTTCCAGGCACCGAAAACACTCTTTATCTGTAACGTGACCTCATGAAAGAATCAAAAACCATTGTGTATTTTTTTGATTTTTTCACTCAGACTCAGACAGACAGAATTAATTAAAAATATATCTACGCTCCGTTTGATTGGTGTAGGCAGGTAGGCTAGGTGTACGTTTAGATAACGCAATATATTATTTCATTTATTTTTTGTTATGGGGATTCGTGTGTAAACCAAATGTGAATTTAGTTAGATTAACCAAATAAACTAAGTAAGCCGCTGTGAGGAATCAAATCAATTAAGTTTAAACACGCAGTTTTGAAACATAAAAATTCGCGATAATTAAGGGTGCCCTTTCAGACAAAAGATAGCTAAGTAATTGGTATAGTCACCGTCGCTAAGACATTCAATTCTTAGTGCAGGTGACTGTACCTAGATGTGAAGAATAGACGACCAACCGTTCAATGAAGTTTGAAACAACAATTTCAGTTCACGTTCATTTATCATGCATTTCAAATGGAACCAATGATTGGTGAACGCATTGTCGCTCGCACTTCAGTCGAGTGAACAAACATTATTGTTGGTCCCCGTTTCCCTCCAACCGTCACGTATTTCACACGCTCAATATGCAGTCACCTGCTACACGCCTATTCTAACTGCGGGTTCTACCACTACATGTTTTCAAACGATACAAATAACTACTGGTTCGCCCCGAACTGTCAAAGACGTTGGTGACTGTATAGCGGAACTTAAGTGGAGTTGGGCAGGACACCTGGCAAGGCGTGGTGAGGACAGGTGGGGTAAGGCATTAATTGAAGGGCGTCCAAGAACTGGAACTCGGTCGTGCACCAGCGAGGTGGGAAGACCGATATCGCAAGCATCGCGGGCCGCAACTGGATGAGGCTTGCCCAGGATCGAGGAGAATGGCACATACAAAGGGAGTCCTATACCCAGCAGTGAAGTCAGGCTGTGGATGATTAATGAATACATATTTTCGAGAGTTCTGGGGTGACAGGTTAAAACTGATGGTAGTAGGACCCAGAGAGTTGGTATTACAGTTTACAATTCGATGGTTAGTAAATTTTGCGTGAAAATGTTCGTAATACATCAAAGTGTATCATTTCACTCGGCACTTGTTTGCTATTATGTTCTTGTGAATACGGTAAATGATGTTCAATTTGATAAATTAAAAAGAAACAACACATTTTTACAAGTCTATTCATCATTTCAGCCGTATGACTGTTGACCGCTGACTTGTGAGCGTTATCTATCAACAAAACAAGAGCTTTATCTGCGCTCGCCAACCCGCATGCCCAGCGTGCGTGGCGAGTATGAGCTAATCCCCCCAGATGTTTGTTTCTGGTAATCTATCAGGGAGGCTTATTGAGGGTTCAGCTGAAATGAGTTGAGGTCTGAGGGCTGAAATGATGATGATGATGAAGCAAATTACTGGCCCAGAATTTAATACAGTGACCATGTTATACATATCAACAAACAAAAGCCATTCATGCCGTTATGTCGCAGCTGTGGAGAACCACATTTTGTTTGCGAAGTGGCCACAGAAGACTCGTCGAGGTAAAACAATTGGCCGGCCTGGCGTGCTCCCAATTGTACTGTTTGTGTGTACGAGTAACTACCTAACTAGGTAGAGTCTTTGAGTGAACTTAGGAAAATATTTGTCCTAGTAGAAGTAGGGCTAGTTATAATCAACAATTTGATGTAAGTTGTAGGTATTATAATTAACTAGTGTTAGTTGGTTTTTCAAAAGGTTTTCAAAACGATATCAGGGCGTCTGATCGAAGCGACGCATGACCCGAGAGCTGGCTTCTATGGCCCAACGGATTAGCATTGCCATCCAGCGTGGCAATTCCGCCAGCGTCTTGGGGACGCTTCCGACTGGTAGTTATCTGGATAAATCGAGCTATCTATAGATCGTTTCTGACGGTATTTAGATAGCTCAACTGGTTCATGTGTATTTTGTAATTTACTTGTATTAGTTTTAATTTTCTTTCCGTAAATAAAGAATTGAATGATCGTTGAATTTAGAAAAACTTTGATTGTAGCTACAAAATAAAGAAGAAACAGTCCAAATACGTTAAGACAAAAACGCATTGCTCCGTTTGTTTTTTTTAGTTCTTGAATGCACAATTTAGATTTAAAAGATTGTATTGCATTGAAACATAAAACAAATACTCACTTTGCATGATTTTCTACGTTTGCAGGATTTAATTCCTCGAAAGACTAACCTGCAGCGTTTCAAAGGCTAACTCAAACATCAGAGCAATATCTATGTAGCTATGGGAAAGAGAAATCGTGGGCAACGGTGTAGGCACCCACTATAGGTGACGACTAATGAATCACTGACCGTGGACCATCTACGCTGTAGCTGGATCTTTGGATCTTTGGATTCTACAACAATGAACTTACTTATGTGTAAAGCCTTGTTCAAACAGTACGCGAAGTTTATTGAGGGCGTGCAATTTAGCAACGATATCACAAGCCTCTACCTACCAATAAGTTAAACTCAAAATTGACTTCATTCAGTAGACATAGGCATAGACGAAATCTATAGACGAAATCATGATAGAAAAAAAAGGCTACAGCTCTTACAAAATTTCGTGAGTTCTCTATGAAGCAAAGAAATTAACAATAGATATCAGCCATATCATTCGTTTTTGGAGGTTTCTGCTGCCTGGAAGTCTTGTGAAACTTGCGGAAAACCGATCGTTTTTCACCCTCGCGAAGACTAAAATGGGGTACTGACAAAACAACCATTTGGAGTGAATCCCAATAGTATCTAACTAAATGGACGCCATCCAAATTTGTACGCACTGAAGATCACTCCACCGTCTGTGACGAAATGCCAATATGTTTAAAGTGAAATAAAAATACACTATAGTTATAAAGTTCAGCACAATTCTTAAAAAACTCTACCTTTCTCTCTGCACTCATTTACCTCACCTCATTCGGTGCACGCAAAACATTTTCAGTACGAAATTATAAAATACACTCACAAATTAAACTGGCCCTGGCTGGGTAGAAAATACCACTCTGCCACACACTCGCTAGGTTAAGAATACGAACTTAACCTTTGCATTTCACTCCCTCACACTGACATCAGACTTACCACATTTTCAAACCCAATTTCCGTAATTCTTTTTTGAAATTTCCCTTCACGTCTAATAGGTATTATAGCCTGTCTTCTACTTACAGCATTTTAGTTTATAAAGTCGGGATTTTTAGTATATTATAATTTATACGTAATGGTTGCTTTCTACGGCTTTCGGACTCTAGCGCCTAACTACTCTGCAGATCGCTATGTACGGATTTATCAAAGCTCACATCTATCTTACAACTGAAGACATTAGTATTCACCGTACGGTGCCACGGAAACCTCATTTTTTTAAATAGCAAAAACTCTGAACGGAGGAATCATGCTTTGACTTAAATATTTCCGCAAAGTTTATCTGCTAGATTAGTTAGTAAGTTAGAATTTACCGCGTTATACTTAGATATAAGAAAAGTAAGGTTGGAGTTTGACTACGTGGTAATATCTAAAATGAAGAAACCCTTAGAAGAACCAAACAGAATTAGCAAGTTAAAGTGGCTGGCTATATTACTCGCAGAACCGACAACTGTTATTAAAAGGTTCTCGAATAGCAACCACAACTGGGCGACTACGTAATGTTGGACGTAGTGTTCGGTGGGCCACCCATTGACCGACGAGTAACTGTCGACACAATATACCTACATTAGCTTTTTAAACTGAACATACATACATACATACATAAAATCACGCCTATTTCCCAGAGGGGTAGGCAGAGACCACGGCCTTCCACTTGCTACGATTCTGACATACCTCTTTCGCTTCATTCACTCTCATCACATTCCTCATACATGCTCGTCGGTTTAGGGTACTCTTGACCTGGCCTTTGTCCAAAACGTCACCGATTTGGTCGCTAAACGTACGCCTAGGTCTTCCTCTTCCAACGGTTCCGATTCACACTCGCCTTATACACCTGTTTCGTCAATCTTCTTTCGTTCATCCTCTCTACATGACCAAACCATCTCAGCATACCTTTCTCAATCCTCATCACTACATCTTCTTTCACTCCACAACATTCTCTTATCACACTGTTCCTCACTCTATCTTTCAAATTTACTCCACACATACTTCGCAAAGCTCTCATTTCCACTGCATTTATCCTACTTTCATTCTTTTTCTGCCATACCCAACTTTCACTGCCAAACATTAGTGTCGGCACTAACACTCCTCCATGCACAGCCAGACGTGCCTTTTTGGACACTTTCCGACTGCTCATAAAGGCATGTAGTGCCCCATTCACTTGATTTTCAGCATTCAATCTGAAACACTGAACACGGATTCATTCAAACACTGAACAATCCTACTAATATTATAAATGCGAAGGTGGGATGGATGGATGTTTGTTACTTTATCACGGCAGAACGGCTGAACGGATCTGGCAGAAATTTGGCACAGAGATGGATTATAGTCAGGAATAGCACATAGGCTACATATTTTTAGACCGAAAAAATTTACGGTTCCTATATAGGGATAGAATAACAATAGAGGTACTATACATGCGAAAGTTCGTGAGGATGTTTGTGTGTTCAATCAAGCCGTAGCGGCGCAAAATAATTCGATGAAACTGATATAGATAGCGTTCTTTGCATACTAGTTGCTTTTTATTTAGGTACCACGCGAGTGAACTCGCGGACACAAGCTAGTAAATAAATAAATAAATAAATATTCCGGACATTTTACACACGGTTAACTGATCCCAAACTAGGGCTAGCCTGTACAATGGGTACCAGAGACTGATATACATAATAGATATATATTTAACAACCAGACACAGAACAAACATCTGTGAATCACACAAATGTTTGTCCAGTGCGGGAATCGAACCCGCGACCTCTAGCGCAGAAGGCAGAGTTACTACCAACTGAACTATGAGTAAGTATATAAATTGTTCAGTGAGTTTCGTGCGTGTGCGCTGTGGTGTAGTTCCGGCGGTAGGTGTGTACCTGACTTTATCGTTTCGTGATTTTACAGACGCTGAATTAAGCCGTGTCCAAACGGCGCCGACGTGCGATATGTCACCTGAAATTCGTTTGAAAATGATGCGTACGTGTACTTGTTAAAGTCCATTTTTAGCTATTAATCGGCAAAAAATGTTTTCTACTACTTTTGGAAATCAAAATATTTAATTTAATAAAGCACCATGCAAAAATTGCTATTTTGGGGTCAAGATTTTTACGTAAACTAGGTGAATAATTGAGTTGAACTGCTCAATTATTCAGCTAGTTTACGTAATAATCTTCAAACTTCACGTACATCTAATTAGTGATACAAAAACTAACTGATTTTGAAAGGTTATGGATATACTTAATTTTTTTTTTATTGTGTTTTTTCTTTTTGCTATCAGAATAAACCTTTCAGCATAGTACAAAGTAGCTACAGGACACTCTGTAAAAACAATGAAATGCATTATTTATTATTAAATAATAAATAATTCAAACTCGCAAAAACACTTCGTTACAAACATCAGAGAAAAAATACGAACTAATTAGAGTGAGAGGCGAACCGAGTGCGGAAAACCGAAAGAATTGGATTAAATCAAAGATTCACTTCAAACGTTGGTTTTATCCAGTAACGCAATATTTATTTGTAAAGATTTATTTTAAAATTCATCTATTCGATTCGATGGGTAGATGATATAAAAGGCACATGGGTGCCGTGACTCATCCAACCGCCAGGCCTGGAAAAGGCTGGGTGGGAGAGCCTACGTCCTAAAATGACCTAAGCCTCCAATTGTCCATTTTAAGACGTAGGACTCTCCCAGACTCTCCCAGCCTGATGAGGGTTAGTGGGGATTCACCATCGTAGTGATTCGTCATCGCAAAAAAAGTAGTGGTGATTTGCCATCGCTCAAAATATATTATTTTTTTTGTGTTGATTTGCCATCATTTTCTTTTATACCGACAAAGTGCAGTCAGCATGGCTTTTCTTGATGAAATTCGATTTCTATGTGACTGGGGTATCGTAGGCAATAAGAATAAGCCGTGGACGGACGAAATCACCCCCTCTAGGGCTAAACTTTGTTTTGTGCCTGCATGCTTGCACTGTACATGGAACTGCCGATGGCAAATCACCACGCGAAAAACAATATTTTATTTGACGATGGCGAATCAAAACTCAAAGTATGGAACTAAAAAGTAGCAGAAAAAAGGTTCCGAATGGCGAATCCCCACTAACCCCTTAATGATGGTGATGGTTTGAAAATTGCGAAACACTTTGTTCAGAATCGAAAGTAGAGAATTTTCTCACAGAAGTTTTGTTGCACGAGACTAACATAATGAGTATGGCGTTATCTTTCGGTAGTGCATGCGTACGTAGGTGTAATAAAGACGGTCACAGACGAGTAGAACTCGCACACTGAGTCTTCCAGTGAGTCCAGAGGCAAAAAAAGACATTTTTTTTATTTAACTCTATTGGTCACAAAGGGTCCTAGCGTCCTAGGGTTAAAATTTTGGAATTGTGAGATTACTGGTACTACCCTAAAGGTTTTTCATTTTTGCCGTTTCCATACAAAAATTAGGTATTCCCTGCCATATCTTTGTAAAGAAAGTCAAACGCTTGTTTTTTTTATTAAGTACCTTTATATTTATTCAAGTTGATACCTTAAGCCATTCCTGAGAAAAAGACGGACAACAAAGTGATCCAATAAGGGTTTCGATTTTCGAGGTACGGAACCCTTAAATGGTACACTGTTTCTCAATTGACACTGTTCTTGCACATTGCTCTATGTGCAAATCTCGTAAATTGAATATCGGCATTAGTATGCGCGACGACCGCGTTTGCTTCAACTAAATTAACTGCATTGTTACTGTGTAACTTTTAGTTCTTTAATTAAAATCTTATTTATATTCTACAGAGTTATTTTATTTATTCTAATTTGGTTTGGTTTCATACACCGCTTTTCAAGACTCGGTACGGCGACCTTAATTAACATGAAATATTTAAAAAACCTATTTTTATTTACTTTTTAGGTTTTTCTATTGTATAAACTATAGGTTAACTGTCTAGTGTTTCGCCCCGAACTAAGATCTTGCTATTTCCGGTAAAAGTCGATAGTTCGATGCCCGTTGAGGTACAATTAATATAAACATTGAAAATCGCTTCTTTAGCATGTTCTAACTAAATAATCCGTAAAACAATTCTACCTGAACTACTAAGTCATTGAAATTTTACCAAATGGGAGCTCACATTATACTTGTATTTCAAATATTACTAAAAAAATATTATAATCGTCAAATATTATATTCGTTGTAACACAAAAACCACATTGCCTTGAATAAAAGCGTTTTTGAATGTAATTAGGCTGTGCGTTGATCGTCAGTCAGTCAGTAACGTTAGATTTATGTATATATTGTTGTCAAATACTCTCTTTCGGTAACAAACTTCGTCAATACACGCCATTTTTTAGCAGAGATTGATACCCAATTTGAAACGGATCAATCTGAACTACTCTTTCCCTCATAAAGCTCAGAAGAGCTTGTTCATTTCATAAATCTATTAGAACCAAATTATAAATACAAACTTTTATTTTCACTCTTCTTCAATTGTTGCCAATCCCCCGTTCGAATGGCCGGTCCGTCATGACGTTTCTTTTTCTTTATTTTACGTTCGGAAACCGCATCAATTGTTTTTAAATGAAATATGTGTTTATTTTTAATACCGCTAACAATTCCAACCCCGTGTTACATGTTTATAGTAGCCTCTGGGCGCGAGCCTAAGTTATTTTTATCAAAATAAAAATAATCCATGTTACACAGGGATAGTGTAGCTTTCCATAAGCGAAAATTTCAGAAAAGTAGGTTCACGGCTAAGTTAAAGACAGCACAGTGTTGATCGTTAGGTAATTTTTTTAGTGCAGATGACTGTACTTAACAAGTTACTAGCTTTATTTAAACTGGGCCAGCTGTTTCAGTTTTTCTTTTATAAGCTGTGATTTGTTACAAAAATCATTCATGCTACACCGAATTTTATTTCCGCCGCTTTGAATGGCGGAAAAAAATATATTTGTGAGCATCGATGAACAAAACTATATATTAAGCTCTGCCAACATCGAAATCGGAATAGATGGCGTGTTTTAGAAATACAGAATGAAAATTACTTTTATATTGTCCATTTAAATAAAGTTACTTGCACGCGAATTCAGTGAGCAACCAGTGACATAAAAAATTGCTAAACTAGTGACTAGAAAAACTAGCCTCACAGACAGACAGCCTTATATTCCAAAGCACCATATACATGAATATCTTACGCAAATTAAAATTATGTAAAATGAATTTTGAAACGAATTTTATAAAACATTCAAAAATTATAATATAAAACATTATCAAGGAAATATCGCATATCATTTAAACACTGCTTCAGTCTAATAAAAAAATATAAAATGCTATTTGGTCGATGCATTGTCACCAATTTCAGAAGCTTCGGTTTGGTTAAAGTTATAGCAACAAAACCTAGCGAAACTCGAAAGTGTGGAAAGCATTTCCTAGGAAATTTTATGGGAAAAAACATAGAAAACGCCAACAATCTGGAGTCAAAGTTGTGTAACAACTTAACGCCTACGTCTGCGAGACTGTCGCACCTGGCCCGGAAAGTTCTGCTTGCCTGACTTTTGTAGCGTTTGCCATCGGTTTCACTTGCCCTGACTCCTTTATATTTTTGTGTTAACTAGATTTATAAAATCCAAATAATTTTATATTTAAACTTACGCCCGTGGCTCGCTCGCTTCGCTCGGAACCTTGATAAAAAATTGCCTTTAGGCTAGGTCTATTAGGCTATTCTAGGTCTCCTCTATTTATTTCAAGTTTCGTCGAAATCGGTTGAGCCGTTAAGGCGCTATAAGAATCATAATAAACTATCGAATGGGCGGAGTGAAGAAAGTGACAGCGCTACGTACTATAATTGAAAAGATGAGAATGCGGAAAGAGATAACAAGCGTTAGAAGGCGCTCGAAAGTAATCGACGTAAGCGACATATAAGAAAATATCGATTATCTTAAAAACTAAGTAGTTTTTTTAAAAAGTGTCTTGGATTTAGGTATCCAGAGCTATTGTCTCACACAATATTTAAAAAAAAAGTTATTTATGATTGATAGTTTCTGAGTATTTTCGAAAAACCTGTTGCAGAGGACCGGACTTTAAAAAATAAATCTATCGAGAAAAGTTTTATCAATCGCGTTTCTGTCTCATCATTTCAGCCGTTCGACGTCCACTGCTGAACATGGCCTCCCCCACAGACAGAGCAAACTTCTTATCATGTGGGGGGATTTGCCCATACTCACCACGCTGGGCATGCGGGTTGGCGAGTTTCTGTCTTAGATTTAGGTAAATAAAATTCTCAAGTTATTTTTGTCATCAAAATCAAAACTGTGCGTTTTGCGGTTATTGAGAAAAAACACTTCAAAAATCATAAAAAAAATTAACCCTCACCTTAAGGCGTGATTGAACAACAAACATCCAAACATCTTTACAAGCTTTCGCATTTATATAGTAGGAAATAGGATAGTAGGATTACTATACAAGGTGATTCATGATGACTATCCCGAAAAGGGAAGGAATATGAAACCTGTTTTGGATAACCTTTTAAAGTTGAGATGAAGCACGACTGCAAAAGGTGGTGTGCCAATAGTTCAAACATGCCTCTGACTAACTCCCTAGAATCTTCAAGCATCTACTAGCCTGGAGATCTGAGAGGATGTCTACCAAACTTGGGAAAAAAGTCGTGAGCCTATTTTTTTTCTTTTAAAGTGATTTTAAGCCCTTTGATGTTTTCAAATGAGGAAAGAGATGAAAACAGTTCAGATGGATTTTCTTACTAACAAAGAGAAAGGACAAAACAAACTGCTCTCTTAGTAGATAGTTTGAATAATAGGCAAGATACCGGACCCGGGTAAAAATACAAAGGTTGCAACAGCACTAGTTATTATGAACAATTTGTTACTCGTACCAACAAACTTAAGCTGAAACTTCCCTAGAAGCGACGACCGACAATACGACCGTATGAACACAAGTTTCGTAAATTTAAACCGACTCTGGTATTCTTACTCTGGCATTCTTAGTGGAGTGTATTATTCACTAGATAGAGGGATCTGATATCATCATTATCATCAGCTTGTAGAAGTTCTATGCTGGACATAGGCCTCCCACAAAAAATTCCACGACGAACGGTCTTGAGCCTTTTCCATCCACCGACTTCCCGCAACCTTCACAATGGCGTCGGATTGCAGATCTGCGTCGCCCGGTTCGTGGTGTTAGGGGGTAAAGGTTCCGCCATTCGAGAAACTTTACCCCCTTAAACTTTGTCGGTTCCACGAGCTATATGGCCTATCACTTCAACTTGCTGATTCTGAGAGCTATGTCGGTGACCTTTGTTCTTCTACGGATTTCCTCATTTCGGATCTTATCTCGGAGTGGAACTCCGAGCCCTCTCCATAGCCCGTTGCGCGACTTTGAGCTTGTGTATTAGGCCAATAGTTAACTACCCAGTCTCAGTGCCATAATATCAACACGAACTGATTGAAATAATTTGTAAATATACCTACCTACGTCATAATATAAAGAGATGATGCTACTTGAATCCATCGTAAAAGAATAACTACTGTGAAAACTTAGTGAAATTTTAGTATGGTACTTGATTCCAAAAAGTACTAAAAATTAAAGGCACTAAGATGAAGTCATAAAATAAAATTCCGTCACGGCACCTACTTAAAAGTTACATTGTATAAAAGTTCCGCCTTTCGAATAAATCATATTTTATTGGAAAATTTATTGCTTTTCACCTACTTTCTACTCAAGTCAAAGTCAAAGTCAAAAGGCATTTATTTCAATAAAATCACTAGGATCACTTTGAAACGTCTTAGAAACTAGGTGAAGCTATGCCTGTTCCTCGCGACCAAGCCTAGAAGAATCAGGCAACAAACACGGCTTGGTGCCTATCATTCTTTTCGATGATCCTTTTTCACAAAATGGAATTTAAAGCTTCAGTGTGGTGCCGATCGAACTAGGTGAGGCTCAAGAGAAAAGTAATCTAATTATAATCCTTAATAAATAAGGCTTATAAAAATGTGAAAAAAATGAAGACAAATGTGAGCTTCAACAAATGATCTAAGGGCAGCACACGCTACACTTGATGAAATATGTACCTAATGCTTATATAATTAAATAATACTTAAAATATGATGCAAGCAAAAACTGTAAAGACACTGCAAAATGGCATTTTAGCTGTCGAGGGGCAGAGCGACTTCAGGCCATGCGGTTTTATCATTTAAATAATCATTTAGTTTATAGTACGCTTTCTTAATAAGATTATTCTTTATGTACACTTTAAATCTTCTAATAGGAAGTTGCGTCGCGTTTACCGGAAGTTTATTATAAAATCTTACCATATTCCCCATAAAAGACCCATTTACTTTTTGTAATCTAAATTTTGGAATGCACAATTTATTTTTGTTTCTTGTGTTAATACTATGCACATCACTTTTTTTCTTAAAGCTAGCCATGTGCTTATGTGTGTACAATAAGTTTTCGTAAATATATTGTGAAGTTACAGTTAAAATGTTAATTTCTTTAAAAAGTTCCCTCAAGGAGTCCCTTGACTTCATTTTATAAATGGCACGTATTGCTCGTTTTTGTAAAACAAATATGACTTGGATATCTGCTGCATTCCCCCAGAGAAAGATACCATAGGACATTACACTATGGAAGTAGCTAAAATAAACTAACCTAGCTGTGGCTTCATCTGTGAGCCACCTTATCGTACGAACGGCATATGCCGCGGAACTAAGTCTACCGGCAAGAGTTTCAATGTGGGGTCCCCACTGCAATTTTGAATCAATATTGAGTCCTAGGAAATTTGTAGAATCAACAAGGGTTAGTGACTCTCCATTTAATACAATGTTAGTGGGGCTATTGTGTACTACATTAGGCAAAGAGAATTTGATACATTTCGTTTTCTTTGAATTTAGCAAGAGATTGTTTACAGAAAACCAATTAAGGACTAGCGACAAGGATGCGTTTACGTCATCGTAATTTGTTTTGGATCTAGCGACTTTGAATACTGCTTTAAGACCCCGTTTCACCGGAACACCATGCCATTGGAACCAATTTCACTATGCAAGGTGATTCTTAATGTAGGTATACTACACGTTAGTAAGGGGCTTATTCTTTACCGGACCGGCAATAATGTTTGTTCTACGTCTTTTGGAAATTCGGAATTTTTCACTGAAAAAAAAAAACATTATGCAAAAATCTGCTGTTGTGAGGATCAAATCAGTTCAAACTAAATTATTATTGAGTAGAAATTTTGATGTCGAACTTCTTGTCCTATAATTATCCTACTATCCTCCTTCCTACTAATAATATAAATGCGAAAGTTTGTGAGAAAGTTAGGATGTTTAGATGTTTGTGGATCTATCACGCCGTAACGGCTCAACGGATTTCCATGGATCTTGGAAAAGAAGGAGTTATTTGCCTAGAATAGCATATAAGCGCTACGCTACCACGCGAGCATAGCCGCCGTGGGGCAAGCTATAAATAAAGAAGTTATAAAGTTAATGGAACGGTACCTCGGGTCGGGAGCGGTTTTTTATGAAATATTATATATTATATATAATATTAATATATAATATATTATATACATATATGAAAGGTTTATTTTTAATATAAATAAATTTGTAATGGTGAGCGGTTGAACAATTCTGGTGAAATCGGGCATTACGTACGTCACATTGTAGCTTCATCAGCATTCTTTCGTTGTTTGAACTGATATAAAATAGGTTATGAGTACTTTTGCCTTCAACCGAATAGGTACCTTTATTTTAGGACTACTAAAACAGGGCGTTTGAAGCACAATCAAAATATAAGCATAATCTTAATTAGATGTGCGAGGTGATCCACAAAGGGCTTACTCTTAACCTAATTTCAAAAGTAATTGAAAAACACTATGTACAAATCTGCTAAATTTGGGTCAAATCAATAAATTTATAAATTTGGGTTAAATTTGGGGTAATTTTTGCACTTCACTTCACTTTTTTCACACAGTTATATAATTTCCAAAAGTCTTAGAACAAACTTTATTGCCAATGGGGTGTAAAATATGCTTATTTTACACCCCAGGCCTCTCAGGATGCCTGCATACTATGAATCACTTTGTATAACAGTACAAAACTGAGGTAGAATGCTAGTTAACAAACTTAATAAAACTAGAAAATAATATATTTGCAAATAAACTACAGCTCGGCAAAACAACAAAATATTAAATATTCAACTGTTAATTTTTAAACGTTGAAATAAATTGTTGCGCTTATCTCCAGTTTGTAATTAAATAAAACAAGGCGGAATCCTAGGAGTAATCAATAAAAAGAATGACAGATTCTCGAAGTATGAACGTTACCGAGGTATGAACGTTTACCTTACCTACACTCTAATTCGCTATGTACATAAAAAGCGAGTGCGAATGCCTCTTCAGCGTTGCGATATTTTTCTTCAAAAAGGAATCTTCGGTTTTAAGGCATTGTTTGTGTTCTGTGTTCCGATTTGAAGGGACAGACAGCAGAATGATAATGATAACGGCTTCTGTCTCCATTATCGAAATAGCACGAAAGGGACAGCGGAACTAAATTTGAAAATTCAACTAGATTAAGTACCTATATCACCATCTCTGATAACTGCTGTCAAGAGGTAGGGACTAATTTTTGATCTGTCAACGATAACGATATTCATAGGTGGTGAAACAGGCACATGAATATTTTAAATGATCTTTGTTATTTCAGTGAATAAATAAATATAAGCTTATATTATTATATAAAAACAGTTGACCTAGATCCAGAAGTATATTGATCTAGATCACTCCCAGTTCGAAGCTTCTATAATATAAAAATACGCAAATAACTGTTAACCTCTCGCTGTACCCATTAATGAAACAAGATATTGAGGACAGTGAGACTAAACATTATTCGTCTCGCTTATTGGGACAAGATAGTGGTGGACGAAATTACAGGCATACGAGACTAAACGCATTGTATTTCAATACCACGTACGCAGTGCAACTGTGCAATACCACGTGGATCGCATCGTTACCACTCAACGCTCCAGCATCGTCCGATTGGGTCTATAGCTTGCTTGTATTACTCTAAGGCGGTGACCGATTTATAGCTCTCGACGGTGCTGTAGTGAGCTCTCACCTGAAAAGGTAAATATTTGCTTTTGCACATTTCATTTTCAACATTTTGTTCTGTTTAATTACATTAATATTGTACAATTTACTTTGACCGAAACTTTATGGATCATTTAATCACTTCAGTGACTATTTTATGAGTGATTTGAGGGTTTTTTTATTTGTAGTTAGGTATTGTCGAATCATTAGTATCAACTTCACATAATCTTTGGCCAATATTTTGACATTCGCGGTGAAGTGCGATTTTTTTATAATAATAATTCATTTATTTCAGGTTTAATAATGTGAACTTCGAGGCAATCCAGCTCCTCGACAACACAGACATAGTAAAGACTCAAAAGGACCAAGCCTTTTGAGTTAGTATTGTGTAAAATAGTGAAATTCAGTGTAAGTAATAGTGACTACTTATTTACTTATAAAGAACACAGAAGAACAATAACAAAGTGTCTTCCTCTTAAATAGAAACTGTAAGAAAAGTGCTATTGGACACATTCTTAGTTATAATTTACTTTATAAAACTATGTCAAAGTCAAATGACTCATTAGCCTACTTGGCTAGATTGTAATAATATGTAGGGTATAATACATATTGTACTCTAGGAATAACAAATATATATATATATATATATATATAATTGTAAAACAAAAATTGTGGCCCATAGATAAGTACCCTAATGACTAACATACATATAAAAAATATACCTAACATTACATTATAATCTGCACTACTTCTACTTAATGCCCACTCTGGCATTAAAAAGCCTAACTCATCTTTGCCATAAGCAAGAAAAAACTGATGTTATATTCATGCATTTAAGCACTGTCAAAAGATTAATTATGGAAATAATATATTTCTTAAATTCATATTAATTTTCGTCAACAAAACATCTTTTCGTCAAGATTGTTAATTGTATTTTTCCGAAACATCTTAATAAAAGACATGAATTTGCAATCTCCACATCCACACTTAATAAAGATTACCACTGAGTAGGCTGTAAACGCGTTAGGTACGTTCGTGACCCAAGACGCGACTTTTTGTCGCTATCATTTTTTTACTATGATTTCACAAACCAACAGTCATGCAATATAACTCCGTAAATCCTGTAACAATGAGTATCCGGGATGCCAAGATACTTTTTTTTTTCAGATATAAAGATGTTGTTTTGCAAGTCGCGTGAATATTTTTCTTGCTAGATTATACAGAGTTATTTGTAAAATGTGCAAACCCTGAAACTAGGATGTTCGACTTGAATAAACGGTTTTTTTAGATTTTTGAACAAATGCAAAGAAGTGACAAAATTAATGTTACGTAATTTTTTTATTTAAAAATGCCTGTATCATAAATTTTTGGCAGTCAAAGTGCGATTTATACGATTGCATCATAATTTTGGCGTCGGCCATTTTACCTAATTTACGACTGAAATCGACACTGAACTTCCTTAATATCTCTTACATTATTTAACGATATCAATGTTTTTATTCATTCATATTAACTTAAATCAGTTGGGATGTCTGAGGGTTGGCGTATTTTACAAATAACCCTGTACATCCACGCGCTTCGAGTAAGAAGCATCACGTCACACGTCACTCCACATTAAGCCCTCGAGGCCTGACCTCTGATAAATGAGCCTCTTGAATGACTCCGCTCACTTACCGAGGCAGTACCCTCGTGTGTGACATGCCAGTTAATTATGTCTTGTGGGGTTCCGATTACTCACTGCTAACTTAAGCACGAATTCAGACTGAAACCAAACGCAAACCACTGATCTCCGTTTGGTAACGAGTAAATACGCACTCACATTATTATAGCATAACGTAGCTCCCAAAAGTCACAAACACAGTCCTGACTACTCCTGACATCACAGTAGGATTCCCTGAGTCGTAGATATATGAGAAACTATAAGTATTCCTTATAATACAACACCTAGAACTGTATCAAATGTTAGCAAATCATGCAAACATTTGTCCGGCACGAGGATCGATCTCACCACACCACCAAGGGGGCATATTTCACTTGTCTGTCTTCTGCCCCGGTGCTGGGTCAGAACCACCGTAGTGGATGGAAGTAATAATCACGTAATTAATATGTTCCATTCAAGCACCCGTCGATATTTAGGTTTAGGTAGGAAGTTTTTTTTTTATTAATGTTCCGAATAGAAAATCCGCTGGTGTACGATTGGGATTCAAAACCACGACCTTTTAATCCGAAGGTGGATCCACTACCAACACTACGCCACTGCTCGCCCCAGTGCTTCGTTATAATAGATAATTCAGTTTACCATCAATTTAAAATCAGAGATTATTATTTTTATAATTTTCAGCCCACAATTAGATTATCCTTTATTATCCTTTATTATTCCTTTATTAGATTATACTCTTATTCAAATCCAAACTGGGTTTGAATAAAAGTTTTAAAACAGTTTTCACTCTATATAAATGAACAATGCTAAAATGGAATCAAAACTTTAAGTCAACTATCCTAATTAATAAAATCAATGGTTGATAACTAAAGCAAAGGTCCCGAAGAATGAATGCCTCTCGTTGGTAGAAAGTTAAATGAGTCCAAGCTGACTTTATCTGAAGCTCTTTACTGACACTATCAAATTGAACTAAATTATGGAAGAGTCATGCACTTTGCATACATTAAACAAAACAGCACTATGGGTATTTTCCCGGGATCATCATCATCATAATTTTAGCCGTAAGAGGTCTACTGCTGCCGGTCTATTCCTTCCCACAGATTTCCTGAGCAACCGAACTTGGTTGGCTCCCAACGGCACACAGCAACCTTATCGGATCATGTCGTCTGAACATCTAGTGGTAGTCCGTCTTACCGGCGTTTGCCTGTGCGTCATCTCCACTCGTGAACCATGATTCTGCTCCTACGGCCATCGGGCATCGCGTTCCTAGAATATATTACTAACTATCTCTTTGTTTTTTTTATGTTATACGGGGGCAAACAGGCTTACGGCCCCCCTGATGGTAAGCGGTTTGAAACAAATACTGTTATTTGGCTGCGATCTTCTGTAAGGCGGAGGTACCTCCCCAGGCGGGCTGCTCCAATTTAGAGCGAGATAATCTCGCTGTGCCCTTCCTCTCCTCTTGTTGGTCATTGATTAATGAAAAAAAGTAACAAACGTAGATTTTCCATTAAATTTACACTTCCAGCAACCCTTTAGTTCTTGTTTTCGTTCCCTATAGATTTCTTCGGGATCTGCCGGCTTAAAGTTTAATTATAAAGATGCAACTCACAGCGAACGCTCGGCTTATTTCAGAAATAGTTAAAATGAAATGATGAAATTAGATCGAAAACTTTTTACTCATTTAATCGACTTATTCAAGGTGTTTTTATAATTACTTATAATACGATGATAATCGACAAAAGGCGGAATTAGAAAAAATGCAGAAAATAATACGAAAAAATAATTCATTTTTTTTTTGTCGATAGAATAAGCCGCATTCGGCATGTTGGTAGCATATTTTTTTATTAAATTTAAAATTTCATCACGGCCACTTTGTCTAACAAAACTTTGAAATCGTATACCATCTAAAACAGTTTAAGTAGTAAAGCAGCAAGCTGCTAAACACAGTTACGGTGCAAGGTAAGTTGAACGTAAACTACGAAAGATCTCTACAAGCTACAAAGCCTTGGTTTCTTGAGAACTAGCGAGCGTAAAGCTATACACACATACTATACTACATGTGATACTGTGTGTGTGGTGTGTATCTTAAACTCGTCTAACAGCCAGGTATTGGCAAGTTAGTGTTAATAGCTTTATAGTAGCTCGTAGGCTAGTAGGTACTTAATAATTCTTCTAGAATTGCATGGCTATCATGTCGCTTCATAAACAACACAAAAGGTTCATTCACTCATGATGAATAGTCCTGCGGTGAGTAAGGTTGCCTGAGCTCTTTAAGGGGCGGGGGTTTTCGGGTCGGCAACGCGTGCGTGACGCCTCTGGTGACAAGCGTTCATAGGCTACGGTAACCACTTAACTACAGGTGGGCCGTAAGCTTGTTGCCAACGTAGTTGTGTAAAAGAAAATGTTCGTCATGACATTCTTTTTTGGCATAAAAAGACGCGCCATACAACGGCGGCTGTTTCTCAGAAACAACTTAGCAGCCAACTATAGCATCTACTTGAACTGTTTACGAATCTCATTACGTGAAGTTCAGAGCGTATCAAACAAACGTTTGCGGGGAAATTCAATTTGAATAATTAGTTCAAATTGTTTTCTGGGTGTGTTGAGTTTGTGCGCCGGAATTTCACCTGCTGTTCAGCTATATCTATATTATTTTTAACACTTTCGCAAACTATTCATTATCATTTTATTAATCTAAATCATGTTATTCATGTGTCATCATCACCTATGTTAAAGCACGAAACAAATCTCAAAGTCAACGTAAGTGGTCTTGAGTAAATCCAAGATGGCCGACCATTAATCACGTGACCGAGCCTCACGTGGCAGCGCGCGACGTGGCGTTGAGCTCGCGTGACTGACGCACGACAACTACTACTAACTTAAAAACTTAAAATATTTTGTCCTCTGCTTAAAAGTTGCGTGAAACTATGTGAAACAAAGGATGCTCGAAAACGGTTTGTTTAGTCCTATCCTTGTATTTTGAAGTCATTAATTTCTAGGTGTGGTCGGTCCGTTAAAACGACATAGCGATTGATGATTAATTTATTTCTATCGCCTGTATAAAAACACATTGAAATACAAGTATTTGTCTGTTTGTAAATGAGGCAACACGATTTAACTTGAGCATGCATACCAGTCGTACAGTCCATACAGTCGTACAGTATGATCCTTTGTATACTTACCTACTTTGGTTACGATACCATTAGGTTTTTATGCCTCGCAAACAAAGCCTCGGGGCCGTGACTGTTTTTCAGTTTTTCAACAACCTGTCGAAATTCAGGCATAAATAAGTTTATAAGGAACATACGATTTTGTCAAATACCTGCTTCTTCCACGTCACCATTACCCCAGAACGTATCATTGTACAGCATAAACCCCCATAAAGCGTATCTTTATGACGTCACACGACACGAGTGAGTGAGCGTGTGTGAATGGCGTAAGCGGCATTTAATCGGTCAGTTCACGCGTCTAGTTGATGGCGTGCGTGATACCTTACACGTGGTAAGGAAGAACATAGAACATAGCTTCTCACGCCAACAATCCACACACGCCAAGTCTTGGCCTTTTATAATCGCTGCGGTTAACTTTCTTATGCAAACATGGCCAGTGATTGAAGGTGGTCATTTACTGCATCATCATCACCATCAGCCTGTAGAAGTCCACTGCTGGGCCTCCCCCAAAGAGTTCCATGACGAACGGTCTTGAGCCTTTTCTATACACCGACTTCCCGCAACCTTCACAATATCATCGGCATATCGGCCTTCCAACACTGCGTCGCTCGGTTCGTGGTCGCCTCGACCTTAAAAACAATTCTCGACCACGGCCAATTTTGTAAGTATTAATAAGTTCGATTAATTTGATTAACATTCTTCAAGTCAGTGAGTCACAAAGAATATTGCAATAACTTACTTAATGTGCTTTGATATTAAAGCTTTCCGTTTTAATAGCACTCACAGATGCTGCGCCTTTTTTGATTAAATCCTTGGCTGTGCTTATAGTGGCTATCAAGCTTACCTTTATTGTTTCTTGTTTCTACAATGTTACTAAGTAATATGTAACCCCTAGGTAGGCAACATAATACAAACATTTTATCACTATTTGCGCTGATATATTTTTCATATGGGAAGGAAAAACAGTTGATTTTTTTTTAACAATCGGAGAGATAAAATTTCAAGAAAATTTACCTTATTTGGTTGACGTGGACGCCACGAACTATACAGATTTTGTTAAAAAAGATAAAGCCAACTTTGAGTGATGTTTATGTATTGGCCTTTTATCTAGTAAAAACAATGTTATCATAACCATAATCTGAAAAACCCCTTTATTATTATAACATAGATCAAATACAGCGGAGTCATTGTAGATTACATAATTATTAATGCTTAGGGACCTACATAATTGTTATTCACTTCGAAAGACGTTCTGGCTGAATCATCTCAATCAATCAAGCCATGCACGGAGGGGGAGGTAGGGTGACTATGAAATAAGTTTAAATCCTGGAATTTATCAAATGCCTTTATATGTTTGGCGTTTTTCGGCCTCTTCAACGCGCGTCATTTTAAACACAGCTTGAAACCCAGATCCGGAACAAATACATTGCGGATCATGCAAGCATTGGTCGCACCTTTTTCGTTGGCTACTGGGCACTTGTTCACCACGCCACTGAAACCTCCATCTTCTAACGTTAGCCCAAAATTAAATTTATAATGAAACCTTAACCCATGGTCACACTACCCAAGTCGCGTGTCTCCATCCTTGCCTTGCCTTAACACACCCCTGTTGAGCCTACCGCCTTATAACCTCTACACCGTACCGTCTTCTAATTGCCTGCTGTAGTCACGATCTATAAATTACTATGTAGCATTCTATGAAATACAAAAATAAACTAACTCACGACTGAAGTCAAGTGTATGCTGAGACACAGGAAACGCAGCGCAGAGCAGATCATATTTAGTAGTGTATGAAAAAGAACAAATCTTCGTCTTAGGTGCCTGCGTTGTATACGCATCTCTGCTTGTTCTACATTACAAAATCTGCTCTGCCCAAGTCTACGTTGCCTGCTTCTTAGCATACGCTTTAACTAATCCTCAAGCATAGTTGAAATCATCTCAGATAACCATTCGCTAATGATCCTTGACACTATCTTTGGGGTTAGTCAGAGGCGCGTCCAATCATTACACAAAACACATACCGGTATTTTGCATGAGTTAGTATTTCATACGTGTAAGTTGCAAGCCCATAACCGCGCCAACTAGTAGGAACCTATGAACAAAGCCACGATTCGCAACTAGCACAAACTATAAAGTTTAGTTTTGTACTGTAGTTCAGGTGGTAATGGATCTGTCATGAGCAGCATTACACTAATATCGCTTATCATGCTAAACTTAAAATTATAATGGAAGTGAAACTCCCCCACCGAAACTTGAAGCGGGGCGGGCTTGTGCCAAAAAAAAAACACTATGCAAATATCGGCTGTTCTGAGTCTCAAATCATTCTTATTCTCATTAAGTTATAACCACCTATCTCTAGCCTCAAAGGTTTGCTGGAAGAAAACTCTTTTTAGGGTTAAGCTCGCCTTTGTACATGTCCTTTCATTTAGTTTGTTTTTTGTATGTGTTTTCTGTGTACAATAAAGAATAAAGAATAAGTTTATTTTTGATAGTAAAAGTCTATTTTGGGATCGCATACATATTATGAACTACGTTGTATAATCTATAGGCGTTTTACATGCACGTAGTCAAAAATACGCAAATCCGTGTAGATTAGGGCGATATTAAATTCCTTCCTTAAATTCAAACAAAGGTATTGTGCTAAACCATGCTTTGACGAATTTGTCTTTTGTCAGTCATTTAAAAATAGTTTCACTTCTATACCCTAGCAGTATATCGTACGTATATCCTAACGCCTTACTTTGGGTTTTCTTCTAAGCTATTATAATAGTTCGGTGTTAGGCCGAATTATTGCCGGAGCTTAAAAGCTCTGTGGTAAAATTGTTTTCCTCACTTAATAAAGGATAGGGTAGGCACCACATGGTAACACTATCGAGTAACTAGCGAGCTTGTTTTTTGCTGCTTTTTTTTTAGTTTTACTGGTTCTATGTTTAAAATAAGGGACCAACCTGACGTACCCAAAAAGTATTTTGACTTCTTCTGTTTGATCGTTGGTCGTGTCCTAGAAGACCTAAAAAAAAGAAGAAAGACTAGTTCTTTCTTCTTTTTTTTAGGTCTTCTAGGACCTATGACTGTTGACGTCACTAGTTCGTTCTTGGTCCTATCCTTCTGATTTTCATGAAGCTTCATATAATTACTTTAGGAACTAAAATGTTTGTTACTCTCTGCCGCAACCAACGAACGGATTGTGATGATGCAATTAGGATTTAAAAAGCCTGGAATAACATGTAGGCTACTTTTCATCTGGGTACCATATGGTACGGTACCACAAACTGGACGACGCTGTGTTTGAAGGCCAATGCACCGTCGACATTGTTAAGGTTACGAGAAGTTTATTTTGCGCACATAATATATTTCTTTATTTCAATGTTAATAAAGTTTATGTGCGCACATATATTTCAGTATTTCAATGTTGATAAAGGTTATTTTACAAATACTTCCATATCCGTCCCGTCAGAACACCGAGGTATTCATCATGTTACCACCTCAGCCCTTCGATCAACGAGAATTAAGAGATAAGGGTTGTATTCGGGGATAATCCATTCGACAACCCTATTGTTTAGCTAAGGCTTTGACAGGCAGGCTATTGAACTACATCAGGCAGTGTTGATTCACACTTAATTGATGAAAAGTAATTGCTGGGTGAACCGGAGATAACTCACTTTTTAGGGATCCAAAGGCCGACTAGGAACTCTTCATGTCATGTCTGTCTGACTGTCTGCTTTCTGTTTTTTTTCTGCCTTTTAACTGAGACAGACTATAAGTGCTGTCTTGCTGAAATTTTCACCGAAATACATAATGAAGTTATCTTTGACGGAGGTACCCCAACTTTCGATCTGAAGGTCGTAGGTTCGAACCCGGATCCTGAACCCAAAGGCCTGAAATAGCCATCATAGACTGCTTTTCATTCAAGTACCGAAAAAAACCGTGTTTTACAGAAAAGAGCCCCGTGAGAACTGTTCATTATTTTGTAAAATATCTACCAAATTATTCAGGCAATCTTTGTTTCCAGAGCATAAATTATTTTCCACAAAGACACTTCACAAAATCACGCGATAAACAATGATTTATGCAAATAAAAATGAGTAATCTCAGATTTGCTTCGATAAGAACCTGACTTTACAAAGAAACATCGTTTATCAAAGCAAAGCAAGTATTCGACACGGCGAAAAATTAATCCCACTCAAGAAATCGGACACTGAAAAAGTTGATTCAGAAAATTTCAGGCTCGCCAATTTGTTTCGTAGCTGTTAGCTTGGTACCGTTTCTACGTAGTGCCGCAGCTCAGACACGACACAACTAGAACACTCAACATTTTTTTCAAGGACAGCTCTTAAGCCTTACAAATAAATAAAAAACAAAAAAAAATATGCTTACTTTTAAAAGTGTTGAACTTGTCTTATCTTCACTTCACCATAATATTTATGAAATTAAATGTTACCTAATATTTTCAACCTACATTTTAAGATCATGGTAGACTTCATCTCATATTTCCACGCGCTCAGAACCTTGAAGATGACTAAAAGGGTAGTCCGAGACACGTCCAAACATTTCATTTAGCATATGCCCACATTTTGCAGTAGTAAGTATTCCATACGTGACAGGTTGCAAGCCAATCGCCGCGGCAAAGAATACAAATAAGTTTCCTCATGAGTTCGGGATTCGGAACCACAACCTTGGGCTCTAAAGTCAAGGTATTGTTACTAGGCCAACACGGCTCTTTTCTAGCTAATTGCTAATCAGTTTGCAATTTAAAAAAACTGCCTCTCTCGAGAATCGTCTTCTAGAATCTCTACCAGCAAGAGCACTCAAAGATTAATAATTTCTGGTATATAGGTATTCATTTTATTTATAAGTAGAAAACAGAGTTCAGATCACCAACCACAGGTGCGTGTCCAAAAGGCTGGCGACGTTACCTCGTTGGATCGCTATACTGATCCTTTGTACTTGTAGTCGTAGTCATAGAAAACAGAGTTCATTCCTAGTTTAATATTATTTTAGCTTAATTTTTCAACTGTTATAATTATTATTTTTTTGATAATAAAGATTGTATTGTATGTGTAAGTTTTATTTATTGCTAAAAATTGTTTCATATTCTGTTATCTTAAGATAGAAGAGACCAAATCATGAATAATTCACGATAGCGTTATGCTTACGATAGTAAATGCCAAATAAAAGACAATGAAATCGGCGATGCTTGAAGTATTTTTATTATGATTGGCAAATATTTGACATTTGCTATCGCATCGTAAGCGTAACGCTATCGTAAATCATAGGTGCTTGAGCTACATTACTCTTTACCAACTGCTGTCTTCGTAAGCTGTGTTGAAACACAGAATTTATTGCCTGGCTGGCTTAAAACAAGGTAGGAGTTCCCGTTTTGCCTTTATCTTGCTTGTAATACATTATTTACAGCGGAAAAATTATAGGCATTCGTCTTCGGCTGACTTCAAGATGTCATGGCGTCTATAATTTTTCTGTATTTGGTGAAACAGCATTTTTAAGAGGAGTTTTGATTTATTTTGAATTGATGATATACCAGTGCTCTCAAGCGAAGGAAAACATTGTGAATAAAATTTGTGATTTACGTTTCGCGCGCAAAATCTTCCTTCCGAGGTTTTTCCACTAGCCTACCGCATGAAGAGCTTCAAGAAATATACGAAAAGATTTCTCCAGGGCAGGCATTAGCAATGCTCCAGTGTTGCAGATAGGCGACGGTAACCGCTCACCATCAGGTGGGCCATAATCATGTATGCCTTCGTATAACATAAAAAAAATGATGTTGGCGGGGTGCATTTATGCAGATAGGCGTATATCAATCAACAAAGGTACAGTCAACTAGTTTGATTTGTAGGCTACTTTAGAACCTTTTCACACTAAATCTACCGCGCAACACATCATCGCTGGATCTGCCACTCAATCTGTCAGATCTCAATTATTAGGATAAATACGAATCACAGAGTTATCAACTTTCCGATCACAACATTAGGTTCTAAAGGGTTTCGACCAATACGTTCTTATAAAAAAAAATTACGAGCAATCCTAACTTTTATAATAATTATTATGAATGTAATGGTCTTGTGTCTTTCTTTCCTGCAGTAACGGATTAACGGTTCGACCGTTGAGGTGCCAGAGAATGACATAGGTTACTAATTGTCCTACTAATTATCACGGGTATTCCGCCGCGGGCTAGCTAGTGCTAATGCAAAAAAACACAACTGGGCAATTTCAAGATTGGGCAATAAGTAAAATCTAATGGCGTCTCAACAAAAGGGAATGATTTCAATGACCAATTTAGTTTTAGAAGGTTCTGTAGTAGCCTATAAAGCAAATGTGTTGACTGTACACAGTACATTGTCCTGATTCCGCAGAAGAATTTCCTACGTCGTGGGTATCAGAGAAAAAGTACCCCTATAACATAGCTGTGGGGATCAAACCCAAAGCTGATAACCACTCGATTAGTGGAGTGTGTACTCCAAGACTATCAGACTGACATTTTCGCACATTTTCTTTTTAACACAATAGTTGTCAAATTTGACTCTTTTTAGGGTTCCGTACCTCATTTGGAAAAAACAGAACCCTTATAGGACCACTTTTTAATCCATCTATCTATAAGTAGGTGTACCCTTTTTCTCAGGAAGCTAATTTTTGTATGAAAATTCAAAAATAAAATCCTTTAAGTAGGTATCTACTTTCAGTAACCTTACAACTCTGAAATTTCGCGAATTTGCGACATTAATAAATTAAAAAAAAAACAATAATTCATGAATTTCGTCTTTTTTCGACCCTTCAAATAGGATGGTGAAGTTAATATCAAAAATGCCTGAAACTCGAAAATGGCTCTAAAGATTTTGCAGTCAAGAAATATATCTAGGTGAGATTAATTTTAATTCCTATGAATTATAAGACATAATTATATTTTCGGTTAATATCATCAAAGATAATCGTATTAAAGTCTTTGATATCATACAGCGATAAACGCGAGCGACCGCAAAATATGAATATTAAGCTTTTCACTTCGTTAATTTGAGATCTTCCGACGGCGTGTACCAGTATGGAAGCCCCAAAGCGCGAGAAGTCCTACTCAAACTCGACCATCTTTTTATTTGAAATTTATTCCCCAAAACATCGTGCACAAAGGCCGTAGATCGGTGCGTTGCTTGTTCCTGTAATTATATTAAATCAATAACAATTTCGCGGTAAGCAAACACGCGATTGCGTGCAATGAGAATTGTCCTGGGAACCTTGATCTGTAAGATTATGGTACCAAGAATAATTAACCCTTGGTTTTCTAAGAATCGGGTCGCCGTTTAGGTCAACGACCGTAATAATCCAAAAAAATATATATCGTAGTTCCTCTAAAATTATAATATATAATTTAATATAAAAAAATATGTATAACGTCCGGCTTTATAAAATAGAAAAGAAAAACATAATGGACCAAAAGACATTATATGTGATCTAAAGTTTAGATTGAATCATGTTTTTTTAAATATATTAAAAAAACACTATTTAAAAAAAACATGAAGTAAACATATAATAAAATTATAGAAGGATTATTTACTGAAGAAGAGAGTTTGCTAGCCACATTTTCAATTCCTATCCTGTCTAGTGTTTACACAAAATTACTTATAATGTACCTATATAGTTCAATAAAATCTGAAGGAAAAAGTAGTTAAACAAACAAATAAATAGGCTTTATCAAATCTTGTTCTACGCTCAGGTATAATGTTCCAAAATTTAGTGTCGAAATTAACAGTTTTGAAGCAAAGCCAAGTTAAGTATTACTGCTCGCGTGTTCAATGTTCAAACCACCCCGGCAGATCGCAATCATGAAATAAGATGTTATTTATTCGCTTGTTTTGATAAAACTAATATACTCGTACCTACTTCCATTGTATTGTTTTATCACTACATAAAAGTAAAAAAAATACTATACAATGGATCAGTGTTAAACGATGGATATTATTACACAATCTTTTATGCCATTACCAAGCCCAACTTGCCACACGAGTTTAAAATGAGTCTCTTGGCTTCTATAATAAAAAAATGCGATTCAATTTTAATTGAGGAGGTAGGGCACAGCGAGATTTTCTCGTTCTGAATTGGAGCAGCCCGCCTGGAAGGTACCTCCGCCTTACAGAGATCGCAGCCAAATAACATTATTTGTTTCAAATAGTGTTGTGTTCCTGCGGTGAGTAAGGTTGCCAGAGCTCTTTAGGGGGGAAGGGGGAAAAAAAAAAAAAACAAGGTTTAAATGCTTAGTGCTACTTGGACTAAGTCCGGAAAAAGTACGAAGCTCTCAGTAATTACCTTTTAAACCCTTTTACTTACATCCTTTTAATTAGGAAATAATTGCTGCGTTTATGTTTAAAAGTAGTAAAGCTGGGAATAATTTAATTTAAAAAAAATGAAGATAAAACACACTCAAATTAAAGGACCTGTTGCAGCCGAAAATTTTGCTTTGTCGTTTCGTTTACAATTAGGTAACCAACAAAACCATATTTAATTTTTGAGTGTGTGTGATTATTATGTATTAATAATTAAGGCGCAACCGTAATTCAATATATATAATTATTTACAAGGTGGTTCATAATAAATGTATACTACCCCATATATAGACCAAATAGGCAATAAAACCGTGTTCATACGACGAGTGATTAACACGATTGACCGACGATCCCACCCCATGGACCGACGACATCGTGAAAGTTGAGGGAAGTCAATGCATGGGACCGTTCGTCATGGAACACTTTGGGGGAGGCCTATGTCTAGCAGTGGACTTCTACAGGCTGATGATAAATTAAACCTAAGTTTATAGAGCTGTTTCAAGAAATAACCCAAGCTTATCGCTTATCTGCTGTTCCAATTCAAATTTATTTCAGCAAGTTTCAGCCGTAGTTATTTCACTTTCAATCTGGGTTAAGGTAAAATGAGCGTTATTATCGTTGCCTTGGATACAATTTTAATAAACACTAGGTTTGTTCATTTGTTCATTCATTCAACTCTCGTTAAATTGGTCGTTTTAGTTTCTGGTTGATGCATATCATTAGAGTTAGCGCAGACCCAATGCACTGATTTTAAAATATCCATTCTATATGTACCTATAAATTTAAATACTGCTCTAACTTTAGTCTACAGTTCAGAATACCAAATTATCTTTTGCATAATATCCCCAACGATATATTTTGATGAACATGGTTCAACCATTATTCTAAGGATAGAGAATGCTGTAATTCAGAATGGCCCGCACATATCAGACAGTCACGGCAGTCATTGTAACAAAGCTATGCATTCAAAATGAGTGACTGTCATCGTCAGTCACGCGATTGGTACAGACGTCTAAAAGCTCATCGATCACTGATACATGTGACTGTAGGATTACGCTAGCGTGATCGTTTGGAGTGAAACTTCTGTTTGTACGTAGGTACTATTAGCTACAGTTATTCTTGGACTTTGTAACGGAGCACCAGCACTCCGTGAAAGAGCTCGGCGATAACGCCACGACAAATTGAGGACATTGTAATGCATTAATAAATAATAATAATAAATAAATAAATATTCCGGACACACATTGATCACACATTGACAACTGATCCCAAACTAGGCATAGTCTGTACTATGGGTACCGGAAACTGATATACTTAATAGATATATATTTAACACTCAGACACAGAACAAACATCTGTGTTAGTCACAAATGTTTGTCCAGTGCGGGAATTGAACCTGCGACCTCTAGCGCAGAAGGCAGAGTTACTACCAACTGAGCTAAGAGGCCATGGCATTTAAATTATTTTGAGAGAATCAGCTATTTAAATCAAAGTTGTGCGAATTACATCATCCTCTGGCCAAGTTTGACCACTAACTGAGCGTAGGGCTCTCTTTTCTTGGCCATGGCCACAAACACGTGGCATAAAGGTTGCAGGAAGTCGGTGGATGGAAAATGCTCAAGAGCGTTCGTCGTGGAACTCTTTGGGGGAGGCCTATGTCTGTGGACTTCTACAGGTTGTTGATGATGATGTAATTTTTGTTCTTACTCTTTGAATGTCCCTATGTTCGTTCTGTATTTTTGTACGTCAAATAATCGTTTTCTATTATAGTCTTCTTTAAGTTTTTTGTAAGTAACCCAACTGTTTCATCTCGGCTACGTCTAAAGCTAGATTTATGAGTGAAATTAAGATGTAAAAAGATTGTGTTGCAGCGCTGCTTTTGTATGCACGGCTTTAGGAGTGAGACAAGGTAAACGGATGTCTCATTTTATTTATTTTTAAATAAGTTTTATGAAAAAAAAGGTACAAACTAAAACCCCGTTCAAAGAAGGTTTTATCTTTGTTTGTATGTTTTAGAAGAGTTTTTCTTTGAGTGGGACCCTGACTTACGTTGTAGGTATATTGAACTAAACTGTTTTCATTTAGTATCACGCTGGTAATGACAAAGTCGCCTATAGCAATTCCTAAGGTAGGTACAGTCAGCGACATAATTTGATGAACAAATAGAGTTTAAAATCCTAATTTTTTTTAAAATACGATTGAAATATGTATCGCGATATGATGCTTCATTTAAGTTCTTTATAATTACTTGCAAAAGTTTATAAACAATGGTATAGCCGTAATATAATTATAGCTGCTATAGCATGATTTGTAAGTTGTCAGTGGGGCACATAAAATGGAGAACAGACGGCCGTTGTGCAGAAAGATTCTAGCGTGGCGTGGAGACAACACACCGAAGAATTTTTTTCTTACTAATAGATACTACTAAATTCTTTTTGTTCATAGAAAAAGGCCGTTTCGATGAATCACCTTGTATATATAATAGTTAATACCCAAACGCCGTGGTCAGTAGGTATATATCGCTCGTAACGTAGCCTATCTATTTGTTCCTAATAGATCAACCTTCAGCTCGGTCACCTTCGGGGCAAACTTCATCACTAGAGTTTTTCAGTAGATCATACGAACTTAGTACATAATAAAATATTTAGCCTACCTTCTACAAAAGTTTTTACCGTACGCCCCCGAAAAGTGTCCAACTCGAAACAGCCTAGTTGACTAAAGTTGCAAACAATATGGCGGTAAGTTACCCCAAACTTACAGTTTACCTACGACGTCTAAATTAAATGCTCAACTCACACATACTAAGAGGCTATCGCATTGGTGCAATAAGAATGCTAGATGAATCTCTAATGGTTCATACTAACCATCGTTACCTTATAACACTAGTGGTTCGCCACGAACTGAGATCTCGCGATATCTGGTTAAAAGTACGAGATCGAATCTATAGCAGTGATTAGTTATAACCAATTTTACCTGAACTACGGAATCATTTAAACTTTACCAGACCTTAACCGATTTAACTCATATTCTTACCAACAAATTTTGTTTATATAACCTGTTGACTTACTAAATTCCATCCTTATCGAATTGACGGTTCGAAATTTATGCTCTAACAATTATGCATACAAACATACAACGCCGATTTCATCAAAGTTTTTTAGCGATCTATGCTTGCTCCATCAAAAAAATGCCACAATGATGAAATTCAAACTGATCGCTGGTCGAGTGGCTGGGCGCGTGTTTCTACCGCGCATTTTGGCACCAATGTGTTGGAGTAATAAGCACGGTAAAGTGAGAACGTAGTATTGTGCGCACACTGAGCTTCACAAATTACAATTTAATATTTCACGGCGCTCTCTCTTAGTCTACTGCCATGAAATTTTTATGTAATTTCTTGTGTGCTATTTTTTGAAAGCCTAATTTACAGCCACTGTGGCTGTAAATTTACCTTAGCTTTCGGATCAGCGTTTTTTTTTAAATTAAAAGGTAATGGCTCACGACTTTTATCCCCAACATGCTTGATAATCTCAAGTTTCCAGTTGATCAAATCCTTGAAGATGTCTAAGGGGAGTAATATGGCAAATGTCCATATTCTACAGTACATAGTATTCCATACGTGACAGGTTGCAAACCCATCACCGCTTAAAATAATACTATCGGTTTCGTCACGACGTTTTCCTTCGCCATTTTAAGCAGGAGAGTTGCGCACTTAATTTTTTCCTACAGAAACACTCTACGGCGCACGACTGGTTTCAAACCAAGACCTTTCGGATCGGCGAAAGTCGTCGAAAGAGGCGACTAAAGGAATAGGAAAGCTAGGGGATGGACTGCAACGTCCCCTATTTTAACAACGATAGCTCTAACTACGCTCGCCAATCCGCGTGCCTAGTGTGGTGAGTAAAGGCAAATTCCTCCCCTAAAATAGGAAATCGCTCTGGAAATCTGTGGAAGAGGCCAATGCTCAGCAATGGACGTCCTACGGCTGAAATGATGAACTTTCTTTAATGTGAAATTTGAAATTGACAAACAAATCATTTCACAAAGTATATTATAATGTTCTTCGTTTAAAGTGAGCACATTTAATAACCATACACTGGTTCTCAAACACACGCCCCACCATTTTGATGGCTGTAAACGAGAATTCATTATAATTAAACCGTAATGTTAGCCTCGCAACGCTTATAGCCGGAATAAAATGATGAAATTACTAAATAAAAACGCTCTTTTTATTAACTTTGTTCATTACAATCGCTCGGAAATTATCACGTACCAACCTATTAACTCTACTTTGGTAGGTAATAAGGAACCAAAAAATTTATAGAATTCGTTTTTACTAACTGTATGTTCTTTAGTTAAACGGAATTGCTGAAATCTTTTTTTTATAAGCATGCTCGCTGTGTGTAAATAATTTAATGTAGATAAGATAGACATACAATATACCAATTTTTTTTGTAAAAGGTTGATGTCGATAACAAAGTCACCACATTTTTAGTACAAGAAGTAACTTGTGGTCATTTGTCTCCACGACCACAATAATTTGAGCTTTAAAAAATAACTGGCCACTGCGAGGCCAATTCTAAAAATTTACTACAATTGCCACTTGTTTAATGTGCCTGTAAAATGGCGAGTAATACCTACAGAAATAAAAGGGTGAATAATACTCTCAGAAAAATAAAGGCAAACTACGGAAGGCAACATTACAATTTTTTTCTTCTATTTGTAGACGCTGTGCCCCATGTTTATTCGTAATTTTTGATACCCACGCCACAGGAAAAATAGTGTGGGGTTAGCATACTGTCGTCTTTTTTATTGTAAAGGTAAAAACTTTTATTGTATGTGTGTGATGCGTCAGATCAGTATAGGATCCATACATTGGTGCATATTAGCCGCAACACAGTACTCTACACCACAGTAGTAGTACACATGTTTTTCATCATTTCAGCCGTACGACGTCCACTGCTGAACATGGCCTCCCCCACAGACAGAGTAAATTTCTTATCATGTGGGGGGATTTGCCCATACTCACCACGCTGGGCATGCGGGTTGGCGAGCGCAGTTAGAGCTATCGTTGTTAAAAAATGAGGGACGCTGCTGCCCATCCCCTAGCTTTTTTCCCTTAGTCGCCTCTTACGACATCCGCGGATAGGTAGATATGGAGGGGCCTATTCTTCAGCCAGGGCCACAACGGCCACATGTTTTTAAATGTTCCAAAATATGAAAAGTTGTCTTAGGTATATTCCAATATGACCAGAAAGCGAAATATATAAAACAGGGAAGAAAGAGCATAAGCATACTCACTTTGCTCACGATGCAACATGGAATACCATACATTTTATAGTTTGCTCGTTTTTATTCTGTGTGTGAATAATAATGGCCATAACGTTTATTTCTTTGTTTACGAAATGGAAGGCTCGATAGCTATATTTAATCGAGAAAAATGCCACCGTTTATACAATTCGGGAAAAAAGAACAGCGAATGCATTTTGTTGAACGCTTTAATGACAATATATTGCCATGGTAGAACTCAACTTTATGCATCAACATTTAAGATAGTTCAAACTAGTCGTTTGTCTCAAACTGAGACCTCGCGATGTCCGGTATAAGGCCTAGAAAAAAAAAACTACTTTTTGGAATGTATAATCAAAGCTCTTTCATAAGACACCCCTCTTCATGTATTTATATATATACCTTTTTATTTGATTTCTTTTGGACCCCTACATTTTAGCAACCTCTGAGTCCTATTAAATTCCATGCAGATCGGATTGACTGTTCGTAAGTTATGTTGTAACAAATAAACATACCTACAAGCATACAACGCCGATTCACCCAAGTTGTTTGAGAGATATTCGCTTGCTAGATTGATTAGCCATCTACGAATACGTTGAGGACAACACATTCATCATGATTAAGGTAGAATGTAACACAAAAGATGCACAGTCCGCTGAATTAAAAGAGAAAATTTACCAGGTCGCATGCCGAAGCGCGCATCGCAGCCATTCTGAAATGTCGACTTTTTTAAATCAAGAGTTTGTATTTTTTTTATGTGAGATGACTCTCCTCGAAGCTTACAATATCTGAAAGAACAGTCGCAGTACGAGATCAGTAGGTAATCCTTGAAACGGGATTGAAAGTAAATTGCGCGCTGCAGACGATATTATCGTTGCGCCCCCGGGACAACGTGATTTCATTTCTCTTGATATTTAATTATCTCACTGTTAGTTTTGATAGGATTCTTATAGATCTCGGTTTATTTCGGTTTTAGGCCGTATTCAAACTGCGTGCGATATGTCAACTTAAATTAATTTCAAAATGAATACGTCTACTTCTCTCAGCTACCTTATTAACCGACTCCCAAAAGGAGGCGGTTTTTTTTTGTGTGTATGTTACTCGATATCTCCGCCAATAGTAACCCGATTTTGATGATTCTTTCGCTGGTGTATAGAGTATGATCCCGGGGTGGTTCCATATTAATTTTATTCCTGAGGGATTGCTACTTGTCCCGTAAAACTTAAAAAAAGTCATCATCTCTTGAAATCACTTGCCGAATTTTTTTTTGTCGACGTTTGTATCCTATGGTAATTCCCGCGACTTCGTTCGGTTGCTGCTATTTTTACATAAACTTTAACCTTAGGGGTTGTGTGTCGGGAATTATTTTCTGTGTACCAATACGTTACGCTACCCTGCCATACTCTTAGGATTTTGGTTAGGCTCTGCGTTGATTTTCAAAGAGAATAAAACCACTACGTTTGATTGTCAGTCAGTCAGTCAGTACCGTAAGTAAGTATATACTATTTTCGAATGATTTTTTTGTTTGTGCTTTGAAGGAATTTAATGAAATCAGCTTCGTGCCTTGCGTGCATGCATTTGGACTGGTTTTCTTAATTTCTATTTTAAAACGTGTAATAGGTTGGTTGGTTTTGACGACATAATTAACCGTTAATATTCGACGAAATAAAAAAGCACGAAGTTCTCAAGTCGCACCTATATGGGATCTATATACTAGGTACTATATAGGTTATTTAATTTATATAAACAGCAACACTTTTCGTTATCTGATTTTGAAGGTATTTTTTTTATTCAATAGCGCATTATAAAGGTAATTATTTATCAACAAAATAAAAAACACCGATCATCACTTGACTTTTGCAATTTAGCGAAATAATATACCTGCGGTGAACCTATCCTATAACGTAAATCCCTCAAATAGGAGGAGGTAGGGCACAGCGAGATTTTCTCGTTCTGAATTGGAGCAGCCCGCCTGGGGAGGTACCTCCGCCTTACAGAAGATCGCAGCCAAATAACACTATTTGTTTCAAATAGTGTTGTGTTCCTGCGATGAGTAAGGTTTCCAAAGCTCTTTAGGGGGGAGGGGGGTGGGGTCGGCAACGCGTGCGTGATGCCTCTGGTATTGCAAGCGCTCATAGGCTACGGTAACCGCTTACCAACAGGTGGGCCGTATGCTTGTTTGCCACCTCAGTTGTATTAAAAAAAAATAGGAAATCAGTTTTAGAATCAATTTTTTTACACAAAAAATCATCGATTCCTCTCTAAAATTAGTCTTAAATTGTCTTAAATTTTTTTTAAATTGATTGATCCTCAAACAGATGTTATAGGTACCTTCCTAACTATGCCAAAGTTAATCCGCGTTTATAAATATGTCAGTGTTTGCCTTGTTATATGTCCAAACATGAAATTCCATCCGTTAATATTGTTGTTCTCAGTCTTGGACCAACACACCCCAAGCCATCACAAACTCACAAACTAGGTTATCTTGGCGCGGTCATACAGTGCCGTTGAGGACAGTAACCGTCTACTCTAAACTAATCCTTGTTTACAAGTAGTTATCGTTGAAAATCTTGTACATGTTTCTCTCCCGCTGTCTAAAGCTCTGGTTTTCTAAGAAGCGGCCAGTGTCAATAATGGCCATAGAAAAGTGGAGATGCGGCAATGAAAATTATATCTTGTCTCAAAATGCAAAGAGTCCATTACACAATAAGACACAGGTTACACCATGTCTTACTGGCCACGTAATACATAATAATGTAATCGCTTAATGTTGTGATTTTTTGACTGATGAAAGTAAATCGTTTGTACACATTATGCATATAAGCATATACAAGGTCATTTATAATATGTACGCTATCCCTAAAGGAGGTTATTGTACACACAATTCGCAATTTTTTTCTTCTACGACTTTAGTAAATTGTAATTTTGCAACAAACTTCATGCAAAAATCTGCTGTTTTAAGTAGCAATCTAGCTGTTTTTGATATTTTCTTTCATAACAAGGTATACAATACATGTTATGAATCACCTTGTATATATTAAACATGTATATTGTATGTAAATGACGTGGCGGTCCCGGATGAATGGTGCGATAGTTCATAGATTAAGAAGAAATGGATGTAAGATTTTGAAGATTATTAGGAGTGAATTGATCAGCTGAAAACTAAATTGAAAATAAAACATCTGTACAAGATGCCTGTATATAGCAAATAGAACAATTCGCAAAGTGTTACCATTAGCAATATTGCCAAGTCAGTCCCACTACATCTTCGTCTAAACTTAGTGCGCTTTCACACGGGCGATTCGCGAGCGGGTTTTAAACTAGGCGTTTTGTCGATGAGCTCACTGCGTGTTCTCAACGTGTTTGCCGCGGTCTCATTTTACGCTAGCGTCACGTTACGCGAAGCATGTGTTGTGTATTTTTGAGCAGTGGTGATTTTGCTTTTACTATTCAAAGCACTGATCCACAGAGGCTGGAGAATGGAAAGAGGCCTTCATTAGTCGTGTATTTTTTTGCTACAATATTGTTTTTTATAACCTCTAAATTCTTACGACGTTAAAACGACGGCGAC
The DNA here is from genome assembly GCA_947579855.1 of Anticlea derivata. Lineage (NCBI taxonomy): Eukaryota > Metazoa > Arthropoda > Insecta > Lepidoptera > Geometridae > Anticlea > Anticlea derivata. Next base: position 3,206,973 of record OX388264.1, read on the forward strand.
GACGACGACGGCCTTCATATGCTATTTTACTTGAATATACACTTGCAGATCTGCTTATACTCTTGTTGTAAAATATTGAAAGATAATGATGAATGTGTTATGGTGAACTCTTTCGCGCGAGAACGTTGATGAATGAAGTTATCATCGTTTTCCCCAATTCATTACTGTTAGGTACAGTTAGAACTTTAACAGTACAGTAGTGTACTGTTAAAGTTCCAAATAAAACAAAAAAAAAATCGCTTCAAAAACGCTTGGAAATCGCCAGTCTGACAGAGCACCATAGTTCATTTTAACGCTAAATTGAAAATGTTGTGTAACCAAGTTTCAAATGACGCAGTTAGGTAAGATTATCAAATTGCTCGGTTTTCTCTGAGTTTTTGCACAAGCATTTATTATATTACAAGGGAAAGTAATTTTCTCGTAATACTATCGTTCAGAATCAGCAAGTTGAAGTGGCAGTTGGCAGGCCATTTAGCTTGCAGAACCGACAATAACCGTTGCGTTGGGGAAAAAGGGTTCTTGAATGGCGACGACGAACCGGGCGACGACGGACGCAGTATTGGAAGGCCCGAAGGCGTTAGAACTCTTTGGGGGAGGCCTATGTCCAGCAGTGGACTTCTGCAGGCTGATGATGACGCCTGTCGTACACGGCTGATATTAACGTTATAGATCTGTGGTCCTGGTGGCCCCGGCTGAAGAATGGGCCCCTTCGCATCTACCTACCCGTGAATAGGTAAGCTAGAGTCCAGCAGCGTCCCCTTGCAAGAACAACGATAGCTGTAACTGCGCTCGCCAAACCGCGTGCCCAGCGTGGTGTGTATGGGCAAATTCCCCCTATATAGTTTTTTTTTTATATTCCAGACACAGCACACACGGTCAACTGATCCGAAACTAGGCATAGCCTGTACTATGGGTACCAGTGACTGATATACATACTTAATAGATAAATATTTAACACCCAAACACAGAACAAACATCTGTGTTCTTCACACAAAATGTTTGTCCAGTGCGGGAATCGAACCCGCGACCTCTAGCGCAGAAGGCAGAGTTACTACAAACTGAGCTATGAGTCCAGTCAATATATTTATATTATATAATATATATATGATAAGAAGTTGCTCTGGAATTCTGTGGGAAAGCCTGAATTCAGCAGTGGGTGTCCTAAGGCTGAAATGATGATGATGAGATCTGCTGACAAAAAAATATTTTTCCGCTTTTTCTTTAATATTGTTTCATCTAAGAAAGACGTTAAGCATTTCGTAATTTTTATTTTAAAAACAAACCACGTAGGAAAAATGTATTCACTAAATTAGGTGATGACTCACTCCACACAAATAGAGTGTCTAAATTGCGTACCAACTAGACATTATGTATTTCAGCCTTACAGCACAGTCCTCGGCTATTTCTGAGGCACATCAATTTCCTCCGGATAATACTTCAGACATCCAGCATAATTACTATCATAGTCGGGGGGGTTCATATCTGTTTAGTTTGGAGGTTAGTTAGACAGACGAGATACAGAAAAAACGTTTAGAATGCTCACACAAATTATAAAAATAAAATTAGCACAAGCTAATAAAAGGTGGGGTTTTTTTTTTTTTTATACAACTACTTTGGCTAACAAGCATACAGTCCACCTGTTGGTAAGCGGTTACCGTAGCCTATAAGCATTTGCAATACCAGAGGTATCACGCACGCGTTGCCGACCCCAAATCCCCTCCTTCCCTCCACCCTCTAAAGAGCTCTGGCAACCTTACTCACCGCAGGAACACAACACTATTTTAAACAAATAATGTTATTTGGCTGCGATCTTCTGTAAGGCGGAGGTACCTCCCAGGCGTAGGAGGTGGTAGTTGGAGACGTGGAGGCCCCAACTCACAAAAGAATCTGACATTCGTAATGTCAACGTAAAATTATTGTTAGCAATTTGTACCTACGCATTTTGATTTCCGATATCAAGATTATCAAATTCGTGTTTGGCTCTCATTGGCTGCATTAGTATTCCGATAGTCTGATTGCCTGTAACATTTGATCACTTCCGTTAGGCTTAGGTTCACGAGATTCTCAGATTTTTTCGTGTTGTATTTCTTTTTTTTTGTCGTCGATTTATGCTTAATGATCAACCCATACATTTGTTAGTTGCGCTAAACTACAACTAGGCAAGCTACACCAGCCGCGCTCTTATTAAATTTTTATGATGTGCCGCAGCAATAGCCGAAATCTGTAAATACGTGACTGAGGTAGACAAATGGCCACAAAACGAAGAGGCACGAAAATTGCTTATTGTGCTCATAAAATTACAATTGAATTCGTTTTGCTGGTAAATAATTTGCTCGGTATTTATTGATAGTTATTTTTCGGGCGAAAAACAAAGCCGCCCTTAAAAGTAGGTAAACGTTTTGCGCTTTTACAAACATTTACGCTTGGGACCTTGTTGGTATTGTTGTCGAAGTGTACATAATTTACTAACTTTAGTGGGCCTACGCTAACGGCAACAGCAGACTACTGTCTCAAATTGCGCCAAAACTAGAAAGGAAGTGCCGGATGACCAGATAAGGGCGAATAGGAATACCTTTCACGTAGTTGTATCTCACTGATTTTTACCCTTCCAAACGGGAACAAGGGTCAACCGTCAAAAGTTTCCGACGCTTGTTTCATAAAAAAAGGTGACCGTCATTTTGACGAGTTCATAACCATCATCATTGCATTATCACTGTTGAACATGGCCTCCCCACAGATTTTCAAAATGGATTCGTATCACGTGAGGGGATTTGCCCATACTCACCATGTGCAAGCGCAGTTAGGGCTATCTTTAAGAAAATAGGGGATGCTGCTGGCTGCCCATCTCCTAGCTTTTTTCACTTAGTGGCCTCCTACGACATCCACGGGTAGTGTTGCTTTTTAGTGTACCTACCCCACTCATAATGAAAACAACGGTACTCGTATATAATTTCTTTTTTGTCCGTCTGTCTGTCTGCGCGTGACAAGTCTTCTCAGAAACGGCTTGAAGTGTGACGTTGAAATTAATATCGAATAATAGGGTAAGAAAAACACAGTTCGATATCGCTACAAAAAAATTCGAGGAGTAGGTAGGTACCTAAATGAATTTAGAGATAATAAAGTATGGTCGCTGAGACGGCCGTAGTAAAGTAATGACTGCATACCCTTATTCCGGAGTCTGGCCGTCATTTTGCGGTACGACAGTTTTTTAAGACGATGAAGCGTAAACTATTAACTTTTGTTTAGGGAACACGGGCCCTCGGTTTATCATCTGAGAGAGGCCTACAAATCCGGTTGGTGCGCGATAAATCTGTTTAAAATATGGCTGGGAGTGTCGAGCAATCGCAGGGATTCCGGTTGCGCATGTTTTTCACTTGCTTCTTTCATTTTTTGTGTGAATTTTTGATCACAAAGAGTGAATAGTCCTTACCTGAAACTCTAAAAAGGATTCGTAAGAGGTTGCGGCGCGCAAACTGCTCGCGAACGATGATCGCGGCGCCACGTTTATCAATGTGGACGTTTTTTAAAACATATCTTATCGTCTTATATTATTAACTTCAAGCTCCAAACAAAGCATTTACATTTTACAAAAATATTCACAAAGTAACCGCAAGACAATTAGAAAGCGTTAAAACATAAGTCATAGCTGTTTCCTTAATTACATTCTCGCGTTCCGCGGAACGCTATTTGCACAAACAATTATTTCGTTTTTCATGAACACCACAGTTTTATTCGAAAAAGTAAGGAAACTTCGTAGAAATTAAATAAATCTATTCAATCTTATTCTGGCTTACAGACACCATAAATTAACTCGATAATTTGTTCTAAACTTATAAGTTTAGAACAAATTATCGAGTTCCTATTCCTTTAGGTGTAGGTTATAACCTACACCTAAAGGAATAGGACTCATAATATCCTAAAAAAATCGTAGAAAATCTTAAAGAACTTCGTTCGGGCGAGGAATGACTAGGTAGCGCAGCACAATCCCCTTATCTAGGGATCACGGGGGTCACGGGTTCGATTGTAACCTTCTATAGGTTCTGGGAGCCGTTGGATGCAGTCCGCACATGATGGATCACTCTGGAAATATATGGGGAGGCCTATGTTCATCAGTAGACGTCCAACGGTTGATGATATATGCGACTGCAGCATTCATCTAGGAAACCATAGCTTTAGGACCAGCAATCCTCAAGATCTATATTACCACAAGAACATAAGCACGCGAATTAATCGCCCTTGTGATACGCAGTGATTTGTGCTCGGTGCTGTATGTCAGCGCTGAGAATTGCCGCTTCGAGTAGGTGTTACAACATCACTAGTTGAGTAATTTCAGCTGTAGACACAATAGAAACTGCGCTAAGTACTTATTCATTACTAATGCATGAATGAATAACATCTGTAGCTGTTACTATAATTCGAATTTGATTATTTATAGGGATAATAATTCGATTATCGACTGACTGGCCTCATAGCTCAGTTAGTAGTAACTCTGCCTTCTGCGCTAGAGGTCGCGGGTTCGATCCCCGCACTGGACAAACATTTGTGTGTGATAAACGCAGATGTTTATTATGTGTCTGGGTGTTAAATATTTATCTATTATAAATATCAGTCGATGGTACCCATAGTACAGGCTATGCCTAGTTTGGAATCAGTTGACGTGTGAATATGTCCAGAATAAGTAGTAATATATTTTTTTTATAAATATAAAAAATATATAATGGTCTTACTAAACCATGGTTCGTCCCGAGCTGAAATCTTGCGATTTCCGGTAAAGTCGAGTTCGTGTTGAGTCGCTATGGTGTGTGAAAGCCTTTGTTATAATTATTATTTCTTTATTACAGACAATTAAAAGTCCATAGCATGTTAATAACTTAGAAACTAGCTTAAAGTACTGTATTAGTCACACAATCGGAAAATAATAATAATAATAAATCATCATAAAAAAATTATAAATAAATGTTTTTTATGTTTCTTTATGTAGGCAGATAATAACAAATTACAGCCTTTATCTTGTTCCCAAAATTACACCGAAACATGAAAGTTTACGTCAAGCGGAGTGTACATCTGGCCTTATCCCAGCCACTCGAGAATTCGCCACGAATTAATAGTCCGTTGAAATTATATGAAGCGTATTATGGTAACCCCGAGACGTTCTCGGACAAAGGACTTTAGGGTAATTTGAAGTGTTAAGCTTCGGCCGAACCTACGCGACAAACGCAGAGCGGAAGCGTCAGCCACGCTGCAAGCAAGCCTCACGGAAGAAGTAGCAGCGAAGTTTCGCAATGTAGTCGCTCCCGCCTCGTCGAAGCGTCAGCGCCGCTTCGTTCAAGCTTCAAGCAGCTTTAAGAGAAACTGCAATGCAAAACGCTTAGCCTTTACCAACGAATCATTATTCTGTGCATTTACATGGCTAGTAGTTTTTGATATCCTGCGCAAAAGCCTCTTTTACAAGGTCGTCAATTATACCCACTGATTAAATAGCGGTTACTATTTCTACATCATCATCATTCTACATTATACATCATGTCAGCGTATTTTAGCTGACTTAGCAACTGATAAGAGCGGGTGCCGGCCGCTGGTTCTTGCCAGTAACAGAGAACGATGCGATGTTTAAGTTATCTACCTCATAATTATCTCTTAATTTTTTAAATTTCATATGTTTTTGTTATATACCTAGATTAAGCCTACTTTAGTCATGCATGTTTAATTACTAAGGAGAACTGTACGCGCTTTAGACAAGCCCATATGGGCTTTTTAAGTGTGCATCAAACATGTTTTAAAATTTCTGAAAATAAATAAAAAAAAAAAAAAAAAAAAACATTGAATAAATGAATGTGACAAAAGTTCGGGGTTTCTCTTGCATTGCACGAATAATTCAGGATAGCGTTACACAGGGAATCCTAGTTTGGAGTCTTAATGTGCCTATGTTATTACATTAATGTGATTCTGGAGTTTTATGCGTCAAATATATAGGCGCACAACTTTATAATAAACTACCCGCAATCTTAAAAAATGTTAGCTCGTTTCACGTATTCAAAACCAAACTCGCCAAATTTATTATTGACAGTAACTGGCAAACATAGTGAGATTGGTGAATGCGTGAGACGAGTACATACCTATCTGTGTAACGTCCCAGCTTAGCTGGTATTTTATCATTTTACCTACCTACTGTTTACCTACTTATTTTATTTTACCCTACATTTATAATAATATCTGCGTACGCGAACGACTAACTACTTATACTACTATTATCATTTATTACTATAAGCTAAATAATTATTCTCATGTAAGTGATTGTAATCTTTTTGAGAATAAATTTCTTTAAACCTAAATATATGTCTGTAAATCGCTTATACTGCGTCGTAGTCGCTTTGGTCGCGTTGGTTTGAACGAAGCTGTAGTATAAGCATAGTGTCATAGTTTCTACTTGAGCACCCAATTCGAAGACAAATCCTGTGGAAACATAATCAGGTTTCGTATCTCTTGTTTTTGACGTTGTTGATGATAATGCGCTGCATAGTTGGAGCTAAATATTCACCAGCTCAATTTTCTATACAACAATCACCTCTGGATTTATAGCCAGGGAACTCAAAAGTCGGTAGAAGTGGGCGGATTAGATAATAGGCCGAAAACTCTACAACTTCTTAACTATTCATACAATAATAATTTGGAGGAGGTAGGGCACAGCGAGATTTTCTCGTTCTGAATCGGAGCAGCCCGCCGAGGTACCTCCGCCTTACAGAAGATCGCAGCCAAATAATATTATTTGTTTCTAATAGTGTTGTGTTCCTGCGGTTAGTAAGGTTGCCAGAGCTCTTTAGGGGGAAGGAAGTTCGGGGTCGGCAACGCGTGCGTGATGCCTCTGGTATTGCAAGCGCTCATAGGCTACGGTAACCGCTTACCATCAAGTGGGTCGTAAGCTTGTTGGCCACCTCTGTTGTATAAATTAAGTCGTACGTGCTGAAGATGCCTGCGAAGCTTCGCGACATGTTCCTCTCTCCCGACTTCTGGCCTGCAGGAATAGTTTTCCGACGCTATAGGGATGCGCCAAAGAACAATAAACCCTAATATTATATGCAAGTGTGAATATTAAATGTATTTTAGTTTTAAGGTATATATATCTATGGGCCCTGTATTTGTACATGTACTTTGCTGTGTTGCCTGAAATAAATGACTTAATAATAATAATAAAAAATAATAAATAAAATATAGGTACGTGAATATTCTCATGACCTCTCTCAGCGTAGAGGAAATCACTTAGCCCTTTCGCAGGCGTATAAATAAGCCACTAAATAAGCTAGTTGCTTTGTAAGTACACAAATAAGGCCGCGTACTCGAGCGGAGTGGTCTTTAGCTTCGGGTCGAATTTGTCTATTCTGGACTCGTTAGTCCAGTTCCCTTAGCACCAGCTGGAGTACTAGCTCTTTGCTAGGCGCTCACTAGCGAAGCGACTCTGCTGTAAATATCTAATGTATCTACAGAAATATATATTTCTATATCAGTAATATGATTTTTAAATAGTTTTTTTTTATTTCTTTGCATATAAACAACCGTTCATCGTTCCATTAAAAAGTTGATTCCTATGTGTTGTTGAAGACACGTAAAGGTCACCGCTGCATATATAAACAACCCTTGCGTCTCAGACGGGCAATCGCCGGCTGCGCCACAGAGGTCGTCAAATTAACTTTGGTGAACATGTAAAAACCGCTTTCGCGATCGAAGCTAGGGGCCACATTATCGGGATTTGGTAAGGTTTGCGATGTGTATCTCTGTGTATCGTGTGGTTTACCTAAACTTATAAGCCCTGAAAAAATCGGCCCTGTAATATCACTATTTTTACCAACGATTTTACATACGAACCCGCTAGTAATTCGACAGAAACTGATGCTACGAGAACAATACACAAACTTGATCCGACATCGAGGACACTTGATAGCATACTGAACCTAATATAACTTGTTCGTTGGAATCCCAATTAGAAAGAATATTTTTGAATCAATACCCAAGTCTGTCTATAATACCTACTCGTACAATATAATGAATGAATAAACTTCAGGGTCGGGCTAAGTAAAGTTTTTTGAAATAATTATTCATCCAATTTGGGTATAGCATTACTACGACTTCCTCGGACTTATGCCCTAATGATCTTGCAACGTTCAGTAGCGTCACCAAACTGATGGATGGGTGGGTTGCTAGTCGAGAGCTCAAATAAATTAACTCTCAAACTTCAAACTGTGAGAAGAGAGAAAATAAATAATAACGACTAGGGCCACTTGTACCAACACTTAGACAGGCGGTTACTATAATCGTCGACAGATAGTGTATGAAAGCATGTGTCAAATTCAACCGGATAAGTTACAAAGTCTGTAAGGTAAATGTGATGTGTAATACTTATTACATAGTAATGGCCATTGCAATAGCCATTCCTCAGACTTGGAATTCGCTCTGTAAATATGTGGGAGAGGCAATGTTCAGCAGTGGACGTCCTACGGCTGATTATGATGAATGAAGAAAGTCTAGCACATTAACTTGGCACCTTCAAGCGTTTTTCAATAAACTGGAAAACTAAACCATTCTTTAAACTAACCGTTCTCTGGAATCGTAATTAAATAGCGTCTCAGGGGAAATATGCGGTCAAGATGCTTGATTTCCCCTAGCAACGCCTTTCGCCATAAAATTATTGTGCCCCGTATTTAATTGCCTTTACGGTAAACTGTTCCGGCATAGTGACCCTTTTTCATTACTTGTTGAAAAATCAGCAACTTGACTTTGACTTTGACTTACAGCTGAGCCCTGTTTTTTATAAATAAACTGAGACCTGTTATTGGTGATTGTTAGGCGATTTTTACTCATATTCTTACCAGCAAATCTTGATAGTAAACACCTGTTGACAATTCCATGTAGATCGGATTGACGGTTCAAAGGTTATGCTCTAATAAAATATACATACGACACACAAACATACAACACCGATTCGTTCGAGTTGTTTGAGAGATCTTCGCTCGCTTCGCTCGCCCTATCGATAAGAGCATTTCATCAGAATAAGCGTGTTTCCCTTTTGTTAATAATCTATCCTCTCATGGTTTTATTCCACTCATTTGATAAAATGGTTTTTGGATTACTTTGGATCTAAGAGAGTATTGCAATGAGCCAAATAAGAACTCAAAAATCTCAAAGACACAGCCAATTTTGGGGTTGTCATAACTTTTTATCTCTACATTTCTGGAAAGGAAGTGACAAAGTGAAATCCGCTTCCGCATTAAAATCACGAATGGATTTGATGAAGACCGTTTTTAGTTATATGCTATCGCTTGTAAAAGCAAACGCGATTTACCAAGCATTGGGATTCCCTGTATACTCGAAGATTTGGCTAGCACGTGCCTGGCAGTCATCACAAAAAACTTATGCTAGTGCGCAACTCGTGCCTGTCATCATCCATCACGTAACTGTGTAAATACGCTCCTAGTTTATGGGATGACCTCCACTGAATCTGAAAATGTACAGTGTTGTAATATGGGACCAAGCGATGGGCCTTTCAAAACAGTAGGTACTTTACATGTTATAGGACACCCTCTAAAGACGTTTTCATGTCCGATGCAAAAAATATTTTTACCCTTTATTCTTTACTTAGTTTCATAAAATACCGATATGAAAGCCTTTTGGATTTAAGTTTGGTTTGCGTTTGGACTTAACTTAGTATTTGGCGAATGTCCATCAGTTATTGCCTTCATGTTTTCTTAGGACCAACATGTAAAAGATTTTATTTGAAAAAGCTTAATATTCGGCTTTGACCTAGCTTTACGAAGATTGAGAAGAAAATGTGTGTTTAGTTTTATGACAATTTTGGAGAGCTGCCAGTAAATGTGGGATATAACGGGTATATATTTATACAGCCTTAAGGCAAAAGTGATAAGACGTTTCACTACGTGATAAAATCCGTAGAAGAACTAAGGTCACCGACATAGCTCTCAGAATTAGCAAGTTGAAGTGGCAGGGGGCAGGCCATCTAGCTCGCAGAACCGACAACCGTTGGGGAGTAAAGGTTCTCGAATGGCGACCACGAACAGGGCGACGCAGTGTTGGAAGGCCTCCCACCCGATGGACCGACGACATTGTGAAGGTTGAAGGAAGTCGGTGGATGGAGAAGGCTTAAGACCGTTCGTCATGGAACTCTTTGGGGGAGGCCTATGTCCAGAGACTTCTACAGGCTGATGATGATGATGATGATGAAGGCAAAAGTCGCCTAAAAGTTGCTCGTGGCTAAAGAATACTTCGTTATATATTTTTTTTTTTATACAACATAGGTGGCACGCAAGCTTACGGCCAACCTGATGGTAAGTGGTTACCGTAGCCTATGAGCGCTTGCATTACCAGAGGCATCACGCACGCGTTGCCGAACCCCCTTACCCCCTAAAGAGCTCTGGCATCCTTACTCACCGCAGGAACACAACACTATTTGAAACAAATAATGTAACTATCATGGATATTAACATAATTTTCACTAAAAACATGATTTTTGGTGTCGTATCGTAAGGTCGTGAATTATTCGAGAATGATTCGAGATCAAAAAAAAAAGAAAAAGAGAAAAAAAAGAAAAAAAAGAGAAAAAAAATCTTCAAAAAGATTCAAGAATTTTATTCTTGAATCTTTTCATATTGCTAACAAGTCACATAACTGCAGTCTGAAACTGCATTCCTGATAATGCTTAGGTAACTTACTCATTTCTTCCTTGTTTTGTACCAGATGATAGAAGATATAGTATCGCAATAATCTTCTTTTTTTTTTCATTATAATCTAGCAACTGAGTTAATTCGCACAACTCTTGACTGACACAACGACTGGCCTCATAGCTCAGTTGGTAGTAATAATAATAATAATAATAAGTTCATTTATTTCAGACAGGTCCATACAGAAATATAATTTTAAAGAGCCAAAAAACAATAATTACCTAACCTAACGCACATTAAACATAGAGGATCTGGAAGCCATATGTACGGCATTCCATTTCCGCACGACGGGACAGTCAACCGAGGTAGTAACACTGCCTTCTGCGCTAGAGGTCGCGGGTTCGATTCCCGCACTGGACAAACATTTGTGACTAACACAGATGTTTGTTCTGTGTCTGGGTGTTAAATATATATCTATTATGTATATCAGTCTCTGGTACCCGTAGTACAGGCTATGCCTAGTTTGGGATCAGTTGACCGTGTGTGATATGTCCGGAATATTTATTTTTTATTTTATTTTAACTCTTGACCGTACTCTACGATTCCCTGTTTTCAGTCTTTTTTTTATTCCCATAAATAACGCTGTACTTATTCAGCTCAAGTAATCCCCTGCGGCCCGTTATCTCTCCAGCACCGAGCCCGAAGCCCTTGCAATTAATTCTTTAAAAAGTGACAACCGTAAGAAACCCGCAGATACCATCCGACACTTATAAAATTACAAGATGATCCCGAAGCGAGGCCATGAACCTGCAAATAATGGAGAGCGTCTGCAATGTTTTGTAGACGCAAAGTTTTTTTGTTTTTTTTTATACAACAGCGGTGGCAAACAAGCTTACAGCCCACCTGATGATACCAGAGGCATCACGCACGCGTTGCCGACCCCGAACCCCCTTCCCCCCTAATGAGCTCTGGCAACCTTACTCACCGCAGGAACACAACACTATTTGAAACAAATAATGTTATTTGGCTGCGATCTTCTGTAAGGCGAAGGTACCTCCCCAGGCAGGCTGCTCCAATTCAGAATGAGAAAATCTCGCTGTGCCCTACCTCCTCCAAAAAGGGTAAAGTAAGTATGTATGGGATAGAGCATGCACGACTCTTCTCTTTCAATTTAACGTCGTTACCTAGCGTTGACGTGAGTGGACACCCTACTTCCTACTAATATTATAAATGCGAAAGTTTGTGAGGATGTTTGAATGTTTGTTGTTCAATTTGCCGTGACTGCTCAACCGAAAATTCGTTTAAAACTAATTCCTACCTCTACCAAAGTATTATATATATAGTCTTTGCCGAACAAAACAAGTCAAGTTTGATATTTGGGACGATATAGCTGAACGAAAGTCAAACTCAAAATTGACTTTAATCAGACGAAGGATTAATTTTAAAATAAATTTTAGATGACATATCGCACGCCGTTTGAACACGGCTTTGGACAAAGATCTGCTGAATAGATACAGCTTTTATTCAGATGCTAAGCGAGAAGCTGCGGGTAGTAAAACTTATTTTACAACAAAACATTGCATTAAAAAATGTAAACCGTTCGTTGTCACAGAAACGTAATGAGAATAATAAATTTTCTTTGTGTCAAAAGGAAGCTGTTTATTTAATAACCGCGGCTTTGTTTCCGTATGTAAGGCTCAGAGTAGTGACAAGAAAGATGTACTGTGCCCCAAGCACTAATTAATTCGCGATAGCTTACGATACGATAGTAAAAGTCAAATAATGTCTGAATACTTTTAATTATTTAATATTTGACATTTGTTATCTTATCTTATGCAAACCGCTATAGTGAATTATTTGTGCTCGGCCACTGAGCTTGAGCGTTGCACTGTATAGACGGCTTTACTATTGCTCATCGATTGCTGCTAGAAATCGCCACAAAAATAGCTCGTTTATACTCATAAATGAGCTTCGATGCACACACACGCAGAACACACACAAATTTCATTTGCGTTTGACTCGTTGTCATTTTTTAACAACAATTATTATTGTCGAACAGGGTCCACCCTACAATGCACCGATGTCAAATCCGCTAGAAAACCACGATGTTCTAGTGGATTTGATTACTCTAAGAAAGAGGCTTTGTTTTCGTATGCGTGTGCGGTAACAAAGAGTTAATTTCTTCCTTATTTCCTTTTCTTAGCGCTGTAAATTATTTACGTGTGGGGCGACCATTTCTGATGAAGACTGGAGACGTGACGCGTTATTTTACATAAAATTACTTAAAATCGGAGAGTAGAGAGGAAAAAAACATTTGTGAAGAAGCAAACAAGGAGATGATGGTAGTGTATCATCATTTCAGCCGTAGGATAGCAACTGCTGGGCATAGGCTTCCCCACAGATTTCTAGGGCAACTGCCTATAATGTGGGAGGAACTTGCTCATACTCACCACAGACGAAGAAAAGTTAAATTGTATTTTCCATATCTGTATCGAATAACGTGTTTTCAACTCTATTAATAAGATACGTACGTACATAAAATCACGCCTGTTTCCCAGAGGGTTAGACAGAGCCCATGGCTTTCCACTTGCTACGACCCTGACACACCTCTTTTGCTTCATTCACTCTCATAACATTTCTCATGCATGCTTGTTGGTTTAGAGTAGGCTACTACTCTTGAACTGTCCTTTTTCCAAAACGTCACCGATTTGCGCAATAAACGTACACCGAGGTCTTCCTATTCCAACAGTCTGATGTACCTGTTTCGCCAAACTTTTTTCATTAATCCTCTCTACATGATCAAACCACCTATGCATACCTTTCTTAATCCTCATCACTACGTCTTCTTTCTCTTCACAACGTTTTCTTATCAAACTGTTATAGGTATGTTAGTAAACTTTGCTGACGTTACAAATAAGTGATTATGTCATATTTAAAATAAGATATTTTTTACAAAAACAAAAAACCGACTTAAATTTCCTGAATATTTACAAGATTGATATCAACCTCTTTTTTTTGTTATCATCCTCTATGCGTTTTGCTTATCTACTGAGGATGACACTGGCCACCTACACTTTTAATTATAAAACAAAAGTAAGTATGACATCCATTCATCCTCAATTAATAACTCATATATACTGGTACTGACTGGCTGACTGACAATCAAACGTAGTGGTTTTATTCTCTTTGAAAATCAACGCAAAGCTTAACCAAAATCCCAAGAGTATGAAATTTGCAGGGTAGCTTCCTGTTGTAACGTATGGGTGCACAGGAAGGAATTCTCGACACACAAGTTTATGAAAAATAGCAGCAACCGAACGAAGTCGCAGGGATGACCATACCATACCACCGCGGACAAAAAATATTCGGAGAGTCGTGATTTCAAGAGATGACGACGTTTTTTTAAGTTTTACGGGACAAGTAGCAATCCCTCAGGAATTAAATTAATATGGGACCACCTTGGGATCATATTTTATACACCAGCGCAAGAATTATCAAAATCGGTTTAGTATTGGCGGAGATATCAAGTAACATACACACAAAAAAAAAACAGCCTACACTTGAAAACCTCCTTTTTGAAGTCGGTTAAAAAACTCGAGGCTAACGCAATACAATTTCCTGCTAAGTGCAAGTAAGCTCTAGTATTATTTCAATTCTAATTTTCGTCTTCACCATTTACAAATAATTAAAGAATTTGTTTTATTTTAATCAATGGTCCTGGCCACATTACCGCTTACTAAGACCGGCTTATTTACAAAGTCCCTTCTCCGTTGCAGACAAATTACAATGTCAGACAATCCTGCCTTTGTCCAACACTTGACTAATGCAGATACGGCCGTATTATGTAGATACATTATACATTCGGCAGTTGGAACGATGTTGCATCATGACCGTGGGATCGTGCAAGGCCGATTTGTTAACCATTGTGGTGGGTTATGGTCCAATCCCTCCCTATGATAGGCCTATGTTCAGCAGTGGACTTACAGGCTGATGATGATGACGATGGTATTGCAAATCGAACAAAAAGCTATACCTACCTAATAATCAGTAAAACATTAAATTACAGTTGAATTTCAAATGTCTGACTTTCAAAGTACCCGCGGATTATCCAAGTTCGAAATGGCAATACCATGTACCTCTGCCATTACTGGATGCGAGGCTTTCAACTCGGCTTCGGTATATCAACTAGTAACAAGCTCCGCCTAATATTGTTTAGAATTTATCACTTCGAATTTACGAATTCGAATTGAAGAGTTCGAAATTCAGCTCTGTTATTTTATTCATTTTTATTGTGTTAAAGTTCTGTGGTGCTTGTATACAAGGTGATTCAGAATATATATGCTATTCCTAAAAGGGCTTATTCTAAACATGACTAGCAATAGTCATAATGGACTTTTGGAGATTCAACCAATGAAAAAACTCTATGAAAAATCAGCAGTTTTAGGGTCAAATTAGTGCAAACTCAATGAATCAGCTGTTTTAGGTAGCAATCTTAATGCCGAAATTCTCGTACGCTTAGTAATTAATTAGTTATACAGATGATAAAAATCTAATTTGAGAATGTTTGGGAAAAATATGAAAATATTGTGGTTTTTTTTCGCTAATGTTCTTTCTTTTTATTGCTAGAATAACCCCCTTTCGAGATGGTATACATGTCACCCTCACCACCATCTTTTATAAACAAAGTACTGTTACAAATAATTATTTAGGCTTCTCTCGGTGGGTTTGCTCGCGATCTTTGGAAAAATATGTTTTTTTAATTAAATGTTTGTACAATTAAGTGAATGTTACCTAGAGCCTGTTCATGGAACAAAGTATTTTTTTAATTAGGCACTTGAGAAAATTAACTATTTCTTAGCTTAGGACTAAAATTATTAACATTAATTCAATTTTACTTTCAGTCCTCCATTTTCGAGGCAATTGTTTGCTTAGGACGTACTCTACTTCATTGTCATAGAAAAGTGATGAATAAGTTATCGAAAAATGCCCCCGTACCGTCAACTTTCCGATTTTGTTTAGGTGGTGTCGTAAGTTGACAGACCCAAAGGTTTATGGTTCAAATTCGGGTAAAAAAGCGCAAATACTCGCGTTTGAATGGCAATCATATTTATTTTTAAGTAAGCATAAGTAAAGGTACACCCCGTGGTAGAGGTCGGCATCCATCTGCATGGTGGTCCAATGTCGTGTCATTTCTATGTGTAGTGTAGCGGGTGCAGAGTATGTCTAGCATTCTTGGGGATACAAGTTGTTTTTTAATTAAATAATATGAAAATATTGCAACAACGACAACCCATGATGAACGCTCTCCTGGATATAGTCCAGAGTGTGATCTGTTTGCGGATGAATGGACAAAGAATTTTTCAGAATGTCTGAGTTTTTGTGAGCGTGATGTATGACTGTGTGTTTCAAATTCCATTTTTTTTTTACGTTTATTGTTTTGACATCTGACTTTGTTGTAATTATTTTTGACTATTCAATTTATTGTATTTGACATTTGACTTCATTGTTCTTATTATTGCTATTAGAGTATTCAACTATTTATTGTATTATTTGCTGATTAACTATAATTTCTTATTATTATTATTATTATTATTTGACTATTAATATTTATTAGCTCAGTTGGTAGTAACTCTGCCTTCTGCGCTAGAGGTCGCGGGTTCGATTCCCGCACTGGACAAACATTTGTGTGATGAACACAGATGTTTGTTCTGTGTCTGGATGTTAAATATATATCTATTATGTATATCAGTCTCTGGTACCCATAGTACAGGCTATGCCTAGTTTGGGATCAGTTGACCGTGTGTGATATGTCCGGATTTTTTTTTTATTTTATTTAATATTATTACTTTTTGTTAATGTGTTAATATTGTCTTAAATTAATGTAAATGGTTTAACCGTGTTAATTAAGTAAGTAAATAAATGATGGAGGGTCCTGGCGCCAAAGTATGAATATAATATGAAATAAGGATAATAAATAAAAGTGGGCAACAAAACACGACGCAACAATAAATAATTGCATTATTAACGACCTCGGTGGCGCAGTGACCATCTGAGACGCAAGGGGTGCAGATTCGATTCCTGCTGCGGGACAAATGTTTGCATGGTCTGCAATTATTTGTTCCGGGGCTGGGTATTGTGGTACCATGGTACTCGTAGTTTCTGATACCCACAACACAGGGAATCCTAGTAAGGCGGCAGGACTATGTATGTAACTGTCGGATGTTATTATTATTTTTTTTTATTAAAAAAGTATTTTTTTCTTTCGTTGTACGTCGTGTTTACTCGACTTATTGTGGTAGTTCAAACATAATAAAACTTTAAGTATACAAATGAGTTTCCAATAGCCCACAATTCAAAGAATGTATGTAAAATTATTCACCGTTTAATTTTTGCATCCATTTTGAAGTTTAACCGTTAATTAAAACAAATAAGCGGTAGAAGCGATTCTGCCAGTAATTATTTAAAACTCTCAAACGAATCAATATTCATGATATATCGAGCAAAGTGTGAATTCATTGGATGGAAGCTGGCAGCACTGGCAAGGCGCCAATTTATTTCGCAAATTACTGTATAATTACCAAATGATTTGTAACTTTTTAATGAATATATATAATCCGTGGTGGCCACGGCTGCGGACGAGGCTCCTTCATTTCTACCCGTGGATGTCGTAAGAGGCGACTCAGGGAATAAGTTAGGGGATGGGCAGCAGCGTTCCCTATCGACAACAAGAGCTTTATCTGCGCTCGCCAACCCCCAACCGGCATATCCCCCCAAATGATAGTTTCTGGTAATCTATCTCTGGCATAGTTCAGCAGTGGACGTCCTACGGCTGAAATGATGATGATTAATAGAATATCCAAATAACGACGTCATTTTGAAGGTTGCGGAAAGTCGGTGGATGAAGAAAGTTGAAGATTATTCGTCGTGGCACTATTTGGGGGAGGCCTATAACAAGCAGTGGACTTCATCAGGCTGATGATGATTATGAATGATAATGGCTTCATTCGTTGGTAAATTCACAAAAAATAAATATTTTTTTAATTAACACTTTATGATCATCATTATTGTTTGCATGAACAATAAAGTTTGGATTCATTTTGCAAATGTTTATGTCTAGTAGTAGTTGTAAGTTTTTATTCCAAATCAGGTGGGATTCGAACCCCCGACCCCGCCTATATACCGGAGGCATAACATATACCACCAAGTCAGCTTCCTAGTAATAAGTGTAGTGTGTGTAGTGTGTAATGTGTAATTACTGTCCATCCTATGGTTGCCTGGAAGAAATCGCTTTCAGCGATAAGGCCGCCAATTGTACTACATTAAGTTTGTTGTAGATCTAATATGCAATCCTCGTGTACAATGAAGTGTTAATCTATTTCATAGCGTGTTGGCGGCGTAGCGCCGCTACGCATTTCACGAGGCGCGTAGCAACACCTCTACGCTGCTACGCGACTCATAAACTGAACATTGAACTCTAATGTGTTTTCGAAGCAATTTATCATAACCCAGTATTCGTTTTTCATCTCAACACAATTTATCACAATATATCGTTTCCTGAGCAAAATCCGCTTATCTTAGTTCTACTTTGTTCGTGCTAACTACCAGTCGAAAACAGGAACAGTGATCTTTTTCAAAAAGCAAACATATAAAGCCGCTCTACACGTTTGGTACCCTAAACGCATAAAGCCCGTTCTACACTTTTTGCATTAATGAATTCTCACGTTTGTCGTTTGGCAATCGGTTCGTTAGCATGCACCGTTAGCAGGGAAAGTTAACATTATGACAAAGTCAATTTGAAATCAGTTCAATGCTCTGATTTTTTAAACACGAAGATCTATTTTTAAATCGCATGTGTAAGAGCAATAGTATAAAATCGGATAAATATTATTTGATAGAAAATGAATCTGTCTTTATCGTCATCAAAACGCAGCCATTTTTGCGATATGCATAATTCAGAATGCCCATTTTAAATTAAATTTGCTGACCGTACCGTGGTCAAACATTTGCAATCAGTGAAAACTCCCGTGTTTGCTGTCGTGTCCCAATTGAGCATCGTTTGGACCAGTGATGTTCTACAAAAATCTTATAGCAACCTTATTCAGACGGGACAAAACTGAGGTTCGCGTGACAGCCAGTGGAAACTGTGCATCACGTTAGACGGTATTAATAAAATAATTGCAACCCTATACTAACGAGATAGGTCTGATATTTGCGTGACAGGTTGAGCTGTCTCAGTCAGCATTTAAAAATACCTACTGTCCAAATGATAATTTTGCTTACTATATTCTTTACGGACGGTTACAGCTATTACACATTACACCATTCTTTTTCTGCGGAAATATTGGGGTTTTTACTTAACTCAGCGTATTTTTTTGGGTGCGTGAGTCTGACAACGCACTGTGAAGGTTTCCGAAGTCAGTTCGGCTTAGTTAGGTAGTAATATATCTTAGTTTTACCTACTTATGGTATATCTTCTTCCCAGAATTAGCAAGTTGAAGTGGCTTGTAGTAGTAACTTGTGAAAAAGACTTTTTTTTGTGATTGCTCCATCAAATATGATTGCTTAGAACGATTAACGATTGAAGGCAATATGTCTTTCCCTACATTTTGGTGAAAAATCATTCCAAACGCCAATGGCATTTATATGCTCATACCTACACCTCAGACATACAGATTTTCGGTAAAAAAACTGCTTTCAAAAACAGGCTTCACAATGGGTATATAATTTCATATGCAAAAATTGAAACAGGCTCACGTCTTTTATCCCGAAGAACATCCTCTCAGATCTCCGTATCAAAGCTCGGAAACGTTAAACGTGAAAGCGGATTAAACCAACAGTTAGTGGAAATGTATTTCAGAGAATCTATGCCTTCGAGCCATGAATGAGCAGTGTTGGAAGCCCCCCCCCCCCCCCCCCGATGGACCGACGACATAGACAAAGAGTCCCTTGCTTTCTTAAAAAAAAAAATAGGTTATGATGAGGGGTAAATTTGAATTTGAATTTTAGGAAAATTTTTAATACACAGGCAAAAAAATAGATATATATACACTAATAAGAACATGTAAGCAAGATCAATGCTATTCTCGTACATTTTCTTAGCATTTTTGTTTATCGCTATACTTAAACTGTAACTTTCTCAAAGAGCCTTCTACAATATAACACAACTGCTGAAGTTATTGAGGTCGGAAGTCGCAATGATGACGCAATTTCCTACCTTAGTAAATGATGTTGGAGGTTTTCGAATTACTTCTCACTATTTACAAATTGTATGAACTCTTTCCTTTCTGTTTGTTCTTCTGTTCTGTATGGTGATACGCCACAGTCTTGAAACTTTAAAAAATGCTCCTGAAACACAGTTACTAGTTCGGGAGCTTATGGATTCATTTAAATGTCCAATAATTTATGTCAATAAATAGCTTTTTGTTTTTTGTTTGTTTATTTGTTGCTCAAAACTGGATAACAATGCAATAGGTATAAGCTCACGTTCTTGAAGTATTTTTTCGGTCCCGCTGCTTCAGGTCCCCGGACAGGTTGAGATTATAATAATAATAATAAATATTCCGGACATATCACACACGGTCAACTGATCCCAAACTAGGCATAGCTTGTACTATGGGTACCGAGACTGGTGGTACAGAGACTGATATACATAATAGATATATATTTAACACCCAGACACAGAACAAACATCTGTGTTAGTCACAAATGTTTGTCCAGTGCGGGAATCGAACCCGCGACCTCTAGCGCAGAAGGCAGAGTTACTACCAACTGAGCTATGAGGCCAGATTTTAACAAGTAAGGGCCTAAATGAGATTAAGTGAGGTACTTTCACTTTCAAGGTACAATAGGGTCAGTTGGGATCAGTTGACCGTGTGAATAAAAAAAAAAAACTGCATAATGCCATCTCTTAACACTGGATGGTAATAAATATTGAATGGTTCATTAAAGCATTACTTTTTTTTTGCATTTACAAGTATAGGGACTCAATGTTATTATTGGTTATACATAGACGACATAGAGAAACACGGTATTATGAAAAGTATAGATAAATGCACTCACTTTTCTTAAAAGCAATACGACAAAACGAGTCAAACTGATTCAGTCCTGGCAATTATGGGTTATTGTGTACAAGACCCTTTAGGCCTCTGATCTAAGCCCGCGGGAGTTTCGGGATTCAATACAGAATTGAAATGTATTTACCGTGGAATTGCTGGAGCCGGCTTGGGAATAACGCATGATTACTATACCAATACTTTATTATTCCGGGATATTGGTTTCTTGTTTTCTCGCAAAATAAATATAGGTTTACCTTGTACCCTAAGCATCAGTGCCCCATGCTCGAATAATAAAATTCAATTCAATCTTTTTATTTCAGCTTTCACAGACAGTAGATAGGTATTACAGCCATAACAAAAACATGATGACTGGCCTCATAGCTCAGTTAGTAGTAACTCTGCCTTCTGCGCTAGAGGTCGCGGGTTCGATCCCCGTACTGGACAAACATTTGTGTGATAAACACAGATGTTTATTCTTTATCTGGGTGTTAAATATTTATCTATTATAATGTATCAGTCTCTGGTACCCAAAGTACAGGATATGCCTAGTTTGGGATCAGTTGACCGTGTGAATATGTCCGGAATGTTTATTTATTTATTTTTATTTTATAATAAGTAGTAATTAAAGTACACAAGACAAAATTAAAGCGCACATTTAAGAGCGCACCGTGTGCCCTCTTGTCCAGTGCTTCATAAAGATTGTGTCTACGTCCAGCCTGTCAGCTATGAGTTTCAGGTGTTGGTGCTGCCCCACATCATGGATGCTGTTCTTAAAGTGTATATAAGACACTGCGTTAATAGCTGTTCTTTTGTGGATTATCGCGTAGAAATCATCTACTAGTGCATCCGCAAACATAGTCTACGCGCTACAGAATAATTCACGATAGCGTTAGACCGATACGAAAGTAAAAGTCAAATGACATCGGTGGTGCTTGAAATCTTTTACATTTGATATTTATACGCTATCACTAATTATTCGAGCTCAAGCAACAGTATCTGAAGTTGTCGGTGACTGTCAAGTAGGGTGCGCAAAATAATGGCCGATCGACTTAAAACTGACACCAAAGTGTTTATATACCAGTTGTACATTTTTATTCCACTTAATGAAAAGCTAATACCTACCAGTCCTAATCCAAATATTTTTTCCCAAGCCTTTTCAACTCAGACTCGACATTTAATTAAAAAGTTAAAAGCAATCAGTGGACGAACAGACAGATCGCAAATGCGGCGTCATCAAGTAACCCGAGATTAAACCGATATCCGAGGATAGATATACCAGCAGATTATGCCAGCGGATATTTTAAGATGTCTGTTGTGATAATTCACATTAATTTTCGTCGGATTTATGAGATTAAGAGGGTTAAAATTATATTTGAACACTCCTATTTTAACCCTTTTGAATGTCGGGTGCAATTTTTATAATTATTTAGCGACTAATAATCAACTTTACTAAGGCTTCCGTACATATGTAGCATGAAGTCATAAAATCAAGATCTCAAGTGTTCGAAGTGACAAGAGTCAAAGTAGGAACATACTTGAAAAAGAGGACGTAGTTGCGTTTGTCACGTTATAATAGTGGGCTATTAAAAATTCACGGAATGTTATTGTGCTCTTGATTAGTTCATCTTCTTGACATAGGCCTCCCCCTAGATTTCCACGACGAACGATCTTAATCTTTGATTAGTTAAGTACTGTATTTATATTCCTCCTCTTGCGGTAAGTAAACAAAAAAGTTTGAAGTGAAGCAAGAAGTAAAAGAGTTCATAGGCTAGAGTTCACTTAAACATGGCGGTGACCGTAACGATCAGTTAAAATGTCAGCTAGAAAATAACTGTTATCCTAATTGATCGAGCGAGTGAAGCGGCTGTGAAGATCTCTCAAAGAACTTGGACGAATCGGCGTTGTATGTTTGTATGTTTATTTGTTGAAGCATAACTTTCGAGCCCTTAATTCGATCTGCATAGAATTTAATAAGTCAACAGTTTGAAATATCAAAATTTTTTGGTAAAATATATGAGTTTTGGAAGAATTGGCCAAGGGGTTGCTAAGATATAGAGGTCAAAAAAGGGTTTACAAATACATGAAATCGGGGAGTCCTTCGTTCATACATTTCAAAATGATTTTCATTTTGATAAATGTTATGTATTGTTTTTGACCTAATGTAGAATGACCAATAAATAACATGGTACGACAAGCAAACAAGTTTAAATGATAGGATCCAGTGCCCCTAATTTCGTGAACGGCCGATTAATGTGCTGGTGAACAGCGCTAAAATGGTAATTGGTAGTGTTCCGACTAGAACAAGAGTTCGGGTGCACTTATTGCAGTCGTAAAGTAGGTTTTAACGTAGCAAGTTCAGTAGTAAGTTCCCCGGGACAGAGTTATTGGGCCGTGAGAGCACGAGGCCAGTGCTGGAGTTTAAGTTACGAGCGAAGCGCGCGTGGTTTAGTCGCTGGGCTCCTAAGCGTCCGTCACACGTAGCTTCAAAAAAAAAATATGGCAGCTGTAAGCCGCTATAAGTTTACCTTTTTTAAGACGCAGTTTGGTTTTTCATTTTTAATAAAAAAATAAGTATATTAAATGTGTTGTGATCTACGGCAAATAACTTTTTCAGAAAAACCTTTTCTCAAGAACTTTGTTTTGTAGGATAGTTGTGACTTCTAGCCGGCGACTTCTCTCTATAGATTGTGAATCTTGACAGAGTGACAGTCTTTTTTGTAAGCTTATGACTTGATCCTCAAGAGTGCGTTTGACTGTCGCCACTTCTTTCTGTAGCGTGTTCAATGGGTATTTTTTTATTTGTAATAGGTACTCGTACCTACAAGAGTTTGCCGACTAAACAATATTTGAGTGATTTTTCGTGTTCACTATTGGGGTTCG
The DNA here is from genome assembly GCA_947579855.1 of Anticlea derivata. Classification (NCBI taxonomy): domain Eukaryota; kingdom Metazoa; phylum Arthropoda; class Insecta; order Lepidoptera; family Geometridae; genus Anticlea; species Anticlea derivata. The sequence goes on from OX388264.1 coordinate 3,230,575, forward strand.
AGTTATTTAGTTTTTTACCTTTACTGCTCACCACGCCACCTCGGTGGCGAGCAAGTGTAGGGTGTAGGTACTCTCTGTTTGTAGCCACCTAACAGTCATGTAGGTAGTAAAACAGGTTTTAAAATAAATACCTACATTTATTTACGATTTATAGCAATATTCAAGTTATACAAATGTAAAATATGTACAATTCATATTAACTGATACAACCGATGCATTTAAAAACATTTTAACAAAATCTCAATACATTCATAGGAAGCCACGAGTCTATAAATAGCATCTATGCGCACATGAAAAGCCGCACACGCACAAAAACCGTGTAATATTCAACATTCGTAGTCTATATTTGTCTCTGCATTTCTGTAGAAGTAACCGTTTTTGCGCAAACACATCTCGTGCAATTGTGCCGAAAACATTGGCCGAGCACAAGGTTATAGAAAGAAAGTCCAGAAACCGCTGCGGTTACTTTAATAGCAGTTTTGTAAAAACATGTCACTGTTTGCGATGGCCGTATGTAATATAGCAGAGAAATATTGACGTTACCTAAATCTGGCCAGATTTCTTCATAAGAGAATATACGAAAAAGACTGGCTTTATGTAATAAAACAGGTCCAAAATCTAATTCCCTTATATTACATACCCTTTTACTCTGATTCTAGGTTCTTTGAGCTATGTAGAATCTTGAAAATAAAGATTGCATTTACCTACGTACTCTTCTAACATAAATTAAAGTAGTTACTAGTTGCATAACAAAGTTCATGAACCTTATGCTCCTTGGAAACTAAGTGCACTTGGCTTATTGTGTTGTTTGATTTAAACTTAATACTTTAAAGTTTGAAAGTATTACAAATTGCATGCTGTTTTTCACAAGTGATTGACCAAGGTTTCACTAAAAAGTAGTGTGTGTCCTCTCCATGCCTTTCAGCAAAATATGATCAACTGTTTTGTCATGAAAATGTAACAACCAGACGGAGAGACAGAGTTTCTTTCGCATATTAATGTTTTTCCGGGGCGAACATATTAATATTAATAATAATGAATATGTTTTTCCGGGGCAAACATTTTACAGCACCGAGACTGAACGAGTTGGTTTGAATCGGACCTTAGCGAAACAAAAAAAATAGTATGAAGCAACGGTTTGCCTCTCGTATTTCCTATAGAAAAACGAAATGCTTCCTTATCTTTGATTGACGCAATATTGCGTTACGCAACGTACATAAATTGACTAGATTACAATTACTTAAAGCTTATAGTCTGCCATCACATAATGTAGCCCACGTTATCGTACGGTCCGGTGTGGGCCGAGTCCACCGACATGATGGAGTCAGACCTGTCATTCTGGCTCCGGAACGCAGGTTTCCATGCCGGTGTTGTTGTGAACAGCTCTTTACCGCGCTGGAATAAAACAAAGTAAATATAGAAAACTATGATAGATTATAACAGTCATTGGCTAGAATAAAATAGCATAAATGTAGTAGATATAGTATAGATTATATAGCCATTGGCTAGAGTACAACAACGTAGGTTAATAAAGCAAACTGTGTTTTATACAGCCCTTGGCTAGGCTAAAACAACGTAAGTAAATATAGCAAACTATGATAGAGTCAAGGCATATCATAGGCTCAAGGCATTGGCTAGAATAAATAAAAACGATCAAGTGCGAGTAGAGCTCGCGCTCTAATGTTTCCGTATTATAACACGATGTCAGATATCGACCAACATTGGGGTTCTCAATAAAAGCTAAGCTCAATTCATTGATAAATTCTATAATGGAATAAGTCTAGGTTCATCATCATCATCAGCCTGTAGAAGTCTACTACTGGACATAGGCCTCTCCCAAAGAGTTCCACGACCAACAATCTTCTTGGTCTAGGTTATAAAACTAAAACTCACTGCCCAAAATTATAGCTTCTTCTGCGCTACTTACATATCCGTGGTACAAAGCCCACCCGACTCCCACGGGGAAAAGAACGAGTGTGGACAAGCCCACCGCCCAGCCGAGCAGGTCGGCAAACAGCGGGAACACGTAGTCCTCATACGCCGGTGGAGACCAATCCGAGAAGATGAACGCTAGGATGCCCTGTGAAGGAAAAAGCTAATTAACACAGGGTGATATCATACTATAAATATTCCGGACATATTACACACGGTAACTGATCCCTAACTAGGCATAGCCTGTACTATGGGTACCAGAGACTGATATACATAATAGATATATATTTAGCACCCAGACACAGAACCAACATCTGTGTTATGACTTTAAATTTAAAATTTCCACTATCGAATCGTGGGTGAAGGTCAAGGGAAGAAGAATTAACTACTCGGCAAGATAAGACTTAGGCTCGTATTCAGAGACACGACTCAAACTTAGATTTAATCACAGATCAGCTGAACTCTATTTAAGTACTGAATCTCTTCTCAAACATAACTTTTATTCAAGAACGGTACTTAAACTACTCTCAGCTGAATCGAGTCTCAAATCTGTACTCAAATGTTCTCGTTTACATTTTGATTTATTTATAATTTTCGATTCGTTTTACGCAGAAATTCAAACAGCCAGGGTGGAAATAGAACAGAACTATAAAGTGAAGTATAAACATGCATCAAAGTACGTGTAACGGAACGAAAATGTCATTTGATTAATGTCTAATCAAATCTAAACTCAAGCACCGATTCCGTCTGATTGACGTTTCAGAATAAGCATTTACTCAGGTGAACTGTGATCATTGAATCTATACATAAATACTGTTCAAGAATTAGAATCTCGACTCAAATCGAGATTTAAGTACAGATCAACGCTTGAGTCTTGTCTTTGAATACGAGCCTTAGTGTGTATAATGTCAGTTGATTCACGCAGATTTATGGTTCAAAACCGTGTAAAAAAGGGTTGACAATTCAGTATAAGATGTAATGTTAGTTCCCCTTGCCTATAAATTCTGCCAAGTGGCAATGCTTGCATTGCTGTGTTCCGGTTTAAAGGGTGAGGCACCAACGCGTGTTTAGGGTATCTGCACGAGAATCACATCTTAGGTGATATTACAGCTGTATTGTGCACTGATTAGGTACTGCTAACCAGCAGGTGGGCAATCTGGCAGACCGTTATTTTTTACCAAAAAAAAAATGTCTGAAGCGAACCCTCGTCGTCAACTTTGAAAAATAAGTCATGAAAATTGTGATTTTAATTAGAGATTACGTGATCAGCATCATGTGGGCAACATTATAATTGAGTGTATTTACTAATCAGGCAATGAATCAGCTACCTACATGTATTACAGATAAGTAGATAAATTATTTTGTCGTCAAGCGATTAATACAACCCTATCAGAAAGATTGAAGATTCACATATTGGTCTCGATCAGTGACTTTTTTTTAAAGATTTTATTTATCTTGCATTGTATGCGGCTTTTCTCGCATTATACACAGGTAAAATAGCCAATACAACGTGTTCTGTGACTAGTATACTATCTCGTATGCTATTAAGAAAAATAAATAAAAGATAAGCGGAACTATCTCAGTTCTTCCCGATTTTTTTTTCTTTATTTGGTATTTTTCTGCCAGTGTTGAATTATGGCACTGAGACTTGGTCGTTAACTATAGGCCTCATATACAAGCTCAAAGTCGCGCAACGTGCTATGGAGAGAGCTATGCTCGGAGTTTCATTACGTAATAAGATCCGAAATGAGGAAATCCGTAGAAGAACGAAGGTCACCGACATAGCTCTCAGAATTAACAAGTTGAAGTGGCAGTGGACAGGCCATATAGCTCGCAGAACCGATAACCGTTAGGGAGTAAAGATTCTCGAATGGCGACCACGAACCGAGCGACGCAGTGTTGGAAGGCCCCCCACCCGATGGACCGATGACATTGTAAAGGTTGCGGGAAGTCGGTGGATGGAAAGGGCTCAAGACCGTTCGTCGTGGAACTCTTTAGGGGAGGCCTATGCCCAGCAGTGGACTTCTACAGGTTGTTGATGATGATGATGATGGTATTTTTCTATTTTATAACGAATTATTAAAAGTACGAGACGATCAAAATTGTTAGCTACAAAATATGAATGATTGAGTTTGAACTAATTTGACATTGATGGTCATCGGCGATGATTGAAATCTTTTTGATTGGCTAATGTTTGGCATTTGCTATCGTATCGTAAGCGTACGCGTGTGTAAGTTTATTTAAGTTCTGGTGTAAATTGTTCATTTCAAGAGAGTGGAAGGGAGAGGAGTGCTAGGAGTTTCAAACAACACCGTTCGCAATCCAAGCCAACCTTACCGGCCCGTGATACACCCTGCCTGTTGGGTTATGGTCCAAACCCCCATCCCTTATAATAGTAATTAGTATAGGTAGTAGTTATAATTTTTTTTTTTCTTACTGTATTTTTATATATATTTTCTTACACTATAGTTAACCTCATAACCCTTTCCGCCATGGGGGGTGGCGGTGAAATGCGACGGCATTTCCCCCATTAAAAAAAAAAAAAGGTACGTAGCATACTCGCACAATGTTACTTTTAAGCGAGTGGAATACAAAATGTGGATTCAAATTGGTTCAAGTACGACTTATATACATCTAGCCTATATTAAACGATAAGTTAACTGTGAATCCTAGATTACTGAAATAAAAATAAAATAAAAATAAAAATAGGGACAAGTAGGTAATGGAACACTTCCTATGTCCAGAAGTGGACTTCTACAGACTGATAATGAATGAATAATTATGAAATATGTTTATGTAGGTATCTATGTTGATGATGGTGATTATGATATAAAACTTACAACACTAGAAAAAGGAACTATGACGGTCCAAGCAGCCTTCCAGTACAACTGCAGGACCTTGGGTAGCTTCATGTTCATGCTGGCGATGTCTTTCATCGCACGATTGATGCCGTAAGCCCAGGATACGGCAACACACTAAAACACATATTACATATAAAGCAATTTTTGTTAGTTTTGGCAAATTTTGCAATGAAATTATACAGTGTGTCGCTAGATTATTGTTAGTATATTAGGTAAAATAAACATACACTGTATGATAGATAAATTATCAAGCATTTTAAAAATAGAAATTTCATACCAAGTATTCATAGAAAAAAATAGAAATAACCAAAAAACCGCGCCGCGTTTTTTGGTTATTTCTATTTTGCTATTACTTGCGTGAGCGTGCGCTTATTCGTTGGGTTCATTGCCGGCAAGTCCAAAAGTAATCATATTTTCCGGGTGCAGTATATTTGCACTAAAAGTAATGTTACACATACATTTTATTTACAGAAAGAAACTTAAAACGAATACAAGTTAATATTTACAAAATACACAAGAAACAGTTGAGCCATCTAAAGACCGTTACAAACGATCTATAGATAGCTCAACTGATCCAGATCACTACCAGTCGGAAGCGTCCCCAAGACGCTGGCGGAATTGCCACGCTGGATGGCAATGCTAATTCGCTGGGCCAAATAAGAGCCAGCTCTCGGGTCACGCGTCGCTTCGATCAGACGTCCTGATATCTTTTTGAAAACCCGGAGGGCCCCGTTTCCCCACGGACCCAGGGTCTCAACCCCAAAAGGCTCAAATATGTAAGCCCTATCAAGACTAACATATTACACTGAATGAATTACACATAATTTGCGAAAAATCATAAATATTACGAAATTAATTACTTTTTGACTTCAGACTACATGGCCAAAAAAGGGAAAATGCCTGCTTTTTGTAAAAACACTTCTAGAGCTACTCTTAACCTCGCTGACCGCATAGCTTAGCTACCTCACGTATCTCTGGTGGAAAGGTCCAGTCGATAACCACGTGATGGACGAAGAACTAACTCGTTTTGCCACCATGTACCATCTTACCTCTCCCATCCCGATCAGCAGGATGGCCCACGAAGCCGTGTTCCAGTCCAGTAATGTGAAGAGATAGACTCCACCGCTGAAGCACATCGGGATGCCGAGGATGAAGCATGTAAAGCATGTGAAGGCTGTTACCTGGAATATAGAACTTTGTTTTTACAACTGCGGAGGGCTATGTGATTAACAGTATAAGTATGTAGGCTGTATGTTTATATAAATGTACGGTCAACAAGTTTCATTTGAAGGCCACTATAGAACCTTTTCAAGATATATTTATAAATTTCAGGATACCCGGTGAACTTTGTACCACCTAACGAACGCCATCTATTGAAATTAATAATGGCAATTCCCATACAAAATTAGAAATTTCCTTTTTTTAGTATTCAGCTTTTCTTTTTAATTTTTCCAAATGTTTCTTTTTTCCAGTATTTAGGCAAACAAACAAAAATAATATTAAAATCTAGAGTACGGCGACTGATTTTTATCTAGAGAGAGCGGTAGCATGGCAGAACTTGGCACCCATCTAGATCTCGATACTTTTATGGGCGAAGTCGACAACCACGCATATTCTTATATTAAACTTGGCTCCCATTTTCACATTTATGTTTTTGGTGGGATATAATAGAATAGATTTTGAACAGCTTTTCTGAAAATGTACAACTTCTAACCCCAGGCTCCAGAAGTCAAAATAATGCACAAAATAAAGCACAGAGAAATAAATAACTTTTTCTCTGTAACTTTACGCCTCTGTTTTGTCACTTTCCAGTTTGAGTTTTGATAGCTTTTGAAAAGAGCCGCGGGGTTTGGAAGCGGCCCGCAATTTGTCGTGATTGTTATCCTTTTGTGTAATACTATAGCCTATTTTGAAGATTTGTGACTAGCATGCTTTTCGCTAACGCTACAAATGCTTTTCTAAAATACTCATACATTATGAATCACCTTGTAGTTAAACAGCTAAACTATGTGCTAAGTTATATTACACTAGGAAACTAAATACTGATGATGTGGACAGTGCTGTCAAAAATAGTCTATGCTCAGCTTAATGCTGCAGTAGCAGCGCAGATTTTCAACCTCAGTTGACGGATGGACACGGCCCGAACAATATTATTATAATATTTATTTCTTAAGATATTTTAGAATAAAATAGAAAACGTTCGGGTAGCTCGAGACTCACCCTCCAATAATTCTTCCTCAAATGTGGCCATCTGTCCACAATCGCAGTATTGATCGCCTCAATCCCAGCGAACTGACACCCAAGTCCCAGGATAAACAGCATGAGGAAGAAGAGAATAGACCACAGCTGCGGTATAGGCATCTGGAGGAGAGCTTCAGGGTACGCGACGAAGGCCAGCCCTGGTCCTTGTTCCACTACGTCTGTGGAGAATCAAAGTTAGCTTTAGCGTTGAGCCTATCGAGTTTGATGACCCATCCCACCCATCAAAGAAAATCTCTGTTCTAGTCTTGCCATTATAACTAGGCCATTTAGAACATTTTTTTTTTATACAACTGAGATGGCAAACAAGCATACGGCCCACCTGTTGGTAAGTGGTTACCGTAGCCTATGAGCGCTTACAATACCAGAGGCATCACACACGCGTTGCCGACCCCTCCCCTAAAGACCTCTGGCAACCTTACTCACCGCAGGAACACAACACTATTTGAAACAAATAATGTTATTTGGCTGCGATCTTCTGTAAGGCGGAGGTACCTCCCCAGGCGGGTCGCTCCAAATTAGAACGAGAAAATCTCGCTGTGCCCTACCTCCTCCTAACAGATAACATTTAGATCAGATAGTTTATTGATTCAATTTTAGAGATAAGATAAATAGAAAATATCTAAAATGGTTGAATCTGAGCAGACCATCCCAATTCCCTTAGTTTTTTTTTTTTATATTTCATTATTTTCCGATAGTACCTATCCCATCTACCACTATCCAGTCTCGGGCTCCGGACTTGTGGGGAGCCATCCGGGCCCATCCGGCCCAGTGTATTAAATAGATTATATTGACTAAATTTTTGCATGTTTGTGGTGCCAATTCTGTTTTTGATACGATCAATGTTCATTAGAGTCAACAGAATAGAACATTATCAAGAGTCGAGTACCAATAATTCGGTGTCACAAGAGCATTGTCAATATTGTCTGCTATCTCAGATAACTTATGTTATGGCGTCGTTTTGTGGTTACGTCGGCCAATAAAAGCATCGTTATCAACAGACGAAAAGTTAATTGATATTGCTGTGAGTTATTGCTAAACATGGCGGGTTAACATATTTCACCTGGTAAGTTTATGTTTGCAACTCGTTTCGATGATGGTAAAGGAACATAGGCCTCCTTTGCAGGCCTCGTAGCTCAGTTGGTAGTAACTCTGCCTTCTGCGCTAGAGGTCGCGGGTTCGATTCCCGCACTGGACAAACACTTGTGTGATGAACACAGATGTTTGCTGTGTCTGGGTGTTAAATATATATCTATTGTGTATATCAGTCTACGGTACCCATAGTACAGGCTATGCCTAGTTTGGGATCAGTTGACCGTGTGTAATATGTCCGGAATATTTAATATTTATAGGGACTTCAGGCGGTGCTAACGGCGACTGTGTGGCCGAATCGGCTAGCATGATTTGTCCCAAACATACAAAGCGAGCTAGGTGGAAGCTTCATTTGTGAGGTCAATAGATTTTATACAGATTTGCTGCTTAGGACTCTTATCTTATCTACTTAGATACCTACTTATTTTTAGTGATTTTTTGTATTTGTTTTTCCATGATCAAGTCATTAGTACACATTTATATGTAGAATTCTTTACAAAAATGGTTCTCATAACAGATTTAAAAAAAATGTCTGTTATGTGAAGCCAAATAAACATAATACTTAGTGAAACGAACAAATGAGAGGAATGAATAGTGGGTTTGCCCAGCAGAGGGACGAAATAGACTGATAATTTTTTTTATTAAGGTGCCAGTAATATTTAAATAAATACAGGATGAAGGATGTCCAAAAAAGAATCAGGGACACGAGAAGCAAGCAAGCACTAGACTATTTTGTAAAGGAGCCATTTCATTCTGGGCCTGGTCCATGTACACTACATAGAAAAATTAGGAAAAAATAGGAGATTACAAGAAAAATACAATTTCATTAATTTGAAGACAAATGCGATGGTACAAGAATAGTTCTTCTGGTAAGTTTTTTACTATGTGAACACTATTTATGTACCTTGTAACGAAGTCAATTTAAATAAAATAACCAATTACATACGTTTACTTTATTGCTTAGCCATATTTTAGAGTAGTGTACACAGTGCAGGCCCAGGGTCCATATATTGATGAAACGTCTCTTTTGTACTTATTGGCAACGAAATAAACGGCTTCGTTACTTACGTTAAGGATGTGCAAAGCCTGATAAATAAGTGTTTTATTTATAACCTAACCACTAAGCTTGTTATCTCTAAGAAGAGGATACGGAGGCCGTAATTAGCGAAGACGTGAAAAACGTAATTCCTTTGAAGAAAAAAAAGAAAAGAAAAAGGCTCGCGCCTGTTATCCCAAGCTTGGTAGACAGCCTCTCAGATCCTTGAAGATATATGTGGGAGTAGTCAGAGGGAACTCCAATCATAACATTTCATACACATGCACACATTTTGCTAGTTAGCATTACATACGTGACAGGTTGCAAGCCCATCGCCGCTTACAAGTGCTAAGTTTCCTCACATGGTTGTCGCATGTGTCAATATAAGTTTATTTTTATAGGTACCTACTTGTTTTTGCTATCGTTTACTTTTTGGTAATTCAATTTATTTGTATTTGTATTTTTATATATAAAAATAGCCATTGGTTCACGATGGATTCAAACCCACGACCCGGAGATCAAAAGTCAAAGTACCTCCACTTGGTCAACACTGCTCCTTAGTAACATAGTAAAATAAATGTATTTATTACTGGGTATTTTATTTTATTTATTTAACAAAACCCACAGCCCTTAATCTAAAGTACAATAAAAAAATACATGCTAATTCTTACGGCCAATAAAGGATATATTTTAATTGACAGTCATGTTTAGAAAAATGTACAAAATTTTAGTCCTTCTCCATAAACTTTAATACATCTCGTTTAAATGTTCCTTTAGCATTATGAAATATATCAATTGAATAGAATTCCTTATTATATGTTCTTTGCAGTCGATTTACTATAGAGTTTTGCGCATAGTTTGTGGATGAGTTCGCAACGGCGAACAATTTGGCATGTCTAGTGCGAGTCTTCGGTGTATAGATACTAAGAATTTTATTGGTAAGTTCAGGACAGTCTATGTATCCATTACATAGACCATGTAATGGAATGAGCTTAATACTTTCCCTCTCTGAACAGCTTGAAATAATAATTTCCTCGGTCATTGAGAAAGCTATAAATTAATACGACAGATATAAAATGTAATGGAGAAAGTTAAAGTTAATGAACTATGAGAAATATTGATATAATAAAATATATCAGGGCCATGTTATGATGAATAATGATAGCCGTGACTGGCTGGCAAGCTGGTATGCCAGTTACTGGCACTGTGAGAAATTATACGGTGTAACTGGCATGCCAGTACATTGTGATAAAATTCGGGGCCAAAGTGTAGTCTAGCAGTTGTAAAATTACATCGCGGTATCGTAAATCGTGCTAGCGTTCGCGCTAACAATTGCCAAAAAACGTGCAATCATGACATCGGGCTATAGCGTATGTGCTAACAATTGCTAAAATTACATCGTAGTATAGAAACTTCGTGCAATCTTGACATCGTGTTATAGTATCCGTGCTAGCAAATAGCTTATATTATATCGCGTCAAATCGCATATTATACAGTGGTTTTAAAGTTTCTTTATCATCATCATCATCATTTCAGCCGTTCGACGTCCACTGCTGAACATGGCCTCCCCCACAGACAGAGCACATGTCTTATCATGTGGTGGGATTTGCCCATACTCACCACGCTGGGTTGGCGAGGGCAGTCAGAGCTATCGTTGTTAAAATGAGGGACGCTGCTGCCCATCCCCTAGCTTTTTTCCCTAGTCGTTTCTAGTTAGCCGTGGTGGCCCCGGCTGAAGAATAGGCCCCTCCATATCTAGTTTCAGTATAATCCTAACAAAATCAAACACACCGTATGTTTACAGGCGTTATACAGCAGCCGTCAATACATTCACTGATTCATCCGAGAGCATCCCCTGTTGATTCCTATACTGTTAGTAATGCAGGCGTTTGTTTACTTGTATGCCTTGCCAAGATAATGGATTGATTAAACCGTAAATATTTCATTCCGATGTGGTTTGCGGTTCGATTGGTTGTTTTGTAACTGATTAAGCTGAGCAGGGGTTTCACGAAAAATAAAACGCATATATTATTTACTAGCGTACGCCCGCGGCTTTGCTCGCGTGGTATCTTGATAAAAAGGGGCAGTTTTGAAAAACCCTCAAATACGTATTTCATTATTTGACTTTATGAGTATCTGTACCAAGTTTCAGATAAATCTCTCCAAGCGTTAAGATTCTCCCATACAAACTTTGACATCTCATTAAACCCTTTTCAGGGGTAGTTTTGAAAATATAAAAATACAGTTTTTTCTTATTTATATCATACATTATTTAAAGTTAGTTCCAAATCTGTAGGTTCAAGGAATACTATTTTTCATACAAACGTTTTAACCCCTTTTCACCCTCTTAGGAGTTGATAATTTGAAAATCCCTCCTTAGTGGATGTGTTTGGCATATAAGGCAGCTACTGTCCAAATTTCAGTTTTATAACTTCAGCGGTTTGGGCTGGGCGTTGGAATCAGGCCTTGTTCTTTTATATATACAGATGTGTGCCATAACGCATCTAAAATCCAGAGAGTTACCGCAATTTTTAATCAAAAATATTGGTTTTATTGCCACTCAAACAAGAATATATACTTTTTGTTCAAAAAACAACGCAAACTTACCTATTAGAAATACTTTCAGAAAACCCAATCCAATAACTATGTAGTTTATTTAACATAAAATTAAAAATCGCTTTTTTTATTTATTGATGGGGTAAGTTTGAAAACCTGCATGGGCCTCAAACTTACAAAAAGTTACAAATAAAATTTGAGGGTTGAAACTATGGAAAGAAAGAAAGCACATGCTTGGTTGATTATTGTGTCACTGATTCTTTCTTGGTCATCCTGTATTAGGTCAGAGACCAGGTTGAGGTATGAAAGAGAACACATGATAGAAACACGGTAGGTATTTCAAAAAGAAACTCACCATAGCTCGCAGAACCGACAAACCGTTGGGGAGTAAAGGTTCTCGAATGGCGACCACGAACCGCGCAACGCAGTGTCGGAATAGACCGATAGACCGACGACATTGTGAAGGTTGCGGGAAGTCGGTGGATGGAGAAGGCTCAAGACCGTTCGTCATGGAACTCTTTGGGGGAAGCCTATGTCCAGCAGTGAACTTCTGCAGGCTGATGATGATGATGATGATGACTCACCATCAACACTGACGCCCATCTGCTGCGCCTGGAAGCCAAGCACGGAGAAGATGGCAAACCCGGCGTAGATTGACGTGCCGAAGTTGGCCAAGCTGACGAACACGGCGTCGAAGTGGCAGTTGTTGTGGAAATTGTTGTACGATGCCAGAGTGATTAGCGAACCGCACGCCACGCCGAATGAGTAGAAGATCTGGCAAGCAGAGTAATTGTTGGGCACACTTATCGCCTCGACATCGTATCGGCATCGCCTCACCCCGAAAACAAATGCCGTCTACTAACATATCCCGATGCCGTTACGATGCTGCATGTGTGCGTTGCGGTATGGAGTTCCATACAAAGAATTATGTATGACGCGTGAGTTGAGGCGATGCGATAGTCATGCAAAAATGCGCACGACCGGGTTTGAACCCGCGAATTTTACAAAACATTCCTAATTCTATAAATATCAATTTTTATGTCACGCTTTATCTTAAATAGCTTTAATATCGTAAATTTTCTTTTTAAGTCAGAAAACCATACTGGGGTAATTCTCAGAGGGCTCAAAAATACGTGTCCGACTCGAAAAAACACATAAAAAGTATCCGTAGCCCTATGATTCTTTTTCAGATAGTAGATTAGCCAAAAGTAATAGGGGGGGCCTATTTTAGTTTTTTAATTTTCCTGTTCTAAATAAGTAAAAATAAATAAAAACCTTGGAAATACTGATTTTTGTGGTGCGTCCGGACCTCATGTTCTAGTGTTAATAATTTTTTATCTCATTTCCTATAAATAATAGCACTATTTCACATAGGTTCACAATAAACCAGATAGTTACTGGCTTAACAGACACTATTACTACGCAAAAATTAGCTTTAGTTAATAAGATACAACTAGATAACTTCGCGTCCGACGTTTAGCTCTGATAGCCATGGCGCGCACTAATTCATTCATAAAAACTGTACTTTAGTAACTACGTGAATAGTTGTTAGACAGAGACAAACTGTCAGTCGCGATCCATCAGTGGTGAGAACAGCACGTGTCCATGTCTCCGCGTCGCTTCGAAATTACGGTAAGTAATCACTTTCCGTGGCTTGGTATACCGCAAGTTCTGATTACCATGTAGACTATAAATTCGTTCATACTAATCCTATTGTTTTAATTGTTTTAATAATATATGCTTTTTGTGTTCCTAATTTCTACTGCAGACATCAATGTAACATAAACCAGCAAATTAAGAAATTATTTAGGATTTTCAACTTTTTTCTGATTTTCGTGGTTTTGATTTCCATGTTTTTCGTGGACAAAAAGTACATGAAAGGTCAGTGAAATCCACGAAAATCAAATTTGCGGGCTTATTAACATACATAGATAATATTGTTATTATGATTTTTGTTAATAATTTGTTTTATCTCAATCAAAATAACTTCAGCCAGGTTTGCTCAAATTGCAATGCTCGAAGTAAATACATATAGCTTATAACCAATGAATATGGGAGGGATTAGATAAGCCTATTTTACTATTAATTTAGGTATAACTCCACCGTTAGTATCTAGAAACGTAACTGATTATTTGATAATTTGATAATTTGATAATTTATTTATTTCTCAGTAAACTTAATCTAAGTTACATTTCATGGGTTTGGGACCCTCTTTTTAGCATAGATATGCCTGTGTTAGAGAGTCTCGCTCTTCCCTAGTACATAGTTATTAGAATTAAGTAAGTAAAGGAGGATTAGGATTTAGGAATACGTTAACATAGTTTTTATGTGTAGTGTGTGTGTGTGTATGTGTGTGTGTGCGCCTGAACCCTATCGCGAGGCAAATTTGCAAACTATGATAAAGCTGCATTCAAGTGACTGCCCTCCGTACTAGTTTTCACTGTATGACGGCAGGGCGTCGTTGCTCTTGCGTGCAAAGTCAAATAATAATGCAAAAGTAACTAACAGAAGGATCCAGAATTAGATTAAATAAATTAGTAATAGTAAGTATGTCCAGTACTAAAAGTACTTACAATGTTATGGACCTAATTTTAGACTGTCTAATATAATGAATGAGATACAATAGGTGAGTAAGTATTTATAATGCGTGTGCATGTGTGCAAATGTGCAAGTGCGAGAAAGAGTGTGCAGTGGTAAGTGGGATTGTGTGGTGTCTGTGGTGGTTGTACGTGCATGAGTGCAAGTTATATATATTTATATATATATATATGTAGTAAATGTGTAAGCTAAAGTGATTTACGTTTCAGGATATGACTACCATTAGATCTTCCGTGCTATCATAATTTAGTGATTTAAGATAGTTGTCCAGTTTAAGTTTAAGGGTATATGATGACATTTCCGCAAGGTTAGTGTATTTATTAATTTTGTTGTATACAAAAGGGCCTAGAAAAAAAGAGAAATTGTGCAAAAATGCAGTTCTGCATTTAGGAGTTTTATATATGATGTCACATCGCCTTTTTTTAGATCTCATTGCGTCTCCTGGTAGCTTATGTTGGGTAAGAATCATAGTTTTAAAATATAGCTGTCTGACAGAAAAAAATATTTATAAGATTGTTTGATCTCATGTGATCATGTGATTGAAAAAACGTGATAATTGATGTTAGATTTTTTGTAATACTCTCTTAGTTAAATATTTAATAACAATATTTAATTTTGTTCCTTAGTTTTAAGAAAATTAATATATTTTATCTGCTTACTACCTTTTTTATTATAAACCTACCCGAAATTCCTTCTTAGAATGATTGTAATACCTAGGCTAGTTCAAACAAAACGTACATTTCAACTCATTAAAGTTCAATAATTTTGTATATTTGATTTCGGTGGTATGAATGTTGATCTCCATGGACACCATAATTTTAAAATTGAATAACTTCGTAACCGTTAGGCCAATAAAGTTCCCTCCACTACCAATAAATTAGTAATCAAATACACATATAGAATATTTCGTCATTATGTGTAATTTCTACAAAAAAAAATGTGCCACGAAAGTCAGACAAAAACTGAGTTTCCGAAGAATCACCCACTGTTTTTAATTCAGCTCAAAAAGAAAATCTTTCTAACGCAAAGAAATCTAAAGACGTTATTCACTCTACTAACACTTTTGTTGCAACTCGGCACAAAAGCACCCTAGGCATTCTAACTTTAACTGGGCTAACTGTAAATAGTAGTTAGATTAGTTAACTTAGTCCTGTTAAGGCAGTTTCAGTGAACAAGCTAAGAATGTAAGTAAGTACGTGTTTAAGCTTTACACGCTCTTAGATGCTTTTGAGTTCTGGATAAATGTGATTGCAGCTTTTTGTTGTTACTGTGTAAGGGTGCGCCCACATCTTTGCGCGAGTACGGAGGATTCATGGTGCATTTGCCAGTGTGGACACATCCTTAAATAGACTGAATGCTCGTAACGAATAATGCAAAAGTTCGATTACTTACATTGAACGCTGTGCTCAATCCCAAGCCCCAATGGATATTGCATAATGATAGAGCTCCGTTTAAACTGATATAAATCCCATGAGGACTTATGCATTCCATCTCTATGCATACAAAATTAACTGACAGAAATAACTCAATCAAAATCTGATCCCTTACGGGATTCGTTTCAACTGTGGAAACAATGAAAAGAGTAGGTATTGAACTTGGAATATCATATTATTACCCCCTCTTAATAATTGCTCGCCTCACCTCGCGTCGCGAATCCAACAAAGATTGCTGTGTATGGGTCTATCCAAACGCTAGCGTAAGAGCAGTTTGATGCTGTATTGATTTTATGACGTTGATATTATTAAACAGTTACCTACCTGGGAAGCAGCGTCACCCCAAACATTGGGCTTCAGCAAAGTCTCCCAATCTGGAGACAGGTAGAAGAGGATCCCCTCACCAGCCCCTTCCAGGGTCACTCCTCGGATCAGCAGCGCCGTCAACATCACGTACGGGAAAAGAGCCGTGAAGTATACCACTTTACCAGCGGATTGGACACCCTATAACAGAAGATAAGTTTTTGACCATGACTTGGTAAACTTTAGATAGAAGATATTAAAAAACACTTACATCAACTAATACAATCTAACATTGGAGTACAATGGGCGGTATTATCGCTGAAAGCGATCGACAACAGCTGGATGGACGATACGATGAGAACGATAAAGGTTAAAATGGCAGTGGGCGGGGCACATAGGTCAGAGAACCGACTGCCGTTGGGGTTGAAAGGTTTCTAGAGTGTTTGTAGTTGGAGCTCTAGTGTCCAAATCACGCAACGCAAAGCGCAACATAGGACGACGACCTAAAAAAGAGTATTTCCTCCTCTAGATGGAAAGACGACCTAAAAAAGATGGGAGCCTATGGGCGTTGGCCGCAGAAGATCGCTCTTAGTTCAGCAGTAGACGTCCTAAACCTGTGAAAACTCACCTTGATCACGCAAAAGAAAGCGATGAGCCACGATCCGAATAAGCACCCGACAAGATGCCACTGGATGGAGCCCCAGTTCTCCCAAGTTGCATCACCGCGGCCCAGTACTCTCTCACTGAAAATAAGCATAATTTGAATAGTTTTTGTGCAACTGCCGACTTATGAATCAGAAGAACCCACAAGGTACCAAACCATACTATAAAGTACCTGTTAAGATGGTATCCTTTGTGTAATAATATTTCATGGACAATACTATTTGTTGTGCTTGTAACCGGATCAAAGACCTGAGAAGTGAAGTACCTACTTAGCACCTTAATCAGTCGTCGGCTTGGCATGAGTACTTGCATCGTAGCGAAATTGCGTATTGAATTAGATAAATAAATTCTGTCGTCAAGCAATGCTGGCTACCTCAGCCAGCCGGGTAAACTACAGGAACATAAGACTTACCAATACCTGCCTCCGAGATCGGCAATGCATGCGTGGTATTGCAAGCATCATTAGGCTATCGTTACCAAGTACCATCAGTCAAAATATATAAGAAATAATTTAGTAAACTATGCCATGTCCATCGATTTTATTTAGGCGGTGACGTTAGTTGACAGTCTCAAAGATATAAGGTTCCAATTCGTATAAACTAGCGCTGACACACTCACATCTCAATGGCTATAAGACGTCATGAGATGGCTCAATGTCAAACAAGTAAGTGTAATTAATCATACGAACTAACATCGTACAAAATATGTTTATCGTTTGCAAGGGCAAACATAGGTAGGTAGAGTAGATTAATAAATCTGTAGTTTATCATGTGATCATAACTCATATTGTATCTGATAATATCAACATCAGCTTTAGCGTTCCCACTGATAATGAGTTGATGAGTTAGATCTACTTTTGACTCACCAAATACATACATAACATAAAATCAAGTCTGTTTCCCAGAGAGGTAGGTAGAGACAGCGGCTTTCCACTTGCTGCGATCCTGATAAAATTCTTTTGTTTCATTCATTCTCATCGCATTCCTTATGCATGCTAGTCGTTTTAGGGTACACTTGACCTTTAAAGCAGCTTGAGTGCAGATGTGGTGCCATTTTGACCAAATTATATATACACCAAAGGGAAGCTGGCTCTGCATTTGACGAGCCTCTTGACGAGTTTCTTTTGGCCCCGTTTTCGGGGCCAAGCATAACTTGAGTTAGAGAATGACATTATTATCACTGGGATTACTTCCTTGAAATCTCCCCTTACGAATACGAGCCGCGTCTTTTACTCACTTGTAATATTCCTCAGCAGCTAGTGTCCTAGTAACGTTGGTGTACCATGGAACCTGCACGTCCCCGTCCGTGCAATACGCTCCGTCGAATGGCTGAAAGCCCGTCATCGTGCAGATGTCACCAATGCTGATGCACCGCTTGAGATAATAAGTCTCATCAGTTGCAAGTCCCGTGTTATTTTCACGGCAGATCTTATCGTATTCTCCGCTGTAACAAACTGGTGAAGATTATTTATCATTTTACTGAGCACAATTCATGGTTCTTTTTCAATGTAGTTGACCTAATTACCGCAAAGCTAGGTAACGTTTTATGTTAGCTCGGTTCATGAGTGCTTGATGTCCTTTTCAACCGTTCAGAGTGGCAAGTGGGGCCTAGCCTAGGGAAGTTAACAAACAACCGCTATTTTAAGAAAGAACGTACTTGAAGGTTAGTTCCGTAAAATTTTTTTAAGATAATAATGTTATGTAATGAAAATCTTTAAAAGTTGTATAAACTTACAGAGTGTGTTATATTCATTATCGCACGATCCCCATCCAAGGTTACCCGTCAACGACACAATTGTGTAGAAGAGAGTCCAGGCCACGATGATCATGTAGTAAATCGAGATGATACTGATCACCACAAGGGTACAGTAGCCAAGACCGGTGAAGAACGGGGCGATAGAACTGAAGGCTTGCAACGGCCCCACTCCCGTGTACTGGCCGATGTAAAGTTCCAGGTAGAATAGAGGCAGGCCGATGAAAATCAGCATCAAGAAGAAAGGAATGAGGAAAGCACCTGAAACAAAGAATTCCTTAGTGATATTCGTGCACATGTCACATTACCACAGAATAAAAATTGTCGCTAGTTTGTACCCATTAATACATTTTAACTTATCTCTCTTATCAAAAACTTGAAAGCTTATCTCTACGTAGAATTTGTTATCTTCTTAAGGATTACACTTGACCCAACCCACTGATTTCATTCGAATTTCAAGATTGTTCGGTCATCGATTTATGTTTCTTTTGATTTAACAACCTTCACTAATAGATTACACACATACAAATGTGTAATATATATTTATGGGTTCAATATTAAGTTTATCATTCACCACAACATACTTTACGCCGCGTCTGTTTGTCTGTGTACGTTTTTCTCAGGTTTTTACTAATGAACGTGTTTCAAGAGAAAGATTTAGTATACAGTATGTGTCTCACGGCCTGCTAAATGGAGGACAAGAAGGTACTTTAAATATTGAAGTTACGAAGTTTTACTGAATCGAGGCTTTCCTTTATTTTTTAAAGTCAGTAAACTGCATTGAAATTACTTATTTCACGATTTTCAAATAATTCTCTTGACTAAGCTAAAGCTGGGACGTTAACCCGCTAAATGAGAACAATCATTCAAAATTTCATCATTCTATATTTCTTTCCTATAACATTGTATCTCAAATTAAAGAAACACCATAAAACTATCAAAAAGACATAAAAACTGAGTAAAAACGAACGTAAGCATATAATAAGTACATATAATACATAAATTTTCTTGAGTATCTTAAATATGAAAATCTTGAATTGTAATAAGTAATCTACTAAATTCTCAAGATTTTCATATCGGTCGTTATCAAAAATTAATTGTTAACATTTAACAGAAACTTTGCCTTGATAAGGTACCTGTAGGTACAAATTTTGGTAAATAATCATGATAATTTTAGTCATGCCCAGATTATCAACCTACTTAATTACAAATAGTCTTGTGTAGTATATGAACGATGTATTAGTATGCCTTTATTCTCACCACCGAACTAAAACTAACTTCCATTCTAATACTCTAGTACATTTTATCGTACAGAAACAAAAATAATTTGGCGCGGCACTCAATACTCATGATAAACACGTTCGTTCCGTTAATCCTATTAATTCTTTTGTTGATTTTTCTGTCAGAATGAATATTATTCAGCCTTCGATGTGGGAATGACCGACTGAGAACTATGATCGAAAGATCCGGTAATGAACGAAATAGATACGTGGTTTTTTTTCCGACAACTTTTTTACAACAACATTCTTAGTCCTGACACCAGGATTAAGAGTACCATGGTACCATCACACTGAGACCCGGAACTAATTATTGCATATCATGCAAACATTTGTCCCGCAGCGGGAATCGAACGAGCACTCGCCCGAGGTCGTCACACTTCGAAATAAGTTGGAAATCTCAAAGAGATGACACGCTGTTTATAATGTTTCGTCGCAATAGTAGGTGTGATAGCTTATTTACCTCCTCCATTCCTATAGCAGAGATAAGGGAATCTCCACACGTTCCCCAACCCCACAGCGTATCCAACGCACGCTAGGATGAACTCTAACGGGCTTCCCCATGACGCGCGCTGAGGCGTCGCTGGACTCGAAGAGTCTGAGTGTATCGATACGGTTGCGGCCGGCTTCCCGTTTGTTTCTGGCTGCAACAAAAGGTAGATCAGAATATGGTACACTGTATAAAATGTTGTTTATTTGATATTTTATAATGTCTCAAAAATTTCGACTCAGACGGGAGTTTAACCCGCAACCTTCCCGTAAATACAGGGATTCTCTTACTAACTAAGCTACGGAATAACTTCCCGTCTGTGCGAATATAATTTAGGACTTTCAATCAGCTCAAAGCGCCGTAAGCGATTTAAATGTTACTATTTTTTTGTACATCAACAACCTTATGGCCTAGAATAAAAATCGTTTTGGAATGTACGAGCAAATCTCTTAAATATACATCATGTGTTCGTATAACTTTTTTATAACCCCCTTTTGGACCTCTATAGGAAGGTATCTTAGTAATTTCTTGGTCTTGGGCGAAGTAACTAATATCTTACCAGCAAATTTTGATAGTACAACCTGTTCACAAGAGATTCCATGCAGATTGGATTGAGGGTTCGAAAATTATGCTCTAACAAATTTACATACAACGCCATTCATCCAAGTTTTTTGAGAGATCTTCGCTCTTCGCTTTCTCGTGGTCATTAACCTTATGCAGGGTGTCCAAACAAACTAGTAAAGTAATTTAACAATGCCAATTTAATTTCGATCTCAATCTCGGAAGATTGAAATTAGTATGGGCTTCGCTTCATTGGATATAATTCAAAGAACAGGAGCCTAAATTTATGTCGTAACTTGCTAAGAATTTTCCGTTCCAGTTTAAAACCAAGAAAACATTTCCGATAATGAAGTAATGTCTCAAAGCGCCTTCATAATTAAATAGCAAAATATCTTTATAAAACATTGGATCTACACAAAAGGGAAGCCATTTAAGAGCCATTTGCCTACATTATCAGTTTTAACTTTCCGTGCCGGCGGTAATCAAATAATGTATTCCGGAGGACAGATTTTCTGAACTTCCTGTCCCTACTTTGAGGTGTCTCAGTTTGTACCAATAAGGTAATTAGAGAAAGTTTGTGCGGTCTGCTCGGGATTTAATCCCTTCAAACAAGGAAATAATCGTTTCCATTTAAATGTAAATTTGGAATTGTGATGAGATGAATAGAGTCAGGCACTCGTTCGATTCGCGCTTTTCGAATAATATTATGCTGAAGTTCGCCTTACAGCGCCGGCCAACTTCTTACCCACATAGGTACTTTATGTTTATGAGTTTGAATAGGAAAAACTAGAGAGTAGTCTGGAAATAAGTTACGACGCTATTTAATTTCGAACCACACCGACGGTCATAGGCCACCATACCAGGTCACTGACCTAGTATGAAATGACCAAGAATGTATCAATGATATGACAAGCAATCATTTCAAACTACAAGATGATCCAAAATATGTATACCATCCCGAAGTGCTTAGTCAATCAACAAATAGAAAGAATATTACTTTTTTAAGATTTCTTAATTAGTAGCTTTCTTTCTTTTCGTCATGTTAATAACTAACTAGCTTCCGCCCGTGGCTTCACCCACGTGGTACCTACATAAAAAGTAGCCCATATGCTATTCTTGGTATAGAACTTTATCTATTCCAAGTTTCAACGAAATTGGTTGAGCCGTTACGGCGTGATTGAACAACAACCATTCAAACATCCTCACAAACTTTCGTATTTATAATATTAGTAGGATAATTAAACATACGAGAAATTCGGCATTTTTTCAATGAAAAATATCGAATTTCCAAAAGTCATAGAAAAAACTTTATTGCCAATTGGGTGTCAAATAATCCCATTTCGCCACAATAGGCCAGTTATGGCCATAGTGACACCATAGCCATATAAAGAAAAAAAAACTTCGAGGGAACTTGGAGTTCATAGTTCATAATAGATACAAGTCAAATACAAGTTCATGTGCTATGTAATTCTTACATAGCCTAATAATTATCAATAATCAATTTAATATCCTATTAATATTATAAATGCGAAAGTTTGTGAGGATGTTTGGATGTTTACATGTTTGAATGTTTGTTATTCAATCACGCTGTAACGGCTCTACCGATTTCGTTGAAACTTGGATTATAAAGAGTTTTTTACCTAGAATAGCATATAGGCTACATTTTATGTAAGTACCACGCGAGCCGCGGGCGAAAGCTAGTAATATATAATATTGATGTCGAAATGAACACAATCATAATTAGAACAAGAAATAAATTCATAATAAAATTCATAATCATAATAAAGATTATAAAATTTTTATTATGAAATAATTATAATTAAATTAAAGGAGTCGTTTCATTCTGGGCCTGGTCCATGTACACTACATAGGAAAATTAGGAAAAAATAGGAGATTACAGGAAAAATACAGTTTCATTAATTTGAAGACAAATGCGATGGTACAAGACAAGTTCTTCTGGTAAGTTTTTGACTATGTGAACAATATTTGAAGGCCGCCATGTTGGTTTATAATTGACGTTTGACATGACATTGACATATTTTTCATGTCATGTTGTTTGTTTTGATGTTGTTTTTGTACGTCAGGGCATCGAGTATCTTCCTTCAGTTATGATAGATGTGATGTAACTAAGTATTTTACATTACACTTCGCTTTGTGGAGTGTAAAGATGCGTTAGATGAATGGATGTTAAACAACACAGTATTTAGACAAAACGAAGCCAAACAAAAACATGTCAACAGATAAATGTAGGTTGTCAAAATGACAGATAAATGTAGGTTGTCAAAATGACATTTCACGCACGTCCATCCGCCATATTTTTGTAGCGCTGTGTGTTGCTCTCTTTGTCGAAGAAAATCATAATGTACTTTAGAACGAAGTCAATTTAAATAAAATAACCAATTAAATACGTTTACTTTATTGCTTAGCAATATTTTAGAGTTGTGTACACAGTGCAGGCCCAGGCTCCATAGACTGATGAAACGGCTCCTTTATACATTTTTATAACAAATTCAATTGGGAATTACCTACTATCTATATATACCAAATCAGTTTTGACGTTTTCGTAAGACGCCGCGGGACCGTTCTCAGCCTATCCGCGTGCCTTGTGTTATATTTACCGTCACCGTACCTTGCGTATGAGTTATATTGGAGTAGTACTACTAGTGTATCGAATAAGCAAATACATGCTCATTATGCTCATATAATACGATGCTCTAGGAGCCACTGAAGCTAGTTTTCGAATAAAAATAAAAAGGTATAACTAAGTAATAGGTAATCGTTGTGGAGGTAGATCAATCTGGAACTTGGCTTGGCGAAAGATCTAGACAAGCTGCTTCTGGTAATGTTTGAACACATAGATGTATTTTGGCTTTTAAGTTATAATAGCATGAGGTCTCATCTGTTCCCCTATTCCGAGATCTTCTTAGCCATCCGACTCAGTTGTTCAAAACTTCCTGATTTCTATGAACACACGACACGATGCACATGTGTCCAAACTCCAGACTTTGCCTTGTTTAACTTTTAAATTGCTTCGATGCACCGCTATTTGTGATTACCGGTGTCATAGTGAAGTTGGATAGTTAAGGTTTTGACGAACTGTGAACTTTGCCAGCCTGATAGTTGAAACCGCAATTAGCGCAACCGCGTACCGCGTCGAGAGTTAGCTCACACAAAAGATGGATTCCGGTTTGTGGATCGAGCAAGCGAAGCGAACGAAGATCTCTCAAACAAGTTGGACGAATGGGCGTTGTATGTTTGTTAGTGCATTACTTTCTACCCGTCAATCTTATCTGCATGGAATTAAGTAGGTCAACTGTTTGTACCTACTATTAAAATTTACTGCGAAGAATATGAGTCAAATCGGCTTAGGGTTTGTTGTTATGATATAGAGTTCTAAAAGAGGATTTGAAAGAAAAAGGGTTCAAGTAAGTGGGTCTCCTAAGAAAGGGCTTTGGTTATAAATATTTAAAAAAATGTAAGTAATACAAATATAATGTGAGCCCCCATTTGCTAAAGTTTCAATTACATCGTAGTTCAGGTAAGATTGGATATTAGTTAGAACATGATAAAGATGCGATTTTCTAAGTTTATCTTAATTGTGCACCAACTTTTACCAGACATTGCTAGGTCTCATTTCGGGGCGAACCACTAGTTAATATGAAATAATAATAATGTGGGTTTTATATTTGCAGTGTACATAAGGATAATAATATTATATTTAATTAGGAATCTGAATTTAAATAATTTTCAGGTGGGTTTACTTATAGGTACCTATTATATTCGTTTCCTGGTATTATAGTCTGGTCAATTAATATTTTATCCGTCGTGGCAATTTTCAGTAAGTAAATAGGTACTGAAAACTCAGAACGATCACAAGCTCAAACTAAATATCTCTACAGTTAGCTCTACGCCTATAATATTCACGTAAACTTTGACAATAACTATGGATAATATTGTAAGAAAATAAAAACATGGATCTAAAATAACTCAATTAAATAAATTATAATTATATTATTTATGCTATCAGTGGAAACTTGTAAATAGCCCTCAGCTGCATGTAATTTCTTCATGTGTTTATATTATAATTGCTTATTTTTTGTTCTAGCTGTAAGTTTTCCCAAAATTCGAAAATAAAATAAATAACACCCAACAACCACATAAATAGTCCTCCCTGTGTCCATAACAGGATCCCTGTGTCGTGGTAGTCAGAAACTAAGAGTACCATGATACCAGAACACCCAGACCCGGAATAAATATGCGCAGACCATGCAAACATTTGTTGGATAAAATCTTGTGATAGACTTCATATTATGTATGCTATCCCCAAAAGGGCTTATTCTACACCCAATTGGCAATAATATTTGTTCTACGACTTTTGGAAAAAAGACGTTTTTCATTGAAAAAACACTATGCAATAATCTGCTGTTTTGGGGTCAAATCAGTTCAAACTCAATATTCGCCTGTTTTAGGTAGCAACTTCGAGTACGTTTAATAATTTGTTATGAAGATGATAAAAATACCAAAAAGTACTAATTTGAAAAAAACCGGTAAATTAATTGAAAAAACTGATTATAAATGCTAATATTCTTTCTTATTGTTGATTGAATAATCCTTTTTCGGGGTAGTATACATTCGATGAATCACATTAGATAATTTAAAAAACAGCTACCCTTGTTACATTTTTTCATACATCTGAGATGGCAAACAAGCATACGGCCCACCTGTTGGTAAGCGGTTACCGCAGCCTATGAGCGCTTGCAATACCAGAGACATCACGCACGCATTGCCGACCCCGAACCCCCCTCCCCTAAAGAGCTCTGGCAACCTTACTCACCGCAGGAACACAACACTATTTAAAACAAATAATGTTATTTGGCTGCGATCTTCTGTAAAGCGGAGGTACCTCTTCAAGCGGGCTGCTCCAATTATAACGAGAAAATCTCGCTACCTACCTCCTCCAAAAAAATTTAATAAAATATGCATAAATATAATTTGGGTGTTTTCAAGAGTAGAGTGAATAGGTTTCTTCTAGGCAAACGTGCTACACCGTAGACCACATCGTCACTTAACATCAGGTGAGATTTTGGTCAAACGTTAGACTATTTTGTATAAAAAAAAAATTCATGAGAATCCGATAATCAAGTGATTCCGTTAATTATACCTACCAATAGGTTTATCGCGGCCTACTCGTATCTATCAGTGAATAGAAACAGATTTTTTTCTAATATTTTTTATTTTATCTTGACTCATATCATATGATTATATTGCCTGTAAAACGTTGAGCCAAGAACTAGTCGTATATAAACGTTGTCTAGATATTTATCTCGCTCTTTTCTGTGGTTTTGTGTAGTAAAGCCTAATTAAATATATCCTAGGAGATTTATAGTGTCAAGCCGTGTTCAAACGGCGTCAGATTTGTAACCTAAAGTTTCCTTACATCTTCTAAATAAAGTTAATTTTGAGTTTGACTTTTAGGAACTTGCAATATCGTTGAGCTATATCGCACACCCCCAAATGTCATACTCAAAATTGACTATTTTCAGCAGAGGTAATGATCATTTTGAAACGAATTTAAGGTATATGTCATTTTATAGGACATATCGCATACCGTTTTAACACTGCTTCAGTTTTATTTTTATTTTTATTTATTAGGTTTGCCAACAGTTTACACATGAGTACATAGTTATGATTGGAAACAAAATGTCTTAAGCTACAAGAGAAACCAATAACAGGCAAACACAGCATTTCAGTTGGAAAGGTTCCACTCACTTACAGCACGCTGTAGTGCCTGAGACATGTTAACGATAGAGTAGGCTTTCCCAGCACCTATACCATCCTATACCTAGTCAATCTTATCCAAAGAAAAGACATGGCCCCTTACCATCGACACTATGATTATGTTTAGGCGGGGACGTAAGATAACAGTCTCGAAAGTTTATGGTACAAATTCGTGTAAAATATTGCTGACATGCTTTCATTTGAATGGAGAATGTTTCGGCTTAGTCAGCTCTATTCACGTATTGACCAGCGGTCAAGTGCGTGTAGAACTGACTAAGCCGCAGGTTCGCGAAGAAAATCCTTCAGTTTTTAACATCTGCTGGGCTTTGCAGTGAACTTTGATAGCCCTGTAAAGGGGCTACAAAGTGGCGATCACAATAGGCCAGTTGTGGGCGCAGTGATACCATAGCCATAAAGTAAATAAAAAAATAAAAAAGACGCAGGTTTCCTCACAATATTTTCCTTCACCGTTTTGAGCGCTTGTTAATGCGTACAGAATTTTCTTAGGAGGAGGTAGGGCACAGCGAGATTTTCTCGTTCTGAATTGGAGCAGCCTGCCTGGGGAGGTACCTCCGCCTTACAGAAGATCGCAGCCAAATAACATTATTTGTTTCAAATAGTGTTGTGTTCCTGCGGTGAGTAAGGTTGCCAGAGCTCTTTAGGGGGGAAGGGGGTTCGGGGTCAGCAACGCGTGCGTGATGCCTCTGGTATTGCAAGCGCTCATAGGCTACGGTAACCGCTTACCATCAGGTGGGCCGTAAGCTTGTTTGCCACCTCTGTTGTATAAAAAAAAAATCCAATACTAAAATCAATATGTGTACGACCGGGATTTTAATCCACCACCTCCGGTGCGTTTATGCTAGCTTTTACTGCAGTACGAAAACTATTCATGCTTTCGTATGCAATGTTTCTGTACAAGTACGGTTTCTACGGTTTCTTAGGTAACGATCATCATCATCATCTCCCTGCCCTTATCCCACTTCATGTGAGGTCGGCACAACATGCTTTTCTCTTCCATTCCCCTCTATCAGCCGTCATATCAGTATTCACTCCTTTCTTACTCATGTCATCTTTCAAACAGTATTCTTAGGTAACGATCATCAAAAAAAATATTGCCTGTTTTTTCTAGGTTTGATCGCGAGGAACAGGCTTAGCTTCACCTACTTTCTAAGACATTTCAAAGTGTTCCTAGTGATTTTCTTGAGATAAACGCCTTTTGACTTTGACTTTGAATTCTACTGTACTTTATTATATTAACTAATAAGTTAATAAATACATAGTGGATCCTTCATAAATATTTCCTCGACTTAAATATAACAGTCTGGATCAGTAGGCAAATTACTGAAGCAAATATTCAGTATCACAAAACCCTTATCAATTTTAATTAAATGTACCTTATGACTTAAAGTAGTAATTTACCTTGTTCATAGCGTAATTTCCACCAGCCATTTCCAGAAGTTGTTCTCGGAGTTGTCGTAAGCAGTATAGGGTAGGGTGTACATAGGGCACATGCACACGTACGTTTCAGCACCCACCATAGAACACACTGGACAATTGTATTCAACGCGCAACATCGGCCTACTGTGACAGATATGATCGAAATCGCTACTTTTATCATTCAACCGATATCGATGGAATGCCGATGATTGGATCGATAAGATTTCAATTGTTGCGAAATTAAATAACGATTTTGGAAACTTAAGTGTAAAGCCGTGTTCAAACAGCATACTATATGTCCTTGATAACTCTTATAAATTTAAAATGATACCACCAATATCTACTTATATCTACTAGGTATATGATCTTTGCCTCTACTGAACTAAGTCAATTTTGAGTTTGACATCCCCTAGTGCGATATAGCTCAACGAAATCGCAAGCTCCTAAAAGTCAAACTCAAAATTAACTTAATTCAAAAGACATAAGGATAATTTTAGAATATTTTTTGGTGCACGCAACAAATTGCATGCCGTTTGAACACAGCTTAAAATGTGTCTTCATCATAGTCAATATAATCGTACGATTTCGAGAGTACTTAGGTACTTACCTACATTTCTCATATTAACAATTGTAGATATTTACCTGTCTATGGTGGAGATATCTTCTGTGGTCAACATTATCATCGCCATCGTCCACTTTGTATCCATTATTTAAAATATCAGGGCGTCTGATCGAAGCGACGCGTGACCCGAGAGCTGGCTTTGGCCCAGCGAATTAGCATTGCCATCCAGCTTTAGTGGCAATTCCGCCAGCGTCTTGGGGACGCTTCCGACTGGTAGTGATCTGGATCAGTTGAGCTATATATAGATCGTTTGTAACGGTCTTTAGTTAGCTCAACTGTTTCTTATGTATTTTGTATATATTAACTTGTATTAGTTTTAAGTTTCTTTCTGTAAATAAAGATTATGTAAACCTTCTATCGATAATGTTTTACCCTGCTCCTAACGGTGATAATTAAAACGTTAAAACACTCGATTTGTTTAAAAATTGGTAGTTATACCTGTATTGAGGACAGTAGGTACTAGTTAGAAAATGTACCTCCATCTAACCTTTCCATTCCGCGAACTTTTTGACCTGCCCTCGTATTCCCAGACAGTACAAAAAGTGGCCAAATAAAAAAATAATAAGGTCTGTAAGCTGCCCGGTATTAGATAACAAGGTATATTAAGACAACATGGGATAAGGATAATGCAACACTATCTTATCTCAATTAATATCGCCCGTGGATCCTGGTGATGGATTTCATAGGCCGATCGAAAGCTTCTGACGTGGCTTATCGACTGCTGGCTGACACTAATGAACATGCTCGTCAAAGCCTCTGATAAGATATTCATCATCAAGCCGTAGGACGTCCACGGCTTAACGTATGCCTCCCTACAGATAGAGTGGCTTCTATCTTATGGGAGCAATTTTTGCCCATACTCACTACGCTGGGCACGCGGTTTGGCAAGAGCAGTTAGCGCTGTAGCTATCGTTGTGAAAATAGAGGACGCTGCTGCTCATCCCCTAGCTTTTTTCCCTTAGTCGCCTCTTAAGACATACACGTGTATAATATATATAATGCTTTATTGAGGACACAATGTAAGACATGTACTTATACATAATAAAAACACTAAAACAATTTGTCCTACAATCGGCGGTCTTATCGCAAGCAGCGATTTCTTCCAGACAACCTTATCTAACCTACAACTAATCTAATGTAGAAAAGCTATGCCAACCGTGACAAAGACAATGCCATGAATATTTCCCATCCCCCGAACTAGCGTAGAGCTGTATCTCGGGGGGCTGGTGTCCATCCCTAACATTGTCTCCACCACCACAAGGTATAGCCTTTGCTTACATACATTCGGACTGATTATTTATATATTTGTATGTTTGTCGGACGTGCCAGAAATGAAGCTAAATACAATGAAAATGAAATGGATTACAAGACTTTTGTGTAAAGTGATGTGTCTATGTGCTTAAGAGTAATTGATGTATGTATTGTGTCAGTTTGTGTATGCGTCCGTGCGTTGAGTAATTGCGTGCGTGTGTGTGTATGTGTGTGAAGATGTGTGCATGTGTTTACTGTCTCAAAACAAGGATAGTTTTTAATCTTTTTAGTGATGTTCTTAGAGGGGGATTGTTAGTTTTTTAATTAATTACTTATATATTATAATATTATATTTTTGAAATAAGGTTACCTAGTACTTATCTTAGTTCTACGGTTACACGTTGTGGACCAAAAGTTCTTCAGTGGTTTTATAATCCAGGTTCAGCAACCATTTTGTGAGAGCAGATTTGATGTTATATTTGTTAAGGTGGTAGATGTTAAGTATTTTATTAATGCGGTTGTATAGCTGTGGGGCCATTATGGGATAGAAGCGGCTATAGAATGAGGTTCTGTGTTTCTCTATCTTACAAACTCGGTCGGATCTCCGTTTTTTTGTACCTTTTTCTTTGATAGGAAGAGAGGTATGCATGCGCTGTATGAGATTGTAGGACCCTATTCTTTAGCCGGGACCACCACGGCCCTTTGATTGCCTAAATAAACCTATATTTAGTTGCTTGTTACCGACGCCAAAATGGAGAAAGTTATCAATTCGGCGATTATGTTTTTTTTTATGTTTGTACACCGATTACTCCGTCAACAAAAGTCCCCCTTGTTCGAACTTATAGTTTTTTTTTTTAGTTTTTATAACGAAATTATATAATGAAAGTATCCGTTCCCCTCGGAAACACAACACCTCCGGAGAGACCGCACGAGTGTGAAAAATTATGCAAGTTCCCTCCAACAATTAGAATTCCCCGTTTTTATTTCTAAAAAAAACTTATAAAATTGCTTGCTATTTCTCAAACGACCTCAGAACAACGGAGGGAGTGTAATGCGAAAATATATCCGACCATTAGTGAGGAACCATAGTGGAGGACCTCCAGACAAATTGGAAAAGATCTTGTTTGCAAATTACAAATAATACTTTGTACAAAACGGCTAATGGGAATGGATAAAAGATATTTTCATTTGCATAATGAGGGGCACTTTCCTCCCGGTGTCTTCATTTTTTCAATGACTTTCTTTGTCGCGGGATAAAAGCTCAGAGGTCGACTTGAGACGTTGCTTTATTTTCTAACGTTCAATGGGGCTTGAGCCAGATAAATATTCCCCAGACTCGACTTCTATTTTACATTTTACGTGGCTCTTTCTCTTCACTAAGTTTTACTTGGTTGGTCATTGATCAAATTGAAGTACCTACCTTACATATACCTACATAAATAAATAAATATTCCGGACATATTCACACGGTCAACTGATCCCAAACTAGGCATAGCCTGTACTAAGGGTACCAGAGACTGATATATATAATAGATAAATATTTAACACTCTGGGTGTGAAATATTCAACATAGAACAAACATCTGTGTTTATCACAAAAATGTTTGTCCAGTGCGGGGATCGAACCCACGACCTCTAGCGCAGAAGGTAAAGTTACTACTAACTGAGATAGTCTACATACGCCTGGAAGTGCAATAAAAATAAAATTAAATGATATTTTGATTTTGAATTAAAGGTGTCATGTGTATGAATCTCAGTCGGGCAGCAATGGGTTTTTCTATTCAAAAAAATATTTAAACTTACGTACAATTTCATAACAAATTCTAACATTTTACTCGTTAAAGTTTATTAGTTTGTTTTCGGTAAGCTTGGGCGCACTTCCAGCGAATTCGAACCCAAACAGCAGCTAAAAGCGTATACAGAATGAAATGCGAAAGCATTCACAAAAGAAAAGCTACACTCACTATCTATTGACACAATAATCCGCGAGAGGGCCTATACATACGACGTTTTTCGAACGCATCTGTCGATGAGCTTTTTTGGTACGAGCGTTGGTTGACAGCGCGCTACATGAACTTGAGTAGGTGTACAACTACATTCGCGGTAGAATCCGATCGGGACCCCGTGACTTTGCCAAGTGCTGATGCAGTGTCGAGGCAGCCGTCGAATAATGAGTGGTTCGATGATGCATTAGCACTAAGGTGAGTGAAGGAACATCGATGGGTTTTTAGTCGGTATGCCGTTGGTCGCTGATACCTCATCAGTAGCTGGCGGAGAGCCCGACATACCCCTCCAGCTCTCCCCGAGCTGGGGGGCATGCGTAACGCATTTTCCCATCGAGAAAAAAAAAAAAAAAAAAGGTGTACAACTGATGTGTATGATGGTCTTTCTTATTTCAAAAAAAAATAAAAACTGTTCAGCGACATTAAATCAAGCAGAGAAACACTGGGCTGCCGCTTCAATATTTAGAATATTTAATCAATCAGCTGATTGCTAGAAACAGACGCTTTTTGGACCGCTTTTTGGAGGAGGTAGGGCACAGCGAGATTTTTTCATTCTGAATTGGAGCAGCCCGCCTAGAGAGGTACCTCCGCCTTACAGAAGATAGCAGCCGAATAACATTATTTGTTTCAAATAGTGTTGTGTTCCCGCGGTGAGTTAGGTTGCCAGAGCTCTTTAGGGGGGAAAGGGGGTTCGGGGTCTGGTATTGCACGCTCATAGGCGCTCATAGGCTAGGGTAACAGCTTACCATCAGGTGGGCCGGAAGCTTGTTTGCCACCTCTGTTGTATAAAAAGAAACGCCATTTTGAATTTACGAGTACATCCAGATAAGCCCACTACACCGCCGAAATTGGCGGTGTAAGGAGTTACTCTCGTCTCTATCCTAGCTTGTGATTGTGCATTGGTGAAGTAAAAATATTATTATTGGGCCTGGTATTGCACGCTCATAGGCGCTCATAGGCTAGGGTAACAGCTTACCATCAGGTGGGCCGAAAGCTTGTTAGCCACCTCTGTTGTATAAAAAGAAACGCCATTTTGAATTTACGAGTACATCCAGATAAGCCCACTACACCGCCGAAATTGGCGGTGTAAGGAGTTACTCTCGTCTCTATCCTAGCTTGTGATTGTGTATTGGTGAAGTGAAAATATTATCTACTCTAGTGTAAAGTCCGTTTTTACTCGGCGCTTGTTAGAATTGGACTTTAGTAGCTTACGTCGAGCGTCGACAGCGCTATTGAAAAACGTCGTGTGCATAGGCTCCTTGTCACGTGATCGCAATGCAGTGTATGGGAAGGATTAACGAGAACGAAAGCAAACAGGACGCGGGTGTCCTACGAGGAAGCGATAGTGCAATGGGTGCTTTCACGACTTTTATTAAACTGGACAACTAGGGTGTTGCCACTTTTTGAAGAAAATTTTATAGTGAAGTGAATAAAATTAACAGTTAATCTGATGAATCAAAATAGGAAAGGATTAAGGTGCGCCAGTGGTCTAATTCGGACTCCGGATCGAAAGTCCGGGTTTTTATGCTGATGTTCCTTAGAAAAGACCAGTTAAACAATCGATCCGTATCATCACGTAGGACACCGCATTATGCTGCCCCCATAGAGTGCGTTAACAAAACGTTGGATTACATGTACCGACAGATGCAGACCGTGTTTTCGGCTTTGGATTGGTGCTTTGCCAAAAATATTCGATGTGAGAGAGAACGAATGCTTTTACGTGTTTTATTGGAGTTATACAAACGTAGAGATTACCGTTTTATGAAGCCACTAGCGGCTGCCCGCGGTTAGCTCGCGCGGTAAGTACCTACCCGAATAATAAGACATTTTTTACAAAAACTAAAAACCGACTTCAAATTCCTTAATATTTACAAGATAAATATCAACCTCTTTTTTTTGTTATCAACCTCTTTGCGTTTTGCTTACCTTCTGAGGATGACACTGGCCACCTACACTTTCGAATAAAAAACAAAAGTAAGTATGACATCCATTCATCATCAATAATAAATAACTTACGGTACTGACTCAACATTTCAGCCGTACGACGTCCACTGCTGAACATGGCCTCGCCCCACAGAAAGAGCGAATTCCTTATGATGTGGGGGGATTTGCCAAACTCACCACGCTGGGCGTGCGGGTTGGTGAGCGCAGTTAGAGCTATCGTTGTTAAAATAGGAGACGCTGCTGCCCATCCCCTATCTTTATTCCCTTAGTCGCCTCTTACGACATCCGCGGATATGGAGGGGCCTATTCTTCAGCCGGGGCCACCACGGCCGACGGTACTGACTGACTGACTGACAATCAAACGTATTGGTTTTATTCTCTTTGAAAATTAACGCAGAGCCTAACCAAAATCCTAAGAGTATGAAATTTGCAGGGTAGCTTCCTGTTGTATGGGTGGAATTCCCCTACACGGACACACGACCCCTAACGTTAAAGTTTATGTAAAAATAGCAGCAACCGAACGAAGTCGTGGGGATAAACCATAGTATACCAGCATCGACAAAAAAAAAATTCGGCAAGTCGTGATTTCAAGAGATGATGACGTTTTTTTAAGTTTTACGGGACAAGTAGCAATCCCTCAAGAATTAAATTAATATGGGACCACCCCGGGGATCATACTCTATACACCAGCGAAAGAATTATCTAAATTGATTTAGTATTGGCGGAGATATCGAGTAACATACACACAAAAAAAATGAAAAAATACAGCCGACTTGAGAACCTCCTCCTTTTTGAAGTCGGTTAAAAAGTAGGCTATGTCCTTCCTTTGCATTCTGAGGCAGCGAGTCACACTATGACTCGTTGGGAGTTTTTTACCATCAAAACACGCTGTTACGTGGTGTGACTTGTTAGGAATCCTAATGGAAAAAAGGTTGCATCAAGTAACAGTGTGACTCGATAGGAAGAAAATTCCCACTATGTTATTTATTTGTCAATGTGATTTTTAATTTTTAAAAGCCTCAAGCTAAAACAAGACTCACGAAGAGATTTGTCTTAGCTGAGTCAATAAAGCAAAGTTACACATATTTATAGGTAGCAGAGCCAGCTACGAAACATCTCTATCATTCAGCAGGTTGTCGCCGCTGTTTATATTTGCGGAACGGCTCCTACGCGTGTGTTTATAATGTTGGTATTAATTCATGAATTCAGGTAGGCGCAAGTCACAAGACCCTACTTCGGGCGATCGTGAAGTCGCCAAAATGTTTCCATCTGAAAACCAGCGCCGCTACACTGGCCAGCCAAAATAATAGTTCACTGATTACGTATTAGGTCCTTCTCAATAGGAAGCATAGTTAACAGAGTACTGAGGTAAGACGCGAATGTCACAAGGTGCTAATATAATGCTCTCCGCATTCGGTTCAGCTCTACGAGAAGTTTAAATTAATCATTTAACTTGCGGACTACTGGTAAAATATTCCAGAAATACCCACCAGTGAGCCAAGGATGGGTGGGTTGGTTATTTAATTTTTATGACCCACAGCCACTAAATTCGAAACTACACCATTATGGGAAATTATAATGATAATCGGGTCACACCAAACTAAACAAAGAAAATTTAATGGAATAAAGGTTATCGCGGACATATCTCCTCGGCACCAGCTCGGCATCGCCTCACCCAAAACAAAAGCCGTCGACTCACATGTCCCAAGGCAACGATACGATGCTAATTAGTGTGCGTTACAGTACGACATTTCGTACAAAAATACTGAACGGTTGGAGCAGAGGCGATGCTGATCTGGTTCCGGGGCGATATGTCAACTTTCAATATGAATTGTGGAAGATTATAGGGAATTTAAGAAGTATAAAGATCGGTCAAATCGCTATAGTTTTATAGCTTGGGCACGCAGCATCCAAATAGGGCGGCAAGGTATAAATCTTCGCCACAGCAGCGGTACCTTCCGGCCGCTCGCGCCCTCTCGCCTCCGCCGACAATTATTAATTCAGTATTCCCCTTTAATTAATATATTATTTTAATGCTTGCTATTTAGACTCTGCGTGGGATATCGTCGGAGTTTGTTCTTTGGATTATCTTGGTTAGAATTTCCAAGAATCATTTGGCAAATTTAATATAAGTAGGTATTCTACTAAGTATATTTTTTATCTATTAGATTATTTATGGCGTTTAGATCGTCTACGTCTGCATAGGGAGACTATCCAGTTTGACCAAAAGGAAAAATCCACGATTCATTATCATCATCATCATCATCATTTCAGTCGTAGGACATCCACTGCTGAACATTGCCTCCCTCACAGATTTCCAAGTCCTATCACATGATGGAGGGAATTTGCCCATACTCACGACGCTGGGCCTTTTTAGACTAGACTAAATTGTTTACAGTTTTTTCGTATCTGATGTTTTCAATTACAAAAGTGCAGTAGCTAGTTCTTTCCTGATCCTTGCTATGTATGGTGCTCTGAATATCGCCTCAAGATATCGCCTTATCACCACAACACCTGATCACCGTCACCTTAGCTCGACCCGTTCAGATTCTTTATAATATAAAACTTCAAACTAACACATACTTAAATGGACATCGCCTCATGAAAAAACGTTCCTCGTACACACATAACTGGTTGTGAAGCTTGGTTGTGTACGTGCACCAAAGGGATAAAACGTTTAGTAAACAACATTTTAGGACGAAGCGATGCCGATCTGCGTGTGCTCTGTATTTCGGAACCGTATATCGGACCCTTATAACAAGTCGACGATGGAAAACGTGATGGTATGTAAAAAACAATATTAAATTCTTGCACCTAATCTAAAAATATAGTATAATCTAAACCCCAACAAGCCCATTCGTTTAATAACACCCCGCACAGCGGCCGACGCAGACGAGGTGTCACCCTGTCACAAGCCGGCCTTACCTCTGCATAAGCAGAGCGTTAAACGGTGTGGTAAGCAAGAAAATGTCTCATCAATTTCATATACCTATTGATTTTGTTAATACAAGATTATTAATTATATGTATGCTATCGCGAAAGCCTCGCTATAAAGTTTGTTTCATGACTTTTTGAAATTCAACATTTTTCATTGAAAAAACTCTTTGCAAATATCAGCTATTTTGGGGTCAAATCAGTTCAATCTCAGTTATTCCTGTTATCTTATCTTAGAAAGACCAAAAATAGCTAATTTGAAACAGAATAGTCTCTTTTTTCTTTTGTTGAAAGAATAAGCCCATTTCGGGATGATACACATGTTATGAATCACCTTGTATAGTATAGAGTGGATATTTCACTTATAACTCCCATAATTCTCAAGACGTGATCTGGTCTGGTTTCCCTCCCCGAAGTGCTCTGTCACAATCGATACAGTTACTCTTGTTCATTACTTATTGAGGCCTACCATGATTATTGAGATTCAAATGAACAAAACGGAAATAGTAGCGCTATTTTACATGACTCTGAACCATAAGTAATTGTGGCTGTCAGGTTATTTGCTTACTGCTTGCTGGCGGAATACCGCGCTCCTTGCCATGATTGTGTCGATACATACAGGCGTGTTCTTATAGTAATCCTTATTTTTGTCACGATGCATGTGCCGCAATATAATTTCAACTGTACAGAAAGCTATTTTTATTTTATTGATATAACAAATCATTTTGTTTTATTTATATTTTATTTTTTATTTTATTTTATTGTTGATATGTGGAGACGCGCAAGTCTCCGCCCGTCAGCGCTGACCCTAAATAATACCTAGCATCTTTACCTTCATCAGCCCCGCTGTCGCTCTGCTCGTCGCCCCGCTTACGCACAGGCCCGTGCTTGGGTACAAAGACCCTGTATTCGTCGCTAGGTGTCGGCCGTGTCGCACTGTCACAATCAGGCTAGTGTCACCGTGCGAGAAATGATAAATTCTTGTTGTGCGACTTATCTGTGACACCGACGTGCACGGATTTAATGGGAGCCTTGTAATTTTACCTACATACAGTAGGGATCTACTTGACATCTCTTTGTTCTTCGCACCAAGACGAGACAAATAAAACTAAGATGACTACCATACCGTTTTTCAAAGCGCTTCGGTGTATTTTTTAACTCCAGTCTGGATAATGGTGTAGAAGGGTGGAGAGCTCAAATGTTCAAGTAATATGTTGTTACCCAAACTCATAAAAAAAACAAACTTCAAAAGTTTTTTTCTATGGCGTTTGCTACTGGGGCTATATCGTATATATATATATATATATATATAGTAGTATATACATATATAGTATAGTATAGTCTCAGGTAACATACCAGTTAAACAACAGTCATAATCATAGAATACAGAGAATTTAAAAAAAAAAACAGATATAATATTCAAAAGCTATACAAATAGCCTTTTATTGCACTATTAAATAAATATACTATTTAATAGCAAATTATAACTCTCTCACTGAATATTAATTATCAAAATCTCTAGGTTATTTACCAAAGTTCAATCTAAGATTTTAATACAAATTAGGATTAAAGTGCAAAATAATACCTACTAAATCTCGATATCCATTCCCGCACATTCCCGTAGAGGGGAGGGCTGAATATAAAATAATGATAAGAGATGACGTACGTAAGAAGAACATCGAGAAAGCCTTACAAAAAGGAAGGAGATCCTATCAAAATCAGTGCAAGTAAAAATGTTGCCATACATTATTTGTTTCAAATAGTGTTGTGTTCCTGCGTTGAGTAAGGTTGCCAGAGCTTTAGGGGGAGGGGGTTCGGGGTCGGCAACGCGTGCGTGATACCTCCGGTATTGCAGGCGCTCATAGGCTACGGTAACCGCTTACTAACAGGTGGGCCGTATGCTTGTTTGCCACCTCAGATGTATAAAAAAAAAATATTAAATAACCGCTATTTTGTTGCTCATAAATAATTCAGTCTTTCTATTGTTTTAGCTAACGTAAGTAGTTATAATGGATTAGGTTTTATATTCATTGTAATTTTAAGTATCACTGTTTTACAATAAAATTAGGTACTCCTAGTAGAAACTCGAGAGTAGGTAAATTAAGTTCTTAGTACTAAAAAGCTGCAACTTATTTCCTGCATAACTTTAGTAGGTAAGTGCCTGC
Organism: Anticlea derivata; assembly: GCA_947579855.1. NCBI lineage: Eukaryota > Metazoa > Arthropoda > Insecta > Lepidoptera > Geometridae > Anticlea > Anticlea derivata. The sequence continues at coordinate 3,269,521 of OX388264.1, forward strand.
AATTTGTAGAACATTTTCTTAGTTTAGCATTTTCCGAAGTTGTTCGCTATTTTGTCGTCTGTTTTCTAGTGTTACTTACTGCGATTTTTTTCTAGTGTCGGGTAATAAAGTGGCAAAAGCATTTTGGTACCTAGCAGGGCCTTTATTTGTAGAAAAACTAACAGCTCTCAATCCTCACACATTGCACTCTTTTGAGCGAGTGAGCCCCGTATTACCTTACTATTTTACCAGTATTTTCTTGTACCTATTTATTTAGTGGATAGTTTTTATGTGTGTGTGATGTTCAACATGGTCCATGATTAAACTATGCATAATATGCTTATTATCTACGCGTTGATGAAATTCGAGTTATATCCATGAATTATTAAATTTTCAAATCTTAAAAAAAACCCTACTTCAGTGAACAGTCAATAGAATAAACCTCCTTGGGTCCATCTTTTATAGTGCCTTATAGTAGTTGGTGGTTCAGCGCATGCGCGAATTCAAGTCATTAGCTATGCTTATTCAGGATGACACTGGCCACCCACACTTTCGATTAAAAAGCAAAAGTAGGTATAACAAAATTATCCAAAAAAAAGGTTTCAGCATGGTTTCAGCAAGTCCGTGAAATTATGGCTTTTTTACGTTTTTCAGAATAAAGTAGCAATCTCTAGGAAATAAAATTTATATGGGACACTTAGGGATGATTCCGTGTTGACGGACGACCCCATTCGCAAGCAACAAAAGCCTAAAAAACCTCAATTTTTATTCTATTTTAAGTACGCGGCTTAAAACAGAAATCATACAAAACTGGATTCCTTTGAATTAAATCTCAAACAGTCACTCGAGCCAATAGGTACCTACTATCCAATCTGCCCCGAGCCGTTGAAGCATCGTCATTGTGTAACGTCATTATTTCTCTTATCATTGTCTGCGCGTATCGACATCCAACTTCGAGCATCGAGCACTTGGAACTGCGAGCTTTTGTTCTAGTGATGTGCCCCCAAACGTCGATAGTTTATACATAGTTTATCGATAGTTAGAGCGTAGTTTACAACCACATTATATAAATGCTTTATAAATTCAACTCTTACGAACTTCGCTATTTCTGCTAGCAGTTTTATGGACAAAGTTCAGCGGTGACTGTAAATTTTTAGTTGTTTTCGCTTCGATTCTAACGCAATATTTTTATGACAGTAATGATTTAGGAGTTAAATTTTTAGGAGGATTCAATTAAATCTAAAGCTTTATGATATTTTCGTTTGCTATTTTTCTCATGACCGATGGAGCGGAGCAATATTTATGCATTTGGGATAAGAATATATTGTGTCTACAAAGTACTAGGAATGGTTTTACTGCAAGTAAGTAATAGTAATAATACCTACCTACTTACTAAGTTTCACAAATCAAGTTAGCGTCTATCACAATAAATATATTTTATTGGGTAATTTAAATGAATTGTTATTTGTAAGCCGTGTTGGACTTTTATTAGTGGAAGTTTCCCCAACTTTTGAACTGATACGACGTATAGGTACGACCGCGGTTTAGAACTCGGTCGTACCTATACCAATGTGTAACCAGAGTTTTTCTATTTGAAACACCTTAAAACGGTGAAGGAAAACAGTTCATATTTTTTAAAGCGGCGATGGGCTTGCAACCTGTCTCGTATGGAATACTGCAAAATGTGGGCATGTGCCAAATCTTCGAACATGCCTCTGGCCAGGCGATCAAAACCTTTTATGTGTCGTGAAGTGTGTATTTGTTTATTATTTGTAATAACTGTGATTTTTTTACTGTAAGAAAAAAAAAATTCACGACTTTTGTCCCCAAGCATGGGATATAAAAATAATCCAAAAAATTAAATTTTTATCGACAGCAACTTTAAAATTAAACTTTTCCCATCACTGCAATTGGCTCAACAGAGACGTAATTCATGTGGCCAATAAAAGATAGCCAACCAACGATTCGTCTCCCGAGTTCATTAGCGAATAGTACTCGTATCTACCCACCAGACGAGCTTAGTTCACTTCACTTTTGTAAATATCTTGGATCATAAGTTAGAAATTGCAATTTACTTTTAAATAAAATATCTAGGTCTAGATCCTTTTGTTGAATTAAAAATGTATGTAATGACTGGCCTCATAGCCGTAACACAGTTTTTTTTAACTAGCACGGAAGTTAGGGTTTTTAAACTACATGAACGCCAACTAACACTACTTGTAAACATAATAATTATGTACACATAATTTAAAAAATTTGGCTAACTTTATTTGTGGAAATAAATTATCTTTATCTTATCTTATCTTATAGCTCAGTTGGTAGTAACTCTCCTTCTGCGCTAGAGGTCGCGGGTTCGATTCCCGCACTGGACAAACATTTGTGACTAACGCAGATGTTTGTTCTGTGTCTGGGTGTTAAATATATATCTATTATGTATATCAGTCACTGGTACACTTAGTACAGGCTATGCCTAGTTTGGGATCAGTTGACCGTGTGTGATATGTCCGGAATATTTATTATTTATTTATTTATGTCTGACTCTTCTTAGATGAAAACTAAATTACTTTATGTCTGAACTGTTATAAATGTATACTGTACGGTACTATTTACGCATGTTTACGCAAATACAAGGTGGTTCTTAATATGTATGCTATCCCGAAAAGAGCTTGTTCTACACCCAATTGGAAATTATTCTTCTTCTAGCGCGTCATGGTCTCACACTTAGCTGGCGTAGAATTTCATTTGGGATGCAGCAAAGAAGTCTATTCACCGCGCATATTGGTAACAGCTAGGGCACGGTAATGCAATGTCCTAGGCTGCAACATGACAGGATACGAATGATAGGATCTGAAAATCTGTGGGGAGACCTATTTTCAGTAGTGGACATCCTACATCTGAAGAGATGATAATGAAATAAGGAGTACCACCTGACTGTTGCCAAATAACATAATTAGAAAACAAAGGACATTCAAATCTTCCCGAACAAACCTATCGAAACAAGCACCTAATGCGTGTCTCACGTCCCCATAGCAATAATGTTATTTCAGGCCGTGAGCACACTAAATCCACATTGACTCTCCTTAATTACTAGGTACTTGTATTGTAAACCGCAATTGGTACCTACATTAGCAACATGCCATAGGAGACGGATATGGAAGCAGCCAGAGTCAAGCAAGGGAGAATAGTTGGCCTTCCAACCAAGACCCCCCTTTTTTTGATTCACATACTCGTAGCATGGTTAATAGGCGTTGTAGATACCTATGTTTGTAAGTATATTTGCTAGAGCATAACTTTCGAACCTTGACGTCAATTCGACTGCAGGGAATTTAGTAAGTCAACAGATCAAGATTTGCTGGTAAGCGTAATAGTACCTATGTGTCAAATCGGCCAAGGGGTCGCTAAAATACAGGGGAAAAAAATTGTATTACAAATATGACGTGGGGTCTCAATGAAAGAGCTTTGTTCATACATTCTATTATTTTTAGTTATTTTTTATTATAGACCATATGGTTTTAGGGATACAACTATATTACATGAAATTATAACGAGAGCTCCCATTTGTATAGTTTCGCGAACCACAAATGTTATGACCTACCTTTTTCACTTACTTTTTTTGTCATAGTTTTCCCGCTGTACCACTTTGAAATAGGTAAATCCTTAATACGACCATCCAAACAGTTAATCGTTCGGGTTGTGCTTCTTTGTGGGATTAACTTTTTGTATTCCGAATCAACTAGGTAATTGGGCAAAACGACTACTTACGATACTTTTTTCTGAGTCTGAGTTACATCTGATTGGCTAGAGTTCTAGTACGTTTACTTTTTTTTATACAACTGAGGTGGCAAACAAGGATACATTCCACCTGTTTGTAAGCGGTTATCGTAGCCTATGAGCGCTGCCGACCCCGAACCCCCTCCCCCCCCTAAAGACCTCTGGCAACCTTACTCACCGCAGGAACACAACACTATTTGATACAAATAATGTTATTGGGCTGCGATCTTCCTATAAGGCGGAGGTACCTCCCAGGCGGGCTGCTCCAATTTAGAACGAGAAAACCTCGCTGTGCCCTACCTGTTCCAAAAATGCTTGGGGATAACAGTTGAGTGCCTATTCTTTTTATCAATTTCTTTCCCGAGTCAGCTGCTGGTACTTTTAATGGTCGAGAGAAATATTGAAGGAAATCCCAAACAAGAGTTAAAATAAACAGCATTGCGATAAAAATAAAGTCAGTCTAATGTCAGTGTACCTAAGCCATCATCATCAGCCTATAGAAGTCCACTTTGCAACTTTAAGACGCAAAGACGTCGGTACATCGGGTGGGGGGCTTTCCAACACTGCGTTGCCCGGTTCGTGGTCGCCATTCGAGAACCTTTATTCCCAACGGTTGTTGGTTCTGTCTGCGAGCTATATGGCCTGCCCACTGCCACTTCAATTTGCTGATTCTGAGAGCTAAGTCGGTAACCTTGGTTATTTTATGGATTTCGTCATTTCGGATTTACGCAGTGAAACTCTGACAATTGCCCAGTCTCCAGTGTGAGTGGAGTGAAGAAAATATAATCGACTTAGAATGCCAGAGTGACTATATTTTACCTGATTCTGTGGTCAATTTGAATGACAGAGCGTTTAGGACATTTATCAAAAATACCTTAAACCAAAAGGCATACTATAACATTGGTGAATTCATCTCAGACAGGAAAGAATGGGAAAAGATAATATTTAAAGTTACTGTGCTAGTTTGTAATAACGTATGTGATTATTATTATTTCTTGACTGTGTAATTATTTTAAGTTCTTGACATGTATTTTTTATTACACATTTTTTATTTGTGTTTACCATTACATGTTTATTTTAATAAGTTTTGACATTTCTAAGTGCATTGTATTTATGCTTAGGGTGAGAAATAAATGAATTGAATTTACTCTATGGATGTCTAGCTCATACCTAAACCTCATTAAAGATTTACATACGAGTAACATAACGGACCTCATACATCTATGTATGAGGTCGTGATCTTTCAAGCAAGACATCAGTGTAACGAAATTAACAACAATACCTCAAAAGGATTGGTGTTGTGTCCATTTAAATAATTAATGTGAAAAGCCAGGGTCGCCTTATAGCTAAAAAAGGATAGCGCGTTTGTCTCTGAAAAAATTATGAAACTACGCAAAAGGCTTTGCTTGTTTTGATAGGTTTTATTGAACGAAGATCTCTCAAACAACTTGGGTGAATCAGTGTTAATTATGTTTGTATTATTTTTCGAGAGAGCTTAACTTTCGAACCGTCTTCTCATGGAATCAGTGGCAGATTTGTAGTCTTGGCCGCTCTAGGCCCCAGGCGATGTGCCGCCCCTTTCTCAGCACCCATCATTAGACTAGGTACATAATGAATTTACTTTATTGCCAACTTTATCTAAATGGAAATAAGAAATTTAATTAACTATCATCATTTCAGCCGTACAACGTTCACTGCTGAACATGCCCCCCCCCCCACAGACAGAGCATATTCCCTATCATGTGGGGGGGTTTTGCCCATACTCACCACGCTGGGCATGCGGGTTGGCGAGCGCAGTTAGAGCTATCGTTGTTAAAATGAGGGACGCTGCTGCCCATCCCCTAGCTTTTTTCCCTTAGTCGCCTCTTACGACATCCGCGGATAGAGATATGGAGGGGCCTATTCTTTAGCCGGCGTCACCACGGCCTCTATTAACAATTAACTATAATAGCTACTAATTTGTAAATATATTCCGAGATGATGGGCTTTTCTACGACAATTTCTACAAATTTTTGGTCACGATTTGCCGCCCCTGATATCTGGCCGCCCTAGGCTCGGGCCTACTGGGCCTTAGGGCAAATCCGCCACTGCATGGAATTAATTAGATCAATCCTTAATCCTTTCACTACACTGATTCTTTCATTGACGGTCATAGGCCCTTTTCAGGGCCACCATACCTCAACCTGGTCACTGACCAAAGATAGGATGACCAAGAAAGAATTAGTGACACGACAAGGAGAAGAAGAAGTAGATCAACAGGCTGTGCTATTAAATTTTTCTGGTAACAATATGAAACGGGCTGCTTAGATCATCATCATCATCATCATCATCCCCCTGTCCTTATCCTACTTCATGTAGGGTCGGCACAACAGATATAGATATGAAAATAAAAATTGTAAAAATAAAAAAGTGAGCCCCCATTTTGTAAAGTTTCCAAAACTTCGTAGTTGGACGAAAATTTTATCGGAATGTTTGAGTTTTTGTGAGCGTTATGTATGACGGCGTGTTTCAATATTCACTATTTGTATTTGACATCTGACTTCACTGTAATTATATAACTTATCTGTACTTCACTGTCATCATCATCATTTCAGCCGTACGACGTCCACTTCTGAACATGGCCTCCCCCACAGACAGAGAGCAAATTCCTTATCATGTGGGGGGATTTGCCCATACTCACCACGCTGGGCATGCGGGTTGGCGAGCGCAGTTAGAGCTATCGTTGTTAAAATGAGGGACGCTGCTGCCCATCCCCTAGCTTTTTTCCCTTAGTCGCCTCTTACGACATCCGCGGATAGGTAGATATGGAGGGGCCTATTCTTCAGCCGGGGCCACCACGGCCACTGTACTTATTACTTCACTGTAATTATATTTAATTCTGTAGGTTCATTATAATTTCTTATTTTAATGATAAGTTGAGCTTGTGCTTTGCAAAAGAATGAGCCAGCCGTTAATCCTTCAGCTACAGTCGTGGCGACCCCGCGGTCAGCGGGTAATAGCCATTTGGAGACCAGGGAACTTAGTTTATTGGCCCAATTTCCATCCATTTGTTACTCGGACGGCAACAAATCGAGAAGACGCCCGGCGATTTTGTCTTGTTACGGTGGCGATATTAGAAACATGTACCTATCCAGTAATGTTACAGAAAAGGGATACGGGCAGTCCAAGCACCACATAATTATAAATATAATATTATATAATTAATAAATAAACATGCACATAAAAACAAGCATTATCTTCCAGACTTGTTTTGTGGACAGAAGATGTGATTGTAGAGCACAGGAGAGCGAATTGTTGATTACCTACATAAGAGCGGAAACAAAAATGTTTTTTCAAAAATAATTTGAAATGCCTTAATTTATTCTTAACACTACGAACTGCTTGTGTAGACTATATTTTGAACGTTGTTTTTTGTGTTAGGCATTCATACCATCATCATAATCCCCGATGTACCGTATGCACCATTGACTTGCACCATCAATGATGCAGATGCAACCAATTAGTTTTATTTGCACTGTAGAAGTTTGGTTAAGAATTCCCTCAATAACTCCCTAAAGACTATAAAAAAATCCAGACTCTTGACTCACTTATTTTATTTATTTACATTTATTTATTACACAAAAGGAATACAAATGAATGGCAGTATTTTTTTATTATTATTGATAATGGTAATGCGTTTGGTCACCAGCTCGTTCACGTCTCGTAAATGTCTTTAAACCTAAATAAAGATAAATACTCCTTCCCACAGTATTACATAATAGTACTTTATAATATGCATTGTATGTATGTGCCTACCTATTGTTTATTACCCACTTGTTTTATGCTTACTACTTATAACCTAACATTCCTCTTAATAGGTAGATACCTATTATGAGGTATGTTAGTCCTTTGCATCTAAGACAAACCTCTCTTGGTTTTTAAGATTTATTCAACATTTTCTGTAACTATTTTTTAAAAATAAATAAAAAAAAAAACCTATATTAGGTTTGTCTACACATTAGACACTGTCTGAACGTTTATAATTTTTTGCAGTAATTTCATTCAATAAACTGATAAAAACATACCTACCTTCTTTACCATCACGACAATTTTAAGCCGATTATTTCAATTAGGTATTTTTAATCAAAAGGCATTGATCAATCCAGCTATTCAGATAATTTTGGATATTGTACTTAATCTATTACCATGGGAAAGAACTGAAGAAGTTAAAGCAAAATAATGTTATCAGAAATGAATTCAGATTAATTTCCTACCACCAGGGTCTAAGTCAAGGCCACTTACTTAAAGGTAGCTATGTGAACTTGGCACCCGACTTTGGAAAATCAAACTTTTTTTTATTTATTCTCGTTGAGTTTCGTTTGTAGTTGATTGTAGTGAAATTATTTTCGTTTGTAGTGTCAAAGTCCCCTAACTTTTTTTTAGAGCTTCTACAAACGAAAATAATTTCACTACAATCGAAGTACTATAGGAATCAAAAACAAAAAGTTTGATTTTTCATAGACGCGGATGAAATATTTTAAAATCAAAGAGTTTTTATTTCAAAGTCCCCTTACTTTTTTTTAGAGCTACTACAAACGAAAATAATTTCACTACAATCAACTACAATCGAAGTACTATAGGAATCAAAAACAAAAAGTTTGATTTTCCATAGATGCGGATGAAATATTTTAAAATCAAAGAGTTTTTTTTTTCAAAGTCCCCTAACTTTTTTTTAGAGCTACTACAAACAAAAATAATTTCACTACAATCAAAGTACTATAGGAATCAAAAACAAAAAGTTTAATTTTCCATAGACGCGGATGAAATATTTTAAAATCAAAGAGTTTTTTTTTTCAAAGTCCCCTAACTTTTTTTTAGAGCTACTACAAACAAAAATAATTTCACTACAATCAACTACAATCGAAATACTATAGTAATCATTGAAAAACAGTTTGATTTTCCATAGACGCGGCTGATTTTTTTTTCAAAGTCCCCTAACTTTTTTTAAGAGCTACTACAAACGAAAATAATTTCACTACAATCAAAGTACTATAGGAATCAAAAACAAAAAGTTTAATTTTCCATAGACGCGGATGAAATATTTTAAAATCAAAGAGTTTTTTTTTTCAAAGTCCCCTAACTTTTTTTTAGAAACACTACAAACAAAAATAATTTCACTACAATCAACTACAATCGAAATACTATAGTAATCATTGAAAAACAGTTTGATTTTCCATAGACGCGGCTGATTTTTTTTTCAAAGTCCCCTAACTTTTTTTAAGAGCTACTACAAACGAAAATAATTTCACTACAATCAACTACAATCGAAGTACTATAGAAATCAACAACAAAAAGTTTGATTTTCCATAGACGCGGATGAAATATTTTAAAATCAAAGAGTTTTTATTTCAAAGTCCCCTAACTTTTTTTTAGAGCTTCTACAAACGAAAATAATTTCACTACAATCAACTACAATCAAAGTACTATAGGAATCAAAAACAAAAAGTTTGATTTTTCATAGACGCGGATGAAATATTTTAAAATCAAAGAGTTTTTATTTCAAAGTCCCCTTACTTTTTTTTAGAGCTACTACAAACGAAAATAATTTCACTACAATCAACTACAATCGAAGTACTATAGGAATCAAAAACAAAAAGTTTGATTTTCCATAGACGCGGATGAAATATTTTAAAATCAAAGAGTTTTTTTTTTCAAAGTCCCCTAACTTTTTTTTAGAGCTACTACAAACAAAAATAATTTCACTACAATCAACTACAATCGAAATACTATAGTAATCAACGAAAAACAGTTTGATTTTCCATAGACGCGGATGATTTTTTTTTTCAAAGTCCCCTAACTTTTTTTTAGAGCTACTACAAACGAAAACAATTTCACTACAATCAACTACAAACGAAACTAAACGAGAATAAAAAAAAAAAAAATTGATTTTCCAAAGTCGGGTGCCAAGTTCACATAGCTCTTAAAGGTGGACATCAATATATTGGTATATCGGTATAGTGATGGTATTGGTTCATCTTTTTTCAGTGAAACACAGTAGGTATCACAGAACACCTTGGTCTCTTTGAAATACAAAATGCGTCCGCGCTCTATTTTAATTTAATTTACAAACAATAGTTATTTTTTAGATAGAAAATACAAAGTTAGCACACAAACTATGTTATAAGTATTGTCTTTTTATGAGTACCTATCGCCACAACCTACTATCCTATCCTACTAATCCGACTAATATTATAAATGCGAAAGATTTTGAGGATATTTGGATGTTTGTTATTCAATCACGGTTCAACCGATTTCGTTGAAACTTCGAATATAAAGAGTTCTTTACCTAGAATAGCATATTTACATTTTTATGTAGGTACCACGAGAGCGAAGCCGCGGGTGGAAGCTAGTACTTAATAATAGAGAAATAGATCACTGTAGCAAAAAAAAACAAATAAATATTGGAGTCCATTATGTTGTAGCATTATTCTAAACTAACTTTTATAAAATTAATAGTACCTACCTACAAGCTGTTGACCTATTAACTTGCATGCAGATCAGATTGACATTAATAAGTTATGCTCGCACAAATTAAGTTAGACAGATAGGTACCTACAACGCCGATTCGTCCAAGTTGCTTCAGAAATCTTCGCTCGCTTCCCTCACTCGATCAATCGAAATCGTAGTATGCATTAAACAGGAAAAATGTTGCTGCCAGAATGTATTGAAACTTTTGTCCACAACTTCCAAGATGTTTTCATCCGCAACCGTAAAATAGCAATTGCTAAGAGAATACGATAAATATTAAGCTTACCTTGGCCGGTTTATCGCGTCGGAGGCGCTCCCGTGAAAAACGGATAAATGTGGAATCCTTGCAAATCCCTCTGAAATGTTTGGGCGCGACTCAGCCTGTCGTGAGCCCCGCACACGGGCTTATATCGCGGTTGTTCTCCTGCAGACCACATGGCTTTGTGCACAAATATATTTTCGTCAGTACGTTATTTATAGTTCCTTGGAGATTTAGCGGTTTTGGCAATAAAACTGAACTAAAATCAGGCTTGGATTGACAGCGTTTATTGCATGAAAACCCAGCAGCAAGCCATTTTGCATCGAACAGGTTGCCAGAGCTCTTTAGGTAGGAGGGGTTCGGCAGGCAACGCAATAGTGGCCGCATTTGGCCGTGGTGGCCCCGGCTGAAGAATAGGCCCCTCCATATCTACCTATCTGCGGATGTCGTAAGAGGCGACTAAGGGAAAAAAGCTAGGGGATGGGCAGAAGCGTCCCTCATTTTAACAGCGATAGCTCTAACTGCGCTCGCCCAGCATGCCCAGCGTGATAAGGAGTTTGCTCTGTCTGTGGGGGAGGCCATGTTCAGCAGTGGACGTCGAACGGCTGAAATGATGATGATGACACCTACCAACATTTCACCGGCTCACTAACTTTATTTGATCAAGACGGCAGTTTCTCAACTCCACGCAAGTCGTTCAGCCCAGACGCCATTAATAAACCTCTCAATGATTGGCTGGAAGAAGCTCTCGATCATTGAAATCTAAGATTACTCAAGATTAATTTGCGCAATCTTTCTTTGTCGTAGACACTTTTATTTGTGACGAGCACAAGCTTCGTTTTTTTATAGCTTGCCCTGGTGGTATGATGTTGTGGGTAAGCCGATTTTGAAACAATTCTAGTTATGTGATTATTTGAAAAACAAAATGTGTTCACTTTAATCCCAAACTAGACAACCTCTCAGATCTCCATGCGATCAAATCCTTGAAGATATCTAAGGGGGTAGTCAGAGGCACATCCAAACATTTTGGGACACGCTCTCATTTTACTTTTTTCTCTAACTGGTTTCTTCACGATGTCTTCCTTCACCATACAATTTTTTGGAAACAGAAAATCTCGTTAGTTCACGACCAGGTTCGATCCCACGAACTTGGGATGTTTAATAACTCCCAAACGGCCGAACGAAAGGCACAGAATAGAATAGAATAGAATAGAATAGAATAGAATAGAATAGAATTTATTTATTTGACAACACACACACACAGTAGAAAAATGGTAAAAAAGATAACAGACAAAGAAACTTAACATAGAGACATAAGGATAGTAGGTATATAAGACATGGAGTAATAAGAACAGATAGATTATAGTATTTTTATCTTCATAGGTACCACGCGAGCGAAGCCGCAGGCGGAAGCTAGTAATACATAATACTAAAAGACTCATCATCATCATCAACAACCTGTTGAAGTCCACTGCTGGACATAGGCCTCCCCCAAAGAGTTCCACGACAAACGGTCTTGAGCCCTTTCCATCCACCGACTTCCTGCAACCTCTACAATGTCATCGGCCCATCGGGTGGGGGGCCTTCCAACACTGCGTCGCCCGGTTCGTGGTCGCCATTTGAGAACCTTTACTCCCCAACGGTTATCGGTTCTGCGAGCTATATGGCCTGCCCACTGCCACTTCAACTTGCTAATTCTGAGAGCTATGTCGGGCTATGCTATGCTATGCTATGCTATGTGTCTACTAAAACACTGATTATCCTTAATGAGTAGCCACTATAGATTAAAGTATCCACCTAAACAATACTGAAGGCTTGCCTTTTTTGTCGTGTTCAAACGTTTCCTTACTCCATTTGTTTTTGTGGAGTAATTCATCTTCATTCTCTATCTGTTTTGTCAGGTCGAGAACTCTCGAGGCATTGAGTATACTATACAACCATGTAATTGGATTGGTTGGAATGATTCCTATAGCAGAAAACTTTTCATTAGTAAGACGAGAACTAAAATTGACAAGTGTTAGCTAGCTTTCTGTGTTTTTTTATACTATTTTTTTTTTTTATGTTATACGGAGTCAAACAGGCTTACGGCCCTCCTGATGGTAAGTGGGTACCGGCGCCTATTGACATTAGCAACACCTGGAGTATTGCTAATGCGTTGCCTGCCGAACCCCTCCCTCCCCTAAAGAGCTCTGGCAACCTTACTCACCGCAGGAACACAACACTATTTGAAACAAATAATGTTATTTGGTTGCGATCTTCTGTAAGGCGGAGGTACCTCCCCAGGCGGGCAACTAAGGTGGGAAACAAGCTTACGGCCCACCTGTTGGTAAATGGTTACGAACAAGCCTATGAACGCTTCCAATACCAAAGGCATCACGCACGCGTTGTCGAGCTCTGGCAACCTTACTCACCGCAGGTAGTTCCTGCGGTGAGTTAGGTTGCCAGGTTTGTTGTCGACAACAACGCGAGCCTGATGCCTCTGGTAGTGGTAGAACACAACACTATTTGGAATAAATAATTTTATTTGGCTGCGATCTTCTGTAAGGCCTCAGGCGGGCTGCTCCAATTTAGAGCGAGATAATGTCCCTGTGCCCTTCCTCGCATGTGTGGATGGAAAATACTGAATTTGTTATCAACTCTGACAAAAATGTATAACCTATACCTAGGTTTGCCGTGACCTGTTCCTTAGAAATAGCTGACTAATAAAGCGTTGAAAATCGCAATATTGATTTATGATCTTATTTGGCCTACAATTTTACATCTATGTGGCCCCGTAAAATATTTACGTATTCTGCGGATTGTTTGAAGAAAATGGTTTTTTGACCAAAACAGTAAAATCCTACTTATTTCTATGTAGATAAACGCCTCGGTTATCCACAGCATGTTCACTATAAAACTGCATGATTCTATACCGTGAAATTGCAATTCCTCTTGCAGACATAAAGTTTGGGGCTTATGCCAACGGATGAAGGTTAAAATTGCTTCTGCTTTTGTTCATCACGTCATCTACGAGTTAGATAGAACTTCTGATGCTTCCTTTGCCATCTTTGTTGGGATTGTAAGCTCAACGCTTTTGATCAGAAAGCCTCAATTACAAATCGTCTTAGAAGCGCATTGAAGTTAGGGAGAGGTATAAAAATAAGATTCAAGTTACCTATGGATAAACTACTCAGTACTTAGTACTATTGACCCAATAAGTTTAAACAACGAATACAACTCGGATAGGCAGCATTTAGGAAACTTCGTCATTTCAAGACAAAAGTCTACAATCAGTGCGTGTTGCCAGTGATGGCATATGGCACTAAGACTTAGTCCTTGTTGCCAACTATTGGCCTCTACACAAGCTCGAAGTTTCACTGCATAGTAAAATCTGAAATGAGGAAATCTGTAGAAGACCCTAGGAATGAGAATTAGAAAGTTGAAGTGGTAGTATGACCATATTATTAGAGGTAGAAGGAGAGAAGGAGGAGGCAGAACTGACAACCGTTGGGAAATAAGGGTTCTCGAATAAAAGGCGAAACGGACGAGGCAGTGTTGGAAAGCGGGGGGGCTTTCCAACAATGCCTCGTGGACCTATGGACCGACGACATTGTGAAAGTTGCGGAAAGTCGGTGGTTGGAGAAGGCTCAAGACTGTTCGTCGTAGCACTCTTTGGTAGAGGGCTATCGGAGCGCAAAATTCTGCTCAATGAAAAGTTGCGAGCCTAAGTATTTTGCACAAACAAACCTAACAAAATAATCATCAACAGTATTATCAGCATCCGCGCTTCGCTTAAAATTTAGCAAAGTTGGTCCTTCTCTCACGGGTCTTATGTTATTATCCCGGCGTTAATGGAAAGTTTTGCATGAGGTCTCAACAAAATGATATGATACCCCCTTTCCCGGAGATTAACAGTAATTACATTTCATTGTAAATTTTCTGCTCGACAAAACGTAACGTATTGTCGCCTTTGCTTTGAAGCGAATCGTTTTGTTTTGCTGCGGGACGGGACTCGGAAACGTAGAACCAAAAGGTTGGTTGGAATTCGCTGAAAAGATGGAATCATGGTAGCATTTGACTGGCCTCATAGCTCAGTTAGTAGTAACTCTGCCTTCTGCGCTAGAGGTCGCGGGTTCGATCCCCGCACTGGACAAACATTTGTGTGATAAACACAGATGTTTGATCTGTGTCTGGGTGATAAATACTTATCTATTATATATATCAGTCTCTGGTACCCATAGCACAGGCTATGCCTAGTTTGGGATCAGTTGACCGTGTGAATATGTCCGGAATATATTTATTTATTATTACAAGTGACAATAAGTTTGCAACGTATCCAAAACGTTGTAGGAGTGTGTTTTCTAAAGTTAGGGTTAGGAGTAACGCGCCGCAAGTACCCTGGCATTCTCAGTCGTTTATATTATTCACTCCACTCGCACTGACACTATTTTCATAGAAATGGCTGTCAGATACAATACTATTTTTTGGTGATTTCCCCTTAAAACTCTACTCACAATGATTAAGGTAATAATGATGCAAATACCAGCAATAAATAGTATGTTAGTTATGTTATATACATATTCTTATTAGAACTTTTTATAACATCAAAATACAAAAGTTGCGAACGAACGCTTGTCTGTAGATAATAATCATAAAATAATCATTAAAAAAAGAGTAGACAAGTCGAAAGTAGAAAAAAACATTTGCCGACGAACCTTCCACTTCCGACGTAGGCCACACGGCCTACGTCGCCGTAGACCTTGGAACAAGATTGTACCTACATCAGCTGTGAGCTCTATCTAGCGCAATGTTTTTTTTTTATGTTATAAGGAGGCTAACTCTCTTACGGCCCTCTTGATGGTAAATGGTTACCGTCGCCTATTGACATCAGCAACACCTGGAGCATTGCTAATGCGTTGCCTGCCGAACTCCTCCCCCCCCCCCCCCCCCTAAAGAGCTCTGGCAACCTTACTCTCCGAAGGAACACAACACTATTAGAAACAAATAATGTTATTTGGCTGCGATCTTCTGTAAGGCAGAGGTACCTCCAGGCGGGCTGCTCCAATTTAGAGCGAGAAAATCTCGCTGTGCCCTACCTCCTCCAAAGCCCTACCTCTTCTTGCTTTTGTTCACATACTAGTGCATATACTACTACTTTTCTGATCCGTTTGGTGTAAATACGTTTTCTTAGCCTGCTTTTTGGTTGAGTTCACGTCGCTTTGTACCTAAATAGGATCGACATCAAACTCTTTGTTTATTCGGTCGGGTGAACGGTGGAGATGATCACGTTTTATAATGCTTGTGCCTGTTCACTGGAACGTGGGTATTTTGTAATATATTTTTAATAATCTATCATTTATTCTTTACAATTTTATTTTGACTGGGCCAAGTATAACTACAATCAGGCATCATTCGGAATCATGCTTAATGAAGCCTATCCCATTGTGATAGAATGTCATCGTTCATATGATGTCAACAACCTCGGTGGTGGTGGTGGAGTGCCCGTTACAGATGCAAGGGCTGCGGGAAAAATGTTAGCATTATCTGCAAATATTTGTTCCGGGTCTGGGGCGAGCGGGACAGCTAGTATGTATATAACATACTATTTATTGCTGGTATTTGTTGTGGTACTCGTTGCTTCTGATACCCAGAACAGGTCAGGGTCAGGGTCACAGGACTAGGAGATCTGAGAGGATATCTACCATAGTTTGAAGGATAATTATCAGTCGTGATCCATTTTTTTTCAATGACCCATTTAAATGGTTTGTGATTTTTAACGGGAAAAAGTATCTTGAATATCAAAGTTTGAGAGCACATTTTAAACTAAAATCTAATTTTACCCGACAGAATATTCCTCAAGTTTCCATTAGAGATTTGCGTCGAGCTAATTTAAAACAAGGAACCACCATTAAAAGCATACCTTCCATATCGTGTAAACCACTTGCAAATTTATTCAGGACACTCATTCCCCACTCATCAAATAATATCGTGGTAACGTTTTCATTTACAAATGCGTTTTGCAAATGAAACCCTGTTGCTGTAAGTTAAAGTTTAATTTTGAGTGTGTGGATAAATCAAATATTTCAGTTTGTAGTAAAAATTCAAGTAATTTGCATTGCAGTTGTGTTGTGACTTTCGCGATGCCAGCGGGCTCTAAAGCGATTATGAAGAAAAACATGTAGAAGCACCGGAACTAAATTTCTTGGTGAAGGATGCTTAATCATTATCGGTATCTACGAAAATATTGTTTACCTTGAACATTCGGGTACATTTAAAAATATAATTATAACAATAATACATGGTTTTAGGAGGAGGTAGGGCACATCGAGATTTTCTCGTTCTAAATTGGAGCAGCCCGCCTGGGGAGGTACCTCCGCCTTACAGAAGATCGCAGCCAAATAACATTATTTGTTTCAAATAGTGTTGTGTTCCTGCGGTGTGTAAGGTTGCCAGAGCTCTTTAGGGGGGGGGGAGGGGTTGGGCAGGCGACGCATTAGCAATGCTCCAGGTGTTGCTAATGTCAATAGGCGACGGTAACCACTTACCATCAGGAGGGCCGTAAGCCTGTTTGCCTCCGTATAACATAAAAAAAAAAAAAAAAAAAAAAAAAAATGGTGATTCACACATCGTATGAAATGAGACTTATTCTATGAACATAATAAAATAATATTAACGAAGGGAAATTTGGGAAATTTGGCATTACCCACGTTTCGTCCACCTCCAGGACGGCTGGCGCGGCGGCAGCAGCAGCGGAGAGCCTTACAAGGAGGAAATATACTATACCCTTGGCGATGGATACATATTTCTGCCTTTTGGGTTTGAGACGCTAGGACCTTGGGGCCCAGGGGCGTGGCTCCTGTTCGATGCTTTATCTAGGAGGCTGGTGAATGAGACCAATGACCGAAGGGCTGGTGCTTACCTCGGACAAAGGATCAGTATAGCGATCCAACGAGGTAACGTCGCCAGCCTTTTGGGCACGCTGCCTGTGGTTGGTGATCTGAACTCTGTTTTCTACTTGTAGTCGTAGTCGTAGAAAACACATTTCATTTCTAGTATAATATTATTTTAGTTTAATTTACAACTGTTATTATTATTATTTTTTATTTACTATATTAACGAATAAATATATCTAATATATTGTTTCATGTATTGTTGTGTTTCATAATATTTTTCCAGTTTTTTTGGCCTATAAATCAATATGGTTAACTGTACATTCCCAAACAATTTTACCACACCGCCAGCTTTAGAGTTGGACTCACAATGAAGTAAATGCAGAGACATAATTGTTTTTAATTCGGTCACAATTGGAGGTCGTTTATTTAATATCGCTACTTTACTGCCCTCATAATTATGCAAAGTGAATTATCAAAACGACCGGTCGTTTAGGGCCACAATACACTTGCCTTAGTTCAGGTGACATACCTACTGGCTAGCCTGCATACCAGATAACAGGTACCAGGTACCAATGTGTCAAAATTATAGGACGAGCTGTTTTTTCACGATTGAAGTCACGCGGGCATACCTAAGCGGAACGAAAATACAGTACCTACCTACCTAATTTCTAAAATTCTAGAGGTAAACTATTATTTAATTATTTAAGTGGTTAGGTACACGGTCACTACAGCAACATGCCACAGTTCTTTGTCTATGAATGAATAAACAATCTGCATCGAACAAATTCAGAGCTTTCATCATAGTAAAAAACATTTTTGCAGTCTGTTTGTCTGTTCAATTAAAATTGCACGTTGTTTGTTCTAAGCGTTATTGTATGCGAGGGAGCATTGAATATGAATAGTGTGGCCATATTGTCATCAGTTGCTAACTGCATTCTAGGCGAGGTATCTTTTTTCGTGCTGTCCGGAAATTTGATAGTTACGGATCTGGTGGGAGCTGAAAGGTTGACGAAATTGCTTTTGCCTGTTTTTTCGCTCAAAAATTTACGTTTGATACAGTTACCTGCCCAATATTCAACGTGTAGACGTTAGTTGTGGTAGAGGTCGTGGGTTTGAATCCCGGTCGTGCACCAATGGAATAACCATTCGGAAAAAATTGTGCGCTATAGGTACTAGTGTTCTCAAACGGTGAAAGAAAACAACGCGAGGAAACTGGCCTGAAATTCAAAGACATGAGGCACAACATTAAAACACTTGAGATGCGTATAAGCTCGCGATCGTAACGCACCGACTAAATAGATATAATTTTAACTCCACGGTCCGTCATATTCATGGCGTGTAATTTCAGAAACCGCATTACCTTGCTACGAAAATGCTACGACGCCGACGGCGGCGGTGGCGCGTAGCCACAAACGTAACGTTGGGTTATGGCAAAATGTGGTAAGTAGTAATTAATGTGGTAGTTTCTGCCTGCAGCATTCTCTGGATGGTGTGTGTACCTATACCTACTTAACCTACCCGATCTAAAAAGGCCTTTTTAGTCCGGGTAGGGTAAGTAGGTATAGGTACACGCAGGCAGAAACTACCACATTCATTACTACTTACCACATTTTGCCATAACCCAACGTTACGTTTGTGGCTACGCGCCGCCGCGCGTCGGCGGCAGTGAGCAGGTTTTAGTATGGTGCGACTACTTCAGAGTCTACTTCCGTGCACATGTCACAATGTCTTTTAACACCCAACAGTCACATACATAGCCCTGACCCCACACTGGGATTCCCTGTGGCGGGGGTATCAGAAGCTAGAGTACCATCATGGTACCACAACACCCCGACCCGAAACAAATATTTGCACACCACAAAAACATTTGTCCCGCAGCGGGAACTGAACCCGCGCCCCTTGCGCCTCAGACAGGTACTCGCCCGCTACGCCACTGAGATTTTGATTTTCCCTTTCGGGCTGGCTATGGCATTTTAGGTCTTACCGCCAAGTCATACGTGTATTGTTTACCGCGTGTATCGTCATTTTTCGGGTTGATGCCAAGAGGCCCCGCGAGGTTTTAGTAAAATAGCCACCACGTAAACAGAGTAGTCTACGAGCCACCATCATAGCTCTTACTAAAACTGAACTTGACTTGACTATGACTGACGAAATAAAATGAAGAAAGCTTAACATCATAACAAGAAAAAAAAATACATGTATGACTTGGCGGTAAGGCTTAAGATGCCATAGCCACTATCAAGCCCGAAAGGGAAAAACTAAAAAAAAAAGATGTTTTCTTTCTTTTGTTTTTGTTGATTGTAGGTAAACAAGTATCTTCCTCGGGAGTAATAGTGTGTGTTCTGTGATCTTCCTATATACAAAATTACTCTATGTCTGTGAGTGAGCCGTCTGTACGTAGTATCTTCCTCAATCATGTTTAGTTTTTAATTACAACAATAAGCTAATAAATCAGTCCAACCAGAGCTTGGGGTTCTGAGTAAGACCTGGTATGCCAGATGGATAGTCCACCTTGCTTGGGGCCTTTGTTATGGAACATGTCCAGTGGAAGTTAAACTTAGGGAAAAAACAATTAGGTACCTATACATTTATATGCTCAATCATTGTAGATTCATAAAGTCAAAGGATATTGTGGTGGGTTTCATTTGAAAGAATGTAAAGAACCTATGGTGATTCCACCACGTTTATCTTTTCTAAACATTCAGTGTGATATGAGAAAGTTTGTGTTGGTGCAAATTGATATTGCAATATCTAATCAACCATTGTGAGGAAACCCTTAGCCCCTTCGTCCATGACTCTACGCAAAAGTGACGGAACTCATTAGAAACTAGAGCTGCGAACTGATTGGAAACTCTGACTCGTCCAAGACGCTACTGGAATTTCCTGAAACTAAGTCACTCAGTACACGATTTTATGTAAACAAAGTTTTTAAAACGAAAATAATTACCATGACTAGTGATAATTCGAGCGATGACATGGAATTATTATTTCTCCAGTCACATAGACGTCAGAATCACTTATAATTACTTTTTATTCATTCATTTTTCAACAGTTTCTCGAAACCAGTCGCCTGGCGACCAGCATGTCGAGTCGCCAGGAGACTAGTTACAAACGCGTTCCTTTTGAGTAGCATCGTGGAAAGGCCGCCATTGAAATACTAGTGCTATCGCAGTCAGGCTACTCATAAGTGACTACAGTTTCAGTCGCGTTCCTTTTGAGTCCCTCCGTGGACGAAGGGGCTTAGTCAACTCTGTCTTTGTTGATAAGGTTGACTAGGCTTTGAAGATGGTCCAGGTGCTGGGAAAGCCTACTCCATTAAAACATGTCCCAGATGCTGTATTTATAAATCATCTAGAAAAGATGTTATAAGGCCTAACATTTTTACTTCTAGTATAATAAATTGTAACACCAGAGTTATTCATTTTTTTTTCAGCTCAGTACAGGAATGGAAGTCCCTATCCAAAATGTTACTTGCAGATACGGAGATGGCTTAGTATTTTCAAAATGGCTGACCGGTGCTAAGGAGAGTCACAACTATATCCAGGTACAGTATCAAGAATAAAATTAATTCCCAACTACAATGTTTTATCATAATACTTGCTGAGCCTTACACATTACTCCAAAAATTAACAAAACTACTCCAAAATTCATACTTTAAAACTCAATAAAATCTGTTCAGTAGTTGCAGAGAAAAAACTACTCACTTTGTTTTATACTAGTTGAAGTACCAAGGGTACCAAGTGATTTTCATATTATTGTATGCCCTTAGATTTACTCTCATACCTAGATTAAAAGTAAATAAATAATAAATATTCCGGACATATCACACACGGTCAACTGATCCCAAACTAGGCATAGCCTGTACTATGGGTACCAGATACTGATATACATAATAGATATATATTTAACACCCAGACACAGAACATAGGTACCTACTTAACATTTTGCCTGATAGCAGCGGCGCTATTGTGTAAGCAAAATGAGGCTATATGCTATTCTAGGTAAAGAACTATATGTATATTCCAAGTTTCGAAATCTAGTGAGCTATTACAGCATTATTGAACCACAAGTATCCAAAAATATTGTCACAAACTAGCATTTATGGTATAAGTTAGGAAGCATCAAAATCTATTTCATATCCAAACCAGTCCTGTAATGAAATGATTTATTTTGCTAGAAGCATGGTTGTACATAGGTCATAACAATAAGCTGTGGTACTACCTAGAAGAATACCTAGAGCAACCGCTCGTATGTCTGGCCTCATAGCTCAGTTGGTAGTAACTCTGCCTTCTGCGCTAGAGGTCGCGGGTTCGATTCCCGCACTGGACAAACATTTGTGACTAACACAGATGTTTGTTCTGTGTCTGGGTGTTAAATATATATCTATTATGTATATCAGTCTCTGGTGCCCATAGTACAGGCTATGCCTAGTTTGGGATCAGTTGACCGTGTGTGATACGTCTGTTTTTTTTTTTAAATGTACCTATACTTAATATGTTTCGATAAATGTATAATAAATCTTTTCAGCTGATACGGATTCAAAATCATGGAAATTAACAGAATATTGCCTTTTCAAATCATGTTGGGGTCACCAATTTGACAACAATGATTGTTATGTGTGTCCTCCAATGAAAAGTTAAGATCTTCCACCTACGCGAGCCACCGAGCTAAAGTTCTTCAGATGAAGACCTTTAGCTCAGGACCCACAGGCCAACAGATGTTGTTTCGAGGTATTACTTATTAATTTGTAGGTATTATTATTAATTAGTGAAAATCCTGATGAATACTAGTCCTATTGAGGATTTTCACTAATTTGGTTATCAATTCGAGAGATGTCGCCCTATCGATATTATATAATATTATGCGCCAAGTAAGCACTTATGTAACGTAATAGATGGCGCCACCAACATCAGTTTTACCTTGCGACTGACGAAGCGACGCACATTCAAATGCATATGACAACAATCATCATCAGCCGCTGGACATAGGCCCACCACAAAGAGTTGCATTAAACGAACGAACGCTCTTTGGCCTTTTCCATCCTCCGACTTCCCGCAACTTTCACAATGTCGTCTGTCCATCGGGTGGGGGGCGTTTCAGCACTGCGTGGCGGCCTCCGCTGAAGATACGAGGACGCCCCTCCATAATACCTACCTATCTATCCGTGAATGTCGTAAAAGGCGATTAGGCGAAGCTAGAGGATGTGCAGCATCGTCCCCAATTTTAACAACGATAGCTCAACTGCGCTCGCCAACCCGCGTGCCCAGCGTTTTAAGGTCGAATTCCCACACAAATCTGGAAATCTGTGGGGGAGGCCAATGTTCAGCAGTGGACGTCCTCAAGCTGAAATGATGATGATGATGAACAAGATCCAATTAGACAATATTGTGTAACAAATCTAACATTCACTGAAAACCATACAAGGGACCTAATTAACCTAAATCCATAACTATTAAATAAATGGTCTTCGAAATATGGTCAGGCTTGCACATTTTTTTGCTTTAAATACCATAGCGAATCGTATCTCCTATTACCGTGTCGCAGAGTTCATTTTAAACTGTAACCTGCTACGATTCCAGTTGCGTTAACTCTTATTGCTTTGTAATAGGGTTCAAAGTGAGTTTAAGAACTATGATGTGATGAGTAGCAAAGCAAGGTCGCGGAGGCTGCTCGGGCAATGCTGCCAACATACGCGCAAGATCACGAGATAGCAAACCACTCGTCTTCGCTCTTATCATCAGTCATCAGCTGATGTGGGGATAACCGATGCAAGATTTTATTCAACCGTGTGTGTCTGTGTAGTTTAAGGATTGGGTTCCAATTTCAAAATGTAAGTTTTTTAATTGTTTTTTAGCTGACCAGTCAGTTATTTATAGCATTGTTGTAATTAATAGGTGTACCAAGAACTGAATATGTTTCTATTTCGAAGAAATCATTACTCATCTATTATTTGCAATACTAAACGATTTATACTTATTTAATTTATAATAATTAGCCGTGTTGGCCTAATGGGAGGCTCAACTTTCGATTCGTAGGTTGTTGGTTCAAATCCGTAACCAACGAATTTGACTTAAAATTTATACGTGCTCAGAACGGTGAAGGAAAACATCGTGAGGAAACCTGGGCTCATTAGCTCCACACGTATTGACCATGTCTTTCCTGTGGATAATGTTGACTACGGTTACGGCGCTTTGAGCCGTTTGGATGTCCTAAAGATTTATGCTCCCACGAAGGTTGCAGGTTCAAATGCTGTCGGATTCGAATTTTTTGGGATATTATAAAATATCATAATGTTGACTAGGCTGAGAGGAAGGCATAGGCGCCGAGCAAGCTTCGATATAAATTTTCCAGGCTCTACAGCGTCCTATGAGGAAGCAGTTCCACCTGACGCTGTATAAATCATATAAAATAGAGCAAGGCATTTCTTTCTATATATAAGCAACCTAAACATCATATCATGGATCTTTATTGTTTTAATATAATATCACCTTTAAAATTACCTATTACTTATTGTATGTTAAGCAAACGGAATATTAAACAGATTATCAATCATCCATGATGATTCTAAACTTCTAACATAATTATGCGCCGGCGCATACCAACGGGCTACCGGCTCCTTTTTAAACCAGGTGCCTACCGGTCCCAAATGATCACATCACGAAGTTCGTCCCAGTCACATGGCAGCACCAACATGGCAAATAATTTTACGTCAGTCACTTGCCGCGCGTCAACCGCGGCGCACGTACGATTGTTCCGAACAATACGAGAAATACCGGGTGCGTCCTATTACTTTTCTAACTAAACCTAATTGTAGAAGAAGGTTCTATTTAAACTAACCTGTGTGGTAATTGCATGCCTGACGAGCCCGCGAGAGTTTAAATACTTATGGGCATTCGAACAAATGCCTTTTGTTTGTGTTGAAACTGATAAAGTTGGTTGAACCGTTTTTAATGTGCATATTTAAAAAATATTAGGTATAAATTGCGTCCAGATACCTAGTACCCATAACATATACAAGGTGATTCATAATAATTATGCTATCTTGAAATGAGCTTATTCTACATCCAACTGGCAAATACAACATTCTACGAAAGTATTTATACGGATGATAAAATGAGCTAATAATTTGAAAAAAAAAATTGAATAGGTATGTATATTTTTTTCCTGCAAGAATAATATTCTTTCTTTTTAATTGATGGAATAAGCCCCTTTCGGAATGGTGTACATATTATGAATCACCTTGTACATTGTATCTACCTGCGTGGGTAGACTTTTGCAAAAGTTTTTTTTTTCAAATCGCTAAATATTAACAGGAATACGTTATTATTATTTGACACTCAATAAACAGCTATTCTATAATTTATTCATCTAATGAGATATAACAAGTTTAGCTCACGGCTGAACATTTTCCATCGCTAAAGCGCGTCACACACGGCAGCTATAATGTAAAAATGTATATTATAGCACGATACATCTCATTACATCTTTCCATAGAAGCCGTCAGGAGACCACACACGGCAGCAATAATGTATATTTTTACATCTTCGTATCTTCTGACAGTTTCTATGGAAAGATGTAATGAGATGTATCTAGCTATAATATACATTTTTACATTATAGCTGCCGTGTGTGAAAGGCTTTAGACCATTAACACAAGTAAACATTTACATACAATAGACTAATAAAACAACATAAAATAACATCATTTTTTATGTTTACTATTATTACGATACAATACACCTACTACTTTAAGTACTTAAGGTTCATTAAAATGGTTGGAAACCAAATCCCTCTACAGGGAAAGTGCCCTAATTATAAAAGATACAACCTATGATGATATTAATATGATAATGCAACCTAAGATATACCCATGTATACAACGTGTTCCGTATATAGTAGTACGAGAGGTAGGGCACAGCGAGATTTTCTCGGTCTAAATTGGAGCAGCCCGCCTGGGGAGGTACCTCCGCCTTACAGAAGATCGCAGCCAAATAACATTATTTGTTTCAAATAGTGTTGTGTTCCTGCGGTGAGTAAGGTTGCCAGAGCTCTTTAGGGGGGGAGGGGTTCGGCAGGCAACGCATTAGCAATGCTCCAGGTGTTGCTGATGTCAATAGGCGACGGTAACCACTTACCATCAGGTGGGCCGTAAGCCTGTTTGCCTACGTATAACATAAAAAAAAAAAAAAACTATTAACCGAACTTTTTCAAATCTGTCAGCTGTTTATGGTTTTTTTGACCATATAATGAATAAGTTACTAGTAATTATAAAACGTACGAGAAGTTCGACGTAAAGATTGCTACATAAAACAGAATAATTGAGTTTGAAATTATTTGACCCCAAAACAGCAGATTATTATTAGATTATTGTTTTCAATGAAATATGTATAGTTTCCAAAAGTTTTAGAACGAACTTTATTGCCAATTAGGTGTGGAATAAGCCTTATTCGGGATAGTATCATCATCATTATGTTAAAAATACATATATATTATGAATCACCTTGTATGTTTTGTCAATAGCTCTGACGTAATTACCTAGGTATATCAATTCAGTTTTCCTGATACCTACATGATACTTTTGTCCTACTTGAGTTTCTTGTAAATATGCTTTTGTACAACTAAAGTGGTTAAAAAGATTACGGACCACCTGGTGGTAAGTGGTTACCGTAGAATATGAACGCTTGCAATAACAGGGGCATCACGCACGCGTTGCGGAATAAAACTTGGAAAAGATTGAGTTCACTACCTTCAATCGCATAGCATTAGGCTACTTTTTATTCAGGGAGCGCGAGCGAAGACGCGGGCGCAAGCTAGTCCAAAATAGAATTATCTCCAATTCAATTTAGTCGCAAGAGTTGTTACTAAGTGGTACGTAGTATCTTTTAAGGTAAGATTTATCTAAATGGCTTATCCTCAACAAGTTCATGAGATAATAGTTAAAAGTGTTTATGTTTATTCTCTTGGTATTCACAGTCCTGATTATATCTTCACTCCACTCACACTGACAGCAGCCTGACATTAATATCATCGAAAACGCTGTCTAATCTGATTCTTTTTTTAAAAATTAATTTTAATAACCCCTTCAAATTCCACTCACGACGATTAAGATACGAGCCTTAGTGTCGTCAGTAGGTAATGTAGGTCTTGTTATCTCAAGTATTTTGTTAAGCATTCTCTGTTTTATGTGGAATTTTCAGCCGTTTAAATGGCCTGATAACTTTAATGTTCTTACTTCATTTGCTATTGTTCAATGTTTTACTTTTTACCTAAGTTTAAGGTAGCGATAGAGATTTGTCTTTTTCTTCCGGCCACCATGTTTTTTCAGAGAAAATGTACGAAATCAAAAAAATGTTCAAACCCAAAAGATCAACTAAATCAAAAGTGCAAAACTCTATACTCTATAGGTATTACAGAAAACGTTGCAGCGTGAAATGCCGCCGCGACGGTGACTGTAGTCCCAATGTCCCTCATTTTCTTTTTAATTCCTTACTATACAAGGTGATTAATAATATGTATACTATCCCGAAAGGAGTTTATACTACTCACAAATTATTACGCCGATATGTCATAGGTATGTTGCTTGAGAGATCTTCGCTCGCACGATCAAACAGGACTCAAATATCAATGAATTATATTGTCATTAGCCTTGATTAGGCAAAGTAGTTATACCACAATAAAAAAAAATAATGGCAGGACCTTAGTGTGAGTTCTCAAGAGTTCTCACTTTTCGACCGTGAGAAGTGTATAGATTTCCGTTTTCGCTTTGGAGTCACGAAAAGGAGCGCCTACAAAAATCAGTAATATATACACTTTTCACGTTCGAAAAGTGAAAAGTCTATGAGTAATTTGTCATATCCTGAGGTATGACAAATTACTCATTGCGTTATTGTGGATCGGAAATTAGAGCAATTCAACTCACATTAGTCGGTATTAAAAATGTAAATAGTCACGTGTACCGATAAAGAATGAGAATTTCAACACTTTAACAAGACTATAACATTAAGATAACGGTTAACATCTCGTGAAGACTCTTAAGCCACTTGTAACATAATAAACAGCTATTGTAGTACGTACTCTGCGCCTATTCTAACTTTAACTAAGTAAATATTTTAAATGCGTATATGTGTTGGTTTGTCCTTCATTCACGCATCATCAGATCGACGTGATTGGAAGTATACCGCCCTGTGTTTTTGCATGGGTGTAGAAAGAAAGATAAAAGAGCCGCAGAGTGACTTAGCCAACTTTTTTCACGCGAGGCCGTGGACGGACGCTAGTTTAGAATATGACAAAATGAAATTGATCAGCAAGATAGTGGTTTTGGTTAAAATAAGATAACGTTTTGGCGGAAATTTGGATGTGTACGATAACACCCATATGAAAGAAACGTCTGTTTCATGGTCACAGTTATCATAAACAGATAAAATGATGCGCTAAGTCTAAATATGTGTTCTCAAATGTTTTATTGGAGCAATTTCTTTGCGTCCAGTAATTAAGCGGCCTTGGAGCCCTACCATGAATGTCTTATTGAAATGCGAGCGTGTCAGCACTATTTTACACAATTTGATCCAGAAATCTTTGAGACTGTCAACTTACGTCATCGCCTATTTGAAATAAATAATAAATAAATAAATCAATATTCCGAACATATCGCACACAGTCAACTGATCCGAAACTAGGCATAGCCTGTACTATGGGTACCAGAGACTGATATACATATTAGATAAATATTTAACACACCCATTTGATGGTACGGGGGTTGATACACTAATTCATGTCTAATACGGCTACCCTCTTTCCAATTGTTATATTTCCATCCTCTATAAGCTCTATTTCTATCTATTTCTTTCTGCCCAGAGTATGTTGTAAACCGTCATTAAACAAGCTTTTTTTTTACTTTACATGTTCATTAATTTGTATGATTGGGAAAAATCTTGAAAGTGAATTATGACACCATTCGCTTTGTCTGATTGAGTTGAAACTTAGCTTACGTTTTAGTCAGCCTCGATTTGATTTTGATCTATGTTATATTCTAAAGCTCAATTCTCATCCTACTACAGCAACTTAGGTCAACAAATCTCCTGGTCAAACAAGTTGTCAACATTGCCATTTAGTGGTGCTAGTTATCGGGACACTTGCGCATATTTACGAGGTAGACATACCTACTTTTTCTGTATTGTGTGTGTTCAAATTGCCAAGTTTTATAAAACAATTTACCGTAAAAGCCTTGCGTAATGGTTCAAATTGAATTGTCTCTAAACGTTTTGCTATCATAAATTATAACCTTGAGCTTCATAAAGGTTATTTCAGAAAAGTATTGTTGTTTTTTCTCGGTCTCCCATTCTAAGTACTCGTATTAAAGTCTATGACCGTTTAAGGGAGAAAACAGTGCAGTTTTAATAATTCAGTATCACTTTATTATCAAGGTGTAAGTACCAGAGGTATTTACGTATTGTAAATATTGAAATTGTATCGATGAGTAATGCTGAGTTTACGTTCAGTGACTAAAGATTTTAAACAAATATTTAAATTGTTGGCTGGACTTTCCAGCTCAAGTATGATTGTAAATATTGCAATAATTATTATTGGACTTCTACCTGCCTTTGTTCATTTAATCTAACATGTTCTTACTCTCTATATTCGTTATTTTACTTTCATTATTTCTTGTAGATAAAATGAAATAAAATTCCTTTGCATAAACTTTATTCGCCGTAGTGGCCCCGGTTGAAGAAGAGGCCTCTCAATATCACAATAGCTTTTTCTGCGCTCGCCAATACATAGGCCCAGCGTGGCGAGTATGGGCAAGTCCCCCAAATGATTGTTTGGGTGCAGGCCGTATAAGGTCGGTCGCGCTGGAAATCTATGGGGCAGGCCTATGTTCATTA
The DNA here is from genome assembly GCA_947579855.1 of Anticlea derivata. Lineage (NCBI taxonomy): Eukaryota > Metazoa > Arthropoda > Insecta > Lepidoptera > Geometridae > Anticlea > Anticlea derivata. The sequence continues at coordinate 3,298,790 of OX388264.1, forward strand.
GTGGACGTCCTACGTTCATCTGTGGACGTCCTACGTTGAAATGATGATGATGATGTAACTTTATTTTCATTGCATTTTGTTCCAGAATGGGCTTTATTATGAGCTTGTTTATGAATTCTTGAAGTATCCCCTTATCGTGAGTTCTGGTTTACTTCAAATTCTATTTTGGTAGTTGATCTCACAGTTGCATAAAGGGATACTCTCGGCTATGTGCAAACCGCTCGATTACATGTCATGATGTATTTATTGCATACACCAAGTCACGTACCAGTTCACCATACTACTTACACACCATGCATAGCAGTGTAAACTTTTTCTTAAAATTATAACAGCGAGAAAATAATGTTATATTGTGAACGAACTCTCAACTCATCATAACTCATACCCTACATTTCGTTGAGTGATTTACTTTGTGTTCCTGGAATAGATTATTAAATGTTGTATGAAAGCGCTTTTTGTGCAATATTTTATTTATTATCCATAAACTTCATGAAATATAGTCGTTCTTTGATCCTCAAATTTATCAATTTCTGCCTTTCGTCAATGAATTTGTTGTTTACGATTAGGTCCTTTATTATTATACAAGATGATTCACAATATATACGTACTATCTCGAAAGGCGCTTATTCAACACCCAGTAAATAAGGTAATAAAGTTTTACTAATTTTGGAAATTCTAAATTTTTTATTGAAAAAACACTACGCAAAAAGCAGCTTTTTTGGGTCAAAACTCCTGTCGCAGTATTGTCTTGATGTCGAACTTTTCGTTCGTTTATTTAAGATTTATTAAGATAAACACGTTGTATAGATATTTCTGAGTACCGTTACTTCTATCGTCCGACTTTTAGGTTTACCAGCATGCTCTAGTAGTCAAGTACCCTTGACTTATTGAACATTTATTAAGTTGCATGTCTTGCACAAAACATTTTATCAAATTACCAACAACAACTTTGTCCATGTACCTACCTAACAAATACTTGAGTATCTACATCACGTTCGTTGCACTGGGCGTAACATTTGTAGTTGTATCTATAATATGTTGATTTCTGTAGATATGTTGTTTTGCCAAAAGACTAGCTCTGCTTTGCATGGCACCATGATTATGTAAAGCACTCAATAAGCTTAGTCAGGGCCTGTTTGGCTGCACCCGACACAGAGTGAGACTGGTTGGCTCCTGATAGTGTGGTGTCTACTAGGTTTGTTCTTTGTTATGTAATTTTGTGTTCTTACTCTTTGTATGTTCCTATTTCCTTTCTGTACATTTTATATTCGGTTTCGAGATCTAAATCCTTCCGTGGTCATAAATCGGAAATCTGTGAACCGGAAACAGTTTGTAACCTTTATACGGGCGCTTATACTAGTAGGTACACATATGTGGTACCTGGTTCAGCCTTGAATTCAAAGTCATGTTTGAGTCGGTTATCCTGTTGTATTATCGTCGTAGGTAGTTAATTTTAAAACTGCCTACCTACCTAGTATTGGTAGTTCGCAAATAACCATTAGGTTAGGATCCTCTTTATTACCCACAACTATCACCATCATCGTCAGCTTGTAAAAGTCAAATATTGCTTCCATATAGAGTGTCATGCATGACGTTGGACAATATTTTGTCTTACCCATGTTCATATTAAGAAACCATCTGTTGGGTGACTGACAAAAGAAAATGGTTTGCTTGAAAGATGACAGTATGAGTAAGAAAGGAATCAGTGCTGAGATGACGGCTAATAGAGGGAATCAACTCTAAGGCCGGGACCGATACCTCAAAGTGCCCTGCCAAGTACGGAAACTCTTAGTCGTTAATGCTGCTATTGGTTACCCATTAGGTGAACTAAAGCAAACTGCATCATTTTATACTGCATCCACAGAATAAATAACAGTATATTCTACCGCTGCGGGTCGGTTTCACAACTATGTCATTTGTTTAAATATGCAGACGACTGTGGTATTTGAGCGAACGTCTCTTCAAATATTTGTCGTTCACATAAATTTGCTTAAACTCGCTCTTTCTGCCAATTTTACACGATTATTATAATTGGAAATGTTCAGAATTCCTTTTGTTTCTACAAATTAGGTAGGTGACGGATATTAGGTTTATGGACATCTCACGCATAATAAAAGGCTTTTAGGCCCTACTGTGACGTCCTTTTGCCTGCCATTCAAATGCAAGCTTCTCAGCACCATTTTCACGAATTTGAACCATAAATCTTTGTGAATGTCAACTCACGTCATCACCTAAACGAAATCGCGGGGTTCATAGTACAGGCGTTTGTTTGTAATCACAATTTAAGCATTACGTTCTGTCAAAGATAATTAACTAAGTACAAGGTAATATTACCCTGACTGTTGATGCCGTCTTCAAAAATATTATCGTATTTAAATTGTGTAAATTCTTTTTAGAATAATTTGACTAGCTCATCTGATCAGCCTTTCTTGTATTAGGTATTTTATGGAAAATTACTACACTACTACAACGAAAACCTCTTAAGGTGCATAAATATTTAACTCGTGTTTCACCAATGCTGTAGTAAAAACGTCGTTACAGCTCAACAGCTGGAGAGACCGACATAATTAGTGTGTAGTCCATTGCCAATTTCCTGATACCTACGTTGATGACATTGTATGTTAGAGACAGATGATCTTGCAAGGCGGATGTTACGTCTCTAAAAGCAGTTTGTTAATTATCCCAACCCAAAATTAGTAAGTGGACTAGACAGTAGACAACTAGAAATATCCGTACGCAAGGATCCCGGTAGAAGCTTCTTAATAAATCTACGTTTTAATAGAAACATTTTACTTTTGGTAGAATTATGTTATATAGAGAAATAGCGATAGGTGGATACACAAAGTGATTCATAAATATGTGTAATGTACTATACTGAAACGGTTATTGCTGCACCGAAAAACACTTCAAAAATCCGCTATTGTGGGGTCTTATAGTTCTAACTCTATTATTCAGCTTTTATATGTAGCAATTATAAGTAATAAAGATATAAATACGCCAAAAACAGGCTTAAAAGTTTTGATTTAAAATCCGGAAGAAAAATAAGTAAAATTTATTTTTTGTATACTAGTTACGGAACACATTGTATCGGGTTCGGAAATAAAATAACTGTAATTAGTTTTGTCTCATCAGTCTGATTTAGGAAGTAAACTATTATCATTCTTACAAAATAAATTGTCACAGAGAAAGATCAGGTGGGCCTAGCAAAAACACGGCATTGTCTGCGGCGGGAAAAAAACAGCCTTGTGGTTGACCGAGAAAACTTGAATTCCTGCTTGTTGGTTCATTGAATGGGAACGTAACAGTTATGACAAAAACAAAGCGTAATAATTATGAAACAAGCTGCATGCTCGGCTTCGCTTCTATCTTCTAGGCTTTGATGGCAAATGCACAAGTAGTGGGAGCCACAAAAAAAAACTTCTAGGCTTAGTCGCGAAGAGGCGTAAATTCTACTAAATTTAAGACGTTTCAGTAAATATTGATGTTAGAACTTTGCTGGCTGGCCCATCCTTGCCCTACTACTGCACATCATAATCACCCTATAATCTTTCGCAATAAGTCTCTCTGTTTATCAATATAAGCACTCTAGCAGGCCTGATAAGTTTCATGCTAGGCATAAAAAATTAAGACCTCATTACTTCTTCAGCTTTTTAGTGATTTATATTGCGAATTGCGCCAGGTGGAACTTTTGATTCACCTACAGGATGCTGTAGTGCCTGGGACTTGTTTAGATGGAGTAGGCGTACCCAGCACCCTTACCATTGTCTCGGCCTAGTTAACCTTATCCACAGGAAAGACACGGTCAATACGAGCGGAGTTGAAAAAGCCGCAGGTTCCCTCACGATGTTTTTCTTCACCGTTCTGAGCACGTGTTATTGGGCACATGTATCTTTCGAATAGTAAAATCAATTGAACGAACGGATTTGAACCTTGATCGAAAGTTTTGGTACCTCTCACTAGGCCAATACGGCTCGCATGCTAGGCATGCTAGAAATGATATTCATTGGGAATAGATCCGTCAAAAACTATAATGCAATCTGTATCATGGCAGTGATCAATCATATTATTTTCCACTCTACCGACGATTTCAGGACCCGAGCACATTGAAAACAATAATTTAAGCAGCATCTGACTGAACGCATGAGCACGCGTGTCGAATGGGCATTCGTCACGGTTGGTGGTCGCCACAACTAGACTTGCCAACTGTCTGCTTTTTGGCTGGATTTGACACTTTTTTACCAAAGTTAGTCAATTGTCGACAGAAAATGACTTTATTGTAATACAATCTTTTGAGATCAAATCTTGAAACACATCAGATGATAGTTAGTTCGTGTTTATTTAATGTAATATTTGTAGCTAAATAGTATTCAGGGCAATTGTTTCTAATGCTTGTTGCTCTCACAACCGATGATCTGAATAGATAGTTTATTTGATCCAGCATGAACTAATTGGGGAATGTAAGCTAGCTAAGGCTTAGTCCAGCAGAAAGTCTGGCAAGAGTTGGCTATATTGGTTTTATTGAAAAATAATGCTTCTACTTATTAACTGCGTGGATTTGTACCTAGTTGACTTTTTTATGTGATCTTGCTTTATTTTCTAAAGCGTTATTAATTTTACAATGAAACTCGGTGTACAATATCGTCCTGTCAAGTCTCGTGACGATAAACGATAGAGACGTGTAGTGAAACGATGTGACGGTCTCGCTTCTCAAGAAAATCTATTGCGCAGTTTATATCGGCAGACCAAACTTACTAACTGTACCTACCTTACCTTAGGAACGTGATCAATCAGTCTTATTAAAGAAAATTACCAAACTTAAAACCAGCAGTAAATGCTAGTATAAGTCTCTAAAGACATATAGTTCCGTACCATCAACTTTGCGATTTTGTTCATCATCATCATCATAATTTCAGCCGTACGACGTCCACTGCTGAACATGGCCTCCCCCACAGACAGAGCAAATTCCTTATCATGTGGGGGGATTCGCCCATACTCACCACGCTGGGCATGCGGGTTGGCGAGCGCAGTTAGAGCTATCGTTGTTAAAAATGAGGGACGCTGCTGCCCATCCCCTAGCTTTTTTCCCTTAGTCGCCACTTATGACATCCGCGGATAGGTAGATATGGAGGGGCCTATTCTTCAGCCGGTGGCACCACTGCTAATTTTGTTCAGGACGCCGTAACGTAAGGTGGCAGTCTCAATTATGGTACAAATAATTATGTAAAATAGTGCTGACACGCATTTCAATGGCAATAAGACGTCATGATAGGGCCTATTGAGCTAACAAAGCAATCACCACTTCAAAGTATTGTTTTGTAACCGAACACATAAGAGAACACATAATATATGTATTGGTTATCTAAGTGTCATATTTATTGTATTATTTTTATATTATGCGTATGTATATATTATGTATTCATATTTATATATTATATTTATTTTGCAAGTTCATATTTTCCTGTTTCCTTAGCACCACCGTCCTCTATCGTTCTCGTAAAATCCAGTCCATCTAAAGGTTGTCTGGAAGAGATCACTCTTAGTGATAATACCGCCCATTGTATTCCACTATTATTACTTATATTTTGTCGATTTAATTGTGATGTGTTAAATTTTATGTGGCTTACAATAAAGAGTTATCTATCTCTCTATCTATCTATAAGAGCCACATACTAAATAAATACAACTTTTATGTTACTCATTGACTAACTTATCAATGCACAGCCGAAACCATTAGTTCTAGAAACATGAAACTTGGAGGGTATTCTTCAATAGAACTGACAACAGACTAATGTGATTATTTTCCCAAACTACCCCTCAAAGGGGGCGTAAGAGGGAGTTTCAGTTTGTAAGGAAACTTTTTAACGAGTGGTACAATTTGCTCTAAACTTAGTTTGGATACCTTAAATACAAAATAACAGTATACTTATCACGTTAAACCAAGTGAAACCGAGGGCGTCGGCTAGTAGATAATAATATCTCATAGTATAACTAAAAACTACCAATATTACTTTTTTTCTTTTATTATTTTATATATATATATATATATATATATATTTTTTTTTAATCTTTAAGGACCTTTATCAGGACTGGCCTCATAGCTCAGTTGGTAGTGACTCTGCCTTCTGCGCTAGAGGTCGCGGGTTCGATTCCCGCACTGGACAAACATTTGTGACTAACACAGATATTTGTTCTGTGTCTGGGTGTTAAATATATATCAATTATGTATATCAGTCTCTGGTACCCATAGTACAGGCTATGCCTAGTTTGGGATCAGTTGACCGTGTGAATATGTCCGGAATATTTATTTATTTATTTATTTATCAAAAATACCTTCACACTCAAAAGATGAAAAGTTACTTTTCATGACATGCGTGAACAAATAGCGCTTTGAACCCTTTTTTCATATAGTATAACACATGTCATATTTCTTATAGTACCTAACTGTACGCCTATGATAAGATTCCGCAATAAGCAATGACAGGCGAGTCAGTACAACCTTGCTCTAGAACGATGTCTTGATAAAAATGCTCTCATTCAACCATGTGACCGCGAAACAGGCCATGTATCACTTTTACACTTTACATACATAAGCACCTATTGAAAATCTTATAAATGTTGTTTATTACTTGTAAATACTCACTAAAATCATTTTATTAAGTACCATTACCTACCTACTCTTGAGATATTAGTCACACAGCTTAGTCTTATGATGACAATGCTCCGTACCATCAACAATACAATTTTGTTACGACGGTGACGTAAGATAGATAGATAACAAACTCTTTATTGTACACCACCAAACATATATTTATAAAATAATTAAACTAGAAATAAGTTGACAGTTTCGAAGATTTATGGTTCAAATTCGTGTAAAATTGTGCTGACAAGCTCACATTTCTATGGCAATAACGCGTCATGGTAGGGCTCCTGGTCTCGGTCGCTGCTATCGATTGTTTTCAAAACGTTCAGATCGATTAAGATTGTTGATTAGGCCTTTTTATAGCCTGTAGATTGAGTTTTTCATTAGGGTAACTACTGAAATGCAGAAGACTATTATAATGAGCTCAATAACTAGTTAAAGCGATAGTTTACTGAGTCAGATTCGTAGATAGTGTTAGATTTAGATCTAAAGGGAAAAAAGTCGCAGGTATATATCTTTGTCCTGTTTAAAGCAACAATAGCTTAAGTTGTACTGGTCAAATTAGAATGCAATGATCACGTCTCGAAGAGTATTTTAGTGCAAAAGAACTTTTTAGTGTGCCGACTTAATCGAAACAAGCCGAAATAGTTTTTTCTTTCTAGTGCTTACCTAAACGACCCTCTCCTGTTTTTACGCTTGTTTAACGTCAATGTTTAGTAGACGGGCGTTCAGTCTTAGATTAGACAATCTGAACTTACTAACCTACATAATGTAGTTACTTTCAAAGTAATCTAAAAAAACAATGGTTGCATTCAAGTTCCTTGCAGCTCACAAGCCCTTTTTACAAACAACCTGTGTGTAGATAAGATAATGTTTGTAGAAACGCTGACAGGCTGTAGGCACAGGTGTCAAATAAAATAAGTTGAGGTCGACACTATATAGGCGAGCCTCCAATACAGAATAATTACATAGGTACTAACATACCGTTGCTTAGTAGTCACATTGCTTACCCAGCATTTTAAAATGTGTAACCGAGAATCATTTGGAGAAAAGCTAATATTAATAAATAGCTTGTGCCCGCGACTTCGCTCGTGTGGTACCTAGTTAGCAAATAACTCTACCTATACAAAGTTTCATCAAAATCAGTTGTGCCGCTATCTACAGCACGATTGAACCACAAACATCCTCACAAATTTTCGCATTTATTATAGTACCTAGTAAGATTTGAGTTCTTGAACTCTTACGTATCCAAGCGTAGAACAAAAAATATGCACTTCCGTTGGTGCAAAATACTCCACGGGTGTTGATCTACTTTTGTCGCTGACTATCCATCATTGAGTCAACGCATTTTATTCATTAACGCAGCACGTGAGTCGGAACTAATTAATAAAGGTAGAGTTTTTGTCTTTACAAGTGTTTTCGGACAAAGACCGCTTAACTGGAAAACAGTACTCAATGTCATTTATAAATGATTGATTTAAAATCTGTCCCTTAAAATGAACCACACTTATTCACATTAATCTGGCTATGATAAAAGTTACAAACACCCTTTGAATTCACGCATCGGTACTCAATAGCAATGTGTTTAGAATTTGATAGACAAACTAATAAATAAATGAATACAAAATTAATAAATATTCCGGACATATCACATACGGTCAACTGATCCCAAACTAGGCAAAGCCTGTACTATGGGTACCAGAGACTGCTATACATAATAGATAACTATTTAACACCCAGACACAGAACAAACATCTGTGTTTATCACACAAATGTTTGTCCAGTGCGGCAATCAAGCCCGCGACCTCTAGCGCAGAAGGCAGAGTTACTACCAACGGAGCTAGTAGGCCAGCCAGGCAGTAGTAGCTAATGTGTTAACTATCTGATTATTATAGTCTCGACTCGTGACACCTCCATTGTTATGATATATTAATGATCTATCACGTGTTGCATGTTACAATTTCGACGCTCACTAAAAAAACCAACAGTTTTTTTTTTTTATACAATTGAGGTGGCAAACAAGCATGCGGCCCACCCGTTGGTAAGCGGTTACCGCAGCCTATGAGCGATTGCAATACCAGAGGCATCACGCACGCGTTGCCGACCCCGAACCCCCTTCCCCCCTAAAGAGCTCTGACAACCTTACTCACCGCAGGAACACAACACAATTTGAAACAAATAATGTTATTTGGCTGCGATCTTCTGTAAGGCGGAGGTACCTCTCCAGGCGGGCTGCTCCAATTTATAACGAGAAAATCTCGCTGTGCCCTACCTCCTACTAAAAACCTACCTCTTTTAAAACGTATGTACATAGTTCATCTCATACAACATATACGTACCTACTCAGACCAGAATTTGATTAGACGTATATGAATGAAACAGTTTTTCATTTCATGCTCTGAATCTTTTCGCCACAGCATACGTAGGCCAACCATCACCATTACAAAAGGGCAAACAATGAATAATACGATAAAAGCATACAATTTACATAGGCCTTGTTGTGGTTTATAATTGTAGCAGATAATAAAATGTATGTAACTTGTCCACAGAAGTAGAGGAACATAGAAAACCACCACAATGGGGGCGATGTTCCGAAGCGAGGAGATGGCGCTATGCCAGCTCTTCATCCAGCCCGAGGCAGCCTATACCTCCGTCTCGGAGCTTGGAGAAGCGGGCACGGTGCAGTTCAGAGATGTAAGTCTTACAAACTCTTTTCAGTCTGGTAAATGCAAAATCAGCCTCTACAACACCAAAGGGACATTTCGAATTTATGATTGAAAAAAAATATGAAGGTTAAAAGTCGCAGACGCAAGAAAAAGTTCAATGAGAAAAAGAAATATCGCATCTTTCTTAACCTAAAAGTGAACACGCCTTTCTCAATAAAAACAGCACTTATGCATAGACATAAAATAGATAGAGCATCAAATGCTTACCTACTCGTATAAGTTCTGTCGAGTATTTTCTTTGGCTTTAAATTATTAATACTAATGATTGATTTGTATTCGAATGGCCTCATAGCTCAGTGAATGGCCTCATAGCTCAGTGAATGGCCTCATAGCTCAGTTTCTGCGCTAGAGGTCGCTGGATCGATTCCCGCATTGGACAAATATTTGCAGTTGACCGTGTGTGATATGTCCGGAATCTTTATCCGGAATATTTATTCCACAACAGTCCTGGAACTACATATTCATGAATATCTCAAAATTATTATTCTTATGACCATCATGGACTAAAAAATCCTTTACATTTTTTCACTCTAATTATAAATAATACTCCGTCCGTAATAAATCCTTAGTCTGCAGCATTGTGTTAAATAACTCGTTACAAGTGTTAATGTTACTCTTCGCTGTGATTAAACGCTCACGTACGCCGATCGATTTATTATTGTTTTTAAAAATAGCTATCCATTTACACTTGTCTTATTGAATAAACAAATTCTGCTCGAAAGTCGTGATCGTTATATTTTGTACTACAGCTTACGCCTACAGCTTAGTAACTACAGTATAATGAAAAATACCTAAACGAACTCTATCGCTTTCGATGCGCCATTGAAAAAACCGAGAACTGTACACAGTTGCGTGTGAACTTGATTGATCAGTCACGCCAAGTGTAAGGCTATCGAGTCGGCAATTCGGGGTCCAATGAAGGTGGAGCGCAAGGCCAGCCTCGGAGGCATATGACTTGATATGACTGCATAATTTATAATTTAGCAAGCGTGGAAAATGTCGTAATTGCAGTAACATTTACGTACATGCTGCAGTCACGTATGTCAGTAAAGTGTCTGATCTTAGTGTTATTACGAGTAACATAATTCACAAAGACCTGAACATATAATTCACTAAGACCATCCGATTTAATCCCAGCCGGTCTGCCTGCGTTCCACACAGACCGGTTATGTCTTCGCCGACTGATGTATGTGTTGAAAAGTAAAACACACTGCACACTGCTGATTTAAATTCTGCATGTATTACGAAGCTGAAGGCTTTAACTTGTCATGGCCGAAAGTACGTAATGTCGTTTATACGCTCATCTGTCGTCTTTTTTTTACATATTCATAAACGTACGAGAAGTTAAACATTGAGATTGCTGCCTAAACAGCTTAATAATTTGTTTTTTCTGCAAATTATGCTTATTTACTGGCCGTGGTGGCCCCGGCTGAAGAATAGGCCCCTCCATATCTACCGATCCGCGGATGTCGTAAGAGGCGACTAAGGGAAAAAAGCTAGGGGATGGGCAGCAGCGTCCCTCATTTTAACAACGATAGCTCTAACTGCGCTCACCAACCCGCATGCCCAGCGTGGTGAGTATGGGCAAATCCCCCCACATGATAAGGAATTCGCTCTGTCTGTGGGGGAGGCCATGTTCAGCAGTGGACGTTGTACGGCTGAAATGATGATGATGATGATGCTTATTTCTACAACAAGTGCTTGCTTACTAAACAATTAAACACCTTACTAGGTACCTATTCGATTACGTATGCACATTATGCAAGCACGATAAATACATGGTGGCAATGTAACTAAGCCTCAACATATTAATGTTGTAGGCACTTATCTATACCTGAATATAACTAGTGGTTCACCCCGAACTGAGATCTCGCGATGTCTAGTATTAGTTGGTGCTTCAATGATTTTTGAGGCTCAATTAAGATAAAGTTTGAAAATCGCATCTTTAGCATGTTCTAACTAATATTCAGTCATGCCTGTATACGAATACGAATTCATTGAAACTTTAGCAAATAGGAGCTCAGGTTATATGCATCATCATCATTTCAGCCGTACGACGTCCACTGCTGAACATGGCCTCCCCCACAGACAGAGCGAATTCCTATCATGTGGGGGGATTTGCCCATACTCACCACGCTGGGCATGCGGGTGGGCGAGCGCAGTTAGAGCTATCGTTGTTAAAAAAAAAATGAGGGACGCTGCTGCCCATCCCCTAGCTTTTAGGATAGGCGGGTAGGTAGGTATGGAGGGGCCTATTCTTTAGCCGGGGCCACCATGGCAACCACCAGGTTATATTAGTTTCTAAATATTAGGTACTTTTTTTCGTTGTATCTCAAAAACCATATGGCCTGGAATAAAAATAAAACATACAAAGTCTATTCGCTCAAGTTGTTCGAGAGATCTTCGCTCGTTTCGCTCATTCGATCAATAATAATAGAACCTGTTCGCACAAAACGCTAATAAGCAACTACCTGCCATCCTCACCTGAATAGTCACGTGAATGAATCGCGAGCAGTGCGCACCAACATCCTAGAGTGCGTTGTGTTGAATCTGACTGCGATTCAAGTAATTAATGCTAACAACTCTGTGTAGAGTAGCCACGTGATACGGCAAATTAATCGAATTACAACGGAACACTTAAAATGCACTTCTCGGCGAGAAATGCATAATAATTTAAAATTTTACTGAATGAATTTACTATACTCAGTAAATTCATCAAAGAGGCTAGGAAACACTAAAGTGGTCGCAAATGTCTCTGTTTTGAAAACTGCATCATTTTCAAAGGGTTATAGATGTGATCAATGATGATGATGAATAATTCGATGGAAGAATGGATTTTAGGGTTATGTCACTTCGGACTTGGGATCTCGATTTTCCTACCGCATGTAGTGGTATAAGCCTATGGGCGCGAGTCCTACTCACACTTGACCGTCTTCATTTTATGATCAAAATGCTAAATCTGTTAAACTTTACCTTGGCAAGCTAGCCATAATTTAACGTCAAAGTATAAGAAAATCGATGACCTAATTAATGTACCTACTTACGTTAAATCGAGTCATTGTGATTTTACTTGCGTATTTGCCTTAGGGAAAAATTCATTTTGTCGTTTATGAGTTTACTGAAGTACTTAGCGACTGTAGTTTCTACTTAGTACTATAGTAGTATAAAGGCCGTGGTGGCCCCGGCTGTAGAGAAGGAACCTCTTTATACCTGAGAATGGCGTAAGAAGCGACTAAAGGAAAACACCTTGATCAAGATTAACTTCTGACTGAAAAATCAAACCGTTCATGTTCTAGATTTTTCTCATTATGTTGTTTCTTACTTTGGTATACCTTACATTTATGGCCACCCTAGTTACCTGTGTCGGTTCAGTAGTCGACCCTGGACTCGGGAGTCTCGCTGGATATGGAAAATGAAAAACATTGACGGCCTCATGCCTCACTACACTTGAACGCCTTTCTTTTGTTAATTGGACAGTCGTCGTTTGGTAAATCTTTATTTAAACTAAGTTGATTCATAATATAGTTATAGGTTAGTTCGTATTATAGTTTGGAGGAGGTAGGGCACAGGGCGAGATTTTCTCGTTCTAAATTGGAGCAGCCCACCTGGGGAGGATCCTCCGCCTTACAGCATCGCAGCCAAATAACATTATTTGTTTCAAATAGTGTTGTGTTCCTGCGGTGAGTAAGGTTGCCAGAGCTCTTTAGGGGTGGGGAGATTCGGGGTCGGCAACGCGTGCGTGATGCCTCTGGTATTGCAATCGCTCATAGACTACGGTAACCGCTTACCAACAGGTGGGCGACATGCTTGTTTGCCACCTAAGTTGTAAAAAAAATGTATGCTATTCCGAAAGGGGTTTATTCCACACCCAATTGGTAAATCTTTTCTGCTACTTTTGGAAACAAGTAACATTTTTCATTGAAAAAACTTTATGCAAAAAATCTGTCAAATCAGTTCAAACCCAATTATTCAGCAGTTTTAGGTAGTAATCGAGATTTATCGAATTTCTCATACGTTTAAAAATAACTTATGATGGGAACAAAATAAAAAAGTATGTTTTGATTTATTTTATCGATGATATTCTTGCTTTTTAACCGACGCCAAAAAAGGAGGAGGTTATTGTTGAAAGAGACCCTTCTGGGATGGATGGAATACATAATATGAATCACCTTGTAGAAGATAAGCTAAGCGTATCTAATTTGTATTGAAAATAAACTGTAGGTAGGAAGGTATATTTTGTGTAACCTTGTGTAGGTTTTTGCTTTGAGTTCGTCATTTCATCATAATGCTTAGAACATTAAGGAGTCACTGAATCACATGACTTAGATTTTAACATGTTTTTTCCTCCTGGGCCTGGCCTGGGCCTCCTGGGTTTTATGAATAATATAATAAATATTCCGGACATATCACACACGGTCAACTGATCCCAAACTAGGCATAGCCTGTACTATGTCACACATTTTATCACACATTTTATCTTACACTATATTTTTTAACTACACTCAACATGTTTTATACAGACTAATTATTATAAAATATATATATATATATATAACTGTATTACTTACATACTATCTTCTTCTCTTGCATACATTTCGTTCATTTAATTATGTAATTCAATAACATCTATTAAACATGTTACTCGCTACTGAACTACCTGTTGCACTCTAAATAAGCGTAAGACCGCAATCTCACTCAACATGGTCACAAAGTTCGAAAGAGGCTAGCTACCCACAACACAGGTTCTCCTAGGGTGGGAGCTAGCGCACACTCAAATAAATTTTATTGTAAGTACCCTCAACATTATTAACCAACATAACAATACACTGTACCGTCCCACAACTTTATTGTTAGTTAGTTATGTAAGTTTCCATTAATTAGTGATTAATCCATTTACGTTTGTTACACATAAATAAACTTTTTATACTTTTTTTTTATACTTTTATGGCTACCAGAGACTGATATACATCATAGATACATATTTAACACCCAGAAACAGAACAAACATCTGTATTCATCACACAAATGTTTGTCCTGTGCGGGAATCGAACCCGCGACCTCTAGCGCAGAAGGCAGAGTCAAATAATCAATCGAATCACCAGACCTAGACCATAACCAGGATATTTCAGGGTTAAAATATTTTGTTCTCTTTCCAGTTGAACCCCGACGTTAACGCATTCCAACGCAAGTTTGTTAACGAGGTCCGCCGCTGTGATGAGATGGAACGCAAGCTGCGCTACATCGAAGTTGAGGTCCACAAGGACGGGGTCAATATCCCATCGGTTAAGGAGGCCCCACGGGCGCCTAACCCGAGGGAGATCATCGATCTTGAGGTGAGGATTCTGTACCCTATGTCTTTTCTGATAATGCCGAGATCTCATTGCAGAATTGCTAGGAGGAGGTAGGGCATAGCGAGATTTTATCGTTCTAAATTGGAGCAGCCCGCCTGGGGAGGTACCTCCGCCTTACAGAAGATCGCAGCCAAATAACATTATTTGTTTCAAATAGTGTTGTGTTCCTGCGGTGAGTAAGGTTGCCAGAGCTCTTTAGGGGGAGGGGGGTTCGGGGTCGGCAACGCGTGCGTGATGCCTCTGGTATTGCAAGCGCTCATAGGCTACGGTAACCGCTTGCCAACGGATGGGCCGTAGGCTTGTTTGCCAACTCAGTTGTATAAAAAAAAAAAAAAAAATGACGAGATCACCGAATGACTAGACTTTAAAATTAAGAGTTCCCAGAATGACGAGTGAACAAGAATGAAATCTAGAGTGGTAAAGTGGCTTCATCTTAGGCCACATCGAACTTGCAATAGTGAGACGGTGGTCAAACGCTTATCCATCACCAAAAATATTAATAAATAACGTAGATACTAATGATCATACCAAATAACGTACAAAATCTTTCATTTTCGATATTATAAATTGGACTATACCAATTTCTATGCTATTAACAATTAATAACAGTGACGAAAGCGTTGAACGGACGACGCTGGGGTGAGGATGATGAGAGACCTTAAAGCATAGGGATGGTTGGAAGGATTTATTGGAACCCAGCTGTGGAACGACGTCGTTGATAAAAAATAGTGATTGCCCTGAATGATACAATATTATCGCCCGGGTCTGTTGACCTTTACACTGCCGAGATTCCAGACACAATTCAGCTTTAGAAAAATAAAATAAAAAATAAAAGGGCATTTATTCACCAAGAATCCTACACACAGTTATAAAGATACAATTGGTAATTTACAAGTTTTGGTATGTATGTAGGTAGACAGGTGAAATGGTCGAGGGCTCAGCTACGCTGCTTTTCAGCCTCGTCTTTAGGCATACATTCGGTTATTACTATCTCGGGCCGTTGAGATGGTTGACTATTAGTTCCACAATCTTCTTACTTACTTATTGGTTTGGGCAATGGTCCTCCCCTTTCTCCACTTCTTGCATTCCAGTGCTTGAGAGCATTGATGGAGTGGTTGTAGTGGCCCCGCCTTCCGATCCACAGAGGTCGTTGATTCGAATCCCGTTCGTGCACCAATGAACTTTCCATTCGGAAAGTGCTTTACCAGTGCTCTCAAAAGGTAAACATCGTGAGGAAACCGGCATGTCCTAGAACCTAAAATTCGAAGACATGTCACATGTGCACGAAAGGAGCCTCTGAGAGGCGCACTTTTATCCTTTCTCGACACTGATTCTTTCACCAACGGTCATAGGCCCTTTTCAGGGCCACCATACCTCAACCTGGTCACTGACCTTATACAGAATGACCAAAAAAGAATCAGAGACCCGACAAGCAAGCAAGTGCTAGGGCTCCACATTGGCATTTCTAATCCTTACAAAACTTACCAAAACAAATTCTAACAACTATTTACTCACCACAGGCTCACTTGGAGAAGACGGAGAACGAGATCCTGGAGCTGTCACATAACGCGGTGAATCTGAAGCAGAACTTCCTCGAGCTGACCGAGCTGAAGCATGTCCTGGAAAAGACCGAGGCATTCTTCACCGCTCAGGAGGAGATCGGCATGGATTCACTCACTAAGTAAGCTATTAAGGCATCAGGGATCAGTCGAGGGCAACTGAGGTCATCTAAGGTCAAGGTCACCAAAGTTCATTGGGTTTCAAGTTCATTTTATGAAGTAGGTAAGCTTATTTCAGGTCAGTTTAGAGATAGCTCTGCGGTAACTTAGGGCAAGGTCAAGGTCATATTTGGTCCAGATCACCAAATTTTAAGTGCATGGTCTTATATCACTGAGTCATGGAACTCATTGAGGGAGGTCTATGTCCAACGTAAACTTCTACAGGTTGATGATGATGTACGATGCCTTATACTACTAAGTACCTACGCTTTTTTTTTTATTGTTACCTACTTTTTGTTATTTCTTCCGTTTGCTTTTATCTCTGTCTGTGCTGTATTTGTGTGTGTCAAATAAATCATTTATCCACCTTATCTATCTATCTATCTCATTGACTGACCTCATAGCTCAGTTGGTAGTAACTCTGCCTTCTGCGCTAGAGGTTGCGGGTTCGATTCCCGCACAGGACAAACATTTGTGTGATGAATACAGATGTTTGTTCTGTGTCTGGGTGTTAAATATTTATCTATTATTATGTATATCAGTCTCTGGTACCCATAGTACAGGCTATGCCTAGTTTGGGATCAGTTGACCGTGTGTGATAATATGGCTGGAATATTTATTATTATTCACATATATTTAATTAAAATCTCATTTATACAAAACATTTTTTACTACAAAAGTACATCTTAATATCAAAAAAGAATATCAAAACAACTATTATAGTAAAAAATATATATAAAAATGGAGAACCACCGACCGCGAAGCTCGGTTATTATTATTATTATCTATCTTATTTTCGATACTTGTCCTCATAAAATGTAAATTGGCACAGGTCGTTGATATCCGACGAGACCGGCCAGCAAGCCGCCACGCGCGGCCGGCTCGGCTTCGTCGCGGGCGTCGTGAACCGCGAGAGAGTTCCCGCCTTCGAGCGCATGCTGTGGCGCATCTCCCGCGGCAACGTGTTCCTGCGGCGAGCGGAGCTGGACAAGCCATTGGAGGACCCTGCTACTGTGAGTTTCTTAAATCAACTAGCGAGTTCCCGCCTTTGAACGCATGCGGTGTCGTATTTGAGCGCATGCTGTGGCGCATCTCCCGCGGCAACGTGTTCCTGCGGAGAGTGGAGCTGGACAAGCTATTGGAGGACCCTGCTACTGTGAGTTTCTTAAATCAACTAGCGAGTTCCCGCCTTTGAACGCATGCGGTGTCGTATTTGAGCGCATGCTGTGGCGCATCTCCCGCGGCAACGTGTTCCTGCGGCGAGCGGAGCTGGACAAGCCATTGGAGGACCCGGCTACTGTGAGTTGCTAGAATCAGCTGTGTACACATATAAAGTACTTGACAAACATTTATTTATTTAATCTTATTTATTTATTTATTTCAATGTCCCTACCTACCTACTTACCTTAATATAGTTTTAAGTTTACATGGTTTTTATAAGATTGGCTTAATAAAGTATTTCTATTTCTATTTCTATCTTTATTGTACATAAAAACAACTATGTACAAAAAGTGGGCTTAATACCAAGGCATTGTCTACAACATTAACATTCAAACATAATTAGACTGTTCTCACAGGGTTGAATGAATGTGTAGGTAATGGTTTCGGCAGAATACCAGCGTCTGCTGCAAAACAGTAGGCATAATGCTGAGCCGAGGCCATTTTGCTGCTGCAGCACACATCACACCATTTTACTTCCATTACTTTTTCTCGTGTTTCTTTTATTTTAATGCTTTTGTAAAATGTTGTGCAAATGTGTGTGTTTGGTTGCAATTAAATAAATGTCTATGTCTATTGATAATTAAAAACACTGAACCCTTATAGGCACGCTTTTTATCTGTATGTCCGTTGGTCAAGGCCTTTTTTCTCAGAAATTTATGAAGTATGAAGTTTAAATTAATATGTAATGGCTGCTACGGTATACAAGGTGCTTCATATCATGTATACTATCTTGATAGGGGTTTATTCTATCAAATTAAAGAAATAATATAGGTATAAACTTTTTTCTGACTTTTTAATAGAAAAAAATATACGATAAATGATCCTATTTTTCAGGGCAACGAAATCTACAAAACGGTGTTCGTAGCGTTCTTCCAAGGCGAGCAACTGAAGTCCCGCATCAAGAAAGTGTGCACGGGATTCCACGCGTCCCTGTACCCGTGCCCGCCCTCCAACACCGAGCGGCAGGACATGGTGAAGGGGGTGCGCACCAGGCTTGAAGATCTTAACATGGTAAGCCGTAGGTTATTGCTACTTACCACTCTTACTTGAAGATCTTAACATGATAAGCCGTAGGTTATTGCTACTTACCACTCTTACTTGAAGATCTTAACATGGTAAGCCGTAGGTTATTGCTACTTACCACTCTTACTTGAAGATCTTAACATGGTAAGCCGTAGGTTATTGCTACTTACCACTCTTACTTGAAGATCTTAACATGGTAAGCCGTAGGTTATTGCTACTTACCACTCTTACTTGAAGATCTTAACATGGTAAGCCGTAGGTTATTGCTACTTACCACTCTTACTTGAAGATCTTAACATGGTAAGCCGTAGGTTATTGCTACTTACCACTCTTACTTGAAGATCTTAACATGGTAAGCAGTAGGTTATTGCTACTTACCATTCTTACTTGAAGATCTTAACATGGCAAGCCGTAGGCTATTGCAAAAAGAAAACCTACATAAAAAGAAGCTTATAGTCTAAAAGTAGTATTATATAGCTTATCTAGGTAAAGAACTCTATGTATTCCAAGTTACATCGAAATCGGTTGAGTCGTTACGGCGTGATTGAACAACCAACATTTAAACATCCTAGTATGGGGTCAGGTCTATGTGACTGCTAGGTTATTTATAAAAAAAAACCTAGTAGATACATACCTACATAATATATAAATAGGCAGACATGCACCTAACCGACAGGAGCCAACCAGTCTCACTCTGTGTCGGGTGTAGCCAAACAGACCTGAACTTAGCTTATTCATTCTCATTATCATCATAACCAGGGACTGAATAACCGGAATATAAAGGTACCTTTAAATAACGATATGACGTCATACCGATAAATTCTGGTTACCCGAATATTTCTCTACCGATAAATATAACGGTACCGGAAAATCTGGCTTCGCAGTTAATTTCGGTTTATTTCGCTACCGGTACCTATAACCGAAATAAATAAAGGTTTTCTTTGATGAAACGCCGCCACCCCTCCACCGCGGCGCGACTGTTCGAGCGAACTAGCCGCGGCTCAAAATTTCGGTACCGAAATCTACCGGTATGAAATAACGGTACCGTAATGCCCTACCGGTATAGAATAATGGTACCGAAATGTTTTAACGGTACCAGTACCTATAACCTCTACCGCTTTCAGTCCCTGATTATAACTTCAGCGGTAGGACGTCCTCTGCTGAAAATATGCATCCCCATAGATTTTAAGTGCAACTAATTGTGCGGCCTGAACCAACCACCACTTAAGACCAACTTAAGTTCTTGTGGCTTTATACGTTTGCAGACATTGGTTTGATCATGTGGGCTTAAGACTGTCCAACGCCGTGTATGTGGGAAGTATTTTATAATAATACTTTGCTATCTCCAGGTGCTAAACCAAACCAGGGACCATCGCCAGAGAGTACTCGCGAGCGTTGCCAAAGAATTGGCCAGCTGGTCCATCATGGTGCGCAAGATGAAGGCCATCTACCACACGCTGAATCTCTTCAACATGGACGTCACCAAGAAGTGCCTCATCGGAGAGTGCTGGGTGCCCACCGCGGACCTACCGAACGTGCAGAAGGCTTTGGCTGATGGATCGGTGAGTCTGTTCATCCTTAGATTTATCTACATGAGCCAGCTGGCTCATACTACTACTGAACCCTTCACATGTTCTTCAAATCAGTGAACCTGAACAATTAGAAATTGGTGACCCCGACTTTGTTAAAACTGGTGACCATCACGTTTTCCAGTGGTAACCCCGACTATCGGTGACTCCGAAGTTCTTAAAATGAGTGACCCCGCGATGTTTCCTTTACCCCGTCATCCTCCAAATCTGTAACAAAAGTGATCTACAAATTAGTGACACCGACATAACAAGTGAAAAACCCACGTATAGATAGGCTACGAGCAATGCGCGTTTTGAATGTGCATGTTTGCTCGAATTGAGCGGTTGACTTTTGATTGGTGTCGGCAAAAATTGCGCTAGCTCGCAGAGCATCTAATTACAACGGCTAACTCACCCTTCAAACTGAAACGCAGCATTGAAAGCATTGCTGCTTGGCGGTGGAATTTATAGGCAATGTGGCAGTATTTCCCCGGACGGTCGGTCTTATATTCTCTAAATTTATCGGCTCGATGACTCTCGCTCTATCCTTTTCTAACAGTAAACAAAAAAAGAGGCGGACATACATTTATCGATCCAATAAAGTTAGTGAGTAATTATGAATAAGCGGTTAAAGGTAAGTCTTTAGCCCACCAGAAGATTTCATTATAATAGATGTTGATGTACCACACCAATCGATCGACATCGACCGATTTTTGTGGTAGCACTTTTCGTTCGACGTCGACTGCTCGATCGATTCTATCGATCGACGATTGATCGATTGGTGTGGTAACATCCTTACTTAACAGTTGAGAACATACGTTTTACTATAATTTTGTTTGCAGAATGCATGTGGCAGCTCAATTCCGTCTTTCCTGAACTGCATCGAAGCAGACGAAGAACCTCCGACCTTCAACCGTACCAACCGTTTCACTCGCGGTTTCCAGAACCTGATCGACTCTTACGGAGTGGCCTCCTACAGGGAATGCAACCCTGGTACGTTCGATTCAATATTGTTCCTTTTTTTTTCTCATAATGCCAATAAAGAGGCGTAATGGTGTTTAAAAAAAACAAAATTGAAAATGACGGGTTCGTAAAATGACATGGTTGTGTAGATTGACAAAATTGTAAAATGAAGAGGTCATAAAACGGTAAGGTCAAATGACAGTTATATATAACTCAACTGAAAGCGATGGTAGTTTCCAAAGTCGAAAACAGGGCTTTAACTGTTTTTTAAATTCGAATTTCAAAAAAATTAACGAAGTTTAATATATACCTAAATAGTTTTTTTTCCGTAAATAAGAGTTAATTATTGTGATATTTTCCTTCCAGCACTATACACCATAATCACATTCCCGTTCCTATTCGCGGTGATGTTCGGAGACCTCGGCCACGGCTTCATAATGGCGTCATTCGGCGCTTGGATGGTCTGGAAGGAAGTCTCCTTGGCACAGAAGAAGTCCAACAACGAAATCTGGAACATTTTCTTCGCCGGACGCTACATTATTCTTCTCATGGGCTGCTTCTCAATGTACACTGGACTGGTTTATAACGATATATTCTCGAAGTCAATGAATGTATTCGGCTCGTCGTGGACTATACCGTACGATAACGCGACTATGGAAGGGAGTGCGTCACTGACTTTGGACCCGAAGGTCGCGTATATGGGCAAGCCTTATTTCATCGGAATTGATCCTATTTGGCAGGTGAGATATATTGTAATCCTACTATCCTACTAATATGTAGGATAGTAATATGTAGTATCCTACATGATCGCCAACTAACACCACTTGTAAACATACATACTCTTACATTGAAAAATTCTTGGCTAACTTTATTTGTGGAAATAAAATAACTTTATCTGTATCTTTCTGTATCGGTCTGTATGTCTCTATCTATATACCTATCTAAATTTATTTATTTATATATTATATATTTATTATGTATATTTTATATATCTTATCTATACATTTATGATATTAGTATGTAGGGTTTGTAGTTTTAAATTATAAGTTTTATTTCACTTATTATTATTATGTGTGACACCGTCCTCTTCTACTTTAGTCCATCCAAAGGTTGCCTGGTAGAGATCGCTTTTAGCGATAAGGCCGCCCATTGTCACACTATTATTATTATTATTTTTTATTTCCTTGATTGTGTTTTTTCTTTTGGTGTACAATAAAGGTTTATTCTATTCTATTCTTTAATATTAAAAATGTAGAAGTTTGTGAGGATGTTTGGTTGTTTGTTGTTCAATCACGCCGTAACGGCTCAACCGATTTCGATGAAACTTAAATTCTATTCTTTACCTAGAATAGCATATAGACTACTTTATGTAGGTATGTTTAATCTTAATTAAAAAAAAGATTTAATACTAGTATTTTTATGTCTTCACAGACTGCTGATAACAAGATCATCTTCCTCAACTCTTACAAAATGAAGCTGTCCATCATTTTCGGCGTCGTCCACATGATCTTCGGTGTCTGCGTGAGCGTCGTCAACTACAAGTGAGTTTCTGTAACTAATAATAATAATAATAATATAATATAAGCTTTTATTCGCTCACATTCACAAAATACAAAACAAAAACATCCTAAATCTATAATAAGTACATTCATTCATATTTATAATCTTTATTTAATGTTCCTGAGTGTAAGGACCGCTTGCAGCGGCAAAAGCCTCCTCCAGCTCTCTCCATCTCGCTCTATCTCTAGCGGCTGTGCTCCACGCTTTTCCGGCTATTTTAACAATGTCGTCGTCCCATCTTTTATATGGTCTTCCCTTTTTTCGTTTTTTCTGGATTGGGTTCCAATTAGTTATTGTCTTGGACCATCTCTCGTCTTGCAATCTTTGTATGTGGCCAGCCCATTTCCATTTATGGGATAAAACTTTATGAGTTACGTCTTTTGCTTTAGTCTTTTTGCGAATTTCAGCGTTGCTTATTTATCTGTTTCTGTAACTATCCATCATCATCTGCCATGAGAACTTTGGTGGCGTAGTGGTACCTTCAGACACAATGGACACTAACCTCCCCACTGATTCTTAAACTTTGCGTAATTCGTAAGAAATTTTGTCTGTGTCTGGGATGTGTTTTCCGGTCTTAAGCCGTGTTCAAACGCCATGCGATATGTCCTTATGTTATATAAAATTCGTTGCAAAATGATCCGTAGCACAAACACGAAGTACTACTTTGTGTACTACACAAAGACACTTTTGCAGGTTTGAGACGATTTCTTAACGATATCGCAAGCTCCTAAAAGTCAAACTCAAAATTAACTTTAATCAGAAGACGTAAGGATCATTTTAAAATAAAAACGATTAGATGAATAGAACTGACGTGCCATTTGATACATAAATATATGCAATAGTTGAAATAAACGCGCGTCGCAAGCGACCATCTGAACCAGCCATAGGGTAGTGGGTTTGCATCCGGTTGTGCACCAATATATTTTTTAAAGTCTTGTTCGTCTCAATGCTGGGAGATTCCCCCAAATCCTGCTATTATTTATTTCCTTATTTATTTACTGGCAACGGGATATGAATTTGTGACTAAGCAATTTTTTTGTTTCCAGTTTCTTCAAGCGTCGCTACTCCATCTTCCTGGAGTTCCTGCCCCAGGTGTTGTTCCTGTGCCTGCTGTTCTTGTACATGGTGTTCATGATGTTCTTCAAATGGATCGCTTACAGCACTACTAACGAAGGTATGCCTTTCTCTGCCAAGCAGCAATGCTCCCAATGCGTATTGCGGTTTGAAGAGTCGTCATCATCTTCCTCATATCATGCGGGTTCGGTGCAACATATTGTATTCTTCTTAACTCTGCCAACGTCCCTGATGGAGTGGTGGCAGTGGCCTTCCGATCCACAGGTCCTGGGTTCGAATCCCGGTCGTGCACCAATGGATTTTCTATCCGGAAAATGTATGTGCGATATACTAGGAGGAGGTAGGGCACAGCGAGATTTTCTCGTTCTGAATTGGAGCAGCCTACCTGGGGAGGTACCTCCGCCTTACAGAAGATCGCAGCCAAATAACATTATTTGTTTCAAATAGTGTTGTGTTCCTGCGGTGAGTAAGGTTGCCAGAGCTCTTTAGGGGGCAACGCGTGCGTGATGCCTCTGGTATTGCAAGCGCTCATAGGCTACGGTAACCGCTTACCATCAGGTGGGCCGTAAGCTTGTTTGCCACTTCTATTGTATAAAAAAAAAAAAACTAGTGCTCTCAAACCGTGAGGAAACAGGCATGTCCTTGAACCTAAAAATTCTCAAACGTTGCATGAAAGGCCACGTGCATGAAAGGAGCCTCTAAGGCGCACTTTAATCCTTTCTAACCACTTATTCTTTCACCGACAGTCATAGGCCCTTTTCAGGGTCACCACACCTCAACCGGGTCACTGACCTAACTGAATAAGAAAGAATCAGTGACACTACAAGCAAGCAAGCAAGTTGATATATCAATGGCAATCATTGTGAAACCAATGAAAAGAAACGAAGATGGCGATAATCGTAACTGATCGATAATGGCGCGATCATTATCATGCGATCATTATCATTTTCAAGTCATTGAATTTATAGAATTGGGGGCCTGAAATAAATAATTATAATTAATAAATTTTGACAGGGATCATAGCTCAGTTGGTAGTAACTCTGCCTTTTGCGCTAGAGGTCGTGGGTTTGATTCCCGCACTGTCCAAACATTTGTGTGATTATCTCAGATGTTTGTTCTGTGTTTGGGTGTTAAATATTTATCTATTATGTATATCAGTCTCTAGTACCAATAGTACAGGCTATGCTATGTTTGGGATCAACTGACCGTGTGTGATATGTCCGGAATATGTTATGTTATGTATGTTCTAATTTAATTTTTCGTTGTTTGCAGAGCAAGCGTACACGCAGGGCTGCGCCCCGTCCGTGCTGATCCTGTTCATCAACATGATGCTGTTCTCCAGCCAGGAGCCCGAGGCGGGCTGCAAGGAGTTCATGTTCGAGGGCCAGGGCACCGTGCAGCGCGTCTTCGTGCTCATCGGCCTGTGCTGCATCCCCGTCATGCTGCTGGGCAAGCCGCTCTACCTGCTGGCTGCTGGCAAGAAGAATGACCACGCTAAGGTAATGTAAACCTCTCGGATCTAGCATACAGATCCACAAAGATGTCTCAGAGGGGTAGTGGCTGCAAGGAGTTGCGTGAGAAGTGCTAACGGGAACGTTATGCTGCTGGGCAAGCCGCTCTACCTGCTCGCTGCTGGCAAGAAGAACGAACACATTAAGGTAATGGAAACCTCTCGGATCTTCAGGCATACAGATCCTTAAAGATGTCTCAGGGGGGAAATCATTTGACACTAGTTATTATCCCATACAACCAGACCGTGGAAGAACCAAGGTCACCGACATAGCTCTCAGAATTAGCAAGTTGAAGTAGCAGTGGGCAGGCCATGTAGCTCGCAGAACCGACAACCGTTGGGAGTGAAAGTTCTCGAATGGCGACCACGAACCGGGCAACGCAGTGGTGGAAGGCCCCCCACCCGATGGACCGACGACATTGTGAAGGTTGCGAGAAGTCGGTGGATGGAAAAGGCTCAAGACCGTTCGTCATGGAACTCTTAGGGGGATACCTATGTCCAGCAGTGGACTTCTGCAGGCTGATGATGATGATGATTATCCCATATGCAAAATATTGCAAACCCATCGCTCCTTACAAATATTGTGAGAGAGAGAGAGAGAGAGAGAGATTATAATAATGTAGGTATGAACACAGTCCCCGATTAATACACTAAAAGTGCGGATTCGATCTCCACGCCAAGGCTAATGTTTGCATGATTTGTAAAAATACGTATTGGTTCCGGTTCTAACGAAATGTAGTGTGGCGTCAAACAGAACTGTGTCTGTGATAATATTAAAAATATATTATTTCGTTTTCACAGCCAGAACAATCAAACGGAACCGTGAACCAGGGTATCGAGCTGCAGGACCAGACCGATATCGAAGGGCAGCCGAAGCCAGAGGCGAAAGCTGGTCACGACCACGAAGAAGAGCCTTTCAGTGAGATAATGATCCACCAGGCCATCCACACCATCGAATACGTGCTCAGTACAATCTCACATACTGCCTCGTATCTCCGACTGTGGGCCTTATCGCTCGCTCACGCAGGTAAACCATATTGTCATGTGTTTATTTAAGATTTCAGCCATATCTAGAAGTAAATAAGCTCAAGTTTCGATTGCACTTCTGCTGATCCTTAGCCTGGCTGCGAGGAACAGACGCAAATTCCCTTTAGTTTAGAAGAAAACTTAAAATTTCTTACTAAATTACTATTATAAGAATACTTATTTTGAATGCTCGCATTTTGTGATAGAGCTAGTTACCGTTAATTGTTGCAAAGATTGCATTAACTGTCTCAAGTTTAGTTACGTTCATGAAAGAAATGTATACAGATGTATAGACATTTTTCATTGACACTTTACAAAAGTCTGCTAATTTTCAGGGTCAAAAACTAAATATTCAGAGTTGGTCTTACAGCTTTTTTTCGCTAGTAGGTATTCTTTGTTTTTGTTGCTAGAATAAGTCTCTTTGGATAAAGTTAGGAAAAACGTTGTAGACACTGATACTCATCTGTGTTGCGAGATATCAATAAAAGACACGTTTTTCCGCAGAACTGTCCGAGGTACTGTGGAGCATGGTGCTAACGTTCGGTCTGAAGGACCACAACTACATCGGCGCGATCAAGTTGTACGTCGCGTTCTGCTTCTGGGCGCTGTTCACTCTCGCCATCCTCGTGATGATGGAGGGGCTCTCGGCCTTCCTCCACACCCTGCGTTTGCACTGGTAAGTGTCCAGTGGTCTTACTTATAAAAATCTGTCAAAAGATAAAGTATTTCCATCTCTTACTATTGTATAATGACAATCAGTGACAGGGATAATTTGATTGAAATAGTGATTATAATTATGTAACACGATGATTTTGAACAGATTTTGGTCAGGCTTTGGTCTACTAAAATTTTTGAAGTTCAGTTGCTGCCACTCTTTGAACAAAATTGTATAGTGAAGTGAATACACAATATTTTACACATAATTTTTGAATGACTATTGCGGAAGATAACTAGGTCTCATCTCGTCACAAGACCTTCTTTCCGCCTCATGGCATGCATACCAGGCACACCATTTATCAAGGGCCTCCCCTAGCTCGGAATCGCCTTCGATTCCCGATTGAATTGAACATTTTTGGGATAGGTTAGGTTAGGTTAATATCTATATATATATATATTTTTTTCAGCTTGAAATACAGGTTTTCCTAGTTCAGGCATAGTGTATTTTTTTTTACCTTTAATAAGATAATAATCCGCAATGTAAATCCTAGCACTAAGGTAATGAATAAATATTTATTATTATTAACTTAGTTAAATACTTTATTCAACTATGTTTTTCTTTTCCAGGGTGGAGTTCATGAGCAAGTTCTACTCGGGTTTGGGTTATATCTTCCAGCCGTTCTGTTTCAAGACAATTCTAGAGCAGGAAGAAAACGAGGACTAAACGTCGCACATCCGATAGAATAACGTCGCACAACCGACGTAACCATGTCGCACAACTGACATAATGTACCACACGTGGTTAAAATGTAGTGTAGATACAACAGTATTTTCAGACTTGTTAAAAAGGTCACAAATGTTAGACGAAAGAATTGAAATACATTATTATATTTTATGCATATTTAGAAATGTGTTTTATTGTGCGCTACTTATTTACACTACTTAAAATTTAGGCCTTATTCATAATAACCATTTTAACATGTTTCAAGTATTCTTCTCTCACTTTCAATGTTAACGCAAAAAAAATTATCAGCCATTTTAGCTATAGGCGGTTTATAAACAAGGCGGTAAGATTAAATTTGGACGTTTCTCTAAAGCATTGTAATCTATCTGCTTATTTCACAGACTTGTAGGTACTAAATCATAATTAGAAACGATCACTTCATTGCGATTGTTTTTATATAGACATCAATTGCAAGCTTCTACTTGTCGTTGATTCTGCGCCACAAAGTTGAAAGTAAAAATATTAATAACAAATGGCACGTTGACGTTCAGGCTGATGTTGACGTAATGCGATTAATATCAGGTTTGGTCCAGACATCATTTTAATTATCTTGGTGGGTCGTGCATATTAGTGGAAGCTGTAGGTACTCAAGTCCTCAAATTAGTCTTAGCTTTCTCCATAATCTCCTTCCTTATTTTCGGATAGTCTGGCTGAGCATTCAGGATGTGTCTGCAAACGACTATGCACTCTGGGTATTTCTTGAGCTTGAGATAGGAGTGAGCTAGTTTGTAGCCTACGGATAGATCGTTTTTGCCACCGTACGTCCACGCGTTATCGAAGTTATGCGCTGCACTTTTGTAGTTCTGATCCTTTTCGGCTAGATACCCTGAAATAAATTATTTATTTATTACAGTACATTATAAGTTACATAAATACCTTAAAAGAATACCAGGGTTTTGCAGTGATAATCGTTGATCAATGATAATCAAACTATTTATCTTTGATAAATATAATCCATGAATTTAATTTGCCACATATTCATTTGTACGTTTTTTGAAACGATTTATTACAAACAATATACAATACAATTTACACCTTTCAATCAGAGGCAATATCGGAGTCAGTGTTGCCAACTCGACTTTACTTTTTAGTGAATAAGGCGGTAAGACTTTACCTAAGTACTGGTATGCAGCTGCGCAGGAGTTGTTATGATTGAGCACTTTAGTCAGGAGTTCCTTGGCAGCATCACTCCTGCCCGAACTGACTTGATTGTCAGCCACCTCTAACCAGCATCTAAAAATATTACGTACTTATAACTTTATTTACAATATTGGGGTAATCTTTTATTGGCCTTATATCTATTATAAGTTTGTATTTGCCTAGATTTAAGTAAACGCTGTTGATACCAATAAACAAATACACTCTTTATTGCTGCTCACGTCCGATCACTGGTTATTTCTTGGTTGGTTTACTTATGTATGGTTGCTCTGGAAGATCATAGTCAGTGAATAGTCAAGGATCAATACAAAATTCAGTTTACCTTTCCAATCCATCTGCTCTCTCCGGGGTCCATGGAATAGTTGAAATGGTCCGCTTCAGTATATTCTTAGCTCGAGTTGGTTGCTTTATTATGTTGTATCTGAAAACATTGAAAACTTGTCGGCAACGCGTGCGTGAAGCCTATGTCTGGTATTGCAAGCGTTCATAGGCTACGGTAACCACTTACCAACGGTTAGCCGTGCTTATTTGCCACCTCAGTTGAATAAAAAAAAACTAAGCCACAGCCGGAAAAATATAAAGTTTTAAATGCGTTCGACGTGCCTCCTGAGTTTGCGGGGCGGGATGCCCGAGCCACCCACCTGATGGGCCGAAGACATTTTAAAGGTTGTAGGAAGTCGGCGTATGAAGAAGGCTCAAGACCGTTCGTTGTGGAACTCTTTGGGAGGGCCTATGTCCAGCAGTGGACTATTGACTGATGATGATAAAACGCAAAAAATTGTCAAGGTTGCGTGAAGTCGCTTGATGGAGAAGGCTCAAAACCGTTCGTCGTGGCCCTCTTATAAGGAGGCCTATGTCCAGCAGTGGACTATAGACTTATGATGATAAAACTAAATTTCAAGTTTGCGGGAAGTCGTTGGATGGAGAAGCCTCAAGACCGTTCGTCGTGGCACTCTTTGGAGGAGGCTTATGTCTAACAGTGAACTTTAGGTTGATGATAATAAGACGCAACAGTCACTTACGCTTCAGCGATAGCCAGTATCAAATACGGATCATCCTGTATCCCGTCCTCCGTGGCCAACGGCAGCAGGTCTTGTAACACGCGTTCCGCCGATGTCTTCTGCTTTGTGGCGAGCTGGAGTAACGCTTGCAATGGCTTCCGTTCAGAGGGCGCCACTTCAACGAGCAGTTTCTCGGCGGTACGAAGTGCAAGCAGGCGGGTATCTCTGTTATTTGAATGATTGGTATTTATAATAAGCAATAGGCTCCGGTGATCCGATCTTTGAAGATGTCTTAGGGGGTAGTCAGAGAAGAGGCGGGGGTAGGCATGTCCAACATTTGACATACGCCTACATTTTCATGTGTAGGTATATTGTCGTATATTGACATAGTATGTATAGAGGCCGTGGTGGCCCCGGCTGAAGAATAGGCCTCTCCATATCTACCTATCCGCGGATGTCGTAAGAGGCGACTAAAGGAAAAAAGCTAGGGGATGGGCAGCAGCGTCCCTCGTTTTAACAACGATAGCTATAACTGCGCTCGCCAACCCGCATGCCCAGCGTGGTGAGTCTGAGCAAATCCCCCCACATGATAAGGAATTCGCTCTGTCTGTGGGGGAGGCCATGTTCAGCAGTGGACGTCGTACGGCTGAAATGATGATGATGATGTATATTAGCATGTATTGATAATGTTGACGTATATCCCTTTGATATTATGTCCGTCTCAGACGGGCACTCGCCCGCTGCGCCACCGAGGTACATTGGCGTATATAAGAGTATTAGCTGGTGCCCGCGACTTCGTCTGCGCAGGATTAGTATTTCGAGTCATATTTTGGACAATTCACACAATATCTTTATAAATTGTAGCCTATGTGTTATTCTGATGTATAAGCTATATTATTGTGAAGTTTCATTGATTCATTCAGAGTTTTTACGTAAAACATCCATCCATCCATACTTACAAACTTTCGCGTTTATAATATTAGTAGGATATTGATGCATATTGGAGTATAGTGATATATATTGGAGTTTATTATATTTATTAGGGTATACTGTCGTATATTGATGTATACAAGGTGATTCATAACATGTATATCATCCCGAAAGGGGGTTATTCTATCAACGAAAATAAATAATTTTAGCGAAAAAAAACATCAAAATTTTCAAATATTTTTTTTATTTTTTTTTCAATAACTTTCTCAGAGCTGTTTTTCGTATTATCATCTTTAGAACTAATAACTAAACGTACAAGAAGTTCGGAATCAAGATTGCTACCAAAAACAGCTGATTCATTGAGTTTGACCTGATTTGACCCCAAAACAGCTGATTTTCGCATAGAGTATTTTCAATTAAAAATGTCCAATTTCCAAAAGTCGTAGAACAAACTTTAGTGTCAATTGGGTGTAGAATAAGCCCCTTTCGTGATTGCATACATATTATGAATCACCTTGTATTGGCATCATCATCAACAACCTGTAGAAGTCCACTGCTGGACATAGGCCTCCCCCAAAGTGTTCCACGACGAACGGTCTTGAGCCCTTTCCATCCACCGACTTCCCGCAACCTTTACAATGTCATCGGTCCATCGGGTGGGGGGCCTTCCAACACTGCGTCGCCCGGTTCGTGGTCGTTCGAGAACCTTTACTCCCCAACGGTTATCGGTTCTGCGAGCTATATGGCCTGCCCACTGCCACTTCAACTTGCTAATTCTGAAATTGTATTGGCATGTATTAATGTATATAAGAGTATACATTATGTCTTACGAGTCGGCGGCCCGGGGGCTCTCCGGGCCGGCATGCTGCGCCAGACACAGCAGCGCCATGCGGCGCGCGGCGCCTTCCCCCCACAGCGCGTGGCGGCGCGCCTGGTTGAGCTGCCGCAGCGCCGGCGTCGCGCGCCCCGCATACATGGACCAAACGCCCGCGCAGTAGCTGTAACCTGAAACAACAAAAACTGTGAGTTACTACACGCAGAAATCCACTTGGCACCTGCGTGGAATATGCTTCCCCTTCCCACCACACCCCACCGCCTACCGCCCTCGCGAGTGAGAATGGGACAAAACATTAAATAAATAAAATATTACGGACATATCACACACAATCAACTAATCCCAAACCTGGCATAGCTTGTACTATGGCCTGTACTAACGGGGATTCTCGAACAATGTTGCCACCAACCTAGGGTCCTGCTCCCTAGGTTACTTTAAGGAGTTGGGCTGGCTGGGGTGAGGTCAGCAGGGGGACAATGCACAATACACCCCAACGCGGGACGTCAGTGCAGATCTTATTCCCCCATTTAGAATTAGAATTAGCCTGTACCACAGATAACAGAATACCCTGTACTATGGGTACGAGAGACTGATATACATAATAGATATATACTTAACACGCAGACACAGAACAAACATCTGTGTTCATCACACAAATGTTTGTCCTGTGCGGGAATCGAACACGCGACCTCTAGCGCAGAAGGCAGAGTTACTACCGACTGAGCCATGAGGCCAGTCGTGACATTACAGCGAGATGCCTAGTTAACTTCTGCGTGTTGTAGGTAGAATTAGGTATGGCTGTGGTGGTCCCGGCTGAACAATAGGCCACTCCATTACTGCCTGCGAGCTAGCATTACAATATGCTAGCTCGCAGGTTTGCACGTTGTTCTGTCCCCGTCAAAGTGTCCCTGTTCAGGGCATATTGTCAAAACTTCTACACGTGCAACCTGTGGGTCCGCCACACGCTGAAGTCTTACAACGCTCTACGCGTCCAGTACAACAACAGCTTTAGGGTGCTGCTGGGACTGCCGAGGTACTGTAGCGCATCAGGTATGTTTGCTGACGCTCAAGTCGATGACTTCTACGCGATCATACGCAAAAGAATTGCGTCCCTGATGCGCCGCGTCCGCGACAGTGGCAACAGCATGCTGGCCGTTGTGGCAGATAGTTTTAATTATGGTTCCAGCATCATAGGCCACTGGCTTTCAAAACACCAGCCTGTCGCACAGTTGGTCACTCAATAATGTTTTTTTTATTTTTTACTGTTTATAATTTTGTGCTTACTAACATATTTTATAAGTTTTTAATTATTATTTTCTACTAACAAAATGGATGACATGTCTGAAATTAAAATAAATTGAATTGAATTGAATTACTACATGTGGCTCTCGTAAGAGATGACTAAGGGAAAAACATCATAATTCCCCAATTTTAGATTTTTTCGTTTATTTATAAGTCAGAAAAGCTAGGATTGTGAGGTAACTGGAAGTACCCTAGAGGTATTAAATTTTTGCCTTTTCCATACTAAAATTAGACATTCATTGCCATATCTTTTTAATGTATTCAGCTAGGAATTTGATTTTTATAAGGCAACTTATGACACAGACCCTAATAGTTGGTATAAATTTCAAATTGATACCGTTAGCCGTTTACATGTTGTGCCGACCCCACATAATGTGGGACAAGGGCAGGAAGAAGAAGAAGACCTTTAGCCGTTTATGAGAAAAGGGAAAAAGAGATTGCAGCAAGATGTGTAGAGTTGAAAACCGCCTTTTTTTTAATATTCCGGACATATCACACACGGTCAACTGATCCCAAACTAGGCATAGCCTGTACTATGGGTACCAGAGACTGATATACATAATAGATTAATATTTAACGCCCAGACAGAGAACAAACAACTGTGTTCATCACACAAATGTCCAGAGCGGGAATCGAACCCGCGACCTCTAGCGCAGAAGGCAGAGTTACTACCAACTGAGCTGTGAGGCCAGTCTTAACATCCTTAAAACCGTACCGGCAAAGTAGTACCTTGATCTTCCTTATCGCCCAGGCTTTGCTTGGCCACTTCCAACGCCTGTTCAGCCTCGGCCAACTTCCCACGGCGCCACTGGACTTCAATAAGCTGCGCAAGCGCTTCCCAACTGGTCGGCTTCACTGAGAGGATCTGCGTTAGGTGGCGTTGGGCAGTTTCGAAATCCACCTGTCCAAATTATTAATTTGAAAAGATCTCCCATAGCTACTACTAGCTTGTGCCCACAGCTTCGCTCGCGTGGTACCTAAATAAAAAGTAGCCTATATGCTATTTAAGACAAATAACTCTATCTCCAAGTTTCAGCTTGATAGCTCAATCGGTTGAGCTATCAAATGTGCTGTCTCCCTGACTGGACAGAAAGCCAAATTAAACCTTAAAACAAGCATTAAAAAGTCTATTATTGTAAAGCTATATTTTCCAAGAGCTCCATATAAGTAGGCTTGAACCTTCTTATGTGTAAATTACAAGGGGGGTATGAAATGGTCACTTTTGGCACTGGGTTTGAGCACGACATTTTGTGGTTATTCTTTCCGCAAAAATGAGTTCTTAAATAAGTTCATACCTTCCTAAAAGCAAGGTCCGCCATCATGACGGCCGCAGACTCGTTGTTCGGATCAGCGTTGAGGAGAACTGCACAAGTTTGTTCGCATTTTTCAGCATTATTCATCTGTAACCAATAACAATTGGTATGAGTCATCATCATCATCATTTCAGCCGTAGGGCGTCCACTGCTTGCTTGCTAATGCTGAAAAGGACATATGACCGTCGGTGAACGAATCAGGGTAGTGAAAGGATTATAAAGGGTAGTGCGGCTACTCTCAAAGGCTCCTTTCGTACACATGTCACATATCTTTGAATTTTTAGGTTCTCAGACATGTGTTTCCTCACGATGTTTTCCTTCACCGTTTCAGAGCAATAGTATACCCATTTTCCGGCGCCAGATTGGATAGTAGGCTGTCATAAAATTCTTTCAGATGTTTTTTATCAACCAATCAGTAAGGACCGTACGTCCACTGATTCGTTGATTTATTTTTTCTGATGGTATGCGGTCAGCCTTACACCTTTCATCAACGGTCATTGGCTCTTTTCGGGACCACCATACCTCAACTGGTCACTGACCTTGATATAACCAGAAAAGAGAGGCACAAAGCAAGCAGTAGGATTTAGAAATTAAGGCCACAAACCTGTGCAAATAACTTAGCCAACGCCAATAACGTCACAGGGTCCCTGGGCGAGTGGATGAGAGCTTCGGAGTACAGATTAGCGGCCACAGCCGGCTCCCTATTCGTCTTCACTCGCGCCAACCAGCATAGTATTGTTGATAGCTGATGTTTTTCCTCCTTCAAATCACCTCTTGAATCTGCCAAAAATAAGTAAAAACCTGGTTATAGTTGGCCGTGGTGGCCCCGGCTGAAGAATAGGCCACTCCATATCTACCTATCCGCAGATGTCGTATGAGGAAACTAAGGGAAAAAAGCTAGGGGATGGGCAGCAGCGTCCCTCGTTTTAACAACGATAGCTCTAACTGCGCTCGCCAACCCGCATGCCCAGCGTGGTGAGTCTGAGCAAATCCCCCCACATGATAAGGAATTCTGTGGAGGAGGCCATGTTCAGCAGTGGACGTCGAACGGCTGAAATGATGTTTTATGACATTTAATCTATAGTCTAACAAATAATTAAAATCACGATTTGACAGTTCTCTTATGTCAAAACGCGTAATAATGTTGCCAGTTGCCACATTCAGTCCGTCGGTGCTGGAACTGAACATATAAACTGCGCTCATCAGCTGAACTGATCAGCTCATTATAGCATCCTTAAAGGCCAAAAATTAAGTAAATTAGCACAAATTGTAGTGCCCACCCACCGCGGTCGGGCCTACCGGACGCCTATGTTCACCAGTGGACGTCCTACGGCTGAAACGATGATGATAATGAAATAAAGAGTTATCTATCTTTAAATAGATACTACTACGATACTACTACTACTACGATAGCTCTAGTTGCGCTCGCCAACCCAGCATGGTGAGTATGGGAAAATCTCCCCACATGATAAGGAAGTCTCTCTGTCTGTGGGGGAGGCCATGTTCAGCATTGGACGTCGGACGGCTGAAATGATGATGGTGATGATGATAGTAGTTATATCAGCCCTGACTCCTGAGTACCATGATACACGTAGTTTCTGACGACCTCGGTGCCGATGCGTGCGAGGGCCCGTCTGACGCAAGGTACGGGTTCGATTCCAGCTGCGTGAAAAATGTATGCATGATCTGCAAAAATTTGTGCCGGGTCTGGGTGTTGTGGTACCATGGTACTCGCAGTTTCTGATACCCGCGACACAGGGCATTCTAGCGTGGGGTCAGGACCTTGTGACTGTTGGGTGCTATTTATTTATTTATGATACCCACGACACAGGGAATCTTTTTAAGAGGTCAGGACTATGTAACTGTTAGGTGTTAAAACGAGAAACTGTTATTATTTGAGACTGATTTTAAACATATCCGTTGCACTGGTGGATACCTACTGTGCGTTACAAAATAGACGATTATAATACAAATAAAAATCGAGACATTATGTTTAAAATGCAACAAAAAACACAGCAAAAAGGCATAATAGAGACTAATTTACCACCTCAATTCGTTTCACAATAATAAATAAAATAAAAACTATAATAGTAATTTAATATAATTTACTATTGTATTATTTATTTTTATTTAGAAACGTAACTTACCAATCTCAATTCGTTTCACAACAGCATTTTGCAAATCCCTGGCCTCAGCGAGTATCAGATGAATGTTCCCAGCGGTGGGATTCTTCAGTTCTCGGCTCTTTGTCTGAATGAGCAAGAAGCGAACGCGCCGCTTCATTGTGTTGATGTCTTTATCTTTGTTGTATAACTGGTTCAGCTCTAGCGATATTATGGTGTCCACTTTCTCGTATTGCTTTAACTGTGGATGAAAAAATGTTACAATTAAAGCCTCGCCACGACTAATTTGTACCTTAGTTTTGTTACTACTTTTCTACATTTGTTTTTTGTTACCTAATTTGTTACCTCTTTGTATCCTTTAGTTTCTGGCTTCTCTGATGAGTTTGTGTTGTTATTGTCCAAAATAAATGTATTTTCTTTCTATAAGATAAATTGTTGTTTCTGTCGACTGATTCCTGCCATACTAATCATTATCCACAGACTTCAACCATTGCTCGACATAGGCCTCCCTTTGTTCGATCCATCGCGAGGGTCTAAGCTATCTCCATGCCAAATTTCATAAGAATCCGTTCAGCCGTTACGGAGCAGAGTGGTAACAAACCTACACACTCACACACACAAAATTCCGCATTTTTATTGATCGAGCGAGCGAATCGACTGAAGATCTCTCAAATAACTTGGATGAATCGGCGTTGTAGGTATGTTAGAGTATAACTTTCAAACCGTCAATTCGATCCGCATGGAATTTAGTAGGTCAACAGTTTGTACTATCAAGATTTACTAAGATCCAAGAAGGGTCCAAAAGTGGGGTTTTAAAAAAAGTTATACAAACACAATACATGATGTGGGGTGTCATATGAAAGACCTTTGTTCTTACATTCCAAACCGTTTTCAATTTTATTCTAGGCCATAAGGTTTTTGATTAACAACGAAAATAGTAAAATTTGATAACCAATATAACGTGAACTCCTATTTGGTAATGTTTCAATGACTTCCTAGTTCAGGTTAGATTGGATATTAGTTAGAACATGCTAAAGATGCGATTTTCAAAGTTTATCTTATTAGTGCCTCAACGATCATCGAAGCACCAACTTTTACAGACATCACAAGATCTCAGCTCGGGGCGAACCATTTCTACCTAATAAGTACTAAGTAGGATCGTTAATAAGATACCTTGACAAGGAGCTCCAAATGCTCAAACTTCAGTTCATCATCATTCAGGAGTTTGATCGCGTTCTCGTAGTGTTGGGACGCCTTGTCGTATTCGTGCATCAGCACTAGTGATGTGCCCAGCTTCTTGATCAGTTGTATGTCTGAGGGGTTGCCTTTGATGGCCGCTTCGTAGGATTCAGCCGCTTGGATTGGCTCTGCGAATAAAAAATAATTACTTATAACCAAAGTAGGGCTAGATTTTAATATTATTAGAGCCAAAGTAGGGCTAGATTTTAATATTTAATATTATTGTAAACTAAGTATTAAAAAAAGACTAGTCTGCGTGGCGTGCGCATTGATTGAGAATGTCATCAACAACCACTGCTTGTACGCTCACGTCACGTGCACGGCACGCATCCAGTTTGCTATGGCCTTGGAGGTCAAACTTGGTCCAACTCTCCGACCAAGGTCAAGTTGACCATGTTTCAAAAAAAGTTTCAAAAGTTTATTGGAACATTTACAAAGGTACAGTAAAATATTGGGAAAACGATGATGACTGCAGTAGTTTTTAAAACTACTGCAGTCATCAGTAGTTTTAACAACTACCGTTTCTAGCGATCAAGTCAACTGAACCATGACAAGGTTCAGTTGACTTGATCGCTAGAAAAGTTCTCAAACCAAGGAGAAATAGAGCGTAGTATTATTTTTGGGTTATTCCACTAACGTACAATCATTTTTTTTTCTTAATTTTAACCAATATTAACTCTGTCTTGCTTGGTCGAAGTTGATGGCTGTCCCAACCGTGTGGAGACCGTTTCACTTACCATGAATAGACATAAACGCATCGCCCATCATAGTATGCGCGTCAGCCATCGGATGGTTGCTGACAATCTCCTTAAAACACGACGTGAACATAGCTCTATCCATCTTTTCCTTCAAGTAAATATGGGCCATTTTACTGTGCGCTTGGAAGTAGTAAGGCTGGCCGGGTTTGATCTCGTTCAGGATGTCGATAGCGTTGTCGATGTCGCCTTTCTTGAGGGAAATGTCTGCGCGGGCGATGAGAAGGCGGCCTTCTTCTGATGTGTATGATAGCTCTTGAATAGCTTCCTGATAAGTTTTTTTTTTTATTTTAGCTTTTTTATACACAATAGGTACACAATACACAAGGTTTAACCGATAAAAATATTTCATCTGACCAAGATTTTCGGCACCAGCGTCATTCGTTCCATGACGTAGTTGGTATCGCATTGCCGATTCAAGGCGAAGACGCGGGTTCGAGTCCCGCTGGTTCCTTTTATTTTATTAAATTTTGGGTATCATTTAAATTTAACAGTAAAGGTTGCAAAAAAGTTTTTTTTTTTACCAACATGTGGGCTACATGCTTGTTTGCAACCTTTATTGTTACTGTACTGTAGCGTAGATAGATTTTTCTAAACCAGAGGCATCAGGCACGCGTTGCTATATGATATGCATATGCTATGCAATTGTATACAGTTAAAGAGCATGCTAGTTTTAATAAGAAGACTAAATGGGTGAGTAATTGTTGGAATGGAAGGGTGTGTGAATGTTTCGCCAATATTATTAATTAATCTGAACGATATATTTTTTTTATTTCAATAAAATCACTAGGATCACTTTGAAACGTCTTAGAAACTAGGTGAAGCTATGCCTGTTCCTCGCGACCAAGCCTAGAAGAATCAGGCAACAAACACGGCGCGCGTGCCTATCATTTTTTTCGATGATCCTTTTTCACAAAATGGAATTTAAAGCTTCAGTGTGGTGCCGATCGAACTGGCGAGGCTCAAAAGAAAAGTAATCTAATTGTAATCCCTAATAAATAAGAGCTTCTAAAAATGTGAAAAAAAAAGAATACAAATGTGAGCTTCAACAAATGATATAAGAGCAGCACATATTCTACTACGGCGTTTTCGAGTGGACAAAAATTGGCACGCACCAATCGAACCATGGAATTCGGCTACCATGCACACCTATTACATTCAGAGGAATAGGTCTCACCTGCATAGTTTTCCCAGCTTCAGCCAACTGTCCCAACGCTGTCTGTATCTCAATTATTTGCAGATACAGCGTCGCCTTATCAATTATATTCAGAACTGAATCGTACATCCTATTATTAACTGCACTCTTACTTGTGGCTATTTGTAAACTTGTTGTAAAGCTTGATAGAGCTTCATTCATTTGATTCATGTTTTTGAGAATCACTCCGTTCAGGAAGTGATACATCGCACTGTCTCGGACTTTGAAGTTATAGCTCAAACACATCTCTAAGCTCTGGGCGGCTTTCGTAAACATCTGTTGTTGAATATATATCTGTGATAGGAGTACTTGACTGCCAGCGTGAGTACTATCAAGTTCGCTGACTTGTAAGGCCAGCTTTTGAGCGTCGCTTGCGAAACCAAACAGGAATTTCAACCTGGCTAACTCGTATAAAGCTGATATCAACCCCGGACATGCCCCAACTATAACGTTCAGAATGTCCAAGCAATTTGAGACGGAGGAGTCACTGCCATCTTGAGAGTAAAGCAGATAGCCGACAATAACTGAAGGTTTTTTAGGCAGGTGTTTCTTGTACTCTTTGAAAACATCTAGCAGAAAATCTGGGTCCAAATTTTTTATGTAGTTCAAGCTGATCGGACTACGATTGGCGAAAGCGATTTTCGTTTCAAAAGCTGTTTTCAGGAACGATACAGCATTCGGCGAATTTGAATTCAACTTGGCTGATATAAGGTACAGAATCGGCATTTTGTTCGCGCCTTGCATTTCAAACAACAGCTCAATTTGTTGGGCTATCTGGTCCGTTGCTCCATTCTCATGCATTTGACAGAGAGTCAGCCCGCAAAGAGCTGTAATAGAGTTGCTGTCGAGTTTACTAGCTGCTTTGAAAAAACTTAGCGCTTCCTTGTACTTACCTTGGAGAATGCACTGGTAACCAACTTCACTCAAGTAGTCAACATTGTTTGGATACATTTCTGAGGCGTACTGGGCGAATCTGTAAACCTGAGACAGTACAGCACTGGATCTGGCACAGGCCTTGGAGAATATCTGAGTGGTGTTGTAGAACTGAAATCCATTGTGAGTTTCATCACTCTCTAGTACAGTAAAGAATCTGTTCAACTGATCAGTGGCTTCGATGTAATCAGAATTCTTGCATAAAGCTAGGAAAATCCTGACTTTGAGAGCTTCAATATTATCAGGTTCTAACGGGAAAATTCTCTCCATGGTATCAACTACACCATCCCATTTCTGCAAAGCGAATTCATTCTTCATTTTCTCCACAAGAGGCACAACCTGTCCCGGGTTGTTTACTATCAACCGGTCCAAAGTCAGGTTGGAAGCTTCATGGTCTTTTGCAAAGTACTTGAATTTGGCAAGCCCGAGTAACGCTTCTATGTTCTTGTCACTTTTAGTCAATGCCAGTTCCAGGCAATCTAATATAGCCATGTGCATTTCACCGTAGTTCATGTACATATCATTCCAGCCTTTCAGGATAATAGCCTCAATATTATTAGAGTCCTTTCTGAGGGACTTGTTGATGAATTCTAAAGCTTTCTCATACTTCTCTGCTAAAGATAAAAATAGCCCCGCATAGTAGAACGACATGGAGTTAGCTAGTTTCTTCTCCTCTTTCAGTTTTGACTCCAAAGCATGTAGTGAATCCCTGTCTGTGACACTGGCTCTTTTATGCCCAAATATGAGAGCAATCACAACTGCAAGTTCTACATCCCTCTCAGTCTGCAAAGGTGTTAGCTCATTGATCCCTTTCTGTATCTGGCCCTCTAGGAGAGACGCTAATCCACAGTAAAATGAAAACTCGGGATTCTCACCGAACTGTGACGAAGCTTGCTTTGACATCTTCCTGGCAGTTCCATAGCATTTTTCTCGTAAATAATAATGAATGTTACATCTAAGCCATGCTACCTCCATCTTGCCTAATCTAGTTGAAGCTTTACCTTCAGGTTTCTGTACTTATTCAGATTATTCTCGTAGTACTTAGCTAGAAAGTGACATTTGACAATCACATCCAATTTTTTGTCTTGTGCATAATTGAATGCATGCTGTGGAAAGATAAATAGCAACATAATGAGTGAAATATTAGATTAGGGCTAAATCCTGTTAAAAAAATCTAAGTACATGAACAAAGTTCATTTTACTGCTACTTTGATTGTGGCATCAATGAACAAACTTGACTCAGATCACACTCAACTCTTCAAAGTCCACTTCGATGCCGATTCATACAAAGATATTCCGTTTGTCCATCTTTAAGCAGTGCCCCAAGCACTAATAATTCACCATGTCATTACACATAGCAAAAGATTAGATAATATTTGATGTTTGCTATAGTATTGTAAGCATAATGCTATCGTGAATTATTCCTGCTTTGGCCACTGATTTTAAACTTATTTTCTACAGAGTATTACAGAACCTCTAAATAATAAATACAATCAGTATTTGAGTTCTTTAGCTAAATCTGAACTGAGACACATTTTACACTAAGATACATTTTAGACATATTATAGGTGCAGATAGTATGTACTCACTTCAGCCAGTAGCTTCCCAACACCCTTTCCTTGAAACTGTGGAGGAACATCTGTGCTGTTAAATGTTATTTTCTTTCCAATGGCCTCATAACTTAGAGTAGCTTCCACTGAAACAATTAGATTACACTGAAATAATAAAGGGTTTAGACAAGTTGCTTGCTTATCATGTCACTAGTTCTTTTTTGATCGTCTTGCATTAGGTTGAGTGAGGTATGGCGACCCTGAAAAGGGCCTTATAACTTAGTGATAAATAACACCCAACAGTCACATACATAGTACTGACTGCCTGACTCGCCCACTGCGCTACCGAGGTTGTCAATGATAGAACCAGTGTGCTCAAAGAGGCTCCACAAAACACAAGAATTGAACACAAGTAATTCGGTGAATAAATACTAGTACATCACATCATAGGTGCAAACTAGGCAAATTAGTTACATTATTACCATCATTTCAACCATGGGACATCCACTGCTGAACATAGACCTCCAGGTACCATACATTTCAGAGCGACCGATCTTGTGCGGCCTGCACACAACGGCCGCCAGCAAACTTTAAAGTTTGCTGGCGGCCGTTGTGTGCAGGTAGTGTGTTGGGTTGTTGGGCGTTGGGTGGTTGGGTTGGATCTACGTCTCTATGTAGGTATAGTTAGAAACAATACATTAGTAGCTAAGTAGATAA
Organism: Anticlea derivata; assembly: GCA_947579855.1. Lineage (NCBI taxonomy): Eukaryota > Metazoa > Arthropoda > Insecta > Lepidoptera > Geometridae > Anticlea > Anticlea derivata. The sequence goes on from OX388264.1 coordinate 3,341,662, forward strand.
ATCGATGGTTTAGCAAGGGTTTAGCAGTGAATTTTGAAAGAATTCGTGTTTTTGCTTACCGCCCTGCAATGATGTTGTGAACTGTTGCTTAGCAACATTATTGACAACTTTTAACGCTTCCGTGGAGAAAGCTCGGAGGCCCGCGCGAGTTAACATTCCAGGGAAGGGAAAAGTTGGTTTTCTATTTCAGCAAGAAACTACCCCGCAGCAGCGAATACATTATTTTTTCAGCATATTATTTATTTGTTTGTTGTCATGCTGAGCGGCTTGTTTGACATTTGAATGACATAACAATTTATATATTACGCGTGACAATGACAGACTCGCACAAAGATGAAGTTTCTTTACATGAAAGTACGTGAAACGGAACGCAAAACGCGAGACTTTTTGGCGGGAACTTGCAACAAAGTGATGTTGTGCTCTCAATTTAGCCCCTTCGTCCACGGCGCGACTCAAAAGGAACGCGACTGAAACTGTAGTCACTTATGAGTAGCCTGACTGCGATAGCACTAGTATTTCAATGCGCGTCCGTCCACTACGCTACTCAAAAGGAACGCGTTTGTAACTAGTCTCCTGGCGACTCGACATGCTGGTCGCCAGGCGACTGGTTTCGAGAAACTGTTGAAAAATTAACGAATAAAAAGTAATTATATGTGATTCTGACGTCTATGTGACTGGAGAAGTAATAATTCCATGTCATCGCTCGAATTATCACTCGTCATGTTAATTATTTTCGTTTTCAAAACTTTGTTTACATAAAATCGTGTACTGAGTGACTGAGTTTCAGGAAATTCCAGTAGCGTCGTGAACGAGTCAGAGTTTCCAATCAGTCCGCAACTCTAGTTTCTAATGAGTTCCGTCACTTTTGCGTAGCGTCATGGACGAAGGGGCTAATATTACAAAACTAGTGTTTTAATGATATTATTGATGTTATATTAATATTGTGTGGTGGTGCTTTGCGCAGTGTTTCCACTTTAAGGGATTTCGCCCTTTTTTAGGGCGAAACTAGTTAATTCATGTACTACTTAGGGCTTTTCTTATTGCAATAGGGATTTAGGGAAAAGAGACGTTTCATCAATATATGGAGCCTGGGCCTGCACTGTGTACACTACTCTAAAATACGGCTAAGCAATAAAGTAAACGTATTTAATTGGTTATTTTATTTAAATTGACTTCGTTCTAAGGTACATTAAGATTTTCTTCGACAAAGAGAGCAACACACAGCGCTACAAAAATGTGGCTGATGGACGTGCGAGAAATGTCATTTTGACAACCTACATTTATCTGACAAAACCACATGACATGAAAAATATGTCAATGTCATGTCAAACGCCAATTATAAACCAACATGGCGGCCTTCAAATAGTGTTCACATAGTAAAGAACTTACCAGAAGAACTATTCTTGTACAATCGCATTTGTCTTCAAAATAATTTAATTGTATTTTTCTCGTAACCTCCTATTTTTTCCAAATTTTTCTATGTAGTGTACATGGACCAGGCCCAGAATGAAATGGCTCCTTTAGGTCAAAAATAAATTGATAAGGTAATGCTGTTTATTCTATGCTCTATAGCACTACATATTATGGGATTCCACAAATCAGTTACGTATCCCGACCAAAAGTTGGTTGACCTTTTGTATAGTAGTTGTATAGTAGTAGTTACCTTTGTACATATTTATTGTACTTCGTACATATTTCATCAAGTGTAGCGTGTGCTGCCCCTAGATCATTTGTTGAAGCTCACATTTGTCTTCTTTTTCTTTCAAATTTTTATAAGCTCTTATTTATTAAGGATTATAATTAGATTACTTTTCTTTTGAGCCTCACCTAGTTCGATCGGCACCACACTAAAGCTTTAAATTCCATTTTGTGAAAAAGGATCATCGAAAAAAATGATAGGCACCAAGCCGTGTTTGTTGCCTGATTCTTCTAGGCTTGGTCGCGAGGAACAGGCATAGCTTCACCTAGTTTCTAAGACGTTTCAAAGTGATCCTAGTGATTTTATTGAAATAAATGCCTTTTGACTTTGACTTGACTTTGTTTTAAAGGATATCAGAAATTAGTAACACGACAAAAGGATTATGTTTTTTTTTGACTGGAGTAAGGTACTCAGTTGAAATACCATTTTAGCATTTTTTTTCCATAGAAAACCTTGAAATTGAAAAAGGTTGATAAAACTTGGGGTTCCATCTGCAAACACTGAAGTAAAGAAAGATTTCACAGCGTCCTAATATTGACAAAAGAAACAGGCTGACTAATGAAACCCTCAACGGAGTAGGTACTCCACAATAAGTTAGGAATGCTAGCGAACAACTACTCAATTTTGGAACCTATTACATATGTATCGGCATCTGACTCTTTTAATTAAAGCTATATTATGTTAAATTTTCGGATTTAAACTTGCAAAATAATATTTGCTCTTTTTTATACTTTATGCGCCCTAAATTAGGGAATGTCAAAAAATAAATAGGGATTTTTAGGGCTATTTTCCAAAGACTTTAGGGAATTACCAAAATCTTAAGTGGAAACACTGGTTTTGCGTAGTATTGTTTGAGTAAACCGCACAAGTGAACTGAAATGAAATGATTGCGTGTATAGTCATTTTTCGAGTTGGCGCCAAGAGGTCCCTCGAGGTTTTAGTAAGATAGCCACCATCATATCTTACTAAAACTGAACTTGACTTGACTTGATGACGGTGACTTGATCATGACTAAGAAGTAAAATGAAGAAGAAAGATAAAAAGAACAACGAAGAAAATATAAACGTAAGACTTGGCGGTAAAGCCTAGGTGCCATAGCTATCCCAAAAGGGGAAAAACTTCAAAAAAAAAAGAAGCAAACGCGAAACGCGCTCAACGCTCAACGCCTCCAAAATAGAGGACGGACGTGTGTCGCCTATCTGAGTGGCTAGACAAACATGCATGGTTGGTTGTGGTAACAATTGACATAAGATTCAAAATGAAATGATTCACGAGACTTCGAGAAATGGAACAAATACTTGGATAAGTTCCTATCCAAAATCGTCAGTACTACTTAGAAACGTTGGCCTACAGATGCGAACTTTTCATAAATTTTTTCAAAACCTTATTCACAAATGCGCTGAAATAGAGCCTGACCTATGTATTTCTTTTTTCTAGCATCCATTTGGGAAAGCACATCCTCAGCCCAATGGAGCTAAAGCAACTCACCCCAAAGAAAATCCTTCAGTTTTTAACAGCTGCTGGGCTTTGCGGTGAACTTTGAAGGCCCTGTAAAGGGGCTCCACAAATAAAGTGGCGATCACAATAGGCCAGTTGTGGCCGCAGTGACACAATAGCCGCAAAAAGTTAATAAAAAAAAAAATGTATTTCTTTCGTTCACAGTTCACACTCAATAAAAACCACCATTGGTTGTCTAGCTCTATAAAAAAGTTATATCTTAAAGCTCGCACGAGCTTCGAGTTTAGGTGAGCGACCGACTAGTTGGCCTTGACCATTGTGTTGTTCGATTTGATGGATTGTAGCGGCTGAGAGTCTTATCAAATTGGTTTTTGATCTTACTAGATTTGTTCCGATCAACCTCTTCTTAATAAACCCCTCTATAAATTTTACCTTATTAAAATTCATTAGGACTCCTAGTCATTACTCATTAGGTACTTACCTACCTACGGCAAGCCAAGCAATAGGTTACCTACCTATTATTATACCTACCTATTATTATATTTGCCTTAAGGTTCAAAAGCTTATACTCTAACGCGGTCAACTTTAGATTCAATCCCATGACCATGATTAACGCAATCTATCTAGCAATCGATCGGTTGATAATCCAGTCCGAAGTTCAACGCTTGACTCATCAAGTAAGGGTCGCACCACACTTGCGCCGGCGCATGCCTTCCTGCCTCAGTCGCACAACGGGCGCAGCGCGCGCAACGCGCCTTCATCCATCATGCGGTATTTTGTTTGGACGATCGTGTGTGAATTTGGATTGTAAACAAAGAAGGGTGCGGGAAAAATATGATTTGTGAGTGGTAATCCCCTGTTATTTGAGGGAATTTGTAGGCGATGCTTTTTCATTGATCTTTGACAGAAGTTTACAATATTAATAATAACTTAGGTGTAAATGACTTGGACCACTACCTAATTGCATAGTACCTACTAATATTTATTCTGTGCTATTGTAAAGATAGCAACTAATTCAATGGATTTATAGTTTCATTTATGGTCTATCCCGTTAGTAGGTGCCTCATTCGAAAGCCTGTAGGTTTATTCAAAACATGAACACAGCAGTTCATCCTTCAGGCTTAGAGTACACATTTGGAATGCAAAGCGTGGGAGTTCATACCTGTCTACCTACTACTTGGTTGAATGACGCGTATTTTACTTCCTTTCGCAGATTATATCGTGAGAAAAACAAACACTAGTGATGCGACATTAATCATCGATTTATCGATGAAACCAAAGTGATGTAAACTGACAGTGATAAGTTGATAGGACAGAGTGAAATAAAAGTTGTCAGTGGTGCGGGCTTATGGGGCAATGCGTGTCCCGGGGTCATCAGGACCCGTACTCCCGGCACTACGACGCTGACAGCATCGCTAGCAGTGTTGGAGGAATTAAAAAGGTAAGCCCAACTATGGTACCTAGGTACCTAAATATCTGATTTTATGTCCATCCAGTTGAATGAATTTTCATATTTCAGATTCATATACTGCGAAAATGGGTTGCAAAAAGATGTCAAATTAAAATAGATCTGCCATAGTCAGCTTCAGAGCATGCAGTACAATTATGTTCTTACATACAAAATCAAAATAGAAATACATTATATTTATTAACAAAATAAATATGTCGCACAAAAAAAATATTAAAAAAAGAAGTTAATTCTCCAAAAAATAAATTTGAATTTTGAAAAGATTTTGCTTAGTTATAGGTATCTAAATTGTTTCGTATTTCCCCTTCCCTATTCAGCTAATCCTCAAGATAGTTATTTTCTTGGTATGCCTACATAACTACCTACTTATCAATGGCAGTGTTGTGTTGCCCAACTGACACAACTGGGGCATGGCCCGTTCTATCTGGTCTCACGAAGGGTCCATCATAATTTATCTTTGACTTTATTCATTTATTCTACCATCAGTCTTTCTTTAGCTTTGTAGTTCCATGCCGAGAGCATTGATCAATATTTCAATGAAGCTACAATATTAACTAGGTACCTACATTCTATATGGAGCGGTTTTTCTACTACTCTATTTCAGGTTAATGTTAAGCTCATGTTGGTTGGGACTTTGGGAAAGAAAAAAACATGTTTTTTTTTTAAGTTTATTGCATATACCTACTTCCCTGGAAGCTCGTTGTTAATGGATGGATACCTAGGTACTCCGAGCTTCCAGCAGTTAAGAGTTACATTGGATTGATATGAGTTCCATTAGGTTGGTATGCGTGATTAGTTTATAATCTTCATTAAAATTTGTTACATTTATAGGTTTAGAGAGTACCTACCTATTACAACCGTTATAAACTACCTACCTACCTATTACAGTTATAAGTGACATTGAAATGATTATGAGTTACATTAGGTTGATATGCGTGATTGATAAGTTACTAATAAGATACATAAAAATGGTGTTACATGAAGTATTACAATGTACCTACCTACTTTGGGCAGATTAGAAGGGATAAAAACTCCACAAGCACATTGCAAGGATTAATGTAGCTTTCAGAGCTTGCCATTCTAGCCCATACAGGGTAGGTATGATCTAAGCATAGGTACAGGTATAGTTAGGTTATGCAACCTGCACTAGCAGGTGGTTGAAAATTATAATTGGAGTTATAAAAAGCCATCCGAGGTAGAAATTATAATAAAATTAGAGTTACCTAGGTATATAGAGCCATCCGAGGCGGGCTAATGCAGAACACTATACCTACAGCACATACAACATCGGAGCAAGGACGACAAGAGTTGCTCAAGCTTGCCGAGCTTGCCGCCCCGTGATAGCAATGGATTTTTACAGAGTTATACACTCACTATTACAATACACATTAAGCAGAAAGTACAGAGATCTGGGGCAGGCTGGCAAGGAGAGCACGCTCAGCAAGCCAGAACAGTGCCGCCAAAGCCAGGAGAGTTCCGTCCTGCCAATCCTACCCTCCCTGTCGTTACAAAGTTAAATTGCGATTGCAAACATTACAATTTTTATAGGTATTTATTTTAATCACATATTTATCACATTTTTTATTAATCGTAATAATCATTTTTTTTTATTTTTATTTAATCTTTTCTAGCTATGAATAATCAAGATGCATTTACATGTATATAAATACATGTGTGTACATTATTATACTTATGGTATATAAACGTTTAACTATTTCTACAGTATTTTCAATTTAGTAATAAAAACAACAACAAATCAACAATGTAGGTACATTAGGGATGGTATTTCCTGTGCCTCTTTAATCGTCCAAACGCAGGAAGTGGGTTAAGATGCCCTCCACACCCATTAGCATGGAGTGCGGCGGGATCTCACTAAGGGGGCAAAGAGGTTCTGGACGAGTGGTGAAGAAGTGAAAGTATTTTGGGTATCCGGGGAATTTATTGTGGAGGCCCTTGGCGTAATTTGGATGCTTATTGCGGAAATGTCTGAGAATGTTCGGCCCCCTGAAAAATCGGCCGCAAAGGACGCATTGGCGGCCTCCCTCCGATTTTATTTTACGAGCAGGAACAGCAGGTTGGGCTTGTTTGTTTATGAAAGTGGAAGGATGGCCGCCTCCCAAGCCGACTCTCAACCCTCGAGAGCGAGAGGAGAGCATTGTGGGTCCGGGGGAGGTACTTTGAGTAGTCGATGTTATGTTTGGGACCTGGTAGAGAGGAGATGATGGAAGCTGATTGGTGGCATGATTAGAGTTAGGATTGGAAGTGGTGGCAGGGGCGGGGGGGATGTTGGAGGCAGGCAGATTGAGGGTCGACCCTGGGTGCAGGTGGGGTGCGGAAGGAGGATGGGGGAAGCGCTTGGTTAGATCAGAGACCATTTTTATATGAGTGGAGATGGATGAGCTTAGCTCCATATTTTGTTCTTGTTGGTAGGTTATTATACTGCTTTGTACTTCTATTCTTTCTAGAGCTCTGTCCAGTGAGTACTTCAGCCAGTTACATTGATAGCATGGTTGAAGTGGTGGAGTGTTATTATTGTTACCATTGTAGTTGGTGTTGTTGTTATTGTTAGAGTTGCTGTGATGATTATGTTCCATTTCAAGGAGTTTGATAGACAACCAAAGCAAAACCCGGCAACCCCAGCGAACACAACACAATAGACACAGCAATCCAGTAAGCTCAGCAACCACTGCAGCCACTGCAAATCCGGTGAGTCCAACAGGGGAACAGGTGATCCCAGCAACCACCGCAAGTCCGGCAAGCTTTATGATGGTAAGGGGCCGGCTCAGGCGAGCGCCAAGCTCAGCCAACACGACGAGTTCGGCCAGCACGGCAAGTTCAACAAGTCCGATCAACGCGCCAAGCTCAGCCAACTCAACAAGTTCGGGCAACACAACAAGCTTCGGCAATTTCGGCCAGCACGGCGAGTTCAGCAAGTCCGATCAACGCGCCAAGCTCAGCCAACTCGGCAAGTTCGGGCGACACAATAACAAGCTTCGGCAATTTCGGCCAGCACGGCGAGTTCAGCAAGTCCGATCAACGCGCCAAGCTCAGCCAACTCGGCAAGTTCGGGCAACACAACAACAAGCTTCGGCAATTTCGGCCAGCACGGCGAGTTCAGCAAGTCCGATCAACGCGCCAAGTTCGGCCAACACGGCAACTTCGGCCAAGGTTTGCAAGTAGAGGGAGATCAAAAAGCAACCGACTCAGGTGAGCGCTGAGATGATACTGGCGCAGAATTTCGAGAGAAATAGCGACCCAGGGTGGGGATGTGAGTAGGGCTTGCAAATATTCGAAACTGTAGTATTCGATAGTAGGTATTCGATCATTTTTGGTATTTGAATACACTACCTATTATTATTATATTATTATAATAATAGGTAGTGTTAATATTATTATGATTATTATATCATTAGTATTATTATTATTATATATTGGTATTATTGGTATTGGCCTTTTCCGTTATCTACGCCCAGTCGTGCATCAATAGATTTTTCAGTGAAGGATAACATTGTTAGGAAATGCTTGGCTCCACACGTATACCCATGTACGTGGATTATGATTATTTAATGGATTACTCAAACGATTATTTAATCGATTATTTAAACGATTTTTTAATCGATTATTTAATCGATTGTTTAATCAATTGTTTAATCGATTATTTATTTTATCTATTATTTCATTGATTATTTCATCGATTATTTAATCGATTATCAGGGATCTCCTAAACGCCGCGCCGCGTTCTAGACCCCCCGAGTTTGGACTCGTTTTCGGTAGTGTAGTGACTACACTATCTAGTTTGGGAGTTGGAAAAACGCTCTAGAATAGAATATAATTTATTTGACACACATAAATAAACCACACAAAAAAGACCAATGTCACAAAACCTTAGAATTAGATACCTAGTCATACAATTAAACATAAAAAGGCCACATAATAGTACTTACCTAGGTAGGTACACACTAGCTAGACCGATAGGTAGGTACCTACCTACCTAGGTGTCACCGATTATTTTTTGGCCACTCTACGGTAGATCATTGACCAGGTTAACAGTACCGAAGCTTCGCCTGGTTTCTAAGAATTTTCTAAATGAATTATTGAATTAAACACATTCTGAATTGAATATAATTTATATCAACTGTTCTGACAAGGTCAGAGGCTTTATTTCATGCGCCTCTTTGCTTCTTTGGTACCAACTTCTTTGGCTTTCCAGTTATAATCGAATCATAACTTCGTTCTATCATTTTCTCTCGTATTAAAACAGTATCCTATCATAATTGCATCTCAGCAGCTATCTATATAGCAATAAAGTGAGGCCCGAGGCCAATCAGGAATTCCCTCGGCAGGCATTCTATGGCCGTCTTTCTTTATTCTCTACAGATCGAACACGTCGTACACTCGATTTGTAAAGTGAGTGGGAAGTATCTAGCTTGGGCTGACTGAACCTATTTTATTTTCTTACCTACTTACCTAATTCCCCTTACTTATTTGTTACCTGTTTTTCGGTAATTAAACCTACCTACTTAGGTACTACATAATAATTCTATTTGTATACCTACTTACCTATACAGTGTTACTTCAAGTTCTACTTACTCTTACATTTTATTTTATTTAATAATTATTTTTTTAACATATGCATGCCTGACCTACCACTCCTACGTATCTATCGACATCTACTGAAGAACGCGAGCACGGAGCACACTGCGATCGTGAGGTCGCCGTAAAGGGTTCCATCTGAAAACCAGCGCCGGTACACTTCGTGTGCGGCATTAATGCTGAGATGGAACCTTTTTTGAATAACGCTTGCACCTCGGCACCGACGAATGAATACCCCAGTTTTGTTAATTCCTACCTACTTTTGTTTTGTTTCCTACCTACTTTGTATTGTAACATTTGTAGCCTGTAGTGTCTTTTTCTATTAGTTTGTGCTGTGCTTGTGTGTCCAAAATAAATGTATTTTCTTTCTTTCTTTCTAGCTACGAGTTATTGACAGTCATTGCATTTGCCGTAAAATAGGTATTTATTTGCGACTTCTTATAGCCCATTTTGGCAACTTTATTTTCTTTTTCTCTTGTTTTGTAATCTAAGATTAGTATCTTACTACGAGTGTACGAGAACTTGCAGTGATGTTCACTGTAAGTTCCCGCCAAAAAGACTAAGTATGAAACCTAAAAATAGTTCATAAATAAAAACACACGTAGGTAAGACAGGATAGTCAGGTCTAGATAGATAGATAAAAAAAAATTTGCCACCAAAGACACACACAATTAACATGGTTAAACAATTACAAACATAAATAAACAAATGTATGAGAAATGTGATGAGAGTGAATGAATCGAAAGAGGTATGTCATGATCGTAGCAAGTGGCCGTGGTCTCTGCCTACCCCTCTGGGAAATAGGCGTGATTTTATGTATGTATGTTAATAAACAAAAAAGTAAATAACAGTTGGTAGGTAAGTTTGTGTGTGCTGCAGTACGACAAATACGCTATGGCTCAGTGATTTTTTTTGCATAAAAGCAAAAACACTGATTTTCAGCCTAAACCTAAAGGAGAGCGAGCAGAACGAGTACAAACGAACAATGTGTAGGTACCTAGCTGTGAATTATTGTAGTTGTGTAGCATTAATAAATGTTTGTGTAGCAAAGAAATAATTACAAAAATAATTTAATAAATAAAATGACGATAGTGCAGTAAACAAATGATTATAAAAATAATATAAAAGATTGAATAAAATAAACATAAAAAATGAATAAAATAAACTTACGACAGCATTTTTTTAGGTCTAAGACGCCATATAGGCATACCTAGCCCGAAAGGGAAAAAAAGAAAAAACCTCTACAAAAAATGGCAGACGCTTTAGAATTGGGAGTAACCTCAGGGTGCATTCTCCGACCATTATTCTTCATTAACACTGATTGCCCAGTATTACTTGTTGCAAGGTGGGTAATCGTCGTTTTCACCATCGTCTGTCGCTTCGAATACCCAGCGAAGATTTCCGACTCGGTGCACAGTGTAACAGGGTGCGCTAATTAACTACCTACTAGCACACAGGTAGATCGTCTAACCACATAGCTTTCATATTGGTACATAATACGGCGCGGCGTCTTAATCTGAAACAGTTTTGTAAAATACCTGTCTTCTAGAAAACACCGCTCTAGTTATGTTATAAGTTAAATTGCTCATTAGGTAGGTAGGTCGTTGGAATTACCTACATCTAGGTAGGTATTCTAGAAAATGTATACAACGTCAGGTGGAATTTTTTGACGCTTTTGTGATTCGTTTCGCCGTCGTTGTTGGTTGCTGCGTGCGGATAACAAACCAAGCAACCAACAAACAAACAAACTTTCTGATTTTAACTTTCTCATATATACGCGTGATACCTATGAAGATTAAAAGTAGCCTTTATGCTATTCACGACAATAATCTATCTCTGTGATATTTTTAAATAATAAAGTCAATTTGAGTATGACTTTTAATGGGGCTTGCGATATCGTGCGTCCTCAAATGTCAAATTCAAAATTGACTTTATTAATTAGAGATAAGGATCATTTTGAAATACATTTTATATGACATATCGCACGTCATATGAACACGGTTTTACAGCAGTTTTCTTCTTCTTTATCTGGCAGATCTAGGCTCGTATTTAGAGACACGACTCAAGCATAGATTTAATCACAGATCAGCTGAACTCTATTTAAGTATTGAATCTCTTCTCAAACATAACTTTTATTCAAGAACGGTACTTAAACTACTCTCCGCTGAATCGAGTCTCAAATCTGTACTCAAATGTTCTCGTTTACATTTTGATTTATTTATAATTTTCTATCCGTTTTACGCAGAAATTCAAACAGCCAGGGTGCAAATAGAACAGAACTATAAAGTGAAGTATAAATATGCATCAAATTACGTGTAACGGAACGAAAATGTCATTTCATTAATGTCTAATCAAATCTAAACTCAAGCACCGATTTCGTCTGATTGACGTTTCTGAGTAAGCATTTACTCAGGTGAACTGTGATCATTGAATCTATACATAAGTAGGTACTGTTCAAGAATTAGAATCTCGACTCAAATCGAGATTTAAGTACAGATCAATGCTTGAGTCTTGTCTCTGAATACGAGCCTTAGTGGCATATCCAGCGATGACGCGTGGCGCTGTAGGTACCTATAGTTTGTAAAGGCTCTGTGGCCTACAAATGAAACTGTTTGACTGTACATAGTAATCAAATAAGTAGGTATTTCATTTCACGCATGGGTTACTACAACGAAATAAAGAAAGGTGGTTCATTGTGTGTGCGCAACTTCATTTCAATTACATAAAGGACTGGGTTCTTAAAAGGGCAGTGACAGCTTTCGATTTCAACACTGCTGCACTGTGAGAATGTTCAGATTGGCGATAGCTGATCAGCCCTTTCGAGGATCCTCGTCCAAAAGTTTGGCATTTAGGTACAAGGAGATTTTATTACTTAACACCTTCAAAAGTCATAATATATAGGTAATACTTATATATTTTTTCTGAATAATCATTAGGTAGGTACTTTGTAGGCCGTGGTGGCCCCGGCTAAAGAATAGGCCCCTCCATATCTCTATCCGCGGATGTCGTAAGAGGCGACTAAGGGAAAAAAGCTAGGGGATGGGCAGCAGCGTCCCTCATTTTAAAAACGATAGCTCTAACTGCGCTCGCCAACCCGCATACCCAGCGTGGTGAGTATGGGCAAAACACCCCCACATGATAAGGAATTTGCTCTGTCTGTGGGGGAGGCCATGTTCAGCAGTGAACGTCGTACGGCTGAAATGATGAGGTACTTTATTTATTGATTACTGGCTTCGTTCGAATAAATGATAAAAAAAGACCTAGGTACTCCCTACAGTCACATAGGTAGGTACATAGTCCATACCTACCCCACACTAGGGTTAACTGAATCGTGGGTATCAGAAACTACGAGTACCTAGGTACCATGGTACCACAACACCCAGACCCAAGGAGACGCAGAGGAATGCGGGTTCGATTCCCGCTGCGGGAAAAACGTTGGCATGATCAGCAAATATTTGTTCCGGGTCTGAGGTACCATGATACCCGTCGTTCCTGATAACTACATAAATTATTAGGGAGTCTTGTCGGGCTTCGAAAGTTCGTATAACCCTAACGAATTCGATGATCTATATCATAGTTTAACTGGATTTTTCTTAGCCTTTTTATGGGCAGATCAGCTTAGCATAATACATAAGCAGGTATTTGTTTAGAAGTTGGTACTCTTCTTCTTCTTCCTGCCCTTGTCCCACATTATGTGGGGTCGGCACAACATGTATTCTTCTTCCACTCTCTTCTGTTAGCCGTCATCTCCGCACTCATGTCATCTTTAATACAATCCATCCATCTTTTCTTCGGCCTTCCTCTAGTCTTATATCCATCCACATTCATACCTAACGCTCTTCTCGTTACATGACTTTCATCCCTCCTCATGACATGCCCATACCATGCTAACCTATTAATTTTAGAAGTTGTTACAAAGATTGTTTATATGTATCAAAAATACATGTTTGCGGTACTTATGAATGTAAGCTTAGTCTAACAAGTTGAGATTGAATTATTGTACCTGAGGGAGCTCTGTCCCCCGCACTAGGTCTCTATTGAGCCTGTATAGCAGTGTCACAGCGACTCGTCTCGGACTCTCTATCTATAAAAACTAGTTAAAAATAATATTGGCGTATCTATATATATGAAGTAACCACAAGCAGAGATAGCTGTCCGTCGATCCTATTGATTATCTGATCAAAGTTGTGTAAGAGCCATCAATAATTAAATCAAGGAAATAGATACGAGAAAGTCCGCGTCCCTGATGTATCAATTTACATATTGTGATCTCTCCGAATGAAAATAAAACGAACACCCAGGCTATTGTTACAATCGTATTCAGGCAGATACTCACTCCGGCAGATAGCACACTTTCACACCGCGTAACTCTATCTACGTGAATGCTGTGGTTAGTAATTTAATATGGATCAGTGGAAGGGAAGACAGTTGCTGTTCTTGTTGCATTCGCATATTTTTGTGCCGTGATACACACACATGCAGGCAGCATACTCAAGTCAAAGTGTATTTATTTCAATAAAATCAATAGGATCACTGAAACGTCTCAGGTGAACTATGCCGGTTCCTTACGAACAAGCCTTGAAGAATACGGCAACAAACACGGCTTGGAGCCTATCATTTTGTTCGTTGATCCTTTTTAAAAATGGAATGTAGAGCTTCAGTGTGGTGCCTATATCGAACAAAGTGAGGTTCAGAAAAGAAAAATAAAAGCTTACTTATAAAAATGACAAAAGACGAACATGCCTTCAGCGTGGCTTCAACAAAAGTTCTAAGGGTACGGTACGGTAACACGCTACATGTCTAATCCTTTTAGTCATATTTGACAAAATGCTTTCCCGAAAGGGGCTTATTCTACACGGCAATATATTCAGTCGTATAAATAATACTTAAAAATTTAAATACCTATATGACAAGCAAAAACAGTAGGTAGGTGCGTATCAGGCATTGTAAAATTGCAACTAAGCTGTCGAGGGAGGGGCAGAGCGACATCAAGCCATGCGGTTTTAACTTATATATAATCATCTATAGTTTATAAACTTCTTATTATAAGATCTAAAGTTATTCGTTCGTTTAGCACACAACAATATACACTGTTTGTACAGACAAGAAAGTGTGTATAGAAAAGTTCTGCTATGCCAAACTATTTTTTTATATGACCAAGTTTAACATTTTCAACCGACTACAAAAATGGTTCAAGTTACATGGTACAGGATTAACGATTTTTAGTGAAGTGAGTCATTGGCAGTAGCTGTCAATATATTTGAATTTCGAATGATGTTTGCGCTATGCCATTCGGATACGCGCGATACGCGACAGTGACTATTATTGTAAAGCTTTCCATCAGTGACCAGCACGACTGTTCTACCTCGTGACCGGCTGTCCCATACAATGATTGTTTGTTCCATGGTAGTCAGCAATCATCGCTCTAAGGTCAAACTACAAATACACTCACGCCTCAGTACCTACTATCTCTTGTTTAGTTTAGAAGTGTTTTTTGTTTGTTAGCTCTGTAAGTACATACTACATAGGTACTTTTTTGTTTTTTGCTTTGTACTTTGTTGCTGAATAAATGATTTCTATCTATCTATCTTCAGCATGGCACCTTTACAAGGTGACTCATATGCTACCCAGAAAGGGGTTATTCTTTACCTAGTTGGAAATAAAGATTGTTCTACGACTTTTGAAAATTAGACTTTTTTTCATTGAAAAAACACAATTCAGAAATCAGCTGGCTTAGGGTCAAATCAGTTCAATTTATAGCACTTTAACTCAGCAGTTAGGTAAGTAGATAGTATTAGATAGTAATGTTTATGTTTATTTATTAGATAAAAAGATGATAACGAGACCAAAACAACTGATTTGAAAAAAACGTATGGAATTTTTGTTCAAAAATAAATAAATTAAAGTTTCGGTATTTTGTTTTCGCTATTATTCTTTCTTTTTGTTTATTGAATAAGCCCCTTTTGGGATAGTATACATATTATGAATCACCTTGTATTCAGGTATCTTATTCTATTAAATGTTAGCGCGCGTCAATCGCCATCTTGTAACAAATATCTGTTACTGGGACGACTCGAATGCGAGTTGCTGAAGTGCGCCTTTATGTTTAGCATAACGTTAAAAGCGCCAATCGTGCTACTTCGATCATTGATCGTTTACTAACTTATTTGATTGGAAGAAAGTATGAATCAAGGAATGAAAGCAAGAGTTTGAGGGAGTTCTTCGCTCACTTCGCGCGCTCGATCAACTATTTGTTTTTCCTCGGATTCAGGACTTCCTGCGCCATTGGTGTTCAGTTCAGTCAGACTACGTGCCGAGTCGAGCCGTAACTGGAAGCGCTTATAATAAAATCCACATCATCATCATCATTTCAGACTTACAATGTCCACTGCTGAACATGGCCTCCCCCACAGACAGAGCAATTTCCATAATACGTGGGGTATTTGCCCATACTCACCCTATGGGCATGCGGGTTGGCGAGTGCAGGAGCTATCGTTGTTAAAATGAGGGACGCTGCTGCCCATCCCCTAGCTTTTTTCCCTTAATCGCCTCTTACGACATCCGCGGATAGGTAGATATGGAGGGGCCTATTCTTCAGCCGGGGTCATCACGGCAACCTACTACTTTGTACTAAAATTATAAATGCGAAAGTTTGTGAGGATGTTTGGATGTTTGTTGTTCAATCAATCACGCCGTAACGGCTCAACCAATTTCGTTGAAACTTGGAATAGATTAAGTTCTTTACTTAGAAAAGCATAGAGGCTACTTTTCATTGAAACTTGGAAGTTGTTTAGTTAGAATAGCATTCCTATACCTAGGCTATTTTTTATGCGAAAGCTAGTAAAATTGTAAATGCGAAAGTTCGAATGGATGGATGGATGGATGTTTGTTACTCAATCACGCCAGAACGGCTGAACGGATCTGAATCTTTGGCACAGAGATAGATTATAGTCTGTAATAGCACACGCTCGCCAACCCGCATGCCCAGCGCGGTGAGTATGGGCAAATCCCCCCACATGATAAGGAATTCGCTCTGTCTGTGGGGGAGGCCATGTTCAGCAGTGGACGTCGTACGGCTGAAATGATGATGATGATGATGAATAGCACATAGCCTACTTTTCATCCCGGAAAACTGTATCTATGGTTCTCGTGCGATAGATTTTGTTTTTTTTTTCACAGAGCAAGGGATCGACTGATTTTCTGCATAGTGGTGGTAGTTTAGGGGTCAGAGAATGACAACTAAACTACTTTTTATCCCAGAATTTTGTGGGATATCATCACCTATACCTAGTACTAGTATAGTATTAAGTTATCTGTGCCTATACCTACTGATCACATTTCGATCAGGCCGTCAGTTATCAATCAAACATAGACATCAAACCGCGAACGTAGTCGCGGACAACTGCTAGTAATAAATAACACCATTTATTACGACGATTTATTTGTGTCTCAAGCCGTGTTCGAATGGCGTGCGTTATTTTTTTACATCCAACAGTCACATACATAATCCTGATCCCATACTAGGATTTCCTGTGTCGTGGGTAGCAGAAACTACGTGTACCATGGTACCACAGCACCCAGAATACTAAATACGGATCATCATCATCATCATCAGCCTGTAGAAGGCCACTGCTGAACATAGGCCTCCCGCAAAGAGTTCCACGAGGAACGGCCTTGAGCCTTTTCCATCCACCGACTTCACAATGTCTTCGGTCCATCGGGTGAGGGGCCTTCCAACACTGCGTCGCCCGGTTATTTAATACGGATACGGAAACTTAAAATTATAATACTTTAGGGCACTAAAGGCATTACGGGTCATAAAACGCAATTAACACAACTTTATTTTCTCTCCATGCTATGTGAAGCTTGGAGTAATTAAGAGATACCTATTGTGAGACTTTTATGTACCTACAGTACCTTAAGAGAGGTCTTATTATGTTGTTATACACGGTGATTCTTAACATGTATACCATCCCTAAAGGGGCTTATCCATTTTGAAATGTTTTTTATTTCAGCTTTTTCACGAACTTTTTCACTTTGAATGAGTTCAAATTCCCGTTATTTTCCAATCGGAAATTTATGTGCGCAATATAAGTGCTCTCAAACGCTGAATGAAAAGCACGTGAGGATACTATCATTTCATTGAATCTTAAAATTCGAAGACATTGTGCCGTAACTGTGTGCTTTTCGTGAGTTGAAATCCGGTCGTGCACCACTGTAATTTCCAACCGGAAAATTTATGTGCGCAATATTAGTGCTCTCAAACGGTGAATGAAAAAATCATGAGGAAATCGACATTACCTCAAAATCTATATACAAGGTGATTCATAACATGTATACCATCCCGAAAGGGGGTTATTCTATCAACGAAAAGAAATACTATAAGCGAAAAAAAACATCAACATTCTCATTTTAATTTTTATTTAATTCTTTTCTCAAACTTTCTCAAATTAGCTGTTTTTGGTATTTGGTATCTTTAGAACTAATAACTAAAAGTACAAGAAGTTCGGAATCAAGATTGCTACCAAAAACAGCTGATTCATAGAGTTAGACCTGATTTGACCCCAAAGCAGCTGATTTTCGCATAGAGTTTTTTCAATGAAAAATGAAGAATTTCCAAAAGTCGTAGAACAAATTTTATTGCCAATTGGGTGTAGAATAAGCCCCTTTCTGGATGGAATACATATTATGAATCACCTTGTATATATCTAAATTCGCAAGCAAGGAGCCTCTACGAGGCGCACATATAATCACTTAGCCACACCGGTTCTCTTACCAAAGGGAAATGCAAGTCTGCCTTTATGTATGTATTTTCTCAGAGTCTTCCACAAGTTTCAGAACATTTAACTATACCCTAGCTCTGCCATTTAATATGTGGTTTTTCCAGTTTCATACATTGTCCGATCAGTAAAGTACTGATTAACGTAAGATATCATAAATACTGATGATTAATCATAATTCCAGCCGTTGGAAATCCACTCCCGAACATCGGCATCCGCCAGTTTTTTTTTATATTTTTTATATAACCAAAGTGGCAAACAAGCTTACAGCCCACCTGTTGGTAAGTGGTTACTGTAGCCTAGGCATCACGCACGTGTTGCCGACCCCGAACCCAATCGACCGGCGATCGATTTGTGTGGTAGCTTTGGCTGATTTACGGGTGTTTCCATAGCAATCGCTCGACCGTCACTCCACATACGGCCGGCGGCGGAAGAGTCTGCGTCGATTGTTTCATTCTACATGATGGACGATTGATTGGTGTGGTAACACCCTAAGGTATTCGTTGATGAAAAAAAAAAAACCTTAGCTTTCCTTCGCGCTGTAACTAGCATACTCGTAATTACGACTCTGAGGTGGAGTGTAATGATACGTTACGAGAAATTATGCATAGCATTACGTTGAGGCAACTTGTATTTTACAGTAAATTAAAGGTCTAAGGTCAGATAGAACACATAAAGAGCTAATACAGTATTCTCAGAGGAAATTAGAAATTTAACTTCGCTTTCAAAGAAATACTTTTACTACCTAATTTGCAGTTTTTTAAAGGTTATCTAACATTTATCATCATCACCAAAATCAGCCTGTAGGAGTCCACTGCTGGACATGGTCCTCTTAGGTATTGAGCCTTTCCATCCATTGATTTCCCGCTACCTTCACAATGTCCTCGGTCCCTCGGGAGGAGGCCTTCCACCAACACTTCGTCATCTGGTTCGTGGTCGCCATTCGAAAACCTTTATTCCCCAATGGTTGTCGTTTCTGCGAGCTATATGACCTGCCCATTGCCACTTCAATTTGCTAATTTTGAGAGCTATAGCTTTTTTTTTTTTATACAACTGAGGTGGAAAACAAGCATACGGCCCACCTGTTGGTAAGCGGTTACCGTAGCCTATGAGCGATTGCAATATCAGAGGCATCACGCACTCATTGCCGACCCCGAACCCCCCCACCCCTAAAGAACTCTGGCAACCTTACTCATCGCAGGAACACAACACTATTTGAAACAAATAATGTTATTTGGCTGCGATCTTCTGTAAGGCGGAGGTACCTCTCCAGGCGGGCTGCTCCAATTCAGAACGAGAAAATCTCGCTGTGCCCTACCTCCTCCTATAGCTGTGACCACTTGACCTCCATTTAACCTTAATTAATTATGGTGTTAGTCAGAACAGGAGAAGTGGAGCTTTTGCCATAAAGTGGGACGATACAGGCTGGTATAAACAATTATATGAAAGAGATCTGTGGTCTGGCTACGAGCATTTCACGAAAACGTTACGCCTACGATACTATGTAAAAATATATGTCAAATATTAGCCAAATAAATTCAAAGTTTGAATTTCAAACTAATTCAAAGAATTTCAAGCTTCGTCGATGGCTATTATTTGACTGTTACTGCCGTAGCGTACCGCATAGAGGAAGGCCGTAGAAAACATGGTTGGTGCCCATGTATTAAAACACACTATTCCAGAAAACTCTCAATTTATTCGATGCTCTTGAACTGGCGACAAATTAAAACAAAAACGCAACGATAGCGCGATCTACTTTTTCTAGTGGCGCCATCTAGTTTTGCCATCTATAACAATTTTTGCTTATAATCTAAACATTCCGCCCTCTCAAAGTGTGCCAGCACTTTAAACAAAATTTAACAAACAAAACTATGCATCTTACTTAATAATAATATTGTGAACAACTGCTTGTTCGTAGACTTTTAATCTAAACAGATTTTTGCTTATAATCTAAACAGATGGACTGTATAATATTAAAGATGACATGAGTAAGAAAGAAGTGGGTGCGGAGATGTCGGCTAACAGAAGAGAGTGGGAGAAGAAAAAATGTTGTGCCGACCCCACATAATGTGGGACAAGGGCAGGAAGATGAAGACTGTCGTAGCGTATCGCTACCGTGGATTATTTATATATTTTATTTATTTTGTTGTATTCGGAGAACAAACAGTTTTATAAACCTTATAAATAAACTTAAATAATAACACGTAACCACTGAAATGTCCTCGCATGTAGAAGCTAAGAGACTGCTTGCTTGCGGAGAAGGAATAAAATAAAAAAAAACCAAACAGTTCTGTCCTGTTAACAAGCTAGGTAGAACGTAGTAGAGTTAGAGAAACTTACAAGTAACAAAAGTATTAATACGATTAACAAGAAATTATATACCTACACAAGACAGGGACTGATAGTTATGGAAGAAAATAAACTTTGTATACAAAATAAAAGACATACAGAAACATCCACTAAAAAGATAACAATAAAATTGCGTTAATTAAGATACTACCGCATCAAACCAGCGCTTTGTCAGGAGATTGTTAACACTTCGTGATTTTGAGTCGAATAAATCGAGGTCGGGGATATCGACCAACCCGTTGAATGTAGCTACTGCTCTACTGAAAAAGGACCTCGTGCTTGGGCCACTGTAACTCCTTGTTCACTGTTGGAATGTTACAAAAGCATATTTTTCATATTCGTAGGTACTCAGAAACCGTTTAATAGCTAGAAAACTTTCACTATAATCAAGGCAGGTGCGTCTACAATGTTGTATTGTTCTCGATAAATCGCATTGTTAGGACAAAAAGTGGCATAGCTTGAGACTTCCTCGAGCCGAGCACGGCGATTTGCGATTGTTCCTAGGTGTAATGGTGCGGGTAGACGGCCAACAACCTTCATTATTGTGTACCGTAGCTCCTTTGGAGCCATTTCATTCTGGGCCTGGTCCATGTACACTTTATAGAAAAATTAGGAAAAAATAGGAGATTACAAGAAAAATACCATTTCATTAATTTAAAGACAAATGCGATGGTACAAGAATAGTTCTTCTGGTAAGTTTTTTACTATGTGAACACTATTTGAAGGCCGCCATGTTGGTTTATAATTGGCGTTTGACATGACATTGACATATTTTTCATGTTTAGTTTGATGTTTTTGTTTTGTCAGATAAATGTAGGTTGTCAAAATGACATTACACGCACGTCCATCCGCCATATTTTTGTAGCACTGTGTGTTGCTCTCTTTGTCGAAGAAAATACCTTAATGTTCCTTAGAACGAAGTCAATTTATGTAAAATAACCAATTAAATACGTTTATTTTATTGCTAAGCCATATTTTAGAGTAGTGTACACAGTGCAGGCCCAGGCTCCATATATTGATGAAAAGTCTCTTTTAACTGCTATCCAAATTTTCTCTCACATCTTCGCCAAGAATCGGTACGAACTACGCCATGGATCGAATGACGCTGGCGCCGAAAATAGGCCTACCTAAAGAGTTCCATCGCGAATGATCTTGAGCCATTTTCATCCATTAACTTCCTGCAACTTTATTAATGTCGTCGGGCCTTTGGAAGGGGGGGGGGGGGGGGGCTTCCAATACTCGTCGCCCTAATCGTGTTCTCCATTCTCCAACGGTTGTCGGTTTTGCGGGCTAAATGGCCTGCCGTACAGCGCCTGAGTACCTATTTTAATATAATAGTAAACAAACTATAAAAAGTAAAGGAAGTAAAGGAGCTTGCATTGGAAAGATTAGAATGGAGGAAATTGTATCATTACAACGACAAGAGCTAAGCTCTTAAATCATAGAAGAAGAATCAAACTATGAACCGGGGCACAGATATTCTAGTCCGGCTCATAGTGCATCATAGTGAGAGCACTGGTGGAGGGAGAGCACTGGTGGAGGGGTGGTAGTGGCCCCGCCTTCCGATCCACAGGTTGTGAGTTCGAAACCTGTCTTGCACCAATGGATTTTCCATTCGGAAAAAATTATGTGCGCTATGCTATTGCTCTCAAACGGTGAAGGAAAACATCGTGAGGAAACCGGCATGTCCTACAACCTAAAAAATTCGAAGACATGTGACATGTGCACGAAAGGAGCCTCTAAGAGGCGCACTTTAATAATTTCACTACACTGATTCTTTCATCGACGGTCATAGGCCCTTTTCAGGGCCACCATACCTCAACTTGGTCACTGATCAAAGACAGGATGACCAAGAAAAAACCAGTGACACGACAAGAAGAAGAAGTGCATCATTTATTTTGTAAGGTAATATCACTTACCTTAGTTGTTACCCTACTTCCTATCCTCACCTAACCTTAGTTGCTATCTATAATGTGGTAAGACGAAAACTCGTCTTATTTTTCAGCTTTTCTATATACCAATACCAAAGTATGTAGGTAGGTATGTATATAATTAGATTAGAGAGGCTGTTATTACAGCATTTAATGCACTTTCTAGTCTTAACTATTACTTATTTAAAATCTAGGCAAATCGTTTTACAACATCTTGCTTGCTTTTATATTTTATATACCGCGCTGGTTATCTAAGCCGTGGAAAGCAGTGTTGGCCTAGTGAGCGGTTCCCCGACTCTTGATACGAAAGACGTGGGTTCGAACCCGGTCAAAAGTACGAATTACTTCAACGAACCGCTAGCAACTGTAAGAAAACAAAGTGATATACCACCGGAATTACTAAGTACCTACAATAAAAAGCTGCGTGCGAACACCTACTCGCTGCGTGTAACAAACAGAGGCCCGAGTGTGAGTTCTCACTTTTTACGTTTTGACCGTGTGTATAGATTACCGTTTTTGTATGGAGTCACGAAAAGGGGCGCCTACAAAAACCAGTAATCTTGTATAGATAGGTAATCTTTTCACGGTGGAAAAGTGAAAACTTACACTAGCACCTCAGGTGGCGAATAGAAGCTATCACCTACCTGTACCTACTATGTTCTAGGTACATTACCTAGAACATACCATACGAGACAAAACATTTATGTAATAATCATCAGTGTAATAAGTCATTCAAAAACACTCGTTACAAGAATGGCCCGCTGTCCAAAGTGACATTTCAATTAATTTACCGAGAGATAGGGCGCAGTTCAGGTTTATGCGGAACTTTCGAGCCCTTTCACCGAGCAATACGAAGCAGTCTGTGGATTTTAGTCAACTCCATTATCATCAGGCTGTAGAAGTCCACAAGACATAGGCCTCTCTCAAAGCGTTCCATGACGAATGGTCTTGAGCCATTTCTATTAAGCCAATCAAAATAAAAGATTTCAAGCATCGCCGATGTCATTGGCTAATATTTGACTTTTACTATAGTATCGTAAACTTAACGTTACCGTGACTTATTCATGCTTGGGCTACCTAAAACGCACTCTTTGAAGAACCATTTTATCATTTGTCGAAATATCAATATACTCGTAGTTTGAGTGCGCGTGCGCGCGTTTATGTCTTTTGCTTGGGCTAATTAGTTAACGGGAAAAACTTCAGAGCAAATGTAAGAAAAAATATTGCCAGTGGTTTTCAATACCGGATATCTTCAAACGGCTTGCGATATGTCATCGAAATTTTAAATGATCCTTACGTATTTTGAATGAAGTTAATTTTGTGTTTGATTTTTAGGAACTTGCGCTATAGATGATTTTTTTTATCGCCCCCTAAAATTTTAAACTCAAAATTTACTTCATTCTGTAGAGGTAAAGGTCATTTTGGAACTAACTTTATATGACAAACCAAGGACATATAGCATAGTTTTCAGACAAGTCTGAAAGTAAAAAAAATGTACCAAGTGTCCAAGTTTTTATAAGTAAGTTGTAATACAGTTAACTAATATGCTAGTTTTTATAAAAAGCTCTAACTAGTTATATTCTAACTACGTAATTTACGGGTTTGTCCACCTTTACCTCATTCATTATTAAACTGCGCCTAGCCAATCTGCATACGAGATGGCAGGTCGTTGCCCGTTTCCTGTGTGGTTGCATTCCTGGGACTTGCCGCAGATTAGCTTTCAGTTATTATTGATCTGCAGAAGATTATATAGCAGTTTGTAGGAATCCATGACATGTTATGTAGCAGTTAATGCAGTTAAGCAGGTAATATAAATAAGCGAAATTCACTAAAACAGGATCAGTCGATAGTCCCAAAAACCAAATTATGATGATTCAATGAATTATGCTCCATTCACGGCCACAAACAAAACACCGATGAGATGTGGATGAGCCTTATTCCGGTGACGCGAGGTCCGATGATAGATCCTCGATGCGGGTATGAGATCAAATAGTTCCTCAGAACACTCACCATTGTAAAGCCGATAGAGCACACAGAGCGAGCGGCAATATCACGGCGCTGGCTCAAGGGCTCCAGCTTACTAGTGAGGTTAGGTTCGTCGACAATTCTGACGGCTCTTCTCTGAAGGGAGTCGAAGCGGAGGAGCTGATACTTGGGGGCTCCGTGCCAGAGATGAGAACAGTATTCCACATGTGGCCGAACTTGTGCTTTATAAAGCAATAGGCGCTGAGTCGGTGTGAAATAACCTAGCCATTCAAAGGTTGCCATTCATTCATAAGCAATCTTGATTTCAAACTTCTTACGTTTAATAAGTAATCAGTTAGAAATATGCTTAAATTATTAATAACAGCTGATTTGTTCAGATAAAAAAGTCTTTTCATTCAATCTAATGTATTTGTTTATTTGCTCATGTTTTCACAGCATGGCGATGACTCGTAATTCAAATTCAATTTTACAATGCGATAGTACCTACCTACCTGTCTACCTTCACCGTGCTAAATTTACTCTAGCTTATCCAAATTCAATCTTTTACGTGTGCGAGGCTAAAGTTTTGTAACATTACATCTTAGTTGTGTTTAAGCAATTCATTTGTACTGTGTATTAAAGTTCGGCTGAACTGACGCGCAAGCAACATCGAATGATTACCGTCTGCCCCCACAAACGACCCCCACGTAGTGGCAGACGGTAACACTTATGGCTATCGGCCCCGATAGCCGCAGTGATGTTTAACCATAGCGTTCCAGAATGTATTGCCTGTCTGCCCCCAGTATCAGCTCGGATTATCGCCACTCCTGAAATTTTCCCCCGTTCTCCCCACAGTTCTCCGCTCTACAGTTGCGGTTAGGTAGTTATATCGGTAGGAGATTTTATGTCATTTTTCAAAGAAAACCCGTCAAAATCTCGATTCACTTCTTGGTAGTGTCACGCTAAGTCCCTCTATCAGACACTACGAGTGCCTACCTACCGTGTGGTACCACAACCAACACCCAAACCCGGAACAAATCATAACATTGCTTTCTGAAGAATGATTGACTTTCTTTTATCCAGTCAATCCAGTGTGAACGTAGCTTAGTGGCAACGGCCGTAGACCGGTTACGTAAATTGCGTGTGAGTTCTCGCCTAGAAGAATTTAATTAGTTAGTGCTTATGCGTCTGCCTCCACATAATCGTTCTATCTATACCTTACTCGCCAAGTAGCTTTATCAAGAGGAAGTGGTGACACCAGGTCCTTATATATTTTCCTAAGAAAAAATTATACAACTAACGTGGCAAACAATAATAGGGCACACCTGTTGGTATGTGGTTACCGTAGCCTTTGAACGCTTGCAATACCAGAGGCCGGTGCAAGCGTTGCCGAACCCCCCCCCCCTCCCTCCGTAAAGCTCTGGCAACCTAACTCAAAGCATAAACACATCACAATTTGAAACAAATAATGTTATTTGGCTGTGATCTTCTGTAAGGCGGAGGCACCTCAGCCAATGCTGAACAGACTTCCCGCAGCCTTCTCAATGTCGTCGGTCCATCGGGTGGGGGGCCTTACAATAGTGCGACGTATTTTAGATGGTATCTCGTACGCTTACGGCTTTACGCTCGGATTGAGTTGGCGCCACGTCTTTGTTAGGGTAAAGAGAATGATTACATGTTGCTCTTATTAAATCTTGTTTCTGAAGGACACGTTGATCATTAGTCACGCTCATAAGCTTTTCCGGTAAACGTTATGAAATTGTTGGAATGTTTTGAACACGCATTGTTGTGGGAAGGCTCGTAGATCTTAAAGAAGTGGGACTCGCGCCCTGAATTTTACGTAACATTACAACAGGTCTCACGGGATCCCAAATGTAGATAGATAGATTTGTTTATTGATCACCATACGGTAATAATACATGAGATCACAATTACAAATTTACACGGCAGTACAATGGGCGGCCTAATAAGGCCGCCCATTGTACTGCAATAGCAATAGCTAAGAACGATCTCTGCCAGGCAACCTTAGGATGGACTGGACTGAAAAGATTAGAGAAGGGGCAAGATGGTGTATCTTAAATTATTAAAGAAAATTATTTATGAAGTTACTAACTAGGACATGTAGGATATTTTGTCATTTCGTTAAAGTTTCTTAAAAGATTGTCTCGTTATAATTCTACGCGGGATTCAAAATTATTCTCAGATAGATAATATAATATGTCTTGACGCAAAAGCCGCCATTTCAATAAATAAATATCAATAAATTATTTCGAAATCGTTAGAGGTCTTTCCGAGTTTCAGCCACATTTGCCTATAAAAACTTTACTTTAAATTTTATGCGTCAAAACTCCTCAGTTATAGACTCTTTTATTTATTTGTGTAACAAAGTTTAGGCTCTTAGCGGTTTAAATTTCATTATTATGTGTTACTAGCTACTTTCCTTTAATCTTACGACATCCACGGATAAGGAACGTCTTATTCTTCAGCCGGGACCACCACGGCCACGGCACTATAGTTAGTATATAAGTAATTGTTTATTCGCTAGTAAAAGTGAAACGAAGCACTGAATTTTTAAACTTTCATAATCTAGTAATGAATTTATCATAGTGAAGTAGTGTTTACACGCTTCAAATATTTAGGCTGTACAGGGTCGTATTAGAGCGTGTGACTTTATAAAACAGCTATAGGTAAGTACGTCTATTTGTTTACATAGTTCTGAGTTTGGGATTGTAACGCTAAAAGCTGCCATGATAGCTTCAAATAGAAATGGCAACTACAAGGCGCAATGTTTATCTTAATTGTGCCAGGAGCATCGCAGCAACAAGTTTTAACAGTTTTAACATCTTTCAACAAGTTTTAACATCTCGCGATGTCTCGAGAGAACAACAGTTAATGTCATAAGCTTCCTCCGGGTATCGTATGTTTTTACATTTGCTTTTTTACTATTTCACTGGATACAAGGACTACTTAGGAGGAGGTAGGGCACAGCGAGATTTTCTCGTTCTGAATTGGAGCAGCCCGCCTGGGAGGTACCTCCGCCTTACAGAAGATCGCAGCCAAATAACATTATTTGCTTCAAATAGTGTGGTGTTCCTGCGATGAGTAAGGTTGCCAGAGCTCTTTAGGGGGGGAGAGGGTGGGGGGTCGGCAACGCGTGCGTGATACCTTTGGTATTCCAAGCGCTCATAGGCTACGGTAACCGCTTACCAACAGGTGGGCCGTATGATGTTTGCCACCTCAATAGTATAAAAAAAAATACAATTTCAAATGGCCGTGGTGGCCCCGTCTGAAGAATAGGCCCCTCCATATCTTCCTATCCGCGGATGTCGTAAGAGGTGACAAAGGGAAAAAAGCTAGGAGATGGGCAGCAGCGTCCCGCATTTTAACAACGATAGCTCTAACTGCGCTCGCCAACCCGCATGCCCAGCGTGGTGAGTATGGGCAAATCCCCCCACATGTTATGGAATTCGCTCTGTCTGTTGGGGAGGCCATGTTCAGCAGTGGACGTCGTACGGCTGAAATGATGATGATGATGATGACTGGATACAACTCTGCCAGACTCTTTATGTAACTCGCGTATTGTTTGTTTGAAATTGTGGACAATGACATGACACACAGGAAATTGTGCTGGAGATTGCGCGATAATTAAGAATTGCGCCGTAATTGTGTCAATGTGTGACACCAATTAGAAAATTGTTTGGCGCGGCGAGAGTGAATAGACCGTAATGGGCTAAATTTATCAGACACAGCGTATTAGCGGATGCTCTATCTCTTTATTTTTCTGATCTATTGCCATTCAACGCAATTTTAGGAGGAGGTAGGGCATAACGAGATTTTCTCGTTCTAAATTGGAGCAGCCCGCCTGGCGAGGTACCTCCGCCTTACAGAAGATCACAGACAAATAACATTATTTGTTTTAAATAGTGTTGTGTTCCTGCGGTGAGTAAGGTTGCCAGAGCTCTTTAGGGGTGGGGGGGGTTCAGGGTCGACAACGCGGGCGTGATGCCTCTGGTATTGCAATTGCTCATAGGCTACGCTAACCGCTTACCAACAGGTGGGCCGTACGCTTGTTTGCCTCCTTAGACATTAGTCTGCGTTGCGCGACTTTGAGCTTGCATATGAGGCCCATAGAAACGCATTTTTGGCTGAGTGTACTTGACAAATAAATTCCTTACAAAAAAAGTGGTACCAGTTGCAGAACGGAAATAAGAAACCCGGCTTCCCTTTAATCAGTTTAAAATAAAAATTAAATCATTTTTTGAAAATCATCCATTTTACCATGTCGCGAAATATTTAAATGTCTCATTTTCTGATTTGCATGTGGAGTAGAAACTATGAATTACCTATTACAATCTAAAATCTTTGTTATATGAACGTTACTTGTAAGGAACTGTAATTACTGTAAACCTGACATGCCTATGTTATATGTTATAACGAAATGGTCAATAAATGAATTGAATTTAATATTATTTTTGCGTTTCGTCGACTCACACCACGTGGTATACGAGATTTTCGGTGCCAGTTGACGAATGACTCGATGGTTGACTAGCCCCCTAACAATTTTTGCTAATATTCTTTCTTATTGTTGATAGACTAATTTTTTGGGTATACTTATTATGAATCACATTGTTTAACCGACAATCATACATGAGGAATGTGATGAGAGTGAATGAAGCAAAAGAGGTATGAGATCCCTCTGGGAAACAGGCGTGATTTATGTATGTATGTATGCCTGACTGGCCTCATAGCTCAGTTAGTAGTAACTCTGCCTTCTGCGCTATAGGTCGCGGGTTCGATCTCCGCACTGGACATACATTAATGTGACAAACGTAGATGTTTGTTCTGTGTCTGGGTGTTAAATATTTATCTATTATATATATCAGTCTCTGGTACCCATAGTACAGGCTATGCCTAGTTTGGGATCAGTTGACCGTGTGAATATGTCCGGAATATTTATTTATTATATTAATTACTAGTTGTCCCGCTCGCGACTTCGTCCGCGTTTGTTTATTAATACCAACCTAGACTATTTTTTCCATTATCCTTGCCGCTATTTCCCTACTTCATACTACTTCTACCTACCATTACCGTCCCGTCACCGTACAGTCACTGTCCCGTCACCGTCCCGTCACAGTCCCATCACAGTCCCGTTACCGTCACCATCAACATCACCGTTACCGTCACCGTCATGGTCTTATTTATTTTTGTTATTTATGTGACATGAATACCGATTTTTATGTCTCTAACTTGAAAAACATAGGACTATCAAAGAACCTTTCAACCCCCATTTCATCCCCTTCGGGGGTGATTTTTTGTAAGATTATTTCTTTACAAATGCTAACTCTCTATAAGGAACCTGCGTGCCAAATTTCAATTGTAATTCCCATACAAACTTTCATCCCCTATTTACACACCCTGAGGGTTGGTTTTCAAAAAACCTTATATAGGTATTTTATTATTACGAACTATTTACGTGATAACCGATTTTGATGTCTCTAACTTCAAAAACATAGGACTTTCATACAACCGTTCAACCCCCCCCCCCCCCAACATTTAGAAATTGAATTTGCAAAATCCGTTTTTATTGCACGGTAATATCTTTTAATGAATGTCTGTGACAAATCCGACTCCTCGGCCTAGTAGTTTCCGAGCTTTCGTGATGAGTCTGTCAGTACGTGAGTGAGTGGATTACTCCTTTATATATATAGATAGATATTTTACGGTAAATCATAGCCAATAGCCGATGATATTGCATTAGCACGATCTTCAATCCATAGATCAGTGTCGTAAGCGCGTTTCCTTGACATTATCATATTTCACGAATTCGTGAACGCTCCACAATATCCTCTGTTATTTCTATGATTGCTATCTTGAAATGGTTTATTGCAGGTACCTAAGTAACCATTGCAGTAATCGGATAAAGGTCACTTTACCTACATAACTACATAAAACCGAAATAAAATAGCGACCTAACTCTCTCTCTATATAAATAACATTTATTTACATTAGTAATATATAACATTTATTTGGAGAGCACGAGCATAGCGAACATAAATTTTTCGAATGGAAAATCGAACATGTGCACGACAGGTTTCGAACCCACGACCTGCAAAAATCGGGGCCACTACTCTTGCGCTAAAACACACTTGCGCGTTACTAGTACCGGAGTGACACCCTTCCCACTCTAGTGAGAGTCTAGGGTAGATAATGTCCCTGCGATCGTGAGGTCTAACTCCACAGGTCCTATCTGAAAACCAGCGCTGCTACGCCTCGGCGGAGCAGCAATAAGCTGAGATAGGACCTTTTTGACCCATGCCACTGCAGCGTAGACATTTCTCGCCATAAGTAGGTATCACCAGTTGGCACCCACTTGATAGGTGGGTTAGGCGCCTGCTTTTCTGTTAATGTGTAGTTTATTAAGTTTTTAAGTTCACTGCCTACCTACTAAGTGCCTAAGCTGTTTGTTTATAGTGATTGTAACCTACTGTTGTTTCTTCCGATTGTTTTTATCTCTGTCTGTGCTGTATTTGTGTGTGTCGAATAAATGATTTATATATCTATCTATCTATCTCTTCACCACT
Organism: Anticlea derivata; assembly: GCA_947579855.1. Lineage (NCBI taxonomy): Eukaryota > Metazoa > Arthropoda > Insecta > Lepidoptera > Geometridae > Anticlea > Anticlea derivata. The sequence goes on from OX388264.1 coordinate 3,372,486, forward strand.
GCTCTTTTTCACGCAAAATGGGTGTACTTTATATATGGTGGTATAGCGGATATATCGCCAACCCGCATGCCCAGCGTGGTGAGTATGGGCAAATCCCCCCACATGATAAGGAATTTGCTTTGTCTGTGGGGGAGGCCATGTTGAGCAGTGGACGTCGTACGGCTGAAATGATGATGATGATAGCGGAGCTTTTGGCGATAGTACATGTCTATGTCTACCACCGTCCACCAGCAAATTAACATTTGCAGTGGGTATGGCACAGCAAACTATGTCAAGGCACTCGGGACGCATTCACTATAGAGCTCGCTTGCAAACGTATCTAGAGCAGCTACTGTCCTTTGAGCAGGTGAGGAATTAGAGCTGCAAGTGCAGGTCGTTGAACTTTACGAGTTTTTATTTTTATTTTTTTATACTACTGAAGTGGCAAACGAGCATACGGCCCACCTGTTGGTAAGCGGTTACCGTAGCCTATGAGCGCTTGCAATACCAGAGGCATCACGCACGCGTTGCCGACCCCGAACCCCCTCCCCCCTTAAAGAGCTCTGGCAACCTTACTCATCGCAGGAACACAACACTATTTGAAACAAGTAATGTTGAATAATGTTGAGTGACAGTTCAAGGCGGCATGTCCTGTGAATTCGCTTTGGACCACATACCATAAGATTATATTGTCTGCGGATGGGTATCTTTAGTTGAGATTATTTATTTCCTCATCTCAAACCGACTTGCCTGATATTATTTTCATTTAATTACCGTCAAAATCGATTAAAGTTGATCAGCAGCTGAAATGCAGCCGCTTACATTATTTAGCATTATTATTCATGCTTGTATCAATTTTTTCGCGGAATAGGATCGGTGACGGCGACGATCTGGCGAACGTGTGAAGTTCGAATGGTAACCATTGGTGGAGATATAGAGCCTCCTTCTTTTTTAAAGTCGGTTTAAAAGTGTGAGTTACCGCACCTAATAACGTTTGCGTGTGTTGAATCTTTGCAATTTCCACGTTTATGGAGGGTCGTAGAAAAACATCAACTGTTCACTAATTAGCCCCTAATAAACAGTAGCGTTGTATTAGTTGCGGTGTGGATCCGGCGAGACGTATAGCGACTTCTGTAGGTCGAATAAATAGCAAAACAAATGTCAAAACAGTGATATTATACCCTCAAGAGGGACATGCGCAATGGGTCCCCGATCAATGCACCGAGGGTGCGCGCGCCTCCCCAGCCCCCACAGCGGCCATTTACGCAGTTCGGCAAAACACCATCCGGGCATATCTGCTTTTAAGCCTTGACACGCAAAAAACTGCACAATTTGAGTGATTTGTCGCCTAAAACCGCGCAGTGAAGATAGTCTTTGATTCGGTTCATTAAAACGTACACCTACACCTTCCGAGCGTCCGTGCTCAGTCAGTCTTGCACCAAGCTCATCGCGTGACTCATCGGATTCTCCAAAAGATTTCGATCTAATTCGTTACGAGTGTTGTGTGACTGTTGTTGGTGGTTTGAATGCCGGTGGTCCGGCTGGTTACATGAGGGGGCGCCGGGGTCCGGCTGAGGAGTAGGACACAGCAGCATGGACGAGTGCGACACTTTATTCTATGACGACGACGAACAGTGCGATATGGTAAGTTCAATTTAAATGATTATTATCTCTTTATTTTGTAATCTTCAATCGCATACGAACAATCAAGTTAGCAAGAAAGTACACGGAAGCAAAATGCTCATCCACACCAAAAACCTACAATATTATTAGAACGTATAGCTGTACCATGGGCGGCCTTATTGCAATATCGATCTCTACCAGGTAACCAAGGGACGGAATGGACTGTAGACAAAAAGATGCTGTAAAAGTTTTTAACCTTGACATAGACCTTCGGAAGACTGCGTTGTGATTTGCTTTTATTATCCCTCCTGTGTAAGTATTTTTATATAGCTTTGTAATTGAGTTTTGGTGTCGGTTTATTTTGAGTTATTGCCATTACATAACACGGAAATGATTTTCGCATTTTACAAAATGGACGTTGTGAGAGTTTTGCAGTGATGCAATAGGGTGCGATCAATGCCGTTTGTCTGCGTGGCCTTTATTTGTCTCTGCAAGTGAAATGCACATTCAACTAATCAACATCAGCATTTACCGCTTGTAACCTTGTAGAAACCCAGAAACAAAGCTATATACCTACTGTATAAGTACCTATAGTGCAGATGGGGTCTTAATAATGGTTCGATCATTGCTCACAAAGAAAGGAGAGCCCTGACTTGTGTCATCATGCCAAGAGAGTGAGAAACTTAGTTATTTTAATGTTCGAGAAAAAACAATCGCATTTTTGAGCATAAACTCAACAGTTCACATGTACGCAGGTACTCGCTATGTTACCGTTAAAGCATTGTACTGTACCATAAAAGCGAAAACGTGTAATATTCAAAAGGCTAAACGCCCAAGCACAGAATAAAGGTAGAAAGATACACATGCCTGCATCATGTACTGGCATTCTGTGCCATAATGATACACATGCCTGAGTAGCGAGACCGTATTTAAATGAGCCGTCGCACTAGTCACCGGTGAGTGGTGTAAAATGAATAGTTTGCCGGTTTTTGAAGTAGCGCTTTATGTGACACGATGATATTCACTTTACACCACTCACCGGTGACAAGTAACTCACGAACATTGCGGATTCGGGCTGTCTGGCATGTCAGCTTCTTGAAACACTTCTTGAATTGCCATGCCGTTCTAGTAAACGACTGGGGAATAAAGGTTCTCTAATGTCGAACACGAACCGGAGGACGCAGTGTAGAGATGCCCCCCATCCGAAGGACCAACGACATTGTGAAGATTGCGAGAAAACGGTGGATGACCAAGGCTCAAGACCGTTCGTCAGTGCACTCATTGGAAAGCCTATATTCAGCATTGAACTTCTTCAGGATGATTATGAAAAATAATCTAATAAACTGCCGTTTAATTATCGATTATCGTATCGGTGAACACTGGCCTAATAGGAATAGGTAGCCATCGGTTATCGAGCTATAATTTTCACAGTGAAAGTCCACAGTATCTAAATGCCAGGGGATATTAATCTTGATTACGTCAAGAGAAAAACTTGAAGGATTTACTTATTCATAGCAAACTCTTGCGCAAGTACCTATTTGTAAACGTTGGAAATCTTGTACCTACATCAAATCTTCCACCTTCCTTGCCCTGATTTTATTATATTGAACATAACAGCATCCTATTTCGTAATAATAGGGTGCTGTTTAGAATGGTCTAAGGCTTGTTTTTCAATAGTATTCGTATGAGAGAACTCTCATTGAAACGAAAACAGATTTAAATCCTAAGAATTCTGCTAGAGAGTGATTTAAATAAATAAATAAATATTCCGGACATATCACACACGGTCAACTGATCCCAAACTAGGCATAGCCTGTACTATGGGTACCAGAGACTGATATACATAATAGATATATATATAACTTCCAGACACAGAACAAACATCTGTGTTAGTCACAAATGTTTGTCCAGTGCGGGAATCGAACCCGCGTACTCTTCCACATCTTCCCCGGAAGATGTGGAAGAGTACCTACAGCATGTCGGAAAGAAATTAAGCGCAACTTTCGTGATATTTTCTAACCTGGTCTTTGACCTTATGGTCTTTTGCTTTATAGCAAGATGACTAGAACCATTAGCGCGACAAGTGCAAAGTTTAGCTTGTCAAAGCTCTTTTAGAAGCTAAACTATTCTTTTACTGCTTTGACTGGCCTCATAGCTCAGTTAGTAGTAACTCTGCCTTCTGCGCTAGAGGTCGCGGGTTCGATCCCCGCACTGGACAAACATTTGTGTGATAAACACAGATGTTTGTTCTGTGTCTGGGTGTTAAATATGTATTTATTATGTATATCAGTCTCTGGTACCCATAGTACAGGCTAGGCCTAGTTTGGGATCAGTTGACCGTGTGAATATATCCGGAATATTTATTTATTTATTCTCTCTCTGTTTATTGTGTTTACACGCATTCCTATGCGTTTGCCTACATAAATTAAACAATAAAATTCCTATTGTACCCTGGCTAGTAGGTATCTGGTAGCCAGATGTTTAGCATAGTGACGAAACAAGCGATGGTGAGTGGATCATGGGGTAGACGACCTCAGACCCTATCTATGGTGCAATTGTACATAGCTGCATTTGTCATTTGACGACCTGCATAGACAATTGTCTGAGATTACCTCCGCAATCTGCCATCATTTGAGAGGCTATTACGTGTAGGTAGGTACCTAGGTAAGCATATGTTTCTTATGGATATACCTGTCCTTAGGATCAACGCAAGTGAAGGTTTGAAAAAAAATATCTTTCTACCTAATATCATTCTAGATACCTATTTATTTATTCTAAATGGCGGCCCTGATAAAACTTTGTGGGTCACAAATCTTTTCCTATAGGTAGAGAATTCTTCATCCAGTCTTCGAATTTTTATTGCCATTTCAAGTTCAATTATACAATTTAGCACATCTGTTAGCTGGCTGTAAATTGTAGACTAAAGCAACGCTTGGCAATCGATCATCGATGCCTTTCTTTATGAACCCGCAACGGAAATGGGTCTCACTCACTATGTTGATGCTCCTACACGGGAAATATTTTAGGCAAGTACTGCACGGATGGCGATGCAAAGGATATACTATCCGCTTTTATAAGTACGCGCGATTGACGTTGTGCGAGTGATTGAACTCGCGAAAGCACCAGCTTGTGGGTGATAAGTGCCACCATTGCGCGTGGGAAGCGTGTGCCTAAAGTTAAAATTTTGACAATGGATTGTGCTTGGTAGGCATACGCATAAAGGCTTGAATGAAGGCTACAACAATATGTAGCAATTGTTTCGGCAATTACTTTTTTAATCGCTCCATGATTCCGATGTAATGTTAACCTGTATAATATTACTTAGATTTGGAAAATTCCAAGCATATTGTCCAATTTAATTGGCCGTGACGAGTTAGGCTGGCCGCACATCATCAGAAAACGACTGTCAGATAAATTAATTTAACCAATCAGAGGTTGTACGGTTCTTAGTCCTTCCTTACTGATTGGTGATAAAGAATTTCGCCGGGTCGTACGTCCTAACCAATTGGTTGACTTATTTTTCTGCCAGATTTTCTGATGGTGTGGGGCCAGCGATAATTCAAACGGTGTCGCCTTGAATGTAGCAATTTAATAGCCCGTTTAGGAGCAACTTCACTCTGGACGTCTCGAAGCTCCAATAGCTATAGGTAATGTGAACAATTTGTACCGCGAGTCCATTATTTATAACAGCTAGGAATGAAGCGTTACCGTTAGGGTTTTGATAAAGGGTCATTTAATCTGTGGCACAGATAATATAATACTAGTGGGAAGAATAACTTGTTGATACTTATCTTGTAGAAGCGGAAATGCTTACAAGTTTTATGGCGGAGCGGGCGAGTAACTGGCTAGTAGACGCAAGAGGTTACATAGACACATATTTCTAGCTTATCAGAGCTATTGAGGAAAAATAAAAAAAAATTTACAGCAATTGCGGCACTGATAATGCCAATCTATTTTAAATATAATCGATGTAACCCTTGTCAAACTCAAACTTCTCACAACTCAGGGTATCCTAGTGTGAGAGCTTGTAAGCAATGTACCTACTTTAATAGGGCCTAGACTAAGCTATCGTTGTCATTGTACACTACATTTTTTTTATAAAATAAACTTAAACTTATAAACTTATCTGACTTAGTGTGAGGTGAGGAAAAAATATTCTCTACCAAAGATACCAGTGCTATATTCCCTTTAATAGAGTGTGTTCGTTACCAAGTTTCCTAACCAACCGGCTATAAATATATTTTATATACACTCCTCAGTGTAATATCGTAATTAACTCGTGGTAACGTATCAAAGTTCAGAAACTACTCTAGCCAAAATTAACACCATCGCAAATTAATCAAAGTTGAGAGAAAATGGACTAAAGCCGTTTTCAAACGGTGTACAAGACAGAAGAAAAAGTTTATAGTATTTTATAGAATATATCCTTACCATCTTCTGAAAAAAGTCTTTTTTGAGTTTGACATTTGGGGGAGTATCGCAAGCTCCTAAAATCTAACTCAAAATTAACTATGTTCGAAAGACATAAGGATCGTTTTAAAATAAATAGATAAAATATCGCACGCCACGCCGTTTGAATGCGGCTTAAGCCATTACGCACGCCATTTAATTGCCTACGTTTCGAAAAGTTCAATTTATCAGATAGTTATATGGGCACCGATAATCTACATACAGCCATAACTGAGCATCGCTCATAACGACAGGGTAACGTAACTACAACCGGTCCTTAACGGTGCGTACGCGCAGGTTGCGGTCGCTGTGGCATTGTGGTCGCGGATGGTATTATACTACTCACAAGTTTTTTTTTTTTTTTTTTTTTTTTTTTTTTTATACAACTAAGGCAGCAAACAAGCATACGGCCCACCTGTTGGTAAGTGGTTACCGTAGCCTATGTACGCTTGCAATACCAGAGGCATCACGCACGCGTTGCCGACCCCTTAAAAAGTTCAAAACGCCCTTTTGGCCAAGTATTATACCATTATACCATTGCATGAGAGCGATAACTTTTCACACCTGCATGTTAATTGAAGCCTACGTAAACTAAAGTAATTTATTTACAGAAATAAAATTAAAACACAAGTAGGTAAATATTTACAACTATTTTAGAATATACACAAAACTTTGCAAGCGATCTGTACAAGCCATAATACCCATAATATGTATGCAATCCCGGGGCTATTTCTACACCCAATTGGCAATAAAGTTTTTTAACGACTTTTGGAAATTTACCTTTTTTCATTGAAAAAACTCTATGGGAAAATCAGCTGTGATGCTTTAATAAAGGTGCCATATTTTTCATCAAAACCCACAAATTATCTCTATTATCTCTATCTCTATCCTGTGTTCTTTATGTAATTTTTGTGCGATGAAAATTGAATTGTATCGATTTGTGCATGTCTCACAAATAGATACAATACAATGGGAATCCTATCATCGTTGTGCTTTTGTTAGGCTAACTTTTACTCGTTGATCTCTTACATCATTAGCTTATTGGGCTACCTATTTGGTGAAACTCACCTTTGTGTGTGACATAGGCATAGAAAGAAAGAAAGAAAGAAAATACATTTATTTTGGACACACAAGCACAGCACAAACTAATAAAATAAAAAATAAAGACACAAGGTACAGGTTACAATACAAAAGGTAGGGAGGAAACAAAACAAAAGTAGGTAGCAAGTAACAAAACTAGGTAGCAAGTAACATAGATCTTATAGTTCATCGAGCGAGTGAAGGGAGCGGAGACCTCTTAATCAACTTGGACGAATCGGCATTGTATGATTGGAGGTATGTGTAATTCTTAGAGCATAAATTTTGAACCGTCTATTCGATCAGCATGGACCATTCAGTAGGTCAACAGGTTGCACTATTAAAATTTTCTGGTGAGAATATGAGCTAAATCGGCCAAGGGGTTGCTAAGATATGGCGATTTTTTTCTCGTTTTCGTATTCGCCATATTACTCCACCTTTTCTACCACAATTAGTTAAAATTAAATGGCGGTATACAATCACATCGGCTAGATAATCTGGTTCTCATACACCGATGGATAAATGCCGTGAAAGTTCTCGGCCTATTGTTATTACGCCTCTACGAAACTCTAATTTTCTCAGAAATTGAGAAACACCAAAAACAAAAACTAAATTTTGCGTAAGCTGCGGTTTTATACGTATAGATTAGTGCTATTTTGGGATATTTTGCAAATGAAAATGCGTTGTATTATTTTCATGCAACTTGTTGTGGAACTGAATTTACCAATTTCACGAGACGAAACCGAATCAAATACAGGTTAGAGCATAAAAAACAATGGAAAGTGCAAACTTTTGTGATACAGGATACAGCTCACACCGTTTATGTAACAGTTGAACCGCGGATTTGGGTAGAACCAATTGTAGTATGTACCTACCGCACGAGCAAAGCTACGGGCAGAAACTAGTAATCAATATCGAATACATGGGTTAGTCCTCAGCAATGCTTCTCTATTTATGTAGAGCTACACGTTTTTGTGCGTCTGCGATGCATAGCATCATTTCTTCGGCTTACAGGTTTTTCTAGTTTGTAACTCAAATATGGTGATGTGGGAGTTGAGCTGTGAGACAAATTAGCATTGAATCGAAAAAACATGCATGAGAACCTTATACATTTAAATAAAGCGTGTTACATTAATGCGTGGTCTCACACTTTGCTTTTGTTATGAGCCGATGTTGAAACCACCAATGTAGGGAATGTAAACAGAGGCTTATTTTGTGGTGACTTGCAGTTTTCTTCATTCATTGCTTTTATTTACTACATTCATACTTCTCGACTAAGGGAAATGGCAATTGCGCCGCTCGCGCGCAGTTACAGACACTGTTTTCGCGAATTTGTCCATGTGGCCGCAGCCGAAGAATATACGAGGCTCAGTATTAAAACAGTTCGATGCCGTTGCCCTCATATCGTTTTGCATTTCTGATGGATTCGTCTGGCAACAAACTGTTGTCGTCCCTATGTAAATTTATCAAAGGATTTCATAAAACATAATTTTTAGGCTTCCGTACCTACCCCATTTGGAAAAAACGGAACACTTATAGGATCACTTTGTTGTCCGTCTATATGTACATATGCCTGTATGACTGTCTGTCAAGACTCTTTTTCTCAGGAACGGCTATAGGTATCAACTTGAAATTAATATCAAATATAAACTTCTGCGAACTTGATTGTGTCCTATAATCAACCTTCTAAAGTTCTATGCAATACAAAGTTATGGCAATTAATGTCTAGTGTTTGTATGGAAATGGCAAAAATGAAAAAACTCTAAGGTACTTGATCCTTTTATGAGCTTTTGTGGCACAAATAAAGGAAAAAGCCCAATATTGTGATATTTGTGTATACTTTTGAAATAGGGTGGTGAAGTTTTAAAGAAAAAGTGGCTGTATGAAACTCGAAAACTATTTCGAAATAATTAACAGATTGGAGGTTAATGTGTTCAAAAAATAAATCTAGCTGTGATTAATAACAAATCCCATGTCCTGTAACAAAACAAGATAAATTTACGGTAATACAGCGAGCGTTCTAAAAGTTTAAGTTTATAACATGGTACGCGGGATCTCTATTTTCCGAACCTGTGCAATGGTACGGAAGCCTCAGGGTGCTAGTCAAACTCGCATTAGACCGTCTTTATTATAGAGTACTTTTCCAAAGAAATTCCCGTGAATTCATAAAATAAATTGCCCTTTCTTATGTTTCTTCGTTTTTCCTGTCACTAGTATTTTCTTGGTAAGCCTGCGCAAGCTCAGTGACCTAAGTACTAGCATAGATTATCTCTCTATTAATGATAACGACTCTCTTCTTGGAAAGCTCACTACACTTGTACATTAACTTACAATCAAAGTAATTCTGTGGTCATTTCAACTTTGATTGCTTCCTGGATCCCTCCGCTACTACTTAGGTAATAGAGCACTGGTGGAGTGGTGGTAGTATGATCGCCTTCGAATCGAAATGTCGTAGCTTCAAATCCATGCCGTGCAACTCTGGATCATCCCTTAGGAAAATTTACGCGCGCTATATAGTGCTGTCAAACGCTGAAGGAAAAACATCGAGAGGAAACCGGCATGTCGAATCTTAAAATTCAAATGTGACATGTACACGAAAGAAGCCTCTACGAGGTGCCATAATCCTTTCACCACACTAGTTCAACAACGGTCACGGTTGGCCTTTTTTTAAACAAAGAAAAATAATCGAGTAGTTCGCCATCTTGTAATCTTTTAAAAATCGGCCCATTCGGTACGAGTTGACGAAATTGCAAAAATCATCTGTTGTAGTAAAACTGTAAATAAAAACAAAAAATAACATTATACTCGCTATCTTGTGCTTTGAGAGAAAGTATATTTTGCATACTCGCGTATCAGAATTATTAATCTAGATTTGGCAAGCCTTTCGTATGCAAAAGACAATGTTAACATTCTCAATCTTTTCACGAAGATGAAATCGAGACTGGTTTGAGTTTGTGAACGGACACAATGATTGTGCCAAATATGTCTCTACCTATATCGTGATGTCGTCACTCAAGAGGCTATTGTTTAGGGCCGTATCCGCCCCAGTTGTGCCATGCCACAGTACAGCTTCCGGCTAATAACGTAGCACAAGTTTTCTTTACCTTATTTACCTTCTAACTAACCATAATAAACCATATGGACAAGAAAAAATATAAAAAGTTTTGGAATGAATAAATAAAGCTCTTTTCGAAATGACGAACTTTCTTATTATATGACTTGATGTATTTACCTATAATAAAAAAAATTATAACCCCTATCGGACCACCAGACTATATCATAACAAACCCTTGGCCGATTTTACTTAATCCTACCAGCAAATCTTGATAATACAACCTGTCTTCCTACTAAATTCCATGCAGATCGGTTCGAAAGTTGTTTTCTAACAAATATACGAACGCCAATTCATCCAGTAAATCGTAGGTCAAAGACAACTGAGGTGATTTTTTTTCATGATATTATGAAAGAGCTGTACCTAGTGTTTTTTTTTCGGACGGATTTTTAAGCTGTCGTTCTCTTACGACCGAAGATACAGCAAAATCGGACTATAAGGTAGCCGTACAGTGACACATGCTTATACATACTCGTATGTAACAATTGAAATCGCTTACACATTTGAATAGTGTTACTTAACACTTCAATTTCCATTCTGTTAGATGTGCCGCAGCAACAGCCGAGCTGTAGGCATGGGCGGATTGTTCTCCACCTGACTATCGATTTGATCTGCCCTGATGTAATAAAATTGATAACTATCTATCGATTGGTTTATTTATTCTTTGGTACAGACAAGTTATTTCGGAACCTCGGTTATTGACTTCACCATTATCAAGATAATTAAATGTAATATTATACTTAACTGTTATAGGAAAATAATTTAAATAAAAGTTGTATCTGATGCAACGACATCTTGATGTGGACACGATTGATAATAACTGAACTTAAGTTGGTAGATGGCATGATGCAAAATGCAAATTGTGGCATTTTGTATGCAAGACTTGTAGTATCAAGGTAGACATAAAGTAACAAAGCTATAAGTACTTACTATTATTAGTACCTTCCTATTATTTTCCTGAGAATCGAATGCTCACTGATCACGGAAACTGAAAATTAAATCAGTTTTAGCGAGACCATGGCGCATGCAACTTTTCTGAAATATCAGAAGCGATCCGAACTATAAACATGGTATAAAAATACAATGTTTAATATGATTTGACGATCTCTTGATTTCGCGCATTATAATAAAACAAAGGCAATAAACGCCAGGCCTTGTGACCTAAAAGGATTTCCTTTAGTGTTTTTACTTACGGTTTTGTTTTTATTTGATCTTGACAGTAAAACCAACTAGAAACAACGACTTAGGTTTAATTTTAACTTTGTTTGTAAAGCTAAGTTGACATGCTAACTATCTCGGATTTTGGGCACTGGTAGGTAAGCACAAGCCGTGGTGGACCCGGTTAAAGAATAGGCCCCTCTATTTCTACCCGTGGATGTCAAAAGAGGCGACTAAAGGAAAAAATAGGGGATGGGCAGCAGCGTTCTGTATCAACAACAATAGTTATCTGCGCTCGCCAACCCGCATGCCCAGCGTGGCGAGTACGGGCAAATCCCCCCAAATTATTGTTCCTCGAAATCTATGGGGCGAGGCTTATGTCCAGCAGTGGACCATTCTATTCTACGGCTGCAATGATGTTGAAGCACAAGTCCACCAAGGTTATTTCTGTTATTTATCCAATCTTATAAATTGGAGTCATTTATCTAATTTGAGGCAATTCCACAACCATCGCAACCATTTTATAATTCGTCAATGCTCTTCATAAGTCAAAACAATCTCTGGTTGACTTCGGACCTTGTTGTCGGAGGCAGGACGGCTGTTCTGTGTAGACTGCAGGCATTTATCTTACGCTTCCTTGTTCCAGGGTCATTCTTCGTCGAAGGGTGCGAAAAAGCGGGACAAGAGTGCGAGTGGGAACGGCAACAAGCCCAGCCGTGGAGTGGCCACGTCCTTTGGGTTCCGCCGCCGGCCGGCCAGCACCTCGCGAGCTGATGACAACGCGAGACGCAAGCAGAAGCAGGCTCAGCACGATAAGAATGGAAATGGTGGTTAGTAATAGTGCCAAGATGTGACCCATTCACGTCGAGTGTCTTAGACCACTGGGTCCTAGACCATAATTATGATTCTACGGTACAACTTAAGGGGTACCTACCTACCTACCGATTTCATATTTTTATACCTTGTTGGCCGTGATGGCCTCGCTCGGCTGAATAATGGGCCCCATCATATCTATGTACCCGTGGATATCCTAAGAGACGACTAAGGGGAAAACTAGGGGATAGGCAGCAGCGTCCTTTATTATCACAAAGATAGCTCTAAATGCACTCGCCAACCCCACGCGGGTTAGTCAGCGTGGTGAGTATCGGCAAATCCCCCTAGATGATAATTTGATCTGGAATCTCTGGGGAGGCCATGTTCAGCAGTGGACGTCCTACGGTTGAAATAATGATGATGATGGGACCTTGCTACGTTTAATCTCGTAGGAGTGTCTCTAGAGGGGCAAGTCCATGATGTGACCACATCTTTCGGATTGCGTCGCTTGCCGGCTAGTCCCTATCTCGCGGATGACAACGCAAGACGACACTAGACGCAGGCTCTGCACGATGAACATGGATAAAGTTGTAGTGCATAGTTGTCAGCAGTTCATTAGACTTATAGCGAGTGATAGCTTACTTGTAGACCTCGCTACGTAGACTCTACGCCGTAGCTAATCTATTACTGAACTTCTTGACTGATTGATCCATAGATCAATCAGTCAAGAAGTTCAGTAATAGAGGAAGTAATATGTACTTGAGGGGATTTTTATTCTTTGACAGCATCCACTGAGGATCTTCGGACGGAGGAGGTGCTGTCGGGACGGTCGACACCCCTCGCTCGACCGCGCAAGGAGACAGCTGGACAACCATTACGTTCCAATAGGTAAGATCCACTGACTCTATTATGAGCATCCCTATTAGCTAGTAAAGGAAACACTTTTCATCTACAGAATTGAATGTTATGCCGTAATTTTCATATAGAAAGAGTTTTAGTCGTATAAAATAATAACTTCAAGATCTGAGGGCTTTGACAAAAAGCGGAGTTAATTGGAAGGCGTAAGCTGATAATTCACCTTCAAGTTTGCGAATACCTACATTCTTGCTTGGGAATTACTCTCAAAATGGGATAATAAAAGTTAAAAATAGGGAAAATATAACGTGGTGCTATTTAAAAGTAGTCTGCGCTCTACTCAAGCTGCAATAGCATTAACATGCGTGAAAGAACTTTTGCCTTACGAAGTAATTCAGGCGCCAACAATAACATTGCATAGGCAGTATACTCTGACTACCTACATATTCGTTTTTACTAACATGCTAAACAACAGTTTTTCATTCAATTTCTCGTCACACGCCTTAGAAGTTATATAGGTACCTTTATTATATAGTAAGGACAAGGAACAAGAACAAGGACAAGAATATAAAGTAAAGTAATGTAAAGTAAAAAATTGCTTGAAATACTTGTAGATAGGCATATTTACGGCGAAATGAAAAAGCTCGCCCTAAAAATATTATTTTGCTCCCTTGTTGTACAATCTACTATTGTGGTAATGGTCAGAGGCTTCAGCTAGTTTTTTTAGAGTTGACAACGTAAAACAGAGATTTCTGATTGCTCAGGTTCGGTTTCAGGCAGCCGCACAGCAAGACGGCGCGGGTCGGCGACGTCAGCATCGCGGCGGAGCACGCCTTCGGAGGCAAGGACAAGGAGACGGCCATCAACAACAATGCACTAGGTGAGTCTAAAACTACCCGAGGCATGGAATGTAAGAATGTCTTAGGGGCCTAGGTCGAAATTCGCCTGTGCAAGTTTTTCACCGCGTTACACTGACATAAGACTTACATTATTTTCATAGCAAAGGCTGTAGAATTTTATCCTTTTTAAAAGTTTGAACCTGTAGTGAGATTATACATAATGAAAATTTAATTAACGTGAATTTCCCTCATGGTTATTTGGTCCTAAAGTAAACAACAAAGACAGAACCAATGTTACAATGATCGAACAGTCTCACTAGCTGTAATATACAATGCACTGTACGTGGTTTGAGTTGCTAATAAATGTGAGAATTATGCTGATTGATTGATGATTGAAAGAAGTCTGTAAACAATAGACCGCAACACATTAAATATAGGTAGGTATACCGAGTTAGGTGGTATGTCTACATAAGGCTTCATAACAGAACAGAACATGCATCTTAGCAAACAATCGAAGGAACGGTATATATTCTTGGGCCGACTTTGAAGGCTGGCTATGAAGTTCGAAGGTGGGTACACTATTGTGCTGTAGCTGTACGTTGGTACATTTGCCCAGTAGCGGATCCATGGGGTGGGCTAAAAGGCTCACGTAGATGTATTTTATTATTTTTTCACAACAGTATACCTACTAGTCTTTTGACTCATCGCAAAGTGAACCTTGACGACCCTTCTTTTTCAGATAAGAAAAGTACAAATGCACCGTACAATAGGGAACTAGGGCTTATGGCGACCCAGGTGTCCTCCACCGGGGTGACAACAATAGTGGGGGCTGCCGGGATCCCTAAGCCGGTCACCAAGCAAACTGTCATCCTTACATACCAACCGCAACAGTTTTCACAGGTAAATAAACTAACAGTTACCATCTTCCTAAGTACCTTAGCAAGTTGAAGTGGCAATGGGCCGTCCATATAGCTCGCAGAACTGACAAACGTTGGGGAGTAAAGGTACTCGAATGGCGACCACGAACGGGGCGCCGTAGTGTCGGAAGGCCCCCCACCCGATGGACCGACTACATTGTGAAGGTTGCGGGAAGTCGGTGGATGGAAAAGGCTCAAGACCGTGCGTCGTGGAACTTTTTGGGGAGGCCTAAGTCCAGCAGTGGACTTTTACAGGCAGATGATAATAATGATTATTATAAGAGGAGAAGATAAGCTTTCAAGTTTTCCAACAGATTTCGTATTATAATGCGATATCTGTTGGACCAATAAATAAATAAATAATAATAAATATTCCGGACATATTCACACGGTCAACTGATCCCAAACTAGGCATAGCCTGTACTATGGGTACCAGAGACTGATATACATAATAGATATATATTTAACACCCAGACACAGAACAAACATCTGTGTTAGTCACAAATGTTTGTCCAGTGCGGGAATCGAACCCGCGACCTCTAGCGCAGAAAACAGAGTTACTACCAACTGAGCTATGAGGCCAGGCTAATAGGCTAATGGTAATGGCTTCTGCTAGATCATTTTATAACCATTCGGTAAGGAGAAGTTCTAGTGGTGTTTTCTAACTTCCAGCAGGATGGACGTAAGATCTCACAGCGTTCGGAGCCGAACAGCGCCCGTGGGTCCCGTGCCCAGAGCGATCGTCCTCCTCCCGGGAAATACACTTTCCAGACCAACCAGCTCCCCAGGCCTCAGTACCCAGCGGTGAAGCATATTGACTCTACCAAGAGTAATAAGCAGGTAAAGCACTGATCTAACAGAATTTATTATCGAATCTTCCCCGATTTTTTTTAAAGATGACTATTTTAGATCATCATCATCATCATCCACAGCCTGACTTCACCCACTGCAGGGTATAGGCCTCCCTTTGTATGTGCCAATCTCCTCTATCCTGTGCAAGCCTCATCCAGTTGCGGCCCGCGATGCTTGCGATATCGTCTGCCCATCTCGCTGCTGGACGACCAACGTTCCGATATCCAGTTCTTGGACGCCATTCAGTTAACGCCTTACTCCACCTATCTTACTGACTATTTTAGATATTCAAAAATTTCAATGAAAAAATTATATATATATATATATCAGTTGTTTTCGGGTCAAACCAGTTCAAACTCAATTATCTGAAGTTTTAGTAGGGGAAACTTTTTAGTGCTCGACGTGCTTCTATGCTTATATTTACCTACTGTAGATCACGCGTGCGAAGCCGCGTAAAAAAGTAGGGCAAATATATATATTTTTTTAATATTTTGAATTATTATTTCTTTGAATTAATAGATTAAGCCCAAGAAACGAGCATCAACAACTATAATTAATTTCAGTTACATAAGCAACAAAGCTATTAAAATCCATGACACTTCAGTAGCTACAGTTTTTAATATTCCTTAGGACTTGCACAATATTCATCACAATACAATCATTCTTTAAACTATAAGTTCAACGACGAGAGCTTATTATACTTCGATGATGGATCTAGGTCACACTAGATTTATTTTAGTCTTGCCGCTTTGAAAGCCGGCCGTCGTGTGCTTTAAATACCAATAGTGCAGAATGCATCTTTTCAGTCCCTCGTACCTGTGACACACGAGATAACTATTAAAGAATACGAACCCTTAGTTATGGGATACGACAAATCCTTCTATTACAATTTTTACTTGTACCAAGACCAAAGGTTCCATATGTCCATCAAAAGGTTGTCTGGAAGAAATCGCTTTTTAGCGATAAGACCGCCCATTGTACGTTTTTGGTCTTTAGTTTCTGTTTTATTTGTATTTTTTATTTATATTGGTATACAATAAAGCATTTTCATTCATTCATTCAAGACCAAAAGAGACAAAAGAGACGTTTCATCAATATATGGAGCCTGGGCCTGCACTGTGTACACTACTCTAAAATATGGCTAAGCAATAAAGTAAACGTATTTAGTTGGTTATTTTATTTAAATTGACTTCTTTCTAAGGTACATTAAGATTTTCTTCGACAAAGAGAGCAACACACAGCGCTACAAAAATATGGCGGAGAGACGTGCGTGAAATGTCATTTTGACAACCTACATTTATCTGACAAAACAAAAACATCAAATCAAACAACATGACATGAAAAATATGTCAATGTCATGTCAAACGCCAATTATAAACCAACATGGCGGCCTTCAAATAGTGTTCACATAGTAAAAAACTTACCAGAAGAACTATTCTTGTACCATCGCATTTGTCTAGAAATAAATGTAATTGTATTTTTCTTGTAATCTCCTATTTTTTCTATGAAGTCTACATGGACCAGGCCCAGAATGAAATGGCTCCTTTTTTCATAACCAAGTCACATACGTATATACGGTACGTATATAATTTCAAACAAACAGAGACTTTAAAAGGTATAAGGTTTTTTTTTAAATCATGTATATGATAATGATAGCCCATTATTATAAAACTATCTATTTCATAGTCCAATGTACGGTAGGTAGAGTCAGACGCTCGTTTGAAAGTAAATTAATGCGTAATGTAAGTGTACCCTGTATTTAGCAACGCATCCAAATAAAACTGAGTTACGAGCATTTTCACATTGTTCAAGACCGTAACATGACGTGTTTTTACTATTGCAAAGACTTGCCACGCATTCAAAGTGTTATGCAAATGTGAGTTTATCTTGTTTTGAGCTATCCCGCGCTATATCTCGGGCATTGTCCCGGTGTGTAGCGGATTTTGTTTATTTTTGTATCGGTTTACTAACGTCTAAACAGCGAGACATTTCGACATCGGTGACCGTTGCAAAGGGTTCCGTACTGCTCCATTCAGAGCTATGCACTTTGGACAACGGGTGGGATGGTCAAAATGGTCAATATTATAATTGTTTAAAGAATAGAAGTGTAGTGATTGGTGCAAGTGTTTAATTAGTGTTTTTGTCCGCAGGTTGTGAATAGTACAAGAAAGGCGAGTGGTGCCGATGGATGGAGAGAAGGTACGTTACATACTACTTGACTGTTAACCTACTTCCTGGTTATAGGTACAAGTTAATACATAATATGCATACTATCCCGAGTGGGGCTTATTCTACGCGCAATTGGCAATTAACTTTGTTCTACGTCTTTTGGAAACATATTTTCATTGAAAAACAATGCAAAAAGTAAGAAAGAAAGAAGAAAGAAAAAAAATGTATTTATTTGACCCACAACGCAGTTAGTAGGTAGGTAGATAGGAAGATACAAAGAAAAAAAATACTTAAACCTAGAAATACAAAAACACAATAAGAAAACAAAAACATGTAGGTAGGTGAGGCGTTAGGTAGGTTGAGTATACTCAGCATAAAGCTGCACCAAACATAATATGTAAGTAGGGACAGAAAAAATCTGACTCTGACTATTTCTTTGCAATACTCAACTATCCCACAATACCAAATACTTATTAAGCTAATATGTTTGTACTTGAAATGTTTTTAAGTCAGTGCTTACTAAGTAGGCACTTTAGAAATTGAAGTCTCTTTGGCTTTAATTTTACAAGGTCTTACATAATTCAAGGTGAACACAATTATTTTACTTTTCAAACTATTTGCGTGCTACATGAAAGTTCCTGTGGAAATCACGAAGTATTTTACTATAATTTTAATGTTTATTTTAAGCTTGGAAGGGCCCTAAATTATTAAGTGATATAATTTTATTTAATACGTTTGCCATGCAGACTTTCGTAATTTATTTTAACCGAATTATAACCATGCTGTCATAACGGTATCATTCAAGTGTAAGACTATTATGCCTGTTCGGGTGAGACGCTGCCCGTTTGGGAAAATTCGTCGCAGATACCGCCGATCCTCAAGACGAAAGTCTACAATCATTTATTTATTTATTTATTTATAATACAGTATAACATCATAACAGGTTTTTTTTTATCCTTAATGCGATGCCATATGTTATTAGTAGGTTAGGTACATTATAATATGTAGAATAGGTAGAATAAGATAGATCAGATATCAGTAGTGATAACATAAAAGCACTGAGACATGGTCGTCATTTGTCCCGCAGCGGGGACCGAACCCGCACCTCTTAGGTCACAGACGGGCACTCGCCTGCTACGCCACCGAGGTCGTCCAACTGGAACTAAGAACAATCACAGTGCATCGATATTTATGCATAGGCAAAAGGCACCTCTTCTGTAGCTTTCTACAAGAACTTAAATATTCACAGGTGCAGGATCAGCTGTGTCCTCAGACTCGGGAGTTTGGACTGGTGGAGAGTGCGCGACGGGAGGCGACCTGTCTCCAGGCTCGCGACGGCGTCCGAGGAACCTAGAGATGGTGATGAAAGGCTCCCATAGCTTCCATCTGCGGGATCTGCAGGACGATGACCTTGATATCTTGGGTAAGATTAATCTTTAAAATATAGACATGGAGGTGATCCGATTGTCCCAAGAGATGATAAAGGTGGTCCAAAGGTAGCTATGGAAAGCTCCAATAGCTACCAACTGCGGGAACTGTAGGACGATGACATGAATGTCTTGGGTAAACTTTATCGCTTCTGGAAAGTTATAACTTAAAATATATAACTAAAAATTAAAACTAAAGTCTGATCAAATCTGCAGAATCCACGGCTGGGTGTCAAGCTTGGAACCGTCTGGTGAACCTTTTACGTCTGTAAAAGGTTAAAATCTTATAAAATTAAATTCATGGCTTATCGGTGAGAAGTTAGGGTAGGCCTTACCTTGACCTCTTATTGACATCCAAATGCAAGCACACTATTTTACATGAAATTGAACCATAAATCTTTGATACTGTCACCGCCTTTACAAAACCTCAAAGTTGATGATCGTGAGGTATACCTCCCTTACAGATGATGCTGTAGTAACTGGACACACAGTAATCCCCCTGCCAAAGCTACCCAGCTCCTTCGACGAGCTGTCCCCACTATCGCCTGACTACGAGGTAAACCCTGTGCCCTCGTACCGGGCGCCCTCTCCGATCCCGAAGCCGGCACCAGTTGAGGTCTCCAGATCTCCGATGTCCACGCTGGATCGCTACAGGAACAGAAGCCGGCCGACCAGGATCATGACTAGCACCGATGAGGAGAAGTTCGTGCTGGATCGGGCTCAGCCGGAGAAGTTGAATAAACAGGTGCGTAGCAGGTTGTGGATGATAAATCATGGTGGTAGGATTCCACCCTTATAGCTGTTCGTAATGTGAATGGTAGGTTTTGGTGGCAGGTCGCATGTGATGTTTAGACGATGAGGTTAAGAAAAATCAAGGCTTTGTTTGTGTAAGATTGATAATTTATTAGTCATTTTTCCTCCCTTAGGCAACACTGAAAAACAGCGTCTGGTTTTCGGACTAGGCACAAAGTTGTTGAGTTGACTGACACTTGAGTTGTTGCCTTTTCAACATGCAGACAGGCAGACAAATTTAATTTTCGCGAACAACTTTAGGTAATCTTTAAGACCCTCATAAATTATATTATCGAAAATAAGTAAACGTTTTATTTTCAGAACTCTTTCATAAAATCATCAAGTGGAGTAACATCACCATCAGTGGTAGATTCGAGCAAGGAGTCCAGTCCTTCATGCAAAAGCGAGGAGAGTCATTTCGGAAACAGCAGCGCCTGGCAAAGCCACGCGGCAGGAGAAGCTATGGCCACCAGGTACTATTTTAATAAACTACAATCGAAGACGCGACTAAAGCAGTAACCGATAATGAGATGTCCCGTAGGCGTTATCTTAGAGTGACTTAGAGTATGCACAAAACATTATACCATGGATGTAGGTATCATTCTCTACTTCTATCCCCAAGAATGATAGACAGACATCCTCTCAGATCGCCAGGTAATCAGATCCCTGAAAATTTCTAATGGCATAGTCAGAGGCATGTCTGAACATAAGCACATCCCACAATTTTCAGTTTTGCGTGACAGGTGGCAAGCCCACCGCCACTTTAAGAATGCTTACTGGTTTTCTCACGATGTTTTCCTTCGCCGTCTTAAGCACGTGTTAATGCGCGCTTAAATTTTTCGAACAGAAAAACTGATTGGTGCGCAGCCGGGTTCGACCCCACGACATTCGGATCGAGTAGGGGAACCTTCCACTAGGCCAACACGGCTTTTTTCCGTCAAGGAATCTTTTGAAAACTAACTAATCTTATTACAGATCTCAAGACGATGTATCCATCGCACTCAGTGTGTCAAGCTGTGAGGACGATAAGTCCAAGTTTGAGAACAAAGAAGTACAAAATGTTGAAATCGAAGTTCCTAGGAAGACGATCGTGATAATGGACGAGCCACCAGTTCCGCATCCGTTGCTGATGAAATCACTTACCTTGAGCCAGCATGACAGTCTGCGCGGACCTATGATGGGTGAGATGAACCTTTAGTACCTACCTACCTATACGTTACATTTTAAATACCTTTTATCAGTTTAGAACATTCAGGCAAGCGAGGTCCCTTCTGAGACGTAAGGGGTGCTGGTTCGATTGCCGCGGCGGGACAAATATTTGCGTGATTTGCAAATATTTGTTTTGGGTGTTCTGGTAGCATGGTACTCGTAGTTTCTGATGCCGACGACACAGGGAATCCTAGTGTGGGGTCAGAACTATTTATATGACTGTTGGGCGTTATTATTTACTAGCTTAAGCCCGCGGCTTCGCTCGCGTGGTACCTATGAAGATAAAAATGTAGCCTATATGCTATTCCAGATTATAATCTATCTCAGTGCCAAAGGAGCCATTTCATTCTGGGCCTGGTCCATGTACACTACTTAGAAAAATTAGGAAAAAATAGGAGATTACAAGAAAAATACATTTTCATTAATTTGAAGACAAATGCGATGGTACAAGAATAGTTGTTCTGGTAAGTTGTTTACTATGTGAACACTATTTGAAGGCCGCCATGTTGGTTAATAATTGGCGTTTGACATGACATTGACATATTTTTCATGTCATGTTGTTTGGATTTGATATTTTTGTTTTGTCAGATGAATGTAGGTTGTCAAAATGACATTTCACGCACGTCCATCCGCAATATTTTTGTAGCGCTGTGTGTTGCTCTCTTTGTCGAAGAAAATCTTAATGTACCTTAGAACGAAGTCAATTTAAATAAAATAACCAATTAAATACGTTTACCTTATTGCTTAGCCATATTTTAGAGTAGTGTACACAGTGCAGGCCCAGGCCCCATATATGGATGAAACGTCTCTTTTGATCCAAATCCGTTCGGCCATTTGGGCGTGATTGAACAACAAACATCCAAACATCCTCACAAACTTTTGCATTTATAATATTAGTAGGATTCACAATGAACTTTTCTCCAACCAACCACTTCTCTTCCGCAGGTTCAATGACCAGCTCCAACTACAGCACCACCAGCACCTGCACCAACCAGAGCGTCGACGTCCACAACCTGACGTTAACCTTAGAAGAGTCCAAATTCGACATGTCGGCTCTAGAAACTTCCACCCAAAGCCTTCTCGACGATGAGACTTCGCCAGCCGATAGCCTCATATCCTCGACCAGCACAAGTGATAGTAACACGGACTTGCATGTGGAGAGGGATCTGCCCTCGATCTCTTCGGCGTATCAGACGGCTAATACTAAGACGAGGACTCCGGAGCCGGAGGGAGATGGTGTTGATGGTGAGGTGCTGCAGCCGGTGAAGGAAGTTATGTAAGTTTATAATAATTGAACTAACTTTACCCGCTACTGAGAGAACTGGTGGAGGGGTGTTAGTGGCCCCGACTTCGGATCCACAGGACGTGGGTTCGAAACCTGTCTTGCACCAATGGATTTTCCATTCAGAAAATTTATGTGCGTTATGCTAATGGAATGTTATGGAATTATAGGCTTTTTTATTTTTATTTATTTATTTATGCTAGTGCTCTCAAACGGTGAAGGAAAACATCATAAGGAAACATGTGCGCGAAAGGAGCCTTTAAGAGGCGCACTTTAATCCTTTCACTACACTGATTCTGTCATCGACAGTCATAGGCCCCTTTCAGGGCCACCATACCTCAACCTGGTCACTGACCTAATACAGGATGACCTTGAAAGAATCAGTGATACGACAAGAAGAAGAATACAGTACCGAAGTCGTACGTTAGGTACCAATGAGGATATACATAATCACTACGTGCAGGTTTGCAAAGTTCAATTAATAAACAGGGTGAATTTTTCTTCAGGGCCACTAAGTTGAAGTAATAAATCCTCTTTTGTTGTATTTTTCTTATGATTCGTGTCTTGACCACAAAAAAAAAACCTCCAATAGCCGATAAAGTTAGTGAGTGTTATATCCATTAAACATGTAAGTAAGTTCCTGGATGTCGGATGCCATTTGCTGCTAGCTCGATGTTATACCATACTTACCTACCTATTTACATAGGTTATAATAATGATCTGTGCCCTTCTCTTCATCGCCTGATAGCGGCTGATGGCTTCCGAGGATCAAACCTGCTGTGACGACAGCAGACATTTTATGGCGAGGCTGAAAAGCAGCGTAGCTGAGCCCTCGACCATTTCACCTGTCTACATACATACCAAAACTTGTAAATTACCAATTGTATTTTTATAACTGTGTGTAGGATTCTTGGTGAATAAATGCCCTTTTATTTTATTTTATTTTTTAAGTAAAATACTCATCGAAAACTTTTCCATTAGTGAAACAGCCCGCGGCTCCAGCAGTGAAGTGAGTAAGAACGCAACTCCCGAGTCTCCGGGCACGCCCACGCACGCGTCCGGCTCACTGTCGCTGTCCGACGGCCGCGACTTCTTCGACGACGAGATCGCTGACCAGCCAGCGCTGCTCTTCAGAAGTAACATACCTTGAAAAAAAATGTCCATTATAGAATAGAATATTTATTTATTTCAACAAAGGTTAACAGTAATACATGAGATACAAGAGAATTTAAGTACCTATTTAAGTTAATTTGAGAGAGACCGGTGCCTGAATTAGGTTTAAAAAATCTGTCCTTCAGGACACCGGTCCAGATTATGGTTACTTTTACGGGTAACGATGATCTGTGGATTATAGCGCTTTGTAAGTATACCTAGATAAATAAATTAAATGTAGGCCTTCTATAAATAAAATTCTCAGCCTATTGTGGTTAACAGGTAAATAGAACAAGTTTTACCTCTAACCAAAATAGGTATCATATTTTATTACTTTCAAGTTTCAAGGTTTCCGTTCAAAGATCTCTGGTTTCAGTTGTTCTTTTTTCAAACCTCTTACTAAGAAGCTAGAATGTAGTAAGCACTGGCAGAAAACCCACGGATTTTCAGAGCCAAACTACGCTCTGTAAGATTTAAGCTTTTTGATGGGGAAATAAAAAAAAAGATATTTGCAACAAAAAGTTTTAAATTCGTCCTGTAAGAGTTCGTATTCTTTTCTCCAGAAAACACTGATGGTAGCCCATCAACAAAAACAGCTGAGTCGGAGGCGAGCAGGCATCTACGGAGGTCAAGAGAACGGATCAACTCGAGTCCTCTTGTACAGAGGAATCGGAAAAGTAAGGCTACCTATTCTAACTAAAATCATTGAACGAAATAAGTACATACCTAATTAAAAGAGGTTTTTACATAATTTAAAAAAAAAATAACACGTCGAGCAAGATGAACTTAGCCAATGCAACCTTTTTTTCGGTAGTTTATCAATTTATATTTTTTTATCTGTGTACGAAGAAAAAAAAATGGCGGGAAAGAAAAGTTAAAATTTTCGCGTTTTCTTTTTTGGGGTGAAAAATATTTTTTTTTTAATTTAAAAGGGCAACAGGTTAGTCACTTTTCCTTCTTTTACAAACTATTGAATTTTTCCTAATTACTTTTGTGAATCTGCACTAGGTATGGTTTTACAAAAGCGGGAGTTTTTACTTTGGCACGTTACCTACTTAGATCGGAAATCAAGTACCTAGGTAAGCAAACCACTCTTTCAATTCAACCATTCGAGTGCCTTCGTCAGGGTAAGTGCGATCTGCATCTTGCACAGAATATAATATTTTTAAATCCCACACCAAGATGTGGCATCCAAAACTAGGCTCTCACTTCATGATGATGCTTGTTGTCTCGCAGTGATGGGCGGGCGCAACGGCGCTGAGAGGACTCCATCCCTGGACACGCTGTCGAGCCTCGCCTCCGATGACCTCATGATGGACAACGACCTGGCGCAGTCCATCACCAGCCTGCAGAGCGTCGATGATTATATCGAGAGGTATGCGCAACATTTCACAAAATAGACAAATTATGTTCAATTCAAGGCTGTTTCCTAAGAGACAAAACACATCACATCACGCTTCACGCTAATATTGAAAGCTCTGGTGATTTGGTTTCATTTACTGACCCCGCCTTCGGATTCAAAGGTCGTGGGTTCCAATCCAGATTGTGCACCATGAATTTTCTACCCGCAAAATTGATAGGTATGCGATTTTCTTGTGCTAAGAAAAATACAGTGAGGTATCAGGCTTATCCTAGAACCTAAAAATTCAAAGACATGAGACATAGTGCACGAAAGGAGCCTATACGAGGCGCACCTTAGCCCACACTTGAGTTCATTCCTTTCACCAAAGGTATGATGATGTCCTTTTCAGAGCAATCATATCTTAAATTGGTCAATGACCGCAGACTGACCAAAAAAGACGACACGACAAGTAAGCAAGCACTAATATTAAGCTAAATATAAGATTTATGTAACCGTCCGTAGCGAATCGTATTTTGAATTATTACAATCTGGTATTGCAAGCTTTCTAACAATACCATTTCTCCACGCTGAAGGCTGGACAGTTCACTGCGCAGTGGCCTGAACTCGCTCGACGAGAGGCAACTGCACCAAGAACTGTCCTCGTCGAAGGCAGCGATCCGTCAGTGGAGCCAGCTGCTTGAGCAGAACAACTTACTGGACCGGCAGCTAGCAGCCATCGCTCAGGGGATAGGACCGGAGTCGCTCGCTGCGAGCAACAGCAGTCTTGCCAGTATTGGGTGAGTCTTTCTTGTCTATAGGATAGTGTAAGTGGTTTTCGCCTATACGATAGTGACCAACAACAGCCTTACCAGGATTAGGTGAGTAGTTTAAGCCTATATATTCATCATTCATCATCATTTCAGCCGTCCGACGTCCACTGCTGAACATGGCCTTCCCCACAGACAGAGTAAATTCCTTATCATGTGGGGGGATTTGCCCATACTCACCACGCTGGGCATGCGGGTTGGCGAGCGCAGTTAGAGCTATCGTTGTTTAAAAATGAGGGACGCTGCTGCCCATCCCCTAGCTTTTTTCCCTTATTCGCCTCTTACGACATCCGCGGATAGGTAGATATGGAGGGGCCTATTCTTCAGCCGGGGCCACCACACCTATAGAATAGTGAGCAACAACAGTCTTGCCAGTATTGGGTGAGTGGTTTTCGCCTATAAGATATCAAGCAACAACAGTCTTGCCAGTATTGGGTGAGTGGTTTTCGCCTATAAGATATCAAGCAACAACATTCTTGCCAGGATTTGGTGAGTGGTTTTCGCTAAAATAGTCTAAAGTTGATTTTTGTCTAGTTTTTTAAAGCGTACATCATAGAACAAACAAATCTTAAGTAGGCTTTAGTATAGTTTATCTCTAAACATACGTTATGACTACTTACTGCGAAAAACTTGTATTTTTACAACTATCTATTTTTTATTAAACACTAAGAACCAACATTAATGCATTAATTACTACACTTATAATCCTACTTACTCTTCTTTTTGTAATTAACCAACTTCAATCATTCATTTATTCTTAGTAGGTAAACCGTGTAAAAATACAATTCTCATTCAATATTCCAAGTCTAGGGCTTCAATCCCAGTCAGTGCTTCAACAAGCTGAAGTAGGTTTCTATACCTAAAGATTATATTGATTTCAGTATTGTTCGTTCGTTAAACATCGCAAGACAATCACACAAAAGGCGATGTTGACAATAACAGTAAACAAAGGGAATGCTAGGAATTGTATCAGTGGCTCATCATCATCAACTTCAGCCTGATGAAGTCCACTGTTAAATAAGAGCCAAAGAGTGCCACGATGAACGGTCTTGAGCCTTCTCCATCAGTGGTCCATGCACGAATAGGTAAATGACGATAGCGTCAAGCTAACGATACAAAAGCAAATGTCTTTTGAGTTAGTCTATCAAAAAAAAAACGGTGATACGTATAAAACCTGTGACGTATGGAATACTCACTACTGCAAAATGTGAGCTTGTGTCAAATGTTTGGAATTGCCTCTGACTTAGACTGTCATGTCATGTTTACCAACCCCCCTTAGACATCTACCACCATGTCATCACCTGGAGATCTGAGAGGATGTCTACCATTATTGGGGGAAAAATATCTATGGGCCCTGTATTTGTACATGTACTTTGCTGTGTTGCCTGAAATAAATGACTTAATAACTTAATAATAATAAAATCGTTAGCTTTTTTTTTTCAAAAAATAATATTTCAAGCTACGCCGTCATTAGCTTCTATTTTACACTTACTATAGTATCGTAAGCGTAACGCTGAATTATTCGTGCTTTGGCGACAGAACATACAGAGCATACGACATTCTATTGTATAGGTAGGTATTTATGCCTTGATGGGCTCCAATTTGGCTCAAGGAGATCTGCTCCCATAAAACCGCGCTCCTAATAAAGTAACTTGCCGTGAGTAAATGTCGGCCTCTAGTCTTCTAACATAAATTTTTAAAAAAATCTTACATATTTCGGTGCTTTTCGCAACAAGACAAGCTTTGCTAATATTAGCTTTGCTTATCTAGCAATTTAATAAGGTAAAAATAAAGTTAAATGCTGTTCGTAGCAAGGGAACATTTTCGTAGAAAGGGAGACTTTTGATAAAGGCTGGACCAGTATCATATTATGGCAATTATGTTTTTGTTAGTCCGATTAACGTTTTTGAAATTATGGAAATAAAATTTGGCTAACTGCCAATTTTTTAAAATTTTCATTGCAGCTTACGTTGAGCTAAAAATATATTTTTTTCCATAATGGAGAATCATGTCAAAAAATTTAGAAAGCAAATTAATCATAGGCTTAAATTTTAAATGATACTATGTGAAATTATAATCATTTTCATTACGTTTCTTCATTTAATTGTTAAACCCTTCGATCAACTTAATCTTTCTCAGTTCTGAAAGTATTTTTAGCTTAGCTCGTATGGTCCATTACGAGATGGCAATAATATCTTAACTAATCTTAAGTACCTAGACACTACGAGTGCGTTCTTAAGTACCTACTCCAATTTGTCCGATTACTGGACTACAAGCGTGCCGTTCACATTGAAAGTGTAAGGTCATGTCATTAAAAGGCAAGAACTTAACCTTTGGCGGTCCTTAAAAGTTTAAATTCGATCAAGGTTCTTATTTTTCTGAAATGCTTTTTTGTCGCAGACAATTCCATATATTAATTTGGTTTGAGCTGGAGCTCTGTCCTCCGCAGTATCATTAGCATGACATGTCCCAGTAAGTATGTGACACATTCGTTAGCCACGTCCCCGTTAAAAGTTCTACGAAGTCAAAGCACCGTTCCAGCTCCAATTTTATCAGATGTGTACTTTCCGCCGACCTCCATGCCGAGGCACGACACGACAATAGCTATTTATCCAACAATGGGAAGTATTCCTAGTAGGGTTGCCAACCGAACTCTAAAATAGAATATTGTGCTCTTATTTCATGTAGGTGTACCCTAAAATCACTTACTACTAATACCTACTAAAGGTCGCTAAAATATTAATATTTGGGTTGCCTGGTAGAGATCGCTTTTGTCGATAAGAACGCCCATTGTTACACTAATTTTAAAGTTTTTTCTTGGATTGTGTAGGTATTTTTCTTTTGGTGTACAATAAAGTTATATTCTATTCTATTCTAATAGTATACGTGGCTGGTACTAGTGAACTTTGGCTGAAGACAGACAATTCACTTTTCACGACTAATAAAACACAAACATTTCTGGGGCGCTGTTTTAGGTAATATCAATGTTAGTTATGTATGTATCTACTGCTCTTTTTACGCCAATAACACAGAATTTCAGACTAACTTAGACAGAAATAACAACAAATGAGTGAATTTCTTCAATTTAATATTTATTTAAGTATCATTCAGTCTCAAAAATCAAACAGCCTTGAAGAATGTCTAGATTCGTACAAAAACAACGCAAAATTGTTATGTACTGCAAAATCCTTTCGGAAATCAGTTTAACTAAAGTATAACACTTAAAAAAAAAGTCGGCAACCCTAATTCCTAGGATCTCGGTCTCGCACCTGAGCGATTGCGTTGCGAATAAGAATGCAAGCTTTTGGCCTCTTTTTGTCTATTCATATCATGTGAAACGTACTATGACGGACATGTTAGACGGTGTTCGTCTGTGCCTCCAAAAAGTTAGTCTGGACTATTTTATATGCATTTAACAAGAAGTTTTGCATTTCTTTTAGTGTCTGTGCTCACCGGAGCGCTTCTTAACCGCAACATTTCAACTGTTTCTAAATAAAGTACCTACAACAGTACAAAAACTAATCAACAAATTACCAAACGACTGTCATAGTTAACGAGTTTCGTAAAGAGAAATTCGCGTTACGGATTTCAAGGTAGATTTTACGGTGAGCTTTATGTCGAAAGGTCCTTGCTCTGTGAGGTAATCAGATAAAGCAAGCGGGGCTTCGGTCCATCTTGTGTGGCTCACTGGCTGCGCCCGGGCCGCGCTCCGCAGAGCCAAAGATGTTAGTCTGTGAGGCGTCGCGCAACGGGACGTACGTAACCCGCTCGGAACTTAAAGTACCCAAGACAGCACGTGCTGCGGTCGCAATAACCTCGCATCAAAATGAGACCATCCCATCATTAAAAAGTCCTTCGATATATTCGATACGTCAATCACAGTTCATTGACATCCGACCCTCCCGCGCAAGCTAAGCTTCGGTAACTTTTGCATCTGCTTACGTTAAATTCGAATTGTGTTTATTGTGATTTATGGTTATTTGATATTTGTAAAGGGACATCACGCGGAAATCATTTTATGTGCCTGATTATATCGGTCAGTCATCTGATACGGTATGTGGAACTTAATACGGTTAATTGAGTTAGACGGCTAAGATTGGCATTGGATTTAATGTTTCATGGGATTCGCTTATTGTGTAGTCCCTCATACTAAAACCAATCAGCATTTCGTAGTATTGTACTCATATTTGAAAACGAAACTAATATAAATATTTGCACTGTTGTTGCAATACCTAGATGTCAATGACATCGCAATTATAGCTATCAACGATTCTGCATGAGTTCCTTTGATAAACACACAATGTGTAGGTACTATCCATTGCTTCACGAATAACTATATTAACTGCCTAGTACTTTCCATCATCCTTTTCGTTATGTTACTCATTTCTTTGTTCGTGTTAAAAAAAATATGAAAGTAGGTAGTTAACACTTTATGATTTCTATTGACCTAAGAAATAAGAAGTTATTGTACAGTTTTGTCGATTCACACCAACACCGTCATCGGGAATAAATAATATATAGCGTAGGCTTATACATTTTTAAGAAACCCTGCAAAACATTTTATAAATATCAAATCCATTGAGGTGTTATCCCATATCTAATCTATACAGTATTATCAATTTGGTCCACACCACTTATCTTACTCATCAGCCAATCTATAACTATGTTTTTGTTTTAATAGCACTAAGCAGTTCTTTATCATGTTCCTATGTTAATGACCCATTTATTTTCATTGATCTAAGTATTAATAGATCTTTTAACATTTTATTTTCCAGCTACTGATGAAAATGCTGAAAATACACGTCCAAAATTGCCTAGGAATTCATGTATCAGTGTCAAAATTTAAGGTTGCAGTGTCGTACTGTGTCATTGATTAGGCAAGTATGGCCTATGTTGTCCAAAACGGTTACCATAGCAACATTGAATAGCTTAGCAGACATCCGACTTCTTTTTGTCCGGTGCCACCCACGTAATGGACGTAACTTTAAAGAACATAACAAAATGTTGAAAAGTGAAGATGAATTTGAAAACAAAACAGATTCGTGAGTTGATTCAGTGAAATCTGTGAATTAGATCAACTTACATTTTATTTTATTCACGCTCGCGAATGTACAGCTGCTAATTAGTTTTGATGCTTTTGTAAGTAATTTTGTAAATTTTTGCTGCAACTATTTATAATTTTGCTGTATCCCATACTCAGTCTTGTTGTCTCACTGTCAATGAATGGCCATTCTATCATAAATCAATAGATAGTTAGTGTAGCTGAGCCTTTACCTGTACCAAATGTTGATTATATTAATATTTTGCTTTTAGAATTGATAAGTTCAATACTTTTCAGTTTTTCTTTAATAGAATGTTTTGTACAAATTTTATCAAAATAACCCATCATCTATCGATAAAGTTTCAAAGTTCAGTTCCCAAGCTCTGCCATTACCGTGATTTCTTCACAAAGCTCGTCTATTGTACGTAGGAGATATCTCCTATTCTACTGTGGCCAACCACAAGTCTAGTCCATTAGTATCGTATAACGACTTTCTACATAATGCTCGAATAAATGACGAAAAATACTATAACCGTTAATATTACTTTCAAACTACATATTTTCAAATAACATTTAAAAACTAATTATCTGAGAAATATACATAACATTTATTTACACAAAGAAACTTAAAACTAATACAAGTTAATATTTACAAAATACACAAGAAACAGTTGAGCCATCTAAAGACCGTTACAAACGATCTATAGATAGCTCAACTGATCCAGATCACTACCAGTCGGAAGCGTCCCCAAGACGCTGCCGCAAATAAGAGCCAGCTCTCGGGTCACGCGTCACTTCGATCAGACGTCCTGATATCTTTTGAAAACCCGGAGGGCCCCGTTTCCCCACGGACCCAGGGTCTCAACCCCAAAAGGCTCAAATATGTAAGCCCTATCAAGACTAACATATTTGCGCCTTTTGAGATCCTCGGCCGAATCTGCCGCCGCACCCGCCCTAACTGATGTCCCCGGAAGATGTGTGCGCGCTAGTGTATCAACACAAGTAGCGTCCCACACCATAGGCCTACCCTTCTCCCAAGGGACCAAAGTCATACCGTCAGGCCGCTTACCATCATCACGTAGCAGACCATTCGGTTCGAGAATGGCTGGGACGTTAATGCTGGTAAGAGCCCGGCGGATGATGTCATTAAGGCTAGCGTGGCGGGATATTCTTCCGGCAGCCCTAGTGCACGATAATCCGTGGTGACCGAGCTGATCGACCGCTGTACCACACTGGCACTGATGAGGTGCACAACAACGCGCACCCAACCGAAGACAGGTTGCAAGACGGAAGGTGACAGAATCCATTAAAGTACCAATATGATGTGAAGGAAGTGCTTGCAGCCAAAGTCCTGACTCCCATTTAGAAACGGCTAGGAGACGGGCACGATCTGCGGAGCATGAACACGTTTGTAACAGACAATTCCGTGTCAACTCGCACAGAGGCCCGTCCCATTGCCGTTGAGATGAAAGAGACCGGGGAGGAGCAGTATTAGGGCAAGCACTATGCCAAGCGTTTCTAGCCTCGTCTAGATAAGAAATTTGAAGATTGGTGCCAGAAAGAGCCAAAACAGACGGAGATAGAATTTTCTCAACCAAAGAGCTAGTGCTATAGACGGAAGACAAGAACGCTGGTAGAGATACACTTGAAATTTTCCGTATACCTAAGCCTCCCAATTTGACAGGCAGGGAGGCCTGCGACCACGCCCTGTCATCCAGATCTATATTCAAAACCGACGATAAAGTATTCTTTATAATATTATCCAAGCCTTCCATCAGCTCGCTGTGTTTCCACAGTTGGCAACATCTTAAAGAATACGTAAATTTTGGTACAAAAAGGCAAAACCGAATTATTGTAAAAGCCATATGACTGTTAATTTTAAGTAATCGGTCCGAGGTGGTATAAAAATTTTGAATTTTCTCATCAACAAAAGTTGGAAAAGATTCGTCATAAATTGGTGAACCAAGGAGGCGAAGTGAACATTTATCTACTACTGTAATGTTGGAAGCCAAACTATTGAATTTCTCAATGATACAATTTTTATCTAAACAAGTGTTATTATGGAAACAAAAAGTTCGCACGTCGAAAAATTTAATTCTAAACCTATATGCCGGAATTCATCAATGATGAGTTTTAGATCGCCAAAAACAGTGTTAACATCTCCACCTAAAGTTCCGTCATCCAAATACCAAACATTAAGCTTAGATCGGAGACGTTGAATAATCGGATGGATGGCAAGGCTGAAGATGGCCGGACCAAGAGGGTCGCCTTGCTGGCAACCAACAGCAGACCGAATTACATTGTTCAATCTGAGAAATTACCTATACATGATTATAGTTTTTGTTTTAAAGTTTCGTTCTATTGAATGGTAAAGTTTGTGTTAATAAATAATATCACCAAGGTACCTAAATCTTCACATGCTGATATTAAACCTGAATCCGTTTATTATTTTGTCTAGGTAACTAGATTTTGCAATTTTAGAAAACAAGAAACAAAACAAAGTGGAAGGAACACATTGTTTTATCAGATTATGCACATAAAATGATTTACCGTGTGAATGTCAATGTAACAATCATCAGAATTCTCACGAAATTATTGCTGTCCTACATTTTGTCTTTCCTGAACATAGTTTCTTCTTCTGGCATCGAAATTCCTTTAACAAGACAGTTATTATCATAGCTTTTAATGTTGTTATTCTTTGGTACAGTTAATAACTGTCGAAATTTAAAATAACTCGCCAAGTGCGTCTCGGTCCACGCATAGTGCAGGGTTCCGAAGTAGGTAACTTAGCTTCGCAACGTCATAATTTTACCCGACACCAGTTTTATGTGTTTTTTTATCTATGTCCCGCCATATAAAAACATACAGATATAGCTCGCTGGCGGTAGTTAAGTTTTTAGAATACACAACTTTGGTTAGAAAATATCTCACATACAAGGAAACGACACTATGGGAAAGCGTTAAAAATAATTACCCACATGACAAGATGATCTTATTATGAGTTCCTTGTCAGACTTTGGAACCCTAAAAAAGAAACATCACTTTGATACACGTTGCAGTTTGACCTGATAAAATATTTGTATTTAATTTGAGTAAACGGTTTATAATTTGGCACTTCTGTCCAATTCTAATTATAACCTAGTAAAGCTTTGTAGCGTTTAGTAATAAGTAGGACCCGTATTATATAAAAGTAGGTGCCTACATGCAAGGCCTTATAACATCTACTCTAGATGAGTTATACAGCGTCACTCGTCAGGTGGAACTATTTACTCACTTACAGGACGCTCTGTAGTGCCTGGGAAATATTTTTAAGTACGCTTATACCATCCTCTCAGCCTAGTCGGCCTTATCCACAGGACAAGACAGAAGTCAATACGTGCAGAGCTGACTAAGCCACGGGTTTCCTTATAATGTTTTCCTTCATCGTTGAGCAAGTGTTTGTGATGAAGTGAGATTGATGATATGATACTTGAGGCCTTGTCTAATACAGTGGCGGATTTGCCCTAAGGCCCAGTAGGCCCGGGCCTAGGGCGGCCAGATATTAGGGGTGGCAAATCGTGACCAAAAATTTGTAGAAATTGTCGTAGAAAAGCTCATCATCTCGGAATATATTTACAAATTAGTAGCTCTCATAGTTAATTAAATTTCTGATTTCGATTTAGATAAAGTTGGCAATAAATTAAATTCATTATGTACCTAATCTAATGATGGGTGCTGAGAATGGGGCGGCACATGGCCTGGGGCCTAGAGCGGCCAAGACTGCATATCCGCCACTGGTCTAATAGGAAGCTAGCAGGTTCATATTTGCTTTACAAAACTTAGGATTTGTCAATAAGTAGACATAAAAATAAAATCTCATACCTACTCAAACAGTGCGCGATAAAGACAATGTTATAAATGAATTGTGATATAGTGAATGTGAATACCTCAGTGATGACCATGGAAAAGCTAAGTGTGGTGCTGGACAAAGAGGCGCCGGTCAAAGGCATCGTGGCCCAAGTGGTCACGATGCTCAACCAAGCCCAGGCGACGAGGTATGTATTTACAAAATTACCGTACCATCAACTTTGCTATTTTGTTTAGGCGGTGACATAAGTTGACAGTCTGGTTCGTCGTGTAAAATAGTAATGAAAGGCTTGCATTTAAATGTCGGAAAGACGCCATGTGCCCTTGGTCGTTATAAGCTTTCATAATTGAGAACTTTACCATGTTCTACCGTCTGTATTACGATTTTGTTTGATCTGATGCCTACGGCTATTTTTTATCACCGCACCTCTCGCCATAGGATGAGAATTAATCCTCACTCACTGAAGCCGCGTCGCGCACTGTGCGGTTTCAGAGGGACTTCCTTCCGCGAACACTCAGGGTATGGCTTGACGCCTGCTGAAGTTTTTCCCTAGGGGACAACATAATGGGGTGTTAATGTGTCAGCAACGCGTGCGTGATGCCTCGGTATTGCAAGCGTTCGTAGGCTTCGGTTACCAACCGTGCCACAATAGTTGTATAAAAAAATGTTCTAAATTCAGTTAATAATGTGTAGAGGTGAGTAACCCCAATTAAGTGGCTGTCTGTCATCGACAAAAAATCTAATACCATCGGTATATTCACCACAATAATTATGTAAGTCAACTTACTGCCTTTCGAATAAACCTCGAAATCAATGAGGACACAGATCGATAACTTGTCATTACATCAGATAGTTAATTAGGATTCAGAAAAAAACGGTGTCATTTGTGATTTCTGACACCATGATGAGTATCTTTGAACAGCACTGTAAGGTAAGCAATACAATATACGTCATAAGTATGAAAGTAGTCTTTAGCACCTAGTAGTTTCACTAGCACCTATTCTCAAGTTAAAGAAATTTTGTTTCGACAAAAAAAAATATACCTACCTACTTACTTGCTGTACCTACGTAAATGTACTAACAACATAAACCTTGCCACTTTTAAAACT
This sequence comes from Anticlea derivata, assembly GCA_947579855.1. Taxonomy (NCBI): domain Eukaryota; kingdom Metazoa; phylum Arthropoda; class Insecta; order Lepidoptera; family Geometridae; genus Anticlea; species Anticlea derivata. Next base: position 3,408,357 of record OX388264.1, read on the forward strand.
GTTTCGCTTGCACACGGCTAAGGAATAGGAAACCTGTCCGGCCCATTTATTTGTTCAATGTGATCCTTTGAGGGGTGCACCATTCATTTTGAATGTTGTTTAGTTGAAACGTTAAACAAGGAACAATAATGTTGGACCCAAAAATACATTTTATGATAACGGATTTACGCAAGTAAGACAAGATGTAGTAACAAATAACTGCATGCAAAATACTTACACCCTTAGGGTGGTAGCTATAAAGTTAGTACAGATCTTTTAATTGAGTGGAAACTAGGAACCTCCCATCTGATCGTGCTCTCATCAGACTGTTCTATACAAGGTGATTCATGACATGTATAAAAAGAAAGAATATTAGCGAAAAAAATTCTCTTGGTAAAGAGACAGCAGCGATTGATTTTGAAAATTAAGTCAGGGTTTTTGTGGTCTGTAGGTAATTTTGGTTCAGTACCAGTCCTTACACAACCACTTAAGCTTGAGATAAAGATTAACTTTGTATAATGTGCACGTTGAATCAAACCACTTAAGACGTATCTCACGGACCATCATTTTATGAAGCGTAGCGGTGATTTAAATTACATAAGAAATTATGTTTGCTAGTCATATTTTACGATTCATAAAGCTTTCAGATTTGCCTAAAGATAGGTACCGGAAGCCTCATACATAAAGTCTTAAAATCCTATAGTAAAATATACGCAAACGGTTTTTTATATATTGGGTCAAAAAAGCAAAGTCAAAAACCGTGACCGTTAAATACCGTGACGTGGACAATAACAGTCGGATTCCGAATCCTGCAAAAAAATTGGTGTATCAGGTAACGTTATTTTACCATTATTATACTTCCATGTTGGTTGGTAGTAGGTACTCGCAAATTTTAGAGGTGCATCGAAGGTTTTCTTGCGATGAATATCACTAATTATTATTCTTGCACAAATGCTTACGCATAGACTACAGTTTTGTAGGTCACAGAATCGGCCGCCAAAAAGCTCGTATATGTACATATGGCAGGCAGCAAACTGGCCAAACTTTGACAGGCCTCATAGCTCAGTTGGTAGTAACTCTGCCTTCTGCGCTAGAGGTAGAGGGTTCGATTCCCGCACTGGACAAACATTTGTGACTAACACAGATGTTTGTTCTGTGTCTGGGTGTTTAATATATATCTATTATATATATATATAAGTCGCTGGTACCCATAGTACAGGCTATGCCTAGTTTGGGATCAGTTGACCGTGTGTGATCTGTCCGGAAAATTAAAAATAAAAAAAAATAAAAAAAATATGTTGTCTATATTCTGATACCAGCTTCCGCCAGCGGCTTCGCTCGCGTGGTAATTACATAAAACGTAGCCTATATGCTATTCTAGGTAAAGCATTTTATCTATTCCAAGTTTCAACGAAATCGATTCAGCCGTTACGGCGTGATTGAACAACAAACATCCAAACATCATCACAAAATCATTTATAATATTAGTGGGATAGTAAAATTCTACTGGTATTCAGTCACTCATCAATATCGACGTTGCGTTATAAATATACTCGCCAAATGACCATTTAAAGTAAATTATTCACACCCACTATGAATTAATACGGCAATTAAGTGAAATTGTGCGGTATGCCATTAAAATTGGAACATGCAGTAAATTAATACAAGCACAAGCAATTTTTTATTTAATTTTTAACTGGGGGTGTGGTGGTAGTAGCGCCCCGCCTTCCGATCTACAGGGTTCAATTCCTGGAGCGTGCATCAATGGGTTTTCCATTCGGAAAATTTATGTAAGCCATACTAGGGCTCTTAAACCGTGAAGGAAAACATTGTGAGGCAACCGACATATTGTTCTAGAACCTAAAAATTCTAAGACATGAGACGTGCACGAAGGGAGCCTAGTTATACGAAGCGCTTTAATCCTTTCACTGCACTGATTCTTTCACCGAGACGGGTATAGGCCCTTTTCAGGGACACCATACCTCAACTACTGGTCACTGACCTTATCCACGCTATGACTAAGAAAAAAATCAGTGACAAGACAAGAACACAAGCAATACAAATTGAGACTTTCGTACTTAGTTGTTTGTACCTATCATCGGATGCAAATAGGAACAGATTATTTCCTGGAACATTACGAAACAAGCAATATTATCAGCAAGTAATATTTACTAGTATTTTATGGCTCATTAGCCTCAAGAGAGTGTTGTCCGAAAACATTAGGCGAGTTAATGGATGCTATTATACGTACATTAACAGTAGAACCAGTAACTAACTCTGTAGAGCTACAGGCATGAATGTGATAATTAAATTAGTAAGGCATGTCTTGTAAGGCATGTATGCGGGCATTCCCCTTTCCGTTCGGCAACCCCTTGGAGCGATCGGCGAGCTTGTGTTCTCTTTATGATGGCAAACATTTACTCGGTTCCAATTTTGTTGAGAAATTTTAGTAATTTCTGGATGAATATTCAATGAAGTAAAATCTTGTCCAGTTACAGTGCCTAAACAGTTTGTCATCCGAATGATAACATGTTCGTAGGGCAAGTAGTCACATTGAAACCTATCTACCTACTAGAAACTTTAAGTACCGTTGCGGTCAGAATCCCCGCAGTCAGCTGTCGCATCTCTGTTACATACATCTCATGCAATTTTAATACCGACTCCCAGTATCTCAGCATTGTCATTGGCGAATGCTATACGCTCAATATGTATAGCGATATTTGGATCGTAATCCAGGATCACGATATTTATTGAGTGTGTAGTATAGCGTATCACGGATCGTGATACGGATCGCTGGATTTCTAGAAATCCAAAAATCCATGATCTGTATCTAGTATTCATACTTGTGTTAGAAACACTACCTGAGGTAGAAACACTACCTGAGGTAAATTCAGATGTGTATATTTTTCTCTATCTTGAAACTAATATATCGCCCATTTTTTTCGCTTTATACGTCTTTTCAATGCTATCGCTAATATTATAGCAACGCAAGCTTTATTTATATTGTCACTCATAGCTTTATTTATTGTAATACGACGAGTGTAGTCAATGAAATTTACCGTCGTATTGACGCGATTCGTATCGTATGTGTAGTATACCAAAATATTACTAAATAAATATCACGTTAAATATCGTGATACATCATATAGCATTCGCCATAGGCTTTAGTCAGAATCACTAAATAGTGACATAGATATTTTGAGCCTAATGTAATGCGTAGATATCTAGTAGGTATTCATTTGGATAAGAGTCGTGAGTCTATTCATTTTCTGATATAATTGATCGAGCAAGCGAAGTGACTGAAGATCTCTCAAACAACTTGGGCGAATCGGCGTTGTATATTTATATGTTCATTTGTTAGAGCACCGTCAATCCGATCTGCATGGAATTTAGTACTTAGATTAACAAAAATAAATAAAAATAAATAAAAATAAATAAAAGGGCATTTATTCACCAAGAATTCCTACACACAGTTATAAAGATACAATTGGTAATTTACAAGTTTTGGTATGTATGTAGCAGGTGAAATGGTCGAGGACTCAGCTACGCTGCTTTTCAGCCTCGCCATAAAATGTCTGCTGTCGTCACAGCAGGTTGGATCTTTGGAAGCCATCAGCCGCTATCAGGCGTACAAGCTTGATAGTACAAATTGCTTTGTATAAACTTAAAAGATTTTTATTTTGGGCCTACTAAAGCCATAAGGTTTTTGAGATGCAACGAAAATAGTAACATTTGCAATCCAATATAACGTGAGCTCCTATTTGGTAAAAGTTTAATTGAATTCGTTGGATATTAGTTAGAGCTAGCTAAAGATGCGATTTTCAAAGTTTTCTTATTTGTGCCTCATCGTCGAACCAACAACTTTTTCCAGACATCGCGATATCATAGTTCGGGGCGAACCACTAAGTAGTTAATATTCTGAAGTATCTATTACTGCATAGGTAGGTACCTATGAAATGTCGTGACTGTGAGTCAAATTGCATGAAAGCATGTGACAAATTCACCGACTTCTTAGCCATCGCATTGTAAACGGAAGAAAAAGTCGTTTGCTACAGTTTGAGCTAGGAAGTGCCGCAATTTGTGTGTCTATGGAATGGAGACTTACCTGCCGTAGTTAGATGGTAATACGTCTCGGTTGGCCGCAGAACCGTCTTGCCATTTACCGTGACCGAGACGTGCTGACAACCTCAGTTCGTGTCTTATTAATTTCAATTATGGGATCAGGAATAATAGAGCTAGTAAAAACTACAGTATTGTTCAGTTGTATTGCAATAAATCTTTCGTATCTTTATAGTACCTATACCTTCGCTCATTAAGGTACAAGGATGAATAATAACAAACGACGTTCTCAAAAATATTTGTGAATTGAATACTCCTTTGATCTTTTACATTTACAAAGGGCATAGAATACAAAGACCAGGTGTCCCTTTTTGCAAGCTATAAAAATACAGGATGAAATACATAAGCTTTTTTAGTTGTGCTCTTGAAATATATCAGCTGGGGCGTACGAGGGGTGGTTATTGAACGGGCACACGCATGCGCGTTGTGCGTTCGCCGATGCCATGCTCTGTCTGCGACCCTGTACAAAACAAACAAACGTCGGGGAAGGTTGACACTGACCTACAGCTCCTCATACTAATCCCTCCGGCAGAACGCGTCCCTGTAAATATAACTGTGTACCTAATTCAATTGAGCCGTTCCGCGAAATTGTATGAATTCCTACCTACATCTAGTTTTTAGCGCAAAGTTTAAAGCGTACAATAGATGCCAAAACAAACAAAATCACGTGAAAGTGGTTACAATGTCGGTGTAATCAACGAGTCCGCTATGATGGCGTAGACATTACAAGCGTTCAGCTTCTGAGTTCCCGATTCACCTCGCTGCCCCGCGCCATTCGCCATGCCCCTGTTGCCGAACGAGATGGCAGTGGCCTCTGATGCGTTCTCTCATCATACCGCGAACTACACGTCGATCATGCACTTGATCGGATCGAATCCGTGTCACCATCACGCTCCGTGAGCAGGCTCGGTGGTTTTTAAACAAGTAGAGTGTAGAGAGAAACCGCGCGGTGATTCGATCGGCTTGAATGGATAGGGTCAACGGCGCAAGATCTGATTTTTCCGGGCGAGCTGGTGAGGTGCGAGCGTCGGTGGAGGCACCGATAGCGGTAGCCGCGTACGAAATTCAGTCGGACGCGTGCGTGCGCGCTGTGCTAGTGTCTGTGTCGGCATGCGCTCCGCCTCCGCGTCTTCGACGGCCAGCGGCCCGGCCGCGACCCCACTCGCGCTGCAGCTTCTGGGCGCGCGGCGCCTGAAGACAGACCTCCACGTCGCCGAACCAGCCGCGGCCCGCTCCGCCAGCCCAGCGCCCAGCCTCCGCAGCCAGAGAGCCAAACAATACAGGTCCGATCATAACAATAACAGCTCACGCTGTTGCGTGACACTTCGCGAGATACTTCAGTGTTCACTTTCTAATTGAATTATAGCTAAAGTAACTGCGTAATCAGCATCAATGTTTTCAGGAATAGGTACCTACCTGAAATCTATTTCGATACAGCATACCGATAACATATCTAGCGTTATCGCATAGGTGACTAGTGCCTACTTGCGTTTTCCTTCTTTAAATTTCTCACAAATCGTATGAACAAACTCTTGCATTTGCGTATCAGTTAGCTTTGGAGATCTATGCCATGACCAATACTCTCATTTGTTATTGTTCTCAAAGAAAGGTCAAAACCCAGTCAGGCAACAACGCAAGGCCGTGCCCGAGTTCTAGGCTTACTTGTTAGAGTCAATCTTACAGAAAGTGAGTAGCCGAGTAACCGAACCAACAATACACAGATCAAGGCTACCCACATGCGTTTCCGTACATAGATAATTGCTGACCGTGTAATGTAGGTACAGTGTACAGGAAACCCGAAAACAGCGAGACCAAATGGTTGAACCACTTGAACCTTCATTTGTTTCGTTTGCGCCTTTCTTACACGCTCTATTGGTTGATGATTTCGTAACCGGATATTATTGATTTCCAATGGTTCTACGTTATCATATTCTTACAAGTTTGCGAAATTGCTTACATTGCTTGTTTATTACACACGAGTAGGTAAATCATTGTATTTGCATGGCAGTCGGGAATTATTGCAGTTTTCAGTGAATAAGTCGCTAGTTGGCTAGGTATAAAATACTTAGGTACCTATCTTATCCTTCCTCAAAACTGATTAAAATGCAACTTTTCTGTGACCTTCATTGAAAAGTGATATTGTTAGAACAAAATGTTATTCGATATCATAGGCAGTTAAATCATTATTCTGTCTTATGCGGTGAGTTCGTAATAAAATCAAGGATGTGTGAACCATTCACTTTTAGCACCAGTTGCATTGAATTTCTACAAGGTGATTCATACTATGTATGCTATCTCCAAAGGGGCATATTCTACACCCAATTGGTAATAGGTAAAGTTTGTTCCAAGCCTTTTGGAAATTCGTAACTTTTAATTGAAAAGTCCCTATAGAAATATATGCTGCTTTTGAAAAAATCTAAAAAACAGAACAATTAAATTTCTTTTTCTGCTTATATTCTTCAATTACGTTGATAGAATGGGATAGTATACATATTATGAATCACCTTGTCATATTTTGATTTGTGTAAAACGAATAGGCACAAGCATAGCATCATAGCCTGTTATCCGACGTTATTCTTTATTGAAACAACATATAACAGAAATTAGAAAGAAAGGTATGTACAAAAGCAAGCTTTAAAGAGTAAGTATAAACTCTTGGTGTTGCTACGTTATGATCCTGACAAGCCTTTTTCATACATACCTGTCTAGGTACAAGCCTACCTGATGTTTGTGTTTCGATTTTAATAAACCTAATTTCTCATTGCAAAGTACCATTGCCATCGCCCTATTTCAGCTAATTAATTTGCGGGTGAGTCACACCCACACCCACCCTGAGACAGCCCAAATTGAATCAGCAAGCCATTAGGTCTCTATCAGCCGCGGGAATTACGATTTGTTTAGCCTGAATCCAAACGACCGTTTCGGGACGTCTTGTGTCAATATTTAACTTCCCTGCAAGGACACGACGAGCTTCTTCTTTCAAGAGTCTTAGTTTTCGCGAATTTTATCCTTGGCGTCGTTTGAAATTCAACATACGTTTTGGTTTTTTGGTAGTTAGGTAGGACCACCTTGCGTCGTTTACAATTTATGAATAGTATGTCACAGAATCTCTTAATATTTTTTTTCAAATATTTTTTTTTCATAGGACGAAAACTAAAGCTATGTAGGTAATACATACAACTACTAGGTAATACATAAACTATTTTACAAAATTCACAAGAAACAATTGAGCTATCTAAAAACCGTTGCAATAAAAAAGAGAGCTCAATTGACTTAAATTAATTTGTCCATGAAAGTGTAATCTAATTAAAGACCGGGCTACGTGTATCATGAGGTCATCAGGTCGAGGAATATAGCTTTGCTATTTACCTACTAGTTGTATCTATCATAGATGCACATTTTATCTAGTTTCTATAAGTCTTCAAAACCAACGATGTCTAGTTGCATCTTACGTTGTGGTTTACAAAATAATGATAATGCTATGAAAACTTCACACTATTTTGTTTCGTCTTGTACAATCTTGTGCCCATTTTGTCACATCTGGACGTATATATTGATGAATCAGGTGTTTAATCTGGATTTTTAACTGGGCCAAACAAACAATGCAGATAACGTTCTTCCATTCGATTTTGTTCATGAGTAGAATTTAAATTAAATGCCTATTCATTTCAGCCAGATGATTAATTGACAACAATTGATGGGGAGATGATAGTGTTACAAACTTCGCTATGTTCATCAAAAGATAACACATTACTGATCCAGAATTTCACCTGTATTTCACTTTTCTAAAGTTTTACAAAGCATTCCAGATTCCCTTGAGCATGATGATGGAACGTGTATCAAACATAAATGTATTATGTTCCCACAGGGCCAGTCTTCCCGTCCGCACCGCGCGGCTACTTCAGCGATCAAGGACACAGACGCCGTCAGATGTGGAAAGCAATGGCACCGCGTCACCTGCACCCACTGCCACACTTCTACAGGATGTTGTCGATATCAAGACTCTGCTGCTGCAACTCAAACGAGTCTTACAGGAGGTCAGTATTTACCCAAAGTAGTAGTAGGCTTGATTAGAGTTGGCAATAATTACTTATTAGTCAACTGGCAAGATACTGCTGATGCAATTCGAGCTGGAAGTTTGGATAAAATTTCTCACAGTTTTTCAGTATCTGCCTACTTAAAGGAATAGCCAGCATACTTGAGTCGCGGCTAGCTCCATTAGAAATAACTTAACTGATATAGCCAATGTTTATCGGACTGGACACTATTCTGCATTAGAGATAACCAGCGGTGGGTAATTATAATTGTGTACTAACCTACCTAAACCAAAATTAGAACAAAAAATGCTTTTGTCCGACGACTGCAAAATTTTGAACTATAATGTTATCCTTGGCTCTGATTAAAATATTAGGATACTAACCTACTTTAGCATTTTTAGTTCGAAGATTATAATTGTTTGTGAATAATTAAAGTTGTCCATGAAATGTATTGTTCATGTGAATGTTTGACTAAACAACGTCCTTAGAATCATTAGAATAGTTTTTCAGTTCAGTAGCTGTAAATAGTGTTCGTTTTGTTGCGTTAATTCCGCATCAATAACGTTGTTTGCTGTGCATAACGAAATGGCATGAATTACTACTATCATGTATAAATAGACATTAATTAATGAAAGAAGCCCGCGCGCGATATAGTTTTCTTTTGCAATTTCCCCTTTGTTTAATGGTTAGCAAGCATGTGCCTGTTCTTCACGCACTTGTAATCGTGCAGTAGATTACCGTTTCTTTTATTTCCCATGGCATAGTTTGAAGATAAATCATAGAAATTATCTGAGTTGTCGATCTTATCATTTAAGAGATATTCGAGTATCATGCACGCACAGGTACGACAGATAGGGCATGTCACCTGTCTTATAAATATTATCAGTCTTATTCACAATCAATCCTTGATAAAATTATTTATTCATAATCTTTTGATAAAGCTTCGATAGTTCTTGCTTATCCTATAAAATAATTACAAAATCAGCCATGTTGTTTATGGTATGCCGGATGATTTTCATTTGTTTCTAGAAGAACTTAGCTATCAATCTTACGATAGATATTTATTCTACTTTAACTTTACTCCCATAAGGTTTCATTTACATCTAAGTGTATAAATTAGCCCTCTTTTGGGTATAATTATTACTAGAGTAGAATTCAGTCTGTTCTGGTTACCGTTTTTATTTTTTTGAACACACCATTATGTTATGTAGATATATTTGTTGTTGTTATAGTTACACTGAAACCATAGTTTGCATTGTTGCTTGTAGCGTTAGAGAAAGTAAATTGTCGACCTATTTTCAGTTTATGACCTAGGTACTGTTTTAAAATACCCTTTCGAATTAGTCTGGTACCATCAATTTTTTTTTGTTTACGCGGTGAACTAAGTTGACAGTCTCAAAGATTGATAGTTCAAATTCGTGTTAAAAAGCGCTGACACGCTCGCGTTTGTACCGCAATAAGACGTTATGGTAGGGCCCTTGGTCTTTTTCATATGGGTCGACAAATGATTTCTCTGTTCGCTAACATAAGTTTTGCTCGCGTGTGTAACGTGTATGTTTTGTTGCAACGCCTTGTTTGCCGCACGCAGCCCGGGGAGGAGCGTCAATCGTTGAGTGTAAGTTGCGCCTACGCGTCTGTTGTTCATACGCCTGTTTTACGCCTAATTTGCACTTACAATGCTTATTCACGTTAAAAAACTGTTTGCCGCTGATTGTCTAGATAGGCATTATTCAAGGTGATTCATTATATGTATACCTACTATCCCGAAAGGGGCTTATTCTATTAACAAAGAAAAAAAAGCTTTTTAAAATTATTTTTTTTTTATCGTTTTATCATCATTAATTAGTAGTAGGTATAACTAATTATTAAACGTAAGTAGAGATGTTCAAAATCAAGATTGCTACCTAAAACAGCTGAATAATTTGAGTTTGAACTAATTTGACTTCAAAACAGCTGATATTTGCATTGGTTTTGAATGAACATGTCGAATTTCCAAAAGTCTTAACTTAAAGACAAACTTTATTGCCAATTGATTGTAGAATAAGCCCTTTTATATAATACATATTATCATGAAGCACCTTGCAGAAGATAAAAAATAATTGCCTAAAAATTCTGAGATTTATATTTGAAAAAATGTCGCTAACGAGATTTTTCGTTTAGAGTATTCTCTTTGGTACATATATTACATTAGTTTTGTGCTCGGATATCGTAACCAGCGGCAATCCCTTTTCTGCGTGAATACCCATTTCGCCTTATTTACACTTATTTGCACCATTCCACACTCATTACTAACTTATTATTATTTAATCTATGCTATTATCTACCTATTTGTACATAACAGCAAATTTAGGAGCATAACAGTCATTTGCATAGGTAACTGCTGTAATAGTGATTATAACTTCATCCGAGTGGAACGACTTCAGAAAGTCACACCAACAACCACACTACCCACTCTACGTTATTATTTCTTCAGTTTTCTAGGTTAGTTATATTGTGTTTATTCTTTCTTTATTGTACCTACTAACTATAACCAATAAAATTGAGGTGAACAATTTAGCGACTAACATCAACTTTAATATACTTACGAAGTCACAATATAAAGGAGATATTTAATTCTAAGTGAACTTCAATCAGGTTTTTCACATCTTTAAACTTGGATATTGAGAAATCGCTGACACCCGTATCTCATTAATTGTTATTGAAATAACAATTAATAAGATACGGATATGTTTGCAAAGTTTCAAATCAATATTTGCATTCATAATATTAATTTCATACAAACTTCAAAACCCTCTACTCCCAAGAGGGTGTAGCGCATTACTACATAGCTTATGTAACAATTTCGACCATAATAACTTTGTAAAGTTTTATTAGGGTTCCAAAGTCCTGCTTCGCTATTTTATGGAGCTGGGCTGGCTGGGGTAGGGTTAGCATAGGAGGACAATGCACAAAACACCCCACAGCGGGAAGTCAGTGCAGGTCTAAACCACCCCCGATTAGAATTAGACTTAGGGTTCCTGAGATTTGGCCGGACAATTAAACAGACAAATTCTTCCGATACAACTTATTTCCTTGCAACATGTTATTTATAATCTCCTAAACAAGTTTTTGAAGAAGGAAACATAGGTACATACGTACATAATTTTTGGATTTACTGTTTATTATCGTGGGAAAGAATTTGATAGAAAGGGGCTCAGGTTACATTTAGATTGTAATAAAGAAGTCTTGGCTACTGCCCATCGCCAACCGTTGATGCAAATGTACCAACATCGTATGCGAAAGAAAAGCTTCACAGAGCTCATTTAAATTGTCAGTGATTGAAAAAAGCCGCCCAATACTTTCTGTCGACGGCAAAGCCTTAAATGTCGCCTAGTTTGTCCATGATAGGCATCAAGTGCTTCTTACTGCACTTGTCTATCTGGTGTTTGCTGTATATGTGCAATTAGAACACATTTGCATAAATAGAAACTTAGTTACCCACTGGTTTGCGTTAGGTCATTACGAAAACTGCGATCAAGTTGCGAATTGTGTAAAAAATTTCGCTTCATGATTTGCGGCCCAAAATATTCCAGTAAAACGGAACAAACATGATAATTTTTAGTGCCTGAGAAACATTGCCTTCGCGTGCACGCATATATACGAGAAAACAAGGCCCTTTCGGCAATTGCATAAATAATTCGCGTATCATAACACAATCAGGCACATGAGAACGCCAAATAATTCCCAGCAGGATCATTCGACTTGGACAGTAATACTGTCTAAAGTGTAATCATCAATCATCATGCTTTGCAACTAACAAAGTCAATATTTTATTTATTGCTGGTACCATAATGTAAATGCCCTAGAACAAGGAATGCGAATTGTATGACTTAATGTAGATATAATAATATAACAGAATTTGTAAAAAATGTCCTTATATAGTAGGTATATCTTTGTTCTAATAAATCTTTATGGCATTTTTACTGGAGTCAAAACTAGTTTTCAAAAGTTTGAAGAATTTAGTAATTATGCGTAGTTTTTGATGATTTCGATCTATATTAGTATATAGGCAGGTAGTTGTTTTCTTAACGGTATAAATAATTCTAATTAGTCACTGTCATGCTAACTACTTCCCTAATTATTTTTATATTTACCTATACATATTATTCTTTGGGATTGGTCTGATTCGGCAAATGGTGCAGGTGCTACTTACCTCCAAAAACGTTTCTGATTCATCCAATTTGATTCCGTTTTGCAAATGACGAACGAAATGCCAACGAATGTTTTGTATCAAACCGGTTCATTAACTAGTATTCTAAATAAACAATTCATGCACATTGAGTTATAATGTACCTACCTTACGTAACATTATACATCAATGCGCATGCATGCAAAATTCAATTTGGATGATCAGTTTTGATCTGGGTTCTAAAATGGTACTTTTTGTGGATTCATAATAATGATTTGCGAACTTACCTATTATCAGCATTAGCAGCATTTACTCAACAGTTTTCTTCACGTATTAAAATGACACATGAAAGGAATTCTCTTCTAGACTTGGTCACGAGGAATAGGCGTAGTTTCGTCTAGTTTCTAAGACGTTTCAAAGTGATCATTGTGTTGTTATGAATTAAACATCTTTTAAGATGATATCCTCTTAGATTAACGGATGAATTTAATTATATGAATAGTAACCTAAGTAATTCATATAATCATATTTTGAATCCTCGAAAGAGACCATTATAAACCCACAAAGAAATGGAAAGTATAGCGTATGTCTATCACTTACAGAGCGAAACTCTCGACCCGTTGCTGGCGGCGTGCGCGGAGAGCCCCGCGCGCGGCAACGGGCGCCGCCCCCCCGCGTCGCCGCTGCATCCCGACGCCTGCGCCGAGATGCGCCGACAGATCATCTATCTGCAGGTCACTTATCAAAAGCTTCTCTTGATAGTTCTTCACACACCCGCACACACACACACACACACAGAGAACAGAAAGTCACTTCACATACAGAAGATCCAAAGTCAATCAGCATCAGCCTACTACCGGACGTAGGCCTCCCCCAAAGAGTGCCAGCCACGACGTACGGTTTTGAGCTTTTTCCATCTACCGACTTTCCGCAACCTTCACAATGTAATGTAGTCAGTCGATCGGGTTTTTCTAACACTGCGTCGTCCGGTTCGTGGTCGCCATTCGAGAATATTTTTTCCCCAACGGTTGTCAGTTCTGCGAGCTATATGGCTTGCCCGGTGCCACTTCAACTTGCTAATTCTGAGAGCTATGTCGGTGACCTTGGTTCTTCTACAGATTTCCTTATTTCTGATTTTATCACGTAGTATGAGTAAAGGTCGCTGCCTAGCCAGTCATACCTCGGACAAAAAGACCCTTATTCTATAGGTTCTGACACCTATAGAATAAGGGTTTCTTTTTGTGTGGACGTGGACGGTCTCCTCAACAATGGATCGATGTGAGCACTAGTGGAATTGTTGTGAGTCACCACGCCCTTTACCATCTAGTCCTTGCCGTCCTTGGGCTTTCTGGTGCGTGGGCTCCACTCTTTAAAACTTTCTGCCCCAACGACCGTCTCGTTAAATATGTGATGTATATATTGCAGGGTCAGTTGGAGGAGCGCGACCGGCTGGTGCGAGTGCTGCAGCAGCAGATGCTGCGCATGGCGGAGAGCCACGAGCCGCGCAGCGACGACACCTGCAACGTCGCCACGCAGACTGACCGGGTGCGTACTTACCACCAGGACATAGCTTCCACTTGAATACTTACCACCAGGAATTAGCTCCCACTAGCGTACTTACCACCAGGACTGACCTCCCACTTAAGTACTTACCATCAGGACCTCACATTTGCCCCCCGGCTCAGGGAAGGATCAGGTAAAGCACAGGTGGAGTGGTGGTAGTGGCCCCGCCTACCGATCCAGATATCGTGGCTTCGTATCCCGGTCGTACACAATGGATTTTCCATTCGGAAAAGTGCTCTCAAACGGTGAAGGAAAACACCATAAGGAAACCGTCATATCCTAAAACTTAAATGACATGTGCACGAAAGGAGCCTCTAAGAGGCGCACTTTAATCCTTTCAATACACTAATACTTTCATCGAAGGTCCATATGCCCTTTTCAGGGCCACCACACCTCAACCTGGTCACTGACCTAATACAGGATGACCAAGAAAGAATAAGTCACACGACAAGAAGAAGACCTTCCACTAGGCCAACACGGCGCTAACAAGATATTAATCATAATCCAATATTTATAATTTCAGTTGCGGCCGCCTATGACCACGTCGCTGACGAGCTCTGACAATTCCGGATTAGTGAGGTAACATCCCCGGCAATTGCTGTTTTACAACACCTATAATGGCTTAATTACACCGATCCGCACAATTTTCTATTGCCTTTTGTAACCGGACCATTATCTTATTCATAATCACTCACTTAAATCTTCAAAACTGGTTTAGTGCAGTTTATGCTGAGATAGGGACCTTTTTGGCCCAATACAACAATCATTTCTGTTTCATTCAATTTCTTTTCATGTTTTATACCTACATGCAATTGTATTTCTAATCTTTCTGTAATATTTTGTTGTTGGGCATTTGTCCCCAACAACAAAATCTTTCTTTCAATATTAATTTATTCATTGAATTCGCATAGATCATTTTGTAAATTATTAAATCTAGTTAAATTTACGCCTGTTCCTCGCGAGCCAAGCTTAGATGATACAGTAAGAAACCACGGCTTGGTTATTTTTGTAATAATCCTTTTACAAAATTTTGACTAAGTAAATTTATCGTAACATTTTTGCGAAATGTTATTTTTGATCTCCTAAACAAGTTTTTGAAGAAAAAACATATGTAATTTTTTGAATTTTCTGTTTTATTATATGTATAGATAATGCAATTTAATATCACTGTCTTATAAACTTCTATTTTTTTTTATGTAACTATTGTATTATATTTATTTATTGTTTTAGGTTTATCAGCGCATCTCTCACAGCATTTATAAGATCACTGCACTCATCTGTCACTTTGTACATCACACCGCTATACCATTCATATTATTTCACACAATGCCAGGAACATTGCAGCTCCGTCATAAGTAACACTGTTAATACAACGCAGCGCTTACTCAGCAACTTCATCGCCTCCCCGTGGATCTTCTTTAGAGAATACATGTGCAGAAAGATGACGTTCGCCCCCACATCTATGTGTCGAATCACTCTCTCTGTTTCTCCTTACTTCACTGGCATCTTCATCTAAATATATATAAGACGGTACCTGACACACTGACTGACATACAACGCACAGCCTAAACTGTTCGTCCAAGAGACTTGAAATTTGGAGTGTATGTCTCTTTTAGTAGGGGTGTACTAGGACAGGTATTCAAAAGGGGGTAGGGGTATTCAACCCCTATGAGGGTTCAGCGGGGCTTTCTTGAAAAAACTACACGGGAGCTTTTACTAGTTTAGTCATACAATGGTTCGTTGTAAATATTGACCTGATTAATATAGAATCACGACTTTTATCCCCAAGCATGGTAAACAACCAGTCAGATCTCCCGGCGATTAGATCCTTGAAGATACCTAAAAGGGGTAGTCAGAGGCACGTCTTAACATTTTGGCACATTTTGCAGTAGTATTCCATATTTACACATACTTACTGGTTTCCTCACGAAGTTTTCCTTCACTTTTTTAAGCTCATGCTAACACCGACCGAACCAAATTTAAATTCATGGGTGCACGTCCGGGTTCGAACCCGCGATCTTCGAATCAAAAGTCAGGGTACCTCCCATACGCTTTCATAGCATGTATCATTTTATTTACCTCTGTTAAAATTTTCATTCTCTTAATTCCTCATGCTGCTTTGAATTCGGATCTTTCGATCTAAATGTCGTTACATTGGATTTGGGACGAGGCAGCTTCCACTTGGGCTCACGGGTTCGTCCGTCGGAACAGGTAGCGTGGCTGGACTGTTTGTTCGCTGTTTGCCTATTGTGTTCCGTCAATGTGTTGTGCTTACTGCATCTCTTGTACCAGACGCCGGGAGACACCTTCCTCGTCTCCGACAGGGACCTCGACGACTACTGCTACAAGTTCTTCAAGTGATTCCGAATCTTGCATGAGGTTATCAGTTGTCTCTTGAAGAAACTTGTTCTCACTAACGTGCCTGCAGATATATTTTCAACAGATTGTTCCAAATTGGTGCTAGTTTTCGGACCAAGGCATGGTTTTATTTTAACAGCACTGCCGCGTTCCGCGATAATCGATTGGCTTTGTTTGACGTCTTGTAGTTGGTTGTAGGTAGTCGTGTTAATTCTACTGTTTTCTTTTGAACTGTGATATCTAATGTACTTTGATTATGAAACTTTTATCTGTGTTACACGCTGCCCCGTCAGAACGTAAAGGTGAGGGTGTAGATGTAGCACTCACACTGTACATATCATTCATAATAGTTTTTGAAATGTAGACTTTTGTTTGTTTCCGGCACTTCATAATCCGGAACTAAAGAGTCGAATTCGAGGCTCAAACATATATATTTTTAAAGAACTGATAATATCTCACTCTGTGTAGGTACTGGAATCTTATTTGCTTTTCAAATGTAGACAATAGTGCAGACCTTATCCGGAACTAATCTTTGATCGAGGCTCCAGCACAGATTATTTATAGAACACTTGAGCCCGAGACTTAGTCGCGTGGTATCTAAATAAACGCTTGTTTGCTATTTCAGGTATAGAACTCTATCTATTCCAAATTTCATCGAAATCAGAGCTGATAGGGTGTGATTGAGCCACAAACATACTCATAAACGTTCGCATTTATAATATTAGTAGAGGTGAAGCGAGGCTCAAACGTACCCGTTTGAGCCTCGCTTCACCTCTCCTGGGATTTGGATCTCAGATTCGAATACTATGTTTCAGTTGGAATGAGCAACCGATCGCGAGGAAGCTGCCGTCATACAGTGAAGCACAAAAGACTAAGAGACCTGTCAACGGGAATGTGATCAAAACATGTCAGTGCGGTGCGAGGAAAGTGAACGGACTTAATGACGACACACAGACAGACAAACGGGACCCCGTACACCTCAGAACAAACAGTCGCGTCGGAACGAAATACCTCCAAGCGTTAGCCACAACTACAGAGAACAGGAGATATGTGAAACGGGATTCTTCGGTGGGAGAGAAGACGGATCGGAAGATGGTGTATACGACGCGATCGCGATCGATCGAGAACTTTCATAATAACCAAAACTACTTGACGGAACGCGTTAAGAACATAGTGATAGAAGAAGCGCCGGTGATCAAACACCACACTTCGTACGGGGATCTCTATAACGGTAGGATCAGCAGCAAGGAGAGCGTTAACGGCAACCGACACAGTCCGAGCCTGAACGGGCAATCCACGGACACAGATTATAGTTCTGACGGGGGTTACAAATCGTTACCTTCTTCTATCAATTGCAATGCGACCTCACCCAAGAAGGTGAGTGGAATCCCTCGGAGGTCCATCGAGCAGAAATTCATTTCCACTAAGCACGTGAAGGCGAGTGCTATTTGATGTTTTCGAATGAGTTTTGTGTGCGGACTTCACACGGCACTTGCCTAAATGACCGCTGGCACCCGTATTCTAAGACAACAATAAATTCTTCAAATAAAATAAAATTACCGCATACACATACTTTGACAGGCATTATAGCTAAGTTGGTAGTAACTCTGCCTTCTGCGCTAGAGATCACGGGTTCGATTCCCGCACTGGACAAACATTTGTGTGACTAACACAGATGTTTGTTTTGTGTCTGGGTGTTTAATATTTATCTATTATGTATATCAGTCTGGTTCCCATAGTACAGGCTATGCCTAGTTTGGGATCAGTTGACCGTGTGTGATATGTCCGGAATATTTATTTATTTATACTTCTGGATACCCACTGAATCTGTTGTTATTAGTAAAATCGTTCTTGTGATATGATTAATACGGGTGTGAGCACAATTTGGTCGTGTAAGGTTCTGGGTCGAGTGCAGTGTGTTTGAGCAATTGTGCCATCCCATTGTGTTGTCACAATTAAGCTCAGCATCCACCAAAGCGGAGCGGACAAGTGCAAAATATGATGAATGATGAAACGTTTTGGTTGATTCCTTTCGCTATGGTGGACGCTGGACATTGTGCGAGTTTCTAGTGCAACGCTTGTTCGCATTTACACCTTCCACTCGACGCCCACGAGGCTAATCTATTAATTAAGCTACGTTTAGTTAATCGATGCCAAATTAATTCGACGTAATTATTTGATTCGATGATACTTCTACGATGGATGATTGTTAAATTTCTACACTTTCATTTGACATGAAATTGTGCCGTTTCGAATTGCTTGATGCATTTTATTTTATTTGTATTTTGACCTCAATATTTAGGTACATTGATCAACCTAGATTGATAGTAACCGATTTTGTAGATTTAATTTACAAACATATACAGGCGATAAATATCTTAGATTTTCTATTGTAGACAAACTAGTAGTTAAAGCTGGAATAGGTATGTGATAAGAGTGGCTGTAAGAACTACCTTTAATTTAACCTTGTATCTTCCCTATTGTTAATAGTAATCATCTATTATAATGACGTCTTAATTCATGTATTTGAAATTAATTATAATCAAAATTGACTTTTTGAATTGTTTGTGTCATTCTTTGCTATGTATGTAAATGTTATTTAGAAACAGATGTGTTAAATTAGGTATCAAATAGGTACAAAGTTCATACGCTTTAAAAAAAATGCATTTTCAGATAATCCAATTAAAGCATTTTTGTCAGTCGTACATGTAATGTAGATCTATTAAAGAAACTTAACATTTGTAATCTACAACTACGCCTAATGTTTCATGTATTCTGTATTGGTACCTAGAAAATGATGAACTAACAATTATTAAATCATTTAAATTATTGTGTACTTATGGCTACTTTATCTTGAGTCCGGTTTGTGCGGATCGAAGCTGAGGTGTGTGAAACTCGGCAATATAATCGCGGAAAGGACAGGGAATTCCTTTTGTGACAAGATACTATTATCTCACACATATCCGCTCCGCTCTGGTTGACATCGGCCTTTATCCATTATATTGCGCTTTCCTTTGTTAGTTATTAAGAAAAGCCCGTTAGCTTTAGTGGAAATATATAATTTAAAATTGAAGTTGTTTTAATAAATAATTTTAATTTTGATTTGGTTAGTTTTATTTATCGCCGCGGCAACGCTCTTTATTATGAAAGTATATATAAACATATAAACATTGATTGACATTATGATCGATGACTCAGTCCAGTCATAATAAACAATAGGTTACATAAGCTAAGGTAATCGCACATCCTACTTATATTATAAATGCAAAAGTTTGTGATATTTGTTTGTGGTACGATCACGCCGTAGCGGCTTATCCAGTTGCAATGAAACTCTGAATAGATAGAGTTATTTACCCCGAATAGGCTATAGGCTGCTTCTTATCTAGGAAACACGCGAGCGAAGCCGCGGGCTCAAGCTAGTAGTCACATAAAAGATCCTAGGTACTTATTAACTCAATTGTTTAATTAAAGTCCATACAGTACCTTAGTAACCACACATTAGAAATCTTATTTAGAGTTGAGAAACAAAATATCAACTCATTTTACCTACACAATATTTTAAATATCAATATTATAATGAAGAAGGTATTGAAACATTTGTACAAATTGACTCGATCGATCTCTCTCAAACTAAGGTAAGGTAAAGTACTTCCTTGCTTGCTTTTATATACTTGCGAGCGAAGCCGCGGGTGAAAGCTAGTGTTCCTCATTTTTATGGTTTATAGCTAAATAAGGAACTATCTACGCCATAACCCCTTAGAAAGGGTACATACAAGGTGAATCATATCATGTATACCAATACCATCCCGAAAGGGGGTTATTCTATAAACGAAAAGAAGTAACATTAGCGAAAAAAAACATAAATATTTTCATTTTTGATTTTTTTCCCCTAACTTTCTCAAATTCGCTTTTTTTTGTATTTTTATCATCTTTAGAACTAATAACTAAACGTACAAGAAGTTCGGAATCAAGATTGCTACCTATAACAGCTGATTCATTGGGTTTGACCTGATTTTACCCCAAAACAGCTAATTTTAGCATAGAGTTTTTTCAATGAAAAATTACGAATTTTCAAAAGTCGTAGAACAAACTTTATTGCCAATTGGGTGTAGAATAAGCCCCTATCGGGATGGCATACATATTATGAATCACCTTGTATATGTAGGTCTAAGTAACCCTTACATTATGGATTTTATGTCTAGGATTACACAACTATACGCTCAGCTGTTGGTATCAGCTAGTTATTGGTCCACGGTTGAACCTTGGTCCATGATAAGCGGATCCGTGGCCTAGCCATGCCACTCGCGAGCCGTCAGTGGACACGCGCGGGAGTTGATGAGGTTGGTGTCGCTTGGCAATGGTGTGAAAGTATAATTATTTAACATCAAACAATGGTTTATGACTTAAACTGTACCTGCGTAATGTGATTAGTGCATGTTTTGTGAGTGTGTGTGTAGGTAGCATATCTTTTTTTTTTTATATTTTTCCGTAAAACTAACCGTACTATGAGAGGACGAATTGTGCTATGACAGGACAGGACAGATTAAGAACTCGTTAGTAAGCGCTGCGCTACTTGATCGAGTTTACCTACCAATAAAAGGGTACACAATCCGTTTCTTGAGTGTACCTTAGATAATAGGTGCCCAACTCCATAGACAAGCATAAATCTTGAGTGTTCATACCTATACATAATGTATGATCGTTGTAAAAGATGATTCATAACATGGTATACAATACCAAAAGGGGCTCAATTTTTCAAATCAGGTTTTTTCGTTCTTTTTATCATCCCTTTAACTAATATGAATCACCTTGTATAGTATTGAGTAGGAGAGACGTTTAGTAACGTCAATGTTTATATCAATTGCCGAGAAATGGCCAGGTGATTATGACGAACAGTAAGTAAGCATGCTATTTCAAACTTATTTTATAAAATACCTATACCTATTTGATGTAGGTAATTGTAGTTTTCAAAGTTATTCAATATCAACAAAAAGTCTTTGCAAAATATAATTAATCTAGTTTGTTATGCTTCTAACAAACAATAATTGCAATTAGATGCTCGCTAGCATTGGTTATCTGCAAGGCGGACGTCCATTCTTGACTCCCGCTATCAGTCGTGACCCTGGCCATAGAATAAACAATAGTCTAATGGCACAGTATCTATAGCAACAAGCAGTAGTGTCACAAAAATCAAGCGAATTTCAAAGCCGACGCCGCTAAAAGGGTACGTACGGACCCCTTATCTTAATTTGGAAGTTGCTGAACTTTAAGTAGATAAGATGAAGTAACTACAATTTCTGTCCAACGCATCAACACCTAAATAAATACGTGTTTATCACACGATAAAAAAATATTTTACACGAGGTAAGCGGAATTGTGGCTAGTTATTGGTAACTATCAGGTAATTCTTTATTTCGTTAGCTCTGTATTATAAGTCGCCTATGAAGAATACACGGTGTTTTTTTAAAATGTATACAAAACCGAAAGGTATTTATTCTACACCCAATAGGCAATCACGTTTGTCCTACGACTTTTAGAAATACGTTAATTTTCATTGATAAAACGCTATGCAAAAATCTGCTGTTTCGGTAGATCAAACTTAAAAATATCAATTATTCAGTTGATTTAGTAATTTTCGCAACACGTAGAACCTGAAACGTATAAGTGTCGCTACTGGTTTTTGTAATAGTTAGATACTTAGTTACTTTAAATTTGTGCCACTGTATCATGTCACTATCACCCGCCGTCCCGCCCTTGTGGCATAGATATAAGTACTCATAGTTAATAGTTACTAGGTACGATAGTAGACAAAATAATGACGTGAAAGTTTGCTTTCTTATCACTCTTTGTTTTAGTGATTGGGTCTATTTTCGGTAGAAGCTATTCTTCTGTTAATGCTCGATATTGAGCTATGCGCCCTAAATGTATGTACCTACTTAAGGGTGTCCAATAGCTAAAATGCTGGCTAATTAGGCTGAGGTGACTTTCGTAGGTTTACAAGAATATTACAGCGTCCTCTTAGTAAAAAGTTAAACTTGACGTACCTACCTATTAATCATCAACAAGGGGATTCATTATATAAAGAGTATCCCGAAAGGGCCTTATTAATTCTTCACCCAATTGGCAAATAAAGTTTGTTCTACTGCTTTTGAAAATTCGTCATTTTTCATTGATAAGACACGCAAATATCTGCTGTTTTGGGGTCAAATCAGTTCAAACTCAACTATTCAGCTGTTTTAGGTACCAATTGTTGAATAACACTTTATTTATTTATTTATTTAAGCTATTTATTCCCAAATTTGAACATTTATATATACAAAATTATAAAGTAAGTTTTAAACATTTTAAAGTTTTGGCACCCATCTTTGTGTAAAGGCCTCCTCCATCCATGGTCACAGATCTCTGCCTGCGGCATGTCTCGTCCAGGTAGAGCCAAGAATAACACTTAACTACTACTTAGCGTTACTAAGACCAAAAACGGCTAATTTGTTAAAGTTCGGGGAAAAAATCAGTACCTAATACAATTATTATAAAAATGTTGTTTTTTTTTTCGCTAATAGGTATTTTTCTTTTTGTTGATAGAATAACAAAATCCCCTTTCGGAATAATACACATATTTTGTATCGCGTTGAAATAAAATAAATAAAATAAAATAAATATTCCGGACATATCACACACGGTCAACTGATCCCAAACTAGGCATAGCCTGTACTATGGGTACCAGAGACACAATAGATAGATATTTAACACCCAGACACAGAACAAACATCTGTGTTAGTCACAAATGTTTGTCCAGTGAGGGAATCGAACCCGCGACCTCTAGCGCAGAAGGCAGAGTTACTACCAACTGAGCTATGAGGTCAGTCAAAAATAGATGTTATAAGGCCTTACTACTCGTATAAAGAGATGACAAAAAAAAATCTTTAAAGAGACATCTGCTGTCAAGTGTAAAAATTATCGAGTGACCTACCTACTTCTCTAGTGAAAGTAGGCACTGTTTCTTAGTCATATTTTCTATTCAACAAAATCTCTCAACCGGTCGTGGACAGATCGCAACAAAACAGAAAAGGCTAAGTTAAATTTACTGACTAGTAGTACCCACGCGGTTTCACTCGCGTAGATTCATAGGTAGGTAGGTAGGCTGCGGGTTTGCAACGTGGAGTACGATTCATGATACGTGTTGACACGTGTTATTTATGGTAATTATAATAAACACATTTAAAAAAAAAAAAACATGTGGGTAGGTACAGACTTAAGGGATTTACTGTTTTACTAGTACCCATCATCATCATCAGCCTGTAGAAGTCAATGCTGGACATAAGCCTCCCTCAAAGAGTTCCACGACGAACGTCTTGAGCCTTCTCCATCCACCGACTTCCCGCAACCTTCACAATGTCGTCGGTCCATCGGGTGGGGGGCCTTCCAACACCTTTCAACTTAGTACCCATAGGATATATAAAAACCTTGAAGTGATTATTGTGCAATAAAAATATTAATAACGTATGTTATCTTTGAACTAATCCAAATTATCAAACTATCGATAGATCGAGATATCGAGATATCGAGTTCCACTAATGTTTTATACTAGCTTCCGCCGGCGGCTTCACTCGCGTGGTACGTACATAAAAAGTAGCCTATATTCTAGGAAAATAACTCTGTTGAGCCGTTACGGTGTGATTGAATAATAAACATCCAACCAAACATCTAAACAACCAAACATCCTCACAAACTTTCGCATTTATAATTTTAGTAGGAAGTAGGATGCAAAAGTTTGTTATGATGTGAGGATGTTTGTTACTCTTTTACACCGCAACCACTGGAAGGGTTGGAATGAAATTTGGTAAGTAGTAAATAGCCATGAATATAAAAACAAAAGAGACGTTTCATCAAAATATGGAGCCTGGGCCTGCACTGTGTACACTACTCTAAAATATGGCTAAGCAATAAAGTAAACGTATTCAATTGGTTATTTTATTTAAATTGACTTCGTTATAAGGTACATTAAGATTTTCTTCGACAAAGAGAGCAACACACAGCGCTACAAAAATATGGCGGATGGACGTGCGTGAAATGTCATTTTGACAACCTACATTTATCTGACAAAACAAAAACATCAAATCAAACAACATGTCATTCAGTTCAGTTCCTTTATTCCATAAAGATACAGTTATAGTACACATGGAAAAGTCAATTAAAAAAGTTACAGAAGTAGGTAGGTACAGAGTTGTTAGCTTCGGGTCAAACGCCAATTATAAACCAACATGGTGGCCTTCAAATAGTGATCACA
Source organism: Anticlea derivata (assembly GCA_947579855.1). Taxonomy (NCBI): domain Eukaryota; kingdom Metazoa; phylum Arthropoda; class Insecta; order Lepidoptera; family Geometridae; genus Anticlea; species Anticlea derivata. Next base: position 3,432,868 of record OX388264.1, read on the forward strand.
TAGTAAAAAACTTACCAGAAGAACTATTCTTGTACCATCGCATTTGTCTTCAAATTAATTAAATTGTATTTTTCTTGTAATCTCCTATTTTTTCCTAATTTTTCTTTGTAGTGTACATGGACCAGGCCCAGAATGAAACGGCTCCTTTAACTTATTTGAAACAAAAACAAATTTTACAAGTTAAAAACAATAGGAACTCGTTGAAAAACTGCATTAGCTAAATAAAAACTGTATCGCAGTTACCAGCGCCCGCCTCCCGTTATAATTCAATAGATTGGACTAATGCTCCGATGAAATACATAAAATTACATACAAAAGTACAATATTATAATGAGATCTACATAAATAACATAAGGCTACTTATTATCCGGGACCCAGGCAAGCGAAGCTGTGGGTGGAAGCTAGTATTGTATAGCGATCGAAATATTTAATTAGACCAACTAGGTTAGACCAACAAATACATAATTGAACAACAAATTATTGAAATCGGTATAACCGTGCGTGATAAACAAACATTTAATCATGGCTCTTTTAATTTGTAGGATTGAACATTTTGTGTATTTAGGAAGGACATTGTGACACAGACACCGACCCATATATTTCTCTTCAGTTCCTGTCCACCCAAAGGTTGTCTGGAAGAGAACTTCGCTCTTAGCGATAAGACATTGTACCTGGCTATTGCTTGAACTTTGTACAGTAATGCAATTTGTAAGATCTCCTTGAGGTATAGGTATCTACCAATAAAGTTTTCTATTATATTCTAGGTGAAATACATATAGATAGGTACCTACATTTTTAACTGAAGATGTACGTAGGTTTACAATTTGTTATACTTCTTTAAGTAAATAAAAACATCGTTATCAAATTTCCGGCTACCAACCAAATAAATAAGCCTATACTATCAGCTACTGCAGCTACTTATGATCCTACGAAATTACGCCGATTGTTTACAAATAACAGTTCAATGCCCTTTATTTCAGCAACGCATGTGGCAGAACGACGTAAGTGCAAACTGATTGTTTGGGTGCTAAAGGCTGTAAGCGCAAACGCGATGTTGACGGCGCAACGGAAGGGCGTGCGCTCGCGCTTGGCCACGGAGATTTACACTTACTGTGCGTTCTGGATCGCTGTGTCTGCGTTGCCTGCTCTGGCCATATCTTATGTTGGTAAGTAATAAATATTAGAAGAGAATCCTAGACCCACCTTACGTTAGAAAGAAAGTTTATTTCTCCTAAAATTCTATGGTTTTTCTAAATTAATTATTTTACTCTCAGTAGGTCTGGAATTGCCTACACAACATATTACGTCGGTGTAAGGTCATAGTTTTTGTATTATAAATAAGCTTAGAGCTACACTGCAATCCCGACCTAGAGATCTTCCAGATTAAAATGCACATCCATCCATCGCATGCAACGAATGATCGATACTTACTTTACTACTACTACTTACTTTACTTACTTTTGAAGGTAGGTACTTCGCGAATTTAGTAATGGGATTTTGTATATCTCCGAAAACTCCGAATATTTTAGTTTTATTGTATTTTTTCACTCATAGCTACTTATAATCTAGTAGCTAATCGAATCGAATCGAATCCGGAGTAGGAAACTACATTTATTTATAAGACTTTAGCTTCAGCAACGAATCGAAACATGGGTCTAGAAAATATAATCGCACTTTACAGTTTTGCAATCACAATCCGTTACGCATGATACACAGTCGCAACTAGCAATACAAGTTTTTAGTTAGTTAGACCGTCACTTCTGTATTCATTCTGTATACAACGTGAATCATAATATGCATATCATCTCGATAGGGGCATATTCTATCAACCAGAAGAGGAGTCTCTTTAGAAACAGAATATTTTTGGGAAAAAAAAATCAAAGCATTCTATTGTTTCTGTCAAGTTTCCCGAACTTTTTAAATTAGCTGTTTTTGTTATTTTTATCAACTGCATAAAAGTAATTATTAAACTTACGAGAAGTTCAACATTAAGATTACTACCTAAAACAGGTGAATACTTGAGTTTGAACTGATACAGCTGATTCTTGCATAGAGTTTTTCCAATGAAAATGTTAAATTTCCAAAAGTCGTAGAACAAACTTTATTGCCGATTGGGTTACGATAAGCCCCTCTTGGGATAGAGTACATTTATGAATCAATCACCTTGTAGAGTTCTTACAAAAATATAGTTATAGCAAACTCCATTCAATTTTGTGTCTCTCTTTACTTACAGTGGTGCGAGTGAGCAAACACCTATGGCTGAAGCTGCTGTCAAGCAGATATCCATTCTTGGAATTCATCAGAACTGACACAGTGCGATCCCTCCTCGACACACACAGAAACCAGGGGATCATCAATGTCCTGCTTTCTGTCAAAGGTAAATATCACCGTACAAATGTTATTATTCATTTCTCCGAGAGTCTTGGTAACTTGGAGCAGGCGAAGTGGTCCAATAAAAACCGCGACTGGTCGAGGAGGTGCAGAGAGAAGGATTCTGATCACCAAGCAACGGAATTACATCAACCATAACCTTTTGATAGAGAGATAAAGATGCTAGTGCCCTATAAAATGATAGCTGGAAATAAACGTGTTTACTTATACCCCAGGACCATTAGACACAGAACGGATCAAGAACCAACTGACCCAACACGTGTTAGACCGACGCGATAAAAATGGCGTGCTCATGTTCCCTCGCTTACGTCACCTACTGGTGTCATGCTGGGGGAATTACGCATGGGACGTCAACGTGACCTTCCGACCTGAGAATCATCTGCTAGTTGCTAACGCCGTTTATCGGGGACGACAAGTTGGAGAGAATAATATCCAGGTAAATGTAGATGTAAGGAACAATAGCTAAGAATTGTCAAAAAAATTACTTGGCAATAACTATTCAAATCTAGGCTGTCTAGATCTAGGTAGCACTATTTTACATGATTTTGAATCTTAAATCTTTGTAACTGTGAACTTAAGTTACCTCTACAATTAAAAAATGAAATGGGTTCAAGACTTTTATTATCAAGAATAGACATCCTCTCAGCTCTCCAGGCGATCAGATCCTTGAAGATGTCTAAAGTATGAAGTTAAAGGCATTTTGCAGTAGTAAAACGTAGGGCGAAAAAAAAAGCAAATTAACGGTTTCAGAAACTTCTCTGACGTGATGTGTGTGATTTGTAATTTGACTTTCAAAGAATGGAACTGTTACAGGAATTCGTCAGCGATATAGTATCGAAATACTTCCCCAACGACCAACCCCCGTGGCAGTACATCATCATACCCTGTGTCTCCACCGAGCCGAAATACTACATCCTAGTCCGGGTGCACCATTTGCTGCTGAGCGGCAAGGATTCAATAAACATCGGCGATCTGCTACTCGTCGAACAAATCAGTTCCACCGAGAGAGAAGCACAGGACACCCAGCAAAGTGCTCTGACCAAGCTATTCCCAACGCCATCAGCCATACCAGAACTATTGGGAAAGCTGAACGAGAACCTATCAAACGCTTGGAACGAGTTTGTCTCTGAATATGATCCGGTAGAAAGTCCGCGAGCTTTGAAAACTCTGCCTGGGGCTTTTCATGTTGCTGGGTTGGTGTTGATATCTGGAGTTAGCGCGCTGAGGGAGCTGACGAAGCGAGCTAATGGAAGAGCCTTGAATTCACCAATGACGGCGACTGCTCTAATTGCCGCAGTACAAAGAGAATGCAAGAGAAGAAATCTCACCATCCCGAAGGTATTTTACCATGAAACATTTTTATTACCTTCTGGAACTCCCTACACACCTAATTACGCGATGTGGGTTCACATTTTACTCACATACTCACTGACTGGCCTCATAGCTCAGTTGGTAGCAACTCTACCTTCTACGCTAGAGGTCGCGGGTTCGATTCCCGCACTGGACAAACATTTGTGACTAACACAGATGTTTGTTCTGTGTCTGGGTGTTAAATATCTATCTATCTATCTATCGTTAAATATCTATTATGTTTATCAGTCTCTGGTGCCCTCTGCGATCCCTCTGCGATCAGTTAACCGTGTTTGATATGTCCGGAATATTTATTATTATTCACATATATTTAATTAAAATCTCATTTATAAAATACATTTTCTACTACAAAAGTACATCTTAATATAAAAAAATAATAATAATTATTATTATTTTATCTTCTTCATTTCGGTCAATTATTTGCTACTCCCTTTTCCCCCTTTACACAGAGGAAATACACAAAAACGAAACTTCCTTAGACCCTTCTATGCTGATAAGACACTTTAAGAATCAACGTCCAAACTACTCTGAAACTAAAACAACATTTTTTTTTACAGATAATAATATCACCACTGGTAACAGTAGACCCAAGAAAATGGCCGAAACGCGTGCTCGAGATGGCTTGGAGTTCAACAACTTCAATTGTAAAATTGCCCCTCCGGATACGGGACGAATTACGGGCCCTTCTGGAGCTGAAACGATGCGGGCACGTAAGGCTTTCGCATACTTTGACGTGGAAGTACGCAGAGTTGGGCCAGCTTTGTGTGAGGGCCACGGGAGAGGCGTGGAAAGGGGCAGTGGAAGTGTACAGAGCACCGGCTCAGCTTTGGAACGATACTGTGAGAGCAGATGATGGGAAGAGACATTTATTGCAGACTGTATCTTTGTGTGGCAGAAAGGTAAGCGTGCGATTTACACAGGCCCTTGGCTTAGAAGAATATTAATAGACATAAGACAGCCAGACACTACTAGTCCTGACCCCACACTAGGACTCTGTGTCGTGGGTATTAAGGTCAAGTTAGTTAGACCAAAGTAATGGTGATTGTTCTGAGGAACTATTTGACCTCATACCCGCATCGAGGTTCTACCATCGGACCTCGCGTCACCGGAATAAGGCTCATCCACATCTCATCGACACGTGGGTATCTCGAACCACTCGCTTTACGAGATCCTTTCTCCCCCATACGTGCAAATTGTGGAATGAGCTTCCTTCCGAGGTTTTCCCGCTAACCTACAACATGAAGAGCTTTAAGAAAAATACAAAAAGATTTCTCCAGGGCAGGCAACGCATTAGCAATGCTCCAGGTGTTGCAGATGTCAATAGGCGACGGTAACCGCTTACCATCAGGTGGGCCGTAAGCCCGTTTGCCTCCGTATAACATTAAAAAAAAAAAAAAAAACTCACAAGGGTTGATAGAGCAAGAGCATTCTGTCTTGCTAGAACAAACATACACAACATGAATATTAGCACCGAAACATACTATTTATATGAAAAAGCATAGCTAGAATTTACATTCGCTCGTTTCATCTAAAATAGCCTCTACCATCAATTTGAGGTTTTGTTTAGGCGATGACTTAAAGTGAGGCACAAAGTTTATGTATTAGTGCTAATAATTTAGTTTAGGTCTGCATTTAAATGGCAATTAGACGTCATCTCTCAAAAAAACATGTGTTGATGTGAGCCGATTGGTATATTAACAAAGATAATGTTCCTTTCCAGGTGGCATCGTGGTCCCGACCGGTTCCACGAGCGGGAGTAGAGCGAGCAGCCAGAGCACTAGGCGTTTCCAGCAGTGACATAGCACTGTACGCGGCAACGGAATCCCTCAGAGCATTCCTACAGAATTCCCACACGACCACGCCCGACGTTATTCTGACAACTGCTAGAGCGGCCACGCAGGACTTTCTGTTCGTGTTCGCAGACGGAAACGGGCGGACTTATAAGAAGTCGCAATCTGGTGGTAGGTTGATACGAATGATGATCGATGCACCAACTTTAAGACATCGCGAGATCTCAGCGCGAGGCTAACCACTAGCGGCTTCACTCTGGTACCTACGTAAAAAGTAGCTTATATGCTATTCTAAGTAAAGAACTCTATATTCAAAGTTTCATCGAAATCGGTTTGAGCTGTTACGGCGTGATTGAATAACAAACATCCAAACATCCTCACAAACTTTCGCATTTATAATATTAGTAGGAAGTAGGATAGTAGGCAGTAGGAAATCAATTTCGTCTTTGGTTTCAGGTATGATTTGCTTATCACTGCCAGTGGGAGCGACGCCCCGACGGATCGCGTCCGTCGTAGACGATGCCTGCAACAAGCAGGGGGCCTTGGCCGGCGCCTGGGCCGCCCAGGCCCGTTGCGGAGCCCTAACAAGAGCTGTGCCTTCGCCTTTCGCAAGGCTGACTTTAAACGTGCTCTCTAGGAGATACGCGGTCTCGTATGCAGAGATAAACTCGCCACCAGGAGCTAGGATGAGGAATACTCTGTGGGGACAGACGGTGGATAGCGTGGTGTATTGGAGACCGCCTCAAGCGAATATCAGTAAGATCATTTCATCATTCATTCATCAGCAGCCTGTAGAAGTCCACTGCTGGACATAGCCCCCCAAGAGTTCACGACGAAATGTCTTGAGCCTCCATCCACCGACTTCCCGCACCTTCACACTGTCATAGATCCATCGGGTGTTGGGGCCTTCCAACACATTTACTAGTCGCATTTCACAATAATAAATGTTTAAGATAACGATATGATACTGATGATAACTATGTCAATAGGCGACGGTAACCGCTTACCATAAGGTGGGCCGTAAGCCTGACTGCCTCCGTATAACATATAAAAACATCTTTTTCAATTTCCAGGTGTATCGCTAACAGTTATCCAATACGCAGACACCGTCAGACTCTGCGTGATGACCGACGCGCGGCTCTCTCCCTCCCACACAATCCCCACCGCGCGGTGGTCCGTTGTTATCGAACAGCTGATAACGAAAGTCGACCAGGAAATCGCGAGAATAGCCGCCCAGTCAACTGCCATACCGACGATAATAACCACGCAGGCGAACATAGAAGAACAGGAGGTTCATACCGAAGCGAGCGATACAGGGTCACTACGGCCGCCGTCAACGGCTGTAGTCAGCCCACCTGTGTTCAGGAGGCGTTTACCGAACTAGAGTTAATTGTAACTTGATTGCAAGTTGACTTGATGTGAATGCTTTTTAGCGAACGATATTATTGCGTTTAGACAGGACATTATCATTTGTATGGATTCACTTTGAAAGAGTGTGTTAAGAGAGTTTTGGAGGCAAAGAAGACGTAGTGAAAAGGTGTACTTAGATGGTCATGTAAGGGACGAATGGAAGAAGATTGACGAAAAAGGTGTTTAGGGCGAATGGGACCGTTGGAAGGGGAAGACCTCGGCGTACGTTTATGAAAACCTTTCTACCATATTGTCTGGTTTATGGACCAAATCGCTGACGTTTTGGAAAAAGGCAGATCAAGAGTGAAGTGAATGAAGCAAAAGAGGAATGTCAGGATCGTAGCAAGTGGAAAGCCGTGGTATGTCTTCCCCTCTAGGAACGGGCATCATTTTATGTATGTGATGTGTGTGTTGAAGTGGCAGTGGGCAGGCCATATAGCTCGCAGAACCGATAACAGTAAATGTTCTCGAATGGCGACCACGAACCGGGCGACGCAGTGTTGGAAAGCCCCCCACCCGATTGACCGATGACATTGTAAAGGTTGCGGGAAGTCGGTGGATGGAAAGGGCTCAAGACCGTTCGTCTTGGAACTCTTTCGGGGAGGCCTATGTCCAGCAGTGGACTTCTACAGGTTGTTGATGATGATGATGATTATGTGACGCCTGAATGCAATAATTCATGTTTGTGATGTACATTTTTAGAAATGAAATAAATGAAAGGGACCTCAACGAAATTATAAAATGTAGGTAATATATTAATAATCGTCTGAAGTTGAGATTCGAATAGATATCATTAGATTTACGCATGAAGCATAGTTGGAACAATACATGGTCTCTAATATAATGCAGGCGTTAATGGAGCAACTGTTGTCCAACAATCTCTACCGTAGCTTTTGTGTTGGTGTAACTGGGGGCCGAGGCTGAGTGGCTGAATGGGAATAAACCCGCAAAAACGGGTGGTTACTGAAATCGTCGCTTGCAGATAATACGGTACACCATCAGATTCCTTGAGGAAGCGTAAGTATGAATGTAAGTGAAAGTTGAGCCAAAACTATTTGGTGTCCACAACTTAACTTTGGGTATTTTTTGGTGCCTAGGGAAAAATTGACAGCGTGAGGTAAAAATTCTACTAGAATTTAGCAATCTAAGTCTAAGATAAAAAATATGATTTTGCAAAAAAGTTTGAATATTTTGTTCATTACACTTTTTAGGGGAGAACTGTGAAAATTTTGAATTAAGGGTATTTTCCACTAAGTCTGGGGGAAATTTCAGAGTTGGCAGCACTGATTTGGTGGCTCTAGTAGCCGTTGATCGGCCGGCATGGACGCAGGAGCGCACTTGTAACTTTGGCTTTAATTTTTTCTTATTATCATTGTCTCTGTTTGTATAAAATGAGATACAAAATGCCACTGATAATTATTTTGGCTAGGTTTAGTGCTCAACAGAGCAAAATCCTGTTACTTGTGTTTCATAGTAAGCAAATCAATTTATTGATAATGTTTTACGTCTTACAAATACATGGTGATGTTGTAAGTGTTCTTGGGTGTTATTTTTATTATTTATTATAAATTCAAAGTGACCTTGACATCTCATGCAGGCTTGTATGTTACTTATTTGTTTTTGTACTTGGCTTGTTACTAATTATGATGTATTGTTTTTTATGAATTGTTGTACCCATGTTGGTGGCTCAAATTAATAAATAAATAAATGTAGATCTTTGGCCATTAGGATACTATTTTATAACAATTTGAAATAAAACCAAAACTACGAAATAAAATATTTATTCATACATACATTTATTTCTTCTTACTTTTCTTCTTAGTAGCTTTCGTTTCTGGGTCCTTCCGCTTTTTCGATTCCTTTGTCTCCGCAGCTGATTGTACGCTTGGTTCAACATCCATTGCGTTTTCTTGTACGTAACTGAAGCCAGGTATGTGCGGTGTGATGAGTTGGAAGGCAAGCTTCCGATGCTGCGGGTTCGTTTCGTCCAAGCTGAGCCGCACTGTTAGCTCGTCGAACGTCTTCAGAACAACGTCACCGCATTTTTGGGTGTTTTCCTGTTGGTGAAAGAGTTTTATTTAGCACTAGCTTGCGCACGCAGCTACGCTCGCGTCGTACCTAGACACAAAGTAGCATATATGCTATTCTAGGTGAAGAACTCTCGTCTATTTCAAGTTTCATCGACATCGGTTTAGCCGTTACGGCGTGATTGAACCACAAATATCCAAACAATATAATCTCAAACTTTCGCATTTATATTATTAGTAGAACTAGTTTCTGCTAGAGAAGCCGCGTTGGCCGGCTGTGGGTTAGTCGGAGGTTCACCAACTTTCGTTCCTAAGGTCGTGGGTTCTAAGCTGGTCGGGCACCAATGATTTTCGCACATCCTCACCATACATCATTACAAACATTCGCAATATTTGTGGGATGGTGGGAAGAGGATCTGACCATCAAACTTACCTCATCACTGAAGGTGAATTTATCTGAAGGCAGGTAAATTGGTCCTTCTAATCCGTACTTTGGGATCAGCACTTGTATGGCATTACGCTTAACTGCTAGAACGACTGCCGATTCAACCTCCACACGACTCTTGAACAGGATCTGTGGAAAATATACGGATTACTAAATATTGTTCAGGCGGTGATTATTCATTACTAAAAATATTTTTGCAAAGCTTTAAATAAATATTTGCTTTCAAAATATATCTTCGAACCCTTCTATCCTATACCATAATCTATAAGTTATGTACGACAAATGGAAAAAAGGTTGAATTAATTTTTTTGTATTGTGTTATGTTAATTGTCGGTAACAAAATAAACGTTTTTCTAATCTATTCTAAAAGTTAACTAATAAACTAATGTAAACTAATGGAAAAAAGCTAGGGGATGAGCAGCAGGCTCATCCCCTAGCTTTTTTCCATTAGTTCCGTCTCCAATTTTAACAACGATACCTCTAACTGCGCTCGCCAACCGCGTGCCCACCGTGGTGTGGGCAAATAGATGCAAAGTCACTGGAAATCTACGGGAGACCTATGTTCAGCATTAGTGTTACTGTTTTATTATAGTACAGATTCACGATAATACAGGATGATCTAGAAATAATCAGTGACACGACAAGAAGAAGAAGAAGCAGTGGACGTCCTACGGCTGAAATGATGATGATGATGATGATGATGCAGTGGATGCATCTGTATTCTGTACTCACGTGAGTGTTGAGCGCCACGGAGGCGCGGCCCGCGTACTGCGCCTGCCTGTGGCGGTAGTTGAGGTTGTCGCAGATGGAGTCCGCTTCCCTCGTGTTGAGTAGCGAAGCGTGAGTGGTGTCCGACCCGATGCAAGCCGCCAGAAGACGGTGAACGATCACATCGGCGTATCTGTGGATAAAATAAGATATAATTACGTAAGGTATAATGTAATTTCGATGTTCAAAAGCAACCCGCCTTGGTTATGTACGATATCATAAAAAAATATGGAAGTCGGTAACTCGCGAGCGAAGCAAGCTGGCAGCAATTTTAATCAGGACGGAGTGGAGCTCCGTGCTTATTTCAAGCCTTACAGTGTGATTTTGTAATTTCGGCAGTATCTCAAAGTAGATAAGGTTGAATTTCAATTGTTTAGCGAATCAATCTCTTGGCCGCCATTCTGTCCGTCGGCTCTTCTATCTCGTCGGTCACACTTATCTTTTTAAAGTCCATAAAGCTTTGGTAAAAAAGTCAATGACATACTTTTGCAGCGTTTTTCTCGCCGCTGCGCTATTTGAAAACGCGAAGTGTGACCGAGGTTACACATACCTTCGTATAGGCGAAGTGAAGTGCGTATAGATAGGACACGCCAATCCGTAGTGATAGAAGTCGTCCTGGGACTTCGTTCCACTAGAGAAGTAGACCGCTTGCTGCATACACCGCGTCGCCATTATACGGAGCAGCGTGTTGAAGTATGGCCGGTCCGGGACCACGGCCATGTCTAGCGATTTCGAAAACGATTTGTTCGTTGATACGTCAATGTCGAAGCCCTGCGGAGTAAAATAACTGGTTACAGAAATAAAATGTTTATCAGGTTCAAAATTCTTGCAGATTTGCATTTGAAAATCATCACTACATATTATAACTAAGTAACTGAGTTAATTGGCCGGCGGAGAGGAATGACTAATCAAGATTGAGGGAATTCTGCGGCCAACTATACACCAAGACCGATGACGAAATAATAGATTAATGATTCATCAACCTTAATATCATGTAATACGGTTCAAAATACCTGTAGTTTGGCCGGCGGGAAGTGATGCCGACTCAATAGCACACATTTTGGGAATTTTTTGACATGAAACTATTATCTGTTATCAATAAATGAACTATGAACTATTCTACTGGTAACTCGCACCAAGACCGTGTCTAGCAATTATCGACCTTATTATAAAGTACTAAGGTTCAAATTACCTGTAATTTCGCTGCCTTAAGGAAGGTTACGAAGTTATTAGGCGGCGGCGAGGGATGCCGCCTGAGCAGCGCACATTGCGGGAACTCTGCGGCTAACTTCTCGGCAACGCTGATGTTAGCCAGCAACATGAACTCTTCAACCATGGAGTTTGTGTCGACTATCTTCTTCGCTTGCACTTCAATGGGGTCGTGCGTTTCTGAATCCACCTGGAAATATTTATTTCAGAATATAAAGATTGTTTCGTAATATAATAGACAAAAGATTACGCGAGTATCCTAATATTATAAATGCGAAAGTTTGTGAGGATATTTGTTGTTCAATCACGCCGTAACGGCTAAACTGATATCGATGAAACTAGAAATAGATAGGGTTATTTACCTAGAATAGCATATAGGCTACTTTTTAAGGTGAGGGTTTAATTATTTTATGATTATTGAATTGTTTTTTCTCAATAACCGCAAAACGCACAGTTTTGATTTTTATGACAAAGATAACTTTTTAGCATTTTATTTACGTAAATCCAAGACAGAAACGCGATTGGTAAAACTTTTCTCGATAGATTTATTTTTTAAATTTGGGTCCTCTGCAACAGTTTTTTCGAAAATACTCTGAGACTATCTAACAAAAATAACTTTTTTTTAATATTTTGTTAGACAATAGCATTGGGTACCTAAATCCAAGACACTTTTTTAATAAAATACATAGTTTTTGAGATAATCGATATTTTCTTATATTTCGCTTACGTCGATTACTTTCGAGCGCCTTCTATCGCTTGCTATCTCTTTCCGCATTCAATTACAGTACATAGCGCTGTCACTTTCTTCACTCCGCCCACTCGACAATTTATTATGATTTTTGTATCCTCTTAATAAGGTACCATGCGAGCGAAGCCGCGCGCGTAATCTAGTGCATAATAACAATATGTAGTAGTCAATGTGAAAATAAACAATTAGAATTCGATTTCCGCAGGGGGTAGAATAAGTGAGGTGTCTTATGAACTTGATTGCACATTTATCTAATGCCTTATGAGTTGTTCCTGTCTTTTGTCAATATGTCACAGTCAGTTGTGTTTCGGAAAACAGCTTGACATGTGATGTGGGATCCATATTACTCTTAACAAAACGAACACATATAGCTTTATACCTGAAACCGTATCTCAGGCGAAGCGAGCAACAGAGCTCCGTTGTCCATACGCTTTCGTTTCAGCTTCTTAGCGAGAGCGTTGAGCGTGCGCAGCGATTGGGCGACGTCGTCTTGTCTAGAGGTGGTGTCGATGGCTATTTGAGCTTCCTCGTAAGTCATTGCTGCTGACGACTGTAGGGGATTTTAATAATCAATTATGACAAAGATTTTATAAGGTATTTGGTCAAATAGGTCATTTTGGAAAAGAGACATCACGAAAAAAGGTCATTTCGAGAAATGGGCATTATGTAAAAAAAATAGTCTCTCGACTTTTACCCCCAAGCAGCAAAAAACCACTATACACACAAGTTGACTGGCCTCATAGCTCAGTTGGTAGTAATTCTGCCTTCTGCGCTAGAGGTCGCGGGTTCGATTCCCGCACTGGAAAAACATTTGTGTGATTCACAGATGTTTGTTCTGTGTCTGGGTGTTAAATATATACAGTGGTGGTCATCTAATTAGAAACACCTACCTGGGTTTATATTTTTATAGCAAATTCCCTTTCGAACTAATTTTTAACGTATCAATGAGTGTTCCTACGTATTGAAATCGATGTATCGGATATTATATTGCATTGTTATACCATTTTAATAACAGAAAACAACGGTTGTTTTTCTAAAACTGAAAGTTATATTAATAACAAAATAAAAAACGAGATACAAACCGGACAACTAATTAGAAACACCAAAAAAATCATTACTTAAATCATTTTTAATTTGAACAAAACCCCAATAGTTTTGAAAAATACTAAAAATACTACATCCTTAGACAATTAGTATTTGGTAGGGTAGCCTTTATTATCAATAACAGCTTTGCAGCGACGAGGCATTGATTCAATCAATTTATAACAAGTTTCTACAGGAATACTTCTCCAAGCGTCTTCAAATGCACTGTTAAGTCCATGAATATTAGTAACGTGTTTCTGCGACAGGTTGGTCTTTATAGTGTGCCACAAATTTTCTATGGGATTTAAATCCGGACTATTGGCAGGCCACTCTAATACTGTCACGGATTGTTCTGTAAGAAACGCTTTAACGCTGCGTGCTGTGTGCTTTGGGCCGTTGTCATGCTGAAATATCCAAGTTACTGGCAAATTTTCCTCGGAATATGGAATCATTGTCTCTTCCAAGATCTTTTTGTATTGATATTGATCCATTTGCCCTTCAATCTTTCTCACGGGACCAATCCCGTACCCTGAGAAACATCCCCACACCATTACATTTCCACCACCGTGCTTAACTGTCTTTTTAGTGTACTTGTTATTCAAAGCCTCGTTTATTGGTCGTCGTACATATCGTTTTCCATCGGAATTAATCAAATTAATTTTAGTTTCATCTGAAAACAAAACTTTTTTCCATTGATGAATAGTCCAACTGCCATATTTGCGAGCGAATGCTAGACGATTTTCTCTATGTTGCCTGGTTAGTAGTGGTACTTTTCTAGCGATCCTTCCTAACAATTTTCCTTCAACCAACCGTCTACGAACTAGTTTAGTGGACACGTGTCGAGGATCGTCTTCTGAAAATACCTCTTTTCTTATAACATTGGATCCTTTAAAGGGGTCCGCCTTAGCTAATCGAAGCATAAGCCTGTCTTCTTGAACTGTAGTCTTCCTGGGCCGAAGTTTTCTTGGCACGTTATCTGATGTTCCGTGTAGTTTGAAATGTGCGAGGGCGTTAAATATCATCTTTACGGAACATTCCAAATAATCGGCGATCTTTCTGTAACTCCATTTTTGTTTTAAATGAAAATTCACTATAATTTTTCTCGTTGCTGCATCACAGCTCTTATTTTTACCCATTTTTAATAAAACAACAATAAATAGTAACTTTTCGTAATGAGTTACAAATGGCGGCAATATTTACAATGTGATTGACAATTGTGAGAACTGTATTTAAGTTTAAAAAATCAAATTTCGGTCCAAGTCATACAATGTTTCTAATTAGGTGTCCATTCTGCCAGTCCTAACGATATTGATACTTTTTGTTTCACTGATATTTATTTTTATTGTCGTCTTGGTTGTCAAATATTATTGCTTGTAATTAAACTAGAGATATTAAAGTACATTGTAAAGTAGTGAAAACCTCCTATTAAATGTTATAATAATGTTAGTTACTTTATAAAAATGTCAGGTGACTAGGTGTTTCTAATTAGATGACCACCACTGTATCTATTACGTATGTCAGTCTCTGGTACCCACAGTACAGGCTATGCCTAGTTTGGGACCAGTTGACCGTGTGTAATATGTCCGGAATATAAAAAAAAAAGTGTTTAAAGTGTTTTTTTGCTGTATATCTATGCTATGCTTTGTATTTTTAGAAAAAACCTTTATATCCAAGCACTTACTTTGATGATGCTTTTGTGGAACTTCGTAGACAGTACATTTGCGTTCTCATCGATCTCCCAAACACAAGAGAAGGCCAGCCTCTCCTCCCCGCCGCGCAATGAGCACAAATTGGAACTGAGCAAGTCTGAAACATAACATTACATATTTAAATTTGAGCCTTATACATATGAGGTTTTAGGGTTTTTTTTGTAGATTTAATCTGTCCTATCAGTAGGTAGGGGGATTTATAAATTTGAGCCTTATACATATAAGGTTTAAGAGTTTTTGTGGGTCTATTTTTTGTTCTATCAGTAGGTCCACGGGGGATTATTTCTCGTAGTCCCACGTAGTGCTTCAACTGATAGCATTAGATATTGTTTAATCACTGGTCTTCTTCTTGTCGTGTCACTGATTCTTTCTTGGTCATCCTGTATCAGGTCAGTTTGAGGTATGGTGACCCTGAAAAGGGCCTACTATGAATGAATGAATCAGTGTAGTGAAAGGATTAAAGTGCGCCTATTAGAGGCTCCTTTCGTGCATGCATATGTCACATGTCTTTTAAATTTTCTTGGTTCTAGGTGCCTGTTTCCTCACGATGTTTTCATTCACCGTTTGAGAGCACTAGACTAGCATAGCGCACATCAATTTTCCGAAAAGAAAATCCATTGATGCACGACAGGTTTCGAACCCACGACCTGTGGATCGGATGGCGGAGCCACTATCACTCCTCCACCAGTGCTCTCAGACTAGCTTCTGCCAAATACATACAAATTAATAAAACTAGTAACTAGCTTAGTCGCAACCCTTGCAAAGTTTAATGATGCTATGAATAAAGATTTTTCTTTTCTTTTATATAAAATCACGCCTAATTCCCAGAGGGGTAGGCAGAGACCACGGCTTCAAACTTGCCACGATCCTGCCATGCCATACCATCTCATCAACCAAGAAAAGGTTCACCTACCCGGTACCATATCAATTCTCCTATCCACGAGATAGACCGTCGTCGATCTGGACTGCGCCTCCTTATCCAGCGCCGTGTTGGGTCGCACGAAGTACGTCACGTCCGCTATGTGCACTCCGACTTCAAACTTGGCCAGTCCGTCTCTGGTGGTGGCGGGGAGCGGACGTGCGTGCAGCGCGTCGTCGATGTCGGTGCAGCCGGGCGGGTCCACCGAGCACACGCACGCGCCGCGCAAGTCCACGCGCTTCTGCACCTCCTGCAATAACAAAAATGTCACCCCCTTGCTTGCTTGTCGTGTCACTGATAGATAGATAAAAATAAAATAAGTATTTATTTGCAAAGGAAAGGTTTAACAAGTTAGTGACCTAGAAAAACTTATAAAATAAGCTTATATAGAGACAAAACAAAATACGTGCATGAGAGTTCCTTGTCTAACAAAAACCTTGAGTAAAGTCGATACATGACTACTCGCTCTAACTAAGCATTATGCTTGTATTTAGACGCGAGTGATCCGTTCTACGGCTAGGACAACAAGAGATAGTGCTAAGACATTATGACATGACTACATTTTGATCGTAAAATGTTAAGTTAAAATTTGAAACAATGTAAATATTTAAAAACTGTACATGTAAAACAAAACAATATATCAAAGTAGAGGTAAAGCCAGGGTCTGTAGAGTGTCCGAAGATTTATGATTGGTATGGTGTGCGTTCCTGTGATAGATAGATAGATAAATCATTTATTTGACACACACAAACACAGCACAGACAGAGATAAAAGCAATCGGAAGAAACAACAGTAGGTTACAATCACTATAAACAAAAAGGTTAGGCACTTAGTAGGTAGGTAGGCTAACAGTGAACTTAAAAACTTAATAAACTACACATTAACAGAAAAGCAGGCGCCTAACCCACCTATCAAGTGGGTGCCAACTGGTGATACCTACTTATGGTGAGAAATGTCTATGTCACTGATTCTTTCTTTGTCATCCGGTATTAGGTCTAATGACCATGCTGGGGATGGTGGCCCTAAAAAGGGCCTATGACCGTTCTTGAGAACCAGTATAGTGAAAGGATTAAAGTGGGCCTCTTAGAGGCTCCTTTCGTGCACAAAAATGGTAGGCATTCCCCCCAGATCTCCGGACGATAACTTTTTGAATGAAGATAACTTTTTTCTTATTAAACAAGACAACTAAGATGGTGGCAATCAATCTTACCGTAAGAAAAGTCACAGTTAGTGACTTTTCTTAAGTGACTTTTTACAGAAAAGTAAGTAAGAATGTTGCGATAAATAAATAATATGTGATTTTTCAGTGATTTTTCTTTTTCTATACATACAAGACGATTTAATTTCAAAATAATATTTTATTATTTTTGAATTTGATGTTATTTCTAGTAAGTGTTGGTTCAAATCTCGCCTGAGCCGGAAATTATTGGGATATTGTAAATTTTAATTCTGCCCTAAGTGCACTTTAAAACAAATATTTTCAGATTAAGATTACAGTACGACGTGTTTGTTTCAGCCTCGTGGTCAGTGCCGGATTTGCAGTCTTGGCCGCTCTAGGCCCCAGGTCATGTGCCGCCCCTTTCTCAGCACCCATCAGACTAGGTACATAATGAATTTACTTTATTGCCAACTTTATCTTTAACAGAAATGTTATTAACTATAATAGCTGTTGTAAATATATTTCGAGATGATGAGAGTTTTTACGACAATTTCTACAAACTTTAGGTCACGATTTGCCGCCCCTAATATCTGGCCGTTCTAGGCCCGGGCCTACTGGGCCTTAGGGCAAATCCGCCACTGGTCGTGGTTGCTGAGTGCTGGCTCACCTCTTTAGGAATGGTCCAGTCGCTCCGCGGCAGACACGCGAGGACGGCTTCGCTGAAGCGTGCGTGTGGCACGTCGTGCTCCAGCAGTATCACTTCGTTTTCAGCATCCTTGTCACCTGGAATATGAAATGAAATTAAATCAGTTTATTTGCTAAAACATGGTAGTTGAATATAATCGCTGTTCTTATGCAGTAAGCGGGCGCACATGTTTTTGCTAAACAAGCATGCAAATGTTTTATTTAATATAGTAGGATTACAATAATTAAAAAATACCAAAATTTTAAAATTAAAAAACAATGTCGTTATGATTACAAATTAAGATACCTAGATATCAGATTAGAGTCATAGTTAAAAACAGTCAAGATTGTGAGTTATATTTATATTAGTTGCACATTCTACATTAATTAAATTAGATTTTAGCAATAAGTAGGTAATCATTAATCCAAAATAATAAATAAATAATAATAAAATAAATAACACCCAACACATACATAGGTTTTCTTATTTTTTGTTTGTATAGTATAGTATAGTAGTGGTGTTGGGTAATTTTAAGGTAAGTTTAATGATGCTATCAATAAAGATTTTTCCATTCTATTCTACATAGTTCTGACCCCACACTAGGATTCCCTGTGTCGTGGGTATCAGAAACTACGATTACCATGGTACCACAACACCCGGACACGGAACAAATATTTGCCGATTATGCAAACATTTTTCCCGCAGCGGGAATCGAACCCGCACCCCTTGCGTCTCAGACGCCCGCTGCACCACCGAGGTTCATCTTATTACAAAAAAAAATCTATTATAAACCCTTCTTCGTGTCACTGATTCTGTCTTGGTCATCCTGCATTAGGTCTATGACCGGGTTGAGGTATGGTGGCCCTGAAAAGGGCCTATGACCGTCGGTGAAACAATCTGTGTAGGTCCTCATACCCGCATCGAGGTTCTACCATCGGACCTCGCGTCACCGGAATAAGGCTCATCCACATCTCATCGACACGTGGGTATCTCGAACCACTCGCTTTACGAGATCCTTTCTCCCCCATACGTGCAAATTGTGGAATGAGCTTCCTTCCGAGGTTTTTCCGCTAACCTACATCATGAAGAGCTTTAATAAAAATACAAAAAGATTTCTCCAGGGCAGGCAACGCATTAGCAATGCTCCAGGTGTTGCAGATGTCAATAGGCGACGGTAACCGCTTACCATCAGGTGGGCCGTAAGCCTGTTTGCCTCCGTATAACATAAAAAAAAAAAAAAAAAAGTGAAAGTATTAAAGTGCGCTTCTTAGAGGCTCCTTTAATACTTTAGTTCCTTTTCGGTCTTAGGCCACCATACCTCAACATGGTCACTAACATAATACAGGATGACCATGAAAGAATCAGTGACATGACAAGAAGAAGAAGAAGAAGAAGAGGCTCCTTTAGTGGCTTTCCTAGATCCTATTAATCATATGTAATTTTGAGGCTATTCAACATACCGATAGGTCCAAGAGCCCTCACGAAATGCCCAAGTGGATAGCGGCTGTTTCTAGGCCAGGAGTCAAGTGCGACAAGGATCCTTTGAGGTGCCAACTTTTCAGCCTGACGCGTTTCGATCCTGACTCGCGGTATACGCTTCTCTGCCGGTGTGAAGAGGTGACGGGTAGCTCCTAGAAAAAAAAAACATTAATAATCATTCTTATTCTTATTCTTTATTGTACACAGAAATCACATACAAAAAACAAACTAAATGAAAGGACATGTACAAAGGCGAGCTTAACCCTAAAAAGAGTTTTCTTCCAGCAAACCTTTGAGGCTAGATATCTCTATAACCCTACCTCTATAACCACCTATCGGTGGTTATAGAGGTAGGGTTCGTGTACAAGACCAATGAATAAAAATAAAAAATAGTAGATGTATAAACAAAGAAAACTAACTATTCTAACAAAATATACTCATATACCTAAATAAACCTAATACCTAAATATAAACTTATCACTATGAACAAACTACTTATAATATTATAATATATATACCTACTTGTGAAACAATAAAACAAATATACAAAAATATATATAATTTAAATACCTACGTACTTACAGAGATAGAAAATGCTCAATCATATCAGTGATACAATTATTTAAAACTATCATGATAAATGAAGTACCTATGAAGATAAAAAAGTAGCCTATATCTCAATAACATAATACTATACTCCTATATGATATTCCAGACTATATTCTATCTCTGTTCCAAATTTCATCCAAATCCGTTCGGCCGTGATTGAACCACAAACATCCAAACATCCTCACAAACTTTCACATTTATAATATTAGTATTAACTATTATTATTAAATGCGAATGTTTGTGTGTGCGTGTGCGTATGTTTATCGCTCGCCCGGTAATTGATGAACAGATTTTCTTATTATTATTATTTTGTACTTAATGTCCGAGACATCATCATCGTTTGTCTATGATTATTTAATTTAGTCTATTAACTAATTGGTCTTTTTATTATATTTATAACTTAATAACCGTCCGTTAAACGTCTGAGAAGTTCGACATCAAAATTGCTTCCTACAAGTAAAACCGGGAATGATTGAGTTTGAACTGATGATTTGACACCAAAACAGCCGAGATTTGTATATGTTTCTTCATTGAAAAATATCGAATTTACAAAAATCGTAGAACAAACTTTATTGCTAAATGGGCAGGGACTGAATAACCGGAATATAAAGGTACCTTTAAATAACGATATGACGTCATACCGATAAATTCCGGTTACCCGAATATTTCTCTACCGATGAATATAACGGTACCGGAAAATCTGGCTTCGCAGTTCATTTCGGTTTATTTCACTACCGTTACCTATAACCGAAATAAATATAGATTTAGAAAGGTTTTCTTTGATGAAACGCCGCCACCCCGCCACCGCGGCGCGACTGTCATAGCGAACTAGCCGCGGCTCAAAATTTCGGTACCGAATTCTACCGGTATGAAATAACGGTACCGTAATGCCCTACCGGTATAGCATAATGTAACCGAAATGTTTTAACGGTACAAGTACCTATAACATCTACCGCTTTCAGTCCCTGCAAATGGGTTTAGAATAAGCCCCTTTTGGGATAAAATACATATACATATTATCGATCATCTTGTATACAAGTCTCACCCGTAAATTTGCTCGGAACCAATATACCGCAGTACTGTCTCCACTTCCTTCTGATGATGCCGACTACTTTGCCGGTGGGAGTGACGTCATCGTTTTTAAGATCCACCGGCTTCAGAGTATTCATGAGTGCCGTCTCTTCTTCGAACTCATCACCTGTAAATTCCCAAAATTCATTACTTAAATTCGCTGCTAGAACCGACAACCGTTGGTGAATAGAGGTTCTCGATAATTGCTAGGCAATAGCGACCACGAACCAGACGAAGCAGGTAGGCTCCTCTGATGGACGTTGTTACACATTGTTGTTGATGGTCAATTTTTTTTTTATTCCGGACATTTATCACTAGGATCACACACGGTCAGCTGATCCCAAACTAGGCATAGCCTGTACTATGGGTTCCAGAGACTGATAAACATAAGCATAAACATAAGACTGATAACTATTTAACACCCAGACACAGTCCAGTGCGGGAATCGAACGCGCGACCTCTAGCTCAGAAGGCAGAGTTACTACCAACTGAGCTATGGGCCCTGTCGAAACAACAACAGAAAATTATGCTTACAGCTTTACTCAAAGGAGCGATAAAAACAAAATCATAACATTCTAGGTCATTCTCAGCGGAAAGCTGTGTATTTTTTTTAATAAACTGTATTTACCTGGATCTTCAGCCTTATCTTCCAGAACTATATCACTGGGCCTTTTCCACTCTTCCTCAGGAAGGATTTCTATAGCAACTATGTCGCCATCTACAGCCCTGTTGATTCCTATGTGGCCTTGGAGTAAGATCTACAGAATTTTTTAAAACAAATCAGTTAAGTATCATAATAATCATTCCCCTGCATATCTACCTACCCGTCGATGTAATAATAGGCGACTAAGGGGAAAAAAGCTAGGGGATGGGCAGCAACGTCCCCTATTTTAATAACGATGGCTAAAACTGCGCTCGCCTGCGCTCGGCAACCCGCGTGCCCAGCGTGGTGAGTATGTGCAAATCCCCCCACATGATAGGAAGGCACTCCGGAAATCTGTGGCTTATGTTCAGCAGTGGACATCGGTCGGCTTAAATGATAACTCACGTAAGAAAATTACGTAAATTACTGAAGATCGATTTACTAACCACGGGCGCAAGTTTGTCTTGCATAAGACCGTAAAACATTTAAAACTTATTTAAAACCATAAATAGGTACAACCAAAGACAATAGAAAAATTCTGTACTACTTACAAAATTAATGTAGTCCCCGCCTTAAACCAAATGTAAGTAGGTACATAACTTACGCACCTGTTTCTCAAAGCCATTGACAGTAGCTGTTCCTTCCAAAAAGTTGTCCCGAGATGCATAGAATGTGCCCTGATGCAGCTTTCCATTCCTGATGCCCTCGTGCACTTGGGTTGGCGTTAAGTGAGCAGGGTACAGGGCATCTTTTGAAAAACTCTCTGGCATAACGTTTTTGGATAGCTTGTCAACAAGTCCAACAAATTCATTACCAGTCACATTTTCTATGTAGTCTTTTACTGGAAATAATAGAATTGAGTTGATAAATTATTAAAATTACATGCAGACTATGCAAACTCTTAAGTAGATAAGCTAGTAAGATAATAATAATTATCTTGGGCTGTTCAACAACTAAGATCTACCATGACGTCTATTTGCCATTCAAATGCGACTGTATCAGCACTATTTTAGACTAGCCTCCGCCCTCGCTTCGCTCGCGTAGTACCTACTTAAAAAGTAGCCTAAATGTTACTCTAGGTAAAGAGCTATGTAACTATTCCAATTTTCATCATTCCATTTCTATTCAAATCGAAGTAGCCGTTTGGGCGTAATTGAACCACAAACATCCAAACAACCTCACAAACTTTTGCATATATAATATTAGTAGGAAGTAGGATACGATAACGTCACCACTTAAACAAAATTGCAAAGTTGATCGTACAAGGCAATTTTTACACAAGACCAGTGATTAAAGTAAGAAAATCATCGGGTTCCTTGACAAAACTGACAAAAGGCCAAACCCACCAAAGTTTACTTACCAGAACAGCATACAATGCCCTGCTCCTGCGCCAATTTCCTGTTAGCCTCATCATCAGTGAGAAGCACCACCTTTGGTGGGGTGCCAACGGGGGCGTTGATACTCAAGTGCGTCTCATACCATGCCACTGCCTGGCGTATCGCCCTGTCATTCCTGTCATTTTGTTTCTCACCTGGCTGGCGCTCCACATATGTATCTCTTAAAATGGATGATAAAAATTTTCTATTTAATTTCGAAATATATTTATATAAAAATCAATTGCCACATGTATCATATATAATCTGCTATAATCTGCCACCGCACAGTCTGCCTATAGGTACAGTCACAGGGGGAGGTGTTTCAAACAGGTTGTCACTAGTTAGCGCCACCACAAATTTTGCTTGATGCATATTGTCTCAGTTTAATGTGATTAGGATAGAGGATGTTCATTATTTACTGTTTACTGGCAGTACTCTATAGTCCAACAAAGATCTGACACTGCCTAGCAAAACTTTGTTGGATTACCACAGGTCATCTGTAGTACCGTAATTAGCTTTAATAAGCTGCTCTACTATAGCTTTTACAAAACTTACTTGTGGTGCTCATTAACAAAAGAAAAGAACTTTCTTTTTTTGTTGCCTACAATCTCGAGGAGTCTTTGGAACATGGCCTGATTCTGATGCTTGACTTCCTCCAGCACTGTTTGTAGTATGATCACATTTGTGAGAGCATCCTCTTCCAAAACATCTATCTGATGGAGCACCACGTTTGTGTCAAGCACTAGGTAATGGGGATAGTCGAACAGAGCACATAGTGATTTGGGATTGGCTTCAAGTACAATTTCATCATCCTTGTGAGGGCATACATTGCAGGCGGCTGATCCACAGAGCAAGTCATCTCGCAAGTAATGTTCTCGTACTATCTGAAATAATTTATTCAGGAAGTTACGACGAATAACACTTGATGCCTAAGTTGAAAGTAGTAATGAAAGATAACCTTACTTTCAAAATATTGCCGCGTTTAGTTTTGGTTAGAAAAGTTTTTGTAGTCCACATGGCTGGAGGGCGGGTCTTCCGCTGTTCTGCTGACTTTATGAAAATCACGCCAACAGAACCAAAAAATGCGCAAACAATCACAAAATACAACAAATTGTTTTTGTTGTGAAAAAAACTAGAGGTGGGTAACTCGAGTCAGATTCACGGATCCAGGTCGAATCACAGGGTATTGAATTGAGCCGCAGGTCAATGGCTCACACCGCTCCCAAGCGGTTCAACGGCTCAAAACAGGTATACTTTATCTGCGAGTCATGCGACCCGCGACACCCAGCAAAATCGTTTTGTATTTTATTTTCAACGTGTTAAGGTCTATATAAGTAAAGCTGACCTGGTTGCTTATTCGAACCGATTTCATACGACAACAATTTGTGTTTTATTTTCAACCTCCTAGAGTCCATATTAGAAAAGCTACCCGTTTGATGAACTGATTTCTAGTACCCATAACATTGTTTGCTTCACTTTACCTGATTGATCTGAATTCATTCATAGATCTACTTGAGCGGCAAAGAAAGTTTGAGCTGTTTTGAGCTGTTTGAGCTGTTGACAGATTAGGTTAACTAATATAGACCTTAATACCTTGAAAATGAAATACAAAACGATCTTGCTGGGTGTCGCGGGTCGTATGACTCGCAGATATAGTATACCTGTTTTGAGGCGATGAACCGCTTGGGAGTGGCGTGAGCCATTTACCTGCGGTTCAATACCCTGTGATTCGATCTGGATGCATGAATCTGACTCGAGTTACCCACCTCTACTTTTTAATTATGTCAAATTCAGTTGCAATTTCGTAACGTACGTCAATCAATATGTCAGTTCAGTCAGTTTATAATCTGTGGGTGGAGAGGCGCACTGGCGCGTTTTTTAATTTTGTTGGCTTGTTTTGTTTTCATTTAATCAAATATTATGCGTTATTAAATTGGTCTGTGTCTGCAATGGACATGCGATTTGATGCGATAACATTTAAGCTTTGAATCCGTCTGTGAAGTGTGAATGTTTCAGTCATCTGACTGATGGCCGATGGGAGACTGGATGGAGGGAAATCAAGTACCTACCTACTATTATCAATCATCCTATTGGTCTGTATACCAATCTAACTAATCTATCTATCCATCCATACATGTACGTAGGTAAGTAGTAGGTAGCCGGTATCTTCCCTATGCATACGCATAGTAAAATTAGATAATGAGCCTGTCGACCGACGACGAGACGGTCAGTCCACCAGAGATACATTTTATCAAGTCGAGTCGTGCGCGGTTCGCGTCATGTTACTCCATTCCATTCCATCATATCGTATTTGTCCGTTGACTCAGACGGCGGCGTGAGTGACGGCGGCTTAGCGGCGCACGATTTTACGGAGATTGACTCGCGCGCTGCATTCTATTCTATTTTTATGTACCTGCCCAGATATAGGTAATGGTACTCATGCAACAGAATAGTGTCCAATCAATTTTTATCGGTAACCATAAAACACCAGTTCAGTTTAAATAACAGTGTTGTGCACAAAATTTATCGTGTGAAAAATACTTGCATTGATTAGTACCAATTAATTAAGTGCAATGACACTAAAAATAATAAATATTTAATCATCAAGTGATAGGAGCTTGAAGATAAAAATGGCTAAGGAAAGCATGATTAAGTCACCGCAGAAGATATGGGAAGCAGTATCTTCGGTTCTGGTACAAGCTGTGGAAAGTTTGTTCTTCAGAATTGGTGTTTTCGTAGCAGTGCATCCATGGAAAACCATCATTGCAACATTAACCTTTGTGCTAATTAGCTGTGTTGGGTTACTGAGATTTCACATAGAAAGGAATCCATTGAACCTATGGGTACCACCAGACTCAGATTTCTACTACGATACAAACTGGTACATAGACACGTTTGGGACAGGTTTCCGACTGCAGAGAATAATTATCACAGCTGATGATGTTCTACAACCGAGTGTTTTGAAGTCCATACATAATGTGACTAATGAGATAAACTCAATCCAAGTGGACTATAATGGTACAAAAGTATCCCTAAAAGATTTGTGTTACAAAGTGCCTGTTGTGAATTTCTATAAATCTGAGGCTGCCAATGCCACTAAACTTAAAAACAATAATCTGAACAGTACTGACTTCTCCGACCCAACATTGTGGGTGGATGATGAGTTTTACTGTGATTTTCTAGATGAATTTCAATATGTGTGTCTTCAATACAACATTTTAGATCTATGGAAGAACAATATATTTGAAATTAATAATGCCACTAAACATGACATAGTCACAAGGATAAACAATATAAAGATAAACCCTGCAACAGGGCACCCTATGGACTTTACAAAACTACTAGGGGGTGCTAAACATGACACAAATGGTGATATAGTGTCTGCTAGTTCAGTGATATTAACATGGTACACTCAAGTGAACATGTCTGCTGTAGACCTCAACGAAGTTGGTAATTTGGTGGGCACGGAAGATTGGGTATCTGTTCCTCTGGCCATGTGGGAGTCCAAGTTCTTAGAGTACCTAAAATCTGTTTCTGAAATCCCAACAGGAATTAAATATTTTTATGAGGCTGGCAGAAGTTTTGCTGACATAAGTGGAGAAGCAATGTTTGATGAAATGGACAAATTGTTCATTGGTATCTTGCTGATGTTTTTCTATGTTCAGTTTGGCTTATCACGATGCAACTGGTTGGAAGTCAGGATGACATTAGGTGGAGTAGGATTGATGTGTGTGGGTCTGGCATACATAACGTCTATTGGTGTGTGTTCTATGATGGGTATTCCCTTTGGTCCTGTGCATTCCTCCTTGCCTTTCCTTTTGATGGGACTTGGCATTGATGACATGTTTGTTATGAGTGCCTGTTGGAACAATCTGACGCCTGCTGAGGCGAAAAAGAGTCTTCCAGTGAAGGTGGGCTTGATGCTGAAACACGCTGGTGTATCCATCGTCATCACTTCGTTCACTGATATAGTTGCTTTACTGATTGGTGCAATAACGATATTACCCTCGTTGAAATCTTTTTGCATATATGCAGCAGCTGGAGTCTTTTTTATATTCTGCTTCTCTGTTACGTTTTACGTTGCCGTGCTAACATTAGACGTGAGGAGAATAGAGGCAAACAGAAACGGTTTTCTGTTTTGTTACAAACATAAGAAAGAAATTATTGTTTCTTCAGATAAAACTAAATTACAGAAAGTTTTTGAAGCGTTTTATAAAAATGTGATTTTCACGATACCTGGGAGGTGTGTAGTTTTGTTAATCGTTTTGGTCACAACTGGTTTAAGCGTTGAAGCAATATTACGTCTGGAACAAAGGTTTGATCCCAAGTGGTTTATTCCTGACGACACATATTACAAACAGTTCATCGATGCGTATGATTACTATTATCCTGACGAGGGGGATGCGGGCATGGTGTTTTTGGGAGAGATGAATTATAACAAAGAATTCCCTGAGCTTTATAATATGGTACAGGAATTCAAAAATGATAACGACATTAACGATGTTGTCGCGTGGGTGGACTATTTCTACAACTACGTATACCAGAACTTTGATAAAGATTTATCTAAAAATGATACAACGTTGACTGACCGCGAATTCAAACGATACCTTACTAGGTTCCTGTTCAGTCCAATAGGAGGCAGATTTCAAATTAACTTTAAATTCGAAGCAGACCTTAAATGTGGCGTGCTCGTAAAGGAAATCAAGGCGACGACATTATTATTCAGATATCCGAAATTTCACGGCCCTCAGGAGTATCTTCCGGCGATGAACCGCGCTAAAAATATCATAAAATCCGCGAACATAACCACGGGTGACGGTTATCGCAGTGTTTGGTCAAAAGTCTTCGGGAATTGGGTCACCGACGAAACCATCGGCGTTGAAGTCGAGAGGAATATTGAATTAGCTCTGTTGTGCGTTATGGTCTGTACAGTTATACTTATTACGAATCTTCAAATGTGTGTTTGGGTGTTCCTGTGCGTGTTACTGACGATCGTTAACGTTTTAGGGTTTATGCAGAGATGGGGTATGACTGTAGATATAGTTTGTTGCATCGGACTTGAGCTCGCCATCGGTCTCTGCGTGGACTACGCTGCACACGTAGGCCACACGTTCCTAACTGTGACGGAAGGGTCCCGCACGGAAAGAGCACTTAAGACAGTATCGACCATTGGCATCGCTGTGCTGATGGGCGGCGGTGCTACGCTACTCTCGTTATCGCTTCTCAGTATGTCAAAGGCGTACACATTTCAATCTTTTTTCAAAATCTTCCTACTGGTTATATTATTTGGTTTGTTCAATGGTTTGATGTTCCTGCCAGTTGCATTGTCGCTCGTAGGTCCTGGTGCTTATAAACCTCCAGAAGATAAAGAAATTTCAGACGAAACTGTTGAACTTAACGGTAAATCAAATGTTAAACTTCCTATAAATTAAAGTTTAGAGATAATAAAATGTAATTTAGGTACTATTACTAATAATTGTGATATTACTAGTAAGCAATAAGTTTATGTTGTAAGATATTATTAAATACTCTGAAGTGCCTTATTTTCTAGAATCTAGAGCAATAATAGGCCTGTAATTATAAATAAACAGTGTGACGTCATTATGTACTTACTTATCTAGGTACTTCAAATCACATTCATATTTATGATACGAACGACCTTAGTTAATTCCATTTCATGAAGGCTTATTATTCATTGCAATTTGAATCTGATATCAATTACTTAAAGATCACCAGACAAGTCATCGTGAAATGGAAGCACTCTAACTAAAGTACCTATCATATTGTTAGTTTTATATGTTAGGTAAGGTAATTATGATTATTTATAAAAAAGTTATAGGTACAGAGATGGTCAAAATAATGAGGCATTAAAGGTAAATATTTATGTCTCAATTTTAACCCAGCCTGTGTTTCTTCGACCATTTAAACTTTTTCCCAAATTCATTCATGAGATAATCATTGGTTTCATTAATTAATTGGACTCCATATACAGTGCTTTACATTGAAACGTCATTATTTTTCATTATACCTACCTATACCTAATAAAACGGTGATATAATAAATTGTTACCATAGATCAATTAGCATTATAAACGCCTCAACAAGTAAAATTAATTAAAAATATTATAAACAAGACTGAGTGAATTTATTTGTAGCATATAATTATTAGCGATGGATCGTCATGTTTAATTTTTCATAAGTTCTGTTTGATCAGCTGCAATGGATACTTTTCTTTCATACTCCTGTTTAATAACAGTATTTATCCGTAAGCAGGCATCATAACTTGTTATATATATATAAATACGATATGTTCCCGGGGCACCGCGTCCCACGGCGCCGCGCCTCAAATCTATTGTTATGGTATTATGCAAAGGAGCCATTTCATTCTGGGCCTGGTCCATGTACACTATATAGAAAAATTAGGAAAAAATAGGAGATTACAAGAAAAATACAATTTCATTAATTTGAAGACATATGCGATGGTACAAGAATAGTTCTTCTGGTAAGTTTTTTGCTATGTGAACACTATTTGAAGGCCGCCATGTTGGTTTATAATTGGCGTTTGACATGACATTGACATATTTTTCATGTCATGTTGTTTGATTTGATGTGTGCGTCAGGTGAGCAGGAACAGCGACATTAGACGGGAGCTTCTGGACTTCTGACCATGCTATCATTTAGTGATGAATTTGTCATTTATTTGTACCTATTTGTCAGAATTTGTACCGCTGTAGTTTATGATATTTTGCGAATTAACAGTTTCCTGCTGGCCTGACGTCAGCGCAGCAGGAACAATTCTGTCCCGGGTAAACCGCTGCACATTTGATAAAACTAAGTTTGCCATCATTTAGTGCCTAATTTGTCATGTCTACCTACCATTTGTCATCAATTTTGGTTCAGTGGAAGCGAAGATATCGCGACAATTAGTTTTGGCATTGCAGACCGGAAGTAAGTGATCTCTTCCGGTACAAGTATTTTCACTTGATTAATCGTTAGCCGTAGCTTATTTCCAAAGCTGTGACAGATCAATGGATTGTGCATTAACTATTCTTTCGGGTTGTAATCAAGTCTTATCGATTACAACTGTATTTCTCCCAATATACAGTTTGTTAGCAAAACGGACGCCATTTTGTAGTTCGTATTCAAGAAAACTTCATTTACCTTGACGCTTGACATGGAAGGTTTTCAATCAAATAGCTGGCCAATAAGCATAAGGGTAATAATTTCAATATTAGCTTTTAACCAAAACGATGAAGAAACAATAATAATATTAACTCTTTCTTCCTCTTACTTCCTTTCCAAGAAATAATGACATTCTGTTAGATTACTTAGCTACTGCTTTGAACTTCACCTGTCGCATTCAAGATAAAATGTATGTATGTAGTGTAGGTAATTTGTGCATGGTATTACCAACTGGCCGGAAAAATGTGGACATAAAATTCCATTAATATCCTACTACTTTATCGGCTTTTTCACCACCATGTTGCATGAAAAATTCCTAAATAAACAAGAATGGAAGTTTTGAAGTTTTAAAATGGATTATAAATTATGGCAATGAATGTACAATATTCGGTGTGGTTTCATTTGACCTAGCGCCGGCACTAGCATAAAATGAACTGGTTGATAGATTTTTTTCTGCTGGAATTTATTGCGATCTAGTAATGTTGCCAGATCGGCCCATGGGGGCTGATTTTCGGCCGTTTTGACATTTACATCCGCCTGCCTTTTGATATCATTGGCCCCTTATTTTTTTTTATTTTTTCGAACGGTTTTTTTTTGCTGTGGGTCTCTTACGAACACTGCCAGCTACACTGGGCTAGGCAGCTACACCGGGTTAGACAATTGGCCCCTAATAATAAGTTCTCTGTTTTATAAGAGAATGCCAGTGGCCTGATTTAAGAGTGGAGGGACTTTTGTTTGAGTGGAGGAGTTTGCATTTGAAATCTTGCTAAAAATTTGGTCCTTTTATTTTCAAACACACATTGTGTCGAACGGTTTTTCAGTAAACTAAAAAAAACGAAACAGTAAGCCGAATCTTTGGCCGCATGCAGATGAATACCGAGACGATCGTTTCTCTTTTAAGAAAAAGTATGAAAAATGTGGTGGCATCAATATTTTGAGCCATTACGTGAAATGATGAACGTAGAAATTAATGACGTAATTGTTTTTTACATCCATACATAAAATCACGCCTGTTTCCCAGAGGGGTAAGCAGAGACCACGTTTACACTACAAGCTGATGATGATGATGATAATAGTGAAATAAAAAAAAATATTTCTTTTATTTCTTAAGAAAGAAAGAAAGAAAATACATTTATTTTGGACACACAAGCACAGCACAAACTAATAAAAAAAAGACACAAGGTACAGGTTACAATACAAAAGGTAGGGAGGAAACAAAATAAAAAAAAGACACAAGGTACAGGTTACAATACAAAAGGTAGGGAGGAAACAAAACAAAAGTAGGTAGGAAGTAACAAAACTAGGGTATTCATTAGTCCGTGCCGAGGTGCATGCGTGAGCCAAAAAAGGTTCCATCTCAGCATTGATGCCGCACACGAAGTGTAGCGGCGCTGGTTTTCAGATAGAACCCTTTACGGCGACCTCACGATCGCAGTGTGCTTCATTGCTCGCGTTCTTCAGTCGATGTCGGTAGGTAGGTAGGAGCTGTAGATCAAAATTAAAAAAAATAAAATAAGAATAAGTAGAACTAGAAGTAGAAGTAAAAGTATATAGGTAGGTAAGTAGGTATACAAATAGAATTATATATTAGTAGTACTTAGGTAGGCAGGTTTAATTTACGAAAAACAGGTAAACAAGTAAGGTGAAGTAGGTAGGTAGCTAGGTAAATAGGTACATAAAATGGTTCAGTCAGCCCAAGCGAGAGCATAGACAAAGTAGCTAAGAAAGAAAGAAAGAAAAACTATTTATTCGTCTAGAGAATGTTTTTTCTCTTTTACACTTTTACGGTCAATCTCTACAGTGCGTCATTAAACTCCCTAGTCCCAATCCCATATCTATGGTGCCTGCAGTATTCCTGTAGTATATAGTCTGTGGGTGCCTGTTTGTATGTGCGTCACGTGGTGTTGCGCGCGTATCAAACAAACAAATCAAGTTCAAACTTGCTTGAACGACGCGCGCGACCGACGACGGCGACGACCGACGGACGGACACACGCAAGCAGAACCTGGCAGATATAATAAAGTTACTTTGTGTCTATTGCCATAGTGTATTATATAGTCTTAATATTTATTTCTATTTCTAGTAGGTAGGGAAGTTATAAATTTAATTATTGGTGGACAATTCACACAGCACCTTTTAACAATAAACTAAGCGAAGTTTTTACTATGGTAATTACAAGGCTGATAAATACATAGTTAGGTACCTAAATACTTTAAAAGCTTGCGCCCACGGCTTCACTCACGTGATAAAAAGTAGGTATATGAGTTTAATCGAAATCGGTTACGTTATTCAGCTGATTAACCTTATAATTTAACTCTGCAGTTGCAACCTAACCTTATAATTTTGCCAACTCCATCCGACCATCCATCTCGTAGACAGAGTACTACTTATTAGCTCAAAAATCTTCAAAACTTCCATTCTTGTTTATTTAGGAATTTTTCATGCAACATGGTGGTGAAAAAGCTGATAAAGTATTAGGATATTAATGGAATTTTATGTCCACATTTTTCCGACCAGTTGGTAATACCATGCACAAATTACCTACACTACATACATACATTTTATCTTGAATGCGACAGGTGAAGTTCAAAGCAGTAGCTAAGTAATCTAACAGAATGTCATTATTTCTTGGAAAGGAAGTAAGAGGAAGAAAGAGTTAATATTATTATTGTTTCTTCATCGTTTTGGTTAAAAGCTAATATTGAAATTATTACCCTTATGCTTATTGGCCAGCTATTTGATTGAAAACCTTCCATGTCAAGCGTCAAGGTAAATGAAGTTTTCTTGAACGAACGAACTACAAAATGGCGTCCGTTTTGCTAACAAACTGTATATTGGGAGAAATACAGTTGTAATCGATAAGACTTGATTACAACCCGAAAGAATAGTTTATGCACAATCCATTGATCTGTCACAGCTTTGGAAATAAGCTACGGCTAACGATTAATCAAGTGAAAATACTTGTACCGGAAGAGATCACTTACTTCCGGTCTGCAATGCCAAAACTAATTGTCGCGATATCTTCGCTTCCACTGAACCAAAATTGATGACAAATGGTAGGTAGACATGACAAATTAGGCACTAAATGATGGCAAACTTAGTTTTATCAAATGTGCAGCGGTTTACCCGGGACAGAATTGTTCCTGCTGCGCTGACGTCAGGCCAGCAGGAAACTGTTAATTCGCAAAATATCATAAACTACAGCGGTACAAATTCTGACAAATAGGTACAAATAAATGACAAATTCATCACTAAATGATAGCATGGTCAGAAGTCCAGAAGCTCCCGTCTAATGTCGCTGTTCCTGCTCACCTGACGCACACGATTTGATGTTTTTGTTTTGTCAGATACATGTAGGTTGTCAAAATGACATTTCACGCACGTCCATCCGCCATATTTTTGGAGCGCTGTGTGTTGCTCTCTTTGTCGAAGAAAACCTTAATGTACCTTAGAACGAAGTCAATTTAAATACAATCACCAATTAAATACGTTTACTTTATTGCTTATCCATATTTTAGAGTAGTGTACACAGTGCAGGCCCAGGCCCCATATACTGATGAAACGGCTCCTTTATGCTAATCATTCCCACCACGCCGCGTCTACCAAAGTACAGTTAGAGATAAAAATAAAAACCCTTCATTAATAAAAAAATATATATTTTTTAATTTCAATATGTTAATACCACCATAGGTAGTACAAAAATTTGAGTACATCAAGATACAAGATTTTATTAGTAAATCGTAAGCTTAATCATTGGACTAGGTATTTTATTATCGTTTTAATTAAATCACAGATTATTGTGAAACCGTAATTCATTTATCTTTGCGACTGTACTCTTAGAGGTAATTTTGACCTTGAAGCAATAAAATCGAGCCCGGGCTTGAGGCACGGCGCGGTGGGACGCGGCGCCGCGGGAATATAATAATAAATACATAAATAATGTTGTACCATCATGTTCGTCCTCAGTGGCGTGGAGGGCGGGTGCCCGGTTGAGACGCCAGTGGGTTCGAGCCCCGCAGCGCAGCACGATACGTACGACGCGTTGGGCTAATCTCAAGGCGCGCCTTTGAGCATTGAACCATTTGATGTAACCTAATTCCTACAATTTGTACAAGTCGTGAGATTTAAAAATCAAAATGTGTTTTGAACTTTTTAGAACAATAGAACATTTTGTATAATTGGTCACCTAGTTGGAAAACAACAATCTGTTTCAATTGCGATAAGTAATATTTTCGAAAACAAAAGGAATCATACCTACTTGCTTAGTATTATAATCATAAACGAGTAGGTGCATACTAATCTTTTTGAAATGCAGTAATTAAAACATCGTCCATGTACGAGTAGATTGTAGGCCCATGGAATAAGAACTGCAGCTTTTTAATGAAAATAACGATTTTTTTATCTTGTCTTAACTTTTTTATCCATTGCATAACCATAAAAATATACATTACTACTGTTTATGATACTGTTAAATGGTAGTTGCGAGTGGTTAGTTTATCATAGGTACGTATTAACCTGCCTAAGTTGTTTCAACCTTATCTCAGTTTCAGTTCCACACTGATCACATCCACATCCACTCCCAATAAACTGGTAAATCTTGATCGCTCCCAGCAACCTTTATTAGGTCCTCTTTCCATCTAGTGGGGGGACGTCCTGTGCTGCGCTTTCGCTATCACGGTTATGTGTCCCACTTGTAGGTTCATCGTCATCATCATCAGCCTTTGGAAGTCTACTGCTGGACAAAGGCCTTCTCTAAAGAGTGAGACGAACGGTCTTGAGGCTTTTCCATTATCCAACTTCCCGCAACCTTCACAATGTCGTCGGTCCATCGGGTGGGGGCCTTCCAACACCGCGTCGTTTGGTTCGTGGTCGCAATTCGAGAACCTTCATCCCACTCTTTAACATTTAATTGACTTGATTAGCAATTAAATATATTTTTTAATTTATCGTATGAATATGCATTTGCATATAAGTACCTATTTGCAAGGAGCCTTCATTAATGTAATCCCCCTTATCTCCCATTTTGTGATAAAGTATTGAAAGGACAATAGTTAGGTATTTGTTGTTATAGTGATAACCCACACTAAGGGAATACTATGATTTTATTATATCCCAAAAAACGATGCAGATGGGACTCGCTCGAACTCGACTTGCGTTGCGACCTTCCCCAAAATACAGGGATAGGTACTCTAACCAAATAAACCACCGAGCCGCTAGAATCCTAGGGACTTTCTATAGTCTCAAAGCGCCGTAAGCGCCAGGAGAAACAAATAATATATTCTTAGCCAGGCTGGACTAAATTACCTACTACATAAGAAGATATGAAATAAAAATTATGAGAAAATCGTTGTTCAGGGCCATGTTAATAGGGGTAGATTATTTTATTTGAATATAGGTATCTACTTCATCATGTGGGGTGTCGTAAGGCACTTAATCCTAATCATTAAAATTAGCGTGGTTTTGTTATTTTTACAAACCGCGACCACGTTGTAGCAGCTCAGCTGTAATCACTGTACCTAACATTGAAATTATGAAGAGATAAAGATAATCCAGACATAAAATATATACTAATTCAGGTAGGTAGGACAAACAAAAGTTAGAAATAGATAAGAAATAATTTTGGCCTAATAAGGCACACGTACCTAATAGAAATTGGGAATTATCTAATACGTACTTAATTAGCTTTGGATTATATTTTATCAGCACGACATACATTTACATACCTACTTACCTAAAAGATTTAGGAATAATTTTATTGATAACAAACTCAAATAAAAAAATCGCTTTATCAAAACCTGTAGGTAGGTGTAGGTGCTTATTAGATCATGCAAGATTCTAAGGTTACTAGCGGTCGATTCTAAGGTTAGACGACCGAGGTATGGTCTTTTCACGGGAGTCCTACTAGAGGTCGATTCTAGGGTTAGGCGACGAAAACAAGACAAATCTCGAGATCATAGGCCCATGAATGTACCATGCTGTCTTATTGCCATTCAAGAGCACGCGTGTCAGCACTATTTTGCACGAATTTTAACCATAAATCTTTAAGACTCAAATTACGTCTCCGCATAGACAAAGCAGAGTTGATGATAGGTATTAGGTAGGTACGGGGCTATGTCATATAAGTTTCACAATGTAGGTACTAACGTTAGCAGAGATAAGCCTTCAAGGACGATTGTCATAAAAAAAAAGCTTTGTTGTCAATAATGGGAGCATTGCCTGTAGTCTAGCTGTAGGTACATACAGAGTCACGGACACTGCACTAACAAAGTTTATAGCCCGACCTCAAGTATAAAATACCCTATTTCGTATCAAAATGCTATGAGCAATATGCGTTTTCATATGGCAAACCAATGATTTGACCCAGTAACCAACTATCTCAAAGCCAAATGGAAAAGCTGTCGTAATGTCTATAAGTATTTGGCTCTCAGAATGTAGCTAAAGACCCAAACAGAAAGAAAATAATTTATGAAGTGCATGCTCATATACCTTTATGTAAAGAAAATCGCGAGGCGATGGGCTTGCAACCTGTCACGTATGGAGTAGGTACTCATAATTTCAGCTAATAGGACGTCCACTGCTGAACATTGCCTCTACACAGATTTTCGGGGCGAATTCCTAATGGCTCGCTAACTACTGCAAAATGTGGGTATGTATGTGCCAAATGTTCAGAAATTCTTCTGACTACCTTTAGATATCTTCAAGGATCTGATCGCCCGGAGATCTGAGAGGATGTCTAGATACCATTGGGGATTTTGGGGATAAAAGTCGTGTCTATTATTTTTTATTAAGAATAAAGCAGCTGAATTGGTCAAAACTCCGATATTTTTCTCTTAAAATCTCGAAAACAAAAGAGCAGACAAGTCGAATTCAACCGAATGGTCGTAAATTGAACAGGATGGATGTGAGTGTTCCTCTTTAACTCGTATCTGCCGTAGGTTGGCAACAAGTCAATTATACAAGATGATTCATAAATGTAGGTATACCATTCCGAAAGGTGCTTATTCTACACCCAATCGACAATGAAATTTGTTATACTTACGACTTTTGTAAATTCAACATCTTTCATGGAAAAAACCCTATTCAAAAATATGCTATTTTCGGGTCAAACTATATTTGTGGGGAATAAGTAGCTAAGCCTAATTACGATAATGTGGAAATAAAATTACAACATAATTATGTTCTTATATTTTTATTTAAATATGTACCTACCTATATTAAATTTAAATTATAACATCTTAATTCGTGTAGGTAATCTTAAATCAACAACAGTGCTACCGAGTTGAGTCCTCGTCCCGTCGAAAATCCGGTTGCCTCTTCAATGTTCCTCGTGTTGGCCTCTTCGAGCTATCAAAATTTTTGGGATAATATTAAAAATCATTTTTATTTAAATGGTCTAACCGCAAACCTCGGGCTTCAGCCTACTAAAAATGACTTCACTCTATTTTTTGTATTCTCATAATTTCCCTTTCATAATTTGATACCCATACCATGGACGGGAGTGAGTTGAGGATAACTGCTCTTTAAAATTCAGTTGTAATATTTGACCCTCGCATACAAACATTGCAAGTTAATAAAAACGTTTAGCTTGTAAAAAACAGTCTTCAACTTGCAGTAATATCGTGTAACTAGGTTCTAGGCGTAACTTTAACCCAGAAGTTGGGTATCGTCGTGATGATGCCCTGGATCCTCTTAGACGGCTCGAGCAGGAGTTTCCCGTCGGCTGTAGACACGTGGAAGGCCTGCATAAAGCCGCTTAGCACTTGGAACATGCTCTGTCGGGCGTACGTCTCTCCGGCACATAATCTTCTGCCTGTTAAAGTTAACAAGTTTTTTAGTTGAAATATCTAGGTACTACATTGAAACCGGTCTCTTCGGTGATCGTAAAGTAGAAGAAGAATGTGGTAGGTAAGATTAAATAAAACTGTCAAAACCAGAGTGTTAGTTTTAAAATCGTGGCGCCTAAGGGCAAACTTCAATATTCATTATATTCATTTATTGTTATGACTAAGTCTCTTCAAGAGTCAAGGAGCTATCAAAGTCCTTCACCTTAGAGCACTGTGTTGACGTAGGTACAGTCTTATCTAAAAGTGTTATAAAACCATTGGCTTTACACAGAAAAATTTGTCAGTAGTTTTTAGTATTGCCATTTCTTTCTTACCTACTAGTGGCTGTAGGCAGACAACCGTTGGGGAGTAAGGGCTCGCGAATGGCGACCCCGAACTGGGCGACGCAGTGTTGGAAGGCCCCCACCCGATGGACCAACGACATTGTGAAAGTTGCGAGGAGTCGGTGGATGGAAAATGCTCAAGACCGTTCATCATGGAACTCTGGAGAATGCATATTTCCAGCAGTGGACTTCGATTATGACTTGCCTACTATTGAATAGAGACGAAAAACAGAGACAGAGATAATTTTTTGAACTACGAAGTCATTGAAACTATGTTTAACACCCTTTTGGTACCTACCTACCTACAGCTCTCAGCGAATGTAGGTAATATTACCTATTATATTTTCTTTGTATACCAAAAACCAGACCGTTGTATCCCAAGAATGCTGATCAGTTGACGATTCGAATGTTACCTATGATCTAATAAATAAACATAGAAACACATAGCGCCTTCGTCCACGTTGTTTGTGAGATCTTAACCTCTCTTATCTAAAATAGCCCCATCTTACGGTTTATTAATCGTGAATTCGTGTTGTCATTTTAGTGATGGTTTTTTGATTCAAATTAGGGCCTATACTGACGCTAGTTCATTAACCCACACTAGTTTAGGTAGGTATGAAAACTAGAAAAACTCAATGCATTAACTAAACAGCCGAGCGTGATGAAATTATTGGTATTTGATTCCGTACAAATGGCATTCAACATAATATTAGTAGTGGGCTAGGGTCGATCCAGAACAACTTGGTCTAGCTACCAAGGCTAGGGCCTTTTGCTGAACCGACTTATATGAAATTTGGTTTGGTGATAGCTTACACTCTGACTGAGGAAGGTCGGCTCCGAGGATGATAGGTAGTCTACTTTTTATGCGACTTACGCGCGAACGCAGCCGCGTGCAACCGTTACTATTCCCACCAAATTTCGGTTGGTCTCAGCTCTTTGCCTAACTCACACATTATGCTTCATCATCATCATTTCAGCCGTACGACTTCCACTACTGAACATGGCCTCCCCCACAGACAATTCCTTATCATGTGGGGGGATTCGCCCATACTCACCACGCTGGGCATGCGGGTTGGCGAGCGCAGTAGAGCTATCGTTATTAAAATGAGCGACGCTGCTGCCCATCCCCTAGCTTTCTTCCCTTAGTCGCCCTTAGTTAAGATAGGTAGATATGGAGGGGCCTATTCTTAATCCGGGGCTACCACGGCCACATTTTGCGTACCTGCTCCGAATGGTAGCGACTTGTCTTTAGCCAGGCAAAGCTGGCCGTCCACTATGAAGCGCTCCGGACGGAAGTTCTCCGGGTCCCCCCAGATGTCTTTTTCCATATGCAGCATCACGAAGTTGGGACTAACCATCGTACCCTGAAGTAAAGACAGAAAAAGTTAATACCTACCAATATTATGCTTGGTAACCCCCAGTAGAATGTGTTTTTCGTTAATAAGATTTTTTCCTGTGGACGCACTAATTTGAAATTTCGTGCTTATTTACACGAAACCATGCTCTAATTCCTAGTTCCTAGTTAAGTGTTCCTATGCGGACCACAGAAAAGAGGGGACTCTTCTAACACAGGTTATTGCAACTTAAAAGAAGAGTCCCAAACCATGTAACACAACACCTTGTTTGGAACAATAAACAATATTTTGATTTTGAATTCCTTGCATACTTCAAATCCTGAAATTCGAAAGCATTCTGGTGGGGTATCGCACACGTTCAGACGCTTAATGACCAATTCTTAAATTGATGAGTCACATAAACGAAAAAAGTAAATTTTCGAAATACCCAGTCTAGATTCGACGCGTACCTAATTACAGGCTACCAGTTTAGTTTCGTCCATTATATGACCAAGTTGACCAACTCTCTTATTCAAATGATAGGAAGAGTTTATTAGCATTTTTTTAAAAAACAACCCTCATTGTGTGTAAATAGGGGATGAAAGTTTATATGGGATTTTTTATGAAATTTGGAACGCAGGTTTCTTAAAGAGAGTTAACATTTGTTAAGTAATAGTTTTATGAAAAATGACCCCCGAAGGGGATGAAATGGGGGTTGAAAGGTTCTTTGATAGTCCTATGTTTTTAGGTTTAAAGACATTTATTCTCAAAAAGACAAACATGTCACTTACATGAGAATATTAATAAACATTATGCAATAGTTGTTAGTAGGTCGTTCTGTAGGTAGGTAGGTAATAAGTAGGTATAGCAAGTACGTAGTATTTAGGTAGGTTTTATTTGTAGATATACTCGTTCAATGCATTCCGCTAACCAAAGGGATGACTAGAAGTAGTTTTCAATGACGTGTTGTTGTAATTTAGCTTTAAATGCATTGAACGAGTTGGACTTCCTTTCACCCCTTTCTCACTATTTTTTTCAAGTTACATAGATAGATAGATAGATAAATCATTTATTCGACACACACAAAGTTAGAGGCATAAAAATCATTAGAGACTGGACGGTGATGGTCGCTAGGAGCCTTATGAAGTAGCTGAAATAGGAAATAGCTGCGTAATAAATACTTTGGCAAGGATAATGGAAAAAATAGTCTAGGTTGGTATAAATAAACAAACGCGGACGAATCGCGAGCGGGACAACTAGTTAACAATATATCCCAAAAATTATAAGTTTGGCCAATAAGAGAGTTTTTTTTTATAATAATTATAAAGTTATCATATTATAAAAAACTCTCTTATTGACCAAACCAATAAATGTGTTACATTTTCTTTGTTTCGTCAAACTTTATAACGACCAAACCAATAAATGTGTTACATTTTCTTTGTTTCGTCAAACTTTATAACGACCAAACCAATAAATATGTTACATTTTCTTTGTTTCGTCAAACTTTATAACGACCGCGACCAAACCAATAAATGTGTAACATTTTCTTTGTTGCGTCAAAACACAAAAACTTCCATCCATCATCGTTGGAAATGCCGTCTAAATGTATTCCATAAATAGCATGGTTTAGTGTGGCAATACAGGATTTAAAATCCGCCTATTACCAGTTACCATTTATTACCTTACCTACTTACCTAGTGGAACGCCCGCGACTTCAACCTCGTTATTTTCTTACTAACTTCAACCGGTATGTTTTGTGCGCGGGGCACAGAGGGTGGGGGGGACGCTAAATGGAATAGAGGCATTGAACTCTGGAACTACTCCAGATACCGGCATCACTGCAATCTAACTGGGTTCACATCAAAACACAAAAATGGGTACCTAAGTTTTGATTTGATAGGACATCGTGCGGAAATAGAATTCTAAACATGCTTGCTTGTCGTGTCACTGATTCTTTCTTGGTCTTCATGTATTAGGTCAGTGACCAGGTATGGTGGCCCTGAAAAGGGCCTATGACCGTCGGTGAAAGAATCAGTGTAGTGAAAGGATTCAAGTGCGCCTCTTAGCCTCCTTTCGTGAACATGTCATTGAATTTTTAGGGTTTAGGACATGCTGGTTTCATGCTCCTGGGCCCAGACATCATGCTACCGGGCACAGACATCATGCTACCGGGCTCAGACATCATGCTACCGGGCTCAGATATCATGCTCCCGGGCTCAGGCATCATGCTCCCGGGCCCAAACAAGAAGTTCACCAACACTATAATAAAGATGAAACGCGAGGACCTGCGAATGTTGGTGGGCATCAACACAGGTCACTGTGAATAAAACATCACCTGTACAAGACAGGGGCTACTGACAGCGGATTATGTCGGGGCTGCCTACAGGGAGAAAAAACAGTAGAGCACGAAATTTTGCACTGTGCAGCCACGGAAGAGGCCAGTACCACATCGGGTCTGCGGGCTGTACTCGGAAGCGGCTCCCAGACACCGCCGCATACAGGGATACTGAAAAAGACCGGAGGTCTTTGGCGAAGCTCAGTCCGAATATTATAGGCTACTTTTGATCCGGGTAGGCACTGCGCAAGTTGTAGGAGGAGGTAGGGCACAGCGATATTTTCTCGTTCTGAACTGGAGCAGCCCGCCTGGGAGGTATCTCCGCCTTACAGAAGATCGCAGCAAAATAACATTATTTGTTTGTTTATTTTTTGTTGTTGTTATTTGGGAGTTCGGGGTCGGCAACGTGAGCGTGATGCCTCTGGTATTGCAAGCGCTCATAGGCTACGGTAACCGCTTACCAACAAGTGGGCCGTAAGCTTGTTTGCCACCTCAGTTGTATAAAAAAAAAGTGAAGTGGGCGAAGGCTTGATAATAAATCTGAAAGTATGCAACTATAATAAAATAACAATTATGTTTTACAGTAGGTAATGTAATCATCACAAATTAAAACAGTAAAAAGCTTACAATGTTGAGCTCACTTGTGAAAGGCTCAATTACCTGCCATGTTGACTGGCCTCATAGCTCAGTTGGTAGTAACTCTGCCTTCTGCGCTAGAGGTCGCGGGTTCGATTCCCGCACTGGACAAATATTTGTGACTAACACAGATGTTTTTTCTGTGTCTGGGTGTTAAATATATATCTATTATGTATATCAGTCTCTGGTACCCATAGTACAGGTTATGCCTAGTTTGGGATCAGTTGACCGTGTGAATATGTCCGGAATATTTATTTATTTATTTATGTTTCGTACTTGCTTCAAATGGTTCCGAAGTCTGACAAAGAAACCGTTCAAGCATCTGGAGAGGTACCT
Organism: Anticlea derivata; assembly: GCA_947579855.1. NCBI lineage: Eukaryota > Metazoa > Arthropoda > Insecta > Lepidoptera > Geometridae > Anticlea > Anticlea derivata. The sequence continues at coordinate 3,475,749 of OX388264.1, forward strand.
CCGCCTTACAGAAGATCGCAGCCAAATAACATTATTTGTTTCAAATAGTGTTGTGTTCCTGCGATGAGTAGGTTGCCAGAGCTCTTTTGGGGTCGGGGGTTCGGGGTCGGCAACGCGTGCGTGATGCCTCTGGTATTGCAATCGCTCATAGGCTACGGTAACCGCTTACCAACAGGTGGGCCGTATGTGTATAAAGTTGAAAAAAAAAAAAAAAAAAAACTATGTTTTTATATTGTTTGACTTTCTGAATTGAGTTTTGACATCTATATTTGAGAGCCGTGTTGGTTAACCTATTTCTCAAAGTTTTTATACCTTCGACTTGGTCGTGTTAGCCGAGTGGGAGGTACCCCGACTTTCGATCCGAAGGATTGGATTTTTACGTTTTCAGTACGATTCTAAAGCAAATGGGTTGAATTAAAAAAAAACTACTTCTATCTCTAAGTTCGAAACAATCTAAAATAAAAATAATAATTCTAATTGAATGTTTTTTATGCCTATCTTGGTAGGTATGTTAGGTACTACTTCTCTGTTGCGTCATCATAGAAAACAATCTCAGAAGGTGTGGACACTATCTATGAACTGCTCATGACTGCCTTAGCATATGGAAGACATCCTCTCAGATATCCACTCTAGGAAAATCACTACAGCTAAGCAGGCTTTACTAGTTTACGAGTTGTGTATTACTTGGCATTGTTATCTGTTCATATAAGCTGCATTTCCATATTATGAAACTAAATTTACTGGTTCTTACCGATCAGACCGATATCAGACCCAATCGGCCTGAACGGTAAAATGTCAGGGCAATTAGATAAGAAGCTTTAACTTGTATCTAAAATTCAATAAGTATTCATTTATTCATTGAAATGGCATGGATCATTTTGAAATTTACGCCTGTCCTTCTCGACCAAGTCTATAAGATATGGTACATGCAAGAAACACGGTATGTTTTTTTTTTTATACAACTCTGGTGGCAAATAGTCATGCGGCCCACCTGTTTGTGTGTGCAATACCAGAGACCTCACGCACGCGTTGCCGACCCCGAACCCCCTCCCCCCTCTTAGGGGGGAGGGGTTTACTCTTTAGGCTGCCAAAGCTTTTTAGCTATGGCAACCTTACTCAGCGCAGGAACACAACACTATTTGAAATAAAAAATGTTATTTGGCTGCGATCTTCTGTAATGTGGAGGTACCTCAGGTGGGATGCTCCAATTTAGAATGAGAAAATCACGCTGTGACCTACCTTCCCCAAATACAACTTACTTAAATACTTTTACAACTATGTTAATATTGAGTAGCCGTGGTGGCCCCGGCTGAAGAAAAGGCCCCTTCATATCGACCTACCCGTGGATGTCGTACGAGGCGACTTAGGTTCCCTATTTTCACAAAGATAACTCTAACTGCGCTCGCCAACCGCGTGCCTAGAGTGGTGAGTATGGACAAATCCCCCCACATGATAGGAATACGCTCTGGAAATCCGTGGCCATGTTCAGCAGTGTATGTCGTACGGCTGAAATGATAATGAATATCGAGTTGAGCATATCAGTCCCAAGCTTTTTTTGTGATCTAAATACTTTTTTTTTTTGATAATGGTAAGGCGTTTGGCCACCAACTCACTTTTGCAAGTGAGATGTGGCCTAAGACGGAGCACGCTTTCCCAGAGTGAACTTATTGACCCTAGATTTGAAGACTCCTAGATTGTACTCATTCGGGAAAATAGACGCAGGCAGATCATTCCACTCTTTGGCAGTACTTATAATAAAAGTGGAGCAGAAACGTTTCGTTCGACACTGTGGTATGTCGACCAGTTAAGGGTGGTATTTACCTGTGCGTCTGCTTGTCCAGTGGTGGAAGGGGGAAATAGATGGATATTTTGTAATTAGATTTATTGATCCGAGATGATCAGAGACCGAGACGATGATTTGTGGTTTTTGACCGAACGATTCTCGCATACAAAAGACATCAACGCGCTTCGTTCACGTTTGAGAGAGCCGTTACGAATCGCCACATGAACCTTTTTTTTGTTGCTTTTTAACCGACTCTAAAAAAGAGGAGATTTTTATTTCGTCCGAATTTTATTTTTATGTGTGTACCTAAGTTTATTGCTATCTCCGTCAGTGATACCGTGAATAGGTTTTTATGATTCTATAAGTGATAGGTAGAGAATTATCCCGAGGTGTGAATTATCACACCTTTTCTTGATGCCGGTTAAAAATGTGAGGTGACGTGACGTGGAGAGAAGTTTGATCATAGCTACATTTTTATTCTAGTGTTTGAGATACGACGAAAATTGTAAAATTTGGAAAACCATTATAACGTGAGCACCCATTTCATTGGATTTAAGCTAGATCGCGCTATCGATGCGATTCGCAAAGTTACTCTCAACTGTGCCTCAAAGATTATCAAAACACTAACTTTTGCTGGGTGTATTTTTAATCTGTATCCAATAGCTTACTTTTAGATGATTTACATCGCGAGATCTCAGGTTTTTTTTAATGTTATACAGAGGCAAACATGCTTACGGCCCACCCATGGGCGCCGGCAGAAATAATTTCCAGGTGGTGCAGATTTTAGTTTTCTTACAATCTTTGCCGTATATAATTGTTAATAAAAAGATGAAATTTTAGTCTGAATGTTCGAGACATTTACAAATTTCTGACTATTCATTATGTCTGAATTTATTATATAGGTACCCAGTCGTCACGGCTCACACCTATTTGTTCACGACGATCGAAATTTAAAAATTCTAAGTTGGTGGGCCAGGAGTACCGGCAAGATAGCCAAGGAAAATAAAGATAACTTTATAGAAAACGTCATTAATAAGTTCGGTCAAAAACCCCGCCGGCTGCAGTTGCTTTTTAAATGAGAATTATGTAATTACTGCATACTAATTATTGTGAATAAAAAAATGATTTCCAACAGACGGCTTTTTATTTCAATAATTCCTGTTGATCCCGAGATTCCCAAGGGGTGCAAGTGCACCCCCTGGCACCCCGCTGCTGGCGCCCATGGGCCCACCTGGATGGTAAGTGGTTACCGTTGCCTATTGACATCTGCAACACCTGGAGCATTGCTAATGCGTTGCCTGCCCTGGAGAAATATTTTTGCCCTTCATGTTGTAGGTTAGTGGGAAAACCTCGGAAGGAAGCCCATTCGTTCCAAAACTTATGGGGGAGAAAGGACCTCGTAAAGCGAGTGGTTCGAGATACCCACGTGTCGATGAGGTGTGAATGAGCCTTATGCCGGCGACGCGAGGTCGGGGCTACCACTAGTTTATAATATAGTACTCCTTACTAACTGCGATTGAATTGCGATTACCTCCGGCACATCGTAACCAGCAATCTTTGTGTCAGCCATGGCTCGATGCGGGACTCCTAGAGGCACCAGCGTATCGAACCTCATGCATTCTCGGAGGCAGGCCTCCGTGTATGGCATGCTGGAATAAAAAATAATGACGCTCAAGTGCTAGTAGGAAACACGCCTTGAGGCTTCCGTACCATTTATACGAGGTCGGAAATCGAGATCCCAAGTTTACGAAGTGTCAAACATAGACATCATAAATAAATAAATAAATATAAATATTCCGGACATATCACACACGGTCAACTGATCCCAAGCTAAGCATAGCCTGTACTATGGGTACCAGAGGCTGATATACATAAAAGATTAATATTTAACACCCAGACACAGAGTATGTTTGTCCAGTGCGGGAATCGAACCCGCGACCTCTAGCGCAGAAGGCAGAGTTACTACCAACTGAGCTATGAGGCCAGTCGAACATCGTGTTCCGTAATTGGTATACCCGAGAGGGGCCTAGCCTCATCATCTCCCTCCCGTATCCCACTTCATGTTAGTCGGCACAACATGTTTTTCTCTTCCACTCACCTCTATCAGCCCCAGCCGTCATGTCAGTATTCACTCCTTTCTTACTCATGTCATAACTCGCCTAGTCTTTTTTTGCAAAATTAAAACATAACGTTCTTAAATTACGTAAGTTGCTACTCACGGAAGCTAATACTTCCTTGTACTATTAAGTATTCTGCTACACACAGTTATGTGAATTTATTTAAGCTACCTACTTCCATAGTGTATTGTTCTATAGTATATTCTTCTGGGGGAATGCAGAAATACTAAGGCTCGTATTCAGAGACGCTACTCAAGCATAGATTTAATCACAGATCAGCTGAACTCTACTTATCTATTGAATCTCTTCTCAAGCATAGCTTTTATTCAAGAACGGTACTTAAACTACTCTCAGCTGAATTGAGTGTCAAATGTTACAGGCTGATTTATTTATAATTTTCGATCCTTTTTACGCCAAAATTCAAATAGCCTGGGTAGAAATAGAATAGTACTCATTACGTGTAACGGAATGCTGCTTAAAGAAAATGTCATTTGATTAATGTCAAATCTGATCTAGTTTCAAGCACCGATTTCGTCTGATTGACGTTTCAGCATAAGCATTTTCTCAGGTGAACTGTGATCATTGATTCTATATATAAGTACTGTTCAAGAATTAGAATCTCGCCTCAAATCGAGTTTTAAGTACAGATCAATGCTTGAGAGTTGTCTCAGAATACGAGCCTAAGATTCTAAGAATAAAAGTTCAAAACTAAAAGTGCCGGTACCTGCCAGTCTTTCTCGTAATACTCTTAAAAGAAAAACACCAAAGATTACGTTACCTACATAATTTAGTAAATTACTTTGTAGATAAGTTACTTGACTGGCCTCATAGCTCAGTTAGTAGTAACTCTGCCTTCTGCGCTAGAGGTCGCGGGTTCGATCCCCGCACTAGACAAATATTTGTGTGATAAACACTGATGTTTGTTCTGTGTCTGGGTGTTAAATATTTATCTATTATACAGGGCGTCCCACGGATATGCCACATGGAGGGAAAGTACCTTGAATATTGTAGATGGAACATTTAACTGAAAGAAGACATTATTTGAATTTAAAAAACAATTTAAACTGCATTCATATGATGAAGCCTTTCGATCGGTATGATAAAGCTATAGGTGATTATTTTTTTCGTATAACGGGTGCGATTTCCGGGTCAATCGTGTAATTATTTAAATATCTATGAATGCAGTTTAAATTGTTTTTTAAATTCAAATAATGTCTTCTTTCAGTTAAATGTTCCATCTACAATATTCAAGGTACTTTCCCTCCATGTGGCATATCCGTGGGACGCCCTGTATATATCAGTCTCTGGTCACCATAGTACAGGCTATGCCTAGTTTGGCATCAGTTGTAAATATGTCCGGAATATTTATATTTAATTTATTTATAAGTGGAGGTGCAAAAGCATTTCAGGTTACATCAGCTAGATTCTAGGAAATTGGTTCAGTGTTACGGCGTGACTGGCACTTAATAAATACCCATAAAATCGTAAAAAACGGCTATGTACTGTGTACGTTAAAATACCAGTTGATAAGTAAAAAGCTACGCACTTCTTCCTATCATCCAAATTCGGGAGGCGGTTTCTTCCAACCACGCGGTCAATCTCCTCGTGCATCTTCTCCTGGATCTCAGGCTGTATCAGCATGCGTTCTATCAGCATGTTGAGGACCGATTGTACTGCGGAGGCAGCTGGGAACATGTAGTCCGTACAAGTCAACACTAGCTGGTCAACTGAAATTGTAATGGGAAATGTTGGTTATTTTATTTTATTTTTATTAATGAAACAAAATCCACAGCTCTTAGGTAATATGGTACAACTTAACTAATTCACTTTACTTAAAGCTAATAAAGGATATATTTTTTTAGCTAATACATTTACTAAGTGTCTCTGTGAGAGAGTGAGTGTGTTGTTAGAAATCGTAGTAAGGTAACTTTGAAATAAATTAAAAAAATAAAGTAAATTTAGGGGCAATAAGTTCGTGGGAAAGGGTGCTCCATCTTAGGCCACACAATGCCACGTTTAGCCACAGGATGGTGGAAGTCACGTAGGATTTATTGACAAAGGTTTGCTTAGTTAAATGGTTTGGGCATGTAGAGATGATAGACGAAATAGGTGCATATAGCTAATGTGAAAGAGAAGACCTTGGCTTACGTTTTTGGACCAAATCGATGAAATTTTGTGAAATGGGCAGGTCAAGAGTACCCTAAACCGACGAGCATGCATGAGGAATGTGATGAGAGTCAATGAAACAAAGGAGGTGCATATTTCAGGATCGTTGCAAGTAGAAAGCCATGGTCTCTGCCTACCTCTTTGGAAATAGCGTGATTTTATATAAAAAATATGTATGTACGTAGTGTGTTTTGGCACTGTTCATCCAGGTGCGCGTTGAACTCTTTTCTATGGGAGCTGATCAGGGCAGTTTCAAACTCATGGGTTGATGATTTTATATGTATATGTCAATTGAATCATGCATGACCAAAATATAAGGGAAAAATGCAAATAAGTATAATCATCATCTCCCTGCCCTTATCCCACTTCATGTGGGGTCGGCACAACATGCTTTTCTCTTCCACTCCCCTCTATCAGCCGTCATATCAGTATTCACTCCTTTCTTACTCATGTCATCTTTCACACAGTCTAGCAAATAAGTATAATAACAATCTAAAATATTATTACGTATACATAACTTATCTAATAGAGATATCTATTAGATAAATAATGTATGGTACGTAATTACATTTTTGATTATTTTTATAATTGGATAGATTTTTTTAATAACCTAGTAATAAATAATAAATAAATATTCCGGACATATCACACACGGTCAACTGATCCCAAACTAGGCATAGCCTGTACTATGGGTACCAGAGACTGATATACATAATAGATATTCATTTAACACCCAGACACAGAACAAACAGTAGTAGTATTCGTATTCGTTGGGAATTACAAGTTGTGCCTTGTCTTTTAGTGTAGGTATCTACTATACAGGGGTTTTTATTATTGACTGGTACAATTACAAAAAAATAGAAGCTACGGGTTGGAGAGCAGCGTTCCCTATTAACAATCGCTCTCGACCAGGTTTTGGCTGAAAATCAGTGTTTTTGCTTTTAAGCAAAATATTTCACTGAGCCATAGCCTATTTGTCGTACTGCAGCACACGCAAACTTGCCTAATCGAAGATACCTACTGTTTTTAAAAAAAAATTGCTCTTTTCATTATTTATACCCACCTTTTGTATGTACTTTAGTTTAAAATTGTTTATCTATGTTAATTGTGTGTGTCTGTAGTGCCAAATAATTTTTTTATCTATCTATCTATCTATAACAATAGCTTTATCTGCCCTCACCAACCCGCATGCCCAGCGTAGCGTATATGGACAAATCCTTCCAAATGATTTTTTCTGGAAATATTTGAGGGAGTTCTTTATACAGCAGTTAACGTCCTACGGCTGAAATGATGATGATGACAATGACCTAAAGACCAACAGGTCAGCTTTGTCTTTTACGGTTTCGTAACGGAGCACATAAGGTGAAACTTCGTTGTCTAAATGCGGTCGCGAGAGCCTTTGTTTGTCTGCCTTAGTAATTTATTTACATTGTACCTACGTTCCGAAATGAAGAAATCCGTAGAAGAACATATAGAGTATATAAATATAATGTTATTATAGTATAATTAAACAATCTGTCGCACGCCAATTTCCTGTTTCTACCCAATCAGGCTGGCTGGTAGATAATGCCTTGGCATTAAGCCCACCTTTTGTTTTATGTGCAATAAAGATTAAATAAATAAGAACCAAGGTCACCGACATAGCTTTCAGAATTAGCAAGTTGAAGTGGCAGTGGGCTGGCCATATAGCTCGCAGAACCGACAACCGTTGGGGAGTAAAGGTTCTCGAATGGCGACCACGAACCGGGCGACGCAGTCTTGTCAGTGTTCTCAGTCTCCCCCCCGATGGACCGATGACATTGTAAAGGTTGCGGGAAGTCGGTGGATGGAAAAGGTTCAAGACCGTTCGTCGTGTAACTCTTTGGGGGAGGCCTATGTCCAGCAGTGGACTTCTACAGGTTGTTGATGATGATGATGATGTACCTACGTTGATATTATATGTGAGTGCACCGGTCACAAAAAAAATGAATCTAATTGCTTGAGGTTTTGTAGTTTAATATTTTCAAGAAAATTCTTCTATATTATCCTTGCTATTATTCAAATACGATGCTATGTCTCAATGAAGTTACAATATAGGTACCTAGGTAGTTGTGTAATTTTTTTGAGAAATTTTTGGATTGTCGTGACGCAAATGCAACTAATAGGTACCTACCTATTTCAGTCATTGTGTTCGTGACGAAGGATTAATCGATGTTTTATCTGATTGCAGAATGTTCACCTAAGTACCTGCCTACTGAAAAGATTGTAATTAAGGACGTACCTACCTAGGTACTTTAAAAAACTAAAAACCCATTTATTTTCTGAGGAGCGTAATCCCTTGAAACATCTGTCTAAGTCATCAGATCAGCTCGTTGTCACCCTAATATTGTATTGTCATCAGAATGTAAAGGCCTCGATCCGAAGGTTGTGGGTTCGAACCCGGTCTTGCATCAATGAGTTTTTCTATTCGAAAATTTTAGTGCGCATTAACACGTGCTTGAAACTGTGAAGTTCTAACTTCTAAGCAGTGGTGAAGGAAACCAAAGTATTTTTAACGCGGCGTGGCGATGGGCTTGCCACCTGTCATGTCTAGAATACTCTCAAAATCAGGGCATACAACCTACCCTTAGATATCTTCAACGAACTGGTCGCCTGGACATATGAGATATTGTCTATTATAATCGGGGCTAAAAGTTGTGATTTTGTTTTTTCTTAATCTAGCTAGAACTGCCATAAGTACCTGAATATGTAGTTTTATCCTTCTGCCTCTGTTCTTGTTTCATTTTGGTAATGTACATGTCCATAAAATGGCGGTCGTATGACTCGTCGTGAGTGGCCATCGCTTCATCGATTAGTTTCTGAAACCATTGTAAAAAAGCTTATCAAGCTGCGTAGATATTGTAACTAGCTATTTTTTGTAGTCCTCGATGGCAAGGTGGTGAGGTAATGCATAATTATAAATACTTAGAAGGTACATTAGACTCCAGCACATACGGTCTTACAGTACCTACCTACCTACATAGTCTAAGAACTATGTTGGAATGTATGCACTTTACTAAGAATTGATCCAAGAGGCAGGTCAAGAATATCCATCCAATCAATCAATCAATCTTCCTCTAATTTTATCTTCACTCCATCCAAAGGTTGTCTGGAAGAAATAGCTTTTTAGCGATAAGACCGCCCATTGTACATTTATGGTCTTTAGTTTTATTTTATATTTTTCAATTTCTAAGGTGTACAATAAAGCATTTTCATTCATTCATTCATTCATTCATCCATCCATACCCCCTAATACTAAGTTATGAATACAAATTTAGTGGAGTGCTTGCTTGCTTGTCCGTTCACTGACTCTTTCTTGGTCATCCTGTATTAGGTAAGTGAGCTGGTTGAGGTATGGTGGCCCTGAAAAGAGCCTACGACCATCGGTGATAGAATCAGTGTAGTGGAGTTTTTTTTAAAACGGCCCCCAGTCCCCGGCAGCTCCGCTATTCCTGGCACTGGTAGCGGCCACGGTAACGGCGGAGCAGGGGGTGCTAAGAATCCCCGGCAGAGGCCCAGCTACCAATCCCCACGAACCCTGGACCTGGCGACTTTTAACGCACGCACACTGAGGACCGACGAGAAGTTGATTGAGCTGGAAGAAGTAGTAAGTAGGTTGCGTTGGGATATCATAGGATTATCAGAAGTCCGAAGAGAGGGGGAGGACACGATAATCCTAAATTCCGGCAACTTATTCTACTACCGGGAGGGAGACCAGCTATCCCAACACGGTATCGGGTTTCTCGTTCATAAGTCCCTCGTCAACAATATTGTAAAGATAGTGAGCGTTTCGAGCAGGGTGGCATACCTTATACTCAGAATCACCGATCGGTATTCGCTGAAGGTCATACAGGTATACGCCCCACACTCAAAACGCCCAGACGATGAAGTGGAGGCCATGTATGATGACATTTCAAATGCCATGCATGCCTCGAAAACACACTTTACAGTTGTGATGGGGGACTTCAACGCGCGGCTAGGCACAAGGAACGGCGATGAACTGAAAGTGGGGCAATTCGGATTTGGACAGCGAAACCAAAGGGGCCAGCGTCTGGTCGACTTCATGGAGAAGGAGGGACTCTTTGCGATGAACTCTTTCTTCAAGAAGCGGCCGTCCAGAAAATGGACGTGGCTGCACCCCGGCGGTTACAAAAGCGAGATAGATTTCATCATGACGACCAAGAAGCAAATATTCAATGACGTCTCTGTGATCAACAGGGTCAAAACCGGCAGTGATCACCGTATGGTTAGAGGCTCATTGAATATCAACATTAAGCTGGAAAGGTCTCGTCTGATGAAATCTACTCTTCGCCCAAGTCCTGTCCAAATTCAAAACCCCGAGAGCTTTCAGTTAGAACTCCAAAATCGCTTCCAAAGCCTGGCTGAATGCGGAACAGTGGATGAGCTGAACAACGGGCTAGTGGAAATTGTCCAAGCGGTTGGGTCGGAGTTCTTTAAGACCCACCGTAAAAATAGAACCCAGAAACTCTCTGAGCACACTCTAAAACTCATGGCTGAGCGAAACGACATGAGACTGCATTCTTCAGTGGACAGGTCGAAATACGGCGTGCTCAATAGACAGATCTCTAAGTCCATGCGACACGATTTGCGCCTTTTTAATACAGCTTGTATTAAACGCGCCATAGAGCGCAATAAAGGCTCGAAAGTGTTCGCAAAAGATCTATCTATTGGACAAAGTCAGTTGACGAAACTGAAGACCGATAGCGGCAATATCGTCTCGTCGAAGCCTGAGATTTTACGAGAGCTCGAGAAGTTCTATGGACAACTGTACACCTCATCGCAAAGTCCTGCTCCAAGCACGGCAAGCGATGCAAGAGCCCGTCTGACCCGGCACTATACCGAAGACATCCCGGACGTCAGCCTATACGAGATCCGGACGGCCCTCAAACAGCTTAAGAACAATAAGGCACCGGGGGAGGACGGAATAACGTCAGAGCTTCTGAAAGCGGGTGGAACACCGGTACTTAAAGTCCTTCAGAAGCTATTTAATTCCGTCATCCTCGAAGGTACAACGCCTGAGGCGTGGAACAGGAGCGTGGTGGTACTGTTTTTCAAGAAAGGTGACAACACCCTCTTGAAGAATTATAGGCCCATCTCGCTGCTGAGTCATGTCTATAAGCTGTTTTCGAGAGTTGTCACTAACCGGCTCGCCCGTAGGTTTGACGACTTCCAGCCTCCCGAACAAGCCGGGTTCCGCAAAGGCTTTAGTACCGTAGACCACATCCACACGCTCCGGCAGATTATACAGAAGACCGAAGAGTATAATCGGCCATTGTGTCTAGCGTTTGTGGACTACGAGAAAGCCTTCGATTCAGTCGAGACCTGGGCAGTGTTACGGTCACTACAGCGGTGCCAGATTGACTACCGGTATATCGAAGTGTTGAAGTGTTTGTACAGCAAGGCCACCATGTCTATCCGACTCCAGGACCAGAGCACAAATCCTATCCAATTGCAAAAAGGGGTGAGACAGGGAGACGTAATTTCCCCGAAACTGTTCACCTCTGCATTGGAGGATGTTTTTAAGCTTCTGCACTGGGAAGGACATGGCATCAACATCAATGGCGAATACATCACTCACCTTCGATTCGCCGATGATATAGTCATAATGGCAGAATCGTTGGAGGACCTTGGCGCAATGCTCAGAGACCTCAGTAACGTTTCTCAACAGGTGGGTCTTAAAATGAACATGGGCAAGACTAATATCATGTCCAATGCTCATGTTGCACCCATGCCGGTACAAGTTGGGAACGATACCATTCAAGTTGTAGACCACTATGTCTATTTGGGTCAGACGATTCAACTAGGTAGGTCCAACTTCGACAAAGAGGTCAGCCGACGAATCCAACTCGGATGGGCAGCGTTTGGGAAACTTCGTCATATCTTTTCGTCGCAGATACCGCAGAGCCTCAAGACGAAAGTCTACAATCAGTCCGTGTTGCCAGTGATGACTTATGGCACTGAGACTTGGTCGTTAACTATAGGCCTCATATACAAGCTCAAAGTCGCGCAACGGGCTATGGAGAGAGCTATGCTTGGAGTTTCACTACGTGATAAGATCCGAAATGAGGAAATCCGTAGAAGAACTAAGGTGACCGACATAGCTCTCAGAATTAGCAAGTTGAAGTGGCAGTGGGCAGGCCATATAGCTCGCAGAACCGACAACCGTTGGGGAGTAAAGGTTCTCGAATGGCGACCACGAACCGGGCGACGCAGTGTTGGAAGGCCCCCCACCCGATGGACCGACGACATTGTGAAGGTTGCGGGAAGTCGGTGGATGGAGAAGGCTCAAGACCGTTCGTCATGGAACTCTTTGGGGGAGGCCTATGTCCAGCAGTGGACTTCTACAGGCTGATGATGATGATGATGATGATGAGTGGAGTTTCACTGCGTGATAAAATCCAAAATGAGGAAATCCGTAGAAGAACCAAGGTCACCGACATAACTTTCTGAATTAGCAAGTTGAAGTGCCAGAGGGCAGGCCATATAGCTCGCAGAACCGACAACAGTAGGGTAATAAAGTTCTCGAATGGTGGCCACGAACCGGCCGACGCAGTGTTGGAAGGTCCCCCAACCGATGGACCGACGGCATTGTGAAAGCTGTGGGAAGTCGGTGAATGGAAAAGGCTCAAGACCGTTCTTCATGGAACGTTTTAAGGGAGGCCTTTGTCCAGCAGTAGACTTCTACAGGTTGATAATAATGATGATGAAATGCAAGTTTCAAAAACAAAAGCAACAGTAACCCAAAATTTCCCTTCACCATGTAATTAGATATACCTTTAAAACAGTGCCCTCTGTAAGGCTCCAGGAGTATTCTTCGAAAATCGCCTTTTTAACTCTACCTATTCCAAAAAAGCCAAAAGGTGTTAAATTGAATAAAATCAAAGAGATCACTTTATAAACTAGTGAAGCTACGCGACCAGCCTATCATTTTTTCAATGATCCTTTTCACAAAATGGAATGAAGCGAGGTGTGGATCGAACAAGGTGAGACTCAGAAAAGAGAAAATATCAACAATACAAAACTAAACAAACCTTAAAAAAATCCAAAAGGCACTGGTTTCCCTTCACCAAGTTGTTGTAACCGCTGTAATCTGGCATCACGTCTTTTAGCCACGGAGTCAGCGAGAGCGCTCCTCCCAAATCATTGGAGTTCCTTTGGAACAGCAATGCACCTTTAGCCAGGTCCCATAGCACGGGGTAGTCCTCTCTTGGCAGCGTCATCCGGGATAGCACGTAGCACATGCCGTTGATGAATGGTGCTGCAGTGTAGTAAGGCATGTGTACCAGATCGCCATTTACAACATGCTGGAAATAACAATGAAGATAGCCATCATAATCAACCTGAAGAAGTCCACTGCTGGACAGCTTCCCTTAAAGAGTGCCATGCTTGAGCTTTCTCCATTCTCCGCCTTTCCGAAAGCTTCACAATGTCCATCGGGTTGGCCTCGGAGTCATCCATCGAAGGCCTTCCTTCACTGCGTCGGTCGGCCAGTTCGGTTGTCGACATTCAAGAACCTTTTTACCCCGTGGTTGTCGGTTCTGTATGCTCGAAGTTTCACTACGTGATAAGATCCGAAATGAGGAAATCCGTAGAAGAACCAAGGTCACCGACATAGCTCTCAGAATCAGCAAGTTGAAGTGGCAGTGGGCAGGCCATATAGCTCGCAGAACCGATAACCGTTGGGGAGTAAAGGCTCTGGCATGGCGACCACGAACCGAATGGCTCTCGAATAGCGACGCAGTGTTGGAAGGCCCACCACCCGATGGACCGATGACATTGTAATGGTTGCGGGAAGTCGGTGGATGGAAAGGGCTCAAGACTGTTCGTCGTGGAACTCTTTGGGGGAGGCCTATTTCCAGCAGTGGAGTTCTATAGGTTGTAGTTGATGATGATGATGATGTCGGTTCTTTGAGCTATACCTACCTATGGCCTGCTAGCTGCCACTCAAACTTGCAAATTCTGAGAGCCATGTCGGTCGGTAGTATAATCTAATCAGAATTCAAATCTTTTCTGGCAACAGTTTCTCATTATAATCAGTTAATGTTTAAAAATCTGTTTTTGTTTAATTTTATCACGGAAGTTAAAAAATGAATCATTTTAGGTAGAGTACCTAGGTATGTAGTTAATATTGGATTTTGTTATAATAATCAACGATTTAACGCTTACCTTTTGGTTTTTGTACACCACCCATCACAAGATTAACAGTTTATAATCGCCTGAATTTTACTTGCGTTATAGTACCTACACGTAAATCCCGATTCAAAATGATATGAGGTTTTTATGTGTATTGACGATAGTCAATATACAGAGTGATCCAACAAGAAGCCCATCAGTATGGAGGAGTCGGAAACTATGAGAGATAGATAAACGGTCTTTATGGCTGCTGTTTGATCTTCAATACCACACTGAAGCTTTAAATTCCATTTTGTGAAAAAGGATCATCGAAAAAAATGATAGGCACCAAGTCGTGTTTGTTGCCTGATTCTTCTAGGCTTGGTGGCGAGGAACAGGCATAGCTTCACCTAGTTTCTAAGACGTTTCAAAGTGATCCTAGTGATTTTATTGAAATAAATGCCCTTTGACTTTGAATAGTTTCGTACCTGGTTTTCTTATCTCGTAACACCACAAGAAATAATTATTGATGTTAGATGTTACGGAATTGTAAAAAAATAAGTTATTGCAGCGGTTCTATTAGTCGAAAACACACGAGTTCTCTCATTTTTTTTCCTTTTAACCTGAACTATCAATTTGCTTTATAAAAAACTAGCTTCCGCCCGCGGCTTCGCTCGCGTGATAGGTCTACATAAAAGCTAGCCTATATGCTATTCCAGACTATAATCTATCTATGTACCAAATTTCATCCAAATCCGTTCGGCCGTTAGGGCGTGATTGAACAACAAACATCTAAACATCCTCACAAACTTTCGCATTTTTAATATTTTTTTTTTTTTTATACCACTGAGGTGGCAAACAAGCTTACAGCCCACCTGTTGGTAAGCGGTTACTGTAGCCTATGAGCGCTTGCAATACCAGAGGCATCACGCACGCGTTGCCGACCCCGAACCCCCTTCCCCCCTAAAGAGCTCTGGCAACCTTACTCATCGCAGGAACACAACACTATTTGAAACAAATAATGTTATTTGGCTGCGATCTTCTGTAAGGCGGAGGTACCTCCCAGGCGGGCTGCTCCAATTCAGAACGAGAAAATCTCGCTGTGCCCTACCTCCTCCTAAAAGTAGTATGTTATGTATCTGTGTTTATCACACTCCTATTAGTAGGAGAGTAACATTTTTTTGAAAAATTACGGGTTCTATTCCTATTTCTCGTAGACTTTTTATGATAATTATACATACTAATGCAGTTATTCATTATTTCAAAAATGGAAAAAGGTTCCTTCTAGCAAATTTATCTAGGTATCTCTTATAGTTTTTCCTCATACTGATAGATCACCCTGTAGAATGTTGTCGATATCAGACTTATCAGTAGAACGGTGTTTAGGTAGGTAACACGATAAAACCTACCTCAAACCTAAAAAAGTTAACGTGACATTGCTTTTTCATGGCCTACTTTATCGAAATTTTACATCAGATACGATGTTTAGACATAGGTATCGAAGTCGCATCGGAAAATGAAACAACTCAAGATTAAATAAATAAACATTACGGACATAGGCATAGCCTGTACTATGGGTAGAGACTGATATACATAATAGATAAATATTTAACACCCAAACACAGAACAAACATCTGTGTTTATCACACAAATGTTTGTCCAGTGCTGGGATCAAACCCGCGAGCTCTAGCGCAGAAGGCATAGTTAATATTTGATCGAGCGAGCGAATTACTCTCAAACAACTTGGACGAGCCTAGAGAATTACTTTCGAACCGCCAATCCGATCTACATTGAGTTTCGTAGGCCAACAGGTTTACCTATCAAGATTTATTGGTAAGAATATGAGTTTAATCTCTCAAGGGGTTGTTAGGGTACCCCTATATCTCCAAAGGGGGTTATATAAAAAAGGTGTCATTATGAAAGAGCTTTGTTCATACTTTTCAAAACGATTTTTATTCTGAGCCATATGGTTTTTGGGATACAAGGTAAATAAGTACCGTGGTGGCCCCGGCTAAAGAATAGGCCCCTCCATATCTCTATCCGCGGATGTCATAAGAGGCGACTAAGGGAAAAAAGCTAGGGGATGGGCAGCAGCGTCCCTCATTTTAACAACGATAGCTCTAACTGCGCTCGCCAACCCGCATGCCCAGCGTGGTGTGTATGGGCAAATCCCCCAACATGGTAAGGAATTTGCTCTGTCTGTGGGGGAGGCCACGTTCAGCAGTGGCCGTCTTACGGCTGAAATGATGAAATCTAAAAAATCATTATAACATGAGCTTTCATTTAGTCACGTTTCAATGACTTCATAGTTGAGGTGAAATTGGATATTATTTAGAACGTTCTTTATAGACGCAATTTTCATCGCAAGATCTCATTTCGGGGCGAACCACTAGTTGCAAGGAATTTGTTATACTCGTAAATACTAAGGACAATTTCAATTATTTTTAGGTTTTTTTTTTTAAGGTTTTAAATAATGAATGAAAAATTATGGAAATATTTAAATATCCTTTACATCCGAGTTTCATACTCACATAAAAAAATACAGTTCATCTAGTGATGTTTTCCTTCAAGCAGACGATGTTTAGGTACTTTTTAATACTCACTACCTACGTGACGGTACAAAATCTTTCTACTATATTATCTTTGCCAGTACCCACCCACTGCAATATCACCTTATCAGCTCAACCTAAACTTTGACTGATTAAGGAAATAAGCCTATCTCAAGGGTTTTTGTATTAAGTCGCTTATTGGTTGTCCATAACAGTTACTAGTTTCCAATCGCGGCTTCTCTCGCGTGATTGAGTAACAAACATCATCATTAGCCTGATGAAGTCCACTGCTGAACATAGTCCTCGCCCAAAGAGTACCTCCATCCACCGACTTCCCGCAACCTTCATAATGTCGTCGGTCCATCGGGTGGCGGGCCAAAAAAACATAAAACAAACCACCTTCACAAACATCTTTACGTAGGTACTTGTTAATAGGGATCCCCCATCTCCTAGCTTTTTTCCCGTTAGTCGCCTCTTACGATATCCACGGGTAGAAATGGAAGGGCCTATTCCTCAACCGGGGCCACCACGGCAATTACTTCTACTTTACGAGGGTATCCGTACCTCGCCCACTATTTTAGATCACATGTGGATTGTCACGCACCTTTTCAGCTGGAAACTTGTTGCCATTTATCCTCATATCAATCATCTCCTTGATGTCCGAAGCGATGACCGCCTCCAGGGTCTCACATCGCCTGCCGAACCCGTAGTCACGCAGATAACGCAGTGAGAACCTTCGCTGAACGTGCCAGAAGTACCCATCAGTAAAGAAAATACCTGGAGATTATAAGAATTAAAAAAAAATGCTTGAAAAAAAATTGATGTGTTTTTTCGTTTAAAGTTCTTAACCCCCTTTCGGGATGGTATACATGTTATGAATCACCTTGTACAATAACACACAACCGTCACATACATAGTCCAGACGATTCCCTGGGTCGTCGTATCCGAAACTACAAGTACCATGGTGCCCCAGACCCGGAACAAACATTTGCAGAATCATGCAAACCCGCCTCGCTGCGGGAATCGAACCTTGCGTCTTAGACAGGCAGTCGCCCGCTACGCCACCGAGGTACCATGATAATGAGATACCTACGAGAGATTGGTGCCCCTATCCTTCTTTTCTGATAGGGACGAGCGATGCTGAGATAGGGACCTTTTTGGCCCCATGCAACACATCACTTCTGTTTTTTTCTTGCTAATCTGTTATAATAATTATTGATTTGTACCTACATCCTTTTTGTAGAGTCATTCGGGGTATAAGGACGCATTGGGTAAAAGTACGCACTGCCACTTTCTCGGACAGCGGGGGAGTGGGCGGGGAAGCTTGTTCGGCAAAACTGAGTGGGTTCGAGCCGCCATTTTATGTCAACGTCAGTTGAGCGGTGAATGGCGTGCTGCTGTGTGTTACAATCAAAACAATCAAATTAATGTTTAATTTTGTGTTTTGTGAAGTTAAAGAAAAGTGTACTGTTCGTCAGATTGCTTTTTTTACGAGGTAAGTGGCTTTAATTGATTTAATGTAGTTTTTGGACATTCGTTTAGCCATAAATATTTTTACCTAACCTAAATTGTTTCTAAACAAAGTGTGGATTATTTCAGGTTGGCTGAACGGGGTAAAATGACGGGGGTAATAGTTCGCACGCGTACTTTTGCCCAAATTTGCGTACTTTTACCCTTATTTAATATACATTCAAAATTAGATACTTTTTTGAAGTTCGATGTGTTATTATTTCAGAATGCATAAAAATGCCGAAGCATTACACAAAAAAAACATCGGGTAGAACATTGATCTCCGAAGAACTAATTATTGCTGCAAAAAAACTAATCGACAAAGGAAATAGTAAAAGATTTGCAGCGGACTCTGTGGGCATTAATGAAGCTACCCTCAGAAAGAGGTTGAAGTTGGACCATGTACCAACCGCTTTTTTAGACTTGATTTTGTTAATTATTGATTTATCCCTTGGTTTAATATTATTTTGCAATTTGTTTAAGTGATATGGTGTAATTGTATTACATCTAGTTGGTACTTGGTAGTATATGATTGATTTTAATAAAGATTGTTTAATTATAGTCCGTTTTTTGTTGATTTTATTATTCTAACCCAATTGCGAACTTTTACCCTATATGCGAACTTTTACCCAAATTACTGCGTACTTTTACCCACTTCAAGGGGTAAAAGTACGCACTCCGACTAATTCACAGTTTTCTTCAATTATAAAAAACCTGTTTTAGTTATCGCCAAAAACTTTATGCACCTTGGAAGTATAATAAATGCGCTATATAAAACGCATAAATGTGTCCCTAATATGTTGACAGTTTAAGTTTTATCAACAAAAGAAGACAAAAGTGCGGCTTTTTACCCCGAATGACTCTAATACTTTGTTGTTAGGGACAAATAACGATTGCCAATGTCGAGATCCGAAGTCCTACGAAGGTCAAAGACGTTGGCAACCGCATAGCGGAACTCAAATGGAGTTGGGCAGGACACCTGGCAAGGCGTGGTGATAACAGGTGGAGTAAGGCGTTAACTGAATGGCATCCAAGAACTGGATATCGGAACGTTGGTCGAGCAGCGAGATGGGCAGACGATATCGCAAGCATCGCGGGCCGCAACTGGATGAGGCTTGCACAGGATAGAGGAGATTGGCACATACAAAGGGAGGCCTATACCCGGCAGTGGGTGAAGTCAGGCTGTGGATGATGATGAGGGACAAATAAATGCTCTTTCTTCTTCCTTACCCAATTTCTTCCAATAAGACCGAAGTCTGAAAAGGATTATGTCCATCCTGCCGTCAAACTCTTCACGGTTGAGCATCTCCTTTATATCAGCGGGGTCGTTGAGAATTACAGCGGGTACTGGCCCTAGGTACAGGCCGATGATTTTTGTGTTGTATCGCTTTCCTAACTTGTAGAATGCCTTGGCTAAGTCGCTTAGTTCGTGGGCGAGGAGTATCCAAAAGGCACCGTACACGGGCAGGCTAGGTGGACCTGTGAAAGATATATACATTTTATAAAACACTGGCTTCCGTCCGCATCTTTGCTCGGTGGTACCCGAGTAGGTATAAATTTCCGCTATGAATTCAAGAATTTACATTATTATGTAATTTTGTATCTCGATCCTCGCAATATCTTTTTCTTATCAGTCAGTGGCCAGATAGTACCCACAGTTCACAAAAACAATTTTTTCTTACAATAAAACCTATTTCAAGATTTGCAGAAATAAGAAAAATGTTACAGAGAGGTCTATACATAGAGTAACTTTTTATATACGGGGCTATATGGCACTAATTTGCTCTTTTCGAGCGTCGTAGACTATTATTTTAGGCGAAATACTGTTAAATAATATTACTGTAGCCTATATTATAATATTAGTAAGATAACTGATATAATGTACAGCCTGGCGCTACAATGGCGACATTAAATTAACACACGGGTAGCGCTACTTATCAGTAATCATAAAAAAATATATCTGATAAAAAAAAGTCCATACTTGAATTTTCGATATTTTCAAACAAAGTAAATGATACATACAGGATCAAAATTTAAATCATCCTTTATGTGAGCGCTACGTACCTACGGTACTGAACGGCAACGCCGAGCCGCGCGCCGTAAAGCTGGGCCGCCGCCGCTTATTGGTTCAAGAACAATTTGGCAACAACAATTTGTAAGAATGAGACACTGAAATTGCGACAATTTCAGTGTCTCATTCTAACAGTACTTTCTTTGCTCTTCATACGGTGTTATGATCCGTGACCCTGGCAGATGACCTCTGCACTACAGTTTTTTGCGTACAGGTGGCTCCCAGATGATAATAAACAAAATTGTGTTATTTTGAGAAATCATATATTTAAATGAAATAAAAACGATTACTATAATCTGAAAACGGGTAACTGGATATGTAGGTTAATTAAATGTCGCCATTGTAGCGCCATGCTGTATAAAGTAACCGGATATCACGGTACCAACAGGACTCTTCTCTTCTGAGTAGGATATAAATAAGTAACATTTAGTATGAAGATTGATGAGAGAAAGGCATTATGTACATCAATTTTTTGGGGTTCCATGACGTTTAATGTATTACCGTACTAGACTACTGCGTTGTAGGGACTAGGGAGAATAGAAAAAATATTGTATGTACTCAAAATAGTTTTTTTTATTTTTTAACGTACAACCATGATTCGATCAAGTCACGGACAACATGGGGTATAATGTTTGCCTTGACAGCGACCCTATGAACTGAGGAGAAATTAACTATGCGCAAGATTAATTGCGTTTTACACAAAGGCTCCTATCGTGCACAATGTTTCTAAGCAGCTATAGGTTACCTAATTACAACAAAGTCCCGTCTAACATTTGCGGGTTCAATAGAGATAAGATCGAGCATTGAACTATGATCTTTTGAACCTACTTAGATAAATAAGTAGGTACTAACTTACATTACAAGGAAAACCTACACAATAAATAATTTATTACAGTGGTCCATTTCTCGGTCACCGATGCGCATGTAAATGACAGCCCGACTTCGATGAACTCGGCGGAATACACAAGTGTCAAACATAACAATGTCGTTTATTATGTGCTTAATTTCCAAGAGCGTTGTTTAAAATTCTAATGTAACATTACCTGTGGGGTCAATTGTAACGGTCCCGTATGCCCTATGTTACTAATGACCCCAATAATAAAAAACACCCTGTATACAAGGTGATTCTTAATATGTATGTATATCTTATCCAAAAGGGGCTAATTCTACTCCCGATTGGCAATTAATATGATACTTTGACTTTTGGAAATTCGTCATATTTCATTGAATGCTAAAATCTGCTGTTTTGGGATCACATCACTGCACACTCAATTATTCAGCTGTTTTAGGTAGATAGCAATCTTAACTTCGAACTTCTCGTTCCCTAATATAGGTTAGGTACTATTCTTATTAGATTATTTCCCGAACTTTTCCGTTTCTTTTTCGCTACTATATTTTCTTTTTGTTGATAGATTGTGCCCCTTTCTTTCGAGATAGTTACGGAACACGTTGTAATAATTATACGAGCAAATGCGTCGTGCACACTTGTTAACCTGACGAAGCCGCTGATAAGACCGTGTATACCTATACCGGTTCTTGATAATGATAATAACAGACAACTTGTGAATCTTTCATAGGTTGGCACTTTATTATGTAATGTGGGTATCTACTTATTTGTGTGTAAGAAGTCCAGATGAGTGAATAATTTATTTATTTATGTATGAACAGAATAGTGAGTCCGCATTTAAATGAGCGGTCTCACGCGGTCTTTTTCTAGGGGCGCTTTACGCGACACCAAAAAAATAAGGTTAGCTATTCACTTCTCACGGTGAAAGGTGAGTAACTCACAAAAATTACAGATTCGGGCATCTTAACATCCAATTAAATGCATGGATTTTCGAATAAAAGTTATAGCATAGTTTTGTTCAAATACATACTTACCTACCCCTAAAAACTTGTAAGTAAAAACTTATACTGTTTACCCTAGACTAATCTACTTAGTCACCTCTATATTTTTCACTAACTTTGACGGCTCGATAACTCTCGCCCTGTCCTTTTCTAACAGTAAACAAAAAGGCGGCCATTACTTTTAGCGAACGCTAAAGAGTGATTACCTATGTATAAGGGGGTCAGTTTCAAACACTTTCCAAACAGGATGTTATTTCCACACAAAGTAGCGAATAATAAAGCACTTAGTATCTAGCACCAACACATTAGTAAGTATGAACACTAGTTACTTACCTGGCGGGAAATTAGGCGGTCTTTTGACAGCATTTTTATAGCAATACACAATGATATAAAGTATTAACAATAACGCCGCCGTCGCTGCAATCATTGTGATAACTGTGAGAGGCGAGACTCGTCAGTTTATAATGAACGAACTGATTTATCAGTTCATATCGGAGAGATGGCCGAGTCTCCGGAGGGTGAATCTGCCGCTCTAGGCCCAAGTCTGCTCAGCCTGAGTAGGCTTGGGCCTAGAGTGGCAGATTTTAGGGACGGCTAATTTGGGGCGCCCCCCTGCTAGGTGGAGCGATGACCTACGAAAGGCGGCAGGGAGTAAGTGGATGAGGGGCCGAACACCGGGCTCAGTGGCGTGTATTGGGGGATGCCTACCTATATCCAGCAGTGGACCTCTTCTTCTTCTTGTCGTGGCACTGATTCTTTCTTGGTCATCTTGCATTAGGTTAGTGACCAGGTTGAGGGTGGCCCTGAAAGGGCCTATTACCGTCGGTGAAATAATCAGTGTACCTAGTGAAAGGATTAAAGTGCGCCTGTTAGAGGCTCCTTTCGCGCAGTGGACTAATATGGGCTGAGGATGATGATGATGAGGGATGGGATGGGATTTGGGGACCGTTTTCTTCTATTCAGCTTTCATACAGAACCAAAAAGATTTTTGTGAGACGGTTTTCCCGCCGACCCCGCCTGTGAAAATAAAAACTCCAAAGCTTGTTTACCACTTTTAAGTCACAGTCGGGTTATTTATTTTTAATTTACCTATTATCTTCATAGGTACCACGCGAGCAAAGCCGCGGTTGGAAGCTAGTACACCCCATACTTGTTGTATAGGTAAATATCTAGATAAGAAAGTTGGTAGGTTATCAAGTCTAGTTTTTTTCCATGCGTAATTTGTCATAATGTCACCACTGCAATTTAATAATTTGCATTTTTTAATTGACCCAATTGCTAGAGCTCTCATTCGAATTGCAGCTATTCGTAATTGGATAATTAGCTCGATAATCGTCCAATCATTCCAATGGGAGCCAATAGACCACGAGCTAATTTCCCATTAGAAAATACTTCGCATTGTGTGCACGTTAGAACTGGCCGAAAGTCGTAATTTATCTGCTCTTCTCTAGTAACCTACTTTAGGAACTAAATAAAAAGCATATTTCGGTCAAAGTTTAGGAAACGCTCATAATTTCATGTATTCTAATCTTCGTACGTCCACATCTGCAAATAGGTAGGTAGGTATTCGCGCTTAGGTACTGCGGTCAAATTCACGAATTTACAACGTTTAACGTTCTATTCAGTTCCAACTTCCAACAAAGTCTATTCGCTGTTTGAATATGACCGAATCAAAGTCAAAGTCAAGAGGCGTTTGATTCAATAAAATCACTAGGATCACTTTGAAACGTCTTAGAAACTAGGTGAAGATATGCCCGTTCCTCGCGACCATACTACTAAATAGATGACTAAAATGCAGCTGCTAACATCATCTAGTTTGCACGTGTCATAATTCAAGCGGAACTGAGGCCCAAGTCCGTAATGTTTGTGAGTAACTCACTAGTCACCGGTTAGTTGTGAAAAGTTAATAGCTTGCCGGTTTTTGTTAGGGCTCTTTACGTAACACCATACAAAAACAGTAAGCTATTCCACTTTTCACCAGTCACAGGCCTCAGAAGCTGGCGAAAGTGTGACGTTGGATTGAATTAGTAGAATGGCTTTCATAAAATTTGAAATAAAATATTTTATTTGCAAAGTATTTGATAGATTATGCACAGAGTATACAATGTTCTTAGGTTTAGAGTCCTCACACTTTTGCTTCATGAGCATGCAAATATAAAAGTACCTTTTTAGGTCGGCCGTGACACTCACTCATGTTTATATATTGTAGCTAGGTATAAGTATAATCGAAAAATTTATTAAAATTAGTATAAAAAAAATATCATAAATTTTAATCATGAATTAATTAGTGCCTATTTTAAAGTATTATACAATTAAAATTCAATAAAAAATAAAATTAAAAAATACATAATTTAAAGTCAAAACGAAGTTATACTTATTATTAAATTAATCGATAATGTCAATACAATATATTTTACGTAGGTACCTACTTATTTTAAAAACTCTCCTATGGTGTAAAAGCATTTATCGACAAGCCAGTTGTGAATTCGACTTTCAGTCAATCGTTAGCTATAAGCTGGAACGTTACTGCAGCTAGATTGTTATTCTTAAGCAGAATACTAACAAAAACACCTAAAAACAGATGATATCGTTCAGCTGCGTTTCGATTGAAATGTTTGTATAATTAGCGAGCTGTTGCAATAACAACGCGAGTGGCGCATTAGAACATGTGGACGCACTCTATGCCCCCAAACCTCGGCTACTAAAACGTAGGTCCCTCGTATGCTGTAAGTGCATTATAGACCAACCAACACAACAGTGCCGTGTGAAACGCCGAAATGAACTGCAAAGAGTATTTCAAATGGATAGAGGACATCTTCGTTAAAAAGAACTTCGATTTTGACAGACCTGATGTCGATCTGTATCACTTTCATCCACAAGTTTTCTTCATCCTCGCCATTCTGGGAATATTCGCCAGAGGGAGGGACTCATTGCTCAGGTAGTACCAAAGGTAGTACTTAGGTAGGTACTCACTAAATAAATTCATGTTATGTGTCAGCTTCTACAAAAAAGCTGATTCCCGTAGTTTTTTTTTTTTTAGCCACCAC
This sequence comes from Anticlea derivata, assembly GCA_947579855.1. NCBI lineage: Eukaryota > Metazoa > Arthropoda > Insecta > Lepidoptera > Geometridae > Anticlea > Anticlea derivata. The sequence continues at coordinate 3,500,990 of OX388264.1, forward strand.
GGCAAAAAAAAAAGCTAGGGGATACCCGCATGCCCAGCGTGGTGAGTATGGGCAAATCCCCCCACATGATAAAGAATTCGCTCAGTCTGTGGGGGAGGCCATGTTCAGCAGTGGAAGTCGTACGGCTGAAATGATGATGATGATGACGATGAAGGTGGCAAACAAGCATACGGCCCACCTGTTGGTAAGCGGTTACCGTAGCATATGAGCGAATGCAATTCCAGAGGCATCACGCACGCGTTGCCGACCCCGAACCCCCCCACCACTAAAGAGCTCTGGCAACCTTTCTCACCGCAGGAACACAACACTATTTGAAACAAATAATGTTATTTGTTTCAGGTGATAAGAGAGCTGGCTCATTCCTTGCACAAAGAATTTCTTTGGCAATTCAACGCGGGAATGCAGCCAATGCTCTTGGCACCTTGCCGCATGACCAAAACTATTTGTTTAATTAGTTTCTATTTTATTTTGTAATTATTTGATTTTATATTTTATAGTATGTATAAGTGTATATTGTTTCAAATAGTTTCAATTTTTTTAATGAAAAAAGTCTAATTTACAAAAGTCGTAGAACAAAAGTTATTGCCTATTGGATGTAGAATAAATAAGCACCATTCGGTATACTGAACACCATGTACCTACATAGCATAATGGTTTTCTTTCAGATTAATATGGCCAGCACTCAGTGTTTCATTGACTTTAGTCGCAATCGGCATTGAGTTAATGATAGTCATTCATGGGGTCATGACAGAGGATTTCTCTCTGGCCATCGAATGCTTCAGCTATCTCATGATGCTGAACTGCATTCCGATGATCTACATCGGCGTCCTAGGCAACAAGGAAGCGATACAAAACATGCTTATTGACATTAATGGGGACTTTCATCACGTTTGCAGTTTGGGGCCTAGATATAGGTAAATTATGGATCTGATGCCTGATTTGTTATACTTGTACTTACACCCGGCTTTGCTCGCATGTTAACTTGATAAAAAGGGATAGTTTTGAAAAACCATTCCGAAGTCCGTATATCATTATTTGAGTATTTGTATCAACTTTCTGATTGTTATTATTAGGGCTTGCAGTCGGTCCGTTACGGACGTTTGTGTGTGTGTGTAGGTATAATATTTTTTTTGTCAACAAGTTAAAGGTATTTTGTACACACAAGTTAAAGGTGTTAAGTACCTACCTATACAAAAATATTACATAAACTGTAGGTTGGTCAGAGATTTGTGTTTATTTTTCACCTTTGTGTGGGAATGACTAGGCCAAAGAAAAGATGGATGGACTGTGTGAAAGTGGATATGGTGAAGAAAGGAGTGAGTGCTGAGATGACGACTGATAGAGGGAAATGGAAGAAGAATACATGTTGTGCCGACCCCACATGATGTGGGATAAGGGCAGGAAGAAGATGATAATGATGTGTGGGAATGACTCTGAGGTTCGGCCTCCTCCACAGATGCAGAGCGGCTTCGTATCATGTGTCTGCCCATACCACGCTGGGCACGCGGGTTGGCGAGCGCAGTTAGAGCCATCGTTGTTATAATGGTGGACGCTGCTGCCCTATTTTCAGCCGGGGCCACCACGGCCAAAGATGAAGTATGGAAGTACGGAAGGCTAATATCATACTTAACTTTCAGAAAACCGTTTCTGGCTAATCAACTGCAGATATGGAAGCTATGCCTCTTCTGGCTGATGCTCACGGGCAGTACAGGGCTGCTGTTCATTATGCTCCCGCTGGCTATACTCAACTACCAGAGCCTGTTCGCGGCGCAGGACGAGTACACCATCAGACCGCTTGCATTCCCAATGTGGCTTCCATACGACGACCCGTACCGGACACCAAATTATGAAGTCTTCTTAAGTTTGGAATTGACCTTCTCTGTTATATTTGTACAGGGGTTCGGTGGTAAGATTTATGGAAATAGGTACTAGTTTCCGCCCGCTCGCGTGTTACCTACATAAAAAGCCTATAGGTAGGATGCTATTCTAGGTAAAGATCTTTATATATTCCAAGTTTCAACGAAATCGCTTCAACCGTGTGATTGACGACAAACATCCAAACATCCGGGATTCGAACCCACGACCAATAGTACGGAAGCCTTAGGGCGCGAGTTCTCGCACTTGACCGTCTTTATTATTTTAAAATATCATACAGTCAACTACGCTAACGAACGCAAAATACTTAAGTTTTTATCTTCATTCACTTGGGCACCCTCGATTTTCCTACCGAGTCTACGGAAGTCACAGGTGGTTCATCTTTATTTTAGGATACGTCTACTTGCTGTTCCACTTCATGCTTCACTACAACACCATGATGGATATGATTATCCTGGATTTAGAAGTGATATTTGACGGGTTGGACAAGACTGTTGTCAGTCTTCCAAACCGACATCCAGCCAGGATTGAGGTCCAGCGAATCCTCAGCAAGAGAATCGCGAGAATTGTCACTTGGCATCTCTCTGTTTTCAAGTAAGTAAATTGTAAAAGAGCGAAGCTAGGACCTCTAAAATCGTGATGATGTCCTCGGTGGCGTAACGGGCGAGTGCCCATCTGTACCGCAAGGGGTGCGGGATCGATTCCCGCTGCGGGACAAATGTTTGCATGATCTGCAAATATTTGTTCCGTGACTGGGTTTTCTACAAGCAAATGCGCGCGCGCACCGCGTCGCTTCTCGGTTTGAGCTGCGACCCTTATGCCTCGTCCTAATAGAACGCGTCTTTTTTAGAGAGGTAGGGCACAGCGAGATTTTCTCGCTCTAAATTGGAGCAGCCCGCCTGGGGAGATACCTCCGCCTTACAGAAGATCGCAGCCAAATAACATTATTTGTTTCAAATAGTGTTGTGTTCCTGCGGTGAGTAAGGTTGCCAGAGCTCTTTAGGGGGGGGAGGGGATCGGCAGGCAACGCATTAGCAATGCTCCAGGTGTTGCTGATGTCAATGGGCGACGGTAACCACTTACCATCAGGTGGGCCGTAGGCCTGTTTGCCTCCGTATAACATAAAAAAAAAAAAAAAAAAAAAAAAACGCGATTCGCGTGAATTTGCGATGCGAATTGATCGCGAGATGTAAACATGTATGACAGCGAGAACTAATCGCGCAAGTTTTGATTTGGACACTCAGTAAAGACTGATGATGAAATGTTTGATCGCAGATTCTTACGATTAAAAATTGCGCAAACTTGCGATGATCGCGTAGTCGCGTTATATTAGGACGATGCCATAGAGTTTTCGAGGAACGGCAATAAATTCCATTTTTATTTATTTTTAAATTAATTCAAAAGAAATGTGTCAGAGCCATATGCAAACTACAAAAGACTGACAGCTGCAAACCTTACTTCACTCAACTGAGAATCTTAACATTGCCCTGTCTCTATATTTATGAAATATCAGTTTTTGTAAAGTGTAATATGGACCTTTTTGAAAACTTAAGAAGCTGTCGGAATAACCACAAAATCAAACTACCCCGAAATAAAACTGCGTTGTTGAACAAGAGTGTGCTATGTATGGCTGTTCGTGTGTACAATCACCTACCTAAACCTTTACTTGATACTTCAAGCCTTGTAGTATTCAAAGTGAGACTGAAAAAGTTACTATTGGAAAGGGCTTAACCCCATGGGCTTCAACCCATGATTATTTTAATGACATTTTTTGTAATAGCACTATTTTATTGTAATTTAAAGCTCTGACATACCTACTTAATTTTGAAAATATGTATATTGCATGCGTACAACGCTGAATATGGCTGCTCCTAATTTGTATTGTATTATTTAACAACTGTACCTAACCTATATTACGCAATAAATTACTTTGATTTGATTTAATTTTACTGATCTTATTTATTTGCCGTAGGGGGTTATCAACGGTATCTTCAGTGTTTGGCCCACCGCTCGTATACCAAGTCATGTGTAGCGCAGTCGTAATTTGCTTGGTTACATTCCAAATCGCAAGGGTGTGTAAAATATTTGCCTCGCTTTTTCACTTTTTTTTTTATTTTCCACTAAGTAGATAGGAAAGTTCTTTGGTATAGTAATTCCATCTCACGATGACTTCTCTGTTGACCTTTAAGTCATTCACATAAGATTCAAATTGCAATGATTCAAGAGACTTCGTGAAATGGAATAACTACTTATTTTGACAAGCCTTTTTTGACGATACCTACGTCCGTTGGTAATGTGCCTTTCGCGATAGTATACCTACATTATTCTGGATCACGTTGTATAAATAATTTTGTAGGTACCTACTGTACCGATGAATTGAATTTTTATAAGGCTTTTTAATTTTTATATTTATCATAATTTACCTTCTCACACTATAATAATTAGCCTACTTAGCTATACAGTCTGGGGCAAAATAATGGAACATAAAGAGTATTGGGTAAGGTACATAATCATCATTGAGAGAAAAAACCTTCCAGTTTTTTTCTGAGGAAATGCATTTTTGGATTTATGTACAGTGAGCTTAGAAAATACATTAGCATCCTGAATTCCTGATACTGTAGATAGGGACTTCCCTGCGTATACTCAAAACTTATACCGTTGCTCTGCTTTGAAATCTTTGATTCATAGGTACCTCCTGACTTTTTGACGAATTTTCGTTAGAAAATTTCGAGGGTCGACCTCCAAAATGTTTAGGAAAATGTTATGAAATCAATCACTAATGCAGCACACGCAAACTTGCCTACTCTAAAATACCTACTTTTTTTTAAATTGCTCTATTGATTATTTATACCTACCTATTGTATGTACTTTAGTTTAAAATTGTTTATCTATGTTAATTGTGTGTGTCTGTAGTGCCAAATAAATGTTTTATCTATCTATCTATCACTAATCACGCTTGAGCACAATTTTTAAATATGCGTCTATCGTTTTCAAAGCTTTGTATCTCAAAGGTAATAGTCTAATAACAAGTTTTTTTTTTTTTCAGAAACTCGACGAAGGTGTCATTGACGTTCTATTCGTTATGCTAGAAATGGTTGTCTGTACACAAATCTGGATACCATGTTACCTCGGTACTGTTTTGAGAAACAAGGTGCGTATCCTAACTACGAAGTACCTACTACGGGTAGAGGTGGGTAACTCACGCAAAAAACCTGAGCTGGAAATCAGCTCGCAGCTCACGCTCTTGAACCAGACCTGATTCGCAGGTCAATCATAGCTCAGTTGGTAGTAGCTCTGCCTTCTGCGCTAGAGGTCGCGGGTTCGATCCCCGCACTGGACAAATATTTGTGATAAACACAGATGTTTGTTCTGTGTCTGGTTGTTAAATATTTATATTTATCTATTATATATATCAGTCTCTGGTACCCATATTACAGGCTATGCCTAGTTTGGGATCAGTTGACCATGTGTGATATGTCCGGAATATTTATTTATTTATTATTTAATATGGACTCTAGGCGGTTGAAAATAAAACACAAATTGTTGTAGTATGAAATCGGTTCGAATCAGCAACCAGGTCAGGTTTACTAATATAGACCTTAACTCCTTGAAAATAAAATACGAAACGATCTTGCTGGCTGTCGCATGACTCGCAGATAAAGTATACCTGTTTTGAGCCGTTGAACCGCTTGGGAGCGGCCTGAGCCATTTACCTGCGGTTCAATACCCTGTGATTCGATCTGGATGCATGAATCTGACTCGAGTTACCCACCTGTAACTACGGGGTACTGGTACCTATTGAGTCCTTTCACGAATGAGGGCTCGCATCTCTCTCGATAATGTACATCCCGATAATGCGCAGGCTAATGGTAATGCACGACCCGATCATCCAGTTCCAAATAAAACGAAGCTGTGACACGGATTATTGTCAGTAAATTAAAACGTGCTGATCATTCACATTAGTTTAGAGAGCGAAGCGAATACAGTCACATAACTGCCCGGAGTCAGCAGGTTAGGTTAGTCGTGAATAAACAACGCACAAGTATCGAAGTCACGAAATATCAGGCAGCACATTTTCTGGCTGTACATTATAGAGAATCCTGATGGACATGAAATCTAAACAGCGCGCAGCGGCTCGAGAGAGAATGAGACATACCGTTTCGTTAGGTAGGTGACTGATCAGATTGAGACGGACGCCAGAGACGTGTGCGTCCGTGTATGTACAGCTCTCGATGTATTCCAGGGCTTCGCCATAGGGGATTCGTGCTTCAACTGCGGATGGAACGAGACTCCACTCGGCCAGTTGATCCGAAACGACATCATGATTATAATCTTTAGATCGCAAGTGCCCATCTACATCAAGTTCACTGGACTGCCGAATATTCAACTCGAGACATTTTCATCGGTGAGTTCGTGTTATAAAAGGTATTCATAGGTATGTTTAAAATGTAGGAATGCTATCCCGAAAGAGGTTATTCTACACCCAATAATATTAAATCTTTTATTAAAAAATATTTAATGTAGTACAGTCAGCATCAAAAGTAAATGATGATCAGACATGTCTCAAAACTCCTGATTGAAAATATTTTACTTTAGGAGTTACTCCAAAAGTAGATATGTGATCTTTTAAAAGTGTCACAAAGTCTCTGATCCAACTATTTGCAGAAGTAAATGATAGACATCTTTTCAGAGTTCATGAATGTCTGAAGCTCCAAAGTTATGATTATTATTTTATCCCCTTTGGTGTTTATGCTACGCAAGTTTACGCAACCAAAATTGTCACCTTGCGATTACCACGAAATTGTTGAGGGCTCATGTTGAAAGTATAAATTATATTTTTTTTCTTTCCTCTATAATTTTTTTATGTTCATAGAATAAGCCCCTTTCGGAATGGCATACCTACGTTACTTACTTGTAATAAATGTACATAGTAATTATTTGTATAATGATAAAAAAGACATTTAATGTACATACTGATTGTATTTATATTTTTCAGGTGATGAGCTCGGCTTATTCATACTTTAATATGTTACGGCAATATAGCAACTAGATTCAAGATATAGCTTTACAAACCTATGTATAATTAATTACTTACTTGCTAACACACCTCACTACTTTTAGCGCCCTCTGTTGGGCAGTAATCGTACTTTATCAATGTTTTTAGTTCTTTGGTCAAGCTTTTACATTTTGCTTGCATTGCTGTAGTCAATAATGTGATCCTTTATGTTCAGGTAAAAGGAAGTATATTGTAACAGGTCCCTTAGTTGTGTGAACAACTTCTGTATGCCGGATCAACTGTGTTGCTGCCAGGCCATACAGCAAGCATGGTATTCCTGAAAAATGAACAATATTTAAATAATATTGCGGGTTCGATTCCATCACTGGACAAACATTTGTAACTAACACAGATGTTTGTTCTGTGTCTGGGTGTTAAATATATATCTATTATGTAATATCAGTCTCTGGTACCCATAGTACAGGCTATGCCTAGTTTGGGATCAGTTGACCGTGTGAATATGTCTGTGATATTTATTTATATTTATTTATTTATAAGTATAAATAAAAATAAACCTTTTTAAAATCCACTTTATTTCATACATTCTGAATCAAATAGGTAAGTTTAACAACTGATTATTCTTAACAAGCAAATTTTCAATTATTTTTGCTGTGGTAGTACCAAAATGCTAATAACATTAGGTATCATGTACTTTCCTATAGAAAAGATTTCCCACACCTGTTTCTCTGGGGGGTAGGAAGAGACTATGGATTTTGCTTTTTAATACTAATAAAAATTTTGTTACCTAAATTTGCTACTTTTATTATCCTCATGAACTTATCGGATGAGTTCAAATCCTCTTTCTGTTTTCTAGAACAGTGGTACTTTATGTAGGGGAAACAGCCGGTCCTTAGTATCTGATAGTTCGATGCTCCCACCTTCCAATTGAAGTTTGACATGCCAAATTGGTCATCTTTCACACTACTGTACTGAAAGTAAGCGAGTAACATTTAGTAGAAAATTGTATGGTACAGTGAAAATGATTTATATTTTATAAGTCATCATCATCATTTCACCTGTAGGATGTCCACTGCGGAACATAGGCCTCCCCCATAGATTTCCTTGTATGGCTTTAAACCATACAATTGTGTGGGGGGATTGACCCAAACTCACCACACGCCACACAGGTTAGCAAGTGCAGTTAAAGCTATTGCTGATAGAGATGCTGCTGCCCAACCCCTAGCGTTTCCTCCCCCCTTAGTCAAGAAGAAAGTCAAGTGTACCTACGAGTTTAAGTCCCCCTAGAACTTAAACTCGTAGGTACACGATTATTTTCAATGAATGGGGATATTACCTTCACGAAATACGAAGTCCAAGGCGGCTCGTTACATTGCATCAAATAAGCAGTCAGTACTTCAGAAGACGTAGCCTTCGACGAAAACTGTAAGACGCGGACCGTCAATATTCTAATTGTTGCGAATATTCGCATATTTAGAATCATTTTTCTGTTTAATATCTTGTTGCGTTGCGTGCGTAAAAAATAAAATCTCACAAGACAAAGCCCGAAACCCGAAGCAGCTGATTTTGACAACGAAGCGAACCAAATTGTTTTGAACTTTTGGATTGTCGAAACAAGCATCTGTCATGTCAAATGTCAATCAATTGCAGGCAGTCAGTGTTGTCGGGAGATGTACCTTACCTACCTAATTGTGCTATGTACCTTACCTACGTATTTTGCGATACGCTATGGATTATGTTGTCTGCAATAAAGATTTATTATTATTATTATTCTTACCTATGGTGTTGTCAATTTTAGGTAGACATCTAGCTAGAGAGGAGCGGAGCCGCTACGATCGTATGTAGAGTCGAACATAAAAAAGTATTTTTATGGCTGTAGTCCTTTTCACGAAAGCAACTTGCAAACTGATTGTTGTAATGAATGTTGTGCTCTCATTTCAATACCTACCTTTATTGTAAGTAGGTACGCCAAAGAATACCACTACACACACTGGTTGTTTGTCAAACATGAAATCTCATCCTACCATTTTTTTGGAAAACAATATGTAGGTACATATACTTACCTATAATACCCTATCTTTAACTTAGGGAGAAAAAAAAATGCCGTAATCTTACGAAAATATTTATTTCATTCATACAATAACATTTAAAAAATAATCTTATCATCAGTCCAACATCTCTCGACAGTTTACTGTACAAAGATTACAAAGAAGCAGTTGAGAGCACACACGCAATGAATCAAGGCAGTAAAAGGAAAATGTGTAAAAACTATAAACCCTTTAAACACATTTCCATTTTACGGGTGTGTCACGCCTTCCCTAAAGTCAGCACAAATCCTAGACATTTCGAAAAACGAATGCGTGAAGCCGTGTATGTATTCATAATATATTTCATAATGACGCGAGCACGCGATATCGCTCAACGACACCGCAAACCCCTAAAGTCAAACTCAAAATTTACTTTATTCCGTAAGGATCGTTCTGTAATATTTTTGAATAACATTATCGCACGACGTTTGAACCCGGCTAAGAACGTAAGCTACATGACTTCATTTTTCAAAATCTCATGTCTTCTATATACATTTAACAATAGTAAAACCATAAAAATAAATTCATAATGAACATTGATAATGTACTTATTAACTAATTAAAATTAATTTATTCTAAATGTATTGAAATATTAAACTGATTAATGTCTGCTTCAGACTGCTTAGAATATCGCGTGTTCACGTATCTGTAGGTATCTAGCGTTGTAAAGCATGCTCTAATGTAGGTACTATCAACAAAAATCCACCTTTCGCTTGAACAAGGCTGATTTGATTACCCAAAACAAAAGATAAATATATTTTTATGATTACACACAAGCAAAGCAAGTTGTAGCAATATATAACTTCTCGCAAACACATCCATAAGGTAGTAAAGCGGAACTTTTGGTGATAGTACATACACAAGCCAGTAGAAGCTCTGGCAACGAGCACCTTCATTACTACTTTGTCCTAGAACGCAGCCACCGGCCAAAATGTATAAAAAGACTAAAACAAGCTGTACTTTAATTAAATTGTTGTAACAGTCATAGAAACCAAAAGTAACAAATTATAATTTGTTACTTTTGGTTTCTATGACTATTAGGTAAAAAAAATAAAAAACACATAGAAGATAATTTCAAAATAACAATATTTTTAACATCGCTACCAATTGGGAATTATAAAACAAATAAAAAACTTAAGTCAAATGATAAAAAAATAGCATTACAAAATTCATTGAAATAGCATTCGCAAACTAATCATAATCAAATAAAGGCTTTCAAGGCACATTGTTTTGTATTGCTATATTATTTTCATAAGTATAGAAAAACGGAACTCTTATTGTAACATAAACAGGACCCGACAAGGACAGAAACAGATTACCTTCCGTATAAAACAAGCGGAACTTTAATACTTACTTACTATAATACTACTTCTATTTTCGTTTCCACGTAAATAGAAGAAGTATTTAGAAGAAAGAAATAAAAAACATAAAGTAGCGATAAAATAATTCTTTCTTTCCTTTTTTAAATTTAATGGCGTCTGCTGTTTCTACAGTCAATATTGCCAGTGTCAAGTAAATATGAATGTCATGTTTGTTCCGAAAAAAATGATGGCGGTTTTCTTCAAAACTTCAAACCACATTTTTAGTCAAAAAATTAAATCATCTAATACACTCCCGTTCTATTTGCCTACTCTCGTGCTAAGGTCCTAAACTTTAATGGTTAAAATACCACCGAGATTACACACGAAAACTCAACAAAACACGAGATTAAGAAAATAAAACGGCAAAGCTAAAAAACTTTCAAAAGCGTCTAAATATGGAGTCGATAAAATAATTGTAAAGTTGTGTTCATCATCATCATTTCAGCCGTACGACGTCCACTGCTGAACATGGCCTCCCCAACAGACAGAGCGAATTCCTTATCATGTGGGGGGATTTGCCCATACTCACCACGCTGGGCATGCGGGTTGGCGAGCGCAGTTAGAGCTATTGTTGTTAAAATGAGGGACGCTGCTGCCCATCCCCTAGCTTTTTTCCCTTAGTCGCCTCTTACGACATCCGCGGATAGGTAGATATGGAGGGGCCCATTCTTTAGCCGGGGCCACCACGGCAAGTTGTGTTCAATGTCATCTAAAATTATATAGACTGAATAAAGTCATTTGATTTAGTAGCGTGCGATAACGTTGAGTCCCACGCTCTCAAATGTCAAACTCAAAATTAATTTTTATTCATTGGACGTAAGGATCATCCTACATAAATTATAAATGCGAAAGTTTGTGAGGATGTTTAGATGTTTGGATGTTTGTGGTTCAATAACGCCCAAACGGCCGAACGGATTTGGATGAAATTTGGTACACAGATAGATTATAGTCAGGAATAGCATATATATACTTTTTATAGTCATAGGTACCACGCGAGCGAAGCCACGGGCGGAAGCTATTAACCCTATACAAGGTGATTCATAATATGTATTCCATCCCGAAAGGGGCTTATTCTAAACCCAATTGGCAATATAGTGTTTGTTTTACGACTTTTGGAAATTCGTAATTTTTCATTGAAAAAACTCTATGCGAAAATCTGCTGTTTTGGGGTCAAATCAGGTCAAACTCAATGAATCAGCTGTTTTAGGTAGCAATCTTGTTTCCTAACTTCTTGTACGTTTAGTTATTAGTTCTAAAGATGACAAAAATACAGCTAATTTGAGAAAGTTTGAGAAAAAAAAAATTAAAAAATTGATGTTTTTTTTCGCTAATAGTATTTCTTTTCGTTGATAGTATAACCCCCTTTCGGGATGGTATACATGTTATGAATCACCTTGTATATTTCAGCAGCAACATGAATAGGGCCAAATCCCGCCTGAACCACCTATTTTGGGATATTATAAAAATATTGTTTTCAAGCTTTGTCTAGGTAGCCTCTGATAATGTTGGCGGCTTCGATCTCTCCGATGTCATCGAGTATCAGAGCAAGCGACTTTGACGTCACATCCTCTCGACATTCCTGAAAAAGACAGGTCAAAGTCAGTGTATTGAAACGCAACAAGCGTAATGAGGGTAGTTTTAGAATAGAATAGAAAAACGTTTATTTTGTTACGAATACAATCGGACTTAACATAACACAATACAAAAAAATGCAATTCAACATCATGGTAACAAAAATTGCCACTACTCAGCATGTGCTAGGCCAGAGCAGATCATACCAAAGCGCTGGTCTTCCGTGGTCGCACTTGGATATGAGCGTGCGATAGTGTCCTCAAATTATTAACCTACTGTACACATTCCAATTAACTGGGCTTGCAAAGGAGCCATTTCATTCTGGGCCTGGTCCATGTACACTACATAGAAAATTAGGTAAAAATAGGAGATTACAAGAAAAATACAATTTCATTAATTTGAAGACAAATGCGATGGTACAAGAATAGTTCTTCTGGTAAGTTTTTTACTATGTGAACACTATTTGAAGGCCGCCATGTTGGTTTATAATTGGCTTTTGACATGACATTGACATATGTTTCATGTCATGTTGTTTGATTTGATGTTTTTGTTTTGTCAGATAAATGTAGGTTGTCAAAATGACATTTCACGCACGTTCATCCACCATATTTTTGTAGCGCTGTGTGTTGCTCTCTTTGTCGAAGAAAATCTTAATGTACCTTAGAACGAAGTCAATTTAAATAAAATAACCAATTAAATACGTTTACTTTATTGCTTAGCCATATTTTAGAGTAGTGTACACAGTGCAGGCCCAGGCTCCATATATTGATGAAACGCCTCTTTTTTTACATTCTTAGCAACATTCAAAACGTTCCAAACTTAACAAGGGAAAACTTCAAGATCTCAGCTTCTTCCTTTTCATGTTTGAAAAACTTCAGATGTCGCTAAAATTGACAAAATCCTCCTCATAATTGCGAACTTCATTGCCATTTTGCATACGCAATAGCACTCCTGATTCGTAATACTAGGAGATAGTGCATGTTTGTGTATTAGACAGCAGACAGCTTAGACCTTCTTAAAATCTGCTTGCCTACACACGAGGTCCAACATATCGACATCTTTAATGATAACATTTGTAAAATATTTAATTCGCTAAGAGCATATTTAAGTTTTAATTTTAGGCAGTAGGCACTTTGGTATATACTGTAAGCTTGCTGTTTGAACTGAAATAAATAATGCTAATTCTAATTGCCGACGAGTCACAATATAAAATCTACTAACCACACAGACAACTGAATTTTAGACATGCGTGTTCGATTCCCGCTGCGGGACAAATGTTTGCATGATTTGCAAATATTTGTTCCGTAATATGGTACTCGTAGTTTCGGATACCCACGACACAGGGAAACCTAGTGTGGGTTCAGGACTATGTATGTGACGTTGGGTGTTATTATTTATTTATCACTAATTTATCGGCTCGATAACTGTCGCCCTATGCTATTCTAACAGTAAAAAAAAATAAAGATGTGGACATGCGATTGACTGTCGAGCCAATAAAGTTAGTGAGTAATCCTACTAATATTATAAATGCGAAAGTTTGTGAGAATGTTTGGATGTTTGTGGTTCAATCACGGCTATGCGGCTAAACGGTCGAACCGATTCGGATGAAATTTGGTACAGAGATAAATTATCCTCTGGAATAGCATACAGGCTACTTTTTAAGTAGGTACCACGTAAGCGAAGCCGCGGGCGGAAGCTAGTTATGTATAAAGGGTTAAGTTTTAATTGAAAAATACATTTTTCGAAACTCTTTCATACCAATTTTTTATATTTGTAATTGTTTTGTGTTCTGTTGTTTGTCATTTTAGTTGTATAAAAAAAAGCGTATGAGACGATAGCGTACCCTGATATGACGCAGCAGTGTGTCAGTGGGGCTGGGTTGGCTCGCGAACCAGTTGGCGAGGGCGTCTGACCGCAGCCGCTTGGCGAGCTGCCGCCACGCGCCAGACGCATCCATTTTGTCCGACACCTCACGCAAGAACAGAGGTAGTTCTTGCAACCCTACATCTGGCATGTCCTGTGAACAAATGGGAACCACTCAATACTTCACTCGAAGAACTTTCAGAGACACTATTACAGAAGGGACAACAACTGAGGTAATTCTTGCAACCCTACATCTGGCATGTCCTGTGAACAAATGGGAACCACTCAATACTTCACTCGAAGAACTTTCAGAGACACTATTACAGAAGGGACAAGAACTGAGGTAATTCTTGCAACCCTACATCTGGCATGTCCTGTGAACAAATGGGAACCACTCAATACTTCACTCTGAGAACTTTCAGAGACACCATCACACAAGGGTCAAGAAAAGAGGCAATTCTTGCAATCCTACATCTGGCATGTCCTGCGAACAAATGGGAACCACTCAATACTTCACTCTAAGAACTTTCAGAGACACACAATTACAGAAGGGACAAGAACAGAGGTAATTCTTGCAACCCTACATCTGGCATGTCCTGCGAACAAATGGGAACCACTCAATACTTCACTCTGAGAACTTTCAGAGACACCATCACACAAGGGTCAAGAAAAGAGGCAATTCTTGCAATCCTACATCTGGCATGTCCTGCGAACAAATGGGAACCACTCAATACTTCACTCTAAGAACTTTCAGAGACACCATTACAGAAGGGACAAGAATTACTTCACTCTAAGAACTTTCAGAGACACACTATCACACAAGGGTCAAGAAAAGAGGTAATTCTTGCAACCCTACATCTGGCATGCCCTGTGAACATGGGAAGCACTCAATATTGACTGGCCTCATAGCTGAATTAGTAGTAACTCTGCCTTCTGCGCTAGAGGTCGCGGGTTCGATCCCCGCACTGGACAAACATTTGTGTGATAAATACTGATGTTTGTTCTGTGTCTGGGTGTTAAATATGTATCTATTAATATAGTACAGGCTATGCCTAGTTTGGGATCAGTTGACCGTGTGAATATGTCCGGAATTTAAAAAAAAAACTTCACTCTAAGAACTTTCAGAGACACACCATCACACAAGGGTCACGAAAAGAGGTAATTCTTGCAACCCTAAGTCTGGCATGTCCTGTGTAAAAAATGTGGACATGTGCCACATATTCGGATGTGCCTTTGACTACCCCCCTTAGATAAAAGGGTAAAAGTCTTGAGCCGTTTTCATTTCGCTTTTCCTTTTATACGCACAGACAGAGCTACCTGGGACGGTTTACCGGGACAGAGCCACCGGGGAGGGTTGGAGTAAGTTGGTTAAACGTAAAAGCGGACTCACTTCGTCAGCGGATTCAAATTCATCGTCTGGCTCGGACTTGACGTCGTCCTCGTATGCGTATGCGCAGGGCGCGTCCGGCTGCATACAGGCGCGCGCCGCCGGGTTGTGTCGCGACAGCTTCCACGCGGACTCGTTCTGCTCCTCGTGCTTGTGTGGATCAGACTGCAACATTCATAGATATTTATTTTTTTAATTCAACTCAGTTATTAAAAAGACAAACAAATATTTCATGATCGTCACCGCAGGGAACATAACACTATTTGAAACAAATAATGTTATTTTCTTAAAGGGAGAACAGGTTTAAAGCCATTTTTAGAGCCACCATACCTCAACCTGGTCACTGACCTAATACAGGATGGCCAAGAAATAATTAGTGACACGACAAGCAAGATCCCACTTCCTGAGGCATGGTGGCCCTGAAAAGGGCCTATGATCGTCGGTGAAAGAATCAGTGTAGTGAAAGGATTAAAGTGCGCATCTTCGATGTTTCTTTCGTGTTAATGTCTTCGAATTTTTAGGTTCTAGGACATGCCAGTTTACTTTACCGTTTGAGAGCACTATTATAGCGCACATATTTTTTTTTAAACCTGGAAAAATAATTACAAACCTGCTTATCCAACAGCAAACGGACCATTTCGACGGTGCTAGAGCACATAGGTCTACCGCACACTATTTGCAGCGCCGTGTTTCCTCTTCCGTCGATTGTGTCTATTTCGCTCTAAAACAAAACGGTTTTAGGTAAGAATAACATGAATATAGAATTGCTTTATAAAAAAAAATATTACTAGTGTTTACATAGCTAGCGGTGTACTGCAGTAGATGATACTTACTGGTGGGATGTGCTCCGTCAGCACTCTCATCACGCTCAGCCTGGCCTCATACGCGGCGAGGTGTAACGTCATGTACGTTGCAGCTAGCAGCATACTGCAGTAGATGATACTTACTGGTGGGATGTGCTCCGTCAGCACTCTCATCACGCTCAGCCTGGCCTCATACGCGGCGAGGTGTAACGTCATGTACGTTGCAGCTAGCAGCATACTGCAGTAGATGATACTTACTGGTGGGATGTGCTCCGTCAGCACTCTCATCACGCTCAGCCTGGCCTCATACGCGGCGAGGTGTAACGTCATGTACGTTGCAGCTAGCAGCATACTGCAGTAGATGATACTTACTGGTGGGATGTGCTCCGTCAGCACTCTCATCACGCTCAGCCTGGCCTCATACGCGGCGAGGTGTAACGTCATGTACGTTGCAGCTAGCAGCATACTGCAGTAGATGATACTTACTGGTGGGATGTGCTCCGTCAGCACTCTCATCACGCTCAGCCTGGCCTCATACGCGGCGAGGTGTAACGTCATGTACGTTGCAGCTAGCAGCATACTGCAGTAGATGATACTTACTGGTGGGATGTGCTCCGTCAGCACTCTCATCACGCTCAGCCTGGCCTCATACGCGGCGAGGTGTAACGTCATGTACGTTGCAGCTAGCAGCATACTGCAGTAGATGATACTTACTGGTGGGATGTGCTCCGTCAGCACTCTCATCACGCTCAGCCTGGCCTCATACGCGGCGAGGTGTAACGTCATGTACGTTGCAGCTAGCAGCATACTGCAGTAGATGATACTTACTGGTGGGATGTGCTCCGTCAGCACTCTCATCACGCTCAGCCTGGCCTCATACGCGGCGAGGTGTAACGTCATGTACGTTGCAGCTAGCAGCATACTGCAGTAGATGATACTTACTGGTGGGATGTGCTCCGTCAGCACTCTCATCACGCTCAGCCTGGCCTCATACGCGGCGAGGTGTAACGTCATGTACGTTGCAGCTAGCAGCATACTGCAGTAGATGATACTTACTGGTGGGATGTGCTCCGTCAGCACTCTCATCACGCTCAGCCTGGCGTCATACGCGGCGAGGTGTAACGTCATGTACGTTGCAGCTAGCAGCATACTGCAGTAGATGATACTTACTGGTGGGATGTGCTCCGTCAGCACTCTCATCACGCTCAGCCTGGCGTCATACGCGGCGAGGTGTAATGTCATGTACGTTGTAGCTAGCGGCATACTGCAGTAGATGATACTTTTTGTGGGATGTGCTCCGTCAGCACTCTCATCACGCTCAGCCTGGCGTCATACGCGGCGAGGTGTAACGTCATGTACGTTGCAGCTAGCGGCATACTGCAGTAGATGATACTTACTGGTGGGATGTGCTCCGTCAGCACTCTCATCACGCTCAGCCTGGCGTCATACGCGGCGAGGTGTAACGTCATGTACGTTGCAGCTAGCAGCATACTGCAGTAGATGATACTTACTGGTGGGATGTGCTCCGTCAGCACTCTCATCACGCTCAGCCTGGCGTCATACGCGGCGAGGTGTAACGTCGTGTACGTTGCAGCTAGCAGCATACTGCAGTAGATGATACTTATTGGTGGGATGTGCTCCGTCAGCACTCTCAACACGCTCAGCTTGGCGTCATACGCGGCGAGGTGTAATGTCATGTACGTTGTAGCTAGCAGCATACTGCAGTAGATGATACTTACTGGTGGGATGTGCTCCGTCAGCACTCTCATCACGCTCAGCCTGGCGTCATACGCGGCGAGGTGTAACGTCGTGTACGTTGCAGCTAGCAGCATACTGCAGTAGATGATACTTATTGGTGGGATGTGCTCCGTCAGCACTCTCATCACGCTCAGCTTGGCGTCATACGCGGCGAGGTGTAACGTCGTGTACGTTGCAGCTAGCAGCATACTGCAGTAGATGATACTTATTGGTGGGATGTGCTCCGTCAGCACTCTCATCACGCTCAGCTTGGCGTCATACGCGGCGAGGTGTAACGTCATGTACGTTGCAGCTAGCAGCATACTGCAGTAGATGATACTTACTGGTGGGATGTGCTCCGTCAGCACTCTCATCACGCTCAGCCTGGCGTCATACGCGGCGAGGTGTAACGGCGTGCGACCCGCAGCATCTCTCACGTTGTAGCTGGCTCCGTGTTGCAGTAGTAACTTAGCGCTGACGCCGCAGTCGGCTAAAGCGGCTAGGTGGAGCGCTGTCTGTTTCTCTGTAACATAAACACCGACTAGATAACAACTTTAAAACATGGATGGATGGATGGTAACTACTCACACATATCTTTAAAGTGATGGAAATCTAGCTCCTATAAATAAATGGGCCGTCTATACATTAAAAAGGCTGACGAATCCATCCAAACTATTGTATGGACACCTATAAGATCCATAAAGGGAAAGTCCATAAAGTTGAGAATCTGGGAACCAAACCACCATAAACAGGAGCAAAATGGACAAGAACGGTAGGTACCTCTTCTTTCATAGTTAGAACGTACGGTTTTGTTTTCAGAGAAGCTTTTTACGGATCATAATTATATCCTCCTATCCTACTAATATTATAAACGCGAAAGTTTGTAAGTATGGATGGATGGATGTTTGTAACGTAAAAACTACTGAATTATTTGTTTTTTTAATGTAATACGGAGGCAAACAGGCTTACGGCCCTCCTGATGGTAAGTGGTTACCGTCGCCTATTGACATTAGCAACACCTGGAGCTGCTAATGCGTTGCCTGCCGAACCCCTCCCCCCCCCCCCTAAAGAGCTCTGGCAACCATACTCACCGCAAGAACACAATACTATTTGAAACAAATAATGTTATTTGGCTGCGATCTTCTGTAAGGCGGAGGTACCTCCCCAGGCGGGCTGCTCCAATTTAGAGCCAGAAAATCTCGCTGTGCCCTACCTCCTCCGAATGGATTTTAATGAAACTTCACAATAATATAGCTTATACATCAGAATAACACATAGGCTACAATTTATAAAGATATTATGTGAATTGTCCAAAATATGGCAACTCGAAATATTAATCCTGCGCAGACGAAGTCGCGGGCACCAGCTAGTATTATAAATTCGAAAGTTTGTGAGGATATTTGGATGTTTGTGGTTCAATCATGGCTAAACGGCCGAAGGGATTTGGATAAAATTGGGCACAGAGATAGATTATAGTCTGGAATAGCATATAGGCTACTTTTTATGTAGGTACTACGCGAGCGAAGCCGCGGGCGGAAGCTAGTATAAAATGAAAAAAATAGTAAATAGTAAAAAAAACAAAACAAACATCTGTATTCATCACACAAATGTTTGTCCAGTGCGGGAATCGAACCCACGACCCTAGCGCAGAAGGCAGAGTTACTACCAACTGAGCTATGAAGCATGAAAACGAAATCTATATTTTTTCCTCAACTTTTTCCCGAAATTAAGCTACTATGTGTATGTAGCAAAGTCAATATAGTACAAAAAACGATTGCCTTTGATAGTAATTACGGAACCTGTTGATTATTATAGTAATTGTATAATACAGTAACTCACCACTATTGCAATAGTTCAAGTCGCAAGGCACATTGTTGTGCTTGATAGCATCTAGTAGAGGCTCCAGGAGGTTAATTTTGTATCTGACCGCGGACTGGATTACGTTGTCGTCTTCAGAATTTATGAGCATCGGGTCGCAGCCTGCATTAAAAGGAATAGTTTAGTATTATCCTCCTAAATACATGTATGCTATTCCGAAAGGGGATTATTCTTCACCAAATTGGCAAACAAGTTTGTTCTATGACTTTTGGAAATTTCATATTTTTTACTGAAAAACTTCATAATCAGCTATTTTGGAGTCAAACTAAGAAAGTCTAAGAAGGGATTTTTCGAAATTCAACCCCTAAGGGTGCAGCAGGGTTTGAAGTTTGTATGAAAAAACAGCTAATCTGACAAAGTTCGGAAAAAAATCAACTGAAATAACTAGGATCATTAACGGATTTTTAACCTAGTTGAATGACGCCTGTTCTTTGCGACGAAGCCTAGATGATAAAGATGAAATGATTCTACAATCATTTTATTAATGAAAAAAGTTTCCAATTGAATGATTCGCAACTTCGTTCGTGTGGTTTTTTTTCACGATTCTACGCCACGAGAAATTTGATCATTATTAGCCACGAGAAGTGTGATCAATTTCGGGGTGCTGTAGAATACCACCAAATGGAGAATAGCCTCTTGCTTATTGTTTGCGTAGTTAAGTAGATGTGACATCTTGACTTTGCTGATCATTTCAACTATGTACTCTACGCCATGAGCAGTTTGATCATTATTACCTTTAGCCACGAGCAGTGTGATCAACTTCAGGGTGCCGTAGAATACCGCCAAATGGAGAATAGTCTCCTGCTTATTGTTTGCGTAGTTAAGTAGATGTGACATCTTGACTTTGCTGATCATTTCAACTATGTACTCTACGCCATGAGCAGTTTGATCATAATTACCTTTAGCCACGAGCAGTGTGATCAACTTCGGGGTGCCGTAGAATACCGCCAAATGGAGAATAGTCTCCTGCTTATTGTTTGTGTAGTTTAGTAGATGTGACATGTTTACGCTGCTGATGATTTTTACAATGGATTCGAAGCTTGGTTGCTTGCTGCATAGCGTCATGTGAAGAAATCTGAAATGTTTTATTTTTTACTTGATTCATTTGATAAAACAGTTTTCATTATGGGATGGGATGACAAGCACGTAGGCTTTGAAAACTAGTGGTTCAGCCAGAACTGAAATCTCGCGATGTCTTGAGAAGTTGGTGCTTCGATGATTGTTGAGGCACAATTAAGATAAACTTTGAAAATCGCACCTTTAGCATGAACTAACTAAAGCCAATCTTAGCTGAACTACGAAGTCATTACTAACTACCAAATAGGAGTTCACGTTATATGAGTTTTCAAATGTTACTATTTTCCTTGTATCCCAAATACTATATGGCCTAAAATATAAATTAATCCCGCGATAAAATACTTTGCTTTAATCCCCCTTTTATCTTATTCTCCTCTAGGTATATCTTAGCAACCGCTTGGCCGATTTAACTGACATTCTTACCAGCAAATCTTGCTAATTCAGCCATTTGACCTACTAATTTCAAGCAGATCGGGTTGGCAGTAGTAAGGTTTGTGGCGACACTGGCTCAGTCGGTTCGGTTGTTTCAGTCGTCGGTCGAGAAACCAAACCTAAAAAAAAAAATAAAAAAAAAAAAAATAACAATCCTCCACAAAAACTTTTAAAAAGAAAAAGCTCTAGCGACTCATTGGATATTTTATTTGAAAAAAAAATTACTAAGAAGAAACAGTCTTCAACAGTTTCCCGTGCCAAACAAGAAGGTGGTCAAGTTCTTATTTCAACTAACGAGGAAGATGGCAACAAATCAGATTTTATGATAAAAATTGACATTTTTGATACAAAAAAAATCAAAAAAATCAACCCCAGTGAGCAGTGGAAACATGCTGACTACAGACTAAAATATTACACAAATGAAACAAATAATAGCCTAATAGACATCAAAAAAATAATATATAAAATAACTAAAGAGATAGTATCAGTACCCAATTGTAAAAAATACAACTTCAATAATTAAAATACATAATTAGTTATTTTTTAAAAGCTTAGAAATTAGTTATTTGTTATTGTTAAAATTACATTTCAACAATAAAAAAAAAAAGTGCATCATTAGCGGCTGGTAATCCTTCCTATCTAATCTTACTTAGTTGTTATTGTTAAAATTACATTTCAACAACAAAAATAACAAAGTGCATCATTAGCGGTAATCCTTCCCACCTAATCTTACTGCATATAAATAGTTCATGTAAATGTATTATTAGTATCAGTTGTACTTTCAATTCTGTACTTATACTTTCTCTCTGCAAAATGGAAAATATTAGTGAAGTTTGTGTCAGTGCATTCTTTAATACAGATATCGATGAAAAACTGTGTGACGTACTAGATAAATGTGAGATATTCAACGATGGATATGATGAAGATTTAGCCAATCATGTTAATAGCAATGAAGAGTTCGACGAAATATTTGAAGGCGCTAAAATTTTTGATGGAGAATACGATGAGGAATTAAACAATGTGTGTGCTCTTGTTGAAGAAAATGTTATGTAAGTTGAACCTATAATTTCCATAGAAAAGTTTGTCATTTTTATGTAAACAGATTGTTTTATTGATTTCACTTTTTCCTTGTTGTAGATGTCAAGTTGGAGGATCTCGGAAAAGAACCCTCGATGACGCTGAAAGGGATGGTGTTAAAAGAGTTCGATATGAAGATGGGAGATCAAACTTCTCAACGGGCTCAAACAATAACAATGCTGGATCATCGGTTGAATCTCAAAATGTAAACGAAGAGGAGGATAAGGTAAATTGTACTACTTGTGATGTTTTAGTCAGTAAAAGATATTTCGCAAATCATTTAAAGAGTAAACGTCATCAAAATAATGTTCTTAAACAACATAAATCTTTAGAAAATGTATCAGTTATAGAATCTGCTTTTGGACAAAGAATAATTTCTTATAAAATTTGTGGTAAAAATGATCAACCAGCAAACAGTTTTGAAACACCGGAACTATTTTTAAATTCCATCAAAGACAGTATCTTGTTACTAATTGAAGAATCCATTCAAAAGCATACAATTTTTAAAGCCAATTTTGTTTTGCAAGGAGATTTTTTTCAACAAACTAAAGACTTACCACCTGTACAATTTGATTTTCAAACATATAACTATATTATTTTTCAAGGGGATGATTTGAATATTCTATTTTCATCTTTGTGTGACACTTTAACCAGTAAAATCAGTTCATTTGAGAAAAAAGATAGCGGTTGGAGTTTGAAGGCTATTAAGTCCTTAGTTATGAATGTAAATCAATTTAATCCTTTACGTGGTACTTCATATATTGAATTACCTAAAGATATAAGAACGAAAAAAGCTGTAATTAACGTTAAAAATGCAGATACCTTGTGCTTCAAATGGGCATTGCTAGCTGCCTTATATCCAGTAAACAAAAATGCGGAACGTGTAACATCTTACACCAGACACTCAAATAAATTAAAATTTAATGGCGTCAATTTTCCTGTAAAATTAACTGATATACCAAAAGTTGAAAAGCTTAACAATATTAGCATAAACGTATTCGGATTAGAATTTGATAAAAATAAAAAGATAAATAATGTTACCGGTCCATTGTTTTTAACGAAATCTCGTAGAGACGTTCACATAAATTTATTATTGATTTCAAACGGAGTTCACAATCATTATTGCTACATCAAAAACATGTCACGACTTGTTCGCAAACAAATTTCTAAACATGAACATTCAGTTTATATTTGTGATGGATGTTTATTACACTTTCCAACACAACAAAGGTTGATTAACCATCAAAATCATGACTGTGCTCATATTGTAACAGAATTACCAAACGGTGATACAACATCGAAAGATTGGTTGAGACGACCTGTACCAAATGATAAATTAAAATTTGACAAATTTAATAAGAAGTTAAAAATACCATTTGTAATATATGCTGACTTTGAAGCTTTTCTAAACCCAATCGAATCATGTTTTAACGATCCATCGAAATCATACACAAGCAATACTCATGAACACGAACCTTATAGTTTTGGTTATTATATTAAGTGTTCATATGATGATACATTATCAAAATATGAAACGTACAGTGGTAAAGATTGCGCGGAAGTGTTCATGAATCGTTTGCAGAATGATTTAAAAAAGATTTGTAGAAAAAACAATTTCCAAATTTGTCCTAAACCACTATCTACTACAGATGAAAATAAAATTTCTAATGCTAAAGTCTGTCATATTTGTGAGAGTGATTTGAACGGTGAAAATTCTTTAGATCATGATTGGCAAACAGGTGATTTCCGCGGTGTGGCACATGAAGTGTGTGTAACAAAATTTCGCCCTCCTCAACACATTCCAGTTTTTCTGCATAACTTGAGTAATTATGATGCTCATTTTATTGTTCACGCACTAAAATGTGTTGAAGGAGAAATTGAACTTATCCCAAAAAATAAAGAAAAGTATATATCATTTTCAAAAATCATGATGGTTAATAATCAAAAAATCAGTTTAAGGTTTGTAGATTCCTTAAAATTTTTATCGTGTAGTCTTGATCAGCTTGCAAAAAATTTAAAAGATGACCAATTTTTAACTTTGAAATCAAACTTTCCAAACATCGAGGATTTTAACCGTCTTAAGATAAAAGGTATATACCCATACGAATTCATGAAATCTGAAGACTGTTTGAAAATGACGCAACTTCCCAGTCAAGAACAATTTTATAGTTCCTTATCCGGTTCGCATGTGTCAGATGATGATTACAATCACGCCAAAGATGTTTGGCAACACTTCAAATGTCGCAACATGTTAGATTATTCTGACTTGTACCTAAAAACTGATGTTTTATTATTAACAGATGTTTTTGAAAGTTTTAGAACTTTGTGTTTGAAAACCTATGGTCTAGATCCAGCTCATTATTATACTGCCCCTGGGTTAAGTTGGGATGCTATGTTAAAATATACCCAAGTAGAGTTAGATTTGTTGACAGACTACGAAAAAATAGCATTTATTAAGGCTGGTATACGAGGAGGTGTATCACAATGTAGTAATCGCTATGCAAAAGCCAATAATGAGTTTATGGATGAATATGATCAAAACAAACCAACATCATTTTTAACTTATTTCGATGCTAATAATCTTTATGGCTGGGCTATGTCTCAATTCCTCCCAGTTGGAGGTTTTGAATGGGTTAGTGTTGATACAAAGTTTGATGTGTTGGATAACTCTGAATATGGATATATTTTAGAAGTTGATCTGGAGTACCCCAATGAACTTCACGATTTACATTCAGACTTACCTTTGTGCCCTGAAAATATTTGTATTGGTAATTCTAAAGATAAAAAGTTAGTTCCAAACCTAAAAAATAAAACTAAATATATAATTCATTATAGAAATTTAAAACAATCTATTGATATGGGTATGAAATTAACAAAGGTTCATAGAATACTAAAATTCAATCAACGTCCTTGGTTAAAACGGTATATTGATTTAAATACTACTTTACGAACAAATGCTAAATCAGATTTTGAAAAAGATTTTTACAAACTAATGAATAACTCTGTTTTTGGAAAGACGATGGAAAATATTGAAAAGAGGGTAAATGTTAAACTATTATCGCACTGGGAAAATCGTGGTAAAATACTTGGTGTCCGAGATTGGATTGCAAAACCTGAATTCCAAAACTCTTCAACATTTGGAGAGAATTTAGTTGCAGTTCAGTTAAGAAGACTAAAGTTGTTTTATAATAAACCCATTTACTTAGGTTTCTGTATTTTGGATATATCAAAAACTCTGATGTATGACTTCCATTATAACTACATGATGAACAAGTTTAATAATAAAATAAAATTACTTTACACCGACACTGATAGTTTAATATATCAAGTTTTTACAAATAACTTTTATGAAGATATAAAACCTGATTTGTCTTCAAAATTTGATACTTCTGATTACCCTGATGATAATAGGTTTGGCTACCCAAAAATTAATAAAAAAAGGTTGGGTTATTTTAAAGATGAAAATAATGGAAGGATATTTAAAGAATTTGTGGGGTTACGATCCAAAATGTATGCTTTAAATGTAGAAAATAAGTTTTCAGCAAAAGCTAAAGGTGTTACAAAATGTGTCACAAAAAATATGAAAATGGAAAATTATAAATCATGTCTCTTTGATAAAAATATTCAATATAACACTGTTATTTTATTCAAATCGCTAAAACATAGAATATTCACTCAGAAAGTCAACAAAATATGTTTATCTTTTAATGATACCAAAAGATATATTTTACCAAATAATGTTGACACATTAGCTTGGGGTCATTATAAGATAAGATAAGTTAGATTATTATTAAATTGTAAATAACATTAGTGCATAAGTATCTATTTCTCTTTTTTATTTTATAAGTAAGGTTTGAAAAATTGTAGATAGTTTTATGTTGTAGTAATTGTCTAATGTAAGAAGTATGTGAATATAATGTAAGTTTATTAGTTAGTAATGATGTTAATCCACAGATTTTTATAGATAAGATAAGATTAGAGACATGTATATTGTATATAAAACATTTTTAATAATAAATACGAGTTATTTAAAAACAATTGTTTCATTGGTTTCGTATACCCCTAACAATCAACACGTTATTGAAAAAATATTAAAAAAAAAAAATAAAAAAAAAAAAAAAAAAAAATGTATCATTTCGACCATCCATTTACTGCAATAGTAGCTGGTCCAAGTGGATGTGGGAAATCTAACTTTGTTACAAACTTTATAAAATATGCAACAGAAATTTGTAGTGTGAATTTTAATCAAATAACTTGGTGCTTTGATGAAATGCAACCATTATATAACCTTAAAAATGTAAATTATTGTCAAGGAATACCAGATCTTAGTATGTTTGATGGAAAAAATCCTCAGTTAGTTATTATCGATGACTTAATGAGGGAATCAGATGGTCGCATTGTTGACATATTTACAAAAGGTAGTCATCACAGAAATTTGAGTGTTTTTTATATAACGCAAAACTTATTTCATCAAGGTAAAGGTCAAAGAGACATATCTTTGAACTCTAGCTATATCATATATTTCAAAAACCCTCGTGATAAAACTCAAATTCGATACCTAGCGCGACAAATATCACCAGAAAATACAAAGTTTCTGGAAGACTCTTACAAAGATGCAACTAATGAAGCCCATGGATACTTAATGATTGATTTAAAACAAGATACTAATGATATGTGTCGATTTAAGACTAAAATATTTCCATCAGATGGATATTGCACAGTTTATGTTCCAACAAAAGTATTTAAATATGCAAAGAATCAACGAATCCCCATCAGTCATAAATAATGCATCGAAGCTTAAAGACGCATAAAGATCTACTGAATGCTTTGGCTACACTAAAACCAAAATATCAAAAAGCACTTTTGAAATCATGTGAAGAAGAAGAAATTAATTGCATTTGTGAGTGCATTCATAACGTTTTGAAGGGAAAGGTTCCCCTTGAAGAAAAAGATAGAAAAAACTTGAATAAATATAAGGAAATACTTCGCAAACTAGTACGTAAAAGTACAAACAAAATTCGTAAAAATATAATCATTCAAAAAGGAGGTGCTTTTTTACCAATAATATTGGGTTCTATTCTGAGTGCGTTGGTTGGTTCTCTTGTTTGACAAAATGGAACATGCTAAGAAAATGTTACTAATTGATCCGAGTGTAATTGAAAAAATTAACCATCAAAATACGGTTGATAATCCCATATCACGCTTAGACGCTGAAATGCAAAACATTTTGAAAAGTGATATAGAAGATAGAAAAAAGTGTGTTCTATACCTACAAACTCTGCAACGATACTTACATTTTACTGAGGAAGGACGTCAACCAATTCAATTACCCCTAGTTTCAAATATTGATGTGTCAGATGCTGATGTGGATAATAGCGGATATGATACAGTGAACAATAAAAACCACAAAATTGATGCTAACGATTCAGTTACTGTTCAGACACCAAACGAAGTAGAGAAACAGAATAATACTGCTTCTTTTTTAAAATCTCCTTACTCTTCTAAACACATACTCGGCTTGATACCTAAAACATATGTGAAAAAAGGTGAGAGATTATTATTTTTGATATCTTCGAATAAAAACAAATTTCACTGGGATGATCATGGCACAGTTACTATAAACAAAGAAGAAATTCCAGGAAGTAATATTATTGATTTAGTAAATGATGTTTTAAGACCACTCAAAAACAATGATCCAGTTGGATGGCAAAAATTTGCAAAAGCATTAAAAGATATTAAAACACCAATGATTTACATTGGAAATCCAATGAGAACCAAGTTTATAAAACAGCTCAACGAACTTGAAGATTGTGAACCACCGGAGGCAGTTTTTTCAACACCAGTTAAGTCTGCTGTTGGAAAAGCCAAACAGAGGATAGACTGGGAACAATGGAGTCCTTATTAGAATTAAACAATATCTATTATAACCCATCACACCCCGCTGGGTTTGCAAGTATTGATAAACTAGCTCGAGTTATGAAAGGAAAATTGAAAAGAGAAGAGATTAGAAGATGGCTACAATCACAAGAAACATATACACTACATAAACCGGTTTACAGAAAATTTCCACGAAACAAATATATCTTATCTAATCTTAATGAACTTTGGCAGGCTGATTTAAGTGATATGAGAACTTATTCGAAATACAACGATGGCTATAATTACATTCTTTGTGTTATTGATGTTTTTACCAAATATGCATATGCTCGACCTATGAAATACAAAAACTCTGAAACAGTTAAAACATGTTTTGCAAGTATATTTCGTGAAGCTGATATAACACCAA
Organism: Anticlea derivata; assembly: GCA_947579855.1. Lineage (NCBI taxonomy): Eukaryota > Metazoa > Arthropoda > Insecta > Lepidoptera > Geometridae > Anticlea > Anticlea derivata. The sequence goes on from OX388264.1 coordinate 3,529,439, forward strand.
CTCATATACAATCTGACAAAGGAACAGAGTTTGTTGCAAAAGATGTTCAAAAATACTTTAAAACAAAAAACATCCATTATTATACTACAAACAACCCTGATATTAAAGCAAGTATTGTTGAAAGATTTCAAAGGACTCTCAAAATGAGGATGTGGCGTTATTTCACTCACAAGAATACGTATAAATACATTGATATTTTACAGGACTTAATATATGCGTATAACCACAGTTACCATTCCAGTATCAAGATGTGTCCTTGTGATGTCAATTCAAATAATATAATGACTGTATGGAATAACTTATATGATAGAAAAAAAGTTGAAAATTTTACAAGATCATCATTACCAAAATTTCATACTGGAGATTATGTGAGAATAACAAAATACAAACATGTATTTCAAAAAGGGTACGAATCCAATTGGAGTGATGAAATATTTATTATATCTTCAATAATAGATCGATCTCCATTGGTTGTGTACACACTAACAGATTTACATCATGAAGCTATAGTTGGAACTTTTTATGAAAGGGAATTACAAAAAGTGTCTTATGACCCCACTTCAGATTATAAAATAGATAAAATAATTAGTTCTCGCTATTCCGGTAACAGAAAGCAAGTGTTAGTGAAGTGGAAAGGTTATCCAGATAAATTTAATAGTTGGGTTTCAGCTTCAAATTTGAAAAAAATATGATTAAAGAAAGTTTTTATTTAACATTACTTAGTAATAGTTCAATGGAATATTTTCCGGATAATATGACTACACGGTTTTCAACAAAATTACCGAAACCTGTAAAACTTGAAGGACAATGGACAGTTGGAATTGTTGAATTTCAATATCCCTGCACCATGTTTACTGTGCAAGAACATGAAAATATTATTTATGTAACAAAGTGGATGTTAATGCCAACCGAGGAAAACCCCTCATTAGTTTATTACAAAACACACATTCCAGCTACAAATTATGATAACATAAATCATATATTAACAGCACTCAATAATGTAAAAGAGAAAATAAGATTTCGTTATGATGATATATCAAAGTTTGTATCAGTAACAGTTATGGATGAATCAATTAAATCGTTGATATTAACACCCAAGTTAGGAATTCAACTCGGGTTTGAACCTAATAGAAACCTTGTGGAAAATGGTTTTGGAAAATGTCCTGCAAATTTACATTTGGGGTTACCATCTCAATTATTTGTTTATTGTGACATAATCGAACCTCAGATAGTAGGAGATGTTATGACTCCTTTGTTGAGAATCATACCGTTGGATCCGGCAAAGTATATTTACGGAGCAAATAAAATGCACGTTTTTTCACCCCCTCACTACTTACCTGTAATGCGTAGAGAATTTGATACCATTGAAGTAGATATAAGATCTAGCATCGGACAAAAAATACCATTCCAGTTTGGAACAGTGTGTGTTAAGCTACATTTCAGAAAATTATAATGCATTCTCGTAATCACTCCAATTGTCCATATGAACATTATTATTCTCATCAAGCTGGTTCTGGAATTGGAGTGATTTATAAAGGCACACCTTATCAACGTGGTCATGGTATCGGTAGCTTCTTAGGAGGGTTGTTTAGATCTGTTTTACCACTACTTTCTAATGGCGCTCGAGTAATAGGTCGAGAGGCTCTAAACACTGGTGTTGGCCTTCTATCAGATATGGTTAACGCTCGCCCCATGGAGGATTCAATTAAAACCCGACTAAAAGAAGCTAGTTCAAACTTAAAAAGAAAAGCAGATGATAAAATAGATAAGTTAAATATGTCTGGCACCGGATATATATTAAAAAGAAAACGTCGATCACCATTCATTCCACAACTAACCGCCAGAGTGAAAGCTATTAAAAAATCTAAAACCACACTTAATAATATAAAAGATATATTTTCATAAAACATTTTTAAAATGTCATTTTTACATAGTCATTCTTGTGAGTGCATAAAATCAGAATTAGATTTGTTTGCTTTACCATCCACTCAAACTAGTATTGAAAATGGATTGTGGATACACTACAAACCCATTTCATCTCTTGCTGATGATGGTCCTATAGAATTTCAAGTACCTGGAACAGGTGATGACTACATAGATTTATCGCATACATTGATTCATATTAAAGCTAAAATACGAAACCAGGACTCAACACCAACAAATTCAACCGCTGTTATAGCTCCAATCAACAACTGGCTTCATTCGCTCTTCAGTCAGCTTGATGTTTATTTGAATCAAAAGCTTGTATCACCTCCAAACAATACATATGCATATCGAGCTTATATGGAAACATTGTTAAACTATGCACCTGCAGCTAAAAGTTCTCATCTGACTTGTGGTCTTTGGTATGAAGATACAGCAGGAAAAATGGATTCAACTGATGAAAAAAACTCAGGATTTGCTAAAAGACAGGAACTTGCAAGTGAGAGTAAAGAAATAGAAATGATTGGACATCTTCATGGTGATATATTTAACCAAGAAAAGTTTTTGATTAACGGTGTTGAAATGAGTGTTAAATTAGTTCGTTCAAGAGAGGCATTTAATCTAATGGCTTCCTCAGCTGAATTGAAATTTAAGGTGGTTATTACAGACGCAACTCTTATTGTTCGTAGAGCACGAATCAATCCAACTGTGTTACTTGCACATCAAAAAGTATTAGCCTCTACTACAGCTAAATATCCTATCATTCGTGCTGAAGTCAAAGTTTTAACCATACCTTCAGGAATTCAGGGAAAAACTCTTGATAATATTTTCCTAGGTCAAGTTCCTAAAAGGTGTATAGTAGGGTTTGTAAATAATGCAGCGTTTAATGGAAATCTAACAAAAAATCCATTTAATTTTGAAAACTATGGTATAAATACATTTTGTTTGTATATTGACGGTCAGCAAATTCCCTCCAAAGCTTTGCAACCATCGTTCGAGAGTAATATTTTCACTACAGCATATCACACACTATTTTCAGGAACAGGTATACATTTTCTTAATGAAGGTAATGGAATATCTAGGGAGCAATATGCAAAAGGATACTGTTTGTTAGCGTTTGATCTAACAGCTGATCTTAGTTCAAATTCCAACACACATTGGAATCTTATAAAACATGGTAGTGTTAGATTAGAAGTGCGTTTTGAATCGACTCTGACTCAAACTATAAATTGTATTGTTTATGCTGAGTTTGATAATGTAATTGAAATAGATAAAAACCGTAATGTAACCGTAGACTATAGTAGTTAAGACTTAATAAGATTGTATCTAGTGTTTAAGTAATAATAAATAAAACATCAACATGTACTTTTATTTTTTATTTCCAACTTCTTTCAATAACACCCTTTTAAAGTAGTACAGATTATTTAATTTCACATTATTGATTTGAAAATTGATCGTGTTACAACATACCTATATGAAAATATCACTCTAATTATGAATACAATTGATATTCAGAAATATTTACACTGCATTCACCCAACTATAAAAGAGAATGTGTTTGCTGCAAACCGACTACCGCTGCATGTTAAAACTCCAACATATATCATAAGCAACTTGGATCCAGATAGTGAGCCAGGCTCACATTGGATAGCCATACACATAGATAGAAATTGTGTTGGTGAATATTTTGATTCATATGGACGACCACCTACAGGTTACCACAGATATTTCTTGAACAGAACCACTAGACAATGGGATTTTAATAGGTATAAGTTACAACATGAGTTCACTACAGTGTGTGGTGAATATTGTTTAACATATTTATATTTCAAGTATCATGGTCATACAATGATGGACTACATCAGTTTATTCGGTAGTAACAACCTGAAAAACGATATATTTTTGGACAAATTGTTTAAATCATGTTTTTTAGTTTAGTGTAATAAAAAGTATTTGATGAAATAATATCATGTTTATGGAATCGCATGTCACCTAATCACCATAGTAGGTAGTAATTAGATAGGGTCATTAAGAACAATGGGTGCCCCGAACCTGGGACCTGAGCAATAGTGATTAAGAAACAATACATCATTAATGGGCGATTAGTAATAATCACAATGCGTGAATCTGCGAAAATCTATCTCGCGATCCATAAGAGATATCAAAAAACTGATAGCACAGATCGATCGGGCGTAGTCGAGAACCCCCAAAAAGACACCAAACTTTTTTTTTTTTTTTTTTTTTTTTTTTTTTTTAGGTTTGGTTTCTCGACCGACGACTGAAACAACCGAACCGACTGAGCCAGTGTCGCCACAAACCTTACTACTGTTGGCCGTTCGAACGTTATGCTCTAACAAGTATACAAATAATAAAGCTGATTCGCCCAAGTTTTTTGAGAGACTTCGCTCACTTTAATAATAACTTAAGAGGTCGCGGGTTCGATTCCCACACTGGACAAACATATGTGTGATGAACACAGATGTTTGTTCTGTGTCTGGGTGTTAAATGTCAATCTATTATGTCTCTGGTACCCATAGTACAGGCTATGCCTAGTTTGGGATCAGTTGACAGTGTGTGCTATGTCCGGTTTTTTTTTAACTTACGTGTCCCCGTTAGAGAGTCGGATTTCGAAGAGTCTCTCCAGTTTGCTTCGGATTTCTTGCTTCTTGTAGCCTTTCTTGTTCTTTATTACTTGGCAGAGTTCCTGCACCAGCTGATACAAACACAAATACAGTTTTGTTATTAAACGTCATTTTTATGTCACGAGTAGGTATACAGAATAATGACTAAGCGCAAGCTTGTATTTTAAGTGCCAAGACAAATTAAAGAAACATTTGCGACATTGGCATAGGGTTGATGGGAGCGAAATAAAAAAACTGTATTTTTTTATTTCGCTATATTGATAGAAAATATCCTCTCAGGATAGTAAACATATTATGAATCACCATGTTTTTTTTTATACAACTAAGGTGGCAGTCATGCGCACGACCCACCTGTTGGTAAGCGGTTACCGTAGCCTATGAGCGATTGTAATACCAGAGGCATCACTCCGAACCTCCCCACCCCTAAAGAGTTCTGGCAACCTTACTCACCACAGCAACACAACACTACTTGAAACAAATAATGTTATTAGGCTGCGATCTTCTGTAAGGCGGAGGTACCTCAGGCGGGCTGCTTCAATTTAGAACGAGAAAATCTCGCTGTGCCCTACCTCCTCCTCAATCATGTATAACTGGTAATAATAGATTTATTTGATATTAATACTTATTCAAATGATGTCGCTAACTGTACCTCCGCCTTAGAGGATCGCAGTCAAATAACACTAAGAACTTGATAATATCCCAATAATTACCGACTCAGTTGGGATTTGAACCCGCGAGCCAACCTTAGATACGGTGACGCATTAACCATCTTAGCCACCAAGTTTAATCTTAGTCTAGTCGAAAATGGCAGCGATGTTCCTCGGCTCGAAGCGAAGGCTTTGATAACCGGAGTGTTTCCTAGATGGAGCTATCGGCGCTTCGAGCCCACGAACATCCCGATGATGTCTTTACCGCGAACTTGTCACGCTCATAATGCGCCAACGCTAAGAGCTCTCACTCTTTTAAATACCTATGTACACGAGGTCCAACATGTCGACATCTTTAATGGTAGCATTTGTACAATATTTAATTCGCTAAGAGTATATTTAAGTTTTAATTTTAGACAGTAAGCTTGCTGTTCTAACTGAAATATATAATTCTAATACTAATTTACCTTCTTCACTTCGAGGCCGTCTTCGGGCTTGTAGAAAGCTTCATACTCTGTGCTATCCTTGGGGGTTTCAGCTTTGATCTCCCCGGTAGAGTGGGCGGGTGAGGACTGTGACGACGAGGGCTCAACCTGCAAATTTATACTCTTTACTTTTCTAATAAACCAACAATCACGTTCTTCAAGTATAATGGATTGGATTTTTGTGTACGAAAAAAATATGTGCGGATTAACATCTGCTCAAAAAGGTGAAGGAAAACGTATTACTTGAACCTACAGATTTGAAACTAACTATACATAATGCATGATAGAAATAAGCAAAAACTGTATTTTTACATTTTCAAAACTACCCCTGAAAAGGGTTTAATGAGATGGCAAAGTTTGTATGGGAGAATCTTAACGCATGGAGTGATTTATCTGAAACACCAAGTTTCAAAAAATACTCATAAAGCCAAATAATGAAATAAGTATTTGAGGGTTTTTCAAAACTGCCCCTTTTTATCAAGATACCACGCTAGCAAAGCCGCGGGCGTACGCTAGTAATAAATAATAATAACACCCAACATTCTTATGTATACTCCTAACCCCACACTAGGATTCCCTGTGTCGTGGTTATCAGAAACTTGGAGTACCACAACACTCAGGCCCGGAACAAATATTTGCAAGTCATGCAAACATTTGTCCCGCAGCGGGAATCGAGCCAGCAACCGTTACACCTCAGATGGGGATTCACCCCCTGCGGCACTGAGGTCGTCTATTGACCATGTCTTTTCTGTAGATAAAGCCGACTAGGCTGAGGGGATGGTATAGGTGCTGGGCAAGCCTACTTCATCTAAACATGTAAGTAAAAATTTCCACCTGACGATGTTTAAATTGATTTGAATGAAATTTGGCACTGAGATAGATTATATTTTGGAATAGTATATAGGCTACTTTTTATCTTCATAGTTACCACGCGAGCGAAGCAGCGGGCGGAAGCTAGTCTAGAAAATATGTAGAATAATAAGGCCTTACGTTTACCTAATTAATATACGAAAAGAGACGTTTCATCAATATATGGAGCCTGGGCCTGCACTGTGTACACTACTCTAAAATATGGCTAAGCAATAAAGTAAACGTATTTAGTTGGTTATTTTATTTAAATTTACTTCGTTCTAAGGTACATTAAGATTTTCCTCGACAAAGAGAGCAACACACAGCGCTACAAAAATATGGCGGATGGACGTGCGTGAAATGTCATTTTGACAACCTACATTCATCTGACAAAACAAAAACATCAAATCAAACAACATGACATGAAAAATATGTCAATGTCATGTCAAACGCCAATTATAAACCAACATGGCGGCCTTCAAATAATGTTCACATAGTAAAAAACTTACCAGAAGAACTATTCTTGTACCATCGCATTTGTCTTCAAATTAATGAAATTTTATTTTTCTTGAAATCTCCTATTTTTTCCTAATTTTTCTATGTAGTGTACATGGACCAGGCCCAGAATGAAATGGCTCCTTTACCTTTTACGAAGGCAATGGAAAAATGAATTCTATCTAGTCGATAAAAAGTCGAAATTTGTTTTACTCACCTTCACACGGCCCGAGTCTGAGACGAGATTTGTACTCGCACGGATGATATCGCCAATAGGGTTTTGCTAGAAACCAACAAAATAGCAAATTGTAATCCTTCCTATTTTAAGGCGCTATGAGAATCATAATAAACTGTCGAGTGGGCGGAGTGAAGAAAGTGACAGCGCTACGTACTATAATTGAATGCGGAAAGAGATAGCAAGCGTTAGAAAGGCGCTCGAAAGTAATCGACGTAAGCGACATATAAGCGACTGGCCTCATAGCTCAGTTAGTAGTAACTCTGCCTTCTGCGCTAGAGGTCGCGTGTTCGATCCCCGCACTGGACAAACATTTGTGTGATAAACACTTATGTTTGTTCTGTGTCTGGGTGTTAAATATGTATCTATTATGTATATCAGTCTCTGGTACCCATAGTACACCCATAGTACAGGCTATTTGGGATCAGTTGACCGTGTGAATATTTCCGGAATATTTATTTATTTATTTTATTTATAAGAAAATATCGATTATCTTAAAAACTAAGTATAAAAAAAAGTGTCTTGGATTAAGGTACCCAATGCTATTGTCTTACACAATATTTTAAAAAAGGTTATTTATGATTGATCGTTTCTGAGTATTTTCGAAAAAACTGTTGCAGAGGACCGAACTATAAAAAATAAATCTATCGAGAAAAGTTTTACCAATCGCGTTTTTGACTTGGATTTAGGTAAATAAAATGCTCAAGTTATCTTTATCATAAAAATCAAAACTGTGCGTTTTGCGGTTATTAAGAAAAAACAGTTCAAAAATCATAAAACAATTTAACCCTCACCTTAAAATATCACCGCACAGAATCGCAATGATATTCGCTAGCAGTCTTCTTGATTTTTCTATTATTCATGTCTTTGATTTGTATTGACACTGAATTTTAGAATCAGGTATTTTCTTGTGGGTTGAGTTATGTATTATAGTCATATAATCTACTATTTTGTATAGCTGGGTGTCACGCCACGCCCGCACTTTCAGTATTACGGGCTACAAAGCGCAGGCCTTTAGTTTGTAAGATATTTTTATTGCGTGTTCGGTATAAATCGGTGTTATGTGCCATTCTAGCCTCAGGTTTATCATACGTACAAACTTAGTCTTATTGATAACCTTTGTGCTTTGACAGTAGCATTCCATACAGGACAGGTTGGCAACCAGCCGCTATGGCAACCCCACTGCCCCTTTTATATGCCAAACTTCAAAACCCAGTTTTTAAAGGCATATAATGTATCTATATTTATTATCAGTCCGTGAATAGTTTCCTATTGGTGAGGCAAAACATTATTTCTAGCTTTAGTGAAAATTTGACCACCACTTTAATAATTTTGGTTTTCATCATTAATAATGCGGGCACTCTTTTTTTATTATTTTATTTTATTTCCAATTTGGTAGTCTTTCATTTCTTTCATCCATATATTCTATATCTTATCATAGTTAATATCTTATATTTTATTTTGGAAGATCACATTTCTTTAACATTTGGCACCGTTTCTCAGTCTTAACGAAATATTATATGCTAAAGCTTATATAATAACATTTACATAGCTCGTATGATCTGTGTGTGAGTTATATTATTTGTGAGTGTACTTGTTTGGTTGTGTATCGTCTGAGGTGTCCTGTTCTTCCTGCTTTATTTTTATATTTTTGTTATTTACCTCCTCTGTGTGTAAGTCGCTCAGGGATTCGTATGATTCGACATATTCTGAAACAAAAAACGAATTGTATAAAATCGCACCAAAGTGTCGGTCAAGTTCAAGCCGACCAATTCGGAGGGCGCGATAATATTTAGATCCCCGTGGGTCCCTATATCGTACGACCGGATAATATACCACCCGATAATGCACGGACAATATTTGCGAGCAGTTGTCTTTCAAATATCGCGCATTAACGGGTGATACATTATAAACACATGTTTATATTGTACAGCCTGATAATACATATCCTGATATTTAGGAACCACTTCGTTACAGGCGATTCGGCGCCAGAATAAGCCAAAATATTCCAATATATTCGCTTATCTTTCTTTTGATAAAATTACGACCTTTCGGGATGGTTGTATACCATGATTTTATGAATCACCTTGTTTGTATTTTATATACAGGGTGACGACCGACCGGCCGTAGATCTTCCATGACAAAAGATATCTAGTCCTTATTGTAATTTACCCGTAAAATAGGCTTCTGTTAGCAACTTCTCGTCATCGGCCGTCATGTCCACGTCTCGGTTGATGATTTCTTCTAACTCCGCAGAATGCAGCGTCAAGGTCGGTATCGACGGGGACGGTGCAGCGAATACCACCCCGCTCCACATGGGGGCAGGCTGCGATGGAGAAGCCATCCCTTTCATAGGAGAACCCATCGCATTCATCGGCGAACCCATCGCATTCATCGGCGAACCCATCGCATTCATTTGAGAACCCATCGCGCTGATCGTAGACGACATCGCGATGATAGGAGATGCGATCGTGTTGATGGGAGAAGCGATAGTGTTGACTGAGGAGCCGAGAGCGGTTCCTAAGCCGCAGTGGTTTGGTGAGCCGACTGGTAGCGGTAGCTGAAATAAAAAGATAATTTGAGCGACAGCGGGATTTTATCGCTCTAAATTGGAGCAACCCACCTGGGGATGTACCTCCGCCTTACAGAGCAAAATAACATTATTGGTTTTAAATTGTGTTGTGTTATTGCAGTAGGGTTGCCAGAGCTCTTTAAGGGGAGGGGGGTTCTGGGTCCGCAACGCGTGCGTGATCACTTGATCACTCTGGTATTGCAAGCGTTCATAGCCTACGGTGGTGGCCCCGGCTGAAGAATAGGCCCCTCTATATCTACCTATCCGCCGATGTCGTAAGAGGCTACTAAGGGAAAAAGCTAGGGGATGGGCAGCAGCGTCTCCTATTTTAACAACGATAGCTCTAACTGCGCTCGCCAACCCGCATGCCCAGCGTGGTGAGTATGGGCAAATCCCAACAGGAGGGCCGTAAGATTGTTTGCCAAGGTATATAAAAAAAAATTAGTCTATTTCCGGTTTATTTTGAAACTGGGTTCAGCCGAGGACTAACTTAACCCTGGTTTTGTGACGTGTTATTTCATACTTTAATGAAATGGGTTAATAACAGGGTTTTTGTTTAAAATGATAACCCATTCGATTAAACATGGAATAGATAGAGTTCCTTACCTAGAATACCATGTAGGATTATTATCTAGGTACGACGAGAGCGAACCCGCGGCGCAAGTTAGTATAGCATATACGAGTGTGCATATATATATAGCATATATTTGTGTGTATGTCCATAAAATTGTATAATAAAATTCCTAATGACATTAGAAATAAATCTGACATTGAATTTTTTAATTATATAAAAAGACATTTGTTGCTCAAGAGTTACTACAGCATTGACGAGGCTTTGGCTGATAAATTTATATTTTGTGGTGACTGAATTGTAATTTTTAATTTATAGGTTTCTTTATGACATGTGTAATTTTTTTTTTTTAATTTATTTTATACATTCCTTATGAATTTATTTTATTTGCATAGCAATGTAAGAACTATATTATTTTTGACATATCGAAGTGCATGTAACATGTGTATAGAGGAAAATAAAATGATTATGATTACGAATAAATGTGAACTTCTTACCGTTTGTATTGTGAAGAGGGGTATCTCATTATCCTCCCTCGCTTCATTCGACTGAAATAAAAAATAACAATATTATTTTTAAATAAAATCGTATTGGCTGAATCAGATTCAATAAATCAGCCAGATAAAATAGTTATTTGTGTTCCTTTCAAGGTAAGACTTCAAAAAAGGGTCAAATTTTTCGTGTCTCAAGTCAGGGGGTCAGGACTATGTATGTGGCTACAAGTGAATAATAAAAAAAACTACTAAGGACCGGAAGATATAGGACGGCCCTCTCACCTGATGGACCGATAACATTGTGGGGCTCGCAGTAATTCGGTCGGTGGAGTGGGCTCTAGACATTTTATTAAGTATTTTTATGTATGTTAGTTTTAAGGTATATATTGATATGGGCTGTAGAATAAGTTAAATAAGACATGTAACTTTACTATAGTCTGAAATAAATGAACTACTATTATTATCTTTAGGAGGGGGTAGGGCACAGCGAGATTTTCTCGTTCTGAATTGGAGCAGCCCGCCTGGGGAGGTACCTCCGCCTTACAGAAGATCGCAGCCAAGTAACATTATTTGTTTCAAATAGTGTTGTGTTCCTGCGATGAGTAAGGTTGCCAGAGCTCTTTAGGGGTGGGGGGGTTCGGGGTCGGCAACGCGTGCGTGATGCCTCTGGTATTGCAATCGCTCATAGGCTACGGTAACCGCTTACCACGCAGGCTACGGTAACAGGTGGGCCGTATACACGTTTTCCACCTCAGTTGTTTAAAAAATATATATATATTAAGAGCTTTATAAAAACGTTGCTCACGTTTGGGCAGGCTAAGACTGTAGTAGGTATTACGCTGTTGATTGATCCGCCTGAAACAAAATTTAAATTTACATTTTTCTTTACTGCTTACTCGGAATTAGCAAGTTGAATGGGCAGGCCACATAGCTCGCAGAACCGACAACCGTTGGTGAGTAGGGGTTCTCGAATGGCGACCACGAACCGGGCGACGCAGTGTTGGAAGAATATTTGTTCCGGGTCTGGGTGTTGTGCTACCGTGGTACTCGTAGTTTCTGATACCCACGACACAGGGAATCCTAGTGTGTGGTCAGGACTATGTATGTGACAGTTGCTGTTATTTATAACTAGCTTCCGTCCACGGCTTTGCTCGCGTGATACCGACATAAAAAATTATCTAGTCCAAGTTTCAACGTAATCGTTTGAGCCGTTACGTCGTGATAGGCTTTTTATGTAGGTACTATCACCAAAAATTCCGCCTTACCACCCTAAGGGTGTATTTTGCGTGAAGTGATCTGTGCCTTGCTTGCGTAAATGCGTAATCATAAAAAGTACCGTTTTTTTCTAACAATATGTTCGTATTGTTTTGGTTGCAACTGAACAACAGACTGGCATGCCTATTGCGTATGCATAATGGCAATGAAGTTGGTAACCTTGAGGGTGATTTTAACAATCTTAGCAACATTCAAAACGTTACAAACTTGACAAGGGCAAACTTCAAGAGCTTAGCTTCATCCTTTTCATGTTTGAAAATCTTCAGATGTCGCTAAAATTGATAAAATCATCCTCAAAGTTACGAACTTCATTACCATTACGCATACACAATTGCACCCTGGGTAATAAAAGTCATAAAATGAATGGTTCACCCTCAAAGGATCACAATAAATAAAGAGATGGGCCGGACAGGCTTACTTAGCCGTGTACAAGCGAAACAGTTTCAAAATTGGTAAGGCGGAAATTTTGGTGATAGTACTACGCGAGCAAAGCTGCGGGCGGAAGCTAGTTTATAATATTAGTAGGATTATCATAATAATCAGAATAATCAATTTACTGGTAAAAATTGGTATTTACACTCCGGCAGGCGGTTATACACAGGTCCTAGTACGTGTGTGAGCCGTTCTGATTTAGTCAGTCTGTGGGCTACTGTGGCTAGTTTGCCAGCACCACGAGTATTGTGCGCTCGAGCATGACCGTTCCCACGAGTCCTGAACATTTCGAGGTTTTGCCTCACGAACATTGCTACCTGGAGTATGACGATCGAGGGCAGCGTCAGTATTTTCAGAGAGATGAAGTAAGGTCTCGCCGACGTGTCCCACGCCACTCTTGCGATCGCCCTCACAGCACGTTTCTGCATGCGAAAGGCACGCTCCCTATCGGCACCGCGCCCCCACAGTTCAGCTCCGTACTGGAGGATCGAATGCACAGTCGCAAAGTAGCAGGTACGGACCACATCAGGTGAGACCACCCTAGCCATACATATACGTCATACCTGACGAGCTATCCAAAGACGAGTACGATGAGGTTGTCTTGCGTTTCTTGAACTGCTTGTAAACTGGCTCGGCTTTGTACGTGAACTGTTTCCGCTCACTCGTCCGCCCGTCTAACGGACGCACTAGTTCTATGAACACGTTCACGTCCACGGGCGTCTGCGGGTCCTTGTATGGCGGCGTTCTGTGATATTAAAAAAGTTGAAATCTCTTTTTGATGGAGCTGTGGTCTAACAAATAATTGACCTATAATTGACCGTCAGTATTGGAACAGATCTGCCAGGCTATTGTGTAAGCAAAATGGTAATGAATATCGCATTTTTAATTATAATTTTAGCGACATCTGAAGTTTTACAATCATGAAAAGGAAGAAGCTAAGATCTTGATGTTTTCCCTTGTCAAGTTTGGAACGTTTTGAATGTTGCTAAGATTGTTATAATTACCCTCAAAGTTACGATCTTCATTGCCATTACGCTTACACAATTCCACGACTGATCAATAAATGAACTAATCAGTTGACTTGAACCCTAGAAGACACAGGCTACTTTATCAGGAACAACAAACATAAACAAACAAATCATGTCTTCGATTTTTTAGGTTCTGGGACATGCCGGTTTTCTCACAATGATTTCCTTCTCCGTTTGAGAGCACTAATTCAGTGCCCATTAATTTCCAAATGGAACATCCAAAGGTGCACGACCGGGATTCGAACCCACTACCTGTGGATCGGAAGGCAGGGCAACTACCACCACTATACCACTGCTATTAAAGAAGCAGGAGGAGGTAAGGCACAGCGAGATTTACTAGTTCTAAATTTGAGCAGCCCGTCAAGCAAATAACATTATTTGTTTCAAATAGTGTTGTGTTCCTGCGGTGAGTAAGGTTGCCAGAGCTCTTAAGGGGGGGGGGGGGGGATGGGGTTCGGGGTGCTTGATGCCTCTGGTATTGCATATGCTTTTCAGCCAATTCAGTTGTAAAAAATATATATTAAAAAAAATCAGGAAGGGATAATAATAGTTTCGTACAAACCTAAACACAATAGCGTACTGGTGGTGTACGTCGCTTTGCAAGAAACTCCCGGTGTCCGTCCAAACAACTTCCCCGTTCTCGTCCAACTCGATGAAGCGAATCATGATGTTCTCTGTTAAGTAAGTCTGCGTGAGCTGAGGGAGTCATCATTTCAGCCGTAGAATCCATTGCTGGACATAGGCACCCCCCCACAGATTTCCGGAGCGACTTCCTTTAATGTGGGGGGAATTTGCCCACACTCAAAATGCTGGGCACGCGGGTGGGTGAGCGCAGTTAAGAGCTATCGTTGTTAATACAGGGGACGCTGCTGCCCATCCTCTACCTTTTTTCCTTTAGTCGCATCTTACGACATCCAGTAGGGGTAGGTAGATATGCCTATTATTTAGCCGTGGTGGCCCCGGTTCGAAAGTGTTTGGCCTATGCACTCCCTAGTAGTGCCTAGGCCAAACACTTTCGTAGATTAATCGATTGCTAATAGCATAACGTCATCATCATTATCATCATTTCAGCCGTAAGACGTCCACTGAACATAGGCCATAAGTCCACAGCGGATCTCTAGGAAGGCCAATCCCTCATAGATGGAGGGCCGTCCTACGCTGCGCTTCCGAAGCACTTTTCTGCCCCAACGGTTTTCCGAGCTTTGTGCCCCGCCCAATAATTACATGACGGTCTGAGAGCAGCTTCCCGTTGTAGTGACTGCACGAATGCCCCAGTTCTTATTGTTATACCGATTACTACCTTACATTACGTTACTTCTACCGACATTGCTTTGGATTTTGACATTCTCATTCTAGTTCAATCAAGAACCGACCATAAAAACACGTTGATAAAATAGACAGTCCGGAGCTGTTGCCATGGAACTCCTCAGCAAGTAGCATTGTCAGCTCCTCAGCAGCTGACAATGCTACTTGCCATCTATCATGCTATCTTCATTACCATTACGCATACACAATTGCACCACTGGTCTGATGATGAAGTCAGGAGCTGTAGGGTAATTTATCCGGGAAACACGGATGCGAAGCCGCGGGCAGCCGCTTGTTTTAAATATTGAAACTAAGCATCAGAAAGGAACTCCCGAAACTAATGAGGTGCTACGTTTGAAGTTTGTATGGTTTTCGGAACAATTTAACTTCTAACACTCAATCAAAGTTTAGTTTTTTCGTCATTTCGATCCAGAACGCTCAAAAGCGACCCAAATTCCAAAATTACAGCGTTACAGCCAGCGCGTGAAAGCTACATCTGACGATATACAAGTTGATTCATAATACCTACCGTGTAGTATTATAGTCTTTTATAATACTACACGGTAGTTATTGTGTTACCTACATCTTGAAAGAAAATGACTTTTTAAAATTCGTAATTTTTCACAAAAAACACTATACAAAAATCAGCTGTTTTGGGGTCAAATCAGTTCAATAAAACTCAATTATTCAACTGTTTTAGGTAGCAATCTTGATCGTCAATTTGGTCGTGCGTTTAATAATTAGTTAAAAAGATGTCAAAAAGTCCAAAATTAGCTATATTGAAAAATTTAGGAAAAAACTGTTTTTTTTCGGTAATATTATTTCCTTACTTTTGTTGATAGAATAAGAAAATTTCGGGATAGTATATATACCTATTAGAATTATAATAAGGCATAGATGACAAAAGGTCTTACTACTAAAAACAACACTTACTTTTGTTGACTTTTTCAACTAATATGAAGACATCTTCGCCGCCCCTTGGCCTTCCAGAGTATTGGCTTATTCGGCATATTTTTAAATCATTTGTCGCAGCACTTTCTGTAAAATATCACAGAATATCTTGAGAATAGAAAACAATTAAGAACAGTAGGTAGGTAACTGCAGATTTAACTATACCTTGGCTTGGCATTACAATTTTTAGGAACTAAAGCGCCTTGTGCTTATGTGCAGCTATGCTGATAACTTCAAGGTCCTATGGCTTGACTGGCTTGACTGGCCTCATAGCTCAGTTGGTAGTAACTCTGCCTTCTGCGCTAGAGGTCGCGGGTTCGATTCCCGCACTGGACAAACATTTGTGACTAACACAGATGTTTGTTCTGTGTCTGGGTGTTAAATACATATCTATTATGTTTATCAGTCTCTGGTACCCATAGTACAGGCTATGCCTAGTTTGGGATCAGTTGACCGTGTGAATATGTCCGGAATATTTATTTATTTATTTATGGCGACCGTTCTGTATTATTTTAAGAAGGCTATGCTAAGGTATTGATGACGGGGCGTCACAGTTACAATTGAAGGTATTTAAAAGAGGATTTTTAAAAAAAATAAAAAAAAAATATAAAAACATGGACATTTGTATTTGTACTTGTGCAATTATAAATTATAAACTTGATTATTGCTCACATTTTTAAACAAAGACGTCTTTTGTTCAATGCTCACTAAGCAAACATCTGTCAACTTTAAGCATAAGTATTATAAAGAAAAGGATGCGAATGTTTGACTGACTAAGACATTTTTAAAATGGATAAAAATATATGTTCATTTGCGCATAAAAAAACAATATTGATGGGCAAGCACCACAGTGACCGCTCTGAACGTTGCAGTCTAGTTTTGACGACCTCGATGGCGCAGCAGGCGAGTGCTGCTCGATTCGATTCCCGCTGCGGGACAAATTTTGTCCCTCAATCGGTGGCGCAGCGAGCGACTGCCCGTCTGACACGCAAAGGGTGCGACTTCCGCTGCGGGACAAAATTTGACAATTTCGTCCCGCAGCAGGAATGTTTGCATGATCTGCTAATATTTGTTTCGGGTCTGAGTGTTGTGGTATCATGGTACGTAGTTTCTGAGACACACGACACAGGAAACCCTAGCGAGGGGCAAGGACAACTTATTAAAAATAAAGACGGTCATGTGCGAGAACTCGCTCCCTGAGGGTTCCGTAACAATATTTGCTAATCCAATTAATAATTTATAGGTATTATTATTTTATTATAGAACAAAGTATTAGACATAATATATAATTAAATTTCCTGCAGGTATTTTTTTAATGCATTGAGCTTGAAACATGATTTTTATACGACACTATTAGCTCACGGACCCTAATAGATGGTATACATTTCAAGTTGATACCTTGAAATGTATGTGATACGTTTCTGAGAAAAAGGGGTCTTGACAGAAAGAGAGACGGACAACAAAGTGATCCTATAAGGGTTTTTTCAGTAGAGGTACGGAACCCTAAAAACCTGTTACGTACTGGATTACAGCAAGAACTTACTCATGTTGTGGATGGGAGCCGAGAAGGCAGGCTCGCAGATTTCCTTGCCCGTCTCAATATCGTGAGCGCTGAACTTTAAACGGACTATGTTCAAGTTTATTTTCTTTGCCATATGGTCGCACTCCATTCGAAGCTAAAAGTAAACAAGCACATACCATAGTCTCGGCAGAGAAACATCACGAACACAATAAAACACAACAGCCCTTGAATTAATACTTCGGGACCAATAGGTACAGCCGCCACGACGCTTTTGTTTCGTTTGATTTTGTGGTTAGGTATTAGTCAAAAATTAACACGTCATCTATGCATGTAACACATACAAAGTGCTTCATAATCTACACTACCTAATACATTTATAAAGAGGTGAAATTTGTTTGTGGTAAAAATGTATGGACACCCGCATGCCCAGCGTGGTGAGTATGGGCAAATCCCTCCACTTGATTCGCTCTGTCTGTGGGGGAGGCCATGTTCAGCAGTGGACGTCGTACGGCTGAAATGATGATGATGATGTATGGACTATGTAGTAATCTCTGGAACTACTGAACCGATTCTAAATATTCTTTCACTAATAGAAAGCTACACTATTCCTGTGCAACATATGGCTATATTTTTTTTTCACACAAATAACTTTTCATTCGGAAAACTCAATATTGGTGAATCAAGTCGGATGAAAAATCGCCGCTTAGCTAAGGTCCTAAGTAACTTTACTCTAATCTGTGACAACTGCGCGCTTATTTAGTCCGTGGCTTCATCACAGAATCATTAATAGTATTTTCAGAGGTTTATGAGTTAATTTTTAGGAGTAAATCAATTTTGAAATAAAGAAGTGCGCGTAAAGCTCCCGCCCTGAATCAACTTGAATGTGGGATATTTTTAAGTACTTACAGTATGTGCGTGCACCATATACGGGACATTTTTGTCGATATACACTGGTGAACAATGAATATATCCACAAAATGTGTAAGCACGTAAGTGGTAGATTTTAAATTCCCAACAGCACTATCACTTTTACAACCAACCCACCCAAACTTCTACCGTCCTCAGCGTCAAGTACGCCATAAGAACCTGATCAATCGTGACAACATCCACACAAGCACACAAGTCCTTTTAACTATGAGTGCAAAGGTCGTAATAGATGCACATTAATTTGGTTGAAAAGGGGCTAAGCTTTTTTTTGATTAGGTATTTGAGTTTATAAGCTGCGTCTGACGACTGCACCGGCTTAGCCGTTAGTCACACTATTGTACATACGGCCTCTGATTTGAGTTTACATTGTAATTCGAGTAGTCTGCATGAGCCCTTATCATTGGCTACTGATTAATACTACTACCTACTTATGCTGTTTAAATGTTTTCGCGAAAAAACGAACTAAACATGTAGTCGTTAGTCATATTTGCAGATAGTTAATTGATCGTTTTTTTATGAGTTACATTAACAAACTAGGTACCTACCGATTAATTTATATATCTTTTTTATAGTTTCTCAGAAATATTCAAGCAAAAAAATAGAAACTTGAATATAGTAAAACCCGTAAAATATAAACTTATGGGAACCCCTGGAGCAAACGACAAAAATGTGGTACGACTACGCTCCACGATTCAACACTCAACTTTGATGGTTGTGACGGTATAGGTTTATAGGCACATATTACAAATGCGAAGGTAACTCTTTGTCTCAGTCCCACTGTCTATTTGTTACCTGCGACATGAGATAGCTAAAACTCTAACCCCGCATATTTAGCTACTTTGTATGTGGATACTGCGAGCGAAGCCACGGGCAGCCTAGTTACACTACAAATATAAATGAGAAAGTTACTCTGTCTCAAAAACGTTTTCTGAGGCTAAATCCTGAGGAAAGGCATAGGCAACCGCCGACTACTCGAAAATATTGAAGCAGCATCGAAGCGTGATCCTGAGTTGTATTTAAAAGTTGACTCCGGGGAGTTGATAGTCCCAAATGCGCGAGTGAGTAGGTACGTTTCGAGAACAATGAATGCTATTATAGCAACGTATAAACATCCTTCATTCCCTGTAGGAATGATAAATATAGCATTGCGTTACTTTAGATTAGAATAAATACATGGCGACATTTAATTTGTTACCATGCACAGTTTATTGTTTAAATAATAAGTACTTAGGTATTTTGTTAAAACAAATTCTGAAATCATTGTCTTTTATGGAAATGCTAGCTCCGCCTGCGGTTTTGCTCGCAGGCACCCGGATTTTAAGAATATACCAGACTATTTACTACATATTACATACCAAAGTGTTATGCCAAGTATTAGTAGTTTAATATAAACAGTTTAAAAAAAAATAACGTAACCTCCATGCGATTAAAACACGGGTAAAGCTATATTTATAAGGTATATGTATATAGGCTGCTTCGTGAGGAGAGTGATCTTTTAAAATGTTTGTAGTATTCGTTTTTAGTCTTACTAACCCTAATTATATGTGTTTTTTCTACGTATTTACTAACAAACTATGGATCCATTTGTTGTCCGAAATAAAATATATTTATTTTATAGGATTAATGTAAAATTCTGACCTCTTTTGGGTTGTACGATTGTCCCTTTAATTTTTCGGAAAACTTCTTGAAAAGCAAGCCAGGTACATCCTTCTTGGCGGTATGAATTATCCCCATGCCTGCGAAGCTGATGAAAAAAAACAAATTAGATGTAGAAACACAGGGTCCTCGGTTCGTGTGGGGTCGGAAAGGGGTCGTCAGCAACTTTTTAACCCCCCGACTAACGAATTAACATGACATATCAATGTCATACCGCATGCCGTTTGAACACAGCTGAAAATCATCCTATTTAGGGTATCTCCACGAAAGTTTGCGAGGATGTTTGTGGTTCAATCACGCCGCAACGGCTCAACTGATTTCGACAACATTTTTTGGATGCCTGAAATAAATAATATTATAATTATATCTAACTAATATTATGGATGCGAAAATTTGTGAGGATGTTTGGATGTTTGTTGTCCAATCACGCCGTAACGGCTCAACCGATTTCGTTGAAACTTGGAATAGATAAAAGTTCTTTACCTAGAATAGCATATAGGCTACTTTTTATGTAGGTACCACGCGAGCGAAGCCGCAGGCGGAAGCTAGTTATTATTATAAGCAAAATTGGAATGGAGTTGGCAATTCGTACCAACTGTGTACCAAACTCGGAAGGTCATTCTAATTAGTTATTCTTTCCTGTGGTCATACCTAACTTGATAGCTGTTATGCTCCGGCACATAAGAGCTGACATCCCTGTCCTGGTCTTCTTCCAGCAACCGATGAGGATGGTCTTCCTTTACATCGCACTGGGCGAGCTGACACCGGATTAGAGCGCGTCCATTGTAGTTAATTAACTAAGAAACAACAATAATATAAAAGAGACGTTTCATCAATATATGGAGCCTGGGCCTGCACTGTGTACACTACTCTAAAATATGCCTAAGCAATAAAGTAAACGTATTTAATTGGATATTTTATTTAACTTGACTTCGTTCTGAGGTACATTAAGATTTTCTTCGACAATGAGAGCAACACACAGCGCTACAAAAATATGGCGGATGGACGTGCGTGAAATGTCATTTTCACAACCTACATTTATCTGACAAAACAAAAACATCAAATCAAACAACATGACATGAAAAATATGTCAATGTCATGTCAAACGCCAATTATAAACCAACATTGCGGCCTTCAAATAGTGTTCACATAGTAAGAAACTTACCAGAAGAACTATTCTTGTACCATCGCATTTGTCTTCAAATTAATGAAATTGTATTTTTCTCGTAATCTCCTATTTTTCCTTATTTTTTCTATGTAGTGTACATGGACCAGGCCCAGAATGAAATGGCTCCTTTATAAATACTCACATTAGGATCAGAACCTAAGCAGGTCATTCAAATGTTTCTCTGGCAGCGGGGAACGAACTACTGTTCGCCACGCCTCCGAGGTCGAAAAAGACTTTCTTGATTTCTTTTTTATTATTTGGATAGATTGACATACCTACTATCTACAATTGTTGAAAAAGAAACCGTCTGTCAAAATTACTTCACAATTTGATCACTAGAATCACTAGAATTTAGTCGTTATATTTAAGGCCGCGGTGGCCCGTGCTGAAAAATAGGCCATATCTTTTTTTTTTTTTCAGAATATATCTGCGATCAGTCTTCGGACTATAAGCAGGTTTGGTGTGGGTATTCGGGCTTGTAGGAGTTCTTGCTCCGGCGAACAATTCTCCCTTTCTTGGTGCTTCATGGTCCATCGAGTTCCATGATATGCTGTCTGCGTAGCCTTTTAGGGTAGTTGATGGTAGTTAGCTGTGTAGCCAGTTGATTCGGATGTGCGTTCGGACTTTTTTTTGTATTTTGTAGAGTACAGTTTTATCTCTTCGTTGACAGTAATGACATCCAGTTCGCCATGCAACTCCGAGTTCATGAGGAACCATGGGGCATTGGATAGGTTTCTTAAAATTCCATTTTGTGCTCTTTGTATAATTTCGGTGTTCGAATGGCAAGCTGATCCCCAAAGTTGTATGCCATATGTCCAGATTGGTTTTAGTACAACCTTGTATATCAACAGTTTGTTGTCTGTGCTAAGCACCAAGTAGCCAATGCAAGTTTCGATATCTTAGGTTAAGTTCAACTCTTTTTTTTTGACATGTGTATTTCACCGAGTTGTTGTGTGTGAGTGTGTTCGCTCCGAGGTGAACGGGTGGACAATCTCCTCTACAAAGTGCGAATGTAGCGTGAGTTGACTTTGAGGCACTAGTTATGATCCTCCACTTTGTTAACCACTGTTCTATTTTGTCAGTCCGGTTTGAAGGTGTTGTGATGTTTCGTTTGAGTCCTTGCTACTAGCGAGAATAGCAGTGTCGTCTGCGAATGTACAGGTTATAACGCCCGGTGCTTCTGGAAGGTCTGATGTGAAGATTGTGTATAGGACAGGGCCCAACACTGATCCCTGCGGGACTCCTGCTTGTATGTCATAGGATTTAGAGGTGTGTTCTCCATCCTTTACTTGAAATTTTCTGTCCGATAGGTATGAGTAAAGTATGCTGTAGAACGAATGTGGTAGTAGTTTCTTTATTATATAAAGAAGCCCCTTATGCCATACCCTATCGAAGGCCTGCTGTATATCTAAGAAGGCCGCTGAGCAGTATTCCTTGAGTTCTAGGGATTTTCTAATGTGGTCAACTACCCTGTGGACCTGTTCGACTGTGCCGATCGGGGATTATAGATTTTTCGGCTAATGTCTTTAGTATGCGTGAGAGCAGAATTTTTTCAAATAACTTAGACATGACTGGAAGCATGCTAATAGGTCTATGCGAGCTAACCTCATTGGATTTCCCTCTTTATGGATCATGATTATTTGTGAGATTTTCCAAACACAGGGGTAGTGACCAACTCTCAGGATTCCATTGAAGAGTGTCGTAAGGAATACTATGCCTTTCCTTGGCAGTTGGATTAGTATTTCTTTGGTTATTTGTTCAAATCCCGGTGCTTTTTTTGCCCTCCATATCTACCTACCCGTGGATGTGGTATGAGGCGACTAAGGTGAAATAGCTAGGAGATGGGCAGCAGCATCCCTTATTTACATCAATAGCTTTATCTGCGCTTGCCAAACCGCATGCCCAGTGTGGCGAGTATGGGCAAATCCCCCAAAATGATTGTTTCTGTACCTATATCTATGGGGGAGGCCTGTGTACAGCAGTAGACATCCTTGAAGAGGCTAGGACCACATCAATTCTGCAGGCTGTGCTCAGAAGCGGCCCCCAGACACCGCCGCATACAGGGATACTGAGAAAATGTACCCAACGACGCAAAGTCTTGCTTTGCTATTTTAAGAAGCTGTGCTGGCTGGGGTAGTATTAGCATAGGGGGACTATGCACAAAACACCCCACAGAGGGAAGTGCATGCAGGTCTTACCACCCCCAGATTAGAATTAGTGGACATCAGCTAAAATTATGATGGTGATGAATATTGATGAGTCATAAAATACACATTGAGAAGATAAATAATTGAATGACTTACCTCAACCGTTGGATGAGTTTTGGTTTTATTTGTAGCATATGACTTGCCAAGTAGACAGCCATGCGTCCCAACCATCTCACTGACATATCTGAACCGGAAGTGGCTTTGCGGCTGTTCAATAATATGCAACTGAGGCTGGCCTGAAATTAATGTTATATTATTTATTTATATTTATTATTGGGTACTATTTTAATATACAATTTCTTATTAATCACACTTATATTATAAATGCAAAAGTAACTCTTGTCTGTTTGTTAAATTTTCACAACTAAACCGCTGCACAGATTTTGATCAAATTTGGAATGGAGATAGCTTAAGCCCTGAGGAACGATATACTTTTTTATCAAGGCACCGCACATTTTCTTGAAAGGTAAATTCACTGTCCCATTTATTGCTATCCCCTCCAAAAGTGGCCTTAAACTTTACTCTAATTTCAAAAAATATAAATCAAAGAAACAGGGATTTATAAAACACAAACAATGTTAAAAAAACAACATTATGAAAGTCGTGGGAACTTGGTGGATGGAAAAGGCTCAACATCATTCATCATGGAACTCCTTTGGGGAGGCATACTGTCCAGTTGTCTTCTACAGGCTGATGATGATTGATTACGGTACTATTTTTTTTATTCAAAAGCTCAATTTTGTTTTTTAAAGTATGATCCAAAGTTAAAAATAAACACCGTTTAGATCACTTGAGGTCAATGAATGTTAGTTGCATAACATTTCTAAGAATTTTTGATAAGGGCATTGAACAGTGAATAACACAGTGCTAGACCGTTAACTATTGTATTGTGCAGTAAGCTTAAGTTTCAAATTCTGAAACCCAAATGATAAGCTAAAGTGGGACTTTTATGGTTAGTACATAGTATGTGCAGGAAAAGATAATAAGAATTGAATTGGGAAAGGTTGAATTTGGTTTTGTATACATAAAATCTTACCATTTTTGATGAAATGAAAACTTTTCTCTGAACACGTAAGCTCCGTCAGATTGTTGGTGAGCTGAGGCACCTGCTGCGAAGGAGAACTGTACGGAGAGTCTTGCAATGTGTATGAAATAGGAGAGTTTGAGCAATCACTCAAATCGCGATCACTTGCACTTGAGGAAGACATTATTTATTGCAATTCGTGTACACTACAGGCAGAGGTCACTAGGCATTATTGTCTTGTAATGTATAAGTTTGCTGTTTTACATACTATTAGCACTAAAACACTCTTGTAAATCAAGACCATTAATTTAGAGTTTTGCAAAAATTCGCAAACACGTTGCCTCCCGGCAGAGTTTTACAACAAACAACAAAGAAAGAAATGTCAAAATCGAAAACTATTGTTGACAACTTGTCATACCAAAATAGAGCGCAACCATTGGTGGAAATTTTCGATGTTGATTGGTGGCGATAAAATGTGTCAAGTGCTTTTGTGTATGCAGCTCATTGCGATGATTCTCCTCAATTATTTTAAGTACCCTTGTAGAAGAAGTAATAGTAAGTTTCATGGTAGTAAGTTTGTAAAGGATATGGTAGAAGAACTAACTGGCGAACTGGAAATAAGAATTTAATTGAAAAAATATGACCTTGGTGTAATGTCGCGCCTTGAACTTAAAAAAGAGGCATCCAAGACAAGATAAACCTATTCACCCCAAACCAAACACTGCCATGCCACCCTGTATGGCTTAAAACCTGTAACCTGCGTTCGTACTTTTTGTTCTTGACATCTGATTATAATTTCTCGCCTATACGTGTGCAATAATTAAATTATTATTATAGTATTTTATATATTTTAGGTCATTATTAATAACTATCTTAATTTATAATTCTCAAATTGTGATTGTATTGTGATAAGTACCCATAATAATTAGTGTAATTGGTTGTAGTCGTGCTAATTATATTAATAAATAAATAAATTAATAATGAAGCTTCCCCAAATATCGCGGAATTCAAGTCGATACCATTAATATTTTCATGATAATGGAGAATGGAACATGATAATATCGTGGCTCACGTGAAAATATTGAGTCAATATTATCACGTGACCCATAATATTGACAGAGTAACAGGCCCCACGCTTGTGCAGTGGATTTTCCAACTAATTTTATTTAGTTCGTAGGTCCTCGCGTCGTCACATTATCAATAAAATATATAAATATAATACACAGGCACTGCACAAGGTAAAGGTGGATGTGGTTTACCGTAGATAGCGGGAGTTTTATTTTAGTGGCGACCCCTTTTTCCATCTGTCCGAATGCATAGATAGACGATGATGACATCAACTCGGGCACAGATAACATAATACTATACTAGTACTCGGGGAAAAACATTACCGTGGTGAGTCACAAAAAACCCCCGAGCCGCCACAGAATACGACGAATAGTAAGTTGGCAATGAGCGAATTGAGCGAAACAACGCTAAGGATACGGATAACGCAAAAGCAGTTACAGAATGGTTAACAGTAACTTGAGTCAAGTTACCTTAAAAGAGACGTTTCATCAACATATGGAGCCTGGGCCTGCGCTGTGTACACTACTCTAAAATATGGCTAAGCAATAAAGTAAACGTATTTAATTGGTTATTTAAGTTAAATTGACTTCGTTCTAAGGTACATTAAGATTTGCTTCGACAAAGAGAGCAACACACAGCGCTACAAAAATATGGCGGATGGACGTGCGTGAAATGTGATTTTGACAACCTACATTCATCTGACAAAACAAAAACATCAAATCCAAACAACATGACATGAAAATATGTCAATGTCATGTCAAACGCCAATTAAAAACCAACATGGCGGCCTTTAAATAGTGTTCACATAGTAAAAAACTTACCAGAACAACTATTCTTGTACCATCGCATTTGTCTTCAAAATAATGAAAATGTATTTTTCTTGTAATCTCCTATTTTTTCCAAATTTTTCTATGTAGTGTACATGGACCAGGCCCAGAATGAAATGGCTCCTTTAATATTTGAAGACACGTCTTGTCCGTCCGATTATGAGAATACCTATATACCTCCGACACAACACGACGGCCCAACCAGTTTATTTTTAAGCACATTTGATTTTCTGGGAACTAAAAATCCTTTCGCGGCACTATGCAGATTATTAAATACCTATTGTATTATGCCTAAGCTCGGGTTTTATCCATAAAAAAAAAGTTTTCTTATGATTCATTTATTAAACTTAGAACTAACTTGGGAACTAACAGAAGACACTGACGTAATATTTTAAAACATTGCTTGTTTTTAATAACTTTGTGGTCAAACAACTACAACTAACAAATTAAAATTAATTGAAACGTATTGTTGATCAAAATACAAATATAACAAGGCTAACAGAAACAAAAATGAGTACGAATATAATGTTTCGAACATACATAGTAATAGTATCCAAACATAGTATAAAAGAG
Organism: Anticlea derivata; assembly: GCA_947579855.1. NCBI lineage: Eukaryota > Metazoa > Arthropoda > Insecta > Lepidoptera > Geometridae > Anticlea > Anticlea derivata. Next base: position 3,556,315 of record OX388264.1, read on the forward strand.
AGATTCTTTCAGAAAACAAAAGTGAACTATTGGAATGATACATTTTTAACTTAATTGTTAATCTTATGTGTCTAACACATGCGAATTCACATTTGATACGGCTGAAACCACAAAATCACACCGTGCGGTGCGCGGTTGAGAGGCGCGTACATACTTTTTGATAAGGCTGATATTTTTTTTGTTCCCCTTGCTATGGCATCTTAGGCCATAAACACCATGTCTACCGCGTATTTTTAACACTTTTCTTTCTTGTTCTTCCTTCTTATAAAATGTAATTTTTAGTCACAGTCATAGTCAAGTTAAGTATGTTTTAGTAAGATAGGTGATGGCTAATTATACTAAATCTTCAAGTGACCTTGTGACGCTAACCCGAATAGTCACAACACTTTTTAACATTATATTATAACAATACGTAAAACACCACCATAATTACACAATATTATTCAATAAAACACTAATTTTGTACGATAAATTTAGAGATAAGTTCACAGCATCACTTTGCAAGTTCCCGCCAAAAAGTCTGATATTTTGTGATCAGCCTTATCAGAAAGTAAACAATTTTTTTTCGGAGTGTGAATGAGTTCGTATAGCATTCCGGGAACTCCTTCGGCTCCATACTGCATCAGATGGCAGTCTTCTCTCAGTGGTGGAATAGCCTGAGATTGGTGTGCGCTAACGTGATCTTATGTTCGTTGCACGCATCAATCACGTCTTGGTCGTTGTTCGAGCCAGCTGGGCTGCCGATGTATTCAACTCCACACTGTGAACAAATAAATCGTTTTTAGGGTTCCGCACCTCATAATGTGTCCCTTATTAGTTGTTGGCAGTCGTCTTTCTGTGTATCAAGGCCCAATTTCTCAGAAACAGATTGAGCTATAAAGTAAAATAATAATATCCAATGTTCGGGCACATTAACACGTGCGGCGTAATTAAAATGGCGTAGGAAAATATCGTGAGGAAACCAGTAAGTATTCTTAAAGCGGTGATGGTCTTGCAATTTGTCATGTACGGGGTACTGCCTAAGTCCCTACTGAAAAATGTGAGCATGTGCCAAATACTCGGATAATCCTCTGACTATCCTATTATCCTCGACATCGGTTGAGCCGTTACCGCGTGACTGAACCACAAACATCCAAACCTTCTCAAAATCTTTCGTTTTATAATATTAGTAAGATCACCTTGTATGGATAAGCAAGTTACCTGCACAGCTCGATCAATATTGTCTCTGAATGGGAAGAATGCGTCAGACGCGAGCGCCACCTTGTCCATTGTCTGCAGCCACGCGTCGCGCTCCGCGTCTGTCAGCAGAGCTGGTGCCTCGCCTTCGAACAGGGAGTTCCATTGCTTCAGCGGCAGGTCCGAACCTGTTGAAGAAGATCATTTTCATTGACTACAATTACCATATTTCTTTCTGTTAAACTCCCGCCGCGATGTACCCGGATAAAAACAGTTTAAGTCCTTACACAAGGTTCAAGCTATACCCGATGAATTTATTTGCTTGAACATCATCATCATCATCAGCCTGTAGAAGTCCACTGCTGGACATAGGCCTCCCCTAAAGAGTTCCACGACGAACGGTCTTGAGCCTTCTCCATCCACCGACTTCCCGCAACCTGTACAATGTCGTCGGTCCATCGGGTGGGGCCTTCTTTGCTTGAACATTGGATAATTATATGGTGGTAGAGTTTTCTCATCCCTTATTTTCAACGAACAAGATGGTGTGCAAATTTAAAAGTAAGACCCTTTCCACCACCTTAAAAATTAAAATAACGCATTCATCAAATGAGTTGACTAGTACATTTAGTTGGTTGTACATTCAGTTGGTTGGTACATTCAGTCGGTTGGTACATTTAGTTGGTTGGTACATTCAGATGGTTAGTACATTCAGTTGGTTGGTACATTCAGTTGGTAAGTTTATTTAGTTCGTTGGTACATTCAGTCGGTTGGTACATTCAATTGGTCGGTACATTCAGTCGGTACTGACCCACGGTGCCGTTGACGTAGTTGTCGATGGCGTTAGCAGTGACAGCGCGCGTGACGCCCGCTCGGAAGCGCATGGAGGTGACGCGCGGGTGTCGCCGCAGCCACCACAGCGCCGCCTTGCCGCCCGCGAGCCGGGTGCAGTGGATGCGGGATTGCTGGCCAGCGCCGATACCGATCACCTGGAAACAACGAAATATACAAGGTTATTTATAGCATGTACTTATACCATCCAAAAAGGGGAATATTTAATTATTCCATCAACTAAAAGAAAGAATATAAGCAAAAAAAAAGTATTTCCAGTTTTCCCCGATCTTTTACACATTAGAATATTTTTATTTATTTATTTATTTATACTTTCACACTTAAACTTAGTGTAAGGAGGACTTAATGCTAAAGCATTTTCTACCAGTCATCCTGGGCGTGCAAAAAAGATGGTATTTTTATAGATTTTTTTTTTGTAGAATAGAATATATTTTTTCTTACAAAACCTACACTTATGAATAACATGATCTACAAACTTATTAAGAACAAGCTTCCGCCTACGGCTTTGCTCGCGTGGTATCTACATAAAAAGTAGCCTATATGCTATTCTAGATATAGAACTTTATCTATTCCAAGTTTCAACAAAATCGGCCGCTATGGGGTGATTGAACAACAAACATCCTCACAAACTTTCGCATTTATAATATAAATAAGATAAAAAAATATATAAAAATAGGTGTAAGTTGAGCAACAAAACTGGCTCTGCCTCAGCATGAGTTTAGCATTAGCCGTTTTGGTCTTTTTATAATCTTTATAAGTAATTATAAATCAAAATAAGCCATATCAATATCGATACATACCTGACCGTCCCTAGCGTAGCAGACCGAGTTACTCTGCGTATACTTCAGAGCGATAGTCGCAACGATCAAGTCCCTCACAGCGTCAGCAGGCAGATTCTTGTTGGCCGTCACAATGTTGCTGAATAACTCTGGCGCGATCTTAGCGTCGTTCCGTCTCTGCTCTAGCGTGAGACCGTAGATGGTCTTCTGTTCTATTAGGTCCGGCTCGTATGAGGGGTCCATCTGGAAGACATAAACTTCAACTTAAGACATTGTGGTATTAATAAATAAATAACACCCAAAAGTCACATAAATAGCCCTAACCCCATACTAGACAGACCCGGAACAAATATACAGATCATGCAAAAAAAAATCCCCGATTGAACCCGCACAAAGACAAACTTTTGATTTGTAGTAGGTTAGTAGGATGATGAGTCGAGGACTTTAAGGGGAACCTTTTCCCAGTAGCAGTAAGACACAATAGGTAACACGATTTATAAGTACTAAAGAAAAATTAAATAACCAAGCTTCTATTTAAATACTCTGAAAAGAAGAAATTCGGATCTGTTTAAATTAATTAGTTAAAATTTATTTATAATACTCGTAGTTTCTGGTACTCACAACACATGGAATCCTAGTATGTGGTCAGGACTATGTATGTTATTTATTTATTTGGGTTGGGTGTTATTTATTTTATTATATGGGGCCGTGTTTCGAAACAAATGTCTCCTAGTGTGTCTGGCTTAACTTACCTGCAATACGCAATAATTTCCGCCCTTCTTTTTCTTCAACACCTCCAACGCCTCCTGGGAGTACCCCGGCGCGATGATACCATAGGACACCTCGCGCGAGATGATGCGGGCGGTGATGACGTCACACTCGTCCGATATCGAAACAAAATGTCCCCTAGTGTGAACCGGCTTAACTCACCTGCAACACGCAGTAATTTCCGCCCTTCTTTGAACACCTCCAACGCCTCGTGGGAGTAGCCGGGCGCGATGATACCGTCGGACACCTCGCGCGCGGTGATGACGTCACACTCGTCCGATATCGAAACAAAATGTCTTGAAACAAAATGTCCCCTAGTGTGAACCGGCTTAACTCACCTGCAATACGCAGTAATTTCCGCCCTTCTTTTTCTTCAGCACCTCCAACGCCTCGCTAGGAGTAGCCGGGAGCGATGATACCGTCGGCCACCTCGCGCGCGATGATGCGCGCGGTGATGACGTCACACTCGTCCGATATCGAAACAAAATGTACCCTAGTGTGAACCGGCTTAACTCACCTGCAACACGCAGTAATTTCCGCCCTTCTTTTTCTTCAGCACTTCCAACGCCTCCAGGGAGTATCCTGGCGCGACGATACCATCGGACACCTCGCGCGCGATGATGCGCGCGGTGATGACGTCACACTCGTCCGATATCGAAACAAAATGTCCCCTCGTGTGAACCGGCTTAACTCACCTGCAACACGCAGTAATTTCCGCCCTTCTTTGAACACCTCCAACGCCTCCTGGGAGTAGCCGGGCGCGATGATACCGTCGGTGATGACGTCACACTCGTCCGATATCGAAACAAAATGTCTTGAAACAAAATGTCCCCTAGTGTGAACCGGCTTAACTCACCTGCAACACGCAGTAATTTCCGCCCTTCTTTTTCTTCAGCACCTCCAACGCCTCCTGGGAGTAGCCGGGAGCGATGATACCATCGGACACCTCGCGCGCGATGATGCGCGCGGTGATGACGTCACACTCGTCCGATATCGCCACGAAGTCGCCGAACGAGCTCATCCGGTCGGCGCCGCGCGCGCGCGCATACGCCGCCGCGAGCGGACTCAGCTGCGGCAGCAGGTCTGACACCATGCATACTGTGGCCTGGGGGGACAAATCAAAAAATCATGCCTGTTTCCCAGAGGGGTAGGCAGAGACCACGGTTTTCCACTTGCTAGGATTTGCTTCATTTACTCTCATCACATTCCTCATACGTGCTCGTCTATTTAGGGTACTCTTGACCTGACCTTTTTCCAAAACGTCACCGATTTGGTCACTAAACGTACGCCTTGGTCTTCCCTTTCCCAAAGGTCCCATTCACACTCGCCATATACCTGTTTATCTTCTTTCGTTTATCCTCTCTTCCATGACCAAATCATCACAGCATTCTTTTCTCAATCCTCATCACGAAGTCTTCTTTCACTCCACAACGCCTTTTTATCACACTGTTCCTCATAAAAAATAATTCCACACTGATAAATTAGTTGTTTTAATATTCATAGTTCATTACTAATGAAATGACGACTAAGGGAAACAAAGCTAGGGGATGTGCAGAAACAACGACGTATGGGCAAATCCCCCCAAATTATTGTTTCTGGTAATCTATGTGGGAGGCTTATGTTTAGCAGTGGACGTCCTACGGCTGAAACGATGACGGGTTATCGTCATTACCTTACTGCATATCGCGTGTTATATCTGTGACCCTCTCCGAGTGTGGTCACAGACTCTACTAGTGATTCTTTTTTGACACAGTTTTTTAGTTTTTCATTGAAGCTGGACTCGTAGCTCAGTTGGTAGTACCTCTGTTTTCTGCGCTAGAGGTCGCGGGTTCGATTCCCGCACTGGACAAACATTTGTGACTAACACAGCAGTTTGTCCTGTGTCTGGGTGTTAAATATTTATCTATTACTTTTTTTTTTAATACAACTGAGGTGGCAAGCAAGCATACGGCCCACCTGTTGGTAAGCGGTTACCATAGCCTATGAGCACTTGCAATACCAGAGGCATCACGAACGCGTTGTCGACCCCGAACCCCCTCCCCCCTAAAGAGCTCTGGCAACCTTACTCACCGCAGGAACACAACACTATTTATATTTATAAATAATGATTTTTTATTTGTTATTTGTTTATAGTATAGTATATCAGTCACTGTTACCCATAGTACAGGCTATGCCTAGTTTGGGATCAGTTGACCGTGTGTGCTACGTCCGGAATATTGATTTTTTTATTTATGGAAGAACTAATTCGTGCGTCATTTATTTGTGTGAAAGAGACAAGACAGATGCATGCTTACCTCCGTCTCATCCAACGGCAGGCCCACTGCTGCACCAGCCGGTGAGACATGCTTGAAGCTAGCCGCGGCCGGCAAGCCCACCGCCTGCTTCAGCTCCTTCACCAGCTGCCAAGCGTTCAATGCATCACAGAGGTTTATGTACCCGGGTGAACCGTTCAATGTGGTCAGGGGAAGTTTGTCACGGGTTGTAAACACCTGCGCTGGCTTCTGGTGTGGGTTCATGCCTGGAATAGAAGTATTATGTAGTTCCTCAGCGGTGAGGCATTAATGAGTCGAGACCCTTTTGCTGCTGTGGCGCATAACATTTCTCATGTTCTTTTATTTTGTTATTTTTTTGTGCATCTATCTGTATTGTTTTTCTTTCTTTTTCTTTTATTCCGGACATATCACACACGATCAACTGGTCCCAAACTAGACATAGCCTGTACTATGGGTGCCAGAGACTGATATACATAATAGATATATATTTAACACCCAGACACAGAAGAAATATCTGTGTTAGTCACAAATGTTTGTCCAGTGCGAGAATCGAACCCGCGACCTCTAGCGCAGAAGGCAGAGTTACTACCAACTGAGCTATGAGGCCATCCATATATCTGTATCCTTTATAAAGTACCGTACCGAACCGAAAAATAATAATAAGTACCGTATCTCAACGTCAGCTGTGCTTGACCGGCCGAGTACTGCTTGCGGAAGTAGTCGGAAATCGCCGTGTCGTAGTCAGATGTGTGTGTGAATGCCTTTAACGCCAGTTTTTGTCTGAAAAATATAATATCATGTTTAATATCATATCATGACTGACCTCATAGCTCAGTTGGTAGTAACTCTGCCTTCTGCGCTAGGGGTTGCGGGTTCGATTCCCGCACAGGACAAACATTTGTGTGATGAATACAGATGTTTGTTCTGTGTCTGGGTATTAAATGTCTTCTGTCAATGCATTCAAAAACAAGCTCGACAACTGGCTACGAATCAATAAATCAGTGCTCAAAAAAGTGAACCAGACATGACAATAGACTTTCAATTTCGACACTGTGAGATGTAGACACATCAGCGGAAGCTGCTCGTCTATAATCAAATAAATAAATAAATAAATATTTATCCATTATTATGTATATCAGTCTCTGGTACCCATAGTACAGGCTATGCCTAGTTTGGGATCAGTTGACCGTGTGTGATAATATGTCCGGAAATGTCCGGAATATTTAAAAAAAAAAAATGTATTTGTAGCACACTTGATATCTTGAGCTAAGTGAATAATTTTTTATTTTGCAATATTAAGTAGCAGAATACATACATAATAACTAACAGTAATTAAAGAAGAGTAACAAAAATATAGATGCCAGATTTAGATTTACATATTTTTCATTACATATTACAGAGTATTCCTTGGTCCCCAAACTAGGATTCCCTGTATTATGGGTAACCAAGCTTCTCACTAGTGATAATGATATGTTGTTCCGGAAAATTTCGTAGATATTAACTTTGAATAACCAAGCAGCATTATAAATTTGTTTGTGTGCGAAGGTAATCTGAATTAGCATGTCTTGTAGGTGAGAGTAGTGTTCATACTATTATTAGAAAGGTTTAGTTTTCAACATATACAATTTGTTGTTTCTGTATAATTAAGTTTTAGAAGAAATTCGGTGAGTGTTTTCTTACAATTGTAGCTATTTTTGTCCCAAATATTTAGTTGAATGGTTTGATAGTTTGATTATACAAGGTGATTAATAATATTTATGCTATCCCAAAAGGGGCTTAAATTTGCAATTGGCAATAAAGTTTGTTCTATGACTTTTGTAAATTAACATTTTTCATTCACGAAATAAATCTATTGGAAAATCTGTTGTTATGGGGTCAAATCAGTTCAAACCCGATTATTCAGCTGTTTGCAAATATTTGTTTCGGGTCTGGGTGTTTTGGTACCATGGTACTCAGAGTTTCTGATACCCACGACACAGGGCATCCTAGGGTGGTGTCAGGACTATGTATGTGACTTTTGGGTGTTATTACCTTGTCTCCAAAGAAGTCTGATGATCCTTATTGAGTTTCAACTCCCGAACCACCTTCTCATAGTCACCGGGATCGCATACCACGGTCACTCTGTCGTGATTCTTCGCCGCCGCCCTCAGGAGCGTCACACCGCCGATGTCAACGTTCTCAACTGCATCTGCGATGGTCACTCCGGCCTTTGAAATGGTTTGCACGAACGGATAGAGGTTGCAGACGACCACGCTGATCATGTCAAACTTTTGGCGGCTCATGTCAGCTTGGTCGGAGTCCGTGAGTCTGGAAGAATGTGTTAAAACAATATTTAGCTCCATACTTAAAACACATACCTACATAAAATCACGCAAAATTTCCCAGAGGGGTAGGTAGAGACCACGGCTATCCACTTGCTACGATCATGACATACATCTTTTGCTTCATTCACTCTCATCACATTCCTCATACATGCTCGTCGGTTTAGGGTACTCTTGACCTGGCCTTACAAACACTACTCAATTATATGCCTACTATCTTGCGCCCGCGGTTTCGCTCGTGTAGTACTTTGATAAAAAGTAGCTTAGGTATATGCTATTCTAGGTAAAGAACTCTACCTATTTCAAGTTTCATCGAAACCTACGGAGAGCCGTTACGCCGTGATTGAACAACAAACATCCAAACATCCTCACAAAATTTCGCTTTTATAATATTAGTAGGATAGTAGGAAGTTTTTATATTTTGCTAATATTCTTACTTTTTGTTTACTGAATAAACACCTTCTGGGATAGTATACATATTTAGAATCACCATGTACATTGAGACCATAGTGGTTAATGTCACAAGTGTTTAAGTGCGCAAGCCTTTAAAAATGCTTTGACTTTTCAACTTTCTCGTTTTGAGAGCTGGTGACCTTGGTTCTTTTACAGATTGAACACTTACCTAGCCAAGATCCCAGCATGTACAGCTGGGTGCAAAGTCTTGACCCTGCCACCGAGCATCTCAGGTGCTTTTGTGATGTCCGAGACATCAAGTACATTAAGTCCAGCATTCCTTAGGGCCGTGGCTGTGCCTCCGCTTGCGATGAGCTGTAGACCAGTCTCGGACAAACTCTTGGCCAGTTGCACAAGGCCAGTCTTGTCGGAGACACTAAGGAGGGCTGAAATAGTTTTGGTTGGAAAATGAACTGTGTCAGTTTTCTAACTCATGATGGGTAAAGTAAGTAATTCTGAAGCGACATTTTCTAACATTCATTATACAATAGACAGAGATAGGTACACAACGCGAACATCAACTTAACTCCGCAGCAGGTTATACATAAAGCTTAACTTATTAACTCGCATTTGATTTTAATCAGTACATTTTCAATTTTGGTACATTTTGAAAAACCTACCCATTAAATAATTGTAATGTACCATAGTAAAATTGGTTATAAAAAATGCCATTGTTCAATTATTGGATACAGGCAAACACAATTATTATTAAGGACAAATAAAACCTTACCTAATTTACCATTGGCGGCCATGTCTGATTCTTTAGGAGTGTGTTATTGAACTGATGACAATTTAAAGGCAGTTACTGCCAGCAAGCAATCACTCGACCTCTTGCTGGGGTTCCTGATAACAAAATGATCTTGTTTACTGGTGCGTAGGGTTGCCACTTCTGTTTCTAATCAAAATGATCTTTGTTATTTAAATGAATAAAGACAACAAATGAATGATTTAATTTCATCCTATAAGTATCTTTAATTTTTTTCTACAGGGTCGGTGCTGATTGACGGACTGGCGGCGAAGCGATAAATTCATTAAAGAATTGTAATTCAACACAAAATCACACCAATGAGAATACAAGTCACTTTGAATCACACAGCGAGGCGATTTTGTGATTTCTCTCAACCCTATATCTATGCATAACTAAGTAAGGTTGAGTTTCCAATTGTAAAAGAAACATCAACTTTCTTAGGACTCCGTCAGTCGCACTGCCCATAAATAAATCCTGTTCAAAGTAACAATTCCATAAAGAATCAGTGGTGAAAGAGAAGGATATTTTTTATGGTTAGCCTTAACATATTGATGTTAGTCTAAGTTAATGGGAAGATTTGGAAGGAATGGACTAACGTTTTTAAGGACAGATTTTTATTTTTTGCTTGTTGTGTCTTCTTTGGTCATCCTGCATTAAGGTCAGTGACCAGATTGAGGTTGGATCAATCGAGAAGTCACAGATTTGAAAGCATGGGCGGCAGATCTTGGCTCAACAGTAAAACAAGAAGTTTTCCAATTTCTAGCTATGTTCTTACTTTTTGTTTAGTAGACAACCCTAAGATTAAGTTTATGTAAGTAATTATTGTGATGAAAATTACTTATCGATTGCAGGGACATAACAACAATATAAATTGGTCTCTAAACAGATTAGTTCTGAAGGTGTTATCAGTTGTTTATAATACATTATTTCATTGTTGTTTTGCAATTTTATAAAAATCTGATTAGTTTTCTTCGTGCAAATTTTATATGAATTTCAAGAATTATTTACTAAGAGTGATGATATTGCTTGCTTGCTTGTCGTGTCACTGATTCTTTCTTGGTCATCTGTATAAGGTCAGTGAGCAGGTTGAGGTGTAGTGGCCCTGAAAAGGGCCGTCAGGGACCATCGTTGAAAGAATCAGTGTAGTTTAGAGATGATATTAAATTTGACTGTATGATACTATTTTACAAAGTATTTTTGTTTAACTGAGGTTGCATAGATCATACGGCCCACCTGTTGGTAAGTAAGTGGTCACTGGTCACCGTAGCCTATGCACACTCACAATATCAGCCAGAGGCATACATTGCCTACCCCTGAGACATACCTATACGTACCTAAGTAGGTCTCATGTGCCTATAATTTCTAAAACCTCAATCCAGCGCTGAACAACCATTGTTGATTGGCGACAGAATTTAAAGGTTAAAGTGGCAGTTCTTTTTGAGTGTAGTGTGAGTATGTGTGTATTACTTTTAATATATGAAAGAGGTGAGTTTCCATGCAGAAACACTTGCAAATAATCTCGGAACTAAATAACTGGTCCAACACGTGAAAAGCAGAATGCTAGGACAAGTGAAACAAGCTGACCTAAATGTCCTAGGTAAACTACACCTACCTAGGGTTGAAGCACTGTGCAAGTTACTTACAATAAAAAGTTAATTTTCACATTATTTAGGCTCAAAAAACAAGAAATAAATAGGCAAAAATTGCACCCAAGTAACATAACCTCTTACCTCCAAACAAACAAACAAAACAAAACCACAGATTAGTAACTAAGTATTTTTACACAAAACAAAACATAAACATAATTCTATTTGATTGAAGTATGTATTTCAGTGTCAATCATAGAAAATGTGGCCCAACAACGGCCCTCTAGTCGAATGTCACTGTTCCTGCTGCGTTGACGTGGGGGACCAACAAACATGTTCTACTTTTTTTCCAAGCTATCGTGAATGTCAACAATTAAATTAAATTGTTGACATTCACGTGATTCTGACAGTGTCTGTCTGGCTGTACATTATCTAGCTGTGCAATATCTACTCCTACACGTGTTGATTGATAACGCACAACCCCCTCGATATTGAACAGCCCAACAAGACCTAGAAGAATTCCCGAATTTCCCGATAGTTTATGTATAATATATAATAATCGTAGTATTTTTATTTATATCCTCAGTGATAAAAATATAGAAAAGAAATCCACGTGCGTATGTATTTTAAACACCAAAAAAATCACCAATTAAACTTGAGTTGGTAAATTATTTTCAAATAAGTATGTAAAGTGTTTTTAATATAACCCTTCGTGGCCTTATTTCATCATTTCCCATGTCTGAGCCAGTACCTAAGCCAGCTGGTAAGAGCTGGCGAGAAATAAACCAGGAAAGGAAAGCGTTGAAACGTCAGCGAAATGAGGAGAAGATCGTCAAACGTGAAAAACGAGTCGCACTCGAACGGGAGGATGAAGAAAAGATGAAAGAAGAGGTGGATAGAGAGAAAAAGTACTCGGAAATATCTACAATCAGTATAGCAGTGCCAGGCTCGATTCTAGAGAATGCTCAGTCAGCAGAACTTCGCACTTACTTGGCTGGTCAAATAGCGAGAGCGGCGTGCGTCTTCTGTGTCGATGAAGTGGTTGTTTACGACGATGTTGGTGACAAAATAGACACCAGAAAAGCCAAATTAGATGAAGGAGATGGTGTCAGAGTGGCACGAAGGAGCTGTGTACAGCTGGCTCGCATTTTACAATACCTGGAGTGCCCACAGTATTTGAGGAAGCACTTCTTTCCGATTCACAAAGACTTGGAGTTTGCGGGTCTTCTCAATCCTTTAGATGCGCCGCATCACTTGAGACAGTCAAATGATTTTAAGTTCAGGTTAGTGATCTTACCTTGCAATTATTTTTCTCTAACCTATCTCCTAATTCTGGGCAAGGGTCCCCCAAATCTCTCCATCCTTTTATGTCTATGGAGGTCTCACCCTCCTTCCAAGGTGTGAAGCGAATTTATGTTGACCATTATTATAATTTTTTGAATAAATAAAAATAATGTGTACGAGAGGAGTGAATGCTGAGATGACAACTGATAAAGGGAAATGGAAGAAGAATACATGTAGTGCCGACACACAGTCCTGACCCCACACTAGGATTCCCTATGTCATGGGTTTCAGAAACAATCAATGTCAATGCCATCAAATACATGAAAAATGGATTTAAGGGCCCGAGAGAGTGGTGTTTTAAAGAGGTCAATACCCAGGCAGATGACCTGAAGTTATCTTCAAATCAATCAAAATCTTTTTATCTTCAAATCTTTTTATTGTCACAAGTTAAACGAATCAATTGGGTTGGGAACTCTTCTGTTAAGTTGTAATAACCTGTGTTAGAAGAGTCCTCTTTTCTGTGGTCTTAAAGAACAGGTTTGTAAAAAAAAAGATTTTTTTAAATTACTTGTTGCTATTTCAGGGAAGGAATTACAATGAATAAGAAGGTAAAGCCAGGAAAAGGTTCTCAAGTGAATGTTGGCCTGCTGCAAGATGTCTCATCTGACAAACTGTTGAACCCGGGCATTAGAGTCACTGTGAGAATGATGCCAGCTTCAGAAGGGGGTAAAAAGATGAAAGGGAAGATTGTCAGTCTTACAACACCCAGGGCTGAGACGGGAGTGTATTGGGGATACACTGTGAGGGTAGCCGATAACTTGAGTCAGGTCTTTACACAGAGCCCCTACAAAGATGGGTAGGTAACTTTTATTAATTACTAAATTAATTAATTGCTTCACCCAAATTTTATGTAAAATTCTGTAAACAAACCCATATTTCACCTAAAATTCTATTGCTAGGTGTTGATTTTCTGAAAAATCATTGTCATATTCTGAGAGATTTTCATAAAACCAATGCTAAGCTAGACAAGTATGGGCAATTTGTTTACAAACATTTGACATCCAATTTAGTGGAAGTCTATGTATCACTATTCAAACATAAAGCTTTACAAAGAAATAATGGCTATAATTATTTTTAATTTTCAGTTACGACCTAACAATAGGCACTTCTGACAGAGGCACATCTATTGATGACCTGCCAAACAAAGAGTTGAAGTACAACCATGCTCTTATTGTATTTGGAGGTTTACATGGAATAGAGACTGCCTTGGAAAGTGATGAGATGCTACAAGTAGATGATGCGAGCCTGCTCTTCAATCAGTATCTTAATGTCCTGCCCAATCAAGGTTCTCGGACTATCAGAACTGAAGAGGCTATTTTAGTAGCTTTGACAGGACTGAGGAGTAAACTGAAAGCTAACAATGAACCCATTGTCTTCAATGACACAGGGATCGCGAGTAGTTCTATTTTCCCTGCATCAAAGTTATGTCCGATGTGCCAATAGAACCTAAGTTAGATCTAAGCAGGTTTGATTAAAAGATAAGTTCAGCAAAATCGTTTTTATATTATAAAATCCCATAAAGAAAGTATAACTTGGAAGCCCAATATTCCTTAACTAGTTTTAAGCCTATAACAAGGAATGTGTACATTAAAGTTTATTGACACCGCTGATGACATCCTGTACTGTATTGCGGAGTAGTTTGATGGTGGCTGCTTGGTCTGCTGCTCCTATTACGGCTGTTCCAGATACTATCATATTGGCACCAGCCTGGAATAATATAACAATGTTAAACCAATAATAAAGAAAGAAAATGGTGGCAATTATTAGATATAAATAATTATATTTTAGCAGGACAGCAGCATCCCCCATTATCACAAATATATCATCAATTTATATAGGGAGTGCATTGGTGGTTGAAATTGGCTTTAAAATAATATCACAAACAAAATTGTTTCTGCTAATCTTAAATGTTTATCTTACATTTGCACAGCATCCGATAGTTGCAGGCCCAACTCCACCATCCACCTCGATGTTCAGTTCGGGATATTGCTCCCTCAGATATTTGACCTTCACCATTTGGTCTGTCATGAACTTCTGCCCTCCAAACCCTGGCTCCACCGTCATGATGAGAACCATGTCAGACAAACTGATGTATTTTTCCACTTCTGAAACAGGAGTTCCAGGTTTAATTGCTACCCCTACCTGAAATGTAATACCAATTTGTATATATTATTCCGCCGTGGTGGCCCCGACTAAAGAATAGGCCCTTCCATATCTACCTATCCGCGGATGTCGTAAGAGGCGACTAAGGGAAAAAAGCTAGGGGATGGGCAGCAGCCTCCCTCATTTTAACAACGATAGCTCTAACTGCGCTCGCCAACCTGCATGCCCAGCGTGGTGAGTATCGGCAAATTCCCCCACATGATAAGGAATTTGCTGTCTGTGGGGGAGGCCATGTTCAACAGTGGACGTCGAATGGCTGAAATGATGATGAATGATGATATATTATTTGAAAATGTATGTGCGCTCTTTGCTATAGTTTTCTCAAAAACTAAAGGGGAAACATGGGGAACTAGAAATCTATAAATTTGAAGACATGAGCATGATAGGAGCCTCGATGATATGTACTTAATTTGTTCACCACAATGGTTCTTCCACCAAAGCTCATTGGCCCTTTTGGGACCACCATACCTCAACCTGGTCTCTAGCATTACGACAAAGAAAAAAAAGACATGACAAGCAAGTGTTTACCTTCATGCCATTTTCTTTAATTTTTCTGCAAACTTCTTCGACATTAGTCACTGGTTCAATGTGGAATGTGTACTGATCAACACCAGCTTCTGCCATTGGTACAATCCACTGAAAAATAATAAAATATATTTGTAAGGGATATGAAAACCTCAGTCATGGATGTATTAGACAATTTAATTTTCAATTCAATGTAGCATCAGGGCTATAATCCTCAAGGTCCTAAACATCCTCTCACATATCCAGGCAAGATGTCCAAGGAGGTAGTCAGAGGCACATCCACACACCAAACATTATGGCCACATTTTGTAGCCTAGTTGAGGTTGGTTTTTATTAAATTCCTAAGTCTATGAGCCTAGCTCTCTATATTTGAGGTTGCAAGCCCATCGCCGGCGCTGCCGCTTCAAAACTCTGTGATAGCAATGTAGTATTAGATAGTCTTTGGTAATAGCTAGATACTACTTTCTATGTACTCCGGTAGTACCTACCTACTGAACATACCTGTTCTGGTCTGGACACCATCATGTGTGTCTCAAAAAATGCACTCTTTATTTTCGACCGAAGGCACTTCACCACAGGGTGCCCAAAAGTAAGATTTGGAACAAAATGCCCATCCATCACGTCTAAATGCAAGTAATCAGCACCATTATCAAGTAGTTTCTGAGATTCCTCGTGCAGTTTAGACAAATCTGCGTTTAAAATCGAAGGGCCGATAAGCGCACGTAAATTACGACTCATGGTTAAGAGTTCTCTGAATTAATTTTAAACAAATGCGATGTGCGAGTTTCAAAGTAAAAATCAAAGTGTCGGCGAATCGCGATCGCGTAAAAATAACAAACGTGAAACGTCAAAACGTTATCAGCTGTTATCCACCTGTTATCAGCCGAACGAGAGCGTAGCTGATTTACGTTCCGTTTTATAGATCTATTGTTTACAGCGCCATCTATTTATATTGCATATCTTTCTTAACTGATATGATAGGGTTACCATATTCACCAATGGATGGCGCTATTACAAATCTTTATTAGGAAATGAACAATGGACCTACTAGATTTTTACGACGATCTGAGTTCCTAATCTTTATTTCCTGTAAATAACCGAGCAAAATACTAGGAGCAAATATCTGAGATGTCCCGTTCATCAGCAAAAAAGCACACCTTAGTTTTCATTGCATCGATCTTGCTAAGTGTTTCTGAAAGCAATGCAAAAAACTATTGGAGTTCAAATATCTGCAAAAACACCAAACAACACACCCTTTGTAAGTTTCCGGTAAGTAAATTAAGCTGGAACTCATTAGTTGTTCACAAACTGAGTTTCTAGTTTTTCTGTAGGTGTACCTAAATAATGGAGTCCAGCTGAGATAATTTTACCTAGTTTATAGCTATGAGAATTATAATTTAAATACTAGCTTCCGCCCGCGAATTCACTCACGTGGTATCTTGGTACTTATAGAAAGTAGCCTATGTACCTAACTCTCCGGGCGGCTGTTTAACTATAAAAATATAGGTAGGAACCTATTTATATCGATGTAAAAAAATACGTTTAATATGCGTTAAGTAGTTACCTACCTAATATTGCCTATCAAGTTAGCCGGCAACACTATCAAGTAACCCTGTGGAGAGTGTAGCTTTCCTTTAGTGAAAGACATTTTTTATTCGGTTCAGTAGTTCCAGAGATTAGCCACCTACATACAAACAAACCAATTTTACCTCTTTATAATATTTGTGTAGATAGATTTTTGTGTCGTTTTTTCATTGAAAAACAAGCTAAAAATATAGCAACAAATTTCATATAGGTACTTATGTTAGTCTAGACGCCAGACGACCTTAAGTTCAAATAATTTTCCGGTCTATTTAAATGACATCAGCTCCGGTCGTGACGTGATAGGTACCTACTTTCTTGCAACGTGCGATAATTCCAACGACTTTGGAGAGCTGAGCTTGCTCTGGTAGGTACTATGGGTACCTACTCTACTTACTAAGTACCTATAGGGTACCACGCGAGCAAAGCCTTATCTATACTATACATACCCATACGTGCAAATTGTGGAATGAGCTTCCTTCCGAGGTTTTCCCGCTAACCTACAACATGAAGCTTTAAGAAAAATACAAAAAGATTTCTCCAGGGCAGGCAACGCATTAGCAATGCTCCAGGTGTTGCAGATGTCATAGGTGACGGTAACCGCTTAACATCAGGTGGGCAGTAAGCCTATTTACCTCAGTAAAACATAAAAAAAAATATTGTATCTTAGTTCTTCTTCTTGTCGAGTCACTGATTCTTTCTTGGTCATCCTGCATTAGGTCAGTGACCAGGTTGAGGTATGGTGGCTCTGAAAAATGACCGTCGATTAAAGAATCAGTGTAGTGAAAGGATTAAAGTGCGCCTCTTAGAGGCTCCTCTCTTGCATACTATTATAGTAGTATATAATTTATAGAAGTATATAGTATATATCTATTTGCAGTCACAAGACCCAGCAAAACATTGTCTGGCCTTTGAAAGAACTATCAGAACTGATGTAGACAGGAATTCCATTCTGGATAAGTTAAACAACAGACGAAACAAAGTCGCGGCTGGTGAAATAAGGTCTTTACCTTCCTCGGCGGACATGAGCAAATTGGTAACAAACTACGTCTTACGCCAAGTCCGTGATATTCGCAAGTTAGATAGAAAGATAGAAAATGCTTTATTTCACACCATAAAAAGTACAAACATTAACAAAAAAACAATAAAAACTAAACTATATGATGCACAATGGGCGGCCTTATCGCTGAAGTAGGTCTCTACCAGACAACCTTTGGATGGAGTGGACTGGATATGTTTAAACACTCATACATATTATGATTAATAATAATTTACTCACTACGTCAAAGTGGATAGCTTGACTGCTTTTGTAGGGCCGCTTTTCGTGACACCATATAAGAACGGTAGCTATATACTTTTCACGTCTCACTGTGATGAGTGAGAAACTCACGAATATTACGGACCTCTGGATAAAAAGTAGGGTCTATGCTATGATGTGATTTCGTTATGGCTAGGGCTTGTATACTTTGCGACTATGGGGTAACTTATTATAATCTTACGATGGCCCTAGCACTCCTGCGTCCAGTGGCGGATTTGCCTAAAGCCCAGTAGGCCCGGGCCTAGGGCAGCTAGATATAAGGGGCGGCAAATCGTGACCAAAAAATCGTGAAAAAAAAATAAAGTTGGCAATAAAGTAAATTCATTATGTACCTAGTCTCTGAGATGGGTGCTGAGAAAGGGGCGGCAGATGGCCTGGGGCCTAGAGCGGCCAAGACTGCAAATCCGGCACTGCCTGCGTCTACGTCGCGATATGCCTACGACAAGACTACGGTTCAACTAGGGTATGCCTACGATGTGCCTACGATGCACCTACGAAATAAATAAATAAATATTCCGGACATATCACACACGGTCAACTGATCCCAAACTAGGCATAGCTTGTACTATGGGTACCAGAGACAGAAATGCCTACGACAAGTCTACGGTATGCCTACGTTGCATCTGTACTGCACATACGGTGCGCCTATAACGTGACATGCATTCGATGTGCCTACGACGCGACGTGCCTACGATCCATCTACGTTTCACCTTACGGTGTGCCAGCCTACGTATCTAAGACGCTTTTTCGGTGCGCCTACGGTATGTCTACGGTGCACCTACGAATTGTCTACGTCGCGTCTACGGCACACCAACGGTATGTCTGCGGTGCGCCTACGATATGCCTACGACGCTTCTACGGTATGCTACGAGGTACACCTACAATTATGTTTCGTTAATTGATACTGCTGTTTTAAGCAAGAGTCTGTTTTAATGTAGAGCTACAATCCTACTTCCTACTAATATTATAAATGCAAAAGTTTGTGAGGATGTTTGGATGTTTGTTATTCAATCACGCCGTAACGGCTCAATCGATTTCGTTGAAACTTGGAACATAAATAGTTATTTACCTAAAACAGCATATAGGCTTTTTATATAGGTACGACGCCAGCGAAGCGGCGGGCGGAAGCTAGTTTATAATAAAAAAAACCGAGATTTTATAATAACTAAAACAATGTTTATACAAAGGAATGGAACGTGGAATTAGAGGTATTCGCACAAAGATGGGCAAACCAGTGTGTCCAATACAGTTCGCCTGACTTGAGAGACACTTGCAGAGATCTGGGTGAGTTAGTTTTAGCATATTCTTTAGAGTTACATGGCGAACGGTCTTTTCCATTCACCGATTTCCCTTCACAATATAGTCGGTCTATCGAGTGTGGGGCCTCCTAACACTACGTCGCCCAGTTCGTGGTCGCCATTCGGTTCTGCGAGCTATTTAGATGAACTTGGTTCTTCCACATATTCAAGGAGCCTGGATATCTGGAGGATGTCCACCATGTCTTTTTTTTTATACAACAGAGGTGGCAAACAAACTTACGGCCCACCTGATGGTAAGCGGTTACCGTAGTCTATGAGCGCTTGCAATACCAGAGGCATCACGCACGCGTTGCCGACCCCGAACCCCCTTCCCCCCTAAAGAGCTCTGGCAACCTTACTCACCGCAGGAACACAACACTATTTGAAACAAATAATGTTATTTGGCTGCGATCTTCTGTAAGGCGGAGGTACCTCTCCAGGCAGGCTGCTCCAATTCAGAACGAGAAAATCTCGCTGTGCCCTACCTCCTCCTAAAATCTAAAGTAGTGTGCCTATTTTTAAAGAAGGTGAGACTAGGCAGTTGAAAATACAGAACTTTTGGCAACGATTTTTATTTCTCTGACCTTTTGAGTAAGCGTAATTATGTCTATTTCTACATTCATTTACCCCATTCATTTTCACTAGAAATGGGCTTTATAATTGACTGAATCAATTCAAACCTCATTAATCATAATAAACGTACTGATTGTGTTGTGATTTCATCTTGAATACCATTACATTGGCAAGGGGTAGTTCACCCACCCGTTTCAAAGAATTAATTTCGATCTCTCAAAACGGTCCTATAGCGTTTTGAGAATACGAAATGAATTCTTTGAAATTGGTCCCAGTGTTGATCACGTAGGTTTGGGCCCTTAGGCTTAAACGAGGTCTTAATAATAAATAACATTTCGCAGAGGATGTCTACGTGGGCCAAAATATTGCCACGATTTATGGGGAGTCCCCGGGGCTGACGGCGACAGCCCTCGTCGACGTCTGGTACATGGAACTGCTGAGTATCAACGAGTCCATTCTGTCCCGGTTTAGAGAGTAAGTATGTACTTTGTGTAATCTAATGTGTTAGATCATTTGTTGAAGCTCATATTAGTAATTTTTTTTCATTTTTTTTAAACTCTTATTAAATACCAGATTATTTTTCTTTTGAGCTTCACCTTGTTCGATCGGCACTACACTGAAGCTCTATATTCCATTTTGTGAAAAATCATGGAAAAAAGTGCAAAAAAGGCCGTGTTTGTGCCTGATTTTTTTAGGCTTGGTCGCGAAGCACAGGCTTTAGCTAGTTTCTAAGATGTTTCAAAGTGATCCTGAAGTGACTTTATGGAAATAAACGCCTTTTGACTTTGACTTTCCTTATTTACGGTAGCGCCATGGGTCAGCGGCCGCATTGAGTGGCGTCGAAACGACTCATTCGACAAACAATTGAAATTCAACCTTATTTTCCATTAGATACGGCTGAAATGACCGGCTGACTGGCCTTATAGCTCAGTTGGTAGTAACTCTGCCTTCTGCGCTAGAGGTCGCGGGTTCGATTCCCGCACTGGACAAACATTTGTGTATATCAGTCTCTGGTACCCATAGTACAGGCTATGCCTAGTTTGGGATCAGTTGACTGTGTGTGATATGTCTAAAAAAAAAAAAAAACGTAAAATCGTGCGCTCTTCGCTCCTCTTTTCGTTTCTCAGTGTAGTTTTGTGATTACAGCACGTAGCTTATGTGAAATTAAAGGTAAGCAAATCCGAAATTGTAATTATAAATATGGAGATAACGAAAATAGTACAATTTTCGTTTTTCTTCTTTGGATTATGCTTTTTATAGTATTATTTTTGTTATAGTATTACCTTATTCTTTATAAGTGGTAGTGACCTCGCCTTCCTATCGAAAGCTCTTGGATTCGAATCCTGGTCCGGCAAATTGAGGTTAAAAATTAAAACTTTCATTGATTGTTTTGCCCAATAAATTGGTTCATAGTTCATAGTTATTTATTCCATAAAACAAGTCATTGTATGCGGAAATTATAAAATACACAACATAATTATACAAAACAAAATGACAAAATATTCATAACTAATTTAACCACAATTACATACAGCACTATTACATAAAAAAGTCCTTACATACAAGATAAATAAATGTCAAGTTGTGTTACAAAAAGGTTCAAATGTAGGTAATAAAATAAGATGTCATACAAATCTTTGGTTCCGGCGGTCCACAACTTTCAAATCGTCCGTCAATAGTCTGATATTTTTTTCAATTAATATTATAAATGCGCAAGTTTGTATGGATGAATATATGTTTGTTACTCAATCACGCCATAAAGGCCAAACCGGTCTGAATGAAATACAGCACGGAGATAGATTATAGTCTGGAATAGCAAATAGGCTACTTTTTCCTCGTAGATGTACCACGCGAACTGCGCTATGTAGAGTCATTCGGGGTAAAAAGCCGCACTTTTGTCTTCTTTTGTTGATAAAACTTAAACTGTCAACATATTAGGAACACATTTATGCGTTTTATATAGCACATTTATTATACTTCCAAGGTGCATAAAGTTTCTGGCGATAACTAAAACAGGTTTTTTATAATTGAAGAAAACTGTGAATTAGTCGGAGTGGGTACTTTTACCCCTTGAAGTGGGTAAAAGTACGCAGTAATTTGGGTAAAAGTTCGCATATAGGGTAAAAGTTCGCAATTGGGTTAGAATAAGAAAATCAACAAAAAACGGACTATAATTAAACAATCTTTATTAAAATCAATCATATACTACCAAGTACCAACTAGATGTAATACAATTACACCATAAAACTTAAACAAATTGCAAAATAATATTAAACCAAGGGATAAATCAATAATTAACAAAATCAAGTCTAAAAAAGCGGTTGGTACATAGTCCAACTTCAACTTCTTTCTGAGGGTAGCTTCATTAATGCCCACAGAGTCCGCTGCAAATCTTTTACTTTTTCCTTTGTCGATTAGTTTTTTTGCAGCAATAATTAGTTCTTCGGAGATCAATGTTCTACCCGATGTTTTTTTTTGTGTAATGCCTCGGCATTTTTATGCATTCTGAAATAATAACACATCGAACTTCAAAAAAGTATCTAATTTTGAATGTATATTAAATAAGGGTAAAAGTACGCAAATTTGGGCAGAAGTACGCGTGCGAACTATTACCCCCGTCATTTTACCCCGTTCAGCCAACCTGAAATAATACACACTTTGTTTAGAAACAATTTAGGTTAGGTAAAAATATTTATGGCTAAACGAATGTCCAAAAACTACATTAAATCAATTAAAGCCACTTACCTCGTAAAAAAAACAATCTGACGAACAGTACACTTTTCTTTAACTTCACAAAACACAAAATTAAACATTAATTTGATTGTTTTGATTTTAACACACAGCAGCACGCCATTCACCGCTCAACTGACGTTGACATAAAATGGCGACTCGAACCCACTCAGTTTTGCCGAACAAGCTTCCCCGCCCACTCCCCCGCAGTCCGAGAAAGTGGCAGTGCGTACTTTTACCCAATGCGTCCTTATACCCCGAATGACTCTACTTACCTTTTACCAGCCATACGAAAGTTTAGCCCAACGCCCATTGGATTTTGGTCAAACCTCTTTTTAGGCCCGTATTCTGAAATTGTACTCGTACTGGATCCATATTCAAGCATCAAAATAATCATATAATCTATTTGAGGGTAAATCGTGACATAAATATAGCAAAGAAATCATGGAAATACCGTAAAATATCTACGCCTTTGTCACGATTTACGCTTGAAACGTTGTAAAAGGCGTGTAATATTATTCTGAAACGAGTACATTTTTTCATTTTCTAGCAGAGATAGAACCGTACCTTCATGTTAGGTACTAGTAAAACACCCATCTCTACCCTTCAACGCCAGTGTTGAATCATGACGGGTTCAAAGATATATCACTTTCTTGGTATTTTATATCTTACTGTTTCCCGCGACTTCGCTTCGTCGGCATTTATATGAAAGCTAGTACCTCATAATTTGAATACTTCATAGTTTTAGCCCCCTACTATGTGCCTTTAGGGATGATTTTGCAAAATTGTTGAAACACGTTTTTTTATTTATTACCAAAAGCCTAAAAATGAATTTTCAGATCCTTCATGGATTGTCCTTACAAAACTTCAAACCCTATGTCACCCCCTATTTTTGAGACAAAAGATCCGTTCAGCAGTTTAGCCGTGAAAAGGGAACCAACAAATAGAGTTACTGTCGCATTTATGTACAACTAGCTGGTGCCCGCGACTTTGTCTGCGCAGGATTATTTCGAGTAGCTTATATTAGCGTGGCGTTACAATTCACACAATAACTTTATAAATTGTAGACTATGTGTTATTCTGATGTATAATATTGTAAAGTTTCATTAAAATCCATTCAGTATTTTTTACGTGAATGAGTAACAAACATCCATACTAACAAATTTTCGCGTTTATAATATTAGTATGGATTTTTTGCAGGTCGCGAGAAAGCGGTTCCAACCATTTCGAGTACTTCTCTCAACTCGTGTGGGCTGAGTCGGTGGAAGTGGGATGCGGTAGTGTGAAGTTTAAAGTGAGTCATTTACATCTTATAAATATTTCACCGTTACTGACTTATAATATAACCAACGCAGTGGCCCCCGGGTGCCAAGTACCAAGGGTTATAACGAAATGGTCAATAAATGATTTGAATTGAATTGGTGACACCGTGTTGACAACTCACTCGCGCAGCTTAGCAGCCGCTCAATCACTTTGATCGGATCAGAAGTTTGATCAGAAAACTGATAAAAGATTCACAATGATCCAAACGCGACTTCCCAGTCTTTCTCTAATGTCCATTAAAAAGGACAGAATAGAAAATTTTATATTTTTTGTTTTATTTTGGGGGTGTTAGGAAACCGCCCTGGACTCCATTCCAACCCGTGCTACGCCGCCACTGTACATACGTAAAACTTCCAGTAGAATTATGCACGGCTTCTACATTCTAAATAAGAGTCGTTTTTGCTACAGACGGTTGAAAAAACGTTTAAACAAATGAAAACATCCGTAGAAGAACCAAGACATAGCTCTCAGTATTTTTGTGTTTTTGTGTCAAATCGGTGACGGTCGTAATTAGTAAATGTATTAGCAAAAAAAATAAATCCTTTATTGGCTTTAAGTAAAGTGAATTAGTTAAGTTGTACCATATACCTAAGAGCTGTGGATTTTGTTTCATTAATAAAATAAAATAAAATAGAAACTACGAAGTACCTACCATGGTACCACAACACCCAGACCCGGAATAAATATTTTCAGATCATACCAAAATTAGTCTCGCAGCGGGAATCGAACCCGCACCCCTTTCATCTCAGACGGGCACTCGCCCGCTACTACACCAAGGTTGTCAATAAATAAATAAATATAAATATTCCGGACATATTACACACGGTCAACTGATCCCAAACTAGGCATAGCCTGTATGATGGGTACCAGAGACTGATATAAATAATAGATATATATTATATACAATATATATGGGTCAAAAATCTCAGAGGTCTCAAAAATACGTGTCCGACTCGAAAAAACACATAAAAAGTATCCGTAGCCCTATGATTCTTTTTCAGATAGTAAGATTAGCCAAAAGTAATAGGGGAGGCCTATTTTAGTTTTTTAATTTTCCTGTTCTAAATAAGTAAAAATAAATAAAAACCTTGGAAATACTGATTTTTGTGGTGCGTCCGGACCTCATGTTCTAGTGTAAATAATTTTTTATCTCATTTCCTATAAATAATAGCACTATTTCACACAGGTTCACAATAAACCAGATAGTTACTGGCTTAACAGACACTATTACTACGCAAAAATTAGCTTTAGTTAATAAGATACAACTAGATAACTTCGCGTCCGATGTTTAGCTCTGATAGCCATGGCGCGCACTAATTCATTCATAAAAACTGTACTTTAGTAACTACGTGAATAGTTGTTAGACAGAGACAAACTGTCAGTCGCGATCCATCAGTGGTGAGAACAGCACGTGTCCATGTATCCGCGTCGCTTCGAAATTACGGTAAGTAATCACTTTCCGTGGCTTGGTATACCGCAAGTTCTGATTACCATGTAGACTATAAATTCGTTCATATTAATCCTATTGGTTTAATTGTTTTAATAATATATGCTTTTTGTGTTCCTAATTTCTACTGCAGACATCAATGTAACATAAACCAGCAAATTAAGAAATTATTTAGGATTTTCAACTTTTTTCTGATTTTCGTGGTTTTGATTTCCATGTTTTTCGTGGACTTAAAGTACACGAAAGGTCAGTGAAACCCACGAAAATCAAATTTGCGGGCTTATTAACATATCATCATCATTTCAGCCGTTCGACGTCCACTGCTGAACAAAGCCTCCCCAGCAGAGCAAATTCCTTATCATGTAGGGGGATATGCCCATACTCACCACGCTGGGCATGCGGGTTGGCGAGCGCAGTTAGAGCTATCGTTGTTAAAATGAGGGACGCTGCTGCCCATCCCCTAGCTTTTTTTCCCTTAGTCGCCTCTTACGACATCCGCGGATAGGTAGATATGGAGGGGTCTATTCTTCAGCCGGGGCCACCACGGCCAGTGTTATTAACATACATAGATAATATTTTTATTGTGATTTTTGTTAATAATTTGTTTTATCACAATCAAAATAACTTCAGCCAGGTTTGCTCAAATTGCAATGCTCGAAGTAAATACATATAGCTTATAACCAATGAATATGGGAGGGATTAGATAAGCCTATTTTACTATTAATTTAGGTATAACTCCACCGTTAGTATCTAGAAACGTGACTGATTATTTATAAGATTTTTTGATCTCATGTGATCATGTGATTGAAAAAACGTGATAATTGATGTTAGATTTTTTGTAATACTCTCTTAGTTTATATATTTAATAACATTATTTAATTTTGTTCCTTAGTTTTAAGAAAATTAATATATTTTTATCTGCTTACTACCTTTTTTATTATAAACCTACCCGAAATTCCTTCTTAGAATGATTTTAATAGGCTAGTTCAAACAAAACGTACATTTCAACACATTAAAGTTCAATAATTTTGTATATTTGATTTCGGTGGTATGAATGTTGATCTCCATGGACACCATAATTTTAAAATTGAATAACTTCGTAACCGTTAGGCCAATAAAGTTCCCTCCACTACCAATAAATTAGTAATCAAATCAACATATAGAATATTTCGTCATTATGTGTAATTTCAACAAAAAAAAATGTGCCACGAAAGTCAGACAAAAACTGAGTTTCCGAAGAATCACCCATATACAATAACAAAAGAAAGGAAAAAAGATTCTGTCATTTCTTTTGTCAGGACCGGGACAGTGGTAATCGAACCGTGTACCGCTTGGTCTGCAACTTCTTGCCCGGGGGGAATCGCGTGGGTCATACGGTCTACACACACGGGGAACCCTGCTCGAGATGCCCAAAGGGCACCGCTTGCGATCCCGTCTTCAAAGCACTCTGCGGTATGTAACACTAGCTTCTTTATTCTTTATTCTTTATTGTACACAGAAAACACATACAAAAAACAAACTAAATGAAAGGACATGTACAAAGGCGAGCTTAACCCTAAAAAGAGTTTTCTTCCAGCAAACCTTTGAGGCTAGAGATAGGTGGTTATAGAGGTAGGGTTCGTGTACAAGACCAATGAATAAAATAAATAAATAAATAGTAGATGTATAAACAAACTATTCTAACAAAATATACTTATATTAGATACCTAAATATAAACTTATCACTACGAACAAATTACTTATATAATAATATTACAATATATATACCTACTTGTGAAACAATAAAACAAATATACAAAAATATATATATTATTTAAATTTAAATACCTACGTACTTACAGAGATAGAAAATGCTCTTTTGCCTTCCTCTTAAAAACAAGCTTCCGCCCGCGGCTTCGCTCACGTGCTGCCTACATAAAAAGTAGCCTATATGCTATTCCAGACTATAATCTATCTTTGTACACACTTTGACACTCATATAGACAAGCTGTGCGCTAGGCTTGGTAGTGCCTGCTTTGCACTACGGAGGCTGGCGAGCACAGCTTCGCGCGACGTGGTTCGGGCGTGCTATTATGCAACAGTCCATAGCACCTTGACCTACGGCGTGGAGCTGTGGTCGCGAGCCGCCGACCGCCAGCGAGCATTTATAATGCAGAAACGAGCCGTACGCGCTATTGTGGGTGTCCCGAGTGACGTATCGTGCAGGGAACTGTTCAAAGAATTGAATATTACAACTCTACCATCTGAGCTTATATACCAGGTAGCCCTTTTTACGCACCTGCATTTGGACTTGTTCCAGCGTCGTGGGGTGAACATGACCCGCGAGATGCGGAGTAATAGCTACTCGCACCGCCTGGTAACACCTGAACACAGACTTCAGAAATCGCAGCGATCGGTCTATGTCATGGGGCCTTCCGTCTATAACCGATTGCCAGTAAATATACGTGACGCACCTTCCACGCCTGCCTTTAAAATAAGGCTAAAAAGATTTCTGACGGAATCAGTCTTCTATGACCTAGAAGAATACCTAGAGCTTCCGCTAGTATAATGTGTAAATAAAATATGATAAGATATTCGTTTTGTTAATTGACATGTTACATAAGATGTAATAAATAAATTCTGTATTCTGTATTCTGTACAAAATTTCATCCAAATCCGTTCGGCCGTTTAGCCGTGATTGAACCACAAACATCCAAACATCCTCACAAACTTTTGCATTTATTTATAATATTAGTAGGATTTTCAAAAGCTTTTTAACACGACTTTTTCGTTTTCTTTACACAACTAAGATGGCAAAAAAGCATACATCCCTCCTGTTGGTGGTAACTGTAGCCTATGAATGCTTGCAATAACAGAGTAATCACACACGCGTTGCCGCCCAGAACCCTCTCCCCTTAAAGAGCTCTGGCAACCTTACTTGCGGTGAAAAACAACACTATAAAACAAATAATATAAACTGTATAAACTGAAATGAAATATTAAGTTACTTATCTACAAGGTGTTTCATAATTGCATACTATTCCGAGAGTGACTTATTCTACACCCAATTGGCAATAACGTTTGTTCTAGGACTTTTGTACTTTTGTTGCAGGCGCGTTATCTAGTCTGAAATCCTATATCCTATCCTATCCTATATAATATCTATTATAGGTAGGTAAATGCGTAAGTTTATGAGGATGTTTGTTGTTCAATCACGCCCAAACGGCCGAATGGATTTGGATGAAATTTGGTACAGAGATTGATTATAGTCTGGAATAGACTACTTTTAGGAATATAGGTTACTTTTTATATAGGTACCACGCGAGCAAAGGGGAGGAAGCGAGTAAAGTATATAGTAATCAAACCTTATTTTTTTTTAATCGACTTCAATGAGGAGGAGGTTCTCAGGTCGGCTGTTTTTTTTTTGTGTGTATGTTACTCTATATCTCCGCCAATACTAAACCGATTTTGATAATTATTTCGCTGGTGTATAGAGTATGATCCCGGGGTGGTCCCATATTAATTTAATTCCTGAGGGATTTCTACTTGTCCCGTAAAACTTGAAAAAACGCCATCATCTCTTAAAATCACCACATGCCGATATTTGTTTTTGACCGTTTTATGGTATGGTTATCCCCGCGACTTCGTTTGGTTGCTGCTATTTTTACATAAACTTGAAACTTAGGGGTTGTATCGGGAATTTATTTCTGTGCACCCATACGTTACAACAGGAACCTTCCCTGCAAATTTCATACTCTTAGTTGGCGCTGCGTTGATTTTCAAAGAGAATAAAAGCACTACGTTTGATTGTCAGTCAGTCAGTCAGTACCGTTATTATTGATGATGAATGGATGTCATACTTACTTTTGTTTTTTATTCGAATGTTTAGGTGGCCAGTGTCATTCTCAGTAGGTACCTAAGCAAAAAGCAAAGAGGTTGATAACAAAAAAAAGAGGTTGATATTAATCTTGTAAATATTCAGGAATTTGAAGTCGGTTTTTAGTTTTTGTAAAAAATGTCTTATAGAGTAACCCTTTGATGGTATACATATTATATCTTCTTTATTTTGATAGAATAAGCCCCTTTGAGGATAGTATACTATGTAGTTACGGGACACTTTGTATTAAAGCTTCATATTTAATTTTTGAATACTCAACATCATTTAAGTAGGTATTTATAGTATTACAAGATAGTTTATTAGACTTAGTAGGTTAGGTATTTCATCTTATTTGAAAGTGTTTATTTAAGTTACATTTTATTATAAATTGCATTTATATTGTTGACTTAGCTAGATAATTCTTTAATTAAGATCAGTTCGTTCACTTTTTAACCTAACGAGAAAGTATTCTGAACATATTTTGAATAAATATTTGCATTTATTTATTCATAAAGTATCAATCATTAAAGTATCTTCACATAACGAACGTTTAATATTGTAAGAGGAAACACGAGCCAGCTGCTATACCCACTTAACGTGTATTCTCCTATTTCCTCCCTGAATAATGGCACTAGACTACATTTTTTCAGATGTCTGAGTCAGAGTGTCTAACGTCACTCATCATTTCGCCAAAAGGGAATTGACAAAATATAAGTTTTTCAATTCCTACACTTTATGTACAGTCGCTCACGTAGTTCATTAGATTTTTTTACTACATTTGTTTTTACGGCTCACCTGGTTGGTTACCGTAGCCTATGAATGCTTGTAGTACCAGAGGCTATCACGCACGCGTTGCCGAGTGACGATATGATATGATGTTATGTTATTGCATGCAAATTTTATATTAATTTGTCTCACACGTTATTAAAAATGTCTACCATCAAAAAAGAATTATAGCTCTACGTTCTCATTACTTTATTTCTACGTTCATAAAGTTAGCAAACGTATTCGGAATTTTAATTTCGACTTCTTAATACAATTTCCACTAAATAAATTGAATAGAATACATCTTAATCAAGAAATAAAATTATGTCACCTTTTAAAGGTTGAAATTAAAATTCAGAAGAGTAACTAGTAGCATAGACAGTCTAGGTCAGCAGTATTTCTTTGCCAAATCAGATGTTAAGTCAAGCAATCCGTGTGATTCGTTATTATTTGATTCTACTAATGCGGGCTTTAATCTCATCGTCATCATTATCATCCTCAGCCAAACTTCAATTCTCATCACAATCCGTTTGATTCGTGTTTGTTTGACATGCAATATGCCATTTAAAAATTATTTCTAAATGTCTTTTTCTCTATATTCTAAATCTTTACCTACACTACACGTAATAAAGTCCATTTTGAGTTTCAATTTTAGGGACTTGCGATATTTTTGAGCTTTATCGTACAACCTCAAATGTCCAACTTAAAATAATTAACTTTCATTAGTATACGTGTGGCTAATTTTGAAATAAATATTAGTTTGAAAGTGATACATATATTAGATGATGTATCGCACGACGTTTGAACACGTTTTACACAGAAATTTTGAATAGGTAGAACAACACATTTTTATGGTTAAATACATTCATTTAAAAGTACCTAACCATACATACTACGTATGTAGTTAATTTAGAATGGAAATTTGATTATAGGTAAAATAACAACACACGAGAACGCAACTGAAGATGAAAGTTTAGCATTGGAGTTTGAAACATCGACAGTCCCATCTACTAGTCTTCTCAACACTGATACGACCACCGATCCAATAGAAATTAAAGATTCCACAGAAACGGGCGATGATTTCACACCGTACAACTATTTCTCACATGTCCATGACTTTACAAGGCAACTTGTTACTGCATCTGCAGCTAAACACGACTGTCAAGACATCCTGTCTGTTGACAACTTCATAGATCTACTCAGAAAGAGGCTAAGCGGTGATCCCGCTTTCAAAGAACTTTTGTTTTCAACTAAGCTACCGACGCTTACTGGATTCATAGATAGCTCGTTCACTGATCCGAGCGTGGCTGCATTTATGAGCAAGCTTTGCAGCAAAAAGGAATTACCTACAACGGTGAGAACAACTGAAAGTGATTTGTTGAATTCGACCTTGCTCGTCGACCTTGTGGAAGCAGTTATATTTAGAAGCAATGGTGGCAGTGGTATGCTATGTACTTTTATTGAATACATACGTAAGAAAAAAAACGTTTTTTTATAATATCCCAAAAATAAAAAATAAAATCAATAAATATTCCGGACATATCACACACGGTCAACTGATCCCAAACTAGGCATAGCCTGTACTATGGGTACCAGAGACTGATATACATAATAGATATATATTTAACACCCAGACACAGAACAAACATCTGTGTTCATCATACAAACGTTTGTCCAGTGCGGGAATCGAACCCGCGACCTCTAGCGCAGAAGGCAGAGTTACTACCAACTGAGCTATGAGAAATTTCGATTCCGACGGGTTTTGAACCCCCTAGATACGGGAATGCTCTAATCTACTAAGCTACTGAGACCGTCCGAACGAAAATCTTTAAGACATCCAAACGGCTGAAAGCGCCGTGAGCGCGCCACCCACAGAAGAAACAATTGTTTTCAATCGAATCAAAGACTAAAGCTACTTTTAGTTCATTGACGAAAGGTGGATGTGGTTGTAGAAAATATTCTGTTGATTTCGGAAATGCTTTTGTTTCAGACAATATACAATTCACGGAAGAAGTGGAGCATACTAAGCAGTATGTATCTGAAGTGAGTCCGGTAAAAATCCAAGCAGAACTCGCTCGAATTCAGCAAAACAGCGACTTTACTGGACACTACTTCTTCCCTGAAGACGATGATGAAGAAAGCAGTGGCGAAACAACTGAAGTCTACTATGATATGTCGAATATCCCAATAAAAGACGTTATGCAGGAAATTGAAGATATCAAGAAGAGTACCGCAACTATCGACTTTTTGGACGAAATATTTGAAGCTGATTCAATCACTGAAAGTTCCACTTCAGTTAGTCAGCTGTCCCCGGATAATATGAATTTGTACAAAAGTGGACACAACGTAATGAAAAAGTTTTTAGAAGATATCACTGACAAAACTCCCGAGCCAATCTGACTAAAATTAAATATCTTAATTTTTTTTTATTTCATAGAAAAATATAAAGCACTCGCAGGTTCATTTTTAGGTAAGTAAATAAAAACTGTTACAAAATTTGCACTTTATTATAGGTAGTAGTTACCTAATTTGAAATTCTCATGAAATAAATAAATAATTTTAAACTTTTCTCTATGCACACTTTTTATCATAATTTATACGCTCAACCTTCAAAAGTTCTCATAATAAACATGTAATAGAACATCCAAGAAACACAATAATTCATCGTAATCGCCCCGTAAAACATATTTCCCAAAGATTTAGTGCCATTACACGGACATTGATATGGAGTTATGCTATTTTTTGATCTCAAATGCATGTGCGCAGAGTAATCATCATTATACCGCAGGTCTTTAGATTTTTTATCACCTTTGACGCCATTACAATGTTCGCTCAGTAGCTGGTGGTAACTGTTTATTTCACCTCTCTTTACTCGTGTTGCATCTTCATAGCAAATGCAATGAAAGTTATCAGTTTGCGAACCTATATTACTATCTTCATTTACTACGCTTGTGATGACCTCATCGATGTTAGAAGTCGAAAGAGGAGCCTCTGTGTGAGCATCTTGATATCCTATATTAAGGAAAGTTACTCCGTTTTCATTTAAATTTCGTCGACGTATGTTAAGCGATCGACGCTCACAGTAGTCTTCGTCTTCTAGAGTGGTTCCGTCGGGACTTTCCGATGAGGTTACTATTTTGTTCCGGTCCATGAAATCTCGCGTGCACGTGGAGGTGCGAGTGCAACCGTCGACGTATCCTGGTGGCGTCTTGGAGCCGACTTCGAATCCTCCGCCACCAGGCCCCCCACCACCGGTGCCTCCACCTCCCCAGCCTAAAGCAGCTGTCCAAGTACAGGTCAGTTTACGAGTGCAATGTTTCTGCCGAATAAAGGGCGTGTTTGCTGTTATAGTTGTGCTTGTATTAGGATCTTTAGTACTTTCATCTCCTTCCCTTAGGGCATAGCTATCTGCTCTACGTCTAGCGTCATTATCTATAGACTCTGCGGTGCTCAGTTTCCGTATATGCATCAGCTCATCGAACGACAGATATTTTTCTGTGACTCGTCCGCGATGACCGTAATGTACGCTCGATTTATCTCTTGGTTTGATGGTAATAGTTTCAGTACTAGTCAGTAATCTCGTTGTGGGCGCTGTTGTACGTGTTTTTCGGTATCTTTTATTTAAAGTCGTGTATCTTATAGATTTTAATTCA
The DNA here is from genome assembly GCA_947579855.1 of Anticlea derivata. Taxonomy (NCBI): domain Eukaryota; kingdom Metazoa; phylum Arthropoda; class Insecta; order Lepidoptera; family Geometridae; genus Anticlea; species Anticlea derivata. The sequence goes on from OX388264.1 coordinate 3,589,844, forward strand.
GGGGGCCTATTTTGTTTATATTCGTCCATTTGCCAGAACGGTTTGAATGTTTGGTCCTCGAGATCTCGCTTCTTCCTTTCGCTGTAATCAAAGGAACGATATGAATCTTGAAGTGTTCGTGTTTTCGACTGACCAACGATTGCTTTTACCTGGCTTTGTGGGTCGGATTCACTTCTGATGTAATCGGTTTTATCGAAATGCACTGGATTTGGGTTTTCAAAGCGCCAAGGTTGTTTTGGTGATGAATCTTCGTCTCCACTTTTAACTTCTAGATTATGAAATAGGTCATAGTTATCAAATTGGTTAGATTTGTCTGGTTCATCACCACCGACTCTTCGATACGGGCAGTATGTGGTGGTAAACGAAGGACATTTTGTGGTGGGTTGGCATTGTCGGTTGCAGTCACATTGAATAGGTGTAGGTTCATTGCACGGGCATAGTTTGTCGGGTCGTGCGGAAGTGGTGTGTTGGCATGGGCTTGACTGCGGGCAATTATGGGATTGCCCTCGCGGACATTCGTTGCTTTTACTTTTACACGGAGGCCCAGGGGTGAAACAGTTATGATTATCACCGGACATCTTTCGAGTACACTGGCTGTCCATGTAATGTTTCCGAGCGTCCTGAAAAGGATTTGAGTAGAAAGGGGCTGAAGTTGTGTAGAATGTTCTTCTAAAATCAGTTTCCGTGTGATGATGACCCCCATCCATGTTAAGCACTGGTTCTTTGCTCGATTGATATCCATGATACATGCGAGAGTGGCCTCTCTCTTGCGTTTGCTGACGTTGCGTATACTGATCATTAAAATTCTCCATGGTAGGGTTTTGAAAATGAACTGAATCGCGTTTAATGGCACCTGAAAAAAATACATAATATAGATAAATCAATAAAGTTTATGTTTTTTTTTTATTAATGTTATACGGAGGCAAACAATCTTACGGCCCACCTGATGGTAAGCGGTTACCGTCGCCTATTGACATCTGCAACACCTGGAGCATTGCTAATGCGTTGCCTGCCCTGGAGAAATCTTTTTGTATTTTTCTTAAAGCTCTTCATGTTGTAGGTTAGCGGGAAAACCTCGGAAGGAAGCTCATTCCACAATTTGCACGTATGGGGGAGAAAGGATCTCTTAAAGCGAGTGGTTCGAGATACCCACGTATCGATGAGATGTGGATGAGCCTTATTCCGGTGACGCGAGGTCCGATGGTAGAACCTCGATGCGGGTATGAGGTCAAATAGTTCCTCAGAACACTCACCATTGTAAAGCCGATAGAGCACACAGAGCGAGCCAACATCACGGCGCTGGCTCAAGGGCTCCAGCTTACTAGTGAACATGGTGTTCGTTAATTATATCGTTGTTGGATCCCAAAATCCTTACCGTAGGAGTTATTAAGATAAACGTGTCTCGTTTTCTGATTCCTTTGATCATTAAATTCACTACTGTTCACATTTATTAGCTTCAAATTATTAGGGTCTATGTCTTGCTTCAGAGAATTGTTCGACAAATTCAGTATCCTAAGCAAACTGCTCGCTGAGGGAACTTTCTCAATAAATTTCGTTGCTGAAAGTACATAAGCGTTATTAATAAGTCCATAAGCACTGTTTTCTCAGTTTTATTGAAAGAGCTAGATTACCTTGGCCTTTGGTTTGTAGACACAAGCCTGGATACTCAGAGTCAGGGTTCATTTGATTTGGACACTGAGTACCAGGATATCCAATAGTGTAGATTGGTTTTCCGTGAATATTCCCTTTAGGAGCAAAATTACAAACGAGTCTCTCTACGATCGTATTCAATTCTTCATGCTAAAATAGATACAATAAGTCTTAGCATATCAAGAACAATGTGTTGTGGTAGTATATCCAAAGGGCCGGTTGTAAAGTGCGTGATGCCTTTGGTATTGCAAGCGTTCAAAGGCTATGGTAACCATTTTACCAAAAGGTATGCTTGTTTGCCACTTTAGTTGTTTAAAAAAAATAAATAGGTGTATTTTAGGAGGAGGTAGGGCACAGCGAGATTTTCTCGTTCTGAATTGGAGCAGCCCGCCTGGGGAGGTACCTCCGCCTTACAGAAGATCGCAGCCAAATAACACTATTTGTTTCAAATAGTGTTGCGTTCCTGCGATGAGTAAGGTTGCCAGAGCTCTTTAAGGGGGGAGGGGGGAGGGGTCGGCAACGCGTGCGTGATGCCTCTGGTATTGCAAGCGCTCATAGGCTACGGTAACCGCTTACCAACAGGTGGGCCGTATGCTTGTTTGCCAACTCAGTTGTGAAGTAATAACACCTTATTATCTGTATGAAAAGTTTATTTCAAATAAGACCACAGATTCACAAAAACACGCTTCTAAAAACTAATTTTTTAAATTCTTAGCAATCACTTGCTATAGCGACAGACTTCCGTCTTATGACCTTCCTTGGTCACGTCCCTCGCCAGAATGCCCCCGTTCCGTCCACGTAGTGTCTTATATAGTCATTGCTCCCGTCTAGCCAAGTCACAACACGACTCGGCTTGACTCGGCTCGACTCGGCTCGACTCGGCACTACTCGGCACTCGGCTCGACTACGTTTCGACGGAAACCTCCCACTCTACCAACCGGATGAACTAAAATAAATGCTTAGAATAAAAGACCGGAAATCAAATTAAATAATCAATAAAAATAAAAGACAATATCCGGCTGATTCTAAACAGTATTTTGTTCATAAATTAATAAGAAAAATAAAATACAAAATGAAGCTAACATTCGGCCAATTCTGACAACAATGTATGCCCTCATACATCAACATAATTATGGTAAGATTATAAATCAGAAACATAAATCGCCAATTAGTTTATCACTGAATCTAGTATATTAACACCTTTTTTTTTTTTTTTTTTTTTTTTTTTATCACACAAGTTTCTCTTCTTTACTCATAAATCATATCATCATCATCTCATACCTTAATTTCAATAGCATTTTTTTTCCTAAGCATTTCACAGCTCTAAACGCAACTTTTTTTTTTGTTTTTTTTTTTTTTTTATTATTGCCCTATAACACCTCGCAGACAAAATCACATAACCCCACCCCTTTTTTTTTTTTTTTGTTATGGTTCTTACATGTACTTTCCATATGGGTCTTATGCTTGTATGTCGTCCAAATCCCATTTACTAGCTCGGCTTTAGTACTATAAAAATCAACTGTATGTAAATAAGTTCGTGCTTATATTACAAGCAACATTCTAATCAAATATATACTTATTCTATTATTCAACAGTTACAATTTACTCCAAAATATTTAAAGGTCTTAAAGTAGAAAAATTACGTATCATCATCATTAATTTCATTTTCATTAAAGTCTTCCTCATCTTCATTATCGCTGTCGACAATGTTTTGTTCATTACCGCTAACACTTTGATTTACTTCTAGAGCAGCTACATGAACCCATGGCATCATTCTACTTGCAGAAATGGTGGTTTTCCGCTTATTCTTAGAACCCGTTAGTCCTGGAATCGCAGCGACCTCATACCGATCGTTTCCGAGGACAGAGACAACTCTGTATGGACCTACATATGGTGGAATAAGTTTTCTACTTCTCCCATCATTACTGAATGAAGTTCTTGTTATTTTCACTAAATCTCCCTCACTATACATGCGGGCGGGTCGTCTATTTTGGTCATAATATTGTTTTTGCTTTTGTTGTGCTTCATCAATCCTATCCTTCACTTCACGTCTAATTTCAGAAACTTCAATGTCTAGGGGTTCCTGCCTAACTTCATTAAGAATCGGGTTTATATCGACACTCATACTAGTACCAAACATGATCTCGGATGGAGTGCGTCCAGTAGTCTTTTGAGAGGTATTATTGAGACCCCATTGAACTTTACCAACCTTGTCATCCCAGTCTTTTTCGTCAAACTTCATATTAAGTGCAGTCAAAGAGCTAAGAATGGTCCGATTATACCTCTCAACTTGACCGTTTGACTGAGGACTAGCAACGGCATTTAGTACGTGTTTGATTTTCCGGTTCATGCAGAATTTCTTAAACAGATTAGAGGTAAAACACGTACCTCTGTCGCTAATAAGACGGTCGGGGGTTCTAAAAGTGTCAAATATGTCTTCCAATATAGTGATCGCGCTTTTAGATTTTGTGTTTCTTACCGGTTTTATAAATACAAATTTTGTGAAAGCATCTACTACAACCAAAAGGTAAGAGTTACCTCTTTTAGACTTGACAAAGGGTCCTAGGTGGTCAATGTGTACAGTGTGAAAAGGAATTTCTATTTTAACGATTGGGTGTAAATGTCCTTCAGTATGAGATGTAGATTTCTTTGCATTAGCACATTCCAGACACGCTGAGACATACTTTTTTACAAACTTAGCCATTTTCGGAAACCAGTAATTGCGTTTGATTCTGTCCAAAGTCTTTTCTATACCAAGATGACCGATGTCATCATGGTTCATACGACATAATTGCCACCTAGCACCCTTTGGCACGACCCATTTTAAATTATTTTTGTCACCTTCAATACATTTATACAACTTATTGTCTTTCATTGTGAAGTTATCCCTAATATATTTAAGCTTATCAGTATCCACATCAGTGGTTAATATATCTCTGATCCTACGGAGTTCAGAGTCTCCTATCTGCAGGGTTTGTAACCAATCTTCGTTACTAATTATTGACATAATGGAAGGGTATTGATCTAAATCATGGATTTCAAAATTATCTATCGGGTTACGAGACAACGCATCGACATGAGACATTTTGGTGCCTGGTCTGTACTCTATAGTAGACTGAAATTCCTGCAATAGTAGCCACCATCGAGCTATTCTGGGAATTAGGTCTCTTTTTATGAATGTAGAACGCAATGCCGCACAATCAGTTATAATTTTGAAATCTCGCCCCAGTAGATAGACTCTGAATTTTTTTAAAGAACACACTACGGCTAAAGTCTCCAACTCGTAAGAATGAAAGTTTTTTTCTTCGGGAGAGGTTTGGCGACTGTAAAATGCTACAGGACGAAAAGCTTCTCTAGAATTGGAGCGTTGTAAGAGAATACCTCCTATTCCAATCTTACTGGCGTCAGTATGAACTTCGGTTTCAGCTAATGGATCGTAAACAGCTAACACTGGCCTATCTATCAGTTTTTCTTTCAGAGCAACAAAAGCTTTTTCTTGATCACCTGTCCACTGAAAACTAACGTCTTTTTTCAACAAACTGTTCAGTGGATGCGCGATTTGAGCAAAGTTTTGTATAAACTTCCTAAAATAACTAACAAGGCCTAGAAATTGCCGTACACAGTGCTGATTGGTCGGCCGGGGAAAATTCTGCACACATTGAATCTTTTTATCTCCAGGTCGAATGCCAATAGCACTGATTTCATAACCTAAGTAATCTATCCTGTCCGAAAGAAACTCACACTTTCCAAGATTCAAGGTTAAATTGGCACTTGAAATTAGCTGTAAAACGAATTTCAATTTTTCCAAACAATCATCCACATCCATTCCAAATATCAAGAGGTCATCTATATACGCCGTTGCTTTGCTAAAACGTGCAGAGCCTAAAACCTTATTCATCATACGTTGGAACACCGCTGGCGCATTAGCTAAGCCGAATGGCATACGGTTAAATTCATATTGGCCGTCCGGCGTTACAAATGAAGTCAGTGGCTTTGATTGTTCCGATATGGGCACCTGATAGTAGCCCGATGCCAAATCCAGAGTAATGAAACAAGCTTGTCCATTTAGACGCGCTATCTCATCCTCTATTATAGGCATCGGGTATCTTTCTTTTACTGTAATCGAATTAAGCATTCTATAGTCCACGCATAAGCGGGGTTTCCCATCTTTTTTTCGAACCAAGATTATTGGACTGGCGTATTCGGAAACTGATTCCCTAATGATATCTGCATCTAACATTTCATCAATCATTCCTCTCACTTTTTCGCGTTCAGTATGTGCTAACCTATATGGACGGTAGACAACGGGTTTCTTACTATTCAGCTCTATATTCATTTCTGCCTTATCGGTACATCCTAACTCCTTAAGTGACGAGGCAAAACAATGCTTGTTTTCCCGCAATAAATAAATTTATCTATTTTTGTCTTCTACGCTAACGTTGTTTCCGATTCGGACCTGAGAAACGTCTATGTTATCGCGGGATATTTCACGAGTTTGCGTTGCAATCCTTCTAACTACTTCTACTCGGGTGGCACGACCGACGACCATTCCCTCGCGTAACATACAAGACGAGGAAATGGGTGAAACGTAAATGTAAGTAGTGCTATTTGTTGTTGGATATACACCTCCATTGACTAAAAACGGCTGATCTGGTTTACCAATGACCTTACTATCTACTAATATATGCCCTTCTGAACTTGGTTCAATGTACACTTTGATTGATGCACTGCCATATAGGTGGAAATTATTTTTAGACAAAATTTTAACGTTATTGATATTATAGTCGTCAATTTCAGTGTCCGAAAAAGGCATATTATTTTTCGCGTTATAAAACTGTAACTGCTTTGAATCTTTGTACACCTCGATGTGTGGTTGCTCTGTGAACGTTTGCCCCACCAAAAGAGGAGAGTCCAAAAATTCATCAGCCACAACTCTACAATCAACCTGTGCTTGAACATTGTCGATTACCATATCGACGGTTACACTGCCTATTGACTGGACCAGTTCATTACCAAAACCTCTTAGAGGCAATGCACCGTTATCTAGTTTTAATCGTAGGCTAGATGCTAAGGACTCCCTTATTACAGTCACATCACTACCGAAGTCTATAAAAGCCTCTGCATTTTGACCATTGATTTTGACCTCTTTATAGTATTTTGAGCTAGAACTCGTGGAAAGAATGCGCATCGTTTTGGGTACGCTATCTTTCACTTGACTATTATTATTTATCCTAAATCGACAGGTTTCATACATGTGGCCAAACCTCAGGCATTTAGAGCATTTAACTAAAGGTTTAGTACAGTTGGCGTGATTATGACCCTTTTCTTTACAATTGTAACAAATTATATTTTCGTTTTTATTTTGATTCCTGTACATTGAGTTTGTTTGTGAAGTATCGCCTACTTTATGCCTAGTTTGAGATTTATCGAAAACCCCTTGACCTCCATCTTTGTTGCTCATCAGAAATTTTAACAGTTGATTAGGATGAGCACACTGTAATGCCAGGGCACTGGTTTTAGTTGTTCTGTCTGTGATACCATGGATTATGCAGTCAACTGCATGCTTGCCCACAATTTCACACTGGTTAAGAAGAGCAAGTTTTTCGTAAAAATATACCTCTAAAGGTTCATTGAACTTACTTTTACGTCTCAACATGTCTTCCAAGGATTGGCCATAGTTTCGTTCATGAGGGAAAGCATCCGTGAGCTGTTCCTGCCACTCTGGCCAGGAGAATAAAATAGAGTTTAAACTCTCATACCACGTCTTGGCCAACCCTTGGAGTTTTTGGAGAGCAAAATGAGTAGTTGACTTGTCATCCCAACCGTAAACAGTAGCGCATTCGTTAACTTTTTTGAGCCACACGTCAATACGTTGGTTTTTCGATGACGGGTCGAAATTGGGGATAATATTTTTAACGTCACTACTTTTACTGTTGGTTGATCCACCTGTTAACGGTTGTGACGACAAATTGTTAAATAGTTTTGCTACATCACTACTAGAATATTTGGGACTAGTTGGTATTTCTATTTCCATGTCATGGCAACGATTACTGTCATTTTGTCTAACCTTGCTACAGCTTCTCATTGCAGGACTCCTTCCGGGTGTCCCGCGGTGATGATGGTGATCCACTCGGCTTCTGCTCCCACTGTGCTCCAGATGTCCACGCTCCTCTCGTGTGGCACCTTCCAGTGCTAGAAGTCGCTCCCGTAGTTGGTGCAGTTCTCGTTCGCGGTCCTGCAGGCGCTCAACGCTCGCCCGTCGCGAGCGAACGCTGTGACGGCTGCGGTCACGGCTGTGGCTGCGGCTACGGTGACCACGGCTGCGGTCGCGGTCGCGGCCGTGGCTGCGGCCACGGTGACCACGGCTACGGCGACTGCGGCTACGGCTTGTCCTTTCCACGCTCTGAACTGCAGGGCTGACCAGTTGCCGCCGGTCGCTGTTCTCACGCTGCATGTCTGACCGCTCGAACAAAGGAAAACAATTGTTAATAATAAATCACACACCAGAATACAATAAAACACATTTCTAATTAACCTAATTGTTATTTAATTACTTAACAGTATGTACCTATCATAAAAATAGAAATCTCAGTAAATATAACGGCAAGGCACGACTATGATGAGAGGAGATATTTTTAATCCGATAACTGCTACGAATATATAAGACTTTTGTCATAAATCGCAGCTTTGCTCACAAGGTAACGGAATAAAAAGGTGATCTGTCTTCAAAATCTTACATCGAAATTGGCAAAACTCAGATATTATAATCGCTCAGTTTTACCACAAAACTCACAAAATATGGGTAAATAACAAACAGTAAAGTGCAGGTAAAAGTGAAACATGGGCGTGTACTTACCACTTTCTGATCTGAAGTAATAACACCTTATTATCTGTATGAAAAGTTTATTTCAAATAAGACCACAGATTCACAAAAACACGCTTCTAAAAACTAATTTTTTAAATTCTTAGCAATCACTTGCTATAGCGACAGACTTCCGTCTTATGACCTTCCTTGGTCACGTCCCTCGCCAGAATGCCCCCGTTCCGTCCACGTAGTGTCTTATATAGTCATTGCTCCCGTCTAGCCAAGTCACAACACGACTCGGCTTGACTCGGCTCGACTCGGCTCGACTCGGCTCGACTCGGCACTACTCGGCACTCGGCTCGACTACGTTTCGACGGAAACCTCCCACTCTACCAACCGGACGAACTAAAATAAATGCTTAGAATAAAAGACCGGAAATCAAATTAAATAATCAATAAAAATAAAAGACAATATCCGGCTGATTCTAAACAGTATTTTGTTCATAAATTAATAAGAAAAATAAAATACAAAATGAAGCTAACAGTTGTATAAAAAAAAAAACCTAGTTTGACCATGCAAATTCCGTAATTTCATTGATTCCGTAAGGTTTTAACGAAAAGGATTACAAACTGTACAATACTTACGAAAAATTTTGCTCGTCCACAACCAACAAAAGCGGTGTCGGCCCAGATTAATTGTGTGAAGTAATTTGTTTTTAAATCTTTTGATCTGTAACAAGGTCCAAAAAAGGCAAGACAAAACTTTACAAAGGGAAGATCGCATGCATTTTTGCAGGGCATTATGTAATTATAGGTATGATGTAAGACGTTTGTCTTGGCACTATTAAGGGCTTATGTCTTTCAGGCTGCTGATGATGATGATTATGAATCAAAAAGACTATGTACTGTAGATATCTATCTACTCACTGATTATAGTACGCAACACTGCCCATAAAATGCAGATTCAACATGAACCAAATATCCACAAAGCTCTTTACGCTTAGTCCTGGTGACGGACCCAGCACTGTAGCTATGTTCTGCCCCACTTTCATACTGACTGGAAAATAAGTAATTTTACAATTGTGAGAAAATCCTACTAATATTATAAATGCGAAAGTTTGTGAGGAGGTTTCAACCGATTGCGTTTAAACTTGGAATAGATAAAGTTCTTTTTATACTACCTGCTCGTCAATGGCATATTATGTGTCATGTAAACCTTTCCTAAAGTAAGTCATTACAGCCCTACGGTCTAGCCGGGTCATAATGTTGTACTGAATTTCCTTATTTCCCATGGGAAATAATGTGATTTGAATTTGGAATGCAACCCATGTAGTCGTGCTTGATCGAGGTTGGTTTCAAAAATGTTTGGGTGCAATGAGATTTTATTCTAATTAGGCTGCATGTTATCATTTTCTTTGAACTTCCTACAAATTAAAAAAAAGAAAAACATGAAACTTTTTACGAAATTCATTTTCTCCCGCGCACGAAGAAGGATTTATTCGAATGTCGAACTGACCACTACAGAATAGACTACAAAAAAAGAAAAAAAGGCGCCAAGCGCTCAAACTGCTGTGCTGTTATCTACACCGAAATTCAGTTTCGATTTGAATAAACTTCTAAAAAATGTCAAGTGACGACGACAGTGATTTTGATTCGACTCCAGAATGCATACAATCTGAAGCCTCTGGTATAGTTGGAAACTTACTTCCAGAAAAATAATTTCTTTCTACTTAACATCAATTGCCTCGCAGAAAGTATAAAAAGTAGAGTATGCATCGCGGGCTTAAATGTGTATTTGTCTTGGGCGATCTTGAACCCCTCGTACTCAGGATTCTTGCCTTAACTCCCTCGCTCCGCTCAGGAGTTAACCATAGAATCCCTCGTTCTCGGGGTTCAATATAGCGCCCGGGACATAATAAACTGCTTTAAGCCCTTGTTGCATAATCTACTATTACCTAGAATAGCATACAGGCTACTTTTTATGTTGGTGCCACGCGAGCGAAGCCGCGGGTGGAAGCTAGTAATAAATAAATTCAACCTTCATTTCATTGTCTCATTTATTACGGCTACGCCCTAGACGCGTGTAGGCGTGCTACTACGAGAAAGGCAACATAATATTGCTGAAACATATTTGAAACGTATCAAACGATAATTCCGCGAAATTTTTGCAATATCATAAAGGCTTCTGTTCTTTATTGCACACAGAAACATTATACAAAATAAGGTTATTTCAAAAGTCTTAACAAGAGTTTAGGCTTCGTGATATCACCTATCTTCTGATATTCGCTAACGGCGCCGTAGATCATAATTCCATGCCTCATATCTGTACGACGCTATTGACTTCACGTTCATAGAGGAGGAAACTACTTTGTAAAAGCATGTTATACGGAGGCAAACAGGCTTACGGCCCACCTGATGGTAAGTGGTTACCGTCGCCTATTGACATCAGCAACAACCTGGAGCATTGCTAATGCGTTGCCTGCCGAACCCCTCCCCCCCTAAAGAGCTCTGGCAACCTTACTCACCGCAGGAACACAACACTATTTGAAACAAATAATGATATTTGGCTGCGATCTTCTGTAAGGCGGAGTTACCTCCCCAGGCGGGCTGCTCAAATTTAGAGCGAGAAAATCTCGCTGTGCCCTACCTCTCGTTTTTGAGAATCCGTAGAAGAAGCGACGTGGGAAGGCAATATTAAGGCCAAATAGCTAACAGTGCAGACTACCGCTGGGGAGTAAAGGTTCTCGAATGGACGACGTAGTGTTGGAAAGCCCCCACCTGATGGACTTACGACATTGTGAACGTTTCAGGAAGTTGGATGGAATAGGCTCGTCATCTTTGGGGAAGACCTATGTCCATCAGCTGTGGACTTCTACAGAACCTGATGGACTTACGACATTGTGAACGTTTCGGGAAGTTGGATGGAATAGGCTCGTCATCTTTGGGGAAGACCTATGTCCATCAGCTGTGGACTTCTACAGAACCTGATGGACTTACGACATTGTGAACGTTTCGGGAAGTTGGATGGAATAGGCTCGTCATCTTTGGGGAAGACCTATGTCCATCAGCTGTGGACTTCTACAGAACCTGATGGACTTACGACATTGTGAACGTTTCGGGAAGTTGGATGGAATAGGCTCGTCATCTTTGGGGAAGACCTATGTCCATCAGCTGTGGACTTCTACAGAACCTGATGGACTTACGACATTGTGAACGTTTCGGAAGTTGGATGGAATAGGCTGGTCATCTTTGGAGAAGGCCTATGTCCATCAGCTGTGAACTTCTACAGAACCTGATGGACTTACGAAATTATGAACGTTTCGGGAAGTTGGATGGAATAGGCTCGTCATCTTTGGGGAAGACCTATGTCCATCAGCTGTGGACATCTACAGAACCTGATGGACTTACGACATTGTGAACGTTTCGGGAAGTTGGATGGAATAGGCTCGTCATCTTTGGGGAAGACCTATGTCCATCAGCTGTGAACTTCTACAGAACCTGATGGACTTACGACATTATGAACGTTTCGGGAAGTTGGATGGAATAGGCTGGTCATCTTTGGAGAAGGCCTATGTCCATCAGCTGTGAACTTCTACAGAACCTGATGGACTTACGACATTGTGAACGTTTTGGGAAGTTGGATGGAATAGGCTCGTCATCTTTGGGGAAGACCTATGTCCATCAGCTGTGAACTTCTACAGAACCTGATGGACTTACGACATTATGAACGTTTCGGGAAGTTGGATGGAATAGGCTGGTCATCTTTGGAGAAGGCCTATGTCCATCAGCTGTGAACTTCTACAGAACCTGATGGACTTACGACATTGTGAACGTTTCGGGAAGTTGGATGGAATAGGCTCGTCATCTTTGGGGAAGACCTATGTCCATCAGCTGTGGACTTCTACAGAAGTTTTTTCGATCTTTTCCTTTAAATCTAGTTTTCATCAACATACATACTTAACAGCTAAGATTGCAGTCCCTTGTTTTGATAATTACATTGTACTGAGTTATCCTTAACCCTTCGGCTCGGGCTTGCAAACGTCAACTCGTTTTGTAATAACCCATTTAGGACCCTTGTATCGCGATGTAGGTACAATTTAAGTGTTAACCCACACTTAGGTTAACTGATTGTTTACCTAAATCCCGGCATTCATCTTCTCGGTCGGGCTTCACCGACGGGTCGCATTGGTCCGCCCAGCGTTGTGCGAAACTTGCCAATTTCACCGACCACCTCTGGAAAATATAATAAAATGTTTGAAAAAAAGATTTGACTCACGACTGTTATATTTAATCCCCAATCATAATAGAAACTCAGATCACATCCTGAACAAGGTGGTTATCAGAGGCATGTCCAAACATCATCATCATTTGAGCCGTAGGACGTCCACTGCTGAACATAAGCCTCCCCCATAGTTTACCCGAAACAGTAATTTGGGGGGTATTTGCCCATATTCGTCTACTATATGTTAGAGAGACAAACAAACATCTAACCACTTTCTTCATATTGGCCGCCTGTGGAAATCGGTTCAGTGACCCCATCGCTACGAAATTTCTCCTCTCGTTGATCCTGTTAACTATTCCTAGGGTGTCTTTGTTCGTAAGCAACGATCTTCTGTCGTAGCTCATGCATTTAGAACTCGGCCCTTCCACCTTTGAAAGAAAAATAAACTCTATAGGGTGGTACATAACTAGCCTTTTTACTTAACCTTGCATTTACCATAAGGCTTCCATTAAACATTCAATCAAACGAAGATCAGGAGTGCCTGTTCTCCATTGGCTCTTGAAGTTCGTGTATTCGTGAACAGTCAGCGTAATTTATGTGTAATTTATGACTGATGGAATCAACTATTGTCTGCATGAGTGTCTATTGGAGCCCTAAGTATATGATGCCTGTCATAAATATAAATTTTAGGGCGATGTGTCCTGAGCAGAATCAAGGGGTAGTAATAAATGTGGTAAACGATATTTTCTGAGTGTCGATAAACGTCCCAACTTTCGGCGAAGCCGTCTCATTCGTAGTTATCGAACAGATTTCCCGATAGTTTTTCGTCGCCCTCGTGATATGTATGAGAATGAACTATGAAATTACTTTGAAGGTATTTCAGCCTCTTTGTCCAATATGTCACTGTTTATTTTTTGCTACTGAATCAGTACGTTCACGACGAAAGGCTACAATCATTGCGTGTTGCCAGTGATGATAGGTACGAGTATACAGAATGAGTTTTTTTTCAGGGCCACTTAGGCGAAATCGGAAACCGTGAAAGTAATCGAAAAGTGATGTTAGGAGTTACGGGCTCGATTTTGAAAAAATAAGATCAGCATTAAAATAAGTTGAAATTTATCTTTTATATTCTTCAGAAAATTTAGGTTATTGGAAAAAAAAAGTGTTTTTCTTTTTGTTATAAATAAATAAATGTATAATAACTATGTGTCTAATGTTGTTGGAACACCTTCAAAATTATCGCTTATTAGATTATTTAGCTTATTGGTCGCTTAGGAGATTGCGTAACTTTCTTCCAACAGCTACTAAAATTGCGCTTGCTCAATCTCTTCTTATCCCTGTCTTAGATTACGCTGATTTGTGTTACCTTGACCTCACTGAAGATCAGCTAAATAAACTGGAGCGTCTTCAAAACTTCTGTATTAGGTTTATTTTCGGACTTCGAAAATACGACCACGTATCTGAGTTTAGAATAAAACTCAAGTGGCTTCCCATTCGTCTTCGCCGGAATACTCATATCCTTTCCCTCTTATTCAACGTCCTCTTTAATCCTTCCACTCCCTGCTATTTGAAGGAACGGTTCGAGTTCCTCTATTGCGAGAATCCTCGAACTCTGCGATCCTCTGAAAACCTTCTCCTCAAAACTCCAGTGCATCGTACCACATTTTTTGGAGATTCATTCTCCGTTCAAGCTGTCCGCTTATGGAATGCCTTACCGGTCTCCATAAGAAAATCCCCTTCCCTAACAGTGTTTAAGACTAAGATCAAAAACTTCTATCTGACTGAAATGTCATCGTGAATCATTCGTCTGTTTTGTATATTTGTATGTATGTACCTATATCTATTTACTTATTCATATAAATTATTTGTGTACCTATACTGTTTATGTAAATTTATAAATATTAATATATATACTTTCATTATATATAGATGTGTATATGTGTATTTTATTATCTTATATGATTATATTATTCTTATCTTCTCTTAAATAATTTAAGTACATATTACGTTTACTTTGTAGTGCACCCCGACCAATATTCCGTACAATTCAGACTCCTCTCCATCCAAAGGTTGTCTGGAAGAGATCGCTTTCTTAGCGATAAGACCGCCCATTGTACATATAAATTTATTTAGTCTATAATCAATTGTAATTAGTTATTAAGGTGTGTGTACAATAAAGAATTTTCATTCATTCATTCATTCATTCATGCAAAATTATATTTTTTTATATTCAACTATATTTATTTACCGAAGGTTATTTTTTACTAATTAATTGCTTTGCTTACACATAGTCTGACCGAAATATGTATTAAGCCTTCGATAAATAAATATTGTTTAATTTATAAATTTGCAGTTTTGAAGGTTTTCCAACAACTTTATACACATTGTTATCATACATTAATTTATTTACTTATTATCAAAGATAGAACACAGAAATGCAAAAAAATCATCAAAATTTTTTTTTTTGTAAAAACTAAATATATTTTTTTTACTTTTTTAATGCAGATCAATTTTTTTCCAAAATCGAGCCCGTAACTCCTAACATCACAACACAACAAGTGGCCCTGAAAAAAAAAACTCACCCTGTATAGCACTGAGACTTGATCACTAACTATTGGCCTCATACGTAAGCTCAAAGTCGCACGCACGGCTATGGTACGGACGTGATAAAATCCGAAATGAGGAAATTCGTAGAAGAACTAAGGTCACCGACAAAGGTCTCAGAATCAGCAAGTTGAATTGGCAGTGGACAGGCCATATTGCTCGCAGAACCGACAACAGTGGGGGTATAAGGTTCTCGAATGGCGACCACGAACCAGTCGACGCAGTTCTGAAAGGTCCCCACCCGATGGACCGTCGACCTTTACACATAATAAAGTTGCGGGAAGTCGGTAGATGGAGATGGCTCAAGACCATTCGTCATGGCACTCTTCGGGGGAGGCCCATGTTCAGCATTGGACTTCGTGAAGAAGATTTAATAGATCTAATGTATGCAAATGACTCACAGAATATTTACATAGCGTGTGATTGTTACATATTCCACAATATCGCACTCGGAAACTTCGAACAATTCTAACAAAACAGACAAGCACAATTAATTTCACGATTTTCATAATAAAAAATATAAATACTTAGTACATGACATGATATAAAAAACTACAGAACCAAATACATGCCGTGACCCTCTAGTTCTCTTGACGGGGAATCAGTTAAAATAGGCTATTTTGTATCTATTGGTTATGTTTTTTATGTTTCATATTTTAGTATTCATAGTTTACTTTTGCGGCAAAAGTAGCACTGCGAGACGAACAAATAATCCAAATCTCACAGACTATTTCAAAGGGAATTCGGAAGTTCTTGGGCCTCACTATCATTTTAAAGGTAATCCAATACATTATACAAATAAAAACACCTCCGTTTAGAACTTCTACTCGCACGATAGAAGTGCCAACATTATTTATGGAAACTCTGATAATTTCATGAGTACCTAGTATTTGTAACAAAAATTGTACTTACAGATGACGTGAGAAACAAGAAACATGAACCCACAACTCAAAATCCCATGTTCCAAATTATAAAAAACCTTACAAGCAATCATATTAATAATTTGAAATCAAACGTTTTCGATCAAATGCTGTCCGATGAAATGTTGTCGATGAAGAGGCGATTTTTCGCAAAAGATTTGGCTTACACTTCAACTGTTCAAAAGGTGACTGCCCCTACTCCCAAGGTGAAACAAAAGTGGCCCATTGTTGATCTATTTACAAGACCTCGGGACACAGACGATTTAGATGATGATGCAACTCAAACGGACAGCTACGAAACCAATCTTAAAAGTAATGAAACTAAAATCAAAAGTTTAGACGTTCGAAGTTTGTACGGACACTCTCAAAATTCTATGCACGATCCAGAAATAAAATGCAATTGTGCAAATGTAAAATCAAATGCCAACCACCAATGCAAACATGGAGACGATTGCACAAGAAAAGTCCCGCATGGATCGGCTGCCGAGAACCTGCCATATCCCGCGTTTTACATGCCCTATCAATCTTATCTTATAAGTGACAACAATGATTTTAAAATACCAAAGGCCACTAAGCGTCGGAAGCCGAGCAATCCTCATGATGATGATTTATATTACGAAGATGATTGGAAAAAGAAGAGACGCCCGAAAGATGATGACGAAGTCATAATGAATATTGATTATGATATAGAGGATAGTAAAAAGCCAAGTTTTCCATTTAATTGTATTCATGAAGAACTAAAGGAGGTGTACAACAAAGGCGTCAAAAGGAAATGTTATTGCTCTTCATCTCAAACAACAAGGAGTCACAGAAGTGTGGTTTTTATTTGTGTGTTTGTGTGCCTGTATGGATGTTTTGGATTGGACTTGCTTTTACTGAAATACAAAGTCTTGTTTTAACCTCTTACGAGCTTAACTTAAATTTTTTTGAGACTAACTAACCTCTTTTAGGTAAACTTCGGTACGTTTTTTTAAAGCAGCAAAAAAACGCCACTTTTGTCAAACGTAGCATTTTTACTAGTTTTGAAATACTGCCAGCTTTGAAAAGCTGTGTGTGACCGACGCAATAGTTGGAGAGTTGATCGCCAAGATGCAATACTTGAAAGGATATAAAAAAGTTTAATAGTTTTACTACTGATACCTACATCATTAACTATAATACGCCGCGCCGCCGGTAGGATTATTTTCAGGAGGGTGCAATCTGCATAATTATAGTTTTTCAAACAATTAATACGATACTAAAAACATATAAATTAAATAAGTATTTCTTCATCCGCCATCCATTAAACCTCCGCTTCGCTATGTTTCGTTCCATCCATTCTGATATCGCTGTCAGAGATAAGGCCGCCTATTGTTTTACCCTTTTGAGTGTGTTTCTCTAAATTATTTCTTGTGTTGGTAATCAGACTGGCCTCACAACTCAGTTGGTAGTAACTCTGCCTTCTGCGCTAGAGATCGCGGGTTCGATTCCCGCACTAAACAAACATTTGTGTGATGAACACAGATGTTTGTTCTATGTCTGGGTGTTAAATATTTATCTATTATGTATATCAGTCTCTGGTACCCATAGTACAGGTTATGCCTAGTTTGGGTTCAGTTGACTATGTGTGATATGTCCGGAACATTTATTATTATTAAATAAAGAGTCCTATCAATCTATACATAGGTATATCTTTCTTTGTATTATTTTCAATATCCCTTCAAAGCCCTTGCACCCTCCTCCCGCTGCCCATGATTATCTACCTCTACAGTTGAACCAAATTGAAGATATTTACTGGCACAGGTCCCTTGTGTTTTCATTGCTTGTAGAAAAACCTAACGAGGGCGAGGCTCTGACCAACGGAATCCGTAAAATTTAGCGGAGTAAAACTTAAAATAATACGGCTGAAATTGCGTAAAAATATTTCATTCTGCGACGTTGGTGAGTTCTTAATTAATAACGAACACAATTATGAGCTAAATTAGTAATTAGTATAATCTTTGGCTAAAATTAATAATAATGATAAATTGATTATGAAAACAAGTTCAAATTAATTGTGCCGTCGCGCAGTGTTCTGAATGTAGGCACAATATCGACTTTCTTATAAATGAAGTTTGACTTTGGGACCTAAATGAGGCAGCTATAAATATAGGGTGGACCAGTCACGGCTATTCAAAGCTTCAATTCATCAACTCCCTGGTATCTCCCACTGCAGATGAATGATTAATTGTCATGTTCTTCAGGTGTTGCCTGCGCTTTTGAATAACATGGATTTCTCTGAGCTGACTTTGGCCAAATAAATAAAAGCAATTTATAACTTCAATCAGTGAAGATTAATGAACTGGTGATGAACTGTGAGCACCGGTGGAGGTTTTTTTTTTAAATTAACCACTAACCAACATGTGGGCTGTAAGCTTGTTTGCAACCTTAGTGGAATTTATAAAAAAAAAATGTTATGCAAGAGAAAAAATTACCAGTCATCGTGAGAAGTTTGTTTTTTTAACTATACAAGGTGATTCATAATATATTTGCTATTACGAAAGAGGCAAACATACCACCGTAGGTACTTACTGCTCAACCCTTGTGTTAATTTAATTTTACATTAATTATGTAATTCCATCGATGTATTTATTCAAAACGCCATATTAATATACTGCAAAGGCTTTATCACAAAGTTGCGACATACATTCGTAACTTTGTTTGTGCACAGATAAGCTACATCAATTCAAAAATAGCAAGTCACGATTATGCGCCGGAGTCGACGGTCCGCGTTTATAAACAGACTGTTTGTTGACAAGCGCTCAGTCAGTCGTTGAACGTCGCCATGGCACCAGAGATCAAATACACTAAGGTATGTGTTTGTGTTTTTTGTAGGCATAATTTTGAGAAGGAGCATGTGTGTTTTTCGATATCATTAGCTATTAGTTTCCGTAAAGATTTAATATATTTTTTTGTTATCTTAAAAAGAATGGAATCAAAAATATACCTAATTATTGGCATGGTTTTAGCTCTTCATTGACGATGAGTGGGTGCCGGCTAAGAGTGGCAAGACCTTCAAAACATTCACTCCTCACGATGGATCTGTTATTGCAGAAGTTGCTGAGGGCGGGAAGGTAAGCAAATTATGATAGTTTATTTATTTATCAGGTAAAGCCGAGCACACGTTATTGATTCATAATATCAAAGATAATACACTTATAATACAGTATAAATGTTATCATTGTCTTTCATAATATGTATATCATCCCCAAAGAGGCTTGTTCTAAGTATCAACAAAAATAAATAATATTAGCCGGAAAAAATCAAAACAATCATAATATATTTTTTAGTTTGTTTCCCATTTTTAACCGACTTCCAAAAGGACGAGGTTCTCAAGTCGGCTGAATTTTTTTATTTTTTAATTTTTTGTGTGTATGTTACTCGATATCTCCGCCAATAGTAACCCGATTTTGATGATTCTTTCGCTGGTGTATAGAGTATGATCCCGGGGTATTACCATTTTAATTTAATTCCTGAGGGATTGCTACTTGTCCCGTAAAACTTAAAAAAACGTCATCTTCTCTTAAAATCACCACATGCCGATTTTTTTTTTGTCGACTCCGCAGTCGACAAGTATAGTATGGTTATCCCCGCAACTTCGTTCGGTTGCTAAACTTCAAACTTAGGGGTTGTGCGTCGGGAATTTCTTTCTGTGAACCCTTACGTTAAAAAAGGAAGCTACTCTGCAAATTTCATACTCTTGTAGGCTCTGCGTTGATTTTCAAAGAGAATAAAACCACTACGTTTGATGGTCAGTCAGTACCATAAGAGTTAATATTGATGATGAATGGATGTCATACTTACTTTTTTATTCGAAAGTGTAAGGTGGCCAATGTTATCCTCAGTAGGTAAGCAAAACGCAAAGAGGTTGATAACAAAAAAAAGAGGTTGATATTAATCTTGTGAATATTCAGGAATTTGAAGTCGGTTTTTAGTTTTTGTAAAAAATATATTATTTTTACTATAGGTAGGTACTCTGTTTTTGTTATTTTTTTGATAGGTAATTGTTAAACGAAAGACGAGAAATAATTGGATTTGAATTGATGTGACCCCAAACAGCTGGTTTTTGCTCAGACTTTTTTCAGTGAAAAATGACATTCGAGTTCTGCGAGCTATATGGCCTGCCCACTGCCACTTTAACTTCAAGCTAACTAAAGAGACAAATTCCTACTACCACATCTACTAAGTACATAGCAATTATGACCATCGCCGGTCGTGGTAAATCATAAAATTACATCATCGTTTAAATAACACAAGTCACTCTGACTCGGCATAGTCTACCGCCCATGTTGGTACTTTATGATACTGGTTTTGAGCTCTCTGAACCGGTCCCTCAAAAACAACCACTGGCTGATTATCTATATCTATAAAGGAGTAGTCCACTCACTCACGTACACACTCACTGACAGACTCATCACGATAGCTCGGAAACTACTAGGCCGAGGAGTCTGAAATTTGGAACAGGGATTCTTTAAAAGATGTTACCGTGCAATAAAATTCAGCTCCTAAAGGGGTGAAATTGGGGTTGAACGTTTGTATGAAAGTCCTATGTTTTTGAAGTTGGAGACATCAAAATCGGTTATCAGGTAGATAGTTCAAAATAATAAAATACCTATATAAGGTTTTTTGAAAACCAACCCTCAGGGTGTGTAAATAGTCGATGAAAGTTTGTATGGGAAATCCTATGTTTTGAAGTTAGAGACATCAAAACTGGTTATCAGATAAAAAGTTACAAAATAATAAATTACCTATATAAGTTTTTTTTTAAAACAACCCTCATGGTGTGTAAATAGGGGATGAAAGTTTATATGGGATTTTTTAATCTATTAAGCCTATACAATTGAAATTTGGCACGCAGGTTTCTTAAAGAGAGTTAACATTTTTTAAGTAATAGTTTTACGAAAAATCACCCCCGAAGGGGATGAAATGGGGGTTGAAAGGTTCTTTGATAGTCCTATGTTTGTCAAGTTAGAGCGTACAAATTGGTATTCAAGTCACATAATAACAAAAAAAATGAGACGTGACCATGACGGTGAAGGTGACGGTGGCGGTAACGGGACGGTGTTGGGACGGTGATGGGACTGTGACGGGACGGTGACGGGACAGTGACTGGACGTTGACTGGACGGTGACGGGATGGTGGTGTAGGTAGAGCCCTTATGAAGTAGGGAAATAAGTGTTATTACTTTGGCAAGGATAATGGAAAATAGTCTAGGTAGGTATAAATAAACAAACGCAGACGAAGTCGCGAGCGGGACAACTAGTTTTGTATAAGTGAACAAAAAAAAAGAATAAGGCTCACGACCTCGCATGTCCTATGCAGGTTACACTATGTATGGGCTTAGTTTTCGAATATCAAAACTCACATTCTTAAACAAAAAAATTCAAAACAAAAACAGTCTCATGGTCTCATGACTTTTATCCCCAAGCATGGTAGACAACCTCTCAGATCTTCATGCGATCAAATCCTTGAAGATGTGTGCGGGGGATAGTCAGAGGCACATCCACACATTTTGGTATTTGCCCACATATTGCAGTACCGATTGTAATATACGAATAAACTTGCAATAGATATATCGATCACTAGCTTATGACCGCGTACCTACATAGATAACAAGTTGCATGTAGATAAAGAAACTAAAGAAACTCTATCAGTTCCAAATTTTATCGAAATCGGTTGAGCAGTTATGTCGTGACTGAACACCTCGCAAACTTTCGCCTTTATAATATTGGAATAGCAGCCAAATTACACAAAACATTAATTATTATACACCTAAACCTTTATCATAAATAACTCCGTCCGTTGTTGAATCCTATGAAAATCCTATGAGAAGATTTGGAGTTCACAAATAAATGTTGAATTGAGTTTATCGCTTTCAGACAGGCAGACAGATGCCGCGGGAGGACTTGGTTTAATAATATGAATTTATGACTGTGTTATGTGATCTCCAGGCTGACATAGACTTGGCCGTGGAAGCAGCACGGCGCGCCTTCCACCGCAACTCTGCATGGCGACTGCTGGACGCCTCACAACGCGGCAACATCCTGCGCAAATTCGCGGACCTCCTTGAAAGAGATTCCGCCTATCTGGCTGAACTGGAGTCTTTAAACAATGGAATGGTAGTCCACTTCGGCAAGATGATATTGAAAAACAGCGGGAACACAGTCCGGTATATTGCTAGCTTGGCTGACAAAGTCCAGGGAGACACCATTCCTTTAGGTAAGTGGAAACAGAGAGGTCGAGTTTGTCGTGGTGGCACTGGCTGAAGAATAGGCCCCTCGATACCTACCTACCCTTGCATGTCGTAAGAGGCGACAAAGGGAAAAAATAGGATGATGGACAGCATCGTCCCCTATATTAGGTCTAACGTCCTCGCCAACCCGCGTGCCCAGCGTGGAGAGTATGTGCTTATTCTCCCATATGATATGAAGTCGCTCTGGAAATTTGTTGGGAAGGAAATGTTCAGCAGTAACCTTCTTACGGATAATGTAGTGATGAGTTAGCCGCTGGTAATCGCCAGTTTTTGATGACAGCTAATGTATGAAAACATGTGTCAATAACAACCATCGTTGAACGGTCGGTTAGTGTGAAATTAATTAGATTACTAAGCTCCACGTTAATGAAACATTACGAAATTCCAAAAGTCGTAGAACAAACTTTATTATCATTTGGCTGCACAATCAACCCCTTTCGGGATATCATACATATTATTTACTAGCTTCCGCCCGCGGCTTCGCTCGCGTGGTACCTACTTAAACAGTACTTATGCTATTCTAGGTAAAGAACTTTATCTATTCCAAGTTTCAACGAAATCGGTTGGGTCGTTACGGCGTGATTGAACAAAAAACATCCTCACAAACTTTCGCATCTATAATACCTACTGTGGGTTAGTTAATAGGATAACCTTGTATAGAATAGTTTAAAAATATTATTATATAATATTATATTGGATTTTTGTTTACAGATGGAGAGGTGTTCACGTACACCCTCAAGCAGCCTGTCGGAGTGGCCGGCCTTATCCTCCCCTGGAACGCACCCATAGCAATGTTCCTGTCAAAAGTCTGCACTGCTTTGGCAGCAGGTAAAATATTAAATTAAACTTTTACCTTAAAATTATATAAATATTTGCATCGATTTCCATACGGGGAATTATTCGTTGCATTTCAATGAGCAGGAAAACGATTTATTAAATTCAGCAGTACATTCAGTAGGTTATACCTACTTATTTACCTAGGTTAAGCGCTGGCCATGTACCACAACACGTAGATGAACAATTATTTGCAGATCATGCAAACAAACTTCGAGCGAAGTTGCCCGATTTCCAGTACATACCTAGTTGTTGTATAATAATATATTCTTACTCAAACAAACAAGCACAGACTGAATTCCGTGAACTGGAGATATTGAAAATACAACAAAATGCATACACTTACCCATGTAACATGTTTCATCTGTCGGAGTACTAGGGATTCCGATCCACAGATCGTGGGTTTCAATCCCGGTCCCCAATGGATTTTCCATTCGGAATATTTATTTCAGTGCTCTTAAGCGGTGAAGGAAAACATGGTATGAAAAGCGGCCCGTCCTAAAACCAAAAATATAGAAAGACATAATATGTCATTTAGCCGCGTCTCCACCGGACGGACGGTGTGGACGTGCGTCGGGGTTGTGCGGGCGCTCGGTGCCTCAGCCGAACATGCCTCGGAGCCGAGCCATGCGGCGTCGGTAAGGCGCGCGTGCGGTGGATGTGCACGAAAGGAGCCTCAATTAGGCGAACTTTGATCCCTTCACGACACTTGATTCTTTCACCGACGGCTATAGTTCCTTTTCAGGGCCTCACTGTTCTCTGTCCTAATACAGAATGACCAATAAATAATCAGT
The DNA here is from genome assembly GCA_947579855.1 of Anticlea derivata. Lineage (NCBI taxonomy): Eukaryota > Metazoa > Arthropoda > Insecta > Lepidoptera > Geometridae > Anticlea > Anticlea derivata. Next base: position 3,613,943 of record OX388264.1, read on the forward strand.
GACAAGACAAGCAAGTACGATTGAGCCAGTTCGGAGCGATCTACTGCCTGAGCAAGAACAATCTTAGTACAAACCGGTGACACGACAAACTCTGACTTTCTACATTCTTCTAGGATGTACGGTCGTGGTGAAGCCAGCGGAACAGACACCGCTCACTGCGCTGTGTCTGGCTGCACTCCTGAAGGAGGCAGGTCTTCCGAAGGGGGTCCTCAACGTGGTGAACGGCTTCGGCGAAGACGCAGGAGTCGCTCTCACCCATCACCCCAAAGTCGCCAAGATATCGTTCACTGGATCTCTTGAGGTACCTACGTTTTGTGAATATACAAAGTATGATGAGAGAAGTTTGAGGAGAAAAGCGCCTTCGCTTTTCAACATGTTGAGTTTTTACTGGTGGTGGGGTGGCAGTGGCCTTCCGATCCACAGGTCGTGGGTTCGAAACCTGTCGTGCGCCAATGGATTTTCCATTTGCAAAATGTAGTGCTCTCAAACGGTGAAGGAAAACATCGTGAGGAAACCGACATGTCCTAGAAACTAAAAATTCGAATACATGTGACATGTGCACGAAAGTAGCCTCTAAGAGGCGCTCTTTAATCCTTTCACTGCACTGATTCTTTCATCGACGGTCATATACCCTTTTCAGGCCACCATACCTGAATCTGGTCACTGACCTAATACAGGATGACCAAGAAAGAATCAGTGAGACGAAAAAAAGAAGAATGAATGATGGCTTTCTTGATAGAATTTTAATATCTCCGCAGGTGGGCAAGCTGATCCAACAGGCAGCTGGCGCGAACAACCTGAAGCGTGTCACTCTCGAGTTGGGAGGCAAGAGTCCCCTGGTCATCATGAATGATGCTGACTGTAAGTTCTTTTATAAACAAGGTGATTCATTACATGTATACCATCCCGGAAGAGGGTTATTCTATCAACATCCCAAACTTTCTCAAATAATTTGTTTTTGGCATTTTCATAATCTTTATAACTAATTAGGTACTAAAGGAACGAGAAGTTCGGCATCAAGACTGGTACCTAAAACAACTGATTCATTGAGTTTGAACTGATTTGACCCCAAAACAGCAGATTTTCACATAGTTTTTTCAATGAAAAAGAGACGTTTCATCAATATATGGGGCCTGGGCCTGCACGGTGTACACTACTCTAAAATATGGCTAAGCAATAAAGTAAACGTTTTTAATTGGTTATTTTATTTAAATTGACTTCGTTCTAAGGTACATTAAGATTTTCTTCGACAAAGAGAGCAACACACAGCGCTACAAAAATATGGATGTAAAAAAAAATATGGCGGATGGACGTGCGTGAAATGTCATTTTGACAACCTACATTTATCTGACAAAACAAAAACATCAAATCAAACTACATGACATGAAAAATATGTCAATTTTATGTCAAACGCCTATTATAAACCAACATGGCGGCCTTCAAATAGTGTTCACATAGTAAAAAACTTACCACATGAACTATTCTTGTACCATCGCATTTGTCTTCAAATTAATGAAATTGTATTTTTCTTGTAATCTCCTATTTTTTCCTAATTTTTCTATGTAGTGTACATGGACCAGGCTCAGAATGAAATGGCTCCTTTGTCGAATTTCTAAAAGTCGTAGAACAAACTTAATTGCCAGTTAGATGTAAAATAAGCCCCTTTGGGGATAGAATCACCTTATATTGTTTGTATGTTGTTCTTATAACCCTGGGGAAGGACATAGGCTACTTTTTATCTGGGTATCACGCGAACAAAACCGCGGGCAGCCGCTAGTAACCTATAACCAAAAGCAATTTACTAAACAGCTAAACTTTCCAGTGAACATCGCGGTCCCCTACGCTGCTCACGGAGTCTTTGGAAACCAGGGCCAGATGTGCATAGCTGCCTCACGTCTGTACGTACAGTCAGGCATCTACGACAAGTTCGTTGAAGCGGCTGCTAAGCATGCGAAGGGCATCAAGATTGGCAAACCCACAGACCCCACCACGCAACATGGACCTCAGGTTGGTACTTTTGTTTAGACAAGCAAAACTATTCTGGCTGATTGAAATTGAAATTCCAATGACTGGCCTCATAGCTCAGTTAACTGTTTACCTCGTAACTCTGGCTTCTGCCTTCTTCTAGAGGTCGTGGGTTCGATTCCCGCACTGGACAAACATTTGTGACTAACACAGATATTTGTTCTGTGCCTGGGTGATAAATATGTATCTATTATGTATATTAGTCTCTGGTACCCATAGTACAGGTTATGCCTAGTTTGGGATCAGTTGATCGTGTTTGATATATCCGGAATATTTATTATTATTTATTTATTAATAAATATACAGACAATTGGGACCTCCTTTTTAAAAGTTGTTTCCTTTTTAAATGGTCATGGAAATACGGCCCTTTGAGCCAAAGAATATAGGCTCGGTGGCGAGTCCCGACTCGATGTAATTAACTACTGGGTGTCTATGATTTACAGATCTAAATATGATCTGAAATAGTTGCCAACAAACCGCCCGTACTTAACCTAAAATTATTTTGCTTGGTGTTGATTTTAAGACAGGATTTGCTTTTGTAGTATTTTTTGATTGTTATATTTAAAAAATTGATGTCAATTCTATCAAAAATTCAACAAGCAAGATAATTTAAGGTTCAAAAATTCGGTTTCTTTAGTAAAAGTACCTAAAGTATTTCACATCGAATTTGGCTGAAGTATAGTTTCAAAAAGGATGTCTTAATTCGAAGGTGTTAGGTCCACGCACACTACAAATATTTTTTTTGGTTTTAGATCGACGAGTCCATGATGACCAAAATCCTGGGATACATAGAGAAAGGCAAGCAGCAAGGAGCCAAGCTGCTGGTAGGAGGCAAGCGCTTCGGCACCACTGGCTACTACGTGGAACCCACTGTCTTCGCTGACGTCACCGATGACATGGTCATTGCTCAGGAAGAGGTACATGCTTTTCTGATCATCATCGCCACATTAGCCGATGGACGTCCCCTGCTGAACATAGGCCTACCCCGTACGTCATTTGGAAGAAACGGAACCCTTCTAGGATCATTTTGTCGTTTGTCTGTCTGTCTGTCAGACTGATGTCTGTCTGACAATACCCTTTTTCTCAGGAAAGTTTTATATACTCACGAGCTCACGTTATTTTGGTTTTTTAGTGTTACTATTTTTGTTTGTATCTCAAAAGCCATATCGGAATGTATGAACAAAGCTCTTTCATATGATCATGTATTTGTACTTACCTATAATTTTATTTTGAAACATACTTTTGGAACCCTATGTTTTAGTAACCCCATGACCAATTTAACTCATATTTACCAGATTGTAGTTCGCTGGAGCGAGCTGAGCTTGTTCACTCGATCACGATCGATTTGATGTACTGCACAGTTTTACAAACAATTTATTATCATCATTATGGTACAATCATCTTCATCTTGATTAGACTCTTAAAATTGGTAATTTTGTTTAACTAGCTATTCCATTTCTCTCCAGATCTTCGGACCAGTTCAAAGTATCCTCAAGTTCGAGACCTTAGAGGAGGTGGTAGATCGCGCCAACAACACCAACTACGGGCTCGCAGCCGGCATCTTCACAACCAACGTCAACAATGCTTTGCAATTCAGCAAGCACGTCGAAGCTGGCACTGTTTGGTATGTCACTTGCATTTACCACCGTACCATACCATAAAAAATCATCAAGTATCTTTTGTGTAATACCTACTAACACAATATTCATGTATTTCCTTAAAAATACAAAACTCTGTCTTTTGTATTGCACAGAAGAAAATGGTCCTTCGAGCCGGATATGAACCAGCGATCTATGGATATACAGTCCACTCGAACTCGACCTTTATATAATCCTATATACTATGATGATGATTATAATATAACAAAGTTATATATTATAATATAACATATAATATAATATATAACTTTGTAGCCTGCTAGGTTTATTCTTATGGCTGCGACTCTTTCAGATATACTAATGAATTCAATGATGTTTTTCTTAAGTTTTTTTCTGATGAGGAGTCCAACCCCGTATTGTCCCTTAGTCTCTCCTATGAAGTTAAAAATGAAATCATCATAATTCATAATCTCATTCCCTAGAGCGCAGTATCTAATTCTATAAGTCTTTCGCTTGTTTTAGCGTTAGTACATTCAAAGTTGCAATAAAAATATCGTTTTTTTTTGGTTTTTGTTGTTTAAGCTGGATCTTTCTTTGTTGGTATATATATATAGTAGAATAGGAATAGTATTTATAAAACAACACTTATGTATGTGTAGCAATAAAGGCTTTGAAATTGAAATTAAATGTAACTTTATATTATGTAGATGTAATAATGTGCATCTTTGACTGGCCTCATAACTCAGTTGGTAGTAACTCTGCCTTCTGCGCTAGAGGTCGCGGGTTCGATCCCCGCACTGGATAAACATTTGTATGATGAACACAGATGTTTGTTCTGTGTCTGGGTGTTAAATATATATCTATTATGTATATCAGTCTCTGGTACTCATAGTACAGGCTATGCCTAGTTTGGGATCAGTTGACCGTGTGAATATGTCCGGAACATATATTTTTTTTATTATTTTATCTCCCTAAGTATGGCATAATCACTGTATGCATGTATGTAATATTCCCAAGTTACGTATTCGCATATATTTTTTTATAATTTGTTTGATATCTTTTCAGGGTTAACACGTATTTGGCCTTCAGTGTCCAAGCGCCATTCGGCGGATTCAAGGAATCTGGAATCGGTCGGGAAAAGTAAGTTTAATTTTCTATCAAAAGTCAACGGGCCTCATTTTAGCTTGCGATAGCGAGGTTCTTATCTATTTTGTGCCTATTTCCCAATGGAAGCGTTTACCTAAGTAGTCAATGTTTACCTTAGTAGCGAGTCCGCATTTGAATGAGCCGTCTCACTAGTCATCGGCGAGTGGTGAAAAGTGAAGCTTGCCAATTTTTGTAGAGGGGCACTTAACGTGACTATAACAAATTTGGAAACTAATTATCTAGGGGGGAGAAAAATTCTTGCTACATTCTGGTTATCAAGTAGGAATCTGTTTTTCAGGAAACCACTGAATGTGTAAATGGTTCCGTATATATGATATTATTACCTCAATGCTTATGTTATTCCATAAAAACACATTGAATGACGTTTCAGCTTGACTTTAAATGTAGAAAGTAGAAGTAGAAATCATTTATTCACACAAACTGTACACAACAACAAGAACAAAATGCCATTGTTATAAATATAATATTCTATCAAACATTGTAGGTACACGAACCTCCCTCTATAATCACGTCTCTCTAGCCTCAAAGGTTTGCTGGAAGAAAACTCTTTTTAGGGTTAAGCTCGCCTTTGTACATACCTTTCTTTTTAATTTTTGTATCTGTATTTTCTTGTGTACAATAAAGAATAAAGAACAAAAGTAAGACACACAAATACAAAAACCATAGAGGTGGACAGAAAGAGAGAAAACAAGTGTAGGTATGTGCGTGGAAAGCGCTGCCATGTACAGTATGAAAAGCCCTGAGCTCAGCATGGCTGCTGCTAACGAGTTAACAGCGCTGATTTTCAATTCAGGGCTGCAGTGACGTAACGACGTGCGTGACGTGCGCATAGTTGGTGTAGTAATTATACTCTCATCATTGACTTCCGTATGATATAATTGATGTCGAGAGCACTTCTGAGTATAATCAGATATAATTATCTGTTCATGTAGGTAATCTGACAGTACCTTTTTGATAACCAGTTATCAAACTTGGTTAACTGGAAGGAATCGCAAATCATAATAGATTTAACTTTCAGTATTTTCCTAGATTAGAGTAAGTATTTTTCCTCTTTTAAGTTATCAAACTTGGTATTTTGCTGGGAATAAACGTCGTCTTTGAGTAGTGAAGCCAGGTTGGCCTAGTGGAAGGTACCTACTACTGCTACTACCGACTTTTATTTATTGATTTAGTTATACGACCTTTTCTGTTCGAATAATTTAAGTGAAGGAAATCATCGTTCATCCATCGTTGGTTGAATGTGGGACTGCTGCAGATTTCGTGGACATGTTTTTTTTTTAAATTTAATACTTTTTTTTTCTTTGCAGTGGAGTACATTGCTTGGACGAGTACCTAGAGGTGAAGACTGTCACCATGGCGCTACCAAAGAAGCTTTAAATTAAAAAAGTTTTTTATCTTAAAGTAGGTAATAAAATACTTACCAAAATAGTATATAAGAAACGTTATTTTATACGAGTAATAGTCTTAATAAATTGTTTTTTTAATTCAATGTATTTTTATTTCTCTCTCTATACAAATAGCTCTTTTAATATAAAATATATCACGGAAATGTTATAAAATCTTATCTCACAGATAAAATGATGTGTTTATCGCAATGGTACATATACAATAAAACATTTATTTGACATAAACAACATAACAAATTACTGACCTATATCATTATCGTATTAACATTTGATCCCGTACATATTATACAAAAGGATCAACATAAATTAATTTAGCATATCATTTAACAAAAACCTTCCTAATTAAAATAATAATCCCAACGGGCTTACACATAGCTACCAAGTAGGTACAGTACCAATTACTGCATCATACTGGGTTATTTGTAAATGCGCAAAACATCAGACATTTAGATCGCTTTTAAATATTTAACACAAAAAAAAACGTTTAAGTTAATTGTAGATGTAGGAAGTATTATATCTCTAAGTGTCGATTTCAGCCGCAAATAAGGTTATCGCCAACATTATTATGAAATCGGTTCCACCGCACTTTATTTGGGCTTCAAAATGGAAAAAACTTTTCGACCGAAAAATGTGTGTAAATCACACAGTTTTAACAGGACTGTCCTAGCGCCCCTATAGCTTGCTTGTTTTTCCGTCTGCAAGATAAAAGAATCCCTACAAGCCAAACCAACGTATTTTTAGTGAGTGTATCTTTCAACTGACATTATGTTAACCGCAATTGCTGTTTTCGAATCTCTTTCTGAAATTTTTCCCAAAAATTCCCCTATAACGACTAGGAATATGAGCGAAAGTAAGAACGTTGTTAAAAATAATTAAGTCAAATTCTATAAATTTTAGCGTATGATTATGGTATCGACTTGGCTATAGATAGGTTTAGCTATCTTTTGCTAAATGATTATGAATCAATAATCTTTAACAATCATCAATTTATACAAATCTTTTACGTTTCTGACTGACTGACAATCAACGCAGAGCCTGCACCAGAACGGTAGATTTTTATTTTAGTAGGGATGCACTAAGAAAGAATTCCCGGAACTCAACCCCTAAAGGGGTGCAGCCGGGTTGAGGTTTGTGTGAAATTAACATCAAGCGAACGAGGTCAGTTACTGAATGACTGACAGACAGTCAACGCACAGCCATCATCATCATCATCATCATCATCAGCCTGATGAAGTCCACTGCTGAACATAGGCCTCCCCCAAAGAGTGCCACGACGAACGGTCTTGAGCCTTCTCCATCCACCGACTTCCCGCAACCCTCACAATGTCGTCGGTCCATCGGGTGGGGGGCCCCAACGGCTATCGGTTCTGCGAGCTATATGGCCAGCCCACTGCCACTTCAACCTGCTAATTCTGAAAGCTATATCGGTGACGCACAGCCATAAGTTCTAGAAACTGGGTGACTTTCTTTTGTAATTTAGGTGTGCACTAATAAGGGAATTCCCGAAACTCAACCCCTAAGCGGGTGCAGCGGGGTTTGTGTGAAAATAATATCACGCGAACGAGGTCGCGTGGTTTGCACTAGTTAATTTTTATATAGGTTTTATCGCGATGAAATACGCTCAGTCTATATCGCGACGGATAACAAAATGGCACCCGAAATTAAATACACCAAAGTACGTTAAAAATAAAATAGATGCAATTTATTCAGTCAGGCCGACAGTTTACCCTTGCCACGTCTATAATCTGTACATTGCTTCAAGTTGTTCTTGTATTACGTGTCCCTATGACTCGGACAATAGATGGAACGAGAAAATACTACGCTGGTGGCCCCGTGACGGAAAGAGAATTCGCGGTCGGCCAGTCCGCCGCTGGAGAGTCGACATTGAATCAGTGGCTGGAAAAATATGGACACAAAGGGCATGAGACAGAGGAGGATGGCACGAAATGGAGGAGGCCTTTATCCAGCAATGGATAGCCCCTAGATATAAAAAAATACAAAACAAAATTACACATTAGGGAAATACGGCTAATATTAAATAAATAACTGACCGCACTCATCAATTTAGGTCTACTGGTGAACATAGCTCTCCCCATAATTATGGAAGCCGTAACGCTTCAAAGGTCTCCCCATATATGTCATTTGAAATACATTTTAAAATGATCCTTATGTCCACTGAATAAAGTCAATTGAGAGTTTGACTTATAAGAGCTTGCGATATCGTACGCCCTCAAATTTCAAAACCAAAATTGACTTTAATTAGTAAGTAGTAAGATCATTTTGAATTAAAATTTAAACATTATTTTAGATGACATATCGCACGCTGTTTGAGCACGGCTCCAGACCGAACAGTGTGCTGCTTGCACAACACTGTTACCCATTTACCCACCTTTACCTAATAGTTTTAAAAGTGGAAAATATAGTACAATTTAAGTAGGTATTCAGCGCCAGCACTCAGCTAATCAGTTCAGTTGGGATAGGGCCTCTTGATAAACTGATATACCTAGTTACAAAGTGTATAAAGGTATTTGCGTAGCTCTGAATTCGATTACGTATCTGTTTGGTTTTAGATTTTCATTGATAACGAGTGGGTGGACGCCAAAAGTGGAAAGGTCTTTGAGACTTACAATCCTCACGATGGATCTGTCATTGCTAAAGTGGCTGAGGGAGGCAAGGTAAGTAAAATAATCTTACTACCTACCTAATATTATATTATGCGAAAGTTTTGATGGATGGATGTTTGTTACTCAGTCTCGTCACAACGGCTGAACGGATTTGGATGAAATTTGGCACAGAGATAGATTATAGTCTGGAATAGCACATAGACTTATATACTGACTTATTATATACTTTTATACTGACAAATTAATGGATATAATGATTAGTGGATGGGATAGCATAACAATATTATAAATGCGAAAGGATGTGAGGATGTTTGTGGTTCTATCACGCCGCGGCGTGAATCATCGGCGTGAAAAATGCTGCTTTATATGAAAATGAATCACGTGCCACTACGGGGCGCGCCGTAGTGGCACAGCCGATTTCGATGCAACTTGGTATTGATAGAGTTATTTGCCGAGCACCCGAGCGAAACCGCGGGCAAAGTCTAGATAAGCTAATAAGAACTCACTGACCACCTAACTACCTATTACCTATTTTCATAAAAAAGCTGCCAAATTAGACGCAGCCTTGAATCAAGAGATCTTTATGTATTACAATTTACAGGCTGATATAGACTTAGCAGTAGAGGCAGCAGAGCGTGCATTCCATCGCAACTCAGAATGGCGACTGCTGGACGCGTCGCAGCGTGGTAACATCCTGCGCAAATTCGCAGAGCTTTACGAAAGGGACGCCGCATATCTCGCCGAACTGGAGTCCTACAACAACGGCGTCCTGCTGTCCACGGCGACCCATCTTGGGGCGCGCAAGGCGGACAGCATTCGATATGTCGCTAGTTTAGCGGACAAGATCCAAGGCGACACTATTCCTTTGGGTGAGTGTTCTTAGCTTACCTCAGCTCAGCGCGGAATCATCATTTCATAGGACGTCCACCGCTGCACACATGTGCATGTGCATGTGCACACATCTAACAGCAGGGAGGTGCACACATGTGCACCTCCCTGCTGTTAGAGCTATCGATCGTTGGTAAAGGGGCCTTGCTAGGGGATGGTCAGTTGCGGGGATGCTGCTATTTTTCCCTTAGTCGCGTCTTCAGTGGCGGATTTGCAGTCTTGGCCGTTCTAGGCCCCAGGCCATGTGCCGCCCCTTTCTCAGCACCCATCATTAGACTAGGTACATAATGAATTTACTTTATTGCCAACTTTATCTAAATAGAAATCAGAAATTTAATTAACTATAATAGCTACTAATTTTAAAATATATTCCGAGATGATGAGCTTTTCGACAATTTCTACAAATTTTTCGTCACGATGCCGCCCCTAATAACTGGCCGCCCTAGGCCCGGGCCTACTTGGCCTTAGGGCAAATCCGCCACTGCGCGTCTTACGACATCCACGCGTAGATAGATATCAAGGGGCATATGTATTTTGTTAAATATATAACACTATTAGCTGGCCCGCCCGCTCCTTCTTCCGCGTGTTCTATTATGTTCCTAGCCTAGGCCTATGTGTGACTCTTGTCACTTCGTACACCTGAGATCTTAATTTTTCGACCCCGTGTTACGTGTGTAACACACGCCGTGTTCTTACGGCGTGCGATATATCATTAAAATGTACTTCAAAATTATCCTTATCTCTACTGGATAAAGTCAATTTTGATACGCCCCCAAACCTAATGTCAAATTCAAAATTGACTTTACCCAGTAGAGCTATGGATCATTTTAGATAACCACGCCGCGCCGTATGAATACGGCTCTGTTTGAATCGCACTGTACCTACTCCTTGGGGACATCTGGAGGTGAAGTACAGGAGGCGGCAATTGTTATGTATCGTAAAATGTTAATAATTAAATAGAGGTAAGTTTTCCATAGGCGTTTAATTTCATTATAACTTAAGGAAGTTTTTATTAGACTAAGATAAACTGACGACAGTTGGGTGATAAACATAAAATAGAGAATAAACGGTTTTCCTAAAGCAATAAAACTATGCCTAGGAAGTCCCAGCACCTGTACGTCGAATGCAGTGGATGGAGAAGCCCCAGGATCGTTCGTCGTTGCACTCTGGAGCAGGCCTATATGGAGCAGTGGATTTATTCCTGATGATGATGATGATTATAATGATGACTTGATTTTGGTTCTCCAGTTCTTCTCATCCTAGCTTCAATCATTTCTTCTGTGGCATACCTGAGGTCATAAGCCTGACCAATCCACGCGCAAAAGTCAATGAACTTTGTGGTCGGATTCAAGTAATTATCCCCCAATTCAGCCGCTCTATAGTCTTGTGGAAAAACATGATGATAGTTATGAAAACCTTCTCCTAAGCTGAACAAGGATAGTATTTTACTTTGGGTCGGTCGAATTGTCTTGTCATAAGGTCGGGTGCCATACATGTGGGCGAAGCTATTGATCGACGACGAAGCGTTAAAAATGAGCAAGACTCTGAGTTGGTTCATGTGGAAGGCTACTGAGAATTGTTCGTTCCAGAGGAGTGGAACTAGTGATGGAATGATGAATGCAAGGGACGATAGCAGCAAGACAGCGTGTCTGAAAAAAAAAAAAAAAAAAATGGACATGCTCATTTAGTTTATTATATGTTCATTTAGTAGTTGAAATGTTTATTCTAACATTTTTACTATGTTATAAAAGAAGATATTACTAATCTAAAGGTAGTGGCAGGAAACAACAAGCTAAATATAACTTAATTTGACTTTAAATTTAATATGAGTATGAGATAGGGTTAAGATAAGAATTGCTTTCAATGTAAAACCAAGAAAAGAAAAAATAAAACTCGGTAGTAGTCATTGATCAGGAATGTTAATTCTGTAGGTGAAGCTAATATTTAATCTGCCCAAGATTTTCGGCACCAGCGTCATTCGTTCCATGGCGTAGTCGGTATAGCATTGCCGATTTAAGGCGAATATGCGGGCTAGAATCACTTGTTCGAAAAATGTTGGTATCATGGTATGAATTATAAATTGGCCCACGGGAGATCCACGTTTTAGCGTGGATAGTGTTCAGAGTGAAAGAACGAACCAGTGTAGGTACCTAGTAGGTACAGTCGACCCAAGCTGAGATCTCGCGATGTTCTGTGCTTTAAAGCTAGATCGACTAGAATGACGGTACCGTAGATAATTTAATTTTTCCCATAGAAAATTCATTTTATCACAATTTATTCATTATTTACACTTTATGAAAGAGTTTTTCTGCATATAGCTAGTCAACTAAATATTATTCTATAGATTTGAATTATACCTACTGCAAAAACGCCATTTTCCCTAATTTATTTATATATTTTATTTTATTCGGAAAACAAACAGTGTTAAATACTAGATATAGTAAAATACGAGATATAAAATAAACTTACAACCAATACCTATGTTTTCGCTTAAAGAAACTAAAAGTACATGTTTGCCAGATATAAGAACAAAAAAGAAAAGTTATATTGTAAAAATAAATAGATAACACAATACATAATAGGTACAACAGTTATTGAACCAATGGTTGGAGAGAGCATGCTTGAAAGTAGATGGTTTTGAAATGAAAAGATCTAACTCGGGGAAGCCAACCAGTTCGTTATAATAATTTGCTATTATTACTGTTTTAGCAGTTTTGTGTTAGCTATAGGCCTCATATACAAGCTCAAAGTCGCGCAACGGGCTATGGAGAGAGCTATGCTTGGAGTTTCACTACGCGATTAGATCTGAAATGAGGAAATCCGTAGAAGAACTAAGGTCACCGACATAGCTCTCAGAATTATCAAGTTGAAGTGGCAGTGGGCAGGCCATATAGCTCGCAGAACCGACAACCGTTGGGGTGTAAAGGTTCTCGAATGGCGACCACGAACCGGGCGACGCAGTGTTGGAAGGCCCCCACCCGATGGACCGATGACATTGTGAAGGTTGCGGGAAGTCGGTGGATGGAGAAGGCTCAAGACCGTTCGTCGTGGAACTCTTTGGGGGAGGCCTATGTCCAGCAGGGGACTTCTACAGGCTGATGATGATGATTATTAACCTTCAAGGCTTGCTTTTCATAAAACTCATATACTGATATCTTATTACGTATAGCTCTTAACCTGAATACCGATTTTTATGTCTATAACTTGAAAAACAAAGGACTTTCAAAGAACCTTTCAACCCCCATTTCATACCCTTCAGGGGTGATTTTTCGTAAAATTATTTCTTCACAAATGTTAACTCTCTATAAGGAACTTGCGTGCCAAATTTCAATTGTAAAGAATTCCCATATTAACTTTTATCCCCTATTTAGTCACAATGAGGGTGGTTTTAAAAAAAAAATATATTTTGGTATTTTATTATTTTGAACTATTTATCTGATAACCGGTTTTGATGTCTCTAACTTCAAAAACATTGGACTTCCGATACAAACTTTCATCCCCTATTTACACACCCTGAGGGTTGGTTTTCAAAAAAACTTATATAGGTATTTTATTATTTTTGATGGCTGTGTCAAATTTCAGACTCCTCGGTCCAGTAGTTTCCGAGCTTTCGTGATGAGTCTGTCAGTACGTGAGTGAGTGGACTATTCCTTTATATATATGGATAGGTAGGTACTTACTTTTGCTGAAACCGCAGTACAGGGTTGGCATAAAGTTCAGATAAATCAAGCAATTTTCCTTTCGCCTTGCATACGGGGTTCTTCTTCACCATTAAATATCCACCATGGCTGTAGAAGAACCCTCTAGTTGAGTTGTGGGGGTCCGCATCGGTGTCGGAATACTGTAAATTATACTTAGGTTATAATATAAGTACCTAACTACAAAGACGGTTTTTTGTTTTTAAATTGTAAACCCGCTCTTAGGGAAATAATTACCAACTAAGATTTTAATAATAGCCCAAAAAAATTATAAATCTTGCGGGATCGAACCCGCAACCTTCCCGTTGATATGGGAATGTTCTCACCCCACCGTGTCAGCTCCTCGTTGAGACGAAGTTCTCGCGTTCACTCGCAGATATAACAAACTTTATTGACAGTTCAGTGTGGCTCCTTTCGGCATAGCACATAAAGGTACATAATTTTGAATCACGTTTGTATGTATAAGTGTAGGTATACCTTATGGTGAAGTGTATGGTCCCTGATCCATTTGATCGCGGTAAACGTATTTGCAGTTGAATGACATAGCATAAGAAATATTTGCAGAGGCAACTTAGCCTTATACGCTTTATGAGTCCACAGCCGATGGACGCCGGCGGTTATTCCCAGGTTAGATACAACTTGGATGACGAATGCTGTTAGAAAAAAGTGATGATAACTTTAGACACGTAGGAGGAGGTAGGGCACAGCGAGATTTTCTCGCCAGTTCAAACTCAATTAGCAATCTTGATGTTGCACTTCTCTAATGTCAATGTCATACAATGACTACGCGACCGCAAATATAAGTTTGTCAATTCCTTCACTTAGTATTTGATAGTATAAGCCCCTTTCAGTATAAGTAGTATACATATTATGAATCACCTTGTAGGCTCATACGTAGGTTCTTTCTATTAATAACACATACCGGTTTATTTGTCTTTTTTGACAAATTTTCCTAGCATTTATAAGTACCGCCCAGGGTTATTGTTGCATGCTGTATATTATGTAAGTAATTGTAATGCATACCTCTGGAAATCTACAGGGGAGGTCTATGTTCAGGCGGGACGTCCTATGGCTGAGATGATGTTTGATGATGTTTGAATGTATAACTATTCCCAAAACTTACTAAATGCAATAGTTGTCCACAGCGCTGATGTGATACCAAGGTATAGGCCATACATGCCCGATAGTATTAGGTATGCGATATACGCCACATTAAACCATACGATTTCGTACTGCATTAAAGGTGCTCCCATGATCCACTTATCATTGACTTCTTCTCCGATGGCCGTGTCATCTTCCTGAACAATGGTTGACTCATTGCTAGCTTTAGGTGCCATTTCTTCAATCGAACATCTGCAAGAAAAACGCTTGATCAGGTCGGACTATAAACGGACATGGCGAAACTTAAAGCGAATGGCGAAACGGAACCTTAAAAGATAGAATTATTCCAGAAATCCCCACCAAGCTGCCATAAGAAAAAATAATAAAAAAAAGCATTTTTAATTCCCTAACTAACATTACAAATTATACATTGCAATCGAATATATGCAATTTTATAACTTGTTGACTTATGAAATTTCAAGCAAATCATGTTTATTGAGATATATCAAAAATACTAACTTAAAAAAAACCAATAAAGCTTGAGCTCCCATTTGGTACAGTTTCAATGACTTCTTAGTTCAGAAGGATTATTTGAATGGCTGAACCGATCCTGATGAAATTTGGTATGAAGATGCACCATGAAAATGTAAATTGGTTATTTTGGTTATGTTATGTTGATTTTATGATGGAGTCAGGAGATGTTCTACGAAACTCATCAAATCGTCTGATTGAGCGTAAACTCTGCATACCTGTCGAGGTTTGATGTCAATATGTATAATTTTATGTCAGCGCACTGGATTGGAGTCAGGAGCGGTTCCTCGGAACGCCTCAGCAAATTGTCTTATTGAGCAGAAACTTTAAAAGGTGCTATTTTTAAAGTTTATATTATTTGAAATACCAACTTTTAGCAGACATTGCGAGATCTCTGTTCGAGGCGAACCACTAGGTAGTTGTTCTGTATTCTGAGTATTTCTGAGCCACTAGTATAGCCTACCTAAGAACGGGCACCTACCTACTACCAGCCAACCAAATACGCGAGGACCCTAACAAGTCCAAACGCATGTGGATGGTGTTTAATGCGGAGCTAGGTCGTAATAGGCGCGATAGGACCGATTTTACCGACATCATCAAGGACTCTAACGGGCAGGCGTTTAACACGAAGAAGGAGCTAGTCGTCGTGCTTAATACAGAATTTGTGACGGCGGCTAGTAGATGCGGCGCCCCGGCGGCAGACATCACACGTGCAGTCGCTGTTCTGACGGCCGACTCCATGGCCAGCGATATGTCACTCCGGATTACGCTATTTACCCCGACGGAAATAATAAAGATAATAAAAAGCCATATAGCGGCTAAATCTAGCTACGACGTGTATGGCATTTCAGCTAAAATTGTAGGACTAGCCGCAAAATCCTTGGCAATCACGTTAAGCCTTTTGTGTAATTGTTGCGCGCGGCAGGGATCATACCCAGCAGGCCTGAAAAGGGTTAAGATGAGTCCCTTATATAAAGGCAAGGGTAAGAAAACTGACGCCACGGCATATCGCCCCATATCTATCGTTCCCGCAGTAAGCAAAATTCTCGAGGTCGGTATTAACCATAGGCTTCTGTATTTCATGACAAAGCGCGACATTTTGTCTAATCGGCAGTACGCGTATAGACCGGGACACGCCACGACGGACCTGGTGCGCGAGGTGGTGTGGCGCGTGCTAAGCGCGCGCGAGGCGGGCCAGCGCGTAGCCTTGCACAGCTGCGACCTTTCGCGCGCGTTCGACACCGCCGACCACGCCCTCATCGAACGTAAACTCCAGTTTCACGGAATCCGAGGCCCGGCCCTATCTATCTCTACTGACCTCATTTATGTCCGCGAGGACACAAGTGGTGGTCGGTGACGGTGGCCGCGTGAGGTCATCTGAACTGGAGAACAAAATGGGAGTGTCGCAGGGGTCCTGTCTCTCTAACACCCTCTTCAGCTTGCTACTCAATGACCTGCCAGGTAGCATAAGTGGTGCGGAAATATATATGTACGCCGACGACGTCGCCGCTGTGGTCACGGCACCCACCCATCGCGAGTTGGAAGATCGATTGAATGAGGTAATACAGCAATTAGAGTCGTGGTTCCGTGCGAATGGCCTCGCCTTGAATAGGGACAAAACCTGCTTGATGGGGTTCAGTCTCAAAGGGAGATGCCCCCCTCTTAAGGTTGTCGCCGGAAACGCGAGACTGGAACAAGTCCAAATTACGAAACTGCTAGGGTTTCACTTGGACAGTTCTCTCGGGTGGGACACTCATATAGACAAGCTGTGCGCTAGGCTTGGTAGTGCCTGCTTTGCACTACGGAGGCTGGCGAGCACAGCTTCGCGCGACGTGGTTCGGGCGTGCTATTATGCAACAGTCCATAGCACCTTGACCTACGGCGTGGAGCTGTGGTCGCGAGCCGCCGACCGCCAGCGAGCATTTATAATGCAGAAACGAGCCGTACGCGTTATAGTGTAGTCCCGAGTGACGTATCGTGCAGGGAACTGTTCAAAAAATTTAATATTACACTGACTCTACCATCTGAGCTTATATACCAGGTAGCCCTTTTTACGCACCTGCATTTGGACTTGTTCCAGTGTCGTGGGGTGAACACGACCCGCGAGATGCGGAGTAATAGCTACTCGCACCGCCTGGTAACACCTGAACACAGACTTCAGAAATCTTAGCGATCGGTCTATGTCATGAGACCTTCCGTCTATAACCGATTGCCAGTAAAGATACGTGACGCACCTTCCACGACTGCCTTTAAAATAAGGCTAAAAAAAATTCTGACGGAATCAGTTTTCTATGACCTAGAAGAATACCTAGAGCTTCCGCTAGTATAATGTGTATTTATAAATAAAATATGAATACTTAATTAATATATGATATATATATTTTTTGTTAATGACATGTTACATAAGATGTAATAAATAAATTCTGTATTCTGTATTCCATCCTGGATTTATAGCTAGGTACTTTAAATTAACAAAGTAGACACTTTGCCTATTGCCTATTCTTACAAATAATATGTGCCTAGGCTAAGCTTTCGTTATCTACACTTTTTTTTTTTTGATAAATAAACGTTATTATTATATTATAATTTTTATTATACTAGCACCCAAATATACAACGCTAAATCTCCCAAGTCGTTTGAGATCTTTGCTCGCTCGATCAAAAAATAAACTAAAATAAAAATATTCGTTTACCTATCTGATTTTTGTGCAATTTTAAAATTGTTTTGCCAACACCACTGTACGTCTTGTCTTTGCGATCGAGAACAGAATATATATTCTGGTCTACGATTCAACGATTATATATGGAATGCGTTAGCTAAAAGTAGGGGAGACTGGGTACGGTTGTAACATTTTTTCGTCAGTCGTCCATAGAATGAAAACTATTTGTCCTATCACTTTAAACAATATATCAAATTAAATTTCGTTTATCTACCTTTAAATGAATGGTAATAACTTAGCCCTAACTATAGTAGTAACACGATAGTAAACAGTTTAAACCTCTGCCTCTGTTACAACCGACCCTCATACCAGGGGCGGTTGTAACAGAGGTTGGGGGCAGTTGAAACACCACAAAAATTAAGAAAAAAGTGAAACTAGATACTTTTATTAGGAATAAATCACATAAAATCACATAGGTCTTATCTAATCGTCTTTGCTTCATTCAAACTAACATAAATATAATTTTCTTAAACTATTTTAATCAATCAATGGTATCAAACCTATCTGTTGCGCAAACAAAGTTAAAATTTATTTTCATCTTTTTGGCTTTTGCTTTCTTATTCTTTTCTTCATTTTCCTTTCTTAAAGTTTCTTGTTGGTCCCTTCCGACCAGTTATGCTCGAAAAACTAAGTTCAAAAATCCTTACTTTTGGGTATCAAAAACACAAAAGTACCTCTCTACTACTATACTACTACTACTATATTGCGCCGGCGCAGTCACGACACGGTGCATCGTACGAAGGCACCCCTTCCCCACCCTTCTTTCTGGATTATTTAAGGGTTTTTTGGGAGCCAATTAAACGTCCAGGATCGTGACACAAGAAGTAAGTATATTTTTTATAGCCGACGGTACTTCCATACTACAGCTCGAAACTACCCACTTATATAGGTTAGATATTGCTACTGTTTCAACCGTCCTTTGTTACAACCATACCCAGCCTCCCCTATACCTACATATATTCATAAAAGTTCACAGGTTCGCGAAGCGAGCGAAGTTTATTAAACAACTTGGGCAAATCGACGTTGTATGTTTCTTTGTTATGGCATAAACATTCGAACCGTCAATCGGATCTGTATGGAATATATTAGGTCAATAGGTTGTAGGTAGGTTTTATCAAAATTTGTATTCATAATCATTCACTAACTTTTTCGGCTTGACATAGTATGTCCGTCTCTATCCTATGTTTACTGATAGAAAAGGACAGGGCGAGAGTGTTATCGTCTTACGTAACAAACAATGTGTCACGTTGCAGATGGCGGAGTGTTCACATACACGCTGAAGCAGCCTGTGGGCGTGTGCGGGCTCATTCTACCGTGGAACGTGCCCATAGGAATGTTCATCAACAAAGTCACCACGGCTTTGGCGGCAGGTGTGTAAATGTGTAAATACGTGTATCATCACTACGTAGAAGCCCTTCGCCGCGTTTCTCGGTGCACGATTGGTCCCCATAACAACTCATCATCATCATCATCAGCCTGTAGAAGTCAACTGCTGGAAATAGAGCTCCCCAAAAGTGTTCCAAGACGAACGATCTTTAGCCTTCTCCATCCACCGACTTCCCGCAATTTTCGCAATGTCATCGGTCTATCGAGTGGTCGGCCTTCCAACACTTCGTCGCCCGGTTCGTGGTCGCCATTCGAGAATCTTTACTGCCCAACGGTTGTCGGTTTTGCCACTTAAAATTGCTAATTCTAGCTCCATAACTACTGAACGGGTTTTATTCAGGTTTTCACTAATGAACAGAATTTTCAAGAGGAACATTATAATCTTTTTAAAAGATTTGTGGGTAATTTGGGTAATTCCATGCGAAGCCGGGGTCTGAGTAAGAGTAGTGATAATAAAATATGTGTACGGTAGTCGTGAAGCAGGCTGAGGAGACGCCTCTCACCGCACTGGCCCTCGGCGCGCTACTGAAGGAGGCAGGCGTTCTGAAGGGGGTCGTAAACATCGTGCCAGGGTTCGGAGAGAACGCGGGAGTCGCTCTCACGCACCACACCAAGGTCGCTAAGATATCCTTCACTGGATCACTTCACGTGAGGAATACAGATTTTGATTAAGGTGAGGGTTAAATTGTTTTATGATTTTTGAATTGTTTTTTCTCAATAACCGCAAAACGCACAGTTTTGATTTTCATGACAAAGATAACTTGAGCATTTTATTTACCTAAATCCAAGACAGAAACTTTTCTCGATAGATTTATTTTTTAAAGTTGGGTCCTCTGCAACATTTTTTTCGAAAATACTTTGAGACTTTTTTTAAATATTGTGTAAGACAATAGCATTGGGTACCTAAATCCAAGCCACTTTAAGAGCCAAGATAATCGATATTTTCTTATATGTCGCTTACGTCGATTACTTTCGAGCGCCTTCTAACGCTTGCTATCTCTTTCCGCATTCAATTATAGTACATAGCGCTGTCACTTTCTTCACTCCGCCCACTCGACATTTTATTTTGATTTCTGTATCGCCTTAAATAACTTTGGGTTCCGGGCCTTATCATTGAAAACGGAACCCCTAGAGGAACAACAAAGTGGTCGTTCGTCTGCCGATCTGTCTGTCCGTGTGCCAAACCCTTTTCTCAGAAAAGGCTTGAGATATTCGAATGAGGTCTAAGCCCCATACTGCTGTAAAAAAATCAAGTTTCTAGTAGTATAACGCAATAGTACTACACCCATACATTTTCATACTATAAGTCTCCTCACTGAATGATCAAGTGATCATAGATCATATGATCATTTCGGGCATGAAGGGAGGTCTTTTGACTCTTAATTTTGTATCTTGCTATATAAAGTATACTGAACAATCTATTGTTTACACAAGAAAAAGTTGAGCCATCTAAAGACCGTTACAAACGATCTATAGATAGCTCAACTGATCTAGATCACTCTACCAGTCGGAAGCGTCCCCAAGACGCTGGCGGAATTGCCACGCTGGATGGTTGATGAAGTTTAATTGTATGAAGTAGATACCTATACTAAGTTCCTAAAGAATTTGTTAAATATTAAGTACGTTGTCCATTGTTGCAGGTTTCCAAATTAATGTTGGAGGAATGGACTATATCTTGTATGCCAACGTGTGGGTAGCCCCAGTAATAAACTAGCTACGGAGTAAGACGGTCGTTTCATTATCACCGACATACCACAATTCCAATTCGCTGGGCCAAATAAGAGCCAGGTCTCGGGTCACGCGTCGCTTCGATCAGACGCCCTGATATATTTTATCCCGAGGGCACCGTTTCCCCACGGGCCCAGGGTCTCAATCCCAAAAGGCTCAAATACGTAAGCCCTATCAAGACTAACATATTTGCGCCTTTTGAGATCCTCGGCCGAATCTGCCGCCGCACCCATCCTAACTGATGTCCCTGGAAGATGTGAGCGCGCTATTGTATCAATACAAGTAGCGTCTCACACCATAGGCCTACCCTTCTCCCAAGGGACCAAAGTCATACCGTTAGGCCGCTTACCATCATCACGTAGCAGACCATTCGTTTCGAGAATGGCTGGGACGTTGATGCCGGTAAGAGCCCGTGGCGGGATATTCTTCCGGCAGCCCTAGTGCACGATAATCCGTGGTGACCGAGCTGATCGACAACCGTACCACACTGGCACTGATGAGGTGCACAACAACGCGCTCCCAACCGAAGACAGGTTGCAAGACGGAAAGTGACAGAATCCATTAGAGTACCAGTATTATGTGAAGGAAGTGCTTGCAGCCAAAGTCCTGACTCCCATTTAGAAACGGCTAGGAGACGGGCACGATCTGCGGAGCATGAACACGTTTGTAACAGACAATTCCTTGTCAACTCGCACAGAGGCCCGTCCCATTGCCGTTGAGATGAAAGAGACCGTGGAGGAGCAGTATTAGGGCAAGCACTATGCCAAGCGTTTCTAGCCTCGTCTAGATAAGAAATTTGAAGATTGGTGCCAGAAAGAGCCAAAACAGACGGAGATAGAATTTTCTCAACCAAAGAGCTAGAGATATAGACGGAAGACAAGAACGCTGGTAGAGATACATTTGAAATTTTCCGTATACCTAAGCCCCCCAATTTGACAGGCAGGGAGGTCTGCGACCACGCCCTGTCATCCAGATCTATATTCAAAACCGGCGATAAAGTATTCTAAGCTTTTTGTTTATAGTGATTGTAACCTACGTTGTTTCTTCCGATTGATTTTATCTCTGTCTGTGCTGTATTTGTGTGTGTCGAATAAATGATTTATCTATCTATCTATTCTTTATAATATTGTCCAAGCCTTCCATCAGCTCGCTGTGTTTCCACAGTTAGCAACATCTTAAAGAATACGTAAATTTTGGTACAAAAAGGCAAAACCGAATTATTTTAAAAGCCATATGACTGTTAATTTTAAGTAATCGGTCCAAGGTGGTGTTTAAATTTTGAATTTTCTCATCAACAAAAGTTGGAAAAGATTCGTCATAAATTGGTGAACCAAGGAGGCGAAGTGAACATTTATCTACTACTGTAATGTTGTTTGATTGAATTTCTCAATGATACAATTTTAATTTATACAAGTGTCGGAAACAAAAAGTTCGCATTTCGAAAAATTTAATTCTTAACCTATAAGCCGGAATTCATCAATGATGAGTTTTAGATCGCCAAAAACAGTGTTCAAATCTCCACCTAAAGTTCCGTCATCCAAATACCAAACATTAAGCTTAGATCGGAGACGTTGAATAATCGGATGGATGACAAGGCTGAAGATGGCCGGACCAAATGGGTCGCCTTGCTGGCAACCAACAGCAGACCGAATTACATTGTTACCGATAGATTAATTTAGAAGGTGAGCCATAACACTGCCAGAGAAAAGGGTACATTTCGGAAATTTTATCATTAATTTCTTTTAGCAAGGCGCTCTGTCTACAGAATTGAAGGCATTATCTACCTTCAAAATGACCTCCCCATAATTTTGGTCCAAAAAAGTACGAAGAGAATGTACTGCGGCTTCAAAACCGCCTTGCGAACCAAAGCCAAGCTGGACAGGTTAGAAATAGTCGCCTAGTTAGGCGGCTTCTTTCCGACAACAGACTTTAGCCGCCAGGCGGCGGTAGGTGGTGCCCACGGTTATGGGTCTTATCCCGCGATCCTTCTTATTGAGTGCGCATAGGTTCGCACCATACACGAGCTCTGTGATCTCGCTGTTGACTTGACCTGACAACATCAGGTTGATCAGGGCCGTCATGTCCCCCAGAAGGACTTCACCTGCATGGCCAGAACCGCCAGACAGCAGATCTTTTAGATGCTGTGGAGTCACAGCGTCCAGGCCGCCGGCAGAGCCACTCTGGAACGACATAACGGCACAGAGCACGTCATGGCTGGTCGCGCCAACAGCGTCATCATTCCCTTGCGGTGGATCGGGGAGGTGGAGATCTGGCCCTGCAGACGGATGCTTAAGTATACTATAGGGAAAGACTAGCAAATGTTTCCAAGCTTGCTTCGTATTTTTAGATACAACATTCCGAATAGCCTCTGAGAGAGCAGAAACGCGGACACCTCGAGGAATACGTTCCAAAACTGGGGTTGTACTTTTGTATTGGCTAATAATTTTCCAAAAGGAACTAAATCAGGCGAATCATTTGAATTTTGCACCGAAATATCTACCACTCCCGCAACCGGAGTAGACAGCGGGATAATGGAATTGTTGTGAATTTTCGTTTGATGAATTTTGAGACCTCTCTGTCCCTTGAAGAAGCGGGCCTGGGAACACAGCGTGCACTCAACTAGGTTGGGCACAGACACGACAGCATGGACTCCAGGAACATTCCTACTTGCAACCAACGGTTGTGTACACTGTGGTATCACAATTAATTTTCCTAAAACGAAAATAAAGCTAACTCGATGACAGACAGGCCGGACGTGTACGTACGCACGCGTGGTAGCTCCGTTGGCACCACGGCAACCTTCCTCTTCATGAGTCATCTACACCTCGACTCTACCATCTTGGTTTAGGAGGTGCGGGTAAGAATCGAACTTCGCGTTCTTTGCTCTGGCGTCAACTTCGGGAACTGCTGCTTCCGAGTCACTGGGTGCTGCCCTGTGAGTGCCAGCCTCTCAGTGGCATTACGTTGGCCGATTTCTGCTACGGCTACGGTGGCTTCTTCGCAGACTTCGTCACTCAGTCTTCGCTATACGAAGACTCTGGTGACACCAGGAGTGCTCTGGGAAGTGGACGCCAGGGAGTTTGGTGGTCAGGGGGTCGCGTGTGCAGTGGCGCCAGTGTGTTGAGATGTACGTGACAGCAGTTGTCGGCGCGGTCGTACATTCGACGCGCCAACTTTGTCACGAATTCCTTAACGCTTGGCATTTGCACGTCACGGGCGATAACGTCGTTCTTGACGTAGCGGCCAGCTCCTGTGCAGACTCGGAGAGCAATATTCTGCTGGGCTTGGATCCTCTGCTGGTTGGTGGCAGAGCAAAGTGCATACCACGCTGGAGACGCATACGTGAGCCGCGAGCGGACGTAGGTCTTGTGGACCCCCGTCTTCGTTCTCAGCGGCAGTTTCGAAGCTAGGACAGGTCGGAGCACTGCCCGGGCGGCGCGCGTGTTTCGTATGGCTCTCTCCACCTGGGCGTTCATGGTCAACGACCTGTCTATGTCTACACCGAGGTAGCGGACGGAGGTTTGCCACTCTATAGGCTGCCCCCTTAGTTGGAGCGGTGCTAGCACGGTGCGTCGGCGTGTGACCAGAAGCGCGGCCGTCTTGCCGACGTTTACGGCCATGCGCCACTTCTCGAGCCACGCTGGTAGGAGGTTCAGTAGTTGTTGCATTTGGCGGGAGGCTGAAACCGGATTTGTAGAGGACGTGAAGAAGGCGCTGTCATCCGCGAACAGTGCTAAGGTGACATCCTTCTCCCAAGGTGCCAGATTGCCCTCCAGGGTAGGGATTTCGTCTGTGTAGAGTGCGTAGAGAGCCGGCGAAAGACAGCTGCCTTGAGGGACTCCGGCGGTGATGGGTCGAGATTGGGAGCTGGCTTGCTCAACCGAGACATAGAAACTGCGGCCCCGGAGGAATGACGCCACGATCTGAATGATCGCTGGTGGTGTGCTCGAGGCCATGAGCTTCAGAATCAGACCCGCGTGCCACACACGGTCGAATGCCTTCTCTACATCTAAGAAGACCCCCACCGTGGAGTGCCCGGTGTTGAGCTTGTTGGTCAGATGGTGGACAATTCGCGTTAGTTGGAGCGTTGTGGTGCGGAAGCCAAACTGCTCTGGCCTAGGTTCGATGCAGGGAGCCAGTCTTCGAAGCAACAGGCGTTCGAACAGCTTGGCAGTTGTCGACAGTAGAGTTATAGGCCGGTAGCTTGCTGGGTAACGTGTCCATCAAAATTCGAAACCATCTTTCGAATTTTGGTGCGCTGAGGCTCTCCCCGGTCTTGGAAACAATACCTGATCCGTTCCCCGGGTTGCTCTTTCCGCCCCTAGGCTCGAAACTTCCCCAAAGGCTGTAGAAAAATTATTTCTGAAACAATACAAAAATATGAATAAGGCGAATTTTACATATAATCTATTGTTTACCCTCAGAATACAGAAAAAAAGACAGAAATGACGTACGATGAAATTTGTACGAGCTATTTAGCTAGCATTGAGCATCTTTTAATTTTGCAAGTTGGGAAACGGTGTACCAATTTTAGGGTATTTTTTGTATGTTTGGTACCCAATTACTTAAACGGATTTCTACACTTTAGGCCGCCAAACAATTGTTGTGCATAGCAAACGTGTGCTACAAGCAGCGCAACTAGTTTTAACCGCAGTGCAATCCGTCCCATATTATAATCTCCAATAATTTCTACTCAGATTATTCTACACTTCGTCGTTAAAAACAGGCGTAGCTTCACCTAGATTATTAAACCTTACAAAGTGATTCTTGTAATAAAAAACCTGAGCTAGACAATTATAAGTAGGTATTACCTACTTAGCTAATCATTTATAATATAAATTATTATAAAAGACAGGCAGAGAGACAGGGCTTGAAATTGAAATAAATAATACAAGGTATAAGTACAGTATATGTAATTACATATATTATTATTATGTAAAGACAGTTGCAAACACAAACAAAATGATGGTTTCCAAATCTTTGATCGCGTCGTTTGTATGATTTTAGTCCATTGCGCTCTTCTTATTTCATCAGTGAGGAAGCTAAAATTTCAAACTACAATTTTACCTTCAAATATAACAAAAAAAAATCATTTTTTTTTGTGACTCCGTACGATTCGACGTCCACAGACCAACTGACATAAACTACTCTTCAGGAGATTAGTTTTAGTGGTGACAAGTTTCACGCGTGCTGTGCTTTCTGTCTTTTTTTCAGTATTCTGAGTATTTACATAATAGTTTTGGGAAATGTGAATTCTGAATGTAGCTATTCAACAAAGATTTTTTCATATTTTTCCCAATTTTTTCAAATTAGCTGATTTTGGTCTTTTTGTCATGCTTATAAGTAACTAGTTGTCCCGCTCGCGACTTCGTCCGCGTTTGTATTACCTAGACTATTTTCCATTATCCTTACCAATGTACTAACACTTATTATGCAGCTATTTACGTTCTTCTACCTACCATCACCGTCACCGTAACCGTAACGTTAACCGTTACCGTCACCGTCCCGTTACCTTCACCGTCCCGTCACCACCTTCGTCACGGCTACCATCATGGTCACGGAAGGCCCCCCACCCGATGGACCGACGACATTGTGAAGGTTGCGGGAAGTCGGTGGAGGGAAAACCGTTCATCGTGGAACTCTTTGGGGAGGCCTATGTCCAGCAGTGGACTTATACAGGTTGATGATGATGATGATTATTAACCCTCAAGGTCTGCTTTTCATAAAACTCATATACGGATATCTTATTACTTAAAGCTCTTAATCTGAAAGCCGATTTTTATGTCTGTAACTTCAAAAAAAATAGGACTTTAAAAGAACCTTTCAACCCCCATTTCATCCCCTTTGATGTGAATTTTCGTAAAATTCTTTCTTAGCAAATCTTTACTGTCTATAAGAAACCTCTGTGCCAAATTTAATAGATAGAAAATTCCCTTATGGAGTTTCATCCCCTATTTACACACCCTGAGGGTTGGTTTTCAAAAAACCTTATAAAGGTATTTTATTATTTTGAACTATCTACTTGATAACCTATTTTGATGTCTCTAACTTCAAAAACATAGGACTTTCATACAACCGTTCAACCCCCCATTTCACCCCTTTAGGAATTGAATTTTGCAAAATCCGTTCTTATTGCACGGTAACATCTTTTAAAAAATGTCTGTGTCAAATTTCAGACTCCTCGGTCCAGTAGTTTCCGAGCTTTCGTGATGAGTCTGTCAGTGAGCGAGTGAGTGGACTAGACCTTTATATAATATAGATTATAATAAACGTACGGAGTTTGATATCAAGATTGCTAGTTAAAACAGCTGTATGATAGTGTTTGAACTGATTTGACCCCAAAACAGCTGATCAAAGTTTCCCAATGAAAAAGTACGAATTTCAAAAATCGTAGAATTTTTTTTCCCTATTGGTGTAGAATAAGCCCCTTTCTGGATACAAAACATATTATGAATCACCTTTTATAAAATTGTCGCTTCGTACGCCTAGCTCAGATCAGAATTATTGTTGAGGTGAAAAAAAACCTGTAGAGAGACGCATACATTTTTTTAGAAGGTCGTTGCGGACAATATTTTGTTTGAGGCCGCTTGTTCCTATCGTAGTGTATTATAGTCTAAGGTACCTATAGTCTAACAACTAATGATATTCCCGTTTAGACAGTGGCAGTACCTTAAAAAAAAAATCTCTAACATTTAATAGTAAAGTCATAGACATATGAAGGTTACAGGAATAAAAGGGGCTCATCGGCAGGGCTGACTATGCCTATTCGATTCGTTTCAAGCGGGCCGTTCATTTGGTAATTTGAAAACGGTATAAAAAGCGCTCATTCCGGAGATAATCAGCAAACAAAAAATCATGCACACGAATAAAAGGGGCTTATTACAGCTGAAACATGACAAAAAGGTGCCCATTACATACAAAAAGGACAAAAAGGTTGTTCAAAACAAAATCTTATAAATCACAGATAAACCATGATTTTAGACAGTCTAATCACATGTTGAACATTTAAAATGCTATTATCTCTGAAAACATGTTTTGTTGATGAACCCCTTCTTTTCCTGTACCCTTCATATAGTATGTCTAGGAGGGAAGTAATAAAATGAAACAACTGATGAGACAAGATCTGATAAGCCAAAATCATTGAGTCAGTTCATTGGTCTGGCTACGATATACAATTTTTGTTAATCCACTTAATTGTAGGGCTGAAGTTATAATGAGCTAATTACTTCGCAGATCAAGTAGTTGGAAAACTAAATAACTAACAAAACTAAAATCGCGAGTAAAACGTGATTTACTATTTCTTTTGCGTGTAAAATAGCTTTATCTTTTTGTTTGGTAAAAATTGTACTATGCATATTTTGCTATGTTATAGATTATAACTAGACCTATTTTTCAATCTGCCAGTAATACAATATGTTGGTTCGTTTATTTGTAAGAAACAAAAAAGCAACTATGCATTTTTTCCTCAACAAAGTATTTATTTTTTCATGTCACTTGTTTACTTCTCCTTTGCTAAAGTTCTATTTTTGCTTAAAATTGGATAAAGGAAAATTGAATAAAGGTAGGTAGGTACTTATTTAATTTGAATAGTAGGTACCAAATATATCACATTCATGTCACACGAAAAATATAAATGCTCTTATTTAATTATTCCTAACTGCATTGATCCAGCAGAGCATAACATGTGTCGAAGGAAAACTGAATAATTATCATACCCATCTATCGTCTTGACAAGTTCCTTTACGTATAATTTTTTTTTAAATGAAATTTGGTATAAAAACTTAAGTGACCCAGAAAGATGCAGTTTGAATTGGAATT
Organism: Anticlea derivata; assembly: GCA_947579855.1. Lineage (NCBI taxonomy): Eukaryota > Metazoa > Arthropoda > Insecta > Lepidoptera > Geometridae > Anticlea > Anticlea derivata. The sequence continues at coordinate 3,642,632 of OX388264.1, forward strand.
TATGAAAGTGCAATAAAGTCGATGTGAGAAAAAGTGTTACTTAGTTAACCAACTACAACTCAGATAGTCCGTCCAACTACTCAGATAAGTTACAGCAATGACGGTCTGAATGTGGCAGCATTATTTCTCGTTAGGTCATTCGAGAACTGTCAAAGCGTGAATCTAATTATGTATATATCTATGTATGTGTATCTAATTATTTGCTAGACCTAATAAACTAATAACTCGCTCGCTAAGGCTCGCGAATTACTAATTAGAAGCAAATTGTTATGACCTTAGTGGTGGTCGCCATTTCGTATTCAGTCATTTGCATGTTATGTAAATCTGTAAAAATCTACAATGAGCTGGCAATTTGACTGGCCTCATAGCTCAGTTGGTAGTAACTCTGCCTTCTGCACTAGAGGTCGCGGGTTCGATTCGATCACAGATGTTTGTTCTGTGTCTGGGTGTTAAATATTTATTAATATAATTATGTCCAACAGTCTCTGGTACCCATAGTACAGGCTATGCCTAGTTTGGGATCAGATGACTGTGCGTGATATGTCCGGAAAAAAAATCAATAGAATGAAACTAAATTCACATTGTATTAATTATGACAAACCATCATAATTTCAGCTGTAGGCCTTCTACTGCTGAAAATATTAATATATTAATTTATATATTAAATTCAGTCAACAACAATAATTATAAATTGCATTGATAGATACGCCTTACGACTTTATCACCAAGCATGCATTATGGTAGACAACCTCATAAATCTCCAGGCGATCAGATCGTTGAAGATATCTATCTATCTCCGAAACATACACACACACCGAAATTAAAATTTCACTCACTTTTATATTTTTATTAAATTAGTTACTACCACTTACTTAATTTTAACTGCTACTACTAAATTAAGTTATCATAATGTTCAAATGCCAATTGGGAGAGAACTGTTTCCTGGGCCACAGCTCACGCTTTTCCAGGACGCAGGCCCTCATTTAACTTGTGTCTTTATAATTATGATTAATGAATAATTTTCTATTCTATTTCTATCTAAGGCGGGTAGTCCGAGGCACGTCTGTACATATTGGCACATGCCCACATTTTGCACTAGTGATTATTCCATACGTGATGGATTGCAAGTCCATCGCCGCTTATAAGAATACTAACTGGTTTCAAGATCGATGTTTTCCTGATTTTTGAACCACAAACAACATCACTTGAAAACAACAACAACTTGAAAATCGGAACCAAAAATAAAATTTAAGAATTTCACTAAAAACATTAAAATATACAAGCGAAAACACCTACTGAGCAACCCAAAACATTGACTGAGCTCTTTTCAATGCTTTTAGTGAAATTTCTTTAATTCGTAAGGGAGAGGCCCTTTTGTAACTTATTTAATTTCTCATTAATCGTATGCTGGTATTTGTTATGTTGTTGCAAATAAATACATTTTCTTTTCATTACACCTCGATAGGCCTCCCCTATAGATTTCCACAGCAACCAATTTGCTGCCTGCAACCAACGGCTCCCAGAAAACTAATTAAAATAGGTCATCTTTCCAATAAGTAATAATTATTATCAAACCTCTTAAAATTCATTTTATCATCATCATCATCATCATCATCAGCCTGTAGAAGTCCACTGCTGGACATAGGCCTCCCCCAAAGAGTTCCATGACGAACGGTCTTGAGCCTTCTCCATCCACCGACTTCCCGCAACCTTCACAATGTCGTCGGTCCATCGGGTGGGGGGCCTTCCAACACTGCGTCGCCCGGTTCGTGGTCGCCATTCGAGAACCTTTACTCCCCAACGGTTGTCGGTTCTGCGAGCTATATGGCCTGCCCACTGCCACTTCAACTTGCTAATTCTGAGAGCTATGTCGGTCACCTTAGTTCTTCTACGGATTTCCTCATTTCGGATCTTATCACGTAGTGAAACTCCAAGCATAGCTCTCTCCATAGCCCGTTGCGCGACTTTGAGCTTGTATATGAGGCCTATAGTTAACGACCAAGTCTCAGTGCCATAAGTCATCACTGGCAACACGCACTGATTGTAGACTTTCGTCTTGAGGCTCTGCGGTATCTGCGACGAAAAGATATGACGAAGTTTCCCAAACGCTTCATTCATAAATTCATTTTATAAATTCTGTTAACTCTGAAAATGCTACCTACTTACGTGTGTAAGCATTTTGATTTAGGTATTGACCATAATTAGGTAAATTACAATATAGGTATTGCGATAATTCAATGCTTACAGATTTTATACATATGTGTACGGGGTAAAGTTCAAATAAATTTAATTGCTAATTACGAATTCGAGTAGGGTTTTTTATGGGTTCCGTACCTCATAATGAAAAAACGGCCAGTAGCGGAATAGGACCGCTCGTTTTTATAATTTGTTTACAATGTTCGTTTTATCCTTATCTTCGTCTTTATGCAATTGCGAGAACGAGACTGATAACGAGATAGGCCGGTAAAGATAACGAGATTTCCGAAGCGCATTACTTTCAACGTGTACTCAGTGTAACTTATGCACATAGATTACCTTAAAACTGGACCTTCCTCCAGCCTTCCTTTCGCATTATCAGAGACGCTGTTCACCTAGACTCAAGAACACGCTTCTAAAATAGACTTTATTCTCTCACAGGTTGGAAAACTGATCCAGCAAGCGGCCGGGGCCGTTAACCTCAAGCGTGTCACCCTGGAGCTTGGAGGCAAGAGCCCGCTCGTCATCATGAACGACGCTGACCGTAAGCGTTTTAACCAATAAAATAATTGTGGTTATCCACCATTATTAGCGCATACCTTAAACTGTTTATTGACGGAACGCATGAAGACATCCTGAGGCATGAGAAACTTAATTAATTTGCCCTAATGTTTGTTCGTATGTACGTGTGGTTCACCTTATGAAAAGATTCTGAATCAGTTTTCAAATAGATTCAATATGTTCTTCTGGGAAAGCGTGCTCCATTTTAGGCCATATCTAACTTGAAAAAGTGAGATGGTGGTCAAACGCTTAAACATAGTCAAAAAATAAAAAATAAAAGTTTCCGCAGCGAGTTGAGATAGAGAATGTTGGGAACATTTTGAAGGATACAAGTAGGTACTTCAAAATCAAAGTCGCGCAACGGGCTTTGGAGAGAGCTATGCTCAAATTTTTACGGCGTCGTTAAATCCGGAATAAGGAAATCGGAAGAAGAACCAACGTCACTGACATAGCTCATATCTTGGTGAGAGTCGAGCGGTTGGAGACGCGTCATAATGATTTCAATTCTTTTGTGGTGTGTGTTCCAACTGAAAATATTTCGACTTTCACTAAGGAAGAATTCTGGCCGCAGAATATTTCGCGGACGATTACCGGTCGCAGCACGTGCCTATGACGTGTCACACGTCGCCAACGCTACGTAGTAAATAGGTTTATTTTATGTATGTTAGACTTATATTTTATATGGGCCGTAGTTTTTAGGTATTTAACATAGTGGATAGAGCAGTCGCCTACGCTTCGAATGGATTGTTCAGCATCCAAGGCCAAATGTGCGTAGCTGCCTCCCGTCTGTACGCGCAGTCGGGCATCTACGATAAGTTCGTAGAAGCTGCAGTCAAGCACGCTAAAGGCATCAAGATTGGCAGCCGTACTGACCCTACTTCACAGAGCGGACCTCAGGTAAGGAGTCTCGCTGTAAGCGCTTGTAGAGCAGTTCCTCTTTGATCTTGAGTGCTGATTAATAAGAATTTTATGTTTAGATCGACGAGACGATGATGACCAAAGTGTTGGGCTACATCGATAAAGGCAAGGAGCAGGGAGCCAAGCTGCGGGCGGGCGGCAAGCGTTTCGGCATCACCGGCTACTACATAGAACTCACTGTCTTCGCTGACGTCACTGACGATATGATCATCGCGAAGGAAGAGGTGAGCATTCTTTCATTAGCTGATATTTATTTGTATAGTTGTAGATGTTTCTTGTTGTCGGAAACATGGGACCTCACCTCACACGGCTCATAAGAAATTCCTGTGTCGCCGGTATATCATTCATTACAGGCATTGTTGTCCGAATTATTACTTTTTTATTTAGGTACCTGTAACTTTTTTCATATGACATTTCATAAGACTTTTCTACAACCTATATCGTCAAACCTTAATGATTCAGCTCATATACCTACCTACTGACTAACTTAAAAATTATATTCTAGTATTGTAAACACACTTACTAAGTTTCACAGTTCGAAATTTATCATCGGGCCAACATGGTCATATACTCACACAAACGACTTCGGAAGCCTTCATTATACTGAGCCCGACACGTACTTGGCCATTTCATTTTTCATGCCTTCTAGTTAGTTACGATATACATCATAATATGCAATATACAAGTGCTCTCAAACGGTGAAGGAAAACAGACAAGAACTCTTCGGTTTTCAAAGATCAGTAACAGCACTATATCCTAAGGCTTCATACTCGTCCAGAACTCACGCGTGAGAGCCAGCAGAGAATACTTGAAAGTTTAAAATGTCGAAAAGTATGATTTATAATATTCTTACAGACTAGAACTCCTCGGTTTTTTTTTTAGACCAGTAACGTATCTATAACCCAAGAACAAAACTAATCCCAGAACTCACGCGTGAGATAACATAACTCAAGCAGAGCATACTTGAAAAATTAAAATGTCAAAAAGTATGATTTTTATTATTCTTACAGGCTAGAACTCCTCGGTTTTTTATAGATCAGTAACGTACCTACAATCCAAGATAAAAACCAATTCCAGAGCTCACGCGTGAGAGCCAGCAGAGCATACTTGAAAGTTTAAAATTTAAAAAACTATGGTAGCACTGCGGCTACGTGCTATGTGATAGAGGTAGGTACGATGCCGAGGTTTGGCGATGTAGCAGAGGTTTGGCGATGCAACAGAGGTTCGACGTTGTAGGGGTATGACGATGTAGAGGTTTGACGATGTCCCTACCTAATCTCCTGCCTAATACTGAGCTGACTGGCCCTAGCAAGGATCACTTTTAGGTAAAGAAAATAAAACACTAAGAACTCACTGAACTCCATTTATTGTTTTTTTTTCGAACGGATTTATATGCTGTGGGTCTCTTACGACCACTGCCAGCTACACCGGGCTAGTCCATTTATTGTCAAAATTATCCTAACTATATACAAAATAAGTAGCACTCTACTAGCACTAACGGAGCAAGCGCAATTTGATTCCACGTCGTCTTCGCGCGGATAGCCCTAGACAGGGACAGATCCGCGCGCAGGAGTGAGACGGCATATCTATAACTATAACGCGCCTGTAATTGCTTGGCAGACTTGCGGAAAGCCACTGGTTCACCATGGTACGTTCGTAACGTTGACCTACATCGAGACCTCAACCTCGAAACCATAGCCCAGTTCATGAAACGTGCCTCAAGGCGGTATTATGACTCGGCCCCTCACCATCCGAACCCGCTCGTTTCAAACGTCCCAGACTACCCCATCGTACTTAACGGTGAGAAATTCCTCCGTAGGCCAAGACATGTTCTTGAAGATCCAGATGACGGGATCACCTCCGCTAACGCGGAGGCGATCCCTTCATCGAACTCCGACACATAAAAAACACTCAATACATCACACCGACCCCGCCGGCGGGGTCGACGACGACGTCCCGTCCCTGCGTTTCCACCCCGTCAGGGTGATGGCCTCCTCAAAAAACCTCTCTCTGGCAACAGCCCAAGCCGAGGTCCGTACCTAAGTGGTGCCCTTGCGCTCGTTGCCAAAACCTAACCTTTTTTCGGCAGTAGCGCCCTCTGCGCTCGCCTAGCCCGGTGTAGCTGGCAGTGGTCGTAAGAGACCCACAGCATATAAATCCGTTCGAAAAAAAAAAATAAAAAAATTGCTTGGCAGACAGTAAAGTCGAACGTCTAGCTTCTTCTGATCCAACCGACTCTCCCCTTAATCATGTTAGGGCCTCAGAGGTTCAGGCGATTATTAAAACACACTACACACACACACTACACATACAAACTATGTAAACGTATTCCTAAATCCTTACTTTAACTTAACTTACTATAGACATAAATATCCCTTTTAATTTCTTTACTTACTTAATTCTAACAATTATGTACTACGGAAGAGCGAGAACCTCTAACACAGGTATATCTATACTTAAAAGAGGGTCCCAAACCCATGAAATGTAACCTAGATTAAGTTTACTGAAATAAAAATATTTGTATTTGTATTAAAAATCTCCGCACGCGAAAGGCCCCTGGCGCTGACGGCATCAGCAATAGGGTCCTAAAACAATTTCCCACTGCCCTTATCTATCTCCTCGTCAGCATCTTCAATGCGGCTATGGCGACCTGCTCTTTCCCCGATGCCTGGAAGGAAGCCACTGTCATCGGCATTCCCAAACCGGGCAAGAAAATGTCGGAGCCTACTAGCTACCGCCCTATCAGTCTCCTCAGCTCCCTGGGGAAAATATATGAGCGACTGATGTATATGCAATGCGCTCGCGGTGTCACCTGCAGTCTTTGCCTGCAGTAATAAACTTGTACTCGACTAAGACGGTTGTTTCTCTGTGCCCCATACATCTCACTGGCGAACGGCGTTGGACTACCCACGCAAGAAAAAAAAAATGAACGCGTATTTTGGAAATTTGCCGATTTTCGATCATAAAACAAGCGAATGGATGATACATAAAGGGAAATTGACGCAGTTTCTAAAGATAAATAGTGTGGCTGATGAGAAGAAAAGTGGAATTCTACTGACTCATCTCACAGAGGAAACTTACCGTTTATTACTTAACCTCGCGTTTCCCAAACAATTGGATGCGCTGAGCTACACTGAGTTAGTTGAATTACTCGATGGTCATTTCAAGCCGAAAAAGTGCTCATTCGTGGACAAGGCGAAGTTCTTTAATGCAAACAGAACAACAGGCGAAACTTTAGGAGAATGGGCGGCGCGATTGAGAGGTTTGGCAACTTATTGCGACTTCGGCACCGCTCTTGAAACGAACTTGAGGGATCGTTTCGTCCTCGGCCTGGGGTCAGGTCCTGAACGTGACAAACTGTTTGAGCAGAGTCCGTCGACGCTCACGTTGACGCGGGCTATTGAATTGGCGGAGCAGGCGGCTTGTGCCAAGGAGGCAAAGGTGATGCTGAGCACCGCCAGTGATGTCGTTTCCATCAAGGAGGAACCGGTATATCGTGCGAGATTCCAGGGTCAATACGGCCGTGGTCGTGGTGCTGGCGGCAGCGGCGGCGGCGCTGGTGGAGTGGATTCATTAGCTCGCCACGATGCAGATCGCTGCTCCGTTTGTGGAATGAAGAATCATACTAGTGATAAGTGTCGTTACAAGGGATATAAGTGTCAAAAGTGTGGTGTCAAAGGGTACCTAAAAAAAGTGTGCGGCAACCCGAAAGGTTCGTGCGTTTACCATGTCAACACCGAGGGGAAGGATCGTGGAGAAAACCAAAACCAGGACTCGGTTTGTGAGGAGTGCCAAAATTTTAAAATAAGGTACGTGGCGGACAATCCTATTCAAGTAGATTTAGTTTTAGGAGATCAAAACATTTGTATGGAAATTGATTCTGGATCAGGTAGCAGTGTAATTTCAGAGAAACTATACATCGATAAGTTTTCGCGTTATCAATTACAAAGTTGTAATATAAAAATGTGTTTGTACAATGGCCATAAAATCTCACCCTTGGGATTTTTCACCATTGAGGCTAATTTTAATAAAATAAAGAAGTTTATTAATGTTTTCGTTGTTAAAAATGGGGGTCCTCCATTACTGGGCAGGGATTTTATGGCTGCTTTTGAATTGATAATCACAACGGATATCAAGTCTTTGGTGTGTAGTGATACGAATGTACTTGGATTACTAAAATTTCCTGATTTGTGGCGAGATGAATTAGGTTCATTTAATAAATTTAAAGTAAGTTTAAAACTAAAAAACAACTCCGTTCCTAAATATTTTAAGCCACGTACAGTACCCTTTGCGCTTAGAGATAAGGTCGAACAGGTAGCTCCTGTAAGCGCGATTAGTAAGTTTAGGTATCTTGGTTTCGATTGACCACGCACAATACGCCACCCCAATAGTGCCCGTTCTAAAAGAAAACGGCAAAGTAAGAATCGCAGGAGATTTTTCCGTGACGCTCAATAAGGACCTCATAATTGAGAAGTATCCATTACCTAGGATAGAGGAGGTTTTTGCTAAGATCGGAGGGGGCGAACATTATAGTAAAATTGATTTGAAAAACGCGTATAATCAATTCATTTTAGATGATTCATCCCAAGAGCTGACGGCGATAAATACCCACAGGGGATTATTTAAGTATACCCGGTTGGTTTACGGTCTCGCGAACGCTCCTGCAATTTTTCAAAAGGCCATGGAGACACTCTTGACCGGTATAGATGGTGTCAGCGTTTGGCTTGATGATATATGTATCACAGGGCCGGATAGGGTTTCTCACATGAAAAGACTATCGGAAGTCTTAGATAGGTTAAATAAAGCCGGTCTACGTTTACAAAAGGAAAAGTGTGAATTTTTTAGGAAAAGCGTAAAATACCTGGGATACGTGATTAGTAAAACCGGGCTGATGACCAGTCCTGATAAGGTACAGGCCATAATGAGCGCGCCGGAGCCCAATAACGTCACCGAAGTGAAGAGATTCTTGGGAGTCGTTAATTACTATAGGAATTTTATACCTAACGCTGCATCGGTATTGAGCCCTCTCCACGAGCTACTTCGTAGCGATGCACCATGGGAGTGGGGAGAAAGGCAGCGGTGTGCTATGGCGACAGTGCGCCGTGAGCTGGCGTCAGAACGCGTGCTGGCGCATTTCGAGCCCGCGGCGCAGCTCGTGCTGACGGTGGACGCGGGCCCGGCCGGGCTCGGCGCCGTGCTGTCGCAGCGGTGCGAAGGCGACGCGCACGAGCGCCCTCTCGCGTATGCATCCCGCTCGCTGACCGCCAGCGAGCGGAACTACAGCCAGATTCAGAAGGAGGCGACAGCCATTGTATTTGGTGTAAAACGATTTCACCAGTATTTATACGGTCGAAGCGAACCATTCGTTTTAAGAACCGACCATAGGCCGTTGGTTTCTATTTTGAATAATAAGTCGGGGATACCGGTAACTACGGCGTTAAGGCTACAGCGTTACGCTATTATATTAGCGGCATATAATTATGTAGTGCAGTATGTACCTGGCGATAAGAACTTAGTCGCTGATTATTTTTCACACGCGCCTGTAGATTGCACAAACAAATCGGAAGGGACCGACAGCGATATAGATACGTACTACGCACTGAAGTTCTTGGACGAGACTTCACCGGCCACTACGATTCGTGAGATAATGCAGGCAACGGAACGCGATACGACGTTTCAATCGGTTATTAAATACATGCAAGTTGGATGGCCGCGCAAAATAATTTGCAAATCCGTATTACCATTTTTTCAAGTCGGACTTACAGTTCTAAAAAGGTTGCCTATTCAGGGGACATAGGATTGTTATTCCATCGGTTCTTAGGGAAAAGATGCTACGCGAATTGCACGATACCCATTTAGGTATAATTAAAACTAAAAGTATTGCGCGGAGTAGGATGTGGTGGCCGGGCATCGATGGGGACATCGAACGGTGGATAGGTTCTTGTGAGACCTGCGTGAGCGTGCGCGCTGCGCCGCCGCGCGACCCCCCCGCGCCCTGGCCCGCCGCTACCGGTGCCTGGCAGCGCGTGCACATCGATTACATGACCGTAGGCCAGAGGGTATATCTTGTGGTTATAGATTCTTTCAGCAAATGGGTAGAATGCCTACTAATGCATAATGGAACTTCGACGAAGGCACGGATAACGAAATTGAAATTTATTTTTTCTACCTTTGGTATATCGAACTTGCTAATATCTGATAACGATGTCAAGATTAATTCGAACGAATTCAAGGTATTTTGTTCTAGTAATGGTATAAAATATTTGACTTCACCCATTTATCATCCGCCTAGTAATGGCCAAGCAGAAAACTCGGTCAGAACATGTAAGAAAATGTTAAAATGTATTCTTAAGGATAATTTACCGTTACATCAAATAAATGAACAGTTATTAGGTTATTTGTTCACTTACAGGAATACCGTGCACTGTACTACGGGGGAAACGCCTGCTAAGTTAATGTTTGGTAGGAATTTGCGATCTCGGCTCGATTTAATTGTACCGTCAAGTGAAACTCGAGTAGATTCGACGGCGGCGCCGGCGCCCGGTAAAAGACAATTTTTGACAAATGATATTGTTTGGGCCCGGTGGTACAGCGCACGGAAAGAAACATGGCAGTTAGGAATAATTAAAAGTGTACGAAATAAAATGCGTGGGAATGTTATTTTCACTTTTATTATAATTTTACTTAATTTACAATCAAGAGACACAACCGCTAGTTTTACATGTTCCGACAGAGAGAGCAAAAACAATGTTGCCACAACACAAAACATTACTAAAATGGCTGTATGTTTAGATTGGTTTAAACATAATTGGGGCCGGCGGATAAACTTACTCTACAGGCAATTGACAGAGTCGTTTTATTGACCTTCGATACACTTTGTTTTTCATTTTGACATCAGCCGCCCTTACTCTACCATCTATACCTGGATATGTTTTTACAATACGGGCCATGTTATATTATATAGTGTAGTGATTGTTCTGCGTGTAGGCGAATGCCGCTGGGGTATATAAATGAATAAACACCAACTCACGAATGTATCCCGTATATTGTTCGAGTACACAAATACAATTACACATAAGGTTCAGAAGGCACAAAAGGATAGAACGCACAAGCACAGGCACTAGTAGTAAGTTCAGAAGCGATAGACAGTCAATAGAAATAGCATATGAAGTGAAGCGAATAGAAACAAGCAAAGTATATAAGCACAACAGTTCGCGTCGGTTCTGTCGCGGGAGCGAGTAGCGTGCGCTCCGCGTCGTGACTAGGCTATGACTGGTTTGACCTCTGCGCGCGCGCCGCGCGCTGCACCACCGGCCGTGTGTATGTCTACAGCTTACACATAACGAATTTCTGAATTCTGAGTATGCAAATATTTAGTGCATAATTGGTGCAATCTGAAAATCCAATTCAAAATTTAGGTGCCAAAGAGGTTTCTGAGATATGAGCCTAAAACTATGTGTCAGCTGGAGACCCGGGTCTACAGCTTGCACATCCAGTACTGCCAAACGGCTGACGCGAGAGCTTTGAAAACTAGCCAGATATTTAGTGCCAAATTAGTGCCAAAGGTACTAAAAATCTCAGGCCTGTAGCTTAAAAGGTTTCAGAGATATGAGCCAAAAACTATGTGTCAGCTGGAGACCCGGGTCTACAGCTTGCACATCCAGTACTGCCAAACGGCTGACGCGAGAGCTATGAAAACTAGCCAGATATTTAGTGCCAAATTAGTGACTAAGGTACCAAAATTTTCAGGCCTGTAGCTAAAAAGGTTTCAGAGATATAAGCAAAAAACTATGTGTAAGCTGTAGACCCGGGTCCCCAGCTTACACATTTCGTTACGCCAAACCGCTGATCAGAGGGCAATAAACTTTAGGCAGGATTTTAGCTCATAATTAGTGCCTAAGGTACCAAAAATTTCAGGCCTGTAGCTGAAAAGGTTTCAGAGATATAAGCAAAAACAGTTTTCCCGCCAAAAAATTCAAATAAAGTTATTGAAAATCGGCTCATTGCGGCGTTGCCACTTCGCTTCAAACGACTTTAAACTTTATTTACATGTCACGAAGATTGATTTTGGTATTTGATCTTTAAAAAAAGTTAATTTGGTTTGTTGAGTTTAGTCTAGGAGCTCGGAGGATAAAAAAGTTTTCAGCCAAAACATACCGTGTTGCCATCGATGTAATCGTATCTCGTAGACTTACGTCTTGATTGATGATGGAAGTCAGAGGCAATCACGACGACATCATCGCCCTGAGTCAAATTCTTTGTCAGTATCGGCAAGTTATTTATAATCTCTCTGATAGGAGCACCTGGCTTACAAATGGATAGAACAGATTGGTAGTCATTATTATGTAAGTGTATAAATTCTCCAAGAGATTTTCCGTATGTATCGCACAATATTAGCATTTTCTTAGGTCTATTTTGTGAAATTACGGCGGTATTCTCAGCTTTATAGCTTTACAGCTTTATAGCCCAGACTTATGTCTGGGTTCATGGTTTTGGGTACTGTTATTCGTTTGGTTTCCAGTGTTCTCCTCTGTCGTTAGCTTCTCTACGGATCGAAGTCCTATTCTCGTAGTAATCCCGTTGTCTTCTTTATTCTTTATTGTCACGACCTGTTTTGTTGCTATTGATTCACTCGTTTTGTCCGTCTTGTTTTTGTCTTCCCTTTTTTCGCTTCTAATTTTTTTTGTATTTTTCTTTCTATTCTGTGAGTCTTTATCATGTTTCACTTGTTTATTCAATGTTATTCTATTTTTACTTAAGTTCTTGGTCTTTGCTGCAGTTTTAATATCTACGGTGTGTCTAGAACTTTTTAATTTTATGTTTACACTTTGGAGCTCAATTATTTGGCTTATTAAATTGTCCAATTCTTCATTAAGTATTTGGGTGTTCTCATTGGTTTCCAACAGGAGCGTTTTTTGTAGTTGTTCGAACAGCGCTGCATTATTTTCGTGCAAACGTATTACGCGTAATGCTTCTTCATATTCATTGAGATCTGCAGTTCGTCGCTCAATCATCTCTTTTAGCTTATTTCTTTCCGTTTCAGTCTCTTGTAATTTTATTACTTGTTCTGCAAATGCTACTTTGAGTGACCCATTTTGCGCCAAGAGATTTTTATAATCCTTCGCGCAGTCGTCTTGTTCCTTTAGAAGCTTCAAATTAAAGTTTTGTGCTTTTTGTATTTCAGCGGTCAATTTTCTAATTCTACGGCAACCTGGTTTCTTGTTTGGGGCATTCTGGTACAGTCACTGGAACGATCAGAAAACGCAAAAAGTCGATTCGGATGAAGAGATTCGATCCAGGGCACGTCGTTACTGACGATTATTGAGTCCACCGCCTCAACCGCTACGCCAGCGGTACTTTACTTACAGCGACGAAATAAGTGTAGAGGTTGAAAGAACTATTTCTTAGAGTCGCAGATCGTTGTAATAAAAAAATCGACCGTCATTACACTTTTTTGCACACCCTCATTAGCTTTTTAGTTCAATATGACTCTATTGATAAAAAACTTTTATTTAGTCATTATAACGAGGCACTTACAATAACAAGACGGCCCCCAGTCCCCGGCAGCTCCACTATTCCTGGCTTAGGTAGCGGCCACGGTAACGGTGGAGCAGGGGGTGCGAAGAATCTCCGGAAGAGATCCTGCTACCAACCCCGACGATCTCTGGACCTGGCAACATTTAACGCACGCACACTGAGGACCGACGAGAAGTTGATTGAGCTGGAAGAAGTAGTGAGTAAGTTGCGCTGGGATATCATAGGATTATCAGAAGTCCGAAGAGAGGGAGAGGACACGATAATCCTAAATTCCGGCAACTTATTCTACTACCGGGAGGGAGACCAGCTATCCCAACATGGTATCGGGTTTCTCGTTCATAAGTCCCTCGTCAACAATATTGTAAAGATAGTGAGCGTTTCAAGCAGGGTGGCATACCTTATACTCAGAATCACCGATCGGTATTCGCTGAAGGTCATACAGGTATACGCCCCACACTCGAAACGCCCAGACGATGAAGTGGAGGCCATGTATGACGACATTTCAAGTGCCATGCATGCCTCGAAAACACACTTTACAGTTGTGATGGGGGACTTCAACGCGCGGCTAGGCACGAGGAACGGCGATGAACTGAAAGTGGGGCAATTCGGATTTGGACAGCGAAACCAAAGGGGCCAGCGTTTGGTCGACTTCATGGAGAAGGAGGGACTCTTTGCGATGAACTCTTTCTTCAAGAAACGACCGTCCAGAAAATGGACGTGGCTGCACCCCGGTGGTTACAAAAGCGAGATAGATTTCATCATGACGACCAAGAAGCAAATATTCAATGATGTCTCTGTGATCAACGCGATCAAAACCGGCAGCGATCACCGTATGGTTAGAGGCTCATTGAATATCAACATAAAGCTGGAAAGGTCTCGTCTCGTGAAATCTACTCTTCGCCCAAGTCCTGTCCAAATTCAAAACCCCGAGAGCTTTCAGTTAGAACTCCAAAATCGCTTCCAAAGCCTAGCTGAATGCGATACAGTGGACGAGCTGAACAACGGGCTAGTGGAAATTGTCCAAGCGGTTGGGTCGGAGTTCTTTAAGACCCACTGTAAAAATAGAACCCAGAAACTCTCTGAGCACACTCTAAAACTCATGGCTGAGCGAAAAGACATGAGACTGCATTCTTCAGTGGACAGGTCGAAATACGGCGTGCTCAATAGGCAGATCTCTAAGTCCATGCGACACGATTTGCGCCTTTTTAATACAGCTTGTATTAAACACGCCATAGAGCGTAATAAAGGCTCGAAAGTGTTCGCAAAAGATCTGTCTATTGGACAAAGTCAGTTGACGAAACTGAAGACCGAAGGCGGCAGTATCGTCTCGTCGAAGCCTGAGATTTTACGAGAGCTCGAGAAGTTCTATGGACAACTGTACACCTCATCGCAAAGTCCTGCTCTAAGCACGGCAAGCGATGCAAGAGCCCGTCTGACCCGGCACTATACCGAAGACATCCCGAACGTCAGCCTATACGAGATCCGGACGGCCCTCAAACAGCTTAAGAACAATAAGGCACCGGGGGAGGACGGAATAACGTCAGAGCTTCTGAAAGCGGGTGGAACACCGGTACTTAAAGTCCTTCAGAAGCTATTTAATTCCGTCATCCTCGAAGGTACAACGCCTGAGGCGTGGAACAGGAGCGTGGTGGTACTGTTTTTCAAGAAAGGTGACAACACCCTCTTGAAGAATTATAGGCCCATCTCGCTGCTGAGCCATGTCTATAAGCTGTTTTCGAGAGTTGTCACTAATCGGCTCGCCCGTAGGTTTGACGACTTCCAGCCTCCCGAACAAGCCGGTTTCCGCAAAGGCTTCAGTACCGTAGACCACATCCACACGCTTCGGCAGATTATACAGAAGACCGAAGAGTATAATCGGCCATTGTGTCTAGCGTTTGTGGACTACGAAAAAGCCTTCGATTCAGTCGAGACCTGGGCAGTGTTACGGTCACTACAGCGTTGCCAGATCGACTACCGGTATATCGAAGTGTTGAAGTGTTTGTACAGCAAGGCCACCATGTCTATCCGACTCCAAGACCAGAGCACAAATCCTATCCAATTGCAAAAAGGGGTGAGACAGGGAGACGTAATATCTCCGAAACTGTTCACCTCTGCATTGGAGGATGTTTTTAAGCTTCTGCAATGGGAAGGACAAGGCATCAACATCAATGGCGAATACATCACTCACCTTCGATTCGCCGATGATATAGTCATAATGGCAGAATCGCTGGAGGACCTTGGCGCTATGCTCAGAGACCTCAGTACCGTCTCCCAACAGGTAGGTCTTAAAATGAACATGAGCAAGACAAATATCATGTCCAATGCTCATGTCGCACCTATGCCGGTAAATGTTGGGATCGATACCATTCAAGTTGTAGACCACTATGTCTATTTGGGTCAGACGATTCAACTAGGTAGGTCCAACTTCGACAAAGAGGTCAACCGACGAATCCAACTCGGATGGGCAGCGTTTGGGAAACTTCGTCATATCTTCTCGTCGCAGATACCGCAGAGCCTCAAGACGAAAGTCTACAATCAGTGCGTGTTGCCAGTGATGACATATGGCACTGAGACTTGGTCACTAACTATTGGCCTTATACACAAGCTCAAAGTCGTCCAACGGGCTATGGAGAGAGCTATGCTCGGAGTTTCACTGCGTGATAAAATCCGAAATTTGGAAAGCCGTAGTAGAACCAAGGTTACCGACATAGCTTTCAGAATTAGCAGGTTGAAGTGGCAGTGGGCCGGCCATATAGCTCGCAGAACCGACAACCGTTGGGGAACAAAGGTTCTCGAGTGGCGACCACGAACCGGACGACGCAGTGTTGGAAGGCCCCCCACCCGATGGACCGACGACATTGTTAAGGTTGCGGGAAGTCGGTGGATGGAAAAGGCTCAAGACCGTTCGTCATGGAACTCTTTGGGGGAGGCCTATGTTCAGCAGTGGACTTCATCAGGCTGATGATGATGATGATGATGAACGAGGCACTTACGTATAATATTGTGACGCTTCGTTATTTTGGTTGTTATAATTTTTGAGAGTAGATCGCCAAAATGGTTTAAGGTAAACATCATGAAGAAACCATAGGTTTAGTCAGCTCGCACACTACGAGTACTTACGTGTTAATAGGAAACAATACAATGCCACAAATCTAGGCCCCGATCGCGCTAAATTTTTGCTTGTGGCGCTCTGCGGTATATTTTAAGGTAAGTATCATCATCATCACCTATTTGAGTCCACTGCTGTACATAGTGTACCTACCACTAATTAGAGGAGGATAACTCGAGTCAGTGACCGTGGCGGCCCCGGCTGAAGAATAGGCCCCTCCTAACCTCCTACCCGTGGATGTCGTACTAGGCAGGCGAGTAAGGGATGGGCAGCAGCTTCTCCTATTTTCACAAAGATTTTCAAATTCCCCCCACCCCCATCACAGGAAGTCACTCCGGAAATCTGTGGGGGAGGCCGCTGTTCAGCAGTGGACTTCAAACGGCTGGAATGATGATGATGAACTCGAGTCAGAACACGCATCCAGATCGAATCACAGGGTACTGAGCCGCAGGTAAATGGATCACGCCGCTCCCAAGCAGCTGAAGCAGCTCAACGGCTCAAAGTAGTTCTACTTCATCTGCGATTCATGCGACCCTGACCCTGATTAGAAACGATTTCATACGACAACAATTTGTATTATTTTCAACACTATTAAGCCCATATTAGAAAAGCTGACCCATTTGATGAACTGATTGCTAGTACCTTATTGCATTGTTTGCTTCACTTTACCTGATTCATCTGAAATCATTCATAGATCTACTTGCGCGGTTCAAGAGCGCGAGCTGCGAGCTGATTTGCAGCTCAGGTATTTTGAGTGAGTTACCCACCGCTACCACTTACAAACTTTGATGTACCAAATAAAAACTATAGTAGGTATTATTATAATATTATAACTACAAAATGTTTGTTTATTTTTAGATTTTGACGCCTTTTCTTTTTTAGTTACCAGCATAATTTTAGTGATACTTCATCATCTTATCCTATCTAAGCTTCTGAATTCTTTAACCTACATGATATATACTTTAAACATACATAAGCCTCTCGATTTGAGAGCAAAAGACTTGGCGGCAGGAATAAGATGCCACAGCCAGCCCGAAAGGGAAAAGCATAAAAAAATGCAAACTTCAAGAAGGAAAGAATGACACGATAATGTTACGCGCCTGTACAATATCGGGCAGCCTGTAAGGACGTGGACACTCTGATAATGTACAGCCAGCCATATTCACAGCATCTAATTCTAAATGGGGGAATAAGATCTGCACTGACGTCCCGCGTTGGGGTGCGCATTCACAGCATTTTATTGCAATAATTTTTCCAAAAATACGAAGCCACCTAGCTTTAGACGGCGGAGTCACATATCTCATCATGTCACATAGGAACCTACTCATCATGTCACATAGGAACCTACTCATCTATTACTTTCGTGACGTGGTTTATAAATGGTTCATATCTACCTACCTTATGTGAGGTACCTACCTACTTCCCTATGTTTGGTAGGTCTAGGTACAAAGTGTAGGTACGTAGTACCTAGGTATAATAAATACTTGGTACCTATACCTAGCTAGACCTACATAAGTAAGTACCTTACATAAAGTACGTAGGATTGTATAATATTATGCAAACACGTCACGAAAGTAATAGATGGCTTCCTAGTACCTAGAGCTAACCAAACTTAGGTAGAACTAAATAGCCTATATGCGTAATAAAACACGTCAAAAAACTATAGATAGGTAAATAACTAGTACCTAGGTACTACGTAACTACCATCTATAATTTACTAGCCAACTTAGATATGAACAAAATGAGCAAATACGTCACGGTAGTACCTAATAGATACCTGCATATCCAACTTTCATATGTGCTACCTACCTACCTACCAAGGTATCTTGATTAACCTAAATACCTTACCTGACTTCTTCTGACAGACTTTTATTTCTGTTTTAGTTAGGCTAGGCGGAGCAATGATCTATGAAATGCGGGGCGGTGGCGCGGGCAGAAAGTGTATGAGAATAGCCGGACATAGGGCTTAGTGGCGCGTATTAGGGTCGACCTATGTCCAGCAGTGGACTAGTGTGGGCTGATGATGATGATGGCTACAATGGAGGCCAATTTCATACGTCAGTTTCGAAATTGAAAATCTATGGAACTTCAATCGAAGTAACAAATTATGTAGGTAGGTACTAACCAATTACTTACAATATATTTTTATTTTATCTAGATCAATCGACACCTATCTTACATATGAAATAACGGCTAGGTTAGAAGTACAACAAATTCAGAAGATGAAGATACTACCTAATAAGAAGATGTGTAGGTATCACAAAAATTATGCTAGTAACTAACAAATGTTAGTAACTTACCTACATTAGAGGTAGGTACAGTATGTCCAGTGGACTTCAATAGGTTAAGTATACCTCCTACATAATAGTTTCGATTCTGTTTTATCTATATCCAGCCAATTCTATCCATAGCCAGCGTTTGGAAAACTTCATCTTCGTCGCATATAATATACCTACCACAGAGAGCCTCAAGACGAAAGCCTACAGTCAGTGCGCGTTGCCAGCACCAAAAAGTTACGAACGCCGACCACACACCGAATGACGCAGTGTTGAAAGGCCCCGCACCCTATGGACCGACGACATTGCGAAGGTTACTGTAATTCACTGAATGGAAATGGCTCAAGACCGTTCGTCGTGGCACTCTTTATGGGAGTCCTATGTTCAGCAGTGGACTTCTGCAAAATGATAAAATATTTTTGTGATACATGTCCTCTAATAGGTAAGTATCCAAAAGGGAGGTTCAACTTATCGTTGATGTGTATATACTAAAATTCCGGAACATTTTGTATACATACACTAGTTCACTGAAGTAAAAGATAAATCTCTCTTTTTCGAGGTACGACACACAAGGTACATCGATGGCAGCACTGGGTATGTTTTGGCTGAAAACTATTTTATCCTCCGAGCTCCTAGACTAAACTCAACAAACCAAATTAACTTTTTTAATGATCAAATACCAAAATCAATCTTCGTGACATGTAAATAAAGTTTAAAGTCGTTTGAAGCGAAGTGGCAACGCCGCAATGAGCCGATTTTCAATAACTTTATTTGAATTTTTTGGCGGGAAAACTGTTTTTGCTTATATCTCTGAAACCTTTTCAGCTACAGGCCTGAAATTTTTGGTACCTTAGGCACTAATTATGAGCTAAAATCCTGCCTAAAGTTTATTGCCCTCTGATCAGCGGTTTGGCGTAACGAAATGTGTAAGCTGGGGACCCGGGTCTACAGCTTACACATAGTTTTTTGCTTATATCTCTGAAACCTTTTTAGCTACAGGCCTGAAAATTTTGGTACCTTAGTCACTAATTTGGCACTAAATATCTGGCTAGTTTTCATAGCTCTCCCGTCAGCCGTTTGGCAGTACTGGATGTGCAAGCTGTAGACCCGGGTCTCCAGCTGACACATAGTTTTTGGCTCATATCTCTGAAACCTTTTAAGCTACAGGCCTGAAATTTTTAGTACCTTTGGCACTAATTTGGCACTAAATATCTGGCTAGTTTTCAAAGCTCTCGCGTCAGCCGTTTGGCAGTACTGGATGTGCAAGCTGTAGACCCGGGTCTCCAGCTGACACATAGTTTTTGGCTCATATCTCAGAAACCTCTTTGGCACCTAAATTTTGAATTGGATTTTCAGATTGCACCAATTATGCACTAAATATTTGCATACTCAGAATTCAGAAATTCGTTATGTGTAAGCTGTAGACATACACACCACCGGCCGGCAGACAAGTACGTAAGCCTTATGTATCTGCCACGGCACTAGTGATGGGGTAAGGTCGATATTCTGGTTATAATATTTATCGATAAGTACGGATGATTATCGACACTAACAAACTGGTAGGTATCGCATGATATTAAATTAGGATAAGTAGACCTTAGTGTAAATATGTTTAATTGTAAATAATGGTGTGTAAATAGATATGTGTAAATATACTTGTGCAACTAAATAAATATAATGTGTAGGAAAGTTACCTACACCACCCCCCACCAAAGCCCGTCAAGGGCGATAAAAATCAGGAAATCTGACTTGACGGCCAGAACGAGTTACGTAATTCCGTGGAGCTACGGGTGGAGGTTCTTCGGTCTGCACAGACAGTGTGAATGCTGGCTTTAACCTATCTATGGAAACTGTCATCTCCTTATTGTTAAACCGAATTTTAAAAACTTTATGCCCTCTAGTGAGAACCTTATGTGGACCGGAGTAAGCTGGAGTAAGGGAACCTCTCGATGTGTCATCTCGAAGGAAGACGTAATCGCAGGTTTCGAGTTCCTTGTAAACAAATACTCTTGTTTTACCATGGCGCGAAGCGGGTATAGGTCGCAACTTCTCTGCATAGTTCCTGAGCCGAGCAGAAAATTCGGACATATCACTTGTACCGCTAATAGTCGGCTCAAAAAACTCGCCGGGTAGCCTTAGTGGCTCTCCGTAAACAAGTTCCGCTGAGGAGGCTTGTATATCCTCCTTAAAGGCGGAGCGTATACCTAATAAGACCCATGGAAGTGACTCGGTCCACCTGTCATTCGCATGGCATACAATAGCGGCTTTAAGTTGTCGATGGAACCGTTCAACTAAACCGTTGCAAGCCGGGTGGTAAGCTGTAGTCCGCTTATGGACGAATCCCGCTATCTTTGACAGGCATTGAAATAAGGCCGACTCAAACTGTCGGCCCCGGTCTGTTGTTATGTCTGTCGGACAACCAAACCGAGCGATCCAGGTCGACAGCAAGGCTTTTGCAACGGTCTCAGCCGTGATATCTTCTATCGGTATTGCCTCTGGCCAGCGCGTGAATCGATCCACAGCCGTTAAGCAATATCGATAACCGTGCGACAGGGGAAGCGGTCCAACCAGATCGATATGGATTTGCTTAAATCTGGCGCGTGGAAGGTGATAAGTACCAAGCGGGGAAGATACATGACGGTTGACTTTCGCCCGCTGGCACGGTAAACATGAACGCGCCCAGTCCCTACAGTCTTTCCTGACCCCTGGCCAGACAAATCGCTCGGATACTAATTTAGCCGAAGCGTTTGATCCAGGGTGGCTTAATGAATGCAGACTGTCAAAAACTTGTTTTCGAAGAAACTTCGGAACATATGGCCTGGAGGTTGATGTACTGACGTCACAATACAAGGGGACCTGGCTTCCAGGAACATTAAGTTTTTCTAGCTGCAGTGATGAGCCTTTCTTTAAAAGCTCTTCAAGTTCAGGGTCAGAGGCTTGGTTTTGGGCTAAAGTCTCGAGGCTGACAGGTGCTCCCAGTTCTTCGACCCGTGACAACGTGTCGGCAACCACATTATCCTTGCCGGATATGTGCCGGATATCGGTCGTAAACTGTGATATAAAGTCAAGGTGTCTATACTGCCTGGGCGTACAGTTATTCTTCCTGTCGTGGAAGGCAAAACTGATTGGCTTATGGTCAGTATAGACTATAAAATGACGAGCCTCGAGCATGTGCCTAAAATATTTAATTGCCTCATAAATGGCCAGCAGCTCTCTATCGTAGGTAGAGTACTTAATCTGTGAGGTGCTTAGTTTGCGGGAGAAAAACGCTAAAGGCTCCCACTGATTGTCCTTGCATTGCTGCAGAACTGCTCCGATGCCTTTATCGGACGCGTCTGTGACTAATGAAAGTTTTGCGGAACAGTCAGGGTGAGCCAACAATGCTGCGTTTAATAAACTCTCCTTACAAGCTTCGAAAGCTGTAAGAGTGTCTTCCGTGAGGTTGATTGGCTGTGAACCTTTGACAGAACCTGTTAACAACGCGTGCAGCGGGGCTTGGACCTGTGCAGCTCGTGGAAGGAATCTCCTGTAAAAATGTATCATGCCTAAGAAGCCTCGTAACTGTCGAACGTTCGAGGGAGGGGGAAAATCCTTAATAGCCTGTACCTTCGAATCTAGGGGTCTGCATCCGCTTTCTGAGATGAGATACCCAAGGAAGGTTACCTCTTGTGCCCCAAGGACACATTTAGACGTGTTGACCAACATACCGTACTCCTTCAGCCTTTTAAATACCTCGCGTAAGTGCTCCTCATGTTCTGCTTCGCTACGGGAATATATTAGAAAATCGTCGAGATATGAGTAGACAAAATCGAGCCCTCTGGTCAACTCGTCCACAAAGCGTTGGAACGATTGACCAGCATTTCGAAGCCCAAACGTCATGTACGGGAACTCGAATAGCCCGAAGGGCGTAGTGATGGCGGTTTTCGGAATGTCCTCTGGGCTGACAGGTATCTGATTATAGGCTTTTTCTAAATCTAATGTACTGAAAAATTTACAGCCGGTAATATTATGTGTACAATCATGAATGTGTTTAATCGGATATCTGTCAGGTACAGTACGGGCATTTAAACTACGATAGTCACCGCAAGGACGCCATCCACTATTTTTCTTCGGAGCTAGGTGCAAGGGCGAAGACCACGGACTTTCTGAAGGTCTAGCTGTACCGTTGGCCAGCATAGACTGAAATTCTTTTTGAGCAATTTTCAGTTTGTCCGGAGCTAAACGACGAGGTGGGAGGGAAACTGGGGGGCCTGGTGTCGTGCGTATATGATGAACTGTATTGTGTGGTGTGGTTTTGTGTCTACCAGCTGGTCGTGTTATCTCGGGAAACTCGTCAAGGATTTTATGATATCGGGTCTCACCAGTCACAACCTTAACCGATGATACACTTTCACATTTAACTACGGTAGAAATAGCTGTTACAGATGTTAAATTATCTATTAGGCGCTTATTGCGACAGTCTACAACAAGGTTATAAAAATTTAGGAAGTCCACGCCTATTATTGGCTTGGTTACATCGGCTACTACAAAACGCCATATAAATGACCTACGTAGACCAAGATCTAAATCTAAATTAACATAACCGTAAGTAGCGATATTAGAGCCGTTTGCAGCACACAAAGTATAGTCAGTTCGGGAACGACGAACGGGTAGCGCCGACCGCGGGTAGACACAGAGGTCGCTTCCAGTATCGACCAGGAATTGCGTCTTCGTAGATCGGTCAGTAACAAACAGGCGACCAGTAGATGGTGAGGGGCAATCGTCAGCCGCCATTACCGACTGCCCTTTGAGTTTTCCGACTTGAAGTCGCATGGCTTGATGCACTTGCTGGCCTTCTCTGCGTAGGTGCTATGGTACCAACACAGCGGGAACTTGCGATAGTTGGATTGAGATCGCTGCCTCGACGCGCCTCTCTTGCCTTGGGATGAACGAGATTGGGACCTGCTGTTCCTGTTAGAGGCTAGCTTCTGGAACTGTTTACGGAGTTCAGCTACTTCCTTGGTTAGGTCGCTCAAGAGGGATGCCGGAACGTCGTTACTCACGGCGGCCACTTTCGGCGATGGAGATGCGAGGTCGTTCACTCTATCTGCTAGGTCAGCTAAGTCCTCAGGAGTGGATGTTATTGGCTGACCAGCGAGCACGGCTTGAACACCGTGTGGGAGGCGACTAGTCCATATAGTTTTCAAAAAATCGTCTGGAACTTCAGTGCCTGCGAGCCCTTTGAGGTGACGTAGAAACTGAGAGGGTTTGCGGTCTCCGAGTTCCTCGTGCATCAGCAGTTGCTTTATCTTCTTTTCGTTTGACGCGCTGAGCCTCCGAATAAGCTCGGTCTTGAGCTTTTCATACTTCTGCGTAGCGGGAGGTTTGACTATAATGTCCTTGACTTCTCTAGAGTGCTGATTGTCCAGATGGGCGATCACGTAATTGAACTTCGTGGCGTCGCTAGTAATTCCGGACATGGCAAATTGGCCCTCTACCTGTGCAAACCATATTTCTGGTTCTTCAGCCCAGAACGGTGGCATTCTTACGCCGACTTTGAAAACATGGTTCTGATTCATCGACTCTGTCCCAGCACTAGTTCCGGGCGAAGTTGCCGGACCAACTGCGTCTTTAAATTCCTTTTCCATGCTCGTTTATAGGGTCACCAGTATAGTGTAGTGATTGTTCTGCGTGTTGGCGAATGCCGCTGGGGTATATAAATGAATAAACACCAACTCACGAATGTATCCCGTATATTGTTCGAGTACACAAATACAATTACACATAAGGTTCAGAAGGCACAAAAGGATAGAACGCAAAAGCACAGGCACTAGTAGTAAGTTCAGAAGCGATAGACAGTCAATAGAAATAGCATATGAAGTGAAGCGAATAGAAACAAGCAAAGTATATAAGCACAACAGTTCGCGTCGGTTCTGTCGCGGGAGCGAGTAGCGTGCGCTCCGCGTCGTGACTAGGCTATGACTGGTTTGACCTCTGCGCGCGCGCCGCGCGCTGCACCACCGGCCGGCAGACAAGTACGTAAGCCTTATGTATCTGCCACGGCACTAGTGATGGGGTAAGGTCGATATTCTGGTTATAATATTTATCGATAAGTACGGATGATTATCGACACTAACAAACTGGTAGGTATCGCATGATATTAAATTAGGATAAGTAGACCTTAGTGTAAATATGTTTAATTGTAAATAATGGTGTGTAAATAGATATGTGTAAATATACTTGTGCAACTAAATAAATATAATGTGTAGGAAAGTTACCTACAATTCTAATGGTGCAGTATTAAAATCTTTTACAATTACCAAATCGCCTTCCTTGAGGTTTGGTTCAGGATATTTCCATTTGGGACGGCTTTGAAGCTGAGTTAAATAATCATTAGACCATGATTTCCAAAAATCTTGTTTAAGTTTGGTACATTGATTCCAAAATTTTAAACGATTGACTGAAACTTCTGTTAAATCAACTTCAGGAAAGCTAGTCAGAGCTGTTCCAATTAGAAAGTGTGCAGGAGTCAAATAATTACAATCATGAGAATTTGCAGAGAGTAGAGGCCTAGAGTTCAAAATTCCTTCGATTTGTACAATGACTGTATTGAGCTCTTCATAGCATAAACATAAGTTCCCTACTACTCTCTTTAAATTATGTTTAACACTTTTTACTCCTGCTTCCCACAATCCTCCAAACTCAGGTGAGTAGCTAGGTATAAATCTGAATTTGATATAATTTTGAGAGCAAAAACCATCTATGCTATCCCTGTGATTTTTGGAAGACTGTAGGTCATACAGTTTTTTCATTTCATTTGATGCTCCTTTAAAAGTTTTAGCATTATCACAAAATATGTTTGTGGGCATACCACGCCTAGAAATGAAGCGCTTGAGACATGCTAAGAAGGCTTCAGTTGTAAGGTCCGATACAAGTTCTACATGTATAGCTTTTATAGCAAAGCAAACGAAGAGCGCAATGTAACATTTTTTAACAATAGGCTTTCTAACCCTAGCTACCTTCATGTGGAAGGGTCCACAGAAATCAACGCCGACGTGCTGAAATGGCCTGGACGCTGTAATTCTTTCCTGTGGGAGGGAGCCCATCAACTGCTTAGCAGCCTCAGCTTTAATACGAAAACACTTGACACATTTACGTACCACTTTCTTAACCTCTCTAATACCACTGACTATAAAGTACCTTTGGGAAAGAGAACTCAAAACTAATCTGGGTCCTGCATGTAAGAGTCTCAAATGTTCTCTCTCTATTAAGAGATTTGTGATGTGCGAGTTTTTTGGAAGGATAGAGGGATGCTTTTTATCGAAAGACATCTCTTTGGCATTATGGAGCCTACCTCCTACTCTAAGTATTCCAGTTTTATCAAGGAAAGGACAAAGACTACCTATTCCTGTCTTTATAGTTTTTCCAGCAGAAAGTGATGCTACTTCCTTAGAAAAATGCTGCACTTGAGTACAACGCACAATTACTGACATAGAGTCGCGTAGCTCCAGAGGTGTCAGGTTACTATACGTTATTTTATTATTTTTTGAACAGTTGTTAAAGAACCTATAAATAAATCCTATCACTTTCTGTAGTTTATGAACATTTGAATATTTTTCAAATAATAAATTTGTAAATGATGGCTCTACCTGTGTCACATTGCATGGTATTTCTTGCTCATCATTCAATGTATGGGGCAAATCACACGGTTTATAATTTTCAAAATTGGTATGTGTGTGTTTACTATCTAACAAGTAGGTTGGCCCGTGCCACCATAGAGCACTTTGCTGCAACTTGTGCGGCAAAACACCCCGCGACAATAAATCAGCTGGATTGTTACAAGTCCTAACAAAACCCCACTGTGACTGATCTGTCAACTCTATAATTTGCTTGACTCTATTGCTGGCATAAACATTTGACTTTACATTGCCCAATTTTATCCATGTTAATACTATCTGGGAGTCACTATACAAAAATGTCTCTATCTCTGGAAACCTGCCAACTAGGACTCTACCGACTCTATGCGCCAGTTGGGCTAAAAGGAGTGCACCATTGAGTTCAAGTTGGGGAATCGTCAAACACTTATTTAGTGGAGCAACACGGGACTTGGAGCAAAGAATTTCTGTTTGCACGGAACCATCATTTTTTATTATTCTAACATATAGACAGCAGCCAAAGGCTTTAATTGATGCATCAGAATATCCTACTAATTCTATTCTTGAAATATCCTTACTATTGACACATCTATTTACTGTTATTTTGCCCATAAGCTTCAACTTTACTATAAAATTGTTCCAGTATGGAAACTGGTGATTGGGTACTATAGCATCCCATCCTATTTGCAAAGACCATAGCTCTTGCATGAATATTTTAGCTATTACTATTATTGGGCCTACAAGACCGAGAGGGTCAAACATTTTCCCAATAAAACTCAGAATTTTTCTTTTTGTATTTAAATTATGATCATCTTCTATTTTGGGGCTAGAAAAAGTGAATGTGTCTGAAGTTATATCATACATTAATCCTAGAGTCTTCACCAAATTGTCTCTACTCATGTCTACATTTTCAAATTGCTGTTGCTCATCAGGAATGTCATTTAAAACCTGTGGGGCATTTGAGCACCATTTGTGTAGAGAAAAACTACCTAACTTGAGGAGCTCTACCAATTCGGTTTTCAGTTCACTAAGCTGCTCTACACTGTCTCTACCACCAAGGATATCGTCTACATAAGTACTATTGATCATTGTCTGAGCAGCAAGCGGAAAGTTACTTTTGTACTGATGAGCTAATTCAAGTAGGCATCGAGTGGTCAAGAATGTAGAGGCCTTCAGTCCATATGTGACAGTTTGAAGTTGTAAGCAGCTGATAGGCTTTTTGGGATCATCTCGCCAAAGAATATTTTGAAGGCAAGTGTGGTGGCTATTGATATACACATTGCGAAAAGCCTTCTGAATGTCGCAAATTATTGTGAAAAGATAGGTCCTGAACAAAATTAGAATATCAAAAAGCTCACTCTGTACCACGGGGCCATTCAGCATGACGTCGTTGAGGGACACCTGGCTGCGGGACTTCATACTCCCGTCAAACAAAACACGAAGTCGGGTTGTCTAACTTGCCTCATTGATAACAGCATGGTGTGCTAGAAAATAAACAGGATCTCTATCAATATCATAATTCGCAATATCAACCTCCTTAGCATGCCCAAGCTCTACATACTGATCTATGAACAATTTGTACTGCTCTAGTAACATGGGATTAGATTTAAATCTTTTTTCTAACATTAGAAATCATCATCAAATCATGGAGTCTTGAAATATTTTTTCAGCCTTCTCAAACTCATCACAACTCTGTTTTGCAGTCACAGGTACCTTTTCAGATAGCCAAAAGTTCTCCATCACATTTTCTAATTTATTATGATCATGGATCGCAAAATTTGAAACAATTTCACAAGTTATGTTACTTACTTCATCATTTTTAATCAACTTTTCAGGTATATTGCCACCAACCACATACCCAAAGAGGGTGTTTTGCAAAACAGGTCCATTTTGGATTTTTATACAACCATCTAATAAAACACTAAAATAAATGTCCGCACCCAGTAACAAAGAAATCTCAGCTGGGATATTGAATTCATCATCTGAAAGTTTTACATTTTTTGGTAAATTCCAACCCGATACATTTATAAATTGTTAGGGCAACTGTGAAGTTATTTTGTCGACTACATGACATTTTAAGTATAATTTTACATTGTTCTGGCATGGAAGCACACTTATTTTTACAAGTTTATCAATTTGTGTTGGTTTATTACCTATGCCTATAATATTATGATGTTGATTTATAGCAATCAACCCTAATTTATTTACAAGGCCAGTTGTAACAAAAGATGCTTGGCTGCCCGTGTCAAGCAGTGCACGGACAGAAATATATTTTCCATGTTTATCTACCACATTTACCTTGACAGTTGGAAGCAAGATGTTATTGGAAACAGGGTTTGACAACAAAGTCACAGCTGGCTCATTAGCACTGTCAGGACTTGCCTGTTCATCATGCAATAATGTGTTGTGCCCTTGTTTACATACTTTACATTTGAAAGTCAACTTACATTTTCCACTGTGTTTCTTAAGACAAATTATACATAGCTCATGGTCCCGCACAAATGATTGGCGGTCCTCTACAGCTGCTGTTTTGAACTCTGGACAGCTGAAAAGAGGATGATCACTTTTGTTACAGTGTATACACAATTTTTTAACTTGTGAGGCAACATTGGTCACCTTTGGTTGGGTAGATTTATAGAATCTACTTGTACCTTCATAGCAAGTACTTTTTGGGGGTGAGCTATCTTCTAACGCTATAGCGCGCTTTTCTAGGAAGTTTATAAAATCTACCATGGAAGGCATTTTTCCTACATCCCTATCTAATTGATAAGCTCGGTTAGTTATTTGATCTAATTTTCTGGTTAGAATGGAAATTAGCAACATGTCCCATGTATTGATGGGCTGTTCAAGATTTTTCAATGCGTGCAATTGTTGCTGCACTTCTGACACAAAAGACCTTATAGAGGCCGCTGTGCCTTTTTGCATTGTAGGTAAATCTAATAACATGCTAATATGACTTCCTATCAACCGCGCTTTGTTATCGAAACGCTTTTCCAATAGATCTAGTGCTTCTCTGTAAGACTGATTTACTAGCGGCAAGTTGACAATGACTGCCAAAGCATCATCTGTTACATACTTTCTTAAATAGAACAACTTCTGGACATCGGATAATGATCTGTTATTATCGATAACAGCCATGAATAAATCATGGAATGGCTTGAACTTTGTAAAGTCTTTTCCATCATAGGTAGGTATATCAATATTTGGTAATTTACAAGTTGAAACATTGTGACATTCTGAAACTGACTTTTTACCTATTTGCTTTAGAGAGGCATTGATTTTAGCTAGCACATTATAATATTTTTCTTCTAATGGACCAACCTGTTCGCAGTCACTTTCGTCGATACTTAGTATGTCCAACTGAACCGCCTCATAGCTTTTGAGGGCACAGATGAGTTTCTCCTTACGGGCCTCCAGTATGTCGATAGTTGCCGACGCAAAACTGATGGGGTCATTCACAAACGTCTCAATACGCGTAATTGTAGCCTTGCACTGGCCACGAAGCAGACGATGTTTACGCAATGTTTCCTTGGACTCCGCCATGGTGAAACGTACGCACGACGAAAGTTTTTATATTCTACGAACACTCCACGCACTCTCTTACAATCTAGCCGCACTTTTTGTAGAAAATTTGTAAATACGTACGGAGACTGTTTGTTTACAAACAGATTTGACGTTGACACTTGCAACTGACAGCCGACTCTTACGCAAGATGGCCGCCTCACGGAAATGGATCACCTCCGCTCCCAATGGTCACAATATTCCTTGGTAGTCTGTGGTCACAATGCTGCCAACACTTCGCAGAAACGAAGATGACGAACGTCACGCCTCTCAAAATGAGTTGAGGGTGATTGAAATTATCCAACTCGATGACCAGAAAATCGTGATTCTCACGAAAACTCGATGATTTGAAGATGTTTATTGATGATGCTTCGTATTTTATCGTTCTATTATAGCATAGAACGAAGTTGCGGGCCTCGTACAACAACCCGGCTATGGCGACTTGTATGGCAAGCCGGCTTCGACGAACACTTTTTTCGACGAAAACTCGCGAAAACTGCTCGGCACTGACTCTAATTACTAACACGAAGGACCACCGCACGCATGTACGAAATAAAATGCGTGGGAATGTTATTTTCACTTTTATTATAATTTACTTAATTTACAATCAAGAGACACAACCGCTAGTTTTACATGTTCCGACAGAGAGAGCAAAAACAATGTTGCCACAACACAAAACATTACTAAAATGGCTGTATGTTTAGATTGGTTTAAACAAAAAGTAAAGTAGGTAATAAAATGTACAATATTTATTTTAAAGAACATGAAGTATGTTGTATAAGACATGTCGATCAGATCATGAAGTATACGGGTAATAATAATAATCAGCAGCCTTTACTCATAGATAATGCTAACAGTAGTGGTCCTCATCAGTGTCACCAGTCTGGTGCCACTACTCAATCCCCTACTCCAAGACCTGAAAATGCAGTGCTTCCGATAGAGATCAGTAGTACAGTCGATACACCAATGGTAGATGCTGATGCGGAAGGTGTTGCAGATTTGGAGGAAGAATGGGGTGATTGTGAGGCCGAATAGTGTGAGGGAGGAAGCGCAGAGAGTGCGGCCTCGCAGGCACAGTCCGGATCGTCCGGGCTTGTGACCGAGAGCGAGTGTCCACGAAGTCCTACAGCGCGCACGGTAGTCGATGCGACGACGACTCCAGCATCATCACCCACACTCTTACGCCCAAAACGTTCAGGGAAAAGAGTAGATTATAGGAAATACTTCTAGTTTGTAAATACGTCTAACTGTTATTATTTATATATATATATAAGCCTTGTAATTAGAAACTTTGTGATTTATATGAAGTATGTATTTTGTCACCAGGTTTCAAAAACTAAGTGTGGAGGAATGATGTATATGCAATGCGCTCGCGGTGTCACCTGCAGTCTTTGCCTGCAGTAATAAACTTGTACTCGACTAAGACGGTTGTTTCTCTGTGCCCCATACATCTCAGCGACTCCTTCTGAATCGTCTCTGGTCCCATGTTCTTGAACATAATCTCCTCCCGGACGAGCAGTTTGGCTTCCGAGCCAGACACTCGTGCCCGCAGCAAGTGCTCCGCATCACGGAGCATGTGCTCTCCAATTTCTCCGGCACCTGGCCGGCTGATACAGGCGCGATCTTCCTCGATGTAGCGAAAGCTTTCGATAAAGTCTGGCACAACGGCTTGCTGTACAAGCTTTCCAAAATCGGAGTGCCAGTCAGACTCGTACTCATCTTGCGAGACTTCCTCCAAAATCGAAGCTTCCGATACCGCGTCGAAGGCACGCTCTCCAACCCCCGCCCCATCTGGGCCGGCGTCCCCCAGGGCTCTGCCCTCTCCCCATTACTGTTCACGCTGTATACCAGCGACATACCTCGCACCCATAAGGTGGAAATCGCCCTATTCGCGGACGATACAGCCCTATACACATCCGATAGGAACGCCAATCGGGTGTGTAAAGGTTGCAGCAAGCCCTCTCCGATCTTGGCGAGTGGTTTCGCAAATGGCGCATCGAGGTCAACCCGACTATAAGTGCAGCAGTGTACTTTCACCCTGGCATAACCAGGCCCAATAGCAAAAGTCCCCTCAGGACTATCACCCTCTTCGGCGAACCCATCCCTTGGGTACCGTCTACCCGTTACCTCGGGGTCATCCTAGACAGTCGTCTATCCTTCCGCGAGCACACTAAGAAAGTTGGCAACAACGCCAAGTTTTATCTTAGCCGGCCCTCTTGTGCAAGAAGAGTAAAATGTCCCTTAGAAATAAGTTGACGCTTTACAAAGCTTGCATAAGACCAGTCATGACTTACGCCTCAGTAGCTTTTGCTCACTCCAAACACGTAAAGTCCCTTCAAATTATCCAAAATAAATTCTTGCGGAAAGCCACTGGTTCACCATGGTACGTTCGTAACGTTGACCTACATCGAGACCTCAACCTCGAAACCATAGCCCAGTTCATGAAACGTGCCTCAAGGCGGTATTATGACTCGGCCCCTCACCATCCGAACCCGCTCGTTTCAAACGTCCCAGACTACCCCATCGTACTTAACGGTGAGAAATCCCTCCGTAGGCCAAGACATGTTCTTGAAGATCCAGATGAAGACATGTTCTTGAAGATCCAGGGATCACCTCCGCTAACGCGGAGGCGTTATCAAATTAACGTTATTATTGGAGAAAATAAGGAAAAGGATCAGAGTGCGGAGAGAAAAGGTGGAATGTTAAGTGCTGGTGTGGTGACATGATAATATACTATCGACAAAGCCCCCATGAAATAAACTTCCGTGCAAAAAAACATCGATCGTAAGTATATATATTTTTTAAATTTTAAGTATTTCTACCAAATTAAGAGCTCGTTTGCTTATTTAAAAGTTCTTTTTTAAGCGCAAACTTAAAAGTATTTATTGATTTTAGTGCCCGAATGGGTGGAGGGACATCATTCCAACACCGAGAAGCAGCAAACCTGAAAGAACCACGGAACACTACGGACTTGTGTCTCGGCGTCACAAATACGTAAGTACAAGCTCGTTTAGTGAAACGTGATTTTTCTTGAGCCCAAACAAACTTGTTGCATAGATATTTAGGGGTTTTATAATTTACAACTCCGAAAAGTAGTGTGGCAAGATGAAGAAGTCTACGTGCATTCATTTTTAAAAGTTTAGATGAATTTAAAAAGGGGGTAACGTGAGTGCGGGGGGAATCTTAAAACAGAAACGCGCACAAGCATTTTGCACGCGCTGAATTAGCCTGTCAGTCCGACTCAACAGACATGACCCATAAACCACATCACAATAATTCAATCTAGATAAGATTAGGGATTCGCATAAAGTAATTCGGAGATCCACACTTAAATAAGGTCGAATTTTGTATAGTAATTTTAAAGGATAGAAGCAGCTGCGCACACATTCTGACACATGCTTTTCAAACCTAAGATGACTGTCAAAAGTCAGCCCAAGATTTTTCGCCTCTTCAACATATTCCACCTTCTCCTCATTTACCATTATATTTATTTGAGCAGAAGCGAGTTTTTGTAGACTGACTCTTGTACCAGTCAGCATGTATTTAGATTTTTTTGGATTAAGGACTAGTGCATTGGACTTGGACCACTGATGGATTTGGGCTAAATCATGATTTATATTATTTACAGCGCTGACCCAATCCGAAGGCCGAAATGAATAGTACAACTGCAAGTCGTCTGCATACAAATGGAATTGGCAGTAAGTAATTTTTTGAACTATGTCTGCACTATACAGTATAAATAGGACTGGTCCAAGTATTGATCCCTGGGGGACACCCCTAGGAACAGGGCGAAGGGAAGATCTCGTGGAATCACCATTAGGCATTCTTAATTCAACACACTGTTGCCTATTACTGAGGTAGCTAGAAAACCAGTTTATAGTTATGGTATCAAAACCATAAAATGCAAGCTTGGATAAGAGGGGTGGAATACTAATTGAATCGAAGGCCCGTGAAAAATCTAGTAGTGCTAGGATGCTGCATCTACCCTGATCCTGAGCAGCCAACAGATTATCCACTACATCCAGAAGGGCAGTAGCGGTACTGTGCTTTTTACGAAATCCTGACTGGAATTGGGGAAGAATATGATGATCTTCAAGGAACTTGATCAGCATATTATAGCAGTGATAGCATGTAAAGTTTGAGGTAGAGTCATTAGGAGCATATCCAAGGAAATCCCATCTATACCTTCTGCATTTGATTTAAAACTTTGGATTACTTTAAGAATAGTGTATTCACTGACAGGGCTCAAAATAAAAGTATCAGAACCGTATCTATGATGTTCATAGTATGAAAGCTGTGAGATATTAACACTTTCGTCACCAGGAACATCTAGGAAATGGGAGTTAATAAGATCAGCATTGTCAAACTGAGGCGGAAGTTCAGCCGCCTGCTTCTTGTTAGGTATAAGATTATTTTTTATATTTTTCCATAGCTGTTTAGAGTTTTTAATATTTTTATTTATGTTATCTGTAAAAAATGCTCTTTTTTCATTTTCTATAGCTACAATAACAATGTGCTTCATAGTCTTATAGCAGTTTTTAAGAATGTCTGTTTTCAGTGACTTGTACCTACCATGATAGTCCAATTTTAATAAGATACCAATTTTAATCATTGTTTTAACAGTATCGGTTATCCCAGGATGGGGGGGACCTTTAAACTTTGTAGTTTTTAGAGGCGCATGTAAGTCAAACAGGGATACAATTGTACGAGTCAGTGCAGATCTGGTTGCAGATTATTCAAATCATGTTGTTGTGAATGGAAAAAGCCCCAACCCACAGCGTTTAGGTCTGTTAGAAACAGTTCTGGGATAATACTTTTTATGGGTCTATATGTGACCAATCTTGGGTGAACCTTTTCCTTTTTTATATTGAACTCGACTACTATCATGGCATGGTGTCCTAAGTCTGGGGTAAACTTTGATTTAACTTTCCGTACCCCAACATCAGTGCATACTACATTAAGAAGGGTCTGGCTATGCTCAGTAAAATGTGTAGGTTCACTGATGACTTGGTCCAGGTTCAAAGACTGTAAAACAGCTCTAGTAAGGCGAACTTATTACTGCCTGGGCAAAGCATATCTATATTGAAGTCTGTCCATGTATTGAAACACACTATTCCAGAAAACTCTCTATTTATTCGATGCTCTTGAACTGGCGACTAATTAAAACAAAAACGCAACGATAGCGCGTTCTACTTTTTCTAGTGGCGCCATCTAGTTTTGCCATCTATAACAATTTTTGCTTATAATCTAAACATTCCGCCCTCTCAAAGTGTGCCAGCACTTTAAACAAAATTTAACAAAACAAAACTATGCATATTATTAAACAATAATACTGTGAACAACAACTGCTTGTTCGTAGAAAATTAAATTATTTGTTAACAATAGTAAAACTACTAAAAGAGGACTAAGTTTAGGAATGTACTAGGTTTTTATAAGTGGACTGTAACACTGATAACTAATTATACTAACTAACATTTTAAATCTAATTAACATTGGGTTCATTTTCAGTGGGCAGTAAACACAATTTATGAACTGGTCGTTTCAAAATTGAATTTTTACATTGTAAACTGACCACCCGAACTAAGCCATCTGAACCGGGATGAACTTCTATAATTTTTTCCATTAACCATTTGGTGGGTGGCAATCTATTGTCTTTTATTAAAACTATGTTACCTACTTTAAGATTGTGTTCAATACTAGTCTATTTTTGACGTTTCTGTAAATCAACTAGGTATTCTTGACTCCACTGTCTCCAAAATGATTGCAATTTCTTTTGTAAATAGATCCATCGTTTACTATAAGGTATGTAAGTTTCTTCAAGATTTTCATCCGGAACTATTGTTGGATTTTCTCCAATAAGGAAGTGACCCGGTGTCAAAGCTACGGTGGTACCTTCTTTATCGTTATCTAGAAAAGTCAATGGACGAGAATTGAGACAGCTTTCTATTTGACATAACAATGTTGAATATTCTTCATAAGTTAATTTGTCATCTCCTATGACACGGTTTAAGTGTCGTTTTATTGATTTTATATTAGCTTCCCATAAGCCACCCATATGAGGCGCTCCAGCAGGGTTAAATTGCCATTCTGTTCCATCTTGTGCTACTAATTCTACTATTTCAGTTGGTATGTTTATCTTACTTTTGTTAGCCATTATTTCTAGTTCTTTGGAGGCCCCTATGAAATTAGTTCCGCAGTCACTGAGTAATTTTAAACAATGCCCTCTACGTGCCGTGAAGCGGCGAAATGCAGCTATAAAACATTCTGTACTTAGACTAGTTACTAACTCAATATGTACAGCTTTGGTAACTGCACAAATGAATAACGCAATGTACGCCTTTTGGGTTTTGTTACATCTGCGTCCATTGAATAGTTTCAGGGTTATTGGGCCAGCAAAGTCAATCCCACTTATCAGAAATGGCCTTTGCGGTGTGACTCTACATTTGGGTAAGTTTCCCATTAACTGACTAACAGGTTTGCTTGAGTGTCTACAGCAAGGTATACATTGTCGTATCACCTTTTTTATGATGTGTTTTACACCTATAATGTGAAATTTGTTTCTAACATGATTTAACATCAATTGAACTCCACCATGTAGAGTTTTGAGGTGCGCTTCCCTTACAATCAGGTAAGCCAATTTACTATTTTTAGCTAATATTACAGGATGTTTTGTTGAGCGTTTTGAAGACGACCTCCTACTTTAAGAATTTTGTCATCATCAATAAATGGATTTAGATTTTTTATATTATTTTTCTCTATGCTTTCAGAATCTTGAGATAATCGCACCAAACGGCTCATTGCAAAGTTCAGTTCCCTAGAGTTTAGGTATGGAGTGTAGACAGGTGAGGTTTCTTTCTTTACTTTATATTTGCATTTGTTATAGAACCTTAAACAGTAGCTTACTACTCTTACTAGTTTGTTTAGGGTTGAAAATCTGTCCATAATGTCTATTTCACTATTTGAGTCTTTTTCTGCAACTAAACTACACTGCACTTTCACTTTAGAACGCTTTTCATCCTCAGTAGGATTCACTATTTCACTTATGTCTTTCACAGGTATTTCACGGAGCTCACGCAGCCAAGGCGGACCGTTCCACCACAGCTCGTGCGACTGTAGCTCTAGTGGGCAGATGCCACGGGAAGCCACATCTGCCGGGTTGTCCTGCGACGCGACGTGATGCCATCTGCTTGGGTCTACTATGTTGGTGATTTCAGTTACTCTATTTGCCACGAAGGTGTTATCTGTAATGTCTATCCATCTATCTAGTTCTATTGTGGGCATGTTGCACAAGTTTTTTCTAAACGTTATCCATTCCGTTTCTATTGTTTCAGGAGTTGGTTTGTCCCAATCGAGACTCTCTGCTATGCTAATTTGTCTATCAATTTGGCGAATATCTCCCACTAGAACCGTCGCGTGTCTTCTCCATCTAAGTGTTGTATCTCTCAAGTCACTCTGAAGTGTAGGTCCAATTAGGATGTTGTCATTAAGAGATTTTCTATTACTAGTTTTGACCGATGCGTCAAAGACAACACGGAGCTTAGTAGTGAGATGCTGCTCATTGATCACGGCGTGATGAGGTAAGTAGCAGATGCTATTGCTAGGTTTGTTTTCTGCTGAAACAGGTTCCATGTGATTTTGATCTATGTAGTCTTGCATGAATTCTAAGTATCTATTGTGTAGATCTTGGTTTGTTTTAAACTTTCGTTCAACAGCAGCTAGTCTTTTCATTGCTATGGATGTCGATTCACCAAGATCAGGAGGATTCACATCAAAAGGTATTTGTACTTCATATCTTCCTTCTGTTGTTTTTCTGTGTTGTTTTGTAATGCTTTTCACATTTCTTCTCATCATTTGTCATTATTTTGCGTTTTGTTGCAGGTTCTTCTAGTTCCTAGAATCTACGGAGTACTGTGTCTATTTATATTTTTGCATGATGAGCAAGAACTGTTGTTTGTTGGCTCTCAGTTTTGTTGCTATTTCCGGAGATGAGCCAACCTAGTGATGTTTCTTGTGCCACAAGTGAGTTTTTCTCATTTCGTTGTACCAATACACCCTGTTGTATGATGTCTGCAAAGATTTCAGCTCCCAAAAGAAGATCTATGCGACTTGGTTGTGTGAATGTATGGTCAGCTAGTTGTAGACTATGAAGTTGTGGCCAATCTACTATATTTGCTTGCTGTGGAATGTATGAGGTTAACGTTCTCAGTACATACGCATTGACCTTGATTTTTTCTTTTCTATTGTGTCTTGACATTATTTCAAACTCCACAAGTGCTTTGGTGACTGTGTTGTTTGCACTAACGCCTACTATGTTTCCTTGAATAGGTGATTTCTTCAAACCCAATTCTTGACATGCACCTTCGGTAATCAATGATGCTTGTGATCCTTGATCGACAAGGGCACGCAGAATGTGTATGCTATTGTTTCTATGTGATTTTACTGCGACGAGAGCAGTTGCTAGTATTACCGGTGAGGTATCTATGGATGCTTTCATTGCGATCCTATCTATGTTTTCTATGCTATCTATGTTTTCTATGCTATCTATGCTTTCTATGCTATCTATGTTTTCTTTGCTATTTTTGATATCTTGTTCTACGGAGGTTTTCTGGTTGACTTCGTTTCTATTTGTGTGTTCCAATGTTGCCATGTTTACTATCTGGTTGGGTTGCGAGCTTTGTGATGTTGAAGTGGTTGCACTGGGACCAGCGGGTATGTTGTATCCATGGAGAAGAGTATGGTGTTTGCGACCACATTTTCTACAGCTTGATTGTGTATTACATGCCTTGACTGAGTGACCTTTTTTCAAGCAATTGAAGCACATGTTGTTTTTCTGAATGTACTGTTGTTTATCATTGGCTTCCAGCTCATTGAACTTCTGGCATGAATAGATTCTATGATCTTCACTACAGTATACACATTTAGTAGGTGAAGTTGCAGAAGTGCTTGTTGCGAAGCTTTTGATTGTTGTTGCATTCTTGGAGTGTGGTTGGTTGTCTTTGCATTTAACTGCTTCTAGTGTTCTAAAT
Source organism: Anticlea derivata (assembly GCA_947579855.1). NCBI lineage: Eukaryota > Metazoa > Arthropoda > Insecta > Lepidoptera > Geometridae > Anticlea > Anticlea derivata. Next base: position 3,681,450 of record OX388264.1, read on the forward strand.
CGTAACTCCAAGAACTCTGACAAGTCTTTCCATGTTGGAAGTCTATCTAGTGTTTCTATGCGTTGCTCGAATTGTCTACAGTTTCTGAATGACTATGTAGACTATGATATCATCCCATTGGTCTGTGGGAATATTTATGGCTTTCAGTGAGGTTATGCACTCGGATGTGATGTCTAATACTCCTCTAATGGCTTTAGGCGTTTCGTTGGCTATTTTTCGTTGATTAAGTACTCTTCCTATGTATGAATTCACTATGTGTCTGCGGTTGTTGTATCTTTTGTTCAGCGTCTCCCACATTATTTCATAGCTTGCGTCGGTGACTGGAATTTGTCTGACTAGGCTTTCAGCTTCACCTTGCAAACTAGACTTTAGGTATTGGCATTTGTTAACATTGCTAAGCATCTCGTTGTCGTTGATCAGAGATTTGAACAGGTCGTGAAAGGAAATCCAGTCTTTGTACTCTCCCGAAAACTTTGGGATTTGAATTGAAGGAAGTTTCACTTTGCACGCTGGGCGGTTGTGTACGGTTGTTACCCGGCATTTCTATTGAGACTGGTTTTACATCTAGAGCATAAAATTTTTCTTTGATGCTTGTTTTCAGGTCTAGGTAGGTATCTAAGCAATTGTCGCTAATATTGTCCGTGAAGTAGCATAATTGCAGTTTTTTCTCAGCAGAAGCCGCCGCCAACTCGTCATGTCTGGTTTGGAATTTCAGCCAATAAGTTTCTAATAAATCTAGTCTTGTTTCTAAATGTGCTTTTGTTAGACGTTCTTTTGGAGACTTTTTGAAGTTTTCTAATGAGGTTGCATGTTTCTAGTTGTTTATTTTGAAGTTCTTCCATTTTAAAGTCTAAATGTTCACTAATTTTTCAAAGTATCTGACACTATTTGCAATTTTCAAAGTCTTTGGCACTAATTAAGCACAGTTTACAAGTTATTGACACTATTTGGAATTTTTATAAGTATTTGACACTAATTTCACTTCACTTTTACTATGTCTATTACTCACGGTACTGCCAAGTCCAACACTGTGATCCATAAACACTGTAATCCGTTTGAGGCACAACACTAGCACTATTTTTGGCACAACACTAGGCACTAAACACTTTCCTATTTACGCACTATTAAACACTCGCGAAACTATTTTATCCGACCGAATGGACCAATGTCCATGTATTGAAACACACTATTCCAGAAAACTCTCTATTTATTCGATGCTCTTGAACTGGTGACTAATTAAAACAAAAACGCAACGATAGCGCGTTCTACTTTTTCTAGTGGCGCCATCTAGTTTTGCCATCTATAACAATTTTTGCTTATAATCTAAACAAAGTCACATACCAATATCATATTATCACATCGAGAGAAGGATGCAGCTGAGTCCGTAGGGCATCAAGGAAAGGGATGATGTTTTGCGTGGGACCCCGATAGGCTGTACCAATAATAACATTTTTCCCTGAAACATTCAAGCGCAACCACATCTATTCCACTGTGGGCACGACAGGGTAGGAACATACTCGTGCATTTATTCACATGTCGAGCGCGCGCGCCCAGCGCCTCAAGAATTAATTAGAATGCGGCTCCGTGATTGGTCAAAAGCTTTTTCGCGCTTGTCGAATTAGTATGTAAGTAATAGGTTTAGTTTAGCTTATAAGAAATTATTTTTGTATATATTTTTAACAGTCGGCAGTAGGAGAACTATAACTATATAACAAGTGAAATAAAAGTGAAAAAGTATTAAGAAAAGTGTTTAAATTTGGGTTAGAGAATCAATCCGACCAGCAGAAAATAAAACGGCGCATCGAAAGTGGAAAGCTGTAGCGCCCCCGAAATCTGAACCAGCAGCCACCACACGCTGCATCCGAACAGATTTTATATTACCAGGTAGTCCATTGCTTAATGTATTGGGCACCGAACACTGTTTTAGAGCTGAAACCCCTAAAAAAATGCATGTAGTGTCAGTTCACTCGACTGTCACGTGTCCCCGCGCTCCGCTAGCCTGGCTGTCAAACCGTCATTCTTTTCAGAGAACATTACGATTCCACTTAAGTGAACATAATTTATAATACGGTATAAATTTTCAACGAAAACTAGACTAGACAAAGATAGACTTATATTCGGATGCAGCGACTCGTATAATTACGGTCAAACTTCTCTTTTGCTAAGTTTGTTTAACCTTATATTACACGACGTCGCTGCATCCTCCAGATTTTATATTACCAGGTAGATGTTAAGAGCTTAAGGGAAATCGTGTATTAGGAAAAACTGTTGCATGAAAATGTATATAAAGTATTTCATAATTAACAAAAGTTTGATTTATTCTTACAATAGAATCACACAAAATCCAATTATACAGAAAATAATTACCTAAGTTAGGTACTACTACTTATCTTCGTGATTAAAGATCGCATTTGCAAAGGCTGTTATTAGGCGCAACTGGCCTATCATAAAACTTTCCAAAAACAAGCGAATTTCCGGACCATCCAGCGGCTTTTTTAATAGCCTCGATGGAAACGCCCCTACGACCGGCCGCTGAAGTCGCAGCGTGGCGGGTGGAATGTGCAGAATATATGCTTGAATCTATACCGCTTTCATGTAGCACTTGTTTAATCCACCGGCTGATCGTAGATGCGGTTGCATTGTGGTATGGCCTTTTTGTTGTTAATATTAACTTCTCCGTGTTAGGACACCCTCTAAATGAACTTGTTGAATTTATGTAAGCTAGTATGGTATTTGCAGGACATATTTCTTTTTTATTGTGAAAGTAGGGAATTATTAAACATGGTTGAACCCTTCCAGGGGCTGAAGTCTTAATTAGATTGTCTATTATAATATCAATATTAGTATCATATATTTTTATATTGGATACCATGATCGAGAATAGCGTCTGCACACGTTGTGCAGTTGACAACGGGAGCAGAGCAACCAACTTTTTTGTTATTGTAGGCAAGGGCAACTCCTCATTAGGATACCAATGGCTAACAAAATCAAGGACAAGATTGGTGTCCCAAGTACTTTGATATTTTGGGAAAGATGGACGGGTTTTATAAACACCTTTGAGCAGACGAGAAACGTTGGTATATTTACTAAATTTATGGCCTAGTAATAGAGAGATTGCTGAGCGGATTGTGTTTATAGTAGAATAATTGGCTCCTGAATTGAATTAAAATAAAATAAAATAAATAAATATTCCGGACATATCACACACGGTCAACTGATCCCAAACTAGGCATAGCCTGTACTATGGGTACCAGAGACTGATATACATAATAGATATATATTTAACACCCAGACACAGAACAAACATCCAATTGATTAGTAAGAAAGTTTAATGCGAATGGATTTGAGATAGACAAGCAATCGTCAATGTTGTTTTCCTGACAAAAAAAACATAATTTCATATATGATGTATCGTACTGTTTCAGTGTACTATGGGAAAGAGATGAAATCATTAATTCAATCGTATCCGGTGTTAACGATTGGCGGGAAAACGCTTCCCTGATAAGCGGCATGACACCAGGGTAAGGCTTCGCCAAAGGGGATGCCGGGTCCTGAAAGGAGAATTTAACAGATCATAATTGGGTGAAAAGTAAACAGCCTCAGAAGATTGAAGTTCCAAAAATAAAGGGTACCACGGTTGGCTAGGCCAATGAGGTATAACAATAATACCTGATGCTTGGTCGTCTATAATTTTGCGTAAACATTTTAATATAAGTGAGAAAGAAGGAAAGCAATAGAAAAAGTAATCTTCTTAAAGGCATTAGGATCTCTTTTCCAAGAAACGTATAAGGAACATTTTGCATTTAGACGGGACGCAAACAAATCAATTTCCGGGGAAACAAGTTCATTTAATATTTCATTAAAGGCTTTATCAGATAGACTCCATTCAATATCCATATTACTACACCTCGACCCTCTGTCTGCGCGTAAATTGTCTTTAGACTTTATGTATGATGCAAATATGAACAGGTGACGTTCTTCGCACCACTGCCATATTTCCCGTGTAATCTCATTAAGATGCTCATATTGAACTCCTCCCATTCTATTAATGTAGGATATCGTGGTGGTATTATCGATTCGCAAAAGAATTTCTGAATTTGTCAAATCTTTGGCGAAACATTTTAAACCTATAAAAGCTGCTTTTAATTCTAATAAATAAATATGATTTTTTGATTCCAATTGACTCCAAAACCCATTAGAAGTCTCTCCATTACAAAAAAATCCCTAACCAGTGAGAGAAGCATCAGAAAAGATTTCTAGACAGTATTGATTATTACAAAAAGTTTAATTGCCGACATAATATTTTATTCCCACCAGATAAAACTAGGTCCTAAATTAGATTTCAATTTCATTATTGTATCATAATCTTCATTTGATGATTGAAGTGCTAGGAATTTTGCCCTTTCGAATGGTTTCGTATAAACCCAACCATAGTCTACAGCCGGACATATAGAGGTCAATATACCTAAAAATTTGGCAAAATCTCGAACCCGTATAGTATCTACGCTTTTTAGATATTTCGCGGAACCAAATCTGCAACTTTTTGACGTTTAACCAATGGCAATTTAAGAGAGAATGTCAAAGCCTAGAAATGTTATACACTGACTAGGAATCATGTCACTTTTTGTGGTTTATTATAAAACCTAACTCTTGTAGCAAGTTAACTACTCCTTCAATATTTCTAGAAAAACCTTCAAGAGTGCTACAAATACACAGTAAATCGTCTAGGTATATAACAATGCGATGGCCACGATTCCTTAGATATGTCGTTATCGGCCTCATGAGTTTCGTGAAAACAAAAGGCGCGGTGCTTAAACCGAAAGGTAAGCAAACTCATGTTTGTTCTTGATATTTAAATCTCAGGTACTTTTTACAAGACGCATGAATTGGAATAAAAAAATAGGCCTCTTTTAAATCGATATTTCCCATGAAATCAAATTTTGAGACAAGTTTAGAGGCAGTCCTTATGTCTTTCATTTTAAAATGCTATGTTTCTACAAATGTAATAATTTTTTTTAAATTTAATATGAATCTGTAGTTTCCATCACGCTTTGGCATGAGAAAAATATTCGAAAGGAACTGTCCTAGAACGTCTTCACATTTTATAATTGCTCCAGATTTCATTAACTTACTTATCTCATATATAATGAAATTCTATAGCGGAAAAAGATGGTTCTATTGGTTCACATTTTTGTATGACGCGGTTACTGAATGGTATCTTATAGCCTGTAATGTACTCAAGTATAATAGGATCGTTAGTGATTGATTTCCATTTATAGAAAAAAAATTGTAATCTACCAGCGAACCGGGTTACCTCTTCTACTTCTTGGGATCGGGTTTGTTGTTGTTCATCTTGGCAGGGGTATTGTACCGGTCGGTCGTCACTGGAAGACGTCTGGATGTTTGAGGCGGGGCTTGGAACCTGAACCCACCTCTCCGGTTTCGTTGAGTCTGTGACTGTGACCTGGGTGGGCCTCGCCAGTTTCCCTGGCGAGCGGGTGGCTGATTGGGTCGATATGACGTCGACGGCTGGGGCTCAAATGACCTTTTGATTTGAAATCCGGATCTTTCTGCGGATTTATTAGCTTTAATTTTATCACCGAGTTTTTCGCCAAATAAGAACGCGTCCCGTTTAACTCCCTGAATAATAGTCAATTTTTTTTTTATCTAGGCTGAATGTTAATTTTGCTAATTCTTGAACAATTTTAATTTTTGCTAATTCTTGAACAGTACTTATGTATAGATTCAATGATCACAGTTCACCTGAGTAAATGCTTATTCTGAAACGTCAATCAGACGAAATCGGTGCTTGAGTTTAGATTTGATTAGACATTAATCAAATGACATTTTCATTCCGTTACACGTACTTTGATGCATATTTGTACTTCACTTTATAGTTCTGTTCTATTTCCACCTGGCTGTTTGAATTTCTGCGTAAAACGGATCGAAAATTATAAATAAATCAAAATGTAAACGAGAACATTTGAGTACAGATTTGAGACTCGATTCAGCTGAGAGTAGTTTAAGTACCGTTCTTGAAAAAAAGCTATGTTTGAGAAGAGATTCAATACTTAAATAGAGTTCAGAGTCGTGTCTCTGAATACGAGCCTAAAGAGTAGTGATAATTAATTATTAAACGAACTTACCTGTAAGTGAATTTCTATCATAATTATGGAAGGCTTTGTCCGAAGTGATTAACAACCCTGTTTGGTGAAATATTTCACTGGCTAACAAGGCGAATTTTTCTTAGATTTGTTTTTCTAACCTCAAATTCAGTACTTGAATGGAGATCCACTGGGCGGTACTGCGAGTGTTATTATTGTTATAATCCTCTCGGACAAAGCCTTGAATAATAAAACGTGTGTCCTAAACAGGATGTACAGTAGTCGTGAAGCCAGCTGAGCAGACGCCTCTCACCGCACTGGCCCTGGGCGCGCTGCTCAAGGAGGCAGGCGTTCCGAAGGGGGTCGTGAACATCGTGCCAGGGTTCGGAGAGAGCGCGGGAGTCGCTCTGACGCACCACACCAAAGTCGCCAAGATATCCTTCACCGGATCACTTCAGGTGAGGAATACAGATTTTGATTAAATCATTTTGGGTTCCGGGCCTTATAATTGAAAAACGGAACCCCTAAAGGACAACTTTGTTGTTCGTCTGCCAACCTGTCTGTCAGTGTGCCGTACCCTTTTCTCAGAAACGGCTTGAGATATTCGAAAGCCTCATACTGCTGTAAAAACAAGTTTCTAGTAAAACGCAATATGTACAGCCATACATTTTCATACTAAAAGTCTCCTCACTGACTGATCATATAAACCCAGAGGGTACTTGTACTTGCGGGTGACCTATAATCTTGGGCATGAAGGGAGGTCTTTTGACTCTTAATTTTGTAACGTGTTATATAAAGTAGGTACTAGCTTCCAACCGCGGCTTCGCTTGCGTGGTAGGTACATGCATAAAAAGCTAAATGCTATTCTAGGTAAAGAACTTTATCTATTCCAAGTTTCAATGAAATTGGTTGAGCCGTTACGGCGTGATTGAACAACAATCATCCAAACATCCTCACAAACTTTCGCATTTAAGCTCGCGAATTCCTAATTAAAAGGAATTTGTTGACCTTCGTGGCGGTCGCCATTTCGTATTCAGTCATTTGCGTATGTTATGTAATCTGTAAAAACTACAATGAGCTGGCAATTGAACCGAATTAAAATAAATTCACTTCCGCTGTTTCAAATTGTATCGAATGATGACAAATCATCATAATTTCACTGTATTGTCGCTTCACAAAGTGCAGCGGCGCTGGTTTTCAGGTGGAACCGTTCAGGCGACCTCACGATCGCAGTACTTTCCTTCCTTCCTTCAGCCTTTCGCATTATCCGAGACGCGGTTCAACTACACTCAAGAACACGATTATAAAATAGACTTTTCAACACACTTGCTCATAAAGTGGCTCTAATTTCACCGCAATTAGGCACATAATGATACCTGTAATCAAACCGTGACCTTTTCATTGCTATTATTCACAAACGTGAGTTATTTTATATTATTGGTTGAGTTGCTTTGTTCTTAAAAAAGTTTCAACCCTTACAAAAAAGACCATGCGTAAAAGTAAAAAAAACTCCTTATTTTAATCTATGGCCGATCGCCATTGTAAGATGCGCGCGCATAGGAAAACTGACTAATTTTTCCCGCCATTGTGAAAAAAAAACACTACTAGTTTTTACAGTTATTTTTACCTATTATGTTATTCTCAAGTGTGTTGAAAAACGTCGTACACAGGTTGGAAAACTGATCCAGCAAGCGGCCGGGGCCGTTAACCTCAAGCGTGTCACCCTGGAGCTTGGAGGCAAGAGCCCGCTCGTCATCATGAACGACGCTGACCGTAAGCGTTTTAACCAATAAAAGATAATTGGTTTCCCACCATTATTATCGCATACCTGAAACTGTTTATTGACGAAACGCATGAAGACATCCTGAGGCATGGAAACGTACCTAATGAATTTGTCTTAATTGTTTGTTTACCTTGTAGAATATTCTGAAGCAGTTTCCGCCGAGAAGATCAATGTCGCGCAACGGGCTATGGAGAGAGCTATGCTCAAATTTTTACGGTGTCATAAAATCCTTAATACGGAAATCGGAAGAAGAACCAACGTCACCTACATAGCTCTCTGAATTAGCAAATTGTAGTGATAGTGAGCAGGCCTTACTGCTCGCAGAAACGAAAACCGTTTACCACGGACCGGCCGACGTAGTCAAGGCCCAACACCCGATGGACCGATGTCATTATTAAAGTTGCGGGAAGTCGGTGGATGGAAAAGTCTCAAGACCGTTCGTCCTGGATCTCTTTGGGGAAGGTCTATGTCCAGCCGTGGACTTCTGCGTGCTGATGATGATGAAGTAAATCAGCAGTATTTGGGTACATTTTGATCGTGTGGTTCCCAAAACAAATTCTATAAAAGCTTGATTTGATTGACAGGGGTAGGCATGCGGCACATTTTTCTGAGAATCTACATAGTTTTCCCTAACAATTAATTTATTTCTAGTGGATAGAGCAGTGGCCTACGCTGCTAATGGATTGTTCAGCCTCCAAGGCCAAATGTGCGTAGCTGCCTCCCGTCTGTACGTGCAGTCGGGCATCTACGATAAGTTCGTAGAAGCTGCAGTCAAGCACGCTAAAGGCATCAAGATTGGCAGCCCTACTGACCCTACTTCACAGAGCGGACCTCAGGTATGGAGTCTTGGTGTAAGCGCTCGTAGTGTGGTTCCTCTTTGATCTTGAGTACTGACTGATTAACAAGTATTTTAGGTCTCATAGCTCAGTTGGTAGTAACTCTGCCTTCTGCGCTAGAGGCTGCGGGTTCGATTCCCGCACAGGACAAACATTTGTGTAATGAATACAGATTTTTGTTCTGTGTCTGGGTGTTTAATATTTATCTATGAAGTATATCAGTCTCTGGTACCCATTAGTACAGGCTACGCCTAGTTTGGGATCAGTTGACCGTGTGTGATACGTCCGGAATGGGTATTTATATATATATATATATTTTTTTTAATTTTATGTTTAGATCGACGAGACGATGATGACTAAAGTGTTGGGCTACATCGATAAAGGCAAGGAGCAGGGAGCCAAGCTGCTGGCGGGCGGCAAGCGCTTCGGCACCACCGGCTACTACATAGAACCCACTGTCTTCGCTGACGTCACTGACGACATGATCATCGCGAAGGAAGAGGTGAGCATTCTTTCATTGGATGATATTTATTTGTATAGTTGTAGGTGTTTCTTGTTGTCGGAAACATGGGACCTCATCTCAGATGTAATGTCCTGTGTCTCCGGTATCAGAAGCTACGAGTGAGTGCCTACCATGGTACAGAGAGGATCAAACCCTCGCCTCTGGTGGCTCAGTCAGGCACTCACAAACCATGCCACTGAATACTCAGTTTTAATTGATTCATTCAAAAGGCATTATTGTCCGAATTTTTACTTTTTTTCCTGTAATTTTAGAAAATGGTCACAGAACTAATGCAGGACTAAGAATGAATCAGTGACACGACGAGAAGAAGTTGCGCTACGTACTTCAGCACAATAGTATTGTTATAAAAGAAGATCTCTGGCCGAAGGGTGTTGTGTTCCGTCGCTTCCGCGGGCGGATACCTACTGCCAATGACAATTCGCGTCCCACGTCGCAGTTTCTACGTGGCAACTAATTGTGTTTATTATTATGTATGTTAGTCTTTAAGGTATATATCTATATGGGCCGTAGTATAAGAAAAATTCCATCTGTTTTTTTATTCTATTGTTGCCTGAAATAAAGTTATTGTATTGTATTGTATTGTATTGTATTGTTATCATGGCAACATATTGACGTTTACATTTATTCACAAACTTGGCACATAATACACGTCAAAATAAAAGCAAGACACAGAGAGCGAAAATATGAAACAAAGACAGAGAGGTAACACACAAAAACTTATTAAAAAGAACACGTGAAATGTTATTGTGCGCCACAGCAGCAAAAAGGTCTCGGCTCAGCATAAATGCCCTATTATATAATATATTATATAATGTCTATTGGCACTGCTTATAGTTTATGATCCTGTACGAAGTACCTAATTATATAGTGCTTAACTTGCAGCGTTAATTACTCGCGTCAAATACACGCGTCCTACTTAAATTTCCTATGGGACAACCAGGCTATCCAGCCGAATTTACATTACGAAACTAGTTTCATGCATGGCGAAATTAATTTTGGGAAGTTTTAATGCCTGCGAAAGGTGTTTCGTTAGATAATTAAGAAGGGTCCTGAAATCTACAACATTACAGTGGTCATGCGGACACAAAGCTTTGTTTTTCACTAGCTGTTACCCACGAATTCGTCCGCATTTGTATGAAAACTAGTAACTCATAATCTTAAACCCCTACTTTGCCCCCCATAGGGAGAAATGCTAAAACATATAATTCTTTATTTCTTACCAGAAGCCTAAATATTAATTTTCATATCGCACGGCGTTTGATCAGGGCTTTATCATTTGTTCGTGTAAATTTTAAATTGATACCTTTAGCCGTTTGGCTAGCCCGCCCTTTTGAAAAAAAAACGATTTCGCAGCCACTGATTAAATCAATCGATGAGGAAAAAAAAGGATACCTTATATATAAACAAAATGAGTCTTATAAAAAAACCGGCATAGTGATATACTTTCAGAGATCAGAGAAACTTTATATAGAACACTTTTTGTTTTAAATATAAATTTTTAATAATACCTAGAATAGCATATAGCCTACTTTTTATGAAGGTACCACGCGAGCGAAGCCGCTGGGGGAAGCTAGTATAGTTATACTCCTTAAAAATAAGGGATTGTCTACGCTACCTCGCAATTTCACTCGCCTCACGTATTGCAATTTGGCTGTTCCTTCATTTTATTAGAATGCGGAAAGGAATGCGTGAACCTTTGTTCAATCAGAAACCACCAAGGTTTTTGCTAATGCGTAAGCATCCGGCCCCAATTACTGACTAGGTAGTTACTTTCCTCAAATTGCGGAGAGCTTCCGGAGAGTTATTTCGCAAATAACATCATTTGGTTAATAAGTAGAAAAAAGAGGCAGAATAATCTATTAATTAATTATTCTGCAAAACTTAATTTATTTCGGAAATTTCCCCACAATATGCGGCGGCACGGCTCAAACCTCAGCCTGAGGGAAAATTGGAAAAGTGTAAAGAATAATTACTCTACTTTATTTTTCTTTATAATTGCATAATAATTGCAGTGCTGTCAGATCGTTGCTTGTTTTGAAGTTTCACCCCAAGGACATTTCAACTCTCGATTTTTTGTTCGAAAATTAGAAATATTGAAATCCTAAAACACATAAAAAACGTGGAACCAACCACGTTTTCAGAGTTATAATAGTTGAGTGGCACCTTCCGATCAACAGCTTGTGAGTTCGAAATATATATATTTCGTATTATATTTTTCAGAAAATGTATGTATGTACATGAAGTAACCATGAACGTTATTTAATAAATATCCTTGTTTCAGATCTTCGGTCCAGTTCAAAGTATCCTCAAGTTCGAGACGCTTGAGGAGGTGGTAGAGCGCGCCAACAACACCAACTACGGCCTCGCAGCCGGCATCTTCACTAGCGATATAAACAACGCTCTGCAATTCAGCAAGCACGTCGAAGCTGGCAGCGTCTGGTATGATACCTTAAATTCATCACAATCAACGTTGAAAGATATCTTGAGGACTTATCCATTCGCAGGGGTAGGCAGGACCGGGAAACCACTTTTAAGTTTTAAGAGGTGAAAGCCTATATTTTTTATACGGAGAAGGGCGCGCGCTTACCTACGTGGGTGAACAAATATTCAAATCGGTCGAGCCATTTTCGAGTTTTTGTGAGACGCACGGCAATTGATTGTTGTTTATAGTTTTCCCAATTTTTTTTGTTTCAGGGTCAATATGTACCTAGGCAACAGTGTACACGCACCTTTTGGCGGAATGAAAGAATCAGGCATCGGTCGTGAGAAGTAAGTATCAATTATTCCTATGTAAAAAAAAGTAAGAGCTTATTACCGTGAGGTGGAACTCCTTTCTCACTTACGTCTGTTAATGTTATTTATCGGTTGGCGGGTCCAATTTGTACCAGTTAGCTCTCGTTTTAGTTCATTTAAGTTACATTGTTTCTCAACACTTTTAAATTAAGTTAGGACATTGTCACCGTTCTAACTAACTACACTAATTGTGTACAATGTATTGTGAGAGACAGGCAGTTGTTACACAGCGGAGATGATATTTCTGTGACCTAGTACTACTATCACCAAAAAATCTGCCTTACCACCCCAATTATACGGTGTATTTTGCGTAAAGTGATTTGTGCCTTGCTTGCGTCAATTGTAGCGCTTCTGAAATGTATACAACAGCCCGGGTTGACTCTTTCAATGCCATCCAGAGAAAGAGAATAGCCTCGTTTATGTCCAGAGTTGACATGTGTAAAAATTCTATAATTAGAAGTATGGCAGATCGTTTGATCTTGTCAGATATGTACAAACGGTGGGTGGCTATTGCAACCTAGAATATTTTGACTTTTTTTTTTTTTTTTCTGACCTAGGTACTCTATTCTGTATATTCATTCTGTATATTTTATTTTATTTTATTTTTGTATTTTTAGTTTTAAGTAGTTATTTTATATGGATCTTGTGTCTGGAAATAAAGAATATATTATATATTATTATTATTAATGCGTCATTATAAAAAAGTACCTTTTTTGTCTAACAATATGCTCTTGTTGTTTTGGTCGCAACTGAACGACCGACTGAGTAATCAAAGTCATGAAATGAATGGTTTACCCTCAAAGGATCACAATGAATAAAGAAATGGACTGGATAGGCTTACCGTGTACAAGCAAAGCAATTTCTAATGCGGAATAACCCAGAAAAAAGCAGTGGCGCAAGAAGTTTAGTAGGTGGTAGGGCACAGCGAGATTTTCTCGCTCTAAATTAGTGCAGCCTGCCTGTGAGGTACCTCCGCCTTACAGAAAATAGCATAGATAGAAAATCTTTGCAGCAAATCGAAGGCCGTATGCTTACTTGCCACCTTAGTTGTTAAAAAGGCAGCAAGAAACACAATTTTCTTCTCAAAATAACATGTTTTTCTTTGTTGCAGTGGCCTCCACTGTGTGGACGAATACTTGGAAGTGAAGACTGTAACGATTGCGCTGCCGAAGAAGTTATAAAATTCAGTTTACGTAAAGTTTTGCCCTCTGGGCGTAGTACACAAAGACCCACAATTTTACCGATTGTATACATACCAGAATATTTTGATGGAACGCTTTTTAGGGTTCCTTATTACGACGAGGAACTTTTATACTTTCACCAATCACCATGTGCGTCTGCGTTTGTCCGACCCTAGCAGTAGCCGATCCAGGTGTGGGATAAGGGGTTGAAGCCCCCCCAAAAAGCATCTGCGTCTACCACTGACTAAGCTCAAACTAATCTTGATTTCCAATTTATTTAATATATACTACCTAGGAGAAAGCATTTGTTCGCTTATGGCCAACTTAGCAAACCGTCCACTATTTTTCACGACTTCGTAATCGGTAAACTTCGCAATCAGTCAACTTCTTGATCGGTCAACTTAGCAACTAGTCATCCTCGCAATCGGTCCTCTTAGCGCTCGGTCAAAAATAAAGATTGCAACATTTTCAAAATACCAAAGTCGAAAATTGTATGCGAACAATGTTTAAGTTTGACACGAAATTTAATATTAAAAATACTTTTCCGAATTCATTACTCTCGACTGTAGTTTGCCGGACACAAGGAATAGGGGACCATTTGAGAAGTGGACCGATTGATACGCGGACCTTTTGAGAAGTGGACCTATTGAGAAGTGGACTACAGAAAATTTTAATGGACGGTTTGCTAAGTTGTCCATAAGCGAACAAATGTACAATTTTCTATCAATGTCTAAGGAGACTCGCTATGCGTGAAATGAGCAAAATAAAATGTTGTGTGTTTTTCAGTGTTTACCTTAATAAAGCCTACCCTCAACCAACGGATTTACCAGCAGGCTGAGAAGCTTGAGCCCAGGGCGGTAGATTTTAGGGGTGGCAAATTCTCTCCGCTTCCTGATTCTTTTTTTTTGCCATGTTTCTGAGACGGCAATATATACATAATTTCATCAAGATCGGTTCAACCGTTTAGTCGTGAATACAGAGAGACAGAGCATCCATACTAATAATTATTATAAATGCGAGAGTTAGCTGTTTGTTTGTTACCTAATCACGACTAAACGGCTGAACGGATCGTTATGAAATTTGGCAAGGAGATGGATATCCTGGGTAAGGACATAGGCTATCGTTCGTCTCAAAAAATAATCTTGAAGGTGGTGAATTAGAGTTTGAAAGTTTGTATGATCTGAAAATTCATATTTAGGCTTTTGGCAAGAAATAAGTGTTTCAGCATTTTCGCAAAATCATCCCTAAAGGAGGAAAAGTAGGGGGTGATAATTATTATGATTGCGGACGAAGTCGCGGGTGACAGCTAGTTTGATATGTGTACGGCTGGCCATTGTAGATTTGTGGGCCGCTGTACAACATAAAAATCTTGTTACAATGTTCCTTTGTTACATTATCCCCTTTATACGTCGGTACATTCTTTACACAGCAGAGGCCTTATTTGATTTCCACTTGAAAAATATAATACTTTATATTTCGTACATACTTACTTTTATTTTTATATAACCTATAAAAATATAGGTAGAGTCAGAAAAAATCTTTTTCGGACTTTAAAAATTGTTTATTGCAGAAATAGGTTTGAAGAAATTCCAGCGCTCATCAATGATATATTTATTCAATTAAAGGATAAAGAATTAATGTACGCCTCCTTTCGTGCACATGTGACGTCATGTCTTCGAATTTTTAGGTTCTAGGACATTCCGGTTTCCTCACGATGTTTTCCTTCACCGTTTGAGAGTACTAGTACAGCGCACATAAATTTTCCGAATGGAATACCCATTGGTGCACGACCGGGTTCGAACCCTCGACCTGTGGATCAGAAGGCGGAGCCACTACCACCGCTCCATTAACTGTATTACATGCATAACTGCAGCTCTAACTTGTAAAACAAAGTACCTGGCATATATGGGTTCTTACGCACGTTATTGTAATCTAGCTAAAGCTTGGTCGCGAGAAACAGGCGCAGCTTTACCTATTTCCTAAGACGTTTATTCTAGTGATTTGCATGATTGCATGAATTTTGCATGATCTGCAAATATTTGTTCTGGGTCTGGGTGTTGTGGTACCATGGTACTCGTAGTTTCTGATACCCACGACACAGGGAATTCTAGAGTCGTCTGGACGTTGTATGTGACTGTTGGGTGTTATTTATTTATTATAATGAAATGTAAAACTTTTGACTTTGACTGAAATATAAAAAATCCCAACGGAAAATACAGTAGGCTCTACCGAGAATGTCTCATCTCGATCCTATTCAAATCTTCTTGTTGACTCCATCTTGTTTACACTTTTCTGACAAGCCTACCGTAACCACTGATTAAATAATAGTTAGGTATAACGCTTAGGTTCTGGCGCTTTTGAGCTTTTTAATTAAGAAAAACGGATCCCTTCTGTTTACGTAAGCCATTTTTTGATCAAGCGAGCAAAGCTCACTTGGACGCATCGGCGTTGTTTGTATTTGTTAAAGCATAACATTCGAACCACTTCAATTAAAGTGGAATTGGGCAGGACATGTAGCTCGTATGGACGATAACAGATGGACTATTAAAAGCACGGAATGTCCAGGTCCAAACGCAAGCAAAAGAAAAAAAGGCAGACCGAAAACGAGATGGGAAGACGAGATAAAAAAGCTAGCAGGCTATAATGGAGGAATGAAGCTCAACTAAGATTTTAAAAACTTAGATTAAATTACCCTACTTAGTTATAAAATGAAAAATCAAGAAAAGTTATAATATTTGTTAAAGACTTATAATTTAAAAAAAAATTAAATCGGCCGAGGCTTTGTTAAGATACATAATCCTGTTTTCTCGGTTCAGTCCGCTCGCCAGTACCTATAAACATTTTATTATTATCTTTGGATTTGTAACATTCAAAGGCTAGGCAATTTTTGCTTTCCGACATGCAACGATCGTACGTAATATACGTATAGATTACACAATACAACTTTTTCATCTCCTTCAAGAACCGTATCTACGAGCGAGAGGCACTTCCCATCTAAACAAAACTTTATTAAAGTGCTTAAGGGGAAAAACTTTCTCCAATATTCTTATTCATCCTAAACAAAGAGCAGGGGAGCTCTTTGTGTAGACCGTCCGGGAAAGTATTGCCTTAATTCTACCGTCAAGCAGCAATGCTTGCAATGCTGTTCCACTTAGAAGGGTGGAGACAAACGTATGGCTCAGGGTGGCGGACGCAATTCCATTTTATTTTTCAACTTAGGTGCCAAAAAAACTTACGGCCCGCCTGTTGGTAAGTGGTTACCGTAGCCCATGAATATTTGCATTACAAGAGGCATCACGCACGCGTTGCCGATCCCGAACGCCCCTACCGCAGGAACACAATACTATTTGAAACAAATAATGTTAATTGGCTGCGATCTTCTGTAAAGCGGAGGTACCTCCCAGGTTGGCTGCTCCAATTTAGAGTGAGAAAATCTCGCTAATCTCTCGATAATGCCATACCACGTTGGCCGCATGCTAGGTCGTATTGCAAACAAACAAATAAACAAATATTCCGGACATATCACACACGGTCAACTGATCCCAAACTAGGCATAGCCTGTACTATGGGTACCAGAGACTGATATACATAATATATTAATATTTAACACCCAGACACAGAACAAACATCTGTGTTCATCACACAAATGTTTGTCCAGAGCGGGAATCGAACCCGCGACCTCTAGCGCAGAAGGCAGAGTTACTACCAACTGAGCTATGAGGCCAGTCAAATAAAAAAAAAAGAAATTATAAATTGCAGCTATACAAGGCTATTCATAATATGTAGGTATGCTATCCCGAAAGCGATTTATTCTACATCCATTTGGTAATAAAGTTCTACGACTTGAGGAAATTCGTCATTTTTCATTGTGAAAACTCTATGCAAAAATCAGCTGTTTTGGTGTCAAATCAGTTCAAACTCAATTATTTTGCTGTTTTAGTATCTTGATGTTTAACATCTTGTACGTTTATAATGACGTTTCATAAAAATATCTTTCTTTTTGTTATATTAAGCCCCTTTCGGGTGGTTTATATAAAATGAATCACCTTGTATTGGACAGTGGTTACCTTCTGCTAGTATTAGGTCATCATCATCATCACTTGACATTCCAACTTTACTACTTACAAAAATAACTTTTTTCGGAGTTGTTCCCGGAGCAAAATCCCGGGTCGCCTTTCAATTTACCTTCTTTTTGGGTCTTCTTTGTAAGTTTTCATTTTATTTTTGTTTACTTAAGGTTCAAATGATAATCAAAAGCAATGTTAGGAGTTTCGAAGTAATCTCGGGGCCGTCGCGCTAAAGGTGCTGTGCACTGAATAAATACCTACTTAGTTAGTTGCTTGCTTGTCATGCCACTTATTCTTTCTTGGTCATCCTGTATTAGATCAGTAACCAGGTTGAGATATGGTGGCCTTGAAAAGGGCCTATGACCGTTGGTGAAAGAATCAATATAGTTAAAGGATTAAAGTGCGCCTCTTAGAGGCTCCTTTTGTGCACATGTCACATGTCAAATTTTAGGTTCTAGGACATAACGGTTTCCTCACGATGGTTTCTAGAAGGAGGTACCCGGTCACTGACCTAATACAGGTGACCAAGAAAGAATCAGTGACACGAAAAGCAAGCAACCAAGTCTCTCAAAGAGTTTATTACAGAACTTTAAGAGTGGCAAACCCTTTAGGAGCAGTTAAAAGTGACGAGAGCTAAAAGGGGGGATGATTGCATCCTCCGTTGCAATCACGCTCCGTCTCACCGTCACGTTAGAAAGAAACCACTCAGTTTTTCATAAAGTTCCACTTAGTTTTCCCCATTTAGAGTAAACTAATTAAAATCTTTAACCATATTTCTGCTTCATTAATATTTAAAGTAATTGCAGTTAGTCTAGCTGAGAATGGTTTTAATAACAGAGAAAGTTAGTAAGACCTCATAAATACAAGGTGATTCATAATATATATGCTATCCCGGGGCTTATTATCAACAAAAACAATATAAGCAGAAAGTTACTCTCTTGTAACAGGTGAATCGTGAAATGGGAATAGCTTACCGTTTTAGTATGGTGACCCGTGCGCCACTACAAAATCCGGAAAGCTATTCACTTTTTACCCACACCAGTTAATAACTCACGAACATAGCGGACTCGGGCCTGTGCTGGTGTAAATATGTATGTCGCCTAAAGCACAGCGCAAAAAGTCAAAGTCAAAAGGCGTTTATTTCAATAAAATCACTATCACTTTGAAACCATTTGTTCGCTTATGGCCAACTTAGCAAACCATCCACTATTTTTTACGACTTCGTAATCGGTAAACTTCGCAATCAGTCAACTTCTTGATCGGTCAACTTAGCAACTAAGCATCCTCGCAATCGGTTCTCTTAGCGTTCGGTCAAAAATAAAGATTGTAACATTTTCAAAATACCAAAGTCGAAAATTGTATGCGAAAAATGTTTAACTCGACTGTAGTTTGCCGGACACAAGGAATACCATTTGAATTTCTCAAAAGGTCCGCGTATCAAGCGGTCCACTTCGGACCGCTTGATACGCGGACCTTTTGAGAAGTGGACCTATTGAGAAGTGGACGGTTTAAGAAGTGGCCCGATTGCGAAGTTGACTATATACGAAAGGGACCGATTGCTCATCTCCTACAGAAAATTTTAGTGGACGGTTTGCTAAGTTGTCCATAAGCGAACAAATGTTTAAAACGTATTAGAAACTAGGTGAAGCTACGCCTGTTCCTCACGACCAAGCCTAGAAGAATCAGGCAACAAACACGGCTTGGTGCTTATAATTTTTTTCACTGATTTTATTTCACAAAATTACCCATAGTACATTTAGCTCTCAGTAGAATCCGCTCTTTTTAGTCCCTGTACCTTCAATATCTTATTACCCTATATTTTATAAAGTAGCTGGATAAATTCTAATCAAATCAAAAAGTGACATGGTTATCTCGTTATCGCATTTACTGAAAGGATTCCTAAAACCTTTGAAGGCCTTCTGAATTAACTTAGCAGCTTATTTATGAGCCGCTTCACAAAACTGTTTAATTTTTGACGCTACTCACGTCAATGACGCCTTTAACAGATCTTATGATCTTGGTATTTATGATGAAAACTGCTCAATTGAAGATTTTTTGGAAATTCGTCATATTTCATCGAAAAATCATTGTTTTAAAATCAGTTCAACCTCAATAATATGTTTAGCTGTTTTTGGTAGCAATCTTGGTGATGTCGAACTTCTCGTATTTTAGTATTAATGATTACTTGAAAATATGGTTTAAAAAAGACCAAAAATAGCTAATTTGAAAAAAAAAAGCTTTTTTTGAAAGAATTTTGTGCCGCTAAATTTCTTTCTTTTTGTTTATAGGTTTGTTTATAGGTGAGGGTTTAATTTTTTTATGAATTTTGAATTGTTTAATAACAATTCAATAACCGCAGAACGCACAGTTTTGATTTTTATGATAAAGATAACTTGAGCATTTTATTTACGTAAATCCAAGACAGAAACGCGATTGGTAAAACTTTTCTCGATAGATTTATTTTTTAAAGTTGGGTCCTCTGCAACAGTTTTCTCGAAAATACTCTGAGAGTATCTAACAAAAATAACGTTTTTTTAAATATCGTGTTAGACAATAGCATTGGGTACCTAAATCCAAGACACTTTTAAAAAAAATAGATATTTTTTAAGATAATCGATATTTTCTCATATGTCGCTTACGTCGATTACTTTCGAGCGCCTTCTAACGCTTGCGATCTCTTTCCGCATTCAATTATAGTACATAGCGCTGTCACTTTCATTACTCCGCCCACTCGACAATTTATTATGATTTTTGTATCCTCTTAAACAGTCGGTGGATGGAAAAGGCTCAAGACCGTTTGTCGAGGAACTCTTTGGCAGTGGACTTCTACAGGTTGTTGATGATAGAATAAACATCCCTTTCGGGATGGTGTTACATGATATGAATCATCTTGTACAGAGAAGATGTTTTTCCGTCTGCTCCATTTGGCCTTGAGAACAAAATAAATAATAGAACATATTTAGCTACAGTTAAAACTAATAAGTCTGTCGCGGATTTTTCATAAGTTTGGTTCAGGTTCACCAAAGTATTTTGACATCTTTATGATTGTTTTGTATTTTACTTTGGTCAGTATTTTAAGAAAGAAATGTCGTTTAGAGGGAATTAAAAAACTTTCGTTCTGCTTAAAAACTCCAAAAAGTTAGTTTACGTTCTCCAAAGAAGAAATCACTTCCTTAACGATAAGACCGCCCATTGTACATATAAATCTATTTAGTCTAAAATCTATTGTACAATAAAGAATTTTCATTCATTCTCTCCAAATATACACATTACCACTTAGCACTTCTGTATCGTTCGTTTTGGAAAATGACGTAAGAGCTTTTGAAAAGCTTTGCGTGTTGCCAGATTAACGTAATAAGGTACTTTTATTTTCACGTAGGTATTGTTAATGGGTAAATTCATATTTCTAGCAGTCACCAGGAAAAATACCGTGTCCACATTACGAACAGCAGTAAATATCAATTAAGGCAAAGGCCGGGACATTTTATTGTTCCATAAACATTTTTTGTTTGATTGTTAACGGCCCAATGTATCTTTATCCGAATACTTCTAATTAAATACTACCTATCTATTACGTAGGTAGAGACGGGAGGGACGATAGGTATTAGGTACAAGTATACAGGTGAGTTTTTTTTCAGGGCCACTTGGCGAAATCGGAAACCGTGAGAGTAATCGAAAAGTGATGTTAGGAGTTACCGACTCGATTTTGAAAAAAAAAAAGATCAGCATTAAAAAAAGTCAAAAGTAAATAAATATAATTTTTGATGTTTTTTTATTTGCATGTCTGTGTTCTATGTTTGATAATAATCACTTCACACACATCACTACATCACTTTTCGATTACTCTCACGGTTTCCGATTTCGCCTAAGTGGCCCTGAAAAAAAACTCACCCTGTATAACTATATAATTTTACAGTCATCGACGCGTTAGATTTTCAGGTATCTTACTATCCAACTAATATTTTAAATGCTAAAGTTTATGAGGATGTTTTTATCTCGTATATTATCACGTCGTAACGGCTCAAACGTTATAGATGAAACTTGGAATAGATAAGAGTTATTTACTTAGCCTACGCTTATTTTATTTAGTACCACGAGCGAAGCCGCGGGCACAAGCTTGTACGAATTGCTGAATGTGGATTTTAGTAGGAGCACTTTACCTCTAGCTCAGCGATATGATGACAGATACAAAATATTAGGGTACAAAAATCCAATCAGATTCCAATCTCGCTTCCATTTATACAGCAAGAAATATAATACCTATACAATGTAAGGGAAAAACAAAAATACAAGTTGCTTCCGAATATTATGGGGAGCAAGTATTTGGTCAATTTTATTCCAAAATCATACATCAATCTACAAGGTGATTCATAATATGTTGAATGGAAGCCCCATTTTTTCTCCCCATTATATTCGGAACGTGTATTTTTGTTTTTCCGTTACATTTTATTCAACAAATAACCAAAAATATTTGTTTTACTGACTTTTGTTTTTTGGAATCTTGCCTTTTGGAAATTCGTTGAAAAAACTCTACCTATGCAAAAATCAGACTAATCAGTTCAATACTCAATTATTCAGCTGTTTGGGTAGATGTCTTGAAGTTGAACTTTTCGTACGTTTAATAATGACCTAGTCAAAATATATTAGCGAGTTGAGTTAAGTTCGCCGCGCGCCACGCCGCGCCGCGCCGAAAGTAGGTAACTTTTTCGGGCGGATGGGCGAAATCGCTGAAGGCGCAATGCTTGCTAGGCCTCTTAATATTTGTTGATAGTTGAACTGTAACGATACGGGTAATTTATCATTGTTAGAAACATTAAGTTCATTCATTCTGTCATTCACTCATTCTCTTTCAATAAATGTCGATTACGGTGCACATCTCGCACTTCTTATTTAATTCCATAAAATTAATAAATACAGCCCCAACCAGTAGGATCAAAGCCAAGCTTCCTTCAATCATTAGTTTTAATAATTTCCTTTTAAAAGTAAAAAAATAACATCAATAAAAAGAGATCGGACTTACTTACCCTGTAGGTATAAATAGTAAATACAACATGTAGGTGGGTAGATAAACGTGGTATAAGAAAAAAAACGAGTATGTAGGTTAAAAATAAAATTCGTTAGTGTTCATTGACGGGCCTTGATTGAGACTGACAGGCAGGCATCTGATGCTCTACACTATTTATACCTACGTTTCCGCAAGGCAACGTAAACAGCACATTATTCATGTATCTCGATGCAAATAGGTAAGTACAGTACGGCCGGCGGATCTAGACCGGTCTGAAGTTGCGCTTTCGGAAATTGTGCGCAGGTACAGGTGAGACAAAAATAGTTTAAACATTTGAATATGTGAAAAAGTGACTACTGCGCAGCGTTGCGAACGAACTTAACGCCGTAGATCCGCCGGCCGGTAGATCCGCCGGCCGTACTGTACTTTATGATCCACTCGCTTCCGCCCGCGGCTTCGCTCGCTCTCTCTTTCTATATGCTATTCTCGACGACCTCGCTGCCGGAGCGGGCGAATGCCCGCTTGAGACGCAAGGGGTTCCATTTCACGCTGCGGGTCAATTTTTCGCATGATCTGAAAATATTTGTTCCGGGTCTGGGTGTTGTGGTACAATGGTACTCGTAGTTTCGGATACCCACGACACAGGGAATCCTAGTGTTGGTTCAGAACTATGTATGTGACTGTTGGATGTTATTTATTTATTCTAGGTAAGGAACTCTTATATATTTTAAGTTTTATTTAAATCGGTTGAGTCGTTACGGCGCGATTGAATATCAAACATCTAAACATCCAAACATCCTCACAAACTTTCGCATTTATAATATTAGTAGGATTCTCTTTGGTGCTACCGAAAGTGATGTGCGAGCGTAGCGCGTTTTTCTTGTGTTGTTTCATCAGTTGTTGTAGCACATAGGCTATTTTTTACGTAGTACGAGCAAAGCCACGGGCGGAAGCTAGTTAACTATAAACTTACCAGCTTGCGACCGCAACTTCGCTCACGCGGTGCCTAGGTAAAAAGTTGATATTCTAGGTAAAGAATCCATTTGAAGCTTCATCGAAATCGGTTGAGGCGTTACGAAAAAACTTTCGCATTTATAATATTAGAACGAAGTATGTTGGCTTTATTCAAACAAGATGTTATACCTTTTAAAATATAGCTTTTGCGATTCGTTGATTTTGCTCCAAAATTTCCACTGTAGTTGTGTTTACGTTAATTCGGCCTGTGTGTGCAAACAGCATTCTTCGTGAAATGAAAATCACGACCAAAATATTTTTCCAAAACTCTGCTACTGTTTGAATGTAATTCCTCAATTATGGTAATCTCTAACAAGGAACTCTAGAGTGTTTCCGCAGTGCGTCTGAATTTTTGATTAAATAAAATATGTAGTTAACATAATGAAAACAAACGGGTGTTTATAGCGTAGGTAGTTAAGAGGATACAAAAATCATAATAAATTGACGAATGGGCGGAGTGAAGAAAGTGAAAGCGCTATGTACTATAATTGAATGCGAAAAGAGATAGCAAGCGTTAGAAGGTGCTCGAAAGTAAGCGACATATAAGAAAATATCGATTATCTCAAAAACTATCTATTTTTTTTAAAGTGTCTTGGATTTAGGTACCCAATGCTATTGTCTAACACAATATTTAAAAAAAGTTATTTTTGTTAGATAGTCTCAGAGTACTTTCGAAAAAACTGATGCAGAGGACCCAACTTCAAAAAATAAATCTATCGAGAAAAGTTTTACCAATCGCGTTTTTGTCTTGGATTTACGTAAATAAAATGCTCAAGTTATCTTTGTCATAAAAATCAAAACTGTGCGTTTTGCGGTTATTGAGAAAAAACCATTCAAAAATCATAAAATAATTAAACCCTCACCTTGAGTTTGAAAAATACTGAAATATGTACTGACAGCGTCGAAGTGTAGGTACATACAGTTGAGGTGGCATATGCCAACCGGGCCCCCCACGGGCCTGGCTTGCCGCAAGCCAGGCGGTAGGTAGGATAGGGGATCGCAGGCTAGCCAACTCTTGCGACCTAAATGTAAATAAGATCACATAGTTCGTTCATCCAATTAGAGAAATGAAATAGAAATTTTCGAAAATAGTTGAACCTGAGCAGGCCATCCCTGTTCCCTTTGTTTTTTAGTTTTTATAGTATCCCATCTACCATTATACTCTTTTAAATGCCTATGTACACGAGGTCCAACATGTCGACATCTTTAATGATAAAATTTGTATAATATTTAATTCGCTAAGAGTATTTTTAAGTTTTAATTTTAGACAGTAGGCACATTAGTATATACTGTAAGCTTGCTGTTTTAACTGAAATAAATAATTCTAATTCTAATTATCCAGTCTCGGGGAGCTACTCGGGCCCTTCCGGCCCAATCGGACCCCTGGTTACTAACCTTAACGTCCGTATGTTCCCGGACCGAATTCGGACGCAGTGCACTTTGATTTTATTAAAATTAAAACAACACATTTTTTGTACGAACATTTTATACATAAATGATTTAGTATCGAAATATCTATTTGCAGTTTTATGTTTCTGGTTACAGAATTTATGTACATGTTTTTTCAGTGGCCCGAGCGCGAAAAATTCACGATAGCTTACGATACGATAGCAAATGTCAAATTAGCCAATCAGAGTTAAAATATTTGAAGCATCGCCGATGTTATTGGCTAATATTTTACTTTTGCCAGCGTATCTTAAGCGTCACGATATCGTGAATTATTCGTCTTCAGACACTGATTACAAAGCATTTACACAATTAATATACAGAGTGATTCATAATTAATTACAAAAATATCAAAAAAGCTCATAAGCAAAAAAATAAAAAAATGGCCAATTTTAATTTTCGCTTATAATCATTATTTTTGTAAATCAGGATAGTATACTTGTAACGAAAAACATTGTATAGCATACATTTATTGACTCATAAAGTAACTACCTATGTATTTGTTTACGTACAATATTGAGTCAAATTAGGTAGCTTTCCGTGGGTCAACTATATATAGGGAAGGCTAAATAAATGGGAGTGTATTTGTAAAAATAAAAATGATATCAGTAAATAGCCGCTGACAAGTAACAAGCACAATAGCCTATACATAATTCCAAATGAAATTGAAAGAAGACAGCTTTGACTTATGTTAAATGGAAATATGTATATCTTTTTGAGAATTAATTTCTTTAAACCTGAATAGAGTCGGCCAGTTATTTTTTTTATTTTTATTTGGCTCCTGTTATGTTAAATCATCGGGTTATCGGCTCGTGCAAGGTTTTAACGATAATAACTTGCGCGTTTGAAAAATAAAATGCTCGGATTTCCCCTAATACGAAAATCCCTAAAGCATTCTTCAAACGTATTTCGAAATGATTTTTCCTAAATAAGTTTTTCAACATCAAATATATTTACTTTCCAAATAGCTTTTACAAAGAATAGGTACCTAGGTACATAAGCTTTTTAGCAAAGTGTATCTTGGTGTTTTTATTTAGATATCATTGAAGATTGATCTTCAAAATAAATAAACCATGCATTTCATAATAAATTATGTACACAAATAATACATAATGTTTTATAAGGTGATCCATAATGTGTATGGTATCTAAAAAGGGGCTTAGTCTACCTCCACCCATAGGTTTGATCTACGAATTCAACATTTTTCATTGAAAAAGCTTTATGCCAAAATCAGCTGTTTGGGGTCAAATAAGTTCGTTTAATAATTACTTATAATGATTCATCATCATCAACAGCCTGTAGAAGTCCACTGATGGACAAAGGCCTCCCCCAAAGAGTTCCATGACGAATGGTCTTGTGTCTTCTCCATTAGATTAAAAATACCAAAAACAGCTAATTTGAAAAAGTTTGAGAAAAACCTGAAAAAAACTTCAATATTTTTTTCGTTAATATTCGTTCTTTTTTTTTATTGATAGAATAAGCCCATTTCGGGATGGTATACATATTTTCATTCACCTTGTATGATTAGATATAGAATTACAGTCGTTCAAATGAGGAATAACTCATTACAAGTCATCAAGATTACTTCATCATCATCTTCACTAGCCCTAGGAATTCCACTGCATGACATAGGTCTACCCCAAAGAGTGACCAAGAGTCTCGAGCCTCCTCCATTCACCGACTTCCCACAACCTTTACAATGTCCAACAACTTCCAACACTGGGTTACCAAGAACCTTTATTTTCCAATGGTTATCAGTTCAGCGAGCTATATGGCCTGCCCACTGCCACTTCAACTTGCTTATTCCGATTACCTATGTTGTGATTTTATTACAAATCCTACGAATACCGGTTCAGTCTTTTTGTTTTCAGTTGAAGTGTGGTCGCACTGACAGCGCCCGGGCGGGCGGCGCCGCCGGAACAAGAGACGGCCCCCGGGACTTGTCTCGCGGGCGCCGGTCGGAAGTGCACGACGAGCACGTCGGGATACGGTTCAGCCGAATAGTCGAGCTAGTGGTAGTGCCGCGGCGACCGATGCCGTTCGCGCCAATCATTTCTGCACAGAAAGTTATGGAGATAAATAAATAATCAACTCATCAGGAGATCAAGAACAAATTCCCGTTTAATTGTCTTAATAATTATTTCCATATTCCCTTAAGGCCTATGCATCCGGCCTAGATTAAAAACCGGTTAAAACTGAACTCCGAAAAGGAACATCACAAGCTATGGGAGCGCAGATTAGACTGCAAACACTCAAAGATTATGTTCCCAACACTAAACAAACACGTGACAACAACGCTACTGAAGATGAATCGCGAAGACCTAAGGCTGATGGTGGGCATCATCACGGGCCACTGTGATCTCAACCACCATCTCCTTAAGATTGGAGCTACAGACAGCGGCCTCTATCGCGGCTATCTTCAGCACGAAGAAACAGTGGAGCACGTTGTACTACATTGCACTGCCACAAATGAAGCTAGGCTCAAAACAGGAATGCAGGAGGTGATCGGATCCTGCTCCTCTTCATCCACAGCATCAACGGGGATTCTCGAACAATGTCGCCACCAACCCAGGGTCCTTCTCCGTTACTTAAAGGAGTTGGGCTGGCTGGGGTGAGGTCAGCAGGGGGACAATGCACAATACAACCCAACGCGGGACGTCAGTGCAGATCTTATTCCCCCATTTAGAATTAGAATTAGAATTAGGCCTATGCACACGACGTTTTTAAAACGTTCTTGTGACGCGCTGCCGACACGAAGTATCCAAAACGCGCGATGACAGCGCGTATGAAAAACGTGTGCGTGTGCAAAAGCTCTACCTAAAGCGCGTCACACACGGCAGCTATTATGTAAAAATGTATATTATAGCACGGTACATCTCATTACATCTTTCCATAGAAACCGTCAGGAGACCACACACAGCAGCTATGTATCTTTTTACATCTTCGTATCTTCTGACAGTTTCTATGGAAAGATGTAATGAGATGTATCGTGCTATAACATACATTTTTACATTATGGCTGCCGCGTGTGAAAGGCTACAAGCCTTTCACACGCGGCATTTTCAGAATATCTTTAAATAAGTCGTTGTATTATGTCCCTATGACGTCTTATTGCTACAGGTCGCGGGTTCGATTCCCGCACTGGACAAACATTTGTGACTAACACAGATGTTTGTTCTGTGTCTGGGTGTTAAATATATATCTATTATGTATATCAGTCTCTGGTACCCATATTACAGGCTATGCCTAGTTTGGGATCAGTTGACCGTGTGTGATATGTCCGGAATATTTATTTATTCAAAACCAAGAGTGTCAACACTATTTTACACAAATTTGAACCATAAATCTTTCAAAGCATCAACTTGCGTCAACAAATTCGCAAAGTTAATGGTTCGGGGTTTTGAACCATAAATCTTTGGAATTGTCAACGGGATTATCTGAAACTCAACCAATCATTTTCAGGGCCACCATACCTGACCTAATGCAGGATGATCAAGAAAGAATCAGTGTAACGACAAGCAAGCAAGCAAGCATCTTTTTCGATGCTCAATTGTCTGTATTCTCAAAAGAGCTCTAGGTTTAGCAAAAGCATGCAATACCTACTAGCGTTTTGGACAAAACAAAACCTGAATAAACCGAGGCGGCGCTAGTCAGGGCCAACCATAAGACATAATAAATCACCGAGACGAACCCAGCCAAGAACGAAGCCCGATCAACGTGCAAGAGATCGTCCATATTTCTACTATATAAGTGTCCGTAACAGAATGGTTAATTATATTGTACTGTTTATAAAATAATTAAAAGGAAAATATGAATGTGCGTGAGACGTATGTAATAATTATGATGGGGACATCTTTAAATCTACATATGTGCAATTTCAAATTATGTCAAAACGGCAATTCTGTTGAACATGTTAGACGTCTGAGGCCGTGTTCAAACGGCAAGCGATATGTCATCTAGAATTTATTTTAAAATGATCCTTACACCTTCTGAATAAAGTTAATTTTGAGACTTTTAGGAGCTCGCGATATCTTTGAGCTCGACAACGACTCGCACAACCCTAATTTTATTCTCAAACACAAAATGGATCATTTTGAAACAAATTTTATTTGACATAAATGAAGAACATATCGCATGCCGTATGAACTCGGCTTTATGTCGAAATTGAAAATATTTTCTTATTCACTTTGTTACTAAAATACCTATAATCTACCTCTATCGTACCATCATAAAAGTACGAGGCGTTATCTACATACAGTTTCGTGGATTTATATCGGTAAAAAGGCGAGGTTACAGGAAATTTAACAATACAATACATTACTTTTTCAGGCAAAAAAAAAACAAGTGAATGCTTCAAAAAATAGAAAAGTCTTTTGAAGGTTAGCTAACGTCATTAATCATAATATCAGAAGGTCTACAATACAAATTTCGCGTAATATTATTACATCAAACCCTTCTGTATACGGAGCTACGAGTGATTACTAGAACTCTCGATAAATATTTGATGGAAAAACGATTAAAAAGTTTTTATTGTTAATTCTGAAAACTGAACTGAAAAGTTTGTTAAGCTAATAGTAACCAACTGGAGCAGAATGGAAGTCAAGCCGCAAGTCTCTCTCTCTCTCTCTCTCTCTCTCTCTCTCTCTCTCTCTCTCTATGTGTGTAGGTATGTGTGTTGTGTGTTTTTAAGACTAAACGAATGAACCGCTTTTAGCGATTATGAAACGAATGGTATGGAGAAAATTTGTCATGCAATGCGCCTAATATTATAAATGCAAAAGTTTATGAGGATGTTTTTTGTTCAATCATGCTGTAACGGCTCAAAAGATTTAGTTGACACTTGGAATAGATAAAGTTCTTTACTTAGAATAGCATATAGGCTTTTTATGTAGGTACCACGCGAACGAAGCCGCGAGCGGAAGCTAGTTACTTATAAAAATAAGTAAACTGTTTTTAAGATTTGTTCTCCATGTAAGTGAATGTAACATTATTTACGAAACGTAAACTACGTTTACTAAACGTCTTTTACCCCCACCCCAGAAATTACCCTGAGAAAGGACATCGATTTGTTTTATCCGGGTAGCGCGAGGGTGAAGCCAAGGGCCGGGCAGCAGAAATGAACATAATGAACAAGAGTCATCATCATCATCATCATTTCAGCCGTACGACGTCCACTTCTGAACATGGCCTCCCCCACAGACAGGAGCGAATTCCTTATCATGTAGGGGGATTTGCCCATACTCACCACGCTGGGCATGCGGGTTGGCGAGCGCAGTTAGAGCTATCGCTGTTGAAATTCTCATTCTCATTTCAACAACGATGAACAAGAGTGAATCTTAGTCATTTTGCTAACGTTTCGGCGGCGCGCCAGATTAGGAACATAATAAGGTTAGCAAAACAGGCGACATGAAGGCCTGGATATTAGGTTTTTTTAGTAGTATCATGTGGCCTGTTTCGCTAATACTATTAAGTTACCTAACGCAAAAACCTGCCCTCTCGACAGTTAAAATAAAGTTTAATTCGCTCAAAACACGCTTCCACGATCCAAAATACGCGTAAAACAGTGATTATTCCACTAAAATCATGAATAATAAACCCTCAATAAGTATTATCAAGCTCTTTTTAGATAGATAGATAGATAGATAAACTCTTTATTGTACACAGAGATAGATAATAATAACAAAAAAAAAATTACGTACAATGGGCGGCCTTATCGCTAATAGTAGATTATGCAACAAGGGCTTAAAGTAGTGTATTATGTCAAGGGCGCTATATTGAACCCCGAGAACGAGGGATTCTATGGTTAACACCCGAGCGGAGCGAGGGAGATAAGGCAAGAATCCTGAGTACGAGGGGTTCAAGATCGCCCAAGACAAATACACATTTAAGCCCGCGATGCATACTCTACTTTTTATTCTTTCTGCGAGGCAATTGAAAACAATGACTGTTAAATAGAAAGAAATGATTTTTCTGGAAGTAAGTTTCCAACTATACCAGAGGCTTCAGATTGTATGCATTCTGGAGTCGAATCAAAATCACTGTCGTCATCACTTGACATTTTTTAGAAGTTTATTTGAATCGAAACTGAATTTCGGTGTAGATAACAGCACAGCAGTTTGAGCGCTTAGCGCCTTTTTTCTTTTTTTGTAGTCTATTCTGTAGTGGTCAGTTCGACATTCGAATAAATCCTTCTTCGTGCGCGGGTGAAAATGAATTTCGTAAAAAGTTTTCATGTTTTTCTTTTTTTAATTTGTTAGTTAGTTAGTGCAAAGAAAATGTTAACATACAGCCTAATTAGAATAAAATCTCATTGCACCCAAACATTTTTGAAACCAACCTCGATCAAGCACAACTACATGGGTTGCATTCCAAATTCAAATCACATTATGCCCCATGGGAAATAATGAAATTCAGTACAACATTATGACCCGGCTAGACCGTAGGGCTGTAATGACTTACTTTAGGAAAGGTTTGCATGACACATAATAAGCCATTGACGAGCAGGTAGTATAAAAAAGCTTTTTATTGGTAGGTAGCTTCAAAAGTAATAATTTTTGATATCATTTCTTGCCAGCAAATGGAATACGATAGATTTAGGCTATCATTGATCCTTATTCAATCAAATAAACTGTTACTCAACACGTTTTTGGTTTTCCGAATCGCCAGATAAAGTGTTAAATTAAAATTTTACACTATTTCTACGAGTAGGTAAGTAGGTAGTATATAGGGGAACAAATATTTCGGTACAGTTTGCCATGCGAGGCAATGTTTTACAACAATGTTTTTTTTTTTTTTGTATAACAACCGTTTTCAATGAAAATTATCTTCATAACCATGATAGTTTCAATAGTTAGTTATAATCAAACATCTAAAAATGATCAAAAGTCGGAAAATTGAAAGAACTCACCTTTGATCAACAATAAGTTTTCGGGTGAACAATTTTCTTGTTGAAGCTTACTTAAGTTATTTTGTTAGGGTTACTTTTATAAAAACTATTTTGATAATTATTCCGACTCACGAAGTTGCGTCGATTTAGGTAAAATTTTCCTTTTAGGGTTCCCCTAGCTAAACCTAATGGAAACCTTATCTAGTAGGTATATTTAAAACTCAGTTCCTGACATAGGTATAGCTATCTCGATAAACAATGAAATCAGTTTTATTTTATTGTACAGAATTATGTAATTTGAATTTATTAATTGAAGATTTATGTTTGTTGTTTCTTAACTAGTAAGTATTATGCTATGAATTAAAATTAATCGTATAAAATGTTTGATATGTATAATAATAATAATGTAAAGGATAATGGTACACTATTGCATTAGGTGCTCCTGTAAAAATAGTGTAACTTTTCGTAAATAAATAAATAAATAAATAATTTTTTTTCCTGTGTGTAATTAATTGACTTCTGATATATCCCACATAGAAGTCACAAAAAAAATTGCATGTTAAAAAATAATTTTCTTATGAATTGTAATCAGCTTGTAAGTTTATCTCACACTTGACGATTTATTAACTTTAAAGTTTTAACTAGACTTTGGTTCCAATTTAAAAGATAACTAAGATCCAATTATTTTTACAGTCTGATAAAAATAAATCTGTGGGACACATGCATGCGCCGGAGCGCATGCGTCGCCGTACTGCCAAGCATTTTTTTTTTTTTTTCGAACGGATTTATATGCTGTGGGTCTCTTACGACCACTGCCAGCTACACCGGGCTAGGCGAGCGCAGAGGGCGCTACTGCCGAAAAAAGGTTGGGTTTTGGCAACGAGCGCAAGGGCACCACTTAGGTACGGACCTCGGCTTGGGCTGTTGCCAGAGAGAGGTTTTTTGAGGAGGCCATCACCCTGACGGGGTGGAAACGCAGGGACGGGACGTCGTCGTCGACCCCGCCGGCGGGGTCGGTGTGATGTATTGAGTGTTTTTATGTGTCGGAGTTAGATGAAGGGATCGCCTCCGCGTTAGCGGAGGTGATCTCGTCATCTGGATCTTCAAGAACATGTCTTGGCCTACGGAGGAATTTCTCACCGTTAAGTACGATGGGGTAGTCTGGGACGTTTGAAACGAGCGGGTTCGGATGGTGAGGGGCCGAGTCATAATACCGCCTTGAGGCACGTTTCATGAACTGGGCTATGGTTTCGAGGTTGAGGTCTCGATGTAGGTCAACGTTACGAACGTACCATGGTGAACCAGTGGCTTTCCGCAAGAATTTATTTTGGATAATTTGAAGGGACTTTATGTGTTTGGAGTGAGCAAAAGCTACTGAGGCGTAAGTCATGACTGGTCTTATGCAAGCTTTGTAAAGCGTCAACTTATTTCTAAGAGACATTTTACTCTTCTTGCACAAGAGGGCATGGAGCCGGCTAAGATAAAACTTGGCGTTGTTGCCAACTTTCTTAGTGTGCTCGCGGAAGGATAGACGACTGTCTAGGATGACCCCGAGGTAACGGGTAGACGGTACCCAAGGGATGGGTTCGCCGAAGAGGGTGATAGTCCTGAGGGGACTTTTGCTATTGGGCCTGGTTATGCCCTGGTGAAAGTACACTGCGGCACTTTTAGTCGGGTTGACCTCGATGCGCCATTTGCGAAACCACTCGCCAAGATCGGAGAGGGCTTGCTGCAACCTTATACACACCCGATTGGCGTTCCTATCGGATGTGTATAGGGCTGTATCGTCCGCGAATAGGGCGATTTCCACCTTATGGGTGCGAGGTATGTCGCTGGTATACAGCGTGAACAGCAATGGGGAGAGGGCAGAGCCCTGGGGGACGCCGGCCCTGATGGGGCGGGGGTTGGAGAGCGTGCCTTCGACGCGGTATCGGAAGCTTCGATTTTGGAGGAAGTCTCGCAAGATGAGTACGAGTCTGACTGGCACTCCGATTTTGGAAAGCTTGTACAGCAAGCCGTTGTGCCAGACTTTATCGAAAGCTTTCGCTACATCGAGGAAGATCGCGCCTGTATCAGCCGGCCAGGTGCCGGAGAAATTGGAGAGCACATGCTCCGTGATGCGGAGCACTTGCTGCGGGCACGAGTGTCTGGCTCGGAAGCCAAACTGTTCGTCCGGGAGGAGGTTATGTTCGAGAACATGGGACCAGAGACGATTCAGAAGGAGTCGCTCATATATTTTCCCCAGGGAGCTGAGGAGACTGATAGGGCGGTAGCTAGTAGGCTCCGACATTTTCTTGCCCGGTTTGGGAATGCCGATGACAGTGGCTTCCTTCCAGGCATCGGGGAAAGAGCAGGTCGCCATAGCCGCATTGAAGATGCTGACGAGGAGATAGATAAGGGCAGTGGGAAATTGCTTTAGGACCCTATTGCTGATGCCGTCAGCGCCAGGGGCCTTTCGCGTGCGGAGATTTTTAATAATCGCCTGAACCTCTGAGGCCCTAACATGGTTAAGGGGACAGTCGGTTGGATCTGAAGAAGCTAGACGTTCGACTTCACTGTCCACCGTATGGAGGTGCACAGGGTCGACCGGGTTGAGGCTAGGGGAGCATTGGGACTCGAGGCTTTCAGCTAAGCATTCAGCCTTTTCGTCGTCATCGAACGCACAAGTTTGATCGGGGCGGGTCAGAGGGGGCATGACTGAAACAGTATCCGCTTTCATGGATCGAGCCAAGTCCCAGTATGCCAGGTGGCTTGGCTTGAGCCCGGAGAGCGTGCTGTCCCACTCGTTATTACGGTGGTCGCGGACCCGGCTCTTGACTAGGCGCTCGAGAGCGCGCAGTCGGCGTCGGTTAATGTCGGTGGGCCATGAGCTATAGCGTCGGATCGCTGCGTTCTTCTCCGTGATAAGCCGTTTCACATCATCTGGCAAGGCCCAGCGGCGGTCGGCCACCACTGGGACCTGCTTCGATGACCCGCTTATGGCGGTGGTGACATGGCTAGTCAGGGAGTCAACCGCAATTGTGATGTCATCCGGGGAGATAATGTCGTCGGGGATTTTGTCCAAGGCGGGCGAATGTATATCCTCGAGAGCTTTCTCGAGTTTATTCCATTGCACCACAGTCTTGGTCAAAGGGGTCGTTACAGTGGGGGAGCCCAAATGCATGAGCACAGGGCGGTGGTCTGAGATCAGTTCGTGGAGCGTTTCAATGGAATGCAACCGTAGGGAGACATTCTTAAGCAACGCCATATCTAGTATGTCGGGTCTGTGGGCTATATTATGCGGATAGTGGGTCGGTGTCATTGGAGGAATGACATCAAAGTTGAGGGAGTCGGCTAAGCTCTCAAGTACCTTGCCGTTGGGAGTGTCGTAGAGACAGTTCCAAAGAACATTCTTGCTGTTGAAGTCTCCCGCCAGAATGACAGAGCTTCCCAGAGTAAGGAGTGCGTTGATGTCACTCCTGAGCAAGGTTCTATTGGGACTGAGGTAGCAGGATGCTATGGTGATTGGTGGATGCCCGGTCATCGCAAGTCTGCAGACAGAGGCTTCTAAGTCAGTCATGTCGGGGATATCTATCGGTATGCAGTGCAAGGACCTCTTGTGATAGATCAGTGTACCACCACATTGTACTGCCAAGCAATTACAGGCGCGTTATAGTTATAGATATGCCGTCTCGCTCTTGCGCGCGGATCTGTCCCTGTCTAGGGCTATCCGCGCGAAGACGACGTGTAATAAATTTGCGCTTGCTCCGTCAAGCTCGAAGATTGAAGATGCAGAATTTGTACGTCGCCTAACCGAAGCCATGGCAGCACTTGCGCCCGTTCAACGCTCTGCCACAGTGACCGCACGACCATTCGTGCACAAGGATTTGGTTTCCTGCACGCATGTTTTCATCAGAAACGACACAGTCCGATCGCCTCTCACACCACCATACGACGGACCATTTCCAGTGCTACAGAAACACGAGAAATACTTCAAGATTCAGCTGCCGAAACGAGTTACAGTCGTATCGCTGGATAGACTCAAACCGGCCTACATTTGTAACGAAGACGCAAGTTCGACTCCAGTCAGCGAAGCACCGGCACCGGCTCCAGCAGCAGCTCCAGCGGCGGAGAAACCGTACGTCACTAGGTACGGCCGAACGGTCAAGAGATCCGTGCGATTCGCTTGATGGGGGGTACTGTGGGACACATGCATGCGCCGGAGCGCATGCGTCGCCGTACTGCCAAGCATTTTTTTTTTCGAACGGATTTATATGCTGTGGGTCTCTTATGACCACTGCCAGCTACACCGGGCTAGGCGAGCGCAGAGGGCGCTACTGCCGAAAAAATGGTTAGGTTTTGGCAACGAGCGCAAGGGCACCACTTAGGTACGGACCTCGGCTTGGGCTGTTGCCAGAGAGAGGTTTTTTGAGGAGGCCATCACCCTGACGGGGTGGAAACGCAGGGACGGGACGTCGTCGTCGACCCCGCCGGCGGGGTCGGTGTGATGTATTGAGTGTTTTTATGTGTCGGAGTTAGATGAAGGGATCGCCTCCGCGTTAGCGGAGGTGATCTCGTCATCTGGATCTTCAAGAACATGTCTTGGCCTACGGAGGAATTTCTCACCGTTAAGTACGATGGGGTAGTCTGGGACGTTTGAAACGAGCGGGTTCGGATGGTGAGGGGCCGAGTCATAATACCGCCTTGAGGCACGTTTCATGAACTGGGCTATGGTTTCGAGGTTGAGGTCTCGATGTAGGTCAACGTTACGAACGTACCATGGTGAACCAGTGGCTTTCCGCAAGAATTTATTTTGGATAATTTGCAGGGACTTTACGTGTTTGGAGTGAGCAAAAGCTACTGAGGCGTAAGTCATGACTGGTCTTATGCAAGCTTTGTAAAGCGTCAACTTATTTCTAAGAGACATTTTACTCTTCTTGCACAAGAGGGCATGGAGCCGGCTAAGATAAAACTTGGCGTTGTTGCCAACTTTCTTAGTGTGCTCGCGGAAGGATAGACGACTGTCTAGGATGACCCCGAGGTAACGGGTAGACGGTACCCAAGGGATGGGTTCGCCGAAGAGGGTGATAGTCCTGAGGGGACTTTTGCTATTGGGCCTGGTTATGCCCTGGTGAAAGTACACTGCTGCACTTTTAGTCGGGTTGACCTCGATGCGCCATTTGCGAAACCACTCGCCAAGATCGGAGAGGACTGCCAAGCAATTACAGGCGCGTTATAGTTATAGATATGCCGTCTCGCTCTTGCGCGCGGATCTGTCCCTGTCTAGGGCTATCCGCGCGAAGACGACGTGTAATAAATTTGCGCTTGCTCCGGTAGTGCTAATGGAGTGCTACTTATTTTGTATATAGTTAGGATAATTTCGACAATAAATTGAGTTCAGTAAGTTCTTGGTGTTTTATTCTCTCTACCTAAAAGTGATCATAGCTAGGACCAGTCAGCTCAGTACTAGGCAGGAGATTAGGTAGGGACATCGTCAAACCTCTACCCCTACAACGTCAAACCTCTGCTACATCGCCAAACCTCATCGTACCTACCTCCATCACATTGCACGTAGCCGCGTAGCTACCATAAATCTTTTAGGTATACAACGAGCCATGTTGGCCAAGTGGGAGATACCTCGGCCGTACACCAATCGGTTTCCAAGAATTTATGTGCATATTAACACGTGCTTAGAACGGTGAAGGAAAACATCGTTAGTGTAGTGTATGCCTTACACCACGCTGGTTCCTAGCAGGACAACTCCCTCGTTATTATTATATCACTTATAATCTCTCACAGTGATTCCCGCGCGCCTGCTCGTGCCGGCTTGACCACAGACTGACTCACTCCTAGAGACTATGTATACATCTCTCCATCTCAGGTGTCATCTGTTATCTGTCACTGTCAGTTGTCCCCCGGAGACAGCATAAGTTAAGGAATGCAGGTATCCTTAAATACTAGTCACTACATCCCTTCCTTGTTAAAATAATTTTAATAAATCTATTTTCGACCACCATCACTTTCGCTAGAAGTAATGCTTTGGCGAGTAGACAGATTCTACCGACCCTCACTACCGTTCTTAGCTTCTACTATACAATTCAACTACCACTGAAATAAGGCGTGTTATTTCAAGTAACTCAGCCGCGTGATACCCACCCCACAGTGGGGGTATTGCTTGATAATTCGATGACATACGAGTCGGTAACTGAACGCAGCCCGTTCGTTAGTTCGTTTACTTCAGATGCCGGTAGCAGGTCAATATGACTGAGCTATCGTATCACTACGATGCTGAAAGCAAGGGAAATAATAATAATAATCTAGCGCATTATCCCTTTCGAGAAGAAACCTGTAATGAAAGCCCGGTTACCCGATGTATACCCGATAGCCAGATCATTTTAATCACTAGTAGGTACATTTGAACATCCATACCCTGATCATAACTTAGAACCTACTACGCCTCCTACTTCTCTCCCTCCTTTTTCTTAATTTTTTTTTTTTTTGAAAATGACGGATATTCTCATTGGCCTACCGGATTCTTGTAGTTTAATAGGAACAACCACTTACAGAACATCGAAGTCACAG
This sequence comes from Anticlea derivata, assembly GCA_947579855.1. Lineage (NCBI taxonomy): Eukaryota > Metazoa > Arthropoda > Insecta > Lepidoptera > Geometridae > Anticlea > Anticlea derivata. The sequence continues at coordinate 3,719,648 of OX388264.1, forward strand.
CAGTCTTGACCTAACGCCAGTATCTCATGTGCCGTCAGGTATTAAGAATTAGATATCAGTTCGTTATAATATACTAAAATCTCGTAAACCATTTAAAACTGAACATTGGTCACTAAATTTGCTACTCAAACATGGTTAACTCCTTGGTCCACCGCTAATCAATTCGTTGGTGTGCCTTTAAGCAAGGGCTATTTAACCCCTTTGGTCCACACTTTGCATCCAATTTAGTGGAATACCTCCCACAACCAATTGAATGGCAAGCCCTTTGGTTCACACTTTGCATTCAATTTAATAGAACACCTTCCCCAGCAATTTAATGCTGGACGTCTGACCAGCAACCTTGCAACCAATTTAATAGTACGGCTTAGTCAGACTGCCGCCAATCCAATGACACGCCGTGCCACCAATTTAATGGTACGCCTTCCCATCAGCACATGTGCAACCAATTTAACGGTAAGCCTGCGCTCGACAGCATTCAACCAATTTAATGGTAAGCCTGTGTGACCAATACTTGCAACCAATTAAATGGCAAGCCTGTGTGACCAATACTTGCAATGCAACCAACAAATGGGCAAGCCTGTGTAACCAATACGTTTGCGACCAATTAAATAGCAAACTTGAGTGACCAAATCGATTATCTTGAACGTTAAGCTACCTTTTCTTCCAAAAGTTGCAGTTTATTTGAGAAATGCTGACTATTTATTGTGCTCTTGAATATGATGAGTAGTAGTTTATTTAGATTACCCTTTATTTAAACAGGATTCATAATGAGGCCCACATGATTCTAACATGGCACAAGCGTTCATACCTCTAAGGTCTCGTTTTGTACGTATTTCGATATTTGTTACTATTAACGAGTCGTGGAAAGATGCTTTTACGAATTATCTTCCAAATCAAAATTTAGGCATATCGAATTTCCAATTCTCATGACAGTAGGCATTCGATTTGATGAATGTTCACTAGGGCTTGCAAATATTCGAAACTGTAGTATTCGACCATTCCTTTGGTGGTATTCGAATATTCGATTGCATGTTTTAGTTCACTAAAACTCGCAATAGTGTCGGTCGAGTATGAATGAACACACCCTAAAACAACAACAATCCCGAAACAGTTTTCATGAAACCACGTTTAGTGTTTGCCCGGCTGGCTGTCTTCTCGGGAGTTCGGAATTGTTAGTAAAACGCCCACAAACACTAGACTTTTAATTGGACATACAAATACACTTTTAACACAAAATAACTAAATATAAATAAATATTACGGACACATGACACACGGTCAACCAATCCCAAACCAGGCACAGCCTGCACTATGGGTACCTGTACCTGTGTTAGTCACAATTGCCTGTCCAGTGCGGGAATCGAACCCGCGACCTCTAGCGCAAACTAACCGAAAACAATTAAACACGTAAAACTAAGGAAAGTTCTCGAGCCGAATCTTTAATCGCGGAATCGCGCGGGCCGCCTTGTACTTCCTCACTCGCCGCGCGATGGTGCTAAAAGTGTAGAAACCGTGGCGCGTAGGAGAGACGGAAATGTCGTCGTCGCCCTTGGCGCGGCATGGTGCATTCGAATTCAAATAAGTAGGCTGATTAGAACCGCGCACTATACACGTTACAGGTTTTGTGAAACACATGTGTGGTTGGGCAGTACTTTTGTTTTGCCGCTGATTCTGAAGATTTATCTCTAAGATTGATTTCTTGTACCAATCACCTAGCTATTGCGACGCTGCTGCGTCGCCGCCGCCACTCTGCGCCGCGCTGCCAACACGCCGATGACACGACGCCAGCGCCGCCGTCTCGTCGTCCGACTTCTATATTTTGTCTTCCTTCATCCAAAGTATGGGTTTATGGTTAATAGGTACTTCTTTGTGATCTTATCTCAACTTAGCACGTTCCTCCGTTGACGTAATACATAAGAATATCCACTGTTACTAAACCATATTGTTTTCTGAAGTTACTTCCATCAATTATCATTCTTCACACATTTTCCAGGTTGATGTCCAGATGAAATTTCACCTCTTCATTTCTCGGGAGTCCTTACTTCAGTTTATGCTATTTGTCCATCCACTACCTCTTCGTCAAATAAGTACGTAGATCATCAGAACTGCCATCGTACCTACTTACATGAGTTATACCTACTTATAGTATCTATCTATGGCCTCTTGATGCCGCTACTTATGTATGTGTGGACTACCCTAGTACTGCCTCGTCGCGTCACCAGATCTAGTAGTTTAATAAGTTGTATACTCATGTATAAAATCTCTAAACATTTCCATTCTTAACTTAACACACGAAAATTTGAGTTTAATTTTTTCTTCCATTTTCAAAACTTTACGCAAGGTTTATAGTTTTATTTTGGTTTTGCTAATACCTAAGTACTAACAAAATGATTCCTCAACCATGCAATTATAATTAGGCACTTATCTTCCTCTCCTTTATTGTGAACCTGGCGACAGTTTATATATCGCCATTGACCTCTAGACCGCCACCATCTCGGACATAATAGAAAATCTATTGTGTCTCGTGTAAATCTGTGTTTATGCAGACAAGGTGTTAATTACAAAGCACATAAACTTATACCTATCATGTAAATTACAGGTGAAGCACATAGAATACATTGCATACATAGAATGAGCTCTTATAATGGTGGAAAGTCATTTACCATTTGTCATGTCGCACGTTGAAAACAACAGTGGCACTAAACGAAAAACTAAATTTTTCAGTATGGCCATTTAAAGTTTTTGTAATTTTTATGAAGCCAATAACTCTACTACGTATTGAAATAGATTTACATTTGTTATTTTAAATAATAGTTCAGGTATTATTCTCTAAGAATATTGTTGATATTATTTAGATTTTTAGGTAGATATGACAAAAAAAGTTAATTTAAAAAAAAGTTCAGCATTATGCCACTTTTGTTTTCACATAGTCAAGTATTTTTTTGTTTAGTGCCTTTTATTTAAAAAAAAGTTCAATATAGTGCCATTTTTGTCTCAAATGGTCAAAAAGTTTTTTGCTTAGAGCCCTTAATGACTTATAAATAATAATCTATCTCATTGATTATAATTAGAAAAAATCATAGAAATAAAACAAATTGATACAAAAATATATAGCATAATCTTAATCAGTTCAATCATGAAACTATTACGAAAATACAACGTGGCCACAACAATTCTGCGTGTGGCCTCTTGATCGTATTTTTTAATTTGATACTGCATAGATGTACATGGCAATGATAATTGGTTCTTTGGCTGACCACAGCAGTTATCTGAATAGAAAATTATGTCTAGATCTTCACTAGCAGATGAAGATTTTTTTGCAAATACTTCAAAACCCAGCTCCCTATTTCGTTCGCTCCACGATTTCCTTGAGATTAATACCAAAAGTAGCATTCTGTTTGGTCAGAATTTAGTTCTGAGATGGTAAAAGTCAAGCAGTTCATTTTTGACTTTTAAAATAAAGTCGATACTTCACCTTTTGGGACTGTCATTACTGCTTGCAAGTCATAGCGTGCTACGATAAAACTGTTTGACACTTTTTCTTTATCGCTTACCTTTTCTTCTCGGCTTCGCTCTTTCTCTTTTATATGCCTCTCATAATCTTCCTGCTTCCTTTTCAGGACTTACAGCCAATTTGTAAATTATACATTGCTCGCATTGATCTTTCTTAGACACAAAGAAACTGATATTGAAATTTTCATTAACAATTTAGCGATAAGCATGCTCCATAACCCAAGGTAACCCATTCTTTTCGCAATCATTTGTATAGTCTTTATACAGGTCCACCATATTTTTTCCTTCATCTATTAATTCTCTGGTAGTTTGCTAACGCAAGTAGGGACTTTTAATACGTGAAATACTGTTTATATGACTTTTAACTCCTTCAATCAAATAATCAAACAATTTTTTATGCTTTTCTCTCTTTTCTCCTTCTAATACACCAGTTACGCCGCATATCTTTTGCAAAACAGTCCTGATACATCTGTCAGTAATATCCAAAGTATTTCTGAATATTTTTTTGCAGACAAATCTTGTTTTGGTGCTGTTGATTTCAAGGTAAAAAGCATTTTTTTGGTTTTCTATTTGATTTTTTTTTTGTATTGATATTTAGGTGTTATGTTTTAAATATAACGAGCAATGTATATTTGTCTTTCAATTGTAGCCCTGTCCCAGTAACTTTCAAACAGATTTTGTCTACAATCATCTGATACTTTTTCTGAGCATTTTAGCTTACAGCTATATCCATAAGTTGGTTTGAGAATTCTGGCCGGAAAAACCTTTTTTATACCTGAGGTTGAGACGTATATTTTACCAGAATTTCTGAATTGTTTTGTCACAGCACTCTTTTTCTTCATCTTCTTTTTCTTCTTCGATTTATCTGTGATTACAGAGTCTGACTGAGTTTCTATCACCACTATTTCGTTGTTTTCATTTGAAGCTTGAATATTCTGGTCAATCGGAACTATCGAAACTGGATTTGGGATTTCAGTAGGAGCTTTCAACTACTTGTGTATTTTCATAACTTTGTTCAAAGTTATATTCAGCCAGCAGTGTTTTAGAGTAGTAATCCACAACGGTTTCCCCAAAATCAACATCGTCGGTTGGAGCAACGTTGTTAGAATCTCCATTTCGCTCAGGTAGAAGACGATGAAGTTGACGAACAAGACGAAGGCGTACTTGAGGATGAACTGGAAGATGAGCTAGAGCTAGACGTGCTCCGTTTCTAGGGGTACGTACGTCCTATCATCGTCTGAGGCGGGAGAACAGTCTCCATCATCATCGCATTGTTCACTAGGGGTGGTGGATGTTGGATTGTTTTTTGTTCCTCATTATTTTTCTGAATAGCTAGTTGTAATATTCTTCTTCCTCTTCTTCTGGATGGATCCATAATGATTTTAATGAACTAAGTAGGTACCTTTAACAAAAAATAGACAAGAGCTAAGTACCTACACATAGATAAGTTTGTTGTACCTTACTAATACCTAACCGCGAGCTTATTAAAATGAACCTAAGCTAGTACTTGAATATTATTCACTGAGAAATTCCGTTGAATAGCCCCAAAAAAAATGAAGAAAAGAGGCATGAAACAAAATATTTTTTTTTGTTAAATGTTTCTTAATTAAGAAAGTGACACTAAACACAATGTGCCGTTTAGGTTATGAAGACAATTAAAAGTTACTCATAATATTTTAGTACAATAATGGCATTAAACACAATGTGCCGTTCATTGGTATAACCTCACACAATTTTGTTAATTATCTTACGCAATAAGTGGCACTATACAAAATGTGTCACTGTTAAAATCACATTTTTATAATTATTTCATTTATATTTACGATATAACTAGCACTAAACAAAATATGTCACTTTTTCACTTACCCCATGAATAATTGCCGCCGGCGTCCGGACTCGAACTGATTTAGTGTCGGTTTTGATTTAACTAGTAAGCACAAAACCTCGAAGCATGAAGTGACACTTGTGATATCTAGCGAGTTTTTAAGTGACCTATGAGAAAACGGATCAATGGAGACGACGTAGTTTTGTCCGTAGATTTCAGATGTCGCCCTAACTCAATATCGCCAAATTTCGTTTAATGCCACTCTTGTTTTCAACGTGCGATGTGTTGGGTAACTTATCTTTCAATTAGAATGTTTAGCTCTGTTAATGATATTAAGAGGCCAGGATAACAATATGAGAGGAAGTTCGTGCTATTTTATTTCTACATTCAATTTGCACTCTTAATCACTAATTGTCGCTAGGTAATTGAATTCTAGCATGTTTGAAATTCGACCACAAACAGTACAATTTGCATAGACAGAGAGCTATTGAGAACCCATGATTCAAGGCAACTAAACTGTTACCTATGTTAGCTGGTATATTATTAGTAGGTAGTTAGCTTCTTTAGGTACCTACTGACTTATAATTAACCGGGATATTTCAAAGAAGTAAGTTCTTTAAAATACTTACCTTGAGTCTTTTTTGAACAAGAGTATTTCCACTATCACTGAACTCTGCCAACAGTCGTTAGAATAAACAAGTAACTAAATGTTAACATGTTTTTTCTTTCAAATAATCCATTCTCAACACAGGAAAATTTGGGTTTTATTTACCTTTTATTTTCAAACGTATTGGGAAGGTATTGGTACTTTAGTACTTACCTATTCAAATAATTTGTAAACACACAAGGTAAAAATGCTTTGAGAGTAGGTATTATCTTGTAGGTAAGTAAGTTCCAATCATCATCCAGGTATATTACCAGAAATCTTACATTACCTACCAATCTTTTCATTTAACGCCTACATTCTTTTTTTTGAAATGGTAAATTAGTTCCATGATTGTTTCTGCAGTTTGTTTTACACGCATCACTTTCAAGTCGCACCCATGATAACAACTAACCCCCATACTTTTAAACGAAACGCAAGCAATGCTTAAAATTATCCCCGTCTGTATTATCACTGCTTGTCACCATGCTTGTCAATAGCAAGAGATGGCAATACCTTAGCTCAGCTCCCATATCTATGACCCCTAGCATTGTCCATCCCTTATCAGAAGTTTATAATTAAGGCATCAGATTTTATGCTCCTAAGTTTGTTTAACCCAGCATGATATTACTTTCAATAACAGTTCTACATTAACCTTAATTCCCATACCTTTTTATATTTTTTTGTAAGAAAAAAAATATTTTTCATTTCTACAAGGATCTTTGGTAGAATACACCAACCGTCTCGTGCCAAAATGTTTGGCAAAGAAAAAATAAAAAAAACAATGCTTTATTTTTGCCTTTTCTATCAGAAACACACAAAATATAGATTCCTGAATCCTTGTAGCATAATAATGACCTAGATAACCAACATAGGATATCACAGTAGGTATAATTTGCAATAAATTAGCCTACACAGGATGGTGGGCAACTTTTTGTGAAATTGTTTGTTTGACCGATTCGTACTTATGTTCTCTAGATTATACATAAATACCTCGTTATCCTCATCGCCATTTGTAGTGTATGCCTTACACCACGCTGGTTCCTAGCAGGACAACTCCCTCGTTATTATTATATCACTTATAATCTCTCACAGTGATTCCCGCGCGCCTGCTCGTGCCGGCTTGACCACAGACTGACTCACTCCTAGAGACTATGTATACATCTCTCCATCTCAGGTGTCATCTGTTATCTGTCACTGTCAGTTGTCCCCCGGAGACAGCATAAGTTAAGGAATGCAGGTATCCTTAAATACTAGTCACTACAGTTAGGAAACCCGCGGCTTAGTCAGCTCCACACGTTTTGACCATGTCTTTCCTGTGGATAAGGCCGACTACGCTGAGAGGATGGTATAGGTACTGTAGGGTCATTGTTTATAAGTAGGTACATACTACACCATCCAATAGTAAGCGTTATAATCGGACTGGCGCGTGGCTATTAATAGACGCGAAGCCAGTCGCCCATGACAACTCATACGGTTTATACATTATTAATAGAATAATTTAATCAAGTAATAAATTCAGTGTTTCGGTATTTCCGCGTTTTCATTTATACACCAAATAGACTATAGACTTTGAGAACTGATAGTGATCTAACAGGTACCTACTGACTGGGCAAGCCTACTCCATCTAAAACATGACCCAGGCACTACAGCGTCCTGTAAGTGAGTAAAAGTTCCTTCCGACGACGCTGTATGAATTATAGAGTTTTTTTTTTTTTTTTTTTTTTTTTTTTTTTTTTTTTTTTTTTATACCACTGAGGTTGCAAACAAGCATACGGCCCACCTGTTGGTAAGCGGTTACCGTAGCCTATGAGCGTTTGCAATACCAGAGGCATCACGCACGCGTTGCCGACCCCGAACCCCCCTACCCCTAAAGAGCTCTGGCAACCTTACTCACCGCAGGAACGAAACACTATTTGAAACAAATAATGTTATTTGGCTGCGATCTTCTGTAAGGCGGACTGCTCCAATTTAGAACGAGAAAATCTCGCTATGCCCTACCTCCTCCTAATAGAAGAATAGATGTAATAAGGCCTTGCTTACTGCTTTTTGTATAACGATCCATCTGCAGTTATGTTTCAGATAAAACTAACGATCGATCGACAGTTTTACGAAAGCAATTCTACTAATTCAATTGAACGTCAAACGTTCGCCAGCTCCTATTCCGCTAAAATGACGCATACGTAAGCGGGTGTGTATGTCTACAGCTTACACATAACGAATTTCTGAATTCTGAGTATGCAAATATTTAGTGCATAATTGGTGCAATCTGAAAATCCAATTCAAAATTTAGGTGCCAAAGAGGTTTCTGAGATATGAGCCAAAAACTATGTGTCAGCTGGAGACCCGGGTCTACAGCTTGCACATCCAGTACTGCCAAACGGCTGACGCGAGAGCTTTGAAAACTAGCCAGATATTTAGTGCCAAATTAGTGCCAAAGGTACTAAAAATTTCAGGCCTGTAGCTTAAAAGGTTTCAGAGATATGAACCAAAAACTATGTGTCAGCTGGAGACCCGGGTCTACAGCTTGCACATCCAGTACTGCCAAACGGCTGACGCGAGAGCTATGAAAACTAGCCAGATATTTAGTGCCAAATTAGTGACTAAGGTACCAAAATTTTCAGGCCTGTAGCTAAAAAGGTTTCAGAGATATAAGCAAAAAACTATGTGTAAGCTGTAGACCCGGGTCCCCAGCTTACACATTTCGTTACGCCAAACCGCTGATCAGAAGGCAATAAACTTTAGGCAGGATTTTAGCTCATAATTAGTGCCTAAGGTACCAAAAATTTCAGGCCTGTAGCTGAAAAGGTTTCAGAGATATAAGCAAAAACAGTTTTCCCGCCAAAAAATTCAAATAAAGTTATTGAAAATCGGCTCATTGCGGCGTTGCCACTTCGCTTCAAACGACTTTAAACTTTATTTACATGTCACGAAGATTGATTTTGGTATTTGATCATTAAAAAAGTTCATTTGTTTTGGTGAGTTTAGTCTAGGAGCTCGGAGGATAAAATAGTTTTCAGCCAAAACATACCCAGTGCTGCCATCGATGTAACTTGTGTGTCGTACCTCGAAAAAGAGAGATTTATCTTTTACTTCAGTGAACTAGTGTATGTATACAAAATGTTCCGGAATTAGTATATACACATCAACGATAAGTTGAATGACCTCCCTTTTGGATACTTACCTATTAGAGGACATGTATCACAAAAATATTTTATCATTTTGCAGAAGTCCACTGCTGAACATAGGCCTCCCATAAAGAGTGCCACGACGAACGGTCTTGAGCCATTTCCATTCAGTGAATTACAGTAACCTTCGCAATGTCGTCGGTCCATAGGGTGCGGGGCCTTTCAACACTGCGTCATTCGGAGTGTGGTCGCCGTTCGTAACTTTTTGGTGCTGGCAACGCGCACTGACTGTAGGCTTTCGTCTTGAGGCTCTCTGTGGTAGGTATATTATATGCGACGAAGATGAAGTTTTCCAAACGCTGGCTATGGATAGAATTGGCTGGATATAGATAAAACAGAATCGAAACTATTATGTAGGAGGTATCTTTAACCTATTGAAGTCCACTGGACATACTGTACCTACCTCTAATGTAGGTAAGTTACTAACATTTGTTAGTTACTAGCATAATTTTTGTGATACCTACACATCTTCTGAATTTGTTGTACTTCTAACCTAGCCGTTATCTCATATGTAAGATAGGTGTCGATCGATCTAGATAAAATAAAAATATATTGTAAGTAATTGGTTAGTACCTACCTACATAATTTGTTACTTCGGTTGAAGTTCCATAGATTTTCAATTCAAACTGACGTATGAAATTGGCCTCCATTGTAGCCATCATCATCATCAGCCCACACTAGTCCACTGCTGGACATAGGTCAACCCTAATACGCGCCACTGAGCCCTATGTCCGGCCATTCTCATACACTTTCTGCCCGCGCCACCGCCCCGCATTTCATAGATCATTGCTCCGCCTAGCCACACACTAAAACAGAAATAAAAGTCTGTCAGAAGAAGTCAGGTAAGGTATTTAGGTTAATCAAGATACCTTGGTAGGTAGGTAGGTAGCACATATGAAAGTTGGATATGCAGGTATCTATTAGGTACTACCGTGACGTATTTGCTCATTTTGTTCATATCTAAGTTGGCTAGTAAATTATAGAAGGTAGTTACGTAGTACCTAGGTACTAGTTATTTACCTATCTATAGTTTTTTGACGTGTTTTATTACGCATTTAGGCTATTTAGTTCTACCTAAGTTTGGTTAGCTCTAGGTACTAGGAAGCCATCTATTACTTTCGTGACGTGTTTGCATAATATTATACAATCCTACGTACTTTATGTAAGGTACTTACTTATGTAGGTCTAGCTAGGTATAGGTACCAAGTATTTATTATACCTAGGTACTACGTACCTACACTTTGTACCTAGACCTACCAAACATAGGGAAGTAGGTAGGTACCTCACATAAGGTAGGTAGATATGAACCATTTATAAATCACGTCACGAAAGTAATAGATGAGTAGGTTCCTATGTGACATGATGAGTAGGTTCCTATGTGACATGATGAGATATGTGACTCCGCCGTCTAAAGCTAGGTGGCTTCGTATTATTGGAAAAATTATTGCAATAAAATGCTGTGAATGCGCACCCCAACGCGGGACGTCAGTGCAGATCTTATTCCCCCATTTAGAATTAGATGCTGTGAATATGGCTGGCTGTACATTATCAGAGTGTCCACGTCCTTACAGGCTGCCCGATATTGTACAGGCGCGTAACATTATCGTGTCATTATTTCGTTCTTGAAGTTTGCATTTTTTTATGCTTTTCCCTTTCGGGCTGGCTGTGGCATCTTATTCCTGCCGCCAAGTCTTTTGCTCTCAAATCGAGAGGCTTATGTATGTTTAAAGTATATATCATGTAGGTTAAAGAATTCAGAAGCTTAGATAGGATAAGATGATGAAGTATCACTAAAATTATGCTGGTAACTAAAAAAGAAAAGGCGTTAAAATCTAAAAATAAACAAACATTTTGTAGTTATAATATTATAATAATACCTACTATAGTTTTTATTTGGTACATCAAAGTTTCTAAGTGGTAGCGGTGGGTAACTCACTCAAAATACCTGAGCTGCAAATCAGCTCGCAGCTCGCGCTCTTGAACCGCGCAAGTAGATCTATGAATGATTTCAGATGAATCAGGTAAAGTGAAGCAAACAATGCAATAAGGTACTAGCAATCAGTTCATCAAACGGGTCAGCTTTTCTGATATGGGCTTAATAGTGTTGAAAATAATACAAATTGTTGTCGTATGAAATCGTTTCTAATCAGGGTCAGGGTCGCATGAATTGCAGATGAAGTAGAACTACTTTGAGCCGTTGAGCTGCTTCAGCTGCTTGGGAGCGGCGTGATCCATTTACCTGCGGCTCAGTACCCTGTGATTCGATCTGGATGCGTGTTCTGACTCGAGTTCATCATCATCATTCCAGCCGTTTGAAGTCCACTGCTGAACAGCGGCCTCCCCCACAGATTTCCGGAGTGACTTCCTGTCATGGGGGTGGGGGGAATTTGAAAATTTTTGTGAAAATAGGAGAAGCTGCTGCCCATCCCTTACTCGCCTGCCTAGTACGACATCCACGGGTAGGAGGTTAGGAGGGGCCTATTCTTCAGCCGGGGCCGCCACGGTCACTGACTCGAGTTATCCACCTCTAATTAGTGGTAGGTACACTATGTACAGCAGTGGACTCCAATAGGTGATGATGATGATACTTACACAATGGTTTCGATTCTGTTTTATCTAATGGCCAGCGTTTGGAAAACTTCATCTTCATCCCTTAAAATATACCGCAGAGCGCCACAAGCAAAAATTGAGCGCGATCGGGGCCCAGATTTGTGGCATTGTATTGTTTCCTATTAACACGTAAGTACTCGTAGTGTGCGAGCTGACTAAACCTCTGGTTTCTTCATGATGTTTACCTTAAACCATTTTGGCGATCTACTCTCAAAAATTATAACAACCAAAATAACGAACGCGTCACAATATTATATGTAAGTGCCTCGTTATAATGACTAAATAAAAGTTTTTTATCAATACAGTCATATTGAACTAAAAAGCTAATGAGGGTGTGCAAAAAAGTGTAATGACGGTCGATTTTTTTATTACAACGATCTGCGACTCTAAGAAATAGTTCTTTCAACCTCTACACTTATTTCGTCGCTGTGAGTAAAGTACCGCTGGCGTAGCGGTTGAGGCGGTTGACTCAATAATCGTCAGTAACGACGTGCCCTGGATCGAATCTCTTCATCCGAATCGACTTTTTGCGTTTTCTGATCGTTCCAGTGACTGTACCAGAATGCCCCAAACAAGAAACCAGGTTGCCGTAGAATTAGAAAATTGACTGCTGAAATACAAAAAGCACAAAACTTGAATTTGAAGCTTCTAAAGGAACAAGACGACTGCGCGAAGGATTATAAAAATCTCTTGGCGCAAAATGGGTCACTCAAAGTAGCATTTGCAGAACAAGTAATAAAATTACAAGAGACTGAAGCGGAAAGAAATAAGCTAAAAGAGATGATTGAGCGACGAACTGCAGATCTCAATGAATATGAAGAAGCATTAAACGTAATACGTTTGCACGAAAATAATGCAGCGCTGTTCGAACAACTACAAAAAACGCTCCAGTTGGAAACCAATGAGAACACCCAAATACTTAATGAAGAATTGGACAATTTAATAAGCCAAATAATTGAGATCCAAAGTGAAAACATTAAATTAAAAAATTCTAGACACACCGTAGATATTAAAACTGCAGCAAAGACCAAGAACTTAAGTAAAAATAGAATAACATTGAATAAACAAGTGAAACATGATAAAGACTCACAGAATAGAAAGAAAAATACAAAAAAAATTAGTAGCGAAAAAAGGGAAGACAAAAACAAGACGGACTAAAACGAGTGAATCAATAGCAACAAAACAGGTCGTGACAATAAAGAATAAAGAAGACAACGGGATTACTACGAGAATAGGACTTCGATCCGTAGAGAAGCTAACGACAGAGGAGAACACTGGAAACCAAACGAATAACAGTACCCAAAACTATGAACCCAGACATAAGTCTGGGCTATAAAGCTATAAAGCTGTAAAGCTATAAAGCTGAGGATACCGCCGTAATTTCACAAAATAGACCTAAGAAAATGCTAATATTGTGCGATACATACGGAAAATCTCTTGGAGAATTTATACACTTACATAATAATGACTACCAATCTGTTCTATCCATTTGTAAGCCAGGTGCTCCTATTAGAGAGATTATAAATAACTTGCCGACACAGACAAAGAATTTGATTCAGGGCGATGATGTCGTCGTGATTGCCTCTGACTTCCATCATCAATCAAGACGTAAGTCTACGAGATACGATTACATCGATGGCAACACGGTATGTTTTGGCTGAAAACTATTTTATCCTCCGAGCTCCTAGACTAAACTCACCAAAACAAATGAACTTTTTTAATGATCAAATACCAAAATCAATCTTCGTGACATGTAAATAAAGTTTAAAGTCGTTTGAAGCGAAGTGGCAACGCCGCAATGAGCCGATTTTCAATAACTTTATTTGAATTTTTTGGCGGGAAAACTGTTTTTGCTTATATCTCTGAAACCTTTTCAGCTACAGGCCTGAAATTTTTGGTACCTTAGGCACTAATTATGAGCTAAAATCCTGCCTAAAGTTTATTGCCTTCTGATCAGCGGTTTGGCGTAACGAAATGTGTAAGCTGGGGACCCGGGTCTACAGCTTACACATAGTTTTTTGCTTATATCTCTGAAACCTTTTTAGCTACAGGCCTGAAAATTTTGGTACCTTAGTCACTAATTTGGCACTAAATATCTGGCTAGTTTTCATAGCTCTCGCGTCAGCCGTTTGGCAGTACTGGATGTGCAAGCTGTAGACCCGGGTCTCCAGCTGACACATAGTTTTTGGTTCATATCTCTGAAACCTTTTAAGCTACAGGCCTGAAATTTTTAGTACCTTTGGCACTAATTTGGCACTAAATATCTGGCTAGTTTTCAAAGCTCTCGCGTCAGCCGTTTGGCAGTACTGGATGTGCAAGCTGTAGACCCGGGTCTCCAGCTGACACATAGTTTTTGGCTCATATCTCAGAAACCTCTTTGGCACCTAAATTTTGAATTGGATTTTCAGATTGCACCAATTATGCACTAAATATTTGCATACTCAGAATTCAGAAATTCGTTATGTGTAAGCTGTAGACATACACACCGTAAGCGGCTGCATTTCAGTAGCGGATCAACTTTATTTCGAGCTCAGTTCGGTCGTCTATTTAATAGAATGGCTATTCGGTAAGAAAATAAAGTAATATCATTTATTTTGGACTCACACAAAAAGCGCAAAAACTAATAACAAAAGTATACCTACACATATTATATTAGTCTCTTCTTTTATTATTAGTTTTTGCGAGTAGAAAAAGAAACAACAAACTTAATAGAATTAAACTAAGTAATACACATCATCGTAAGCTCGCCTAGAATCAAATAAATCAATAACATACATACATACATACTAGGAGGAGGTAGGGCACAGCGAGATTTTCTCGTTCTGAATTGGAGCAGCCCGTCTGGTGAGGTACCTCCGCCTTACAAAAGATCGCAGCCAAATAACATTATTTGTTTCAAATAGTGTTGTGTTCCTGCGATGAGTAAGGTTGCCAGAGCTCTTTAGGGGGGGAGGGGGTTCGGGGTCGGCAACGCGTGCGTGATGCCTCTGGTATTGCATGCGCTCATAGGCTACGGTAACCGCTTACCAACAGGTGGGCCGTATGCTTGTTTGCCACATCAGTAGTATAAAAAAAAACCATAAAATCACGCCTGTTTCCCAGAGGGGTAGGCAGAGACCACGGTTTTCCACTTGCTACGATCCTGACATACCTCATTTGCTTCATTCACTCTCATCACATTCCTCATACATGCTCGTCGGTTTTGGGTACTCATGACCTGGCCTTTTTCCAAAACGTCATCGATTTGGTCACTAAACGTCCGCCTAGGTCTTCCCCTTCCACCGGTCCCATTCACATAAATCAATAAACTTATGAATAAATCAATAAACACGGTCATATTCGAACAGCGATCGGAACCAACTGAAGAGAGAGCTAAACGTTGTAAATTAGTAGTTGGTACTAATTTACTACTACTACTATTTAGTAGATTTCTCAACAACAAATGACGCTTGGGTTCTCCCCGAATAGATTAGATTACACTGGTTTTGTGTACAAAACTCTTACAATTTGCCGTGAGTTGGGCCCTCTAATTATTCTTTGCTTGTCGCTACAAAGGTAGAATGATTGATATTCCTGCCACAAGATATTATCTGAGTCATGGAATCAATTTCACGCTCGTATAGGTACATATTTTAGTAGGTAATTGCTTCTGCTTACTTATTTCAGGTTCTTTCTTGGTTATGCAGGATTGGGTCAGTGACCGAGGGCTATTGTCTTATCTCTATTAGACAATAGCCCTCGTATTAGGTACCTAATATTATTATAGACTCTTCTAAAGGTACCTAATATTATTATTTTTAAATTTGTGCACGAAAGTGTACGGGGTATCACTGCCTATCTTTGACGACTGGTGGCGTTGTGGACAAGTGCCCGTCTGAGACGCATGAGATGCGGGTTCGATCCGCGCGGCGGGACAAATGTTTGCATAAAATGGTGGATAACAGTGCTAATATCATAATGAATTCGTATACCTATAACTTGCCTAAAACAAGTTTTTGAGTTGGAATTCATAGTATAATTCGTTTTGAAATACTTACTTACCTACACCGTGATTTTTCGCCCACCTGATCATACAACTGTTTATAAATAAAGTAAGATATTTTTAAGATTACGTTACGTAACGTAATCTTAAAATGTTGCTTTTGTTTTTAGCATAAGCTAAAAACAAAAGCAACATTTTTTTTAAAAAATATAAATTTTACTTCCGATCTTTTTCAAATGAAATGAATAATTGAATAAAACTAAGGTGGCAAACAAGATAACGGCCCACCTGTTGGTGTAGCCTATGAACACCATGATTTTCTGCAAGGCGGAGGTACCTTGCCAGACAGGCTGCTCCAATTTAGAGTGAGACAATGTCACTGAAACCTCTCTTAGTTTATTTTGACGTCAGTGTTTTTGTTATTTTTGTCATAACTATTAAACGTACCTATTTGAAGTTTGTCATTTTAATTGCCTCTAGCCTAAAGCTTAAAGCTCAAACCTAAAGCTCAGAAACACCTGAATTAGAGCTGAGTTTGAATTGATTTGACTTTGAAGTCAGAGACAGCAGATTTTTGCATAGTGTTTATATTCAATGCCAAATGTCGTATTTCCTGAAATCGTAAGTAGAACAAACGCTATTGCCAATTGTGTGTAGAATAAGCCCCTATCGCATTAGTACCTAGAAGTATCTCATCATTTCAGCCGTTTGACGTCCACTGCTGAACATGGCCTCCCCCACAGACAGAGCAAATTCCTTATCATGTGGGGGGATTTGCCCATACTCACCACGCTGGGCATGCGGGTTGGCGAGCGCAGTTAGAGCTATCGTTGTTAAAATGAGGGACGCTGCTGCCCATCCCCTAGCTTTTTTCCCTTAGTCGCCTCTTACGACATCCGCGGATAGGTTGATATGAAGGGGCCTATTCTTCAGCCGGGGCCACCACGGCCTAGAAGTATCATATTATCAAACAATTTGTATTGGCTTTTTTAATTACGCTCGCGTGGATCCGTTTCTGAGTGAATAACGTTATCTAATGAAGTACAAATACTAATTATGTTAAATACTGTTCTAAGGCCGTCATATGAGGCCACCGCGTTAGGAAAACAGACCTTTAGCTGGCTGCTCATATTTGAACCGACTTTTTACATTTTCATGAATATTCAAGCAGCCAGCGTAGAGTTTGTTTACCGTTTGAACAACAAACTGGTGTTTCAGTCTTTACATGTAAAATTAAATACCTTCCTACACGGCAGCTTATGTATTACACAGAATATAATTTAAATTTATACGACATCAGTGTAACTTAAGACAGTTATGAAGGTTATCTTTAAACAGTGTACAGTCGCCTGCATTGTTTCCTTCTCGTGTCACAGATTTTTTCTTAGTTATCCTGTATTAGCTCCGTGACTTGTTTGAGGTATGGTGGCCCTAAAAAGGGCCTATGACCGTGAAATAATCAAGTATTGAAAGGATTGAAGTGCGCCTCGTAAAGGCTCTTTTCGTACACGGGGCTTGGACCCTCGGGAAGGATTTAGGTTTCTTTATCCGGGTACGGGGCGAGGCCGCGGGCGGTAGCTAGTAAAAAAGAATAAGATTCTAAGTCAGACTTAGGATCTACGCCGCTGGCTCATAGTCATAATTTTCTTTGTGATAGTATCAAAATCGTAATACTTATAACATTCTTTCAATATAGAGTTCTCAGAAAGGACCTTTTCTCACGTAAGTACTGAGTTATGTAGGAACCTACTTATCAACAAAACTTTGCGATGTTTTACCGATCGGATGGACGCGACGCTACGCCGACGGCGACGGTTCGAAAGCTATGATCTAACAAATACTTATAGGTACATAAAAACATACAACGCCGATACACCCAAGTTGTTTGAGAGATCTTCGCTCGCTGATCAATAACCGTTAGCTCACCTGACATCGGTACTCCCTCGCCGCCACTGGACCTGTGCTGGGACGGGGTGTCCGAACGCGTGCGAATGATACAGCTAAGGGCCTAAAAAAAATCATATGTTATTTTATATCGAGTGTATTATTTCACCGACCACACACTTAGTTCAGATATACATAATCATCATAATTACAGCCGTAGATAGATAGATAAATAGATAACTCTTTATTGTAAGCCACATAAAAATTTAACACATCACAATTAATTCGACAAAATATAAGTAATAATAGTAGCCGTAGGACGTTCACTGCTGAACATAGCCTCCCAAAAGACTGCAGAGCGAATGCCTATCATGTGGGTGGATTTGCCCATATTCCCCACGCTGGGCACGCGGGTTAGCGAGCGCAATTAAAGCTATCGTTGTGAAAATAGGGGAAGCCCAAACCTTAGCTTTTTTCCCTTAGCCGGTAATTACGTCCACGGTTAGGTCGATATGGAGGGGACAATTCTTCAGCCGGGGCCACCGATCAAGATTTACATAATAGTCAACGCAAATGCCTTCAAGATCCTTTGTTATTTTCTCCCTGACACCACTGAGATAAATCCGGTAGATCCTGTATAACTCACCTGCTGGAACCCTCGACGATACCGCACGTTCATGTAGCAGTAGATGACGGGGTTGTAGCAGGAGTGAGACATGGCCAGCCAGTGGCTAGCGAACCACACGTAAGGCATGCCCCACCACCGGCTCCAAGCTTCGTCTTCCGCGTGCAGTGTCCATAGCACCTGTTCAAAGCATTCAATCATGTTTTGTTAGCGTGTACCTCTTACCTAAGAAAGGTATTCTTAGTCAATATGATTAATTTATGTAATTTTCCCCCAAAATAACATCGCCGTAAGTGTAATTTTGAGGGAAAATTACTTATAATATTAATCAAATTGACAGCAGCACAAATTAATGTCGGGCTGCTGTCAGAGTGAGTGGAGTGAAAATGTACAAACTTGTTTAAAGACTAAAGAATAACAGTCGAAATCACACCCCTTACTAAGAGGGGTTAGTTTTTTCTCCCTTCATCTAATTATGATGATTATGATGAGATATGGTGATGACACATAAACCGATTATAGGTACAATATACGTATAGTAGATAGGTACTTAATCAATTTATGTCGAGCATCTCTACCTTGACCATTGTTCTAAAAAATCTGTAAGCACGAGCAACTTGCGTTCAATCAATACTAGTTGTGATGTGATTCGATCACGCAGCGTATGTCGATGTTCTAATTCAAATTGGGTCTGATTCTACGCGTTTGTTTAGTTTACGCAACGCGTTATGAAAAAAGTTAATCCTGCACTGAAATAAACTGTTAAGGATATACCTACTGATGTTTGGAGAGGCTTTTTGGAAGAGAATAGTTGATGCTATACACTGGAACGACAGAGCCCGGTAGTGGATCCAGGGGGGGGGCTAAGGGGCTAAGGGGCTCAAGCAAAAAAAACAGCTTCTGGATCTTTAGTAGGTATTAAATAACGGCAGCACAATCTTCAATTCCGGTCAGGTAGGGTAGGTATTTATCATCTGTATAAACCCATGTTCATAAGGCGTGCGATATGTCATCTAAAATTCATTACTTATTCTTAAAATGCCATGTATATTCACCGAGATAAACTCGAGCGAGACTCGCTGTGCGTTGAATGAGCGAAATAAAACGTTGTGTTTTTTTTTTAAATGAGTTTTCCTACAGCCGGTTCCAGCCTCTTCGAAAACAATATCCTGAATCCGCCACTGACAGAGCTAAATATACAAGTATGCACGAGTCGGGGTGCTAACTTGGCGTCATACACGCTGTTTGTCATTCATACCTTTCTCTTTGTCACGTCTTTAGGAAGCTAATAACATCACGAGAAATATCTTATTAGGTTGAACGAGAAATTGTGTCGTGTTACGAATATATCTTATCTAATGGCTTGATGGGAAAGTGACAGTTACTCGCAAAGATTACGAGTATGTGGTGCCTGAACCCTCTCACGGCACTGATAGCTTCTCTACAGGTCACAAGGTCTTTATCATGGACATATTGAAAGCAATAATATGTCAATGAAAAAGACGTTCAGGACCTTCAAAAGACCGAAAATAGGTCTACTAGGTGGTTAAGAATACGTAATCAAGACAAAGGTGCGTATTCTATCAAAAAACAAAGAAATCAGGAAAAAATATCATAATTCAGGTCAGGTAGGGAGGTATTTATCATCTGTATAAACCCGTTTTCATAAGGCGTGCGATATGTAATCTTAAATGTATTTCAAATTGATCCTTAGCTCTACTGGATAAAGTCAATTTTGAATTTGACATTTGAGGGCGCACGATAGCGCATGCCACTTATCAAGTACACAAGTACATATCAAGTATGAACACGGCGTAACCCTGAATACTCGTAATTGAGTTTGATTGTTTAGATTTGACCCCAAACAAAACAGCTGATTTTTGCATCGTATATTTTCAATGAAAACTGTCGAATTTCCAAAAGTCGTAGAACTAACTTTATCGCCAGCTGATGGGTGCGCATTTGCCCATGAGTCCCTTTCGTGATTGTATACCTTGAATACCTTCATATTATGAATCACCTTTATAATATTCGGCGCGCAATCTTTACGACATTTTGAAGTCATACATTGGCGTAGGGAGCGCAGTGCCTCTGAATAGCTAGGTGTGGTCGTGGCGTTAAAGTGTTATACCCTGATATTCGCTCATATTTTTTGGTGAGAAGAATTAAGAGGGAATATTTCTACTTATTTGTGTTGTTAGTGTACTGAAAACTTATTGCCGACTGAGAATACTTAGACTGACTGAGCAACCTGTCATGAATTTCATGAAAAAATTATGTCAAATTTAATCCTTTTTATTCCTGTTCGCTGAAACTTTCATTCACGACGCGATAACTAAAGATACGATCCAGAGCCTCCCTCCCCGTAGCAAATTCTTATTCTGCTGAGGTCATAACAATTGCCGTTTATGAAGGAATTTTGATAGCCTCAAGAATCTTTGATCGTGAGTCGTGAGTGGAATTTTGAGTGATAATTTATAAAATAAAATAAAGGAGCCATTTCATTCTGGGCCTGGTCCATGTACACTACATACAAAAATTTGAAAAAAATAGGAGATTACAAGAAAAATACAATTTCATTAATTTGAAGACAAATGCGATGGTACAAGAATAGTTCTTCTGGTAAGTTTTTTACTATGTGAACACTATTTGAAGGACGCCATGTTGGTTTATAATTGGCGTTTGACATGACATTGACATATTTTTCATGTCATGTCGTTTGATTATGTTTTTGTTTTGAAAGATAATGTAGGTTGTCAAAATTACATTTCACGCACGTCCATCCGCCATATTTTTGTAGCGCTGTGTGTTGCTCTCTTTGTCGAAGAAAATCTTAGTGCACCTTAGAACGAGGTCAATTTAAATAACCAATTAAATACGTTTACTTTATTGCTTAGCCATATTTTAGAGTAGTGTACACAGTGCAGGCCCAGGCTCCATATATAGATGAAACGTCTCTTTTGACAGCATTTTCTATTAAATTAATGTCATGCTGTCAGTGTGAGTGACTAACCAGAGCTAGAAGTAGTATCTATTGTCATTTTGAAATATATTTATTAAACACATTTTACATGGCATACCTATCGCACACCGTTTGAACACGGCTTAACACGTGATTACACTTACAATAAAAACGTTTAGAGGTAACCAGCACACTGTGAAGACTGCTACTACGGTCACCATCATCTTCACCATCTGAGGACAAACGAATTAGTTCAGTCAAATGCTCATACTTTATGTCGAATCGTGGTTTTGCTAAGGTTACATTTAAAAGGCGAATAAAGAGGTTAACTTTTAAATAAGCAAAAAAAAATTTATAAACTACAGACCGAGAAGGGTATCCTAGCTATTTTTTGCCATCCCGACCTACCTACTCAAAGGTATTACTAACTCATTTTTAAGCTTTTGACGCCCACGTTTTGGGTCCACTAATGGTAATGACGTTGGCCCCCGAGCGCTTTACCCCAATAAAGCGGATTAGGCACAGCGCTATCACGAATTCAGGAGTTGTCACAGCATTGGCAGTGAAAGCAAACAGTTACAAAAATACACATTTCAGCAGCTTTGGAGCATTTCATCTTGTAAAGGTTTAATTATTAACTTCACAAGTCCCTGTACTCGCTTTTAGCATCGTAAAATGCTGTGTAATGAAAGGGGGTTTTAAGTGAAGTGTTATTTTTCTGATGGGTCTACCGTGATACCCAAAAGTTAACGAAAATTGATGAGGCAAGAGCTGACAGTTAGGAACATTCTTACCTACCAACACGATTCATCAATCCTAAAGGGGTACAATCAAGAGCGTGAAGTCGTTATGCTCATACTACTCGTTAAGATCGAGAGAGCAAAGCGAGCGAGATCACTCAAGGAACTTTGGCGGAATGTCGTTGTAGGTATGGCGTCAATCCGATCGGCATGGAATTTAGTAGGTCAATAGGTTGTACTATCAAAATTTTCTGGTAATAATATAAGTTATTTCAGAGTTGCTAAGATCGTCGGATAGGGGTACAAAAGGGGGTTTTCAAAAAGTTATAAAAAAGTTTTTGGAGGAGGTAGGGCATAGCGAGATTTTCTCGTTCTAAATTGGAGCAGCCCGCCTGGGGAGGTACCTCCGCCTTACAGAAGATCGCAGCCAAATAACATTATTTGTTTCAAATAGTGTTGTGTTCGGTGCTGCGGTGAGTAAGGCTCTTTAGGGGGAGGGGGGTTCGGGGTCGGCAACGCGTGCGTGATGCCTCTGGTATTGCAAGCGCTCATAGGATACGGTAACCGCTTAACAACAGGTGGGCCGTATGCTTGTTTGCCACCTCAGTTGTATAAAAAAAAAAAAAAAAAAAACACATGAAGTGGCCATATGAAAGAGCTTTTTCAATACATTCCAAAAAAATATTTATTTTAATTCTGGGCCATATAGTTTCTGATACACAACAAAAATTCTCCTATAAACAACCAATATAACGAGAACTCGCATTTGGTAAAGTTTCAATGACTTCGAGGTTGAGGTTAGACTGGATTTTAAGTGGTTATAACATACTATAAAGATGCGATTTTCAAAGTTTATAGATAAGATAGATAGATAAGAAATTTATTTGTCACTACAGACACACACAATTAACATAGAAATTACATACAATAGGTAGGTATAAATATACAAAAGAGCAATTTTTAAAAAGTAGGTATCTTAGAGTAGGCAAGTTTGCGTGTGCAGTACGACAAATAGGCTATGGCTCAGTGAAATATTTTGCTTAAAAGCAAAAAAAAGATTTTCAGCCAAAACCTGATCGAGAGCGAGCACAACGAGTACAAACGAACAATGCGTAGGTACCTAGCTGTGAATTTGTGTTGTTGTGATTGTGTAGTTTGCTATCAATGATTACAAAATATGATATATAATAAATTAATGACAATAGTGCGAAAAAAATATATATAATAATGATAATGAATAAAATGAGCTTACAATATTTTTGTTATCTTGTTATTATTTAGCAGATTCGCAGTTCAAGGTGAACCACTAATTATTTAAATAACTTTTCCAATTCCAATTATCTAAATAACTTTTCCAACAAGATAATCGTTTATTCCTTCAATCGTGTAGAGCCTATACATAGAAACTGAGGTTTGTCCAGACGTGAAACAATTCCAGTATGGAATGTGGGACAAAATGAAACAACACAAGAATCTAATCAGAACAAAACGTCCATACATTGTTGAGCCAGTGGACTTTTATTGGGCATTCTTGTAATCCATAGCTTGGGAATATATTTTAATAAGTAAGAAGAGTACCTACCCTTTGACTGGCCTCATAGCTCAGTTGGTAGTAACTCTGCCTTCTGCGCTAGAGGTCGCGGGTTCGATTCCCGCACTGGACAAACATTTGTGACTAACACAGATGTTTTTTCTGTGTCTGGGTGTTAAATATATATCTATTATTTATATCAGACTCTGGTACCCATAGTACAGGCTATGCCTAGTTTGGGATCAGTTGACCGTGTGTGATTATGTCCGGAATATTTATTTATAAGGATATACCCTGTTATACCCTTTAAGGGAAGCCGGAGGATCAGAGCATACATGCATCTAAGTTGATTGGCAATATGTAACTACCTATAGGTATGTAAACTATCCCGAAATGAGCTTATTCAAATAACAATAAGTATCTATAAGCGAAAAACAATATGAATGTTGAACTAGCTTCATCCCGCGGCTTCGCTCGCGTGGTTCTTGGACAAAAAGTAGCTTAAACGCTATTCTAGGTTAAGAACTCTATCCATTCCAAGTTTCATCGAAATCGGCTGAGCCGTTACGGCGTGATTGAACCAAACATCCAAACATTCTCACAAACTTTCGCATATAGGTATATTATTAGTAGGATAGGATAGGATTGCTACAGCCAAATAATTGAATTTGAACTAATTGGAAACCCAACCAGCTGATTTTTGCAGAATGATTTTTCAATTAAAAATGTCGCATTTCCAAAAGTCGTGGAACCAACTTTGCTAATTGCCAATTGGGTGTAGAATAAGCCCCTTGCCGGATAGCATACTCGCGTGGCCCCTAGTATAATAGGCCTATTCCACACTCTAGCTCTTATAATGTCGATCCGTTGATCCCTTGCTACGTGAGGAAAAGACAAACAAACAACAACACTTTCGCGTTTATACGATAATATAAGCTACGCACGAGCTCACTGCTGTAAATCAGTTAGGATTTACGACAATGAGCGGTGCTTCGGAAGCCACGGTAAGACGTCGGGCCATCTATAAAACTCGTCAAGCAACAACGGACGGCTTCCTCACGATGTTTTACTTCACCGTTTGAAAGCATTAGCCAAAGACAATATAGTAGAAATGCGCACATTTTTCCGAATGAAAAATAGATTGGTGGTGTGATAGCATGACCGTGATTCGAAGCCACAACCTTTTGATCGGAGGGCGGGGTCACTACCACCACTCCACGACCTCTCTCATTCTTGTCATCATCATTATCATAAATAAATAAATATTCCGGACATATTACACACGGCCAACTGATCCCAAACTAGGCATAGCCTGTACGATGGGTACCAGAGACTGATATAAATAATAGATATATATTAAACACCCAGACACAGAACAAACATCTGTGTTACTCACAAATGTTTGTCCAGTGCGGGAATCGAACCCGCGCCCTCTAGCGCAGAAGGCAGAGTTACTACCAACTGAGCTATGAGGCCTGTCAATCAGCCTGAGGAAGTCCACTGCTGGACATAGGCCTCCCCCAAAGAGTGCCACGACGAACAATCTTGGATTTCTCCATACACCGGCTTCCCGCAACCTTGACATTGTCGTCGGTAGATGTGTGGTCGGGCATTTCAACACTGCGTCTTCCGATTCTCGGTTGCCATTAGAGTACTTTAATTCCACAACGGCTGTCGATTCTGCGAGCTGTATTGCCTCCAACTTGCTAATTCTGAGAGCTATGTCGGTGACCTGTGGTGGTAGCCCTGAAGAATAGGCCTCTCCATTACTACCCGTGAATTTCGTAAGGGGCGACTAAGGGAAAAAAGCTAGGAGACGCGCCCCTATCAACAATAGCTTTATCTGCGCCAACCCGCATGCCCAGCGTGCCGAGTACCTATGGGCGAATGCCCCCAAATGATTGTTTGGGCCGTAAAGGGTCGGTAGCGCTGGAAATCTATGGGGGAGGCCTTTTTTCACCAGTGGACGTCCGTCCTAGGGCTGAAAGGATGATGATGTCGCTGACCTTGGTTCGTCTAAGGATTTCCTCCTTTATCCTTTATTCCTTTATTCTTTATTGTACACAAGAAAACACAGATGACAGCAATTAAAAAGAAAGAGAGATTCGATTTTTAGAGGAGGAAGGGCACAGCGAGATTTTCTCGTTCTGAATTGGAGCAGCCCGCCTGGGAAGGTACCTCCGCCCTACAGAAGATCGCAGCCAAATAACATTATTTGTTTTCAGATAGTGTTGTGTTCCTGCGATGAGTAAGGTTGCCAGAGCTCTTTAGGGGGAGGGGGGTTCGGGGTCGGCAACGCGTGCGTGATGCCTCTGGTATTGCAAGCGCTCATAGGCTACGGTAACCGCTTACCAACAGGTGGGCCGTATGCCTGTTTGCCACCACAGTAGTATAAAAAAAAAAAAAAAGATACGTACAAAGGCGAGCTTAACCCTAAAAAGAGTTTTCTTCCAGCAAACCTTTGAGGCTAGAGAGAAGTGATTATAGATGGAGGTTCGTGTACCTAAATAATAATAATAAATTTGACAGGCCTCATAGCTCAGTTGGTAGTAACTCTGCCTTCTGCGCTAGAGGTCGCGGGTTCGATTCCCGCACTGGACAAACATTTGTGACTAACACAGATGTTTGTTCTGTGTCTGGGTGTTAAATATATATCTTTTATGTATATCAGTCTCTGGTACCCATAGTACAGGCAATGCCTAGTTTGGGATCAGTTGACCGTGTGCGATATGTCCGGAACATTTATAAAAAATAAAATGGTATCCATGGTAGTATGGTATGGTATGGTGGTTCCTCGTATCGGATCTTAGTCATTCGAGTGAAGATAGCTAACCTTTCGCTTGGATCTCTGCATGCGTGAGTCCCGCGCGCAGTGCGCCTCGCCGGGCGGGCGGCCGCCCCACACCACGTGCGCGATGCGCGCGTACGTGCACACGAGCGCGCTCAGCGGTAGCGCGAACTGCAGCGCCAGCAGTGCGCACGTGTACTGCTCGCTTTGCTCCGCGCGCTCCCACTGTTCGAGGCAAACATCTCTGTAAATACGACAGAGTGTATTGAAATTCATCTCTCTTTCATGCTCTAAAAAACACTTCCCGCAAACTGCAAAGCTTTATCGAAAGGTAGTCTACCATGAAACATCATTTCGAACCGGACGGGACCGAAATTTCGTGCGATTTGTACCATGAAACACATTAATTCCCAAATCGGTCCCGAATACGGTAGGTACGTGACGATTCGTTCGTCCTTAAACCCTGTTCAAGACTGTAATAGGTATGAGTTCTTACCCGACTGCCGAGAATGAAGTTAATGTTTTTTATGTTATTCTTTAAGTAACGGACTGGCAGATGGCCTATCCCAAAACGGCTACAAAACTTCCTAAGATGCGGCCCAAGTGGTATTGCATTGCACTCATCACCCTAAGACATGCGTTGGTAAGTTTCATAATTATGCCTGTAATTTCACTGACTGCCTCAGTCTTCAAACCGGAACACATCAATCACTGCAAACATTGCAGCTTGGTAGCGGACTTTATTAGCAAGGTTGAAGTAATTTCCCTGACGGACTCAGCACAAAGAGCCCTCTTGCTCACAAAGACACTTCATCAAAGACAATTTCAGAAACATGACCTAAAAAGTTTGAATTTTGGCAGTAGTGTAAAGCAAATAAAGCACTTACGCAGCGCAGTACTGGTGCCAGTCAGTAGGTCTCTTCAGCTGTGAAACAACAGCAATCGGCGCCGCTGTAGCCAGCGCACCCAGCCATACCCCAGCCACTACCATCTTAGCAGCTGTCTTCCCAAGACGCGGCTTCAACGGGCGCATGATCGCCATGTAACGGTCAATAGATATCGCGAGCAACGTGTAGGCACTTACAAGCACGGACACCGCTTGCGAGTAGTTCACAACTTTACACATCACCGATCCAAAAGGCCAGTACCTTAGCACCAACATAGATACGAAAGAGAACGGCACACAGAACAGCGTCAGCAATATATCTCCGACTGCTAAGTTCACTATGAAGTAGTTCGTTACAGTTTTCATGCGCGGAGAGCTTTGAACGATGAAGCACACGAGTCCGTTTCCACAGAGCGCTAGAAAGAACACTATGCCGTACATGATGTAGATAATAGAATGGAACATCGGCGAGGATAGAAAGTCTTCGGTCGTGTCGTACGTCGGGTTGCATACTGAATCGTAGTCGGTCGTCCATGTTGCGTTTGATGGTTCGCTGAGTCGGTCTTCGATGGTGGTCGATGAGTTGTAGGCACCGCTGCTGGTTCCGCTATGAGGCTCATCTATCATAGTTGGAATTCAATCTAGGTTTTTGTATTCTTGAAATACATTTCTTCTTGAAGATGATTCTTCTGGAACAATAAAACAGCAAGTTGACGCTTCGTACGAGAGCTCTGGTGCAGTGGTGGAAGTGACTCCGCATTCCGATCCAAAGTTCATGGGTCCCTATATTTACCACTTGGTCACTTATCTAAAACAGAATGACCAAGAAGAACCCTGAAAAGCTAGCAAGCTTTGATTTCCCTATATGTTTCCCTATTTCACTAGGCTGTTGCCCAAACCGGCAAGTGAGCGGGTTACCAAGGAATGTCTGCTAGATTGGCATATTGTGCTGCCCTAAGAAACTGTTGAAGTACCTACCTACGTTAGAAGTACGTAAGATATACTAGTGATATACGTGATTGCTAATCCGAGAGAAGAGCTCAGTCAATTATGAATAGTTTGGACTAGCAAAAGGATTAGTAGACTTATGTAATATTTATAAACACGGCCGGATACTGTGAGCAAAACAAAGCAATTTTTCACTGGGTATCGCTAAATCATTCTAAAATTATAATCAATCCGAGTCTGGATTTCAGTCGTAGCATTTCGCATTGCTACAGCTTATACCTATAAACATTTAAGAACCTATTCATTTTTATTAATTCATTTAATTTATTACACTTCGTAATTATGAACTATGTGATTTGTGGAGTTTGGAAATCGAACACAGAACAAACTCTGTGTTCGATGAGTTTGGAGAGCTAAAATGAAATCAAGGAATACTTGTCAGGTCATAGACTTGTTAAAGATATTAAAGATTGAAGGAACGTAGGATCTTTAATATCTTCTAAATGGTTATTAAAAGTGAAGAGTTAACTATATTTCAACAGACTGTCTTCGGTCGAAAGTAATTTCCTCTCGACAAAAGGTGAAATAAACTTTTCGGATGAGTTTGTTTAGGTAATTAAGTAGGTAATTTAGATTTCTCGCCAGTGGCTACAAAATACTAAGCTTTTAAAATAGACCAAACCGGTGATGTTTTGGACAAAGGCCAGGTCAAGAGTACCCTAAACCGACAAGCATGTATGAGGAATGTGATGAGAGTGAATGAAGCGAAAGAGGTATGTCAGGATCGTAGCAAGTGGAAGGCCGTGGTCTCTGCCTACCTCTCTGGAAAATAGGCGTGATTTTATGTATGTATGTATGTATGCTTAAAATAGTATCTAAACTAGTACTAACTAGTAAGATAAGTAGATCCTATCCAAAATCATTTTGATAGATTCGCCGAAATCCGTATCGATATCCAAAATTACTTTATTAAATCGGTACCTATGGTGTTTACTCAACCAAAGGGCTCTTGGAAAACTTAATTAATGGTTCACTGAGCCCCGTTTAATAACCTCGCAGTCTCTGTCAATGTCACTGTCATCAACCATAGTACCAATCAAGTTGCGTCCTATACTTCTGTTAAAAGGGTATGAAATGGATAGAATACCAACGGCCCAACGACCCAAGCAACGGTACGCTTGCATATTTGCGATGTACAAGGTGATTCATAAATGTAGGATATCTTACATTTCATAAACAGATACATAAACGTCAACAAAAACAAAAACAAAAACGTCAACAAAAACAAAGAATTTTACTTAGCAAAATATACGTTTTTTCCCCAAACATTCTCAATATAGTTAAGTATCTGTTTGTGGTGTTGTTAACATCTTCAATACCAACTAAGAAACGTACAAGAAATTCGAGAACAAGATTGCTACCGAAAACAGCTGAGGAATTGAGTTTGAACTGATTTGAAGTGGTTTTTCAGTGAATAATGCTGAATTTCCCAAAGTCGTAGAATAAAATTAACACCATAAAAGCCATTTTTTCCTAATAAGTAGCTATAAGTCACTATATTATTACTCCTAGGCTTGAAAAATCATGATGGTCACCCTTATTTTAGGATAGGATGTCACGCCTTCAGCCCTGTTGTTTGGGGAATAGGATCCGCATCTTACGATCACAAAACGGCTTTATTTTAGTAGGGATGAGAGCGATACTGAACGACGCGATGATGTATAGCCGGAGCCTTTGAGGAAACTTTTAGAAAACAAACAAATTTGCAGTAAAAGTTGATAGCATTTTATTCAACAAAACGTGCACCAAAAATGTCATCTACGAAATGAACCTTCTTGAGTTCAATTTTTAAATCTAACTAGTTTACGCCCGCCGCTTTGGTCGAGTGGTAATGCATATGTGCTATTCTAGGTAAAGAACTCTATTGGAATAGATAGAGCTCTTTCAGTAGAGTAGAGTTTCATGGAAATCAAATTTCATATTTGAATTTTGAATAACATGATCATAGAAATACACTTATTTTGTTTAATATAGGCATGATTTCCTAAAAAACTGATTAAATTAAAGCAAATTAAACAAAATTAAAGCTTTTAATTTTGTTTGATCATCATTTACTTTTTATGTACTGACTGTAGGTAGGTAGGTATAACTGTTAGTCCGTGATGGACAAAATGATTTCCGTCGTCTTTTTAAAAGGAAAGTAATTATTACGATAAAGTTCTACTTACGCTAATGCCCAATTTCACCAACAGTTCCCCATCCATAATACTTAAGTATCATCTAAGGTGTTTTTTAAGGGGTTTAATTATAAGGGGGAATGTGTGAAGACAGCTGGATTTTCAAATGCCATAAGTAGGTATTTTTTGTCAATGCTGTACCTAGATAGCCTTACCTATGTGATACTTAGAGATAAAAATCTTTTACTAAAATAAAATTAAGCATTTGCTTTCCGTATAGGAAAAGGTAAAGGTAGATAATTGTTGGCCTGCGTGAATGAATTGTTCTATAACGGCGAAGAAAACATTTCGAAGTAGCCAGTTTGTATTTTTAAAAGCGGCGATGGGCTTGCAACCTGTCACGTATGGAATACTAACTACTGAAAAATGTAGGCCTCTGACTACCCCCCATATACATTTTCAGCAGATCTGAGAGAATGTCATTGCTGGAAATAAAAGTCATACCTATGCCTTTTGTTCGCAAATGAAATAATGCAAATTATTCTAGTCCAATCATGATAAGTTTCATTGGAAGAGTATGTAAAATATTTACAAATAGGTAAGAATGCCAGAATGGGTATAGGTATCGTAACTAATAGCAAACTGCAAAGACAACTTGCCTATCCAGCCTCTAGCTCGCTCAATTGCGTCCGTTACAGACAATTTAACTTACTGCGTCATTCAGAAAAACTGCCGTAAGATTGTTGAAGCGTAGACAAAGGGTGAAAAAAAAATATATTCAACTCAAATTGTAGTAGATATTGGCGCGCGCCACGCAGAGCACATAATTCCCAGCACCAATGAGAAAATAAACTCTTGGTTCCAATGATCTATTATACAAGCTGATTCATAATAATATTCTGTTAACAAAAATAAAGAATAACAGAATGAAAAAAAACAATCTTTCAGTAGTTCTGAACTTTTTCAAATTAGCTGTTTTTTTTTTAATCATTTTTATTAGTAATTAATAAACGCAAGAGAAGTTCGACATCAAGATAACCTGAATAAGAGGGACTTAAATTAACTGAACAGTTGAGTTTTAACTCATTTATGTAATCCCAACACAGCTGGTTTTTGCATAGAGTACCTATTTTCAATGAAAAATGTTGCATTTCCAGTTGTGTGTACAATAAGCCCCTCTCGGAATAGCATACATTATTACGAATCACCTTGCGGCCTTGTACCTACCTACTACTTTAGTTTAGACAAAACCTCGTAAGCTTAGGTACCACAGACAAACCTACATATCCTTGCTACTAAAAATGTTCATTAGGTACATGAACCTTACCTACTTACTAACCAATTGCATGATCAAATCCTACCACAGGTCACATTATCATTAGGAACCTACGTTACCTACTCACATTATTGGATTGGAGATATCAATTAGCCAAACAAAACAACGCAAACACGCGTCAGGCATGCGAGCATGGCGGTTCAAATCATAGCAATCAGCAAACACGCCTTTGTGTCAGTAGTATCATTGATTTGTACCATTGATGATACAAGTGACACAACTTTGTATCCTTAGTACCATTAAAGAAAAATGAGGATATTCCGCCGTAATTGTTAACCGATACCTATGGAACTGGTGATAACAGTGTCAACAACTTAGGGTATTTTCCCCTAAATTTAGGATATTTTTTGGTGCCTAGGGTATTTTTTAAGATAAATAATTTCTTAGGGATTTTTTATTTTTTACAGCTGTGAATGCTGCCTCTTCCTTAAGCGTTTTCAAAGATGGCTTAATGTTGTGGGTATTCTCTTAAAACTTTTGTTAAATTGCCCATGATGGTACTAGTAATGATCCTAAATAATGGTCACTAGTACCATCAATGGTACAAATCAATGGCACTACTGACACAAAGGCGCAAACACTTCATCATTAGAACCTATCTCAGCGTGTCTACTAACCTACAAAGGCTATAGTTAAACCTATTTTTTATCTAATCCATACATAAAAAATACATCCATCTCTCTGTAAATAAAGATTTTTTTTTATCCAAAAACATAGAAACCACATACATACCAACAATACATGATCATATTTATATCAAAAAAGTATAGGAGACATCCAAGAACGCTGCCATTATGGTATTTATTTTGTAATAATAGTTTTGATCTTACTTTGATTTTATATCCTTTTGTGCGATTGTATTGCTCTACCTCTACAAATTGAATCCGATTTTTGTGGAGGACGAACCAATCATAAACATCTATCACCTATTCTGATCGTATAATATAGTTTATTCAGCAAAATATTATTTTTTTCCCCCTGTCAATTGCCATAATTACCTATATCCAACCAATAGGATACCGACCGACGACAGCGTACCTACTTTTTGATATTTAATAAACCTAATATTTAGTACTAGATGGTGCCCGCGACTTCGTCTGGGCAGGATTAGTATTTCAAGTAGCTAGTAGTCATATTTTTGACAATTCACACAATATCTTTATAAATTGTATTATTGTGAAGTTTCATTAAAATCCATTCAGTAGTTTTTACGTGAAAGAGTAACAAACATCCATCCATCCATACTTACAAACTTTCGCGTTTATAATATTGGTAGGATTAGTAGGATATCGTGAATATACAGCTGGAATTGTTCAGCTGTTTTTCCATAAACGTTCTGGCAATCGTAATAGACAAGGTGATTCATAATATACGAATGTATGGTAGCCCGAAAGTTTTGGGGTCAATTCAGTTCATACTCAATTATTCGAAATTATTATTAACTAGCTTCCGCCCGATGCTTCACTTACGTGGTACATACATAAAAAGAAGCTTATAAGTACGCTATAAAAACAAACATCCAAACAGGCCTTATAGCTCAGTGGGTAGTAACGCTGCCTTCTGCGCTTGAGGTCGCGGGTTCGATTCCCGCACTGGACAAACATTTGTGTGATGAACACAGACAGATGTTTGTTCTGTTTCTGGGTGTTAAATAAATATCTATTATGTATATCAGTCTCTGGTACCCAATAGTACAGGCTATGCCTAGTTTGGGATCAGTTGACCGTGTGTGATATGTCCGGAATATTTAAAAACATCCTCACAAACTATCGCATTTAAAATATTAGTAGGATATATGCTTAGATAATATAATCTAAGTATATATGATAATGGCCGGCTTATTCTATTGCGCATTTTTATAGGTTAGGTGGAAGCTCATTAAAATTATACAAACCTTCGTTTATTTATTAGGTGAAGAGTTATTTTATAAATTCCTTGGTCACTAGATGGTTGTAAGTAGGTAGGTACATTGAGTTCTCTGAAGGGATGATTCATCGCAATAGCTACCAAAATGTTTTTTTTTTTAATTTACTCTGAATTCCCGTCTCGACGTAATAAGGGCAAATCTATGAAATTAAGGTTAGGGTAATGTCAGCGTGAGTGGAGTGCAAACATAATTAACGATTGAGAATACCAGGGTTAGACTAAGTAGTGCAGGTAGGCAGATAAATTATTCCGCTTTACATAGTAGCTAACTAAAGGGTTAAATCGTAACTATGGGGTGACAACTATGTAAAACAGGATAACTATGAAAAAAAATATTCTAAAGAATCTAGTGGGTCGCTTAGGAAGCTAAGAAGTTTTTTAAAAGAACTACATAATTATTTAGGTATAGCTTTAATTATTTATTTAGCAAGCATAGTTTAACGATGAAATTAAAAAAAAAAACACTTTCCACAACCAAAACTACAAAATAAACCGTGAAAATTATTTTCAGACAGATTTCTTCATAAAGTAATAAGTACTTATCCCTAAAATTATTTATCTGATGATCTGATCTAGTAGGTACCTACTGAATGTTTTAAATCCATCCAAGATAAAGTAGGTAATTTTTGAAACTCATCAAGTTTGACGTATAATTAACAAACACTCTAGGAAAAACGTATTACTTACCCATAAAAAATTGAAACTTTCAGTATTATTTGATCACTATAAAATTGTACCAACTTGTGAAATTATAATAACAGCACAAAAATGATGAATGATGTTCGTGTTTGTTTATTTTGGCT
Source organism: Anticlea derivata (assembly GCA_947579855.1). NCBI lineage: Eukaryota > Metazoa > Arthropoda > Insecta > Lepidoptera > Geometridae > Anticlea > Anticlea derivata. Next base: position 3,754,014 of record OX388264.1, read on the forward strand.
AAAGTTTCAGGAGTGTTTCGCGGCGTCTAGGCGGGCGGTTTGCGCTAGGCGGGCGGCTGGCGCGGCGCAGTCACATAAACTGCCCTGCAAGAGGCGAGCAAGCTTTTTCTGAAAAGTCATACCCAACAAGTCTCAACCGGCGAATTAGTCCGAATTTTCTAGTCTGTATATAATTATTCATTTAGAACGTAGTCAGTAACAAATAGCGTAGGTAGGTACTCTTATTTGGGTTTCTTCAAGAGCACAGAGAAAAGGTATCTTCTAGGAAACGTGCTACATCGCATCGTGACCTCACCACCGCTTAGCATCATACCTAAAATTCAATCCAATTAGGCATAGGTACTTAGGGTACCTATTGAAAAAGCTTTGGTTCTGATTGATTAAAAAATGTACCTAGGTATACAGGTTGAGTTTTTTTTTTCAGTGCCACTTAGGCGAAATCGGAAACCGTGAGAGTAATCGAAAAGTGATGTTAGGAGTTACGGGCTCGATTTTGAAAAAAATAAGATCAGCATTTAAAAAAGTTGAAAATTTAGTTTTTCAGAAAATGTAGGTTCTTGGATTTTTTTTTGCTTTTTTGTGTTCTTTGTTTGATAATAAATAAATAAATGTATAATAACTATGTGTCTAAAGTTGTTGGAACACCTTCAAAAATATTTACCGAAATTCAACAATATTTATTTACCGATGGTTATTTTTTACTAATTAATTGCTTTGCTTACACATAGTCTGACCGAAATATTAAACCTTCGATAAATAAATATTGTTTAATTTATAAATTTGCAGTTTTGAAGGTGTTCCAACAACTTTATACACATTGTTATCATACATTAATTTATTTATTATCAAACATAAACACAGAAATGCAAAAAAATAATCATCAAAAAAATCTTTTTTTGTGAAAAACTAATATTTTTTTAAACTTTTTTTAATGCAGATCTTATTTTTTTCAAAATCGAGCCCGTAACTCCTAACATCACTTTTCGATTACTCTCACGGTTTCCGATTTCGCCTAAGTAGCCCTGAAAAAAAACTCAGCCTGTATATAGGTAGGGAATTATTTAGACATAGTAGGTATCTCAAAAATTTCGTAACGGACAATATTTGATCAAACACGCAACTTTCCCCTAGTTAGGTACTATAAAAGTAATCAATACCTATAAAAATAAATATAAATGGTAGGTGGTACAAAAGTGGGCCGGATGAAGGACTTTGTTTTGATGAAGTGTGATGTGTGACCCATTTATTTATTAATTGCGAAAACAGGCTTTCGACAAACCAACAATCGTTCCAACTACCTACCTACGATCGGAAAAGCCACCGGGCCTGGAGAATGTAGATTTTGGTTTTTGGGGGGATTTTGGGTCCTCGCCAGAACTGTGAACTGGCTGGGGCAGAATCAGCTGAAGTCTATGTGGATCAAATACTAAGTAGGTAGTATTGTATTAATAAAGTAGTAGACCCAGATCTTTTTGGGGGGGCTGGATCCCCTTAGCCCACCCCCTGGCTCCGCTACTGCACCGGGCTATGAGTAGTGTGTAACTACATAAATAAAACACCTTTTGTTTATACTCATGAATTTGTGAATTAAAAATAACAACGTTCTAATATTCTTAGTACCTAGACTAGGTAGGGTTATGGTTGTCAAGCTAGTTTTTACGCAAATTTAAACTTTAGCTATAACAGAATAAGAGTATTCATAATTTTCTAATCTTTGTTAAATTGTGTTGCTAAGCGAATCGCCAACATTAATTTGTTTTATGATAAGCAACGTTTACACAACTAACGCCAGAATTGTTTGTAGGTAGTTCAAGATTGATTTACGATTATCTAGAAATACCCTTATGGTCAGACAGACCACGGTAGTAGTAGGAGCTAAGAACGTACATTCATTGGTACACACGCGTAGTCAAACGTAGTACGTACCCTACGTAGCAACATTAGGGAACTTTTTATTCTGTTACCACTCGAGCAATAGCGCGGGCGGAAGTTGGGGCAAAAAAAAAGATTGATCGTCAAATTAGTAAATGATGTCTCAACAAAAGGGAATGACGTCAATGATAGATTTAGTTATTATAATACTTGCTAGGTGGCCTACAAATCAAACCTAATGAATGACTGTAGGTACCTAGTTGTTCTGTATGATCGATCAACCAACTTAACTTCGCCTGAAATTAATTCCTGGAATACGGGATACGGTAATTATTTAAAATAATAAATAATTATATAATTTCCGTATCTTGAGATAAGAAGAGCAGTAAGTTTGCATAAAACAAACAAGCTATTTAGGCATCAGTTTACTTAGAAACAAACTTTTGGATTGGAATGGAATGTCAAATTGTCCCTAACAATGCTGTTTTCGCCTATTATATTGGGCTATTGTTTAAGTCTTAGTTTACATAGTTTAATTCAAGAGAATTTATTTATTAAATGTGCTGTTGGCGATCATAGAACACTAATATCCTTTGGCGATCCTTTTTACTAATTATTTAGAAATGGGAAAAAGAGCGAACCAGGTTGTTAGCTCCTTACCCGCAGCTCTAGAAAATATGACGTTGACTTTTACCAACAATTGACATAACAATTTCACGGCATGTTGACATAACTCACTTGATTGATTGAAAAAGAAGATCTGCACTTTTCAAAACTTGCTTGTTTTTTGTTTTTGTTTTCGAACTTTTTGACGAACTTTGTCTAAGTTTTCCTTTGTTTTCAATTAAGTCATTAAAAGTGATACAGTTCATTTATTTTGTTTAGTTTAGCATTGTTTGATAAAGTTGAACCAATACGATTTTTGCTTAGTTTCTACAAAACAAAACAAAAATGGAAGAAAATCATTTTGATAAATTCGCTCTGACTTTTGAAAATAATTCTGTGAGTTTACCTTTTCCTTTATTTTTTGTAGCTTTCCCTGTAGCATGGTACCCGAAAAAATTAGCATAGCCTACAAAAGTCACTCGGGAATAATGTAGCTATCTGTGAAAGAATTTTAAAATCTGATGATTCTCTGGTATGATCAGTAGTTTCAGAGATTATCTCCCACAAAAATTAACATTAATTAGTATTAGTAATTAACACCACATATTCAAACGAAAAAGACATAATAAATTCGACAAAGAGGTGAACCGACGAATCTAACTCGGATTTGCAGCGTTTGGGAAACTTCGTCATATCTTACCCTCGCAGATACAGCAAAGCCTCACTTCGAAAAGTTCAAAAGTCAGTCAGAGTTGCCAGTGATAACATAATTATGAAAGTTTCATATCGTTTCATATCGCTAATTATTGACCTCATAGACAGCTCAAAGTCCTGCAAGGGTATATGGAGGTATGCTCAGAGTTTCACTGCATGATAAAATGAGGAACTCATTAGAAGAACCAAGGTCACCAACCTAGCTCTCAGAATTAGCAAGTTGAAGTGGCAGTGGGCATTCATATTAACTCTTAAAACTGAGAACCATTGGGAAATAAAGGTTCTCAAATGGTGAGCCGGATGATGCAGTGTCGGAAGGTTGTGTGGAAGTAATCGTTGTAAATAATACATGCTAAATTGCCGGTGTACCTTACTACTACTGTATAGTTTGTCCAAGATAAGTCTCAGTGTTTTCTGGTAACTCCAATAAGCTTGGTCATAAAGGTAATTTAGCAAGCCTATCTGGAGTTGTAATCATTACGAAGCACAAATACGTAGCGTAGGTCTTAAAAAATATATTGTACTTGCTTCCCCCTGCGGCTTCCCCCTGCGGCTTCGCTCGCGTGGTACCTACATAATAAGTAGCCTATATGCTATTCTAGGTAAAGAACTTTATCTATTCCAAGTTGCAACGAAAATCGGTTGAGCTGTTACATCGTGGTTGAACAACAAACATCGAAACATCCTCACAAACTTTTACATATAATATTAGTAGGATATCTGAGCTTGCATGTGACTTATTTACCTACACAATGCCCTCATAACACAGTTACTGCACTATAATCTAATTATACCAGTTGTGTCATTAAAATGTGCATTAGTTATTTGTATTACCTATGTTTAGGACCCGGTGTCAGTGATAAAATGTGATAACTACATTCCTGGAACTAGAGTGTTACCATTTTCTAGATTAATTTATAATCATGCCAATCAACTTGACCCTATCCAGACTGTTCTCAGGTCATTTTTACTCAATACTCAACATCGGAATAGTTTTCTTAACATTTATCGAGTCTTATATTTTCCCGTTTGCCATTATAAAATGGATGGTTATTTTAGCAAAATATGGTGGGCTGTTAAATTTCCTGAGTTGTGATAAAACTGAGGCTAAGAAGCAATGTACTCGGTACAAATATGAGTTGCAGTTGCTGACTACATGTAAAGGAGATGTGGTGGATTTCAATGAGGTGTCGCATGTTAGTGTGGTGATGGAGTGTGACGGAATCCAGGTGACCTGCAATTGTATATTATACTAGTAAACATCCTGTTCCTGCCTTTACCTTGAGGGTCAGCGAAACCGGGCGACAACCTTATTTACTTGGGCACTTCAAGCTACTACTACACACAAGGTTGAGCGAATGGCCGCCACCACTCCGTCTGTCGGTTCTAACTCTGTCTCACCTGCCCTAACAGTATGCATTACCTTACCTATGTTTGAATACCTGTTACCTCCCAAATTTAGCAAAAGATGTTTATTGGATAAGTAGCTAGTAGATACCTAAGAGTCCTTTATTACAAGCTTTCGTGGCGTAGGTACCTAACTCACCTGCTTAGTCGTTCATAGCTATAAGCTTAGCTTCAGCATGGTTAACAAATGAATGGTAGGTTGGTAGATACATACTGCCCTCCTACGGCTACCATAGACATTTGGTAGCAAATGAAATAGGTGCCATTAAAAGAGGAGAGCTTAATGCCGGTCGGCATCAAGTAGCAATAAATATTCGCTTTTATCCTAATAAAGTGACCCTTGATTAGTGTTGCTAGGTGTCCGACCATTATCCGACTTTTTGACGCACTGATACCATAGATAGCTAGTCAGGGCCTTATTCTCGAGTCTGATTTCAGCAAAATCCTATGCCTTATAGATCGAGTTTTAGTCTACCAGTTTCGTGTGTGTACCTAGTGTAAAAACAGTCTTGCACACTGTTGTCCTATCGTCGTTACGATAGACGACCGTACTATACTATGCTCAGTTGCTTTCTCAAAACTCCAACTAGACCCTGTAATTCCTGCAGAGAGTTCAGAAGAAAAAAATTATATGACGTAGACGACGCGCGAAGTCGCGCGTAAATGATCTTATTAATTCTTGCGATCACGAATGAAGGTTCCGATTCTATTACGGTTTCTTTTTATATGTATGTCATTCACTTTTGCTACTATTCGCATTCTCTTTGCGACTGCGGACAACCGACTTTTTTTTTGTAGTGTGGAAACGAACGTATCTAATCAAAAGTGGGGCCGAGCGAGAAGTCCGGCTTTTTGTGAAATATGCTTATTTTTCCGGCTACACAGGTTTGTTCCTAACATAGTAAAGATAAATCCAGTAAGACGATACGCGCAAACATAAAAATGTAACGAAAACGGCAGTAAACTTTACGATGCGAAAGCATTAACCTGCTGTTCTTTGGGCGGCTAAAATTACACTTTACGAATGTGTAACAAAGATCCGATCTTTATTTGCCTGTAAAATTACCTGTTATTCAAAAACTACGCTCACGAATAACATTCTTTATTGTAACTCTCTTAACAACTCTCTGAATTGCGAAATTACGTACGAATCTAGTCCCAATTTAGCTAATTAAATAATCTGTATAATTACAAGGTGATTCATAATATGTATACCATCCAGAAAGGGGCTCTATTAACAAAAATAAAGAATTTAAGGGGACAACAATCTAATTACCTAGTTAATAACAATTTTTATTCGTGTTTTCTTCCTTTCAGTTTTTTTCCCAATCTTTTTCAAATTAGCTTATTTGGACTTTTTCTCATTTTTATTGATAACTTCCTCTGTTTCTTGGCATCGCTTTAAAAATAAGCTTATGATATTTACCATTCATGGGGATGAATGGTAGGCAAAAAAAACACATCGTATCATAACTCAGTTTCAGTAGGTATTCATTAATTATTAATTGAAATAACATGGATTATTTTGAAATGTCTTAAATCTAGTTTAATTAAGACTATCATCAAGCAAGACAAGCATCCGCTCAGATCTCCACGCGGTCAGATTCTTGAAGATGTCTAAGGGCGGTCAGGGGCACGACCAAACATTTGGCACATGCCCGCATTTGCATTAATGAATATTCCATACGTGACAGGTTGCAAGTCCATCGCCGCTTATAAAAATCAAAACCAGTATAATTTTTCCTTCACCGTTTTAATGAGCACATACAAGGTGATTCATAATACGTATTCCATCCCGAAAGGGGCTTATTCTACAAGCAATTAAGTTTGTTCTACGACTTTAGACTTTTGTATAGTTTATCTTTTGAATAGAAAAACCCATTTGTGCACTACCAGTATTCGAACTCTCGCCTTCGGAACCGAAAGTCTAGGTAACTCCCTCTAGCTAGGCCAACACGACTTACAGATACTTAGTAATGTTTATAAAATATAAGTAACAGACATACCGAGGTACCTACTTACCTACCAAATTATTTAAGAAAATGCCTTCCTATTTATTTTTTCCATTACGTAGGCTCTAACAGATTTTCATTTGGGTTTTCCGCGATCACAAAGGCAACATGGTTAGGTAAATTTAAAATAAAATATCGGTATAAAAGTAAGTAGGTAGGTACATTCGCCTGCAATAAGATGTAGGTAAAACTTTTTATAATTTTTAAAATGATAACATACTATGTACGGTGGCGACTGTAATGCAATTTTTTTAGATATTCGCTTTTAGCACAGTTACTTCCATTCATAATGTCACATTCTCAAATACGTAAGTGACTCTGTCTGCCTCTCTGTAACATTTTCACGACTAAACGGTTGAACCAATCTTGCTAAAATGTAGTATGGAGATAAGCCTTAGCCCCGAGGAAGGACATAGGCAACTTTTTACCCTCGTACCGTGCGAGCGAAGCCGCCCACAGCCACTAGCAATTCATAATTCTTGACAGGTGCAAAATGTGCTTTTCTACTGATACAGCGTGTTCCGTAACTAAGATACTATCCCAAAAGGGGCTTATTTTATTAACAAAAAGAAAATACATTTTTTTTTCATATTTCTATCATATTTCAGAACTTTTTAAAATCAGCTATTTTTGGTCTTCTTGTCATTACAATAACTAATTATTAAACGTACAAGAAGTTCGACATCAAGATTGTTAGTAACAGCTGAATAATTGATTTTGAACTGATATGACCCTAACGCCCGAATACTGAAACCTCACTATTTGAGATAGTTTCAATTATTTGCGACGCCGTTATCGTTCAGAATTTTATACTCAAACATGAATTTGATCACCACTTATATTTAAGTGATGTTTCAGTATTCGGGCGAAAAACAGCTGATTTGCATATTTTTTTTAGTGAAAAATTATAAATCTCCAATAGTTGTAGGACAAACTTTATTGCCAACTGATTGTAAAATAAACCCCTTTCGGGATAGCATACATATTGTGAATCACCTTGTAAAATGCAATTTAATTTTCAGCTCAGCTACTGCGGACAAGAATGCAGAAGAATCCCACCTGCTCTACAGAAAATGTATGGTGCTAAAGTAAAATATTTAGATTTAAGGTGAGGGAAGAATTTATAATTTGAATATTATTTACATACTCGTATCTACTCAATTCATTTATTCATTGTGCACGCGTAATTGAAACGAATAGAATGGTCTGCATGCCTGGGAAATTGCTTTGTAATTAAAATTTAATGGATTGTAACGGATGTACCTACCTGTTTAGTATAGAAAAGAGCACTGGTGGAGTGGTGGTATTGGCCCCGCCTTCAGATCCACAGGTGAATGGATTGTCCATTCGGAAAATGTATGTGCGCTAAGATACTAGAGCTGACAACCTGGGAAAACATCGTGAGGACACCGGCATGTCCCAGAACCTAAAAATTCGAAGACATGTGACATGTGCACGAAAGGAGCCTGTAATAAGCGTACCTACTTTCCTCCTTTCACTGATTCGTTCACTGACGGTCTTAGGCCTTATTAGGGCCACCATATTTGGTCACTTACCTGATACAGGTGAGCAAGAAAGAAGCAGTGACACGACAAGCAAGCAGGTGTATAAATAAATAAATATTCCGGACATATCACACACGGTCAACTGATCCCAAACTAGGCATAGCCTGTACTATGGGTACCAGAGACTAATATACATAATAGATATATATTTAACACCCAAACATAGAACAAACATCTGTGTTAGTCACAAATGTTTGTCCAGTGCGGGAATCGAACCCGCGACCTCTAGCGCAGAAGGCAGAGTTACTACCAACTGAGCTATAAGGCCAGTCAAATGTGGCACACCAAACTTCCTCATTCAAAAATGGTCTTGAAAACGCTTGTAATGCTGATAATTAATAGTATCATGATAGACAAGATGATTCATATTATATAGACTATCCCAAAAGTGGCTTATTCTACACCCAATTGACAATAAAGTTTGATGTAGGTACGACTTTTCATTCTACTTCAACTGCATTCTAAAATTCGATAATTTTCATGCCACGTTTAATATTTAGTTAAGATTATAAAAATAACAAAAAATCCTAATTTCTAAAAGTTTTAGAAAAATCTCAAAACACAATACATTTTTTTTTTATACAACGGACGTGGCAAACTAGCTTACGGCCCACCTGATGGTAAGCGGTTACCGTAGCATATGAGCGCTTGCAATACCAGAGGCATCACGCACGCGTTGCCGACCCCGAACCTCCTTCCCCCCTAAAGAGCTCTAGCAACCCTACTCACCACAGGAACACAACACTATTTGAAACAAATAACTTATTTATTGCTCAATACTTTTTTTGATAGTTTAAGAACCATTCGGTATAGTATACATATCATCAGTCGCCTTGTACATATGCTTTCAATTTCTTTTTCGCATGCTAGATACTAGCAAATACAACAGGTATAATAGAAAAATATTGTCTTTGGTAATAGACAATCTTGTAAAAATATGCCCGCAGCGCGACGCGGTTCAAGGACAGGAACACAAAGGAGGTGATTTTGTATCAGAGCTTCAATAAGCGACATCTAATACCACAAAACCGACCTAAATGAAAGTAATACCTACCTATTGTGTTCCGAGAATTGCTATGAATAATTGGAAGACTGGTTTTGCGTTTAAATCTCGCAAGCCGTATCTATTTTGTATAATAATTCATTATATTTATGAACTACACTGTCAAACTAAACAATGGATCGAGGGAGGACTGGTGTATCTCTCCTTAGATCCTTAGTTATTTCCCTTTAAGATCCTTTTTAGGGCCCCCAACAAGGCAAGGAGCTTCTAAGAGGCGCACTTTAATCCTTTCACTACACTGATCCTTTTATCGACGGTCATAGGCCCTTTCCAGTGCCACCATACCTCCTGGTCACTGACCAAGACAGGATGACTAAGAAAGAATCAGTCACACGACAAGAAGAAGGATCGCCAACACGTGAAAGAATCTACGAACAATACGAAAAGACATTAAGAAGTTTCCTACAAAACGCCCTTAATTTAACTTTCGTTTAACCTAAACAAACTGGACCCTCATTAATAATAGAATCCTTTCCGTAGCTACAACAGCATCGAGACGTTAAAAGGGTTGGAGGATTTTACGAGATTGGAAGAGTTGATACTAGACAATAACAGGCTTGGGGACAGCCTTTCGATCCCTTCTCTGTCGCGATTGAGAACACTTTCACTCAATAACAACCAAGTAAGTTCGTGATACGCTTTAAGCCTAAGCTTTTGCATGAAAACAAAGAACCCAGTATCTCTTTTTCGCAGTTTTCTTTGTTTATTTTGTTTTGCAAATAATGTAGGTAACTGAAATGTAAGTGATTATGGCCCTACGCTTAAGGGATGACAGCTGGGATTCAAAGAAAAATATGAATAGAGGTATGTAGAGTTGTGTGTACTTTATATTTTGTTATTCTCTTTGCTGGATTCGTGAGATTTATCGTAGGTATGTGTGCCCGAAACAAATGTAGGTTTATCACAGAATACGAAATTGTACTCCGGCTTTACCTACGATCTGAGAGCCAACCTACCATATCGATAAACATCAGTGTTCATCATCTTCCTGTCCTTTTTAACGTTATGTGGGGTTAAGTTGGAGATTCTTCGACTTTCTCATGCCTACCTTCATCTCCGCACTCACTCATTTTATTATTTTATCTTTCAAACAAGGTCATCCTGAAGGGCCAATATATCCAAATGGCCATAAAGTTTGTTCTACGACATTTGGAAATCCCACATATTTTATTGAAAAAAAAAAAACCATACAAAAGTCAGCTCTTTTTGGATCAAATCAGTTCAAACTCCATTATTCAGCAGCTCTATCTAAGTACCAATCTTGGTGTTGAAGTAGTATTCTCGTACGTTTAATAATTAGTTATGAACATAATAAAAACACAAAAAACAGCTAAGTAATTTGAAAAAGTTCGAGAAAAATCTAAAAAAAATATGTTTTTTTCTTTATTTTTATGCCTAACGGCCTTTCGGGAAAGCATACATATTATGAATCACCTTGTACAATCCATCCATAGTTTACCCTTCCTCTTCTCCTATATCCATCTACATTCATAGACCTAACTCTTATCGTTACATGAATTGAATTCCTCCTAGTGACATACCTATCTATACCAAGCAACGCAACGTAAGCCTTTACTCCTCAACTTTTCTGTCACTTGCGCTTCTTTCAAAAACCACGCATTTTGTTCATTATTAAAACGATTTGCATACTATATTGTCACGCACGAATTTTTGTTACTACGACTGTAAAAGTAATTACGAACTCTCTCGAGAATCTGAACAGGAGACTAATACTCGTCTGCTCCAAACTTTAAGTAAGTACCTATATAATTATTTTCTACGACGCACTTCATCAAAGCGGTGAAATTTACCGCTAAGTGCGTCCTAGAGTGATGAGCATGCTAATAACTTACGCTGGGGACTGTGACCGCCCCAAAGTAATTCAAACTTCAATATTTATTTATTCCGTAAAACCGCAAAGATGATTTTGAAACGTTGAATTTACGCCTGTGCTTCGCGGCCAAGCTTAGAAGTTAGAGAATAGAAAACACGGCTTGGTTATTTAATCTAACTTACTTTATTAAATGATTTGGAGCATATTCAGGAATTTTGACTGGCCTTATAACTCAGTTGGTAGTAACTCTGCTTTCTACGCTAGAGGTCGTGGGTTCGCCCTCTATAAAGGTCCGTGAGCTTATGGTGCCGTAAATGGCAAAAATGAAAATCTCTAGAGTACTTCCAGTTACCGCACAATTCTGAAATTTGGAATGCGATTATTAAAGAAGAGCTTTTGTTACATAAATAAAGAGAAAAGTCTAGAATTGATGAATTTCAATGTTTTATAATTTTGTCACTGCCTACACTTGGAATTTTGCTTTTTTGATCCCGTGTAACGGTACGGAAGCCTCAGGGCGCAAGTTCTCGCACATGACCGTGTAATCGAATATTTTCTCGGAGATGTCTCTATGAGAAGAACTTTTCATCACATCAATGCTGCCATACGTCGAACATGATCGAACAGACTATATACTCTATACATACAGTGCATGGAATCTCGCGCAATAAAATGAAATCCCCTTATCTCTGGTAAACATAACCTTTGTTCGGGTTTACGAGCGACTCTGTTGCAAGTTGAAACGTTCACACGAATCCAGTAACGACTATCATGACAGTTATAGGTGTTGTATGTTACCTTGTAACTGGTTGGATATTTAATTATAATATATTATATATTAAAGTTCTATCATAATCAAAAAATAAATAGAACTTGATAATATATAATTTAATAATCGCAGTGTACGAGCCGAAAGAGCTCTGGCCACCTTTTTCACCGAAGGAAAACGAAACAAACAATTAATGTTATTTGGCTGCGATCTTCTCTCTCTTCGGAGATATATCTCCGCCTTACAGATTGCTCAAAATTGAAACAGCCCGCCTGGGGAGATATACCTCCCCACGTGGGCTGGTTCAATTTTGAGCAAGAAAATCGCGCTGTGCCTCCTCCTGACAGAGTTGGCCACTAGGTTAATACGTAATTGACATCTCGGTAGAGTCACTGTGCTCTTGTAAAGCTACATAAACAGCAGAACCTTCAACCAGTAGATAACGAAGCAACGATTTGATTTATTCAAAGTCGGAGCAGTAAACATAAAATGCAAATGAATAAGCTAAATGGACGAGGAGCGAAAAAACAAATGTACCGTGATCTATTCTAAATTATTGAATACAAGCTCATAAATATCTATGGTATGGATTCAGATTACCGTATCGGTACAACCTCCCCTGCATAGCTATTTTATAACATCTATGGATTATTCTATCAACGAAAAGAAAGAATACTATCGAAACCAATTATAATATTAAAAAAAAAAAAAACTTTTATATATTTTTAACTAATTATCTACTAAACGTTCAAGACGTTCGGCAACAAGATTGCTACCCAAAACAGCTGATTCATTAAGTTTTGAGTGATTTCATCCCAAAAGAGCTGATTATTGCATAGAGTTTTACGAATGAATGGTTGAAATGAGATAATCGGGTGCATGTAAGTTAGTAGGTAAACCTAATATTCACATGCCTCTTGAAAGGATAAATAGATGATACCACCTAGTAAAATAATAAGATCTGTAATTTATAATACTCTATTAAAGTGAATGAATGATTATTATTATTAATGAAAAATTAATAATTTCCAAGTCGTAGAACAATTGGGCGGTTCGAAAGTCGGGGCACCTCCCACTAGGCCAACACGGCTTGTATGCAAAGCATTTACTGAAATAAATAATTTTCGCAGTTAATAGATCTGGAAGGTCTTATAAACAAGATATCAGCAGCCTGCCCTGCGCTTACGTACCTAAGTCTTCTAAGCAACAAGGCGTGCCCCAACGAACTTTCAGACCTTGACAAGGACGACTCGGACTATCAGAGATATAGGTAAGTTTATCACTCATTCATATTCTTTATTGTTAGAAGTTGGTAATATAAAAGGTTATTATTTCGCTCGCCAACCCGCATGCCCAGCGTGGTGAGTATGGGCAAATCATGACCTACATGATAAGGAATTCGCTCTGTCTGTGGGGGAGGCCATGTTCAGCAGTGGACGTCGTATGGCTGAAATGATGATGATGAATATAAAAGGTCTTACAAATAAATTTTCCTCAATATGGACTCCGATAATCTACAATATTTGCGAGGCTTAATATTAATTTGTAAACAGTATAGTATAAAGTATTAGATGGAGTACTACTTCAATGAAATTTCCTATATTTACCGAAATTAATCGTTTTCTAAATATTCTTATATATATAGCCTATCGGTATTTTATAGGATCCATTTCGGAGAGTGTGCGATTGAACTCTTTGATTTAGTCCCCCCATCCCCATTCCATCATCGGACAACCAGACGCACGGACACGCGACATCCGTTCATGGTTGATATACCACCTTGCCGCACCAAGCGCTTTGCGTGTACCTTTATAATGAGGAAAAATCTTATTAGAAATCGGTTGAGCCGTTACGGCATGATTGAACAACAAACATCCAAATATCCTCACAAACTTCTGCATTTATAATATTAGTAGGATTAGAATGGACATAAATGGTGTGTTTCATCAGAAACACTTCATTTATGTCCATTCTAATCATATCAATGACAACTTGAAAATTTTGTGTAGGGTAAGGCTAATCTGTCTCTTTAGTTGTGTGGTCCGGTGTATGTATTTTTAGCTATAGTAAATAATAATTATACTAACCATCGATATATTTCTATATCGTTGACACCAACCCATAAACATTTGGGTAAGAGGTAATACATTCAGTCAAGTGCGTGTAGAACGCCCCGAGGCTTCTGCACCAATATACGCGGTTGGAAACCGCGATCCCAATTCCCAAGTGTACGAAGTGAAAAACTTATATTTTGCGATCGCTCGCGTAGTTCACTGTGTGACATTTACCGCAAATATAAGTTTGTCTCCGCACGGGATTTGAATTTATGATTTTCTGATTTGCCCTTCATTAACCTACAAGAGTGGTGCCCTTCATGCCAAATTTCAGTATTGTAGGTCACCGGTAGTATCCTATAGCTTTTATATGATCATTTAGTGGGGCCTTTTTTGTAAAAATACGCTTTGAAGGGCCCTTAAACTAAATCATTGAGTTTGAATACTTGATAATGAAACCCACTTGAAATTATTATTGCAGTATCAGGCCTTAGTATTCGATATTGATTTCCACTTGATAACATAAGCTGTTTCTGAGAAAAAAGGGCTTTGGCATACCGATAGCAAGGGTGCCGTTTTTTCCATACTTAATGTGGTAAAAACTGAGAAGCGCTCGTTGTATAGCTTGCTTATCGTTCTTTATCGATTGGTGCTGTCACCATTATCATCGGTGCAAATGGAAGGGTGGGTGAACGCTGCTGAAGGGCACGTTAAGATTTTAGTATGAACTCTGAATACCAACTCGTTAGGCTAGGCAAACAGGTTCAAAGCAGCGACTGAAAGAGGTATAAGGTATCAGTACAGTAAAAAAAGTGTACCGTGTGTACAGTGTGTAAAGTGTGTAAGAAAAATACAATTTCATTAATTTGAAGACAAATGCGATAGTACAAGAATAGTTCTTCTGGTAAGTTTTTTACTATTTTAACACTATTTGAAGGCCGCCATGTTGCTTTATAATTGGCGTTTGACATGACATTGACATATTTTTCATGTCATGTTGTTTGATTTGATGTTTTTGTTTTGTCGTAGGTTGTCAAAATGACATTTCACGCACGTCCATCCGCCATATTTTTGTTGCTCTCTTTAAGAAGAAAATCTTAATGTACTTTAGAACGAAGTCAATTTAAATAAAATAACCAATTAAATACATTTACTTTATTGCTTAGCCATATTTTAGAGTAGTGTACACAGTGCAGGCCCATGCTCCATATATTGATGAAACGTCTCTTTTGGTATTTATGTTTTGTATAGAAAAACTCATTGGTGTACGACCGGGTGCAAACCCACGACCTTCGGATCGAAAGTCGGGGAGCCTCCCAATAGGCCAAAATGGATGAAAGGATGATGAGGAAAAGATTCGGAGCTATTGCGTAAGAAAAATGTTAATTAAGATCGTAACGTTGGGATTATTTTAACAATCTTAACGATATCCAAAACCTTTAAAACTTTATAGGAAAACTTCTGGAATCAACTCCCTTCCGTGTTTGAAAACTTTTGGGGTCGCTAAGCTTGTTAGAATCATCTTCAAAGTGAGCACTGGTGGAGTGGTGGTAGTGGCTCCGCCTTCCGATCCACAGGTCGTGGGCTCGAATCCCGGTTGTGCACCAATGGATTTTCCATTCGGAAAATTTGCGTGCGCTATACTAGTACTCCCAAACGGTGAAGAGAACGGCAGGAAACCGGCATGTCCTAGAACCTTTAAATTCGAAGACATGTGCATGAAAGAAGCCTCTAAGTGCATGGGCGCTGGCAGAAATAATTTCCAGGTGGTGCAGATTTTAGTTTTCTTACAATCTTTGCCGTATATGATTGTTAATAAGAAGATGAAATTTTAGTCTGAATGTTCGAGACATTTACAAATTTCTGACTATTCATTATGTATGAACTTATTTTATAGGTACCCAGTCGTCACGGCTCACACCTTTTTATTTCAATAATTCCTGTTGATCCCGAGATTCCCAAGGGGTGCAAGTGCACCCCCTGGCACCCCCCTGCCGGCGCCCATGTCTAAAAGGCGCACTTTAATCCTTTCACTAAACTGATTCTTTCACCGATGGTCATTGGCCCTTTTCAGGGCTACCATACCTCAACCTGGTTCAACACTGGGCTAATATGTACAGGGTGACCGAGAAAGAATCAGTTACACGACAAGCAAGCAGTCTTCAAAGTTGAGAAATTAATTCAAATTCACATACGAAGTAGTGTAAGTACAACGTGTATGTTCAGATTAAGTGAACGTACTCAATGGATAGGTAGCGAAGATATATTTTTCGTTTTATTTCTGCCTCAATATTTTCGTAATCATAGTCTTTAACAATAAATCTACACCTGTAGATTTATTGGTCAGCCTCCAAAATCTTTGCTTTCTGTCTTGGCTTGATTAATGCCAAATACTTAATAGTATTCATATTCATATTCATTTTATTGCCAACATGTACATGGATACGGCTTAGGTGTAAGGGTAGCTTAAGTAAGTACATGTACCCTGTAGGGCGCTGCAAATGTCTTGTTTTACATACATTTAGATAAAATTGGTAACTTATTCATTAAATGTCAAATAACAGTGTAGTTGTTGGCCAATAAATCTACGAGTTGGTTTGGTACCGACCTTGGTACCTACAGGCGAACCTTCAAAATCTTTGATACACCTAGTACCTACTAGTACCTTACCTACCGACATTCTTGTTTCTGGATCTCAGTATTCATCGCAGAGGCTTCTTTACAGATGCATGCATGACTGATGTACAACATTGAGAAACTATTTCTGGCTGCCAAAATTTAGTAAATAAATTCGTTTGCTGGGTTCAAAACGATACGCAAATATTTGTTTGATTCGGTTGATTGAGATTGAGTAGGCGGAAGTACTTTATTTCGACAGATAGTGCTGTCTAAATACCGATGGAATTTTCAACGCGAAATTTTCAGCTAGCTCCGAATCGCACATCCATTAGATGGAACTTTGAACACAGATTTGTATAACATTTCGTCATCATCATCATCATTATTTCAGCCGTAGGTCGTCCACTGCTGAACATAGGCACTTTTCCAGACCGACTTCCTATCATGTGGGGGAATCTAATCTGCCCATACTCACCACGCTGGGCGCGCGGGTTGCTGGGCGGGGCGCTTGGGGCGACGCAGGTATTTAAAGTAGGGATCCCCCTAGCTTTTTTACGGTGTTTTAAAAAACTCCTTCAAAATATTATACCCAAAAGACATCATCCTAACAAAACTTAGCCCCTTCGTCCATGGCGCTACGCAAAAGTGACGGAACTCATTAGAAACTAGAGTTGCGGACTGATTGGAAACTCTGACTCGTCCACGACGCTACTGGAATTTCCTGAAACTCAGTCACTCAGTACACGATTTTATGTAAACAAAGTTTTGAAAACGAAAATAATTAACATGACTAGTGATAATTCGAGCGATGACATGGAATGATTACTTCTCCAGTCACGTAGACGTCAGAATCACTTTTAATTACTTTTTATTCGTTCATTTTTCAACAGTTTCTCGAAACCAGTCGCCTGGCGACCAGCATGTCGAGTCGCCAGGAGACTAGTTACAAACGCGTTCCTTTTGAGTAGCGCCGTGGACGGACGCGCATTGAAATACTAGTGCTATCGCAGTCAGGCTACTCATAAGTGACTACAGTTTCAGTCGCGTTCCTTTTGAGTCGCGCCGTGGACGAAGGGGCTTATTCATTTAAATGAAAAGTTAATGCGGTTCGGTTTCACACCTAAGTATCCTTCACTATCTATTATCTAGTCTTTGAAATGGGTAGGTAGATACATGTTAGAGAAATACGAGATTTTGGTAGAACTATGCCACTTTATGGTGTGTTAAATAGGTAACCTCGGAATGCGTGTGGCTTCTCAATTATGCTTTGTGCCAAACTGAGATAGGTACCTATTCAAGATTTAGCGGTACGGTTTCAGATTTCAAACTTTAATTTAAACTAGCTGGCCCGCCCGCAACTTCATCCGTGTGTTCAATTATGTTCCTACCTTGCTTGACTGTTGTCACTTCGTACACTTGAGATCTTGGTTTTCCGACCCCGTGTTAAGTGTGTAGGGAAGCCCACAGGGCGCGAGCCCTTTTTGCACATGAGTCTTCATTTATTCGCTTAAATACTATTAATTATTCTGTGGTACAGCCACGGAATAATTACCTAGCGCGTTGTTGTCACAGATTAGAAAATAGTTACTTAGGACCTAGCCAAGCGGCAATTTTTCATCCGACTTGATAAACAAATAAGTATTGTGTTTTCACATGAACCCTAATTTTTTCCGGAATAAAAGTATGTGCTATTACAGACTATTACCTATCTCTGTGCCAAATTTTATCCAGATCCAAATTTTTGGAGGAGGTAGGGCACAGCGAGATTTTCTCGCTCTAAATTGGAGCAGCCCGCCTGGGGAGGTACCTCCGCCTTACAGAAGATCGCAGCCAAATAACATTATTTGTTTCAAATAGTCTTGTGTTCCTGCGGTGAGTAAGGTTGCCAGAGCTCTTTAGGGGGGGAGGGGATCGGCAGGCAACGCATAAGCAATGCTCCAGGTGTTGCTAATGTCAATAGGCGACGGTAACCACTTACCATCAGGAGGGCCGTAAGCCTGTTTGCCTCCGTATAACATAAAAAAAAAAAAAAAAAGATCCATTCAGTCTTTCTGGCTTGATTGAGTAACAAACATCCATCCAAACTGTCGCATTTATAATAGTAGTAGGATTACTATTTTGAATACTTACACGAAATAAGTCCTAAATATTAAGCTGTGTGTTACCATCGTGTTGGTACCTTATTCAATAAATTGTTTCATATGTTTGTTACACTTTTTAAACTTGAATACCTACTTCAGTAAGCGAAAAAAAAAATGCCATACAAAAATGCCCAAATCCATGAAATGAGTAATTATTGTGACTTAATATTCTTATCCCTACAAATACGATAAGAAATATTTTCGTTCGACATCTTGAAAAGTATGTAGCTGTATTTGCTTTGAACTTTTAACGTTTGACTAATTTATATAGTTTTCCTTTTACTTCTTGTAATGTACCTACCACATACAAAGAAATTCAAAGAGTCAATCTCAAAACTCCCAGCCCCGAGCTTTGAACTTCTGGACCTTTGACCACAGATAAACGGTATTTACTTACAGTCCCCGGCTGTTACCGTAGCACATTGTACGATAGACATTCGCCAAAATTGACCTCTATTTAATGTTCCATTGGAGAGACGTAATGTCTTATTTCTCTCATTCTTCTAATGTCTTATTTCTTCCTTCCGAGGCAGGACCCTCGTACCAAAGAGAAATAAGACATTACGTATAATGCTGGTGTTCTCTACCAGCATTATACGTACAAGACTTAGTGGTGCATTAGTAATTATTGGAAATGCTATTCTTTCAATTGGTAGTTCCATAGTTTCAAAGTTATAGGCATTTTTATAAGCCATCACAACCAGAATCCAGGTCCCTATGACCGACGACCATATCTCCGTAACACAGTACCTACTGTAGAGAATCAGTGAAAGGATTTTGTAGTAGTTTTGATATGAATTTGTATTGCTTTTTTTTGTAGCTCCAAATAAGGAGAAAATTAAAGTTTAAAAAATAAGTGTTTCTTTTTTGATATTCAACCTCTGACTCAAACATAATCTTTCAGATATTTCGTCATTTACAAACTACCAAATCTACGCTTTCTCGATTCACGGCGGGTTTCCTCAAGCGAGCGGAATGAGGCCGCCATTCGGGGGGAATTCATGCGGGTGCGTCGCCCTGAGCCTTGCGCCGGCGGCGCCGGGCCTGTGTCCCCTGTGAGGGGCCCGGCCCTACGCCCGTTGCCTGTGGACTTCGACGCGTTGGGCAAACACAAAGGTACGATGTTCTAGGTACCTATCTCTCAATGCACATGTCTCGATTGAGTCAGCCACTCGGGGGATCCATGTAGTGGAGGAGGTAGGGCACAGCGAGATTTTCTCGCTCTAAATTGGAGCAGCCCGCCTGGGAGGTACCTCCGCCTTACAGAAGATCGCAGCCAAATAACATTATTTGTTTCAAATAGTCTTGTGTTCCTGCGGTGAGTAAGGTTGCCAGAGCTCCTTAGGGGGGGGGGGGAGGGGTTCGGCAGGCAACGCATTAGCAATGCTCCAGGTGTTTTTAATGTCGGTAGGCGACGGTAACCACTTACCATCAGGAGGGCCGTGAGCCTATTTGCCTCCGTATAAAATAAAAATAAAAAAAAATTGTGTCTTCGTCTCGGGCCTTTTGCCGAGAGGTTCATTGTCAAAGTTAAAGTCAAAAAGCATTTATTTATTCAATAAAACAACATGAATCACTTTGAAACGTCTTAGAAAGTGGATAATGCCCGCTCCTCGCCTTCAAAGTGTAGCAGCCATGTCGAGTGAGATAGAATTATAAAAGAATGGGCTTGTAGAAATTATATTACTTATAAAAATAAAAGGACAGTTTGTGACGATGTTTGGATGATTATGGTTCAATCACGCCGTAACGGCTCAGCCGACTTGGATGGAACTTGGAATAGATTGAGTTCTTTACCTACCTTGCATAGAAGCTTTACTTATTACCTATCTTACTTTTTATCTAGGTACCAACCGAGCGAAGACGCGGGCGGCCTAGATTCAAATATTTTATATCTTCCTTCTTTGTCAAAGTTGTCGCCACAGCAAAAATGCGAATGAATTCCGTGACTATTACTTGGTTACGAAACCCTCGGCGCATGAGTGTAACCTGCACTTGTCTAATTTATTTTACCCGACTTCGGAAAACAAAAGGGTCAGAATATGTACTGTATTGTATTATTTTCCTTCTAGGTGCCTACGGAAAATGTCAATACAGATACACAGGAAAGCACTCCGAAGGTAACCGATTCATCGTCAACAGCGACTTGTAGTCGACCCTACTCTCCACGAGACGTGGAGACGGTGCCATATCTTTATTCAAGGAACTAGAAATAAGTTAAAATGTAGTTTGCAGCTCACAATTTATATTTATGAGTTCTACGTAACTTACAGTAGGTACAAACCTTTAATGGCATTCGCCGTAGTCAGATTAGACTACAAAACAGTAATTATGTTGCTATAAATAGTTAGGTACCTAATCATTCCAAAAACACTGCCAATCAAATTAATTAAATGAAACTAATGCAGATAATTGTTAATATGGGCCGGTTTTAAGCAATTTTATATATTATAAGCGAATAAAGATTTCTCTCTTGATTATTTCTGTTCATCTATACAAGGTGATGCATAACATGTATACCACCCCGAAAGGGGGTTATTCTATCCACAAAAAGAAATAATATTAGCGAAAAAAAACATCAATATTTTCATTGTATTCTTTTGATTTTTTTTTCACAAACTTTCTCAAATTAGCTCTTTTTGGTATTTTATCATCCTTAAAACTAAAAACTAAACGTACAAGAAGATCGGAATCAAGATTGCTACCTAAAAAAGCTGATTTATTGAGTTTGACCTGATTTGACCCCAAAACAGCTGATTTTTACGTAGTTTTTTCAATGAAAAATGTCGAAGTCGTAGAACAAACTTTATTGCCAATTGGTTGTAGAATAAGCCCCTTTCGGGATGGAATACATATTATGAATCACCTTGTATAGTATCGTCTCTGAATAACAAAATAATTAAAAGATGATATACCTATCTACAAGCCAAATTTACTTACCTATTGTACCTAACAAAAATGTTTTCGTGCCTACACATTGATTTTATTATAAAATGTTATTTTATTAAAGTTTTTTTAAATAGAAATTGTCGTTTTTCATCTACGTAATTTGACCCAGAGGCAAGTAGGTACCCCTTTTACCCGATGGTAGGGAGGGTCATTAATATTCTTAAGTTATTAAGTAAACTCACCCGTATCTCATACAACATCAGCATCATACACACCGCATAGGGTAATAAAATTAAAAAAAAGACGGTCAAGTGTGAGTAGTACTCGCGACATGACGCTGTAAGTGAAACACTTATATTTTGCGGTCGCTCAGGTACCTAATTCATATATCAGTTTGATTTCGTAATAGGTTCACCAATTAAAATAAATCTTAGCTAGATATATTTCTTGATCGATCCATGAATTATTTCCAAATTGTTGCGCGTTTTTTTGAGTTTCACCCATCGAACACAGAACGTAATCTGAGGCTTCACCATACCATTAAAAAATTCAAAATTTCTCAAGTTTTAGACTACCCTTTATTTTCATGTCAAAATGACACTAAGTTCACAGACCTTGGTATAAATTGAATTTATCCAACAGCCATTCCTAAGTCTTGACTGACAACAAAGTGATCCCATAAGGGTTCCATTTTTTCCTAAGGAGGCACGGAACCTAACAAAGTAACAGGTGTAAAGCTTTTTGAGAGTAGGTAGATATTAAACAAACAAGGAATTTTAAGTATTCATAGATGTATATTTATTTCATAAATTGAATATTATGAATGAACCAATTAAATTGTAGGAATGCATTATGAAGGTACAGATTACATCAAAATAAATTAAGTACTAAAATGATATAAAAATGTCGTATATGATACAATGTTACTGTAGCGGTTTATCACATAAACCTCATGTACTTGACCAAGCTCTGTTATGTACAAAGTAAACATTATCATAAGATATTTACATCAAGATTAAATGCAAAAAATTGGCTTGCCCTTCAGAAGATACAAAAATAAATAAGCTTGGTGGTACAAAATCAAATTTAAAAGAAACCCGATTTTGTAGCTGTCCAGGGTTACAAATTATTACTTAGCAGTTAGGAGAACGTGCATAATCATGTAGAGAAGTGATTTACTTTCGCTCCGATGTAATGTTTTTAGTTTCATGCAGATTTGCTCACGAACTTGGGATTGACCCGTCCCGTTCAGCAAAAACCTAAAACACTGATTTGCACGCATGCCCTTGTATCATAAGGTACAGATTTTATACAATGACAACAATGTTGTCATTACATGTGTAATGTTGCCTGAAGAACTCTATACAAATTACGACAATCTTCCATTTTATTATACTTTTTCTGTAATTATGTCTAAAGTGTCTATCTAGTAGAAAATTAGATCTATCTTTTTCACATATATCTGCGAAAAAGAGATCAATGCCATGTCCCACAATGGATACGCCCATGCTAATAGGTGCGTGACAAGAAGCTTAAAGCAAAAACAATTCGTTAGCCTTAAAATGCTAATGTGCTTCAGCATAAAACGACTAGGCAATCTATTTTGCGAGTGTTTAAAACACGTATGAGCATACTCAATTGAGCTAGTGCATTATTTCACCGGATATAATAATTTTACGTAAACACCGAGCAAGAACAATTCACGATAGCGTTACGCGTACGATACGTTAGCAAGTGTCAAATATTAGCCATTGAAAATTAAGACTTATGGCCTATTTCACTATCTCTGATTATCGCAACTTGCAAATAAAATTGGTTCTCTCTCTCTCACCTTTTTTTAAACGTCAAAAAGAAAAATGTTAATTTGTCAAGTAGCGATAATCAGAGATGGTGTATCACTATCTCTGATTATCGCTACTCGGCACTTACTATCGTATCGTAAGCGAATAATTTGTGCTCTTGACGGTTTTTATAGGGGCGCTTTCGTGACACCATACAAAAACGGTAAACTTTTCACCATTCACCGGTGACAAGTAACTCACAAATATTACGGACTCTGGCCTCAGGTTCTGTCCAACCACAACGAATAAATCTCATTTCGTTTACATATAAAAATAAAAATTATGTAATATAAATATTATGGCTTAACAGACGATTTAAAAAGACAATATTTTCCACTTCACAACATCAAGATTGCTGGTTAATACAGCTGAATTATTCAGTTTGAACGGATCTGACCCCAAAAATGCAGATTTTTTTCAATAACGGGACGAATTTCTCAATGTCGTAAAACAAACTTTAATTGGGTATAAAATAAGCCCTTTAAGCATACATATTATAAATCACCATGTAGACGCTCGCACTTGCGAATATCTGGTAAGCTTCTTGCAAGCTACAGGCCTAGTAACAAAATAAATAATATGTATTCAAAACGCAATATGTATGAAGGTCTATCATAGGTCTTATTGAATCTATTCTAGAGGCAGCGTCAGGAGAAACTTTTTTATCTCATGACGCTGTAGAGCCTGGGACATGTTTAGATAGAGTAGGCTTGCCCAGCACCTATACCATATCAGCCTAGTCAACCTTATCCACAGGAAAGACATGGTCAATACTGTGTGGAGCTGACTAAGCCGCGGGTTTTGTCACGATGTTTTCCTTCACGGTTACAAGCACGCATAATGCACCACCGGGATTTGAGCCACGGATCGAAAGTCGAGGTACCTCCCACTAGGCCAGCACGGCTTCTAACAAACAAATAAATTCATAACTATCATAAAAGACAAGTAAATTATCTCTTATGTGACCATATTTTGTGCATGATTAAAGCAGTTCTAGCGTTATAAATTACGTTATATTTAGTATAATGTTAGGCATCAACTATCACATAACCTATACCTACAACCTACTAAGTATATATTTGTTTTATCTAATTCAGAACATGACCAAATGCGGTTACTCTAAGTTTGTAGTTTAACAGATGCCAATCAGGTATTTTGAAGCTTAGTCTCAGTTAAAAAGACATGTAATACCGTTATATTCTTAAAATTATACGTAATTTGTTAGAAGTGAGTAGCAGCACAGACGGACGGAGTGGCGACGAATCGACTAATTCCCTAAACAATTGAAACTCAACCTTATTTACGTTTGCACACGACTGAATTCACAGTATACCGCGAGGTGCTTTACGCCCCACAGTGTAATGTTGATTTCAATCGAAAGTGTCGCCTCGCCGCCACTCCGTACACCAGCGCTGACATAGCCACCATCACAAAGATATGTCATAAGAAGGTAGGTACGTTATTTAAACAGGATTTCATTATGTACACATAGAAAAATATATTAATACTCAATAAAAATATTCCTTTGAAAAATATAAAGGTACTTAATTCTTACTACTGTTATGTAGTTTCGGTTGAAACTTTGGTTATATCTCTTAGTTTATAAGCGGATTACTAAAGAAAAGCAATATACTGTACAACACGAGGCCGAATGGAATGTACGTATCACTATCTAAAGAATCAATTAAGGATTTTACACACTACAACGGATCATACTATGAACGTAAACGTATACGCATATGCAAAAACATGTTTATAAATTAATATGAAACAATGCCCACTAGAACGTTCCGTCACCGACCAACACCGTAACGTGCCATAACCGGACCGACAACGAATTCACGATGAAAAAATAATGATATGTTCTTGTGGGCACTGTATTGTCTGGCAGACTCCCGAATACGTCACTTAACTATTAGAGATGGTCTCAATTATTTGAGACGCCGTTATCGTTCAGAATCTTATGCGCAAATATCAATTCACCACTTATATTTAAGTGACATTTCAGTATTCGGGCATTAGTCTCACATTCATAGCATGGTCATGGTATGATACATTGTAGTGGGCAAAGGCCTATTCGTGTATTTCCGCTTAACTTATATCATACAAATGTGCAGTTCAATTAAAATGGCACAAAATTTTGTATTTCAAGTCCAAGTCTACGAACACATGCAACTTGCACCGAATTAATTATCACTATTCAAAATGTGAAAATATCTGTCACATCTCTACAAGGTGATTCATAAAATGTATAGCTTCCCGAAAATGGGCTATTCTTTCAACAAAAAAATTATAATATTAGCGAAAATAATAATAATTTGCATAAAGTTTTTCTAATAAAAATATTGATTTTCCAAGTCGTAGAACAAACTATTGCCAATTGGGTGTAGTATAAGCCCCTTTCGGGATATCAGACATATTATGAATCACCTTGTATAATAAGAGTAGGTACATAATCGTCCAATGCTACCAAAGTGCCTAATTTGATGATTAAACCTTATTTCATTAATTCATTCCGGTTTTAGTGTAACGTAATTTTAAGTGGAAAAATCAAAAAGTGAAATTCATAACATTTTTAAGTATACTTATTCACAACTTATAAAAATTACTTCAATTGGCTTCGCAATCTCATTATTTTATTAATACCATTAATTTAAGACCTCTTTCAGAAGCGCTCAGCTGTTAATGCCACTATCGGTCACCCATCCAACTGAACGTTGCTTAGACGATCTATTCCGAACGACTAGGTAAGATATATTTATTTCTTTTAACTGTTTCATGGTATTCATATACTGCTATCGAGATTGCGAAATCAAAACGAAAGGATACATTGACTAAAGATTTAAGTAAGTACACAGAAATAGGATGAAGGTAGTTGTGGCTATTTTCAACCACAATAATAATCTCCGATTCACAACTATTTTAAATACATAGCACATACAATAGTATTCCTAAACATCGAAAAAGTTTATAAAAATCGCGTTACTAATAATAAAAACGTAAAATTTTGATAAAGCTTCGCAATTAACGTAAAATACACAATTGGCCTCTAAAGTAAGACCGGCGATATTATCTAATATTAACAGCACTTAATACGGCACAAACAATAAGCATTGAATTATGACAAATCTGTTACTAACCAAGGAAATAGACCCATAAAATATCAACAGTTCAAAATTAAAATTAAATGATACCCAAAATTTTCGAACCAGCGGGACTCGAACCCGCATCTTCGCCAAGAAAATCTTTCAGTTTTTACACAGCTGGCTTTGCGGGGAACTTGGATAGCCCTGTAAAGGGGCTCCACAAATAACCAGTGGCTATTACAATAGGCCAGTTTGGCCGCAGTGACACCCATAGCCACATAAAGTAAATACAAAAATACCCCAAGCATTTTTGGCTGCAACTTATCTGGAGTTGTATGTTTAACTTTTAATTTTTATTGTGTATTTTTAATAGCGATGTTGTCCCACTGAAATTTTGTACCTATGTGTTTTTTTCAACATGAAATAAACAATTTTTATTTTTATTCTTATAATGGTTTTTTCCTCGGTTAGTAACTGTAATTTATCAATGAGCTATGTCACGCCGCGGTTCTGAAGTTCTGAACCAAGCACTGAAGTCCCCGTGTATAATTGTCCTAGCTAAAAGTACACGTAACTTGAATACTCCCGGCCGCGGCCGCGGGACAACGAGCCGTATGTTGCACGGGGAAGTGGACCGTACGGCCCGCGGAATAATGGCTACACTTGCGTGACGCAGTGCGCTAGTTTCTCGACTTCGGACTGCAAGGACTGCCGCTTCTCTGATTCCTGCTTTAGCTTTGACGTCAGCTCCTCGATGGCGGTTTTGAACATTGCGTTTTGTACTTCTATTAGTTTCTCCAGGTTTGATATCTGCGGAAGAAGATAGGAAATATTTATGGCACATTTAACATTATAACTACCTACTCATCATGATCAGCCTGAAGAAGTCCGAATTCCCCCTCGTCTTGGGCCTTCCAGCGACCTTCAAATGTCATCGGTCCATCGGGCGTCAGAAGAGCTTATCGAAAAAGCGGACCAATTCGTAAAAGCTTAACTAGGGCAAACAAAACGAACACCAATTCGGGTAAGTTTACGCAGTATGACGTCAAATACGTTGCGGAATAAAGGTACTCGAATGGCGACTACGAACCGGACGACGCAGTGTCGGACTCCCTCCCAATGGACCGACGACATTGTGAAGGTTGCGGGAAGTCTGTGGATGGAGAAGGCCAATACCGTTGGTTGTGGCACTATTTTTAGGGAAGCCTATCCCTAGAGCCCATATATCCAGCAGTAGACTTTCTCAGACTAAAGATGATGAATGAAATCAAAAAATAGCCTATTCACAGTTCTGTCTCTCTCACACTTTCGTTACAAGAAAGGGACAGTAAGTTAAGCTCTACCCCTGGAATACTGTAGGCGAACTCACCCTGTTATTAAGCTGCGCGATCAACGCATCACTGCCCTCGGTTTTGTCTGCTTTGTTCAAGTGCAGCCGCCTCTCCAAGGTGCTCGATCCACTTTTCTCACTCTTTTCTGGCTTATCTTCCGTTTTCTCAGTTCGTTCTAGTGTACTTGTCCTAAAATATAAAACAGTTGATCAGGTACTTATTTATTGTAAACATGCCCCTGTACCTAGGAAGGATATAATTTATGTGTGATATGGACTATGTTAATTGTCTGAAATAAATGATTTATATATTATATAAGGGGAGAGGTAGACCAAAAAAAGATGGATAGATTGTGTGAAAGACGACATGAGTAAGAAAGGAGTGAATACTGATATGACGGCTGATAGAGGGGAGTGGAAGAGAAAAACATGTTGTGCCGACCCCACATGAAGTGGGATAAGGGCAGGGAGATGATGATGATGCCCCCGTACCATCAACTTTGCGATTTTATTTATGGGGTAATGTATGTATGTGGGTGACGTAAGCTCACAGTCTCAAAGATTTAAGGTTCAAATTCGTGTCAAATTTCGATTAAATTAGAAGAATGGATTTCGTAAAACAGTCGATCGATCGTTAGCGTTAGCTGAAACTCTTCAGCTGGATCGTTATTCAATCATCATCATGTCGTGTCACTGATTCTTTCTTGGTCAACCTGTATAGCAGAATACGAAAACACCTAAAAACGGATGAAAAGCTATCGTTCAGCTGCGTTTCGATTAAAAAGTTTGATAGTAGAATCAAAGACTATATAGGGTAGAATTTCTTCTATATTATCTTGGGTAGAATTGACCCCTGATGACTTATCGGATATGAGTTATTACTAACCTATCCGAATAATCGGATATACTTTATTATTGACCACTCGCATATGCATTTTTTATTTCTAACCTCTCAAATAAGCTGCCTGATGTTCTATTGACGACTGACGAGCTGATGACATTTGAAGTGACACTTTCACTCTTTTCCGATGCAATGACCGTTTTTTCCGTCTTATTGGGAGATTTGTCCATGGGAACTGCGGACATGTCTGCACTCGCCCGAACGGACGCGAGGGGCGGGGAGGGGGCGGGCGGCTTCTTTATTTCCTCCAGCATTGAGGTTATCGTTCGACCTGCAAAAGTATTTGGAATATAAAGTGGTTATAGGATTTTAATGCAAAAAGTAAGGAGCATTGGCGATCCACAGCTCGTGGGTTCGAATCCCAGTCATGCCCCAGTGGATTATACATTCGAAAAATTCATGTGCACTAAATTAGTGGTCTCAAACGGCGAAGGAAAATATCGTGAGGAAACCGGCATGTCATAGAACCTAAAAATTCGAAGACATGTGCACGAAAGGAGTCACTAAGAGGCGCACTTTAATCCTTTTACTACACTGATTCTTTCACCGACGTTCAAAGGCCCTTTTCTGGGCCAGTATACCTCAACCTGGTCACTGACCTAATACAGGTCCAAGAAGTAATCAGTGATAGGACAAGCAAGCAAGCAATTATACTGAAAACAGTATCAGTATTGTTGTCCCAAAACTTCACCACTGGTCGAAGACTGTCATAGTTTAATTTATCCAAAAGCGGTCTGTGTTTTCATTTGTAATATTGTGTTGTGTACCTACTTTTACTTTGTGACATTATAATGGAATGCATGATGTGCACGAAAGGAGCCTCTAAGGAGCACTTTAATCATTTCACTACACTTATTTTTTCACCGACGCGGTTATAGGCCCTTTTCGGGACCACGAAAGAATCAGTGACACGACAAACAAGTACAGACTAAGTTGTCTTCATGATTTATTTATTTTAATTTTATAGACTTACCTGCAGCGGTAGGTGAATTCAAGACCGGCGCAGGTTTGCTGGGCGCTGGCTCGGAGTCGCGGCTGTTGAAGTCTCGCGCGGCGGGCGAGACGTCTTTCCTCGAGTCCATCGAATGACGCACTTTCGTTGTCTAAAAATACAAAAATAATTGATCGAGCGTGCGAAGCGAGCAACGATCTCTCAATCTTGGACTCTTGTTGACTTGGACGAATCGGCGTTGTTTGTTTATTTTTTAGAGCATAACATTCGAACCGTAAATCTGATCTGCATGGAATTTAGTAGGTCAACAGGTTGTAATATCAAGATTTATTGATAAAAATATGAGTTAAATCGACCATGGTTGCTAAGATATGGAGGTCAAAAGGGCGTTTTGGCGTTATGAACAAAGCTCTTTCTGATAACACTCTACGTCATTTAAAAACCCCTTTTGGACCTCTATCTTAAACCCCTTGGTCAATTTAACTCGTATTGTTACCAGAAGATATTTATAGTAAAACCAGTTGAGCTACTAAATTCCATGCAGATCGGATTGTCTGTACGAAAGTTATCCTCTAACAAGGTCGCACAAGTCGTTTGAGAGATAAATAAGAACCTCCTGTCCTATGCCTTTTGTATAGGTTAATACCTACAAAATACTTGGAAATGTATGATGTATGAAAACAACTGACCTCTTCAAAGCTCTCCAGTACAGACATTCTGCTGCTAATTGACGACGTGCTTTTCGACATTTCCATAGAATGAGTAGACCTCTTTTCTTCTAGACCTACGTCCAGGATTCTGAAAAAAAAAATATTTCATTTTCATTTCATTTATTCAACAATTTTCTTACAAATCATATGTATATTCCTAAGACTCGGATAAAAATAATCTTGCAAAAGTGAGATGGTGGCCAAACGCTTAACCATAACCAATAAAAAAAAAACTTTAAAGCAGTAAATCAATTTAAACACATCACAACATTATATACAAAAGACATTATAGATATATAGATATCGTTAGTAAAATAGGGGACGCTGTTGCCCATCCCCTAGCCAAGAAATTAGTTGAATTTTTTAATTTTATTACTTTTTTTTAATTTATTGTTGCCTTGCCTAGTTAGGAAGCAATATGTTGTAAACTTATGCTCGTTGTGGGACAAATAAATATTTTTTCTTTCTTTCTTTCTGTCTAAATTACCTGTCAGTGCTCCCGCCGCCGGCTTTGCTCGCCACCCCTGCGTCCGATGACCCCGAGACGGACCGCGACTTGGTCTCCCCGAAGCTGGTTTTCTTCGCCTGATTGAGCTTCAGCTCCGCCATCCACGGCGCCTTGTGTTTCTCCCACTCGCGAGTGCGCGGTTTAATCTCTTCGGCTGCTATTGCCGCCGCTGACTTTTCAGCGGGAATCGGTGGTGGTTTTTCTGTTGGCACTGGAAGTGGAGAATTAAGATCAGTAATTTCATCATCAACATCATCATAACTTCGAAAGACAGCGTAGAACCGTGTTAAGGTCTTTTTATTGATAATGGTTAAGCGTTTGGGCACCATCTCACTTTTGCAAGTGAGTTGTGGCCTAAGATGGAGCACGCTTTCCCAGATAGAACTTATTGACCCTAGATTTGAAGACTCCCAGATTGTACTCTTTCGGGAAAACATACCGCATACCATATCGACTCGAAATGAGAGCTCTATGTCGTGTAACGTACATGTTATTTTCTGTAGTGATAAATTAAGAAAATGATCCGTATGTGACATAATATAAAGCTCACATTTCAATACTATGCTTTGAGTTGAGTTGATGAGTCGTTATGGAAGGCGAAGATCTTTATACGAGAGTGTTGTGGAGTGAAAGAAGACGTAGTGATGAGGATTGGGAAAGGTATGCTTAGATAGTTTGGTTATGTAGACGATGAACGAAATAAGATTGACTAAATAGGCAAGCGTGAAAGGGACCGTTGGAAGAGGAAATACCTCGACGTACATTTATGGACCACATTGGTGAAGAAGTGAAGTTGATCACAAAGAAAAAGGGAAGGTAACCTTAACCAACGAGCATGCATGAGGAATGTTATGAGAGAGAATAAAGCAAAAAAAGTATGTCAGAATCAAGCAAGTGAAAAGCCCTAGTCTCTGCCTACCCTAGTATCACCATTAGCTTGAAGAAGTCCACAGGCTCTAAAAGCTGTCAGATGTTTTGATACAATAGCTTAGAGTAGACAGATAGTCGACTAAGCCTTAGACTATTCACCCATATCTCTGTTGGTAAAATGAAAGGTGACTTAAAGGTCAACCTTAACTGACCTTCGTGGCCATTGCTGAGTCCTATTTGCTGCGGGGTGTCGTCCCTGAGCGCTTGACTGGGCGGTCGGCGGCGAGGCGCCTTTACTCTGAAACATCACATACACTTTTGAAACCAAGAATAATGCTGGCCGAGCCCACGTACTGACCATTTCTTTGCCATTATTGCCATTATTACCATCCTCTCAGCTCAGTCAGCTTTACCTGGGTCATCATTATCATCATCATCAACAACCTGTAGAAGTCTACTGCTGGACATAGGCCTCCCCCAAAGAGTTCCACGACAAAACGGTCTTGAGCCCTTTCCATCCACCGACTTTACAATGTCATCGGTCCATCGGGTGGGGGGCCTTCCAACACTGCGTCGCCCGGTTCGTGGTCGCCATTCGAAAACCTTTGCTCCCCAACGGTTATCGGTTCTGCGAGCTATATGGCCTGCCCACTGCAACTTCAACTTGCTAATTCTGAGAACTATGTCGGTGACCTTGGTTCTTCTACGGATTCCCTCATTTCAGATCTTATCACGTAGTGAAACTCCGAGCATAGCTCTCTACATAGATACCTGGGTAAGGGTGATTTATTATTATTAGATTATTTTTCTTTTGAGCCACACCTAGGTCGATCGGCACCACACTGAAGCTCTACATTCCGTTTTGTGAAAAAGGATCATCGAAAAAAATTATTGGCACCAAGCCTTGTTTGTTGCCTGATTCTTCTAGGCTTGGTCGGGAGGAGCAGGCGTAGCTTCACCTAGTTTATAAGACGTTTCAAAAATATCCTGGTGATTTTATTGAAATAAACGCATTTTGACTTTATTTATTTATTTAATCTTTATTGCACTCAAAAAACAATGTATAAAAGGTGGTGACTTTGACTTGATTAGGCTGAGAAGATGGTATAGAGAGACGCTGGGCAAGGCTACTCCATCTAAATAATGTCCAAGGCACTACAGCGCCTGTAAGTGAGTAACAAGTTCCACCTGACACTGTATAAATCATCTAGATAAAATGTTATAACGCCTTACATAATCAATATTCAAGAGTTTGGATATGATTTGACTGCCGGAAAACATAATGAATGAATGATTCATACTCTTTATTTGGCAATATGGCACAATCAAGATACTACCGCCAACGCTGTCTACACAATAATAACCTTCATATGGAATATAGTTATGGCTTCAAGACCTAAATTACGAAACATTAAAGTTAAACCCATACTTATGGAAAAATAACATTTGACTGACCTCATAGCTCAGTTGGTAGTAACTCTGCCTTCTGCGCTAGAGGTCGCGGGTTCGATTCCCGCACTGGACAAACATTTGTGACTAACACAGATGTTTGTTCTGTGTCTGGGTGTTAAATATATATCTATTATGTATATCAGGTTCTGGTACCCATAGTACAGGCTATGCCTAGTTTGGGATCAGTTGACCGTGTGAATATGTTCGGGATATTTATTTATTTAAAAATTATTTGAAAATATTGTTTTTCTTTTTCTGTCTTTTTGTTGATAGAATATAACCTTCTTTCGGGAGAGCATACATATTATGATTCACCTTGTATAAAACCTATTTATTTGAATGTGGGCATTTGCTAAAATGTTATGTTTGGATGTGCCTCTGGTTACCCCCCTTAAACATCTTCAAGGATCTGATTGCCTGAAGATTCGAGAGGAGGTCCTTGCTTGGGGATGTTGGCGTCCCCTATTTTAAATACGATAGCTCTAACTGCCAACTCGCATGCCCAGCACGGTGAGTATGGGCAAAGACAAGTAGAATTTTCTACATTATCTTTGGTATGGGCAAATTCCCCACATGATAGGAAGTAGCTCTAAATATCTTTTGGGGAGGCCTATGTTCAGCATGAAATGATGATAATCTCATTTCGAGAATCAAATTATTGAGGCGAGACTTTATCTGTATCTATTGTGCCTATTGTATATTACTGACCTGCTGGTAAGCGTAGGCATTGGACGGCGTTAACACAACCACCTTTTATGCGATTCAAAACACTACTGAAAGGTCGACTATCCTTTTGCGAATCGCTTAGTTTATTATTACGTTTGGCGCGGTCGAATAAGTTAGCTGATGTGCCGTGGCATTTGGCATTTGCCTGTTGAATAGCGCCTCCAGATTCCCCCTGGTCTTGATTCTTATTTTGAACTACCTGAACAATGTTATGTAGGTTATGTGCATTTTGAATTTGTGGTCGAACAGTTCAGTGTACCACGTTTTCCGTAACAAATTCATATTCAAAATCTTTATTGCACTTATGTTGTTACAATGGGGTGTTGTGGATACATTTTTGTTTCAAACATAAACCCTGTTAGGGCACATCAATATTACACTAGGAGGCGCAATAAGCATTTCCTACTTCTATTACTAATTACTTAATTAAATATTTACATGTAGGTACTAAAACCTGATTCTTAATTGTAATATCCTATCTAATAATTACCTAGAAAAATAAACTAAATTAATAATAAAATTAAACAAGATTCATTGAGTAACTAGTTTACTATAGCGAAAAGAGGTTATTGGATCAACAAAAAGATTGCTGGAAAAACAATATAACATTTATTTTTATTTTTTAAATCTTATTTTTAAATCAGCTATTTTTGGTATTTTTATAATCTTTATAACTAATTATTAAACGTGTGAGTTCGACATCAAGATTGCAACCTAGAACAGTCGAATAAATAAGTTTGAACTGATTTGACCCGAAAAACAGCAGATTTTTGAAGAAACATGTCGTATTTCCTAGGGCGTAGAACAAACTGTATTGCCAATAAGGTGTAGAATAAGTCCTAATCCCCTTATGGGATAGTATAATACTATAAATCACCTAGTAGAACAAAAGTTGTATCTATACGGCCTAGAAAAAATTACAACTTTAACAATGTCGTCGGGCCATGGGGGGACCAACACTGCGTTCCAACACCCGGTTCCCGGTACCCGAAAAAGTATGTGAATATATTTTTAAAAAACTGACCTGCCAGCTCGGGGATCGCTGAGCAACGTATTGCGTTCAATATGGTCGAATGTGCTGGCGGAGTTGACTACAACCGTCGAGTTGGTGGTAACCGTTGCGCTGGCCGGTTTGCTGGCGCCGCCGCCGTCGATGCGATCCCACTCACCGCTGCTACTGCTGCCGCTGCTCGATATGGTGTTGGATAAAGATTTCTCCCTGGAAAATATATCAGTTAAAACATATTTTGAGCCGATTATACAAGTTTATTCATACTATACTGTGCAGAAAGGGGCTTATTCGACAAACAATTTTTTTATTTTTATTTTCCAGACATTTTATCATCACACACGGTCAGCTGATCCTATACTAGGAATAGCCTGTACCACAGTACAGTCTATACCCATAGGTACCAGAGACATCAGTCTCTGTTAACCATAGGCCATAGTACTATCGAGCCTAGTCGATCTAGTGTCTGGGTATTAAATATTTATCCAATATGTATATCAATACAGATAAATATTTAACACCCAGACAGAACAAACATCTGAGTTAATCACACAAATGTTTGTCCAGTGCGGGACTCAAACCCACGACCTCTAGCGCAGAAGGCATAGTTACTACCAACTGAGCTATGAGGCATGTCAATTGACAATGCAGTTTGTTTTACGACCCAGACCCAGAATAAATATTTGCAGACCATACAAGTATACATATACCATCCGCGGGGATCGAACCCGCACCTCTAGCATCTCAGCCGAGCGTCCGCCATGCCACCGACGTTGTGATCGAACAATAGGCAGTAAGGCATCACGGTAGGTTCCAAGAACTTACTTATCAGAAGAAGGTAACATTTTATTCTTGAGTCCGCTGAACAGTCCCCCGACACCTGACGCAGGTGTAGGGCTCTTCTTTAATGGCACCGGAGGTTTCTTCACCTGGAAATTACAATCAAATATGAGTCGTAGATTTGTATTTTAGATGGTTCTAATCAGATCTCACCCATCTCTTATATACAAATATAACTATCTATATCGGCTGATGTTAATTAGTGATGGATAAATAACCTTTGGAAAATCTATTAATTAGCAATCTTGATATTGAACTTCTCGTACGTAATTAATCAATTAGTTCCATATATCATAAAAAGAACAATTAAAAAACGGAAAAAAACAGTACTAGCAAAATATTGAACGCCTGTTTCACAGAGGGGTAAGCAGAGACCACGGATGTTAAATTGCTACGATCCTGACATACCTCTTTTGCTTCAGTCACTCTCATCATATTCCTCAATCACGCTCGTCAGTTAAGAGTACTCTTGACCTGGCCTTTTTCCAAAACGTCATCTTTTTTTTTTTTTTTTTTTTTTTTTTTTATTGGAGATGGTTAGGCGTTTGACCCCCAGCTCACTTTTGCAAGTGAGATGTGGCCTAAGATGGAGCACGCTTTACCAGAAGGAACTTATTCACTCTAGATTTGAAGACTCCTAGATTGTACTCGTCCGGGAAAACAGACGCTGGCAGATCGTTCCACTCTTTGCCAGTGCTTATAATAAAGGTGGAGCAGAAACGTTTGGTTCGACACTGTGGTATGTCGACCAGGTAAGGGTGGTAATTACCTGTGCGTCTGCTTGTCCGGTAGTAGAAGGGGGAAGGAGGGATGAGGTCATGCAAATCCTGCGCACAGTCACCAAAGTGGTACTTGTAGAACACTGACAGTCTGGCCACACGCCGTCTGTGTTCAAGGCTTTGTAGATTGGACTCCACAAGCGAGTCATCTCCTATGAGCCTAACAGCGCGTCGCTCAATTGAATCGAGGGCTTCAAGCTGGTATTTAGCCGAGCCATCCCATAGATGGCAGCAGTACTCCATGCAAGATCGGACCTGTGCTTTGTAGAGATTGAGAAGCTGTCCCGGTGAGAAGTACCGCCGAACCTTCGCTAGGATGCCCAGCTTCATGGCAGCAAATTTGGCTTTCGATTCGATGTGTGAGCCAAAGTTTAGATTTGAGGAGAGCTCAACACCTAATAGGCTCAGACTGTCAGTGATCTGAAGAGAAGTACCACAGAAAGTGATCGCAGGATTAAACACGGTCTTTTTCGCCGAAAACACACATGCCTGGGTCTTGGATGCGTTGAACTTCACAAGGTTAGCGTCACCCCACTCAGACAACAACCTAAGTTTATTGTTCAAACGACCCACCATCTCATTACGGAGTTTGTGAATCTCATCCGCACTAACACGCGGGCCGGCAAAGTATCTATCAACAACTGTGCTGTCATCTGCATAACCAAAAATATCCGGTTTTAGCAGATCATTAATGTGCAGCAGGAATAAGGTTGCTGATAGAACAGACCCTTGAGGTACCCCGGCATTAATAGCCAATAGATCGGAAGAGCAGCCACTAATGACGACTCGAATCGATCGTTCCCTCAAGAAGTCAGCAATCCACTCCGTTAGATTGGATGGTAATCCGTATGAGGGAAGCTTGCTTATGAGACTTTTGTGCCAAACTCTATCAAAAGCCTTGGAAATATCCAGGGAAACCGCTAAAGCCTCTCCGTGTTTTTCCATGGCTTCACTCCAGATGTGCGTGGCATACGCTAGAAGATCCCCTGTTGATCGTTTTCGACGAAAGCCGTATTGACGATCACTGAGGAGTTCATTATTCTCCAGGTATGCTAGGAGTTTATAGTTGAGTACACGCTCCATTGACTTACAGAGAATGGAGGTGATAGAGATTGGTCGGTAATTGGAGGGGTCAGTACTGCTACCTTTTTTGGGAACAGGTTGAACATTTGCAAACTTCCATGATGATGGTACCTTGCCTGTGTCTAGAGACAGGCGGAACAGGCGAGTTAGAATCGGAGACAGCTCGGGTGCGCACCTCTTCAATACTATCGCCGGGATTCCATCAGGACCACTGGCTTTGTTCACGTCCAGTGAAAGCAATACTCTGAGTACCTCCTTTTGCTTGATGCGAAGTTCTGGCATCATTGAACCATAGCTTGGAAGTGTAGGCGGTATCTCAGTAGTAGTATCTAGACGTGAAGATTCTGCAAAGAGAGAGGCAAACAAGTTCGCTTTCTCTTCAGCAGTGTGGGCCAGCGACCCGTCTGGTTTCAGCAGCGGAAGTAGAGAAGGGCGACAGAAATTGGATTCAACCGACTTAGCTAAGGACCAGAAGGCTTTGCTCCCAGGTGGGAGCGCTGCCAGCTTGGTTCCAATCTTGCTTATATGGTTGAACCTAGCCCTCCTGAGCACCTTTTTGCATGATTTTGCAACCCTGTTGTATTCCTTCTTCTTAGACTCTAAATCTGCAGTCTTGTTCTTACGAGCTGACACCCAGGCTAGATAGGCTTCATGCTTTAGCGCGTCAGCGCGTCGGCAATCATCATCGAACCAGGTGTCTACTCTAGTTGCCAGTGG
Source organism: Anticlea derivata (assembly GCA_947579855.1). Classification (NCBI taxonomy): domain Eukaryota; kingdom Metazoa; phylum Arthropoda; class Insecta; order Lepidoptera; family Geometridae; genus Anticlea; species Anticlea derivata. Next base: position 3,792,363 of record OX388264.1, read on the forward strand.
TTTGTCAGAAAAAGGTATGAAATATTCCATACCTTGACGCAGCACTTCAACAATGGCATTTACACAAGATGAAGAGTCACTAGAGGTAAAACATACGGGTTGCCAGGGATATGATGCAAAAAAGTGGCGCATTTCGTCCCAATTGGCTGACCTATATCTCCACACACGACGGCTGCCTTTGAGGCTGGAGTCGGGAGGGGAATGGGATGACACGGACTTCACAAGACAATGGTCGGAACTACCTAGGGGTGATGACACCGACAGCTGAGTGAGGTTATAAGTAATTGCAAAATTCCGCGCTTCTCTCCCAGCATAGTCGATGCCCTTGGACGGAAACAGCCAATCCTGATGGTGGGCATTAAAGTCACCCAAGAACACCAGTTGGGCACTAGGGAACTTTTGCAAAGCCTTGTCAGTGCCAACGCTTAGGTGTTGAAAAAAGGACGTTGTCTCCGAGTCTTTAGTGTGCGACCGATATACACCGGCGTAGAGAATTTTCTCTGTGCCAGTGTCGACCAAAATCCAGAGAGTAGAAAATAGTGAGTCTTCAAGACATTTAAGACGTCGAAAGCAGATGTCTTCACGAGCAAATAAGCACACGCCCGCTTTCTGTTTGAACCTATGTTCAAGCACGTAACCGGGGAATGAGAGGTATGACACGTCAGATGGACATCTGATTTGAGTCTCTGTGATGAATAGCAGATGAGGTTTAGCAGTTTCAAGATGGTGGTGGACTGCATCGATATTTGAATGCAATCCTCGGATGTTAATGAGGTGCACATGAAGTGAGAGGACGTGCTTCCGCTGTTTAACGTTTCTGCTATTTCTTATTTTTGTCATGAGGAGCGATGGGTTTTTTGGGGAGTACGGCAGTAGAGCGAGGCACTACTCTACGGTGACATACACTTTGGAAGGCATGCCACACTAAATAGGATACCAGTCGTGGAGACTGCGGGGACGCCCGAACCCCCCCGGAAGTGGCCACCTGGTCCTCTCATCCGGTCGCCAACCGGCACGATGGAGCACTCCGGGATTTTTCGCGAGGCGGCGGGGCAGCCTTTCACGTGTGGCTGGCACGCTACTTGGGCCCCCTACAACCTGCGGTCGGCCAGCGGAGAACCGTGCTTCGGATCCCGCTACCCTCCACGACTGATCGCCTGGTGTAGCAACGACTTCTTCAGGTCATAACTTCACCGACCAAGATGTGCAAAAAACTGCCCTGACCCGTACTCGCTGATTTTGTTCTTGGCTTCACCGGAACACGACTGTGGGTCGTTTGGCGGCACGGCTTAGTTCGATGGGTGGTGACAAGCCACGGCCGAAGCCTACCACCAGAGCTACTCTATTTAGCACCACCCGGGGGACACGTGTAGGGTGACTAGGGTTATCACCTACGGACGTGAGTAGCATAGCCCCCCAAATCGATTTGGTCACTTTTTTTTTATAAATATTCCGGACATATTCACACGGTCAACTGATCCCAAACAAGGCAAAGCCTGTACTATGGTGACCAGAGACTGATATATATATATCGGCGCAAGTGCGTCATCACAGGCTTCGGAATGCCTCGCCATTGCGAAGTCACACGTTCTAGATAAATTAATACTCAGATAATCAAGTTACTAAAATCATTTGAGGATTTTAGTCACTGGTTTAATCACTTGCGGGTAGTTTTGCTTTGTCGCAAACAATGCCTGCGTTCGTCTGAGTTTTGCATAAATACGGGCGACGGCCGAAGCACTGGTCATTCCCGGTCGAGCCGTCGCACCGTCTGGACCTACTCAAGAACCAATGTATAACGATTGCGCCGGAAAGGTAAAAGAAGAGGAACATCAACCGAGTTCTTCTTCAGACACCGACGGGCGATCGTCATCATCACCATGATGATGATGACGACGATGATGATGTTGCCGATGATGATGATGACGATGATGATGATGATGATGACGATGATGATGATGATGATGATGATGACGTTACCCTTTTTAAAAACAAAATCTGGAGCTGGTCCTCCGTTATCAGAAGTGGGATGGGATCGCGCGTTCTAGACCGATTTCCATCCATAATAATTGTTTAGGTAGGTGTTTTATTTTTTACTGACGTTTGTCCTGATTAAGCAAGAATGTACGTGAGTGTGATCATACTCTTTGTATGAGTCACGATCGACGTCATAGTATTTCTAACAGCCGCAATACGCCTGTTAAACACCGTCGCCGCCGCCACAGTCGTTCGACTGACTGCTGCTGCAATCGTGATAGGCGTGCCGATTCACGTGGCGCACGCAGTAGCTGCAGTCACTGGTCTAAGTCTGGAGAGGTGTCTGGCTTTTAATCAAGTTTTGAAGTCGTTGAGGGTAGGTTGCAAATAGTTGCAATCAAATTGCAGTCCACCGCGTTCAACTAACTAAAGACATGCGTTATCGTCGCTGCCTCCGGTTGTGCCAAACCCCATTATTGAGCAGGGCTCTGGCATGACTGAAACAGCGACCTTTGCGAATATTTCGCGTTCCTGTCACTCCGAAACTGACGTCAAGCTATAACAAATTCAGTTACCAGCCTATCCCTTGATGCGCAGTATAGTGAAACGAAGGAAGTCAAGAGGTTTAATCAACCTCGTACGTCGTTGCTAACATTGAGTTTCCAGAGCAGTCTTTGGAAATCCACTTGCATGTCGTTTCATCCGATTGCATCAATGCACCGATTTTGATCGGTACTGATTTACTAAACAGAAAAGGCTTGACATTTTCATACGGACTAATCCTTTACCGTTTTTCCGTGCAGCAGGACAGGTGTCTGCTGTGGATAATGATAACTACCCCTAATTTTCCAGAATTATTTATCTCTCCTCCACAGTAAACACGGGTAGCGAGTAAATACTGACTAGAAAGACTTACTCCAACGACTCGACGAGTTTTATTCACTGAAATTGAGTATTTAGGTTATGGTCAGGTACGGCCGAGATCGGGAAAAGCTCTGCTCGCAGCGTACAGTAGAGCGCACACCGTATGCCACAACGCGCTCATTGCGTGTCACAGCGTCCCTGCCGTTTGCCTATACAACTTACGGTAACTAATCCAATCGTGGTTGCGATCTTGCCAATTCATACAGCGCAGCGGTAAGACCAAACCAGTATTTTTATACTTCTAGTTTTTACCTAGACTTACTCGACATTGATAATTGAAATTCCTGAACAAATGGAGTCTTGTCTTTCTTGAATAGAGAACTGCTTGAATAGTGACGCTCTCGTATGTTTTTATTTCTATTTTCTTTGTGGCTGTGGTGTCACTACGGCCACAACTGGTTTATTGTGATCGCCACTGGTTACTTTGGTCAGCCACTGTTAAGAATTGAAGGATTCTCTTTGAGACGAGTTCCTTTAGCTCCATCGGGCCGAGGATGTGCTTGCCCAGATGAATGCTACGTTTAAGCAAAAATGCTCACCTAGCAGGTGGAGAGGCGTTTCTTTCACCTCCTTACATAGCCTGCAGGTTTGTGTATCGCCTAGTCTTAGCTTAAACATGTGCTTATTAAGACAACCGTGTACCATTTGCCCCTCGTATGACTTAACGGATGGGTGTCTAGTGACCGTACCTGGATCTATAAAAAAAGCGCGAGTTGAAGCCTTTGTTTTAAGCCTTAGGTCCAAAAATGTACGCGCGTCGCTCACTGCAGATGATTATGTGAAATGGTTGACGATAGCCACGAACTTACGCCGTCGGAGACTTTGTTTTTGTTATCAGATCGCTGCACGCTTGCTGATTAATTCTAAATTTTACTAGTTCGAAGAATAAGACCTGCACTGACGTTCCGTGTTGGCGTGTAATAAGCATTGTCCCACTGCTGACCTCGTCTCAGCTAGCCCAACTCCTTAAAGTAATGGAGAAGGACCCTGGGTTGGTGGCAACATTGTAAGAGAATCTACGAGTTTCCTTTCCTTTTTAGTGCCTCTGTGTTTTACACAGCATCACCCTAGTCATACTTCCCAAGAACCCCTGTGTACCACGGCGAACAAGACCGCCCAGAGCACAGCATCACTCTCTCCCCATTCCACGAGAATCCACGAGTACCATATCTACGAGAATCCACGAGTACCATATCTCCGAGAATCTACGAAAAGTTTCCTTTCCTTTTTAGTGCCTCTGTGTTTTACACAGCATCACCCTAGTCATACTTCCCAAGAACCCCTGTGTACCACGGCGAACAAGACCGCCCAGAGCACAGCATCACTCTCTCCCCATTCCACGAGAATCCACGAGTACTATATCTACGAGAATCCACGAGTACCATATCTCCGAGAATCTACGAAAAGTTTCCTTTCCTTTTTAGTGCCTCTGTTTTACACAGCATCACCCTAGTCATACTTCCCAAGAACCCCTGTGTACCACGGCGAACAAGACCGCCCAGAGCACAGCATCACTCTCTCCCCATTCCACGAGAATCCACGAGTACCAAATCTACGAGAATCCACGAGTACAATATCTCCGAGAATCTACGAAAAGTTTCCTTTCCTTTTTAGCGCCTCTGTGTTTTACACAGCATCACCCTAGTCATATTTTCCAAAAACCCCTGTGTACCACGGCGAACAAGACCGCCCAGAGCACAGCATCACTCTTTCCCCATGCCATGAGTCTACGAGAATCCACGAGATTATCCACGAGTACCATATCCACGAGTAACTTATCCGCGAGTACATTATCTACGAGTACATTATCTACGAGTACATTATCCACGAGTACATTATCCACGAGTTCCATATCTACGAGTACCACATCCACGAGTACCTTTTCCACGAGTACCTTTTCCACGAGTACCTTTTCCACGAGTACCTTTCCCACGAGAACCTTTTCCACGAGAAGCTTTACCACAAGTAGCTTATCCACGAGTAGCTTATCCACGAGTAGCTTATCCACGAGTAGCTTATCCACGAGTAGCTTATCCACGAGTAGCTTATTCACGAGTAGCTTATCCACGAGTAGCTTATCCACGAGTAGCTTATCCACGAGTAGCTTATCCACGAGTAGCTTATCCACGAGTAGCTTATCCACGAGTAGCTCATCCACGAGTAGCTTATCCCACGAGTAGCTTTCCCACGAGTAGCTTATCCTCGAGTGCCTTATCCACGAGTGCATTATCCACAAGTGCCTTTTCCACGAATGCCTTTTCCATGAGTATCTTATCTACGAGTATCTACGAGTGCAAGTACCACAGAGTACAGGTTCCACGAGTATCTTATCTACGAGTATCTACGAGTATCTACGAGTGCAAGTACCACAGAGTACAGGTTCCACGAGTATCTACAAGTGTAAGTACCACAGAGTACAAGTTCCACGAGTATCCACGAGTACACAACACCTACAACCCACAACGAAGTCAAAGTCAAAGTCAAGGAAAGGAAGGCAGGTGCAGAGCGCGCACCGCCTGTCAGAATGGCCGTATCGGCGCAAGTGCGTCATCACAGGCTTCGGAATGCCTCGCCATTGCGAAGTCACACGTTCTAGATAAATTAATACTCAGATAATCAAGTTACTAAAATCATTTGAGGATTTTAGTCACTGGTTTAATCACTTGCGGGTAGTTTTGCTTTGTCGCAAACAATGCCTGCGTTCGTCTGAGTTTTGCATAAATACGGGCGACGGCCGAAGCACTGGTCATTCCCGGTCGAGCCGTCGCACCGTCTGGACCTACTCAAGAACCAATGTATAACGATTGCGCCGGAAAGGTAAAAGAAGAGGAACATCAACCGAGTTCTTCTTCAGACACCGACGGGCGATCGTCATCATCACCATGATGATGATGACGACGATGATGATGTTGCCGATGATGATGATGACGATGATGATGATGATGATGACGATGATGATGATGATGATGATGATGACGTTACCCTTTTTAAAAACAAAATCTGGAGCTGGTCCTCCGTTATATATATACACACCGGCACAATTAGCGGAACACAAAAAAAAGCAGGATTTTTAAATCTTTTACTTGAGGAACTGGCCAGTTATGATATTTTTTTAATTTATTGTCAAGTTTTAAAATAGAAAATTAGATGACATACACTTTTTTCATTAATTTGTTTTATTTTCCCGAACAATACGTTTTGTCAACTTGTTCAAGTAATAACTAGGTAATTGTATTTTTTTTTTAAAATTGCACTTCATTGTTTTTTATAAATTTGTTATTCTATAGGCAATTTTGTTTATTAAAAGCTATTTATTATGCCTGATTTAACATCACTGGAAATCATTAGGGCTGATGAAATGAGAAGAAATGGCCATACCTACAGATCGATTGCCTCAAGGCTTCGTCGACCAGTATCAACGATTCATCGCAGCATCCAGCGGTACAGATCGTCTAATTCTCTTGTGAGGAGGAGGGGTCAAGGTAGAAAAAGATGTACATCGAGGCGAGATGACAGTTTTTTACAACTTGGAGTTCGTAGGAATACGCGATTAACGGCTGTACAAGCTCGAAATGAACTGGAAGACGTTCGAGGAGTACGAGTAAGTGAGCGTACAGTTTGCAGGAGATTTGAAGAAGTTGGTTTAGGGTCGTATATACCTGCCAAAGGCCCAAAACTTGAGAGAAGTCACCGCGTAAACCGATTAATCTATGCGCGAGAACATCGTCATTGGGATTTGAACGAATGGCAGCAGGTTCTCTTTACTGATGAGTGCAGAGTTCTTTTAAAACAGATCGATGGGAGACAGCGGATATGGAGACGCAAAGGAGAACGCCACATACAGTCTAATTTTGAACACACAGTGGCTTATGGTGGCGGCTCGATTATGGTTTGGGGAGGGATATGTTTGGGAGCTCGCACGGAGTTAGTGATAGTCACAGGAGAGACCATGACAGCAGATCGATACATCAGAGACATTTAAGAAGAACATGTTGTACCATTTGCCCCATTTATTGGTGACGACTTTATTCTAATGCAAGATAATGCTCGTGCTCATAGTGCACAATCGGTACAGGCATATCTGAGCCACGTAGGTATACCGGTGATGCAGTGGCCAGCAAATTCCCCCGATATGAATCCGATAGAGCATGTCTGGGACTTGCTAAAAAGAAGGGTTAAATCCAGAATGCCACCCCCCAACAATCTGAATGAACTTGGAAACGCATTACTTGAGGAGTGGGAGCGGTTGCCTCAAGAAATCATCGATAACATAATCTGTAGCATGCCCAGACGAATGGAAACCGTAATCAGAGCAAGAGGGGGAAACACTCGTTATTAATTTTGCTTTAATTTTATTGTTAAATCATTTAATGCTTACTTTTTTTTATTTTTTGTGATGGTTCATAATCATCTAAAAATTTCACTTATATCAAATTTCTTTATTTTTCAATAAAAAATAACGAAGACTTTTCAAAGTCGTTGTTAAAGATGTTAATCAATTTGTTATTTTGTGTCTAATTACATTTTCGTCAAATATATGCGTTATTATCTCATAGTCTCACTTTTTTTTCTGTTCCGCTAATTGTGCCGGTGTGTATATAATAGATAAATATTTAACACCCAGACACAGATCAAACATCCGTGTTTATCACACAAATGTTTGTCCAGTGCGGGGATCGAACCCGCGACCTCTAGCGCAGAAGGCAGAGTTACTACTAACGTAAAACAAGGTATTCCCCCAACGGTCCCACCGTTGTTGGAAGGGGAATACTCGCCTTATACACCCGTTTCGTCAATCTTCTAACATTCATTCTATCTACATGACCAAACCATCTCAGCATACATTTCTCATTCCTCATAGCTACGTCTTCTTTCACTCCACAACGCTCTCATATCACACTGTTCCTAATAATTCTTACTTGTCCATCGAGTGTTCCGTCCGTAACAGTTTCCGAGTGGATCACCTTCTCCGATTCGCTTTTAGTGTTGGTGATCGTTGTCTGCGTGTTTGTTTCTTTGCTCAGCGAGTTTTCCTTGTGCGAACTGTAATGTAAATAAATATTTTTTTCTTAAAAAATAAATAGTTCAGCATTAGTGAGCATTCCATACGTGACAGGTTGCAAGCCCATCGCCGCTTTAAGAATATTTACTGGTTTCCTTACATGTTTTCCTTTACCGTTCTAAGCACGTGTTAATGTTCTTAAAATATATTTGACAAAACAAACGTTGATATAATCTGATAAAGTTTTCTGGATAACAACAGGAACATTAAGCCCTAACACCGGATAATACACGTTTATGGTGGAGTTCCGTGGAACAGCTCCTCAGACCAGCTTTCTACCACCATAATATTGTAATGCCATCGATACTTTATCCGTCAACCATGCAGAACTTATATCCCTTTCGGGGTATCATACTAGAAACGGAACACGTTGTCAAGTTTGTAAATAAATAGGTAGGTACCTTATTTTAGATGTAGTGAGTTCTTTAACCGAGGCTGTCTTCTCCGAGTACTTGTTGAGTATAGGGTAGATGGGCGAGGCTGACTTCGAAGGCGGCCGGTCGGGCTTCTTTTCTTCCACTACGCCCGTTGCAACTGTAAGATTTTTCATAGTAAAAATGCCTTAGAATCAAATAAATTCAATTCAGCTGTTTTAGGTAGTAATCTTCATGTAGAACCTCTTGAACGTTTAATAATTACTTATAATGATGATAAAAAGTCCAAAAATTGCTAAGACTAAAAAAACCGAGGTAAAAAACTGTAAAAAAAAAAATCCAGTATTATTTATTTTTGTTGATAGAATTCTGGCCTCATAGCTCAGTTGGTAGTAACTCTGCCTTCTGCGCTAGAGGTCGCGGGTTCGATTACCGCACTGGACAAACATTTGTGACTAACACAGATGTTTGTTCTGTGTCTGGGTGTTAAATATATATCTATTATGTATATCAGTCTCTGGTACCCATAGTACAGGCTATGCCTAGTTTGGGATCACTTGACAATGTGTGATATGTCCGGAATATTTATTTATTATATTTATTAATTCCCTTTCGGGATGGTATATATAACCTTGTATTGTATACCATCGCTCTATCCTAGGTAACATATGAATCACAACAAAGATGCAATGCAGAATAACGCATATAAATTATGCATAGGATTTACCCAAGGGATTATTTTAGCATTTATTAAATCAATGAATTACATCACTCAATCACGATTCGCGTCACTATTCCCAAGCGCACAGAGTTCAAAATATTTGCACTAACTATGAGAGCACTAAAAAAATGCGCGGAAAAATCTGAACTCACATTCAGCACCCATCTTCTAATAGAGTCAAAATAATTTTCAAAAGGAAAAAATTTCTTCAGAACACAGAGTTCATCGCTCGGTAACATCTCATTCCGAAAAACAAACACAGAACAAATTACGCGTTGTAATAGTACAAGTCACTTTCGACAACCGTTTTCGTATGTTAGACTAGATTTAGAATGATATCAGAGCGACTCCGACGCGATCGGTGAGGCAACTAGTTATAAAAACATGAAGGCGAGTCGGCGAGGTATTACGCAAAATCACGACAGCCGCGCGGGACCTTCACGGGAAATGTCAATAGCAAAACATTGGATACTAATCTTTAGTGGGCAGACTGTTTACAAACTAACGCGCTCGTGTCAGTATTATACCATAGTACCTGCGGCTCATGACTTTACTTGTGAGCTAATTTCATCATCATCAACCTGTAGAAGTCCACTGCTGGACATAGACCTCCCCCAAAGAGTTCCATGACGAACGGTCTTGAGCCTTCTCCATCCACCGACTTCCCGCAACCTTCACAATGTCGTCGGTCCATCGGGTGGGGGGCCTGCGTCGCCCGGTTCGTGGTCGCCATTCGAGAACCTGTACTCCCCAACGGTTGTCGGTTCTGCGAGCTATATGGCCTGCCCACTGCCACTTCAACTTGCTAATTCGGAAAGCTATGTCGGTGACCTTGGTTCTTCTACGGATTTCCTCATTTCGGATCTTATCACGTAGTGAAACTCCGAGCATAGCTCTCTCCATAGCCCGTTGCGCGACTTTGAGTTTGTATATGAGGCCTATAGTTAACGACCAAGTCTCAGTGCCATAAGTCATCACTGGCAACACGCACTGATTGTAGACTTTCGTCTTGAGGCTCTGCGGTATCTGCGACGAGAAGATATGACGAAGTTTCCCAAACGCTGCCCATCCGAGTTGGATTCGTCGGTTGACCTCTTTGTCGAAGTCTGCTAATTTAAATTCATGAAATTGTATTTTGACCTCAAGATTTTTCTGTCACATAACAAACACAGTTTGGCAAAAAACAAGTTACAATCTTCAAGGAGTGTGCCATACTTCCCTAGCGGATACATATTTTTTTATAATTATGTTTTTTTTGTTCTAATATTCTTTCTATTTCTCGATAGAATAAGCCCCTTGTGGGGTGGTATACATATAATGAATCACCTTGTATACGAGTAGGTACTCAAGGTTTTTGTGACGCTTTTTCTTATTGAGTGATCACGTTTTATCATGATACCTACTCTATAAAATTATCTGTGATGTAGGAGTGAACTGATAACTTATTAACTATTATAATACAAAATATTCAACTATTTAGATTACAAAAAAGCTTGGGACTATCTATCTAATTTTAATTAAGCTGTAAAAGGTTCGTTACAAAATAACCAAGCCGTTTCTTGCCTGTTCATCTAAGCTTCGTAAATACAACTAGATTTTTCAAAATGCGCCATGCGATTTAAAAGATTGGCTCACGACTTTTATCCCCAATGGTGGACAAGCATGGTGAACAACCTCTCAGCTCCCCAGGAAATCAGATTCTTGAAGGTGTCTAAGGGGGATAGTCAGAGGCAAACATTTTGCAGTAGTGACTTCAATGAACATTGAAGTTCGAAGTGAGGTCAGGCATTTTAAATAATACAACCAGAAGTTTTTATTTCTGATCAAACGGAATATACGAGTATGATGACATTTAAGAAGTCATACCTTAAATTCTCGTTAAAAAAATAAGTAGCAATTCATTATAAATGAAAGAATTGTTATGTGCCTATACTGAGTATACAAGGGCCGTTGACCACCAACATTGTACGGTAAGAAAAGCGTCTTTGTTTGAAATAATAATTCTAAGTTATACTTTGTGGTCAGAACATAGGGGTGTCTATATTTTTATGTTTCGCTAATATTTGCAGCAAACAGAACGATTAATAAGTTAATAATAGATGGTAATACTAACATTTTCATAGATATTATGCCACTATATTACAACACATTAAAGTAGGTTTAACCTTCAAAGGAGTGCGTTATGTTATGACACGCGTGCCGAAAATAGCAATAAAACTCAATGAAATAACCCGCAATAAGCGACTACGGTTAGGATTGTGACATTATGTAATGCAATATTTATAAATTAGCATTTTAACTTACTAATAATAAGATTACGGGGCAGTGTTAGGGAATAATGACTGGTTTAGGTATATATTTTAGCTAGACACTGAATAAAACATTATTTTTATAACTAAAACATTGGAACTATTTCAAAGAAAAAAGTCACAGACTTTACAAACTTTATTGGTGACGACTATCCTACTAATATTATAAATGCGAAAGTTTGTAAGGATGTTTAGATGTTTGGAAGTTTGTTATTCAATCACGACGTAACGGCTCAACTGATTTTGTTGAAACTTGTAATATAAAGAGTTCTTTACCTAGAATAGCATATAGGCTACTTTTTATATAGGTAACACGCGAGCGAAGCCGCGGGCGGAAGCTAGTCATATAATAAGGTTCAAATCGATACCAAAACATCATACAATTTACCCCAAAAATCAAGTCTCCACTTAAACTAAAGTCTCTGAGAGGCAGATAAAGTGTTGGTAAAAACTGGTCTAAGCAACTTAGTTCTAATGCGTTTCATTTAGTAACGAGAAAATGCAATAGATATCAAAAAACAAAGTAAGATATCATTATATTCCAATTCATTATGGTAAGAAAATAAAGAGACTCATTAAAAATCACTAATAAAATAGCCTACTTAGCATTTGTAGTCGATTTCTTAATGTACTTCCTGATATTGTCTAAACTAGGTTTAAACGATGACACAATCCGCTCTTTAGGAAGTGAATGTACTCGTAACAGAAAAAAGCAATAACTGCATTATTAATAAACTATTATTTTATTTATAACTTTTATGTAGATTGTTATAGCACTTTACATAATCGAAGTATCAATCTTTGAAATGATACAATTATTCGGCGCCCGATAACATAAACTCAAATTCAAGGAAATGCATATGTAATTTCAATAAGGCTCTAAGTCAACAATGAATAGGAATTTGAAGTATTGTTAAATCACACTGTTTCACTTTAAATTTATTGCAGTCAATCGTAAGCAGCTGCAGGATCAATATCGCATAAATATTAGACAAAAAAATTGTTCGACATGGAACTCTTAAGGCCTCCCCGCCTATAGTCATCAGTTGACTTCTATGTCAGTTCTATGTTTCTTCTATGTTCAGTGGCTGATGAGCTTTTGGGAAGTCATCAAACGTCCATCAAAATTGAATACCCAATTTCGTACAAACATCCAAAGTGTAGATTGGGCCTAACAACACGATCAATTTCTTTTATGCAAATGTACCTAATATTTGATTACCAAATTGTGTATAATTTGATCACTGATGCAATGAATTCTGTTGCATGAGTAAATTAAAGAACTCGTTTTATCTTCATATCAAAACTGGATGGATCTGGCAATGCCGCCAGTATTTTGGGCACGCTACCATCTGGTGGCGACAGGGATCGACTGGATTTTGTATGACGACTACTCATAAAAAATTCAGTCGTACTTAGTCGTTAGTTAAATAGTTATTTAGATTAGGTGAGTATATTTAGGTTTATTTCTTAATTTGTTATATATGTCTTTTGTTGAATATACAATATATATATTTTCCGTAAAAAAAAACTGGTCTGAATGCATCCTATGTGAGTCCTATGTGTGGTTGTCATTCAATATCAGCTCCTATTACTACAAAATTAAAGTTTAAGCACATTTTCACGAAGCTATCGCGAAAGAGTCCAAACATAGGCAACCTTTGAGACCATTGTCATTCAAAATCCGCTTCTATTACAATTATAATAAAGCTCACTCACCAGTAGGGAGCATTTGCACAAAATTGTCCGGGAAGAGTCCGACCCGTCCATGTATCTCTCCTCGCCACCAACCCCTGTCCGGGGCTTCCTTAGACACTATCGTCACGATTTCTCCTTCGGCCAGCGTAAGTTCATCCTCGTTCACTGCTGAGTATGGAAACAGCACGCGACATTGCTCCTTCACTGTTGACAAATAAGCTTTGTTATTGATTGGCCGAGATTCTTGGTTAATTGTTTACAAATGGGATTCTGTCGCGTGGGGTTTTGCAGTGGAATAGAACAAGATCATTACGTCTAACTAAATGATTATGGAAATTTCCCGATAATATGCATTTTAAAACAGTAACTAATTAGGTATTTTCCCGTAACAAAATGAGTTCACGACAATGAATTTGTTTCAATGCTTATTGTAAAATTGCAAAATTAACTAAAATAAATGTAGTCAGTCAATCTTAAGTCAGCAGTATTGTATTTGATTATTGATGCATTAAATGCACCCTAAAGATACAAACGATACGGACGTGTTTAATGGGATGGACACCTTAACCTTCTACAAGTATCTACTAGGACATTCATGTACACCTAACACATCACCACACAATACATTATTACTAGTGGTTGGCCCTATATAAATTCTTAACAGTAAATCTTCATATTACTACTCGTTGACCTACCTACTAAATTTTATAGAGATCGGGTTGATGGAATTTTTGCTCTAACAAATAACAAACATACAACGCCGCGTTGAGAAAACTTCGCTCAATCACTTAAGGCGCTACACAAATAATAATAAAATGTCGATTGGGCGGAGTGAAGAAAGTGACAGCGCTATGTACTATAATTGAATGCGGAAAGAGATAGCAAGCGTTAGAAGGCGCTCGAAAGTAATCGACGTAAGCGAAATATAAGAAAATATCGATTATCTTAAAAACTATCTATTTTTTTTAAAGTGTCTTGGATTTAGGTACCTAATGCTATTTTCTAACACAATATTTAAAAAAAAAGTAATTTTTTTAAATAGTATCACAGTATTTTCGTAAAAACTATTGCAGAGGACCCAACTTTAAAAAATAAATCTATCGAGAAAAGTTTTACCAATCGTGTGTCTGTCTTGGATTTACGTAAATAAAATGCTCAAGTTATCTTTGTCATAAAAATCAAAACTGTGCGTTTTGCGGTCATTGAGAAAAAATAATTCAAAATCATAAAACAATCAAACCCTCACCTTAAACTAACAGTCGCCCGGAGTCCTGTCCCGCATATCGGGTAAAAAAGTAGCAAATGTGTCAATCTATCATAATCTTTCTACCTCATCGGTTAAGACAAAAGTGAGCATCTTTCAATACCATGAGGACTTTTGCCCTGTAAACTAATTGGCCAAACTCGAAAGAGTCATCGCGCTTAAAAAGGATATCATTATGTACAACGATGCGAGTCCCAACAATTTTGCCATTTGACCGTACTTTATTGAATTACCGCCTGCGACTCAATCATTAGTATTGCGATGAGTAGCCGCGTAGTATTGTACACAAATACTTTGGCAAACGTGTCCTTTAAATTGCAATGTGAATTAAGCTTTAGTGCCCTTAGTTCAGGTGCAATATGGCGGATGAATTTTACGACACGACTATTATTTTGACAAATGACACTGAGCTCTCACATGTAGATCTAAGGTACAAATTCACGATTTAATTACCGGGCGACGCAGTGTCGGAAGCCCCCCCATCCGATGGACCGACGACATTGTGTAGATGGAAAAGCTCTAGACCGTTTGCCATGTACTTCTATAGTTTAATAATTATTTAAAGAAGATAAAAAGACTAAAAACAGCTCATTTGAAAAAGATCGGTAAAAATATCTGCTAAAAAGCTAATACTCGTTCTTTTCGTTGGTAGAATTAACTCTTTTCGGGATAGTATACTTATTTTGAAACACCTTGTTTAACTAGTATGAAGGCTCTTACATGCCCTCAAATTCAAAAGAATACGGCCCAGAATGGTCTGTGAGACTGCGGTGCGTTGCGGCAAACCACGATGAACCCATAAAAGGGCATAGATAACGGTTTTAATACACCCGCACATGATGTCTAAACAATAAACTCTTGTGATGTGAGAAATACGGTATTAATGAATTTACTTTGTAGTATAACTAGCAGACTTCGTCCGCGTAAAGATATCTCTAAATAGTTTCGTAGTAAAAGTTAATATCCTCCCATATAATCTTTTTACGTGAGTAGTTTCGAAAAACCTTGAAATAAGTTTTAATTATTTGCTCAGATCAGTATTTGTACCAAGTTATTTCATACAAACTCTCGAAACCCCAATGCACCCGTTCTAGCTGTAATTTAGGAAAAACCCTGAAACTTATTCAGTATTTCAGATTTTCAGTTTAGGGTTTCATTCAAAAGAAACGTTTCATCAATATATGGAGCCTGGGCCTGCACTGTGTACACTACTCTAAAATATGGCTAAGCAATAAAGTAAACGTATTTAATTGGTTATTTTATATAAATTGACTTCGTTCTAAGGTACATTATGATTTTCTTCGACAAAGAGAGCAACACACAGCGCTACAAAAATATGGCGGATGGTCGTGCGTGACATGTCATTTTGACAACCTACATTTGTCTGACAAAACAAAAACATCAAATCAAACAACGTGACATGAAAAATATGTCAATGTCATGTCAAACGCCAATTATAAACCAACATGGCGGCCTTCAAATAGTGTTCACATAGTAAAAAACTTACCAGAAGAACTATTCTTGTACCATCGCATTTGTCTTCAAATTAATGAAATTGTATTTTTCTTGTAATCTCCTATTTTTTCCTAATTTTTCTATGTAGTGTACATGGACCAGGCCCAGAATGAAATGGCTCCTTTTTTGAATTGTGTGTTTTCAGTACTAAATATTCATTTTCCGAAACTCGTAGAACAAACTTATTGGCAATTGGTGTACAATAAGCCCCTTTCGGAATAACATACATAATTATGAATCACCTTGTGAATAGAAATGAATCATTTCCTCTATATGATAAGACGTCGTCGTTCGGCATAGATAAATACCAGAAATAATGAGCAGTGGCGTTCTTAGCTTGGCCTCGAAAGAGCTGGCTCGAAGGGCTTGCCAAAAGGCTTACAAATACAAATACTTGGTAGACAATGTAAATGCAAATACAATACAAAGTGATTCATAACATGTATACTATCCCGAAAGGGGGTTATTCTAACAAAATAGACAGTTAATAGAGATGATAAAAAGACCAATGGCCGTGGCCCCGGCTGAAGAATAGGCCCCTCCATATCTACCTATCCGCGGATGTCGTAAGAGGCGACTAAGGGAAAAAGCTAGGGGATGGGCAGCAGCATAGCTCTAACTGCGCTCGCCAACCCGCATTCCCAGCGTGGTGAGTATGGGCAAGCGAAAATGGGGAGGGGGGGGGGGGGGCATGTTCAGTAGTGGACGTCGTACGGCTGAAATGATGATGAAAAAGACCAAAAATAGGTGATTTGTAAATGTTCGGGAAAAATATATATGAATAATAATGAAAATATTGTTTTAATGATAGAATAAACCCCTTTGAGGATAGTATACATAATTATGAAACACGTTGTATAGTACAAAATATATACATACAAACTTCTAGGTATATTCCTTAAATCGTGTAAAATGACTGAGCAGTGACTATGTGCTTACCAGGTTTGGGCGGCAAAGCGGGTGCTGGTTCTATGGGCGTCGTGCTCGTCGGTGGGTCCAACATGACGACGAAATTGGAGGGGAACACGCCCACTCTCCCCTGTCTCTTGCCTTGCCACCAGCCTTCTTCTACCTGAAAATAAATAAACATGATATTTTTGCCGACAATTCAGCTTGGTTTGTTCTCAGCGCCATATTTTGTTTTTGCTTTTTGCAAATAACTAAGTGTTCGGGTTCTTGTAAATGGCGGTTTCCTTTAAAGAGAACCAAACGTGGTTCTCTTTTGAGAGCACGTAGTATTGCGGAAGTCAGCGGCCCATCCGCAAGAAGTACCTCCTAAATGATTGTGGTCGAGAACTGTGGTCAGACAGCCTTTGAAGCCCAGCCGCTGCGAGCCGAGGAACATCCCAAATCATTTCGAACGGACGAGGAATAAGCGCAGTGGTCAGCGTAATATAAGGGGGTGGGTGCGGGTTCAATTCCTGAATTTGTCGAAGCAGAATAAAGAAAATCTTACCCACTTATTCATAATCAGTTACAAACTTTATCGGCTCGTTAACTCTCGCTCAGTTCTTTTAGAACAAAAGAAAGCAAAGGAGAATACTTTTATCGAGCCGATAAAGTTACTGAGCGATTATGAATAAGGGGTGTGTCAACGCTAAACCTTTTATTAATCAGTCATTTACTTTATCAGATCGATAAATCTCACCTTGTCCTTTTCTAATAGTAAAATTAAGAAAGAGGATGACATACTTCTATCGAGGCGACAAAGTGAGTGATTTCATAATCATACATTCATTTCACAAGACATTTCATAAGGTAACAACTAATATATTTTTTTAAACAGATCGTCTAAACGAGGTTTTTTTTTATGTTATACGGAGGCAAACAGGCTTACGGCCCTCCTGATGGTAAGTGGTTACCGTCGCCTATTGACATTAGCAACACCTGGAGCATTGCTAATGCGTTGCCTGCCGAACCCCTCCCCCCCCCCCTAAGAGCTCTGAAAGGTTAAAGAGGTCTAAAGAGGTTCTAGGTATAGCGACAGTTTTTATATTCCTACCTCTCCAAGCACTTCAAGTACGTCGCCAACGCAGAGCGGCAGCTCATCGGGATTGGCCGGCTGGTAGCTAAAGACCGCTCGACATCTGCCCTGTACGCCTCCCGGCCTGCAATAAACACCCAGTCACATAATCATCATCATAGTGCGCACACATGCATAGAGCTGACTCTGAAATGATTCAGAGTCAGCATGTGATGCGGGTTAGAGGAACTACATCTTATCCTTGCAAAGAAAGAAAGAAAGAAAATAATTTATTTCCCGTCACATAAGACGATAGCAAATTATTCAATTTATGACATTACGGGGTGGAATGTATCTTACGGTACCGCGTACCGGGCGCCGCAGTGTTGGAAGCCAGGAAGGCCCCCCAACCGACCGAGACATTGTGAAAGAAGACCGTTCGTCATGGAACTCCTTGCGGGAGGCCTGGACATAGGCCGGACTTCTACAGACTGATGATGATGATAAGGCTGTCCGCACATCATCAGAAATTTCTGTCAGAAATAGTAAAATCAACCAATCACAGGACGTACGGTACTTACTGATTGGCTGATTTAAGTTGTAAAATAAACAAACACGGACCAAAACAGTATTGTCAGCAATATTTTACACGATTTTGAACCATAAATCTTAGTGAATGTCAACTTAGATATCCGCCTGAACAAAACCAAGAACACAAGTAAGCACAATCACAGATCCACAGATCTTAGTGGCAAAATAGGCTAACTCAAAAGTATTAACAAAAACAAAAAATATCAGCAAGGGCCGATTGCAAGCACAGACTGTGTGTGCGAACCGTGTTATCGCGTATCAGTGCTGATAAGATAGCGGACACAATCATTATTATTTCTACTAATCGAATAAAATATTAAAACATTTGATTATTATCATCTTAAGGTCGAAGTAGACCAAAAAGTGTAAGTCACTAACCAGACCAGACCTAACAGAACGAAGAAAGAAAAGAAGGGCATTCTTTCTTGTTAGAACAAACATAGATAAAACACCGAAATAATGTTTACACGTAGCGTCGTAGTAGTAGTTCTACGGTTTACACCGAAATAATTTGAAAGAGCCGAGCTAGACAAGAGTATTTGCTCGTTTGGTGTAAATCGACCTTCATAATGCCGGGGACTACTCTTGTGAGCGAGCGGATCATATGACAATCTTAACAAAGTCACTGACGATGGACCAAGTTACCCAAAAGTATTTGGGTAACTGATCAGTAGATCAGTCTTTTCACCCCTTTCCGGATTGTTTTAACAAAGTCACTGACGATGGACCAAGTTACCCAAAAGTATTTGGGTAAAGTATTTGGGTAACTGATCAGTAGATCAGTCTTTTCACCCCTTTCTGGATTGTTTACATATTATGAATCACCTTGTAGAAGTTACCTAGCCCTGAGCCTACGCCTATGGAATAGTTATTTGAATTTTCAGCTTAGCAACCATCAGCGCGATCACCGCATGGATGGGTGACCGCTAGTAGCATGCGCTGAGCGCTTCCTAGCTTGGCTACGAAATACGATTTTACTACTAACGGGCGAATATGCAATGTTTTTTGCGGCATAGGCATGGTGGTAATGTGGTAAGTAACTTCATCGGACGTACCCGGACGAACTCTTTAAAAGTCCTACATGAACATTACAGGGTACTCGTACTACGAATGGAAAAAATATCAAATTACCCAGCCCAATTTTCACAATTATATAAAAACTAGTTACGGCTTGGTGACCACTTTCGCTATTATCCGGTGTGCATCACCATCAGGCCAGACGTCATACAGTAAAAGTTTTCATTTAGGTTTATGAGGCACTTACGAGGTACCCGAGCATGTTTTAAGAGAGGCTTACCTCACTTACATGAATCTTTTATCACTATAGTTTTAAAGTAAAGTGCCTCGCAGCGTCTGTCTGTTTGTTCGGGCAAGACTCGAGGAGTATAAACATATTTTGATACGGTTTGCACATTGGTACAAACCGCCGCTATCCATTGGGGTAAGCTGATTATTGGGGAAGGTTTGTACTGTATACTAGGTTCTGCCGGCAGCATCGCTCGCATGGTACCCGGATAAAAATAAGACTATATACTACATACATGCCAAATTTCATTCTAATACGTTTAGTTAAGGCGTGACTGAATAATCATGATAACAATCATACATCTCTACAAATTTTCGCATTTGCAATATTATTAAGATGGGTAGTATATTAAGAAGTTAGGGTAGTAGGATGCGTGAGTTATTTTAAGTGAACTTTAAGCCCAACTGCACCTTTTGGACCCCTTAGTATGCGAAATCAAAGTCCCCTTTTTAGCACCCCTATAAAAACATAGTTAAACGGAAACTCTACAAGATATCCGACTATTTAAATGAAAAGCTTGGAACTGGATATGCTCCAACTCGATTATTAATAGAAGTTGTAAATGGATCGTTAAAATAATAAGGAAGGCGTGGTTTCTTGCCTGTATCGTCTAGACTAGGTCGCGAAGAACAGGCGTAAATTCAACTAGCTGTAGGCGTTTCAAATTCATACGATTTCAATTGATAAAATATGTATTTCGTAAAAAAAAACGCTACTCTCTAAAATTCATACTCCTAGGCTATTTGATTGTCAGTCAAGGCGGTAATTATTTAATTCTACTTACAACTGTTAAGTCATAGTTCTACTACCTTATATTGATGATACCATCTAAAGCTATTAATAGATAGATGTTATGTAGGTATGCATGTATGCATAGATAGGTAAGCCCTACCTACTTGTTGATACAATCATTACATTAGCCATATATGACATCACTGATTGAGTTAGCAAACATTGGCTAGAGACCAGTGTACGGAAAAAATAAGTAAACAAATAATAGGTAGTTTAGTTAGAATTGAGTGTATGAGTTATATGTCATCATCATCATAATTTCAGCAGTTCGATGTCCACTGCTGAACATGGCCTCCTCCACAGACAGAGCAAATTCCTTATCATGTGGGGGGATTTGCCCATACTCACCACGCTGGGCATGCGGGTTGGCGAGCGCAGTTAGAGCTATCGTTGTTAACATTAGGGACGCTGCTGCCCATCCCCTAGCATTTTTCCCATAGTCGCCTCTTACGACATCCGCGGATAGGTAGATATGGAGGGGCCTGTTCTTCAGCCGGGGCCACCACGGTCACGATTGGTATGAGTATTTTTCTTTCAAGTGTTACAAGGTATCCTACGAAATTTTAATTTTTGCTTAAACAATATCATAGTTCAGTCACCCTGTAAACCAGACCTCTCAGAATCGGTCCTCTGAACTTTGACATAAATAAGGCAAAGGTTGCACTCTTATTATGAAACGACAGACATGTTACAAATTACAGACATAATAAGTGGCAGCTTCTGTTACTTAAGTAACCAGTTTGATGCATTAGTTTAAATAAATTTTGTGTAATCTTTTCTCTCTATGGCTATTTTAGCTCCATAATCTAATTAATTACATTTTTAATGAACTAATTTGATAATACATGACATGCTTTGCTTTTTTAGATGATTTAAAGGCCAAGCTTAATTTCAAATTTAAATACCATGGGATTAATAATATGTATACTATCCCGAAACGGGCTTATAACTGGCAGTTTGGAAATTCAACCAACATGCATAAATTACTTTTTTTGTGGTCACATCAGTCGTAGCAATCTTGATTTCGAACTTTTCGTTAGTTTAATTTGTCAGTCATCACTAGCAACATACACCGATTGTCATTTTAAAGCTCTGTGGTATCGCAACGAGAAGATAAAAAGCTTACCTAGCATTGTTAGTGTCAGGCAGCACCGACACAAAGTTGTCAGGGAACATGCCTCGGCGACCACGGAGCTCACCCCGCCACCAGCCTCCCGGCAATCTCTCCACGTCCCGTAGTACATCTCCAGGCCTGATTGTCAGCTCGTCGGGCTCGGATGCATCATATATATAATTCACCATGCACGATACTGGATGAGAAAAATATTTCAATTTTACTTTGCTTGCCTTGTCAGTGTGATTACTTAAAATATTCTTAAGAGGATTTTGAGCATGGTGGCACACAAAATCATATACTTAATATAAATTAAGGTGAAATAAAAGCAACTAAACTTTAGACATGTAGAAATAAATCAGTGTTTGAACTCATTTTCAGCAGCATCAGATTCCATAATCATATATTTTTTAAATTTATCACCTATTTTATGTCATGCAGACACAGTCCTTTTCATCCCAAGGAAAACAATGGCAAATACATATGGTGTTACAGTTATGGTGAACCCTTATGGTCTCGCAACAAGATAGTGTGTGAATGAATTGACATTTGAATTTGCAATGAGGTTTTACATACAACTGTATAATCAAATACGTCTCATTAATATTAACAAGTCCACTGCTGGACATAGGCCTTTCCGAAAGATTGCAAGACAAATGGTCTTGAGCCTTCTCTGTCCATGTACTTCTTGCAGCCTTCACGAAGTCATGGGACCATCTGGTATGGGGCCATCTAATCATCATCTTGTTCGTGGTTGCCATTCAAGAACCTTTATTCCACAGCAGTTATCGGTTCTGCAAACAATATAGCCTGCCCAATCCCATTCCAACTCCTATGAGCTATGTCTGTGACTTATGTTATGGTTCGTCTATGTATTTCCTGTTCTCAATAATCTCACGGAAAATGCAATTCTAGTAAATTATTGAATTTGTCTCAAATCTCAATTAAATTTAACTTATTGATTATCCTGCTATATGACCTCATTTACACAGTCATAACATTATACATCCCTATTAACAGCTGTAGAAGCACTTGTAGTATAACTTGCGAACTCATTCATATTACCAGCTATGTATTGCAACACTTAGCATGGTCACCATGTAGATGGGTGACTGCTAGTGGCATAAATTATCACCATGTTTTGGAGGGCACATTAATAAGTCAGTCCTGGCTGTAAAAGTGTTTCAGCCACTATGAAAGTTGTATGGTGACATAAACTTTAATGCAAGTAGGTGACTGAGCATCGGCATTTTAAGCTGCCTTGATATTTCAACAATACAGTCAGAGTTAACGGTTTTTTTCTTTATATTTTTTGGGGCTTTTGTTGGAGCTGCCGTGTGCCTGGCCATGTGAGCTCCACTGAGGCTTCTTTTTCGACTCCATCATCTATCTACCAGCCTAGATGTGGACCGGTAGAGCCGGTGCCACTAACACACCCTAAAACAGACCCACATCCAACCAATTGACTTTGACTATTCCTAACTCATCTTTCATAGATTCAAAGGTTCAAAGCTGACCGAAGCAGCTAAAAAAACACCATCACCATTGACCACTAGCTTGTACAAACCGCCTACTTTTTTAACATCTGTAAATCTCAGATAAAGCATTTACTCTGACTTATGTAGATAAGGCACGTCGCGTAAGGATCCGTTACTGTTTATCGTGGACATCTGTGACATCACAACAATCCAATGAGTCATAAATGGGAATACAAACTTGTAGAACACAACTGATTATATTTATAATTTATGATTCTGGCTACAATTTATTTACACAAAGACTGTTACTCGATAATTCTCTGTGCTAAGCAAGATAAGCCGATTTGATCTTGTGACGTCCAAAACTATGTCAGTATGTTTTCAAATAATTTAGGGCTGATAAGCTGCAAATGTGCATCATCAGAAGCAGAAAATGCACGTTGAACAAACACGCTAGTGTACCTACAGTACCTAGACCCAAGAAACAGATTCTGTGTATGAATAACTGTTTAATCAAGAAACACTTTGGCGACAAGGTACTCACCCTTCTGATTTGCATTTGTCTCCATTTCGGACATTTCACTTAAATCACATCATTATCCAACGCCTTATGAGTTATGGAACACACTGCACATTTCACAAATATCACAAACCGCCTTTATTCACAAAATTTCAATTTCCTGTACTAGAAAAAAATACAATACAAGCGTGTGATGGAGATTTAATTTTTTTTTTATGGCTATGGCCCTTACCGCCAAGTGTTGCGTGTGTATTTTTTAGGTATATCTTTATTTCATTTTCTTTCGCAGTCATGGTCAAGTCACCGTCAAGTCAAGTCTTCATTTTTTATTTAGTGTCAGTATGTCTGCTATGTCTGTACTAGTATAGTATTATGTTATCTGTGGCTATGTTATACCGTAAACAATCTAGGTCTACGGTACATAGACAGATACTTTATTATAATTGTTAGACGGGATCATAGAGTAATTTTGTATCCCGACTGTTTCTGCATCTCACCACAGATGGCGCTAATTAAAATAATCCACAACGGAAGCATTTCATTCAAATACTAACTACATAATTCAAGTAATTAAGTTTAACTAGCTTCCGCCCGCGGCTTCGCATGCGTGGTACCTACTTAGATAAAAAGTAGCCTTTATGTATATTCTAGGTAAAGAACTCTATCTATTGCAAGTTTCATAGAAATCGGCTGAGCGTGATTGAACCACAAACATCCTCACAAACTTTCGCATTTAATTTTGTAATATTAGTAGGATGTAGGATTCTCTTTATATTTATGGTATGTTCAGTCCATGCTTTCCTTCATAAAAACTTTTCTCGATATTTACTTACCTCAGATTATTATTACTTTAGAGATGGTATCAGATTTGCTTCGACATAATATTGTAGTTAAAACTGCAACATTCACTTATTCATGCAGAATAAAATGAAATGATGTTTTCCTCTGGTATTAAATAATTAAACAAGATGATAAATAATAATTTATTGATAACAATTTATTTTACTACAGTATTGAAACATTACATTAATTTGTTACTTCTTGAGAGGGCCAACTGAGTCTGGAGGGATGCCCAGTTCTTCATCTGTCCATGTGCTTGGGTCTACATAGGGCCATTCACCCTGAAAACGAAAAAAAAAACATAACTCACTGGCAGAAAATGTGGAACAAACGCTTATCGTGAATTCAAAATAGAAATAGTTCAGGTAGAATAGAAAGGATTTTAGTTTAATTTGTGAATATGGTATTTCATATTTAAAATAAAATTAACAACTTTTAGTTTTGGGCCACATTAACTGCGGCTGAGTGTATATGTAATGTTGGGCTTGTTTTCTGAATTCCTAAACCTAATTGTACTCAGTAAAATAACACTTCTTTATATATTGATTCCTAAGCAATTCAGGAGAGCCTTTTTCTAATTTCATATTTTTTATTTCATTCATTCATACATTGGGTTAACAAGGGAAACATACCTCTACACTACCTGTAGAGTCTACAGGTATGGGTAGATTGTCATGTCCCTAAATAAACATCTAATAGTCCTATGATCTCACTCTTTGGGGGAGGCTTTTGGGATGTCCAGTAGTGACTTCTACAGGTTGATGATGATGAATCCTATGAAAAATGGCACAAATTCTAACTATAGTGCTTTTCATGCAAGGAGTCCCTCAGCAAAAAGCAGATCTAAAATGAAAGTATGGCAAATTCACTTTCATATTATTTATTACATACTACTACTACTATACTGTATATACTGGATATACTGTGCCCCTTCTGAGGACTATTATTCAGACTACGAAAAATCTATGCTTGAACCTAATTCAGTTTGTGTAGGTACTTACAGGCTTAAATCCATCACTTCATACTTTCAGTCATATATTCGTATACTTACAGTGATATGTTCATGTTCAGTGAAAATGTGGTAAAATATCCACCACCATGCAACAGCCCCAATACCCTCAGCTAGGTAAATTGTTTTCTTTGATGGCATAGGAGGAGGCATACGGTATGACCAGACTCTGAAATAAAATAATTACTAGTGAAAAGTGAATTAGACATGTAGAGAGGTGCGGTGTTAGAAACCTGGAAAAGTTGGTTGTTGTTGGTAATGTAGAGTCAGTCAGTGATCGGTTCAGCCTTTGTTAGTTGTGAAATGTTAGAAACAGACAGACACAGTTACTTTACATACTTATATTATTAGTGTGATGGTGTTGTGTCAGCAGTTATGGTTTGAGCACTGGCACTTTAACAATATGGAGATCATCGTGTGGGTGTCCCCATAGGGCAGCAGCCCTAGCATGCCCTAACAAGAACCTAAAAATTCTGACGTGCACAAAAGGAGCATCAATGAGGCGAACTTTTATCCTTTCACATCACTGTCCTTTTCAGGGACATGGTCACTGACCTGATGCAGGATGACTAAGAAAGAACCAGTGACACGCAAGGCAAGCAAGTTGTGGGTCTATGATCTTGTCATGATTAATATTCGGTCGGTGTGTACATAACGGGACACTATGGAATTAGGACTTAGAAAAATAGCCAAAGTTCCACCCGTACTCCCTACGTGTAGCAGGTGCGTTCCGCCAGAAGTCTTAAACTACGCCAGAAGCTTCTGGATCCACCTATAAAAAAACACCAGGGGGTAGGACCGAGCCGGACCACGTGGGGTCAGGGTGCTCCGAGTCGGAATAATAACTTATTATTAAATTTAAAGGTACTCAATTGATCCTTTTATGTGAAGGTCACATCACATTGTTCTAAGTCCTTAATCCATTAGTGTTCCGTTACGTTACCCCAAACTAATATTCCGCTTCAGCGCAAGTTTGGAATAATTCAGTATATTTCAACAAAACGAATGACATAACACTCTGAAGACACCTTACCCATGACCTGCGTTCCTTTTCGTTTGTTTTAGATTATCAGCAGCATTTTTGAGAGTCTTCAGAAGAATGGCCCTGGAGACAAGCGTTCTAGATAACATTTTGAAGCCTGAAAGTATTTATCACGCCTATTTTTATTTTAGGAATAAAATCGTTCGCAAATTCACAACATTGGTTTTTTTTTTCAAGTTTGTTGGATTTGACTTCTTTGACGTATAAAATACAAAAAGATGTGACGTTTGATAGTGACATTCTTCAAAATTAGTATTACCTTCCCTTTCGGGCTGGCTATGGCATCTAGGCCTTACCGCCAAGTCTTACGTGTATTTTTTCTTTGTTTAGCTTTCTTCATTTTCTTTCGTTTATCATCGTCAAGTCAACTAGGCACGCTAAGGCTTGGGTATTGAGCCCTAATTTGTCTGAAATACTCGATTTTTGTGCTGATTATTTTAATTAGCTTTTATTGACAAAATAAAATTAAAACGAGTACATACTATTTTTAGCATATTACATATTATTTTTACCTAGTATTTACAACTATTTTTAAAAATACACAAGACACAGTTGAACATTGAGCTATCTAAAGACTGTTGCAAATTGATAGCTCATTGGTAGGTATTTATCTCAATCAAAGATAGCTCAATTGATCCAGATATCTTCCAGTTGGAAGCACTCCCAAGCTTAATTATGCTAACCCAACTAATAGGTAGATGCATTGGTAACTAAACTACCTTACAAGACTCATTTAGTTTCCTTTTTTTATTTAATTATAGCAGTCTAGCAGTTCTTTTGAACTTAAATAAATTCATTTATTTTTAGCTGGATCCTGACAACATGGCCTAGGTCCATTTGCGGAGGATCCATCATCAGGTACTGCTTGGTTGTTGAAGGGAACATTGACCAGCTTTAAGGTGTCCTCTGTTATTCTAGCCTCTGTAATAGGAAACATAAAAATAATTATCAGAGAGCAAAATATAAAATAATAGGTATCTCATAATTCATTTTACATACCAAATACACCAGGCTTTACTTCTTGTGCCTGAATTACTTGAGTCTTTAATTCTCTTTCAACATCTTCACTGAACTTAATCATCTGAGGAAAAATCAAAATATATTTAATATTATTATCTTTCCCTAAGCATGTTACCACACCAACTGATGCTATTGATCGATTGGTGTGGAGCAGTCTATGTCAACTGTTCCATTCTACCATCTGTTTGTTTGGTAACACCCATGGAAGACAATGCAGGAACTATCTTTCCAATAAAATGATCTTTGCGTTTAGTACTCACAGCTTTTATTGATTCTTCATCTCTCACATGTTTATTCTTACGATATTCCTCATTTATTTTGTATCTAGCTGCTGTTATCGCCTTAGCATCTCCATCAAATACTTTGAGGCTTGCTCGGTGTATCTTTTTAAAGCTGCGTAGAACCTGAAAATGAAGTACAGCTTAGTTTTTATGTCCTGTACCAATCACTTTGCAATTTTGTTTGGGCGGACAGTTCAAAGATTTATTGTTCCGTGTAAAATGGTGCTGACATGGTTGCATTTGAATGGCATTAAGATGTCATAATAGTCCTATCTCTTAAACACTGGGTAGGAATGTACGTGTTGCCTACTAGTTGTGTACCTATCTAGCGTCGCAAATTATGATCTCTGGCTATTCAGGTAGTTATGATACCTTTATACTAAGCACCGTACCATTCACTGGTATGGTTCAGCTTATGCTGAGATAGGGACCTTTTTGGCCCCATGCAACAGTCACCTCTTATATTATTACTATACCTAATTTAATTTTATCTTATAGCATGTTATTATTTATCTTTTTTATTTTTACTTTGTATACTTGCTTTATTTTTATTTTTACATACATTCACTTCGCACACAATTATTTTTTAAACTTTTGTCTTTTACAACTGTTGTTCTTGGGGAAAAGAAAGATGTGAGTGCAGAGATGATGGCTAACAGAAGAGAGTGGAAGAAGAAAACATGTTGTGCCGACCCCACATAATGTGGGACAAGGGCAGGAAGAAGAAGAAGTTCTTGGGGACAAATAAATGATCTTTCTTTCTTTATAAACCAACAAACCTACTTGCTATAACTATTCTATGCCTACTTGCTATGTAAACTTCGATCTATGAATCGTGAGTTGGTCATATTCATTCGGGAGTTTCTACTTTAAATACTTACTAACTTTCGCGTATTATCCATTCCTAGTTATGTAACTGCAGACTCCATACACTGAGAATTCTTGTATTGAGTTGAAACCAGTTGACACTGTGTAAATCACGAACAGGGTACAATTAATTGAAATCTTTAGAACCACAAATTGCAAGGCATTTATAATCCATTATTACAAAATAAACTAGGAATTAAATAAAAACCAAGCGTAAACAACCAAGTAAGTAATCGAAAATCGAATGCGAAAGCCGATTGACAAGATAGTTATAGTCTGTGGTTATGTAAACGTAAACACACTGCTGGCTGACTGAACAAAATCGGAAAAAATTCACCCGACACTGACTGACGGTCCCTTGACTTGAGGATGACGACCGTACCTACTCTTTTTTTTTTCTGAAATCTTTATTTTTTTTTATTTGGGGGTTTTGTAACAGACTGACTATGTCACTCCCGTAAGGCCAATACACAATAATTATTACTGCCTTCTTGGCTTCGTCGCAATTTATAGGATAGTTATACGCATAGTTTTATGGTATTATAATTTTATGTATGAGAATGTACGTTACGTAGTATCTTCCTAGTCTGTGGTATGTTGTTTGTTGCGTGCTGCGACTGCGACAGATGAGCAGAGTAAAGAGTACCTACATTTTGTTTTGTTTGTATTTTCTAGGTCTACGGTATTGTACGTAAAGACTACATATGTATACTGGGAAACGATAGATAGACTGATTGATAGTATGAAATGAACGAAACTTGCTATGGTTGTCTGGCTGGAGGACGTTCTTGGAGTAATAGTGTTCTGTGGTTCTTAATCCTTAGTAGTCTGTCTGTGAGGACGTTCATTCATACTTCATTGTGAAGAAATAAATCTGTAGTGTGAAGCTAAGACAAACAACAATCTTCTTCAGGCACAGAAATTAAAATGACTTTATCTATTAACCTTCTCCAAACAGTTGCATTTTTGGTAAGTTTCCTGATCTATAGCTTGACGCAGGGGATCACAACAAAATAATTCCCACAAGGGTCATAATTTTTCACTCATCATTATTAATAAAAATGCGAAAGTAAATGTCTGAACGCTTTTTACAACTTACTGGCTGAACCAATCTTGATGAAATTTGGTATTGAGATAACCTAATCCCTGAGGAAGAACACAGGCTACTTTTTATATGGGTACCATGAGACCAGCCACTATTTATGAATACTTACCTAAACTATGAAATGCTTTTCAGGACCTTCTTGCGGTTGGACTCATAGTTCCATTGGTGCCAGGCCATGTGCGAGCAATGGGAGGAAGCCACATTTATGTTGGCTTACTTGGCTCCATCTATGCAGGATTTCAGTTGGGTTCCGGACCACTTATAGTTAGTTGATTATATTTTTCTTAAGAATTCCACCCTGGGTGTGGTAGAAAGGTTCTAGAGATCACACTTGACAGAGCAGCATAAGATGGCATCCATCACACTAATTGGAAAGATTACCTAATATTAAAGGTTAGTTTGGTGGGAGCCATTGGTTGCAGGCCACTCTTGAAATCTATGGGTGATGCTTATGTTCAGCCATAGACATCATGTCTGAACATGATAATGCGGGTAGGTAGATAAGTAAGATCTCTAATGTTTTATGAATTTTAGGGAAGCCTCAGTGATATAAAAGGAAGAAAAGCAATTTTAATCATGACACTGCTTATGTGCAGCATTGCTTACACTATTATTGGACTCACAAATTCTATTATTGTAATTTTGGTAGCCAGGGCATTTTTAGGTAAGTTACAATGAAAGTGAAAACTTTTGAAGTGAATGGTTTTGGGATAATGCTCTTAGAATAATGATTATTTGATTTTTATGGATAACCCCAAAGGGAATATTACAATGTCTCAAATGTGTATTCTTGTCTGTCCATGTCATTGTCTTGTCTTGTCTTATCCATTGCAGGTGTATTCAAACAAACCCAAATGATGACAAAAGCAATGGTGGCAGACTATGAGGCCAATGAGCAGAAGCAGGGTGAAGTATACGGCAAGATGATGGCCATTTCAGGTGCTGGCATCACCCTGGGACCAGTTATAGGGGGGCACATTGTGGAAGACTATCCAGAACATGGGTTTACATTCTTATCAACTGTTGCTGGTATTTTTTTTGTCATAAATGCAGGTAAGACTTCAAATTGCTTGATTTGAACTTGCAGCTTTCTCTAGATATGGGGATACTCTAACCAACTAAGTCCCGAGCCACTTATCATCTGGGTGAAGATCTTTGGAACTTGCAATTGGCTTAAAGCGAAGGGGGGTTCAAATCCCATTGGTTAGGCTGTAAGTTGTGAAATGGTAACACATAATATGTAGAAAGAGTTATTACCATTTAAATTTGCGATACCTACAGATAATTTACTATTAAGTAGTCTTTGCTATTATAATATCACATTATATTTTACTAGTGTGATGTGATTTGGTTTCAGGTCTTGTATATTTACTACCAAAGGCAATCAAGAGAAAAACTCACAGGAAATCAAGCAATGTTTCAACTAAGAATCTTCTACATTTTGTATCATCCAGTCTCAAGCAATCTTTTGTTGAACTGTTAAACATAGAATGGCCCCGTTATTGGGATATCTTCCTGTTGAAAGGTTTTGTGGGGTTTGCAATGGGAGTGTACTATTCCAACTATGCTCTTTATTTGAAAACACAATTTGAGCTATCACCAAAGTACATAGGCTATATAATTTCATTCCAAGGAGTTGTAGGTTCATTCTCCAGTTATTTTATTGGTTTCATAAACAGTTTTTATACTCGGGACAAAGATTATAGCCAAAGAAACTTCCATGTATTTTTGTTAATGGCTACCTCATTATTAGGTTTGATTTTATCATTTAATGTGTATGTTTATACAGTTTGGTTAATACCGCTAGCTGTTGGTAATGCTATGGGTAGGTTAATTACTTTAGAAATGGTGTTGAAACGGAGCCATGGAGATCACAGAGGGACATTGATTGGTGCATCGAATAGCGTAAGATCCCTGTCTGGTGTTGTAGCCCCTATGGTGGCTGGGTTTATTGGGCAATTCATTGGCATCACCTATGTAATTTACGCTTCTTTGTTAGCTACCCTTATGGGTCTTGTAATGAGTTATCAGATGAAACATAAAAGATTGAAAGTTGACTAATGGAACATATGCAATAAAGTTTTATTTATATTATTGGTATTTTCTCTCATATTGGCAGGACTGCAACATCAAATGACCTGGAAATCTCATGTCTGGGTGTTGCATGGCTGTAACTAAATCTAGTGCATTATCATAGCAGTCGGCTTAAAATAAAACACTACGTACCTAGATTATTTACAAACTATTTTAATAAATTTAAAATGCATCCTTATGTACTGCAGAGTTGTAGATTGGTGCACTATTCACCTTCCAATGCGCGCATTTGTTTTTTCCTCATGTCTTGTATGAGCTTCTGAATATCCTCTCGATCTTGCTGATTTTCCGGAGGAAAGATCTGGCGCTTGGTGTTGGTTACCCATTCCTCAAAATATTTTGGCTGGTTGAAGAAAAAGAAGAGTCCTACTGGAAATGAGGTGTACATCGCCATTCTTCCCACTTCGAGCTTCCAGTTACCCATAATTTTCTATAGGTTGATGTGAAAATTCTGAAACAAATTGATTCCCTGTTTTGTTTGATTTCACAGGAAAATTATTTAACCAATTTCTTCTAGGTCAACAGACTTCTTCATTTTTTTACTAGGTTTCTTTTTTTATTTTATGATTGCTGTTTGCCACTGTCAATAATGCCAGTGTCAACAAGTAATCACGTAGCGCGTAGGACGTGTACGTCAGCGCAGCAGGAACATCGACATTAGGCAAGAGCTTCTGGACTCGTCTGGACCATGCCTTCATTTAGTGATGATTTGTCATTTATTTGTACCTATTTGTCAGAATTTGTACCGCTGTAGTTTATGATATTTTGCGAATTAACAGTTTCCTGCTGGCTTGACGTCAACGCAGCAGGAACAATTATGTACCGGGTAAACCGCTGCACATACAAATTCTGACAAATAGGTACAAATAAATCACAAATTCATCACTAAATGATAGCATGGTCAGAAGTCCAGAAGCTCCCGTCTAATGTCGGTGTTTTTGCTGCCCTGACGTACACGCCGCGACATGATTGATTCGATTGTTCCGGAGAAAATGGCGGTTTCCTTCAAAACTGCAACCGCATTTTTATTCAAACAAGAAATCATCACCATATACATAATTTTAATATAATAAGTAATGTACTACCATGTTTTATGCTAGTCGTGTTCAGACGGCTTAAATTTGTATCGCACAAATCCGACCGATATACAGCCTAATCATAGTAAAAATCTGTCTTCTTTAAATAAGGGCATGGTGATTTTTCAACCCCCCCTCTCCCTATGGTGGGATGTCGTGGGATTTCGCTCGACCTCCTCCCTCCGCCCACCCATAATCCCACGTGAGATCTAAAATGCTCGATTACGATTGGTAAAATCTGTTCATTTCATTTCATTTTTTCATTATAGGGCATCTGCTGTTTTTACAGTCAATCTTGCAAGTAATTAGGGATTACTATAGAATGACATTCGATTTTTTTTAAATCTTTCGTCTAATGCGCACCTACATATTCTACCCAATTACCTACCTATTTATTATCTAAAAGGTACATAGTACTTACGAGATAACGGTTATTTATTTTCAATTTAGCTCAGCTTTAATTAAAGATTTTAAAATCGACATGATCTCGACCGACTCCTCGCCGGGCATAGCACGAGCGACATGAAAATTGCTACGATATTACAGGAATTTGCGCCCTGTAATAGCAGCCATTATCCATTCTCATCTCAGACCGCACTTATACAGAAAGCAGGGAATGGAGTGTGAAGTCAGAGTTGTGCGTGCTGGCCCGTGTGAGAAGGTACGAGAGTTAGAGAGCAGAAAAGACGGTGACAATGTGTTTGTAAAAGAATCAAGAGTTTTACCTTATTGCAAAACCACACCGATTTGGATCCGGACTCAGCCACTCGTTTATGATAGCATCGCCTTTTCAGCACTATTTTGCACTCTAGTCACCTGTTTTCCATGATAATGTGGCTATTGCCGCAGTGCAATCAAAAAAATAGTCTCAGTAAATTAGTAAAAATAAAATTCAAACAACAGCCAGAAGTCATGTTTCGGTTTACGCGCAACTATTTGCGGTTTCGTCATGATGGAAGCAACTCTGCAACAACTTCTTTTATGTACCTATGTATGTAAATAGGTAACTAAAAAAATACTTTTTTCATCATTCACTGCTGAACATAACTACTTCCTCAATAGATTTCCCGCGCGACCGATCTTGTACGCTGTACCCAAACAATCAACCAATGCGGGATTTGCCCATACTCACACTGGGCATGCGGGTGTGCATGGCGAGCTCAGATAAAGGTATTGCTGATAGAGAACGCTACTGCCCATTCCCTAGCTTTTTTCCTTTAATCGCTCTTAAGACATCCACGGGTAGGAGGGGCCTATTCTTCATCCGGGGCCACCACGTAAACTTACTTTCTTACCTACTAGGTAGCTAAGGTAGGTATAGGTACCTACTTATTATCAATCGATAGCCCTGTCACGTAGAATTGAAAAAGCGTTCGTTACTAGCAATTTATAAAATAAGCTCAGAAAATT
This sequence comes from Anticlea derivata, assembly GCA_947579855.1. Classification (NCBI taxonomy): domain Eukaryota; kingdom Metazoa; phylum Arthropoda; class Insecta; order Lepidoptera; family Geometridae; genus Anticlea; species Anticlea derivata. The sequence continues at coordinate 3,826,715 of OX388264.1, forward strand.
AGACCACCCAAGTTTTATTAGAACTCCCTAGGTTTATTATAGGCTGTATGAGTGGCAAGCTCTTTATAAACGCAGAAGCTATTAAGCCAATGAATTGCCATTTTGCAATTTGATAGTGTGTGATGTTAGGGCACTTTTCACCACACACTTTTCACGCCTGTGCCTGATCTTCTATTCCTAGTTCTGTGCATACTTATGTGTTGGTGAAAAAGTGTCCAACCAAGGTGTCTTCCACCATTGCAAAATAAAACAGCATGGCACCATGCTTTTAATTAGCCTGCATAGGTGTTGGCAGCCATGTTTTTCATTTTGGGTTAAGGTTTAAGGTTATTCGGGTTAAGGTAGTACTATGTACCTACCTAATATTCCAATGCTGAAAGAATGAAGGACCTCGGAGAAGGTAAAGTTATATTGGTAAATATTACTTACAATAGCATAACTTAGGTATCAAAACATTTCCAGCAATGTCTGTATTCAGATAACAAATCGGAATCGTGCCGGGTCCACATTAGCAAGCAGGCACGTTCCGGCCACACGGAATCTGATAGTTAATACCACGGGTAGGCTGCGTACAGGTTTAAGTATATCTCACAACAGTCGCAACAACACAACATGAATGAACGCATTTATGAAATCCAATGCGTGTTTTTAATAATTTTGTACGGATGCAAAAGGTTTTACCTACTGCCCACCTGATGGTAAAGCGGTTACCGTCGCCTATTGACATCTTCGACGCCTGGAGCATTGCTGACGCGTTGCCTGCCATGGAGAAATCTTTTTATAAGTATTTTTTCTTAAAGTCATTCATGTTGAATGTCAGTGGGAAAACCTCGGAAGGAAGCTTATTAAACAATTTGCACGTATGGGAACGACATGATCTCGTGAAGCAACATACCCACGCCACGTGTCGATGTGGTGTGGATTAGCCTAATAGCCTTATTCCGGTGACGCGAGGTCCGATCGATGGTAGAAACTCGATGCAGGTATGAATGAGTTCAATAGTTTAGTTGAAATGAATACTGAATACTGCTTCTCAAAACTCAGATATCCGTAGTAACGTGCGCTGAGCAAAGTCCACACTGCGGATTTCAAACTGAGATGAGTCAAATGAACCTAGTTTCTGGAAAAAATGTCCCAACAATCCCTACTGCTACTTCGTTGCAGTCTACGTCATGGCTAGTGGGAATAAATGGAAAAAGTATTCCAGAAATCCCCACTGTTCCGTTGACTTGTAGCAGACTACGACGTAGACAGTGGGGATTTCTGGTATTTTATTCCACAAATCCTCACCAGTGGGACAGCTTGGTGGGGATTTCTGGAATAATTCAATTGAACGATCTCATGACATGATGAGATCGTTTAATTCTGTTGCTAAATGTGTACGCGCCTTTACAGATCAGTGCTATTCCATGTTATTACAGCTAGCTAGTGTTCCGCCCCGTGCAGACAGCAATATCGTCGGATCGCTCCTGCAGACTCGCCCTTCGCCATCCGATATGTATCGACCATGGAGAATAGCTAGAGAGCGAAGCGCAGTTTTAATTAGGTACCCATTTCTGATCCACAGTCCTTCTCACGAAAGAAGTCCCTTAGGGGGGAGCCGTGTCGTCATGTAACGTAATTTTGTCATAGTATCATAAAATTCTGCTTTAAATTACCGAGGAACTAGGGCTTAAGGTACGAAAATTAGGATAAGATATTGATTATGTGCAGTCAGCTGAATGAATAGGAATTTATCAGATAATCTCCTATTCATTCAGCTGCCTAAGAATAGGTAAATAACTTATTTTAGGTTCTATATATATTATTATAAGAAAAATACGCAGCAACATCAGTGTAGAGCGTGCACACTTTCATGACTTGATGGACAAAATAGATTAGTTGTTGTAAAGCCTATCTTCACCTCTAGCGGGCGCTAGAGGTGCTTTTTGGGGTTCCCTAGGGGTTTCCATATTTGACTTCGCCCCGTGAAAAATAACATAATGGTCTAGAGACTTAAGTCACTGGACCCCTCGTGTATGCATGCACTAAAAGAAAACGTGGGAGACAGCGAAAGTGATGGTCAGACGACATCAGGCAAGCTGCAGGCCCGCTGTGGACGAGAGCTGCACGAGACAGGCAGAAATGGAAAGAACTGGAGGAGGCCTTTGTGTCAAGAGGACACGCTGTTGCAAGCCAACAGTAGAACGGGCTTAGAAATAGAAATAGAAATAGGGGTTTCCATAACACCAAACCAGTACTATTCTGATGACCTCGGTGGTGTAGCGGGCGAGTGCCCGTCAGAGACGCAAGGGGTGCGGGTTTGATTCCCACTGCGGGACTAATGTTTGCATGATCTACAATTATTTAATTAAAAACTCCTGCAAACCAATAAGTTTTTCTGTCTAAAAGCTCCCACTAGGCCAACAAGGCTGATCTGTAGAGACTGGATAAGACCGCTCTTATGTAGAGCGCTCATAAAGCTCTTTTCGTGAACAAGCAGCTTGCGGAAGCTCTGTCCAGCTAATCTGCACCTGAAATTATAAACACACGGAATCCCTTCAACCAACATCACAATTTCATAGTCGTAGGTAATGTCTTAATGCAAAGCCAACAGTTGTAAGCCGATTTGTACATAAATTAAGCGCCACTTAATATGACAATTTACGACCGTGTCTAACACGGCTTTGGATGCTATACCGCAAAGCAGACTGTTTCTGCCTAGCCCTAGAGAAAAAATATAGTGGAATGCGAAACTATATATATATATATAAAAAAGTAACATAGGTATGTTATTCATAATGCCAAATTTCATTCCAATCACTACCTACTGTTGTTATGGCATGTGGAGTACAAAATACCGCTAAAGCCTCACAATCTGACGCATTTATAAAATAAAGGTAGGAGAGCTAAGTAAAATTAGGTAGGTACAATAGCCTGCACTAAGATGTTAACATGGAACAGCACTTGACAGCAGTACTAAAAATAAAGATGCACATAGCAAGAAGTAATAGCCATCAACCAACTGGTCCATTTTCAACATTTCTATGAAATTCAAATCTTCGTCTTAAAATTATGAAGTGTACCTATACAGTTTATGCAGGCGACTGTACTTAATTAATTTACGCTTTTTGTTGTTTCAGAGATACACTTACCTACCATACTTTTCTTCAACTTTCCACACCTTTTTTTTGTACCGATGGGAAAATGCGTTACGCATGCCCCCCAGCTCGGGGAGAGCTGGAAGGGTATGTCGGGCTCTCCGCCAGCTACTGATGAGATATCAGCAACCAACGACATACTGACTAAAAACTAAGACATCGACTTAGGTAGTTGGCTAAGGTACGGTCTCTAAAACCTAATCAAGCGGATAGTAGGGATCTGTAATACCTACTTAACTATGGGCTTAGCTATTTAAATCTTACCACGTTCATACCCAAATATATGGAATCACTGGTATTCTCTCTCTCAGTACACGCATACAAACGGTGATCAATTAATTCAACTCCTAGAAAGGACATCTTTATGTGTCCGCCGCGCATGGGTTTTAACGGTCCAGTGTAATGTATCGAGCTCCGCAAGTCATCTGTGCGGGGTATTAACGGGTCTAGGAGACTAACCTATTCATATGAGTACCTATCTAGCTATGTAAAGGCCGATTTACATCAGACGAGCGAAGGCTCATTCTATCCCCGCTCTATCGCAAATTATTCTAGAGTGAACAGACTTAGAGCATTTTTTCGTTGTTTTGTCTGCGTTCACAAAGAAAGAAAGAATGAAAAAGCACGAGAAAGAATGCTCTTGTCTAAGAACAAGAGCAAGAAAGCTAAAGCTAGAGCATAGGCTCTAAAAATCCCCACCAGTTTGGTGGGGATTTCTGGAATAAACCAAATCAAGTTGGTTGGACTCGGACTTACAAAATGAAGGGCTAAATGAATGAATCTTATTTCTAATTCGATACGTAGATTGGCAGGTACTTTCTACGATAATGTTTTTACATGTTTTTATAAATATTGGTAATCGCAAGAAGTTTCGAGGAAGCTGATTGTAGGTTGGTAAATAAGTTAGGTACCTTGTAAAGTTAGTTGTTTTATAATACCTACCACAATTACAATAAACCGAGGCAGGTTGCAGTAAATCTCAAGGAAATGATCAGCTTTGTTTCCTTTCCTTTCACAAAATGCTCCGAGCTATGTTTTGATTTTAACACCTGCTTTATCTTCATATACCTACCTAAGTACTTACTACTGACATTACGATACGAGTCGAGGTGATTCTTATTTAGTATGCCAACCCGAAAGGGGCTTATTCTACACCCAATTGGCACTAAAGTTTGTTCTACGAATTTTGTAAATTCGTATTTTTTTTGGAAAACCTAGAAACAGTCTATCAGACTGACTTTCTAGAGACAGGCCGTTGTTAGAGAGCCCGACGAGCCTCATAACCGGACGTACCTTTTTAATTCACAATCATTTATACCTCATTACATCGCGCAAATTGTCTGTTGAGAACCAGCAATTTTGGCTCAATTGTGAGGAATTTATTATAGTTACCTTGGAAGGTAGCGTGGCTATGACTGTTGGTGAGTGTAATCTTCAAGTTCCTACAATCCCTTTCCCGTTACTTACAGTCCCACCCAACCCAACTCGCGTAGCATATTGAAGCCATGTTCAAACGCGACGCGATATGTCATCTTATCATAATCATTTCAGCTGTAACTTGTAAGATGTCCACTGCTGAACATACGCCTCCTCCACAGATTTTCGGAACGACTTCCTATCATGTGGAGGGAATTTAGTCCAGGTTTGCGAGCGCAGTTAGAGTTATCATTGTTAAAATAGGAGACGTTGCTGCCTATCTCAGTCTGTGACTGGCCTCATAGCTCAGTTGGTAGTAACTCTGCCTTCTACGCTAGAGGTCGCGGGTTCGATTCCCGCACAGGACAAACATTTGTGTGATGAATACAGATGTTTGTTCTGTGTCTGGGTGTTAAATATATATCTATTATGTATATCAGTCTCTGGTACCCATAGTACAGGATATGCCTAGTTTGGGATCAGTTGACCGAGTGCGATACGTCCGGAGTATTTATTTATTTATCCCATAGCTTTTTTCCCATAATCGCCTCTTACGACATATCCACGGGTAGATATGGAGGGGCTATTCTTTAGCCGGGGCCAACACGGCCAGCCTCGGAAGTATCGTCAAAATCGTGGTCACCTTTATCGTCATCTTTCCAATTATAATTCGATAACAAAGAGTTTTGGATCACGCCTTCTATTATCAATATCTATCCAAATCCTTTGATATTCAAATTAGTGTTGGGTTCGGCCGTCATCGCACTATAATGAGCCGTGGAATGACAAACTACCCTATTCCATCACCGCCCACTTACGGTCAGCATAATGAACCTCCGGATCCGGATTTCATGACAGAGCTTCATGTAGGTAAGTATCTGCCTACCTATCTAGAAATTCTAGAATATAGCCCTCTCTTAATCTGTCAGTAAGTTTATCGGCTAGCTATCTCTTACAATAAACAAAAGAAAGAGCCGGATAGACTTTTATCGAGCTGATAATGTTATTGAGTGATTATTACTATGAAGGTACCTAGTAGTATAATAATGTACCTACCTAGATGTTTTTTCTACTTTATGTACCTACTATACGTAATGAAGATTTGTTTTTTATTTTTTTTATAAATTTTTTTTATGGGAGTTTAGCCACCGATTGACTATGTCACTCCCGTTAGGTCCACAAAACAATATACTGCCTTCTTGGCTTCGCCACTATCCAATGAAGCAAGAATTTAATATGCAAGTCTTTCGCCTCCTCGTATAATGGTGAAGCAAAGACACTATTACAACGTGTGTATGTCTACAGCTTACACATAACAAATTTCTGAATTCTGAGTATGCAAATATTTAGTGCATAATTGGTGCAATCTGAAAATCCAATTCAAAATTTAGGTGCCAAAGAGGTTTCTGAGATATGAGCCAAAAACTATGTGTCAGCTGGAGACCCGGGTCTACAGCTTGCACATCCAGTGCTGCCAAACGGCTGACGCGAGAGCTATGAAAACTAGCCAGATATTTAGTGCCAAATTAGTGCCAAAGGTACTAAAAATTTCAGGCCTGTAGCTTAAAAGGTTTCAGAGTTATAAGCAAAAAACTATGTGTCAGCTGGGGACCCGGGTCTACAGCTTGCACATGCAGTTCTGCCAAACGACTGACGAGAGAGCTATGAAATATAGCCAGATATTTAGTGCCAAATTAGTGACTAAGGTACCAAAATTTTCAGGCCTGTAGCTAAAAAGGTTTCAGAGATATAAGCAAAAAACTATGTGTAAGCTGTAGACCCGGGTCCCCAGCTTACACATTTCGTTACGCCAAACCGCTGATCAGAGGGCAATAAACTTTAGGCAGGATTTTAGCTCATAATTAGTGCCTAAGGTACCAAAAATTTCAGGCCTGTAGCTGAAAAGGTTTCAGAGATATAAGCAAAAACAGTTTTCCCGCCAAAAAATTCAAATAAAGTTATTGAAAATCGCCTCATTGAGACGTTGCCATTCCGCTTCAACAAGATTGTCAAACGACTTTAAACTTTATTTACATGTTACGAAGATTGATTTTGGTATTTGATCATTAAAAAAGTTCATTTGTTTTGTTGAGTTTAGTCTAGGAGCTCGGAGGATAAAATAGTTTTCAGCCAAAACATACCGTGTTGCCATCGATGTAATCGTATCTCGTAGACTTACGTCTTGATTGATGATGGAAGTCAGAGGCAATCACGACGACATCATCGCCCTGAGTCAAATTCTTTGTCAGTGTCGGCAAGTTATTAACAATCTCTAATAGGAGCACCTGGCTTACAAATGGATAGAACAGATTGGTAGTCATTATTATGTTAGTGTTTAAATTCTCACAGGGGATTTTCCATATGTATCGAACAATATTAGCATTTTCTTAGGTCTATTTTGTGAAACTACGGCGGTATCCTCAGCTATAAGTCTGGGTTCATGGATTTGGGTACTGTTATTCGTTTGGTTTCCAGTGTTCTCCTCTGTCGTTAGCTTCTCTACGGATCGAAGTCCTATTCTCGTATTAATCCCGTTGTCTTCTTTATTCTCATGGGTGTTCTGATTGGTTTCCAACTGTAGCGTTTTTTGTAGTTGTTCGAACAACGCTGCATTATTTTCGTGCATACGTATTACGTTTAATGCTTCTTCATATTCATTGAGATCTGCAGTTCGTCTCTCAATCATCTCTTTTAGCTTATTTCTTTCCGTTTCAGTCTCTTGTAATTTTATTTCTTGTTCTGCAAATGCTACTTTGAGTGACCCATTTTGCGCCAAGAGATTTTTATAATCTTTCGCGCAGTCGTCTTGTTCCTTTAGAAGCTTCAAATTCAAGTTTTGTGCTTTACAAAAAGCATCTTTCAGCGGTCAATTTTCTAATTCTACGGCAGCCTGGTTTCTTGTTTGGGGCATTCTGGTACAGTCACTGGAACGATCAGAAAACGCAAAAAGTCGATTCGGATGAAGAGATTCGATCCAGGGCACGTCGTTACTGACGATTATTGAGTCCACCACCTCAACCGCTACGCTAGCGGTACTTAACTTACAGTGACGAAATAAGTGTAGAGGTTGAAAGAACTATTTCTTAGAGTCGCAGATCGTTGTAATAAAAAAATCGACCGTCATTACACTTTTTTGCACACCCTCATTAGCTTTTTAGTTCAATATGTATTGATAAAAAACTTTTATTTAGTCATTATAACGAGGCACTTACGTATAATATTGTGACGCATTCGTTATTTTGGTTGTTATAATTTTTGAGAGTAGATCGCCAAAATGGTTTAAGGTAAACATCATGAAGAAACCAGAGATTTAGTCAGCTCGCACATTACGAGTACTTACGTGTTAATAGGAAACAATACAATGCCACAAATCTGGGCCCCGATCGCGCTAAATTTTTGCTTGTGGCGCTCTGCGGTATATTTTAAGGGATGAAGATTTCCAAACGCTGGCCATTAGATAAAACAGAATCGAAACCATTATGTAAGTATCATCATCATCACCTATTTGAGTCCACTGCTGTACATAGTGTACCTACCACTAATTAGAGGTGGATAACTCGAGTCAGTGACCGTGGCGGCCCCGGCTGAAGAATAGGCCCCTCCTAACCTCCTACCCGTGGATGTCGTACTAGGCAGGCGAGTAAGGGAAAAAAAGCTAGGGGATGGGCAGCAGCTTCTCCTATTTTCACAAAGATTTTCAAATTCCCCCCACCCCCATGATAGGAAGTCACTCCGGAAATCTGTGGGGGAGGCCGCTGTTCAGCAGTGGACTTCCAACGGCTGGAATGATGATGATGAACTCGAGTCAAAACACGCATCCAGATCGAATCACAGGGTACTGAGCCGCAGGTAAATGGATCACGCCGCTCCCAAGCAGCTGAAGCAGCTCAACGGCTCAAAGTAGTTCTACTTCATCTGCGATTCATGCGACCCTGACCCTGATTAGAAAAGATTTCATACGACAACAATTTGTATTATTTTCAACACTATTAAGTCCATATTAGAAAAGCTGACGTTTGATGAACCGATTGCTAGTACCTTATTGCATTGTTTGCTTCACTTTACCTGATTCATCTGAAATCATTCATAGATCTACTTGCGCGGTTCAAGAGCGTGAGCTGCAAGCTGATTTGCAGCTCAGGTATTTTGAGTGAGTTACCCACCGCTACCACTTAGAAACTTTGATGTACCAAATAAAAACTATAGTAGGTATTATTATAATATTAAAACTACAAAATGTTTGTTTATTTTTAGATTTTGACGCTTTTTCTTTTTTAGTTACCAGCATAATTTTAGTGATACTTATCCTCTTATCCTATCTAAGCTTTCTGAATTCTTTAACCTACATGATATATACTTTAAACATACATAAGCCTCTCGATTTGAGAGCAAAAGACTTGGCGGCAGGAATAAGATGCCACAGCCAGCCCGAAAGGGAAAAGCATAAAAAAATGCAAACTTCAAGAACGAAAGAATGACACGATAATGTTACGCGCCTGTACAATATCGGGCAGCCTGTAAGTACGTGGTAACTCTGATAATGTACAGCCAGCCATATTCACAGCATTTTATTGCAATAATTTTTCCAATAATACGAAGCCACCTAGCTTTAGACGGCGGAGTCACATATAACATCATGTCACATAGGAACCTACTCATTATGTCACATAGGAACCTACTCATCTATTACTTTCGTGAAGTGGTTTATAAATGGTTCATATCTACCTACCTTATGTGAGGTACCTACCTACTTCCCTATGTTTTGTAGGTCTAGGTACAAAGTGTGGGTACGTAGTACCTAGGTATAATAAATACTTGGTACCTATACCTAGCTAGACCTACATAAGTAAGTACCTTACATAAAGTACGTAGGATTGTATAATATTATGCAAACACGTCACGAAAGTATTAGATGGCTTCCTAGTACCTAGAGCTAACCAAACTTAGGTAGAACTAAATAGCCTAAATGCGTAATAAAACACGTCAAAAAACTATAGATAGGTAAATAACTAGTACCTAGTTACTAGCTAACTACCATCTATAATTTAATAGCCAACTTAGATATGAACAAAATGAGCAAATACGTCATGGTAGTACCTAATAGATACCTGCATATCCAACTTTCATATGTGCTACCTACCTACCTACCAAGGCATCGTGATTAGCCTAAATAACTTATCTGACTTCTTCTGACAGACTTTTATTTCTGTTTTAGTGTGTGGCTAGGCGGAGCAATGATCTATGAAATGCGGGGCGGTGGCGCGGACGGAAAATGTATGAGAATGGCCGGACATAGGGCTCAGTGGCGCGTATTAGGGTTGACCTATGTCCAACAGTGGACTAGTGTGGGCTGATGATGATGATGGCTACAAAGGAGGCCATTTTCATACGTCAGTTTCGAAATTGAAAATCTATGGAACTTCAACCGAAGTAACAAATTATGTAGGTAGGTACTAACCAATTACTTACAATATATTTTTATTTTATCTAGATCGATCGACACCTATCTTACATATGAGATAACTGCTAGGTTAGAAGTACAACAAATTCAGAAGATGAAGATACTACCTAATAAGAAGATGTGTAGGTATCACAAAAATTATGCTAGTAACTAACAAATGTTAGTAACTTACCTACATTAGAGGTAGGTACAGTATGTCCAGTGGACTTCAATAGGTTAAAGATACCTCCTACGTAATAGTTTCGATTCTGTTTTATCTTTATCCAGCTAATTCTATCCATAGCCAGCGTTTGGAAAACTTCATCTTCGTCGCATATAATATACCTACCACAGAGAGCCTCAAGACGAAAGCCTACAGTCAGTGCGCGTTGCCAGCTTGAACTAAAAAGTTACGAACGGCGACCACACACCGAATGACGCAGTGTTGAAAGGCCCCGCACCCTATGGACCGACGACATTGCGAAGGTTACTGTAATTCACTGAATGGAAATGGCTCAAGACCGTTCGTCGTGGCACTCTTTATGGGAGGCCTATGTTCAGCAGTGGACTTCTGCAAAATGATAAAATATTTTTGTGATACATGTCCTCTAATAGGTAAGTATCCAAAAGGGAGGTCATTCAACTTATCGTTTTAGGTGTATATATACTAATTCCGGAACATTTTGGATACATACACTAGTTCACTGAAGTAAAAGATAAATTTCTCTTTTTCGAGGTACGACACACAAGGTACATCGATGGCAGCACTGGGTATGTTTTGTCTGAAAACTATTTTATCCTCCGAACTCCTAGACTAAACTCAACAAAACAAATGAACTTTTTTAATGATCAAATACCAAAATCAATCTTCGTGACATGTAAATAAAGATTAAAGTCGTTTGACAACATTGTTGAAGCGGAGCGGCAACGTAGCAATAAGGCGATTTTAAATAACTTTATTTGAATTTTTTGGCGGGAAAACTGTTTTTGCTTATATCTCTGAAACCTTTTCAGCTACAGGCCTGAAATTTTTGGTACCTTTGGCACTAATTATGAGCTAAAATCCTGCCTAAAGTTTATTGCCCTCTGATCAGCGGTTTGGCGTAACGAAATGTGTAAGCTGGGGACCCGGATCTACAGCTTACACATAGTTTTTTGCTTATATCTCTGAAACCTTTTTAGCTACAGGCCTGAAAATTTTGGTACCTTAGTCACTAATTTGGCACTAAATATCTGGCTAGATTTCATAGCTCTCTCGTCAGCCGTTTGGCAGAACTGCATGTGCAAGCTGTAGACCCGGGTCCCCAGCTGACACATAGTTTTTTGCTTATAACTCTGAAACCTTTTAAGCTACAGGCCTGAAATTTTTAGTACCTTTGGCACTAATTTGGCACTAAATATCTGGCTAGTTTTCATAGCTCTCGCGTCAGCCGTTTGGCAGCACTGGATGTGCAAGCTGTAGACCCGGGTCTCCAGCTGACACATAGTTTTTGGCTCATATCTCAGAAACCTCTTTGGCACCTAAAGGAGTCGTTTCATTCTGGGCCTGGTCCATGTACACTACATAGAAAAATTAGGAAAAAATTGGAGATTACAAGAAAAATACAGTTTCATTAATTTGAAGACAAATGCGGTGGTACAAGAAAAGTTCTTCTGATAAGTGTGAACACTATTTGAAGGCCGCCATGTTGGTTTATAATTGACGTTTGACATGACATTGACATATTTTTCATGTCATGTTTGATTTGATGTTTTAGTTTTGCGTTTTTCGTTGTAGTTGTGGGAGCGTGCATTGACTTGGGTGTGTTTCGGAGTTTTCTGTGTTTTTTTTATTTTTGTGAGTTGTTTTCTTCTACGGACCTCTACATAAAATAGGCAACCAATCCATTTCAGTCCTTACTCTTGATGGAGTGGTTATGATCATCACCGCTTGAAAATCCTGTGCCATTTCTGATAGCTGTCTTTGTTGCACTCATGTACCTTTAAAGAACCGTCATATCCACGTGCCAGAGGAACGTATCTGTGGATGTTGGAGTACCTATAAATGCTAAGTTGATAACAAATAAACACTGCTTGTTAAAATCGAGTATCTTCCTTCAGTGATGATAGATGTGATGACGCCGCTGGCGCCGGTGCGGCGCCGTCACGATCAAGCTAAATCTTCTGTAGTTACGAGTCTTCTGTAGTTCTTATATGACGTACGATCAGACGTAGATATTTCAGAAAATAACTTAAACTAACGCAACTAAGTATTTTACATTACACTTCGCTTTGTGGAGTGGAAGGATCCGTTAGATGGATGGATTTTAAACAACACAGTACTAAGACAAAACAACGAAGCTAAACAAAAACATGTCAACAGATAAATGTAGGTTGTCAAAATGACATAGATAAATGTAGGTTGTCAAAATGACATTTCACGCACGTCCATCCGCCGTCCACCATGCTACCACCGCTCCATCTGCGCAACCAGGAAGTTATGTGGGATACCTCAGTCCGCTACCTTGGCGTTCATATCGACCGGTCCTTAAGCATGAATGCTCAGGCAGAGCAAGCTCCTACTCCGCGTAGGAGAGATGTTGTGGAACGCAGCCCAACTCTACACCCACAGATGGACCACCTCATACTAGGTGGATTTTGTGAAATCCCCGTGACCTGGAAGTCTTAGCTTCCAGCGAAGAAGCTAGGGTAAATAGCGCCAGCTAGAGGCCCTTACCCGCAGCTCTACACAAGAGTTGCTGATGACCCGATTGATTGACGTCCATCCGCCATATTTTTGTAGCGCTGTGTTGCTCTCTTTGTCGAAGAAAATCTTAGTGTACCTTAGAACGAAGTCAATTTAAGTAAAATAACCAATTAAATACGTTTACTTTATTGCTTAGCCTTATTTTAGAGTAGTGTACACAGTGCTGGCCCAGGCTCCATATACTGATGAAACAGCTCCTTTTGAATTGGATTTTCAGATTGCACCAATTATGCACTAAATATTTGCATACTCAGAATTTTGAAATTCGTTATGTGTAAGCTGTAGACATACACACTATTACAACTACCTACATTATAATCAAACCATTTAAAAACACATTTCAAATGAAGATTTGTGTAGGCATGTAATATTGTTTGAGTAAAGCCACAGAACACTAATATCCTTACGGAAGTAAAGCGCGCAAGTGAAGTGAAATAAAATGATTGTGTATCGCGACATTTGGGATGGCGTCAAAAGGTCCCTCGAAGTTTTAGTTAAATAGCCATCATCTTAGCTTCCTACAACTGAAATGACTATGACTCAACCATGACTTAAAAATGAAAGTAGAAGAAGAAAGATATATAAACATACATAAATAAAAAGAAAAGTATTCAAAATATGTACGTACAATGTATGTGTATACACTATGATTGTAAGACTTGGCTGCGGTTGGCCTAAGATGCCATAGCAAAGGTATCACGAGCGAAATTATAAAAAAAAAATATGTAAACAAACAACGTTCGCAGATTCTAACCTCACTGTTTCTCTAATAAAAAACTTAAAAACTTCGTTTAAAAGTAAGTGTAGCGGAGTTTTCAGATATCCAGGCCCTAGGTTGATAATTTAGCTAAAGAAATAAACTTTTGTGTGAAACCTTCCATAACCTTTCATACGTTTATGAAGAAAATATTCTGCCACCAACAGTCAGTAGCCTCGGAATAAACAGCAGTCTACGAAATCTTTGAGCAATCCAGCCACACATTTAGTTATGGGGTTCTAGGGGACCAAGTGGGTGGACCAACCACACACAACAACCAAACCAACAGAACAGAAAAGAACACCTGGTCTAGAAAATGTCGAAACTCGACACCGCCTTTGTGGATAAAATAGTGGAAGCTTGCTTCAATTTGTACGACAAAACTCCTAAATCTGGAAAGCCAGCTGAAGATGAATGGACCGTGTTATCCTGTATTGTGAAGCTAGATACAGCTCGTCAAGAAATCGAAGTGGTGTCTTTAGGCACTGGTTCGAAATGCATCGGAGCAACGAAGATGTGCCCCAGAGGTGGTGTACTGAACGACAGCCATGCCGAAGTATGCGCTAGAAGAGGATTCCTCTTGTATCTTCACGAAAATATTAAAAATGCTCTAAAACGTGAGTCCTCAATATTTAATTACAATGGGAGATTTGAACTCAAAAACAGCATTGAGTTTGCGATTTATTCCAGTCAGCTGCCCTGTGGCGATGCTTCCATTATTCCAAAGTCAGAAAACGAGGACCATTTTGGTGACCTTCTCCAGACAATCAAACGTAAAAGCAAAGATTTTAGTCAAACAGGACCTAAAAGAGCTAAGTTAGAGGATGATGTACACAGGACCGGAGCAAAATGTCTACCATATACAGAGCAAGATTCTATAGAATCTGGAGCCAAGTATCACACTCTTGGCATGGTGAGGACAAAGCCTGGAAGAGGTGATAGAACTTTGTCTGTCTCCTGTAGTGATAAAATCGCTCGATGGACCCACTTAGGCATACAAGGGAGTCTCCTTAGTCTGATATGTGAACCAATTTACATAAAACATTATATATTTGGTGCTGGTGTTCCTTATTCTGAAGAATCCTTAGCCAGGGCTATACTAAATAGGAACACAGAAAGCCATGTAAAGCTGGAAGTTATACCAAAGTTCTACCAGACTTCATTAAAATTTCAGAGCATAAGAACTGACGCTAAAATAAGGCCCACTGCTGGTAGTATTGTGTGGATCAAACTAAACAATCCGTAAGTATTTTTACATTAAAATATATTTTTTACAATAGGAACAACCTCGTTTATAGTCACATGGCACACTAAATAAATAATTTGCGGCCTCCGTGGCATAGCCAGCGAGTGCCCATCTGACACGCAAAGGGTGCAGGTTCAATTCAAGCAGCGGGACAAATGTTAGCATGATTTGCAAATTAATATTTGTTCCGGGTCTGGATGTTGTAGTACCATCATACTCGTAGTTTCTGATACCCATGACACAGGGAATCCTAGTGCGGGTCAGGACTGTTTGTGACTGTTGCTGGCCCTTAAGAAATGCTAACATGCTCATACTGTAACATGTAGGTATGTTCCAAGTAATATCCAGACATGCCTCTGCTTATACCCTTAGACATCTTCATGAACCAAATGGAGATCTGAGTATCACAGTTGTGAGCATACATTTTTGGACTTTTCTGTAGCGGCATTGCTAATAGAATCCATAGAATGTCATGAATTTTTTTACTGTATTTGCAGACTATCCGAAGTAGCAGTGCAAGGGAAAAAATTGGGAGTTACAAAAAACAAAGCCCTGTCACCAGCAACCTCACTGTGTATTAGCAAATACAACATTTACAAGGGATTTTTGAATATTTTGGAGAGCAACAAAGAGATAAAGAAAACTTTACTAGATGATGTTGCTTTGGACTCTGTGCCATACAATGAAATGAAAAGGAAAGCAAAGGATTATTTAAAACGGTGGTCGGAAGTGAAGGAAACATTTTTCAAATCGTGGACTGTTAAGCCGGATATGTGGGACTTCTGTATAAGTTCTAGTAAATAAACAGTAAGTTGAACTTTTTATATTTTATCTGCTTAATTTATTTGTATTCTTCCTTTTATGCCGTGTTCGAACGGCGTGCGATATGTCATCTGTTTGAATTTAGGAGCGATATCGTTTAACTATATCGAATGCGCTTAAATATCACACTCAATATTGAATTTCATCAATTAGATGAAAGAATAATTTTGAAATACATTTTTAACATATATTAGACTAGCTTCCGCCCGTAGCTAGATAAAAAGTAGCCTATATGCTACTCTAGGTATAAACTGTATCTATTCCAAGTTTCATCGAAATCGGTTGAGCCGTTACAGCGTGATTAAACCACAAAAATTCAAAAATTCTCACGAACTTTCGCATTTATACTTATTAGTAGGATGAAGGATGATTTATCGCACGCTGTTTGAACACGGCTTTAGACCTTAGTCATAGATGTGTGGTAACCCACACATCTATGACGCTACTTACGCGCGCTTAATACTACCGCGCGATTTGAAAACGCGCGTCCTTTTTACCCGACTGCCGAGAAGGAAAAAGGGTAATGTTTTTGTCATCTGAGTTACGTTCTCACTTACTTTTTTTTACCTCGTAGCAAACTCTGTCGTAAGCTTAAGTCCCGCCAAACCAATAGCGCCACATCAATGACACAAATGCTGACTCAAGGGTACACCACTAATGGCTGTCGACTTAGGCTAGTGTTAACCAACACATTAACCGGCCATTCAAATGACTAGCTTAACTGGTTGTTTTTGACATAATATTATGTTTAATACCTTGTCATCATCTAAGGTATGAAACCAATCAAAAAGTACCAAAAAATAGTTCATATAAGAAAGTATGGGAAAAAAATATATTTTGTAATAAGTTAATTTTATTAGGTAATATGTACCTAACATAACCGGCAGTTACTGTTACCGCATGTTTATGTGTTGGTGAACAGTGGCCTTAGTATGACAAGCAGCGTTATGTATGACAGACTCATTCCTGCGTTTAGGATTAGGACCACAATGCTATCTGTGGCCAGTGACGTGTCGAAATGGTCCACAAAAAACGCGGTGGCACAACAAATATGAGTGGCGAGTTGCCACTACGCTTAGTGGGGTCACGAAAAAGGCGTTGGCACAAAAAGTTTAGTAGTTGACTAGTGGTCACAAAAACTCTCCTTTGAATAAAGGTTGATCTAGATTAATAAGTAATAAATTTGTACTAATGGAGACAGATCGAGATTAGTTATGAATTTGTACTAATGGGTTTTGTGTGATGATTGTAAGGTCACGGGTTCCCGTTCGGATTCTACATACCTGGTATAACAAACATGCTATTTTTATCCGGTTACTACTATTTACTATTATTTGGTTTTTGCTATTTACCAAAATATCTATGTAAAACTAGCTAGTTTTAAATAGATATTTTGGTAAATAGTGACAAAGTGAAGAGGATAGGTACCTAATGAAATTACAAGCATTCATAACAGTATCCAGCTAAAATCAAATATTAGTTTAATAAGTGTAAATTATTAGGACGTAGGATAGGATAGGAAATAGGCTGATTAATAGAAATCAACATACATGAAGACATCTCCTTAGTTTTTTTTTTTTTTATACAACAGAAGTGGCAAACAAGCTTACGGCCCACTTGATGGTAAGCGGTTACCGTAGCCTATGAGCGCTTGCAATACCAGAGGCATCACGCACGCGTTGCCGACCCGGAACCCCCTTCTCCCCTAAAGAGCTCTGGCAACCTTACTCACCGCAGGAACACAACACTATTTGAAACAAATAATGTTATTTGGCTGCGATCTTCGGTAAGGCGGAGGTACCTCTCCAGGCAGGCAGTTCCCAAAATACCTAATACTCAAGGCCCTTTTAGATGTCAAAGGGGGCAGTCAAAGGCACATCATGACATAAACATTTTTTGTACAATACTTAGCGTTCCATATGTGTCTGGTTGCAAGCCTTTCGCCTCTCGCTCTAGTTGTAAATCGCTGCTCTCAGCACTCAGTACTAACCGACAGTTCTAGTTGACATCTATTAATTAAGTACCTCTTAGATTGCATTATAACTAAGTGACGAAACGCAACGACCGCTTATGTTAAGTAGCTACCTACAAGTCTTTCCCACTAAGATTACTTGTGTAGTAATCGCGTTGTGTAGTTGGCCGTGGTGGCTCCGGCTGAAGAATAGGCCCCTCCATATCTCCTATCCGCTGATGTCGTAAGAGGCGACTAAGGGAAAAAAGCTAGGGGATGGGCAGCAGCGTCCATCATTTTAACAACGATAGCTCTAACTGCGCTCGCCAACCCGCATGCCCAGCGTGGTGAGTATGGGCAAATCCCCCCAAATGATAAGGAATTTGCTCTATCTGTGGGGGAGGCCATGTTCAGCAGTGGACGTCGTACGGCTGAAATGATGTTGATGAAGCGCGTTTTAGATGGAAACACAAACTTAACGAAATACCTACCAACTTTTTAACTTCATAATTTTCAAACAATCCCAAGAAGCAATTCAATGGCTTTTATTACGATTCTTAAAAATGATAACTAAAATTATGTGAGCTTTGTTACATTTTAGTATAAATCACGCCCACGCTCTCAATGCCCAAATCCCGTAAGGACCACACCTGGTTCCTGATATCTGTGACACAAATTGACGCAATCATGTTATTTTAGAGACGATGGGCTCCTTAAAAAAAGCTCGTTCAGGTATTCAAAAAACTGAAATCTTTGATGCCATTTTCATCAAAAATATGGACATGTGCCAAATGAAATGTTTGAACGAGCTTCAGACTACTCCCCTAGAATCTGAGCGCCTAGAAATCTAAGAGGATGTCTACCATTATTGGAGATAAATGTTGTGAGCCTAGTTTTTATCAAATACCAAAGCTATATATACTTAGGGGGAAATGGAAAAGGAAAATTGATATATCTGATGCTGCCGCATAATGACCAATTCTCTTATTGACCAGTCACATAAGCAAAACGTCCAATCAGCAAAATGACCAATACGGAATCAATCTTTCGAACTGAACTTAACCTAAATTCTTTAATTATCTGAAAAGCCCGTCATAGCACGTTAGTCTAAATATACACAAATCTTCTCTAAAATGAGCATTAATTCTATAATATACCTAGACCTAAACCTCTTGGACCTATCTGCTGATTAGTGAAAACTTGAATATAAACACCTTCAGTTACCTACGGGAAAATTGTGCGCAGATAGACAAGACAGACGCGGTGGACGGGGGGGGGGGACTTCGTTCTATAATGTAGTGACTAGTGTCGGATGATTTCTAGGGCCACATCCCCGTACTATGTTTGCGATTTTGTTAAGAATGATATTTTTAATTTTGCATATGAATTACAAACAGACGCCATGGTAGGGCCCCACTTCCCGAACATGGATATACAACTATTTCTTATTCTTTGGCTATGTGCTTCGGTAAACAATGACAGCACCAGGCATCAAGTAAGCTTTGATAAGAGCCTTAAAAGTTAAGTCGAACAAATGATCCTGCCACGACTCCCACATGAAACTAACGGAAAAGATTATTACGTTATTGATCGCAAACATCATGGGTTCCCTCGTATAACATATGCCGACAGGTTATCGAAGCCATTTTGTAACATAATCAAACACATTAGTCTTGCAACTACAAATGGGCAAATGCTAACTACTATGCGACGCAAAATGACATTAACTACCTAGTTACTTGCTAGATTAAGCAATGGCGACATTTTGTGAGTTCATTCTAGACTTCTAGTCCTTGCCTGAAAAGTTCAATAAAAACGTATACTTTACTTAGTGCGATTATTCAGAAAGGAAATACTTTGCTATGTGGGATGACGATGCCTGGTAGAGATCGCTCTTAGCCATAAGGCCGCCCATTGTCATCATCATCATCATCATCATTTCAGCCGTTCGATGTCCACTGCTGAACATGGCCTCTCCCACAGACAGAGCAAATTGCTTATCAAGTGGGGGGATTTGCCCATACTCACCTCGCTGGGCATGCGGGTTGGTGAGCGCAGTTAGAGCTATCGTTATTAAAATGAGGGACGCTGCTGCCCATCCCCTAGCTTTTTTCCCTTAGTCGCCTCTTACGACATCCGCGGATAGGTAGATATGGAGGGGCCTATTCTTCAGCCGGGGCCACCACGGCCGCCCATTGTACGGCCTTGTAATTGTATCTAATATTCTCCCTGAATAATTTTTATGATCAATAAAGTGTTATCTATCTATCTATCTAAAGCCACCACTCTTCTATCTGAATGTTGGCATAAATTTATTTACGTTTATTTATACTGCGATATTTTTATCCTATTCCGCTGGTGGGTTTCCAAAAAAAATCCTGTTCCATTAACGTTTATGGACATCCAAGAGCAAACAAACACGCATACGTTCCACCAGCGAATTGATCTTATATATACCTCAACTGCATTCTGTTTGAATTTTCCTACCTACTTTAAGGTGTTAATTAATTCCAACCCGTTAACCCAGTGTTGGTACTGATGTTATTTATACAGTGACAGTGGTACAGTCGTTTTCAGAATTAGCTGAGCGCGTCTGTTGGCAAATACACCTTTGCACTCAAATTACCGAAATAGTGTCACAGAAGTTGCTTGCTATGTCGTGTCACTGGTATTTTCTTGGTCATCCTGCAATAAGGTCAGTGCGCAGGTTGAGGTACCTAATAGTGGCCTTGAAAAGAGCCAAAAGGTTTAAAAAAAAATTTACATACATGAAGTGGAGTGTCATACAAAAAAGCTTTGTTCATACATTCCAAAACAAATTTTATTTTTATTCTAGGTCACAAGGTTTTTGAGATACAACGAAAATACGAAATCCGATATTTATTTTATTTCATTTTATTTATTTGGAAAACAAACAGAACAATGATAAATCAAAATTAAGATATACCTAGGTACGTGAGCTCTTCGGTAAAGTTTCTCAATGACTTCTTAGTTTTTTTTAGTTTTTTGGTTTAGGTAAGATTGGATAATAGTTAGAACATAGTAAAGGTGCGATTTTCAAAGTTTATCTTAATTGAGCCTCAACAATCTTCGAAGCACAAACTTATTCCGGACATCGTGAGATCTCAGTTCGGGGCGAACCACTAGTTTACTTTAAAAAGGAGGAATGTATTTTGTCCTTGTCAATTTGCAATCGGCCTAATAAGTCTCACTTTCTACGGCCCTACGTGTCTCGCTTATCAACACTTCACAAGATTGAATTTTAATCACTCTTCGTCGCTCACCGTGGTATTTCCAGTGTATGCTTATTTCTATACCACTGTCACAGTGCCACGACATCGACATAAGTAGCTGAGCGTATTGCTGCTCAAAAATACGTGTGCACTCAATATTATTATTGCAAGAGTTTTGTAGAGATCTTTGCAAAAAGGTAAGGCTATTTAATCATAATTATTCAGTCCACTCCATCCAAAGTTTGTCTGGTAGAGATCGTTATTACAGCGATAAGACCACCCATTGTTCATCACATAGTTTAGTTATATTGTTTTTTGTTAATGTTTGTACTTTTATGGTGTGCAATAAAGCATTTTCTATCTATCTATCTATCTATCTAAGGCCCTTTTCAGCGCCACCATAACACACCACCTTGTCACTGACCTATAATACAGGTGACCAAGAAAGTATCAGTGACACGACAAGCAAGCAAGCATTTAGCTACGTATGTCATAGAGAAGATAATGTTCTTTTATGAAATTGGTTAGGGGTACTGACTGACTGAAAAAATTGCACAGAATGTCATTTTTGCGATGATACTTTTTACAAAATGGAATGTAGAGCTTCAGTATGATGCAGAACCTGTAATAATTAATCATCTACTGGCAGGTATTGCCACCCACTACCAAAACCATTTATCATTTGGCCTTCTGTTCTCGGACATATTCGAGTTATTCGCTTCAGTAGATCGCCTTGCCTTCACGGGCGTTTTGCAAAGCACAGATCACATTGTACTAACCACAGTGTCGATAGAAAGTTTCACTTTGACGACAGCTACTTATTAATATGATCTAATCTGTGGAAAGATGCGTTTGACGCTTGATAGTGATTGATCCCGTTTGCCAAAGTAGAATTTTGGCACCGGTAGACAATGGTGTCGATTTTACACTATGTTTGGACATATCTCTGACTACCCACCTTAGACGTCAATGATCTAATTGCCTGGAGATCACAGAGAATGTCTTAACATTTTTACTTAAACAACAATAGGTATCACGACGACAAATTTAATAAATTCACCGGCCGTCCATCTGCTCGTCGCCTTTCAATAATATAATCCTCAGTGTTGAAAAATAAATAAATAAATAAATAAATATTCCGGACATATTACACACGGTTAACTGATCCCAAACTAAGCATAGCCTGTATGCTGGGTACCAGAGACTGATATAAATAATAGATATATATTTAACACCCAGACACAGAACAAACATCTGTGTTAGTCACAAATGTTTGTCCAGTGCGGGAATCGAACCCGCGCCCTCTAGCGCAGAAGGCAGAGTTACTACCAACTGAGCTATGAGGCCAGTCAAAATTTAAATAAAAATAATTTAAAAAATAATTTAAAAAAATAAAAGAATAATTTTAAATATTCTTGCCGATGAAAGCCGTGTGTAGTGACACAGGCGCGGCAGGGTGCACGAATCCGACACCAAGCATCGCCGATTTTCGACAGACTGCGCCCGGCCCGTTCCATGTTCAGGTTCACCCACTTTCTACCGGAAGGCAATTAAAAATAATTTGCATTTCTCTTTGTGAGCCTGTCAATATTCCGCGCGAATTTGTAGCAGCTCGCGCCGGAACGAGAGCGAGATGACTCCTTCGATTCCACCAATTATTCGGACAGCTTTGTTAACTTAATGCACTCGGTGGCTTGGTGAAAGAAATAAAACTTTAACAGAGAAATTATCAATTATTTCAAGTTAAAAGCTTTTATAGAGTGTGAACTCTGTTTGGGGAAGTACTGCCTACCAACGTCGGCCTATTTTTAGCGCCAAGGAACTCATTGTCTGTGATGCCTACTGTTTTATATGGAATGGCAGGATGATGAAATGTTTAGAACAAATACCCACCAGTCAAATTTCGTAGTCTTGACCTTGCATAAGATTCTCAGTGTCATAGTTATCAAAAACGACGAGTACCATGGCACCACAACACCCAGACCCTGAACAAATGTTTACTTATTATGCAAACGACTGTTACTGTTAGACCTCAGGATCCCAGCGTTGGGTAATGGTCTCTCCAAATCTTTACCTAAAGCATTTGCAGTCCTGTGCAGTTATTCGCCCAGGTTACGTAGCTTAGGTATGTGTCGATTTCGACGTCACGGCCTTTTCCGGCGGGGAATGCCGCGATGCCGCTGCCGCCAACGACGTTGGTTCACTGTGTCAGGGCTTCACTTTAGACAACTAATCCTCTGGCATATAGATGCCAACGATTGCGAGTTTAGTAGGTCACTTAGTTAATTACAAATTAAAAAATAGATTAGGTTTTTAACTCCCTAAATGTAAGAATATTTAATTAATATCTAAACCCTCACATTGGATAAAAACAAGCTTTTTTATTCCAATATTCAACTCTAGCTTGTTTGGTTTAGCTCTGGGAGGCGGTGAACGACAGACACCGGCTCCCAGACAGACACAGTGTGTTAGAATGTAAGTGATCCGTTTTTCCAAAACTTGCACGGAACACTATATAACCCCTTATTCATAATCACTCACTAACTTTATTATAGTCGTTAATGAGTTCAAATACCTGTTAATTTTTAAAACAACAAAAAACGCGACTATATTTTGACCGCGAAATTAAAAAGCAATCAGATTATGACAAGTTTAGGAGATTATTGTACAACCGTTAGGTATAAGGTGTCAAGTATTTTTTACCTGATTTTAGAAAACTAGAAGATTAGACCTCTTTTGCAATCTTTCATAAAACTCATTAGACTTCATCATCATTTCAGCCGTTGACGTCCACTGCTAAACATGGCCTCCCCCACAGACAGAGCAAATTCCTTATCATGTGGGGGGATTTGTGGGGGGATTTTTTGACTCACCAAGCTGGGCATGCGGGTTGGCGAGCGCAGTTAGAGCTATCGTTGATAAATGAGGGACGCTGCTGCCCATCCCCTAGCTTTTTTCCCTTAGTCGCCTCTTACGACATCCGCGGATAGGTAGATATGGAGGGGCCTATTCTTCAGCCGGGGCCACCACGGCCAACTATACTACTCTTCGGTAGTATAGTGATAAGTATCCGCCTGTCATTAGACTTATTTTCTTGAAATTGCCGTATTCCCACATTTTGTTTCCGTTTCTCTGTCGTAAACATACATAAAGTTTTCCAAATTACCAGTTTATTAGCTGGAAATTATCAAATAAGCAATAAAAAAACAGGTATAAATACCATGAAAAGACATTTTAAAACAAACGTTCATTATTGTAGGTGCTATATCTTCTTATATTTATCTATATCTGATTATAATACAAATATATTTGTATTATAGGTAATCTGTATTTACATATTTTGGGTCACCCTGTATTTACTTAACCTCTTCATTGCTCTGATTTGCTAAGCTACTGCTTTTTTGCTTTAGACGTCTACAGCATATCCATGGGGTGATAGGTCGTCAACAAAAAATTGCAAAAAATCAAAGTCCATTAGCACCAATATCTTTAAGTGGTACATACTTATTTCTTATTTATTTGGATCAACACATTTAACTTAAATTGGTCGATAGAAATTTTCTACACCAAGTTAAAGTTTATTGTGTCAAATCGAACTGAAATAATAGCACGTTTATACGACTTACGGCTTATTTGTGCGTTGTATTGTGTCACAAAAATAAACAGCAACACACGACTGTAAAGCGTTGAATGCTCCAGGATGGTAGATAGCTTTTCGGATCTCTATGTACCCCTTGTGATCCAGATGGTAGTGAGACAAGTTCAATTGTTACATATGTACATGCTCACTTTTGCACTTTTGATGCACGTTTAACGCAGATGTTTGTTCTGTATCTGGGTGTTAAATATATATCTATGTATTATGTATATCAGTTACTGGTACTCATAGTACAGGCTATGCCTAGTTTGGGATCAATTGACCGTGTGTGATATGTCCGGCATATTTAAAAAAAAAAAAATATCTTTCATTCCATATGGACGCAGACATTGAGCAAGACTGTACAAAGTCTTGCTTAATCACCCAAGCGGATATGACAGCCTCCAAAAAAGTTTTCTCAAAAGTGCAAATCCTCTCTGCTAATTTCACAACTGAATAACATAGGTATACTGGTTTACCTACCTATTTTAAAATGAGTGTCTGTTTAGGTAGATAGTCATTTTGAAATTTCAAATTCATGTTCTGATAACGTTTGTCTTAAAGGCTGAACCGCGAGTCACCGAGGTTAGGTCGTTCATAGTTTACGACAGCACAATGCCGGCGCCGGCGCATAAATCATAGCAGGTGAGAGGATCGTCCGTTGCAGCAGGTGTTTACTATTGGTGTTTTGAATCGTAGCTAACCGGAATAAAGGTTTTTTTCTTCAAATTTTATAGGACTTACTAGGACATGCCGGTATTCTCTCGATGTTTTCCTTCATCGTTTTTATCGTCGCACATAAATTTTCCAAATTCCCGGTCGTGCAAATCCATTGGTGCACGACCGGGACTCGACCCCACGACCTGTAGATCGGAAGGCGGGGCAACTACCACCACTCTACCAGTGCTCCATTTTAATGCCATTTTAAATCTTGCGTGTACGCGTTTAATCAATATCACAATCATCCCACAGCTTAGTAGTAATTACCTAAAAAAAAACTTAATCGGCCACGCAACAATTACCTAAGAAAATTACGATCTCTACCTACGTACTTGTCAAATCTGTATTGCACACAGACACGACATACTCAGTTCCGTTTCTCAATTCTCGCCGGATTTCCGTATTTAAGTTCATTTCCCGTACCGTGTTTCTGATGTTGTTCCAGAAACACAAATGTTTTGCTGAGTCTATAAAACATTTCGTTACTTTAGTTTTCTCTTATTTACAAACATTTTTGGTTTGGAAATAAAATCTACCTTTTCGCTTTAGAAAATACAGTTTAACTATTCTTCATCTTCTGAGTCTGGTTTACTCGAAAACGGTTAATCTCTATTATGTAAATATGAACTGTATTCGTTTTAAGTTTCTTTCTGTTAATAAAGTGTCTATAAAAAAAAGTTAATCTCTATATTCTTAGTCTCTCCTTCTACTCATTTATAAAAAAAAAAAACTAACGCCTTTTATTCCCTAGCATGGTAGACAACCTTCTCTGATGACGGCTTGAAGATGTCTTCAGATGTGAGAATTATTTTGCATATTTGTTATTGGCCGTGGTGACCCCGGCTGAAGATTAGACCCATCTTGAACCTGAGCCTCCCCCACAGATTTCCATAGCAAGTTCATAGCAAGTGGAAATTTGCCGAATTTGCAAGGGGAGTTTGCCGATACTCACCACGCTGGGCACGAGGGTTAGCGTTACTTAGTGAGTTATCTTTATTTAAATTGGGGGCGCTGCTGCCCATCCCCTTTTTTTCCTTAGTCGCGTCTTACGACATCCAAAGGGAGGTATATAAAGAGGGGCCTACTATAAGATGGGGCCACCACGGCCAATATCAACCATGAAAAATAAAACTATATAATTGGCACATCTGTACATACTGCTTTTTATCCCCACCGCATTTCAGTAGACCCCTCGTTCCCTTCTGTTTCTAGAACATTGTGTAAGATCACAGTTAGGTCGTAAATTGAAGTCTTCATGGATCCCGCTATAGTAGGGGTGTGTTCGCTCACGACTCAATGTTTATCCACAACATAACAAATTGCCGCAGACAAATCCACATCAGAGTTTAAATCAACTCTTTGTTTGTACAACCTTTTTATAATTTATTGTTTTTGAGCTTTGAAATCGATATATAAAAATATGTTGTATAAACATAATAGCAGACACCCGCGACTACGCCGCGTAATGTTATCTCCAAAATTGTTACGTACAAAAGTTTCACACCCCGTTACAGGAGTACCTACTACGCCTGTATTTAATCATTAAACTTTATAAGTATTAAGGTATTTAATAGACAAACAAATATGTAGTACTATTCCTCTAATCTATTCCTCATAAGTTCAACAAACAAAAATAAGAATTCGACGTGTTTCGCCTCTCTACGAGGCATCATTTGCTGAATTACTCCCTTTGCCTTTTTATTATTATTTTTTGCTGCTCTTTTTTTTATATTTGTAAGTACCAATTTAAAGGCAATATTTTTTTTTTTATTTATTGTCATCAGGAATAATTGAAAAAACAGATTGTTTTTCCTTCTTTTTGTTGTCAGATTTCGGGATACTAGTTACGGAACACATTGTATAGATTTCGATTGATTATAGCTGATGGTTTTAAAATAAATAGAGTAAGCTGGATGGATGGGATTTAACTAATGGTAGTGCCCGTTTCAATAATGGAGGGTCACGTTTTGATCTTAAATTCAAAAAGCTTGGTAAACCGTCGAACAATGAAAAGGTAGAAAATAAGTCTTCGAAGAAATCTTATTTTTGTAGAATCTTACGCATGTCCCGATGGTGGCTTGATTAGCTTCTCTAAAGTACAAGCTATTTCATCGCGATGTAACTATTCGTAGAGTCGAAGTAACCAGAAACTGTTTAAAGTGTCTATTCAGTATTATTGATGTTCATCTTTTAGACCAGAAGTCTCATTACGCCTGCAATTACATATAAGTATTGTTCATTTTCTATGTTTAACAGTTTATTTACCGTTTTTCACTTTAAGATTTCAAGTTTATTTTAGTAGGTATTTAAATCACGTTGCCATTGGAAGATATCCATTATTTATTTTATATTCTCCTTTCCGTTGTAATAAACAGTTATCCATCTGTGTGGTCCATATACAGGGATTTTAAGGGTCATTTTGCCAGATCGTTTACTTGAAATTGGTCAGTATAGCGGGCGCGCTAGCTGCGTCCACTGCATCAGTTTGAGAACCGTTTCGTGCCGCGCCCGACGGTTCCAGGTCAAAGGTATTTATTTACCTAACAGATATATCGACCGATAGCCTTTTTCGCAACTCGTTGTGCCACCCGCGAACGTGCATTAACACCACTCGCCATCCCAAATAATGTGCCTGTTGCGTTTTGAAGCTGCGGTATTTATTAAGCTGTAAATATATTTTTTATTAACCAAATGTCTCGTAACTTTGGACGTCGTCAAAAAGCATTACGTTAACTGTTAATCGCATTTCAATACGTTATCTTTATGAATTGCCGTCAACCGTAACGCGGAGAAAACTCGGACTTGAACGTACGGACTTCATTTATTTTTATTATTGTTGTTCCAAAAACGTTAACGCGATTTCATTGCATGAACTGCCCGGCGAATAAAGCCTTGCTCAAATGGCATGCGATATGTCTTTAATCTAAACTAATAAATTGCGAAAGTAACTCTGTCTGTTCCGTTTTCACGCCTAAACTGCTGAACCGATTTTGATGAAAGGTAATGGACATATTTTTAACCTTGAGAAAGGACATAGGATACTTTTTATCCGGTCGAGTGCCCCGCGAGAGAAGCCGTGGACAACTACTAGCGTCCTATAAAATTCAAAATTATCCTTAACTCTACTGAACTAAGTTAATTTTCAGTTTGACATTTGAGGATGTGCGATATAACCCAACAATATCACAAAATCCTAACAGTCAATCTCAAAATTAACTTTATGAAGAAATCGTAAAGATCATTAAAAAAATAGATGACATATCGCACGCCGTTGGAACACGACTTAAAACAACCGAGTTACTAATGGCTGACCCCATTGTGAAAGATAGATAGGTGTCTCGATTTATTTTTGTTATCGTTGGAAACAAAATTTGATACTTTCTGCACGCTCTATATTTACGCCACATTGCTGACAGTACCGTGTTTTATCGCTGTACAATCGAGAAGCAATTTTATAATTCCAGTTTTGTTTTATAGCTGATGTTCTATTAGTTTAGTAGTGGGTAATTTAGCTTGAGCTTAAACGGTATAATCGTTTTGACG
Source organism: Anticlea derivata (assembly GCA_947579855.1). Lineage (NCBI taxonomy): Eukaryota > Metazoa > Arthropoda > Insecta > Lepidoptera > Geometridae > Anticlea > Anticlea derivata. The sequence continues at coordinate 3,855,366 of OX388264.1, forward strand.
ATAGGTGGTCATGTATGTAGTTTTTATGAGAGTTTAATCTGGCCAGACTCGCAGGCGACTTGTCAGATTAACCGAAAATTTTCTCTTCACTACTTTTTGCACTCGCATTTCTTGTTAAACATGAGCATACACTGTCATTTGAAATTTGCTCGATTATATTACTGTCAGTGATTTGGGACGCCTTTTTGTGAATTAAACTGTAAGATGATCATAAAGCATTTAGCAAATTCGTCGCTCTACATTGGATTATGGCAGTAGGTACAGTAGCTTAGCACTTACCCGAGTCCGTAATTGACTCACTTCACCGTGAAACGTGAAAAGTGAACGGCTTGACGGTTTTTGTAGGTGTGCTTTTCCTGAGGTGAGGGTTAATTTTTTTTATAATTTTTGAATTGTTTTTTCTCAATAACCGCAAAACGCACAGTTTTGATTTTTATGACAAAGATAACTTGAGCATTTTATTTACCAAAATTCAAGACAGAAATGCGATTGGTAAAACTTTTCTCGATATATTTATTTTTTAAAGTTGGGTCCCCTGCATCAGTTTTTTCGAAAATACTCTGAGACTATCTAACAAAAAAAAAACTTTTTTTAAAATATTGTGTTAAACAATAGCATTGGGTATCTAAATCAAAGACACTTAAAAAATACATAGTTTTTAAGATAATCGATATTTTCTTATATGTCGCTTACGTCGATTACTTTCGAGCGCCTTCTAATGCTTGCTATCTCTTTCCGCATTTAATTATAGTACATAACGCTGTCAATTTCTTCACTCCGCCCACTCGGCAGTTTATTTTGATTTCTGTATCGCCTTAACACGATAGAAAAACGGTAAACAACTGAACATTAAAGACTCTGGTTTCAGACCAGGTTTGTGGATAATTCATTCATCTATCGAGCCCTTTTAAGTCAACCACATTATTATTCAAGCATGTCACCGCTGCTTTAATATACAAGTCCTACATCCTAAATGGAGGTGTCAGTTTATGATACTTTGTTTCATGTTAAGGGAAGTTAACGTTTACATTAGGCCGTATTCTGATTAAGTTTATGCGGCCGTTTTAATAATCCGGTTACTAGCTCAGTGGAGCTGTTGCTTGCCGACTTAGAACTTCTCAGACGCATCTTGTAACTCAACACTAAGCTGGATTATACAGATACTATTGGTTTTCAACTATGTTGGCGGTGTGGACTGACTTGACTCGGCACGCGCTTTGTCCGTTCTCGTTCCTCACTATATCAGATCAGCTCTTTATTACCTTCATTTATTACCACGATCCATGCTTTCTCTGTTGTCAGACGATCGCGGAAATTTCATGAGCACTCGTTTACCGACCGACGACTAGACGTAAATAGCCCATTTGCGAATGTAATGGCTTTCAGCTAAACCTAGCTTGTAGATAATCGCGAGCTATTTTTCTTTCTTCGGTTACGTAAAATCAGAAATATGCACGGGAAAGTTTTGTTTATACTGATGTCACTTAAATAACCATCTTAATTCCTTGGGCCAAGAATTTAATCTCACCGCGACATTCCAGAACGCTTACTATGTTGATTTTAAGCGATGCCGTTCCATTAGATGGAGATGGCATTCGCGCAAAATCACGCAGGAATTTTATCTTAGATGTGGGACAATGGTTATTAATGACATACTTTTTCTTTGTGTCTGTGATAATGTGTGGAGCAATCGATGTTATTTTAAAATTTATAAACGTATTGACAACATGTTATGTAACGATTGCGGTGTGAACAGTGAAATCCGTGTAGAGAGCATGTTTCGCGTCGATGTCGTCGCGAAGACCGTACGCGCCGCATGTCCACCGTCGATGTACTCAACTTTTAAATGACTTTATCTCGCACTTATCGAAAAACAAACGAACATAACAATAAAATCATCACACACATGCACACGTTCACAGTTTATGTAACTTCGGATGTCGATATCGAAACCAAGCGAGTTTTTGGCGATTTCGGTCGATCGCTGTACGAACGGTTTCAAAATCTCAAAGGTAATAATTTCGTATTTATCGATGACTTTATTATCGACGCATAGCGATATATGGCAGAAAAAATACTGGGGCATGTTGGAACTATCAATAAAATTAATTGGACTGCACTCGCAAGGCTCGATCGAGTCGCAGGCGACTCTTTATAACACGAAATGCAACGGTCGTTTTGTATGTTTTTGCCTTTTTTATGCTGTGAATTATGGATTCGTGGTAAGACAGTCTGCTGACAGTAATTTTAGTGCTCTTAGTGCCGTCGATATATCACGGTCACCTACAGCTTAAAATACAATTAGTAAAAACGCATACGAGCCGCTGAGGGCCGAAGTAAAAATAACCCTGTATTTCCATTGTAATCACACTGTAATGAGTTATGTATGAATCATCCTCGCATTAATCATTCAATAACCGCTGAGCTTTTACTATAGCTATTTATTTTAGATTACAGGGTACACGAAGCTCGTATTAAGATAAAGCCTCCTTCATATTGGTATGGCAAATTGCATCGGAAATTGATTACGGTGAAACGATTACCAGTGTAAACTAGACTTTAACGGCGCATAAAAACAAATAACTGTCAATTATTGGCAAGGCGAAACGTCGCGGGATGGTAATTAAAATTGCAGTTTTGTCATTTTTTGGAGCCGAATGTTGGTTTAATAAGTGCCTCTGGCAGAAACAACAGTGTTGGGCGCCAATCGATTGACCCGATCTCCGACTGTCTGTAGTTATTGGATTTTATACAGAGGTTTGTGCCTACCTTCGTGACCGTGTGAACTTTGGATTACCATCTTTGCAACTGACACCATCAAAGGAACTTTACGAGTATGCTCGAAACCTTATTAGAATGTGGTAAATTATGAAGAGACACCGATTAGCATTCAATGACTTTACTTCAAAGGTTCTGTGTGCAGTTATGAGTTTTGAAATAAATTGCTTAATTCAGAATTTTGAATAAACGCTTGCTAATTTATTTTGCAACTATAAATGATCGATCGGCCGTGGAACTTGCAAAATAACAAACGTATCGTCCTCATAGCAAACATCACGCGAGGCATTGTTTTCGGCGCCGGCGCAGCGGTGCCAGTACCACCTTACGATTACATGACGCTCGCTTCTTCGATTCATTACTAGTCATTTCAATCCTCGTTTCTCAATGCAAATTTTTCATCTCTCATCCGAATGCTAAAATCGATTAGCGGGTATTGTACTGAGACGTACATTGTTGGTACACACCTAGTGAGGCTAAATGATCGAGAGATATGAATCGTTAAATAGGCAAGTGTGAACAGGGCTGCCATTGTCGGGCCCATTAAACGAGTTTTGACACGCGAGTGTGTACTTGCGAAATGTTCAGCTCACGACTAAATAAATAAATGCTTATTTACATCGTTGCCCAAGACCTGATACCTAATTTAATTAGAACGGCTTTAATTGAATATTGGACACAATAACAAGACCGGTGCGCTGTCGATACCGGTACTGTAGCTGTAGGTACTGTTGCAACAAATTAATCAAAGTTATGATCCATGCATGCGTCTGGGCTCTTTGTTGCGGTAAGCTTATTTGTTGTGAAATGTATTGAGGTATGTTAACAAAGGCAATAATTCTGTGAATGTGCTCAATACAGTTAATGGTTTGTGTCTGAAGGGCTGTGAACTTGATTGTACGAGTACGAGTGGCGTCGCCGCTAGCTTTTGCACGTCCACTGCTGAACATGGCCTCTCCCACAGATTTCCAAGTACCTTCCTATCATGTGGGGGGAATTTGTCCATCTTACCACGCTTGGAACGCGCGTTGGCAAGCGCAGTTAGAGCTATCGTTTTTTAAAATAGAGAACTTTGCTGCCCATCGCCCTGGTATTTTTCCTTTTTGCCTTAGTCGCCTCTTACGACATCAACGGGTAGGCAGATATGAAGGAGCCTATTCTGAAGGGCGTAATAATATTATACAAGCCTTTGAGATAAGTCTAAAACGGTTTTTTTTTTGAAACCAAAAAGTTCGAATTGGAAAAAAATCCGAGTACTTATTTGATTAAAATGCTGGATTCTTCCGGACGAATGCGGACGACTGGTAGTCGCGACTCGGAGGCGGCGCAGGCGCCGGCAGTTCAGTGGCTGTTGCATTTCAAGTGCACTCGATTTATTCTATTCTAAATCGATGTTAGTGTGGTGATATCATATTCACTCGTTTCTTTGTGTGCTTGAATACCTGTTTTATTCTTGGTGTTCCTCGTATTTCCGTATTCTGAAAGCACTTTTTTGTGTTGGTTCGTAAATTAGCTATAACAATGGAGAAGATAAAACGTTCGAAACATGAAACTTTTACTTTAGAACATTATTATTTATTTGGGGATTAAATACCAACGAATCATCAAACCATTCTTTATCCTCGTACACAGATAAGTAAAACTAAAACATCTTTCTATATAAATTTAGTCTGCAAAATGGAGAATAAAAACGAGCGAATACCTACTGTACGGGATTTTAATATTTTCCTAATAAGCCCGCCCACAAGTTCCTATTACCATAAATGTAATAGAAATTAAACTGTGGAAAATTATAATCCTCCTGATTATCCGAGAAAGCTTCATTGAAAGTAGCCGTTTGGGTTCAATTCATATACAGTACGGTATGTTAACCTAGACCTTTAAAGCCTTGGGGCTGTCATAACTAAGGGACAGTGCTCTCAAAACATAAGCTCACTCTTAGTTTGAGATCAAGACTTCATAATTTGTGATTGAAGTAAAGATTTTCATTTATACATAATCACAAGCTTAGTCTGGGCTTTTTATTATACTATCCTATCCTACTAATATTATAAATGCGAAAGTTTGTGAGGATGTTGGATGTTTGGATGTTTGTTATTCAATCACGCCGCCCGTAACTTTTCAACCGATTTCTTTGAAAATTGGAATATAAATAGTTCTTATCCTAGGTTAACGTTAGCCTATTTCGTATTAAAAAAAAAAAAAAAACCTAGGTACCACGCGAGCGAAGCCGCGGGCGGAAGCTAGTTTTTAATATATTATTTGCCTGTTACTACAGTCTAGTTATTTTAGTTACTTTGGGAAAACTGAAATAAACCCCACAGGGCATGCATCTACCTACTACCTAAATTACGTTTAGACCTAAGCTGTAAATAAAAATTCGGAGCAGAGCTACGCTGCTGCAACCATGTATATGTTGGCTATAAATGAATTAATTATGTTAAGTATTTTGTTGTAAACACGTTTCTATCAAAAATGTAACAGTAATTGCGGATAAGAGAGTACAGAAGTACCTAACAGTAGTTAGAATTGTTGCCTATTTTCTTTTTATATGAGTAAAGTTCGTCTTTCCTTGCATTTAATAAATGTAGGCATTTTTTTTTTATACTACTGAGTTGGCAAACAAGCATACGGCCCACCTGTTGGTAAGCGGTTACCGTAGCCTATGAGCGCTTGCAATACCAGAGGCATCACGCCCCGAACCCCCTCCCCCCCTAAAGAGCTCTGGCAACCTTACTCATCGCAGGAACACAACACTATTTGAAACAAATAATGTTATTTGGCTGCGATCTTCTGTAAGGCGGAGGTACCTCCCAGGCGGGCTGCTCCAATTCAGAACGAGAAAATCTCGCTGTGCCCTACCTCCTCCAAAAATACTTTATATTACTTAATTAATGCTTCGTTCGTTGAGTTACTGGTTCTTTCTTGGTTTTCTCTTTTGAATGCTGATTATGATGCTTTACTGATGTGGCTATAAAAAGCTCATCGTACGCTGCGATTGCATAAATACTGTGTACGGCAAACCTCGTACGGTAGGGAAGTTGTCCCGTAACGATCAATTTGCGTTGAGAAACAGCGTTTTTCTAAACCCAACCTTCCTTAATTAGCAGAGAAACGCTAGTGATCGAACGACTATGCAAATGCATTTTCTTCTATTTTCGAAAGTACCTACGATCTTTGTGAGAATTATGCACCGGGCTTATCAGCCATTCATTGGATTTTACTTTTACATGAGGTCGAAGTGAAATGGTTAGAAACGGATTGATTGAATTCTTTGGCATATTGAATGTCTGCTTAGCAAACTTGCTATTGGTTAGAATGAAATAAAAAGTTCTTCTATTGGTGAAAATGACACATTACATCTTGGAATCTTCTTCTATCGTTTCAGTGTTTCAAATTGTAGTTATATATATTCCGCCCAGTAGGAGGTCACTTTTAATCTGGCATCGTTAGCCAGAATCAGGTCAACCTGCACCTGGTAGGGCACAGACATGCAGTCAGGTGCGCCATATCTTGAATCATCATCTTTCCAGCCGTTTGACGTCCACTGCTGAACATGGCCTCCCCCAGAGACAGAGGAAATTCATTATCATGTGGGGGGATTTGCCCATACTCACCACGCTGGGCATGCGGGTTGGCGAGCGCAGTTAGAGCTATCGTTGTTAAAATGAGGGAAGCTGCTGCCCATAGCTTTTTTCCCTAAGTCGCCTCTTACGACATCCGCGGACAGGTTGATATGGAGTGGCCTATTCTTCAGCTGGGGCCACCACGGCCAATATCACACCATATCTTGAATACCTACTTATTAAGGAATGTTTAGGCGCGAACTGGGGGTAGGAAGGTGATTGGTATTATAACACCATGCATCATCCAGACCAGGAACAGATGTTTGAAGATCATATTTGCTGCGTGGATTTAACCTACATCTTTTGCGTCTAGCCTGGCACCGAATGTCTCTCTTATTACCTAAATTACCTGCATAACTCACTAGTAAATTGTACTTCTTTCTGTTCTGTATTTTATGTTAAGAAAAATCAAAGCACTACTTACTACCTACAAGTACATTTTTAATATATTAAAACTTTACCTATGACGATGCCGCAGACGAGACGCCCAGGTGTCTCGCTCGGCCGTGAGACTTCCAATAAGGAAAATCCAATTTTACTGCATCATTTTCCCAGATTTATTGGTATCAAAGGATATATCGCTCATTTGCGACAAGAACGGGTTATAAGGTTTATGTATCGTTTTGGAATAACACTATAATAAAATCCGCCGTATCGCGCTCTACTTGCTACAAAAACGGGATATTATTTGTGCCAAAATTGACCTTAGTATGAAGGAAAGAGACGGCATAAACCGTTCTAGCTCCCTCCTCTTACAACGATGAAGTTCGTTTCAACATCGGTACATGTCAGTAAGGTCCGTGTGCGTGCCGAGTGACGTGCTGTCCAATTGCAGCAAAAACGTGACATAGTCAGCGTGTCACGTTTTTGACGGAAAGGTAAGTACATTAATTGAGTTATTCCCGTGTTAATAAAGCGTGATATCATGGTGTGAACCACTATAGCTGTAAAAAAGTATGTTACTGTATCAATATTTAGGCTCGCTAGTCACGTTTTTCTCGCAACAAACTAATGTTTTTTCGGAATAAAAAGATATGTACTGTTTTAGATGATGAATAAAATCTCTAAAGGTTTAATTTAATGTCGATTATTACCACGTATCGCGTTGTTGTCGTAAAGTTTGTATACATTTAACGTGATAGCTTAAGTTGTTGCATTACAGCTGATGACACATTTTTAAACCCTCACCTTATTTTTTCAGATGGAGTCACGATCCAAAAAGATTTTGGGTCTTGTTGCCAAAATTCCTACAGGAAACGACCAAAGAGGTATGAACTGTTGTTTATTTAAAAATAATAATGTGTGGATATATTTATTATAATAGAAATATCAATCGGCAAATCTAATAAATGAACTATTTTCTAATTAGAATGCTCCACGGAAATAAAAGCCCCTGCCCCCAAGCCTCGTCATGATAGTTCAAGCTCTTCAAGCAGCAGCTCTGCTTCATCAGGACCATCTTTTTATGAAGGTAAAAATCATAATAATAATTGTTAGATCACACTATATCACATAACACTAATCACACTTCACACTAATATTATAAATGCGAAAGTTTGTAGGATGTTTGTTACTTTTTCACGCCATAACCACTAAACCGATCGGGCCGAAATTTTGCATCGATATAGCTCTAAGCCTGAAATCAAACAGGTTACTTTTTATCCCATTAATTAGTACACATGGGATAGAATTCACCTTTAAACGTTCCATAGAAACAACGCGTACGAAGTCGTGGGCGGAAACTAGTACCTACTCAATATTATAGTTGTACCAGATAATTATTTACTTTTATTTTTGTGCATAACTGAAATAGATATAAATAATACTTACAAATACTTAAATCTCTTGTTATAGATACTGACGATTCTGTGAAAGACCCAGATTTTAAATTAAGTAAACCCAAAGTTACCATTGAGACTTCCAGTGATGATGAAAATGAGTTTAAAACCGTAGACAGGCGGACTAAAACGACAGATTCTTATGCACCGCCTTTGGACGTAGAAAAAGAAATTGCAGCTGATGATATCCCGACAAATGATGAATTACTCAGACAGGAAATAATTGATGCAATAGAAACCATAACTACAGACACTACATCTACATCTGTAGAAATAACTGCAGATATAACTTCACAAACTGACTTGACTCCCACTAAGAACGGACGGAAGAGGCCGATTAATCAAGATAACTGGAAAAAAAATATAGCTAAAAAGCTAAGGAACTGTGGGAAGGCGTATGAAACGAGTAAAAAAATAAACATCCCAGCTCGGGAACTGGGGCCACTGTGCAAAGAGACTTGTGCATTTAAGTGTCGTGAAATTTTTTCCGAAGAGCAGCGACATGAAATACTGACTGACTACTGGAACTTAGGGCAGATAGAGAAGCAGTGGGCTTTCATTGCTTCTTGCGCTGAAGAAATAGTACCTAAACAACGGACCTTAAAGATAGACGCAGAAGGAAATACGATACAACCCAAGCGAACCAGCAACAATGCTTTTCATTTAGTATCTCATGGAAATAAAAACAGAGTATGCAAAATGTTTTTTAAAAACACGCTGGCAATAAATAATAGGCCAATAACTACAGCATTATGCAAGAAAAATAAAGAGACTAACATTTCAGCAATGTTAGATAACCGTGGGCGTCATGGGCATCAACCAAAAATTGACGATAATACTACAGAAGAGGCTAAAAAATGTATAGATTCTATTCCGAAAATTGAATCTCATTATACACGAGCCCATTCAAAGAGGACTTTTATAGACGGAAGTAAAACAATCTCAGACCTACATCAAGATTATGTTGAAAGATGCAAGTCAAAACATATATCTTATGTAAACTATACAATGTTTTACCGAATCTTTACACAACAGTTTAATATTTCGTTTTTCACGCCGAAAAAAGATATGTGTGACTATTGCGAAGCATATAAAAACTTGACATCTGAAGAAAAAGAATCTAAAAAGGAAGACTATGAAGCACATCATAAAGAGAAGCAGCTATCACGCTTAGAAAAAGAGAGAGACAAAAAAGACAAAAACCTAAGAGTATGTGTGTATGACCTACAGGCTGTATTCCAATGTCCCAAGGGGGACATCTCGGTGTTTTATTATAAATCAAAACTAAATGTACTTAACCTGACCATCTATGACATCCAAAAAAACACCGTGGATTGCTTTGTATGGGACGAAGCAAATGCTAATCGCGGTGTTAATGAAATTGCAACGTGCGTGTTCAAGTATTTAGAAAAATATGCCAATTCTGGTACCGATGTAAATGTGGTATTTTATTCTGATAATTGTGCAGGGCAGCAGAAAAACAAATTTATGATTGCAATGTATCTGTTTGCCGTTCAAAAGTTCCAAAACATAAAATCTATCACGCATAAATATCTGATAAGAGGGCATACCCAAAATGAGGGGGACTCTGCCCATTCGCAGATTAAAAGACAAGTCAGAAGAGAGTTACGAAGTGGTCCTATGTATTCCCCGGATGCATTCATTAGCGCTATTAAGTCTGCTCGTAAGAAAAGTGAACCATTTAGAGTAGCGGAAATGTGTTATGAGGACTTTATGATTGGAAAAGTGTATGCAGCCAAATGAGCTTTGCTCTATACAAAGACGACGAAAACATCCCTGTAAAACTCAGCGAGATGAAGATAATAAAAGTCACGAAAGAGGAGCCTCGGGCCATTTATTTCAAATACTCTTATGCAGCGGAAAATTACAAGAGAGCGATTGCCATAAAAAAAAGAAGGGAGATAGATGTGGAAGTTAAAAAACTGTACAACACAAAACCTAAAATATCCGAGAAAAAAAAAGCGGACCTAATGGAACTGGTTAATAAAAACCTCATTCCCCGATATTATAAGTCTTTTTACGAATCTCTATAAATGCAACATTATAGAGATTCGTTATTATGTGCATGTTTTTTTTAGTATTTTTATTACAATGGTTATTTTATATTAGAATTTTATGCTGTGAAAAATATTGATTTGTGATTTTCTCTAATATGTTTAGAATAATAAGTGCCATGTTAAGTGCCATTGTAGAACTTTAAAAGTAACTGTGTTTTTTTTTGCTAATTTGTATTGTATTGGGTAAAATGTGTAAGTGTGTAGTGAAGATTTAATGAATGTAGAGACTGATAAAATTAGTACAAAAAGTATTTTATCTCATTTTGTTATAGTCGAGCGAGACTGATACAAAAAGTAATTAATGTTATTTAATTATAATCGAGACTGATTAAAATAGTACAAAATATAACTTACTTTTTGATGCTCAACATTAAAAATTTTGACTTCAATAACGTGTTTTATTTTCATAGTTCGTTAGTTCACCAAAAATCTTAGCATATAAAACGTGATACGTCTCTATATCTAATGAAAAAAAAAGTATTTTGCTAGAAAAACGTAACAAGTGCTGCCATTTTTTAAATTAAACATAGTTTTATTATTAAAATGCATGGGATACAAGTTCAGGATCGTTTTTTATGTAAAAATAATTGTTGGCGCACATATATCTTCAATAAAATGTTTAGAAAGCTCCATAGGAACGAAAATATAGGGATTTGAAAACTTCAAAGTCGTTTTCTGAAAAATCACGTTTTCTGACTTGTCACGTTCTTGTCGCAAATGAGCGATATGTATACCAATTAGATAAATATTGCCAGAAGCAACAGAGTATGGAAGGATTAATAATATTTCCTAAGTAATTGACATATTTAGGTAGGTACCTACTGTACTAAAAGACCTTTGTTATTATTAGAGATTATTAGAAAAAAAATACGCCTTTACTATGCCTAAGTATTGAATGATTAGAATTAGAATTAGAATTATTTATTTCAGTTAAAACAGCAAGCTTACAGTATATACCAAAGTGCCTACTGTCTAAAATCAAAACTTAAATATACTCTTAGCGAATTAAATATTATACAAATGTTATCATTAAAGATGTCGACATGTATGATGACATGATATTCGGTTATTCTGCTTATGCTAGCTTATTCAAAAGTCTTCAGTATAGTTCTTGCTTTCTTAGACATCTCTATCTATAAATAACCCTGTTACCTAATATAATATAGAAATGTCTACTTGTATTATTTTAAGCTAAAAAGCAGTAGGATAGCTCCAGCGTAGGCGGAGCGGGTCCAATTATGTCGCAGTACGAACGAATTTATGGCGACATGCGACGCGACGCTCTTACCTTGACATGTCGGAGACAATCCGAACCAGCACCCGGACCTTCCGGCGTTTACATAACGGATAATCATAATATCCATGAATTTTGTGACAAGCTTAAATAGCGAACAAAAAAAAACAAAAAAAAGTCACGAATTTGTTTAGGTAAATTGAATATTAATGTATGCGCATACACGATAGCTATGCGATGCGGTGAAGTAGATTCAAAGGCTGCGGACAGCGGAGACTGCGCTCGCGCAAGTCCTAGTAGCTCTCGAGTCGAGTCAAGAAGTGCTGGATTGCGGCAGTCGCGCGGGAAACGCCGCAGCGAACGGTCGAGCGCACCGCCTGTCGTAATTTCTCTTGAAAATTGCATTTATCGATAGTATTTACGATAACTTGCATATTTTTTTGTTGCGACACCGACTGTGTACCGTTCATGAAGTGATAGATTTATATGTGGTTCACAAAAGCAATAACCAATATGTCCGGCTAGGCGATTTTTATTGGATAAACTGTGAAAAACCAACTCTGTCCAAATGAAGATGACTGTGAATCGTATAAGGGTGGTGGTTCTAGGGAGTCCGCGGAGTGGAAAGTCAGGTTAGTAATTGCATTTCCTTGTTCAGTTTCTAGTGGTCTTCTAGCGCGTACTTATCCTAATATAGCTTAATTTGATCTAAATTACGGTAAATTACTTTTCTCTCATCGCCTTCCCCTTGTAATTTCTTAAGGATAATGTCCTATTTCGTAGAGGAATAATTTGCTTAATATACTTGTCATCAAATGCTCCCAAAATGTAATTTTTATTGTGCTGTGAAAAATTGAACGACTTTATAATAAAGTGCACCAATATTTGCAATTGCCAAGAGTAATAAAATAAAAAATGTATTATCATGGTCCGGTTTTCGTGAGTTTATGTGCATGTCCTGCAATTTAAGACGTCCAAATTACTTGTTGTCCATCGTCACAAGAGTTCGTGTAGCGGGAAATTTTATATTTTTTGCCAATAATTTTTGTTCGTGTAAAAGTTGAAAATTGTAACGGCATGTTCAATTTGTTGAAACACTATAATCATGCAGGTGTAGGTAATGTGTTAAAACTCTGCCTAGAGTTTTTAAACTTAGTTCTCCTTGACTCTATCCTGCCTGGAAGATATTCATATAGGTTGCTCAGTTCCGAAGTCAAATAGCAAAAATTTAACCCTTATGGTAACCTAAAATTCTATATTAGAAGTGATTATTTATTTATTAAATGTATCAAATAATAAGACAAAAATCGTACGCCAAAAATTTACAAATACCTGTCATTTCAAAATTGTATCACCATAAAATGTTATTAAAATTAAAATGAAAGGAAAACCAATATAATGTAATGTAATTATAATGTAAATGAATTTATTAGGTCATCTGAGGTGCAGAACGAAATATTTATTTAGCCTTGCCTATCTTCGCATTCCTTTCAATGGCATTCTTCCGACACACCGATAACAATCGTAAACATATCATCGAAACATTATAATCATTCTATAATATCTTATTATATACCATCTTTTTGATGTCATTTGTATCATATAGTAAGTTGTGTAGAGCTGTTTCTCTCTTTCTGAGTTCTCTCTTTAAAATTAGGTACTTATTCCACTAATTTGTTTTGGTCATTTCCAGAAAACCATTGCATAAAATCATGCTTGCTTGTCACAGATTTTTTCTTGGTCATCCTGCATATGACAAATTTGAGGTATGGTGGCCCTGAAAATGGGGCCTTTGATCGCCGGTAAAATAATCATTGTAGTGAAAGGATTAAAGTGCGCCTCTTAGAGGCTCAAAATAATTCAGTTTTCCACAAAGTTGTTTCGATCTAAACGGCGGGCATATGTAGGTACCTAGAGCGCATCGGTAAAGATCTCACGTGGAGATAGGTACTGTTATTGAGTAAGAACTAACAGTCACATACATAGACCTGACTTTCTGACCCTATAAGATTCCGTGTCGTGAGTATCGGAAACTACGAGAACCAAGGTCCCACCGTTAAAACCGTTAAAACGTTACCACGTCACGGTCAGCCGTTAAAATGCCTCCAAGTCTTTAGCGAAACAGGAATCCGCGATCAGATAGCTTTTTCATTAGTATAATGTATGTAGTTATGTTGCGTGTGGAACAACGACCTCGACAGCTATGGCGTTAATGGGCGAAGAGTTACACAACGTGGTCCGGTGGCTGGCGCCACGGCAAGCGTCGCGCGGCGCGTTCCTCGGGAAATCGCACCGCTGACCCACCGGCCGAGTCGCACACTGCATTTCTGCTACAACTACAGGCGACTGGTTGTAATTGCACCGCCCTAATTGTCCGCCGGTTGTCTGTCGGCTGACGGCCGAGAGACCGGCCGACGCATGCGTTTGCAATTCATTACGCTGCCGCCGCACCGCGCCGTCGCCGTCCAGCCACCAGAGGGCCGACATGCGAAATTGTTTTCAAAGTAGATCCTGTCTACGAGCCGCCCGTGGGAGTGGCCCTCGTCAGTCACGGATCCGCGGCCGACTAACATCGTTTAATGCCTCTAGGACCGTATAGCCTCACCAGCTCGAAATTATTCCCGCAACTCGTTCTCATAAATAGCTTCGATCCGATTCACACATTATAATGGATTCCGTTACGTGGACACTCAAAGTAGTCTCCTCAGCCCCATATTTATATTCGTGTCGAGATCTGGGTCAGGTTACGGCTCCGCTCTCAAAAATATGATTTACAGTATGTACCTTAGCACCCTGTGGTTATCCGAGGAATCAATTTTAAATCGGCACGGTTTAATCATCTCGGGCTAATAAAGATTTTCAATAAGGCCAAGCGCAGCTGCGCGCGATCTATACTTTACGAAAAGGATTGCGTGAGAGCAATGAACTTGGAAAATTATCGCAGATATAATGATGAACTCGAAAGATGAGTTGTAGCTGCATAATGTTCTTGGATTTTTTGCGGCGTGTCGCGTTATCAAGCTGGACGTTAATATCGCGTCGAGAGGTTTATGTCGATGTTGGCCGAGGCATGCTCGCAGACGGCGCGACCTTCTCAGAGTGATGAATTGCGGCACTTTTGAAATATTGATGTATTGCTGACATGGTCCATCGCCGCACGCCAATTCTGTCATATTTGACTGTAATAGGGTTCACGAAAATAAAATATGTTCATTTGTGGACCACCATAATCAGGATCAATCCTTTCCAAACAATATAAAAATACGTTGGTAGTACTTGGTGTAGTAATCGTGGACAATGTACGATAGTGATCCGTTCTACGATAACATAAATGCCAAAGGGCTTGGTATTTTTTCAACATCACTGACCTCTTCGAACACTGTCAATAATGATCATACCAAAATGCCGGCCGTCATCACGGTCAGTTCGACAGGTGATGGATGATATAGGTAATCTATTAATTACACATAGTTCTCCACTGATGGTCCATCATCGGTTCCCTTCCATTGTTTCTGTTGCCGCTCCATCTATCAACCCACGTGATGCCATGTTGTTTGATCATAGTAATTTGTCTTATACGCTTCGGCGATTATAAAACTTTTTTATTAGAAACTGTTGGTCGAAGTTGATCGATGCGATGATACTGGTAGGTAGGTACTTATATATTTTTTGCTTTGCTATACCACGTGTCAATACAGCTTAGCTGTGTTTTCAGTCATAATTACTTTATTACGAATCCTTGCATCGCAGTTAGTTGGTAAAGTCATTGATAACTCGTGATAACACTTTATGTAGCGTGTAGGAATTTTACGTACCCCTTGTACGTAAAATTCCTCAAGCCCTTTAGAGGAACCAGATGCCATCAATAAAAAAAAAAAGGAATCCTGCATTTATAATCCTCAGTGATGGTTTGGTTACCTACAAGTGAGCAAAAAATGCGATTCCGCATGGTTCCAGCTAAAGTAGACCATTGAAACTTTATCACAACATACGTAATCGGATCGCGGAGAAAGTAATGCACTTATTACAAATACGCGGATAAAAAATCGAAAGGTAAATAAGAGTGTGGAATTTTGATCGTATTTCATAAACCACGTATGTTGTTACGGCGGCGCCATGAAACTCGAAGGGCTCTCGACTCGAATTGTTTTATTGTTGTGACAACTATGTGATATGATTTCTTATCTTCTATTGCTGTCGAAGTGGGCAATAAACATGCACAATCGAGACGCACAATGATAAACTCTGTGTGGTTACTTGCGTAGTCCATTGGCATTATTTGATTTCCAAGGGATTACAAAATATGTTGTTGTGTTTATAGAAGTGACGCAGTTAATACGAAGATAGACCTACATTTGTTGAATTTACAAAAGATGTTTTTATTTTTATAAAATATTGTGGCAATCAAGCGTACCTATTGGTAAGTGGTTACCGTAGACTATGAATGCTTGCAATATCAGAGGCAGTGATGCCTCGAATGTTTGTATGAATTGGTTCGAACCCCCCCTCCCCCCCCCCTCCAGAGGGGCTCGGCTGAAGAATAGGCCCCTCTATATCAACCCGTGGATGTTGTAAGAGGTGGCTAAAGAAATAAGCTAGGGGATGGGCAACAGCGTCCCCTATTTTAACAAAGATAGCTGTAAATGCGCTCGCCAACCCGGGTGGTTGGCCCAGCGTGGTGAGTATGGGCAAATTGATAGGAAACATACATGATAGGACATAGCTCTGGAAATCAGTGGGGGAGGCCTACGTTCAGCAATGGACGTGCTACAGCTGAAATAATTATGATGAATATTTATTTCCTTCGTTGCTCGTTAGTGGCACATGAGACCGTCCCCGAGGCATATCCAGCGTGATCTAGTTTCTCGCTGAAGGATCTGGAACAACATGCATCACTGTACTCTGCTGCCTCGGGCTAAAAACCAGGTTCTCTGAATGGATTACTTCCTATCCTATCAAACTAACAAGTTACTTCCTAGCTTTTGATTAGAATACTTCGATGTTACGATTTTTAAGTGCAAACATCGTGAGGAAACCAGTGGGTATTCTTAAACTGGCGATAGGCTTGCAACGTGCCACGTACGGAATACTCACTGCTGCCAAATATGGGCATGTGCCAAATGTTCGGACACGCCTCTGACTAACCCCTTAAACATCTTCAAGGATCTGATCGCCTGGAGATCTGAGATGAAGTACCGTTCTTGGGGATAAACGACGTACCTAAGCCAATTTTTTAGAGTATGATTTTTACAAGTCAACATTTAAAAGTTTATCTTTGTAATCCAATTTGACAGGCCTCATAGCTCAGTTGGTAGTAACTCTGCCTTCTGCGCTAGAGGTCGTGGGTTCGATTCCCGCACTGGACAAACATTTGTGTGATGAATACAGATGTTTGTTCTGTGTCTGGGTGTTAAATATATATATATTATGTATATCAGTCTCTGGTACCCATAGTACAGGCTATGCCTAGTTTGGGATCAGCTGACCGTGTTATAGGTCCGGAATATTTATTTATTTTAATTAGGTAAATGTTTTTACTATCGTTTTTGACTATCTAGTGATAGCAAGCTTATAATATTGTAAATAGGTATAGACTGCTCATTTACATTCGCTCGCTGTTCCGATCACTTTAAATATTTTTTCCAGAACTTGTTCTCGTAAGCTAACTGGCGCCGGCGATGCATTCAGCGTGAACACAGCCTTAGGCGAAAAAGGCTAAGAATACGTTTTGAATGCCCGAGTCCATTGTCGTTCGACTGCGTTGCAGTTGCATAGTATTGTCACACAAGATATAATATGGTATTGTGCATTTGTGTAACAGCTCGGTGAAGGGACCTACAAATATGGTCACTCTCCTTTGGGAAGCGATGAAGATAGGCTTCGATTGTGAAATAGATTATCCAATAAATAGCCCAGCCCGGTCTAAAAATATAAAAACTTCGAATTCACACTTAAAATTTCCATCTATGGTACGAATCGGACATACACTGCTTTATAGGGGCAAAACGTAATTACAATGTCATAATTTCAGCAGTATACTGCTGAACATATATTATGTCTCCAACATATATTTCCAGAAACAATATTTTCGGGGGATTTGCCCATACTCGCCGCGCTGGGCATGCGGGTTGGCAGATAAAGCTATTGTCGTTAATACGGAACGTTGCTGTCCATCCGTAGCATTTCTCCCTTAGTCGCCTGTTTCGATATCCACGGGCGAAAAGGCTCCACGTCTATTAACAATGTACATTTAGCGTTTTTAGAGATCAAACTAAATTAAAGCTCTCATGGCAAATTACCTTTAAAAACAAAGCGGACATAAACAATAACAACCGACATTACAATCATTAATTGAATCACACGCTCAAAACAAAATTATATGTTTTGATTCAGTGGTTACCATAATTATAGACATCAAGAGAAGTAGGTACTTGCGATCTCGTAACTCTCGCAGCGTTTGAATGACTGAGCAGGTACAGTCGCCAGCAGAAATTAAATTGTCACTTGCAATTTTCATGATTAGAATGAATTTGTAGATCGATTGCAATTTGATTTCGGATCCCACATCGAGTTGAAAGCCAAGTCAACACACTATAGACATCGTGGCTATAGCCCAAAGTTTTAAGACTTTAGCCACAATGTCCTGTTTATCAATCATTGGAACGGATGAATCGGAAGGAATAAAAAGGAGCGAGACGCACTCGGTTTAATTCAAGTGGGTTTCATTCAATAAAATTGCAAGTATTTCTTTTCAATATCTCAGAAAACTAGGTTAAACTACGCCTGTTCCTTGCGACCAAGACTTTAATTCTTTCATTAGACCCTTTTGCTATAGCAAAAATTGTACCTTGCGAGCCACTTACAATAAAGTATTCCAGTTTTAGATTTAAAAAAGAAGTAGATACCTATAGTGATACCAAGAAAAACAGTCTTAGATACTCGTAAACAAAAAAAAAGTATAGTGTTGAAAGACCAAGAAAAATGTTGTTGCACGAGTGAAAAGCTACTTCTGCTAGCGATTGTACAGGCATGTAATTATGTTTTTGAATAGACAGCTCCCTTTTGACGTGGCAGGATTCCTCGATTCTCCACGCTTCATCTTGTCGGTAGTCCCGTAACCTATTGAAAGTGTTGAAGCAACTTGCACCGTCATTGTAGTTGATAACTGTTTGCATTGTGCCACCCTGCAGGGAACACCAGGAGTGAAAAGACTAATCAATGCTGTGATTGCTTCTAGAAAGTTGGGGGTGATGACCCCATAATTGTTCACTTGTATCAGTGATGCGAGTTGACATAGTTTTTTTTTCCGGCGTAGATGAAGGGTTTTTTGTTCGGCATATCCGTAACCTTTGGGCCGATCACGAATAGTTTTTTTTTTTTTTTATACAACAGAGATGGCAAACAAGCTTACGGCCCACCTGATGGTAAGCGGTTACCGTAGCCTATGAGCGCTTGCAATACCAGAGGCATCACGCACGCGTTGCCGACCCCGAACCCCCTTCCCCCCTAAAGAGCTCTGGCAACCTTACTCACCGCAGGCACACAACACTATTGGAAACAAATAATGTTATTTGGCTGCGATCTTCTGTAAGGCGGAGGTACCTCCCCAGGCGGGCTGCTCCAATTCAGAACGAGAAAATCTCGCTGTGCCATACCTCCTCTTAAATAGTATCGTCGCTATAGTTTACTATAGCGACGATACGGTAGCATATTTCAAATAATAGCCAATTAATATTAAAGGATTTCGAGCATCGCCGATGTCAATGACCTAATACATGATGACCAAGAATGAATCAGTGACACGACAAGAAGAAGAAGCATCGCCGATATCATTGGCTAATTAGTATTTGACTTTTAGTATCATATGGGAAGCGTAACGCTATCGTGAATGATTCGTGCTTGGGGTACTGTTCTCTATTTGTTCAAGAAGATTTTCAGTATCGTTTACCTTAGCACGAGTTTTCAGCAATCAGTATTTGGGGAACTGTACACCTTATTAGAACATGCCCAGTTGAGCTCTATACATGACTTCATAAATGAATAGGATGATAGAATTAGGTACTTAAACCATAGTCAGAAATGTTTTACAAATTAATCGGTTGTTTCTTTTTGTTGCAGCGGTGGTAGTTCGCTATCTAACGAAGCGATACATCGGGGAATATAGCTCTACTGGAGGTAAGTTACAGAAATATAAACAGTAGCTTATAGAATACATACCTTAATACTTATCTCTCTCGGCAAACTGTATGGCTCAGTGTCCAAAAGGGTAGTAAGGTTGTGCTATGGTACTCTGATAGATGTCAATGTTTGAGGAACAAGTCGTCTAGGTAGTATAAAGCAGTCTTCAAACTGCATGCGATATGTCCTTGAAATGTCATATAAAATTTGTTTCTACATTATCCTAACCTCTACTAAATAAAGTCAATTTTGAGTTTGAAAATGAGGGTTTGCGTTATTGCTCCACAATATCGCAAGCTCTTAAAAGTCAAACTAAAAATTTACTCTATTCAAAAGTCGTAAGGACCATTTTATGTAATTAGACGATATTTCGCACGCCGTTTTAACATGGCTTAAGAGAGGTTTCTTTAGTGCACAATTCGGATACGTATGAGGGACACACAAACCTCTTTCATAATCACTCACTGACTTTATCGACTCTATAAAAGTAAGCCCGCCGCTTTCTTTTGTTTACCGATAAAGTTAGTGACTGATTATGAATAAGAAAGTAAATCTATAGTTATGATACAATAAGCGCGGAATGGCATGCAATTATCTGTGACATTCAAAGCAGGCACAAATGACGTTGGTATCAGTTTTTGCGCCTCGTAATCAACTCGAAATGTCTTTCCTTCCGACCTTTTATCGAGTGTCGTAGGACATTGCGTCACGGTGTAGCTTTTAAAATTATAAATTATATGTTAAGGCTAAAAACCTTGGTTCTAAAGCCCTTCGTTCATAAAAACTGACCGACTTTATGACGCATTTATTTATTTTATTAAAGTTGTTATAAAGGCGTCTATAACGAAGTGAAGACAAAGCAGATATACAATACTTTAGTAAAATTTCCTTGACAAAAGGCCGATACACATGCGATGATATGATCCTTGTGATTTCAATGAATTAGTTAATATTGGAGTATAGGATTTCGATTTTTAAATTCCTATTCCTAAAGCGGTGATGGGCTTGCAACCAACAACTGCAAAAAATGGGCCAATGTTCGGACATGCCTCTGACATCTTCAAGGATCTGATCGTCTGGAGATCAGA
This sequence comes from Anticlea derivata, assembly GCA_947579855.1. Classification (NCBI taxonomy): domain Eukaryota; kingdom Metazoa; phylum Arthropoda; class Insecta; order Lepidoptera; family Geometridae; genus Anticlea; species Anticlea derivata. The sequence continues at coordinate 3,876,186 of OX388264.1, forward strand.
GAGATGTCTATCATTATTGGGGATAAAAGTCGTGGGCCTATTTATTTTTTAATTTCTCAAAAGTTGTTATCATTCGTCGCCAATTTTTGCGATGCGACGTTGCATCGCTTTGATATGTATGGGCTCGTAAGGTGGAAGATCTCTGTCGCCGTTTTAATATGATCGTCATTTAACAGCCGCCGCTTCTTGAAACTTTCAAAAGCTGGAACTGTGACGACAAAAACAACCACTACAGCAAGCCGAGACAATATACCGTAATTTTCTTGTTACAGATTTCCTTTATCAACACAGAGTGGCTTTCGACGGCGCCCTTTCCGAAGTTGAAATACTAGATACATCTAATTGTGCGGTAAGAAATGACAGTAATCTCTTTATAGAGTATTCTGGGATAGCAGTTCCGATGTAGTTATAGTAAAAACGTATGGCTGCGTACCGCCAATTTTGTGATTTTGTTTAGGCGGTGACATAAGTTGACAGTCTCGATGATTTAGGGTTCAAGTTCGTGTAAAATATTACTAAGACGCTTGCATTTTAATGGCAATAATGTCATGGTAAGGACCATGATCATAAAATTCATATTTGTTGTTTCTCACTTTGTTATTTTTAGTTGTGTACAGTAAAGAGTTTATATATCTATCAATAGGTAAATGAAGCACTGATATAATAGACAGGTCGAAAGTTTATTTACTATTTAACAATGGAGATTTTATCTGTCCGAGGCTGATGTCCGCTACAATTTAATTAGACGAAGTTTATGTACCTTGTATTCGCTTATCAGATGCAATCGTTACTGCCGTGTTCAGTCCCGCCTCGGGGCTAAATCCTACGTTCAAACCTACGCGTGAATCTATTGCGTAATGGATGTTTTCATTAATAAAACATTCCTACACACAGCTAAACTCGAGAGGATGCCGTACCCCAATCATCTTCTAATGATTTGACCGCTTTCAATGAAAATCTTAAGTCGCAATTCTTAATGAGTTTATTTCTAGTCCTAGGGACTAAGACAAGGCAATTAGACGTTACAGGACTTTTGTTTATTACGGAGTTTTCTACTACTAAGTCATTTCGTCCGTGGTTCTGCCCGTGTGGTACCCGTCTTAGCAAACCGTCCTCGACGACTCTATATCATATTCGTCATATAGAACCCGAGCAATATTTGCATCCTCTTTTTCTATCTCCTCTACTAACGTGAAAATACTTATTTTATGAAATGAATGGAAAAATCTAGGATGATAATTTTTCGTGATGATTGTGGCCCACAGTCACTACAGAAAATCAGGTTCCATGAGAACGAATACCAGTCCCTACTCTTGTACGTTAAAATAAATAGTAATAAAGTCTTTTTCAAAAGACAAAAAAGACGTTTTACGGTTCGGCATACCTAAACAATTTGTGTTGTGTCTAAACAATTTGACTATGGCTTATTAAAATAATCGATAACGGAACTGCGATCGAAGAATCGATTGTTGTTGCGCAATCGGCGATTTTATTCGGTGCAGCGAGTGACCTCGATACTGGATTCCGTAGCGTACTCTTGTGACTTCATTATTGAAGTTCACTGACTTTTTCTTACGATTATTACGTAGTCGTTTTCGAGGTGACGATAAAAATAAACGGATGCTTATAGAATTACATGTAGATAGCGTTGTAGGCCTGGTACTCAGATATCCAGATTTAGGTTTATAGGCGTCTTATCTAATCGATGATCACGCTGCGATCATCGATTCAAAACTAGGTACCTATCTATCACTCACTACCTGTCTATACAATAGTGATGGGTCGGATATGCAAATTCATAAACGTCAATCTTAGCGTCAATTCATTCGCATTTGACATGCTCAGTAATTCCACCTTGTTATTGACACTTGGGAACTTGGGCAAAAGATCACATCCGCGGTAGATCGTTTAGGCCCGGAGTCATAATACTGCGGATGTTATTTTAAAGGTTACTACAGATTAGGCTATAAATAGGCACTCGGGATGATTCAAGACCCGTATGTTATGATCGGCAGACAAGTGGGCGTTACTGCAAAGTGGCGACCAGTGACGTGGACACCTTTGCTTTGAATTTTTTTAGGTTCTGAATAACTAGACGCAATATTAATCTGCAAACTGAAAGAAAAAAGTCATGGTCTCATGGTCTCCAATGTTCCCACACCAGATTCGAGGCTGTCTTCCGGAACACGTGCGTTGGGGCGACGCGTTCGCCGTGGTGTACTCCGTATGCGAGCGACGTTCCTTCCTCGCGGCCGCTGAGCTTCTGTCCCTGTTAGAACGGACAAGACTCCCGGGCTGCGCCGCCGTCACCCTCCTGGGGAACAAACGAGACCTCGAACACGCGAGGTAAGAACTTATAGAAGTTTCTAACAATCTTGTATAAGTGTGTCCTCGAACAGGCAAGTCTTCTTAGAACTTTAAGTACCAGTGTTCCACCCCCTTTCAGAAGCTCTGACGTTATTCCATCCTCTCCCGGTGCCTTATTGTTCCTAAGCTGTTCGAGAGCCGTCCACATCTCGTATATGCTGATGTCTTCGGTTTGCAAGAAGGGGGCTTTAACTTACATCTTTCGAAATCCAAACCATCCTCACCGGCCCGTGGCACCACTGCCGACCAACAGACGAGCTCTGGCTCTCCAACCCGCACTGAATCAGCGTGGTGTAGAGATATGGTCCAAACTCCACTTATGATTAAGACAATTTAAATAGGTCTCCAGTCCCAGCCTGCTTGGGTATTCCTGGCGTCGGTAGTGGCTAAGAAGATCCTTGTGATTTATTTTGTCTTTCTAATAGTGTGAAATGTTGTTAGGGAGGTCCACGCAGAAGAAGGTCAGGAGCTGTCCCTGCGGTTCGGGTGCCAGTTCTACGAGGTGTCAGCGGCGGAGTCTTGCGCGGGCGCCGCGCTCGCCTTCCACGCGCTGCTCCGGGAGGCACGCTCACTGGCGCTGCTGCTGCCCACTCCCAGGCGAAAGCTGGCGGCTTACTCCGTCTCTAAGGTGAGCTTTTGATTTACCCTGCAGCCTGCCTGGGGAGATACCTCTGATTTCAAAAGATTTTAGCCAAATAACACTATTTGTTTAATAGGTTGCCAGAGCCTTAGTAGAAAGGAGAGTGAAGTGCAGATCGATTTAGCGAATCGCTACCCTCGTGCCCTCGTCCGTTAATAGCATAACTTGGATTAAAACAACTCGCTGCGCTCACTAGTTAATAAGATTATCTGCATGTCTTTGGTACTTGATTTATTTGTTTGACTTATGTTGTTTTGTCTTTGCAGGTAATAGGAACGATATTCGGCAAAAACAGTAAGAGCGTCCGAAAAAAACGCCCGTCTCTCAGCATTTAATTTAATTTTATCTATAACTTAGTTTTAGTTTCAATCCCACAGACTGTTATGTAGAATATAATTTTAAGGTTATTTTATATATTTTAAAGTGATATTTTAAGTAGTTGTACAGAACAGTTACACTCAGCATTTATAGAGTATACTTAAGAACAAATAAATCATTGATTTGCGTATCAGTCCAGTATTCTGTTAAAGTTAAATTGTTTCTAATAGACCTCGCATACACTTATGACTGACACAGATAATAGAGGGTGTTAATATCCGAATATATCTTGTAAATAAGCCCTTATGGTTCAAGTTACGCGCAGTAGACATAGGGAATCCTGTATATTAAGTGTCTATAATAAAACTTTATATAAAGAAGCTTTTTGTTTTGATTTTTATTACATCCCAAGGTTCGATTCAGGCTAGAATTTAAAATCTTAGTATTCCCAATAAAATGGGTTAATACTTTTAAAACACAAGTGGACGAAAGGAGCCACGTAGAAGCGCATCTTAATCCTTTCTCTACACTAATTCTTATAGCCATAGGCCCTTTTTTAAAAATCTCCTCAAAATGGAAGCACGGAGAAAGCTTCATCTTGCGGTGCTCCTCTTTGGGGTTGTCAAAAAGCAATACCCGAAATATCTTTTAGACAAGTTGGTAATGGCACGTGCTCATATGAGATATCCGAGAAGATATGGTACCTTTGTGTTTGCTACACCGAAGCACAAATCTATGGCATTCCGCGGGTCCTTTAGATTCGCCGCCTCTCGGTGTTGGAACAGCTTTGGTGCAGCTTTATGCTGAGACGGGACCCATTTGCCCCACACAACGCATACCTACTCAACCTATCTACCGCCTCACCTACCTACATGTTTTTGTTTTTCTTATTGTGTTTTTTTTTTGTATTACTAGATTTAAGTTTTTTTTTTTTTCTTTCGTTGTATCTTCCTACCTACCTACCTACTTACTGCGTTGTGGGTCAAATAAATAAATTTTCTTTCTATTTCTTTCTTTCTTTCTTTTCAGTGCCACCATACCTCAACCTGGTCACTGACTTAATACAGGATGACAAGGAAAGAATCAGTGAAACGACGAGCAAGCGCTTGATATTTTGATTTTTCCTAGGATTTGAAATCCCTAAGTGTCTGTTTCCTCAATAAATACGTAGGTTTACAAAATCAAGTACCTACCTAATATTATTATTATTATTATTTTTTCTAGCTCTAATCTACTCGGTTTTTTATTAAAGACCGGGGATAACTGGGACGAACGGGCCTAGGCCAAGTTCGCCTCAGTAGAGGGTTGAACTTCACCAGGAAGTTCTGTTTGTAAAAACTTTCTCACTATTCTGCAGGTGTTCAAAATAACTGCTTTTTGTAGCAGAACATAATTATGCTTTGGTAAATCTAAGAAATCTAAAGATTGAAAAAGTTGCTTAGGGATAACACCGGTTGATGACAATACTATAGGAACTATAGAAACTTTCTGCAGTCTCCACATGCGTGTTATTTCGTTTTTGAGATCAATGTATTTGGAAAGTTTCTCTGAAATGGTGTTCTGAATATTGTGAGTATTGGGAATGGCGATGTCGATAAGGAGTGCGGTGTTGTTGGTTTTGTCTACTAGGGTTAAGTCGGGTCTATTAAAGTGTATGGTTTTATCGGTCAGTATGGCTCTGTCAAAATAGAGTTTGTGTGTAGCATTCTCCAATACAGTTTCGGGGGTGTATTTATAATAGGGTGTTGGTTTTATAGAATTGTCTACAAGTTTATATTTAAGTGCTAGGTTTTGATGAATTATGTTGGCCACTTGGTCGTGTCTAAACTTGTAGTCAGTTTGGGCGATCGCTTTGCAGGCCCCCGTAATGTGTTGGATTGTTTCTGAATTACTGTTACATCGTCGGCACATGTCTGTTTGTAAACGTTTTTTCATAATATGTTTTTGGTAGTTGCGCGTTTCGATAACTTGGTCTTGAATTGCAATCATGAATCCCTCAGTCTCTGGAAAGAGTTCACCTCGACTGAGCCATTCGTTCGACGCCTGTCTGTCGACGGTGAGTTGACTCAAGTCGTGGTGGTGCCTTCCGTGATGAGACTTACTAGTCCATTCGGTGATTAAAGTCTGTCTGTCTGTAAGGTTTTCATTGTTTTGTTTATTTTTATCTTCTAAGTTAAGTGGGGTTAGTTTTCGGTCAAGTTGTACCACTGACTTGTGAAGTGAGGATGCTTCAGATTTGGAATGGAAGTATGATCTTAATGTCGTTATTTGTTTGTTATGCAGGTTACGGATATCGATAATGCCCCTCCCTCCTTCAGCTCTTGGCAAAATTTGTCTTTGTATGCAAGCACGTGGGTGATGCTTTCTGTGTTTCGTCATAGTGACATTAATAAGGCGTTGCAGATTTTTAAGCTCTGTTTTGGACCAATTAATTACTCCAAACGAATAGGTTAAAATTGGGATGGCATAAGAATTTATTGCTTTAGTTGTGTTTTTAGAGTACAGTTGTGATTTTAAAACTGAGTTAAGCCTATGCTTGAAACTCTGAGTAAGTTTAATTTTGATTTCCTTTGAATGTATTTGTTTTGACTGGTGGTAGCCTAAATATTTGTAAGTTTCATTTTCATACAAAGGGTCTATAGTTTCGCCAGTTTGCATTTGATATGCATGTTGGTAAGATTGCCCAGCTTTGATAGAGTTTATCTTGCACTTATCAATTCCAAAATTCATAGCGATATCATGTGAAAACTGTTCTGTTATTTGTATTAGGTTTTCTAAATCGGCCTGTGTTGGGGAATATATTTTAATGTCATCCATGTAGAGTAGGTGGTTAAGTTTATATGTTGAATTATCGGTCTGTTCGTCTTGTGTTTCAACAAGGGAATATCCTACCCCGGTTGAGTTTAGAATATTAGACAGTGGATTTAGAGCCAGACAGAACCATAAGGGGCTGAGTGAGTCTCCTTGGAATATCCCTCGTTGTATCCTTATTGGTTCTGTCTCTATAGCCGTACAAGATATTTGTGCGTGCAATTTGGTTGTCCAACTTGTCATAGAGCTGTTTAAAAATGTTATCAATTGCGGGTGTATCTTATAAATCTTCAGGATTTTTAGTAACCATGTATGTGGAACCGAGTCATACGCTTTCTTATAATCTATGTAGATGGTATACAAGTCTTCCTTGTTTTTTTGTACTTTGTTCAAAATAACTGCGTCTATAGTAAGCTGTTCTTTGCAGCCCTGACTGTATTTCCTGCAGCCTTTTTGTTCTTCGGTTAGTATATTATTGTTATCAATGTGTTGGTTAATGAGTCGGGATAGGCATGCTGTTATAATTTTGTAAATAGTTTGTAAGCAAGTGATTGGCCTATATTTGGCGGGGTTAGCAGTATCGTTTGTGTCTTTAGGGATCATGTGAGTTATTCCAGCTGTGATGTAGTTAGGCATTGTATGAGGGTTCTTGATGAAGTTATTAATGTGGTTATAAAGAAACGGTTGTACTGATGAGAGTTTTTTGTACCAATAGCTGTGAATATGGTCGGACCCTGGTGTTTTCCAGTTGTGGGTCAGTTTCAGTACCTGGTGGTATGTCTCTATGGGTATACTTTCATAGTTCATAGATTCTAAGGTTGTATACTTTTCATATTCTCTCTGGATCCATTCTGCGTCATCTTTTAGTTCAGCTGGGTTTTCCCATATGTTCGCCCAAAATTGACGTAATACATCAGGGTCTAAGCTACTCGTTTGGTTACTGTTAGCAGTCGAATCAGACGGTACTGTGTGGTTGCTTGTACTTTTTGACAAGGTTTGGTAAAATTTCCTTTCATTGTTGTTAAATTGATTGTTCTGCGATTTTCGGAAAGAGCAAGCTTTGTACCGTCGGAGACGACTGCTTACGACTGTAAGTTTTTGTTTCAGGGTGTCTAGGTAGTGACTAGGTTCTGTATTTGGTTGTTCATGAGTAGTGTGTATTTTGTGCTTTTCCATTATAAGATTTACTTGTTTAGTTAAGGCCCTACTTCTGTTTCCATTAATGTATTGAGTCAATCTGCCAATCTTTTTCCGCAAGTCTTCTACCTTTCTTTCAAGACGCTTTTGCCAGTTAGGTGTAAAATCTCGTTGTCTTTGATTACCTATATCTTCTGGTGGTATTTTGAGTCTAGATCCGTTTATTTTGGCTGCTGTCCATGCCACACAATAAATGGCAGTTTGAATGGCTTCAAAATCTGTATCTATGTTTACGATTTTTGGTAGGGTTACATCATTTAGGTAGCCGACAGTCTTTCCTAATTTCTTTGTAGCTTTTTGTTTAGGGATAAAAGGTCTTTCTACGGGGTTCGTATTGCTAAAATATTCTAAAGCTTCACTAAATACAAGGTCTACTTCCTGATTTATATCTTGTTGGTTATCTAAATTTTCATGATTTATTTGTGATATTGGTACATATTCAGTGTCGTGATAAGTGCTTAATCGTGCATCGCGACAATCTATTGTGTTTAAATCGTCATGAATTGACTCGTTTTGATTTGTGTTATCTGTAGTGATACTTAATTCTGTAGCAACTTCCTGTTTTATGACTTCTAGCCTATCGTTATCAATGAACTTATTTGCAATGATGATTCTTCTCTGGTCCGCTATTCTTTGTTCGCTCACGTGGGCAAGGTGTGGGAATGCGCTGATGAAATATTGGTGTAAGGGCTTTCTGTACGATGTTTTATTTGTTTCCAAATGTGTAATCCTGTAATATTGTCTTATTATTGTTTCATTATGTTCAAGTGTCCAGTGAGTTCGTTGTGTGTGTTGTGTCGAGGTTGGTTGAATTTCATGCTGATTGGTAGATTGGAGATAGGACTCTACTTCAGCTCGTATCTCGGTCACACTTGCTGCTGGCAGTAGGTTGCTTCTAATTATTGCTCTGCGCTGGTCACCTACTCTCTGCCTACTAACGTCAGTCATTTCAGGAAAACGGTCTATGAACTTACTGTGCAGTTCTGTAAGGTATGATCTGGTTTCCGATTCGAGTTTTGTGATGATCAGATAAGTGCGCAGGATGAATGTGTTCATATCCTCTGTCCATTTTTTTCGCGCACGTGGTTTGGCTTTGGCGGGTACAGGATTATCGACTGTTGTCGCCTGTACAACGTCCTCTGCCACTGAAGATGACGATCTTCGTGAAGAAGGGGATAGAGAAGAAAGTCTAGGATTAAAGTAGACATAAGAGCGTGGGGAAGAAGGAATAGAAGAGAAAAGAGTTTTTGGTGAGGATGAAAGTGATTGGGCTTCCTGGTCCTTTTCTGCCCAATCTGAACCGCTCGGGCCCCCTTCCTCGATAGGGGCCAGCTGTGTTGCTCCTAAATCAGCAGCGCTCGTGCTTCTGAATCTTTCTGCGCCGGCTCGAGATGTGCTCCGGCTTGTTCTTCTAAGTGGTCGTAGGTTATACCTTCTGTTGGACTCACCTTTTTCGGGTTCCCCGGCAGAGGGCCGCCCATTACCCTCGCCACCGATGGCTTGCATGCTGTAACGTCCAGCATCGGCTCCAGACGTGCCCCGGCGATCACCCCCGGGAAGCGACCATATACGTTTACTCTTTTTCTTACTCTCCATCATGGTGGGTTTGCCATTGCCCTTTTTAGTCACCCGCTAAGTTATTTTGTTGCGGGTGTCCGCCCCTCACGTGGCTTAGATGGTCGAGCACGGACGTAGGGTTGGGCTTGGAGGGGCTTATTATTATTATTATTATTAAGCCTTTTATTCTCCTTTCTCATATCATTTAGATTATTATTATATTTGTATTCATTTTTTTTCGTGGAGTACCCATTTTTGGGTGTAGGCCTCCTCCAACCTCTGCCAATTTCCTCTTTCTTGAGCGAGTCTTGTCCACGTAGCGCCTGCTATCCCCATGACATCATCGCTCCATCTTCGTCTTGGTCTTCCTCGGGGGCGGGTAGCATTTCGAGGCCACCAGTGTAAGACTCTTTCAGTCCATCTTCCGTCTGTTGCTCGTGCCACATGTCCGGCCCATCTCCATTTCAGTCTGCATGCCAGTTCTGCAGCATCAACTAGCTTTGTTTTTTCTCTGATATCGGAGTTTCTATGTTTATCAGACAGTTTCAGTCCCAGCATGCTTCGTTCAGTTGATCTTTGGAAGACTTGTATTTTGTGTATAGCCTCCTTAGTTAGTGCCCAGCTTTAAGCTGGGTACCTAATATATGTATGTATAATTATGCTACTGTAGGTACTTATGCCAAAGCCATGTAGGTAGGTATGTCCGGCAATGTTTCCGCAACAGCCAGTAGTGAAGTCCTAAGTTAAAAGTACCTACCCTTAGCGACAAAGTTGGTTATACTCTCTCTGCCAGAAATACAAAGAAAATTTTGTTAAGACTTTTGTAAGTGCGACATTAATCATTGAAATAACACTATTCAAAAATCAGCTGATTTGGGGTCAAATTAGTTCAAACTCATTCATTTAGCTGTATTAATTTAATTATTATTTAGGTAGGTAGCGATTTTGATAGCGAACATCACGTTTAATATTAGGTGTTTAGAAAGACCAAAACATTAATTTTGTCTTTATAGAATAGGCCTCTTATGGGATAGTAGACTAGCTACGGATCATGTTGTTTGTAGGGTTTTACGCAAATTTATCTAATTTATTAAGGTAATTACCTAACCTGGCCGTTGTGGCCCCGGCTGAAGAATAGGCCCCTCCATATCTACCTATCCGCGGATGTCGTAAGAGGCGACTAAGGGAAAAAAGCTAGGGGATGGGCAGCAGCGTCCCTCATTTTAACAACGATAGCTCTATCTACGCTCGCCAACCCGCATGCCCAGGGTGGTGAGTATGGGCAAATCCCCCCACATGATAAGCAGTTTGCTTTGTCTGTGGGGGAGGCCATGTTCAGCAGTGGACGTCGAACGGCTGAAATGATGAAGTACCTAACTCGTTATTATATGGTGGTCGGTAGAGACTAACACCTTAAATTACCGTGAACTTTAATGGGAGAAACCTTTGTCCAGCTATGGATGTTGCCCGATGATGATAAATAGGTAATGCTTCTAAAAGAAAGCTGATCAAGTAAAACTGCTGCTATTTACGGAGTAATGCAACCTATTAGTAACACATACGCCCCGTGGAGAATCACTTATAGTGCTCTATACATGGTCCAAATCGGAAGAACTGGTGTAACTTTGTCAAAATAAAAACTTTTCTTTGATCATGGGATACCTTTCGACGGTAACGAGACTCAATGTTTACACTTTTCCCATGTCTACGCAATTATATAATGTCGAAAGACAAGGTGTGTAGGGAAGGAAGACTTATTTTCAACCTATGTGAGTTAAACGCTTAAAAAAATAAATCGTCACTTGTCTTCACAATTTGTCTGAAGATTTTTTTTGGTTGACTGTTTACTTGAAAAGTTGTTGCTGCTTTTTTCGGCTTGCAATATTGTGAGCCCTCAAATGAAAAACTCAAAATTGACTTTAGTCATTTTGAAATACATTTTAGATAATTTATCATTGCGTCGTTTGAACGTGGCTTTAAGCTAGCGATGTATTTCGCGGTCCCTGTGATGAAGCACCTTGATATTTAAGATAGCATAAATGCATGCCAAAATAGCCCTTAAGCGTTGGCACATAGGTATGCTAAGCAGACAGATTGCAATCTCATCCTCCGCCCCGCCCTAGAGCAAGAACCTAAGAGAATAGATAATGACCACGTTCGTAAGGAACGTTGGCGCCAGTAATTCGATCAACAGATTCGATTTATTGCTTGTATCTTCACATCGGCATCGGTGCACCTGTGTGTACTACAGGTTGTCCCTCCACTCTGGTAGGTAATTCGTAATAAAACAGACAGCTTCTGAAAACTGAAGGCTGGACCTGAGTAAAAACAAATCATTTGGTCATTGATATAACTCTTATGTGCCGTTTTATCAGTGATGGCACTGAGACTTGGTCGCTAACTATTGGCCACATACACAAGCTACAAAGTCGTATGGAGAGAGCTAAGCTCGGAATTTCACTGCGTGATAAAGTCAAAGTCAAGTCAAAGGCAAATTAGGTTAGTCTATTGGAATGGTTTTTATTATAATCTTCAAGTATGACAAGGATCTGCAGGTCTGAGAGGATGTCTGCCATGCTTGGAAATTACAATAAAGACCATCCTTCTAATAAGAAGAAATCATTTTTCATTGAAACTCAAATATTACCGTTTTTTATTTTCAGAGATAATTTAGATTAAGAATCGCGGTCGGGCCATTGTTTTCGGGAGTAGTCTTTTTACACCCTGTATATATCTATCCTCAATTTATACTGCGCGGAACCAATGGTATATTGTATAACCGCAATTGCTTGTTACGGTTCATTTGAATCTAGGTACTTTAGAGTCAAAATACATTTATTTTTTTTACGTTATAGGTACGGAGGCAAACAGGCTTACGGCCCTCCTGATGGTAAGTGGTTACCGTCGCCTATTGACATCAGCAACACCTGGAGCATAAGCATTGCTCCAGGCTTTGCCTGCCGAACCCCTCCCCCCCTAAAGAGCTTTGGTAACCTTACTCACCGCAGGAACACAACACTATTTGAAACAAATAATGTTATTTGGCTGCAATCTTATGTAAGGCGGAGGTACCTCCCAGGCGGGCTGCTCCAATTTAGAGCGAGAAAATCTCGCTGTGCCCTACCTCCGAAAATGCGATCTATACCTCATCACATCTATGCGCACCTCCAAAGTTGGCAAAAATCTTTGTATGGAATTTAACTTACCTACTTAGTGGTTCGTCCCGAACTGAACTCACAATTTGTCCGGTAAAACTTGGTGCTAAGATGATAGTTGAGGTACAATTAAGATAAACTTTTAATGGCACCTTTAGCATGTTCTAACTAATAAACATTCAACCCAAATGGGAGTTCACGTTAAATTGGTTTATATGTTATTATTTCCTTCTATATCAAAAACCCCCTGGAATAAAAATAAAAAGATCCAGTGGACACAATGCACCGGAAAGCGTAGCGTAGGAAAAATCACGTATCAACGTAATTTCACCAAAAAGAGCACCTACTGCTTTTAGGCAGTGCTGAAGCAAGTTAGCGTTACGAGCAGGGACTTGAAAAGGTTGTTAAATTTCGGTATTTAACCAGCCTAAATTAGCGATATCATATTCTCAACCTTTTCATTGGGTATCGTTATTTAACCCATATCTTATTTCGGTACCGAAATCACAAGACGAGATCGGGCGAGAGGCCCCACTTGGGGAGTGTCGTCGTTCGAATTGTAAAATTTTGTCGTCGATAGTAAAAAATAATCTTTTCCAAAGCCAAGTTCACATAATACGCACCGGCGGGTGTGCGTCGCCGTGGGGGATGCAGGAATATTTGGGTTAAATAACGGTACCGTTATTATATAAATATTTTACCCTTATATTTTGATACCATAATATAGTGATACCCTAATTCAGTCTACCGATATTTTTTGGAATCCAATATATTATTGATATGAAGTCATATCTGAAAATAAGGGTATCCCAGTTTTGCGGTAATTCAGTCCCTGGTTACGAGTGCTCTTGAACTTGATAGGTTTATCTTTGCTTCCGCTCAATCGGTTCGCGATTCTGACTTCTGATTTTGCACTTGTTGCTTTCACATGTTATTGCGCGAGTAACATCGGTTCCTGTATTAGACGTTATCGGCCGATCGGACGTGGGCCGGGATCGGACAAGGTCGTGAAACTCTCTCCGCTACCCTGTCCGATCGATATTAGTCCGACACGTACACCCGGACAGTCCGGACACACGAACACTTCGCGAGTGAAAACAGAAACTCATTAGAGCCTTTAACGACATCGTAGGTGCAGATTGCAAGGCAAGATGTGTGACAGTATCGTGCATGATCTATGAAAGTGTGGAGGAGACATGACGTCCGTATCGATGACCAATGTAAAAGCTTTGAAGAGTAATCAGCTGGGCTTGACGACGTTGGTTATAAACTTGTGCCCCGCGGTCACTCACCTCTCATTTGCTCAAGTTTATTAGAATGTACCTACGGGTAGGTACTTTGTGTTGATAAATGGAAACTTCGAATTACGAACTTAGACGAATAAACTGCAATAGAATTCAGAAGCGTACACTTACGAAAACCCTTTTAGTCTTTTTTGTAACGTTTCTTCTGAAAATCATGCGGTGAGATTTCCGTAAAAATTGATTGGTGAAGCATGTGTTTTTAAATTAGAAAGTGTTGTTCTGAAGATACTTTGAAGCTTTCAAGATGACATTATTGTCTATTCATCAGGTAATGTCCTAATGATTTCCGTACACCTCTTGAGTTGGCACCTTCAGTACCTACCTAACAATTAAGTAATGAGGCAGGTAGAGGTAATTTTTTTGGCGGTCCGAACTTCAAAATTCGCATACACAGTGCGACTAATTTAATCAGAAAGGGGTTACCCACAGATGACCCCACAATCAGCGATATTTAGCGTCAATTAAGAATATAATGAATCACGGGAGAAAGTTAGATGGAATCAGAGAAATGAAATTTCGATGAGTGCGTATCGAGTGTCCATCGAAAGATCACGACACTCAAGTGGTGGGGAAAATGGTAATTGCTTGCTTGCTTGTCGTGTCACTGATTCTTTCTTAGTCATCCTGTATTAGGTCAGTGACCAGGTTGAGTTATGGTGGCCCTGAAAAGGGCTTATGTACGCCGGTGAAAGAATCAGTGCAGTGAAAAGATTAAAGTGCGCCTCATAGAGGCTCCTTTCGGCCACATGTCACATGTCTTCGATTTATTAGGTTCTAAGCCATGCCGGTTTCCTCACGATGTTTTTAAATGATAATTAGGTAACGGAGAAAATGTCGGTTAGGTACTAAAATTTTGCTAACATCAAACATTACTTAGTTACTTACTTTATATATAGTTCTACGGGAAAACGTATAACACCATCCGTAGCACCTTAGTTGCTAGGAAAATAATATTAGTAGGATAGGAAGTAGGATAGACCCACACAGCCCTATAAGATTTGTAGCCACCATACCTCAACCTGGTCACTGACCTAATACAGGATGACTAAGAAAGAATCAGTGACACGACAAGCAAGCAAGCAATTACCATTTTCCCCACCACTTGAGTGTCGTGATCTTTCGATGGACACTCGATACGCACTCATCGAAATTTCATTTCTCTGATTCCATAACTGATGATGCTCCAGCAAACAGATTAAAATCAAGGAATGGAATCTGCTGACGTAAATCTAATCAGATTATTCGAAGTGTATTAAATCGTAGCGTAATGAATGACGAAATGAAATCAATGTAGGTAGGTACAGTCGCCTGCACTTAGATGTATGCATTTCGTAATATATTTATTTATTTCAGTAATCTAGGATTTACAGTTTTCTTATCGTTTATTATAGGCTTGATGAATATATGTCGTACTTGAACCAATTTGAATTCACATTTTGTATTCACTTATTTTCAAAATGATGACACAATACAGATGAAAACAGTAGGTACACAGTATTGTTGTAAATTACTAAAATATTATTTATTATTATATAATGTAGTAATCTATTCAAAACACTGTTTTAATATGATTGTAAAATCAGTGTTTTGATTTCGATTATTATCTACTTCCTTCGCGTTTTGACTCGACCAATCATAGCCGGCGATACTCGCCGGCTATGACAGTTTTGGTTGAAAAAGGGAGATGCACGACAGGCAGAGAGCCGGCAGTTGAGCGACCCTCGGTCGAAGGAAGAAGTAATTGTTTATAGAAATATGGAAGTAAATATTGTGAAGGAGTGAATAGTGGTAAATAACAGAAATTAAATAGTGAGATTGAAATGTAAGTACAACCCAGTTTTATTTTAGACATCTCCCACCCGAGTTAACGCAAATAAGAAAGGTAGGAATCGTTGTAACGCATAGGCGTCTCAACAGTATAGTTGACAATGGCACAACTTAATAGTTTCAAGGTTTTTTTGTGTACATCATTTGACGACCTCGGTGGCGTAGCGGGCAAGCGCCCGTCTGAGACGCATTCTGACTCTGGGTTAGATTCCCGCTGCTGAACAAATGTTTGCATGATCTGCAAATATTTGTTCTGGGTGTGTATGGGTGGTGTTGTGGTACCATGGTATTCCCTGTTCCAACGATACAGGGAATCCTATTGTGGTGTCAGGTATTTATGTGACTGTTGGGTGTTATTTGTCTTTTTCTCAGTCCTGTGGGATCAATTTAAAAAATATCATTCATAAAAGGTGATTCATAATGTATGCTATTCAAAAGAGGCTTATTATTATACATACCCAATTGGCAATACAGTTGGTGCTAAGACTTTGGGAAAAACTATGCAAAAATCTTGATATCTTGTAATCTTGATATCGATCTTCTCGTACGTTGATAATTACTATATAAAAAGATGAGAAAAATACCAAACACAGATAATTTAAAAAGGGCCGGTAAAAATATTTTTTCTTTTTTTAATTTTTAATCATATTTATAATATTCCGCTAATATTCTTTCCTTTTGTCGATAGAACAAGCCGCTTTCGGGATGGTATACATATTATGAATCCCCTTATAGGTACACCTACATTTTAGTGCAGGTGACTGTACCTAAGGCTTGCGATGTTGCGTGCGATGCAACGCAGTGACAACTATGACGAGAGGAAATAAGTCGCAATGTCTTGCGTCCCGATGCTGGAGATATGGGGGGACATACTCAGGGGTTCCATAGGGGGGGGGGGAGGCTATTTGTCGTTACTGACTTGAAATCAACGCATAATGTCCCAGAAATCTGTGCTTTTTCAGTATTTCAGAGCACTGATGGAGTGGTGGTAGGGGTCCCACCTACCGATCCAGATCGTGGGTCCGATCCAGGTATCGAACCTGTTCAACGAAACAGCTCAACTGTTTCTTTTGTATTTTATAATTATTATTTTTTTTTATCACACACGGTCAACTCATCCCAATCTAGGCATAGCCTGTACTATGGGTCCCAGAGACTGATATACATAATAGATACATATTTAACACCCAGACACAGAACAAACATCTATGTTAGTCACAAATGTTTGTCCAGTGAGGTGTAAATATTGACTTGTATTTGTTTTTATTTATTTTTCTGTATATTTACGTAAACTAAATTCCTAATATTATAATACCCAACAATACCTACTCGTAATTGTTATAACTACTTAATTCCTAAAAATAATAATTAATAGATATTAAGTATTTGTTGCACACTTACATAACGTAAGTACTCAGCGTTGTTGTAAGGCATCACTATTCGACGAAAGACTAACTACCCGCAACACAGGATATTCCTAGGGTGGGAGTTAGTGTTCTTGCATATTATAATTTGTCTTTAACCCATTTATTTTTGTAACAGTCAAGGTACCTTCCTACTTACAGGATTTTATCTAATAATAATATGTAACTTTTTTGTTCATTCAGCTTTTGTAACAATAAATAAACTTTGAATCTTTGAAACTTTTTGAAATTATATGTGTAAACCTTTGTCCATCCAGATACTGCAAGCTCCACAAAAAAACAATGAATTCCTTCGCATATAGCATAAGTACCAAGTACCTACTATCTATCGAATAAACAAACCTATCAAGCACGTGACGAACACCTGAATCCTTATCACACTCAGCTTATTATGTAGCTAAACGTAGGAATGCACAGAAGCATAACATTTCGATTGTCACAAAGTATGGTAAACCATAGTAAATGCCCGCGACTTTACACCGGTTTTGTAGGTAAATTGCTAAGAAAAGAACTAGGGAGCTGCCTGTAGCCTGCTGCACAGCTAGAGTTGTCCTGTTTATTTTTAAATATATAAGGTGATTCATATTATGTAAAGGAATAAAGAAAAAAAGCGACCTAGCGAAAACCTAGCAAAAAAAATAGCGGAAAAAAAATTAAAAATTATTTTCCCCTGAACTTTTTAAAATTCGCTTTTTTGGTCTTCATCCTCATAAGTTAATCGCACGATAAGTTCGAAATCAAGACAGCTGAATAAATGTTTGAACTGATTCACACATTAGCTGATTTTTGAATAGTGATTTGTCAATGAAAATATTGTAGAACAAACTTTATTGCCTTCTAGGCTTGGTCGCGAGGAACAGGCATAGCTTCACCTAGTTTCTAAGACGTTTCAAAGTGATCCTAGTTAATTTATTGAAATAAATGCCTTTTGACTTTGACTTTGACTTTGCCAATTGGGTGTAGAATAAGCCCCTTTCGGGATAGCATACACATTATGAATCACCTTGTACACTTGTACAGCGATATGAATGACTCACCATCATAATAATGTCGTTAACAGTCCAATACAATTCAACATCAGAATAAAATTAATTGCTAAGCCCTCCGCCCCTCCCCTGACTACGTCAAATAAGTATTTTATCATCCACTTTCATCTGAACGTTTAGATGAACGATTACCAGTTTAGTCTAATTGCTCGTGGTGGAATTGGTCAATGAGACTGATGCATGACTGGCGCTGGAGCCTGTAGCCAATGATACAGGTTTCACGGTTAGCCACGGTGAGAAATTAATTTCTAGTTTACATAAAATGTTGTGTAAAAAAATAAGTATTTGAAATTGGCCAGCTTTGATTTTGTAATAGTCAAATCGCAAAAATACTAAATGTTTTATACGTTCGTAGGATACCTAGGTACGTATTAGAAATTATGAAATAAATACCTATTTAGTACACTAGGTAAACGATTAATATGTTTCCCTACCCTTAGGCTGTGGCCAAACAGCGCGCGATAGGTATATCATCTAAAATGTGTTTAAATAAAAAAACAATGTGTTTAAAATTAGTTCGAAAATGATATTTACGTCTACATAAAGAAAGTCAATTTTGAGTTTGACTTTTGAGGGCGTGCGAAATAGCTCAACGATATCGCAAGCTCCTAAAAGTCAAAGCTAAATTTTACTTTATTCAATATTTAGTTGCATTTCTTATAGATATTATCATCGCAAGAACCATTAAACCCATTAGATTCTACTTTATCTGTTATCTTCCAGCACCCAACTATTTCTAATCTTCCTATCTGATGCTGGAGCAAAGTTATCGTCGAGCATCTGAAAACATTCGCTTGGTTTTATTGGTAACATTGTCATGACCAAGATCCTTAGCATAGATTAGAAGTATCTCTACTGTGCTGTACTTTATGTACGAACCCGTGGCACAGGAACGAAACAGGCTCGCAACCAGTAAGGACACTATTGCCTGTGCTCAGGAACCTATTAACCCTAGGGCCATGGAGGCCATGACCCCACGAGCTATCAACTTTGATATGTCCTAGCGCACGCCAATAATTTTAATGTCTTTTCAAGCAGGGACTGAAAGCGGTATAGCTTATAGGTACTGGTACCGGTAAAACATTTCGGTACCATTATGCTATACCGGTAGGGCATTACGATACCTTTATTTCATACTGAAATTTTGAGCCGCGGCTGGTTCGCTAGGACAGTCGCGCCGCGGTGGTGGGGTGGCGGCGTTTCATCAAAGAAAACCTTTATTAACCTTTATTTATTTCGGTACCATTATATTTATCGGTAGAGAAATATTCGGGTAACCGGAATTTATCGGTATGACGTCTTATCGTTATTTAAAGGTTTATTTATATTCCGGTTATTCAGTCCCTGTTTTCAAGCCCAAAACACAAAATTTTCTCAATTCCCTCCAATTGCCAGTTATCATAATTTAAATGTCTTAAGATTCGTTAATTTATGGGGCTGTAAACTTATATGCCCAGAGCGCGAATCTTAACTCATCCCTTCCCCTTACCAAATTATAAGTTCATGCCGAACTTCGTAGGACACATAGAATCTGGCGATGATATTTTACATCCGTCAATAAAAAAAGATGTTTATAAAGGCAACACTATACCGATGTCACGATTTCACGTTTTTTTTAAATAATATACGGAGGCAAACTGGCTTACGGCCCTCCCGATGGTAAGTGGTTACCGTCGCCTATTGACATCAGCAACACTTGGAGCATTGCTAATGCGTTGCCTACCGAACCCCTCCCCCCTAAAGAGCTCTGACAACTTTACTAACCGCAGGAACACAACACTATTTGAAACCAATAATGTTATTTGGCTGCGATCTTCTGTAAGGCGGAGATACCTCCCCAGGCGGGCTGCTCCAATTTAGAGCGAGAAAATCTCGCTGTCCTACCTCCTCCTCCTTCTTGGCTTTGTTTTTTATGGCGCGGGCAAATATTGAATTTGTTCTAGTGTTCGTATGTACTGCTATGCTAGTAATAGTTGTAATACTGTGGCTAGGCTACTTGACTAGCGGCGTGCTACGGCCACAAAACCGCAAGATATCCTTGATCGCACCTTGTCCGTAACTTTATGTAATGTTGGTTACAATATAGGTGGTTAGGTATTAAATAATTCTTAACTAACTAATTCTTTCAAAAGCAGATGCCTCGTAGGTTACACTCGGAAACGACTATTCAACTAAAATAATAATAATAATATTTACACAAATAAACGAGTTTAAACACAAATATGTGTAATAGTGGCCGTGGTGGCCCCGGCTTAAGAATAGGCCCCTCCATATCTACCTATCCGCGGATGTCGTAAGAGGCGACTAAGGGAAAAAAGCTAGGGGATGGGCAGCAGCGTCCCTCATTTTAACAACGATAGCTCTAACTGCGCTCGCCAACCCGCATGCCCAGCGTGGTGAGTATGGGCAAATCCCCCCACATGATAAGCAGTTTGCTCTGTCTGTGGGAGAGGCCATGTTCAGCAGTGGACGTCGAACGGCTGAAATGATGAAACACAAATATAGCCACTGCTTATTATAGGTGCATGATTTTTAACAAATTTTGTGTGCGTGTCAATTTACCACTAGAAATAAAGCTTCGTTCTCACTGTAGCTCAATTTTGAGAGCCATTATTTAATCATTTAATCTAAAATGCAAAATGCTAGTCTGAAAGCGATTTTATAAAGCTGCTTGAATTATTAGAAAAAAAATATGGTCTCTTTATAAGACTCGTACCTATAACGTGTTCCGTATCCATTCGTTACACTATCACGAAAGGGATAAAAAAAATTCAGTTCATCACATATTTTTGGTCATGTTATGAACTATAAATAACCAGCTTCCGCCCAGATGAAACCCCGGATAAAATTAGCCTATGTCTGTCACTCTTCGGCCATTTAAACTTTGCGTACCTAGGTAACTTATATTTTTCTCTACCTAGGATCCCACTTCAAAAGCAATTAACTTTACTAACAACGTTTGTATACCAAAATTACAACAGCTATAAACAAAACGAGTTACAAATTGAATCATCAAAACATAAATCTAAGTTTCGCAATAGTAACTGTAAAAATTACAAGATTGAATTGTATAATAACCGGACCCGTAGGCCTATGTCACTCCGAACTAGCTTAAGCATAAATAATTTGAACTTTATCACATCGACTTATGATTCTGATTGGCTTGTACAAAAATCGGATAGTTGTTCGTGTACCTATGCGTGTGCGTGTAATCGGATAATCGATACTATTCTAAACGAAATTGAACCATAATTCTTTGAGACTGTCACTCATGTCACCGCCTAAACAAAATTGCAATGTATAATATTTTGGAAGTTATTTATGCTATTCGATTACTTACGGAAGACCATTTTTTTTCTTCGTATCCACAAATTCGAATGTTTTTTAATCAAGAATATATGGTAGTGATCTGGATCAGTTGAGCTATCTATAGATCGTTTGTAACGTCTTTAGATAGCTCAACTGTTTCTTGTGTATTTTGTAAATATTAACTTGTATTCGTATTAAGTTTCTTTCTGTAAATATCAAGAATTAATTTCGTCTATGATTTATATTTTACAATAATAAAAAATTCCTCAAGACATGGTATACATCACTCCAGATATCCAAACACTCAAGAATCTTGAAGACATTTCAAACAAGATCATAAGAGGCAGAGGCACGTCCGAACATTACACCGAGACGAAAGTTAGGCGCATATACAGTTTTAGTGTTGTTTAATCTGTGGTGTTACTCCTACGAGAAATAGTATCGAATTAAAGCACTTACACAGTTAATGGAGTGTTATCCAGATCACCTGTCCGTTTGGTGACGAATGAGTCTTCTGTATCGGAGAATCATCGGTGAAAGTGATACGCCTTGAGATGTAGAGAAAATGGAAATGATTTAGAACATAAACTCTACTGGTTCTTTCTTGGTTGCACGGTGTAGTTCAGTGACCGACGTAGCGGCCCTTAAAACCTTAAAGAACCTTCCTACCTATTCACGTGGGCTGGGGAAATAATTTGCATTTTATAGGAGTTATAACAGGTTTACCCAAAAAGGCTAGCTCAATTATCTTGTCACGAATTAGACTATTATGTTGGTAGGTACACAGGTACCTAGTTAAACTGGTGTAGTGGCTAAAATCAACCTTTTGCAATATAAGATATTTTTTACAAAAACTATTCAAATTCCTAAATATTTACAAGATTAATACCAACCTCTTTTATTTGTTATCTACCTCTTTGCGTTTTGCTTACCTACTGAGGATGACACTGACCACCTACACTTTCGAATAAAAAACAAAAGTAACTATGACATCCATTCATCATCATTAATAACTCTTACGGTACTGACTGACATGCCAACACCGACAAAAAAAATTCAGCAAGTCATGTTTTTTTTTTTTTTTTTTTTTTATTACAAGAGAGAGAGATTTCAAGAGAGGATGACGTTTTTTGAAGTTTTACGCGACAAGTAGCAATCCCTCAGGAATTAAATTAAAATAGGAGCACCCCGGAATCATACTCTATACACCAGCAAAAGAATTATCAAAATCGGTTTACTATTGGCGGAGATATCGAGTAACATAGACACAAAAAAATTAAATAAAAAAAAAAAACCGCCTTGAGAACCTCCTCCTTTTTGAAGTCGGTTAAAAATGGTAGGATATTACTGAAATTGTGCTCATTTAGATTTTCATCACGAAATAACTCTCTCAAACGGCCAAGGCAGACCTTGTGCGTGCGAAAAGACAAGACAAGAGCTTCTTCAAATTGTTTCAATGACCATTATTCATACTTCAACCTGGTAACTGACCAGACGTGTGACCATGAAGGGACCAGTGATACGAAGAACTACGATCTAAGCTTAGCTTATTTTACAAACTACAATCATGCCTGTTTCCCGGAAGGGTAGGCAGAGACACGGCTTTCGACTTGCTACGAACGATTTTGAACATTTTGTTTCATTCACTCTCGTCATAGCTTTTTGAAATGTCGTTTCTAGTAAGTATGATTTTTGTAATACTGGATGTCCAGTCAGCAGATAACGTTAAATGGCTAATTTGTATCTGTGTTCATGTTGCGTAAATCTATGGTTTCTTAAGTATAAGGGTCGAACTGGCATTTTTGCTAATAAGATTTTTTCTGTGCTGCAATTCGGGGATTGATGACGGCACCAATCTGATAACCGTAACGTAAGAAGCATGACATAAAGTACCTATCGGTTAGGCTAAAGTTGCTGTTGAATGGCTGGTTACTGTGTTGGTGAACTGGAACCTTTCAACGTATTCAATCAAAGGCCCCCACATTTTAAGTCTGGAAGTCGGTATATATAAATATTTAAATTTTAAATATTCCGGACATATCACACACGTTCAACTGATCCCAAACTAGGCATAGCCTGTACTATGGGTACCAGAGACTGATAGACATAATAGATATATATTTAACATCCAGACACAGAATAAACATCTGTATTCATCACAGAAATGTTTGTCCTGTGCGGGAATCGAACCCGCAACCTCTAGCGCAGAAGGCAGAGTTAGTACCAACTGAGCTATGAGGCCAGTCAGAATATGATGATAATCAAGCAAGACCTTTCATCGTGGCACCCTTTGTTGGAGGTCTATGTCCAAGATAATACATCAGACTTATATTATGTTGGCAGATACCTACAGGGGCTACAGGGATTGGTGCTTGGGATGTCAATGAGGAATGTGGATTTTAAAACCCTGAGCTTGAGCTGTAATTTTGCCACTTTAGCCGTTATACTCAGAGACTCAAAATCAAGTTTTGAATATTATTAGCTAGGCAGGTATATGTCTAATGACTTATTGAGGCAGCGAGTAGCTACCGTAATACTTTGACAGCATACAGATGTTATGACAGTGAATGATATGAAAGTGAGATTCCCTACGGTATTTTATCGAAAGTTCAGAAGTTTGTTTACTGTTTATTTCTGTTATTGCGTAATCTATTTAGGCTTCCTTCCACCACCGGGCGTTTGCTAAAAACACTGCCCGTGGAATTGCTAGTGGAGTATATTTTTCACTTCCCTCATACTGAAATTGAACTCGTATTATTTTCGTCGTAATTGTTGACGAATTGCATTTGTTTTTTGGTCACGTTTACGCGTTCACCTTCTCTAATTGACCGATCACGTTTACGCGATACGTCCAATGGGGTCCAGGATGACCAATACCTGCGATAATGACCAATGGTCTTATTGATCATCAATAAGACCATTGGTCCGTCCAATCGGACGGATTGGTCCGTCCAATGATGACTTGATGACCAAAAAGAACACATTCATGTGTTTTTTTTGGTCAGTAGGATAGTCAAGTAGGATTTTCTAACTAAGTATAATCATTTAACCAACATTATTTAATATCCAAACAAAAATCTTACATAAGCTAAATCGTTTTATAGTTTAATATTATTTTATTTTGTTAGTACTTGTCAATGTGGGCACTGGTCATTTGGTATACAGATGTTTCATTTACGTATGTGTCATTTTGCGTTTTGGTCCAAATCCTGATACAACAATACGCGTAGGTGATGTTTCTAAATTAATTGTCGTTATGCAATAGAACCGTTTTTTTTGGTTACGTTGAGGCACGGAAATTTTCACGTATCATGGTAAAAGAGGCCCTTAACCCTATTATAAGGCATCTTTTCTTACGTTTTGCAAAGTTAACGAGTGCTTTGTGGAAATTGATGCCGTCATGCTTCTTGCGAGAAGCTAAGGTTTCTGAAAATTACAATAGACTTTGTTAATATTTTGTAAGGTTCCAATAGGTACCGAGGAGCAATCAAATGCATTCATACGAAGGGACTTACGGAACGTGTATCTTCTCTTATTTAAATGCAAAGAACTTGTAAATGATGAAACATACAAGCTTTTTTCTCAAAGACCAACAAGGAAGCATCCATTGCCAAAACACAGGATGTTCCTTCCACGAAACCGGGTCACGGCGTCACAAAAATCTACAGTGCATTGTTCAAACACAGAATACCTTTCAGAACTGTTAGCTCGCCCTTGTCGACTTGCAAGATCTGTGGAGTGCGTAGTACAAACACTACAGATTAAACACAAAATACAAGGAACTGCACTCTCCTTGCCTCGATGAAAGGTGATCTGCAAGGTCCATTTGTTTCAAGAATTTTTGTAAAGACATTCGGTGTTTGCGTATTTTAATTTTTAAGCTTCGACGAATGCGGCCGTGATGAAACACAAATTGTTCGACAGACGAAGTACTTATTCGCATAATTACCTACCTAATAGGCGTTCCTTTAAATAACCGTAGCACGGCAGGGCACGTTGCTTCTTTTAAATGTGTTCACCGATTACTCTTTAACGGCCGATTGAAGGGAAGAATTCCGAGGTGGTCCCATACTAATTTGATTCCCGAGGAATTGCTATTTTTCCCATAAAACTTTAAGAAAATCATCATCTCGTGAAATCATGACTTACAAAAACATTTTTTTGTGGATAATTTTGGTATCTATACTTTTGTTTTTTTAGTCAAGGTGTGGGTGGGTGGGCAATACATGCGCAGAAATACCAACTACTGTTAGATGCGCTTATATTGGGGGTTCCAAGGAGTTGTATGCTTTATTGACTCTTCACAGAACTCTTTTTTTTAAACGTAATTATCAACTGTTGTGTAGGTGACAGTACCTACCCATACGTTGCGTTACGTTTTAGTAAGTATTTTACCTACCATCTAGAAATAAACGGACGAGATTTAAAACTAAATACAAGAAAGGCGTAAGGTATAGACAACCCACAGTCGCTTGCACTTTGAAAATTTAAATCACTTTGAAAATTCTGAAATGTGGCAGGCGACTTTACGAGTGAATGCAGCGCAAATATCAATTAGCGTTAAACTGCTCATAAACAACATTTACTGGACTATTAGTGAAATTAAATCAGTCAAAATGCCAATTTCAGTATGTTTCGAATGCGTTAAAGCGTTCTAAATCAATTTCTCCTCATAATTAAGTTCATTAGCGGGTAAAGTTTTAAGCCGTTGTGTTGACGGACACCTAGAGCAGCGATATAATCACGCACACGCTCAAAACGGCGGCGCCAACTTCTATAAGGTCATAATTCACACCATTGCATGCTTCAGCATCTTGATGCATCTCAGAGGGGAGCTTTGTGCTTAGTCTACATTCAATTTTGTGAAAAAGGATCATCGAAAAAAATTATAGACACCAAGCCGTATTTGTTGCCTGATTCTTCTTGGCTTGGTCGCGAAAATAGGCATAGCTTCTAAGACGTTTAAAGATGATCCTAGCAATTTTTTGAAAAGAAAAAAATAATTCTGCCTTTAAAATACTGCCTTGCCTTCAAATTTTGCCTCTAAGCGGCAATCTAGCAATGCCGTATTCCAGTTGGAAGGGTGAGGAAGCCTAATTAAATTAAATTAAAGGCTCAAGATACTTACTTATACTTACCAATCGTGGGCCGTACGTATGTGGTATTGCACAGTGTTTACCGTTGACCATCAGGTGGGCCATGACTGACACGCACGTACAGTTCTGTACTAAGATCTAAACCTCGGTGGCGCAGCGCACGAGTGCCCATCTACGCATGAGCTGCGGGTTCGATTCTTGCTGCGCCCAAACTCGGGACAATATTTGCAGATCATGCAAACATTTGTCCCGAGTTTGGGTGTTGTGGTAATGGTACCACAGCTGGGTATCCGACACAGGGAATCTTAGTGCGGCGTCAGGTGACTGTTAGTTGTTATTTATTTATACATTTCAATGTTTTCAAAATCATGCCACAATACAGATAAAGACGGTACCTACACGTTGGCTGTCACATTTTTTTAGAGTTTTCTATCTATCATTTTGAAAATTGTGTAACGTGTACATCTTAGTGCAGGTGACTGTCAAAGCGTCGAGCATGCACCGAATTAACGCCCGGCTCATTTTGTAAGGGATGCAAGCCGCTTAGTGCTGAAGAATGCGGTATATATGGGTTAACCCTTGGGCAACTATTTATTGTAAGTCTCTCACCCAAAGAAGACGTAATGCATCACAGTCTCTATTACCCTGAAATAAAGGTCACTTTCAAAGCAACTTTGTTCCAACATTTTCTTCAACAATAAATCTATCGCTCTAAAATCATATTTTGAACCTTGGATTTCGAGTAGTAAAGTCGATATTTGTGTAATTTCAGGTTTGATATTGTAAAATATGCAATTTTGCTATCGATAACCGACATCCGCTCATTACTAGGTGCAGGAATGTTGTTCAACACATTTTATAATAAGAATTGTTAGTTGTGGGGAAGAGTGAAAATAGCCGCAATTTCATGGTGCTTTGCTCTTTAAGTAGATTTATTGTAGAGATGAAGGTATCTTACCCTTAGTTTTATAAGACTTTAACATTCCAAACTGTAACGAGACTCAAAAGATGCTCAAATTTATAGTTGTTACGAGTTTTAAAAGGGGAGTACACTTTGAAGCATTTGTGACGATAAAAAAAGTCCATCTGATGTCAACCTAAGGAGAGTGAAGAAACACACTCGACTAAGCACTCGACTAATAATACGAGCACAAACCCTGGTATTCTAAGTCTACACACAACCAATTTGTATTTCACGATGTTGTACTTCACCTTTTTAAGCACGTGTGCACTTACTTTTTACATAAACAAACACTTTCAAACCCACGACCTTCGGATCGAAAGTGGGGGAACCTTCCACTAGGCCAACACGGCTTTGTAATTCCCTTCATAAAATTAATAAAAATGTATGTAACTAACTACTTACTCTTACCTTTCTACTTTCTGACAAGCGCTAAACATGAACAAAAGCTATAATGGTCGCGACATACCTTATAACCTCAACATTATTTAATCACACTTTATGTTATTAAGTTCAATATTGATGTAATAAAGATATCAGCAGATTGCTGTATTATTAAAGCAAGATTTATGAGAGTATCGCAAATATAACTGGCTGTGCAATTATGATATGGATAAAGTAATTCGTTTAGCCTTAGACTTGTTATACACCGTCATTTGGGTTTGGGTTAAGTCGTGTTGGCCTTGGGAGGTTTCCAGACTTGCAATCCGAAGGTCTTGGGGTTGAACCCGGGGTGCAATTGTGTAAGCGTAATGGTAATGAGAGCCGTGATGGCCCCGGCTGAAGAATAGGCCCCTCCATATCTACCTATCCGCGGATGTCGTAAGAGGCGACTAAGGAAAAAAAGCTAGGGGATGGGCAGCAGCGTCCCTCATTTTAACAACGATAGCTCTAACTGCGCTCGCCAACCCGCATGCCCAGCGTGGTGAGTATGGGCAAATCCCCCCACATGATAAGGAATTCGCTCTGTCTGTGGGGGAGGCCATGTTCAGCAGTGGACGTCGTACGGTGAAATGATGAATGGTAATGAAGTTCGTAATTACGAGGGTGATTTTATCAATTTTAGCGGCAGCTGAAGTTTTTCAAACATGAACAGCAAGAAGCCGATCTTGAAGTTTTCCCATGTCAAGTTAGGAACGTTTTGAATGTGGTTAAGATTGTTAAAATAACCCTTAAAGTTACGAACTTCAATGCCATTAAGCTAACGCAATTACACCACTGGACGAGCAATAATGAGTTTTCTATTTCAAAAATTTAAGTGCGCTATAACACGTGCCTAAAACGACTGACCGAATTCCTACACAATCATCATCATCATCTTCCTGCCCTTATCCCACATTAAGCGGGGTCGGCACAACATTGTATTTTTCTTCCAATTCCTTGTATCTGTTGTCATCTCAGCACTAACTCCTTTTTTGTACCGAATTCCTACATAACCAATTATTATTGCTATTTAAAATAAAAACTTCTTGCTGTTGGTATAAAGCGGTCGGTGTCTCTTCATGTAAATGGACGTCTGACCGAAGCGACGCGTGACCCGAGGGCTGGCTCTTATTTGGCCCAGCGAATTAGCATTGCCATCCAGCGTGGCAATTCCGCCAGCGTCTTGGGGACGCTTCCGACTGGTAGTGATCTGGATCAGTTGAGCTATCTATAGATCGTTTGTAACGGTCTTTAGATGGTTTCTTGTGTATTTTGTAAATATTAACTTGTATTAGTTTTAAGTTTCTTTCAGTATTGAATCTCTTCTTGTAAGTGGACTAACAAAATATTTTAGTATACTGTAAAGACAAGTTGTCCGTCTATTCCGGCCCTAAAAATCCACAAAACTTGATTGCGTTTTTCAACTACGATTCTAATTAAGACCCCTATTATTTGCGGATAGATTCTACGAGAGATAACGCAGAGCATGGCATAATTTCAATTAAGTACAATTTATACATGGGCTTGGGACTTTTTCATACAACATTAGCTTATGCCCGCAGTTTCACTCGTATGGTAACTACTTAAAAAATGCCTATAGGTATATGCTATATTAGATTCTTATCTAAAAAGTTCTTACTCATTCTACTCCAAGTTTCAGTGAAATTAGTTGAGCCCTTACGGCGTGACTAAATCAAAAACATTCAAACAATGTCACAAAATTGCATTTTCATTTTTTTTTAACTATGGATATGAATACACCTTCAGGTTGCAGACTCTTGTAAACCCTTTTTTATAAAACATAAAATCTTAACAATACCCTCACTGTACATTTTCGAAACGGCCATGTTTGTTAAAAGCAACCCTGATCTGTTTCGTCGGGTTTGTGATGTCGTCATTCGGAACAGACGAGATACAAGTAGAGTCTGTGTCCGCAACTCTAAAACCACTTTTATGCGCAGAAGCATCTTCTGTATGGCTCCTTTTATTTATAATAAATTACCACAGTCATTGAGAGAAATGCCTTGTTCACTATTTGAAAGGAAGCTGAGAACGCTGCTCATAGTTAAAAGTTACTATACCATTGACGAATTTATGAAAGATAAAAATATAGTGTAAATTGTTGACATAATATATTCATTTTTTTGACAAGGCTTATATAATATTTAGTTGTTGTGTATCTAGTCCCTAATTGTTTTTAATATTTTAATTAGTTCATAATGACATTCTTTTTCTTCTATTTTTCATTATTATTTGTTATTTATTTTTTTATTAATTAAATTTTATTAAGATTGTAAATTAAATATTGCATGCCTAGATATAGGTAGAATACATTGATTCAATAGTATATAGTAATTGACATCTTTATGACATGTATTTCAAGCAATAAATTATACTTTGACTTTGACTTTGAATATTGGTTATGAATATTATTTTCATTAAATCTAGATATTTACCATGATTTGTGTGTTCCCCTAAGTATAAATACACCCAACAGTCACATACATAGTCCTGGATCCACACTAGGTACTCGTTCTTTCTTATACCCACGACGTATAAGAAAGAACGAGTACCATGGTACCACAACACCGAGACCCGGAACAAATAACGAACTGAATCGAACCCGAATTCCTTGAGTCTCAGACGGGCAAACACCCCCGGCGCCACCGAGGTCGCCACTTTTAATGAAATTGATTGAAACAGGTAACTAGTTAGAATCCATTGTGAAAAAAATTGCGCAGTCTTTACATCAGACTTATTGCGCGGTAGGTAACATTAAATCCACCAATGCTTGCTTGTCGCGTTACTTGTTATTTCTTGGTTAACCTGTATTAGTGACCTGGGTTATGTATGGTGGCCATGAAGAAGGTCCTATGTATGTTAACAAGGGAACCAGTACAAAATACAAATAGTACGGTGATAGGATAGGTCTTATTCGAAAACTAAGCTCTTTATTCGGTCGCTTTATTGCACCGTGAACACTAGCCAATGACTCCACCAAGTCACAGAATAAAATAATACTTATTAGACTGACTCTACCAAGTGTTTGAAACTTGTAAACTAAACTTGACTTCCAATAATTTACGTATCGGATCGCGAAACATTTGCCAAGTATTCACATGCCTTGCACGCATGCGCTTGTGTGAGAGGTTTCCGCGGGCCGGGACTTCAGAATACCGGCGGAGCCACAAAGCTTCGAAAAACTTGCGCTGAAATAGAGACGCTTAAGTTTTAAGAATACAAACAAGCGCTAAAATCGTGAAAGCACCCATGTGAATACGCTTCCCGTAAGCCGGATTAAAAGAAGCTTTACTCTACGGCTCTATAACTATAGGAATCCATGCAAAAAAACACCATTAATGCATGAAGGAGGAACAACCGACAAACGCTTTTGGCGTTAGTAATATTAGATGTATTTACCTAGGTATAGTTAGTGATCGCGATAGTTTGAAAAATACGAGATACAATATAAAATGTATTGCGACTTTTATTTATTTATTGGAATCTCGACCTGTTTCCAGTAAAAAATATATTTGGTCCACCGTATTTACCTATTCCCTAATATCTAAATACTTATATATCAGATGTTTGCAAGAATAACCGAAGACTATTATCTGGGCGATCGATTAGCAAAATCATCGAGATCCCTTAGCAAAATAAGGTTTAGTTTCAATGCAACTGAGTCGGTACCTGATATGTATGTTTAAGAAAAAGCAGCAACAAGCAATCTATAATTTGTTCCAAATAGTGTTTTAAACCTGCGGTGTGTAAGGTAGACAGAGATTTTACGGTCCGAAACGTGTGCGTGATGCCTCTGGTTTTGCAAGCTTTCACAGGCTACGGTAACCACTTACCAACAGGTAAACCTACTAAGCGTTTTTTCTACATCTAAGATTGCAACTTAGATGTAGAAAAAAAACAATAGCGTACGAAAACTTGGCAAATTTTCGCGTATCCAACTCGCTTCGTTGCTCTGCGTTCGCGATCGGCCGATAACGGTAGCCCCGGGAGACCCGTAAATACTGGCTATACCTACGTCTAGACCCCGGACCCTGGAATAAGCAAAACCACCTGGACCTAGGACTATCGGTGCTGCTCGATAAGGATCTCTCCGGCTATTTGATACGCATCGTTCCATGCTTCCTGCGGGAATAAACTAGATGCCACATTGGACCCAGCCCCCTCATTCTCTTCGTTTTGTCTACGCACGTGCGTAGTACAGTAGTGTTGTCATATTATTACGAAATACGCGAGCAGCAGTTGA
Source organism: Anticlea derivata (assembly GCA_947579855.1). Classification (NCBI taxonomy): domain Eukaryota; kingdom Metazoa; phylum Arthropoda; class Insecta; order Lepidoptera; family Geometridae; genus Anticlea; species Anticlea derivata. The sequence goes on from OX388264.1 coordinate 3,907,885, forward strand.
GCTTTCTGCGACCGTTGCAATAGGTCTACAGATAGCTTGATCCAGATCACTAACAGTCGGAGACGTCCCCAAGACGGTGGCGGAATTGCCACGCCGGAGCCAATGCTGATCCGTTGGGCCAACAAGGAGCCAGAATTAAAACATTGCAGTAAACAGTATAATTAAACGTATAAAATTCTAACGACACGTGTATTTTTCACTCATCCCACTAACAATTTCAAGTGCATGACTTTCTATAAGTAATAAGTTGGCTAAGTTAGGAGTTGTTATTTTATAATTATATATTTTTCCATAATCCTTCTTGCAAATGGTAGGTTATGTAGATTTATTCTTATTATCAACCTCTGGTAATAATTCTGTATGAAAATAATACTATGCAATATTTATATTGCGTATAAAACTTATTGAATACTAAACTAAGCTTTTGTTGACTGTTTACGAAATTAATTTTGTAATAGGTAAGTTTGAGCGAGGCCGTTCATTATACACAAATGTTTACAATGTTAATACGTGGAAAGTACTTGTAGTAACTATTGAATAGTTACATAGTGTCGTTGCATAGTCGTGTGAAGGCCGAACCTTCATGACACGATCATATCATGGTCCGTTACTAATAACTAACAGCCAACAGTCAAATACAAAGTCCTTACCCACACTAGGATTCCCTGTGTCGTGGGTATTGGCACCTGCGTGGAACGTGCTTCCCACTCCCACCACACCTCACTGCCTACCGCTCTCGCGAGTGAGAATGAGACAAAACATTACAGCGAGGTGCCTAGTTAACTTCTGCGTGTTGTATGAGAAACTACGAGTCAATGGTACCACAACACCCAGACCCGGAACAAATATTTGCATAACATTATTCTGAAGTGTACCAGCTATTTTCATTGGAGGTTTGAGGTGTCAGTAGGTACAAAGAATACGTAGGTACAATGCAATTTGTCTATTGAATTGATATTTTGTATTTTCTTTTAACCTTGAGTCTATTATAGCTATTGTCTTCTTGATAAGAAGAAGTTGTAACCTATTGCTGCTGGAAGTGGCACCGAATTTTTATAAAAATGTTACCTTACAAATGTTTATTCATGTTTAAGATTTATGTTTCATCCATCTATTTGACGGGATCTATCTTCTTCCCCAACAAGTGCGCGCAAAGTAGCACTTTTCTCTACACTTTTACAGAAGGCAGTAATGAGATTTGAATTTGGAACATGAATTTACAAAGAAACTTTTGAAAAAAATTTACTTATAGGTAAAGGTAGGTACTGGCCGGTGACAGGGGCAGGAGGTGCATGTCGCAGACAAGCCAACAGACGCAGCCTGAAATAAAAAAAAACTCATATAGGTAGCAGTAGGAGAAAAGTAGAGTACTCGGGCGCCAAATATATTTTTCACAGGCTTACTTTGAATACCAATGCGGTTAAAAATGAACAAAAAAATGAACAAAAACACAACATTTTGTGCAAAAATTATTTACAGAGTCTGCAAGAACGAGAAACGCGTTGATGTCTTTTGTACCATAATTGTGTAGAAAAATGCTACAAAACGCGCTAGAATTTACTGAAGTCGCTTGGACTTTGCATACATTTGATAATCTTCAAAATGATGCCGCTATACAGATGAAGGTGGCAAGGATAAGGTTAAGTTGAAAATGGCCATGGAAAACATCGTGAGGAAAAAAAGGCCTCATAAAGCGGCGATGGTCTTGGAACCTGTCACGATTGGAATGCTGTGAAAGAAACCATGTGCCAAATGTTGAAACATACCTCTGACTACCCCCTTAGGTATTTGGAGGATCAAATCGCCTGGAGATCTGAAAGGATATGTACTTTAATTTTCTTACCGATGCTAATTTTGCGCCATTGTCTTAAGAATTAAAATACTACGGCAAAAAATAAATAATAGTAACATTTTACTCGCTCATTTTCCTGGAAAATCTTCGTAAATATATTCAACGGTGTGCTGTTTAGCATTTTGTAAGTACATAATTACGTTTTTAGTTCTGCGAATAATCACAAACGGAAGACATCCAAGCTTAGTGCTCTACGAACATTGACCGAAATGTAACTATAATAACCTCTAATCTATCGAAAGATGGAAAATATGTAACTTCAGGTTTTAAAACATTGAATTGTTTTATTTATTAATTGGCAATAACATTTTATTTGATTTTATTTATATATGGTACAAAATCAGTAAACAAACTAATACATAGCCAAAAACATACTTATTCATAAAATGTTAAATTAAATGTGTTAACCCAGAAATTATAAGAAACAATGTTTGTTGCAAGTTTGATCTACAAATTTTGGAAATTCGACCATTTTCTTTGAATAATAATGGTGTCAGTGAGAGGCAAGTAAAAAATACTTACCACGAATAGAAACTACATATTAAATAGGTTCGACTGTTCTGTAGTTTATCTGAGACATAGCCATTGGGTTTTTAAAACAATTTTCAATGTCTGTTCCATTCATCCAATAAACATCGAGCAGTTTCTCTGAATGCGTTGTTGCGCAATTTTCTCATTACGTTATTGATTTCACTAAGTTTTGTTTGATGGTCCCCCGCTGGGCCCACCGGGTGCTGACACGGCGCCAACTGCCGACTCATTTTCTGAAACGCGAAGGTTGGGACTGTACTAACAGCTATTTTATCGGCATTTGAATGGGAAAGACGAAGGTTGGAAACGTGTAGGGTGCGCCACCGAAGGAGGTGCGAATCTTCATCCAGGCATCGTACTCCTCTTGACTGAGGGTCGTGATTTCCACGTAAAATCATCTTTTTTCCGACAATATCTCGCCAGCTCTTTCCTATCTTTAGCGGTGTGGAGCGCATCATGAAACTTTGTATCCAGGGTTGAAGGGATTTGGTCAGACCATTTGAGTGGGCTGCATGACTAAGCCGCGGGTTTTCTCACGATGTTTTCCTACAACGTTACGAGCACGTATTAATGCGCACATACATTTTTCGAATGAAAAAAATCATTTGTGCAAGACTGGGATTCAAACCTACGACCTTCAGATCGAGCGTCGACGTATTTCGTGGTACTAGTGTACTAGTTCGGATATACAGAGCGTCCCAAACTTATGGGACATGAAGGGGAAGTACCTTAAATATCGTAGATAGGGTATTTTGCTGAAAGAAGACTTTATGTTACTTTTAAAAGTTAGTAATTCTGCATTCATAGATTTTCTAAAAAATACTTGCTTCGTCTGGGAATCGAACCGACTTAAATGTCAAAAAAAAATTATCCTACTTCTATGATGCCAATCGAAAGAATAGCTAAAAAATAATAACTTTGCTTAAGTAACATAGTATTTTAAAAGAAAGGAACAACGTTAAATGATTGAGTCAAATTTTTCAAACACGTTTTATTTAGGATTTTTTAGGATATGTAAAGAGAATACCATAATGTTTAGGTCCACTTAGAAAATTAAGAAATCTTAAAATTTATGTTAGGAATCCTAAAACAACAGAATCGACACCAATGTTGTTGTTAAATTTGAAAATGGAACAGCTTATGAGAGCGTTTGTTTGAATGCATACTTTAATATTTTTAAAAAGAACTAATATTTTTAAATGTTGTTCTTAAATTTGAAAATGGAACAGTGTGTGCGAGAGTTTGTTTTTGGATTGATCTGTTTAGTCTTAATAATTCACTTACACAAGTTTTGTGTTAATTTATTGCGAACATGGCATATCAAGTAAGTTTTGATCTAATGGAAGTTCTTCTTGAATCTTTCATGTTGTTCCTTTTTTAAAAAATACTATGTTACTTAAGCAAAGTTATTATTTTTAGCTATTCTTTCGATTGGCATCATAGAAGAAGGATGATTTTTTTTTGACATTTAAGTCGGTTCGATTCCCAGACGAAGCAAGTATTTTTAGAAAATCTATGAATGCAGAATTACTAACTTTTAAAAGTAACATAAAGTCTTCTTTCAGCAAAATACCCTATCTACGATATTTAAGGTACTTCCCCTTCATGTCCCATAAGTTTGGGACGCCCTGTATATAAATAAATAAATATTCCGGACATATCACACACGGTCATCTGATCCCAAACTAGGCATAGCCTGTACTATGGGTACCAGAGACTGATATACATAATAGATATATATTTAACACCCAGACACAGAACAAATATCTGTGTTAGTCACAAATGTTTGTTCAGTGCGGGAATTGAACCCGCGACCTCTAGCGCAGAAGGCAGAGTTACTACCAACTGAGCTATGAGGCCAGTTATATATCTAGTAATATTAGTATTAGTACATTAATTAGCACTGCCAGTCCGAACGAAATACGATGCCTCCATCTAGTTCATAACCGCAAATCTTTCGAACATTGTTTTAGTCGCTCGTTACTGTATCGAAGATCGAATAGTATTGTTTGTCATTCATTCTGACTGACACATCAACAAATTAACTAATATGGGTATTGGAACAAGCGTGAACTAGAATGGAACGCGTTCGAGGACTATTCCAAGAACGCTTTCCATTCTAGTACTACACAGGACTAGCCCTCATCAGGGTTCAAACCTTTTAATATTTTCTATACGCTTCGTTTCTGTTACAACTGTCTCACCGCGTCTATAAATGTTGCAACATTATAAAAATTAATAATTTCTAACAAAGGTAAGCTCCTTTGTTAGAAATGTAATTTTAAAACAATTTTAAATGTGAAGGTGACAACGCTATCTATCCATTGTTGTACCTACTGGTTATTCTTAAACGGATTGTCGAAAGCTCCTATTTAAGATTTCGCAATACAAAACCGTATCTCTGATACAAATCTCTTTGATAACAAATAGATTTAATTTATAATTTCAATGGAAAGAAAGTTGATGAATGAAAGCTGTTTTCACACTATCAAATAAAAGTCATAATGCAACAAAGCGTATACTCGGATTTGCATAATTTTATGCTCATGCAGTACCAAATAAAGAATGTTAGGGCTTATATATACTGAGCAACATTTTTATATTTTTTGCGTAGCTAGATTTAGTATAAAAACTCAAAAATATTTGTTTGAAGACTTCGGTGTCAGTTCTGTGTGGGAACAAGAGTATGTATGTAACTGTTGGCTCTCCTTTATTTTACCTATATATTTTTGATGGGGCTACGGGATATCACAATTGAAAAACAGCGCTGTATTACATAAATGAAACGGTTTTTTCGTTATTCCTAAAACCATTAAACTAGCCAGAGCCCACTCACAATTCTTAACGGTTGTAAATTATAAAATCTTTGTAACTTTGAACACACTTTATCGCCTGAACATAAGCTGTCAGGGTTTTGTTCAAGTACCTAGCACTTGAATCGCAAGTATCAAGTCTTTCCTAAAATAATGGTAATTTAAGATTGTCTGCAAGTTTGATAAAAAACCAGGTTCACTTGAATCCCCAAGAACGGTAGACATCCTCTCAGATCTCTTGGCAATCTAAGGTAGTCAGAATCCATATTTAAATAAATAAATAAGTACCACGACACCCAGACCCGGAAAAAATATTCGCAGATCATGCAAACCTTTGTCCCGCAGCGGGAATCGAATCCCGCACCCCTTGCGTTTCAGACGGGTACTCGCCCGCTGCGCTACCGAGGTCGTCTATTATTCCATACGTGCAAGATTGATAATGATAAAAAAATACATTGTCATTACGGACAGCGCCTAACGGTGTCGTGCGGTCAGCCTACGCGCTTAGAATATAATCCTACATTTTAGTTATTTAATTATACAATAGCGAGGCGTCGAATCGAGTATTAAATTATTATCTATTTCGTTGATATATACATATAATAAAACAGTTATTCCAAAAATTCTGTCAATATGTTTTTTTCTTCTAAAAATTGTTAGGGGATCTTATTTTAAGAAATGCAAAAAAAATATCGAATAAGACTTTGTCTGTCAGTTTATTTATTTTCCGGGCTAATCTCAGGAACTACTGGACGGATCTTTCTGAAATTTTACAAAGTAATTGATTATAGTCTATTGCGCAATACCGCCTTCATGGTGAGAAAGAGGGGCAATTCGAGAACCTTTATTTTCCAGCGGTTGTCAGTTCTCCGAGCTATATGGCCTGTCCACTGCCACTCCAACTTGCTTATTATGTTATATACTATGAGCTATGTCGGTGACCTTCTGAAATCACCTTGTATGTGCGCCTCTACGAATCCCTTCGGGCGACGCAGTGTTGGAAAGCTCGATGGACCAACATTGCGAAAATTTCGGAAAGTCGCTGGATGGAGAAGGCTCAAGACCGTTCGTAATGGAATTCTTTGGGCGAGGCGTATGTCCAGCAGTGGACTTCTGCAGGCTGATGATGATGAAGGGTTTCCTCTGTTGCAACTCGTTGCAAAACTTTCCGCGGAGCTCGTGTTGTGACACGGAGGTTTTGTGGCTTCTTATCGGATCCCCGTGAAATATTGCTCACGGACTAGTTCTTTCACTTCGGTTTCGCCATTCGATACAAAGGTTATCAAATACATTAAAGGGATAGCGTTTATAAGATTTGCGGCAACACTAGTTCAGTTAAGTGCAGTTTTTAAAGCAAAAACTGCCGGGTCACATCCGTAATAAAACTTGGATTTGCCTCAGACTGCCAATTAGTGAGTTTTCCATCATTGATTTACTCTTCAATTCAATTCAATTTCCTCACGATGTTTTCCTTCACTGCTTGATAGTACGATACGTACGAGTTATAGCACACCTAATTTTTCGAACCGAAAAACACACGACAAATTCGAACCCACGACCTTCGTATCGAAAGTTCCCACTAGGCCAACACGGCTTAAAAGTAAGACATTTATTAAGTTATTATTGTTAATTGTGAAATATTTATAAAGCAATTAAAGCCAATTTAAAATTTGCTAATTTATCCTTGTACCCTTCACATGAGTGTGTTTTTAGTCAAGAATGAACTTTTTAATTAATTGAACGGCATAAAAACATCGAAAGTCCTGCTGAGCTTATCCATTGGCTTAGCACTATTTCTGAAGTTTACAAATCGGTAAAGAGTCCTTCGCAAATGTTAAATATTATATTAAATTACAAATCACAATTCTGATTGGTATTTGCCACGCAAAAACGATGTCAAAAACCGACCAAACCGATTCAAATTACGGCGCGCTATGGCGGCGTGCATAGTTTGTTCTGTATACTGGTCCCGGCTGAAGAATAGGCCCCTCCATATCTACCTATCCGCGGATGTCGTAAGAGGCGACTAAGGGAAGAAAGCTAGGGGATGGGCAGCAGCGTCCTTCATTTTAACAACGATAGCTCTAACTGCGCTCGCCAACCCGCATGCCCAGCGTGGTGAGTATGGGCAAATCCCCCCACATGATAAGGAATTCGCTCTGTCTGTGGGGGAGGCCATGTTCAGCAGTGGACGTCGTACGGCTGAAATGATGATGATGATGATTATTATTAAAAAAAATCTTTCTTTTTTTCTCTCTATCTTTCAAGATATCCTTCTCACTGATTGGAGGCCCTGGACTGGAGGAGATGATAGGGCATCATGATGTCTTATTGACATTCTAATTATTTCTCTTCTCTTTTTTAAACGAATAGGATCGTTTAAAAAAGTGCTAGAATTTGCATGTAGCATAAAATAATTTTTGAGACTGTCAACTTACAAAATATGGGGCTGGGTTATAATATCCTCGCACATATACTTAGTCAAAGTATCGCCTTAAATTGTGCTACAGGGGAATTGGAAGAAAACAGCTCGTTTCACTCACTAGTCTATGAAGATTAGTGAAACGAAAAATCAATTACCGCGCGTTAGTCTCGTAAAAACTCGAAAATGATTTCTCAACCGATTTGGTTTTTTTTTGTATTCTAAATTTAATCTTTTTTGTATATTACCAGTGCCCCGCGGCTTCGTTCGCGTGACACAAAACCAACCAAGTATTGAGGCGAACAAAATAAAAATGTAAAAAATTATACAAAAAAAAAATTAGATAACTTGTGCTTGCGGCCATAGGAATGCAAATTTAATTGATCGAGTCCTTATTTTATCACGTTCAATAAAACTTATCAGAATCAATTTATCAAAGTGTTGAAAGTTCCTCAAAAATAAAGTTCCTAAGTACTTAGGAACTTTATATATAGGTACGTAATAAATTAATTTGAAGGTTCCGTAAATAACACACTTTACACCACATTTTTGGGATAAATATTTGTCAGATTTTAAGTTTAAGTATTTTATTTAAGAATCATTTCCTCGTGTTATAAGGAAAATATATTTTTACACATTGTAACGTTATTTAAATATTTTTATGTAAGAGTTGCAAACATTCACACCAAAGGTCATATAATGTAGTACTTACATAGGTACAGTAAGCTTATGGCTTTTGCGTAATTTAATATTAATAAGTATGTACTCGATAAAAATAGATCGCTCGCGATGGAAATAGAACAGAATGGAAAACTATACTTAAAACAAGATAATTCATAATATGTATGCTTATATCCCGAAAGGGGCTTATTCTACAAACAATTTTCAATAAATTTTGTACAACATCTTCTAAAGTTATCTAATCTAATTCATATAATTGAAAAGATAAACCCCATCGCGTTTATCTCCCTGACTAAGTGTTCGTTATTGACTGAGGTGCCGCCGTAATCAGTTGAGTAATTAGAGTCTGATTAGTCCTACTAATTATGATGATACTTTTGAAATAATCAATGTCCAGTCATTTTGTTTTCTTGACTTCCAAAGGAGGCATGATAATACACACATACAATTTTGGTATCGATTGTTTCAATGTTCAAAATCCTAATAGATAATTTTTCATAAACGATCACACAAACATTACCTGGGGTTTTATTTCGAAAGGATTTGCTTAAAAACTCTTTTTATTTAGAAAAAGTTTGTAGTCGGAATTTAATTATTACCAAGTTTTTACCTTTTTCTATCAATTTTCAAAAAAAGAAGATACCTACGCGAATAAACAAAAGGAACGGAATATACATAAGATAAATCTTATTTTATTATTGCTAGCGGCATGTCCGCGGCTTCTCTTGCAAGGATTAAGAAGCCTATTCCCTCTATCAGCCGTCATCTCAGCACTCACTACTTTTTTACCATATCCATTTTCACACAGTCCATCCATCTTTTATTCGGCCTACCTCTACTTAAGAGTAGAGGTAGGCCAAATAATACCATCTAATAAAATCATAGGTGGTATTACGCTAACAATTAAACAGAAATGTTTGGAATTAGAAAAGCTCCGAGTAATCTAAAGATGCGCATTTCCCTGCCTACATAATAATAAACAAGCCTTAGAAAGTTGATTCTGCTTGTGCAATACCGCCCTTAGATCTCGAGTCTAACACCAGTTTCTATCGTTCTCGAATTGCTAGCGTATTTGCGAAGGTATTCGCAAATACACAAACAACCAGTTAAATTATAAAGATTTCAACAAACGATTCCGCTGACAAAGTTGTATTGTTTTAAACATTTATAGGTACTCACTATTGCGTCGATATTGTCAGAAACTTATGCCAAGTGGTCCTGCACCCCATCATTATCAGACTTTCACTGAGGAAATGCAATTTTCTAGAAAACGGTAACACGAAGAATCTGTTTTCATCCGTTCGTGGAGCGCCGTAGGCAGCGTTACGGCATAATGGAGCTAAGTAGTGACCTACATCTGCCACCATCATCATGATCATCAACCTGTAGAAGTCCACTGCTGGACATAGGACTCCCCCAAAAAATTCCATGACGAACTTCCCGCAACTTTAACAATGTCGTCGGTCCATCGGGCATTCCATCCCTGCATCGCCCGTTTCGTGGTCGCCATTTGAGAACCTTTCCCCAACGGTTGTCCCAATCGATACGTGACCGACGATAAAGCCAGCAATTTACTTTCAACGTTAATATAAACGTTCCCTGGTATTCTTAGTCGATAATATATTATGTATTTTCACTCCACTCTGACTGACAGCCGACTGAAATTATTTTCATATCTACGGATGGCAGTCAAATTAGATTTTATTCTTGAAATTTTCCCTCAAAATACCACTCATGACTCAAAGATGAATAAAGCCTTTGTCACACGTGTGCACAGTCCGTCGAACATATTCAAAAGATTGCAGTGACAAGTGCAGTTTCGGCATTCCAGAGCACTGACGACATACTGTACCTGCGTGTTTGATCACGGGACGATGGAGACAGTGAGCACGAACTGTCTCCGGAATGTGTGCAACATCTGCATGTTGCACACATTCCGGACCTGCGACTGACATGGGGCATTCTTGCACGCTATGATTTGGGCATAAGTTTGCATGTTACATTATAAAAATAAATATGTCCTGATTATTTTATTTTTTATAGTGACGATAACACGGGATCCCGTCTAGGTCGAAAATTAAAGATATTCCCATTTTACATTAGGAATATCTTTAATAAGCAATGAATGATTAAGGACGGACAAACCTTTCTTCCATTTAACTGTTAACAAAGTGTTACATGGACAAAACAAAAGATGATTGATAGTGCTTTCTCCTGACGTGATGTACCGCATTCATTTTTATGGCGTCCTATCATTTATTAAGTCTCATTTAAAATGAAAGAAAGTGCATTTAAATGCATATGAACGCGTAATATGTTCCATGGGCACAAGTTACCTACGGTCAAGGCTGGCTCATTCCAGTCGAAAACCATCTTTAATTTATACAGTCAAGGTTTAAAATCGTAAAGGTTTAAATGCTGATTTGATACGTAATTTGTGAGTGGACAACCACGTGTTAGGAAGATTGATAGTCGGGTGTTTGTAAGCTGTTCACTGTAATGACTTCGGCTATCTGTTTATGGGCATTGGCGCCTAGCGACGCCTCACGTTCGAAGTTCCTGCACGTACAAACCCATGCTGGGAAGATATTCTGATTTAAAAATTGTCGCATTCATGTGTCTTTTTTTATTTAGTTTTTTTTCCAAGTTAAGCAAATGGCCTGAACGCATATTTTATCTGCATTTCTATAGATACAAAACTAACTTACTTAACAAATGTTACCTACTGACATTTTAGACTGAAATATCAAGTGTGTTGCCAGTTGGATAAACGGTATTCCATAAAGGACCGATTTTCATATTACTAAAAAAACGTTTCCAAATCTCAGCCTACCGTTTCCATGTAAACTTTAATAAAAGTAGGTTTGATTTCGTAAGAAAACGGTATTGTTTGTATCAAATCGTTTACAGTTATTCACTGTTTTGAATTAATTTATTATCTTTAGGTTAATTGATACCGGAAACGTAATAGAGAATCCTCCTACGCAACCGAAAGTATAAAAATAACGATCGCGATAACTGTCTATAAAATGATTCATGCAACATTATTAAATCACAATCGATAGCAAATCTAGAGATCGTACTGAGAGATAAGAAACCGATCTCTAGATTGGCCAAGAATAACAATTTAATAGAAATGTCATTGTGGAAGGTAATTATAGACCGTAACCAGTAAAGAAGTTCGAGAGCTCTCTTAGAAAGGCGAGCCTTAACACTGCAATTTAAGATCAGTAATCCATCTTCATACAAAATTATCGACATCTAAGAGCAAGGAGTCATACTGATAAGGTACGAATTGTGTGCACTTCTGTGCAGACAGTGCATTAACATTGTAGCCCATAATTTTTGGTTGAAGCAATGTAACAACAAAAATTTCGTGAGATGATTTGTTTGTCAAGACCATTTTACTTAGGAACGGCCAGAGATATCAAATTTAAAGGTCTGTGAGCTTATAGTGCCGCAAAAAAAAAAATCAAGCATTAACAATGGAAGATGTATGAAATTGAGTATTTTCGTTTTTTTCTATGTACCTACAACCATGCTTCTAGCAAAATAAATCATTTAATTTCATTTCATTAGGTTGTAAGAAAAGGGCTCTAACGATTTCGTAATAATTTACGGATTGGAGGTCATTGCGGTCAAAAACTATGTCTAGGTAAAATTAATTTCAAATCCCATGGAGATGTTACGAGACAAACTTATATAGGTAATATATGTACAGTATTATATGGTACCTATGTATAATTTTATACACCGAACTACGCGAGCGACCGCAAAATATAAGTTTGTCACTTAGTGCACTCTATTTAAAGTCAGTCAGTCTGGAAATCCGCAAAAATCTGTAACAATTGGTGACAATGTGTAGGTACTACTACAAGTATTGGTTACCCAATTGTAGCCTGTTGCTTTCGAGAACATTGCAGATTGCGCTACGATGTTCCCCGTTTTCTGTGTCCCCAATTGTCCACCCAATTGGGTGGGTTATTATTAAGCGTTGAGATTGTATCGTTGTTAGTTATTAGCTGTGCTGATTTAGTGCAGCGTTCGGTGCCTTATTACGACCACCCTCTATTTACTGACAGGGTACTGTGCACCTACCACTATATTTCTACAACATGGTAACAACTAGGAATAAAGTCCATATTGTAAGTAGAATAAGCCCTTTTCCGGTTACTATACCAATTCCGGAACATCATGTCATCATCATCATCATCAGCCCATATAAGTCCACTGCTGGACATAGGCCTCTCCTAAAGAGTTCCACGACGAACGGTCTTGTGCGTTTTCCATCCACCGACTTCCCGCATACTTCACAATGTCATCGGTCCATCGGGTGGGGCGCCTTCCAACACTACGTCGTCCAGTTTGTAGTCGCCATTCGAGAACTTTTAGTCCCCAACGGTTGTCGGTTCTGCGAGCTATATGGCCTGCCCACTGCCACTTTAACTTGCTAATTCTCAGACCTATGTCGGCGATATTGGTGCTTCTACGGAATTTCGGATCTAATCACGTAGTGAAACTCCGAGCATAGCTATATCTATAGCCCGTTGCGCGAAATTGAGCTTGTGTATGAGGCCAACAGTTAACGACCAAGTCTCAGTTCCCTTATTTACTTTCCCTGCCAAAACAAAGAAATACTAATTTATCTTTTATTGATTTGTATTCTAATCAAAATATAATACCTAGTAGAAATTTATATTGTCTTTGGTTCTAATGTTAAAGTTGATTCCACAGCTAGGCAGAGCAGTCACTTTTTTGTAACATAATTATTATTATTTTTTCATTGCATCCATGCCTCTACAATATCGTGTCGGTGTTGGTAAGTACATCTCTTTTCCTCAAAGCTTGAAAGAAGAAGAAAAACCGACCGACGTTTTCAAAATAACGTTGTTCGATTGTGGCGTATACTTATTTTACACATTACCTATGTGTTGTTATTATTTTACTACTACTGCTCAAGGGAACTAAGCACAGAGTTTTGTTCGACTCGATAAATATCCGTCGTGAGTCCCACTAGAGATCGTGGTAAGGCCCCGTTGTTTATTTGTATTGAAAAGACTTATTAACTCAGTCAATAGCTTCCAGTCATTAAATCTCTGCTTTTGCTTTCAATTTAAGTAGGTACTTTTTGAATGTTTATAATGTTGCACACACAGCACAGCTGTTTTAGGTTCTAATTTTAATGTCAAATTTATTGTATGTTTAATTATTACTTATATAGATGATCTTCTTCTTGTCGTGTCACTGATTTTGGTCATCCTGTATTAGGTCAGTGACCAGGTTGAAGTATGGTGGCCCTGAAAAGGGTTATGACTGTCGATGAAAGAATTAAAGTGCGCCTCTTAGAAGCTCCTTTCGATAAAGATAAAAGATGTTAAAACCGTTGGTGAAACACCTAAGATTGACGACGATGGCTTCACCCTGGTGAAGAGGAACCGTCGTCTGAAACCGTCGCGCAACCTTCGAGGTACCGCCGCCGTCATAGCATCGGAGATCACTCTGCGTGCTGTGGACCCGACCATCTCGATCTATGTATCTAGACTGGATGCTCAAACATCAGGGGAGGAGGTTCTCCGATTTGTGAAGGAGAGGACTCGGTTTTGGAGCCGAGACCCGTCCAATATACAGCAACATCTGCAACGCCTGGAGTCGTCTAGAGAGACGAACTTCAAGTCGTACGTGCTGAAGGTGCCTGCGAAGCTTCGCGACATGTTCCTCTCTCCCGACTTCTGGCCTGCAGGAATAGTTTTCCGACGCTATAGGGATGCGCCAAAGAACAATAAACCCTAATATTATATGCAAGTGTGAATATTATATGTATTTTAGTTTTAAGGTATATATATCTATGGGCCCTGTATTTGTACATGTACTTTGCTGTGTTGCCTGAAATAAATGACTTAATAATAATAATAAAACGACCAAATAAAATGGAAACCTAATTCATAAAAGTTAAGGAAAAAAACTGGGAAATAAACGAAGTAGATTTTCTGCTTAAATTCTTTCTTTTTGTAGACTAATTCCTCTTTCGGGATAGTTTACATATTATGTGTCACCTTGTAGTTGCCAAAGCGCTAATAATGTAATAACATAACACTGAGTTACTAGTTGAATAACAACCAGTCAAGCAAAATATTGCCTACATGTTAATCCAACCACTGACAGCCACACTCGGCACCTCAATGTTCATGTTCAAACTAATGCTAAAAGACAGCCTTTGGGTCAATACCTGTCCAGAATTAATTGTATCAGACACCTCTAGCGCCCTCCTTCTCTATACTCAAGTCTTAGATAGAGACAAAACTTCACAGGTTCGCACGCGAATGAGCTTTGCTAGTTACGTTACTCATAGACCATTGCATAAGGCTCTATGTTCTAATAGTGCACTACCTCTAAATTATTACGGTCTAATTAAGATACGACAAACGTTGGCATTTTTGGTTTTGTGACCTGACATTGATTGCTTGAGGGATCGTTTGATAGATTCCGCATAGATGCAAAATACTAGAAAATTAGATTAGTTTATTATGACTGTTTCTAGGTAATTGAAAAGCCGTGTTGGTGTAGTGGTAGCTTCTCCGAAGGTCTTGAGTTTGAACCCGGTTCTCCACCAATGAGTTTTTCCATTATGTGCAGTAACACGTGCTTAAAAAGGTGAAGGAAATCATCGTGAGGAAACCATTCTTAAAGCAGCGATGGGTTGCCCGTTGCAATCCTTTCAAGTACGGAATATTCACTATTGCAAAATGAGGGTAGGTATGTGCCAAATGTTTAGATTTGCCTCTGACTACCTACGTCCCTTAGTCAACTTCAAGGCTTTGATTGCCTTGATACCGGAGTCAAATATAGGATTTAGTTAATATTTTAAGTTATTTAAGAGTAGGATTTGACTTGAATTCTTTCTATTATCTACAACTGGTCAATAATTAACAAGATGGACTTGCTAGCGTTTCTCTAAAGGTGAAATCATGCTATAAAATATGTATTATAGGCACATACTTAGTTTTGACCTCTCTCTAGATTCCTTGTGTCGTGGGTATCAGAAACTACAAGTACCAATGGTACCACAACGCCCTGAACAAATATTTGCAGATCATACAAACATTTGTCTCGCAGCGGGAATCGAAACCGTCATAATGGCAATGGCTATCATTATGGTCAATACAAGCCTTTGTGATAGCCACTGTCATTTATGAAGTTACTTGAATCTATTGTATGAGTAATAGGTACCGATCCCGAGAATACATACGCAAGACGTACAAGATTTAAACACAGATACTTTTTCAATAAACATGCCGTGATTTTATTTTGGCGTTCCAATTTACTACAACATGAAGCTTGAGCAACAGCCAATGTAACAATTTACACCAAACAATGCGCTCCATTGAACTTTGCCTCTGATTCGAGCGAACAATTGCAGTGTGTCAAGATTTCCTTAAGTTATCTACAAGTCAATTTTCAAAGGTGTTGGCGAAGGAAAGGTCGGCTTTACGTAACAATCTTGACATTTGCAGGGCTGCGCAGGAGTGTGCCGGACGTCGTAGTACGTCACAATGAGTAACATGGTATAGTACCATGGAGTATGTAATAGGGTTTTTTAGCATTGCCATACAGCGTGGCAATTCCGCCAGCGTCTTGGGGACGCTTCCGACTGGTAGTGATCTGGATCAGTTGAGCTATCTATAGATCGTTTGTAACGGTCTTTAGATGGCTCAACTGTTTCTTGTGTATTTTGTAAATATTAACTTGTATTAGTTTTAAGTTTCTTTCTGTAAATAGGGTTTATCATAGAAACGCACTACGAACTACTTTTTATCAAGGCACAACGCAAGCGAAGCCGCTGGCGCAAGCTGGTAGGTGAAAAGAGGAGAGAGAGAAAATAAGTCTGGCTCACGCATTACGGGATAATGTACAGTCTTCCTAAAACAAATAGCAAATCTATGAACTTTATAAGGTCAGGAAACACAATAATAATAGAATAATAAAAATAATAATGATTGAAAATTAAGCTAAAATAATATTATACTAGGAATGAACCCTGTTTTCTACGACTACGACTACAAGTACAAAACAAATTGTAAGAATGTTTGGGGTAACATTGACATGCTTATACTTTCCTAGATGATTGTTTCACCTCAAACCTTGATTTCTTATCGATTCCCCTCAGTCTTCTCGCTTCTGTGTTCAACAGACTTGACGCACTCAAAGCCACCGCAGTGTTACAGGCGCAATTTCAAGACTTTCATTTCTTGTTCTGTTCTTTGGATAACTGCAATTGTTTAATCTGTGACACTCTAGGTATTCCCTGTTACGTCACGTTACGAAAGATTGTTTGTGCTTTTTGGATGAGGACAGGTTACTTACCGAGTGATCTGACCGGATTTCTTGGCAAGTAGGTAGATTTGTGTCTCGGTTTTTTGCAGTTAGGATTTTTAATCGGAAAAATAACGTTATCATCTGCCTTTAATTATCTCTGCGAATCATCATTGCGGATATCCATACTCGTTAACTCGGATTAGATGAAAAGACTTATTTGTATAAAAAATTAAGACTATTTATTTAGGTATTTTTTCAGAGATGCTGCAAGTTATCTCTCTTGCTCGCTTCATCCTCAACTACATTTCAAGCTTGGTCCCAGAAATACCTGCACAACTTTACTTATAAAGCCATGTTTTTGCGCAGGTTCGACGTTCAAGTTCGAGGGAAGTTGTTTTATCTGAGTAAGTACCTAGACACGGCGCCATCGGAAGTCGCTGAGCAACTCAGTTGTCCAAAACACCTTTACATTTCGTTTGTACATTAGCCGCAGTAACAAATAATGTAAACATACCTAACTACTACAGGTGATCCTGATTTATGATCTTATTTGCACTTCATGCAACGGTTAAATGGAGAGTGTTTCAAAGATTGGGAAAACCGTTAGCGTTAGTTTGTGCGTCAAACATTAAACTGGAGCAACATTGAACGCGACAATTCGGGTATATAAGTAGGTACTGATGATAGAAGGAAAATTATGTGTTAGATATAATTCCCCGTAGGTTACATGTAATTTATAACATGAAATCAGATAATCTAGATGGGAAGGTGATTTTGTAGATACTGTACACCTAAGTGCTCAGGTATATCTGATATTGAATGTATCTACAAACATGGGAGACTCCTGAGGTACAAGAAGGCTCGAACATTCTACCAGTTGTCGTTTATGGCGAAGCTCGGGGTTTTGACCCTGATAAGCGGTTGCGCAATCGAAATAATCGAATCTTCTTAGCTTTAACATACCAGTAATTTTTTTTGGGAAAGTTGAGAACTAATACTTACTAATAATTACGTAAAAAGAACTAAAAGAAAATCGGTCATCAATGAAGAGTCGACATCACTCCTTGGGGCCATTTTATAAGACGGTATTTGGCGTTAATGCGAACGACATTTTGCTCACTCAGGCAGGATGACAGTGGCCACCCAAAACTTCGATTAAAAAACAAATCCCAAGAGATGATGACTTTTTATATTTTACGTGATATAATTTGCTCTGAAGGCGGCAACTACCGTTTGTATGATTCTTATCATATTTAGTCCTACTAAGGGTTCGCCGTGAACTGAGATCTCGCGATATGTAGTTTAAAGTCGATGCAACGATGATCGTTAAGGCACCCTAAACAACCCACTCCATGTATTTTTTAATAAAAAAAATAGTAAGCTGGAGCCCTTGAGCCAGCGCCGAGATATTGGCTCACTCTGTGTGCTCTATCGGCTTTACAATGGTGAGTGTTCTGAGGAACTATTTGACCTCATACCCGCATCGAGGTTCTACCATCGGACCTCGCATCACCGGAATAAGGCTCATCCACACCTCATCGACACGTGGGTCTCTCGAACCACTCGCTTTACGAGATCCTTTCTCCCCCATACGTGCAAGTTGTGGAATGAGCTTCCTTCCGAGGTTTTCCCACTAGCCTACAACATGAAGAGCTTTAAGAAAAATACAAAAAGATTTCTCCAGGTTAGCAATGTTCCAGGTGTTGCAGATGTCGACATAGGCGACGGTAACCGCTTACCATCAGGTGGGCCGTAAGCCTGTTTGTCTCCGTATAACATAAAAAACAACAAAAAGAAAAGCTCTAAATAACTATCGAGATTCACAATAGCATTACGCTTACGATATGATACCAAATGACAAATATTAATGAGCCGTGGTGGCCCCGGCTGAAGAATAGGCCCCTCCATATCTACCTATACGCGGATGTCGTAAGTGGCGACTTAGGGAAGAAATCTAGGGGATGGGCAGCAGCGTCTCTCATTTTAACAACGATAGCTCTAACTGCGCTCGCCAACCCGTATGCCCAGCATGGTGAGTATGGGCAAATCCCCCCATATGATAAGAAATTTGCTCTATCTGTGGGGGAGGCCATGTTCAGCAGTGGATGTCAACCGGCTAAAAGGTTGATGATGATGATGAATGAGCCAATTAAAATTAAAAGATTTCAAGTTTCCCCGATGTATTATATAAAATTTGACTTTTGCTATCGAAAGCGTATCGCTATCGTGAAGTATTCGTGCTGGAAGAACAGAGTGGATCCTTGCGATCTATAAAATAAAATAGATCATTAGCGCAGTCCACGAAATACCTCCATAGGCCAGGACATGTTCTTGGAGGTTCGGATGACGGGATCATCGAACCCCGACACATAAACACACTCAACAAATCACATCGACCCCACCGGCGGGGTCAGCGTCAAAATCCCGTCCCAACCCCTTAGGGGCAGTGGGGGATTTGCAGTCTTGGCCGCTCTAGGCCCCAGGCCATGTGCCGCCCCCCTTTCTCAGCACCAATCATAAGACTAGGTACATAATGAATTTACTTTATTGCCAACTATATCTAAATTGAAATCAGAAATTTAAATAACTATAATAGCTACTAATTTGTAAATAAATCCCGAGATGATGAGCTTTTCTACGACAATTTCTACAAATTTTTGGTCTCGATTTGCCGCCCCTAATATCGCCCTAGGCCTGGGCCTACTGGGCCTTAGGGCAAATCCGCCACTGCTTAGGGGTTATGGCCTCCTTAAAAAACCTTCTAGCACACAAGCCGAGGTCCGTACCTAAGTGGTGTCCTTGAGCTCGTTGCCCCACCTAATTTTTCCTTGCGCTCTCGTTAGTCCAGTTTCCCTGCAATGGTCGTAATTTACGCGTAAGAGACCATAAGCTTAAAAATCCGTCCAAAAGCGCAGTCCACGTAATAAGATGATATAGGTATTAAGATTATTAATTTCTAACTAAGAGTCTAGTATAGCGTGCTTGAGTTGTAAGTGAATTAAAATTGTACAGTCTACCCTTGAACTTTCTAACCAACATTTATGAATTAATAGTGATATGTATAATACATAGAGCATCTTGAATTTAATACATTACTCTTAGTATAGAAAAATATAGTAGGTAGGCACGTCTCAACTTTCGCATTTATATTAGCAGCATAGCATTGCAAAGTTGGACGGTCATAACAACAATTTTGCTGTCCACTGCAGTGGATTTATTGTCGGTCGAATCATCGTAGGGGCGTGCATAATGTGTACAACTACTATCTTATGCTTGCTTAGCTCCATTCCAGCATTTTATGCTACAATTTTGAAGTGTTTACGAAGGCTGAGGCTTGTACAAATAGGAAAATAGAATAGAATAATTATTTATTTGCAACAAAAAAATTATAATAATGTCTTTCATAGGTGCCTTCAAAGGTAGGTAAGATAATCCAAACACAGATCATTATTTAGGATAAATTAGGATCTAAATGCTGCAAAATGTATCCTGACTCAGGATGATGCGGGTTGTAAGACCCACGCTGGACCGATTCCACGTGGCGAACATGAAAACTATAAAATTAAATACGACAAAAAATGTGAGCAGTGCGATATTTAGCAATTTTTGCACGTTTGAGCTTAGACCTTAGTGCGTGGATGACTCTGTTAGCTACAATGTACCTCTCAAGTTAAATATAGAATCCTGTAGTTTTTTCAACAGTTGAACGAACTCGTATAGTTTGAAACTAGTGGTTTGGGTGATGTGGTTTGAGAAGTTGCGTGAACAGGTACCGAATAACATAACAATATGCTCCAAATTATTTTGAGTGCAGCCTGCCACAAACAGTTTATTTTCCCTTTAGAACATCAAAATAACGGTCCCCAATAAGAATGACTGATGCATGTAGGTACCAAACCGTGAGATAATTACAAATTTCGCGCCTTTTATACGAATACCGTGTTTAAGTTAACTGTGCTTCCAATTTATGAACAAATCCAACTTTCTTACCAGATCTTTCTTTATCCCACAAAAAATCAATTGAAACAAGTTGGCAATAAGTTTTTCCATATCATGGTAATTTTATTACGCTTTCTACACCATTTATAGTACTTTACAACATAACAGTTACTGCTAAAAGCAGATTGTTGATTTAAAATGTAGTAAAAATAACACGATTATAGCGTTCACATATATTTTTACTCCTGACCACTCTATGTACAATGGATAAAACCGTAATCATAGTAAGTAATCATCATTATTATCATCTTATTCACCATAACCAATGTTATGGGGGTCAGCGTGTTTTCTTCTTCCACTCTCTTCTGTCATTTCTTTTTCATATGTTAGGTACTCGTACTTTTCTTATGCCATGTTCAAACGGAATGCAATATGTCCTTGATATGTCATTTAAAGTCGTTTCAAAATAATCGTTACTTCCGTTGAATAAAGTCAAATTAGAGTTTGTCATGTGAGCGTGTGCGATAAAGCTCAATTTTATCGCAAGCTCCTGAAAGTGAAATTGAAACTTAATTTTAGTAGGAAGATGTTAGATATTTTCAAAATATATTTTCGAAACAATATCACAGCTGTTTGAACACGGCCATAAAAATAGACAGTCAATTTCATTCGGTCAACACGTTGCTAGAGAACAACATCTGGGTAACTCATTGTTCATACTTGTGTCAGGTGTGTGCTTGTGCCTCTGATTCTTGTCTGACAAGTTCTTCAAGCTTCACAGAGTTCAAGTTGAGATTTTGCACTGTAATTAATCTTTGAGACTACCTCTACATTTCAACTAACAATTACAGCGTTTAACTGCTTTACCGGAGGCATTGTGCAGGCTTTACTGCTGACTTTGCTTCGTGGCATTTGCGTGGAAAACAGGTTTTTTTTAGGATTTAAAATTTTGAATTAGCTCTACCGAACAAAGTCAATTTTGAGTTTGACAATTGAGGGTGTGCGATAAAGCTCAACGATATCACTAGCTCGTAAACGTCAACTTGAAATTTACGTTATTTGGAAGACTTATCGCACGCCGTTTGAACAAGGCTTTATACGGAGGCAAACAGGCTTACAGCCCACCTGATGATAAGCGTTTACCGTCGCCTATTAAAATCTGTAACAACCTAGAGGGCAGGCAACGCATTACTGATGCGTTGCCTGCCCTGGAGAAATATTTTTGTACTTTTCTCGAAGCCATCTCATTCCACATCCATCTTGCACGGCTTTTAATAAACTCTCGAAATTCCCCTCACGACTATTGAAGTTAATTTTTGAAACTATGATGGTTATGTACATAATTTTTTTATTGATAGCTATATTGAAGATATAATTATTTATCAAGCCTAATTGCTCGACATTTTTTCCCTAAAATCATCTTTTCTTGTGTAATTATAGTAGTAAGCGTCCGGTAAACGGACATCGGCTTTCCGCTTTCTATGTAAAAGATGGACGTCTAGCCTCACATTACGGTCAGTCATAATAATACTCCAAAGCTTTTACTTTGTTGTTTGACCTCCAACTGTCAATCATAACTTTTATTACTATAAAAAGCAATAATCATAGGTGGCCTGCTAAAACACAAAAGAATGAGGAATGAAATAAAAAGTTACAAACAGTTCAATTTCTCTTTTGCAAATTAATATGCGAGAGTTTGGACTACGTCAATTTAGATTAATTGGTTTGGGAAGAAGGCCATTTTTCCACGTTACAATTTCTAGACAAGATCATTTAGGAAACAGGCACATATTAGTTTGGATCAGGCTAATGTAATGTGTAAATGTAAATAATGTGACCTACGTTGTTGATTGATGTAGACTGATATATTATATTCTGTTGATGTCAAGTAAGTAGGAACTTTTTGGATATTATGGATCAGATAATTTCAACATTATAACTAACATTTATTTATGAAAGAAAAATAAAAACCCAAGTAGGTAATTATTTAAACTACATAGTTTTAAATATTTACTTGTATTACTTGTACAAAGTATAAAAGAAATAGTTGAGCTATCTAAATACAGTTGCAAATGATCTATAGATGGCTCAATTGATCCCGATGACTACATTCGGAAGCGTCCCTAAGACGCTGCTGGCAGAACTGCAACGTTGGAAGGAAATGCTTATGTTGAATAAAATGATGATTATTATAACAATCAATTTCAATGGATCATATAGATATTGGACCTGTTTAGTTAAATCTATTGTTACAATTTGAAACAGAAAATATCGTATGTAGCTTGTTCATTCATTTCAATGAGTTTACTTTATTGACCTCTGTTTGCAGTAAGCTATTCATAAATCCCCGACAACATTCATGAACACGACTGTTATCACAATGATTCTGCTAGTAACACAATGTGATCTACCAGTAGCCGTAGAGACGCAGAATCACTAGCAGTTCACCGAAATTGCCGGTCGACGGCTAGTCAGATAGGTAGATAAACTTATGACAAAGAAAAATAGCATACACAAGAAAGAACATTATTATATGAAATTAAACGGCCTTAGCGCTAAAATTGATATCTTCCATGTAACCATTGGATGGGCAGGATAAAGTGAAAAACGATTTTAATTCTTTATACAAAAAAAGTGGGCCGAGTCGGGAAGGAAAATAATATGATTTTTGCAATTTTGCCAACTCGTACAGAATGGGCTGACATTTTCTGTACGAGATCACGAACTACTCAATAAATTAAATAAGACGAATTAGTGTTACACTGCAATAACTATTATAGAAAAGAAACTTAAACGCATCAAAAAAATATATACACACAACCTAAATAATACCTAATTGTTAACATACCTATTACTAGCAGTTCATAGACAAGGACAAGTTATATTATTAGCAGATCGAATACAGAGAGGCAGAGTTCATAATCGTACAGCTTGAACAGTAAAATATTCACTTTACTTTCAGTTCAGTCAGTTTGATTCATTACAAGTAGAAATGGGACTGATAGCCTGTTTGTCTTTGCAAGCTCTGCAGCGCACGTAAAATGGATACCCTGTCACTGTGAGAATAAAAATACGCATAAGCTGTAAGTGTAGCGGTGCACCCTTTTTGAAACCAGTTGACTTATTAGCGGTAATCAAAACCCATGTTCACAGAAACTCCAGGTTTATGCTTTGGTGAGCAAGCTCTAATGTGATCTACAGAAGCCGCAGTGAGACAGTCGGGGTGCTATAACAGCGATATATTGGATACAAACGCAGCAGGGTGCCGACTGGGAATATCTAAAGGAATTCACTTCACTCCCATCCCAAGCGGTCCAATTTCACTTCAAACCAGCGCTCAATGTAATATGGACTTTGTTGCGATATCTAATTTTGTTCAAATACGAGAAGCTTTAGAGCAGCAAAATCTCGCTGTGCTAGGGCACACCTAGAGGTAGGCCTCTAGGTGTATATTTCAGTGACATTGGAGTGAAACATCTGTATGTAGGATAAAATTTTCTCCTGTGACTCAACGGTTGTTCGTTTAGTTTATTGTAATGACTAGGAACAACGGCGTAGCAGTTATTACGATGTCAAAACATTTGAGGTGTGTAAATGTTTTGCGGTCGACGCTCTTCGGTTTTATGCTTTTTGATAGCGTTTATGACAGCTCGTAAATATTAGATGTTTTGTCTAACTACTGTCTACCAGTTAATATACCTGTGTGTGTTTTTTAGAAAAAAGGATTTAATCTTCATAGCCTGCCTGCAATTTTTTTAAGTTTTCTTAATTTCTGCTTCAGGAAGTCCATGAACTTAAGTCTTCTCATAGATTTTCAAGGAGAGACCGATCTTGTGCGGCCTACGCTGCGCTTTCCAGTGCATGGTTTCCACTCTAGAACACTTCTGCCCCAAGTAATGTTGGTTCTCCGAGCTGTGTCCCACGATACTATGGCTCCAAAGATACGAACCTTCGAAAGAATACTAGGGTACTTAGAATTAGATTTTAATTCTAATTCTAGGTACACATTACATAGGAACATAAGGTAAGAAAAATACGGATTACCCACAGCTTCGAAGCGGCAATGTACGGCACAGTAAATAGTCAATTATTACACAATCGAAATCTAGCTCTAAAAGTGATAGTTGTTACAAAAACATTAATTTTAATTAGAAACGGATGTTAATTTATTAAAATGTTACACCCAGATTTGATTTATTCGACCGGAAAGAATCAGTCATCTTCAATCAGTAGCCAGTCACTCTGGGCAATAAAATTTCGAAAACAAGTTAATGGTATTAGCGGAAAATGTTATTTATTTGCGAGTTGGACTTTGATGTTGGATGTTGAACGGGTGATTGATTGGTTATGTCCTAGCAAAAGACAATCACACACATACCTTTTACTACTACAAGCATATTTATAGGACAGCTGTTGTAATGAGCCCATTGACCGTCGTTAGTATCCCGGTCGCGCTACAGCTGTCAAACGGTGAAGGAAAACATCGTGAGGAAACCGGTAGGTATGTCCCAGAACCTCAAAATTCGAAGACATGTGACATGTGCACGAAAAGAGCCTGTTAAGAAGCGCACTTTAATTATTTCACTACACTGATTCTTTCACCGACGGTCATAGGCCTTTTTCAGGGCCACCATACCTTCATGTTCTCACTGACCTAATGTAGATATATAAAAGAAGAAGAAGAAGAAGAAGGTGTATAGTCTCGATGTAGCCACAAAAAATCTTCTACCAATCCTTTCTATGATGATAAAGAAAGAAAGAAAGAAAATAATTAATTATAACCACATAATGAAAATATAAATCTAAACTTAAATTATCGTATACACAGTAATGTGAAAAAAAAGGTTACCACTCAGCATTTGCTGTAACAGCCCAGTGGTCGTTGCATCGCTGGTTTTCAGTGACACCCCAATGAGTAGCGCAGCAGCTACTGCGACACGCATCTACATATGAATTTTAAAATACATTTACAAAATAAAAGTATTACCTTACCATTTTTATGTGATAATGACGTAGATAACGATTTATATATTTAACGAGATAAAAAACTTAAAGCCTGCTTGCATAAAATGATTGCTCTATTTATAAACATGTGCATTGTAGAACCAAAACGAGTTTGATTTCAATAGAGTACTCCGACGCATGAGATAGTTATTCAGCTAAGTGTTGCCAGCGAAACAGAAAAACAACCATTGCAGTGTCCAGGCTCCGTGGAATGTATAATGATTCATCAGAAAATTCTCCCGGGGTACAAGCAACATAAAAACGACATGGGCTTCTGAGGTGAGTCACCTCAATATGAAAAACTATTGCGAGTGACTGACTGACAATGTAATCAATACCCAGTACATCGAAAGGAAAAAAAAATCGGGGCAGTCTCAGCATATCATAATCATCATCATCGGCCTGATAAAGTCCATTGCTGAACATAGGTCTTCCCTAAAGAGTGCCATGACGAATGGTCTTGTGCCTTCTCCGTCCACCGACTTCCCGACATCCCAACACGTTTGTCAGTTCTGCGAGCTATGATTTGGCCGGCCCACTACCACTTCAACTTGCTAATTCTGAAAGCTATGTTAGTCACCTTGGTTCTTCTGCGGGTGCATATCATAAAGGGATTGTTAAAAAAGAGTAAACTTGAAACAGTTGAGCAATCCCGAAATCGTTGCAAACAATCAATTGATAGCTCAACTGATACAAATCACTACCAATCCGAAGCGTCTCCAAGGAGCTGCCACGCTGGATGCCAATGCTGATCCGCTGATATTATATGGGATAATGTACATAGAGCAAACATTACTTTCTTTGCAGACGAAGCTGCGGGCTTCCCCATAGTCTAAAATAATGTTTTTTGCAAACGTCTAGCCAGACAGGCTTTAACGACCACGATACATATCGGATTCGTGTTTCTGGCGAAAGTTCTGCGGAGTTCAACTGTCCCTAAATTGATGGCCCTGTCAGCGGCTGCCGGAATCGAACCTGCCCATCGCACGCGAAATCATCACGCAACACGTTCCTTTACGTCCGAATTGGGCAAGAAGAGATGGCCCAGTGGGATACACCCCGACTTCTGAGAGAATGTGTATGGGTTCATATCCGGGTACGCTCGTGTTGACGTTCTTTCTTATCTGTCCCACCTCTTTCTAGGTCGGTGCGTCACATACGTAACAAGGAACGCGTGCCTGTGAGCATCGTGGTCCTGAAAAAAGATGTTGCAATGAGTGTGAAGAATGAATTGGTGCGCCTCGCAAAGGCCCTTCAGTATAAAAAGTCTTAGTTCTTAAACGTTATACGTATTGGAAATACGTATTTACCTTCGAATGAAGTCAGGCATAAGGTTCTTTTCGGAGCTTTTGACATGACAGAAGACATACAAATTAAATTAATAGCTTTACCTGCTGATGCGTGGTTAAACTACTTCAGTGACGCGTAACTGACTTTCCAGAAATTTTGTCTTAATTACTAGTTACTTTAACGAGTATATTGACTTTTGCGCGTGCGTTTTCCTCGTGAATTGCATAAATAAGGACCTTTTGATGATCTACAATACAACTCTGACCTGTAGAGTACAAATCAAATTTATAAAAACTTCGCAAAATGTTTTATGTTGCTACGAGTATTCGAAGAGATGCATAGGACATGTTAGTGTCTTGGAAACATAATGTTTTGAACATGTTTGTTGTGTCCGTAGCGAAGGAAATGTCTCTTGCATATATTGCAATAAATCATTTAGCTACAAGTACATATAGCCATGTCCTCCATTTTTTTCTAAAAAGAAAAGATACAGCGTATCAACTCAAAGCTGTGTATCCCACTACTTATTTCTTCATTTATTATCTTCGACGTGGACCCACATATGCCCTAGTTTTTTAAAAAAACAGTGGCAATCATGGTGAACGTAAAATAGCGGAGATGTATCAGAAACTACGAGTAACACCAGCACTAAGATCTGCAACAAATATTTGTAGATCAATCAAACATTTTTTCCACCGCAGTGCGGGATCAAACCCGCACTCATAATGCTTATAATGAAATTAAATAAATTTATTTTGAAAAACACAGACAGAAGACACAAAAAAACAATAGGAGCACTACTTAGGACCATCTCTGTAACATTTAAACATTACGACCAAACCAAGAAACCAAGTAAATGACGGCTGTTTTATGATTTTACCGCTCTCTTAGAACACCCAGCTAGAGCAACTTGCTCTGCTTGCCATTGCATTCACTCAGCCGTATAATTTTACAAATTGTACATATTATCATGGATTTCTCTATTTTCAACATAATTAGGATAGCTTGTAACTTGTTAGTTATTTTGCTGAAACACGATTATTGAAAATTACTCTACATTTTACTCTTAAATAGCTTTCGTCCGCGGCTTCGCACGCGATGTACCCGTGATGCGTATAAACCTATTATATGCTATTCTAGATCAAGAAAACAAAGATTCCAAGGAAGATTCCAAGGACCAAACATTTCAGAATTTGAAATTTGAAATGTTTAGTCTTTTTTTATTTTTTTTCCACACCTGCATTAAACCTGACTCAAACCTGCGGCTTTGTTTGACTATCCGTTGTCTATATGCCAGTCAGTCAGCAACTCAGGACTTTGATTTTATGTATTTGATTTATGCGTATTTAATGAACCTAATAAGTATAACGAGTCGAACCCATATTTAAATACCAGCATCTGCCTACGGCTTCACTTGCATGGCGCCCCTAGCATGTATCACCACGTATTTTCATACAATAATTAGAATCTGACAGACCCCATATTTTTAGTAGAGTTATTTTTCACTCATATCAATTGCTGTCAAAGATTATTTCTTAGAATTTCGTTAACATTTTTCCATAATATGAGCCGTTCACGTTTAAAGAAGGTAATCGAAGATTTCACAACCAAGAATTCAATGGGTAAAAGCTAAAACAATCACTATCCCAACACTGGTGAGACAGCCAGGTCAGTTATGTAAACAATACCACAGCAAATGTCATCCAATCAGAGCATGTACCGTGATTGGTACTGACAGAGACAACCGGGTCAGTAGTCAAATGTGTTGGCCTGGCCATTAGACTAGGTTGTGACTACAGCTTCACCTGCAAAGAACTCCTGTTGTCAAGGTGAGGTTTCCTCAGAAACGCGTCCATTATGGCAATATAAAGTTACTCCGTGAATAATCAAAATATTTCAATTTACATTCCGTCGGAACCGTTTTTTTTTTTTTTTTTTTTATACCACTGCGATGGCAAACAGGCTTTTGGCCCACCTGTTGGTAAGCGGTTACCGTAGCCTATGAGCGCTTGCAATACCAGAGGCATTACGCACGCGTTTTAGACCCCGAACCCCCCTCCCCTAAAGAGCTCTGGCAACCTTACCACTCAGGAACACAACACTATTTGAAACAAATAATGTTATTTGGCTGCGATCTTCTATAAGGCGGAGGTACCTTCCCAGGCGGGCTGCTCAAATTTAGAACGAGAATCGAGAAACCGTGCCTTGTTGACCTAGTTGGAGGGAGTCAAATCTCAAATAATGGATTTTGTCATCATCATAATCATTATTTCAGCCGTAGGGTGACTGAACACTGCTGAACATAGGCCTTCCCCAAAGATTTCCAGAAACATAATTTGGGGCGACTTGACTTGCCCATATTCGTCATGATGAGCATGCGGGTTGGCGAGCGCAGATAAATTTATTGATTTTATTAAGGAACGCTGCTGGGATGGGTTCCTCAGGCTTTTCTCCCTTAGCCGCTTCTTACGATATCCATAAGTAGAAATGGAGGAACCTATTCTTCAGCAAGGGCAACACGGCTTATTTGTTTTGAAAAAATATAAGTGCCTGCGCAAAGAAAACATAGTGAGGCAACCACGGCCAGCTCCACACGTTTAGCCATGCCATTCCATCGTTATTCATATGGATAAAGCCGACTAGGTTCAGGGGATGGCGCAGGTGCCAAAACATGACCAAGGTACTACAGCGTCATGAAGTGAGTCAAAGTTCCACCTGTATAAATAAATCATCTCATCAGATTGGATATTATAAAGTCTTATTCCATACTAATAGCCTTATCACTTATTACTAGCCGTGGTGGCCCCGGCTGAAGAATAGGCCCCTCCATATCTACCTATCCCCGGATGTCGTAAGAGGCGACTGAGGGAAAAAAGCTACGGGATGGGCAGCAGCGTCCCTCATTTTTAACAACGATAGCTCTAACTGCGCTCGCCAACCCGCATGCCCAGCGTGCTGAGTATGGGCGAATCCCCCCACATGATAAGGAATTTGCTCTGTCTGTGGGGGAGGCCATGTTCAGCAGTGGACGTCGTACGGCTGAAATGATGATGATGATGATTACATGATAGCCACAAAGACAGTTACAATTTGATTATGTTGAAAACCCCCTCAATGGTAACTTAACCTAACCATAAATCCAACCTTGGCATCTTTATTCCTCCCACAGTCACAATTGCTGTAAAATTTTATTTTTTTGAGGTTTCCCTCAAAATTCCCTTTACGAAGACTAAGAAAACATTAAACAACTTATAAACGAACAGACAGACATTAAATTAGAATGATTGAAGAAAAGAAGCTTGGATACATTTCCCCAGCTGATTGTGAGTGTTAGACCTTTGACCATTTTATTGCTACGTTCGTTCAGCTATGTTCGACTCAACCTTGAGATATACTGTTATTTACAGAGAACATACAACGATACATTAGATGAATTACTTTGAGTTTCAAGCCGGCTAGGTATCAGATTTTTTAACATTGTTCTGACTAGCTCTGCACAGGTTAAACTTTCATACAAACTTCTTATGGGTAGTAGCACCGATGGAGTGGTAGTTTTTACCCCGCCTTCCACTCCAAAGGTTGTGGGTTGGAATCCCGATCGGGCACTGGATTTTGTATTATGAAAAATACTTGAGTTCACCAACCCGCACAGGAACAACGTGGTGGGTTATGGTATAACACCCCCTGTGATGGTTCGTCATGGAACTCTTCCGCGAGTTTTTAGGCCGCCGAATTTTATTATGAGGAAATCCGTAGAAGAACCAAGGTCACCGACGTAGTTCTCAGAATAAGCAAGTTGAAGTGGCAGTGGGCAGGCCACATAGCTCGCAGAACCGACAACCGTTGGGGAATAAAGGTAGCTCTCAGAATTAGCAAGTTGAAGTGGTTATGTTGTGGAAGTCAGTGGATGGAAAGGGCTCAAGACCGTTCGTCATGAAACTCTTAGGGGGAGGGCTATGTCCAGCAGTGCACTTCTACAGACAGGCAGGATGATGATGATCATCACTTTTATAGCCAGCACTGATATCTTAAAGTGCCCTCCGAAGTACAGAAACACCTCAACTGCAGTTCAACGAAACATAAAAACAAAAAGGTAAGTACATCATAATTTGTACCACGGGTCGGGAGCGAATAGCTTTATTAAACTAATCAAGTTGCAATTAACTATAGTTATTTTTCAAAGCCGCTTGGAATTTAAACTCATAATAAGAGCATACTCATACTCATCACAGTCACTTCTTTTTCCGTCTCGAGTCCGCATTGAAGATGATCAAGTTACTTAGTATCACATACGTGTATGTTCATTAGTTGCATAACAGGTCACGTATGTGTCCTTTTCTGGCCCAGTATCTTAGCTACTATTTTTTATTCTGTGACGATATTGATAATAAAGAAGAACACGTTTCCTTTTGTGATGCTATCATACTGTTTATTATCTGTGAGTCGACATGGACACTAAGAAGTTACAACAATAATCGCATACCTACAAGCATTTTTCTCTTTTCTGTGCCTCTCCTTGTTTGATCAGCACCACACTCAAGCCATAGAAATAGATCATAAAAAGGATTATCGAAAAAATATAACCACCAAGCCGTGATTGTTGCCTGATTCTTCCAGACTTGGTAGCGAGGAACAGCTTCACCTAGTTTCTAATATTTGTACCGCAATATCATGGCGCATGAAACTGTGCCGAAATATCGGGGAACAAAAAATAAACTCCCAAATCATGGTAAATACTCACTGTATTCTGAGGGTTATCCCCTTATTTATAGTGAAAATTATGTTCAGAACCATGATAGTTTCAAAAATTATTTCTAAAAGATTCTTGTGATTATTTCTAAATAAACACCTCTTGTTTGTTTACTTTTCTGAACGCAGCTTTATTTCAAACATTGGTAATTTTTATTGTCTTTTATCCAGTTGTACCTAAGCATACAAGGGTTGGACTTGGACATAATGTTTAATTGTGGAAATTATGTAATTCCGTCAGTTGATTAATATGCTTTCTATGTTAAACAAGTGATCTACATTCCCTACTTTATTACTCCCAATAAATAAGACATGGCAGGTTCAAGATGGACGTTCGAAAGCTATCTAATTCCTTCTGAGATAGGTAGGATGGAAGTTGCTATTTTTAATTAACCTCTGGCATGGTGTGAGTTATTGCTTCGAGCAGTGTTGCCAGTTAAGGCTTTAAGGCTGTAAAACAAGGAATCCTAAAAGTTGACTGATGATTATTATCAATGACTCTAATATAAAATGATACTGTTGACTGTAAGAATGTGACATCGAGTAGTAATAACAACCAACAGTCACATACATATATCCTGAGCCCACACTATTCCCTGTCGTGTGTATCAGAAACTACAGGTACCATGGTACCACAGCACCCAGACCCGGAACGAATATTTGCAGATCATGCAAACATTAGTCCCGCAGCGGGAATCAACCCCGCAACGTTTGCATCTCAGACGGGCATTCGCCCGCTACGCCACCGAGGTAATCCAGGTTGTGAGTAAATGTTTAAAATATTAAGAATTTTTTCAAGACCTGTGTAATTACTTGTCTACGGAGTAAGAAGGCCTAGAGATGCACCTCAAAAGTTGAAGGCAGCGAGAAACGTAGAAACACTTTGTGGGAGGGGCATAGAGACATCCAGCATTGGACTTCTTCAGGCTCATGATGATGATTATACCTATATAATAAGGTAAACTGTTATAAGAACAATCCGCAGGCATGTACGCCTATTTTTCCAAGAAAAGTGGCTACAAAATAAACTAACCAAAACAATGATCCACCGAATATTGCCATTTTCCCAGAAAAGTTGGCCGAGTTGGTTAGATCTATCCACCTTAAGCTAAGGTGGATAGATCTAACCAACTCAACCCAAGGTGGATAGATCTAACCAACTGGTTAGATCTATCCACCTTAAGCTAAGGTGGATAGATCTAACCAACTCGGCACAGTTGGTAACAAACTTCGCTCGACGTCTAGCTACAGATCGGACTTATTAGATTAACTTTATCTCAAGTTCCATCTTGGAGCTGCTGCGCTTATGAGCTTGCCATATTTTATACCTTGCATAAGTGCTATGGACCTAGCATTGCAAAACTCAGAGGCTCCATTCGCTTACTAGATTCATTATTGCTCTTCCATCCTTGGCCATAGAAAAGAGCCGAGGTTTTATACTCGGAAACGTTCGACCCATAGCAGAGATGGAGTAGGTACAATGATTTTTAAAATATCCCAAAAAAAATCTCCAAGAATGCCGTCTGAGTCGAAATTTTTGGGATATTATAAAATCTTAGTCATATCACCGAGTTGTGTGGTACTGTATTATTGAGCACGCATACGATTATCAGTTCAAGATATGGATTTGACCGACTGTTTTGATCTATTCGTGTCACAATATACCTGTCCGTAAATTAATATTCATACAATTAGTTCGAAAAATCGATTTTACAATCTTAAGATCTGTTGCACAAACCCTTTAAATAACAGGACAATGTACGGATTAAGAAACCATAAATCGTGAATTTATGCAATCGTTAACAAACGAAAGTGAGTGGAGACGCAATTTGTCCCTAATTCCATACGTGTGACCTCGCGCATCGAAAACTGAGGCGAAACATTATCATCATCAGCCTGTGGAAGTCCACAACTGGAAATTCCCTCAAAGAGTTCCATGACGAACGGTCTTGAGCCTTTGCCATCCACTGACTTCTCGCATGTTTAACAATTTCATCGGTTCATCTGGTGGGGGGGCCGTCCAACACTGCGTCCCCGGTAGCGTCTATATTTACGAACTCGTAAAGTTTTACAATCCTACTAATATTATAAATGTGGAAGTTTGTGAGGACGCGACGTTTGGATGTTTGTTGTTCAATCACGCCGTAAAAGCTCAACCAATTTCGTTGAAACTTGGAGAAGATAAAGTTCTTTACCTGGAACAGCTTATAGGCCAAGCTAGCGAAGCCGTGGGCAGAAGCTAGTTAATAGTTTTTCAGTCAAACAAACATGGATCAATTATAATTTATATTTATTCTCTTAGGACAACTTACAGCTATTTCTAATGTACATAAAGTTTAATGATAAACGTACATACGCATCGTGAACGTATCCAAAGCGCGGCCAGTCAATACAAAACATCGTAATCGTTACATTGTCTTTAGACAAAGAGCACTCGTTCTCTGTTCAAGGCACCTGACATAAATCTAATCTAATCTTGTAGTCGCTTAAAGTAATGGGTTAATTTTCCATTTATCGCCCATTAAAATGGTCACACGGCCCATTATGCAAGGGCTACTGGCGCCGGCTACTGTACTGACGTTGACGCGTTTCCTGAACTTAGGCTCGTATTCAGAGACACGACTCAAGCATAGATTTAATCACAGATCAGCTGAACTCTACTTAAGTATTTAATCTCTTCTCAAACATAGCTTTTATTCAAGAATGGTACTTAAACTATTCTCAGCTGAATCGAGTCTCAAATCTGTACTCAAATGTTCTCGTTTACATTTTGATTTATTTATAATTTTCGATCCGTTTTACGCAGAAATTCAAACAGCCAGGGTGGAAATAGAACAGAACAATAAAGTGAAGTATAAATATGCATCAAAGTACGTGTAACGGAACGAAAATGTCATTTGATTAATGTCTAATCAAATCTAAACTCAAGCACCGATTTCGTCTGATTGACGTTTCAGAATAAGCATTTACTCAGGTGAACTGTGATCATTGAATCTATACTTAAATACTGTTCAAGAATTAGAATCTCGCCTCAAACCGAGATTTAAGTACAGATCAATGCTCGAGTCTTGTCTCTGAATACGAGCCTTAGAGTACATAATTGAGTTACAATATTATAATTGACTCTAAACAACGTATAATTACCAAGAGCTATCGCCTGCAGCGCCGCTACACCGCCTCTAGGTCTAAAATCGCTTGCGAACTCACCAAACTTATAAACGAGCTCAGAATTAATCCTGGCCTAGCGTGTCAAGGGATTTTTTTTCTATAGTAGCCATGCGGAGGTGAAGATAATATGTTACGTAATTGGCCATAAGTTACCTACTGTTATAATGAGCATCAGGAAGCTATCAATATTTGCTTAAGGTCCACGCATAAGATAAGTGGCTACACCTTTGAAAGGGCTTTGTATCGGTATATTGATTACTTGTAATATTAACTTTATTTATTTACAATAGATACATTTTGCTTAAATAATTATGCAAGAGAACAGTCCCAAGCTGTAACCAATGCATGATCGTAGGTAATAATGATCGTGATCGTAGGTTTGTAGATAAAATTAAACACATTAAATTGTTTATAGCATCTAAACTGGTACCTACGTACCTACTACATGTTCCGGAACTAGTAAGGCATCCCAAAAGAAGCTTATTTCAACCACACATAGGATCAAAATTATGTACCTGTAGTACGTTTTCTATTTTTTTTTTATTTTTTTATTTTTTATACAACAGAGGTGGCAAACAAGCTTACGGCCCACCTGATGGTAAGCGGTTACCGTAGCCTATGAGCGCTTGCAATACCAAAGGCATCACGCACGCGTTGCCGACCCCGAACCCCCTTCCCCCCTAAAGAGCTCTGGCAACCTTACTCACCACAGGAACACAACACTATTTGAAACAAATAATGTTATTTGGCTGCGATCTTCTGTAAGGTGGAGGTACCTCCCCAGGCGGGCTGCTCCAATTCAGAACGAGAAAATCTCGCTGTGCCCTACCTCCTCCTAAAAAAAGTATTGGCTGAAATATGATGATGATTATTGAAGAGGACTGAAAAAAACATACTGACTGGGACTTAGCCAGAGCATATACTTACTGGCGTAAGTATATGCTCTGCTACCCGTGCGAAGCTGAGGCGGTCACTAGTATATCCTATCCTACTTCCTACTAAAATAATAAGTGCAAAAAGTTTTTGAGGATTTTTGGATGTTTGTAGTTCAATCACGCTGTAACGGCTCTACCGACTTCGATGAAACTTGGAATAGATAGAGTTTTTAATCTAGAATATCATATAGGAGAATGCTCAATACTGTTTGTCACGCCACTTTTTGGAGAGATCTATGTACAGCAACGGAATTGTTAAAGTTGGTGATGATGATAATGACGCATTTTTGGCTCGTGACAGTTGTAGCCATGACTACTGAATTTGCAACATATACATATTGAGCAATGCAACTCATAGGAAGTCAATAATGACCAAAGTGCGCGCGACTGGACCCTGATCTAAGCAATATCCCAAATTAGATTGGTAGCTGCTCTTGGCTATCTTGATACTGTAAGCTAAGGGACCTTTAGCTACATACAGGCTATGTGTATCGGGTAGTGCGGTCTGTGAGATAAGGTTCCTGCTCATTTTCGGTCTAATTTTGGAGCAAAACAACAACGGGTTTGATGCAAGCTTACTTTTTATTTAGGTACCACGCCTCGGGCGCAATTTAGTAATATACATTTTCCTTAAAACTCTGTACGCCACTATTCACACATGCATTTGCTTTACTTTGTGTTGAAATAGTAATTAAATTACCGCCTTCTATTTATGTTTTGAATTAGTAAGTTGAAGTGGCAGTGGGCAGGCCATATAGCTCGCAGAACCGACAACCGTTGGGGAGTAAAGGTTCTCGAATGGCGACCACGAACCGGGCGACGCAGTGTTGGAAGGCCCCCCACCCGATGGACCGACGACATTGTGAAGGTTGCGGGAAGTCGGTGGATGGAGAAGGCTCAAGACCGTTCGTCATGGAACTCTTTGGGGGAGGCCTATGTCCAGCAGTGGACTTCTACAGGCTGATGATGATGATGATGATGATTTATGTTTAGTTTAGTCGAGTTCAATCGACTAATATTATCTATGGCTAATCATAGAGAGTAGTAAGGTTTTGTCTACTGCCTAGGGATATGATGCTGTTATGTTTTTGCCTTCCGTTGTCATCATCAAAATGTAAAAGATCTCCTAGCTCATATTTTATTAAATTCCACTCGCTCAATAAATCTTTTATTGAAAACTTCTACACTTTGAACATACACATCGATCCAAGCATGTACAATCGAAGAGCAATGCCCCATCGCTTCAATCAGGCTGAATGTTTATGCCATCAGTCATGCAGTTGCATCAACTTGCATCCTTTGAGGTCAGGCTGGCAATGACACTGCTTTGTCAATGCCACGCCGAGATGATGTTGGATGATGCTGTCAGCTTGCAGCCTTTGCAGACGAGAGATTTGCATTTGATATTCAAGCTGGCCTGATAGCTCAGTTGGTAGTAACTCTGTCTTCTGCGCTAGAGGTCGCGGGTTCGATCCCCGCACTGGACAAACATTTGTGTGATGAACACAGATGTTTGTTCTGTGTCTGGGTGTTAAATATATATCTATTATGTATATCAGTCTCTGGTACCCATAGTACAGGCTATGCCTAGTTTGGGATCAGTAGACCGTGTGAATATGTCCGGAATATTTATTTATTTAAGCTTGGTTAAGTAATTTCACGTGATACCGTGAACAACCTACGTGGCAATAACTTTCCCCTAATCTTCAGAGGATACAGTTGCCGTTAATAAAAAAAATTCTCCTTTTTCTGAGTTTAAAAAAAACAAAAAACCATTATTGACAGCTATAAAAATGTTGATTTCCCTTTCTTAGATAACATGGACATCCTATGCTACTAATATAATAAATGCGAATGTTTGTAAGGATGTTTGGATGTTTGTGGATCAATCACGCCCGAACGGCCGAACGGATTTGGATGAGATTTGGCACAGAAATAGATTATAGTCTGAAATAGCATATAGGCTACTTTTTATCCCTATAGGTCCCATGCGAGCGAAGCCGCGAGCGGAACCTAGTAACTTTATTATTTTTTTAAAGCGATATTTTTAGATCATTAATAACTTAGTTTAGAATAAGCAAAAACATTTAACACAAAAAAAAACATTTAGGCCGTGGTGGCCCCGGCTGATGAATAGGCCCCTCTATATCTACCTATCCGCGGATGTCGTAAGAGGCGACTAAGGGAAAAAAGCTAGGGGATGGGCAGCAGCGTCCCTCATTTTAACAACGATAGCTCTAACTGCGCTCGCCAACCCGCATGCCCAGCGTGGTGAGTATGGGCAAATCCCCCCACATGATAAGGAATTTGCTCTGTCTGTGGGGGAGGCCATGTTCAGCAGTGGACGTCGAAAGGCTGAAATTATGAAGCAAAAACAGAATCAGCACCATTTTCAATCAAATATGAATCCAATCTGGTAACACAGATGTTTGTTCTGTGTCTGGGTGTTAAATATATATCTATTATTTATATCAGTCTCTGGTACCCATCATACAGGCTATGCCTAGTTTGGGATCAGTTGACCGTGTGTAATATGTCCGGAATATTTATTTATTTATTTAATATAGTAACATTGATAAATGCTTTTACAATTTTGCAAAGTTGTCCGTCTGTCCGGAGAAAATATTGAAGTTCAATCGAAGTGTCAATTCCCTGTCCGCGGCTGACATCACATTCAGACGATGAATAGCTTTGTTAAACTACCCGCATCGTCGGACAAGATAGAAATATCGCGGGTATGTGTTAACAATGGGATAGGGTGGTTGATGGAATCGCTTTTTCTAAAGTATTTTCCGGCTAAATCATTATCTTTAATGAAATAAAATGCTAAAAACAGTTTTATACATCGTGTCTAGCAAAAAGTATACTATTGCAAATGGGATAGCTTATTCAATAAAGAAGAATAATCTAATACTTAGACTTATATAATAGTATATTATCGAAGTACTTAGAAGAGAAAAATATTTGAATATATTTTTCACGAACTTTTTCAAATCACCTGTAGTTGGTCTTGTTACTGACTTTTTACATTTTTACTTTAAAACGAATTATTAAACTTAAGAATAGTTTGACATCAATTTTTTTGTATAAAACTAAAACAGCTGAATAATATGTGAGTTAAGTTTGAACAGATTTAACCCCAAAACAGCTGATTTTAGCATAGTGTTTTTTCAATGAAAATTGACAGAATTCCAAAATTTGTTTGGGCGTAGAATACCTAGGTTTGCTATACATATTATGAAACACCTTGTATAATCGAAGGTAATAACAAAAAAGTATCTGTAATGTTCAAAAAAACTGCGTGATTTCTCCGGCCTTTTCAAGTGGGTCACTTACCCATTTTATCTGGGCAGTCCTAAATGGAATATTGATGCCTATTCCTTCCTCGCCTTTTTGCACATAAACTACACAATAGGCTTAGTTACAAGTTACAGCACAATTGACGTATCCGCTCTTTGGAAACGCTTAAGTACTTGGATGGTAATTTTATTGCTAAGCCATGTACTCCTAGGTCCGGGACTCCGATTTAAGTACTTCAATCCTCAACGCATCAAAACAACGCGAACCTGTGGCTCGAGCACGAACTATTCACGATAGCAAACGATACGTTAGTAAATGTCAAATATAAAAAAAAAACGATATATGTTTATTGTGGAACAGAAAAACTTAAGACGATAATAACCGAAGGAGTTTTGGAAAACTATGTCGCTAATATTAACTCTCTTCCGAATACACTCAAAAGTAATAGATAACGCTTCCGACTGGTAGTAATCTGGATCAGTTGAGCTATCTATAGATCGTTTGTAACGGTCTTTAGATGGCTCAACTGTTTCTTGTGTATTTTGTAAATATTAACTTGTATTAGTTTTAAGTTTCTTTCCGCAAATAAAGTTATTTTTAAAGTAATAGATATTTGTAAAATCGTAAACTCAAGTAAAGTTTTTTACTTTTTAGTTTACGATTTTTGAAGCATTGATTATTTGATTATTGGCGTCTTAAATCCCAAGAAATATATTTTCCACTACTTAATCGTAGGCTGAATGTCATTAATTGACTTATGATTTAATAGCTTGCTGACTTTGGACCATAAGGGAGGATTTAACTGTTTATTAATAAGCGGGCCTAGGGCGGAAAATATCTGTCTTAGTATAAATGATACCCTTCAGTTAGACACGTTATAAATGCGTCATACAATACAATACTTCCAATATTCAAAGTCAAGGCGATTCTGGCCCTTTGCATCTCCGAGGAGATAAACTTTTTTCCAAGTACCAAATGCGCGTCCAATTGACTGTACTTTGTTGCTTTGCACATTAAATTATTTGTCATACAAAACCAATACAGTTTTGTATCGTAAACGCTGATTCCATACACATTATCTTCATTGGTCCCACAGACCCATAAATATTTTCCAATCAGAAATAATGATGAAAAGATACAATTCATTCGCACTGAGGTTTATGGGAATTTTGTTTTATACTTGTCTCAACTCAACTCTGGGAAAAGTAGAGAGTTGTAGGTACGTATCCGTCCATACGGTGAACGTAACCTATGAATGGCAATCTCATACGTACGTATTTTACACAACTTTATTTTAATTTAATTTTAATGTTAAAAAGCGACTGCAGATAAAGGTTAATCGTTGCGATCGAATCTGCATTTCCTTTTGATATCGTAACTTTTTATCAAAAACTTTAGTTCAGGTAACGGTGATGAGATTATTCCTTCATGAGCATTTTTCGATTATTTGATCACACAATCTCTCAACTGACATGAGGCGGTATAACACAGAGAAGTACTTAAGCATTAAAGGAATTAAAGTGCTTTTGTTAGAATTGCGTAAGAGCACAAAAAAGAGACTTTGCCGCGTACCATCAACTGTGCGATTTTCTTTAGGTAGTGACGTAATTTGACAGTCACAAAGATTCAAATTCGTGTAAAATAGTGCTGACAAGCTTGCATTTTAACTGTCACATACTTATATCTCTGATTCAGGCATAGTTGCTTGCTTTTACTCATACTTCACTTTGTTTCCATAATTTGTTCATTGTTGTGTAGGAGTTGCTTCTTAAAGGCGGTGAAATTTTAACACGAGAGCCTCGTTTACCTGAACTCCAGAGAATTTCACTTAAAAACATCGCGTGAAAATTCATAATGAACTTTTTCGAACCCAAAATTATCATGTGACATAACATTGTCGAAACGTAACGAACTGCCCGTAGCTGACACGCAAAAACCCAAAAGGTCACGATAAAGGAATAAGTAGCAATATTTAATTGGCCACTTTCGAACTATGTTTACTGTACAATTCGCGACAAAAGTTGCTTAATTTTACAGCTCTTTTTTTATTATTTAATTGATTATTGATACCAATTAGACGTCGTAAATGGACAAACTGCATCTGTTTAGAAATCACGATATTTTTCTAGCTTTCTACGCTTGATTATTATGGCCTAAACTTTAGTTACAAGTTAAAGTTTTTAGAAATGGGACAC
Organism: Anticlea derivata; assembly: GCA_947579855.1. NCBI lineage: Eukaryota > Metazoa > Arthropoda > Insecta > Lepidoptera > Geometridae > Anticlea > Anticlea derivata. The sequence continues at coordinate 3,949,077 of OX388264.1, forward strand.
CTGGATTTTACAATACTTCAGTGTCAACTCAGCTTAATTTTTATGGTCTAAAAGCTATTAACACAAGCTTTGTAAGCTCAAGTTTTTAGAAATGTAACGCCTGGATTTTACAATAATTCAGTGTCAACTCAGTTTAAATTTTATGGTCTAAAAGTTATTAACACAAGCTTTGTAAGCTCAAGTTTTTAGAAATGTATCGCCTGGATTTTACAATAATTCAGTGTCATTTCAATCCATACCCTTGAATGATATGGCCCGAACGTTATTAACAAAAGCTTACGAGCTCAAGTTTTTAGAAATAGAATACCTGGATTTTATAATAATTAAGTTTCAACTGTTACGGTTACCTGTTGGTAAACCGTTGGACAACGAATTCCAGTCGGATGATTTTGACCTGCATTGTTCGTTTTGGCATTAACTGTACATTTATTTAAATAATTTGCCTCCGTGACGCCATTGCAGTAATTAACGGCGTGAAATGTAACGTCATCCAATATTTCACGCAATCGAAGGATACGTCCGGCTTCATTACAACGGTTTTTAATTTGCATACTATAGCCGTAGATTGATTAAAAGTTGGAGTAATGAAAAGCATGCAAAATTGCAACACAAAATTTTTAAAACTATTATGTTTATGAACATAATTTTCACTTAAAACAGGATATTTATCATGATTTGTGAGTTTATTTGTTGTAATGTCAATATCCCGTTTTATTGAAAATTTTATTTAGCAATAACCTTTTTTTAAGGGATGACCAACGCCTTGGAATTTCTTCTTTGCGATGAAGGGTCAAAGCTATACCAAGGGCTCAAACCATGAGCCACAGCTAAAATTAGCACAAGAATGCAAACGTGGGGAGTTTATCGATTGCGCAGATAGACAAACGATTAGTAATTAAACCATTCTATCGGGGTGATTGGCGGCTAAAATTGGTTCAAGTTGTTTTCGCATGCGTCATCGACTCATTGTGTTCAAATTAGCTTTCTTAACGAATAAGCTAGACTGAACTGTTTTCTTCACATGGAAACTTGAAAATGTAGATTGATCGCAATATCTACTGCATGGAATGAGTCAAGAAAGTCCTGATCCGCTATTTTGGGTCCAAGTTCCAAGACAACCCGTCCAGCGTTCGGATGCGAACTGAAAACCATCCGAATGCGAGTCATGGACCTTCATAGAACTTACCCAGAAGGCTGGGCTGGCAGAGGTAAATACTTATCTCAGGGAAGTTAAATTCAGTCTAAACATACCCACTTAGAGTTTGAATTAGGTCACCAAAAAATTCGCTCAGTTCTATAAAATTGTCATGGTAGACATCCTTATAATCCCTATCGTATTCTGTACACACACAATTAGAAAAGACACTAGTCAACATAGATTCTGATGACTGATGCATAACATTCAACGTTTTTCACTTTTCACTGGTTCAAAGTCACAAGTATTTTCAGGAGCAACATAGGTACCTACCTGAACGGGTTCACTGACCTAACAGTTAACCGAGAAAGAACAAGAAGCAGATAATCTGTGATCTATTCAGCGCTGGGAATCAACACGATGCTGCTCTACTCCAGACTGCGGAAGGTCACTCCTGGATTTATGGTCTAGGATCCCTTTGTAGCGCCGCCGACACAGCCACTCTTCACTCTAACGGGCCCTGTTGAACTGAAATACTTATTGGAAATGCTAGCATAGTGTAGATACGCCGTTATAAATTAATAGGCTCACGATTATAGGTAAATCTATTTAAACTAAAGACTAGTCGTTCGCCGCGAACTGAGGTCTCGCAATGTCCGGTAAAAGTTGGTGTTTCGATGATCATTGAAAACTTTCAAAATCCCATCTTTAGCATGTTCTGACTAATATCTAATCTTAGTGAACTACGAACTTATTGAAACTTTACCAAATGGGAGCTCACTTTACATTGGTTTTCAAATGTATTTTCGTTGCATCTGAACACCATATAATCTAAATCTTTTTGGAATGTTTGAATAAGCCTTTTCGCTTACTTCGCTCGTTCGATCAACTAAGTTATAAATACTCTGAGCCGAGGAAATCCCGAAGGTTTTCATCTGTCAAGGTTTATTCTCTGTGGCTCAGTTGGTTAGATCATCCCGTATCTAAGGGTTTGCAGATTTGAACCCCGCCATATTTAACATCCGCCAACAGGCCTCTAGGTATTATTTACCTACTCAGGACCGACTAGGACATACTGGATTTTAAGAAAATCATATAACATGTAAAACTAACGATAATGACTGACTGACTGGCAAACAAAGCACATCGCGGGCAAAGCACAAGGGCATGAAGAAGAGTTTTTTTTTAAATATTGGACTGATACGGCCATTCAGTTGCGAAGTTTTGAATCTCTAGGCGATCTCATGGAGATGTTTTAACATGAAACCTTATTGGGCGATGCACAAAAGTATTTCCCCAATCAATTGTCGAACCGGCAACTATTTCCATGCCACTTTATCAGCGGTATCGCAAATGTTGCGTAAGTGCCGTACTGTCGCTATTCTTATCATACTCTTTATCGAACAATTCGCCGTACAGCACAACTCTATCCGAATCTGTACTACTGTGAACTAGTGTTGTACAGGGTGCTTCACGGAACATTACAGAGGACGATTCCCTGAAATATTAGTTACACATCCCTCTCGTTATTCCTGGGTTAGTCTAAAATAGTTTGATCTCAAACTATTTTAGATTAACCATCTACGACTAAGCCATTGTACATCGTTTTCGTATTTAAAATGTACTAGTTCCAAAGCTTACATGCAATGGATTTTAGTTATGGACTTTGGAACTTACCTAGATTGCTAATCATGATTTCAGCCGTAGGACGTTCACTGCTGAACATAGGTGTCTCCCCATAGTTTTCCAGAGAGACTTTTTTATATACTAAGGTGGCAAACAAGAATCCACCTGTTGGTAAGCGGTTACCGTATCCTATGAACGCTTGCAATACCAGAGGCATCACGCACGCGTTTCCAACACCGAACCCCCACCCCCCTAAAGAGCTCTGGCAACCTTACTCACCACAAGAACAAAACACTATTTGAAACAAATAATGTTTTTTGGCTGCAATCTTCTGTAAGGCGGAGGCACCTCACCAGGCGGGCCGCTCCAATTTAGAACGAGAAAATCTCGCTGTGCCCTACCTCCTCCAAAAACTGAACTTTGCGACCTGCAACCAACGGTTACCAGCAACCTTGTCCTCTAGTGGGCCGAATTACGCTGCGCTTTCCGTACACAGCCGTAGATTGCGAGCTATGGACCCACCCAATGCCACTACAATTTGCTTATTCTCTGGGCTCTGTTAGTGACTTTGTCTACGAATTGTTACAAAGTGATAATTGAAAATGTAAAGGGTCAAAAACAAACCTGCTTCACTAGATCTCCTGCCAGTGCACCCTGTACCTACGTACTGTGGTAACATCGGGAACGATCGTTCAAGTAAAACAGTTCTCGTGTTTTCCGTCGAAAGCATTCGTGAATCAACTTAAATGTTGAAATAAATCGGAAATCGAACCTTTACGCGATTTATTAGGTTAAATAAATGTTAGTTCAGTAAGTTTCAAACTTAAATGTCATTTGAATTACTGGTTAGTGTTCGAAAGAGAGTAAAAAGCTGCTGATTTCGTGAACAAGCTTTCATAAGCTGCTGATTTCGTGAAATAGGCTTTCATCATTAACTAAACATAGCAATATAGCTTCCAAATGGAGGAATTTTCTTACACAAATCGATTATGGCCAGAAGAATGATCTCACGGCAATGGATGATTTTTTCGTTTACTCCCACTTGTTCTGTTGAGTAGTTCTGTTGACAGAACTACTGGGTTTTTTTTCTGATTTGTTCTGTCGACAAAACAAATGGGAATACAATTCTCACTTGTTCTGTTGAGTAGTTCTGTTGTGATTCAAACCATTGCAATCAATTGTCAAGTACTGGTCAAGTCTGTATTTCGGTATTTCTGGCACTTGAGGTAGTTTATTTTTCAGTTATGATTCCTGATGACAACGTCACGATTACAAATTTTTATTTCAAGCTTTTCAAGTGTGCCTTGAAGAGGGAAATAGTATATTGAAGAGGGTTGTTGTTATAAACAAATAAAAAGATTAAATAAACAGATTGAAAACGATGCTATGATCAGAGTGTACCAAATGCAATTGATTAACGGTAACATAGACATACCTTCGTTTTTAGAGAAACTAGGTAAAGTGCTCCTATTGCGAGTTACCGAATGTACAGTGGGTTTTTTCAGTTAAAAAGAAGATGTATTTTGTTGTTGAATGTTGGTAAAATATATTTCTCTTTTTTTTCATTTCATTTTATTTATTGCCAATATGTACATAGGTTGGTAAAGTTTTTTAAATCACAGAACTAATGCGGATAAATTACCAGTAGTTCTGTCATCTGAATTACTTAACAAAACAGGTGGGAATAGAAAAGATAAAAGTCAGGTGTAAAGCATAGTCTTTTAAGTCACAGAACTAATGGGGGGGAAAATCCCAGTAGTTTTGTCAACAGAACTACTCAACAGAACAGGTGGGAGTAAACGGATTTTTTTTCGCTCCATTTCCGCCAAGCAAACAAGATAAAAAAAGTGATGTCAACAACGGGTATAATGTTGATACACACATAAGGAATCTCAGTGTCCTATGTATAGAACTGAGGTTAACGAACTTTCCCTAACAAAAATCCAGCAATGGACATAAGAGTAATAAAGACAGATGATGTAGAGACAATACTTTTTTATTTCTCACAGATCACGGCTCAGACAAATCATATCATACATAAGTTTACGTAGCCTCTTCCAGGCAAGAGTTTCAGGTTTTTCTACATTTCATAACTCAATGAAAAGGATGCAAATCTAAACCATTCACATCATAGATGTCTGATCGGACACGGACATAATAGGATGATGAGACGACGAATCCCAGCGTTAATCGCGTGATCGTTTGCAAATGAGCAACAACAGGGGATGACTGGCGTCAGCACTCAAGTGTCACATTACACGGGATAACTCTATCGTAAATAGGAATAATAGATGAGTGCAAGAGGCCGGCTTTTTATCCGGCAATTGTGAAAAATGCAGTCTAACCTTTGCTAAGACCAAGACGATATTATATCACTGACATCGAAAGGTCTTCCTTTTTATGCCATGGTCGGCATAACACGTCATAGTGCTTGCTTGTCATGTAACTGGAACTTTCTTGATCATCTAAAGTTAGTGACCAAGTTTAGAGGTATGGCAAATATTTGTTATGCATTTCATGAATGACACAACGTCGTTTAGTGAAATTACTGCAGACTAAATTGATGTTGATTGATTGTGTGGCCAAATTCGATGACAATATTCACAATTTCCTGCAAAATCGTTCAATGGTGACAGGACTTTTGCATATTTTCCGGCTTTTCTTAATGTTCACAGCAACCCTCTTCCCAATCATGACATGGCTTGCAGATAGTCACGACCCAAAGAAATTACGTGTCTGATTCGCTGTGCATGAAGAGGATATTCTTTGAATTAAATCGTTTAATATCTCATTATAAGCTATTACCTATCTAATTGCAAGTAGAGATTTATCTTACAACTTTATCGTTGTGCGAATGGCCCGGCTATTTATAGCCTATTGGGATAAATATTGGAATGTCTCTCTTCACTATATACAAAAACGGTCGTGAATTATAATTGTCATGTAAAAACGAGCGGTTAATACTTGGTTTAATAGCACGCTCGTGACGTCAAAATGTCATAGAGATATCCCTAAATGGAGCAATAATTTCAATCGTGAAGGAGTACTATAAAAGCTATAAAAAAACATCCAAAAACTAACCCGAGAAAAAACTTGAAATGAAATGAATGAAAGTGGGGTTTTTGGGTGCGGTCGTAGGAGTATCCTAATTCGATCTTTAGTGTAGGCACCTTATGATGATAATATGCAGATAACTAAAGGGAATGGTAATAATATTCGCCTATTTATTGGTATCGTACTGGGAAATAATAAGCTTCGAGAGCGTGAAGATCTCAGTAAAAGATTTTGTAAAGCAATTTTACTATTTCGAAGAGCCCAATAGACTGGAATAACTTATGAGGTCAGATGAATTCGGCTCACAAGTAGATTTTTTATGACTCATCAAAAGATAAAAGAAAGGAATAAACAACACCGATTAAATTAAATAGTAATAAAATTATAGTCGAAATATGTTACTAAGATAAATAAAGACGGTCATGCCCTGAGGATTCTGTACCGTAACACGGGGTCAGAAACTCAATTCCAAGTGTAGGAAATGACAAACTTATATTTTTCGGTCTCTCAAGTAGTTCATTGTATGACATTGACCTCAAATATAACTTTGTCTCGTAATAATTCCACAAAGATTTGAAATTAATTTGCATGATATATATTTCTTGACCGCAAAACCAACAAAAAGTAAATTATTTCGAAATCGTTTGAGTTTAAGCCATATTTTCCCCCCGCCCAGCGCGGTGATCCGACGATCGCAGAAAGGTTTTAGAGTGGAGATGACACACCAAGAAGTGCAGCGCATTACGTAGTCCGTCCTGCTAAATTAAAAGACAACGATTTAAGGGTTGCTGGGAGCTATTGCGTTCAGGCCGCACAAAATTTGTCGTTCTGGAAATATTTGGGGGAGGCCTATGTTCAGCAGTGACGTCCTACGGCTTATATTATGTTAGGGAAAAATTAAGGTAGGGAAAATGGGAATATTAGGTTTTATATGAAAAAAGAGAAAGGAGATATTTGTATCTTAAAAGCGTTATACAGGTGAACGGTCTATGGTACCGGCGCCTTTACATGAGTTATTGAAAGGATCAGATAATTCCGGCGGCTGGCGTGTCGATAGACTGATACCCACCCTTGGTCTAGCGGTGAACCTTCGAACCCGTCATGTATCATAAAATATGGCCATAACCACTTCCTCTTACCTTGTTGCTGGGTTTTTAGGGTTCCGTAGTTCAACAGCTATAAACTGAATTACCTTATATCAAAAAGGGCTCTAAAGATTTCGATATGAAAATAATAGAGATAATAGGTAAGATAACAGAAAGATGACAAAATAAAAAATATAAGCTTTTCACTTTGTATCTCGGGAATCTTGGGATCTCGATTTTCCTACCCCGGGTAATGGTATAGAAGCCTCAGGGTGCGACTCGTACTTCTTCTTCTTATCGTGTCACAGATTCTTTCTTGGTCATTCTGTATTAGGTCAGTGACCAGGTTGAGGTATGGTGGCCCTGAAAAGGGCCTATGACCGTCGGTGAAAGAATCAGTGTAGTGAAAGGATTAATGTGCGCCTCTTAGAGGCTCCTTTCGTGCACATGTCACATGTCTTCGAATTTGTTAGGTTCTAGGACATGCCGGTTTCCTCACGATGTTTTCCTTCACCGTTTGAGAGCACTAGCATAACGCACATAAATTTTCCGAATGGAAAATCCATTGGTGTACGACAGGTTTCGAACCCACGACTTGTGGATCGGAAGGCGGGGCCACTACCACCCCTCCACTAGTGCTCTCGTACTGAACCGTACTGAACCGTATTTATTGTGATTTCGCATTAATTTAAGTATAATTTGCACAAGAACGCGGAGTTGGATTAAAAAATAAATGTCTATTACTAAATTTCTGTTCGTTATGTATAGATAAAAAGGCTGCCTTCTACTGAATTGCAGTAGCGCTCTCGTAGGAGTGTGTTCTCATAATCATTCAGGTGCCATCCCATACAAAACACGCACTGTTTATGGATAAAACCGCAGCGCTAAAGCGTACGACGGTTTGATCGACCCTAATATATCCGAAACAACAGTACTGTAGGTAGGTACTTAATTCCTGAAATCGCCCACAAGGACTCGGCCTTGTAATTTTTGGCTGAGCCTCGATTATGAGTTACAGCAACTAACGGTACCATGGCTCTGAGGCAGGGTATCCTTAGAAAGCGGCGCCGTTATAATGATCCGTCATCAAGCGGTGAATAATGATAATCTTTCATTAAAAACTAAGTATTTGAAAGGTTGGCCTAGTGGGAGGTAGCCCTAATTTCGATCCGAATGTCGTGGGTTCGAACTCGGTCGTACACTATTGAGTTTTTCAGTCAGACGTTTAAGTGCGCATCAAAACGTTGAAGTAAAACGTCGTGAGGAAAGCAGACAGTATTCTTATAAGCGGCAATGGGCTTGCAACCTGTCACGTACTCGCTGCTACAAACTGTGGGCATGTATCAGAAATTTTTGGACGTGCTTTTGACTACCCCCGACTAGTCATGTTCAAGGATCTGAGAGGCCTGGAGATCTGAGAGGTTGTCTATAGTGAAAGTCATTAGCCTATTTTTATTATAAGAAAGAGATACCAGTAAGCGCAGCTCTCCAACGGGCAACAGACAGAAACCAGTGGAAACAAGCAGTTAACAAGCTGCAACAAAGGGGTCACGATCTTCAGTAATGAAGGAACGACGGAGGAGGAGGAGGATTATAAGAAAGTGTTGAAAACCTGCGCAAGGCATACCAACGCAACACCACTATCTGTCTAACAGAACAGAATAGACGGTTTCGTAAACCAAGGGTCGGTGGCAAGATATTTTCAAAGTCACTTTACTTCACCTAAGTCATTAATATATCCCACAGTCACCAAAAAAGAACCACTGTATTTAAACAACACCGCTACCTTGAATCTCCGGCTATAGCTCCGAGAAATAAAAACCGTTTTACATGACGGATTACCGCGGGCGATAGCAATTAGTCATACGATTACCTCTCGTTACTCAATACACAAAGCGATCGCAAGTAGCTGACGCCGACGAAACTCAACTGTGCCCTATCGAACGCACCAGTGCAACATGCTTTAGAAGCTCCAGAGACTAAATATTTGAACAAGACACCTGTGACCAAATCACTGTATCTTCTATTAAAATCAAGCGGGACGAGAAAACGTTATTACAGAAAAAAAAACGTTATCCCCAACTTTAGCTCCACCATATAAAGAGATACAAATACAAATTTCACCAACACGATACAAATTTCTGTATCTCTAACAGTTTCAAATTTTTCCATACTGACCCTTCTAGTTCTAGTAATATATTTAAGAAATTTGCTGTAATTACTCCGGTCGTGGAGTATTGCTGATATTTCAACAATTCGTAACAATGAATTCGTTATTAATTAGAATTATTGCCAAATTTTAATGTTAATCGTCCTGAAATTCATGCTAATCGGAGCAGCGTTTGAAAATATATCTACAGACAAACACTCACCCCCTAAAAATCACATCTGCAATTCGCCCAGTATTCGAACAATAGTTGACAAAAGGATCTCCAATAAGTAAGTGAAAAATTAATGTGTTTTTTTTAATGATAAAGGTCGTCTAAGGTTTTGTTTTAAGCATCCGAAACCTCTGTCTTGTGCCTCACTGCAGCTTCTTAGAATGCAATTCGAGTTACTGATATATTTATTATCTGTATCAGTTTCTCGGAGCATAAATATCGCGTACTCGGGCATCTTGCGTTTCTCGCACTTGCTTTTTAATTATTGCTCTTGTGTCGAATTTATTGGGCTCTTGAGAAGTAAGTCGTAACACTAGATATGAAAAAGATACCCCTTAAATGGCACTGTCGTCTATTCTTTCGTTTTTTCGCTAGATTTTTGTCTATTTATTTAAATGTCCCAGTTCATAAACCTATTCGTAAGCATTTGTATTAATGTCTTTATCGATTTATTATGGTTTTAGAAGCGGCTGCGATTTGGAAATTGTTTCTAAACCAAAAATTAAAATCGATGAAGTGGATGTGTATGGAATATAGAATAATCAAACTAAAATTTGTTAAATTAGTTAGAGAAAACTAAAAAAAAAAACATAAATGATTGTATCCACATAGCTCAGTTGGTAGTAACTCTGCCTTCTGCGCTAGAGATCGCGGGTTCGATTTCCGCACCGGACAAACATTTATGTGATTAACATAGATAGTACAGACCCATAGTACAGACTATCCCTATTTTGGGATCAGTTGACCGTGTGTGATATGTCCGGAATATTTTTTTTATCCTTTGCTACGAGATTAAGAAATCAATGGATGATACTTATTTCATGGACGCCTTGTCTGAGATAGTTAGGTATTCCTGTATCCTAAACTGAGTGTTGTTGAAAATAAACAAAAATGTGAGAAGGTACATATCGCGTCGTGCAAAGAGGTTCAGTTCTTGCAAATATGCTATGCATTCTGTGCTCTTGCAAGTATCTACATCATCATCATTTCAGCCGTTCAACGTCCACTGCTGAACATGGCCTCCCCCACAGACAGAGATAATTCCTTATCATGTGGGGGGATTTGCCCATACTCACCACGCTGGGCATGCGGGTTGGCGAGCGCAGTTAGAGCTATCGTTGTTAAAATGAGGGATGCTGCTGCTCATCCCCTAGCTTTTTTCCCTTAGTCGCCTCTTATGACATCCGCGGATAGGTAGATATGGAGGGGCCTATTCTTCAGCCGGGGCCACCACGGCATCTACATCAATGACGATATAATCACATCTATTCAAATAATCATAAGCAAATTGATGTTGTTTTTACATAAACTCTATTCATATAATATATGAGACATATCATAGTTAAACAGGTGTATAAGGCGAGTTTGAATGGGACCGTTGGAAGGGAAAGACCTAGGCGTACGTTTAGTGTCCAAATCGGTGATGTTTTGGAAAAAGGCCAGGTCAAGAGTACCCTAAACCGACGAGCATGTATGAGGAATGTGATGAGAGTGAATGAAGCAAAAGAGGTATGTCAGGATCGTAGCAAGTGGAAAGCCGTGGTCTCTGCCTACCCCTCTGGAAAATAGGCGTGATTTTATGTATGTATGTACATCATAGATAGATAGATAGATAGATAACACTTTATTGATCACCACACGGAAATAATACATGAGATCACAATTACTATTATTATTATTTTAGTAAAGAATATTGATAAAATATTAGCGCACCAAACATCAAAATAGCTTATTGAAATCGAACGAGTGTTACTCGCTTACCTTAGATAGTAGAAATATACTATTATATATTATTATACTAGTAGTAGTAGGTATATATTGATATTGAATGAATCCCTCTTTGGGGAGGGCAATGTCCAGTAGTAGCCTTCCTCAGGCTGAGGGATGCTGCTGCTCATCCCCTAGCTTTTTTCCCTTAGTCGCCTCTTATGACATCCGCGGATAGGTAGATATGGAGGGGCCTATTCTTCAGCCGGGACAACAACGGCATCTACATCAATGACGATATAATCACATCTATTCAAATAATCATAAGCAAATTGATGTTGTTTTTACATAAACTCTATTCATATAATATATGAGACATATCATAGTTAAACAGGTGTATAAGGCGAGTTTGAATGGGACCGTTGGAAGGGAAAGACCTAGGCGTACGTTTAGTGTCCAAATCGGTGATGTTTTGGAAAAAGGCCAGGTCAAGAGTACCCTAAACCGACGAGCAGGTATGAGGAATGTGATGAGAGTGAATGAAGCAAAAGAGGTATGTTAGGATCGTAGCAAGTGGAAAGCCGTGGTCTCTGCCTACCCCTCTGGAAAATAGGCGTGATTTTATGTATGTATGTAAATCATAGATAGATAACACTTTATTGATCACCACATTGAAGTAATACATGAGATCACAATTACAAATTTACACGGCAATACAACAGGCGCCTTATCGCTAAGAGCGTTCTCTGCCAGGCAACCTTAGGATGGACTGGACTGAAAAGATTATAGAAGGGGCAAGATGGTGTATCTTAAATTATTGAAGAAAATCATAGATACTACTTAAATGCTGTGGCCCGCTAGAGGGCGTATCCTTAGATAATGTCAGGCGCCGGCGTGGAGTTGTACCAACTAGGTAGGCACATATTATTTATGACGATCATGAGTGCCGCTGTGTTCTTTTAGATAAACTTATCTAGACAATACCTCAATGTTTATTTGCACTGCAAATGCTTAGACGGTGAAGTAAATGTTTACTGAACAATGTTACTTGGGAATGTTACAAAGAGATACTGGAAAATCACCCAGCAATTATCACTAGGCCTAAAGCTGGGGCTTAACATATCTTTTCTGCTCTCCTTATGTAAGTGGGTCACAAACAGATGTGTGAAATAAATGCCCAACTACGTGTTTCGTAACTAGTATACCTACTATCCCGGAATGGTTTTATTTTTTATGGTTTTTGACTGGCCTCATAGCTCAGTTGGTAGTAACTCTGCCTTCTGCGCTAGAGGTCGTGGGTTCGATTCCCGCACTGGACAAACATTTGTGACTAACACAGATGTTTGTTCTGTGTCTGGGTGTTAAATATATATCTATTATGTATATCAGGCTCTGGTACCCATAGTACAGGCTATGCCTAGTTTGGGATCAGTTGACCGTGTGTGATATGTCCGGAATATTTATTATTATTATTATTATTTTAGTAAAGAATATTAATAAAATATTAGCGCACCAAACATCAAAATAGCTTATTGAAATCGAACGAGTGTTTCTCGCTTACCTTAGATAGTAGAAATATACTATTATATATTATCCTTTTAAATATTATTTTATTACCTGTTATTTATTTATTTATGCTATATTAATTTATCTAAAAACACACTTGCGCGTTACTAGTACCGGAGTGACACCCTTCCCACTCTAGTGAGAGTCTAGGGTAGGTAATGTCCCTGCGATCGTGAGGTCTTACTCCACAGGTCCTATCTGAAAACCAGCGCTGCTACGCCTCGGCGGAGCAGCAATAAGCTGAGATAGGACCTTTTTGACCCATGCCACTGCAGCGTAGACATTTCTCGCCATAAGTAGGTATCACCAGTTGGCACCCACTTGATAGGTGGGTTAGGCGCCTGCTTTTCTGCTAATGTGTAGTTTATTAATTTTTTATTTTATTTTATTTTTTATGTTCACTGTTAGCCTACCTACCTACTAAGTGCCTAAGTTGTTTGTTTTTTGTGATTGTAACCTTCTGTTGTTTCTTCCGATTGTTTTTATCTCTGTCTATGCTGTATTTGTGTGTGTCGAATAAATGTTTTATCTATCTATCTTATCTATCTATCTATTATTATACTAGTAGTAGTAGGTATATATTGATATTGAATGAATCCCTCTTTGGGGAGGGCAATGTCCAGTAGTAGCCTTCCTCAGGCTGATGATGATGATTATTCCTACATTAAACTAATAATCATAAATTAAACGGTTCTAGATCACAAAAAGCATCGACCAATAAATATATCAGTGTAACGCAATCTGCCAGTAAGAACTTAAGAGGAAAGATGGCCCAGACTATACTCACACTTTCCATACAAACGCTTTCCCCTATTTCCTGCTTTGGTAATGGAGCTGTTAGGTATATAAGATTTTATTATTTGTTTAAAAAACAATACAAAGTGATTCATAATACCTACAGGTACATACCAATACTATTCCGAAAGGGGCTTAGTCTACATCTTATTGGTATTAGGTATAGATTGTTCTAAGAATTTACAAAAGAAACTGCATAAATCGGCTGTCCTGGGGTCAAATCAGCTCTAGCTGTTTTAGGTAGCAATCTTGACGAACTTCTCGTCCGTTGAATAATTAGTTATAAATATGGAGGTGCACGTATAAGGTTTCAATCCTCTTTCCTCTTAAGTGAGAGTTGTTGAAATCCGCCCCATAAATTATTTTAAAGACTTTGTTTGAAAGAAATCAATGGAGAGAAGAAACTGAAAGTAAGAATTATCGGTCGACCGCTGACAATGCAGGGTTGACCTTTCGCAAGACACGACGTACACCAATACCTCAAGAAATATTCAATACTCGACTGATATCGATGATAGCTACGTGTAACAAAAGGATATTAAGTTGCACGCACAATGGAGAAATCTGCGTTAATTTGAGAGATCACGTATTTTTTTTTAAATATTAGGTGGCAAAAAAGCCCACCTGCTGGTAAGTGGTTACAGTAGCTTATGAACGCTTACAAAGGCATCACGCACAAACTTTTTAGCCCTTTTCATTTATGGGCAGAATTTCCCAAATTCCTCACTTCTCTCTTAAGCCGTTAAGTTTCAAATTATGATTGAGAAGTTGAATTTTTGCAGGGCTGAAGTTACAGAACCACAGAACCTAGAGCTGAGTAGCAAGGCTAAGTGGGCGGGGTACCACATACCATGACGTATTTAGGTTTTCAGAGTAAGTTCGGAATATAATTATTGTTTTTCAACATAACCTACTTTAAAACTCTATAAATGGAGAAAAAATTAACGACCGTTATCCTTAATCACGAAACTGTAAAACTGCGATTACATCGAAGCTAGTTTTTGGAGTTCCTTTTAAAATTGCAGTTAACGTCATCTTTGGGTAATATTTTTGATTTAATATACAGTCCCTCGATTTTTGTAAGGAACTCCGGGGATCATTAATAATCACTCTTGACCGGTTATTTGCATAATTTGGTTCACTATTCTGGTGGTGTGATGGAGATAAATGGACGTAAGATGACCCATGAGCAAGAAATTGACGTTGAAAATTAGGACAGGTTTCTGAAAATACAAAGGTGTTCTACTTTTCCACAATGATTTAAAAAAGTGGGCTACAGATACGAAAGCTATACTTACCAATTAAGATGAACCTTCTCGTCGAAAAACGCACACGAGTATATAAGATTCTAGTGTCTAGCATTTTACAATAAACATACCTAAGTAAATCGAAATATATTTTACAACTAGCTTCTGCCCGCAGCTTCGTTCCCCTGGTACCTTCATTAAAAGTAGCCTATATGCTATTCTAGGTACAGAACTCTATGTATTCCAAGTGTCATCGAAATCGGTGGAGACGTTTTGGCGTGATAATTAATATTCCTTCATATTCCCTGTATATATTTATCAAAGTCAGCTCAAAGCTCTGACCAAGGGTGCAATTGCCTAAGCGTAATGGCAATGAAGATCGTAACTTTGAGGATAATTTTAACAATCTTAGCGACATTAAAAACATTCCAAACTTGACAAGGGGAAACTTCAAGACCTTAGCTTCTTCGTTTTCATGTTTGGAAAACTTCAGATGTTAATTGACTAAAATTGCGATCTTCATTACCATTTTGCTTACGCAATAGCCTGGCAAGAAAGAACCGAACACAAGAATGAACACGAAATTTGTCAAACAAAAAATGATATTACTATCCAATGAAAAGGATGATTTAGTACCTCTTACTAAAACTGGTCCCCCCGTGACCGACTAAAATTACTACCTACACTTTTTTGTTACATTTTTGGGCTACCGAATATCTTGTTGTAATAAGATCCCCGAGCCGAGCGGGGCCCCATGTAGCGATGAACTCAATTGGGTTCATTTTAAATACTTCATCTGACACTCATGGCCCTAATTTCACCAATTTAAATTGTAATCGGACGCAAATTGATACGTTTTGGTGCGATGATGTGTAGATGGTGCAGTTGTTTTGATTATTTGATAAGTACCAGCAATAACAGACCGTATTTTTTGGGTTATTGTAGGTACTAAAAATCATCATCATCATCTCCCTGCCCTTAACCCACTTCATGTGGGGTCGGCACAACATATTTTTCTCTTCCACTCCCCTCTATCAGCCATCATATCAGTATTCACTCCTATCTAACTCATGTCATCTTTCACACAATCTATCCATCTTTTCTTTGGTCTACCTTTTCCCTTATATCCTTATCTATATATCCACATAGGTACCTACTAAAAATATAAGGGATAAAAAGTTTTTTAATTTATGTGAGTACCAAATATTTATCAAAATTGACACAGCGGCTAGTGACGTAATTAACACAATATTATAACAACAAAACAATACTTAATACGTTTAATTGCTGTCACATGGTTTGTTACAGGTAGTAGATAGGTGGTTTCTCATTAGGACATTAGGGTATGGTAACAGGGAGACAGACCGAGATTACAACAGAATATTTACTTTTATAATTAGTTACCTACATTGTAAGGTAGTTCATCTTCGACAGCTTAGGTAAGAGAGATTTTTAAAACTTTTATGCAACTAAATTTGTCTCTCTCACACAAATTCCTGAGGCGCTGTTATTAACATTTCTATGATTCCCGTTGGGAAATAAACAAACGATGTACTGAATCATACGATGAACGATGTACGATAGCTCTAACTGTGCTCACCAACCCGCATGCCCAGCGTGGTGAGTATGGGCAAATCACCCCACATGATAAGGAATTTGCTCTGTCTGTGGGGGAGGCCATGTTCAGCAGTGGACGTCGTACGGCCGAAATGATGATGATGATGCTGACTGAATCATTGGAATTAAGGTTTCCACTAGTTGAAGTAACATTGCAAAAACACTACAAAGATCAAGGAAACCGGGTTACCGAACCTTTTATCGAATTGATAGCAATGATAAGATTGATAAGGTTTTGTTTTGGGTCAATGTGATAACGAAGACTAAATATAGACTACTGAACTCTTAGCACAAGTTTGTTTTGAGGGCTATAGTAATTTCAAATGATTGAAATAATCAACTTCAATGGCGAGATGTTCTTAGAATCTACATAAACGTTTCTAGAAAACTTCTGTAATAAAACTAATTCCCCCAAATAAATCAAAAGTTTATCACTCAGGTGAGTTTTGGAAAGAATACTTTAGTTTGATATTATTTTTAACGATGTTTATGTAATTTCTATCATCATTCATTATCATTTCAGACGCATCATCATGTGGGGGGAAACTTGCCCATATTCACCACGCTGGGCGGGTTGCAGTTAGAGCTATCGTTGTTAAATGGGACGCTCCTGGCCTAGATTTTTTTCCTCAGTCGCATCGTACGACATCCACGGGTAGGTAGATATGAATTTCATTACAAAAATAATACAGGTCACATTATAACAGCTCATGTGACGGACTCTTTAGCAATTTAAAACACTCAAACTGGTGCTCAAGCCCTTGGCGTTAGGTAAAGGTGCCAATTTTATCGCTGATGCAGTTCTATCAGAACATGGACAATAAAAGTAGGTAGACATTGATGTAAATAGGTATCTATACTCCCGTTTGTAGAATAAACTAGATCGGATTCGTTGTAAGTGCAGGGCTATCGATTTGTCCTAGTTTTCGTTATTTTCCGATCATTATTCAAAGTGCCGCTAAGTAGGTTTACAAGTATTTCTTGCAGTTTGCTTTGGTTTATTTGTTTTGCCAGTGTTCTTTGAAGTGTTCGGATCTACAGGGAATACCTAACACAATTTTATATTGTGTTGTCTTAATATATTTTAAACAAATATTTGACCTAAATCTATTTGCTAATATAATATGCATTTGAATGTCAATAACAAACTTATTCTCATTCAAATGTCCTCGAGCGTGTCAGCACTATTTACCATTAATTTGAAGTAATTTGAACCATAAATCTTTGACATTGTCATTTTAGTCACCACATAACACATAATACTAAAGTTAATCGTACGGGGCATTGTTATAAAAAAAACGGGTTTAACAAATAGGTTTTTAAATACTAGTCTTTGTGGACACACGTTTTCCGATGGGGTATGCAAAAACTATGTTAAAGTAAAAAGTTATACGGGTATAATATAATAGATACCTAGATAGGTAGAAAATTAATTTTACACATGACAAAGCCAAGTACATAGGTGAACTTAATGCTAGTTAGCATTTTCTTCCAGCTATCCTTGTAGTGGTGAAGAAAAAGGAAGGTAGAGCTGAGTAGGTATAGATAAATAGACTAGACTACTACTCAGATAGCAAAAAAATATACTACATAAATACACTTATGCGGTAGCTCAATTTTGATGAGATATTTGCAGAATAAGTAAGTGTTGGTACAGTTTAATAGTAATAATGTATCAAGAATTACAACAAATATGACTATAAGGACGAAGCGGTGTGGTAGTGGTACGTGATAACCACATGAAGTCCTACAATCACCACAGGTGTCGTCTGCATCGTCTCCACTTTCTTTATATTTCGATACCTTTTGTTTGCGATGAGGCCGTAAATCTAGGTGCAGTCAACCAGTTGATTTTTAATGTCTACTGTAGAATTTTTTCACATTAAATCTATAGCGCGACGCGTCTGCGCTGGATATGCCACCTGATGTAAAAAAAAAACTATTTAGGTAGGTAGGTACTATTTATATTTTTTATTTCTATTCTTTCCTCACCGCCACCATAAGTTAACTTGATCCTTAGTGTTGATTGACTAAGAAGGGACCAGTGACACGAGAAGCAAGCGCAACTAAGTCATGGAATAGCGTAATATTGGCTTGACGTTATTTTCCATCCAAGCACCAGAACTAATTTTAGAACCCCATGTTTATCCATCAATCAGCAAACGCGACGGTCCCTTTGACCAAAACAAATTAAAATCTACCAAAAACGAAAACAGCACTCAGACAAAGAGCTTGTTAAAATTCCGCTAATATAAAATAGGAGTAGAAATAGCGTCTTTGATTTAAAAAACGTGTTTCCCCAAAGACAATGGGTTCATTGCGAAACAAAGGGGTATTTCCAACATTCAGAAAAAAAAAAAAAATTTACAATATTAGCTACACACACGTGCCTGGAGGATGTTTAGGTACCTACTCTGGTATAACAACAACTGGCATTAATTCCTGCCAGTACAGATCCTGGCAAACGGAAGGTGAAAGACGTGGTCACGGTCATAGCTGAGAAGAAATGGAGTAATGCGGGTCATATCGCAAGAATGAACCAATGTTGAGGCAAAACAGGATTCTTCACCCAATTGGCAACAAAGTTTGTTCTACTACTTTTGAAATTTAGACATAGATCAATGAATTGACAATGATTATTATTTACAATCTGTCGCACGCCAACCTCCTGTTTCTACCCAATCAGGCTGGCTGGTAGATAATGCCTTGGCATTAAGGCCACCTTTTGTACATTGTTGTTTGTATGTGCAGTAAAGATTAAATAAATAAATAAATTGAAGGAACACTGCAAAAATCTGCTGATATGATCTCATAAAAACTCAATTTATTGGGCTGTGATGCCTAAAGTAGCAATATTTGTTGTCGAATTTCTCAAACTTTTAATAATTAGTTACAAAAATTTTCAAGCAGAATATATAAAAAAATATCATCATCATCAGCCTGCAGCAGTCATGCATGACGAACGGTCTTGAGCCTTCTCCATCCACCGAATCCCTGCAACCTTCACAATGTCGTCGGTCCATCGGATGTCCAAAAAAACCTATGTATAAAAAATGTATTTCTTTATGTTGATAGAATATGCCCATTTTGTAATAGTGTAGGTACTAGTTGCGTTCAAAATACGTTTATTAATTAGGTACCTATCTTTCTTCATCATCATCATTTCAGCCGTACGACGTCCACTGCTGAACATGGCCTCCCCCACAGACAGAGCGAATTCCTTATCATGTGGGGGGATTTGCCCATACTCTGGGCATGCGGGTTGGCGAGCGCAGTTAGAGCTATCGTTGTTAAAATGAGGGACGCTGCTGCCCATCCCCTAGCTTTTTTCCCTTAGTCGCCTCTTACGACATCCGCGGATAGGTAGATATGGAGGGGCCTATTCTTCAGCCGGGACCACCACTGCTATCTTTCTTAGGTAAGTAGATTGAGTACACTGCGAAGTAGGTAAGTAGATTGATACCTTAATGTCGATGGTTGAGTTCAGTTTTTATCGCGATAAAGCCGTCTAGATCTTTATCAGTTCGTGTCAAACATTTCAATTCGCTTTATGTGCTTGTCGTTTGGAATGGATTAATTAATAATTTACAGTGCTATAAGCGTCTTTGAAAGGCATGATCTGATTTTCTAAGAGTGGCAACTGATGGCAAATGAGGTCTTGGCTTGAGCTATATTATTAGAAGGTTAAGTTCGCTAAAAATAAATCTATTTTACATTAGAATTAGAATTATTTATTTCAGTTAAAACAGCAACCTTACAGTATAAACCAAAGTGCCTACTGTCTAAAATTAAAACTTAAATATACTCTTAGCGAATTAAATATTGTACAAATGCTATCATTAAAGATGTCGACATGTTGGACCTCGTGTACATAGGCATTTAAAAGAGTGAAACAGTAGTACATGTGACTCTATGTCTCATTCACGCCGTTTATACTGACATTAAGCTTTATTTTCATAATACGGTCTTTATTTTCATAGAAATAGCTGGTAGAGTTCGAATTTTTGGGGCTTGCGGTATCGTTGAGCTGTATCGCCTCAAATTTCAAACTTGACTTTATTCAATCGACGTAAGGATAATTTTTAAACGAATTTCAAATAACATATCGTACACAGTTTGCACACCGCTTTAGTCGCCGCAGGTTTGGCCGAAGCCTATGAATGTTTAATGCGCAATTATCCTAATTAATTCTGAACGTGAAATTATCGGGTTATTACTGCTAAGAGTGGCTAAAGTCATGTCTAACGCGATTAGTTTCATGTTATAACATTGTACTGCATTTGTAGGTTTGCGGGACACTGCCGTGGAAAAGTGAACATGTTCAAGATTCTGACTGGAAATCTACAAAATATATTATAACTAGGTTCCGTCTTCGGCTTCGTTCGCTACTTTAGATACAGAACTTTTTATACTACCTGCTCGTCAATGGCATATTATGTGTCATGCAAACCTTTCCTAAAGTAAGTCATTACAGCCCTACGGTCTAGCCGGGTCATAATGTTGTACTGAATTTCATTATTTCCCATGGGACATAATGTGATTTGAATTTGGAATGCAACCCATGTAGTCGTGCTTGATCGAGGTTGGTTTCAAAAATGTTTGGGTGCAATGAGATTTTATTCTAATTAGGCTGTATATTAACATTTTCTTTGCACTGCCTACAAATTAAAAAAAATAATAACATGAAAACTTTTTACGAAATTCATTTTAACCCGCGCACGAAGAAGGTTTTATTCGAATGTCGAACTGACCACTACAGAATACTACTACAAAAAAAGAAAAAAATCAATGCATACAATCTGAATGCATACAATCTGAAGCCTCTGGTACAGTTGGAAACTTACTTCCAGAAAAATCATTTCTGTCTACTTAACAGTCATTGTTTTCAATTGCCTCGCAGAAAGTATAAAAAGTAGAGTATGCATCGCGGGCTTTAATGTGTATTTGTCTTGGGCGATCTTGAACCCCTCGTACTCAGGATTCTTGCCTTAACTCCCTCGCTCCGCTCAGGAGTTAACCATAGTATCCCTCGTTCTTGGGGTTCAATATAGCGGCCTTGACATAATACACTACTTTAAGCCCTTGTTGCATAATCTACTATTATCATTCCCAGTTAAATAAATTTAAATGCATACCAAATATATTGAAGTGTATATTGTAGTGTTTTCTGTGTACAATAAAGAATAAAGAATAAATCATAGGTAGAGCATTTATTGAACTCTAACCTAAATAAATGTATTTTCTTTCTTTCTTCTTTCTTCTTCTAACCACAGATCGTGCGAAGCTTGCTGGCGTCCCCAAGAATTTCTCCTCTCAGATCTCCAGGCGATCAGATCCTTGAGATATCTAAAGGACATCTGAGATAAGTAACTAAATTTGCACTTGACGACATTTTGCAGTAGTGAGTATTCCATACGTGACAGGTTGCAAGTCCATCGCTGCTTTAAGAATACTTACTGGTTTCCTCGCGATGTTTTTCTTCACCGTTTTAAATACGTGTTAATGCGCACTTAAATTTTTATAGAAAAACTCATTGGGGCACGACCATGTTCGAACCCACCTTCGGATCGAAAGTCGGAACCTCCCACTAGGCCAACACGGCTTCATTAAAAACGGCCATGAAAACCCCGTCCAAACAAAACTGCATTTGCAAGCAATCTTACTCACGGCTCAATCTATTAGACGTGCTTGAATGCGCGTTGCGCCAATTTCGTTGACGGCAGTCGTTCGCTAGCAGGTGTCTGGTGCGCGCGTGTCGCCATATTGCATAACAGATCCGCGATCGCATAATTCGAATTTCGAATCTGTAACCGCACACTTGAATTTCGAACGCAGGAGTAAGCGCATAGGTTGCTAGTGCTCAGTGCTTGACAAACGGACTGATGAAGATGACTGTCAATCGAATAAGGGTGGTGGTGCTCGGGAGTCCACGATGCGGAAAGTCGGGTAAGGATCTACAAACATGAATGTTTACATTATACGTTTTTCTCTCGTCTCTCTGATTTCTTCAGTGACTTTTAAGTAAAACAGTGAGAGAAATGGTTTCGTTGAAAGATTTCAATACTTATACATCAAGCACTCATTATATTATGTGTACCACCATTTCGAAAGGGGCGTAGTCTATCAACAAAAATAAAGAATATTAGCGGATTTTTTTTGAATATTTTTTTCCGCTAATATTCTTTATTTTTGTTGATAGAATAAGCACCTTTTTTAAGTTTGCAGCTTTCGGTGTTTTTATCATATTTTTATGTAGAGTTCGGTCACAAAAAAAAAAGAAAATGAGTTCGTTCGAGAAGTTAGACTTCAAGATTAAAACAGCAGAAAATTTTAGTTTGAACTGATTTAACCCCAAAACAGCTGATTTTTGCATAGGGTTTTTTCAGTGAAATATCTTGAATTTCCATAGGTCGTAGAACAAACTTTATAGCCAATTGGGTGTAGAATAATCGATATAGCTTATATATGAATCGACTTGTAATAACTTTATGACTTTACTCCAAAGTTATAAACTTTATACCCATAACTAACTTTAATGTAATACCTAGTTTCTAAGACATTTCAAAGTATTCCTAGTGATTTTATTTAAATAAACACCGTTTGAATTTGAATTTCACCACCAAAACAACCAGCTAAATTAACTTTTAACGACGTACAAATAATGCTTTTCTTGTTCAGTGTTCACCGAAATCAATTATCTCTAATGGCTAAGCGAAGAGTTCCTTGATTTATTTCGGGAATGCCTCCAGGTGGTAATTAGGATAATTAAATTAATTACTACCGAACTTTTTTATTTTTATGTTAATAACTGAGCGGTGCCTTTAGTTTACCGATTCGGGACCGGTCGATACTTTGAAATTCAAAAATTATTTGATAAGATTTGGCTTCAAATCATTTATTTTGCAACATGTAGTCTCTCACAAGTGTGCTGGTATTAGGTAACTTGACATTGACTGCGGAAAAGATTTATAGGAACAACTCATCAAACGTTTTTGTGCCTCCAAACAGTTGACTTAGACAAAATGGTAGCTATTTCCCAGCACAAGGATTATTTTATAACTTCTTAAGATAAGTGATGCTGTGCATCTCGCTACTGAGAAGTACATGTAACAAACACGGCTTGGTGCTTAAGATTTTTTCAATAATCACTCTAGATAGATAGATTATAACTTTATTGTACCCCATTAAGAAAAGCAACAAAAAAAAAACTCTATTTGGAGCTAACTATTTCCCACCACAAAGATAATTTTAGAAATATGTGAAGAAGGTCACAAACACGACTTAGTGTTTAAGATTTTTTCGATTATCACTAAATTTGGCGTTTAAATCAGTAAACCAGCTCGAGCAGTCCCGGATCACCCTTCTGGTTCACCGTCGGTTAAACGACAGCACCGGCATCTCTTTGTTAGATAAAATATGGATCAGGCAGGTGTGCCTAATCAAATTAGGGATACGATGCTTCGATCAGCGATAAGATTTATTCAATATCCAAACGCCCATTAGTTTCTCGTAAGTTTATTGTTTACTAGCAGTTCCCGCACGGTCTCACTCGCACGAAGTTTAACGTTTTTCTAACTCAAACAATCATTTCTTTTACATCTTTATACGTGGATATTTAGAAATCGCTGACACCGGTATCTCATTAGTTGTAATTAAAAATATGTTTGCAAAGTTTCAAATCAATATTTTTAAAAAAAGACCATTTTTTTAAAAATTCAACAAACTTCGAACCTCAATTCTCGAACAGAATATTTGGATTAACTGTTTTATTATATGTATAGATTCAAATACACATTCTCATAAGTTTATTGTTTATTAGGTCAGGCATGTACGTAACATGGAAATTTCCCGCTATCTCCTTGATATGGGGTTTGTTTATCAATTCAACGTTTGTTAATGCGCAGCACTATGGAATGTGTTAAACAAAACTTGAGTTATGCGTTGGCCGTGTTGGCCTAGTGGGAGGTAAAGACGAGGTGGGAAAGACGGGGTCTTTCGATCCGAAGGTCATGGTTTCGAACCCGGACGTGCACCAAATAATTTTCTTGTTCGATAAATTTATGCGCATCAACACGTGCTTTAAACGGCTAAGGAAAACGAGTGAAAAAGAGAGGGTGAGGAAAGTTCCTATAAGCGGCGATGGACTTGCAACCTGTCACGTATGGAATACTCACTACTGCAAAATGTGGGCATGTGCCAACATTATTGGAAGTGCCTCTGACTACTTCCGTTAAGACATTTTCAAGATCTGATTGCCTGGTGATCTGCGAAGTTGCCTTCTATGCTTCGTCTAAAAGTCGTGAACTTATTTCTTTTTTTTTAAGTTATGCAGTTTATTCCATAACATAATGTTATCGTTATTTATCCGAGATAAATTAGAATCTCTTTCCAGATTGGCACAGTTCACTAGGTACTTATTAAATGTATCGTCTATGTTTGTACGCATCCGTGACTGATAACAGTAATTACTCGGAACTGAGAACGAACAAAGAAAATGGCGATCAATTGACTGATGTCGGGAATTTGATAAATAGACTTGTCACAAAGGAGTCGTGGGAAGCAGGATGTTGATAAAATCTGGAGCATACGAGGGTGTATACTTCCCTGTAAGCCTATATGGTTTATCCGGGATGAATATGGGATATAAGTCGGTACCACTATTATCTCTGTTCTTATAAGGCATTACTATGAGTAAGCTAAATTATGAATAAAGAAGGCTGATGAAAAATGACTGTCTAAAAAAAACCTACGGTATAAACCGGCTTAAAATCGTATAAAGCTATAAAATAGGCCTCAGTTTTCAATACGTATATGTGTAAAGATAATAAGCCTAATTAAATGAGGTATTCCTCGTATCGCACCCAGATGAAGCGCACCAAGATGAAGCGCATACCCTACATTGTCATTGGTGCGCTACGAGGAATAAAACATTTATAGCTACTGAATGAAGCGCACCAAAACGGGTGCGCTATGTGGAAGTACTTTGGTGCGCTTCAGCTGGGTGCGCTACGAGGAATACCTCAATTCAACGTTGTGCAAAAAATATGATGAACTAGAGAAAAATTCTAAAATAAGCCCTAGTGTGAAGCGATGACTAAACGCGTCGAACGTCGTCACGCATACAAAATATCACGGACTCACATTTACTCATCCATGATCCGAACAATTTTCACAACATTCGCAGACAGATTTTTATGGTCCTGTCAATTTGCCAAATTCTCACAAAGTGTAGGAAAGGAATGCTAGTAAAGAAAACATAGATGGATACGAATGAAATTCCAGTTTTGTAATAGGATGATACTTGATTTGCTGCGAAGCCTTTGAAAGGTCGGCTTAGAGATACAATATCATGTAACATTGAAGTGGCCTCGTGTTATACTAAGAATATTTGCAAACTTTACCTGTTGTGGGCTGCAATGGATCTACTACGAAGTTCAAAATAGCACCGATTCGACAACAACTGCGCCATTGCAGTTAGATGTGACCTAGACTTGGGACAGGAGAACATTTAAATATTTTTCTGTTCAGATGTGTGGATGACATCTGGAAAATAGTAAACCCAACTGAATGGAAGGCTTGGGTATAGGGAATAATCATACTGATAAACAAACTTGAAAAGCGTCAACACTTTAGCTTTAATAACACTTTAGCTCATAATAATGACAACGCACTATTCTCCTCTTGTGTCGTGGGTATGAGTATCATGATCATTTTACCCATTGCTTTGGTAGGGTACACCGCAATTACTAAATTAAATTCAAAGTTACTTTACAGTGATTCATGTATACCGTACATTATGAACGAGTAATAAATCGTTGATTAGTAACGGGCGCACCAAATACTGAGCGTTGCCTCTGGCCATGTGCATCGGGTACTTGAATAAGTACTAAATTCATTCCCGTTTTTGATGCTGCCTTATTTATTGTGACTGGTCAAATCGATTGTAGATTTCACATTCATCATTAAATTATATTAACCCGGCAATGGTTTGCAAAACTACAGACTAAAACAGAATAAAACATGAAACATGAGCATTGTTTTCCCAAAAAGCGCTATCACATAATATCTGTATTATAGCTAAGAAAAAGTCTGTTAGAAATTAAATTCGGTTAAAATATTACTTAAAGCAGCATTGATATCCAAAACCTTTCAAAAATTTTATTTCTACCTAATTACCTCTGTGTTACGCTAGATTGGATTTCATTGCGTCTGTGGCCTGAGGTTGTATCTGTTATGTATTCACTTGGGATCGATATTTGGACGATGTTGGCTTTGCCTTGTTAAAAACTTATATCATCTCATAAAATGATTCGGAGAAAACCAAATATGCAAAAAATGTAAAGTGGTAATATATCATCAGCCATATGCAGCGTAAATAGGCCCCGGATCAAAAATATGCCGCTTCATTTCTACCCTTGGATGTCGTAAGAGGTGACTAAGGCTAACAAAGTTAGGGGATAGGCAGCAGCGTTCCCCTAACTTTGTACTAATAACCCCTATCAACAACAAGAGCTTAATCTGTGCTCGCCAACCCGCACGCCCAGCATGGCGATTATGGGCAAATCCTCACAAATGATTGTTTCTGGTTTCATTAATAATTTCAGCCGTACAATGTTCACTGCTGAACATAGGCCTAGACCCTATTGTACGGTTTATGCAAACCGGACAAAATACCTACATGTTCCCGCGGGTCAGCATTTACGCTATAACGTGGATTTCGAGTCAGTTGCACATCAACCACCTAACGACAACAACACGTTATAACGTAAACTCGCAAACATTTGTAGCTTTACGTACTATAACTAATAAACGGTAAACTTTACTATTTGGTTTTTTTTTTTAAAGTTTACCGTTTATTAGTTATAGTACGTAAAGCTACAAATGTTTGCGAGTTTACGTTATAACGTGTTGTTGTCGTTAGGTGGTTGATGTGCAACTGACTCGAAATCCACGTTATAGCGTAAATGCTGACCCGCGGGAACATGTAGGTATTTTGTCCGGTTTGCATAAACCGTACACCTTTTATATAGTCAGTAGCAAATGTCAACTCTAAAGAACAGCAAATAAACTCTGCCTAATCAAAGTCAATCAAATAAATCAATTAGCGGACTTTAATAGCTCGTTAAACCACAAAGCTCAACCAATTAACGTTCGGAACCCATGAAGCCTTGATTTACTTAACTGCGATGCAATAGAAAGTATAATATAAACAATAACTTAGCGAAAGCTTACAAGTGAAATTGATTTATGACCGCGGCGACGAGCTGTCTTTTTTCGGAAACACTTCAATATATTAACATAACAATTATAGAAAGATTAGGCAATGCGATTGACGGATGCCGGTGTTAAGCAACTATTATGGCAGCACTTGAATTTAAAGTCTCCGAACCTGATTTAATATGAGTTTTATCACCTTGCTTTATAGGTACTCAACAAACAATGTTATTACATAATTATCCTAAACAGAGTCAAACGATGATTCATTTACGCCTATAACAAAGTTTACTCATGTTGTAAAAATATAACCAGCATTGGGTTTCAAAATAATGATGTTTTTGGAATGAAAGAAAGTTCAAATATTTTCAAAACAACACCTGCTATAAACATTTGCTATAAACATTTTTATCGCATTTGAGAAGCACGTAAACATCATACATGTCATGTTTGTACTCCAAAGTGTGATCTTGCTCAACATGCCGTGACCGGCGACTTTTTATTTGTATTATTCATTTGCTGGTCTACGTTCTTCTATGCGACAAGGTTACAAGACTTCAAACACATTAAAATGCGCAAATCATAACGGTATCGCGAGGAAATTTCCATTTCTGAATTATATTTCCATGTTCTATCAACATCAGTGCACCTTATCATCGTGAACTTCAAACAAATTGTTTACAAACAACTTCCCAAGAAAGACCCACCGTGATTTGGCTCGAGGCACAAAAACAAAAGCTCTGAGCTTTCAACCCATCAAGGTGTGTCGGAACAAACTACATTATAAGTAAAGCACACCATTACGCAATTATGTAAGCCAGAGGAAGGCAGACAATCAATCAAGCTTGACCGCATGTTGATTATGTGATTAAGTTAACATCAGCGTCTTACGGCTTCGATCGTGCGCAAGCGCAGCGTCAAGCGGAGCGTCTTCCTCAGTAAAGGCCGAGTTGATCTCGACCAAGGCACCGAGTGATGACTGAGGCAGGAGCAATGTTGTAAAATTATTTCGCAGAATTCAGACTCGCAGTAACATTGGCGAGTCATCTTCATTCGTTTCCGCACAATGCCACAATATATTCGTCATTCAACGCTACGCCTTTGAAGCCCCGAGGTCTTAAACCCACTCGTTGCCTCAGGCCAGAACTGTTTGTGACGTGTGTTTATAATGAATTTGTAATAATAATTACGAAAATAAACACGGTTTTATTATCTGTTTGGTAATTAAGTGTGATCATAGCCCAGTTGGTGACACCTTTATTTTGAAAAATAACAGAAGGCCAACAGGGTTTTTTTGGATAGGAGTCGGTCTGGTTATTCAATCGTAAATATATATTTTAAATCAAAGGTCTATCTGTTAACCAAATGAAAATGTATTAGAACTGCTTGCTTATATTTTGTTTTTACCTAGCTTCTATAGTAATCGAATACAAGCGAATCTTTACCGTGGATGCGTGGTTAGGTCACGCATTCAACCGACACTTGGACTTTGAAAGGTATATTGATCGATCAGCTTGGACTATTTGAGTGGACGAATAGTGCCAAGACAATGTAGATTTTTACGTTATTAAAGGAACATAAACAAGATAAAATATACAAATAAAATAAACCAACATACCTATTTTAGTTATTTTGCAATTGTCGAAAAAGAACAAACAAAGATATATATAATTTTAGGTTTGTTTACAGAACAGACCTAGAATTTTAACAAACATGCCCGTTTCGTAAGATGGGTCATGCAAGTAGTAGAAGTTACCTAGAGCCAATAATATAGTTCTTAAAGTTTCATCGGAAATGTCAACAATAAAATGTATACCAGCTTATATCGTTCAAACTGAATATGCACCCATGACATAAAGTTTCGTTTTGGTATCGAGAACGAGCAAAATGTCAACTGGATTGTATTTATAGCCCGCGGCCCGCGTGCCAGTGAGTACCTAGTGACTATAGTGAGTCATCTCAGACGTCTGCCGGGACACCCGCTCACGGCTCACTTACTCACTATACAACTCACGAAATTCTCTATCGCACAGTCACCGATTCGAATAACTGTTTCGCAAATAGAAAATATTTTTAGCCGTGAAAAAGTAAATATACTGACTGACGAATCCCAAAATAGACTATCGAGTATTTGTTATTTCCTTGCACGCATTCCTTTCACTGCTTCCCGAAACAACGGTATTCGAGAAATAACAGTAGGTACTTATTAACTACCTATAGTTATATTGTTTGTTTGACTAATTTATTTCGCGTCTATAAGGGCCCTACCACGACGTCCTATTTCCATTCAAATGCAAGCATATCAGCGCTATTTAACACGAATTTGGACCAAGCATCTGTGCGACTGTCAACTTAAGACACTGCCTAAATAAAATCACTAATCTGGGCCCTACCATGCTTCTTGATAGCACTGACACGCGTGCAACGCAAAGTTCAGAAAATCATCTGTAGAAGATCAGTTTTGTGTCCAATTACATTTTGGCAGTTATTCATAGAGGCTCGTCTAGTGTATCAGTAGCGCGCATCAGAGCCACATATGATTGAAATTGTAATTAAATGTCAGACTACCGTCAACACTGTGAAAGAAACACGATGAAAGATAATGTTATAAACAACGCTTTAAATTTAATAATCCCCAGTAAATATATGCCAAACGGTAGTCATTGATGAAGAAAGAAGTGTTGTTAATTAAGAGGCATTAAAAATGTAAATGAAACTGTCGGTGTTCAATTACAGTGGCGTAGACGGTCTTGTGTGATCACCTTTGCTGATGCTCTTAATTAACATTGCTTTTGCTACCGTATTCGCTTAAATCCCTTTTCCTGAGTCCCGTTATTGTGGGCATGCGGTCGTCGTTACTGGCAAAATTCAGACCGGCAGGAAATAAACTGCAATTTTTGGTTGTATCACTTCACGCTTAAGATCTTAACAAATGTGCCTTACTGTGTGATAGTAGCCATAATCACATTAACTGGAACGACGTAGGTATAAATTATTATCATCCTTACCATCATCCCAGAATGAATTTTTTGTTTATAATTACTGGATATTGTTATTTCCCTTGAAATTCACAGCAATTATGATCGTAAACAATTCTTATGATATATTTGTTAACCGCTCATCAACTTTTACCTTCATGAATATATTTTATGAAGCATTACGTGCACAGCAATTTTGAACGAACTTTTGGCATAATACATGGTTTTGTATAATTCTGATGAAATGTTGATGAAATAATACACATTATTTCAATAAATCTTTAAAAAAAACAGACAAGAAATAGGGACACGATTTTTATCCCCAAAAATGGTAGACATCCTTTCAGATCTCAAGGCAATGAGATACTATATTCCTCTGTTTAAAGCGCGTGTACCTAATGTACATTTTTTTTTGGCGCACGACTGGGTCCGATCTCACGATCTTCGAATCGAAAGGCGGAAAACCACTAGGCCAATACGGCATGGATAAAATATGATAGAAGAAAGAAAGATCATTTATTTGTCCCCAAAAACAACATATATAAGAAGACAAAAGTAAAAAAAAAAGAAATAGGTAGGTAAAAATAAAAAGAAACATAAAAACATGATAAAAGATAAAATTACACTAAAGTAATATATAAGAGGTGACTGTTGCATGGGGCCAAAAAGGTCCCTATCTCAGCATAAGCTGCACCAAACCAGCGAATGGTACGGTGCAGCGCTGGTTTTCAGACGGAAACTTTAGTACCTAGTGAAGTCACGAGCATCAGCTGACACACAGCACACACAGCAGCTGATAGGTTAATAAAGGACAAAATATAGTGGCAAGATTGGTAATTTATAAATGGCTTGTTTTCTTTGTGGACAGCCAGAATGAGTTAGAAATCGTCAATGCATCCTTTTCATTGCAACAGCAACACAGATCAGCATTATCTGAAAGAGTAATGTTTTCGTGGATCACCTTGAACTGTTCCGTATCAGACGGTGAAAGTCCTCGTTAGCGGAGGTAATTGGTGCGTTCTACCAGAACTGTGTCACTTTAAATCCACGCTCAGTGTTAAACATTTTTTAACTGACTTAAAATTCAATATCATTTGATGCAATTGAATCCTGATATTTTTGTTGCCAGTGGTACAAATATTATAATGGTTCTCGAATGGCGACCACGAATCAGACGACGCAGTATTTAAAGGCCGACCCGATGGACCGACGACGTAAAGGTTGCGTGAAGTCGGTGGATGGAGAAAGTTCCAGACCGTTCGTCGTGGCACTTTGGGGAAGGCCTATGCCCCGGAGAGGACTTCCACAGGGTGATGATGATAGATCCTGAAATACAGAGAAGAAGCTTTGAAGATGAGCCAGAGAAGATGACCAAGAAATAATCAGTGATACGACAAGCAAGCAAGCGCTTACCGACACATCGTTTAGTTTTGTCATATTATTGCAGGTTTAATGTGAGCTGTCAGAGATTATTATAGATCTTTGCATTTTGGAAGTGATACTGGACGTTGCTGCCACTGGTGCTGTAGCAACTGTGCTAGTTCTGTTTGTCTACCAGTTGTTTATTTGCACGATTTGATAAGAAACTCAGATTCTGCAATATGTCCAGCTGAAGTACGCTTAGGAGTTACAAACGTGACTGGCCAATTAGTTAAACTGGGCTTGTTTACTCTGATTGGCTTCTGGGAGTTTTACTTTGCCTATAGCTATTTGTTTCTCGTATTGCACAAAATTGTGAACAGTTAATATTATGTTATTTAGTCCGCATTAGGCTTGATGTAAGGAAATTTAAGAATACAATAGGTATGCTAACCCGAACGGGGCTTATTTTACGCCCAATTGGCAATAAAGTTTGTCTCAGACTTTTGGAAATTCAATATTTATCAGTGAAAGAAAAAATCTGCTGTTTTGCGGTGAAATTAGTACAAACGATTATGCGACGCACGATTATTCAGTCAAGTGCAGAAGTTTTAAAAATATTCTTCTTCAAAGTCGTTAGGTTGCTCATCCATCATTATTCGCATAGGTCTAGATGACGACCATGAACCATAATATGTAAGTATCTTTAACATGACCCTGATTGGAAAGTCGGGTAAAAATGACCGCAATAAATAGTATCATACATAGAGATTATAATTTGAACATTGTATATGGGGTTCAATATTAACACTGCTTGACCCAGACCACCTAATCTTCATCGAAACCTGTTGGAATCAGCATTCTATTACATCCATTCAAAAGCGAAGCAATAAAATTGATGAAATGACAACTTTATCTCAACGTGAACCCGCATGTCTGCGCTTCGCCTCGGGAGCTAAGCTATAAAAGCTCTGCTCCCAATCTCAGATGTAGAACCACTCGATTCGGCAGGCTTGTTGCACCGATACGTGTTATAGATTTAGGGGGAAGAAGGTGTGTCAGCCGAATCTAAAGGTTTCGGGTCAGAGGGCCTGATAAGATGCGACGTAAAGATATCACTTCACGAACTATTCTCTCCATTTATTATCATCGTATTTCTTTGATATCGTCTCCGTGCATCACAGCTTTCAGAGGCAAATACCACTCTACTACCTCTACGAATACCACGACTTTACGATATTAACTGTCAAAAGTTTTATAGTAATTTTTGCTCGTTTATGGCGTAGCGTCTATTATAGCTCTTATAATATAGCCCTCTAGAGCCCTTCACACTAAGGAGGCACGTGGCCTCCATAAGCGTGTTCTACCGTCTGTATAACGGGTTGTGTTCTGAAGAATTGTTTGAGCTGATGCCTACAGCTTCTTTTTACCACCGCACCTCTCGCCATAGGCAGGGGATTCATCCTCACTCTTCGGAGCCGGTCTCTTTGGTCGCGCACTTTGTGGTTTCAGAGAACTTCCTCCCACGAACACTCAGGTTGTGAGATCTCTTGTTTTTGGTTTTTTCTGTTGGTTTTCCCTAGGACTACAAGTTGGGGTTCATATTCACAGAAAGAAAATCAAAACAAGTAAATATTAACAAAAAAAACAAGAAAAAGTTGAGCAATATAAAGACCGTGCACCAGTCGAAAGCGTCCTCTAGACGGTGGCGGCATAGCCACGATGGATGGCAATGTTAATCTATTGGGCCAAATATGAGCCAGCTCTCGGGTGTCGCGTCGCTTCTTAATTATTTTACGTAATTAAAATAAGTTTCCATAACAGTGCAGACGTTTTTATTAGGCGGAAAATAAAGCATTGCGCAAGCATTAAGGAAGCGATAAAAGTTTATGTACTCGTAACGTAAGAGTATCGTATTTCCCGCAAATATTTGGATCGCAATAACAAGTAATTTCATAAGTACTATTTACTTATGTGCTCCATTATTCGTTCTAGAACCTACTGACTTAATCCATTCAGTTGGCCAATACCTTCAAAACACTCTACACATCTATCTGTCTGTACATTCGTGCTCACAGTTCCTTGGTTAACTATTGTGAAATAGAGCATGTTATTTATCTCAGTGGCATTCTAATTTTCTCACTGAATTATTTCTAGTCTGTTTTTAGGGTTCCGTAACTCTGCAGGAAATAATGGAAACTTTGTAGGATCACTTTGTTGTACGTTAGTCTCTCTGTCAAGACTCAAGACCCTTCTTTTCAGGAACGGCGATAGGTAGGTATGAGTTTGAAATATGTAACTAATTTATTTCAGTTGAGCTATCTATAGATCGTTTGTAACGGTCTTTAGATGGCTCAACTGTTTCTTGTGTATTTTTTAAATATTAACTTGTATTAGTTTTAAGTTTCTTTCTGTAAATAAAGCTTTAATACTAATTTATAAATGTGTGGGCTTAAAGAACCGTAACGTTTTTTCCATTTTGTGTTTGATATTGGGGTTACGATATAGCTCAACGATATCGCAAGCCCAATAGCAATAGCAATAGTGTTGTGTTCCTGTGGTGAGTAGGGTTGCCAGAGCTCTTTAGGGGGGAAGGAGGTTCGGGGTCGGCAATGCGTGTGTGATGCCTCTGGTATTGCAAGCGCTCATAGGCTACGGAAACCGCTTACCATCAGGTGGGCCGTAAGCTTGTTTGCCACCTCTGTAGTATAAAAAAAAAAAGCCCCATAAAGTCAAACCTAAAATTGACTTTAATATCTCTACTCTAAAATATGTTTCTTTATATTATTAGAGATAAGGAAATGCATTTCAGATGAAATATCACACGGCCTTAACTTGCTTGCAATCAGTCGAAGCAAGTTCAATGTGTCTTATAATGTTATTCAACCATCATAAGCATTCATGAGTCCAATTACCAACAATTTTTTTTTTTTTTTTTTATACTACTGAGGTGGCAAACAAGCATACGGCCCACCCGTTGGTAAGCGGTTACCGTAGCCTATGAGCGCTTGCAATACCAAAGGCATCACGCACGCGTTGCCGACCCCGAACCCCCCTCCCCCCAAAGAGCTCTGGCAACCTTACTCACCGCAGGAACACAACACTATTTGAAACAAATAATGTTATTTAGCTGCGATCTTCTGTAAGGCGGAGGTACCTCCCCAGGCGGGCTGCTCCAATTTAGAACGAGAAAATCTCGCTATGCCCTACCTCCTCCTAAAATTAGTTGATTTGATTTAGTTGTAGTCTTTCCGTCGTTTTAATGTTGCAGGCCCATACTCCCTGTAGATATATTAAAGGCTATGCAGCCCTTTTGTCTACTTTCCCTCTAATTGAGGCTTGTAGTTATAAATTCATTGTGGTATACAACTTTTGTAACACCTCTTGCCGATTAGTTGCTAATTGCAGCTTTCTCTGTTCTCAAGTTGTTTCAATTGATACGAGGCATTTCATCAGCAAAGATAAAGTGTGAACTACAGCCAGTTACTATAATTTCAACTTCACAGATAGTATAAGAAATTGCTGGCGTAAAGTTAATGATTTTCCGGTTGTTTCAGCCGTGGTAGTTCGTTACCTGACAAAGCGGTACATCGGCGAGTACAGTTCGACTGGCGGTAAGTTAAAACTTAACAATATCGTTATTATTATTCGCTTATAATAATATACAAGGTGATTCATAATCGAAGAGTTTGAACTGAACAACCGATAGTTTTTTCAATGTAAAATGTCGAAGTTACAAAATTTGTAGAAAGAACTTTATTGCCAATTGGATGTAAAATAACCCCTTTTGGTATGGTTTACTTACATGTTATGAATCACCATGCATATATATATTTTAACCCCCAACAGTCACCTACATAGTCCTCATCCTACACTAGGATTCCCTGTGTCGATGGTAACCGACCGGAACAAATATATGGGAATCATGCAAACATTTGGCCCGCAGCGAGAATCGAACCCGTACCCTTCCGTCTCAGACGGGCACTCGCTTGCTACGCCACCGAGTCATATGATTGTTACGTTACGTTAGATATTAAATTTGGTTAGTTGTTACAGTCAAGCATCCCAACTGGCAACGCTCCCGTAACTGCGGTCGCCTTGTTGATACCTATGCAAAGAATTGCAGAGCCGTCTTAAAGACAGAAATACCGATACAGACGAGCCCTTACTGAGGGCACTTACAAGATGCCAAGCGCCTAGTGCCAATGCACGGTTATTTGCGATATTGGCAACAGCACACGGAGAGCCAAGGCTGGGCTGGCGCCCGGGCCGGCCGATGACCTTTCACAAATATTTTGCAAAACTGCACTCATTTTCTTATCATGATATCTTGATACAGCTTGCTCTTAATTACTACCGGATTTATTTATCAAAACTCAAAGTTTGGTATTTATTTCCTGCTTACTTTTTATATCAACAACATGCAGGTCGTGGCTTCCATGCAAGTACAAGATGATTCATAATATGTATTCCATCCCGAAAGGGGCTTATTCTACAAGCAATTAGCAATAAAGTTTGTTCTACGACTTTTGGCAATTCGAGATTTTTCATTGAAAAAGCTCTATGTGAAAATCAGCTGTTTTGGGGTCAAATCAGGTCAAACTCAATGAATCAGCTGTTTTAGGTAGCAATCTTGATTCCGAACTTCTTGTACGTTTAGTTCTTAGTTCTAAAGATGATCAAAATACCAAAAACACCTAATTTGAGAAAGTTTTTGAAAAAATATTAAAATGTAACTATTGATGTTTTTTTTCGCCAATTTTATTTCTTTTTGTTGATAGAATAACCCCCTTTCGGGATGGTATACATGTTATGAATCACCTTGTATAGTCTGACCGTCTCTCTATCCAATATTTATGTATCAATCAATTATAATTTGTTACTGTCGGGTCTGCTAATAGGCGCATTTGATCTGCCATATCGATCAAGTACAAGCTCATGTGACCTACTTGCGACTGATACTATCTGCAAAACCAATACATTAGTTTGAGTCGAATGGAGATGATAATAAATTGTTTGTTTCAGATCTCTTGTACCAACACCGGGTTGCCGTTGATAGTGCTACGTCTGAAGTGGAAATCTTGGACACGTGTGGATGTGCGGTAACTATATTTTTTGTTGAATTTTTCATACAAACTAAATTAAAAGAAAAACACACTAGAAGTCCCTAGATCGTGGGTATCATAAACTACGAGTGCCATGGTACAGTCAGCATCAGAAGTTGATGATCAAATTTAGATTGTCAAAACTAGTGATTGAAGTTTGTATCAAAAAGTGATAGCATAACAAAGTGACCTTTAATAGGTGACTGTAAAATGTACCACAATTGAGATGATGACACTAAACCCATAAGTTCATGATAATTTCTTAGTTCAAAAATACATGACTAGTATCATTTTCAAAAATCCGTGCCTGCTATGATATCTAAAAGTAGCTGATGTTGATAGTAACCAGATAAAAGTATTAATCTACCCTCAACCTGCCTTTTATTTTATTCTGAAATTGTTGGACAAATAGTAGGTAATACAAGGTGATTCATGACATGTTACAAGGTGATTCATAACATGTTTACCAATGCATCAGTTAATTGTGACCCCACGACTTTATTGCGCCAAATGTTGAAAAGTAAAGATATTCACGTATTTGTGAAACAATTTTGCATTAGCTAATTGTGACCCCACGACTTTATTTCGCCAAATGTTGAAAAGTAAAGATATTCACGTATTTATGAAACAATTTTGCATCAGTTAATTTTGAGCCCACGACTTTATTTCGCCAAATGTTGAAAAGTAATGATATTCACGTATTTATGAAACAATTTTGAATTTTGACACTTTTAAGTCATCACGTACTTTTGGAATATTGGGAAGAAACTCCTAAAGTAAAATATTACCAATCAGGAGTTTTGAGACATGTCTGATCATCAGTTACTTTTGATGCTGACTGTACCACAACAGCCAGACCCGTAACAAATATTTGCACCCATGCAAACATATATCCCACGACGACGCAGGGATCGAATCTGCGTCTCAATCGGGCACTCGCCTTACACGCCACCAAGGTTATCGTTTATCATAATGGAACACAAACAACCGCTAGTACAAAAGCGTAAATAAGAATTTCACAACGCTTAATCACGCTTAATTTCTAGTGCGTGTAAATTCAGTGCAACATCACAACATTATTATTGTTGAAAAACATAATCTAGGGAAGGCTATGTAATTTAATACACACTGAGCGTCTCGCTGCATATGGAAAAATATACCTAATAAAACAGCAAACATTTAATTAAATGAAACATAGAAAATGGAGTGATTGAGGCAGATGTTGAGTTCATATATGATTATCATCATCCTCAATGTATCGATCAAACTGGCATAGAAAACTTGTAAATATCCGTATGTTATATATTATAATAGTTTAGTAGATATTTTTAACGTCCTATATCAATGATCCAGAAACGTGGGTGCCTAGTGGAACACTTGCGGTGGGGCGACGCATTTGCCGTGGTATACTCAGTATGCGACCGGCGCTCATTCCTGGCGGCGGCTGAGATGCTGGCACTCCTGGAACGAACCAGACTACCGGGATGCACCGCTGTCACGCTACTGGGGAACAAACGAGACTTGGAACATGCCAGGTAGGTCATGTAGCTACCAACATGCCGGTCCTTTTGGGCAATTCTACGAAATGCTGACGCGTTTTCGTGCACTGATTCAAAATTTCAAGGAAACTGTCCCCCTGGGTGAAGCTGGTAGGGTAGAACCTTAGGAGAACTTATTGAAGCTACTGATGCCAGAATAAAGTCAAAGTCAAAGTCAAAAGGCGTTTATTTCAATAAAATCACTAGGATCACTTTGAAACGTCTTAGAAAATAGGTGAAGCTATGCCTGTTCCTCGCGGCCATAAGGGGCCATCTACATTTGCTAGCTGCTGCTTTTCTTTTTGTTGAAACGATAGAAGACGCAACTTGAAAGGGGATTTTTTTGACACTTAGTTATGTTTTGCACAGAGTCGTCAAGGCAGAGGAAGGTCAAGAGCTGTCGCTGCAGTTCGGGTGCCAGTTCTACGAGGTGTCAGCGGCGGAGTCTTGCGCGGGCGCCGCGCTCGCCTTCCACGCGCTGCTCCGGGAGGCACGCTCACTGGCGCTGCTGCTGCCCACTCCCAGACGAAAGCTGGCGGCTTACTCCGTCTCTAAGGTATTTTTATTATGCCTTCTCCGTCTTATTGCTTTAGATTCTTTGTAGGTATTCATTATTTGCTTACAGATCCATTTGTATACAAGGTGAGTTCGGGCACGATTTTGAAAAAAAAATAAGATCTGTATAAAAAAAGTGTGTAAAATTAAAAAAAAAATTAATTTTACACACTTTTTTTATACAGATCTTATTTTTTTTCAAAATCGAGCCCGTAACACTTAACATCACTTTCGATTACTCACAGTTTCCGATTTCGCCTATGTGGCCCTGAAAAAAAACTCACCCTGGATATATATTCCGGACATATCACACACGGTCAACTGATTCCAAACTAGGCAGCCTGTACTATGGGTAACAGAGACTGATATACATAATAGATATCTATTTAACACAGAACAAACATCTGTGTTAGTCATACAAATGTTTCTACAGTGCGGGAATTGAACCCGCGACCTCTAGCGCAGAAGGCAGAGTTACTACCAACTGAGTTATGAGTCAGTCAATATGGACTACCATTTCCTGGCTGCTAATATTAAAGTCATGCTTCATGTTTTATGGCACTTTTTAGGGTTCCATATCTCATTTGGAAAATACAGAAACCAATAGGATAACTTTGTTGTCCGTCCTGTCTGTCTGTCTGTACGAGTCTCAAGGCCCTTTTTCTTTGAAACAGCTTGAGGTATCAAGTTGAAATGGTTAAGGATATATAGTAGTAGTCTTTAGTAGTCTTTGGATAAGGAATACTAAAGTCTACGACCTCAAACTGCCGTGCAAAAATCTAGTTCCTAGTTTAACTCATTAAACAGAAACGACTCTCTAAAGCGTATTTTTAACCGACTTCAAAAACGGGGAGGTTCTCAAGTCGGCTGTTTTAATATTTTTATCATACTAAAAGTTCCCGTCATATAAACCTATAGCGTACTTGCCGGTGACCTAAAATGACAAGTTCATTGAGCAAAAATAAAAATAATTATTTCGAAAAACATTAATTTTAATCTTGTGTGTAATTAATTATCTTGAGACAAACTTATATTTTTGATCTTGAAGTGAGCGACTGCAAAATACAAGTTTGTTACTTCGTACACTTGGGGATATCGATTTTCCGACCCCGGATACTGGTACGGAAGCCTCATGGTGCGACTGCTGGCTCGTGACCGTCCTTATTTATCTTTTAATCTCGGCGTATGTCGATCGCAACATATATTAATGGAGCATTTCTATCCACCAGGTGATCGGCACGATTCTCGGGTTGAGCAACAAAAGTGTCAGGAAGAAACGGCCTTCGCTTAGCATATGATGCCTCGGCCGAGCGACGTGGTGCCCTGTTCACTCCGTGATAGGAGTTTTGTTTTATTTCTGTATCGCACAGAATGCTTTGTTATCTCCGCCGTATCGGGGAGATTTGTCGACCGACGGCAGCTTGGGAATGAAGTTATCAGATTTGACTTTATGTCTATGGATGGAAGATGCGATGCCGATTCGATTCTTATGCAATTTTATTGCCTACAAATATCTTGTACATAAAATTGTAAAGAAGCGAATTTTGTACTAGAACTGATAGTAGTCTGTAACCAGTGAATGTAATTACTAATTAAACATGGAATTAACTCTGTTGTAATTATTTTAAAGTTATGTACTTATCGTACGGTAAATTGACTGCTAGAGATTGCACTTTAATATTAAATATTTATTATTTAGAGAGATTGAAGTAATTTTACGTTATAAGAAGCCTTGGATCCATAATGTTTTGACTACAGAATTTGGGGAGTTTTTAATATTGAAATACAATTTTGTTATTTTTATATATAACTACTAAGTTATTGATTTATTTTAATACCCTTTGTTGGTCATTTGTGGTGTGTGACATCGTTGATACCCTTTCCATGATATCATATATACCTATATCATAAGTACCTATATTTATATATTGGCTTCATATGGGACTTTCTCACGTGTAAAATTAATATTTTACGTGTTTTAATATTTGAACCTTAATAGCTGTAGAGGATAGGGAAAGCTGCTTCATGTAAACTCCCAGGTTCAGTAGTAATGTGTTTTTAATAGGAAGCTAATAACTAAACAATTTCGATTTATGTAAAAAATTAGTAAAAGAGGATCAGAGGATCAGAGGATCAGCGGACGTGTGTCGTCGTGAGCTCGACAGCCAAGTGATGCATTTCGGGTGCGGGCGCGGGGGGCGAGGATGGACCGGTTCTTCCGTATATGTTTGCCTAAACAATAGCACATTATTAGGATATTACAATTTGATGACGCAAGCGATGTATTATAAGATTTAGGATTTTTAAATTGGTAAAGGCTTGTATTATTGAATTCCATAAATTTAATTGTAAGAAAATTTTCAAAAGACATTAATTAGAATTAGGCCTTTTACAAAAAGATATATTTGGGTGCTATAAAAATGAAACTTTTTCACTTTTATGTAAGAACTGTTTATTAATAATAAGAATGTTATGTATTATCAGGCTACTAAACGTTAGCACAGATGGTAAAGAAAGTGTAGTTAGAGAGAGGCATCGCAATCCAGCGAGATGAACACTTAAACTAACTAAGCTATATTTAAGATGATTTATACTATTCTGAAAGGGACTTATTCTACACAAATGGTTCTACAGCTTTTTGAAATTCGATATATTTTATTGAAAAAACACTAGGTATGCAAAAATCTGCTGTTTTAAGGTCAAATCAGTTCAAATTCAATTATTCAGCTCATTCAAGTTCTAAGTATGCTGTCGAACATATAATTCGTTTAATAATTAGTTATAAGGATGATAAACAGCTTATGTGAAAAAGGTCGAGAAAAAATTTAAGTAAAAAATGAATTTAGAATTTATTTTTATTTCGATAATATTTTTTTGTTGATGGTAAAGGGGATTAAGCCCCTAACAATATCCTTTTGGGATACTATACTAATTACGAAACAAGTTGTATAAATAAGCAACGTGCCTTATAATGTAACTATGCCTATGTTCAATTATTTCAATGTACACTTTTGTTTGAAACCTCTACAAACCTGTAATAAGAATAAATTATCAATTTATCTTTATCCTGTTATTTATATTACCTACAGCGATAATACACTTTCTCTTTCAATAATTTATTTCGAAGCTACAACTTAAGCTTAATATGGCAACATCCTACGAAAAATCTATAGGGATTGCGTTAAATAACTCTTCAGCTACTTGTCTTAGGGGCTGATAACACATAGTGCATATAAAGAGATTTAGAAAGCAAATTAAGATATCACTCCGGCTGATAATAAAGCGGTAATACACTACATTCGCTTGCAAATTCCAAGTAAGATTTCAATCGTCCTGGCTAATGTGTCCGCACCTTACCCACGCCCAGGGTGAGGCGTTTACAGATAGCTTACACATCCTTAATTAAAAGGAAACTTTATATGGAAGTGCTCTCTACTAATGTACGGTATCACGGCTTCTGTAAACATGCGGTTAGTAATCTCCATAACACGTCTTATTAGCATATTAAATCTACCTACTGGAATATAATATACATAGATAAGTAATTAATTATGTAAATAAGTGGAGGATTACATTACATCAGTGCAAAATATCCTTTGATTTATGAAGCTTCTAGGAAATAATTATTTATTTTTATGGGTTAATTAAAGTGTCCATTACACACTTTCAAAATAATCTGACATAATCGAATGAAGATGAGAAGAACTTGGTAAGATGTTGAAAATGTTTAAGTAAGAATAAGTATATATTTTTTTCTTTAATTGAAAAGTTTAGCAATAAAAAGTTAGTATGAAAGAGAAGATAATGGTACCTACATTTAACATCCAACAGTCACATACATAGTCCTGACCCCACACTAGGATTCCCTGTGTCGTGGGTGGTCAGAAACTACAAGTACCATGGTGCCACAACAACCAGACCCGGAACAAATATTTTTAGATCATGCAAATAATTGTCCCGCAGCGGGAATGGAACCTTTGAATGGAAACGGCACTCGCTCGCTATGCCACTGAGGTCGAACTACATGCTAAATACCTTTCACTGATAAAAATACTCACTTTTCTAAGTACAGGTTCTCTGTTAAAGCGAAACTTGCATGTAACATGGTGATATTGCGAAAAATTACGCTTAATTAAGACATTTACTGAGAATAAATGATGCTGTTCTGGTCATCTGACCATCGAGATTGTGAACGATGACTCGTTACGACCAGGTTTGTGTGAATAACGGCTTTGAAGTGTGTAAGTATAGAAAATTAGTTTTTATACAACTAAGGTGGCAAACTAGCATACGGCCTGTTGATAAGTGGTTGAGTTAGCCTATGAACGCTTGCAATACCAGAGGCATCACGCATGCGTTGCCGACCCCGCAGCGCCCCCTTATAGAGCTCTGGCAACCTAACTTGCCGCAGGAACACAACACTATTTTAAACAAATAATTTTATATTCTACAAGGTGATTCAT
This sequence comes from Anticlea derivata, assembly GCA_947579855.1. NCBI lineage: Eukaryota > Metazoa > Arthropoda > Insecta > Lepidoptera > Geometridae > Anticlea > Anticlea derivata. Next base: position 3,992,502 of record OX388264.1, read on the forward strand.
AATGTGTATGCTATCCCGAAAGGGGCTTATTCTACATCCAATTGGCAATAAAGTTTGTTCTACGACTTTTGGAAATTCGTCATTTTTCATTGAAAAAATTCTATGCGAAAATCAGCTGTAATGGGGTCAAATCAGGTCAAACTCAATGAAGCAGCTGTTTTAGGTAGCATTTTTGATTCCGAACTTCTTATACGTTTAGTTCTTCGTTCTAAAAATGATAAAAATACCAAAAAGAGCTAATTTGTATGAAAAAATCAAAAAATAAAATGAAAATATTGATTTATTTTCGCTAATATTATTTCTTTTTGTTTTTAGACTTACCCCCTTTCGGGATGGTATACATGTTATGAATCACGTTGTATAAGGCGGAGGTACCCTCACAGGTGGGCTGCGCCAATTTAGAAAAACAAAACGCATGATTGACAAAAAGAAACGATGCTTTTCTATAATTGACCCCAAAATTATGTTCAACTCAGAGGTTAGTTATAATTTTTGAATATTATCTAATGAGCTGGGTTAATCGGGTCAAAACAGAAATAAATCATGTGTTTTCTAGAAAATGTCCACTAAATTTTAATGCAACGCAATTCGTAGAATTAGGAAAATATTATTTTACACCGTGCTCCGCTGAAAATTCGTAACTGGTTTTTGGGACAAGAGTTTCGCTTTCTTATTACAGAAAATAAGCAGGCAAGATAATTAATTTAACGACCTCGGTGGCATAGCGGGCAATTGCCCGTCGGAGCCGCCATGGGTGCGGGTTTGATTCCCGCTGCGGGACAAATGTTTGCATGATCTGCAAATATTTGTTCCGGGTCTGGGTGTTCTGGTTACATACTTACTCGTAGTTTCTGATACCTACGACACAAGGAGACCAAGTGTGGGTCTACTTTTTGGACAGAAACAATACAAGGAATGAAGGCAAAATTGTTAAAACCTTCGTGCACAGATTATCTCAACGGATACTAAAGACAGGATAAAATGTTCAGCAATTAACACTTCGTTGCGGCACAGCTTATTTGTTACAGCTCGCTCAATCAAACCAGTCTAGCCTACGCCTAGGTGATATAATAACAGACTTGCTCCAGGAGGCAAACATTGAAAACAGTCAGTGTCTAATGTTGTGTGATTTTCGGGTGATTATCACCCAAGTCAAATTAAAAATGTATCTTCAGGGTGATAATCATCACCTTGAAGATACATTTTTAATTTGATCTTCAGAAATTTAATAGAACTCTTAGTTAGCGTTCGCTAGCGGCTTCGTTCACGGGTTACCCGCATAAAAAGTAGCCCAATGTTATTTTAGGCGTAAAAGCGTAAGGAACGTCTTCATATCCTCATATCTTTACAAACATTCGCGTATAATATTACTGGGATGCCAAAATAATTCAACCTATTTGTTACCTTTTTACGACTAAACGGCTGAGCCGATTTCGATGCGGTATGCATATAGCTTGAACCCAGCAAAGCCGCGAACGGAACCTAGTCTTGTACTGGCCTCATAGCTCAGTTGGTAGTAACTTTGCCTTCTGCGTTAGAGGTCGCGGATTCGATTCCAGCACATGACAAACATTTGTGTGATGAATACAGATGTTTGTTCTGTGTTTGGGTATAAATTATATATCTATTATGTATATCAGTCTCTGGTACCCATAGTACAGGCTATGCCTAGTTTGGAATCAGTTGACCGTATGTGATATGTCTGGAATATTTATGTTTATTAATTTATATAAATGATTAAGCTGGCATGTGCTTAAGCTGCGTCTGCCTATTCAAGTTCCCACAGGATTGATGGCGGAACCCACCCACCAGATCTCAGCGAAGGGATTTAAATTGCTTGGTATTCATCAGGTGTCTCAATGCTCCTCATGGTAGATGATAAATGTGCGCTTTTCAGCCTCCGCTTTGAGAGACAGGGGTAATTGCGGATGGTCTATTCAGAACGATGTGCATTTATTTATTGCTTTTTCTATTTCTGTTCTCAAAGGTTGCATTAGTACTATTGGTATTGATGGACTTTTCAAATAAATAGAATGTGATTGGATATGGGTACCTAGATACCTACATATGTTAGATTTATTTATTAAGATAACAACATCATAACAGGTTTTTTTATTAAGCCCTAAGGCGATGTTATATCTAGGTACCTACTTAACTTAATTTATTAACAATACTAATTAATATATTTTGTCTCAATGACAAGCTGTGCCATTTCCATGGCTTTCGGCAGGTTTTGGTAAAACACATCTACACTGTTTTGGGACAGAATATTGAGTAAATAGATAGCGAGTGACACGGCAGAAAACTTAAGTAGGTTGGTCCTACAGCTGGGTACCTCCAGCATGGCGGGGCGGCGGCGGAGGCCCAAGTAGTCGTTGGGCGCGCGCAGCCGCAGCGCCGCCAGTACCGTCGGGTGGTGCAGCTCCCCGCGCAACACGCGCACCATGTACTTCACCAGAGTCACATCTCTCCGCACCGACAGCCTGCAATACCCTACCATGCCTAACATGAACAGACTCGGGTACATCAACGGGTAATATGGATAGACTCCGTATTCTTTTAAGTACAAAAAGCGAGTGAATTTATTTTGTATTTTTTCAACCAAAAGTTTGTAAGATAGAAATTCAAATGATCATCATCATCATCAGCCTGGGGAAGTCCTCTGCTAGACATAGGCAGCATTCATCATAGAACTTTCATCATGAAAAGAGATCCATGATGAACGTTTTTGAGCCTTTCGCATCCAGCCACTTGCTGCAACTTAAAAAATGTCGTCGGTCCATCGTCCGTCGGCCTTCTATCCAACACTGAATCGCCGGTTCGCGGTAATCGGTTCTGCGAGATAGAAGAAAGCAATTTAAATAGTTTCAGATAATTATTAGTTTATTTCTCGAATGGTGACTACGAACCAGACGACGCAGTATTGGAAGGCCCCCGATAGACCGACGACTGCGCCGACATTGTTAAGGTTGCGGAAAGTCGGATGGAGCAGACAAAAGACCGTTCGTCGTCACTCTTTGGGGGGGCTTATGTCCAAAAGTGGACTTCAACAGGCCGCTGATACCATCTCTTTTCATTTATATGAAAGTGACTTAGACAAGAATCCTACTAAGATTAGCAGGATTCTTGTACTACTAATTATTTTGAATGCGAAAGTTTGGATGGATGGATGTGTGTGACTCAATCACGCTAGAACGGCTGAACCGATTTTAATGAAACTTGGATTAGATAAATAAATAGTTCTTTACTTAGAATAGCATCCAGACTACTTTTTATAGAGGTAGGTACCACGCCAGCGAAGCACAAGCTAGAGTTATATAAAGCTTCGATAAAATTACAGTGATTATTAATAAAGCCTTTAGAAGATGGATGGGTGTCTCTCATCTCAAATCTTACTCTTAGGTAGCTACTTAACAGGCCCCCAATTCTACTAATTCAATGACTTGAAAATGATAATCGCATGATAATGATCACACCATTATCATTCAATTTAGATTGTCGCCACCTTGGTTTCTTTGATTTAATTGGTTTCACAATGACTGCCATTGATGTAGGTACGACTGTGATAGCAGAATACCAAAAGGTTCATTTTGCCATTGAATCGTTGTCATTTTGAAGCCATTGAATTAGTAGAATTGGGGGCCAGGTAGTGTAACACCATTCCCTGAATTGAACTATAACTAACCAACGTAAGCTTCTAGGAAGAAAGCTTTAGCACTAAACAACTTGTACACAGAATTCGTGTTCGCAATATTCGATAGGTTGTATTTTCTGAGAATGCAGACGTTCGATTGTGTAACAGTTTTACTACAAGCTCTTATTTCATATCACAAGTCCGATCCGTACCTACTCAGCTCGGAACTCTATTGTTATGCAAAATGTTCAAATGTAGCATTCGGGACCTGTTTATTTCGACAGTCAAATAGAAAAGTCCATGTAAGGTTTTTCATTTTCTTAAATGGAAAAGCATTGTACTTTCTTTTATTTGTTCTGTGCCCTTACTTAACTAGGTATTTGTACAAGTGCCGTGCAAAGTAGCGCTGGTTTTCAGGCAGGACCTTCAGTTCAGACTGGTACAAATTGGTATAGACATTTATTTATATTATTATATACTAGCTTCCGCCCGCGGTTTCGCTCGCGTGGTAGGTAAGTACCTATGAATATAAAAAGTAGCCTATATGCTATTCCAGACCATAATCTACTAGCTTTCGCTCGCGGCTTCGCTCGCGTGGTACCTGGATAAAAAGTAGCCTACATGCTATTCCAGACTATTATTTATCTCTGTGCCAAATTTCATCCAAATCTGTTGGGCCGTTTGCGCGTGATTGATCCACAAGCACCCAACCAAAGACCCTCACAAACTTTCGCATCTACTTATAATATTAGTAGGATTTTATGTAGACATAGAACCTTTTACATACATTTTCAAGAGGTTCACAAACGACAATAGTAACTTATTTTTATATTTTAATATAAAAAATATAATACCGTTTGCAACGGTCTTTAGATGGCTCAACTGTTTCTTGTGTATTTTGTAAATATTAACTTGTATTAGTTTTAAGTTTCTTTCTGTAATTAAAGTCTTTACTTTATTTTAATATTATATAGATATGGATGAGTAAGTTGATTTTTAGTGGCCTATTGGTGGTGGAGGCTTCGCAAGAGTTAGGACAAAACACACAGCCTACTCAGTTATAAACTAGCTCTTTTCATGTGAAGGTTTGGTGCCTACGCAAATATAAACCATGTACCAATCTTTCCTAAGTTATTTACCATCCAGGAAAGGTGTTGTTAAGTACAGTAGGTATAATTTAGCTGTTTGCATTCATTGGGTAAAACGTAATAATACATTAAACTTGGCACTTATTATCTGTAATGGCAGCAAGTTGTCTCATTTCGCCTGAATAATATTCATAACTTATCTTCACAGCTTCCGCTAGGTGCCACATAATGATATTAAGTATTGTATTTCATATGCTATAGTTTAGCTTACATTTGTTGGTTCTAAGATTTAAAAAAAAGGTAGAACATTTTAAACGGTAAAACTATTTCCCCGGCGTTCACTGTCATTATATATATATATATATATATATATATACGACATTCGCGGATAGGTAGATGTCGAGGGGCCTATTCTTCAGCCGGGGCCACCACGGCGATCTCTATTTTCTGACCCTGTGTTTATGGTATGGAAGCCTCAGGGTGCGACTTCTCACACTTGACCATCTTATTATTTCTCTAAAGAACGGATCTGTTGTTTAACTTGAATGTTATACTAGTTTTTGCAACATTGTAATGGTTTTTTAATGTCAATCATTCCTCATGCCTTTGGTATCTGTGTTTTTGTCTCCTTTACCTTTAAGGAACGTATCATTACCTCGCGATTGGTGAAATATATATATACTATATATATACTATAACTCTATGTATATATATATATATATATATATATACATAGAGTTAGTCATTTCACTGGCTCTGTCTTGGTCAATCATGGGGCCATAAGCCCCATAGATTCCCAGTGCAGCCTGACTTTACAGCAACCATTACTGGCTCTACTTTTCATCCAGTGGGGGCCCGTCCTACGCTGCGTTTGCCGGTGCGTTTCAACTCTAGAACCTTTCTGCTCCAACGGCCATGGGTTCTCAAAATTATGTGCCCCACCCACAGTCACTTCAACTAGCTTATCGTCTGGGCTATGTCGGTGACTTAAGTTTTTCTACACCACGTATCTGCGTTAGGCTAGAATTAGTTAAGTAATAGTGGCCCTAAAAAGGGTTGTAAAACCGATTAGTATTTTATAAGAATGAAACCATCTATCGCCCTAAAATTTCCATAGTACCTACTGCAAATTAGACCTTTAACAAATGGGAACGCGCGAGTAATAATTTTAATAATTATTATGATATGATTAATTTCAGCTACCGTCTGATCAGAGCAGGGATAAAATGAGAGCTTACGTAACAACAGTAACCGTAAAAATTTACAATCGAAAGTTTTGAAATAAAACATTGTTTGGTCGATTTCGCTCCGGGAACGTTTCTATGGCCGCCATAACATTACCATAAAAACACGAATTCGCTGCCCACTCGCGTGACTTTATTCCAAATATTCTCGATAAACATCTACGTAATGGATTATCGGTCATTCTTCGAGTCGCGTTTGAAAGTCGTCGTGTGCATAGGCTCCGGACTTGGTTACTTTGAGAGTAATCTTACAATACACGAGATGTTGTTCATCCACTTTGGCTGAGCGGAGCGAACATAATATGTAAATCAACCTACCACAGTAACACCAAAAAATAATAAGTAACCCTGATATTCAAAAGTTTTACTCCCCGAATGTTATTGAAAATCAGCTGTTGTGTCAGCAGGGGTCAAAACAGTTCAAACTCAAAATATTCAGCTGTTTTCGGTAGAAATCGAAGTTTAATGACTATTAATAAAAATTACACAGTCAACCACAGCTCATTTGAAAAATTACTAGATAAAAGTATTGTTTGAATATATTTTTTTCTTTGTTTAAGGCTCTTATTAATAATCTCATTCCATGATATAAACTAGTACCTAACGGAACATATTTTATATAGGAGTATTAGTTAGTATTTTTTTCAAATTTTCAGCTTACAGGATTACGAGTGTAAATCGACATAAGCTCAAAGCGATTAAATAACTCGTGTGACGAGGGGGAACAACCAACGCTTTAAATATGACCATTAGAATTGTTGATCATCATTGCTACCTACATTTACGAGCGAAATACCCTGCCGCATACACGACTCTATTACGAAAGACCAGAGGTCTCCTCTTAAAATACCAATACTACTATTTTAAGAGGAGACCTCTTAAAATAGTAGTATTGGTATTTGAATATTTAAGCGGACATGCCTTATGAGGGTATCACTAACATTCCATGTCTTGCATTATGTTAATGTGCTATTTCCAATGTGCGCATCGTAGCCTCATGCGCTCCCTGGCGCCGACAACACCTCCGAACATAAAAAGCTTTTATGACAATGAGTCCCCACACAAAACTACACCTTATTATCTGGACTGGTAAGATAATTTTTTGGTAACGAAGGTTGAATATCTGCCGTGGTCCTGAAACCCTGTTGCTAATCAAGACACTAAAGGTTTTTGCGCGAAAATATTTTTCAAATCTACCTAGGTACCTTTGCGAATTACGATCTGTAAGAAAATATGGTTATTTATTTTTGTTGATCGAAAACTCCTTTTTCGGGATGGTATACATCATAATATGTATACCATCCCGAACCACCTTGTAATGTGGGATGAAGACAGGAAAATGATGACTTAGGTACCCATAACTGTATAGGTATACTTATAATCTATAAAAAAAAAATTAAAAAAAAAGGATTTATATTTGTTAATTTGAACTTTATTAAAAGAGCAAGTACCTACAAGTAAATCTCTTGTTTACATTAAACGAATAGGTTCATTTTGTTGCAGATTTCCGACTTTAGTGGGATAAAAACAAGGGCACGCGCAAGGTCTTAAACGCAGTCTAGATGTGAGCCCCCGATTCACCTGTACATTTTGTATTTTGGAGAAGCAGTACATAAATCACAGAAATGGGACGCAATACCGCAACAAACACAAGGTGAGCGCTACTTGCATGAAGCAATCTCTGTAATGAGGTCGTCTGTTTAAACGTTCGGTTCTCAGGAATATCTATTATTTTGTACCTAACCTATCTACACTAATAATAATATTATAAAGAGGTCAAATTTGATTGTTTGTATGTAGGGGGGTAATGGAATTATTGAACCGATTTTCTTACACTAATAGAAAGCTAACATACATAGGATATATTTTATTTTGATAAAAATAACTTTTTATTCCGAAAACTCAATATTTGTAAATCAAGTAGGATGAACAAGCTATAGGCACACTAAAGAAACTATTCTGCCAAAAGCAGGCGCAGCACGCGCGTTCACATAAAAATAATCACAGGGACGTTTTTGGTGGCTCTATTAGTATTTAGTTTCATTGTTCTACTCATCCAGCATCCAATCGCGAGGTAATGATACGTTCCTTAAAGGTAAAGGAGACAAAAACACAGATACCAAAGGCATGAGGAATGATTGACATTAAAAAACCATTACAATGTTGCAAAAACTAGTATAGCATTCAAGTTAAACAACAGATCCGTTCTTTAGAGAAATAATAAGATGGTCAAGTGCGAGAAGTCGCACCCTGAGGCTTCCATACCATAAACACAGGGTCAGAAAATAGAGATCGCCGTGGTGGCCCCGGCTGAAGAATAGGCCCCTCGACATCTACCTATCCGTGAATGTCGTAAGAGGCGACTGTGGGAAAAAAGATAGGGGATGGGCAGCAGCGTCCCTCATTTTAACAACGATAGCTCTAACTGCGCTCGCCAACCCGCATGCCCAGCGTGGTGAGTATGGGCAAATCCCCCCACATGATAAGGAATTTGCTCTGTCTGTGGGGGAGGCCATGTTCAGCAGTGGACGTCGTACGGCTGAAATGATGATGATGAAGTAAGTGTACGAAGCGACAAACTTATATTTTGCGGTCGCTGTGTATAAGTTTGTTATGTAATGCGACACGGGAATTGATCTCAGCTAGATATATTTCTTGACTGCATAAACCTATGTAAATTACTCCACTTCATTCAGACTTTGTCCTTCATGTGTTTCAAGGCTCCTAGCAATCCAAATTTCAAAGGTGTTTTTGCCATTTACATTTGATATTAATTTAAAGTTCATACCTTAGCCCGTTCAGACAGACAGACATAAACACAGCTAGACAGATAACAAAGAACTCCTAGGTTTCCATATTTTTCAAATAAGGTACGGAACCCTAAAAATTATCAGCACTGAGACATTTTCTGAGAAAGTGATGTGGATTCTTTACTACTTACCTATATCATGTTCAAAACAAATGATAAAAAGTAATGTATGAAAAAAAAACAATGTAGGAATGTATAAAAAAGGTACCTACATAAAACGTGTTCCTAGTTCACCTAGTTGTTACTAGTTCCTATATTTACCGGCTATACATAAGGGTCTTATTCTATAAATAAAAATGTTTTTTTTTTATTTTTTACTTTTAAATTACCTACTGTATAACTTAAAACGTGCGAGAAGTCCCACATCAAGATTTCTATCTCAAACAGCTGTTTAAGATGTAAAAAAAAACACTATGCACAATTTAAAAAAAAATCGGAAATCTGACGATATTACTCTGAGAAAGAATTCTTGGATATTTCAGCTGTATGAAACAGGTCTTAGCTAGGCTAATGACTCTAGTGGTACTGTGTTATTGTAACTAACAAGAAACGTATTTATTACCTAAATCTAGTTCAACCTGGAGTAAAATGAACGACAGCGTAGGCGGTATTGTATTTTATAAGACAACACAATACAATTTCCAGTAGTGGGTTCAATATGCCTAATAAGTATGGAGAAGCGTTCAAGAAATAGTGGGTAACGTACAGCGCGGTCACCATAGATACCATAATTTATATCTGTAGCAGTCACGAAATTGAAATTTAGGAAATTGTTTTTTTTTTTATATACAACTGAGGTGGCAAACGCATACGGCCCACCTGTTGGTAAGCGGTTACCGTAGCCTATGAGCGCTTGCATTACCAGAGGCATCACGCACGCGTTGCCGACCCCGAACCCCCCCACCCCCTAAAGAGCTCTGGCAACCTTACTCACCGCAGGAACACAACACTATTTGAAACAAATAATGTTATTTGGCTGCGATCTTCTGTAAGGCGGAGGTACCTCCCCAGGCGCTTCAATTTAGAACGAGAAATTCTCGCTATGCCCTACCTCCTCATAACGATTGTATGACGTCGGATTTGACCGTACTGGCCAGTTGGTTGACAACCTATCATCATCATGAACCATCACCTGAACATGGCCTCCCCCACAGACAGAGCGAATTCCTATCATGTGGGGGGATTTGCCCATACTCACCACGCTGGGCATGCGGGTTGGCGAGCGCAGTAAGAGCTATTGTTGTTAAAATGAGGGACGCTGCTGCCCATCCCCTAGCTTTTTTCCCTGATTCGCCTCTTACGACATCAGCGGATATGTAGATATGGAGGGGCCCATTCTTTAGCCGGGGCTACAACGGCCTGACAACCTTTAGGCGGGCTAAAAACTTCGCCACTCGCTCCTATTTAATTTATGATGTAAGCTTCAGTGTTGCCAGCCAGGTCTTGTCCAAAGTTACCGGAAATGCATAAAAAAAGTAACCTTTTAGCGTGAAAAATAAACTTTTTTCATGCTAAAAGGTTGTCAGACTTGTTTTTTAGGAGTTGCACTCACTGCCTTACGAACGAAGTTTTGCGTTAGCCAAAATTGCGTTCCGATTCATGGTAGTTTCGTTAAAAATGAAATCACACAAAAGTAATTTTTCGAGTAATATTGTAGCCTAGAGGTAACCTGAAGGAATCAAAAACCACCTTTTAAAAAAGTTACCGGAAATGCATAAAAAAAGTAACCTTTTAGCGTGAAAAATAAACTTTTTCACGCTAAAAGGTTGTCAGACTTGTTTTTTAGGAGTTGCACTCACTGCCTTACGAACGAAGTTTTGCGTTAGCCAAAATTGCGTTCCGTTTCATGGTAGTTTCATTAAAAATGAAATCACACAAAAGTAATTTTTCGAGTAATATTGTAGCCTAGAGGTAACCTGAAGGAATCAAAAATCACCTAAAAGGTTACAAAAGTAACCTTCTGGCAACGCTGGTAAGCTTAGTTATTAAAAGAATGTGAGTATTTAGCAACAGAAGCCAACGAATTATAGATGTCAAATATACGTATCTGAGGATGGTCATCATCATCATCATCAGCCTGCAGAAGTCCACTGCTGGACATTAGCCTCCCCCAAAGAGTTCCATGACGAACGGTCTTGAGCCTCCTCCATCCACCGACTTCCCGCAACCTTCACAATGTCGTTGGTCCATCGGGTGGGGGGGTCTTCCAACCCTGCTTCGCCCGGTTCGTGGGCGCCATTCGAGAACCTTTACTCCCCAACGGTTGTCGGTTCTGCGAGCTATATGGCCTGCCCACTGCCACTTCAACTTGCTAATTCAGAGAGCTATGTCGGTGACCTTAGTTCTTCAACGGATTTCCTCATTTCTGATCTGAGGATGCGCGAGTAGATTCACAATGGAACTAAACTATTTACGCACAACAACGAACAACTTTAGGGCAGCCTTGTAAATAGCTTTAATGAAAATTTACGATTAAGATGCAAGAGTGAAAATATTGACCGGGAAAGGAGTTTTATCTGTGAGAATCATCAACTATAAAGGTGGAATTACGTGGGACGCGACAAATGCCAATTTTATTGTAATGTACGACGCAGCCTGCGACAAACGCGTGCGGCCGATGTCAGTGCTCCGAAGTGGCGCCATACATTTTCATAAGGTTTAGTATATTTTGTCGTTGGTCGTTGGAGTCACAACTGACGCGAACCACGAAAGTCCACCTTAAATGAGGGTAGTAATAAAATACAATCAACAGTCTCATCAGGCCATCTGTAGCTGATTGGAATTTCCTGCGTTGACTTACCTACAAGTACCTGCCTACATCCGTAATCGCCCGACGAAAGATAGGTATCTGATATCCATGGGACTATTCAAAAACGAACTGGGAATGGATTCCTTTCAATATCAGATATACCTACTATCACACTTCAAATTGGTTCGAATGTATTTTTTTGTTGCGTGAAAAGAAAATCAGGCTCAATAGCTCTTGCACCTTTTCTAACACCAAACAAAAAATAAAGGAGGACATACTTTTATCGAATAGATAATGTAAGTGAGTCTCGAGCCCATTGTCATGCAACTCTTAAACATGGTCGTACCAATACAACGTGTTCCGTATATTACCGCGAATGAAGCTGCTTCTATCAACTAAAAAAATCCTTTTTTAAATCTACTTTTAACTTTTATAATTGAGTTTAAACTGATTAGACGCCAAAACAGTTGATTTTGCATAGTATTTTATTTGATGAAAAATGTCGTTTGTAGAATAAGCCTCTTTTCGGGATAGTATACATATTATTATGAATCATAACATTCTTGTATAGACATATAGAAAGATTATGCAGCGTCGATCCTAAATGCTCTCATCATTTAATAAAGTGTGACTCATGCCCTACTATTGAAGGAGAGTTAGTAAGTACATTTATCTAGAGCAGTCGCATAAATAAGATGGAATATAGGCGATTGCAATGCAATGTGGCAGCTATGTAATGGAGTGTCATTGTTCCTGCACCTGTACCTAAGTACGTGACTGTACCTACCAACTTACGGATATTGATTGCGGTTTTTATGCGAGATATTTTCAGAAAGAAGGGTTATAATTTGATCTTGTGGTTTTTATGGCCAGATTTAGTGGAAATATGGTTATGCGAAGGGATTAATTTCATGTAAATCTCCTTCCGAAATCCGTAGAAGAACCAACGTCACCGATATAGCTCTCGGAATTAGCAAGTTGAAGTGGCGGTGGGCAGGCCCATATAGCTCGCAGAACCGACAACGGGGACGTTGGGGAGTAAAGGTTCTAAAATGGCGACCAATAACCGGGTGCCGCAGTATTGGAAGGCCCCCACCCAATGGACCGATGACATTGTGAAGGTTGCGGGAAGTCGGTGGTTCCATTTGTTCGCCGTGGAACTCTTTGGGGGAGGCCTATGTCCAGCAATGGAGTTCTACTGGCTGATGATGATTACGTTTTTTTTTTACTTTATGTATAGTCTCCTGCACATACATTTCATCGCCCACGACTTCGCTCGCGTGTAATTTAGCCTATGTGCTATTACTTTACTATTACTATTACTAAGTAAAGAAACCTAATCTGTCCCAAGTTTATTCGAAATCGGTTGAGCCGCTACGTCGTTATAAAACACCACACATCCTCACAAACTTTCGCAATTAGAGGTATAATACTAGTAGGATCATCTTATCATACCATTATCAGGCGTTTTAGAATCTTGAAAAAGTTTTGTATGAGGTGCATATTAAAACCTAAGCGTCATACGAAAAGACAGAATTGGAAGATTTTGCTAATCACATAGTTCACAAAATGACGAAATCGTTAAAAATAGTTACGTTATAGGGGGCCGCGCATTAGTTACTAGTATGCTGCAAGTATTTTGATTTAGTAGGTATCAGTAGTAAATAAATAAAAAGAGGGTTTAGAAATGAACTCAAAACTTTAATTGATATTTTGTTGATTTTCCTAAATAAGAAATGAGTAAGAAAGAAGTGAGTGCGGAGATGACGGTTAATAGAAGAGAGTGGAAGAGGAAAACATGTTATACCGACCCCACATATTGTGGGACAAGGGCAGGAAGATGATAACAAAGCTATACCCAGACGTACAAACTTTAGTAGTAATTTAGACCATAATAACATAGGGTGGAAAGCCAGAACCTCGTTAGTTGATCGGAACCCCTTACACTATTACGGTCACACGTAGCTATTAAAAACTGCTTTTCAAAGCTGCGCCTGAAACCCTAATCCTCTTCTACTTTCTTGCTGCTTCAAAAGATGAAGCTATGTGTGAACGATGCCGAAGCACCGCACACTTACCTACCATTGAATTTAGAGGGATTTCACATCTATTAGGTAACTAAGTCCACATGTGGTTTGAGTGGTAACCACTGGTGGTAGGAAGCAATTAATAGCACGCGTTGTTTATCATATAGTGTCACAGCAGGTGACTGCGCGGGCGGTTCCGGGAACGCACTCGAGATGTGAGTGCATGGTCATTGTGATAAGGGATAGGCGATTCCCAACACAAGGTGATTCATAACATGTATACCATCCCGAAAGGGAGTTATTATTATTATTACATTTATTGTTTGATTATTTGAAACTGTCACATTCAATACTCTAATCTATGTATCCTTGTTATCTGACTCAATAAATCAATTTAATTTAATTGAATACGTAAAATTGGCCGTGGTGGCCCCGGCTGAAGAATAAGCCCCTCCATATCTACCTATCCGCGGATGTGGTAAGAGGCGACTGAGGGAAAAAGTTAGGGTATGGGCAGCAGCGTCCCTCATTTTAACAACGATAGCTCTAACTGCGTTCGCTAATCCGCATGCCCAGCGTGGTGAGTATGGGCAAATCCCCCCACATGATAAGGAATTCGCTCTGTCTGTGGGGGAGGTCATGTTCAGCAGTGGACGTCGTACGGCTGAAATGATGATGATGAAAACGTAAAAACTTATTACTTGAACCACAGCCCGAAATAATAAATTCCACAAAATATGAACAAAACAGTTGACTAGTGTCTATATTGGATGGATAATATTACAAGTGTCTGGTAGCTACCGTTTACATCGAATGATTATGTAAACAGGTGTACGCTTACACCCTTCTCAAAATTGGTACTGGTTTTGGCCTGATATACAAGGTGATTCATAACATGTATACTATCCCGAAAGGGGATTAATTGCACACCCAATCTGGATGGATGGATGGATGACTGGATGTTTGTTACACACATAATACATGCCAGAACGGCTAACGGGTCTGAGTGTAATTTCGCACGGAGATAGATTATAGTCTGGAATAGCACATAGGCTATGCGAAAATCAGCTGTTGTGTGGCTGTCAAATTAGTTCAATGGCCATTATTCGGCTGCCTTAGGTAACAATCTTAATCTCGTAAGTACGTTTAGTTATATAATCATAAAAACACCAAAACCAGTCGTTTTGAAAAAGTTCGGGACATAAGGTGTAACTTTTTATGAAATTTTTGGCTTATTTTTAGCTGTATTTTTCTATTTGTTGACAGAAATTATCCCTTTCAGGATAATTATACAAGATACGGAACACGATGTTGTGTACGGACGGAATGTCGGAATTTACTTGGATAATTCAATGTCACATCACAGTTCCTCCAACAATACTTGACTTTGACTTTCGTCACCTCTTGGTTCGTCAGGTCTATGTCCAGCTGTGGATTTGTACAGGCTGTTTATGATTCTGATAATGCTTCCTAAAAACGTGACAGCCCTGAATAGCGGTACCAGTGCATCCTATTTATCTAGGAAATGCAAAATAATTCAACTGCTCACGTGCGCCTCGAACGTACACGTACCTACCTACCTACCGTTTCTAGTATGTATCATCCATCATATTCCGTATGGTACGAGTACATAGGCAGTGGCGGCATAAGGGGGGGCGGTGGGGGCGGTCCGCGCGGCCAAGCACGAAGAGGTGACACCGTGGCGACAACTCACTGGCGCAGCTTAGTAACCGCTCAATGACTTTGATCGGATCAGAAGTTTCAAAACTGATAAAATCTTACTTATGATTCACAATGGGCCAAACGCGACTTCCCAATCTTTCCCTAATGTCCATTAAAAAGAAAAGTAAATTAAATTTAATATTTGATGTTTTATTTTGGGGGTGCTAGGAAACCGCCCCGGGTTCCAACCGGTGGTACGCCGCGCCGCCACTGTACATAGGTGCGGGATTCCGTAAGGTATTTTATATCCCTCTAGCTCACACTATCAAGTTGAATAATTATTTTCAAAATCGGCCACAGTAATGGGCTTTTATTCGTAAACTGTAGGTACTAAGTACTTTCAAAAAATTTAGATTATTATATTGTTATTTTTCGCTCACGATTTTTAGTGGTAGACATCATTCTGGTCGTCAGGCGCTCAGATCCTTGAAATCGCTCATACGGATACAAATTTGTTTAGTTTGTAATTGGAATTCCAGTGCATTCTACTGCACATAGCCTACAGGTAAAGGTACCTTATTCTCAAAACATCTGACTGACATCTGCGTTCGTTATCCGTCAGTCAAAGTCGGTGACAAGGCCTGAACTCGATGCGTTCGACTTGCACCAGCTAGATCAAAGCCGGTGCTTAATAGGCATTGGGCCATGTAAGAGCTATCGAACTAACTCGTAGTAACCTATACCTGCTGATAGTCATCCATGTCGTGAAATTCTATTAACCGGACTGAACCGGATCAAATTCGTTCGCGATTTAATGAACTTTTTAATTATTCGATATTTTTCTATACGCTTCAACCGTATCAAATCTATTTTTTATCAGAAAACCAAAAACTAGGTATTTTTGTTAAATTTTGTAATGGTTTCCCAAAAAAGCCGAAATACAAGAATTGTTGGACTTTTTGGCCCAAGGATCTGAAAGTGTACGGACAAACCGAGCTTGTTTTTGACAGCCCTAGCATAGGATCACGATGGCTGCCATAATAGGCCACCTATGACCTGACCTCCTTGTTCTGGCGCCTCGTTTAATACGATTTATTGGAATATCGAGACGTTATTAAGGTGAAATAATTTATGGGGAGCTCCATACCCCTCTGCTTCGTTATTTAGCTAATGTGTTGTATTTTTAGTCTTCAAAAACGGCCATTTTTTCTATATGCGCGCGCTAATGACCTAATTACAACAAAAAGTCACATCTTCGCCTAGAATGAGAAGAGAGCTCTACTGTTACTATGTTATTCACCCCGCACTCAGATCCAAAGGTCGTGGGTTTGAATCCCAGTCGTGCACAAGATTTTCCCTAGTCATAGACCATGATCACTCAACCTGGTACATAACCTAATGCATGATAACCAAAAATAACCAGTGACACGACAAACAGCAGAATGAAGAATTGACCAAATTCTCAGGCATATTATAAACGGAAGTAAACAAATGCATTCGCGCGTATTTCCTGAAAATCATCAAGAACAACCTATATTTTAGAAGCTTTTAAAATATTTGCAGAAAAGTTCGTTCGCCTCGCTCGAGTTTGATGCAATTTTTTATTTAGAAATGTTATTGACCGTAAGTCAATGCTAACAATCAGAATAACGTAAGGAAACATTGAAGGATTATTCAGAAAAAAGGAAGAAGGATGGTGTTTCTCATATGATTGGAAAGTAGCAACGAACTGCTAATGTAAACTAACAGGTCTGTTTCCTTTCAATTTCTTTAGCGAAGGGCGTATTTTTATAAAAAGTTACTTCCTGTCTCCTGGTCATCTATAAAATCCTTATTAAATCCCCGTAGTACCGTATGCACCAATGACTTGTATCATCAATGGTGCAGATGACACTGTGTATCGTTTGCACCATTCATTATAATACTACTATTTTGCTTGACTAATAGGCTAGTATTTTGCGTAAAGAGATCTGTTACTACATCTTGCTTTGCTTGCGTAAATGTGTAATCATAAAAAGTATATTTTCTTGTCCAGAATTATCCTATTGTTTTCGGTTACAACTCAACATTTCATGTCATTTCATATTTATTCAGCCATTGGTACACTATGGAACACTTAGTTACGTCAATCATTTGAACATTAACCTTATACATATCAATTAATATTGATAGAAACAGACAGGTATAAGGTATATCAAAACATTAAACACAGTCGTGGCTATCAAAGTCAGTTAGTGTGATCAGTCATTAGGAGTGAAAAAATGTTAACGTTTAATTCCAGGGTAAATCACAGTAGATTCAGATTTTCTTATACAACACGTTAGGTAATTGGAAGTCGAATCGATTACGTCAAATTTCAGATGAAATTCGTAAATTTCCAAAATATTCCAATGATCTCATCCGATAACTTATTACTTCATATAATTCATCACTAATCTTCTCTGAACCAGATTGACTCATTCAAATCAATGGGATTCCAAGATGCGTAAACATTCTCAATATTATTTTATTTTGTTACAGCGATCGTTATTTCATGAATATTGCGCAGTTATGAACGCTAAGTGGATTGGAAAGGGTTTTTTTGACTCATCAGGTTAATCATTTACAAGTGATTATCCATACCTTCATCTCCCAGACAACATAATGTAGAAACATCCTATAAACGCTGGAGTTAGTAACTTTTAAATCACACACATATATACACAAACACACATATACATACGCACACACTACAGGTTATTCTTTCATCACCCAGACTCTCAAGAGACTAGAGTTTTGAGGGAATCCCGTACTTACTCTACGAACTTTCAGAGACACACCATCACACAAGGGTAACTCCTTCATCTCCCAGACTCTTGAGAGTCTGAAGATTTGAAGGAGAAGCCACACTTACACCCCGTACCATGTGTACCCCACCCCGTACATACACTCATGTACCTATGTATCACGCCTATGCCTATGTTTATGTATTTTTCTGTTTTTTATTTTTTTTTATTTTTTTATTTTATCTAAAATCTGATTACCAAACTATTGTCTGCTACTATCTAATAATTATGTAACCCGCTTAAATACCTAATCCCTCGGTGACCATCTATTCGAGGGGGGTCAATTGAAAACCAGCGCTGCACGCAATGCATGCAGCAAATGCTGAATTTACTCCCTTTGCCTTTTTATTATTATTTTTTTGTGTCTCCTGCTCTTTTTTAATATTTGTTCTTAAAGGCAATAAATTATTTTTTTATTTTATTATCGGTGAAAAGCGTTTATGAGGTTCAATTTTATTAGAGAAAAAAACAAAAAATAATAATATTGTCGTGCCACTGATTATTTCTTGGTCATCCTGTATTAGGTCAGTGATCAGGCCGAGGTATAGTTGCCTTGAAACTGCCTGAAAGGGGTCTATGACAGTCGATGAACGAATCAGTATAGCCTCTTAGAGGCTCCTTTCGTGCACTTCTCACCCCTTTTTTTTTAGTAAGTACCTAACTGATTAGTTGACCACCTTATAGATTTGTTTCTAAGCATAAATGCATATTCAAGCATATTCCTTACACGGTACATTATACATTACCTGAAAAATGTGCCTACAATATCGACCAACGACCAAAATATGTGTTTTACAACAAACATGTACCTACGTGTTTTTTTATATTATACGGAGGCAAACAGGCTTATGGCCCTCCTGATGGTAAGTGGTTACCGTAGGCGACATCAGCAACACCTGGAGCTTTGCTAATGCGTTGCCTGCCGAACCCCTCCCCCCTAAAGAGCTCCTATTGCTCTTTTTTGTTGGTACTTATTCGGAAAGATTGCAAACAAGGGTTCCTGATGAAAGTCTGCATTGTTTCCTTTATCAGACTTTCCAATCTCAGCCATCATTATTGTAAAATGAAATAATGATGTTGCAAATCGTTTTTTTCGGTGTAAAACAGTAACTCAACAAGATGGTTCTGTCTGACCACATTTGCGTCATCCAAAATAGTATTATGCCTCGTTAGCGTGTCCTACTATGAACCTTATATAATGTCGATGTGGCTATTTACGGATGGATCATGAATAGCTGCTGTAGTAAAGTCTGCTTTATTGTATAGAGTGCAGATTACTTTTTTACTTCGTTGTTTTTTAGCTTTAGGCGATAATTTTGAAAAATACATATATATCAAAATAGCACCAACCCGCGGCTTAGCTTGTTTATGTTATTCCAGGCAATTCGCTACATAAATGTCAAATATCAATTAAATTCCTTCAGTGGTTACCGCGTGAAAGAGTCACAAACAGGTATAACTCAAGATAATAATAAGTAAGCTTCGAATGTGGACACAACACACTGAATTTATAGTCAGTTAGGTCAATATAATCGCTTTCTCAAGACATATCTGATAACCGGTCGATCTAAGGTCACCGACATAGCTCTCAGAATTAGTAAGTTGAAGTGGCAGTGGGCAGGCCATATAGCTCGCAGAACCGACAACCGTTGGGGAGTAAAGGTTCTCGAATGGCGACCACGAACCGGGCGACGCAGTGTTGGAAGGCCCCCCTCCCGATGGACCGACGACATTGTGAAGGTTGCGGGAAGTCGGTGGATGGAGAAGGCTCAAGACCGTTCGTCATGGAACTCTTTGGGGGAGGCCTATGTCCAGCAGTGGACTTCTACAGGCTGATGATGATGATGATGATCTGATAACCAGGACTTGAACCTCTGCCCGTTACATAATTTGTGATAAAGGCAAATATGAATTTTATAGGTTAAGTAGACGGATGTGACTGACTCAGGTCCGTAACAGGCTAACAGGTGGATTCAGACGCGCCTTAAACGGCAGACAGAGGGCCTTAAATGGAAGGCAGTAGAATGCGCGTGCGCAGCCAATGAACGTACTACGAAGACTTTTATAATAAACATTGTAGGCTGTTTGGTTCCTCTTTTAAATTGACACTTTATTATAAATCTGCACAATGGAATGTCTGGAAAAGGTTGTGAGAAGTATTTTATGCATATTGGCTGGGTATGTAAGGGTCTCAATAGTTGCTTCAATGTCTTTTTGAACTTACTTATCATCATTAGATCCTTTTAAAATACATGTTTTCAACTGAACTTCATTATTAACGTAGTGCTAGAACTATTTTTTTTATCGGACGGCTCGTTATAGGTCTCTTGCAAAACTAAAGCCAGAACCCAGATCCAGAATTGAATTGCTCACCTTTCAACGACAAAGAAACTTTTAAACATTATATACCAAATAGGAGCTATTCACACCCACTCAATGCCACCAGGAACGATTTTTGTTTGGTCAACTTATAAGCATCAAAATGTACCTACGTGATCATAGAATTCCAAAACGGTCAAAAGAAAGTAAGAAACCGCTAATCAAATTCACAAATTCGCTACTGATGTGAAAATTTGGAAGACAAACAATTCAATGTTTATGTTATCGACACTACGCCGAATTTACGGTAGGAAAATGTGCAGAAATTTGATTCGTTTGGCTGTGATTTTCGGTCTGTCAGAGCGCAATAATCTCAACACCTACTGAACGGATTTTGCATACGGTTTCACCAATGGACGGAGTGATTCATGAGAAAGGTTTAGGTGTACCAATAATTTACTATGGTTATGTGTTAATTGGCTGAAATATTATGATCATTATTCAAAATGCCGGAAAACATGCTGACTGGGAGCTTTACAGGCGTATATGTTCTACTACCCGTGGAAGCCCTTATGGTGTGCCTTACTTAACTAGCGAAAAAAAAACATTAATTTTTTCAAAAAAAATTGAATATTTTTTCACAAACTTTCTCAAATTAGCTGGTTTTGGAATCGTTGAACAAACTTTATTGCCAATTGGTTGTAGAATAAGCCCCTTTCGGGATGGAATACATATTATGAATCACCTTGTATTTTATTTATTTTTTAATAAGGGTAATTATTCTAAAGGTGTCAGAAGCACGTCTAAACATTACATTGTGCATGAGCTAGCATTCCACGTGAATAGTTTCCATACCATCCTTTCACGATATCGTGAATCTTTTTCAACATATAAAAGTTGAATAGAAAAATCCATAAGTGCGCGTCCGGGTTCGAACCCACGACCTCCGGATCGATAGTCGAGGTGGGTATTTTAATTAATAGAACCACATCGGAAGTCGTGTAAACTTGACCCCGCGGCCACAGATGTGCAGTAGAATAGCAAATAGTGCCACAGTGAAAGTGCACGGTAGCTGGTAATGAACGGTTACATGCTCGTAAATCCGCCCATATGTTGGGTAATCTTATGGTAGTATGATCAAATTTAACGTTTTATTGATCAAGCGAGTGAAACGAGCCAAGATATCTCAAACAACTGGGACGAATCGGTGTTGTATGTCTCTATGCATATTTGTTAGAGCCAATCCTATTTGGATGGAATTAGTAAGTCAACAGGTCGTACTATAATATCAACATTTGATAGTACATTCTCTAGATAGATAGATAGCTTTATTGATCACCATACGGAAATAATACATAAGATCACAATTACAAATTTACACGGCAATACAATGGGCGGCCTTATCGCTAAGAGCGATCTCTGCCAGGCAACCTTATTCTATCATCATCATCATAACCATAGGACGTCTACTGCTGAATATAAGCCTCCCCATAGTTTTCCAGCGCGACCGACCTTGTACAGCCTGCACCTAAACAATCATTTGGGGCGATTTGTCCATGACTTGATTGACTTCTATTTCAATAACAATTTTATGAAATTGGTGCGAAAAGCATCGTTATTTCACCATCGTTCACTGAACTTTTTAGGGACAGAATAACTCGAAATTACTACCTTGAAATGGTCTACTGAATTATTTATTAATTAATTACATTACAATTTGAAATTGAAAACGATATACTAAAAATAATTTTACAATAAATATCGAAACACGTTTTCGCACAAAGCATATACAATTAAATGGTCACTTATGATCAATGGCAGCGTTAGCGTGGCAAATTCCGAAACCTGAAGTATATTAGTTTTATTTGGGTTATTCTGGGCACGTTCGTCGGGACGGCGGGCGAGAACCCGGACTAAATGATGGGGAACGGACGCCTTATTCTGTTAAAAATGCAAACAAATTATAAGAAGGTACCTACGAATCAAATTAGAGACACACTTTAAACAGTTATTAAATTGCAGAGGTTGTAGGTGATTGCAGCTGTAATAGGTAATCATTCTTTACTAGGATACGCTTCGTCCAGCTTTGGTCGAGAAGAACAGCAGATTTAGCTAGCTTTAAGACGATCTAAAATTATCCTTGTGATTTCAATGAATCAAACAGATTGAGGATTGAAGTTTGGGAACATGCTCTATTCAATAGAGCTACATAAACAAATGTCTAGTCTGCAGTTACTAAGGTACCTTTAATTTGTTTGTATGAGCTAGTGATCTATCTTCCGAGCGGAATGCTTAACTTGTCTAATCTAAGACCTCCATCCCATGATGCAACTTCAACTTGCAGCTTGCGTGTTACCATGAAACCATTTTCATGGTAACACGCAAGCTGCAAGTTGCAGATGCCATACTAGTGGTCACCTACTTGAAAGATGTTTATTCTACATAATGTTATTCTATGTAAAAAACGAAGCGCTACACAGTCTGAAACTACCTATAGGTACTAAACTTCTAGGTAATGTTCACTCAAATAAGGGCGTCGTTCATACGTAGCTTTTAAAAGCTGAATAGCTCCATGTGACAACTCACTGCGAGTGATAAGCAGGTAGACTGAGGCGGCAATTTTTTCTCATCGCTAGTTTCTCTGCTTCAAAGGAAGCAACGTGTGACCGAAGCTTTTACAGTCATAAGTTTGTCAACTTTTACAATCAGTAAATATTTTCAATATTGATTGGTCAATTTTCTCCTCGTAAATTCTTACTCATCTTACAGAATCAGACCCCGGGACGGACACATTCCTTTTATACATAGCGGGCAATAAAACGAATTAGGAGTGATGAGTGGCTTTGAATCTAATTATACTGTGGCAAGTTTGGTAAGGAATGAGCTTCTATCCCGGCGAGGAGTCTAATTTTAACTAAGGCAGACTTCGGAATGCATTTCCTACATTATAGGTATGCAAGTAAGTAGATAAGTAGCTTGTTCACGCTTAAAAGTCATTCATCGCACTCCTTGTAATTCGCAGATTTCCAGAGCCGTGAAGGACTTCGATTTTGCCTCGTTTTTATTGCATAGAATAAATGAATGTTTTTTGACAAATCATGTTAATACACGTAATACCTAAAATAAATAAGGTTACTACCCGCAATACTATAGCTTAAGCATGAGAGGAAAATGCGCACAGTTGTCCCGAATGCCACTGAACCTCGTAAGAGTAGTTAGACATAGGTAAATGGACCAATAGCGTGTTTTCATCCATAAGAAAATCTGCGCCCGCCTGCGCACCTAACTGTATCCAAGCACTTGCAAATCATATTTTAACCTCAAGCTTTGCAAAACGTTGCCAATTCCGTGAATAAAACTTAGATATGCATATAAAGACGTTAGATCAAGGCTAGATAGAAGGTTAACCTTTCTTCATGCACCAGTCGGTCACGACTCTACTTTTTGATAAATGCTAAACGTTTCAATGTAGATGATAATCTAGTTTCTCGTGTTAAAAAGCATTTAAAATGATTAATGGGATGCTAATGTTTCAAAAGTAGACAGACAGTGATTGTTTGTGTAAATAAATAGTTAAATGCATCGCTTGAAGCTGTAGGTAGCTGATCGTTCTGTGAGTATATTTGTTTAGGTTTGTAAGCAATTAATGAGTATATTTTGGTATGTACATTGTACATACTTGATAATTGGTAGTTTAAAATGTTTTCCTCTCTCTAAAATGCTCAGTTCTATTTGAGGCATAGACGGGAGATACTCTTTATGCATCCAACCTTTTCATATTGTTTTTAATTCTGAAGTCTTGTACTTTGGTTCGTCTTCGGTTTTCAAGATTTGGTACTCGGGTCTCGGACAGGCATTTTGTAAGGTACCTAGAGCAAGACTATAGCTGAATGGGGGACGCAAAGTAGATATAATTACAAGGTGATTGATGATATGTATACTATCCCGAAAGGGGCTTCATCATCATCATCATCAGCCTGTAGAAGTCCACTGCTGAACATAGGCCTCCCCTAAAGAGTTCCATGACGAACGGACTTGAGCCTTCTCCATCCACCGACTTCCCGCAACCTTCACATTGTCGTCGGCCCATCGGGTGGGGGGCCTTCCAACACTGCGTCGCCCGGTTCGTGGTCGCCATTCGAGAACCTTTACTTCCCAACGGTTGTCGATTCTGCGAGCTATATGGCCTGCCCACTGCCACTTCAACTTGCTCATTCTGAGAGCTATAGCTGAAAGGGGCTTATTCTTCAAAAAAAAAGAAATCGATATCTAAATTTCCAATATTTTTTTTCCCGAACTTTTTCACATCTGCTGTTTTTGGTACGTTTATCATCTTTGTAACTAATTATTAAACGTACGAGAATGTCAACAAAAAGATTGCTACTTAGAGCTGCTGATTAATTAAGTTTGAACCAATTTGACCCAAAAACAGCAGATTTTTTCATAGTTTTTTCAATGAAATGTGGACCCATGTGGAATTTTCACATGTCGTAGATCAAAGTTTATTGCCGATTGGGTGTAAAATAAGCCCCGTTCGGGATAGTAGGTATACATATTACGAATCACCTTGTATACAAAAGAATAAAATTGAAGCTTATGATAAAAGCATCACACACTTTGTCTCGAAAATTCTTAGAAACGATTGGAACTCAGATGTATGCTATCAATTCATAACTAATTCAACACGATCCGATGATATAAATCTGAGCTAAAAAGCTTTACAAGTAAATATGCTCTATTCGCGACAGAAATAGACAAGACGACATAATAATGTAAACGAATGCGCCCGATTCTGTTCACCGTTGTGGCGTTGCCATGCAGTCGCCTGCAAAACTTCTCATCATTAACCGTCTAGGATAGCCCCTACCATGTGTTTTGTCCTGTTTTTACGACCGGATGATTAAAGGAATTAAAATAAATGATAATAACAACAACTTTAAAAGGTTCCGCATGACAAAGTGTTCCGTAACTGCTATATTATCCCGAAAAGGCAGGAACTGAAAGCGGTAGAGGTTATAGGTACTGGTACCGTTAAAACATTTCGGTACCATTATGCTATACCGGTAGGGCATTACGGTACCGTTATTTCATACCGGTAGATTTCGGTACCGAAATTTTGAGTCGCTAGGATAGTCGCGCCACGGTGGCGGGGTGGCGGCATTTCATCAAATAAAACCTTTAAAAACCTTTATATATTCCGGTTTTAGGTACCCGTAGCGAAATAAACCGAAATGAACTGCGAAGCCAGATTTTCCGGTACCGTTATATTTATCGGTAGAGAAATATTCGGGTAACCGGAATTTATCGAAAAAAAGTAGATTTTTTTCGTCGACAGTTTTGACAACGCAAATTTTGGTATTTTTATCATGCTATCATTGTCATCTAGAAATACCATTGAAAATAATTATAAAAAAACTTAAAGAAATGTATTATGAATGAATTGCATTGAGTAAATAAATAGACTCTTTGCTTCAATCCCACTGCAAGTATAATCACAAAATCTCTAGGTTAAGTACTCTGATGTCTAAGGAAGTAGTCAGAGGCATGTCTGAAAAATATATTATTTCCTACACGCATGCCCATGAACGGTAAAAAGTTGAGTCAAAAACGCTTCGACAAAAATGCCTAGCTTTTACTAGAGCCATTGATCATTTGGAGTTTCGATCTAATCCAATCACCAATCGAATTGTGACTGCGTATTTTTCCTGTTCTATGGTCATCAATCAAACATTCTCGAAATGATAAAACATCACGGATCTATTAGATCCGGTAGTTTTAGTACCGATTAACATTTTCTTTTACTTTCGCCAAAATGTGTCGTGTTGGCACATTTATAATATCAGCGCAGTAGCCAGCCCAGGAGATACGAATTTCGATTCGTAGGTTCAAATCCTGGTTGTGTGCCATCCATTTTTCGCTAGCTTAGTCAGCTGCAAACCTGATTTAAAGTGAGTAAAAAGTTCCAACCGTCCGACACTGTAAACCTAAATCTTCTAGGATAGATGTAGTAAGGGCCTTACTAAATACTTTCGCTAAACTATTTAGTTCACCAATTTTTTTTTTTTTTTTAATATAACTGAGGTGGAAAACAGACATACGGCCCACCTGTTGGTAAGCGGTTACCGTAGCCTATGAGCGATTGCAATACCAGAGGCATCACGCACGCGTTGCCGACCCCGAACCCCCCCCCTCCCCTAAAGAGCTCTGGCAACCTTACTCATCGCAGGAACACAACACTATTTGAAACAAATAATGATATTTGGCTGCGATCTTCTGTAAGGCGGAGGTACCTCCCCAGGCGGGCTGCTCCAATTCAGAACGAGAAAATCTCGCTGTGCCCTACCTCCTCCTAAATAATACCAATGATGTAATATCCTTTTTCAAGGCCACAATATTACAACATGGTAGGTAAATTATGGTAATTTACCAATAGCGATCAAGAAAGAACCACTGATCCAACAAACGGATATGCAAAAGAGCAAAGTCCTTACAACCAGGAAAACATCAGTGCAGTAGTACAGCATACTTATAAGTTACCTATCATTGAACTTTATCGCAAGTCCCATAGTAGGTGCTTGCCCCCAGACAGGTAACGCTTGCCAGGCAATTAGCATCCTTCGACCGGATTGTTAACATTCTTCCTGTCGACTCCGTTCCCACATCAAAATAAACTTTTTATCCAACAGACTTGAGCAAACGTAGATTGGCGCCGGATTTTTTAAAGGAATTTCACAAGTCAGAAATCTATAGTTCAAATAGAAGTTGAAATACTGTAAGCGAAAGTGTCATCGATGTGTAAGCTGTGACAATACTAGTGAAAGCTACTGACAGATTTGTTCTCGAACAATAACGTTTCGTTCATCATAAATACAGCTCATTCAATACAGATGAAGTGCAGTGACTCGATCTCTGATGCAACGAATTCCATAGTATCTTGTTCGATCAACTGGCCTCATAGCTCAATTGGTAGTTACTCTGCCTTCTGAGCTAGAGGTCGCGGGTTCGATTCCCGCACTTGACAAACATTTGTGTGATTAACACAGATGTTTATTCTGTGTCTGGATGTTAAATGTTAATATATTATGTATATCAGTCTCTGCTACCCATAGTACAGGCTATGCCAAGTTTGGGATCAGTTGACCGTGTGTGATATATCCGGAATATTTATTTATTTATCGGCACCGCACTGAAGCTCTACAATTCTACATTTCATTTTGTAAAATGGATCATATACAAATAAGAAAGGCACGCGCGCCGTGTTTGTTGCGTAATTCTTCTAGGCAATTCCTACGAGGTTTCAAAAAGGTTTCTGTGTTTATATCAAAACTAGCTTGCGCACACGGTTTTGCTCCCGTAATACTTAGATAAAAATTGATTATATGCTGTAAAGAAGTCTATCTATTTCTAGTTTCACAAAATCGGTTGAGCGGTTACAGCGTGCTTGAATGACAAACATCCAAACACCCGCACAAACTTTCGCATTCGTACAATAAGCATCAACACCTTTTCCATTTTGAGTTGAAATGTTCATTTTAGCCTTTCTCAGATTTCCAATGTAGGTGACTTCTACTAACCCAATAATTACGTTACCAGAGATACTAACTATCAGCCTATTCAGCTACTGTACATTGTCATTTTCAACAAGCTATGAGACGTAGCCTCGATTAATAATTTTGTGACCGCTGAAGTACCCGATGAATGAGATCTGGCAAGGTTAGTGTGTCTAGCTAGCAGCTAGGTGCATTGTAAGATACTTTGAAAGTTATATTTTAATAACCAAACGTGTATGAATTCGTTGAGAGGCATGGAAGCATAAATATAGATGAGTGGAAAAGAAAAGTTATTAAAGTTATGCGTAGTCATGCTCGCTGTAAGCACTTAAAGGAAAAGTTTACAAGGGCCAATAACCCTTACCATTAACTAATCGTTCAATGTTACTTTATCGTATGTGCTATAATGTGTATGCTATCCTGAAAAGCGCTTATTCTAAACACAACTGGCAAAGTTTGTTCTACGACTTTTAAAAATTAAACATTTTTTCATTTAAAAATCTCTATGCCAAAAACATTAGCCGGCTTCATTCTCGGCAATTGGATAAAAATCAGCTGTTTCGGGGTCAAATCAGTCCAAACTCAGACAATTCAGCTGTTTTAGGTAGCAAGCTTGATGCCAAACTTCTCGTAGGTACGTTTAATAATCGTTTCTATTATAAATGCGAAAGTTTTTATGTTTATTAGGTTGATTACCTAATAAACATAAAAACGCCAGAACGGCTGAACCGATTTCGATCAAACTAGGAATACGAAACAACAGAGAATTATTATCGTACACTACGCTCACTGTTGAGTATAGTGTTTGCTATCGGCGAATAATCCGTAGATACTGCAGGCATTGAACGCATAACCGATCAATATCTAGGGAGCAACTAAAACAACAAAAGCCCTTTGCATACCATCCGTCCGTTGTCGCTTACGCAAGGCAATTACGATAAAATCTCGAAAGAACAATTACAATATAATCGAATTATCTGCATCTTTGGCCGCGAGCTGCATCGTGTCGCCTTGTGCAATTAAGATGCGGCTAGATACTTCGGTAATTTATACAACTGGCTCTTGCTCTATTTTTATTGTATCGGCCTTCTAATTTGGTTCTTGATTTAATTGGTATTCATAAACATATAAAACATAGTAAAATAAATTAACAAATTTTCAAGGAATTACAAGGAAATAAAAATAAATACAATAATCACCTAATTGATAACCTCCTCGCTTTTTTAAGTCGGTTTATTATGGATGGTATATAATAAAATAGACTAAACCGAAGGACAATTTCGTATGCACTTTTATTAATTTACATATTTCATTATGTGAAAAATACTCTCAAGAAATTTAATGAGGAAAATACCCACACAACAAGTCAATATAAGTCTCGGAACGCCATAAAGATACTATTTACAGAGCCCCGGGCGAGCATAAATCAGTAATGGTGTAAGAAAAAGTGAAGTCACATTACGCAAATTTCGTAACCCTAACTGTATCTCATAATAAACCCATTTGTCAGGAGATAACATCTCTCTATGGGAACAATACGCTCACGTAACAGACGAAAGTGAAACAATTAGGAGACAGAGGGAGATCATCACCGACTTTCGCGCAGCAGATCGTATCAAAACTTGCTAATCAACCGAATATTTTCTTCGCGAATGTAGCAACGCAAATAATGACAGGCCAAATTAAAATTTCACAAATTGCGATCGTATCGATGGAATGAGATAGGATCCAATTTATTTGCTTTTACTAAATTACTAACTCTCTCTAACTAAATCATTGGAAGGATGCAGGTGCGCGAATTCGTCTGAGAAAAATATAGAAGAGTTATAGACGTTATTTAAATCACATTCTGGAATAATTTATTCGCGTGCAGTCATCGCATACATGCAGCAAATAACATTTATAGCGCAAGCAACCCGAGGTAATTCATGCTGGAAATCCAGTAAACACTCTTAATGTATCGATCGATTTGAAATTGCCAGAGATGCCCCGAGAAAATATTATACGACCGAAGATTTCAAATAGGTGCGTAATTATGCACTTGCTGGTAATATATCAAACAAACTCATTATTGAACTGCTTGCAATGGTACATCTTTCTCTCGATCGTTACATGTGAATAGCGTGGACTATCTAGTAAATTGAACATAATGTCGTCCTAAAGGCTATTCAGTTCATTTTCAATGCGATATTTATTTTAATTCGAGTTTCGCCGACAGGGGTTCCCAAGATTTTATCTTGTCACGCCTTGGCTCATTGTAAGGGCAGGCTTTAGCGTCATGGTTTGTTTGTGCAAAAAACGCGATCAATTGCATTCGCTGGACTTTAACAAGACAATGATAGATGTAGTTGGAATGGTTGATGCAAACATTTTAATTGACTAATCAGCACTTGATTCTAAAATAACAAGTCAGATAGGTATTTTGTCTTTTGATTAATATTTCCCAAAAATTACTTATACAAAAATATTTCTCCAGGGCAGGCAACGCATTAGCAATGCTCCAGGTGTTGCAGATGTCAATAGGCGACGGTAACCGCTTACCATCAGGTGGACGGTGAGCCTGTTTGCCTCAGTAAAAAAAAAAATTACCTCTAGTACGTAAACATGGTAACTAATAGAACAGAAATATTGCGAGACACATTGGCGCTTCAGTGATTATTTGGCATTTGTTTTGGACCAATCAAAAAGTCAAATCTATTTGACTACATAGTTATCCGGTGTGGAGCGGTACGGTACAGTCAGGAGCATAGTTGCACGTAGACTAGGTACTGTCAAGAGCAAAACGTCTGTAATTTATGTAGCCGTTTATTTTCGCAATAACATAACTTTGGGCCCTTTTGTCGGAGCTGCAATATCTTGAACAATGGGAATTCGAATTAGATTCTATAGAAAATATACTGTCAGTGCGCTTTCAGATTGCTCTTGAAATATTATTTGAATAAGTCAATATCCATCGAGCAATTTATAAAATGGGCCCCAGAGAATCTCTTCGTAATAAGTTTAAAGAAATAATTGTAATGACTGTACCTTGCCAATATATTAATGTAAAATTGATGTATGTTGTATGCAAAAATATTGATTTATTCATTAGGTTCACTAGGGTTAGTAAATCATTTGAAAGGCAATGTGTATGTAGGTACTTTTCTTTAAATAACAAAGTCCCAAGCGATATATAAAGTTATCAAATAGTAAAAAACTAAAACTCTATAAAAATCTTATTAAAGTAGGTACGTATAAAGTATACAACTAGATTTGATTTTAGACTAGATTTTAGATGACAAAAAAAATTGGCACTGACTGTGCTCCAACTCGATTTATAATAAAGTTGTGAACGGATCATTAAAAAATAAACAAAGCCCTGGTTATTCCCTGTGTCGTCTAGGCTTGGTCGCGAAGACTACTTAGATTGAAGACGTTTCAAAATGATTTCAATGAATAAATTAACATTGTTTGACCCGCCAAGATATATAAAAAAGAAAATATTATGTAAAAACCTATCTCGCAAAACATGAACATTAAGAATGATATAACAATCGTCATCTTTCAAGACGCGCGCGACTTTTCAATCAAGGAAGAAATGGTAAAAATACTTGTTTCCAAATATATCTGTTATTAACATTACCGAAGAGAAAATTATGTAAATATCTTGTTTAACAAATGAAAGTTACACAGTGCTGGAATTGTCGTAATTAGTAAGCAACTTTTTGCACGATTGTCAAAGGACTGGTATCTTTTTTAATAAGGCGGTATCCCATCTAAAATTCGTTTCAAAATGATCATTCATCATTCCAGCCGTTGGAAGGCCACTGCTAAACATCAGCTCATCAACAGATTTTCTGAGCGACTTCATATTATGTGGGGGGAATTTGTCTATACTAACCACGCTGGGCACGCGGGTTGGCGAGCGCAGTTAGAGCTATCGTTGTTAAAATAGGGCACGCTGCTGCCCATCCCCTTAGTCGCCTCTTCCGACATCCACGGGTAGGAGATGGAGGGACTAGTAGACTAGTGTGTAATATCCTTTTTAATTTCAGGTACATTCGAGAAATTTTACGTGTCGAATAGATAGTCATCACTTGTAGTACCTAGGTACTTATGTACTTGATTGTTTATGAAATAATGTAGCATGTTTCAGAGTTCTCTTGTTTTTAAACTTATTTAAAAATCATCCAAAGCACATTATTTCCTGTGTAAATCTGTGTTAAATCCATTGCAAAATGACCGTGTTTCACCAGACGGTAAAGATTTATGCGTCCATTTTATCGCACTCAGGCGATATGGTAATTAATTACCTAATTACAATAAGTTATCCTTAAGTCATTGATCACGAAATGCGACTTGTCTCTTGCGTAACGAAAAAAAACTAGTAAAAGTGGTCTCAACGTTGCAATAGAATACATCCAGCTAATTAGGCACTAAGTAACTAATCAATACCATACCGTAGCTCATGGTGAGGATAGCTTGTTAATAACATACGAAAGTGCACCCAGAAAGTTTTCAATTGAATTTCCCACAGAAATTACAGAGTGACCTTGGCTGGAAGAAGAAAAGACGAGCACTTCTGTACCTACTTTTGCATACTGTAAGTAATGGCAAGGGAAGGCAAGCCACCTCTATGAGCTTACGTCACGTGGGTTGGCCTAGCTCTTAGTTCGTATCTTGATCGAAGAAACGAAGCGAAACATGGTACGGATTAATTGTACGCAAGTATTTTAGGTCAAGCCAAATTTCTACTACTATACCTTTAGTCAAGATCATTTACTTTTTGTGTGAAGGGCCAAAATGTGTGAGAGAATGTCAAACTATAAACAGAACATAGCGATATCACATATTAGAGCAAACAACTAGTTTACATAAAATCCACTAGGTACAGTAAATTTGTTTTACTAAATATGCTACCCCTACTCATTATGGCTATTTAAATTTATCTGATGCTTAAAATTATCCCTGTCACTATTAGCACTACATATTAAGAGATGGCAATATTTTAAGCATATAATGTTAATGCAATATTTTATCTTAACACAGATTTTTATAAGTAAGGTCTTTTAACTCAGCTAATCACTTTCTGAGCTGTGTCAACACAAAAACTAAACTAGTCTGTTGATCTGTAATTTCACGGTTTTACCAAACACCCAACTATAATTTATTTACGCAACTCCTTTCGCAAATACCCAAAATTTTACCAGCTTTTTTTGGGTTGTATTATGAATTTAGTAAGAAATAACGCGAGTGAAGTCGTGGCAAGTGATAGTACTTATTTACCTATGTAGGTGCGCTCGTATTTGCACAATCGTAACAGCTTACAAATTAGCCTCTCAGTTTTATCTGTACTTACATTATTGTCTATCACGTTAAGGGTATGCGATGCTACTTAGGAATAGACAGACATACAGACAAAGTACCGTTTTCGTCCAATTACAGATACCTAATTACTACATTTAATAGTCACTTTTGAAAATGAATAATTAAATTACTAGTTACATTTATTTGATACACACAACAGAGTACAAAGGCTCAACCAAAATAAACGGGGCTAATTTTTCATGATTCTTTCAGTTCGTTCCCTAGTTAATCAAATTAACGTAGAATCGGTTTTCGGAAAACGATTTTTTGATTGGCTAATTTCCTGAAATATATTGCTGAAAAAGCTGTAACTTTAATTACTGTTTTGATAATAGCTATGTAAGTTGTGTGCAAAGCTGTAAAGCGAGTGAGGACTTCTAGTTTTTACTCCCACATACTTATAACACTGATCGTGGTGGTCCCAAGAATAGGCTCCTCCATATCTACTTACCTTGATGGGCAGCAGCGTTAAACAACGATAGGCTTACTGCGCTCGCCAACCTTCCTGCCCAGCGTGTTGAGTATGGGGCAAATTCCCCCCACATAGGGAGGCTGCTCTTGAAATCTGTAGGGGAGGCCTATGTTAGTGGCTATTCTACGGCTGAAATGACTAATGATGGCGACTATAACACTGCAATGAGGTAGGATGTACGAGATTAGTTATCAAATGTTACAACAGATTTTTTAAAAATATTCGCCTTAACTAAAATAAAGTCAAACTTGTCACTTTCTCCGCTACGGCACGCTACGGTCGCAGACAGTGTCCGTCAGATCGTCTCCTCTGATAATTTCCATTAGTGGCCATTAGCCTTTAGGTCGATATGATTAGGACGCGTCACGAAATGGTTTGCTAATACCTATTTGTTATTTATACCTATCAGCTAAGGCCCATGCCCACTGAATCGAAAACAAAAAGACAGAAAATAGGCGAAAATCATATTCAATATTTTCAAATCAGCTGTTTTGTTATTTTTATACCTTTATATCTTTATACAACATCAAGATTGCTATTTAAAACAGAATTTTTGAGTTTTATCAGATTTGACACTAAAACAGCTGATTTTGGCAGCGTTTTTTTCAATTCAAAATGTTAAATTACAACTTTATTGGTAATTGGGTGTAAAATAAGCCCTTTCCAGGATGGTATACATATTATGAACCACCTTGTTTGAATATGTATAGTCATAATAATAAATTAAATTTAAAATTAGCGTAAACCTTAAATTGTCATGGAGGTTATATATATCTTACTTATTTAGAAAACGCTTGGGGTTCTTGCATTCTCTTAAATCACTCTTTCGAGTCACGAATTCGAGTTTTTAGGACGTACTTAGTTAGTGAATCTTTAAGTGCTTCAGTGGATAGTGGGCTCAACTCGATATGTGCCATAAATCATACGGCACTATCACGTTTCGGAATCGACGAAATTCGCACGGTTACATAACAAATTATGTATTTATGTTCAGTAATTATATCTATCTTAGAATTATAGCTTGTAAAACTAAAAGTAGTTACAAAATAGTATGTTTTTTTAGTTTTATAGCGTTCAACTAATTACGTTGCGGTAGGTGTGAATTGATGTTGTTTATACCGGTTGTAAAGTAAGCATTCGGGTATAATTTATTGTAATTTAAACCAATAAAATTATGTTTGTTGGATTATGTAAATGAACATAATAATTTAGAAAAGGTAAAAAACTAACGAACGTATGTAATGTTCTCTCATAATCATCATCATCAGCCGGTAGAAGTCCACTGCTGGACATAGGCCAGTCCCCTAAAGAGTTTCATGACAATGTTGTCAGTGGTCAGGTGGGAGGGCCTTCCAACACTGCGTCGCCTGGTTCGTGATCGCTATTCGAGAACCTGTATTCCTCTACGGTTGTCGGTTCTACGAGCTATATGGCCTGCCCACTGCCACTTCAACTTACTAATTCTGAGAGCTATGGCAGTAACCTTGGTTCTTCTACGGATTTCCTCATTTCGGATTTTATCACGCAGTGAAACTCCTAGCATAATTATTCTCTTTTCATATCCCATTGCGCGACTATGAGCTAAAAAAACTGCTCTACACTCATCTTTATCTTTAGTCGCTTAATATTAATTTACTCCAATAAGTGGTGCTAAAAGTCATTTAAAATTTATTTCAAAATGATCCCTATACAAGGTGATTCATAATATGTATTCCATCCCGAAAGGGGCTTATTCTACACCCAATTGGTAAAAAAGTTTGTTCTACGACTTTTGGAAATTCGACATTTTTCATTGAAAAAACTCTATGCGAAAATCAGCTATTTTGGGGTCAAATCAGGTCAAACTCAATGAATCAGCTGTTTTAGGTAGCAATCTTGATCCCGAACTTCTTGTACGTTTAGTTATTAGTTCTAAAGATGATAAAAATACAAAAAAACAGCTAATTTGAGAAAGTTTGAGCAAAAAAAAAAAATTAAAATATTGATGTTTTTTTTTCGCTAATAGTATTTCTTTTCGTGGATAGAATAACCCCCTTTCGGGATGGTATACATCTTATGAATCACCTTGTATCACCTTGTATGCCCAGAATAAAGTAAATTTTGAGTTTGGCTTTTAATGGCTTGAGATATCGTTGAGATATGGCAAGCCCAAGAAAGAGTTACCTACGTTGTTAAAGTTAGTGAGTAATTATGAATAAGTGGTAAAACCGCCTGGGGAGGTACCTCCGCCTTACAGAAGATCGCAGCCAAATAACATTATTTGTTTTCAAATAGTGTTGTGTTCCTGCGATGAGTAAGGTTGCCAGAGCTCTTTAGGGGGAGGGGGGTTCGGGGTCGGCAACGCGTGCGTGATGCCTCTGGTATTGCAAGCGCTCATAGGCTACGGTAACCGCTTACCAACAGGGGGGCCGTATGCCTGTTTGCCACCTAAGTAGTATAAAAAAAAAAAAAAAAAAAAACTCTAAATTTAAAACCTCACGTGTCTAGATGTACCTACCTAAATGATTTCACGTCAGCATTTCCAAGAGTTCTGTATTAGGCAAATTCCATAAATACATAAATAACATTCAACAGTCGCATACATAGTCCTGATCCTGCACTAGGATTCCCTGTATCGTGTGTATCAGAAACTACCGAGTACCATGCCCATGTTACCACAATACCCAGACCCGGAATAAATACTTATTTGCACATTTGTCCCGCAGGCGGGAATCGAACTCCCAGCCCTTGCTTGCGTCTTCGACTGGCACTCGTCCACTACACCACCGATGTCGTCTATAAACAACTAGGTAGGTGTTCTTACAGTTGGAAATAAGTTAGTTATAGCTTAGGTTCTCATGACAATCATAAAAGCTTTCAAATTGATTTGCAGATTCTCTACGCAACCTTCTTGGCCTTTAATTAAACAACCAGCTTTCATCCTCAAATAGTCTATTTCCCGTCAGAACTCTTCAAAACAGGAAATCACTCTCACTGCCAAAATACGAACCCATATTGACAACATAACATCCGTAATGTCAATGACACCACGCGGATGCGCTTACGCAACTTGCACCTTGACAGTAACTATTGATGACGCCCGCGTGACGTAACCTGAACTGATGCCTTAGTAATGTTCGCGGCACATTGCTCGCACATCATCAAGTCTTAAAATTATTAGAGTCCAAAAACAGCGATGTAAAGCTCGCCAAATCAAAAGTGCTGCGATAACCGCGTAGGACGGACAATGCAAGACTTCTTCAATGAGATGAAATGCTAGTGATAGTGTAATTTCACAATAAACCATTGTTCGCCAGAAGTAACCGATGTGAATGAACGATCATTATTATGAGATACTATCTAATACCGAACAATCTGGTTCATTGATTGAGAATAAGCAAATTTGTCGAGGTGGCCCCGGCTGAAGAATAGGCCCCTCCATTCCTACCCGTGGATGTCGTAAGAGGCGACATCCACGGGCTGTGCTCGCCAAACCGCATGCCTAGCGTGGTAAGTGGGCAAATCCCCCCAAATGATTGCTGGTCCAAATGGTCGGCCGCGCTGGATATCTATGGGGTAGGCCTTTGTTCAGCAATGGACGTCCTATGGTTGAATGATGATGATGATGAAGCAGACTTGGGTACAACCGCGATGTTTACTGCGTCGGTTATAGCTTTAGAAATTGACTGCAAATCAAAATTCAACCCCGATATTAGTAAAACGGTCTGGAGGTGTTTTACTGGTTCTGAGTATGAGAGCCTGTTTCACTACTGGCTAGCATATTCACTAAAATCTGCATTTCATTCAAGCTGCTCCTATTTGGTTCAACGGATGAGCCATTTGATTAAATAAAAAATAAATAAAATAAATAAATCTGTAATTCTTTATTGCACGAGAAACATTGTGTACAAAAGTGATAATTTCAAGAAGTGTAGGTATAATAGGCCTACTTTACTTATTAACTAACACTACTTTAATTATTTTGGAACTGTTTTACATAAATTTGAACCATAAATCTTTGTGACTGTAAACTTAAGTCACCGCCTAAATAATGCTACGGGAGTGAGTCTCGTCTCGTCAACATTGTAAAGAGCATTTACAGTGGCCGAGGCCTAAGCAACCTACTAGGTTCACAAACAGCTGTTTTTAAGAACTGTGACACGGATATTAATTCAGTAGCGATTCGTAGAATCCTTCCATAGAATTTGTTTCTCGCCTACTTTAATTTCTGATAAGTATCAAAGTAGGTAGGTTCGTCATTAATCAGTCATGAGCATGTTAGATCTATGATCTAAGATCATTAAACTTAAAGCCTGATTCGTGCTTAGAACTTAACCGAGAAGTGTCAAACTTCCTTTAAATAATAAAATAAAATAATAAATATTCCGGACATATCCACACGGTCAACTGATCCCAAACTAGGCATAGCCTGTACTATGAGTACCAGATACTGATATACATAATTGATATATATTTAACACCCAGACACAGAACAAACATCTGTGTTCATCACACAAATGTTTGTCCAGTGCGGGGATCGCGACCTCTAGCGCAGAAGGCAGAGTTACTACCAACTGAACTATGAGGCCAGTCCTCATAGCTCAGTTGTAGTTGTGTTGTAGTTTCTCATAGTTCCTTCAACTTGAACCTGGTTGAAAAGCAATGAGTTTTTCTGTTCGTAAAATTTAAAACAGTGAAGGATAACATCGTGAGGAAACCTTATAATTCTTATAAGGGGTTATTCTTCATGTCTTCAGCTTCTTATTCCTGTCACGTATGGAATAGGTCCCTAATCACTAAAATGTGGGCATGTACGTTTAAGATGTTGGACGTGCCTCTAACCACCCCATCCTCAAGGATCTGATCGCCTGGGGATCTGAGAGGATGTCTACTATGCTTGTACCTAATTAGCTATAAAGATGATAAAAAGACAAAAAAACAGGTGATTAAAAAAAGTTCAGTTAAAAATATCAGTCTTTGTTTGTTACCTTTTCTGTTGGGTGCAGTGGTAGGTACAATTACTTGTACATTTTCTTCCTTATCTCATTGGTTTTTATCTTGATCAAACTTTATTAAATGTCATATTGAAAAAGAGTCTTCACTGTAAAGAAAAATACCCACCGCGTTGAAAATATTAACGGTCCAAGAATACAGAAAAACTATAGATAATTCTGAATTGGCATTGATTACCTCCATAATAAAACAAAAGCCAAGAAAACAAGCAATCAAACCCAATAAACATCGCTTACCGATTAAATTACAATTCCGTACTGTTACCACTTGTTTTTGATGTTATCGGATCTATAGCGAGTTCGTACAAATGTCAGATCGCTAGACTTTAGGGCAGAGATTGTCTAATCTAAAACTGAACTCCTCTCCACTTTGTTTTACGCTTGTGTAACGTCAACGCTCCTTTCAATGTGTATTACGAGTATACGCGTTCGGCTTTAGATTAGAGTTTTATGTTTACCTAGTAGAGAGACGTTTAGTTTGAAATTTTTTACTAGATATTGGAGGGAGCGTTAACAAGCATAAAAAACAGTGGAGGTCTTTTAGTTTGAGACCAGACGAGTCAGCCTGTGATGGATACGCTAGCGGTCCAACCGCCAAAATATGGTGCTAAAGGTACAGAAATCGTAGTGAAACTAATCGTAAGTTATTACTTAATTTGATACAAATATCTATTACCATTAGTCTTGGGCGAGCTACATGAAAGCCGTTGTAAAATGTTAATGAAATGATGTAAAGTCTCTGTTACACGATCGCTTTCCATCGGTGTGGGCAGGTGGCGCCTACGTCGCTTGTTCTCCTAATGCTATTAGCATTAAATTGTTCTGTACTACCAGTGCTACATAGGACAATACTTACTGAAAGCCTTTCTATATAATAATATATTGTTTCTGGCAGAATAAGCTTTTGACTCTATCACTAGTATTTTTAGTACCTACTCTAGAAAATTACAAGCTCACAGCCAATTTGTCAGTGAACACGATAAAAGTAACGTCAGCTTGTTGTCAGTATTCAGTTGCGCAAAAAGGGATAGGACAGGGAGTCGCGATCTCTCCGAAACTATTTTGTAACCTCTGCATCGGATGATGTTTTAAGCTTCCGCTACGGGACTAAAGAATCATGTAGAAGGCAAAGGAGCGTTAGAAAACCTTATCTTCTTTGTATCTATAATTTTTATATAATATGTATGCTATCCCGAATGGGGCTTATACTAAACCCAATTGGCAAAAAGATTTTTCCTACAACTTTTATATTTTTTTTTTACTTTATGTGGCTATGGTATCACTGCGGCCACAGCTGGCCTATTGTGATCACTTTTATAAATTCGACATTGTTCAATGAAAAAACACTATTATAATCATCTTTTTTGGGGTCAAATCAGTTCAAACTTAATTATTCAGTTGTGGTAGGTAGCAATATTGCTGTTGAACTTCACTTACGTTTAAAAAATCCTAATAAATAATCGCTAAGGCCCTTTTCTTGTTTATTGAATAATCCTCTATCGGGATAGTAATTGGAGAATATAATGGGGCCTTTATATAGCTGGACGGAATACACAAAGAGTAAACACCTATAACTTTATGACAAGGAGCAGAAAAAAACAATAAAAATAATAAACGGTTCTGTTGACTTGTTTTCACTAAAGCTAAGAGATAACCCTCTTTATGGGACAGTATCATGCGAGAACTCTTCCTTAATCCAAAATGCAAAACGATTCCGTGAATAACTTTATACTATAATCCTTTTGATTTATTCGCAATACAATTGTAAAAGTAATGTTAAATATCGCAGTCTTGGCAACCTTTCGCATTAAAATAATTCCCATTCACACCTTTATGTTTCTTTGTGTTTCGAATCTACAAATCAAGACAAAATGCTGATTATGTACGCCCTTGCTGGCAGAATAAGGAAATTAAAACGTTAAAACGGTTTAACTGCCGTTTATTTTATTGTGTACTGCGATCAGATAATACTGAACCAGGACGTCCGAGAATAACAAATAAAAAAGAAAATAAAAGAAAAATACACACGACTTTTAGGTATACCCATGGTAGGCAACATGTCATGTCAGATCTCCAGGTCATTAAGATCCATGAAGAGGCAGAGTTCATCGGATCATCAGATTTTGACACACGCCTACAATTTGCAGTAGTGATTAGGTATTCCATACGTGATAGGAGGCAAGCACATCGCTGCTTATTAGAATACTTACTGGGTTTCCTCACGACAGAAAAAATCATTGGTGCACGACTGTTTTCGAACCGACGACCTTTTTAACTTGCAGTGAACCGGAATGTGGATGCTGATGTCCATGAGATATAAAAAAGTACTAACCTCTTTAACGAATTAAAGTTGAAGCTTTTGTCAAAACCGATGATTGTTTTCGTCAGATTTGTGATCGAAACGTTTAAATTGAACAAATAGTAATTAAGAATAGCCCCACTTCACTACGCAAGTTTACACAACAATTTAATGGATGGTGAGTCACAGCAATAGGATTCGCCCTAGTTACGACGGTCTGTCACGGGGATTACGCGGCGGCCTTGCGACCTAAATACCAACAGATTTGTTCCGTAAACAATTACAAAAAAAAAAACGTGTCTTAGAACAAACCACGAATTAAAAGCATGTCATTTTCGTATAAACTTACCTCGACCTTCGCCTAGGATATGCGATGATATATAAGATACCTTCATTATAATTCCAAATGGGGGGGCCCATTTGTACTCCTATATCTTAGCAACCTTATGGCTAATTTAACTCATAATCTTGTCAATTTTGATAACAAGGTACAACCTTTTGACCTACTAAATTCCATGCAGATTTATATAATTGACGGTTCAAAAAGTTATGCTCTTACAAATTAACATAAAAATATTCAACGCCAATTCGCCGATTATTAATTGTAGACAATAGACAGCTTGGTAGGTAACAGGATTTGATGGTCGTAATCAGAAAATTGACTACCTAGTTCGTGGTCTTACGTTTTTTATCGATCTGTGTGTACAGAATGAAAGCTATTCAGTAAGTAGCATTGTCCATCAGATTCTGTGAGGTCCTCAACCTCCCTGATCAATAATTTCAGCAAACGGCAAATAAATCATGATATGCTCACACTGTCTAAACGGTTGAATAGAGAACAGCAATAAAAGGGTCAGTTGCATTACACTTGGCGCCACTTTGATTAGGTATGACTTCATCATCAGAGGAGAAATACTACAGAGCGCGCAATACAAGAGCCTTGTTGTCTGATATCTAGGCAGATTGATTTCTGAATACACTCTACGACCGAGGATTATATTATGAAAATCGAAATGAGAAGAATTGCAAACGGGTCTGACGGTTTCAGTATTGATATTTCATCTCTGCATATGACGAAACACAAAGGAATTTGAAACAAATTGCATGCTATCATTGCAAATAACGGATCTCCGGTCTTTGATGGACAGTACCAAAATGTAATGTATGACATAACCATTGACGCATGCGCAAGGTGCGACAAACTTTTGTGTTTTTTGTCAAACAAATACAAATCACATAGGTACCAATGTTTGAACACTTTCTCCGGTGAATTGCTGCTGTACTGATGACGTCAATGAATATAGTAACAAGTATTAGGATAAGTGATCATCATCATAGGCCTGCCCCAATAAGAGTTCCGTGAAGAACGGTGTTGAGCCTGTTTCATCCACTGACTTCACGCAGCTTTCACAATGACGTCTGTTCATAGCGAGCGGTCATTCCGACACACCACATCGCCCTGCTTGGAGTCATCATTCGAGAACCTTTATACCCCAATGGTTGTCGATTCTGTGAGTTAAATGGCCTGCCCATTGCTACTTCAACTTGCTAATTATAAGAGCTGACGGTTACCTTAGTTATTCTACGGATTTCCTCATTTTGAATTTTATCATGTAGTAAAACTCCAAGCATAGCTTTTTCCATAGCCCGTGTATATAGCCAATTAGTTAGCCACTTGTAATCACTGGCAAGACGCACTTATCGTAGATTTTCGTCTTGATAAGCATACAATTGCTTGTAAATGATAACCTAAATTAAAAATATTTCAGTTTTGACCTTGAAATTAATCTCAAGGACTTGGAAAAATGTATAGTTTTAAAGATCTTTTTTTTCTGTCATCGTATTTGAAACTGTTTTCTAAAGCCCAATATGGAATTCAGTAGATGGGATGTCGATATAACTCTAGTGAAAGTGGACTTACTAATATATCCGAACAAGGAATCACCAGAAGTGTGAACGCAGATTAGCCAACACCAAAAATGGCTTTTACCTCATAACTCTTTGCAAATTGATATTTGACAGAATGTTTACAAGATAAATGGTTTCCATTATAGGATGTATCTGACCTCTGTCTGTAGGCGCCAATCGTGTTACAATAATGACATAATGAACGAGAACGCGCACTGGCCTGAATACCTGAAATACTTGATTGCAGCTGCCGAGTATGTGGTAAAGATTTTGCAAAAATCAGGTCCGAAGCAGAAATTCTTTTGAGGTAATGTTCTTAGGTTGACGCTATTCGGACCTCAGTTATGCGAGCTTTTAACGCGATCATAAAGCTTTCATTGCTTTCAAATGAAGGAGTGTTTTGTTTCAATTACACAGAATATAGGAAGCAGAACCAGTGTGCTCAAAATAAATAAACTAAAACATCAAACAAATTAATTTATCAATTATTGAAACAGTTTTTTTGAATAATTTACCTACTTTCCACTTTCCATG
This sequence comes from Anticlea derivata, assembly GCA_947579855.1. Lineage (NCBI taxonomy): Eukaryota > Metazoa > Arthropoda > Insecta > Lepidoptera > Geometridae > Anticlea > Anticlea derivata. The sequence continues at coordinate 4,035,959 of OX388264.1, forward strand.
TTCGCAAAGTCACAAAAGAATATGATAGAGCACCGATACCTCTATCTGATTTTTTAAGATTGCGATATTAAATTGAAAAGGCAATTTCCGATTATGTATTAAGTAGGTAAAAGATAGAGATAAGATCCGTATCTCGAGAGGATCGATAGTAAAGATCGGCCGGGACCTAGCCCCGTACCATCAACTTAGCGATTTTGTTTAGGCGGTGACGTAAGTTGACAGTCGCAAAGATGTATGGTTCAAATTCGTGTAAAACAGTGCTGACAAGCTCGCTTTTGAATGGCAATAAGACGTCAGAGAGCGTAGTAAATCGTGATTTTGCTAATTATTAGTGTGACGTTTTTATAAACTCGCACTATGAAGAGCTGTTGGATATATATCAAAATAATAAACTTTTAAAAGTAAAAAACTGTAAAAAAGGTTTAATTTCTATCAAAAATGTTGATTAATAAGATTGATGCATCTTAAAAAAGGGAACTTTCGGTACCTTACCACCGACATCGTTATAAGGTTACCGATATAGCTCGTACAATTAGTAAGCTGAAGTGGCGGTGGGCAGGCCACATAGTTCGCAGAACCGAAAATCGTTGGGAAATAAAGGTGCTCGAATGACGACCCCGCAATGGACCGACGACATTGTGAAGGTTGCCGGAAGTCGGTGGATGGATAAGGCTCAATACCCTACGAGGAAGCAGTCTTTGGGGGAGGCCTAAGTTCAGCAGTGGACACTTAAAGGCTGACGATGATACCTTTCCAAAGCGACGGACAAAATCGCACGACACTTCTTCGCAATGCTGGTAGCATGCCTTGCGACATTGCGACAAGCCTTTGTCTCCTTATTGCGAATGAGAAGATTTATAGCCATTAACCAGGCCACCGTGCCACCGTGGCAAAATGTTTGCTAAATAGCCACATATTATAATTCTCGTTGATACATTTCGTTGTAATGGAAATAAGCGATAATGACCTGCCGAATTTAAAATTGGTGATTGCTACATCTATCGCTTCAAACTTTTAATACATTGATGACGAAAATACTCTAGATCTTGGGCAAATAATATCGAATGAAAAGAAGGAATTTGCGAAACACATCCTGCGTGCAATATTTCACCAAGTTAAGTGCGACACTTGTCGATTTAAAAATAAACTAAAGGATAAAAGAGTTACAGCAATACTCTCAAAGGAAAAGAGAAAGACCATAAGTCACTTGAAGGACACAGGGATGCGTTGTAAATTTTCCGGCATAAAAATTTCAATGGTAGTAAAATGTCTCGAAGCAGAATAAGTTCAACGGTAATAAAAGATACAAGCCACAAATTAGTCAACGACATGGATTGTGGCTTTTGTAAAATATTACCTTTGTTCGAAATTGCTGGGACCTATACTTGCAACGAGTGACTTACATACAGCACGTAATGTGCTCGTGCACAGTTTGTCACTCCAAACAAGACCAAAATTAAGCCTTTTTGTGTTGCAATATTGTATTTCAAAGACAAAGTCAAAGGATCACTTTGAAACCATTTGCCATTTTTACAATATATTTAAACTAAGCAACTAAAAAAAGCTCTAGATAGTGGTTTTTTGATAAACATTTCGACGTTCACAGCATTTATCTCAAAGCATAGTAGACATCCGCTCACAGATCTCCAGGTGAACTGGATCCTTAAATTACTAAGGGGGGTTATTAGAGGCACGTCCAAACATTGCATTTGACACATGCAAACATTTTGCTCTATAAATATTATTCCATAAGACGACGTGACACGTATCGCGTATCGCCGCTTGTAAGAATACTTACTTTTCCTCACGATGTTTTCATTTTAACGTTAGCTACCAAACCAAACGCGCCACAGATAAAAAATACGGACTCTAGGGTTAAAGGTAGGGTGTTAACATAGTGGGCATAGATCTAAAACAAAAGACAAAAACTACAGCAAGAAAGCTTACATAGGAAGATCAAACGTCGCACAAACAGACAAGAATTCATGCTTCCGCGACACACGCATACATGATACTCCATTGAAGTGTAGCCTCAAGTTTGATATACTGTCCATTTAAACAGTAAAAGGACCGCCACCATTGTGTTACACGCAGCCAGTGCTCAGATTACAGATCTATTGCCTAACATATGATTAACATGCATTATCGTTTACAAGGGACTGGATTCAGGAAACTATTTCTGTGCTTTGCGATTGCTGGTCTAAAATATGCCATCGAAGTTACAGGTAAATTAGATTTTGCAACTTCATGAAATCAGCAAGAAGTCTGCATGCGTGTTAGCTCTCAATCTCATAAAAATCACAAACCCAGTCTGTTTATTTTGGTTAGTCAAGTTAAGAACCGAGTCAGACAGGAGAAAGTCACTGAACTTTATTTTAATGAACAACATGAGAAAAAGTATCAAAACGTTCTCATCGTTCTCATTCTAAGCCAAGAAGAGAGGAACATCGCACATAAGCACAAGAAGAGAGGTTTATCGCTCGACATAATTAATAACAACCAACAACATTCATAGTCTGACCCCACACTAGGATTCCCTGTGTCGTGGTTATCAGAAACTACGAGTACCATGGTACCATAACACCAAAACCTGAAACAATTATTTGCAATTTATGCTAACATTTGCCCCGCAGCGGGAATCGAACCCGCACCCCTTGCGTCTCAGACGGGCACTCGCCCGCTACGCCACCGAGGTCGTCAATGTACCAACTTTGAAGACACCTTTGGCAGGCCAACTATATCATCTAATCTGCGTAAAATAAGCAGAAGTCCTATGGGTACTTACTTTTAACTTTTCGACCGTGAAAAGTGTATAGATTAGGTACCTAATGGTTTTTAGAGGCGCCCCTTTTTGTGACTCCATACAAAAACGGTAATCTATACACTTTTCACGGTCGAAAAGTGAGAACTCGCAGTTGGGCCTCAGAGCAGATCTAAAGAAGAAGAGACAATAAAAGCTGCAGTGGATTCATGGATTTTTATAGATCAGTCAAGAAACTTTACAGCGTCCAAAACAAACGATGTCTATCCCAAGATATTCCCAAGTTCGGCTCTGGTTTACACCCCGCTATTGAATAAGTTTCAAGGCTTGCAAGTGTTTCTTTGGAATGCAGGGATTAATTTTATGGACCCGCAGGCTTATAAAGCTTAGCTTCTGTGCGCAGGAGTCTCTTTAGAGTGCGCAGATGTTAACGTGGATTCGATAATAGAGTTTATGGCAAACTGATGTAGGTGTGCGGTATTCAATCAAAATATCTGATGCTGTTATTTCATAACTTATTTTGTTCGTGTGGATTCTGAAAAGACCATCACTCTGACTTGAAGTTGAGGTTTGACGCAGTGTTTTGGTTGATTTATCTGCGTATGAATTTATTTTGTGCCTTCATATTTTGTCTTTGCAGAGGACCTTCTTTTTATATTTAAGAATATCTACTATCCTACTAATATTATAAATGCGAAATATGTTTGGATTTTTGTGGTTCAATCACGTCCAAACGGTTCAACCGATTTCGATGAAACTTGGAATAGATGGAGTTCTTTACCTTGTCTAACATATAGTCTACTTTTGATCTAGGCAGCACGTGAGCGGAGCCGCGGGCGCAAGCTAGTTTAGCTATATGTATTACAGTTTGCAGTCATGTCTAGCCATTTATCAAGCTCATTCATCTCCTACCAAACAACTATTATCATACCTACAAGTTTTTACAACTAAGGCAATATTTTCAATTTCACGCATTAACGCGAGACCGACGCGTCGGCGCCTGCGCCGTCCTGACATTTACAAGTGGGACCTTGCGAGCGATTTGCGAACAATGAGGGCTTGTCACTGGAGTCCCGGAACACATGCGGCGCCGCCGCCGTCTCCGGGAAGGGTGACCTCAGCCGACGACCTCAGGCTGAGGCTCTCGGACAATGCTATCGGAAAGCTCCGTTTAGACCTAGCAACTTGACGATGTGAAATTCTCTTGCTCGACTTTATTCTGAAACATCGATAATATATTGGAAATACTAAGTAGAAAAATATATTTTTGGTATGTGTCGCAAAATCCAATGCCTGAGGAACAGTGTCACACGTGTATGAATATTCGTCGGTAGAGGTTTTTAGTATGATCCTCCCGTAAGTAGTGATGACAATAACACGGTGTCGATGATTTACAACTGAAAGCACCCAAGACCATATTAGAAAAGCAAAAGCCGTCACTCGTAAATCACACAAATCGAAACTCAATGACGATTACAAAGACAGGTTTATAGTCACACCCACGCGAATGAATGCATTACATAACGCCTGTTTATCATCAAATGTAATTAATGAACGGAATCAAACAGTAGAAGCAAAAGCAGGATCGCCCACGGACGGACAAACCCATAAAGTTCAATAAGATATCGACAAAGGTGTATGGCTAGTTAAGTTGATACAAATGATAATGTGAGAATATCTATCAACCAATTGACATGAATTTACTGAAATGAAGGAAAATAACTAATATAACGAGGAAGGCGATCGTGAAATTATAAATTTAAGTACAATTAACTTTACGCGGAAGGTAATAACTTCAGAATATTTACCCCTGCATGTAATAAGCTGAGGATCATAACAACAAAAGCTAACGAAACAGATCTTGGACTTTGGACAGAGACTGGAAGATTGAACGTGCTGCTCTCATTACCCTGTATCTGAAACTAATTACTCCACAGTATTCCCACAAGTGCGTCACGAACGATTAGGTAACACAGCCGGATCTGCAGGCTCATTAAAAACAAAAAAAAAAGATCATATCGCAGACAATAGACCACTCGGCGACGAAAGTGATAGTCTAATAGATATCAGCGGATGACGATGGCAATACGAAATGACCAGTTAAGTGTCCAGTCACTCTTCCAAGTAAAGATAGCTTTGATTTGAAATGTTCCATATCACGATAGCTTTGTGTTTAACGAACACTCAGTGGTTGCTCCACGCTAATGGTTTTTGAGGCAACTTGGAACATGATAAGTTTGAAAATAAGGCATTAATCTAGATTTTATGGCATCTTTCAAATATTTAAAGTAAACGCGTAATTTACTCATTGCCCAAACAAATAGCAACTCACAATTGAGTTTATATCGTCATAATTTGTTCATGATATTTAGAGTTCAGTGGCCTGTACTGTAGAGACACTTTATCCTAAGGTGACCTAAAAATACTTTTTTAGATTTGGAATTCATACAATTTTACTTTGAAAGCCAACTTCAATAAATAAACGTGGTATATCTGCCACCGCGATAATAATTCACCTCTAGATAGATTTGCTGAACGATTGACTATCGGTCATAGCTTGCAGCTATTGCTCGCGTCAGTATATTTTGCTGACTTGTTAAAAGACTTCAGATAAAAGGCAAACAGCCAGAACAGAAATCGTAGTAAATCCCAACTTTCCCTGAAGCGAATTATCCAAATTACAGCTTTTTATCGAAGACAAAGGCTCGGAGCGGAATAAGAAGGACCCACAAATCTGTGCACTGAAGATTGAGCGCCCATCACTCAACCACAGAATAGATAACATTATGTAAGATATAACTCGAGAAAATTGCTGGGAAACAGAAGCCAACCTCTTGAATATTAACTTAGGGTTGACCCTTGCAAAGGAGAATAACATTTCGTGTTTCAGAATATAGAGGTATAAGAGGGATTGCTTGCGGGCTGGCGTTCTATATCTTAATTATCCCATATCGCTGACCTATCTCGGTGGTCAAAATAAAAGGATTTCACTGTATTCGAATATAGGCACAAACAAAGTACGGGAGGTTCTTGCAGGTATCTAAAAACCCACAATGATCAAAAGAATGCTGGATAAGGACTCGTATCACGTAGAGCACAATACCGCGAAAAAAGCACTGGCCCAAACTGAGAAGCTTTAAATGCCAGTAATGGGTAAAGTCAGAATGATGATGATGCAACTGCATTACAGCCCTAAGTTCCATGTTTGCAGTAAGGCAGCGTCAAAATCGCAGCTATTCACGATACATCAAGCTAGGCGGTAGTGTTTTGTGGTAGACAAATGAAGTTGTACAGTAGCTACAGCATATACCATATGTATTTGTATTATCACCTAGACGCGGCTACTGAGTATATTTGACCCGGAATGTCATATACAAATTAAACAAAGGACAGATTATATCTCGTGTTAACTATTAAGAAAATAAAATATGAAGAATTTGATTTCTTAAATACCTATGTATATACTGCCTAGGAAGTTTTAGCCATCGGTAAAGTAGGTTTTTATGACAAGAAAAAGTAAATTCTACTTTATGGAAGAATGAATAAAGGCATGTAGTAATCAGCTAATGAATAAATAACGCCCATTTTACTATATTTCCGATCAAATACCTCAACCATTAAAATCTTGGATTAGCGTTAGAACCACAAACAAAGCCACAAACACTACAAAAGCATAAATGTCAATAAAAAACCGAGACCAAGGACTAGCCGAAGAGCCGGTCAATGGGTACATATATATACATAACATACCTATGGTAATGCCATTCACAACACGATATAAATAAACTCACAACAAAATTGGCCTTGAACTAAAGCCATGCATGACAAAGACGCCGAAACAAAGGGACCTGATAAACGATCTGAGTGGAGTCCGGTGCATTAATCCGTACTTTGTATTCGTAAAAGTACCATAAACCACAAATATGTGCCTGTATGTTAGTTTGGTGATTTATAATTGTATGTAGGTATAGTACCTATCTCTAAAGGGGCTTATTCTAAACCCAACTGGCAGCAAAGTTTGGTCTATGACTTTAGGAAATACGAAATTTTTCTGTAAATAAAAATTGTTGTGTTTTGTGGTAAAAATCAGTTCAAACCCTTGTTATTCAGCTGTTTTATGTATATAGCAATCTTGATGTCAAACTTCTCGTACGTTTCTTACGGACCAAAACTGCCGATTTGAACAAGCTCAGGATAAAAATCTGAAATTCTTGGTTGAAAATTCATACTAGCTTTAACCTCCGCTGCATCCCCTTAGTGGATGAGTTTCGTTAATTCGTTTCTTAGTGCACCCCTACACTTCAACAGGAATCTACCGTACAAATATTATGTCAGATAGTATATTGATGATGATCTGTACCTAGACTTATTTCTTCTTCTTATAGTGATATCTGACTCAGAAAAATTATAATTATTAAATAACAATATTTTTAAAGTTTGATTAATGTGTGAAAATAAATCATCTATCTGTATGCAATAGCTGCTGGAAACGTCTCGTCGTCACAGTCAATTTGCATGAACTAATGCCTTGAAACTTAGGATAGGTCAGGTCAGTAACATTACCTGTTGATTACGGAAAGATTTATGGTGTGGATTACCTACAGATGTATAAAAGTAGGCGCAGGATATACGTGGTAGGCCAGACAGAAGGGGCTGTAACATAAAACCCAGATTACCGACGGTGATAGGCTATATTTCATAGTAACTTGTATCCAGTCTGGGGTTATAGGATAAAGGTACCTAAGTCGGGGCGGCCGCACATGCGCAGTCCCCCTCATTGATTTTCCCCACTTTGACAGTTCACCCTATGTTTTGGGACATCGTTCGCGTACCAACAAGAAAGTAAACAAAAATGGCTCTAGATTTCTCCGCGACTTACAAACTACTCGTTTTAGGAGATTCCAATGTGGGCAAAACGTGTATTGTTCACAGATACTGCGACGAAAGGTACTACGATATCTACATATCCACAATAGGTGAGTCGAAGCTTATTTACTTGTACTTTTATGAGCCTTTGTCAGACAGGTGATGTAGTTTTAGTGCCGTAGAAACACAACAATATCAGGGCTTTATTGTCCGCTGCGGAAGAAAAGCGAGAAACAATGGATCATAATGGTGTAAAGGAGCAATTTAATAATTTTATGCACGGGGACTTCCTCGACTCGTTTTACTGTTAGAGAAAATGCACGTAGTGCATTACTTATTCAATTAGCTATTAAAATTAAGATCGTATACCTCTACCCTAACCTGTACATATTTCTGGAACTCTGTAAAATTGTCTTAAGAAATTTTTGACGAAACGAAGGGTCCACTTATGTAAAGAATTTTGGAAACATTACATACAAACAATATGATAGGGATGTTTTGAAGCTACACTGATGGCTCAATTTTCCTAATGATCACACAGTCATACTATTGTCATTTGTCAAGATTAGTCAAAACGCTTGCCTATGTACGTTCATAGCAATTCTTTTCGTCATTGAAATAATCACTGGGATGTTGAGTCCTAATCAATATCAGCTCTCGCAATGGGTCAACTATTTTAAGCATCCAGTCGTATTTGCAATTTGTATTGGGTTCCTTTAAAAGTATGAATCGATGGGAAATTATTCAAATTGCGCTTGGCGCAACTGCATTTTTATGTTCGGTTCAAACACGAAATAGCAGGGGTGTATTCATCTTTTGTGTTTTTAGAGCTCTTAAATTTCAATGTACCTACCTATCTTAGATGTGCAGCACGGTAGAATTTTGTCTGCGTTCAGTATCCAAAGACTTGTAAGTTCATTTAGGAAGCCTGTTTTCGATAAATATTATAGACTCACAACTCCTTAAGATGTCCCTAAGCGAGTTTCTACTCTCTACCAGTCATCATTGGAGCCTCTCAGCATATCGTATGAGCAAGGGATCTCGCGCTCAACTGCATGAGCTTGAGTCATAACATAAAGCGTAGTCGATTTAGTACAATTATTTTAAGATTAAAAATATTTTGGCTTACCCAGAATTTTTCTTTTTCCAGGAATAGACTTCAAACAGAAGATAATAAACCTCGATGGAGTGCCGATCAAGCTGCAAATCTGGGACACAGCTGGGCAAGAGCGTTTCAGGACCTTGACAACGGCATACTACCGAGGCGCTATGGGCATTATTCTCATGTACGACATCACAAACCTCGAATCTTTCAACCACTTGTCGTACTGGCTGCGGAATATACAAGAAGTAAGTAAGATATGATGCAACAATAATACAATTACATTATGATAAAAATAACGACCGGAGATTATTTAGTAGGTAGAATAGCTTCAGGACTTTTGGCGTACTACCGAGGCTCTCATGTATGACATCAGCAATCTGGCAGTTTTTTCTGCAAGTCTTTCAATCATTTGTCAGCGAAAATAAGTTGGACAGAACATTGCAACGATGATAAAATTCGTGTTTAGTTCGGTAAAGTCGGCAAACATGTGTAGTCGGCACACCAAGTGGAGACAGGTCAAGAGCGCTTCAGGACCTTGAACTACAGTAGTAGGTATCTAAACTATGGACGGTCGCTATGGACATCGAACTACAACATCACGAACCGTCTTTCATTCAACCACTTGCCGTATTACGGCATTGGCTAATGGCTGTGGATCATAGAAGTTAGTAGGAGTTCATTTACAGCCATTTTGGAAAAGAGGTTAGCTCTGTCATTTTATTTTCTTTTGCTAGTGTTTTGTTTAGTTCTGATGTTTAGTTCTCACCGATATTACGGTGGTATTTTGAACTGTTACCTATAGCTTAGGATCTTAGCATGTGTGTAGGCAAATAGAACGGGAGGGTGGTATTTTGAACTTTTATAGCTTAGGATCTTAGCATGTGTGTAGGCAAATAGAACGGGAGTGTATATGTGTGTACTTAAGTATCTCTACTTACTTAACAGGGATGGTTCAGGCAGGAGTAGGCAGCTCAATGGACAAGACAGCACGAAAGAAAACGCTAAAGCCTGAAGGTTTAATTCAAGCAACTTCATCCACAGATTGCTTTATATATTCTCTGAGATCGTCTAGAATAAATAACGTCCCATTAATTTAATGTTTATTTCTGTTACAGTATGCATCCCCAGATGTTATCAAAGTGCTCGTAGGAAATAAATGCGATGTTCACGAGAACCACAGAGCAGTGCCGAGGGAACGGGGACAAAAGGTTCGATCTCACCTATATAAACAAAATTATGAAAAGTGTGTACCGTACCTATAACATAATTTGATTACATTTTGAAAACTAAAAAACCGACTTCAAGTTCGAGAAAGGCGATATTTTGTTGTTTGTGAAAGCCCGTTAAAAAATAGGGATTTAGATGATTCTTGCTCAAGTAGTGATACATTACGCCTACATTACGAAAGTTATCGCGGAACTGAATTCATTTAAAGCCTAAGTATAATATCTACCTAATAAAATCTCACACATTCATTCTCAATTCAGTTAACAATTGGCGGAGATATCGAGTAGTTAGTTTAGTTTAGTTAGTTTAGTCTTCGTGACTTGGGCTCTGGGAAGGTGAATATAATGTGAATCAATCGCCATCTTTCAGATAGCTGATGATTTCGACATGCCGTTTTTCGAAGTGTCGTGTAAGAGCGACATCAACATAGAAGAATCATTTTTGACTTTAGCCAGAAAAATACGGGAATATAGAGATTCTAAGGTGAGATATGTATATTTGTGGCATGGTGTGCAACCCGTCACTTTTGCTATTTGATATCCTTTCTTTACTTGACTAGTCACTTTACATACCTTAATTTACCTTCCATTAGGAGGAAGTAGGGCACAGCGAGATTTTCTCGTTCTGAATTGGAGCAGCCCGCCTGGGGAGGTACCTCCACCTTACAGAAGATCGCAGCCTAATAACATTATTTGTTTCAAATAGTGTTGTGTTCCTGCGATGAGTAACGTTGCCAGAGCTCTTTAGGGGGGAGGGGGTTCGGGGTCGGCAACGCGTGCGTGATGCCTCTGGTATTGCAAGCGCTCATAGGCTACGGTAACCGCTTACCAACAGGTGGGCCGTATGCTTGTTAGCCATCTCAGTAGTATTAAAAAAAAAACCTAATATTTTACTTTCCATACAACTTAGTCTTCTGTCCTAATTCGTATTTTTCTCGACTCGTCCGATAAGCAAGGAAACAAAACTTTCAGTACAATTAGATTTGATTTGAATACTTGCCTATTATTTACATCAAACTTGAACTAGATGAAATCAAAATATTGTATTCACATAGGTATTTGATTAGGTACCAAATGGTAATTCTCAAACAACGCAGTGCGTAAGATTTCATACTCCTAACACTCCTAAGTGCTGCTCTTGTCACGTAATTTTGTTTTCATAACATTAGGTACTTTTAGAAATCATATTATATACTGACTTTTCTTCTACAATTTGCTTCAATGTTTTATTTTTCTTTTACAGGCTGACGCATTTGAGTTGAAAGAAAGGGATAGCGTGATCAAACCATCTGAATCTGAGACAGACGTGTCAAAATGTAGCTGCTAGATTAATTCAAGACTAGGTATTCTGTGTGCATTCCACAGCCTGTATACTCTCGAATTATATGCAGTACCTACCTAGGTATGTCAAATACAAAGACACAGTTCATCTATTTCTTAAGTCTACAAATTCTACTTGAAACTAACATCAAATTAAAACATAAATGAGGGCTGAAGAAAACGTAAAACTTTGCTTTTATCTCGAAAATATTCGTTGAAAAGTTTACATCTCGGAACACTCAAAGATATGTAGAATTAAGAATTGTTTTTCATAGCGAATCTCGTCATTAATCTACCGACTCTCTAGTAGTTTTTTAATCCTGTACCGTAAACTAAGGATTTTCGAAGCAGTTCATGAAAAAAAATGTAATCTAGAGTTTCTTAGATTAACTTTTGTGATATGGTAGCTTCAAAATCTTTTTGATTAAGCTCCGTAGAACCAATTCTGTTCATCGTTTGGCATGTAAAACAAGAATAAGGTAGTTATAGTCTTCGCTTTACGCGTAATGTGTGCTATTTTGAACCAAATATCGCAACATAAAACGCACTGCGACGTTAGAATAAAAATTTTATAATAAATATCTTACTTCGTTGAGAAGCTAATAAAGCATTTGATGCTGAGAGTAGAAGTTGATTGGAATGGAGGCTACGCATTCGATTTGCTCAGTAAAATATCTTAAAATATTCAGAAGACAAGAACAGAACATAACTTATAAGCATGATGATGAGACGGCACACAAGATTTTTAAACTCAAGCCGTAATCTCGAAAAGATCGAATCAAAAATGTTAGAGCTCTTGCTACATGGGAACTGGGCCCATAACCTGATTTTACAGTTAAGTATATTATACTCGATTCTTTCACATTGATGATTGATGATCATCAATGTTTTTAGTACCTAATTCATCCCGTGAAGCGAGTTGCGTTATTATAACTAGGTACGATCTTTAGCACATCTTATCTATCGAATTTATCTATTTAGAAAATGTTTTCACTAGCGCAATTGTTAAAAATTGTATTTAATCGAGCTAATTTTGTTACTAATAGGTAATAAGTTTTGGTCGGAGTTTCACAAGAACCAATTGATTAGGAAAACGTGCATAAACTGATCAGTGATCACAGTAACAGTACTCAGTTTATGCTTTATAAGATTATCTCTGTAGATTTTTATAAGTATCTCTGCGGGGACGGTCCTTAAAAAATCTTAACGATAGTCAGAATTCAGCACAATTTTAGAAATCAGGCTCTAGAGAAAATTTGTAAAAACATACCGACAATGTACACCAAGGCTGTTCAGTATAGTCATAGGTACCCCACTGATTGAGACGTGTCAGTTTTAACACGGGCCATTATCCACTAAAGCAAAGATTTATAAAATCGAACAATAGAACCATCTCAAAATGGCATTATAGCATCATGCAGTATTCTAAGCGCAGTCCGATCAGTTGATTCTATACATTTTCCGCTCCGCTCCGCTTCGGTGGATGATGACCTTTTTGAAAATATCATGCAATGTTGAGTGCAGAAGGTATGTTGATGCAATTGTTCTAAAACACTACAAGCTAAAGTAAAAATTTTGGAAAAATTTAAAATGATTTCGGGCTGGTCCCGAAAATGTTGCTCATAGATTTTGGGCAAATAAAAAAATTGCTTGCTTTATAATTAAGTTATAACATACTACAAACAAAAACAACGAATATTGTAATGGTGTATATAATTGGCTCTAATTCAAAACAAGACATTTTACGTTGATTTTCTCATAATATACCTAAATATAATTTTATTACATAATGTAGGTAATGTAATCGTTTTACATTATTTTATAAATCTGAGTGCGAATTAGCTACTGCTAAGTTCATGTATTTGTGTTACGTTTTAATACCTAATCATTCTTCAAAAAATCACATTTTAGTAGTAACATTTTATACAGCACAACTGATGTATTATCGTTAGCATCTAACAGTTATTATAATAAAGTTTTATAAAACTTTGGTTATTTTATTTTATTAAAGTTTAATAAGGGTCAACGCTAGTCAGTCAGTGCTAACTGTAACAGCTGATTCGCTTAACAATCGAAACTCAACCTTGTATACTTTAAGATACATATGAAATTACAGAATTTCACAGTGAAGCTTAGTTTTTTTTTTAATTTTACCTTTATCTATAAGCAAAGATAGTAGTTTTTTTTTCTCTGTAAGTAAATAAGGTTGAGTTTCAACTGTTTAGCGAATCAGTTGCTTCTCTCCCACTACGTACGGCTGCAGTGATCCTAATAATAATATTTATTTCCCATACACCTTTAAGCGTGCTTAGTTCCAAAATTAGATGGCTGATATTTTGCAATAATTATGAAGACTAGATAAATTACACTTTAATTATTCACTAACTATCGGCTAAAAGTATGTGCACCGCCATCTTGGGTCTCAGTTCGGGCACTCGCCAGCCAAGCCACCGAGGCCTTTTTAGTCAGGTTTAGTAGTTTAAATTCTTTCTGCGCTTCTTGAGCGTACACTGCAACCTTTGAACATCAGGGTTTATTTCTGGCGATCTGCGTTTCTCTGTAGAATCTTGTGAGTTCAAATGCTGTTCTGATTTGGTTCTGATTGGATCTAGGTCTTCTGATTGTGTGACTGTTGGCAGCGTAGGTTCGTTGGGATCATTTTCTGTTGGAATGCATGTCTCTTTTTTAACTTTATTTGCTCCACTAGTTTGTTTGTTGCCGTTGTTTGGTTCACTTTTGATATCACTTGTGTCTTTATTTGGATCGGTTGCGCCTTTATCTTTCCTACTTGTGCATTTATTTGGTGCACTAGTGTCTTCGTTTGGTTCACTTTTGATATCATTTGGTTCGCTTGTGCCTTTATTTGGATCACGTGCGCCTTTATCTATTCTACTTGTGCATTTATTTGGTGCACTAGTGTCTTCGTTTGGTTCACTTTTGATATCATTTGGTTCGCTTGTGCCTTTATTTGGATCACGTGCGCCTTTATCTATTCTACTTGTGCATTTATTTGGTGCACCGGTATCTTTGTTTTGTTCGCTTTGGTCAGCAGGAATTTGGGCAGTGATTGGATCCAAATGTGTCCCCTGTGATGATGGGAGACCGTCAACAGGCTTAGTTTTTATTAGTGCATCTGATGTGGCCACATCACTTGGTCTGGGATTAGTTCTGAAATATTTTACAATTAGGTTAATAGACTAGCGACCCACCTCGGCTTCGCACGGGTATATAAATATATTGGTTTACGAGGCGCACGCGTAAGCTGACTGAATAAAATTAATACTTATTTAAAATCGCAAAAAAATCACTCAAGCGAGAATCGAACCCGCGACCTTTCTTTATAAAAAAAAACCTGCTACTAACCGCTGCGCTACCTAGTTGCTTCGTGATTATTCGGGTTTTGAACCCGCAACATTCCGTTACTCCGTGAAACAATTTCCAGGACGAGAAGTTGCGTGGCAGGTAATTTGCTTTAAGATACGGCTAAAATTACAATTCACGCTTTGAGCTTCAGTGTTATTTTGTGATTTCAGCCGTTTCTAAAGTAGGTACCTAAATAAGGTCGAGTTTCCATTGTTTATCGCATCAGTCGCTTCCATAACGGTTCATCATCATCATCATCATAATCAGCCTGTAGAAGTCCACTGCTGGACATACGCCTCCCACAAAGATTTCCGGCGCGACCGACCTTGTACAGCATGCACCCAAACAATCCTTTTTGGGGATTTGCCTATACTCGCCACGCTGGGCGTGCGGGTTGGCGAGCACAGATAAAGCTATAGCTTTTTTCCCTAAGTCGCCTCTTACGACATCAACGGGTAGTTCTATTACTATCTATTCTTTTCTTCAGCCTATTCTTCAGCCGGGTCTACCAAGGACGAGAAATAGGAACACCTATACTTACGAAGTTTCTTTCTTTATCTGTGTTTCATCGGGTTGTAGGACTGGCAAAGGCCGTCCAAACATTATGATGTGCTGCAGGCAAACGTTATCCTCACCATCTGTACCAAACAACTTGGCCATGGCGGCGCCGGCGCCGTGGGTTTCCATGTGTTCTTGATCGTTATATTCCTTTGTTCTTAGACACCGCACTGTAAGAAAAATTATATTATGAACAAAAAAATATACAAAAGTTTTGTGAAGATGTTGCAAGCCTTTGAAAAGGGCCTATGGCCATCAATGAAAGGATCAGTGTAGTGAAAGGATTGAAGTGCGCCTCTTATAGGCTACTTTCATGCAAATCAAAGTCTTAGAATTTTTTGATTCTAGGATATGCAGGTTTGCTCACGATATTTTCCTTCACCGGGATTCGAACCCACGACCTGTGGATATGTGTGCTCTTCACTCTATTCACTCTACAGCCTGAAAAAGCTTTCTTTTTCAGGCTGGTCATCAAAAATAGGGTGAGAAACTCAAACATACCTAATCAGTACTTTTGGTGGCAACATTGTTCGTTGATGCTGTGAATGCATTGCTGTTTTGAACTTAGTTTCATTTGTGTCTGTGTAATGTAGTGTAACATGCTCCACTGTTTCCTCGTGCTGAAGACAGCCGCGACAGAGTCTGCTGTCTATAGCTCCAATCTTAAGATGGTGAAACCGTATGAATCACCTAATCAGTACTTACTCAATGGACTTCCTTCAGGGAGCATATCTAAAAACCCTTTAATTTCTTGATCTTTCTTAATCAACTGTTGCCTTAATTTACTTTCGCTGCTCATCTGGTTGTTAATTACCACCAGTAACGGTCGGGTGATGCTATGGTAGAACTGAAAGATAAAAATAATATTGTTATATTAGTGACTAGGTTTTTGAATGGCGACCGGGCGACGCAACGTTGGAAGGCCCCACCCACACCCGATGGACCGATGAATTTTGATAGTTGCAGGAAGTCGGTGGATGGAAAAGGCTCAAGACCATTCATCAAGAAACTCTTTGGTGAAGGCCTATGTCCAGCAATGGACTTCTACAGGCTGATGATGTAAGTAAGATAGCCTTTGCTAGCAGTTCTTAATACCTAGTTCGCACACATTGGGCATATTTAGCGCATTCTCACATTTTGCAGTATCATAATAATACTTACATGTTCAGCAGTACAGGGTTCCAGAGTAAAGTTCATTTTCAAAACAATTGGGCCCTTACACAGCAATCTTACACACAAATTCCCTCTCTGTGTCTCGTAAAATTCTTTTTTGTCCACCAGTTTTGGGTTATGTAACATACGAAGGCCAGCATGTAAAAACTCTTGTTGGTCATCAGCTTCAGTACCTTTATTACTTTCCTGAAATTAAGAATAAAAATCAACATTAACAAGCCAACCACATTCCTGAGTCTTTGACTGTATTTCCATTTTTTTTAT
The DNA here is from genome assembly GCA_947579855.1 of Anticlea derivata. Classification (NCBI taxonomy): domain Eukaryota; kingdom Metazoa; phylum Arthropoda; class Insecta; order Lepidoptera; family Geometridae; genus Anticlea; species Anticlea derivata. The sequence continues at coordinate 4,052,595 of OX388264.1, forward strand.
TTGTATTTCTAAGGGTTCTCCAGGGATACTACCACTCGAGAACCTTACTGCCCTCTAAATTGAAAGACGCTATGGAGTTTATGGGGGAGTCCCAAGTTCAGCAGTGGATTTCCTACCTATATGTCAACCTGTGTGTAAAATCACCATGAACTATTTGGTTTTCTGTGCGTAAAACGAGGATGGCTGGCCATAAGTAGTGAAGAAGAAGAAGAAGGGACACATTCAATTGGACCATTCTTGCAGAACATCCATTCCTGGTTGTACTACAAGATTGGACCAAACTCGATTGTGGAGAAGTAGGTAATAGCGAAGTCCCTACCAACATCATAGTTATAATTCTTTTGTTATCATAAATCCCGTTCCACATTTTGATATAATTCGTAACAGACACATTGTATCTGAGCCGATCTTCGGGTGCTTCAGTTTTTATTGTGTTGTCTTCAAAAACCTCAACTTTCAAATAGACTGGAGGGTCGTCTTCGTTTTGAATGAAAGATTTCCACATGTTTATCGTCTTCTCTAACGCAAACAGTCACACACACAAAACAAATAAACACAAACAAGTAATTTCTTTCTTTTCTTTCATTGGTAAATAAAGACAGAAATAGTTGCTGAGCTCTGTTGTTTTTATAATGAATAATGCCTGTTTCAAGTTAATAAGAATGTCAATGTCAAGTTTGTTCCGATTTGAGTCCAAGAGAGAAAACAAAAGTCACTCATGTGTACTGTCACTGTCAATCACAGCGCAATTAAACCATAGATTATGGAGCCGCTACTACCTTAATTCATAAGCCGATAAGCCGCTAGTACGTTACAAAGAAATCAGAAAGATTTTTGTGAATTGAGCAAATAGTTAGTAAAGTCTAGCAAGTACATTAATACGTATTGTTGGTACCTAAAGAATGACACTATGCCCTCGCACCCCTAAGGCCGGGAATATCATGTCCGATTTTTGCATCCGATAGTCTGTTATGAACCGACAACCGGAAGGCGTTAGTTAGGACCATACATTTGCTCGAACACTCAACACACACGTCCGATCCGATGCTGCTTGACGATGTCTTGTTACTGGTTCTTTCTTGGACATCGTGCATTAATATCCAGGTAATAGTATAGCAAGTTTTAATAACCAGGTTGAGGTATGTATGGTGGCCCTGAAAAGGGCTTATGACCGTTCGTGAAACTTCGAACTTTTCTCCGAGTACTTTTCTCCGAGATAACTTCGGTGCGCGAATCAGGATTTTCACTACCTTGTTCGCTCTCAGTTCGCTAGATGTCACTAGCACAGTTCTCTACTATATCGATGAGTATATCTATATCGAGGCGTGAAGTATCAATATAGTGGTATAGATGGCGGTATAGTGTGTTCATTTTTAAGGCCGACCGAAAAAACAGGAATGAACCGTAGCGTACCTCTATAAAACCAGTTTTATCTATCTATAATACAATGAGGATACTCATTGTATTATACATTTATACAACATAGATAGTTAGATTAGAACATAATTTATTGCATACAGTAAAAATAAATCAATAACAACTATACTATGTAGGTACTTAATACCTAATTCAATTTCGTGGCGTTGTCATTGGCGTTAAAACTTGCAGACACATGCGTAGCATTTCGTAGGCAAAATTTTAGTAGAGATCTTCAACTAAAAACTAAACTATCTCTAAGTACTAACAAAGTTTGTTCTTATTCGTAGCATTTCGTACACATCTATATAACCGCAAAGATAATTAACTATAGTAGAATGTTACTCTCCCTGTTGCGTGACTGACTGACGGTGACGTTACTGAACTTTCGAACATAATCCTTTACATACTTTTTACAAAAACTAAAAACCGACTTATAATTCCTGAATATTTACAAGATTAATATAAATCTCTTTTTTTTGTTATCAATATCTTTGCGTTTTTATTACCTTCTGAGGATGACACTGGCCACCTACACTTTCGATTATAAAACAAAAGTACCTACCTAAGTATGACATCCATTGATCATCAATAATAACTCTTACGATACTGACTGACTGACTGACTGACAATCAAACGTAGTGGTTTTATTTTCTTTGAAAATCAACGCAGAGCCTAACCAAAATCCTAAGAGTATGAAATTTGCAGGGTAGCTTCCTGTTGTAACGTATGGGTGCACCGAAAATAATTCCCGACACACAACCCCTAAGGTAAAAGTTTTTGTAAAAATAGCAGCAACTGAACGAAGTCGCGGGGATAACCATACCATACTACCGTCGACAAAAAAATAATTCGGTAAAATAAGTCGTGATTTCAAGAGATGATGACGTTTTTTTAAGTTTTACGGGACAAATAGCAATCCCTCAGGAATTAAATAAAAAGGGGACCACCCCGGGATCATACGCTATACACCAGCGAAATAATTATCAAAATCGGTTTAGTATTGGCGGAGATATCGAGTAACATACACACACAAAAAAAAACACCCCTACTTGAGAACCTCTTCCTTTTTTGAAGTCGGTTAAAAAACAAGACTCAGTAGAAGTTGGAGTAACATGACCTACAGCCTACAGACCCTCTGTTCATAATATACAACGTGTGCTAAAATAGATTCACGCTCAGCGATGCCCAAAGATCAGCGGTGCCTTGCTAATGTGGCCTTTCCGGTACATGATCATGCACCTATATTGTTATGCCAGCATTGTTTTTTCTTTGATTTATCTATAGAGAGAAAGACAGACAGAGGGACAGAGCGACAAAGCGACAAAGTGACAGAAAGACAGAGGGACAGAGTTATTTCGCATTGCCAAAGATCTGATGCTCTACAAAAGTAGAGCAATAAATAAATAGCTAAGTATTTACCGTAGCCGGTACTAGGTATTTTTGAGACGAATAAGGATACGTTTTTCATTTACAAGTTTGATTTGACCAGACGTTTCCCACAGTCTCGCTAACAATTCAAAATGCCAAAAACTGCTGCTAAGAGGCACTCAATCGATAAAGGCGACACGAACAGAGAATCAGTTAATTCTCCTAAAATTTATCAAAGTCACCGTGGAGTTGAGTCTGAGCAAACAAAATCCTAATTAAATGAGCAAAGTGATTGCTTTATCGTGTCTGAAATACACAGCGTGTTTTTCCTGCACCAGTTTTTAGTTTGCGGATTGTCGAAAATAGTCAATCCATTACGTAGCAGCTGGCTGACTGTTTGCATAAAGTTCTTTTAAGAATTAGAGGGAATTGAAAGGGCTCCGTTCGGGGCTTAGACTATGTAAAGAAAGAAAGAAAGAAAGAAAGAAAATACATTTATTTAGGTCACACACAAGAACAGCACAAACTAATAAGAAAAAAATACAGACTATACAAGGTATAAAGATGTGAGAACAAATAGAGTAAGTATATAGGTAGTGACATAACTAGGGTTATTAGTCCGTGACGAGGTGCATGCATGTGCCAAAAAGGTCCCATCTCAGCTTTAATGCCGCACACGAAGTGTAGCGGCGCCGGCGCTGGTTTTCAGATGAGACCCATTAGGGCGACCTCACGATCGCAGTGTGCCACTCGCAATCTTCAGTAGGTAGGTAGGTAGTAGGTACTTGGTGTCAAAAAAGGGGTGAAGCAAATATATAGGTAGATATATAGAGATAAGTAGGTAGGTAGATTGGGGTTATTGATAAAAGATAAGATAATATGTAGAATAAATAGTTCAGGGCAATCTGCAAGAGCGTTTGCTCAGCATTAAATGATGGCATAGTCAGGAATCCAACAAAGCTGATGAACTCCCAATGGTCATGGCCTACCCCTGGTGGTATGGAGGTTAAGAACTATACTTCCTACACCCTTCCTGAAATAGAGTTAGTTCAAAACAAATGACAGATTTCTTCAACCTTTCTTCAGCAAAGGTGATATAAATAACTGACGAACTGCTGCTGATAGCCGCCTACGAAATCAACTAGGGCAGCGCAATTTTGTTAATTGTAACTAAAACATTATTTTAGCGTATGACCCATGCTAAAATGTTTCGATACCTACCTACCTTAAGATTCTGAAAAGATGACGATTCTTTTCAGAATCAGAAGGTTGGTACCTAGATTCCAGAGTCTCCTGGGATTGTTACGCAAAAAGCGCAGGTATCGTGAGTTACCATGGTAATTTTGAATTGACCATGATAAACGCGGCGTTACCATAGCTTTTAAACTTTGGCTAAAAGCCGTGGTAACCATGCATGGTGACAATCCTCTCTCGCTTTTCATATCAGCCCGTGTGCCGTGAAATAGATCTTTACTGTTCCTATAGGTATCAACTTAGATAGTAGGTTTGATACCTACCTACTGACTTGTAGACAAGTTAGCTGTATTGTCAGACCTTAATTTAGGTAGCAATTTGAACCAGTCATCCGGGAAAGGCGACCACAACCGCACTATTGGACAAGACAATCGATGGTATTAGGCATAAGTTACAGTCTTACCATAATTGAATCCTGCCCTCCGGGAGTCCTGGTTTATGATAGGGATTTTGTTAATTTGGTTACAAAATCTGTACATAATTTTGCTAACAGGAAAGTATCACCTTGCATAAAATACTTGGGGAAAATAAAGGCAGCGCGTTCTCTCCCAATATGTAGGTAGGTGAGTACATAGGTACGTACACCTCTTACCCCCGTATTTTTAGTGGAAGGTGACATTGCTGTCCGTGGAACAGAGGACTGATTTACCTACCATAACACCCAGACAGTTTGGGCCAGACCCGGAACAAATATTTGCAGATCATGCATACATTTGTCCCGCAGCGGGAATCGAGCTTCAGACTTGGCGTCTCAGTTAGGCACGCGCCCGCTGAGCCGCCGGGTTCGTCAAATTGCTTTAATCTCTTTTTTTAAAACTTCTTAACATACGAACTTTGGTTAATTTAACTTGAACGTAGGAGTGAGACCAAGTTTAATGCAGTTCCAACTTGGATCTTGAAAATGAAATTAAGGCATGTGATTGGCTAATAAGCGAAATAAAAATCTCTTCCGACATACCCTTCCGTATTATTTTAATTTATTTATTTATTTCGGATAATGTTGTATGAAAGTAATATGGAAGCGGCAATAAAATCTAATCTCTCATCGCAGGTCATACTAGGACCTCAAAGCCTTGCAACGAGTGAAAACTGACCTACAATTATCTTGTAGAAATTTTTTATCGCTTCTCCGTGTAAGCGATGGCTTCACAAGAACTAAAAAAACCCATCCAGCATAGAATTACAACTAGGCGTCCAGTTTAAAAACCTCTCATGTGACGATCGAGAATTCAAATAATGTCTAGCGGATTTTAACATGGTCAGAAATGTCCCTTTATAATCGGGAGTTAGCGGCGCGAAGTTTTTTCCGGACGATCGACTGCGTCGACATCCGTTGAATTCCGCTATGGTTGCTCGTACTGCGTAGCCAACCCGTCCCCATTTTTACAATCTTTTATCATTTATATGTTGCTATACTGTACATAAAGTACATAATGTGGTTGATCTAGTAACCAATTTCAAAAGCTGCGTTGAACGCGCGTCGGTTGAAAATTGATTTCATGTCTTTCGTAGAAGGCCTACGAAAATGCTACGAGATGTCTACGAAATTCTAATTGATGAATTCGATGCAGATTGTAAATATGTAGACTGCCTTCATTAAACTTCTTGGGACGACGATTCGGGATTCTTGTCGTATTTTGTGGAGGTAAATTGAGACAATCGCATCATTTCGTATTGATTTAGGATCTGTGTCCTGCAAATTACTCAATTTGAGAAAGCTCCTATTCTTAACAAAGAGACTGGCAAGAAGGAATTCTTACCTAACAGGCATGCAAACATAATTTTGCATGCATGTCAATTTATTAGAGCAGAGAACTCCAATCTGCAGATCTAAATCACTGCTCAAATGCTCGAAAAGTCATTATAGCGATTATAAAGTGGCTAAATGACCGTTTCTGGAATCCGGTGCCGGCACCAGCCGGCTTCGAGTCACGACGTGCATGAGGCAATACATATATACCCACTTATATATTCATGGACGTATCAAGGTAACTCCCCCAGAGTTTCAAATACCTAGTTCAAACCAAAGGTTACCTTTGGTTTGATTTGGTTTGGTTTGGTTTTCTTCAAAAAGGGCGTTTTGAAATTTTTAAGGGGCTTGATTGCCACCTCAATATTATAAAACCTTAAAATTCCGGCGGTTTTCTATCAGTTAGGTAAGTAATTAGTTCACTTTGTTTATCCGTTCACCTATCAAGAATTAATATTTAAACAAGGAGTTAATAACGACAAGGTTTAATAGAACCTACCATTACTCCAATTAATTTTGTATTCTGGCGTAAAAAACTGCAATAAAATAGAAGATAATATTGAAGGTTCATAATCTTAGGCATTTCGATTCACGATTAAATAGGTAAATTAAGCTTTCTGATCAGGAAGCGTACCTACCTACCTAATTTATTTTTTCATAGAATAAATATAACCTATCTCCTGTTGTCGAAACGAGGAAGTATTCGAAAGAAACAACTCATTGTTTACAAACAATGTACGTAATATAAAAGAGATGATTTACAATAATATTCCTAGGTAAGAAATAGCTGCTTATATAGACACATTTTATTCACTATGTATAGATGAAAAATGCTACGTTTCGACGTTATTGTTATTGCAGTAAAGTTGAAAATTGAATTACCCATTTGTTTGTACGAAAGTCGTACAATAAATAAATGAAATAGCGAAAAGAATCGCTACAAAGTCAGGATTTGCGTATACAACTGGCTGCAGAGCGAGAGAACCTATTTCCATAATAAATAATCGCCTTCAATAAAGACACTGCTATTCAGTTTTTAAGACTTCTTGATTATTTCTCTTATTGTTTTGTTTATGTTTATACTTCCGAGCTGAATTAGTGTATTCACTGCCTCAATTACGACTCCCATAATATATTTTTTTATCTTGAGTTGTAGGAAAATATCGTAGGGATTATTTTGAAACGTTTTAAATCTAGTTCATTTTCGGTAAGTTTTAAGTTAGTTATTATAGGCAAGAAACCATGATTATTTTTTTGATGATCCTTTTAGGTACATCTTTAGTAATAATCGAGTTGGAGCATAAATAGTGGGATATTTTGGTGATTATTAATAAAAAAAATACAGAGTTTTCGCTTAATTAAGTTTTTCAATTTGCTAATTGATAAGCTTTTAGCACATCGCTTGAGAACTTGTTATAGAAACGTACACATTGCCCTTTAAAGGATTTACTAGCCCTTGCGAGCCTAATTGTGGGAACAGCGAGTTTATCTTTGTTTCTAGTCTAGAGGCAATATTTTGTAAAATGAGCCGTGTCCATGTGAAAAGCTAAGCTGAATATCATAACCATGTTAGCTTCAAATGGATGTAACATACTTTGCCGGCTCCACACGATATTGAACCATAATGCTGTCCATAAACGATTGCCGTGGCTTCTGTTGAAACGATGCCATTTATTATTCGTTGTGTATTGAATCCATTTATCGTTGTTACATGAAACAAGAGAGTCCCCCGTAATTTGCTTTTATGTTAGCCATACAACACAAGCCGCGACATATGTGTCAATTTTTCGAAAGCACCTGGTTTATTTGTTATTTTGACGTGTATTGGAATTAGTTTGTACCTACTGTTCCGGCAGGATATTATAGGATTTGTGAGCAAACACGTCTATAGAAGAGCTACTTCCGGCGTTTTAATTAAGCGCTTCACATTTGGGAGTTTGTGGGGATTAGTTTTGTGTTCTGTTCATTAATTGACCTTTAGTCTAATAACTTATGTGTCACATTCAAAGAGAGAAGTGTTTTTGAAAATAGGAGAAGCTAAATAATATATATAATACCAAAAAAAGTAAGGACTATTCTAGATACAGCGTCAGGTGGAACTTTCTACTCATTACTGGACGTTGGACGTTGGCCTGGGACATGTTTAGACGGAGTAGATTTGCGCAGCCTAGTCAGCCTTATCTACAGGCAAGACATACTCAATACGAGCTGAATACGCCGCGTGTTTCTTCTTTAAAATTCTGAGCAGAAAAATCCATTGGTTCACTGGACTAGTATTCGAACTTACAAACTTCGGATAGAAAGTCGAGGTTCTTCCCACTAGGCCAAGACAATTTGCCAATTAGCTCAGCCAGAATCAAACCTAAGCTAATTAATACTCGTAAGTGTGATTTTTTTGTTCTAAAAATGTATAAAAATGCTCGGTTACATTGCAATTCTACTGGGTGTGACCTACATCGCCTATATTGGCTTATCGTTTCAGCGGCTACAAACGTATTTCAAACAAAACAGCCCATGGGTGGTTGATCGCAATCGCAGTATTGTTAGTTTTGATGCAAATATTAAAGTGCGGCTGCATGGAACGGTCCGTGATTGCTTCGACAAAACATAAAATATCGTTTTAGATGTCGACGCAAGGAACTCGCCTTCTTCTATGAATTGAGATTCGATGAAGCGTTTCGACTTGCCGTACCAGTCTCATTTTAAGAGGATAGATACAGGAGGACACAGCGAAATTTTCTCTCTCTAAGTTACGAGTATAGTAGCCCGCCTGGAAGGTAGAATATCGCAGCCAAATAACATCATTTTTTCCAAATAGTGCTGTGTTCCTGCGGTGAGTACAGTTGCCTGATATCTTTTTCGAGGGCCGGGGTTCGGGATCGGCAACGCGTGCGTAATGCCTCTGGTATTGCAAGCGTTCATGGGCTACGGTAAATACTTATCAACAGTTAGGCCGTTTGCCACATTAATTGTATAAAACAAGGTTTTTTTGAGGTTTCAGAGCACTCCGCCAAACAGTTATTGTGATCAACTTGTTTGTCTAGTACTGCGTGTAAGTACCTAGGATTAGACGGCTTCTCATTTCGGCCGTGTGGATGGTGCGTACGTTGAGCTTATAAGGAAAATAGATAAGCGAAATAGTAACTACCAAGATATTTGTTTGTTTACAAGATGATTCATAATATGTTGACGACCTCGGTGGCCGTGGGTTAGATACCCGTTGCGGGACAAATGTTTGCAAGGTCTGCAAATATTATTTCAACAACATGATAAAAACAGCTAATAAAATTAGCTGTTTTTGGTCTTTTTATCATGTTGATACAAATAAATAAATTACACCCAAAAGTGACTTACAAAGTCCTGACCCCACACTAGGATTCCCTGTGTGGTGGGTATCAGAATCTCTGAAGAAGACCCGGAACAAATATTTATGAATAATGTTTTTTTTTCTAATATTCATTCATTTTGTTAATAGAATAAGCCCCTTTTGGGTTAAAGCTAACTTAAATAGATAGGAAGGTATCATAAAATGTCATGAATTAATTAAATATAATCGGAAGAGCCAAAAAGGCAAAGTAAAAAATAAACAAAAAAATCGTTTGGAAGACAATTTAGCTCTTATAATGTTTTCCCTACTCGTGCTGGTTAATCTTTTTCTGTACGGTAACGGTGCCCTTAAGTATCACACCAAAACTATTCTTTGTAGAGGCAGTAAAAATATCATTTTCTATTTTATTATTAAATATGGATAAGGCAGTTTCACGCAATTGACGCATGTTGTAAGTTAGATGATTTCCCCGGAGGTGCCGAACTTTGTGCTTTATGAGCCGTGTTGGTTAGGAATAAGTTGCTTTAACTTTTTGACAGATTAATTTTTTAAGTAGGAAACTTTGTAAAGGCATCGACTTTGCAAGACTCGGATTCGACCGTCGAATCCGAGTTGGATTCGACGGTCGACCTCTTTGTCAAAGTTGAACCTACATAGTTGAATCGTCTGACCCAAATTGTCTTTTTTGGTCTTGGCCTTTGAAATGCATTTACCGCCACTCCGTCAGAAGCAAAAAACAAAGAAACTAACAGCTAACCATCGGCGCTGACCCTAAGACGTCATGGTAGTAAAGAATGCACCACTAGCCACTAAAAGTCCCGCTAATCCCTCACAAAATAAAGCTATTTATTAACTGCTACATCCAGAATAACTGACAACAGAGCGAACAGTGTCTTAATAATCAGGTCATGTCGTGTGCCCCTAATGAAATGGAATGAGGGTGCACCTACACTAAAGCTAGGATTATACCTATCTGTAAACTAAGCTTGGTTTAAATTGCAACCGAAAATTTTCATGATAAGTATATTTATGTTAACAAGATGATGCATAATATAGTATATATAGTATCCTGAAAGGGGCTATTCTAAACGCAATTGGCAATTATGTATGATCTACGAATTTTGAAAATTCGACATCAGACACAATAGAAATAAGTCATAAAAGTAACCACAGGGGACAACCCTAATCCACACTGTTTAATTCGCAACAGAATAATAGCACTTTACACGCGTAAAATGCACTAATTTACATCGTCCCATATACACGCACCTGCGTGAACGATTCCACAGACCATAAACATTTTAGCGCAGTTCCAAAGCTGTGACAACCCTAAAGGGGACGTGATACGGTTAACGGTTTACGCAACTGTACGCAACTGTACCACAGCTTATAAAAAACAGATGGTTTATCAAACTGAGCTTACAGTATCAGCTATTACACTATTATTCGTAGAGGGCGTTGAGATCATCTTCGGCGTAGCCACGATGCACATTTAGGTACATTTAGGTACTTATTAGTTCTCCTGTAGTACCTATTAGATAAAGTTTTTTCCTCATATTCGATAGAAAATGATTTTGTCAAAGGTTTTTAGTCTTTTTAAAATAACAAAAAGTATTCATAGTTCATTTCATTCATAGTTTCATCGATATCTGTTGAGCCTCTACACCGTGATTGCAGCACAACATACTCCAAAACTTTACATCCTTCATCACGATCGTTGACTTTAAGCTGAACAAAAAATAACGAACAGAAAATTAATATATTAGTTTTAAAAACAGTGTTAGGAACTAAATTACAGAAAACGTAAAAGCCAAGTTACCGCACATTTTTCAAATCTCTGTTTAACCTGCTGTATTGCGAGCACTGTGTCTGTACACTCAGGTTGAGCTCTATATCGAAGCGATGGCAGACCATATTATAGTTAATTGCGCGACAGTCGGGCGCCTATATGAGGAAATTTTTATGATTAAACCTCCACACGGTCCGCATAAAAGTTAACTACTCAGAAAGTGGCACGAAAAGCGTGGACAACGCGATGTTTGAATATGGGTGCGTCGGTGAAAAATAAACGTTTATAGCTTTTAAGCGCAATAAGGTTTTACAATAAGTTTTATGGCACTTTTAGAAGCTTACTTTATGAGGCCAATGTTGTTGTGATTTGCTGAGTCAACCACCACTTTTCCATCGATGTAGAAAAAGACCCATCGATTTAAACAAGAATAACAATGCGAAAGAGCAAGGCTAAGATCATAATTTCTTGCTAAAACTTCTTGCTCTTGGATTGAGTACCTATCTACCTGTGAATATTTAATATGAGAGCATTGGTGAAGTGGTGGTAGTGGCCGATCCACAGGTCGTGGGTTCGAATCCCATCCGTGCACCAATGGATTTTCCATTAGGATATTTAAGTACGCTACACTAGTGTGGTAGAGCGTAGTATATAATACTTTTCGCTGGACATAGTTGACGCAAACTTATCTGCAGATGTTTGTTTACTCTCGTACTTGTTTATGTTCACAACTTTAAACAAACTTCGCGTCAGAGTGGCGTACATTCTAAAAAATATGAATCCACCCACTGGCTTTGAGACATCGTTAAAAAGTTTCCAGGAAACGCGGCCGCATGGATGGCTATATTATCCTACTCATTGGGATGTATTTTATAAACCTTGATGATATCAAACAACCATTAGGTACCTTTGCCTTCTCCACCTTCCGCTTTTATGTAATTTACAACTGGTAGCTTTACTAAAATCATCATCATCATCATGGTGGCCTCTTTGAAATCCAATCTTGGATATAGGCCTCTTCCGTTCTTCTCCATTCCTGGCGATCTTGTACCCGTCTCATCCAGTCATGGCCTCCGTGGCGTCTGATATCGTCTACCCAGCGGTTCATCTGCCTCGTCCCCGGGTATCCGCCCTGGGTCTCCATTCCAGGGTTCTTCTGGTCCAGCGGGTCTCGTCCATTCTAGCAATGTGCCCCCGCCCACTTTTTTTCGCTATAGTCTCTATCACATTACTCATTTTAGTGATTTTCCGAATCCAGTCATTGCGTTTTCGGTTGCATAGTGTGATTCCAAGCATTGCTCTTTCCATACCTCTCTGCGCTTTTTTGAACTTTTCAGCAGATTTCTTAGTGAGCGTAATGCCACTAAAATACACAAACATTTTTAGTAAATGAGTGCTTCTTTACTTACTTAGTACTGTTTTTTTTTTCGGACGTATTTTTGAGCTGTTTGTCTCTTACGACCGATGTAGTGAATGCATACATAAAAAAAATAAAATAAAAAATAAAAAAGCCTTTTATTTCTACTACTTATTAAACTAACATATCTTATCAAATTTAACTTAACTTATTTTCTTAATATTAATTTCATTGTTTATCCAATTCTCTAGTCTAAATCCTCCGCAGTAGTCACCTCCACGGCGTAGGCCTCCCCTAAATCCCTCCATAAAATCCTTTCCCTCACCTTCCTCATCCATTCCGGTCCACATCTTTGTGTAAATATGTCCCTCCATCTTCTTTTCGGTCTACCTGGTTTCCGTTTCCCTTCCAGTGGGATCCACTCTGTCGCCCGTTTTGTCCATCTAGCGTCGTCTAATCTGCATAAATGTCCTGCCGTCGAAATGTCGAATGCATACATATCATAGAACAAATGTATAGGTACATCAACATGCGGCCGAAAGCCACCAAAGTCATCAAAACAGTAAGCTTGCATCAAACCCGTTGTTGTTTTGCTCCAAAATTAGACCGAAAATGAGAAGGAACCTAATCTCACAGACCGCACTACCCGATACACATAGCCTGTATGTAGCTAAAGGTCCCTTAGCTTACGGTATCAAGATAGCCGAGAGCAGCTACCAATCTAATTTGGGATATTGCTTAGATCAGGATCCAGCCGCGCGCACTTTGGTCATTATTGACTTCCTATGAGTTGCATTGCAATATGTATATGTTGCAAATTCAGTAGTCATGGCTACAACTGTCACGAGCCAAAAATGCATCATTATCATCATTACCAACTTTAACAATTCCACTGCTGTACATAGATCTCTCCAAAAAGTGGCGTGACAAACAGTATTGAGCATTCTCCATACAATGATTTCTTCAACCTTCGTCGATTGGGTTAAAGGCCTTCCATTACTGCGTTGTCCGGTTCATGGTTGCAATTCGAGAACTTTTATTTCCCAACGTTTGTCGTTTCTGCGACAATTATATATACATATACTCCATATGAGAAGGCACTGAAACTCGTATTTTTTAAATAGACGTGAGAGGAATTAGCTCTTGGAAAATTTCAAAAGAACTGTTGACAATCATTTTCGATGTAAATATTGTCAGTATGATGTCAGTTCGAGGGATTGAAAAAAATCACTCCGAATACCTATAGGCTCGTATGTCATAAAACATAGGCAGCGGCTCATCTACAATCGCTCTCTGCCTAACCTTAACGGTAGGTACATACCTATAACTTCTATGTCTATTTCTAAGCCTATAACGTAGAATAAACATCACTCACTCCCTGACTCATATTGCATGCTCAGCCATACATAGACAAGCGATACTCGACCAAAATAGCCCCTTCCTGTAATAAATTCATGAAAATTCACAACATGACAGTGTCATTAATGACCATTATTGTGTGGATTTATCAAGCCACATTTGTGTTGCGTACTAATGTGTTGCAGTCGTGTAATGTGATTTAGCTTCAGGTTTATTAAGTAGGCAGAATAGTGATGATACATCCTACTACATTTACCTAGAAAAATAAAATACGAAAAATAATATAATAAAAACTAAAAAAAAGCTAATTTTGTTCCATCCATTTCTCCAATCTCCAATTTCTCCAAAGCCATAAAAAAAAAAACATTAATAAAAACGATCCGCTAAGTTAAAAAACCTTGTGATGATTTAGTTTATTTTGTGTCTATGTGATTGGCTACTATTTGACTTTTATTATCGTATTTGAAGCGTACCGCTATGATGAACTTTTTCATACTTGGGCCACAGAGCCTTAAAATATGGTAGAGGCACTTACCACGTAAAATAAATGGGAATATTTGTATTATTTGTAGTTCAAAACCATTTCTGATTCAACAAATACCTACGGCTCGTGACGTTAAATAGCTTATAAAAGTTTCACATACCAAGCAAGCCCGGCGGCACGGCAGCCTAGTAGTCAAATAGATAAGCGGTAAATAATAAGTATCATCATTTCAGCCGTATGACGTCCACTGCTGAACATGGCCTCCCCCACAGACAGAGCGAATTCCTTATCATGTGGGGGGATTTGCCCATACTCACCACGCTGGCCATGCGGGTTGGTGAGCGCAGTTAGAGCTATCGTTGTTAAAATAGGAGACGCTGCTGCCCATCCCCTAGCTTTTTCCCCTTAGTCGCCTCTTACGACATCCGCGGATAGGTAGATATGGAGGGGCCTATTCTTCAGCCGGGGCCACCACGGCTAACAATAAGTATACCGCATTGAAACTTCCATCAAAGCAAAATACAATAGAATTTGTAATAGTAAACTATTCCAACTATTCTGCGATGATTTGTAAGGTCCTAGGAATTTCGATTAACGAAACAAGTGAGTTATCTAATAAAGGCGTAATATCTTCAATACTCACTGAAATTATTGAACTTATCTATGAAACCAGAACTTGATATTTTCTAATTAGAAACATAATGAATAGAGCATATAAAACTAACTCAAAATTGACTTTAGTAGAGGTAAAGATAATTTTAAAACGAATTTTATATGATACATCAATGAAATATCGCATACTGTTTGAATACGGATCTATGATTTGGACTGCTCAAGCTTATGCCTATTAATGGGATTTTGACCTGTACATACATACTACGAGGTCAAAATCCCATTAAGCGCAGTATGAGGTATTTAAAGTGTCTGCAAATTCACTTATTTCAATTCAACTTTGTCTTGCAATAGACTTTTAATGAAAGCTATAAAACCTTATAAATACTTCAATATTGTCTCAGTTCAACCTTTATTTTATTTCTCGTATTTTATTCAATTTATTGTAATTTATTTAAAGAAAACAGTCTTCGTGTGGATATAAATTTATTTTACGAGGCACATATTGAAGTAAGGTGGAATTGGCAATCGGGATCAGAATAAGAATTCTGGTTGCAGTAGTTTTCTAGTGTAATTAGAAAAAAGAGTTGATATTTTCACCCAGGTTTTTGAGGACGGAATCTAGGACATTGTAAATATGGGATAATATTTATTGCTTGTACCTAATATAGTATGGCGTTCTGATAAAGAGGTATGTGTAAGGGAAGACGTCCAGATTCTTTCATCATTGAAAATCCTATGTCAGCAATTAGTGGTTTACTACGATAAGTGATTATAATAAAATATTAAGTTCCCAGTTTTTTGTTCCAAAATAAAAGTGAACGATTTAAAAAAAATATATACTATACAGGGTGAGTTTTTTTTCAGGGCCACTTAGGCGAAATCAGAAACCGTGAGAGTAATCGAAAAGTGATGTCAGGAGTTAAGGGCTCGATTTTGAAAAAAATAAGATCAGCATAAAAAAAAGTTGAATTTTATTTACAGTTTTTCAAAAAATTTAGGTTTTTGGTTTTTTTTTAATTTTTTGGGTTCTTTTTTTGATAATAAATAAATAAATGTATGATAACTATGTGTCTAAAGTTGTTGGAACACCTTCAAAATTATATTTTTTTAAATACAACCATATTTATTTACTGAAGGTAATTTTTTACTAATTAATTAAATAAATAAATTGATTTGCTTGCACATAGTCCGACCGAAGTAATAAATATAAATAAATATTGTTTAATTTATATGCAGTTTTGAAGGATTGTTTCTTATTTTTTTTCAAAATCGAGCCCGTACCTCCTAACATCACTATTCGATTACTCTCACGGTTGCCGATTTCATGTAAGTGGCCCTGAAAAAAAACTCACCCTGTATAGGACGCGATGGGATTGTTATGCAGCATGTAACAATAACCCTGAATAATATAGGACTGATTTTTACCCGACTGCCAAGAAGGAAGTAACTTAAGTAACTTTTACGAGTGCATGTATGTTCCTTTGTGCATCAGCGCAGTCTAAACGGCTTGATGGATTTTAGCAAATGACGTTTCATTGGATTCGTCTTTGTTCCGCGATTATCATAGGATAATAAAATGACAAAATTAAATAAGCAATAATATGGCGGTTGTAAGTTGCCCTAATCATTGTCCCCGCCTGTAAAAATCAAAATACTAAAGCTAGTTTACCTTTTTATGTCGCAGTCGGTTTTTTTATTACCTACATCAATGATATAAAGGGTAATTTCATTTTCTAATCCTTAAAAAAATTAATGTTGCATTATCAAATGCGGTTTTTCAGCGCGGTGGCAACATTGTTCACCACAACGTTACGGTATCCGTGTTATTGAGATAGATATCACCGTATCTGTGCATCAGCTGGTGATACTGTAGCAAGCGTTGAATATATTTTCGAGAGAATTAAATAAAGATAAATAAAATTATACTCAACAGTCATATAAATATTCCTGAGTCCACAATAAGATTCCCCATGTTCCATAATTAGATTATTGGATTTTTTTTCTCTTCATAATAAACAACATCTTTGCTATCCTGTTTTGATACTTACTTATAGCATATTAGCAGTGAAGGCAAATATTCACTTTGCGTGAAGAAAAAAGGTAATTTACAAAAAACTTCACTTTCGCAACCCGACTAGCACTACTGAAAGTTTGAATCTGGTCGGTTCACTTGTCATAAATTGGGTCACTGTAGCTGAAGTCTTCAAAAAAAATATTCCAAATGAACTGTCTTCCACTTGAAAGCTGGATTACCCAACTTTGTTATTTTCACCTTATTTTGCTAAAGGGGCTGGCCCAAGTTCCTTGGTCGAGCAGAATGATAGGATTTGATAGGTATATCCTGTTACAAGTGGAATCTGGCTCATGTGATTTGTTTCTAACTCGAACAAATTGTGAACAAACAACAACTTTAATTTCACATTCTCACCTCTGAACTTTCACACAAAATTATCGCTGCAATAAATTTTATTTTAATTGCAATTTAGCTAACAGCTTTCACAACCCCTTACGTAAACCATAAAATTATGTCAATAAAATCCTTATATCCCGTAAAGCAGGCACTTCGCATTCTCAAGATGTAATAAAGCAGATATCCTTGCGATAACAGCCGAAATAATACATTGAAAAGCTTCGTAAAGTTCTTCTTAATAGGCAGGAAACTAAACTTTATGGCTGTGAATATAAGGGTGTGTTTATTATCGAGGATAGAATGAGATTTAGTACTACCGCTTCCGTTGGAATCCCAAATGTGTAGCCTCGGGCGCACTACACGCCTATGCAGCTTTTATATCGACACGACATCGAAAAGTAATAAACATTTGTGTCTACAAGGTAACGAATGTAGAGAGAGAGAGTCACAACCAGTACCGTCATATATTTAAGTGACCCTGGTATTCTTTGTCTCAACAGCTCATACTGAAATCAAATATTCATTTACATTATTCATTGTTATTATGTACCTATGTCGATTTGATTATAAGCCCAAGAACTAAAATCTTACTACTATTATAAATGCGAAAGTATGGATGGATGGATATTTGTTACTCAATCATGCTAGGCTGAACGGATCTGGATGAAATTTGGCACAGAGAGATAGATTAAAGTGAGGAAAAGACGTTTTATCCCTAAAAATAACTCAATAAAGAAACTCAATATTTGTAAATAAAGTCAGATGAAAAATCGCCTCTTGGTTAAGGTCCTAAGTAACTATTTTCTAATCTAAGTCAATCATTCAGTGATTTTACTACAAAATAATTAATAGTACAAAAGGTTTCAAAGTGCATTTTTAGGAGTAAATTCATTTTGAAATAAAAACGGTCAAGTGCGAGTAGAGTAGACGGTCAAGTGAGGCTTCCGTACACACGTAACACGGGGTTGAAAAATCAAGATCTCTAGTGTAATGTGACAAGAGTCAAGGAACACGCGGACGAAGTTGCGGGCGGGCCACCTAGTACAATGCGCAATTTCCAGAGTGATACACGACGAACAAGTAGGTAACCCAAGAATATTAATCACACAACCGTTCCCTTTAATAAGACACCATTCCAACCTGAATTATTTAGACCACCTGTATACCATCACATTAAGCTAGCTATCCAACGGTTCTTTAACCCAATTTTTTTGACATATATGTCAAAACCACCCCGCTTGTTACAGTTACCGCTCGGTTATGTGTCGGTGAACACAGTGATGTTAGACTGACAGGTGCCCTATTCAAAATGACCATTTCAACCGGCTAGGGGAGGCTGGGGTCGACATAAATTCCAATGTCGGCATTATTAAGGACTCCTTAGTTTGACGAAGGTTCGCGAATTGTTGAGGCTATCTGAAAGCAGATCGGCCTCCTGGAATTATTGTCTGTTCTATTGTTTACACGCCTACGAAACACTTGACAATGGTCGGATCGGCGCAGCAATTTGTCGTATATTTTATAGCTACCCTCTGAAAATCGATGCGATTGTATTTGATCTACTTGAAACATAATTAAAGCAATTTCATCAGAGTGATGTAGGTCGGCGTGTTCATTGTATAACATCCTTACTGCGGTACAAAACTGCCAATCACTCGGTGAGCCCTCTGCTTCAAATTCGCTCAATTATATTTGACAGGGATATTGGTAGGTACTCGTACATACTCTGAAAACTCGGTTACAAACGCGCACAAAAGGGAATTGAATCGAAACATTCCGTGTGACCAAGCGATTAAAATAGTTGTAGAGCTACAACGTTCATAACTAACTTAAAACTAACAACGATATCGCTAACCCCTAAAAGTCAAATTCACAATAGACTATTCGGTAAGGATCATTTGACATATTGTACCCCGTTTGAACACTGCCTTAGTGCTAGTAGATCACTCTTACTCATTACTCACATTATATTGAAAGGAAACTCACATCCGTCTAAGTGAGCTAGCTATCGTAAATATTTTTTAATATCATTTTAATAATATGCTGTTGTTCTTAATCCATTGAATACGTCATGGGCATCTCTGTTACAAAGATTCGCGACGCGAGCGTACTTCACATACCTACATCACAAATCCTTACCTAGCACCCCTCGCTTTAATGGTATGGAAAATACTTTATTATAGCTAGTCTAGGAAAATAAAATTCTATTGGTGGCCATCTTCCTCGGTCACCACTTAGCTACATAGTACATCTCTGGAAGGAACGCAGCCTAATACTCGTCAAAGGTCCATCAGCGCTGCATCGTATCCTGTGCTTAATTTGGTATCGATTGTTATAATATTTGAACCTAAAGTAGCTCAGCCTTTTGTAGGGCATAGAAGTGTTTTATGAATCTGTAACCTAAGTAATATCGTATAAATCAAAGACATAAATCTTGAAAGAGCAGCTAAGCCTAGGCTTTACATTCAGAATACGGGACCCTCCACCAATTCATTATTGTGCCAAGCATTCATCACTACGTTTTCTTAAGAAGCGAAGCCCGTTTTATTATATGTACCTATACACAATACCTCATTGTAACAACATAAGTGCAATAAACAATTTTATTTGATTTATAAGTTAGTTCGTATGAACTAGTTTACAATTCTGATGACTAATTAAGACTGCTATAAACGGCACATTATAGGGCTTGTTCCATAGTAGGTATGTAATTGCGGAAACTTTCCGCAAATGCTAAAAACTTATTTTTGTTCGCAAATTTGCGAATTTCGAATCATAATACGGCCGTTTTATGAAGACTACTGCTTCCTAGCAAGCCGAAAGATTTACACAGCCTTCAAAGTAAATTCATTGTTCCTAAATTCGCCTTTTATCGTGCAACTTTAGCTTAGATTGATTTAGGATATGATTTCGATTTTCATTGAGCTAAATCAGATTCTACATGCCTCTACGCCTCCCCTTAGCAATCATAAAGTATGAACACACTGAAATCTGTAGGGCTATTTTAAAACATCGGAAACGTCTACCATGCTTAGATTTCCATGATGAATATAATTTCCATTTTTGTGGCAAAATAAAAATCCTTTGAAATAACTAGTTGGATTACTGGTTATTTCAGAAGGAAAATGTATTCACAGATAACCAGTCATTCGATCTCGGTTATCGATCAAAAGTCGAGGTACCTCCCACAAGGCTAGGCTGATATACCTATATGCTATGTGCTATAATAGGGCCTGAAACTATCAACAGAACGAAAGATGAAGAATAAGGCACGTAAGTCATAAGTTACATCTTCTCTCTTTCGCTAGTCTTTGTATCTCATTATATTAATAACTTGAACCAAAGTAAATGAAAGTTAATTACGGAATCCTGCCACTATCCCTTATCTAGCAGTTAGCACGCACTTGTTTATTTTAGACGGCTCACATTAAAATTTCCAATACCGAGATTTCAAACTTTTCGTGAGTGAATTTTGAACATTTGTCTGTAAAATCAGGATTACATAGAACGGTAAAAGCAGCTTGGTTTGAAATGACCACAATCGTTTATTCTCAGCAGTTTCCATTCGGATAATGGTAAAAGTTTCTGAATAAAGCTTTAAGTTTCCTAAAAAGCGGAAACCGGCTTATGACACAAAAAAAACATACATTTAACAACGCCTGATTTCCAGAGGCTGAAACTACGGATTTCCACTTTCTACGATCTTGACCCTTTGGCCTCATTCACTCTCATCACATTCCTGTAGCGTGCTAAATTTTATAGGAGAAAATTATGAGCAGCCTTCAATTTATGCTCCGTCTGGTTCGCTTTTTCCATAAAAAACTGCAGAATAAAGGTTGAAAGTGACCTCGGAACGCCTACAGTACCTACCATAGTATTACGAACAATATCAGTACTACTCAAAACAAAATATTAACATTTGAAAAATTGTTAACGCGTTCGTGATGCCTCTAGCATTGAAAACGTCCGTAAGCTACGGTAACCACTTACCAACAGTTGAATAAAAATAATTTATTTCCTAATTAAGCAGAAGACTTAACATTTGTTAGGGCAATCGAGCTGAACTCCGAATTAGAGGATTTGCGTCCCTAATGTAGAATATCATTAACGCAAACGAATCTCGGTTTTTCCATAATATCAAATAATTATCTTTTTTCCGCTCCAACACGTTTCAATTTACACAAGTCTCAGATTAAACCCAAGTTTTCAATTATCGGTCCCATTAAGGAGTAAGGCGGTGTTTCTCATTTACTAACAAAGCTGGTTATCGGAGCTTGACATTGGCGCTCTAGTTTTCTAATAAAACTATTATAAAAACTCATCAGACCAGCCATAACGGAGGATCGGTGAACATTCATAAAAAATATGCATAGTCTTCGCACTGATAACCTCTTAGATTTTTTAATATTACCTATTAAAAAATCTAAGAGTCCATAAAATGTCCGAAAACTTCCGACCTAGGCGGGATGTGAACCCACGATCGCGTACCTAGTTGGCTAGAACCATTATCAAGAGAAACATTATCAACCACTTTTGAATAAAAAAAAATAAAAAAAAGTTTTGTTGTTTTTAAATTATGTACCCACACTTTGCGAAATACTAAATTTTTGATATCCCAAAAATTTCCGACTCCGGCGTGAGTCGATTCCGCGGCCTCCGTCCTAAATATGGGGATGCGCTAACCCGCCTAAAATGATTAGGGTCGTCACTTCAACCGTAAAAAAGAATACAGAATTGTCAACTCTTAGGTACCTACTAGGTTCGGCATCTTATTAGAGGCCTAATAAGCAGCCTCTAAGAGACGCACTTTAATTCATTCACTACACTAATTCTTTTACCGACATAAGCCGACATAGGCCCTTTTCAGGGCCTACAGGATGACCAGGAAAGAATCAGTAGCACGACAAGCAAGCAGACAAGGGTAGGGTATACCTAAACCTGGTCACTGACCTAATACAGGGATGACCAAGTAAGAATCAGTGACACAATAAGCAAGAATTAGAGGCAGTACAACATATTCCACTGAAAAAAGCGCGAATATTTTTCCTTATAGGTGGGTTTATGAGACAACATAAACTCATGTATAATTTATTTGCGACGAACCTTTTAGATCAAGGATACTGCTTCCTACATAAACACGGCTTGGTGCTTCGAAGGTTCATCAACTTTTATAGCTGAGTGGAGGATGAGCTCGACCGTTATCAATGTTTCTGATCAGTTCTGATTTCCTTTTAATGTGATCCACTTGTAACGTTAATTTGGTTGAGATGCAAAGAGCTTTTCAAGTAATGGATGAACACTTGCATTATTGTCTCTCACTGGCCTCATAGCTCAATGGTAGTAACTCTGCCTTCTGCGCTAGAAGTCGCGGGTTCGATTCCCGCACTGGACAAACATTTGTGACTAACACAGATGTTTGTTCTGTGTCTGGGTGTTAAATATATATCTATTATGTATATCAGTCTCTGGTACCCATAGTACAGGATATGCCTAGTTTGGGATCAGTTGACCAAAGTTTTTCATCTAAAAAACTTGTAATAATAACAGCGTCTTGGGGACGCTTCTGTGTATTTTGTTATATTTCTTGTGTATTTTGAAAATATTTACCTGCATTTGTTATAATTATTATAATTTTTAACATAATTTTCTGTAAAAAATGTACATTTCTAAATAATTATAAGTGTGTTGTTGCAAATAAAATCGAATTATATTCTCATCTCTTTTTACACTCCCCTCACCAGACATAGTTTTTTTCGAAATAGATGATTATTGTTTGAAATTTTCCCTCACGACCGTTACGAGCCTTATTAGGGTTAACATAAATTCCCAACAAACAAGGCAATTGGTCCAGATTCTGTCATTTCTAAGGAAAGCAAGCTCAACATAATTATGTGTGCGTCCTGTACACGAACGTAAACTACGTGTTTTACGTTTGTTACGCACATAAAGAAATTATGTAAAGACGGCCACACACAGTACCTTTATTTTATTAGGGTTCTGCGTAAGCAAAACAAATTATAAAGCTCACAGAAACAAAACTCCTAAGCAACTTGATTGATCTAATTACTTACCAACATATGAAAATGCTACGAAGTGATTTGTTAATCTTATTTAACAGCGTCAAGGAAAAAATATTTTAATGAAGTTTCTATCTCCTAACATTGTAGGCAAAGCTCTTGAAGAAGGAAACTACAAATTGGTCTAGCTAATACGTTGTCTGGAGTTTCCTGGGTGCAAGCTTAGTTTACACTACTGAGTCGTAAATAAAGTCGTTGTAATATTCTTCAGGTTGTAGCAATTTCACAGACAGCAGTGACAGCAGTACACAGACAGTGTCGGACCACACACAGATAGATAGACGGAAGGACGGACATGGTGAAACTGTAAAGGTTGTTTGTCGAACTTGGAAACCATTTAGGGTTTTGAAGCCCGACAAAATGGCTACAGTAATTCGAAACCTTTTGTTTCCAGGAATTCCGTTTCTACGCACTAGCATATCATTGTTTTATTAGGGTTCTCGAACTCTGCGGTGCCCAGCCCGGATAAATGGACACATTTTTCACGTAAACAAGCTATCGTTATTCACGTTACTGCGATGGAATTGATTGCGATCGCGTAGACAGATGGCGTTTGAAAAACGCAGCTTAGGCACAACGTGTGTAGCGCAGTTGTGTGTTGAATTAATGGCCTGAGCTCCCGTCCGTTTTACAAACCCGTTTGAAATAAACAATGTGAATGTAAAAACAATGGTTTATAGAAGCAAAACATTGTGATTTTCTGAAAAAAAAAACAGGCCAAAATCGACGCTACGCAAATATAGTTACCTAAGGCGTTTTCAATCTGCGTGGTCATCTAAGATTTATTTCAAAATGATTCTTATCTCTACTGAATACGGTCAATTTTGAGTATAACTTTTAGGGGTGATGTTGTCGAGCTATATCGCAAATTTCAATCTCAAAATTGACTTTAGTCAGTATATGGGAATATTTATGAAAATATTTTAGATAACATTTCCAAAGCCGTTTGGACACGGCTTTACGCATATTACACTCAACGGCCCAATTCTTCACAGCAACTTTATAAAAGTACGAAATTATTAAAACAAAACAGCCATTTCAGTAGACTTCCCACGAGACCACAGGATGCCCAGAAAACATTGCTATGTCGCGGGATTTTCAATTACATGACCATTTTACGTCAGGGACCTCCGAGCTGTAAATAAATGATAGCCTGCGATGCAGACCTCAGTATGGCTTATGTTGTTTGTTTTGATCTTAAAACAAAATTCAATGTGATTGATATTATGTATGCTATCGCGAAAAGGGTTTTTCATTATACACCCAATTTGCAAATAAAGTTTGCTCTAAGACTTTTGGAAATTCAACATTTTTCATTAGAAAAATCTATATGCAAAAACCAACTGTTTTGGGGTCTTGATGTGGAAATTCTCGGATATTTAATAATTACTTATAAATATGATAAAAAACAAAAGAGCTTATTTAAAAGAGTTATAGAAATATGTGAAATAAAAAATCTATTATGGGTTCTTTCTTTTTGTTTGCAGAATAAGCCCCTTTCGGAATGGCATGTTAAACATACGTATATATTTAAAAATAATCAATGACACGCAACAGGACACTAGGATTTTCTGTGTGTGTGATTTGGATACCCACGACACATCGTGGGTATCCAAATCTACGAGTATCATGGTATAGTTGTTCCATTTCACGAAATCTTGTGAATCATTGATTTTTGAATCTTATATCAATGATTTAAAGGTTACCAGGCAAGTCATCGTGAGATAGATCAACTCTATCACAACACCCAGACCTGGAATAAACATTTGCATATCATGCAAACATTTGTCCCGCAACGGGAATCAAACCCGCACCCCATGCCCATGCCACCGAGATCGTCGCACACCGTTTCTTGAACATTAACGGCATAAAAATCTTTTTATTTTGATAGCGTTTTTTGAACGAGTAGTAAAAAGTTATCTCAGGTTCCAGAATTTCTTCTTTGAAATATTGTGAAACGATGTCAATCCAAATTACGTTTTATAATGAGCAAAGTTAAATATTTCGAGTTGTTACAAAATTGGACCCGTAATAGGATTAAAAGATTTGAATTTAACTAACAAATGAACTTGTTTAAGTTCTCAAACTCTGGAAAATGCCGAAAAACAAGGTAGGAGGCAACAAAATTTCATTTGGGAGTGGACTTCTGAATAAGTAATTCCATCTCCTTGTTCTACAAATTACTTAAAATGTCTAAGAGGTAGATTAACTAACCAGCTGTGACATTAGTGCCTTCAAGGGAAGCATGGGGTGGAAGTACCATAGCTAATGTCGCTCAATATTTCTACATCGTTTTAAACTTTCTTTCTTAGTCTGCGTTAGGTAAATCTTAATCATCATTTCAGCCGTAGGACGCCCATTGCTGAACACAGGCCTGCTGTACGGCCTGCACACAACGGCTCCCAACAACTCAACTTTTTCTGAGGCCATTGACTACGTTCTATTATGGTGCCTAGAAGGACATTGTGACCGATTTTTTTATGGTAATAAGAGACTAAGAGTAAACTATGATTTTTATAATATCCAAAAATTATAGCGGAAGGTTCTAAGCCAATAATTTCGGGGATAATATAAAAAATATTCATCATCATCATCATCATCATCAGCCTGTAGAAGTCCACTGCTGGACATAGGCCTCCCCTAAAGAGTTCCACGACGAACGGTCTTGAGCCTTCTCCATCCACCGACTTCCCGCAACCTTCACAATGTCGTCGGTCCATCGGGTGGGGGGCCTTCCAACACTGCGTCGCCCGGTTCGTGGTCGCCATTCGAGAACCTTTACTCCCCAACGGTTATCGGTTCTGCGAGCTATATGGCCTGCCCACTGCCACTTCAACTTGCTAATTCTGAGAGCTATGTCGGTAACCTTGGTTCTTCTACGAATTTCCTCATTTCGGATCTTATCACGTAGTGAAACTCCTAGCATAGCTCTCTCCATAGCCCGTTGTGCAACTTTGAGCTTGTGTATGAGGCCAATAGTTAACGACCAAGTCTCAGTGCCATATGTCATCACTGGCAACACGCACTGATTGTAGACTTTCGTCTTGAGGCTCTGCGGTATCTCCGACGAGAAGATATGACGAAGTTTCCCAAACGCTGCCCATCCGAGTTGGATTCGTCGGTTGACCTCTTTGTCGAAGTTGGACCTACCTAGTTGAATCGTCTGACCCAAATAGACATAGTGATCTACAACTTGAATGGTATCGTTCCCAACATTTACCGGTATGGGTGCGACATGAGCATTAGACATGATATTTGTCTTGCCCATGTTCATTTTAAGACCCACCTGTTGGGAGACGGTACTGAGGTCTCTGAGCATTGCACCAAGGTCCTCCAGCGATTCTGCCATTATGACTATATCATCGGCGAATCGAAGGTGAGTGATGTATTCGCCATTGATGTTGATCCCATGTCCGTCCCAGTGCAGAAGCTTGAAAACATCCTCCAATGCAGAGGTGAACAGTTTCGGAGAAATGACGTCTCCCTGTCTCACCCCTTTTTGCAATTGGATCGGATTTGTGCTCTGGTCCTGGAGTCGGATAGACATGGTGGCCTTACTGTACAAACACTTCAACACTTCGATATACCGGTAGTCGATCTGGCACCGCTGTAGTGACCGTAACACTGCCCAGGTCTCGACTGAATCGAAGGCTTTCTCGTAGTCCACAAACGCTAGACATAGTGGCCGATTATACTCTTCGGTCTTCTGTATAATCTGCCGAAGCGTGTGGATGTGATCTACGGTACTGAAGCCTTTGCGGAACCCGGCTTGTTCGGGAGGCTGGAAGTCGTCAAACCTACGGGCGAGCCGGTTAGTGACAACTCTCGAAAACAGCTTATAGACATGGCTCAGCAGCGAGATGGGCCTATAATTCTTCAAGAGGGTGTTGTCACCTTTCTTGAAAAACAGTACCACCACGCTCCTGTTCCACGCCTCAGGCGTTGTACCTTCGAGGATGACGGAATTAAATAGCTTCTGAAGGACTTTAAGTACCGGTGTTCCCTTTAAGTACCGGTGTTCCAAAATGGTGTTAAAAAATATTAAATTTCACGAATTGGAAATCAATTGGTGCATTTTATATCTGAATCCTTTCACCAGGTTCCAACATACCTCAACCTGATCACTGACCTTTATGCCGAATGACCAAGAAAGAACCAGTCACATGAGAAGTAATTAATTTATAAACCCGAAACGTAGCCTACATCCATCGCCCTAGGGCTGTCAGCCGATTATAGGAAAATTCAATGTAGCGTTTACGTAATTTCGGTTTTCCGGACTGGCGCGTCGGGTAATAGCCCTTACTACCTAGTGCAGCATAAAAAGAGTATAGCTCGGTCTCTCCATATATTATACACGGTGATTCGATAGAGATGCGATAAGTACTGACAGCCATTTCATCAATCGGACAAAATACCTTCTTAATGTCTCGGAATGTTTCTGTAACTTTTCTTATTATTTTGTCACAACACAATTTGTTGTGTGTGTTATTTTGTTCGTGACACATTCTAGGCACGGTGGGTGCATAATCAATATAAACATTCCTTAATTAACTTTTCAAGGCAAAAGTGCTCGCAGAACCAACAACCGTTGGGAAATAAAGATTCTCGAATGGCGACCACGAACTGGACGACGCAGTGTTAGAAGGAGTGGACCAAGGTTTGCATGAAGTTGGTGGATTGAGAAGAAGAAAGAACTCAAGATAGTTCGTCATGGCACTCTTTGGGGTAAGCCTTTGTGGAGTAGTGGACTTTTTCAGGCTAACTGAGGTAATATGAGGTAAAATAAAATTAATGAACTAAAACTAGCTTTAGTCATTGAGCAAGTGGAAACCAATTGATTCTTCTGTAGGTGGCGCTTACGGCACTTGGAAGTCCCAAAGATTTTCACACATATAGGAACTGGCTCGGTAGCTTAGTTGGTTGGAGCATCCCCGTATCTAGGGGAAGCTTGCGGTTTCAAATCCTATCTGAGATAGAGATTTTTTTTGGGATATAAAAATCATCAAAGTAAATGTAATGAACCAGCCGAACTTTTATCAGCTGCACTTACTGAAATGTGTTCGATGTGTATACGATAAAATTAGATGAGACTCGTGGAATGGCGTTGCTGTTACCTAAATGAAAACCGAAATATTTGGGAGGCTGTTTACTTAACGTGCCTGAGAGTGAATCTTGGTAAAAAGGTGTTCAGGGTCATGTTTTCACTTCCATCCCATTCTCAATTTAGTGCCATTACAGGTGAAGCGAATTTTAGGCGAATTTATTAAAAAGCTATTCATAAAATGTATACTTTACCGAAAGGAGCTTATTCTAGATACAATTGGCAATGGTGTGCACAAAAGGAGCCTCTAAAACGCGCACTTTATTCCTTTCACTAAACTGACTCTTTCAACGATGTTCAAAGGCCTTTTTAGGGCCACCATAACTCAACTCTACTCAACTTGGGCACTGACCTAATACAGAATAACCAAGAAAGAAATGACACGACAAGCAAGCCAGCAAGCTTTGGCAATAATGTTTGTTCAACGACTTTTGGAAATTGAGCAAAGGCTCTAAAGTTTGATGCAGAGAGCCACAATCTTTCTTGATGTTGAAACGAGTAGATAAAAAAACGCGAAACAATTTATACAATCATAATGAGAAAACTTGCTAGCCAGTAATTTTTCCAAGGCTAACCGACATCTGCTTTCCCCTAACGATTTCCCCTAATACATAAAAGTTTTAATTAGTTTGTAAGCAGGTTTGGACATACCTTCCAAATGGTCCAAGATTTTATAAGAACAATTTTAAAAG
Source organism: Anticlea derivata (assembly GCA_947579855.1). NCBI lineage: Eukaryota > Metazoa > Arthropoda > Insecta > Lepidoptera > Geometridae > Anticlea > Anticlea derivata. Next base: position 4,081,598 of record OX388264.1, read on the forward strand.
ACCTGGTTAAATGATTAACTTTAAAAAAAAAGCCATGTTGGATTAGTTCCCGGTCCGTGTTCAGTATTAGTGGTATTCCTTCCATTCAGCCCACTTAGGTATTGCATTGCATCCATCACCCTGAGTCTCAGGAACGAACGAATGTCTCAGGGCCTAAGACATGCGTTGGTAAAGCTCATGTGCCCGTAATTTCACCAGCTACCTCCGTATTCAAACCGGAACACAAACACTGCGAGGATTGCCGCTTGGCTTATTTACTTAAAAATACAATTATTTTAGACCATTGCTTGGTGGTCCGGCGAATGACAACAACCAGCTATGTAGCCCTTTAAATGCCTCAGCGGTTAAATAAAATATGTAAGTTGATCCTGCCTCTGATATAGCGTCCGACAGACGGCCCCATGGGGCTTTCGGACCTGGGGCCATTTCACATAGAAAGCGGGTTTCTGCTGACTGTTTCTATAGGTAAGAACTTGAAGTCATACTATCGCGCCCGTTTCTTGTAAGAGTAGGCAAATACCAAAGATTCACACTTTTAAAAACTCTTTAATAGCCCTTTACCAAAATACAAAAGGCCAAATGATACACGCAATTTTAGCTCGTACCTGTTTTAAATTAGCGTGTAGTGTCATCATCATCAGCCTGAAGAAGTGCTAGGCCAACAAAGGCCTACCCCAAAAAGAATTACGAAGAGCTTTTTCCATCCACCGACTTACCGAAATCTTGACAATGTCGTAGGTCCATCGGGTGAGGGGTCATCCAACATTGCGTCGCCCGGTTCGCGGTCGCCATTCGGTAATCTTTATTTCCGAACGGTTGTCGGTTCTGCGAACAATTTGGCCTGCTCACTGCCACTTTAAGCGATGAAACAAATGTCACTCTGAAAAGCTCGGTCCTACAAAATCTTTGGTTTGAAGTCTGAGTTAGGGGAGTACCTACTATATGGGGAGTATGTGGATTGAGTTGGTGCTGGTGACTAAAGCTCCAGCACCGGTTGGCCAGCTTTTATGTGAATTTGCCTTTTGAATTAAAGCATAGCGGAACGACTTAGTTTATATGTATTATATTTTCTCGAAAATCCTTTTTTTATGTATCAAAGAGTTCGTAAAAATCTTTAGCGATCAGTTCTTTGAAAATAACATAAAATCAGATGATGGAAACCTTCAAAATGGTTTCAATAGTTCATTTGATTAGTCATAAAATCCAGTCAAAATATGAAGTTCAAAATAAACATACAAAATGTTACCCCTAGTCCGGTCAACTGTATCACGGAAAAACAGAATTTCCATGGTCCGGTTAGCCGGACAACTCACCGCACTACGGGGAAAGAGCGTATTTGATAGGTACCTACCTATCTACAAAGGCGATTCAGTCCTTGGTATTACAATAACACGCTACACTGCTACGATGCTACGCTGCGCAACGTATGTCAGGAGGAAGTCGTATGTCCCTGTAATGCATGTATTCATACCAATTTGGCCATCTGATAATAGTACAAAAACAATGCGTTTAAAAAAATAAAAATGGTTCGCCCCGAACTGAGACCTCGCTATGTCTGGTAAAACTTGAAACTAAAACCTACAAGTCAAAGTCAAAAGGCATTTATTTCAATAAAATCACTAGGATCACTTTGAAACGTCTTAGAAACTAACTACACCACAACCACCATCATCGCCACCATACCTCAACCTTTTCACTGACCAAATACATTATGACCAAGAAAGAATCAAACGACAAGCAAGCAACTCTAAAAATATTTTAGTTTGAACTGTACTTAGCTTTTTTCAGGTAAGGATATTTTACGAAAACCAATGTTTAAAATTTAATAAGACTATCACGGTCAACGTTTGTAAGGACATTGTCGTCGGGGCTCGGGGTCAAACGTTGTTTGGCGTAAATTCACGTTGTCAACTTACAAGGAAACTTTCGCTTTGTAGCAGTTCGCGCAACTCTGCTGATTACCTACCAGTGTTAAAGTGGATTTTCGCAAGCCACGTCAGTTACAGCGTACAAACGCGCCGCGGTTGACTGACACGAGAACAAAAATGTATGGTGCAGCCCGTTGACTGACAGACACGCCGCCGACGAGAACGTTTGTAACGTGTTTAAAGAACTCTTATTCAATCCAACATGTCATAATTTGGATATTTTCAAAATAAATAATGTAATACATTATAATTGGAATGTTAACTATTTTATTCTGATTTCGTAAAAGATAATTTACGTGTTAGTAATAGTAAAATGTACTGATCTCATAATTATGATGTAAAAGAACTGCTTTAGCTACATTTTCGCTAATAAAGAATGAAATGAAATGAAACAACGATGGAAATCAAAAGCAGGCAAAGAATATACTCTGAAATGAATATTATCTGAAAAAGAGCACCAGAAACTTTGGGACAGTAGAAAGAACTGTGCAAACAAAAGTCACGCTACCAAGCTCACAAGTTTATGAATACACTTACCTTTAGCATTCTCTTCTAGAATTCAGGCATTTTGTTTGCTTTGCATAGTTTAGGCTATGAGAGTTAATATTGTATATCAAAAACACTCGTATAAATCGAAACCCTAGCAATGCTGTCGCAAATTTCTGATCACCATGTATCTGTTCCAGATATGTTTACTGCAAGGCTAATTTAGAACATCGGAAAGATTTCTGATTGGAAACGTCAGTTTATTTCAAACCAGCTCCAAACAAGATATCAAAACATCGGTGATGTTCGTTCCAAAATGTTTGTGGTTTTAGAGATTCCGTCCAATTAATGTTTAGCTACAATATTTTTTTTTATATCCAGATTCTTCAAAGAAATCATACACAGATCTTGAGAAACCTCGTAATGATCTTCGGATCAATTATATTTTATATGGTCTCTATTTGTAATTTATATATTTATATTTTATTTGTTCCCTAGATAATAATATAACATAGAATTCAACACAATTAAGTATGTGTTTATTTTATTTAAATTCCCATTTCTTTTGTCTATGTGTCGCAAATTCTGTCCTAATGTGCCGCTACAAATAACTTTTTTTTTTCTTTCTATTAAAAATAGTTTTGATGAGAGTGGCACAGCAATGTTACGGTCTAAGAGTTTCCCTAGTAAATTTTCTTTAGAAGCAAGGTGTGTTTTCGGTGGCTAGTCTTTTAAGGCTGCTGGCTGTTAATTACAAAAAGGTCATGTTGAAACCTTTGTGGCCGAAATGAGTTCTTCCGCTATGAACTTTACGACGCATAACATTTTTATAGTTTACAACATCTAAAGGAAGTAAAAACACATTTTTAAACAACATTTCTGTCCCGTTAGTGTCCCGTTTTGATGTCGGAATTTTGATGATGGAGGAAAATACATTCATTTGAAGCCTACAAAAGATTGTTGAAAAAAAATGATCTAAGAATAACTAGTAATTTAGTCAAAATACTTATATAGAATATTAGCTTACGGTCGTGGCTTCACCCGCGTGTAACGTTAATATAACCTAAGAAGCTGTTCTAGGTAAATAACTATCTATTTCTTGTTTCATCGAAATCGGTTGATACTTGAAAAAGATACATAGTACGTATGAAATACATTGGAAAGAGAAAAAAAATAAGCAGTGTCCTTTATTTTTTAAATTAAAAAAAAAAACTAAACAACTGCTGTACGTAGTAAAATCGCTATACATAGCATTTGGGTTAAGAGCACTTGGGATCCCTTACCTTATTAGTCGCCGGGAAAGGTTTAGTATCTCAACATGCTTTCACGAGACCCTTTCAGATTTGTTCTTATGGCTGAGCATTTCTATTAACAATAATGCTCTTTTACCTTTATTTACATTTAAGTTAAAGAACATTGGCAGATGCAGACACTCATAGAACTGAAGTAAAATTCACACATCACGTGTGCGCAAACAATTCTTGATTCACTTTTCCGAAAGCGCGTGTGAAGCATAGTTTTGTGCGAGAAGGGCAGCGAGATTCTAAATTGGAGCAGCCCGCCTGGGAGGTACCTCCGCCTTACAGAAGATCGCACCCAAATAACATTATTTGTTTTAAATAGTGTTGTGTTCCTGCGGTGAGTAAGGTTTAGGGGGAGGTTTAAGGGGGGGTGTTGGGGTCGGCAACGCGTGTGTTATGCCTCGGGTATTAACTGACTATTTTTTTTTGTTTTATACAACAGAGGTGGCAAACAAACTTACGGCCCACCTGATGGTAAGCGGTGACTATGACTTTACTCTATGATATTATTACCTATGCACGTTTTTATTACGCTGTACTTCTGTCTTATAAGTGAGTTTCATTTCTTTCAATAAAATTACTTTGTTTAGCTTGTTTATATTTTATCTTTATAGAGTTTCATTACCTACTTTGTACGTTAATGTTTCTTATTATTGACAAAGCTCCATTGGAATTCAATTTCAAAGTATTTCAGTATACTTACCAAAATTCGTTTGCAATATTATAGTAGGTATACTTAGATAATATACTACTATCGAAGTATGTAGGTATATTGTTTTTTTTGTATTATAATATTGACTTTATGCATATATTTATTTCAAAGTAAGTAGATTTTCGTAGTAGATTTTCTGTGAGTTCTCTGAGTCTAGCTTTACAAATGTACCTACTTTAATTTTTGTACTGTCAACTTCAAAAGTAACTGATTATCAAGTAAAGTTTAAAAATACTTTGATTGAAAACTAGGTAATTAACATAAAACTAACAGAAAATATAAAAAAAATAAGTTTGTCAAATGCCAAGTTAATTATGAGTTTTGTAGTTTGAATCTCGGTAGAATTATCGGAAGAATTTTGGTCACCGCAAAACTGACTTTATGTAGCCAGAATATTAAGTTGATAATTTTCCACTGCGTTGTCAAAAGGCTAACTTCGGAGTATTCTTCGGAAAATGGCTGAACTGCATTTTTCGCTGCGAAACCGTGACTGCGAATCCGCAATGACTCCTCAGATGTCTAAGGAGGGGGAGAGATCAAGTTTGATTTTGACTTTGAGAGGTGTGTACTAGGTACTCGCGCATCAAGTCAACTGAAAATTGACTTTATTTATCAGATGTAAGGGTCATTACAGAACGGCAGTTCCGCAGATTCCGCAGATAAGTTTTGCAGCGGAAATGTGGTACATACATACAATTCAGCAAAATTATTTGTAAACCAATCACATCCGAACAAAGTTATAAACTAAACAGAGAATAGAGATTGCTATTTCAGCTACCTATGTTTACTTGGTATTATCTCTTCACACACAGCTCAGATTATTGCAGCTCTGTCATTCCGTGCAGCTTTGTTTATAAGTTATCAACAGATATGAACTAGCGACATACGAAATAGCAAAATGATTAGACTAGTGTTAGCCCTTGAGTCATCGTTCACGTAAAGCTATTTTAAAAATACTTCAACAACAACAAAAAAAAACAATTAATTATTTATAAATTTATTTAGTCTATAATAAATTGTAATTCGTTTTTAAGGTGTGTGCACAATAAAGAATTTTCATTCATTCATTCATTCAACGCCCACTGCACCCCCTTTATGGTTGAATGCAGTTTCTATGACTTATGGTTTAGACTCTCGGTTGATTGTCAGTCAGTCAATCAGAGCAGTAACGTAAGAGTATAATTGATTACGGGCGAATAGGCGTTGTACGTTTGTATGTTTATATTTTAGTGCATAACTTCCGAAACATCTTTCTGTTCTACATAGATCATCTACATAGTTGCTAAAATATGGGGCGTCAGTCATGCTCAGCGTGTATGCGTTGCTTTCATACTTTTGGTACTTAGTAGAAACTATACCTACTATCGCTACTATTACTTAGCTATAGCCCAAGTCAGTTCCGAAACGAACCGGGACGCTCCCCAAACATGCAATATGCTATTATTGAGAACGTGCAACCAAGTTGCTTGAAATTGCAAATTTTGGAATTACACACAGAGTTTGATGCACGCAAGTTGAGGCTTATTAATTAAGTTACACGGTTTTGTTTTGAACTCTACAACAATGATTAATGAGTAGATATGTTTCTGGAACAATGTTTGTTTAGTTATTTAAAGACGTTAGTGGATATGGTGGAAAACTAAAGTGATAAATGTGGTGTAACGATGATGGCAGCCAACCGCCAGGCAAGGAAAAATCTGGGAGAAACCTACGTCGTAAAATGGATAAACAATGGCTCAAGATGATGACGAAATCATTCTGGTTTCCAATAGGACCGTGGGGCCCAGAGTTGTGGGTCATATTCGATGCATCTATATATATGCAAATAAGGTATCTAAGAGACTGGTGGATGAGTATAATACCTTTTTATATCTATTATAATATATATATTTATTTATTTATTTATTCCTACTGCTTGAATAAGTTTTGTTTTTGAACATGTGTGTTACGCTTTTTATTTATCGTGAAGCCATATTATAGCTTATAATTCATGTAGGTAACATATTGGGAAACAGCTCTTAGTGATATACGGAAATATAAGCAAAAACAACAAAACAATTTCATCCAAAAATAGTCTACCATTATTTTCGAAACTTTTGAAGGCTACTTTGGCGAAGTTTTCCTTGCTAAATAAAGCCACATTTTGATGGCCGCGGCCGCCCCGTTTGTCTGAGCGTGATTGATTAACTTGATTTAGTTAATTAAGAAAAAGTAGAGAGAAAGCTTTGCAATACGGTATTCGATCAAAGATGGAAGGGTCATTGCCTATCGTGGCGCCATCGCTGTATGAATGTTCCACAATGTATCTACATTGTAACCGGTTTTTTTAGCTAAGTCGCTTGTGTAGATATATCTAGCACTTCTAAGTTGAAATATAAAATTGATTCCATAAACGCACTTCGGCTGTGAGTAGGTATTATATATCTGCTGTGTGGGTGTTTTTGTCGCATTGTGATGTTAACTAGATAACAACGAATAAAACTGAAAAAAAAATAGACTTAGAAAGTCTTTTAACCCCTTAAAAAAACATTTAACACACAGGCTTTATTGAAGCGGCTTGTTTATTTTCACGCTGTTAAAACGGATGTGCTCTTTTTAAAGACAAACTTTTGTTCATTTAATTTACAGTCCTTGATAAATAAATCCTCACTTTATTCAATACGTTTTTTTATCCTACTGAAATAACTGGCCGGACGTGATAGCGGTGTGTAAAGTTGTTATTGCAAGAGATTATGAAGGAACTGCAAAGGCGGAAATCTTTGTTGGCTTGTGGAATAAGATGTGGGACTTTCTTTTTAATATTTTTTCAAGTTAAATATTAGGATTTCAAGAGCAGATAAAACTTTCTTACCTTTTATTAGATAGACTTAGACTATACAAGGTGATTGACAATATGTATACCTATCCCAAAGTTAGCAAAAAAAAGAATAATAACGAGATTTTTTTGAAAAGGTATATTTTTCCCGTTTTTTTGAATATTAGCTGTTTTTGGTCCTCTAATGTCTTAATGAATAATTAAAAGTCAAACATCAATATTGCTACCTAAAAAAGCTGATTTTTGCAGAGTTATTTTCAGTGAAAAATGTTGAATTACCAAATATCGCAGAATAGTTTGTTCTGCGACAAACTATGTACTGTTCATTTTAATTGTCATTTGGGTGTAAAATAAGCCCCTTTCGGTGTAGCAAGTTAAACTCTATGCAGGTACATTTTCCAAGGTGAGATTTTAGTTACATAGTTGATTGTTTGTTTATTTATCTCATAAAGAGTTTCCCGTTCTCAAGGATGCATCCAATTCAGAATGTTCAATATTAAAATTCCTGCACTGACAACGAAGTCTTTGAGATACCTAAACATACATTGGAAAACCCCGGCTTTGGGAATGATATTTTGGCATCTCACAACATTCTAGTTTAGGTTTTTAAAAGGTATTCACTGAGCTTTTTCTAGCTAACGCGTTTTTAGGCTCGTATTTAAATCGTAGTGAGGTATTAAAGGGAATTTCGAGGCTAAATATGTCAGCCTGATACAGTGAGACGGGTGAAAATTTATAATTTAGAAATCCCCACTGCTACGTCGTAGCAGACTACGACGTAGCCAGTTGGGATTTCTGAAATTTTATTCCACGAATCCCCACCCCCACCAGTGTGGCAGTATGGTGGAGATTTGTGGAATAATACAAAAACGCTTTTGTCCCTTTGTCATGCTTAACGTGCCCAAACGCTCAATCTGCTATGGCGGAAAGTTGTAAGTAGCTATAAAGGTAAGTACCCATTGACTAATTAATTGTAAAGCATTGTAGCTCATAGCTGAGTTGGTAGTATCTCTGCCTTCTGCGCTAGAGGTCGCGGGTTCGATTCCCGCACTGGACAAATATTTGAAATGTTTGTTCTTGGTGTTAAATAATACTCTATTATGTATATCAGTCACCCATAGTAGGTTGGTACAGGCTATGCCAAGTTTGGGATCAGTTGACCGTGTGTGATATGTCCGAAATATTTATTTATTGTATTTTTTATCATGTTCGAAAGCTAATCTTGTTTTACTGTAAATTAATATTTTAGCTTCATCTTTATTAGAACGATGCCATTTTCACTGCAGAATTAGAAAAAATCTATAATGCTCGAAGAAAATCGAAAGTACAACAATACAAAAAAATTGTAAAGCTTTGGGTAATAATAAGGACGAGCGTGTTCAGAGTGATATTAAAGCCCCAGGGGTCACCATTGTAGCGACAGAATTATGAGATTAGGCCCTTTATGTTGTCTACGCAGCATCAGGTAAGCTGAAGGTCGAGGAAAGTTTGTCTTTTGTGCTAAAGTTAGTTATTTATGAGATTTGTTTTAAATTGTGTTTATTCTGACAGGGTAACTAAAATTGTTCTAGAGTTAGTTAAGCTTTCTTGTTATAAGTCCGTGCCGTGGTGACCCCGGCTGAAAAATAGGCCCATTTCTACCCTTATTTAAGGGAAAATAGCTAGGGGATGGGCAGCATTCCTTATGAAACAATAGTTTTTTCTGGACTCGCCAACACGCATGCTCAGCGTGGCGAGTATAGGCAAATCTTCCCAAATGAACCTCGGTGGGGTAGCGGGCGAGTGCTCGTCTGAGACGCAAGAGGTGCGGGTTCGAAATATTTCCCGCTGCGGGAGAAATGTTTGTATGTTTTACAAATATTTGTTCCGGGTCTGGGTGTAGTGGTATCATAATACTCGTAGTTTTTCATAATTCAAGATTTATGTGACTGTTGGGTGTTATTTTGATATTTATTATATTGTTTCTGTAGTTCTACGGGGGAGGCCTGTGCTAAGCAGTGGACGTTCTACGGCAGAAATGATGATGATTAAAAGACCAAAGACATTTGAGCATGCCAGTACGCAAAATGATTCATCGCGATCTTCGCGTATATGACATACATCCATCGCACTACTATTATAAATGCATAAATTTGGATCGTTGGATGGATGTTTGTTACTCAATCACACTAGAACGGCTGAAAGGATCTGGATGAAATTTGGCACAGAGATAGATTATAGTTTGTAGTAGCACATAGGCTATCTCGGAAAAATGTAAAATTCCTGTGAAAACTCAATATTTGTAAATCAAGTAGTATAAAAATTTTAACTTTTTCTAAACTGTGACAATTACGCACATATTATTCCGTTGATTTACCACGAAATAATTAGTACTTAACGTTCAGAGTAAATTTTTCACCGAAAATCCATATTTAAATAAAGACAGTCAAGTGCGAGTAGTGCTCGCGCCCTCAGGCTTCTGTACACACGTAACATGAGGTCGCAATATCAAGATCTCAAGTGTACGAACTGATAAGAGTCAAGGTATAAATTGCGCGAACGAAATTGCTGGGAAGGCTAGTAGATTCATAATTACTTAGGAAGATTTACTCAACACTTATTTGCTTGCTAATAAGTTCACTTCCATTGCAAAGCCAAAAATTTCAAGCAAAACTGACACTGCTAGAGTCGGAAGTTTTTTCATTAGTAAAGCCAGCGAGGATTAGTAATTCTCTTCATGTGCCGTACTCATTGCCCTCGAGAAAATCTCACTTAAAACCACTAATAATACTTTAGCCCACAGGAGAGTGCACTCCAGCTTAGAATAAATAATAGCTACCTAGGACAAGCAGGTAGGTACTCCAGGACCAGAATGGAACGACGCACTGAATTTTCTTCCCTTTATTCTATAAAGACGGAGTTCTATAATAATAGCTGTGTTTAGTCTAACTGACATTTACCAATGATATCAAATTGACGTAATTAAATAAATAAATAATTTTCCGGACATATCACACACGGTCAACTGATCCCAAACTAGGCATTGCCTGTACTATGGGTACCAGAGACTGTTATACATAATACATTATAGATATATATTTAACACCCAGACCCAGAACAAACATCTGTGTTAGTCACAAATGTTTGTCCAGTGTGGGAATCGAACCCGCGACCTCTAGCACAGAAGGCAGAGTTACTACCAACTGAGCTTTGAGGCCTGTCGTTAATAATTATCATAATGTGCGTTTAGATGGCGGGTGTACCTCTTCAATTTATCTGATTATGTATACATGGACTTGGAACCTCCTGGTTTCATCTGGGTACATTTGAAAATATTCTTTGTATCTCTTCTTGCACTAAATCTTCACAAATACGGTCCGCTGACTTCAGCTGACTACTTTGTTTTCACCACAATCCTTATTTGAAAGAGGTACACATAATATTTTCAAAGATACATCTGCATTTGTTCGGGGTCTCGGTGTTGTGGTACCATGGTGCTCGTAGTTTCTGATATCGACGACACAAATCCTAATGTGGGGTCAAGACTAAGTATGTGACTGTATTTAGACCAAAACTGTACAATAGGCGGCCTTATCGCTAAAAGTGATCTCTTCCAGACAACCTCAGGATGGAGTGAAAGTGTAGTATTTTATCTTATTTAGTGTAGTGCTTAAAACATGCTTTGAAATACTATAATTCCAAGTATTTTCGAAAAGCGTACAATTGTTGTAAGTTATTTAAAAACGTAGCAAAGTTTACTGAGTGAAGGAAGATCCTGAGGGGCACGAGCCGAACTTTTTTTACTCTCTTTGGTGGAATTACCAACAAACTTTTATACCTTCATCAAGGTAGACATTGACGACGGTGCTGGGCAATTTGTTATGGTATTTTTGTATTTAAAAATGAATAAAACGATAATTTGGCCCATGGGTTAGCATATAACTTATCTTAATTAAATACTTCTTTACCTTGGATGTTTTTTCTCCTTTGTAGTAGGTACCTACGACTAAAATACAAAAAGGTACTAAATACTCAGCTACGGATACGACATCAATCTCGGTAAAGAGTAAGGTTATTAAGTAACATAAATGAAATACGGATTGAAATAATTCCAATTCAATTCACCTAGAATTACGAATATCATCCTGCTTGCTTGTCGTGTCAATGATTCTTTGTTAATAATTCTTTTTTTTTTCATTTTTTTTTGGTGATGGTTTGACCACTAGCTCACTTTTGCAAGTGAAATGTGGCCTAAGATGAAACACGCTTTACCAGAAGGAACTTGTTCAAATAAGTAAATATTGTTTACATTTTTCTTAAATTTAACATCGAGACCCTAATGTCTAGACAAACCTAACATAGGTTTAAAGACATTTACTACCATTCATTTGTGTTCCTTTCGTGTAATAAATAAATAAAATATAAGAAAGAAGAAAGAAAAGAAAATGTATTTATTTGACCCACAACGCAGTAAGTAGGTAGATAGGAAGATACAAAGAAAAAAAAATACTTAAACCTAGTAATACAAAAACACAATAAGAAAACAAAAACATGTAGGTAGGTGAGGCGGTAGGTAGGTTGAGTAGGTATGCGTTGTGTGGGGCAAATGGGTCCCGTCTCAGCATAAAGCTGCACCAAACATGCATGTACGGTGCGGCGCTGGTTTTCAGACAACCCACTGATATTTAAAATATAAAAAAATATATATATTTTAAATATCAGGGTCACTATTTGGTTGGAAAAATTACCTACCGTCCATTAGTAGTGGCTACCGATCCAGGATTTGCAGAAAAGCGAACTACCGCCCTCGCCCCGGCTCTGCAGTATCGCTACTCAATTTATAATGCCTTTCGGTTATTGGAGCTCTTTGGCGAACAGAACCATTTGTCTAGTAGCTGCACTTCAAATTCTACGACCTATGTTGCTTAACGTGCCACATTGGTTGATGAACTCTAGCTAGGTTAACGTACTTAATTATGCAATGGGTACCTTCTCCGCCTTGTAAGCGCATTTGAAAATTATCCATGGTAGTTAAAAATAGTCAGTTTGTTTTTTTTGTTACGCACTTATTATCGTGTTGAGTATATTTTTTTGTGTCGTGACTACTTTTATTATTATTTGGTTTTGCCCATTTCATACCTGAGTCTGGTTAATTCATTGCGTCATATAATGTAAATTAAGGAGAAATATATAATCTGTGTGTTTGCCTGAAAGAAAGGTGTACGCTTGCTGCCCCAACTTCATAAAAATGTAAACTTAGATTATTGTTTTTATTTACAGAAAGAAACTTAAAACTAATACAAGTTTTTTTTTTTTTTTATACTACTGAGGTGGCAAACAAGCATACGGCCCACCAATGGGTAAGCGGTTTCCGTAGCCTATGAGCGCTTGCAATACCAGAGGTATCACGCACGCGTTGCCGACCCCTCTCCCCAAGTAAATATTTACAAAATACACAAGAAACAGTTGAGCCATATAAAGACCAAACGATCTATAGATAACTCAACTGATCCAGATCACTACCAGTCGGAAGCGTCCCCAAGACGCTGGCGGAATTGCCACGCTGGATGGCAATGCTAATTCGCTGGGCCAAACTTAGATTATCTTAGATTAAGTTTCTCTTATAAGCGAAATGCCTGTTATGTCTTAAAAGAAAATAAATATTCTTCAAACCGAAGGTTATTGAATTGAATTGAATACTACTACTCTAACATACCAATAAACAAATAAACATAGGTTACTTGGAATTACGATACGAACTGTCGAGGTGTCTATATATTAGCCCACACGACGTCACAAACTTTGAACCCACGTTGTTCACATTTTCGATAATGGCATCGCAAAGGTCTAACGCAAAAACTCTTCCCTTCTCGAATGCGTAGATGGGTCTAAATATCTGTAATTTACTTCAAATGCTCTAGTGAGCACATTCCACGGCAGGTCAAAGTTTAAAGCTGGTCATACAATGTTTAATGAAGGTCGAAGTTTTACAGCTAATGATTCAATTACACCCGGGTCCTTCAATAAAGGCATGCACGAAAGGAAGTAGGTAAATATTATAGTATGAGGGTTCTTCTACAGAGAATTTAGCAACAGTTTGAGTTCTTTTGATTGGCCTCGCTTGTCGTCAATGGTTATTTCTTGGTCAAACCAAATAACATCAATGACCTGGTATCCAGTTTGATCTAAGATTTTGTCATTATTAGGCGACTCAAAAAATAGGTGGGCAACTTGCTAATTCTGAGAGCATTGTCGGTAACCTTGGTTCTTCTACGGATTTCCTAATTTCGGATCTTATGGCTCAATAAATAAGTCTAGGTAAACTCGTAGCATACTAGTTAAAATCACATTTAACATCGAGCACTTTATTAAAGGGTTCACAAAGGGTCACAATAAGTGCATTAAAGATACTTAGGATGGCGTGGAATTGATGTTTAATTAACTACTTTAATGTTGGGCGGGTAGTTTGCAGTTCAGTCGTGAAAAAGGGGTCACCTTTCAGGCTGTTGTACTTGAATTACCCGGTTATGTAGGAAAGAGGTATGCTCGGAGCTTCAGTGCGTGATAAAATCTGAAATGAGGAAATCCGTAGAAGAACCAAGGTCACCATAGCTCTTAGAGTAAAGTTGAAGTGACAAGCAAGTTTATAAGTGGGTACCATAGTCAGTTTTATCTCGGTACCAAAGTATGTGAAGTAAAATAAATAACACGCAATTTTGTCATGCCTCACCATCTTTTTTTCACGCCCAGGATGACTGTTAGATAATGCCTAACACTATATATGTTTCAGTGTGAAAGTCTTAAATAAATAAATAACGGCATTGTGCAGGCCATATAGCTCGCAGAACCGACAACCGTTGGAGAATAAAAAGGTTCTCGAATGGCGATCACGAACCGTTGGATAGTCCCACACCTGATTGACCAATGCCATTGTTAAAGTTAGGTAGATGGAAAAGGCTCAAGACCGTCATGGAGCTCTTAAGAGGAGGCGTGAACTACCTCAGATGATGATGATGTAAGTACTATAAGTTCGCACCTCATGGTCAATGATAGTAAAACAAAATAGACTTTATAGTGGGACTTCAGAGAGAGGCGTAGCATTCCAACGAAGTGCTTAGTAAAGTTTAAGGTTTGAAGTGCGGTGGATTTCGGGTCATTTGGTTTCAAATTACCTACACGGTTTCCTTTGTTGAAATATTGCAAACTAGTTAACTGGAATGGTCTAACTAGTGGTAAAGCCGACTTCATATCTTTCAGAATACTTACTCGTTACCAATATCATCATCAGCTTGTAGAAGAAGGCCATAGGCCTAGGCCCCCCAAAGAGTTCCACGACGAACGAGCTTGAGCCTTCTCCATTCACCAACTTCCCGACGCCTTCTCAATGTAGTCGGTCAATCGGGGCCTACCAACACCGCGTCATCTTGTTTTTGGTCGCTATTTGAAAACCTTGAAATTGAATAGAAGAGACGATTTAATCAAACTGTGACTTTTCGCTGATCACAAAAAACAGTAACTACCACAGTCCATTACCATTGCATGCAACTAATTTAACAATTTTATTTTTCGAACAGATATTTCATTTCCATCTACATCGCTAGTGCATTGCGACTTGCGGTACGAATTTCATCTATCAACGTCAACGAAAACAAGGTAAAAAGAAATGTACGGTTGCATGGATAAATCTTCGGGCAGAAAATCGTGAGTTCCGTTACTTGCTTTTATTTCTATGCGGCATGGGCCTTTGATTTGTAGTTTAAAAGAAGTTTTTCAATAGAAATATAGGAATATTTATGAAATAAGTAGGTTTTCATTTCAATAGCTGTCAATACTAATGAAGATTTATAAAATGAGCTTAAAGCTGTTTTCAAACGGCGTGCGTTATGTTATCTGATACAAATTTTGAGATGAAATATAGAAAGCCGTTTGAACGCGGTTTCAAATTGACTCTATTCAGTGAACGTAAAGGATAATTTTGAAATTAATTTCAACCCTGCTTTCAAATGCCTGGAATTCTTAGTTGTAAATTTGTTCACTCCCTTAACACTGATATTAAATAATCTTGCGTAAGCAAGATTATTTAATATCAGTAGAACAAAACAAAGAACAAAAACAAAAGGCCTTCACGCAATTCAAAGATTATGAAACGAACCATTTTTATCTTTCCATTCCCCTATTATTTAGCAACTAATCTTTTATACATTTTCAGAGCTTTAAGCACTAGTTAGGATGTTCTTTAATCGTTCGCAACCAAATTTGACAAACTTGCCATAATATTGCTTGAAATATCTAGGTTTGGAACCAGTGCGTTTGAACTAGCAAGTCCATCGCAAATGCTTAGTACCGACCAATGATATAAGAAAAAAATCCAGAAGTGGCTCAAAGATTTCATATTCATGACAGCCAACGGTGATATTTGGAATCGCTTGATGGCGGTTCAAAACTTTTAAACTAGTGCTAGCAATCCTGAACCCCATTGCATTACCTCACTCAACTTACCGTCGTTTTTCTTCCCACTGGTCCGTAACGATAATTAGGTAATACCTACCACCTCAGATAATTTATAAACCAGATAGGTTGAACATGGCGCTTCTTCTCAGAAATTGTACCCTTGCGGAACATGACCACCGGACTGGCTGGTTTAGTTTGTGTGACAATATTGTTAGGCGTGAGTTTATGACCTAAATGATTTTGTGAGTGTGTTTGTGCTCTAAAGGGTCAAGCAAATGGCAAATAATAAGTTATTTTTTCAGTTAACCGGTTTCTAATTATGATAATGCGATAAACAACATACTTACAAAAAACACAAAACGGACATAGGAACATATAAAAAGAGAACACAAATAACATAACAAAGAACAAACTTAGTAGTCCCCTAACCACCTATAGGTAGGCAGGTATTCACCTAACACCAGCAGGAGCTTACCAGTCTCGCTCTGTGTCGGACGGAGACAAACAGGCCCTGTCTCAGCTTATTACTGCTTAACATATCAAGGTGCCATGCAAAACAGCGCTGGTATTCAGGCAGGGTTTTAAACAGTGACGACACATAATGTAAACAAATGAAAGAGATACGGAGAAGAGAACAAGTAAAAGGAACGTTAAAATGAATAGATAGTAACTGACGTAACTGATGACAAAACTTAGTTAAAAAACTTGGTTAAACTTAGTAAATGGGCTACCATCTCCAGTTTTGACTTCTCGCAGCCTACCACCGACCCTTATTATGCGAGGCAACCTTATCTACCACTGTCAGGTCGGATATTAATCGCACCCATCGCTGAGCCATATACATAACAATTTTATGAAGTGGCCTCGGTAGAGCAGGAGTGCCTGAAAAGCAAGAGGTGCGCGTTCGATCTTGGCGCCCTGGAATAAAACAAATGTTTCAAAATAATTAATAGAAAGAAAATAATGTATACCATGGCCAGGATCATGACTTGGTAAGTGACATCCATCGGGTTAAATTAATTTTTGAATTTACGCGAACCAAACCCGCGGGCAGTATTTTGATAGTTGTGAAAAGCCAGCGATTCGAGAACGTTAAATTTGCTGGCGTTACATTGCTTGCTTCATTCAAACAACATCGATATTCGCACTATGACACGGCTCGACTGATTGCGTTTCGTGTTTGCTATTCGTTTATACATACATCACTGCTGAGTGTAAGGGCGGATCCAGCCTTTGAGTGAGGGAGTTCACACACTCATATCCAGCCTGGACTGTTTTCATTAAAGAGGTACCTACATAATTACTATTGCACCCCAATTTCACACGCGTAGCGTACGTCACTCGGAAATAGTGTTGCTTTGTATTGATAAAATAATTTGCATAATCTTTAGTTGTCAGACCAAAGGTTGTCTGGAAGAAATCGCTCATAGCGATAAGACATTTCGCACATTGTACCTTTCGCAGTTATTTGTAGTTTAATTATTATTTAAGATGTTTTTGTTTACTGTGTGGTGTACATTGCAGAGTGTTCTATCTATCTATCTAGTTCTGGATATTACCTCTCATCGATACATACAAACAAATAATTTTATGTCCTAAATTAGGCTGGATAGATTTTTAAGTTTAAACGGATAGTACTATAGGCTATATATAATATCTATTGTAACTTCTATTTATTTTGTTACCACTGAATTTTTGTGAAGATTTTCGGAGATCATACGCAAGAATTAAATTCCTGTTTGCGCTTACTTTTTAAAACTTAATATGTATGTACCTATGTCTAATATTGTCATAGAAAAGTTTGTCAATATGTTTTTTTGCATTTGCTATCATTTGCAAAAATAACCGCTTTTAAATAGTCACCATCGATGTACACCAGTCTTATAACAAACATTTAAACGTGCGTAAAGATTTAACAACAAAATGTACCTATATAGACCATCCATAAAAAAACAGCTTAAAATTTATTGTACGACCCCAAAAGCGTCGCTTAAAACAATTTGCGTAAATCAACCCGCTTACGCGATAATTTAAAGCAGCGATAATATTTTCATATTTTTGAAATAGAATTTGTATAAGCTTTTAATTAATTAAATTACTAGGGAAATTGTAAAACTTGTTGCTCTAGATTGGTTCGACAAAAGTAAGCCCTTAGTACACCTATCCATGACTGTATCCTTGGTTTGAAGGTTGTTTGAAAGGTTCCTGATCAGAAAGCCTAATTTATCTACAAATCGTTTATGAAGCAAATTGCCTAAATACCACGAGCGAGATTCCTAAGATTATATGCCTAAAAAGTCCTAATTTTTGAAGTAAGAAGACAGCAAAATCTCTATTCAGGCTAACAGTTTCAGTTTATAAAATACCTCACTGTATCAGAGTTTGGGTGTAGAATAAGCGATAGGTATTTACTGATATTATTAACTTAAAACCGAAATAAGATCTTTTCAAAAAAGAATAAATATTCAAGTAAGTATTTTATCCTTTAAGGAAAGTTGCAAAGTTGCGGTCGAAGTCCGTCTGCTTTTTTGAAAGAGTATAATGCTGAACCTTTTGAAGCTGAACGGATTTTGATGCAACTTGATATAGTGGTAACTGGTTTAGAAAATTATTTTTTTAACCCAAAAACGAAAAGGTTCATATTGGAAAAGGGATAAAGTTTACATATTTTATTGTTTCATGTCGAAGCTACGCTACGCTAAGAAAGTAGATCGATGAGACTGTCGTGGATGTATTCCCTAGTTCAGGAAATAACTCGAAAATTGTATCGCAATCATTTAAATAGATCAAGGTAAAAATAATTGCCGTCATAACATAGGCACACGCGGACAACGCGGACACGCGGCTGGATCAGCTAGTTTCCAATAAACAACTTTTCGAATTCGGCGAACTACGGATCGAGAGCGAATCGAATCTTCGTACCAACGTCAGTATTCCCATAATAAATCGTTAAAAGTTTATCAAAAGCAGCGCAGTAACTCATCCGTAGCCACAGTTTTGTGGCTTTCTGTTAGAAAAATAAACCTCTTGAATCGAAGTTAATAGTTTTGAAAGTAAACTCTAACGGACTGCGGGCTTGTGGAAGCTGAAAGGCTGAATAAACATTTTTAAAGTAGGTAAGTAACAATTTGTAGATAAAATAGAACCTATATTACGCAAGGATAGTGTAACTTTCTATTTGTAAAATAATTTTTAGAATCGGTTCAGTAGAGATTAAGTAGTATATACAAGGCCCCCCCCCGCCCGATGGACCGACGACATTATGAAGGTTGTGGGAAGTCGGTGGATGGAGAAGGCTTAAGACCGTTCGTCATGGAACTTTTTGGGGGAGGCCTAGCAAGCAGTGTTTGTCCAGCAGTGGACTTCTGCAGGCTGATGATGATGATGACAAACAAACAAACCTACAAATTTTACACCTTTATAAATATGCGTGGATAAACTTAAACAGGAGATCTTGTGCAAACTTAAAGTAAAGTTCATTACGCACAATCTGTTGGCTACTTACTTTACACGACAACTTAAATCAAAATTCTTTAAAAATACCTTTTTTCATCGGTTGAAAAGAGATCTTTTTTGAAACCCAACAAAAGTGGCTGTTGCTCAACCAACACAACTTATCGAAACAATGTCCGAACTTGGGGCTCAGATTTAAAATTGTAGGAGTGAAGCCAGCTAATTCATTCAAGGGTCGGAACATAGTGAATTATTTGGGACCAGAAAGTAAATTACAATTTACAAACATTTGATCCTAGATTAGTCTGAATACCGGCCACTTACTTGCTTTTCGTTTCACTAATTTTTTCTTGGTCTCTTGGCCTCTTGTCCACGAAAGGAGCCTATTAGAGGACCTTTCACTACACTGATTCTTTCATCGATGTCATAGGCCCTTTTCAGTGCCACCATACCTCAACCAGGTCACTGACCTAATACAGCACGACCAAGACACAGGACTTTACCTTCTGTCTGCGGCAGCCCTGTGGCCTCAGTCACGTCACAACACAACCTCTGAACGACGAAAATGTTCTTTGTGTAATAAACGCTTTATTTAAAGACTTCGTTTTATATTCACGCAAAACAGGGAACAAAAGGGATGTTCGTGGTTATTTAAACGAATTAAAAAGTGAGCATACTCTGGGAATTTTCCGAAACAAATAGCTGTACCCGCACGGTTTCACTTGAGTTGAGGTCAAGAAGTGTAATACCTGGTACCTACTCTGTATCTGCAGTCATCATCATTTCAGCTATAGGACGAACAATGGCCACATCCACTGCTGAAAATTGGCCTCCCCCATAGATGGCCTCGACTGGCCTCATAGCTCATTTGGTAGTAAATCTGCCTTCTGCGCTAGAGGTCGTGGGTTCGATTCCCGCACTGGACAAACATTTGTGTGATTAACACAGATGTTTGTTCTGTGTCTGGGTGTTAAATATATATATATATATATATCTATTATGTATATCAGTCTCTGGTACCCATAGTACAGGCTATGCCTAGTTTGGGATCAGTTGAACGTGTGTTATTTATGTCCGGAATATTAAATTATAGATTTCCAGCGTGACAGACATTATACGGCCTGCACCTATACAATCATTTGGGGGACTTGCACATACTCGCCACGCTGGGCATGCGGGTTGGCGAGCGCAGATACGGCTATTCTTGATAGGGAACGCTGCTGCCGCTTGCAGACAACTCACAATCATTCAAGACTCGGGCCTCAGTAAGGTATCATCATCATCATCATCATCATTTCAGCCGTACGAAGTCCACTGCTGAACATGGCCTCCCTCACAGACAGAGCGAATTCCTTATCATGTGAGGGGATTTGCCCATACTCACCACGCTGGGCATGCGGGTTGGCGAGCGCAGTTAGAGCTATCGTTGTTATAATAAGAGATGCTGCTGCCCATCCCCTAGCTTTTTTCCCTTAGTCGCCTCTTAAGACATCCGCGGATAGGTAGATATGAAGGGGCATATTCTTCAGCCGGGGCCACCACGGCCATAAGTAAGGTATCAATGTGGAGGTAACTAAAATAAATAGGTATAGGCAGGCTGGGCGGAGGTTATTCGTTGAATGGTCGGGTATGGGTACTTATCTGTTACTTAGATAGTAACGGATAGGTGCCCATACTTGGCTATACTATACTATGATTAAAAATGTTTTGCGTGACTGAGCGGTTGGCTTCTGCCGCTTCTGCTCGGCAAGCATGTATCGGTGGAACAGTATGCCTAGCTGCGTTATACCTAATATTGTACTATAGTTTCACACAAATTTATTTTATCCTGGATGTCGGATGCCATTTGCTGCTAGCTCGATGTTATACCATACTTACCTACCTACTTACATAGGTTATAATAATGATCTGTGCCCTTCTCTTCATCGCCTGATAGCGGCTGATGGCTTCCGAGTATCAAACCTGCTGTGACGACAGCAGACATTTTATGGCGAGGCTGAAAAGCAGCGTAGCTGAGCCCTCGACCATTTCACCTGTCTACCTACATACATACCAAAACTTGTAAATTACCAATTGTATTTTTATAGCTGTGTGTAGGATTCTTGGTGAATAAATGCCCTTTTATTTTTATTTTTTTTAAATGATGTATAGCGATTATTGAAGGAAACTTTGTTTAGATTCAAAGAATCATTTTTCTTTGTATGCCTTGCTTATAGTGCGTCCTTTATTTCTTCCTTATTTCACACAAATGGACCGATACTTACGACGAATCTTTTGTCCACATTCGATTTGAATACCCCAACAAAAAAATCCCTAACTTCTATTCCTTTTATGAAATAAGGGAAAACTTGCCAATATCGTAATGACAAACTTTATATTCAGTGCTAACCGAATACTCAAACCAGCTTGTGCCACTTCGAACCAGCTTATAGTAATATATCATGAATTCAGCCATAGGACGTCCACTTCGGAACATGGCCGTCCTACAGATTTCCAGAGCGACTTCCTATCATGTGGGGGGAACTCAACGACAAGAATCGCTACGAATCGTTTTTTTAAGGCGGGTTTTGCCTCTAGGTAACCGCATCGACCCACCAATACGAACATTTTGTTTCAGTGACGCACATTCGTGTGGGGGACATATTATTAAGTATATATTATTCGTCTCAGGCACATATTCTAAAACTATGATCAAACGGGATCGTCACTCAAGTATACATTATACGACATACTAGCTTGCGTGGTACCTACTTAAAAAGTAGCTTTAAAGAACTCTATACATTCCAAGTTTCAAGAAAATCGGTTCAGCCGTTACGGCGTGATTGAATAACAAACATCCAAACATCTAAACATCGAAACATTCTCATAAACTTTCACATTTATAATTTTAATAGGATAGGATAGGATTTCAATGAAAAGCTGCCAAAAAAGTCTCAGATTATGTTTCGTAAGTGAGAATATTGTGCGTAAGCACTATGATTTCTTCTGTGGGACTACTACGAAAGCAGGAGTGGGACAAAGTTAGGTACTCATTAAACTCGTAATGTTTTACGATTTTTCGTTATTCTCCACGGATTGCTGAAATTGTTTCAGAATTTGAAGTGCGTATTGATTTTATGATTCTTTTAGTGTTTTTGCTGTATTAAACATTGCCTTAAATTATGTTTATTGTTTCTTTACAATTATATAGTTTTTAGGGTTCTTTACCTCATAATGGTAAAAATGGAACCCTTGTAGGATACCCAATTGTGTTTCGTCTGTTTTTCTGTACGTATATCACTTTTTCTCAGTACAGCTTATGGAATCAAGTTGATATTGATATTCTTAGTAAATAAAATACTGCAGTAAAGAAACAAGTTGGCTATTATTAAAACGAACAAAGGAGGTTTTTTCATACTTAATTTTTTTTTTTATAAAACTTATTTGCGGTAAAGCTGATACAATGAATTATGCGAGCAGCCGTTTAATAAGTTTGTCACTTCGTAGTTACACTTGGGATCTCAGTTTGATACATTATTAATTCCGCCAGCGTCTTGGGGACGCTTCCGACTGGTAGTGATCTGGATCAGTTGACCTATCTATAGATCGTTTGTAACGGTCTTTAGATGGCTCCACTGTTACTTGTGTATTTTGTAAATATTAACTTGTATTAGTTTTAAGTATCTTTCTGTAAATAAAGTATTATTGTATGTGATATCAATATTGGTAATGCTAAGGCCATTGCCGAATATTCATGCCACATAATAATAAATCCTAGTTACAAACAATAAACAAGGTTTGCTTTCTGTACCATCACTGCGGTACGGGGCTCCATACATTTATAACCATTCTCCTTTAATTCGAGAATTCCTTGGTCGCCTCTCTCATCAAATCTGCAAAGCGATTTCAAAAGTTTGCAGCCTGAATCCTATCACAGATTCTTTCAAAGTCAAAGGAATTCTTCGAATTAATTTCAGTTGAGGCAATCGATCAACACCTCACAACTTTACTTTTCAGACACTTGACAACTTTGATATCTCATCGGTATCAAAGCAAAACTTGGAGCGCTCCACTAAAGATTCCGATTCCTAAATAGCAGTTACCGCCTTAAAATTACGCGTAGTTCTATACAAAATTATGTTTTGTCGTGGTGGCTGAAGAATAGGCCAATTTTGACAGGCCTCATAGCTCAGTTGGTAGTAACTCTGCCTTCTGCGCTAGAGGTCGTGGGTTCGATTCCCACACTGGACAAACATTTGTGTGATGAATACAGATGTTTGTTCTGTGTCTGGGTGTTAAATATATATCTATTATGTATATCCGTCTCTGGTACCCATAGCACAGGCTATGCCTAGTTTGGGATCAGCTGACCGTGTTAAAAAAATAAAAAATAGAGCCCTCTATATCTTCCTACCCTACTAGGGCAGCTGGGTCCCCTATTTACACGAAGAGCTCTTACTGCGCTCGCCAACCCGCATGCTCAGCATAGTGAGTATGGGCAAACTAATTTTAATAAATGCGAAAGTGGGTATTGTTTGTTGGTTTGTCCTTCTACCAAGAGAAAAAGGAGCAACATATCAACGTGATTTTGTTGCATGGATGTTATTAAAAAGCCGGAAAGTGACCTAGCTACTTTAATTCCGGTAACACGCAAACAAAGCCGCTTATATAAATGTAAAACATTACGTTCTCAGTTCTCACTAATGCAAAAATTACTGTTTTGTATCGAGTTGCATTACGTGTTTATTACTTTTAGCTCAAGGCGGAAAATCTATAATGGTTATCTTGGTAGAGGTCAGATATGGTACCCACCTGGTAAACTAGTTTCAGTGGCGTTACGTCAAAAAACTGTGATAGTTCGGCGCTAGATATCAGTGATATAACGGTATGCGTTTTTAGTAAACCTAGTAAGCTGAGTTTGAGACGAACCGCGAAACACGTGAGAAGAATATACCTCGAATGGTTTTGATCCCTCTCTATTGACAGTTTGTGGTAAATGATCTCATTCGGAAGTTTCGCTTCTGAAACTACGTAAGGCCATTGAATTCGAGGTATTCTTTGTGAAAGTTACATGTTGGAAAACTCGTGGAAGGAAAACTATGAAAGAAAAAAATTGAGTCATTAAAAAGTGAAACATTAAACCGCTAAGGTGGTCATGTTTCGAGGCTTTATCCTTCTTACCCGACTTCGGCAAAATCAAAAGGAAGGGTTATATTTGTGTAAGCTAGTGAAGCGTCTTTATGGTCTAGGTATCATAGGTTATTATGGCGTGACTCGTAGTTTACTTGGATGGGGAGCCTTCAACGCTGCGTCCTTGGATTTGTTTTTTGATGTCCGAATTTTTAAAAAAAAATGGATGAAAGGGCTCGATGAATGACCACAAATCAGACGACGCGCGACGCAGCGTTGAAGCCCCCTCCCGATGGGCCGCCAACATTGTTAATGTTGCGGGAAGAAGGTGGATGGAGAAGGCTCAAGACCTTTCGAAGATCTCTTTGGGGGAGGCCTATGTCGAGCAGTGAACTTCCTCAGGCTGATGATGATGTATAAGTAAAGGAAAAACAGACCATGTGAGCGGAAACGAAACAAAGCTTGAACCATATTAATATTATAAATCAATATTAGTACATTTAATCCTGTATAATCAATGAAATATTACAGGAGTAAGCTCTCAGCGGCCGTATCCGGTGTTTATACTGAGTGATCGATCACGGAAGTCAAACAATGATGGTCAATACTTAATGGAGTAACCGTTCAGCTGCATTAGTGGATCCGGTGACGAGGTCAACACTGGTACCAACGTTTTCATAACGTTTTCGACTTTAGCTAATTTCATTTTTCAAATTTAAATTAAATATTGATCGAGAAGTAAACGTGACGTCAACCAAAGGGAATGACGTCAATAATTTAGTTTGAAAAGGTTCTTTAGTGGCCTGCAAATCAAACTGGTTGACTGCACTTACTGAGTTGTGACCTGAAGGGTCGCGTCATAACGCCATTCATAAGTTCTTAAGTTCATAATATTTCATAAGTTATACATATTTGAATAGGTATATATAGGTAAGTATAAGGAGGAGGTAGGGCACAGTAAGATATTCTCGCTCTAAATTGGAGCAGCCCGCCTGGGTAGGAACCTCCGCCTTACAGAAGATCGAAGCCAAATACCATTATTTGTTTCAAATAGTGCTGTGTTCCTGCGGTGAGTAAGGTTGCCAGAGCTCTTTAGGGGGGGAGGGGATCGACAGGAAACGCATTAGCAATGCTCCAGGTATTGATGATGTCAATAGGCGACGGTAACCACTTACCACCAGGAGGGCCGAAAGCCTGTTTACCTCCGTATAACATACAAAAAGATATAAACATAAAATGCAATAAAACAAAGGCACGTTTCAAATGCCAAATATTAAAAAGCTGAACCTGAGCAACAGAGTTGCCCATATTTCATTTCAAAGTACTTAGCCAGACTATGTTTGCACGTGAAACATGAAACATTGAGGGAATCTTTTATAACAAGATCGAATTTTTCGTGGAAGAGCACTCTTGAGAGTCAATGTATAAATAGAGGAACCTACTCAAATACGCGTGATACTCTCTATGAAGAAAACGAGTATTCGTCCTGTTATACGGAGTTTCACTTAAAAAAAACTAAATAAATTGTTTTCACGAACTAAGTAAATAAATAAATAAATAAATATTCCGGACATATTCACACGGTCAACTGATCCCAAACTAGGCATAGCCTGTACTATGGGTACCAGAGACTGATATACATAATAGATATATATTTAACACCCAGACAGAACAAACATCTGTGTTTATCACACAAATGTTTGTCCAGTGCGGGGATCGAACCCGCGACCTCTAGCGCAGGAGGCAGAGTTACTACTAACTGAGCTAAGAGGCCAGTCTGTTTAAGTATTTGTTTTGTTTGGAATTAGAATTAATTAGACTTTGGGACGTAGTAAATATATTTTAGATAGATTTTAGACGAGTTTTCCCATTGGACACCGAGGATAGACAGAAGAAAGTACTTGCGAGCTTGTGGTAAAAGAATGATAAACTGCAAGCGCTGATGAATAGGTCAGCAGAGAGAACATTAAAGAGGATATAACAGTCCCCATACTTCTGAAACGTTAATACCTTCTTTCGTAGAGTGATCTTAGCGATTTCATTGAAACAAACACCTTTTGACTTTGTGTTGTCATTAAAACTAGACCTAAGGGTCCTTCTAATACGTACTGTAACTATCTGATGACCTCGATGGCGTACTGGGCCAGTGACGCAATTGGTGCGGGTTTGATTGCCGGACAAATGTTTGCATGATCTGCAATTATTTGTTCCTGGTCAGGTTGTTGTGATACCATTGTACTCGTTGTTTTCGATACCCACGACAGCGAATCCTAGTGTGGGGTCAGGACTATGTATATTACTTTTGAGTGTTATTTATTTTTGTATTAAGTATTCCTGGAATTAATTATAAGGGTGTTGCTATAAATAAATTCTTAGTCTATTCTGTTCTATTAAAATATTAATTTCCGTTTTGAAGAAAAGATGTACAGGAAATAGTATTGGAGAGAGGGGTTCTAAAAATACAGACTCGTAAAAACTTTAAGACCCATATTAAAAGCTTACAGCTTTGCCTATCACACCAAACCATTCATCAAAATCTCTGCGACAAATTTCGAACAGCTTAATTTCAAAGGGGAAAATTTGAAGGAAACAATCCCTGCAGATTTAATGACAAACGAAAGGGAAAACTTTCCAAATACATTATTATAAAATACAGCGAAAAGTTGATCCTTACAAAGTTGACAGCCCAATATTTGCGTGTTTGTTTTCCTACCCCAGCCTCAAAGCCAGCGAAATGGTAATCATCCTTTTGTTAAATATAGGACAGGAGACATAAAAAAATTGAAATAGGCAATAGGAGTATATTCAGCATTTTCGGCATTGCATACAGCAATGTTTTTCAATTTACCATCTTAGATAGTTCGTCCCGAAGGTTTTGGAACAAGCGGGTTACATGTTAAGTAGTAAAAGTTATTAGGTAACTGGTAATCATACTTTAAGTAAAAATAAAACGAAAAATATCTAAAACAACGAACTCTACCTAAAACAATGTTTGTTTCAAGGGGCTTCTTCTTTAAATCTTCAGTCTCAAAGGTCTGGGAGATGAAGGAGTCACTCGAAGTGTTTCTATAAATTGTAAGAGTGCGATCGGGGAATCCCTCAAAAACTCCAGTCCTTTGAGAGTGGGGGTGGAGAAAAAATTACCTATGCGTGTGCGCGTGTGAGTGTGTGTGGTACTTTCCACAGCCGCATCTTATCATCATCCACAGCCCGATGGGCTTTAAGTATAGTCTACATTCTACTGACTACTGAATACATATATACTTAATTTTACACTATTTTTCATCGCAATTACCGATATGGTATTCTTTTGTAATTGTCCCTCAAAGTTTTCATACGACTAAAGATTAGGTCCACGATAACCAGGTACCAGCCCTTCAGATAAGCCTCTAAATATGGGTGTCTGATTGTCAGTTCCGCCTATCTGTGTGTTGTCAGCTGTCCCAGAGTAGATATAAAAAGCAATTAAGCCGCTTGGGTCGAAGCCAAAAATTGTTCATCCCTAACAAGCGAAAAATGGACGTAATTGAAGCAACCATAACAATTCCAATAAGAAAAAACATTTTACGTTTTGCTGAATTTGGAAAGCTGTGAACGAAATTATACTTATTTTTCTGCGTTTGTTTTGTTTTATATTACTTGTCTTATTACATTCATTTTCTCATTTTGATTTACCGGCTGACCTGCCAGTCTTGGGTAGTTTATGTTTGATGTATAAAAAATGGTCAAGTGAGTGTCGGACAACTCACAGATGATGGTTTCTGTAGTGAGTACCACTTTATTAACCCCATTTAATACGGAAACGCGTCAATGATTCTTTCCTGGTCATCCTGTATTAGGTTAGTGACCAGTTTGAGGTAGGATGGCCCTGAAAAGGGCTATTGAACGTCGGTGAAAGAATCAGTGTAGTGAAAGTATTAAAGTGCGCCTCCTAGAGGTTCCTTTAGTACACAATTGATATGAGATAGCGATGGTTTTCTGGGTCTAGTGACCCTAGGACTTAGTGACAGAGGTCAGAGATAGTTGGTAGCGTTGACCTCGTATTTACAATTCATCCATATGCATAAAATTCGTTTGTTTACACTCGATCCTTATCAAAACAGATTAACATGTTGTTGACCTATTTTATCAATTTCACCTTATTTTTAAATCACACGCTGAGGATTAGGCCCGAATACTTTTTTGTTAAGTATATCAGTATGCATTTGATTGGAATCTTAATAAATTTGTATAAATATTTTGGGAAGCGTGGCAAATGCATCAGTTGCAATCTCGCTTGAGTGTAAAATTCAATCAAAATGTTTCTTATTGCTGCTTTTTGTATGGCGCTAGTTGGAAATTTGTCCATGGGTAAGATATCTACGCTTGATTTGACCATAGATTATGTTAAAACTATTTGCTTGCTTGCTCTCAGTATCTATGGTGAAGATGAAACCTATTAAAAAAACGCCTTGAATTTTTTCATAGCAATAGCTTTTCTACAATTATTATAAGCCTGACAATATTCTCCTCCAGGTGCTAATTTTCCTAAAATTTGTTTTGTTTATCATGACATTAGTAGCCAACCTGATCAAACCAGGGATCTTGTTAATCATTGTTTTGTTTTTAAGTTTGAATAATAAACTCACAAAAAACACCCTCTGGAATATACATTAGCCTTCTCCTTCAAATTTCGTATGCTGTTCTTAGCCTGGCATTATTAGGCATTTTATATAAAAAAAATTGCTTACATCTGTAATTCCCAAGCATGGACATCCTCTTAGATCTCTTGGCGATCAGATCTTAGTTACTTATTTTAACTTTTGTATCCCCAGCGGTACCTCTGGAAAGTCCATCATCAAACATCGCACAATACTTCGATTCCCGTATAATAGGGGGTACCGTTGCTCCCCCTGGCTTCGCCCCTCACATGGTAGCACTGGTCGTTGGCTGGGACTACACATTTTTTACGTGCGGTGGCTCTGTTATCAAGGATCGTTTTATCCTGACAGCGGCGCATTGCATTCATGCTATAATTGATTGGCATCATGGAACGTTGTTGAGGTATGTACCACTTCCACTAAGTAAAGAAAGTTTGTGCAAAAATACTAGACTTACGGCTATTTTTCCCAAGCATGGTAGACAACACGGCTCGACTAGAAATTAATCTTCAAGCAGACATCAATCCAAATCCTTAGGCAGTGGTTGGACTAAAAAAGTGTTGCAGATAATAACGTATTGAAATCAAAGCAAAAACCGGCTTTAAGTTTAAAGGATTTCGTTCTTTATCTCCATCAAAGAGTGGTACTACGCTGTAGGTTCACTACATAAACATTTTTTAGAATACAGCATAACATCATAAAAGTTTTTTTTTTATCCTACTGAAAAACTACCAATCCGATATCCGATATGAGGTATATCGCATCACAATTAGCGGAGATAACGCTTAGCATAGGTACATCCGTACAAATCAATTATCCTACTAATAAATGCGAAAGTTTGTTGTTCAATCACGCCGTAACGGCTTACTGATTTCGATTAAACTTATAGATTACTTTACTTAGAATAGCATATAGGATACTTTTATCTAGGTCCCACGAGAGCAAAACCGCTGGCAGAAGCTAGGTAAAAAAATGACAATCTCTCAAACCTTTTTTGAAGTCGGTTAAAACTATCAGTTGGCTAAAACATCTACTTACTTTCTCCAGTTCCGCCCATGGCGTAGTTGGGACCAACATCTGGAAAAGCGGCGGAGTCATCGCTGAGTTCATAGACTACAAAATTCACCCCGAGTATGATCCCTCGAATATCAAGAACGACGGTGGATTGCTGATTGTGAAAAAAGAAATTGAATTTAACGCCAAGGTTAAGCCCATAGCCTTAGACTGCGGCTGGATCGGTGGTGGAGTGCAGTGTCAAGTTGCTGGATGGGGCACAAAAGAGGTAAGACAAATTAGAATAATATACATCATCATCATCATCAACCTGTAGAAGTCCGCTGCTGGTCATAGACCTCCCCTAAAGAGTGCCATGACAAACGATCTTGAGCCTTTTCCATCCACCGACTTCACGCAACTTTAACAATGTCGTCGGTCCATTGACTCCAACACTAAGTTGCCCGGTTCTGGGTCATATTCGAGAACCTTCGACATAATATACCTTGAGCGGACTGTTGCTGCCTCACCTCAGTGAGGAACTCCTTCGAAAATTCCAAATTCGGAGATTCCATGGAGTTTTCTGGACCTGAACGAGGTGATTTTTCTTTATATTATTTGAATCCTCAATCAAATAGACTAAAAATTTAAATAGACCGTAAAATTAAGGTTGTAACTTTTATTGACAAACTAAACGGAATGTCTTAGAATTTTAATCCGTAACTTTACGTAGAACCTGCTCCTGGTTTCGTTCATTTGAAAAGTCATCGTCGTCATCGTTTTGAGCCTTTATTTCTCAATTTTAGGACGTAGGCCCAGCTTTTTCAATAGCTGGCAGTTGGATGCCTTCATCGCCCAGTCACAGCCCCTATGTACTCATCGTACCCCCTATAAATCATCTACCGATTGCTTTGGCGTCCGGCGTCGGGATCTGGTGTTTGGCCACGGTCTCCATTCCTATTGCCCATCGACTTTGGTCCATTCTTGCGATATGACCCGCCCAACTCCGTTCCCTCTCAGCTTTGACCGTGACTACGTCATTTAGAAAGTATCCAGCACATATTGCATTGACTCCGTGTCAATGAGTACCTATTTATCGTGAAACACAACTTTGATATGAATTTGTTTATTCACTAGCTTTGGGGCAGCACTCCTGAGGAGCTTCATATGCTGCAAGTGGATACCATTTCTGGTAAGGAGTGCTCGAAATTGGTTGCTGAGTTTGCCAATCTGTGGGGGTGGGCTCCACCCATGGACTATAAGCTGGAGATCTGCACCTTCCATTCTCCAGGCCATGGAATGTGCCATGTAAGTATTTGTTGAAACCTAAAAAGGCTGCCTAAGGGCCCAGCTTTCGTGATCTCTTAACTTTTTGGGAAGAGAATCCTACTATTATTATAAATGCGAAAGTTTGTGAGGATGTTTGGATGTTTTTTGTTCAATCACGCCGTAACGGCTCAACCGATTTCGTTGAAACTTGGAATAGATAAAGTTCTATTCCTAGAATAGCATATAGGCTGCTTTTTATGTTGGTACCACGCTAGCAAAGCCGCGGGCGGAAGATTATATTATCATAGACTTGAGTGCACTGGTGAAGTGGTGGTAGTGACTCCGCCACCCGAACTCAAGGGTTGGTCGAATCCCAGTCGTACACCCATGGATTTCCATGCGGAATATTCATGTATGATAATACAAAAAATTGCTTCCAAACGGTAAAAGAAAACATCTGAAAGAAACGGCATGTTCCAAAACCTAAAAAAATCGATGATAATGTTGCATGTTCGAAGATAACGGAGCCTCTAAAAGGCGCACTTCAATCCTTTCATCGCTGGTTCTCCTTTCTCAGTACCATTGTACTTCGTACCTCAACCTGCTGATTTACCTTAATGCAGGATGACCAATAAAGAACCAGTGACACGAAGAGCAAGCATCTTATACTACTACCTATACCTACCTTTTTTGTTTAGGTATAGAGGTCAAGTTCCCTAGCTTACAATCACCATATCTTCACAGACAAGAGTGATATGTTTAATATATTAATTCTTCATTTCATGTTTGTTATTTGTTCCAGGGTGACTCCGGTAGTGCACTGGTGGTGAAGAAGACTAAGAAGCTGGCAGGGATCGTGTCCTGGGGCTTCCCCTGTGCTGTTGGCGGACCGGACATGTTCGTTCGGGTACTATCACATCTCGATTTCATACAAAGCTTTACTGGCGACCTCTGTAATAAGCACTAGCGCATTTAAAGTACTGATAGTACTTGCAGCTTACTAATAAAGAGACGGTTGAACATCGGTTTAGTCGATATGTATTTATAACAATATCTGTGAAAAATTAAGGTTAGGTTAAGCGTCAGTCACACAGAACTTTTAAAAGCTGCTTCTTAAAGGTCAGTCAGTCCGTAGCTAGTTCTTAAACGCTGGTAAAAGTCATTTGCAGCTATTTTTTCTAATAGTTCTAATAGTTCTATTCTTGAAAAAAAATCAGTAGAAAGTGCTTTCACAAAAGCAAAAGTTCCTCGAACTTGGTGTCGGTTATTTTTTAGTTTCGTAAGCGTAATTATTGTTTCCATGTACCTACATAGTTATCGACAGGGTTTCATTAAGCTTGTTGTTAAAATAAAAACCTTCATATAACAAATTATGATTTTATTACGTAAAACTCTGTTGAAAAACTTGATAATACATTTCACTATTATTTTGTCCCTTGTTAATAGAGTTGACTATGAAGTCGATAAGAGGCTTACCTTAACAGTATTCAAGACTTTAGCAGTTTCAGAATTTCAGTGCCGTACTTAAAACTTATATGAACCCGTTAGTGACAGAAAATAGGTACTCGCAATATTGGTCGAATTTGTGCCGATACCTACCATCATCATCTCCCTGCCCTTATCCCACTTCATGTGGGGTCGGCACAACATGTTTTTCTCATTCACTCCCCATTGTCATCAATAATATTCAAGACTTTAGCAGTTTTAGAATTTCAGTGCCATATTTAAAACTTGTATGAACCCGTTAGTGACACAAAATAGGGACTTGCAATATTGGTCGAATTTGTGCCGATACCTACTCTCATCATCTCCCTGCCCTTATCCCACTTCATGTGGGGTCGGCACAACATGTTTTTCGCTTCCACTCCCCTCTATCAGCCGTCATGTCAGCACCCACTCCTTACTTACTCATGTCGTCTTTTACACAATCTATCCATCTTTTCTTTGGTCTACCTCTTCCCTTATATCCTTCCAAATTCATATTTAACACTCTTCTAGTCACATAGCATTCTTCCCTCCGCATGACATGCCCATACCACGCTAACCTTTGTGCCGGTACCTACTACGCGATCATATCCATAGGCGGATGCAAATAATAGAACAACTTTGACAAAACCTTACGAAATTGGCAAACACTTCTCAAACCCAAGTAACATCAAGGCTAACGAAATTTGAGTGCTTCGTTAGGGTCATACCCATCTAAACCCACAAAAATTACTTAGGAGACTCGTCTCAGTCAATGTAATAGGTATGAAAAGTAGGTACTGTCGAAATAAAAAAAAATATGAAAAATAGGCTCACTACTAGGAAAAGTCGGTTAGAATGACAGTAATTAAATAAGTCAGACAGTGTATTTTAGTACAATCCAATAATTTAAGGTAGGCAACGATGAGCTTACAGCTAATTGGTTTTCGGTATCCGACAGGTATTTTAAGAATGTGGGTTCGGATCTGTGGGTTCAGATAGGCATAACACCTTTGTGGCCCCTGAGTCAGCCCTTAGGAAGTCGTTGACCGTTTATTTAACACCCTACCACGAAAATGCTAATTTTATTTCAGCTACCTAAATTCTGATTGCTTTCGGCTTAATGGAACTCATTTACAAAGCGACGATCCGCATAAACAAAGCTACTAATGAAAAAACTTTGTAATTAGCTAACCAACGCAGCTCAATTACTTTGAGATTGGAAGCGATTTTGTAAATTTTCTGACCTCGTCAGATGTACAGATATTAGCAACACAAACAGACGCTTCTCTTAAGCTTACTACAAGATAAACATCAAACATTTTGCTAAACTGACAGCTGAACAACAAAAATCCTTATAAAGGTATTTTCCCAATCGACTAAAACGGAAATATTGTTTAGCTTTGTAACAAAAGAAAGCCAAACATACAATACGAGACATAAAGCGATACTCAATTTGAATTGAGCAGCATTTCCTTTTAGATATCAAGTGGAGTGTTGACTAATTGAATTTGTAAGCGAGCAGTTGACATCGCGTTAAAACGAGGCTTGAAATCCACTCACGTTCTAGCTCTTCCCATAAACCCCGCTAAGATTGCGTACGCCTTGATGTTTGTCTTAAATATTAGTGGTTAGCGCCCCGAACTTGCTTGCTTGTCGTCTCACTGATTCTTTCTTGGCCATCCTGTATTAGGTCAGTGTCCAGGTTGAGCTATAGTGTCCCTAAAAAGTATATGACCGTCCCCGTCAGAGAAAGAATCAGTGTAGTGAAAGGATTAAAGTGAACCTCTTACTGAACTGAGATCTCGCGATGTCTGGTAAAGGTTGCTGCTTCGATCCTATACCCTAGCCTATACCCTAGCTTTTTTTTCCTTAGTCGCCTCTTACGACATCCATGGTTAGATTGGGTAGGTAGATAAGCCTATTCGTCAGCCGGGGCCACCACGTCATTGAGTAATCAATCTTAAAAGCTTCTTAAAAGCCAGCCTGTAATATGCCAGTAATATTATCCATACGCGTTTTCTAGACAATAGGCACAGGCCTTTAGAGCAAGCGGAATTTGAAATCATCTTTATTTGACTGCCAAGTGATTATGCCCCGTATTTGCTCCGACTTTAGGAGGAAATTAACATAAAAACAAATGATCATTACGGGGGGTGCTCGAGTAAAGTCACGTTCTGAATTTAAAATTGCTCTATCGAAGCGTTTGAAAAATTAAATTAATCAAATGAAAGGCGATAATTTTAAATTTGTCAATGATTTACCAACCGGAAATTTATTTATAACTGACTTCAAAAAAGAAGGTGGATGTTATCGAATCGTCGACTCTATTTTTTTAACTATGTACATCGATTACTCAATAAAGGCTGGTCCGATTTTTATGATTTTTCGATATCATAAAACTTGATTCCTAATACTACTCCAAAAAGGGCATAGGCTATTAACAGAAATAAAGAATAAATACACATGTACGTATAAGCAGAATACATCCATCTTAAATATTACAAAACACTAATAAAAATGCGAAAGTTTGAATGGATGGGTGTTTGTTTCTCAATCACGCCAGAACGGTTAAACGGATTTGGATGAAATTAATAAAATCTTTAATCTAAATCCCTTAGGAATGGCATAGGCTACTTAATCCAGGTACCTTGTGGGTGAAGTCAGAGGCAGCCGCTAGTCACTCGTAATAAGCAATTCCCTCAAACTATTTAAAATTGTAGGTGAGAGTATTTTTTCCAGTCACATTCAATTCCCACCAAATGATTGTTTGGGTGCAGGCCATTTATGGTCTGGAAACCTATGGGGGAGGCCTATGTCCGGCAGAGGACTTTTACAGGTTCGTGATAATGATGATGATGATATTAACCTTTTTGAAGTCCTTCATTTTTAGGGTTCCGTACCTCATTTGGAAAAACGGCACCCTTATAGGATCACTTTGTTGCCCGTCCGTCTGTCTGTCTGTCCGTCTGTCAAGACCCTTTTTGTAAGAAACGGCTAAAGGTATCAACTTGAAATTTATGCCTACTATTAACCTAAAAATCGAAGCTCTAGCTTAATGCATTAAAAAGATATGACAATGAATGTATAATTTTTGTATGGAAATGGCAAAAATCAAAAACCTCTAGGGTCTACTTCCAGTAACCACACAATTCTGAAATTTTGAGTGCTAGGAGCTTTTGTAACACAAGTTAAGATAAAAGTCTGAAATTGAGGAATTTCGAAGTTTTTTAGAAAACAAAGTTATATTTGCGGTCAATGTCATACAATGACTACGTGAGCAACCGCAAATATAAGTTTGTCCATTCCTACATTTAGAATTTTTATTAATTTTTATAAATCCATTGGTGCACAACCGGGATTCAAACCCTCGACCAATGGTACGGAAGCCTCAGGGCGCGAGTTCTCGCACTTGACCGTCTTTATTCATTATGCGAATAATTATTATTGATCGCCATTGTGAAATACCGATCAAAACAAACCTCGTTTACCCTAGATTGTTTTAACATATAGAAACTTTAGGTTGGCAATTTTCTGGAATATTTCAATGAGTTTCGCTCGTGGACTCCCGGCCATCCCAATTATCTGTCGGTAAAACTCGGATTTTGGTTTCAAATAAGCTGGAAGCTAGCAGGTACAGTCACCTCTAATATAATGTATTCCTTTCATAATTTTAAAATGTTTAGACAGTACTAAACGTAAAGAAAATATTCTCCTAACCATCAACTGTGCCAATTTCAATTTTACTCTGTAACTATCATCTATAAGTAAAGTAAAGTGTCATTTATTGCTTGAAATACATGTAGGTACAGGTGTTTATAAGTCTATAATTATGTGAGTCAATGTGTTCCTACCGATTTTTCGATGTGCAATAATAGTATCTTTGTACAAATAATAATAATTAAAATAAACTTAATAAAATAAAATAAAAAAAATTAAACATTAAACTAATTGGATAAAAAACAACTTAAAAATAGCGAATGTCAAGCCAAAAAATCTTTGTCAGTTAAGAAATCATTTATAGAATAATAACATTTATTTGAAAGAATCATTTTTAACCTTCTCTGAAACTCCATATTTGGCAGTAGTCTTATAGATTGTGGTAATTTATGATATATGGAGGGTGCCATAGCAAAGGTACTCTTATCCATCATTGCGGTTTTCCTATTTATATGACAGACTTTATTGTTGTCACGCCTGTTGCGGACCATGTAATCCGAAGATCTATAGAGTCTCGTGTCGATCTAGTCTCATCTAGATATCTAGAGTATCGTGTCATCTGATGTTTATCTTACATATGAGTACCGTATGTAAGGTAAACATCTTATTAGAGGTGATTGTACATGGCAAACACCGCGACTACACAATTGGGATTTCATTCGCTTTGTTCGTAAAGGGATGAAACATTTTACAATTTTCTGACGGTTTTGTTGGATGGTGATCCAAAAAGTTGAAGGTATTGCAAAAGTTAATGTACTACCCTTGTCTCTATTGCTCTTTTCCGATACTGAAGTATGGGGTATTGACCCATCCTCGTAAAAACCAAGTAATAACGTAACTTTTTAGTAACGGTTAGTTACAATGCACGCTCATAAGTGTTTGGCTCTCGAATCTTGAAAAAATATTAATGCCTAGTCCTAAATAATATTTTGACTGGCCTCATAGCTCAGTTAGTAGTAACTCTGCCTTCTGCTCTAGAGGTCGCGGGTTCGATCCCCGCACTGGACAAACATTTGTGTGATACACACAGATGTTTGTTCTGTGTCTGGGTGTTAAATATTTATCTATTATGTATATCAGTCTCTGGTACCCATAGTACAGGCTATGCCTAGTTTGGAATCAGTTGACCGTGTGAATATGTCCGTAATATTTATTTTATTTTTTATTTTTTATATTATCTAAGGACTAGTCTTAGTATTCTTAGGCGTTGATATTTATTTATTCACTGCACTGACATACTCAGACTGACATAATTTTCATAGATATTGCTGTCAAATCCTGTTTTTTTTTCGAGGATTCAAGTTTCAACGAACTATTGAATTCCAAAAAAAATAAAAAACATATGCATTAGTCGGTTAGCGTCCTATCGGTTCTTTCTAAAATAAAATTTTTGCACAAAGTTAATGACCAGGTCAAGTTTTAGAGGTCATAAAGTGGACTAGCCCCCGTACCGTCATCTTAGCGATTTTGTTTAGGCTGTGACGTAAGTTGACAGTCCCAAAGATTTATGATTCGAATTCGTCTAAAATTGTGCTGACACGCTTGCATTTGAATCGCAATAAGGCGTCATGGTAGGTGACCGGTAATGAAAGATCCAGAGCATCGACCACAGTAATATTTTTCTGACGGGTTGGCTAGATTGTCTTGAAGTTGCTTTGAGTCTCCTAGAAGACTCGAGGACTTTAGGAGGAGGTAGAGCACAGCGAGATTTTCTCGTTTTGAATTGGAGCAGCCTGCCTGGGGAGGTACCTCCGCCTTACAGGAGATCGCAGCCAAATAAACTTATTTGTTTCAAATAGTGTTGTGTTCCTGCGGTGAGTAAGGTTGCCAGAGCTCTTTAGGGGGGAAGGGGGTTCGGGGTCGGCAACGCGTGCGTGATGCCTCTGGTATTGCAAGCGCTCATAGGCTACGGTAACCGCTTACCATCAGGTGGGCCGTAAGCTTGTTTGCCACATCAGTTGTATAAAAAAAAAAGAAGAAGAATAAAAAAAAATTTTATCACATGTCTTGTATGAAAACTGTACAGTGAAATCAACCTCTTTTTCATGGGATGGGCAATACTTGATACGCAACATTATATTTTTAATGGGTCCGTTTTACTTTCCGTGCTTAGGTTTCCCTTCTCCGGCGCATTTGTACGCGATTTATCGGTTTCCGTTTCCACTGAGCCTCACCCTTTCCCGATTGACACATATACATTTCTTTCCCTCGCGTTGTTACTCCAATTTCCTCTCAGAGCCCCTAGGGACAAGCCTCCACATTATTTAGAGTAGTCAACAAAGCCAAAGTAGTTAGAGAAATTAATAGGATAATCTTAGGTGTCTTATACAAGGTGATTCATAATATGTATGCCATCCCGAAAGGGGCTTATTCTACACCCAATTTGGCAGTAAAGTTTGTTCTACGACTTTTGGAAATCGGACATTAAATTTTTCATGGAAAAAACTCTATGCGAAAATCAGCTGTTTTAGGGTCAAATCAGATCAAACTCAATGAATCAGCTGTTTTCGGTAGCAATCTTGATTCCGAACTTCTTGTACGGTTAGTAGTTATTAGTTCTAAAGATGATAAAAATACCAAAAACAGCTAATTTGAGTTTTTTTTTGTATTAAAATATTGAAGTTTTTTTTCACTAAAATTATTTATTTTCGTTGATAGAATTACCCCCTTTTGGGTTGGAATACATGTTATAAATCACCTTGTATAGGTATACATGCTTTACTAAGCGAACTTACCCGAGATAGATGATTCCAGAATCCTTTTACCGAAAAGTCAAAGTCAAACAAAAATCACTAGGATCACTTTGAAACGTCTTAGAAACTAGGTAAAGCTACGCCTGTTCCTCGCGCCAAGCCTGGAAGTATCCACAAACACGGTTTGGTGCCTGTAATTTTTTTTCGGTGAGGTTTTATATGAATTAAAAATACAACACGCAGAAATCTACTTGGCACCTGCATGGGATGTGCTTCCCCCTCCCACCACTAAATGATTATTTATATGATAAAACCGCATGGCCTGAAGTCGCTCTGCCCCTCGACAGCTAAAATGCCATTTTGCAGTGTCTTTACAGTTTTTGCTTGCATCATATTTTAAGTATTATTGAATTATATAAGCATTAGGTACATATTTCATCAAGTGTAGCGTGTGCTGCCCTTAGATCATTTGTTGAAGCTCACATTTGTCTTCATTTTTTTCACATTTTTATAAGCTCTTATTTATTAAGGATTATAATTAGATTACTTTTCTCTTGAGCCTCACCTAGTTCGATCGGCACCACACTGAAGCTTTAAATTCCATTTTGTGAAAAAGGATCATCGAAAAAAATGATAGGCACCAAGCCGTGTTTGTTGCCTGATTCTTCTAGGCTTGGTCGCGAGGAACAGGCATAGCTTCACCTAGTTTCTAAGACGTTTCAAAGTGATCCTAGTGATTTTATTGAAATAAATGCCTTTTGACTTTGACTTTGACTTTGACCACAGCCCACCGGCTACCGCTCTCGCGAGTGAGAATGAGACAAAACATTTACCTGCGCATGTTTTCTATTTGATCAAATATTATTGAAAAATATGCATCCTAAATTTATAGATCAAAAGATATTTTACTCACCTAATAAAGTTATATTTCCTCGAAAGGATACCTCCTTAGTTTTAACTCTTCCATCTTCATAACACCGGGGTTTGAAATGGCCCATATTTTTATGTTCTAGGGTGACCCATCTCACTTAAGATAAAATAATGTGTTTATTTGTAAAGATGTGTTTACTTCAAGTCTTTCAATGGATTCTGATACTGTAGTTTACATTTTTGATGAGAGAGCGAAGCGAGCGAAGATCTCTAAAACAACTTGGGCGATTTGGCGTTGTATGTTTGTATGTTTATTTGTTCGAGCATAACAGTCAAACCCAAGTAAATATTCGCTCACTCGATCAATTATTTCTATACCATGCTAAATAAGTAATATTGAACAAAGATAAATGACTCATATTAAAATAAATAAATATTCCGGACATATTCACACGGTCAACTGATCCCAAACTAGGCATAGC
Organism: Anticlea derivata; assembly: GCA_947579855.1. Lineage (NCBI taxonomy): Eukaryota > Metazoa > Arthropoda > Insecta > Lepidoptera > Geometridae > Anticlea > Anticlea derivata. The sequence continues at coordinate 4,121,963 of OX388264.1, forward strand.
CTGTACTATGGGTATCAGAGACTGATATTAGATAAATATTTAACACCCAGACACAGAACAAACATCTGTGTTTATCACACAAATGTTTGTCCAGTGTGGAGATCGAACCCGCGACCTCTAGCGCAGAAGGCAGAGTTACCTACTACTAACTAAGCTATGAGGCCAGTCTATGCTGAGCTATGTTGTATGGTAATGTGAGTGAAACTTCTGCAAATATGAACTAACACCTCTTCCATGTTCTCGCTCGTGAATCCACACGGTCCATACGTCCGCGCACGAGGCGGTACGTTAATCATATGGGTATTCAATAAAAAGTCACCCACTGGAACATATGTGGGTGCCGAAGTCATAAACCAAGCTAAGGAGGTTTTACGACCTGCCCCGTAATTGATTTCCTTCGCGTTATTGTTACTTTTGATATCTGTACCTCGAATTTTTCTTTTAACCGGTTTTGTGAATCTGTAGGCAAAACTTGCTAGCGGAAATTTAGAACACTTACGCACTCAATTCGTCATGAGATTCCTGATATTCTAAGTGCCTAGATACCTTGCCTGTTATGAGCCACACGCGTGGCTTTTACCCTCGTCACGTGAAAAATCAGACCAGACGTAATACCAGATTTAAATAACAGCAGTTTAATTTAGACTTACAGCCTACTGTACTTTCATTGAACCTATAGTGTTCGCGTTTATCTGAACAGGCCTTCAGTATTGTAGAATCAATTTGTATTGAAATGCACAACGGCTGTTAGTCAAGTTATTCCAATCATGCCACTTGAATTCAAGGGGTTAAGGCACCAATTTCAGCTTTTAAAATGTTTTAATGGGAATGAATTTAAATGAAATACGGTCAAAGTTAGTTTTGCTTTACAAGCGTGATGCAATAGTCAGGTAATAAGGAAAACCCAAGAGTGGTTAGTTAAGGTTTTTCAGAATAAGTGATGAGGATTGAGAAATGTATAATTAGATGGTTTTGTCATGTTAATAGGATGAATTAAGAAGATTGATGAAACTGATGTATGAGGTGAATGTGAATGAGACTGTATGAAGGTGAAGACTTCTGCGTACGTTTATTGATGAAATCGGTGACGTTTTTACAAAAGGCAATGCATGAAATTTAGCAGAAGAGGTGTGACAGGATCGTAGTAAGTGGAAATCCGTGATTTTTGCCAAAGCCTTTGGAAAACAGGCTTGATTTTAAGTAGGTATGTATTTATCAATATACTGTTTATCGATATCAGATATTTTAACTTTTATATTGACAGGTACTATTGACTGACGTTTCGCACCGACACCTGCACGGAGAAGACACGGGAGTAGCCTTAGGCTACATAGATGAAAATAAATGAATGAGTTTACACACTGCACGGTGCTGGTAACGGGAAGGCGACCAACGACGCCACGGTTTCGTGTATTCGACCTCCGACGACTGCCGTGCCAGTGCTGGCCAATGTGTAAACGCCCAACCATGATACCACACGCCGTAAAGCCTATAAATAACCTAGAAAGCAATACAAAATACGAATTCATTGATAAACTGTTTTTTTTAAATTATTATTTACCAACAGGATAATAGGTAAGTATTTATATTTCGTGCTTGCGCCTCTGATTTTTACAAGTATTTAACATTATTTTTCCTCTAAGGGTGACACCAGAGTACCTATGTTTTTATTTAGACAACATAAAATGTCAGGGATGAAGCTTTTAAGTCATGTTTAGGAGATATTCCAGCGAAATTAGGATTTACTGTAATGTTTGTCCCAACTCTTGACTGCCCGGACGTGTTCAATCATAAAATGAAATTGTGTAGGTGGCTACAATTATTACTTTCATACAACATACAAAACATACGCATTTACAAGTTGATTCAAAAAATGTGTAGGTAGGTTCTGTCCCAAAAGATACTACATATTCTATGAAAAAGAAGAAAAAAAGCAAATTTAAAAATTAAAGTTCAATATTTATTCAGTTTCACTTGAAGTCCAACATCAAGATTGCCACTTAAAACAGCAAAATAATTGAGTTTGAACTGGTTTGACCCCAAAACAGCTGATATTTCCAAATGTCGTATAACAAACTTATTGCCAGTAGTGTTTAGAATATGCCCTTTCTGGATAGCATACCTACATATTATGAATAACCTTGTATTATAAAGATTTTAGGCTGAGTTACCGATTTCTAGACGTTTTTGATGGACTCGCTAGCGACTCTATAAATCCAGAAACTGGTGCCATAGGTACCGGTTATTTAATTAAGGAATTACCAAGTTCAGTAGGGTAGCAGGAAAACACTTGGTTCAATTCTGGTAGGCTGCTAGCGAGCGATAAAGTAGATAAAATACTGGCGTAATCCTTTTCGGAGAGTGAATTTGTTTGTTAATCTTGGTAAATATAAGACTAACAGATTCTATGTAAATCAGTGTAGTGTGTTTGGGGTTAGGCCTAAGTTCCTTAAACAAATTACACACAGTTTAGCTCGCTGAACCGACAACCGTTGGGGAATAAAGTTTCTAGAGTGGCAACCAGAAACCGGGCGATGCAGTGTTGGAGGTCCCCAACCCGATGGCCCGACGACATTGTTAAAATTGCGGGAAGTCGGTGGATGGACCGTTTGTCATGGAACTCTTTAGGGATGCCTATGTCCAGCAGTGGTTTTATACAGGCTGACGATGATGAAAGTACAGATTTCGATTAATTATGTAAGACCGGTTTACAACACTTAGAAAAGCAAGTATTGACTCTGTTATTTTCAGTTCCTTAGTAACTCCTACGCTTTCATAATATAATATTTTTGATACTTTGGCGTGGAAAACTTTATAATTGTCTATTTTTGCTGTTCTAAAATTGGAAATTAATTGAAAATAAGTTAGAGTAGGCCGGCTGTGGCTAATCAACTAGCAAACAGATAGAATATAAATTAGATAGATAGAAAATGCTTTATTGCACACCATAAAAGTACAAACAATAACAAAAAAACAATAAAAACTAAACTATGTGATGAACAATGGGCGGTCTTATCGCTGAAATAGCGATTTCTGCCAGACAACCTTTGGATGGAGTGGAGTGTAATATAAATAAGTTTCTGTTCGTATCTAATCTCCTTTCTACTAATTAGGATTAGGAAGGCAAATGAACAATCGCGATCTTAATCTGTATGATTCTCGGCGGAGTATTCTGGGCAGAAATTCTCTTTATTCAATGATAATTGCCGTAATAATCTTACTAGGCAATTCACAAACCAGAACAATGCGATGAAAGTGAAACAGATAAGGGCCAGAAGGTTTTTTCTGCCACCTAATCCCTCCCTTCGTAAAAAATTCCGTGAATGAGTCCGAATTTTACTGATGAAAATTTAACTTGAGGAAAATAAATTGGTGCTAATAAGAAATTGGTGTTATAACCTATGAGATAGTTACTTTTTAGATAGCTAATAACTAGATAAATGACACAGCGTTTAAACTTTGAAATGTATAATTGGTTTAATATTTATTCTATTTAGTGCGCCGCTGATGTCGATTATTTTGTTACATTATCCTTAACTTGCTCCTTAAATGCTGCCGTCCCTTACCTCGATCGATCGAAATAACACGCCGGTTACTTTTTTAGAGCTTTCACTTTAGTTATTTCAGTATAATGCAACAACAAAATAAACACATAGGTATTCATAATAATATCCTCAGGACTGCTATCCCCAAGATGCTGCTTAGATCTCCACGCGATCAGATTCTTGAATATATCTAAGCGGCGGAGGGGTTGTCAGAGCACGGGGCACGTCCGAACTTTAGCAAATGCCCACATTTTGTAGTAGTGAGTATTTCATACGTGAAAGGTTGGCAATCCTATCGCCACTTTTATAATACTTACTGGTTTCCTTCACCGTTTAAAGCACGTTTTAAGCAGTTATTTTTTTTTAATTAAAATACTTATTGGTGTATAAGTGAATTCGAACCTACGACCATCGGATCGAAAATCAAGGAAACCTCTAGGCCAACACGGCTTCAGATTGCTTTAGTCCAATATTACTACATTTATTGCAGTATCTACATTATATGCTGAAATTATTTAAACAATATAAACTTCCGTGACTTTTTGATCTTATGTCGATGACATAAGATCAAAAAGTTAAACAATAAGTTTTTTTTTTTTTTTCGTACGGATTTATATGCTGTGTCTCTCTTACAACCACTGCCAGCTACACCGGGCTAGAAAGTAATAAGTCTTAGCAGGTTTTGGTTATTTGTATGTGTTATCTTTAGTTCGTCCTCAATAAAGTTTATTTTCATTTCAATGTTGTAAATATAAACCTAGTAAAATATATACGTAGTTGCGTCTTACCGGAACTTCTCTACTATTTATGAACCTTAAAAGTGCGTCGATAACGCTGAATCCGAGCGAAGTGGCTCTTATCTAAGGCTATTGCCGAGTGTCGTTTGAAAGGTTGCGTGATTTAACAGTGTGTTGAAGTGGTGAGATATCGTTGCTTGCTTGTCGTGTCACTGATTTTTTCTTGGTCATCCTGTGTTAGGTCAGTGACCAGGTTAATTTATTTATTTATTACAAAACATGCTCACAAAACTTACAGCTATGGGCCAAAACGTTGTGTGAGATAAAAGAAAGGAAAAGTTACACAATGAAAACATAAAATAATAAAATACAAATTAAGAAAGAAAACGAATACACAAAAGAGAAAAATTATAAAACTTCATATTGAATACATTTACGTCTGGTTCGTGGGCTACCATTGCGTTGAGCAATGAGAGTGCGTGCGTCGTTGGGGCATATAGCGTAGTGTTGGTGCGGGCGGCGGGCGGCACGAACAGACGCCGCTCGCGCGCCCGCCCGCCTCGTACGTACCGGTCCGGCACATACAGTACGCACTCAGACAGCGCAGTGGAATTGTCAATCTCATTCCGAAGCAACATGAAATAGTGGGTTACATGAAATAGAATAAGAGCAGATTTACGTCTAAGTTCGCGTTTATGTAGCCCTACCATACCGCCAACAAAGAGTGACGGGTAAAGATAGGGGTAATATCCGTATATCTTGAGGTACAAAAATCTAGAAAATTTCCTTTGAACTCTTTCTAACATAAGCTTATTCTTTCTATACTTTCCTTCGTGGGAATCCCAAACCAAGGCGTTATATTCGAGTTTAGATCTTACAAAAGCATAGAATAAAGAAATTACTGTTCGTCTGTCTTTGAATGGAGCGGATTGTCTCATTACGAATCCTAATGACTTGTAGGCTTTATTACATGTATCAACTATATGCGTGTTAAAGGATAGTTCGTCCAAGGTCAGGCCTAAGTCGCGAATCTGGGTAACTCGCTCAAGTGGAGCTCCTGATATGATATAGGGATGCGCGTGGGGGGAGCGGGATCGGGTGAAGGTAATAGTTTTGCATTTGGTCTCGTTAAATTGTAAGCGGTTTCAATCGCTCCACGCAACGACGTTTTCTATGTCACGCTGTAATGCGTCACAGTCAGCAGGACTCCATATACCTAAGAATAGTTTCAGGTCGTCGGCAAACATCAGGCATCTAGCCGCGCTAACAACACTAGGCAGACCAATGATCATGATCAGAAACTGAGTCGGTCCGAGGGTGCTGCCTTGACTCACTCCAGAAAGTGTCAAATATCGAGCAGATTTGAAGCCGCGAAATTGAACATATTGAAAACGATTAGAAAAATAATCCGAAAATAATTTTAGAAGGTTGAGGTATGGTGGCCCTAAAAAGGAACTATGACCGTCGGTGAAAGAATCAGTGTAGTAAAATAGCGTATGTGCGCCTCTTGGAAGCTTCTTTCATGCACATTCTCAATGACTTCATATTTTTAGGTTCTAGGACATGCCGGTTTCTTCACGATGTTTTCTTTTACCGTTTGGGAGCACTAGTATAGCGCACATAGGTACATTTTACGAATGGAAAATCCATTGGTGCATGACAAGGATTCGAACCCACGACCTGTGTATTGGAAGGTGAGGTGAATATCAGGGATATTGGGAGTAACTACTTTTGAATCAATTTTATTTTGAAATGAAATGAAATGAAATAAGTTTTATTTGACGAACACAGACAGAAGACAGGAAGAAACAAAACAATAGGTTAAAAATAGGGAAACAAAAAACAGGACAGCAACATAAAAGTATGTACCTACCCAGGTTTAAATAAATAAGTAACTCAGGTAGGTGCACTTAATAAACAATAAAATAATTAAAAAAGAAAAAACCTTACAGCTACATAACAAATTATTACAGTCGATGGGTTTTATGAATAGACAGACATGTATAGAAAATCGGTATTATAATAAAAGCTCGTCCAAGTCTCTTAGAATTCACTAATTAGCAATTATTTTTTTGTGATCAATGTTATTTGAACTGTTGTTTTGAAATTGGCATGATACAATTAGGATACTTTCTTTGAAGTTTCTCTTCAAAAGTCTACGAGCTTCAATTGTCTAGAATATGACCGTGTGGATCTGCAACAGACTTGTATCGAGGAAAGCCGTAATTGGAAATGTGGATAATCTGTTATACTAACATTACTATTTATTTGTTTATTAGCGCTGGGAAAATAGCCTTCATCCTTCTGGCATTAAGAAAAAAATACATAGACGTAGTAGTCAAAGTCAAAAGGAATTTATTTCAATAAAATCACTAGGATCACTTTGAAACGTCTTAGAAACTAGGTAAAGCTATGCCTGTACATAAGTAGATAATTATTACCACACAACGTTATCAAAGTAAGTATTCAAAGAAACTTTATTTACAGAAAAAAACTTAAAACTAATACAAGTTAATATTTACAAAATACACAAGAAACAGTTGAGCCATCTAAAGACCGTTACAAACGATCTATAGATAGCTCAACTGATCCAGATCACTACCAGTCGGAAGCGTCCCCAAGACGCTGGCGGAATTGCCACGTATTCAAAGTAGGTGCCAATATAAACATCACAAACTAATATAACTTGTGGCTTGCGAAAGAATATAAAAGTGTAGTTTACACTTTTACAGTCAATTTTACAACAAAGTTAAAACTTAGACACTTCGTAAGATGATTTTAAAACTCAAACTACTGTTTAATATTTATGTAGGAAGCTTGTTATCCACAGCTTTGATAACATACTTTTCTAAGCTTCAGAGATAGACATAAATTCAGAAAGCCTTTAAGATAACTACATGAATAACTAAAACCGAAATGAATAAACAAAGTTAAAACTTAGACACATCGTAAGATGATTTTAAAACTCAAACTACTGTTTAATATTTAGGTAGGAAGCTTGTTATCCACAGCTTTAGAGCTTAGATAATATACTTTTCTAAGCTTCAGAGATAGACATAAATTCAGAAAGCCTTTAAGATAACTACTTGAATAGCTAAAAACTAAATGAATAAACAAAGTTAAAACTTAGACACATCGTAAGATTATTTTAAAACTCAAACTACTGTTTAATATTTAGGTAGGAAGCTTGTTATCCACAGCTTTAGAGCTTAGATAATATACTTTTCTAAGCTTCAGAGATAGACATTAATTCAGAAAGCCTTTAAGATAACTACATGAATAGCTAAAAACGAAATGAATAAACAAAGTTAAAACTTAGACACTTCGTAAGATGATTTTAAAACTCAAACTACTGTTTCATATTTAGGTAGGAAGCTTGTTATCCACAGCTTAGATAATATACTTTTCTAAGCTTCAGAGATAGACATAAATTCAGAAAGCCTTTAAGAACTACATGAATGACTAGAATAACTAGTGGTTCCTCGAACTGTGGTCTCGCGATGTTCACGAGACTAAACGTTAGTGCTTTGATGATCGTTTAGGCACGATTATGATAAATTTGAAAATCGTAATATAAATTAGCACGATCTAACTAATATTCACACATGACACTAATATTACAGGTGTTTGTTCTGTGTCTGGATGTATGGATGTAGGAGTAGAGGTAGACCAAAGAAAAGATGGATGAACTGTGTGAAAGTGGATATGGTGAAGAAAGGAGTGAGTGTTGAGATGACGACTGATAGAGGGAAATGGAAGAAGAATACATGTTGTACCGACCCCACATGATGTGGGATAAGGGCAGGAAGATGATGATGTTCTGTGTTTGGGTGTTGAATATTTATGTTTTATGTATAATATCAGTCTCTGGTACGCATAGTACAGGCTATGCCTAGTTTGGGATCAGTTTGACCGTGTGATATGTCCGGAATATTTATTTATTTATTCAATTGAAGTCATTTTAACGTGCTTGTATAGCCTCCAGTATTTCAAGAGTTCATAGGCCACGGTAACCTCTTACCAACAGGTGGGCCGAGTGCTAGCTTGCCACCTTAGTTGTATTAAAAAAACTAAATTTTTATATCACCCTATCCATCTTTCTTTGTTCGCCAAGTGCGAACTGAGGTGTTAGCACGTACGGACGTGACGTCACGTGCTCGGTTACAACCCCCGTGGGCCCGTCGTGGTCAAGTGAAACCAACATTTGTTATTTATTGGTAGCAATGAGTCTGGAATACGGGTTTCGATTGGAAATGGTCATAAAGAGACTGGGAAATGTGATGATGCCCAAAGCATGTTAAAACGGCTTTAGTAAAAAATAAGATGGTAGTAGGTATGTATTTATAGTATTAATGTATGTTTATAGCCTGATATTCTATTAACCATTAAGGGTACACGAACCTTACCTAACTTACAATCACATATCTCTAGCCTTAAAGGTTGGCTAGAAGAAAACTCTTTTAAGGGGCATTGTACATATCTTTCTTATTTCTGTTAGTTGTTTTTTTTTGTGAACAATAAAGAATGAAGAAGTTGAAATACGCCTACGGCACTGATTAAAAAAATATAGCTCATAATCATCAAAAATTATATTTTCATTGATGTGCACCTCTGAAACGCCGGATAAACGAGTTAATTAATACAAGGTGATTCATAATATGTATACCATCCCGAAAGTCACTTATTCCATCATCAAAAAGAACTAAATACGAAAAAAAACCACTTACTTTCCAGATCTTTTTTAAATTAGCTGTTTTTGTTTTTTTGTGATCTCTATGAAAAATACAAGTTCAACAAAAAGAGTACCTACTTACTACCTAAAAAGCTGAATAATTGAGTTAGAACTGATTTGAACCCCAAACAGCTGATTTTTATAGAGTTTCCTCAATGAATTTCCAAAAGTCGTAGAACAAATTTTATTGCCACTTGGGAGTAGAATAAGACCCTTTCGGCATATTATATTATTATGTAATGATTCACCTTTTAGAAATTTTAGTAAAATAAATTTCATAAGAAAATAATGTCAATGAATTATTTATTTACTTCCGAAAGTTATAAAAGTTCAGTTCCTTGCCAATTCTTAACTATATTACTGCACATGTTTTCTTGTTTACCAACTTTGGGTAAAATGCAGTGGCACGTAGACAAATATGTTCTGAATTGAAAAGTTTTCGACTGTCTTACCGTTCTGTCGAATACAAAGAACAGAGTTTCAATACACTTGAAACTTCGACGTCTGAGGTACACAATAACAAACTTATTCCCCCGACGGTACTTTACCAATCAGGTCAATCTAACCCTTGACTCGCTGTGAATAAGGGATAGGTTGTCCTTTGTAGTTCCTTTTGTTAAGGTATAACTACCTATCTGTAGGCGATTGTCAGACGAGTATTAAGCTCAGCGCAGCAGGTGCCAAATTCAGCCTACCTCGGTTTAGTGCTGGGAGACGAAAACAGGCAGTATTTAGGGTTGAGATAAAAGGCACTCGTTGGTGATATCCGAGAGATGACCGACGAGGCCAACCAATACTTACCAGAGTTGTGGGTTGGTGTTGAGTTACATACTATAGGTAGGTATACATATGGTTGAACCTAGCTCATCATCATCTTTTCAGCGTCCATTGCTGTAGGTAATTATATAAGTATATTAATATAAGTATATTTTGTTAGAATAGTTTGTTTATACATCTACTATTTTTTTTTTTATTCATTGGTCTTGTACACGAACCCTACCTCTATAACCACCTATCTCTAGCCTCAAAGGTTTGCTGGAAGAAAACTCTTTTTAGGGTTAAGCTCGCCTTTGTACATGTCCTTTCATTTAGTTTGTTTTTTGTATGTGTTTTCTGTGTACAATAAAGAATAAAGAATAGGTACATAAGCCTCTCCCATAGATTTCCAGCGCGACCATCCTTGTACGGTCTGCACCCAAAAAACAATTTTGGGGGAATTGGCCATACTCGCCACGCAGGGCATGTTTGCCAGCGCAGATGACAGAAACGCTGCTGCCCATCCCCTAGCTTTTTTTCCTTTAGTCGCCTCATACAACATCCACATGTTGTAATGGAGGGCCCTATTCTTCAGTAGGGGCCACCACGGTTAATCCTAGTATGGAGTTTAAACTGTGTGGATATTTGGTATGTGAGTGTTGTTTTATTTCTAATATAGCACACGGCTTATTTCTATAGGTAGGTGCTTTAATTTTGTGTATGAAAATAAATCAGCAACGAAAGATTTCACGAAAGTACCGGCTTATTATACAAAATAAAAACAATTCTGAGGAAATTAATAAACATATTTCACATTAGGTAAATGAAAAACCTAATAAGTCAAGAGCAAATTAAAATAACTCCAAAATTATATTCGCAATATTATAGCAAAACATTTCCATCAAAACTCAGTACGTATTCAATTCTGCTATCACAAAAATAAATCCAATATCTCAATAGAAAAGGCGATTGTCAAGATATTTTCCATTATAAGCGAAGTCGCAGTACATTTGGGTCGGAATGAGAATTTAATTTTACACTTGGCCGACCATTGGATGACGTGGGTGTAGCGTGTGAGGATGTCTCCAGCTGTCCACACTGATTTCCCATAATAATAAATTAAATCGCGGTATTTTGGCTTTTCCCCTTGTTATGTTTTCTAAATTGAATGAACGTTTTTCGTACAATATAATTCAGCAATAAGAAATACCCTGTTTTCCGATCATGCTCTGAAATACAAAATATTATTCAGGCAACTTTTTAAAATTATTTGGCTCTTATAACTGACGTCATATTTCCATTAAAATGCCGTCAGAGCTATTTTACACGAATCAGAACCTTACATCTTTGAGACTGTCATCTTACGCCACAGCCTAAACAAAATTGCAAAGTTGATGGTACGGCAGGATTGACTCCTAAATTCTCAATTTACTCTCGCTCGACTATTCTCGAAACCCTGATTTAGAAGCAAAGATTTTTTTCAGTAGTTTCCTTTTTACTGAAAATAGACCGACATAAATAAATTAATATTAGTATGTTCCTACAGCAATTTCCCTATAGAAACAGTCATAAATTCAGTATCCTCAGGGATGAAGCGGCTTTATTTTGACACAGGGCCTATGGAGGGGTAGCTGTACGCCATTTACAGGAGCCCTCTATTATACTATACCTACTTTGTATTATTTTATATTGGGTGGTTTTCGAGTCATACTAGCTCGTTGTAAGCTCGTTGCTATTTCCTAACAGTTGTCGGTTCTGCGAGCTGTATGGCCTGCCCACTGTCACTTTAGAACTGTGTGTCTGACTGCTTACATACTGCCGAAATATCTACGCCTCATTAATAAAGACTAGTACTTTGTGAAGCAGTGATAACCAGTGGCGAAAAACTTGCTGTAAAAGTGGATGTTTTTAGCAAGGAGGTTTTAAGGACTAACAGCTTCAAAAGCTACGTGTGTAAGATAAAATTAGTGGATTTTTAAAATTGGTGGCATATTAATAGCATTCTATGAAAAACTGAATAGAACGACAAAAAGACGCCACCGTACATTAAAATAAAGCCAGAATATCGTACAAATTAATTTGGCAGAACTCATGTTATCGCCATAAAAGTTGCCAGTTATGAAATAACATAGGGTGGAAAGATCGCCGTGAAAAACGATACAAGGGCCTGTAAAAGCTGCTAGTAAAAATATATTTATTGCCAATAAATGGCGGTTATATCGTTACGCCGATCTGGGGGTTGAGGTAGTAAATTTAATTTGGGCAATGATCGAACTCTGCGATACAGACTAGCATATTTCCCTGGGGTGGCTTGATAGGAGTTGCTGGCTACTTTGGACACTTTTTACCGAATCTGAGCCTTAAAATTATTCGATTATAGAGTATTGATTACTTATTTTGTTGAAATGAAAATAAACGTTCATTCAACATAAAGGTTTTCAAATAATTGTGATTTGGAGGAGTTGATTGGTATGGTGTAGGTCCTAGCTAGATGTGCTCTAAACCACCACATAGGCCTTTGGGTGGCTAGCTAACTTTCACTAGTTCATACAAACTTATTTAGATTACGAAATAGAGCGTACTAATATAAAACGATAACGCTAACGCGATGACATCGTGCAACAAAGGCGCTGAATTGAAATCTAAACTCTCAATCTAATCTTTTATCTCGTAGGTAATACAAGGTGATGCATTACATGTATACCATCCCGAAAGGGGGTTATTCTATCCACGAAAAGATTAGCTTAAAGATTAAAAGATTATATTAGCGAAAAAAAACATCAATATTTTCATGTTTTTTCCCAAACTTTCTCAAATTATCTATTTTTGGTATTTTTATCATCTTTTAAACTAATACCTTAACGTACAAGAAGTCCGGAATCAAGATTGCTACCTAAAACAGCTGATTTATTGAGTTTGACATGATTTGACCCCAAAACAGCTGATTTTCGCATAGAGTTTTTTTAATGAAAAATGTCGAATTTCCAAAAGTCGTAGAACAAACTTAATTGCTAATTGCTTGTAGAATAAGCCCCTTTCGGGATGGAATACATATTTAGAATCACCTTGTATAGAATTAACTCAAACGGCGGACCATAAAAAAAAGAAATTTGAATACAAGCTCTGGTGCCATAATTATGTAATTTCAAAATATACTTAAACCTTACGTCTACTGAATAAATTTAATTTTTAGTTTTACTAAGAGGTGCTCTTATTTTTGAGCTATGAGAAAGTCAAAGTTGTACAAGTACCTACCTACCTACACAATAATTACAAACCCACATACTCATCATAGCCCTGAAGCCACACAAGGATTTTTTGTGTCGTGCGTGGGTATCCAAAACGATGAATATCATAAAATATGTACTATATAAAATATGTAGTATAATGCTACCACAATCCCCAGACCAAGGACAAATATTTGCAGCTCATGCAAACATTTTTTCCCGCTCTGAGAATAGAACCACGCCTCTTGCATCTCAGTCAGGAATACGCCCGCCACACAACCGTGGTTGTAGCCTGAAAAAGCTGAATATCTACGCTTATTTTACGCGCTTTAGTGACGTAACTGCCAGTTTAATGTTGATGAATAGCAGCATTTATAGTATTTTTCCATTACTTTCCTACCGAGTGTTGTAAAACCAGAAAGCTTTTTATAGAAGTTTTGATAGAAGTAAGTTCAAACCAAACAAAAATGGGCCAAATGACACTAAATGCGGTAACACCATAGATTAACGAGCTACGCTGCTCCAAAGTTAACACTACAGTCACAGCCCCAAACCATCAATTTTGCGATTATGAATAAGTGACGTAAGTTGAAAGTCTCAAAGATTTATGGTTCAAATTGGTGTAAAATGTTTCAGTGGTTGGAATGAGAAATTATTTGAGTATACTTACATATATGTGATTCTTCTACGCCGCGATGATCTTAGCGAAAACAGTAAGCCACATGTATACAGCCTTTATTTTGATAATTTTTGCAAGAATATAGTTAAAGAGCCAGATAGTGACATAGTTTACTTTTAAACTGAGTTGAATGCGAGCTAAGCCTCGGGCTGAAGCAAGTTTAAAATAATTGCACGGTGACAACTGTCACTATGACCAGAAAACAAACACGTACCAAAGGTACGCCCAATACATAGGAACGGGGAGGTATTCCTCGTAGCGCACCCAGACGAAGCGCACCAAGATGAAGCGCACCAAAGTTCTTCCACAATTTCCACATAGCGCACCCGTTTTGGTGCGTCATGATTCTAAGTTATTAATATGTATGCTATCATCATCTTCCTGCTCTTATGCCACATCATGTGTGCTCGGCACTCCATGTATTCTTCTACCATTTCCCTCTATCAGTCGTCATCTCAGCACTCACTCCTTGCTTAAACATATCCACTTTCACACAGTCCATCCATCTTTTCTTTGGCCTACCTCTACCTCTACTCCTACATCCATCCACATTCATATCTAAAACTCTTCTTGTCAGTCATGCCATTCTTCCCTCATGACATGACTATACCACGCTAACTTATTACTCCTCAGCTTTTCCGTCACAGGCGCCACTTTCAAACTTCCTCTTATATACTCATTCATCCATTCTGGTCACTCCACACATCCATCTTAATAGGTATTCTCATCTCCGCCGCGTGCAATCTTCTTTCATCCGTCCCTTTGGCAGTCCAACACTCCATACAATACGACAGGTCTTATGATCGTTTTGTAAGTTTAAGTGGCATTCGCCGGCATAATGTGTATGCGATCATCAAAACCAAAATAACCATTTTAAATTTTAATTCATCATCATCATCATCATCCACAGCCTGACTTCACCCACTGCAGGGTATAGGCCTCTGTATGTGCCATTCTCCTCTATCCTGTGAAATTATAATTAATTACTTTTAACTACCTAAATCTTAATTTTATTTTAGAATTTCAAGAAAACATACAGCTACTACTACCAATACTTAGTTAACCATAATAAATTACATGCTGGTACGTGTCAGCTGAAGGCCAATTATGAGTTTCCACTTAAAGGTTACTAATAAGATGACAAACAACCCCATCACTAGACCCTAGATTGTCATTGGTGCGTGCGCTACGAGGAATAAAAACTTAACATTTAAACCTGAACTATTGAATGAAGCGCACAAAAACGGGTGCACTATGGGGAAGTACTTTGGTGCGCTTCATCTTGGTGCGCTTCATTTGGGTGCGCTACGAGGAATACCTCCTAAAAATAATAATCTGATTCTTATCTTTATGTGAGAAAAGCCACATCAAAACTAACTGCACTTCACTTCGATATAAATCACCGCTCTCGTCGTACTTGTGGCACTTTTATTGTGACCTTAAAGTTGGGGAGACCTTTCCTCAACCCTCGTGAAGTGTCATTTATGAATTTACGACACTATTATTTCTTCCGTATTCTACTTAAGCTTCGGTTTTCTAGGCGGTCGTCAGCAAACGGCCGTCAGTTAGGACGTGTTGGACGAATAACACGCACACTATTTACATAAGTCGAAGTAAAATTAGATAATAAAATGATACTAAGGAGATAAAATTGCAAGGATTACTTTGAAAAGTCACATAAACAAGATGGGGTACCTACACCTCGGCATCGGTCACACGTAGCTTTTATTAGCTCTGATACACAAGGTGCATGTGTCAACCGACTATTAATGACAGCAACTTTTGAAGCAAGTTTTTATCGCTGCTAGTTCTTGCTGCTTAAAAAATGGCTGCATGTAACCGAGGTCTAAGCCTATATAACTGGCACAATTCGAAAAGTTTCAACATTTCGCGTGCCGCGGATGTCAGCGCGCCGAAATTACACAATGTGTATTGCGATGCGCGACTGATGTACGCGACCTATGTACACGACTCACACTTTCTTTTTCTTTTTTTATTATACAAAATAGGCTTTCGTTTCACCACAATCTCACCTGACCTGTTAAGTGACGATGTGGTCTACGGTGTAGCACGTTTGCCTAGAAGAAACCTATTCACTCTACTCTTGAAAACACCCAAATTATACCCATATTATTCTTACTCCTAAGTGAGCGTTAAATATACGACAACACGACGCGATACAGTGCGCACATATCATATTAGATAAAGACTCTACACGTGGCTTTTCATTGTTGCGTAAATCAATTTGCGATGAGACGCGACGTGTCTGACAATGGTGAAGATTTAGGTAACAGTGGTTCTATGACGGCCGTGGATCGACGGCACCGTTTGCCTACAAAACTATACTTTAACCGGAGACAAGTGATATGGGACTTCTTGATAGATTCGCGGAATATGGTGATTTTATATCCACGTAGGTTGTTCTTGATAAATAGAGGGTTTCATGGCTAATTTCATTCAATTGATAAAAAAACTGTGTGCATATAGAAAAAATGGATATTGGCGAATGAAGGAGGCTCAAGACCGTTCATCGTGCCATATTACGGGCAAGCCTATTTTCCCAGCAGTAGACGTCGTTTCGCGACTAGTAGCGAAAGATGTATGACGAAGACAAAAGCATCAATAGACGAATACGACTCGGATTGTATTCGTCTGTTGATGCTTTTGTCTTTGCTCGCGTTTGGGAAACTTCGTCATATCATCTCGTCGCAGATACCGCAGAGCCTTAAGACAAAAGTCTACAATCAGTGCGTGTTGCCAGTGATGACATCTGGCACTGAGAATGATGATGGTAAGATATAATAAGATATTTTTTACAAAAACTAAAAACCGACTTCAATTTCCTAAATATTTACAAGATTGTTACGAACCTCTTTTTTGTTATCAACCTCTATGCGTTTTGCTTACCTACTGAGGTTGACAATGGCCATCTACACTTTCGAATAAAAAATAAAAGTAAGTATGACATCCATTCATCATCAATAAAAACTCTTAAGGTACTGACTGACTGACTGACAATCAAACGTAGTGGTTTTATTCTCTTTGAAAATCAACGCAAAGCCTTACCAAAATCCCAAGAGTATGAAATTTGCAGGGTAGCTTCCTGTTGTAACGTCTGGGTGCACAGAAAGGAATTCCCGACACACAAGGTTAAAGTTTATGAAAATTAGCAGCAACCGAACGAAGTCGCGGGGATAATCATACCATACCACAGTCGAGAAAAAAATTTTCGGCAAGTCGTGATTTCAAGAGATGATGACGTTTTTTAAGTTTCACGGGAAAAGTAGCAATCCCTCAGGATTTAAATTAATATGGGATCACCCCGGGATCATACTTTATACACCAACGCAAGAATTATCAAAATCGGTTTAGTATTGGCGTAGATATCGAGTAACATACACACAAAAAAAATACAACCGACTTGAGAACCTCCTCCTTTTTGAAGTTGGTTAAAAAGTACTGGCGATACAAATAATCTGTCACTTGTACTAGTTATGACTACCTACTCATTGTAAATGAGAACTAAATCCGAGAACCACTATAAACCTCCAGTATTATGGCATTGACATGGACCAATTAGATTTTACGTCTATATTTGTGTATTCGCTTCATGATGTGTTATTCAGCCTCGGGTAGTCCCAATCAAAATGGCGTGTGAATACGAAATTATTTGGTAAATTGAATTAATTCTGTATGCTTTGATTCAGTATCATCACTGACTATCATCTGATTTTAACAGCTCGGTGGTAAGTTTTGATAGAGCAAAATGGATTTTAAAAAATCTAAATTTATTTCTACTACTTACTTACACGGAATGTGCCAAGATTGACCACTTGGACCCGATCCGTTTTTCATGAGGACAATTCTTATAAACACTGGATCTAAGTTATTTGTACTTTATGGATTTCAATTATCATCTGGCCCAAGCACATCCTCCACGCATAGAATCAAACGGTCTGACTTTCAAAAATATCTCGCAGCTCTAAAGAAACTCTCAATTCTGATGTCTAAACTTGTGCTAAACTCCAAGAAAGCCACGCAGGCACCGCGTTAATAACATAATCGCCACACAATAGCTTCAGCTAAATTACGGATGACAAAGCATCCTGGAGGAAGACTACAAAAGATTACATAAACACTTCGCGACGAGACAAAGTGCCAACGCGTATTTACTGCTAAACGCAGCGTTTCCTAAAAGGACAGTCTAAACAAAACTGATTTGGTGATGTATCAGAATACCTAAATCAATAAAAAATACCTATACACAAAATGCTTTCATTTTGCTTGGTTATGAATTTCGTCATGAATGCCCCTTCACGATCATTGGAGAAAGCGTGAACGTGGAGGGAGGAACACAGTGGAGGGGCGTTCAGTTTTGGATTAGATAATCTCTGCCTACCCCCCTTACCGCGACGATCCGAATACTGACTCACTCACACAAAAACATGCCGTATCGTTCGACTGGTTTTAAATGATAAGTTATAAATTATGGATTTATTCATTTAGATATTCTGATGCCACGCTCACTGATTCGCTATATCTTCTAAGAAATATCTGCGAATCTCTGCCAGAGCCTCACTCCGGGGAAATAAAAGATTACTCTATATGAATAACTCTTCGGGCTCGAGTCGACGATGTTTTTCAAGGAGCACGATAATCTGCTCCATTATTCTATCTTTTTACTTTGCAGACATTGCATTGAGATTCACGAGAGAGAATAAAAAGGTTTTTTATACTACCTGCTCGTCAATGGCATATTATGTGTCATGCAAACCTTTCCTAAAGTAAGTCATAACAGCCCTACGGTCTAGCCGGGTCATAATGTTGTACTGAATTTCATTATTTCCCATGGGACATAATGTGATTTGAATTTGGAATGCAACCCATGTAGTTGTTCTTGATCGAGGTTGGTTTCAAAAATGTTTGGGTGCAATGAGATTTTATTCTAATTAGGCTGTATGTTAACATTTTCTTTGCACTGCCTACAAATTTACAAAAAAGAAAACATGAAAACTTTTTACGAAATTCATTTTCACCCGCGGACGAAGAAGGATTTATTCGAATGTCGAACTGACCACTACAGAATAGACTACAAAAAAAGAAAAAAAGGCGCCAAGCGCTCAAACTGCTGTGCTGTTATTTACACCGAAATTCAGTTTCGATTCAAATAAACTTTTAAAAAATGTCAAGTGACGACGACAGTGATTTTGATTCGACTCCAGAATGCATACAATCTGAAGCCTCTGGTATAGTTGGAAACTTACTTCCAGAAAAATAATTTCTTTCTACTTAACAGTCATTGTTTTCAATTGCCTCGCAGAAAGTATAAAAAGTAGAGTATGCATCGCGGGCTTAAATGTGTATTTGTCTTGGGCGATCTTGAACCCCTCGTACTCAGGATTCTTGCTTTAACTCCCTCGCTCCGCTCAGGAGTTAACCATAGAATCCCTCGTTCTCGGGGTTCAATATAGCGCCCTTGACATAATACACTACTTTAAGCCCTTGTTGCATAATCTACTATTATCTAATTGTGCTCTATCATACGAAATTGAAATGAACATAGCATATTGCCAATTCTGTTGTGGAGGGACCGTAGAGTATTTTGTGGGACGTGTTCTGTGTATGCAATGGGAAATATTATACCGGATTTCGGATTTTGGTTAGAAATTATTGTATTATCAATATAAATCAGAATTAATTGCCACATGTATGATGGAGCTCACTCTGCCACAACTAATCTACTCACAGCTAAAACATTTTTTATGGTTCATTTATTTAAGTTTACACCAACTGTCCAAAAAATACCCAAACACAACACGGTAGTATACAGGTGAGGTTTTTTTTTTAATATTCAAAAAAAATATTTTTTTTTTCATTTCTGTGTTCTATGTTTGATAATAAATAAATAAATGTGTATAATGTCATTGGAACGCCTTCAAAATTGCAAATTGATAAATTAAACAATATTTATTTATCGAAGGTTTATTATATTGGTCGGACGGTCGGATGTGCAAGCAAAGCAATTAATAAGTAAAAAAATAATTTTAAATAAATATTGGTAAATATGTATTGTTGAATTTATAAACTTTTAATTTTGAAGGTGTTCCAACATCTTTAGACACATAGTTATAATATATTTATTTATTTATTAACAAACAAAGCACCCAAAAATGCAAAAAAAAAAAACCAAAAAACCTACATTTTCTGAAAAACAGTAAATCAAAATCGAGCCCGTAACTCCTTTTCGCCTAAGTGGCCTTGAAAAAAACTCACCTGTATATTTAGATTTTAAAAACTCTTAACTAAAACGGACGAAGAAGGAAGAAAGAAGAAGGAAATTTAGTATTAAGTATGTGAAAGCACTATCAAAAAAAATGAATTTTGCACTTCTTTTCAGGGACTGAAAGTGGTAGTGGTTATAGGTACTGGTAGCGTTAAAACATTTCGGTACCATTATGCTATACCGGTAGGGCATTACGGTATCGCTATTTCATACCGCTAGATTTCGGTACCGAAATTTTGAGTCGTGGCTAGTTCGCTAGGACAGTCGCACCGCGGTGGCGGGGTGGCGGCGTTTCATCAAAGAAAACCTTTATACGCCTTTATTTATTTCGGTACCGGTAGCGAAATAAATCGAAATGAACTGCGAAGCCAGATTTTCCGGTACCGTTATATTTATCGGTAGAGAAATATTTGGGTAACCGGAATTTATCGGTACGACGTCATATAGTTATTTTATTCCGGTTATTCAGTCCCTGCTTCTTTTTCTAAATGAGTGTTAAAGGATAGATACGCTTATTGCTTGAGTCAAGCTGCGGTAAGCCACTAGTATGTTCAATACTAAAATAAAGCTAAAGGAAAGGAACTAAAGGACATATCTTAAAGCGTTGATATAGAAAAGCATGAAAGATACTGGCATTCAAATAAAGCAGAATCTGACCAAGTGCAATGATTCGAGGTTAATGCGCTCGTTACTTTTGTGTTTCTGCATCATAAACTCTCGCCACAATTCGTAGATTATGAATCGCGGCAGCTGGCTCATTCCTGCGCAGTATTCGAGCCGATATCTCGAACGACAGGACGAGTCGACATGGTAGCGCAGTTGGTTAGCGCGTCTACGAGTACGGCTCGCGTCTGGGTCGCGGGTTCTATTCCAAGTATTCAGTATATCATACTGTCCTTCGAGTTCATAATGTTATCGAATAAAAAATCATTTGTGCTGATTTGTCCTAGATTAAAAGCCATCGCATATCCATAATGCATACGCTAAAAGTATTATTAGAAAAAGTATTATAATGGCCGCCGTTTTTTTTTAAAAAAGGCAGTCAAGCTTTCAGTTAGCCCTACACTTAAAAAAATTAAAAATGCTAAACGTCTAAATATTTAGAATCTATAATTCATTGCGTTCTAGTTTCGAAATCAATGCTTTTTCTCAATCGTAAAAGCGTAGCACATCAAAGTAGCCAAGCCTTCGGAAAACCATGCTCGTAGCACTCTGCGTAGCACTTTTTGTAGCACATAGCCAACTGTTCCCGCGAGCTGTGTCCAACATTGAAAATGCTACGAGCAAGGTTTATAGGGGCATGACATGACCTAACGGCGTTTGGTATTTATCTTTCAAATAAAGTGGTTTCAAAATATCATGGGAGGCTTATTTGGGAAAGGGTTGCCCTGCAGAGCTCGATGGCGTTTTAGAAAGTATTTAAAGCTAATTTCTGATTTTGAAACAGGACAGAAAATATTCTCTTCCACAGTAGTAGCGATAAAATAGTTAATTGATTCAGGCGTGAATTTTCGGAAGTCCATATAAAGATGCGCTTGGCGAGGCAACATGTCTGCATCGGAGTTTTATTGCTTGTTACAGGGTTGGCAAGTGATAGTACAGTGTATTTGCTTTCAAATTTCAATGCACACCAGCAGCAGTTTGATTGTGGAAGGCCAGTGTTGGAAGGCACCCCCGTTTTCAGACTCAAGACTGTTAACTCTTTGAAGGAGGCCTATGTCCAGCAGAGGATTTCTACAGGCTGATGATGATGATGGTAATGAACCAATATATTTCTGTAACTACGTAGAAATTAATAAAATAATAACCACAAACAGTCTCCATTTTCAGCTTATACGTGATTCAATTTCACGAACTCTGAACAAAGCTAACGACTAGCACTAATCTTCAGTTTTAGGGTTCTGTATTCCCTATCCAATATTGTGCTGATATGAGAAACGAAAGTGAAAATGTGTCCAAGAATTTCAGTACCAACATCTGGCACAAACTACAAGGTGATTCGCAATATGTATACGTAATCCCGAAAGGAGCTGTTTGTGTCTTCTGTAGCTGTATCTACAAAGTGATTCATAAATGTATGCTATCCCGAAAAGGGTTATTCGACACTCATTATTGGCAACAAAGTTAGTTCTACGACTTTTAGAAATTCGACATTTTTCATTGGTAAAAGCCCTCAAAACATGTGATAATCAGCTATTTTAGTAATAATTTTGTATACATCTCCATATTATTAATCACCGTGTATAGAAAGAACAGCGCCGGCAACCTGTTTTCTGTAAAATGGCTAATGGACTATCCCATAGATAACGTGTAGTATTATATGAACATAGGTGTGTTGTAAGTCTTAAATTAAGGAAATCTTATTACGAAATTCCAACGTGTGTCGCTGACTAAAAGCCGGAGCGGGGAAGCCTAATGAACGCGCCCAAAATTTATAACACCTTTAACCTTTTAGTTACTTTGTAAGAAAATTGGACCTCAAACGCATTTATTTATATTGCGTGCAGATCTGAATGGCGAAATTTTATTAAAGCAATAAAAGGCATGCTTGGGCTTTCATCGTTATTTCTGAGGAAGTGAAGCTGTAGGCGTGTAATTGTGTTTATTTACGCTTTGAATTACTTTTTGCGTATTCGAATAAGGTACAATAAAATTACTCTTACGAGGCCGTACTAGGTGAAACTGGTCACCAAAACCATCCAAGATCATTGTATTTACGTGAGCTACGTAAAACTAACTAACTGTTAACTATAAAAAATAAATACCAACTTAGTTTTTTATAGATATGTTATAACTATTTAAATGGTCCCAAAGATAGTTTTTATTTATCGTGAAGCCTATCGAGTATTATGAGAAAAACTGTGTTATCTCAACATTTCTCCATTGTGTCATCAGAAGCAGTCAAGAAAAACAGGACTACATAAATTCATATATTTTTCACTTGCCTAAACACAATTAGAAGTTGATCAGTCAAACATTTTTTTTATGATTAGGGCATTATTTCTATATTTGTACCTTTCCAGTCAGTATCATAAGTGCTTAGAAACTACAAACAAGTGCTAAGGAACTAATAACAAGTGCTGATGGACAACAAAGTCTCACTATAAGCGTTCCCCTTAGTAATAAACCTAAAAATGTTTTGAAAAATACTGTGTTCCTGTTTTTCTCATTTCGTACGGAACTCTAAACCAATAAATATTTTACCGCTAGCTTTTTATCCTACCCAGTTGCTTGTTTTCGTTCTCGCGACTGATATTTTGAGACGATCAAGTGTAAATTCACCTTTTGCGTAAGGTGATAAAGTGACAAAGTGATGCATATTATGATGTATTGATAACATCATGAACCTAGGTAAATGCCTTTGAATGTTGAATGTTGTTATAGAATTGATCAAAAACTATAGGTAGGGTATACACAGCCTACGAAAATACGCAATTTGCACGTCAATGCCATCAGAACCAAAATGAGTGCATTCTTATTTAGGCTCGTACATTATTCTTCAATTGTATGTACTCAAATGATTTACGACTGAAATGTACATTTTACTCTCCGTTGAAATAAACTTTTTTTTTAAATATATTTATTGAATTTTTATCAAGTTTTTGTGTGATTTTTAAATAGCACTGTAGATAGACCGAGCTACGTCCGCGACGCCACCTGGACCGGGCATAGCGTAGCATGAATCATCCTATAAATCCTTAAGAAATAGATTCCAGATGTTGTTCTTTGGCTTTTAGCTTAACATCTTCATGCAAACAATAGCAACTAAAGCCAAGACGCTGAACTCTGGCCTGAAGGTGCTAGCAGCTCCAGTGATGCTTCTGATCCAGGGGACGTAGTGGGATACCCTGGTGTAGACTTCAGGGAAGGATGAAAGCTGGCAAGAGTTTGTGAGGAAGAGCAGTCCGGTTATCTGACCGTTGCAGATCAGACCGTTTCCTTGGTCACCCTGATAGAAAAAAAATGTTGAAAATAATAAATTATACTAGACATTTGAGTTATAATGTCACATATTCAATTATGGCGTGTTTAGTGTTCTAAATAGCTATTAGGGGTATTTTTTTAGTACTTACGAAACACCCTGATGAGAGGACGTCGTACGATGCAGCACAGATCATCGAAGGCAAGATGTTAGCAGATACCTGCATTGAGTTCCAAATAATAGTGCAGGTATCATTCTTGTAGATGTATTTAGTTGTATATCTGAGTTCGTTGCTGGCCTGTAAAAAAATATAGGTTTGTGATGAAAAATGACACAGACCCTCAAGATAAAAGGCTACAATATCATACTTAAACTTGGTCACTTTATCCTCATACACAAGCTCAAAGTTGCGCAACGGGCTATGGAGAGAGCTATGCTCGGAGTTTAACTACGTGATAATATTGGCAATGTGGAAATTATCACAAACCAAGGTCGCCGACATAGCTCTCAGAATTAGCGAGTTGAAGTGGCCATGTAGCTTCTAGAACCCTCAATCATTGATGAATAAAGTTCTTGAATAGCGACCATGAATAAGACGACGCAGTATAGGAAGGTTTCCGACCCGATGGAAATACGACATTGTAAAGGTTATGGGAAGTCGGTGGATGGAGAAGGCTCAAGTCCATTTGTCGTGGCACACTTTAGGAGATGCTATTGTCCTGCAATCGACTTCCTCAGGCTGATGATATAAACAACTTCCCGCAATCTTTAAAATGTCAATGCTCCATCGGTTGAGGCCTCCAACAATGCGTCATTGGGATCGTGGTCGCCATTCGAGAGCCTTTTTTCCCCATGGAGGATGGAGAAAGTTTAAGACCGTTCATGGCACTCTTTGGGAGAGGCTTATGGCCATGATGATGATGAACTGCTATATTCCACCTGACATCATCGCGCCTTGCTACTCACATAGACGGTATTGTTGGGTGCTCCCCACCCGGCCACGTTGCACAGGGTGAAATCAGCGGGGATGTCATTGGCAGTCGGCAACGGGATCGGAAACACAGTTGTGTTCAGGAATGGTTGTGCAGTCTGAAATATATAATTTAAGAATATTTCTACATTGTTTAAAATACGCCCCCTCCGCGTCTGATAATCACTTTAATCATTAAAAGTAAAATTAAAAATGTATTCTATAACTAACTTCCACACGCGGCTTCTCGTGCAAGGTATCCCGATCAAAACTAGCCTTTATGATATTCCAGGTTACGAACTATGTCTGTTACAAGTTTCAACCAAATCAATTCAACCGTTATGGTACGATGCACGATTACCTACTGCTTAACAATAGGATTGATACTGCTTTACTTTCACTCAAGTGTTTTTCGCGAGTTTTAGTAGATCTAAGAATTTTCTTATCATCAGTGCGTAAATCCACATAATCTAGTCTGCCAAACGGATTTATTTTATCGCTATTATTTTCATTTCCATTATATTTGATGTACCTAACTACTCTCGTCGATGTAGCTACTCAAAATACAATGATTATGAATACCTGCATTATTAGTATATTAAAAAGCCTGATATTCAATATGTAGCATCACGTGACGCGTGATTTGCTTATTAGCAACGTTGCACAATAGCGCTGGATGTAGCCAAGTGACACAGAAAGGTCGATTAACAACAAAACGCTGAAGAAAGACTATTCTTTAATTGTAGAAAAAACATCACAACATCAATCGGTAAAATGTCCTATATACCATGTTTACACCAAGGGAATATGAAAGAACAATGGAACTATGAATTTAAACGAGGCAATGACGTCTTATTGCCATTCAAATGCGAGCGAGTCAGCGCTATTTTACACGAATTTGAACCATAAATATTTAAGACTGTCAATTTATACACGCATATACACATATGTGTATGTGTATATGCACATACACATTTATATAATATTAGTTTGGTGTCAAATCAGTGAAGGTCGTAATTAGTAAATGTATTAGCTAAAAAAAAAAAATCCTTTATTGGCTTTAAGTAAAGTGAATTAGTTAAGTTGTACCATATTACCTAAGAGCTGTGGATTTTGTTTCAATAATAAAATAAAACTTACTTCACCGCCTAAACAAAATCGCTAAGTTGAAAGTACGTGTCAATAAAAAAAAGATGATCGTGATTGATGAAGGTGATGCGTCACGTTGCAGAACGTGATACTCAATAGTTATTACCTTGAGAAACTAGGTGAAAGATAGTAGAACTGAAAAAACTAACTTATCAGATTATTTTTGAGAAGGTCATGTAGCTCATTGCCCTTGAATACCTAAAAATTTGGTATCACTGATAATAATATATTTGTTACATTTTGAGTTACAAAAGTTTATGATTGCATCTTAAAAATATAGTTTTAACTGTAGACTAAATATGAAGTATATTTTTTGAACCCTTTTTACGTTTAACACGTTTTTTCAGCAGGAAATTTATGCATATTGTATAGAGTATTAACTAGACTGACTCTCGGAATTAACAGTTCAGACTGACATTCATTGCATTATTCAAAACAATAAAAATGCTTATTATGTAGTATGGGATTATAAAAGTGTCCTTGGAACCCTCTATATATATATAGTATTTTGCCTAATCCTCAGGTATCAGGTAATTTTACCAGGTGCAAACTTATAGTAGCCGATTAGTACGTTAAATAATATTTTATCAACTTACAGTGATAACGGCAATATCATTGATCGATGACGGATATTGAATGTGATCTGGGTGTTGCGTGAAGTTGGCACAGGTCCTGGACCTTTCAGCGGAATCCGCTGATAGAAGCGCAGTACCCGCGAATACCCTATATTCTGATGGCTGTAGAGCCTGCTGGACACTGTTGATAAGTAAAACAATAATTACTTAATATATTGGGCAATAAACAAACTAAAGTCTCTGACATAGCGGATGCAAGTGGCAATGGGCGGAGCGTCAGCCCGCAGAACTGACGGCCGCTGGATCCAGAAAGGCTGGACTGGAGATCACACACTGGTAAGCGCAACTTCGGATGGCCCCTTACTAGATTCTTGCTTTTCGTATCACTTATACTTTCTTGGTCATCCTGTATTAGATCAGTGACTAGGTTGAGGTCGGTATGGTGGCCGTGAAAAGGGCCTATGACCGTTGGTGAAAGAATCAGTAAAAGAAGGGATAAAAGTGCGCCCATTAGAGGGTCCTTTCGTGCATATGTCACATGTCTTTGAATTTTTAGGGCATACCGGTTTCCTCACGATGTTTTCCTTCACCGTTTGAGAGCACTAGTATAGCGCACATAAATTTTCCGAATGGAAAATCCATTTTCGCACGACCGGGATAAGAACCCAGGACCTGTAGATCGGAAGGCGGGGATATGTCGAAGGCCTTTATTCAGCAGTGGACGTCCTACAACTAAAATTATGATGATTACTTACTTATTCACAACGGTGTAGACGCAAGAAGCAAGCGTCAAGGCATGTTGTAGAGTGATCAGAGCCCCCCCACACCTGTGAGCCTGAACATGATCCGGAAGCAGCGAAATTTGTTGTAAGGAAATCTGAAAATCAGACATACGATCTTAATACTTGACTACCATGACTACTACTACTAGATAACATAATATAAGATAACCTTAATTCAACCAATGACTACCATGTGTGATGAAATGGAACAGAGCTAAAATGGTGGTTAGAAGTTAGGTGGTAGTCAAACAGACCAAGTAAATTTCCTTTTTAGTGACTTGCTTGTAACTGTTACTAATTTTATTTTATTTTTTAACCTGACGTTTGCTATTACTCCTTTACTAGCAATTTAAATCCATCCAAAGGGAGTTTTCGCACTGTGTCGGTCGGTCTGTTCCGTCAAACGGTGCGTTGGCGCGGCCAAAAATTTGGAAGTCCGAGTTTTCATTCGACATGGCAGAGCAAAAAGCAAGCACACGGCCACGCGTGTCTTGTCACAAAGGAACACTTGTCATTCACAACCATATTTTCTCGGACCGAATTCGGACGCAGTGCGTTAACACCCAAACTGATTAAATTTTCATCCTTGCTCTTGGAAGAAATTGCAACATTACACCGACAAGAGCTAAGCTCTTAAATCATAGTAGTAGTTCTTGGATACTTCATTATCACTTTAATGGCAACATTGGCAACGCCAGTAAAAAATAAGAGACTAACTTACAACATAAGGAAACTGTGTGTCCGTGGCAAGTGGGGCGTTGGTAATCCTGTTGAATGACTCCTCAGATTCCGGGAATATAATTGCGCTTACATCTAGAGTATAATATATAAAAAAGTATTAAACACTGTGTAAAAGTACTTATAACAAATGCAAGCAAAATGACAGAGATTTCGACCTGTGGTTTACTTATCAAACCTTGCACATTATCGGCAATGACTAATGAATGTGATTTTGAAGCCGAGCTGGACCAACTTATTTTATGCGTACCTATTTATACCTATATATAAAATCTTGGGCTGATTGATACACATTTATAAAAAATATAGGTATACGATAGCTTATAACTGTTATTTATTCTGTAGCGCTATTTGAATAGGCTCAAAGGCATACAAGGCATACAAGGCGCAAAAGCTCATGCAACTGTCAAGTTTTAAAACAAGTATATAAAAACTTGAAAGAAATAAATTATACATACAAAAACTACAACAAAAAAATACAGAGTTAGTTTTAAAACTTACAGCTAATCGAGACAAATAGCAAAAACAATTTAAATGCCATCTTTCACGTAATCAATACACTTTATCAATAATTTAAATGTACTCGTAACACTTTGCGCACTGCCGGCGATGTGGTTGCTCATTTTTTGTAAATAACTACTATATATGGAAGAGATTGATGAGTCAACAGAGTATTTTATCTTATCTTTAAGTAATATACCTACTTCTAATGTTATCGATTTTTCGTTTTCCTGTAACAGATTTTTCGTTTATCTGCTTTGGATTATTGGAACGATAAGTAACCTTGCTTTTGGCCGATTTGTTTTACGATGAAACACATATTTTATGAGTAAATACTTAGCAATACTTGACTACAAACCTTTTAACTCATTACTGATATCAAAATTACGGTACGTAATCTAAATTGCTTACAGTAATAACTAAAAGATCGATATAGGTTTAACAGAGTAACGAAAATTTGGTTGTCCATAACATACCACTGAGCTATAATTTAAAATTAAACTGGGTTTATTATTATTATTTTAATCTTTATTGCACACAAAGAAAACAATGTACAAAAGGTGGGCTTAATGCCAAGGCATTATCTACCAGCCAGCCTGATTGGGAAATGTGAAAAATATGATGACTTCAACTTAATTTTAAATGATACACTTAATATTGTAACATGTTGGCTACAAGATCATAACCTAGAAATTAACCATAATAAAACAAAAATAATGCAATTTAAAACATACAATAGTCCTAACCTAAATATAAACTTAAACTATCAAAATACCCCTTTAGAAATAGTACAAACATTTAATTTACTCGGTTTAAATATAGACACACATCTAAATTGGAAGAATCACATCGAACACTTAAAAACAAAACTTTCTAAATTTATATATGCACTCTATGAAATAAAACATAGTACCAATACAGAGACAGCTTTATCAACCTATTATGCATATGCATACTCTTGGCTGAGGTATGGAGTGATGCTATGGGGAAATAGTAGCGATATTAGCGAATTATTTGTATCACAAAAGAAATGTATTAGGATCTTAGCCCAAATTAACAACACACAAAGCTGTAAACCATATTTCATAAAATTTAACCTTTTAACGCTACCATCAATATATATATTTGATATATGCATATTTGTTTACAAAAATAAAAGTCATTTTACTAAAGTAAGCGATACACATAACAGAAATACTCGCCATAAAGATAGACTTTATTTACCATACTCAAGAATAAAAATGTTAAACCAAAGCCCATATTACATGGCAGTAAAATTTTTTAACAATTTGCCTAAAAATATAAAAAATGAACCAAAATTAACTTTATTTATAAAACAATTAAAATCTTTTTTAATTAAAAACTGTTTCTATTCAATTGATGAATACCTTGAAAAATAAAAAAATGCTGCTGTACATTTCTTTTCGCCAACGCTCCTAACAAAAATTACGTGCCTATTGTAATGTTTCCTATAGCTTACTTTACAGTGAATGTTGCTTGTATATTATTTATATTCAAAGAGTCCTGTTTCTGTATTATACCCAAAAATTTACTAAGTATAGTATGTGTAAAGTTTACAGTCTTTCGTCTAAAACAATAATTTGCGATGCTCGAAAAGAGTGAATAAGTTTATAAGTGCCATATTCATAGCTTTAAGACCTCTCTGTAACACTTATTTCTGCAAATAAACATCTTGAATCTTGAATCTTGGGTAGAAACAGGAGGTTGGCGTGCGACAGATTGTTTAACTTAACAAAAAACTATACTATGTATAACCATACACTATATTTAAATATGTATATATATATATATATATATATATATATATATATAATACACTGCAATAGATTAACAGATAGTACAAAACAAGTGTTTTATTAACATGTAGTATAGATGCTATATGTTCTTAAGAAAATGTTCACGAGTTAATCGTTTAAATGAATCTTTGGAGTCAACTTTTTTGATATTTATCTTTTTTTGGGTTTCGTATAAACTGTCATTTGCAAAACAAAATACTAAGTTGATAAGAAAATGAAATATCATAAAACATATTCCATAGACTTTTTATAATTTAAACATTAATATGTCGTAGAAATGCTCACCATTTCCAACGTAAATGAATTTTGTCTTTGTCCAGTATAACAATCACCCAAAATTTCATAGAAGAAAACCGAAATGAATTATAAATATTCCATTAACTATTTTTATCTTCTAAATCTAAATTCTAATTTTAGTTCAAAGATGGAATAAACTGGGTCCAATAAACATTGGTTGTGACTAAAGTAAGTCCGTCCTCGGGTTAGATATCGATCGACGAATATATTTACGGATTGTAGATAGTAGAAAGTTTTTGAACTAAATTTTTTGCCAACAAATTGACAGCACCTACTTTCGGAGTCGATTAAAAAACCAAATAAACAAACAAGAGTTAGATGGGTTTGTATTTCGGGCGGCATGTTTCCCGGCGCTAATGAGCATGTTAATATTGTTACACCCTTGTCACGTACCTGCGGCCCTGTGAATACAATTATACTTTGCTTTTACTTATGTAAACGAGTTAGAACGAATACTAAAGTAGATGCCAAGGATGATTAGTTGCTAAGTTGACCGATCAAGAAGTTGACTGATTGCGAAGTTTACCGATTACGAAGTCGTGAAAAATAGTGGACGGTTTGCTAAGTTGACTATAAGCGAACACATTCTATAGCGGCTGAAAAGTAGCATAGCTGAGCCCTCGAGCATTTCACTACATACCAATAACCTTATTTTCTTTATTGTTATCATATATGTATTTATTTACATAGCTGTTCTAGATGTATGAATAAAAGCCTCTTTTATTTATTTTATAGCTCGGTTATGTTTGCACCTCGCGGGCCTCCTCTTTATTTTTTTATTATACGGAATCAATCAGGCTTACTGCCCACCTAGTGGTAAGCGGTTAACGTCACCTATTTACATCTGCAACACCTGGAGCATTGCTAATGCGTTGCCTGCCTTGGTGAAATCTTGGGTCTGTGAGTAGGTACAATGGTACTGATATAACGACACACGGAATCCAAGTGTGGGGTCACCTATAGTTGCGTCAGTCAGGTCGAAGCTTATTGAAAACTAAGTGTAAGTTTTACGCACATTGTGCTAATCTAATTGTAAACCTTTTATTTGCTTGATTTTAGGGAGGACGTTGAAGCCTTAGAGGAATAAAATTAACATAGGCGTGGATATTACGACACACAATGACAACACCCTGATATAAGTTTCATAGAAAAATGCTGTTTTCAATTCTTTTTTTGAAATTGCCCCTTTAAATTCCGACGATTAAAGTGCATCACACATGTAAAGATGTATATTATAGCACGATATACGTCAATACATTCCATAGAAACGGTCCTTATAGCTGCCGTAGGTGATGCGAAGATACAAGCCGAGCACTTGCCCGCCGCATCGCACTGCCACCGAATCTTTTCGTTCCAGCTATATCTACCTGCCCTACTCTCACATCAAAACCGTACCTAACATGCTCATTGCGCTGTGCCATTCGTATGCTGATACAGGGCCCTAATAAAAACAAATGGGATCAAGCCGATCTAAATATTAGGTTACCAACGAGTTTAGCTTATAGATCTCTTTTGAGAACATAAACTACGTCGAAATAGGGAAGCTCTGTTGAGTTTCTGTTTGTTTTGCTCGTTCAGCAGTATTGCTAACTGAATAAGTGGATTACATCCTGGGTTAGCAATCCTTTTTGGACGCTTTGAGTGTTGAAAGGGTTTTTGGTTTTGGGATAAGACTATGAATTGACTTACTTATTTTACACATAATAGGTACCATAATCATCAGGGGTAGCTATAATAACGTAATAATAAGTGTACACTTACTCGTATAATTTTTGATTACCTACAATAGTTCAGCTTCCGTCCGCAGTTTTGCATGTGGGTCCAATTTGACCATGGAGTCTTCAAAATATTTAATACTTAAGAACTAAACTACTGCGTTTAAATAAACTCTAATCGGACTAAATCATTAAAGTTAATAAATTCCTTTTTTTTTTCAGAAAAAATAATATGCCGTAGCATTAAAAACGAATTTTATTTGAGGATTCACACATGTGAATTTTCAAAATTTAGTAAATCCCTTAATAAATATACTAGTAGTTGTCATAACAACAAACAATCCCCAAAATTTCAAATATCGACGACTAGCGGTTTAGGCTGTGCGTTGTCTAAGTGAGTGAGTCAGTCAAGACTTTGATTCCTGAAATACCTAATAGATAAGATAAATGTATATGTGACTAATATTTTATCAGGCATCTATATCCTAGTTTGGTTGTTTAAAATGATTTCCAGAACAGACCGTTAAGACCTGTTAAGAAGAATTAGCGAAGGACGCCAGTTCTTCTTCATTAGGTGTATTGTAGCCATCATCATAGCTATTATTTCCAGATGTCAAATACAATCACCTCTTTGTGTGATGCTCGCTAAAAGCTAAGTGAGCGCCAGCGTCGTTACAAACTGAGCGTTTTTTTCGGCCTGTAAGTAAAAGTTCGTTTTAACGAGATCGTCAATGTGTATTATGGCGACTCTGACGGATACTTTCAACTTGCACTGTCCTTAAAAAGTTAAAAGCACTGTTAAACCAGCTTCGTGTGACAGCCTACTCACTGCGTGTGACAAGCTGTCGGCGAATAGAAACCAGTTCTCGCTGCTTCATTACTAACTAGCTACATGTTTGCATTATCATCCGTATTGCTGCTGACTGAAAACATGCTCAATAGGCGACTTATAAAGGACGTTATTTTAAAACAAAAGCCAACCTCTTAGGTTCGGAAGCTTTCTTCTCATCAACGAAGTAACATACATAGCCGGAAAAAAAATATGCTATTACTTGGCACTTTATTTATTTACAACTAGGTACTTTACGAAATAAACAAGAAACGTTTATTTCTGGTTTGTAAATTGAATTAGAAACTTGTTGTTTATCTACCATGATAAAAATTTATCTAAAGTGAAGCTTTCGACCAAAAATATCGACTAAAAAATACTGCATGTTTCGAAAGTTGAGAAAAAGCGTAGGTATGCTCTGAAAATCGCCAAATCTGTAATGTCGGTAAAAGTGAGCTACGGAATCACATAACTGGCTAAATTACACCTATTGGCTGCACTGCCATTATTCTCAGGCTATTCGCCATTCACCGTCCTATTAGTTGTTTATTAGCCATGTGTGTGGATATAATTGACTTTTGTTTCTCCTTTTGTTTCTGACTTTCACGAGGGCACAATGGCAATTATTTTGTAAAACATGGGACATTATCATGACGTCTTATTGCTTTTAAAATGAGCACTATTTTACAGTAAATCTTTGAGACTGTCAACTTACGTCGCCGCCTAAATAAAATCACGAAATTGATGGTACGGGGTGCATACGCCTTGTTTGTCACACGCAGCGAGTCCGTTAGACTGACTTGAAGCCCTTAGAAACAGTGCATGGCCTAGGTAGTTTAGCGGCGATTTTTTTTTGCGGCCAGTTGTCGCTTGCTACTTTAAAAAAAGGCGCCTGCGCCTCGCCGTGGAGGCCCCATTACTACCCGTGGATGTCGTAAGAGTCGACTAAGGGAAAACAAGCTAGGTTTTCCCTTAGTCGACTGCTCTAAGCTGCTTTATCTGCGCTTCGCCAACCTGTATGCCCAGCGTGGCGAGTATGCCAAATCCCTCCGAATTATGTTTGGGTGCAGGCCGTAGAAGTTTGGTTGTGCTGAAATCTATGCTAGTTCAGCGTAGTGGACGTCCTACGGCTGATGATGATGACTTGAAAAAAGCTAAGTATGACCGAATCAATTTGGGTGAATCTGCCTTTCTATTGCCTTGCGGTGGTTTTTACCTTTGATACCTACGGATTTTTCTAGTCTAAACAATGTCAAGTTTATTCAAGATTTTTTACACTCAACAGAAGTTTTATTTTATCATAACTTACGAGCGAGATGCTTGCTTGCTTGTCCTGTCAGACGAGCGAGATTAGAGCAGTAGCCTCGGCGTCTAGAGAGCTATTCTCGTAAAACTTTACATAATGCATCATCAGAAGAATTTCCACACTTTACACGGACGCAAAGAAAGCAAGGATTATGAGCCGATAACAGGATTACGATTAACTATGATGAATGTTCATAGAATTTCAACAAATGAGTACGATATGAGACAGATACGATTATTTTTAGAACATTGTACATTTTTATCGATATTTGATTTTCTTCTATCACTGAGTCATGATTTCCACTCAGTTGTGACTCATGACAGATTTTATGTCATTTTTCAATGAAAAACTTCATAATATATCGAATAATATCATAATATATGCTTGAATATCGATTCAGTTTAAATTGAGTAGGTTCAGAACACGGACCTGAAACTGAACCATATCCTGTCTAAGTGATTCGTTAGTTACCCAACCAGGTCAAAACTAAGTTAGAAAACTCTAGTTAACTAAAGTTTATGGCTATCGCCACGTGATTGTTGATGACGGGCACAAGTTGCGCACCAGCATTATTTCCTGTCAATGACTGAAAGGCAAGTTGTTTGGTAAAGCGTCGACCATGCACCGAAATACACAATAACACGCCCAGCTCTTTCAAATGATCGAAACTAGGGGTCAATACAGGATTAACCCTCGTTTAGATGGAGAGAGTTTCTCGCCCCGAACGTGCGATTCTCGAGAGAAGATAAAATAGCTGAATAGTGTAAACATACACGTACGATCGTTGCATGTCGAGTTTTGTTTGTTACTTGAGTGTAAACATATGAACGCAAGCATCGCCTGGAAATTCTAACTTGCGATTTTCTCGCCGTAAAGCATTTGATAAACTTCCTGCATATAGATCGGTCTTTAGTGTATCTTGCGCGGCATATTATACGTGGATCATCATTGTTTACGCCACTGCTGAACATAGGCCTCTCCCACAGATTCCAGAGCGAATTCCTATAATGTGGGGGGATTTGCTCATACTAACCACGGTGGGCACGCGGGTTGGCGAGCGCAGCTAGAGCTATCTTTGTGAAAATAAGGGACACTGCTGCCCAATGCCCATTCCCTAGCTTTTTTCCCTTAATCGCCTATTGCGACATCCACGTGTAGGTAAATATGGAGGGGCCTATTCTTCAGCCGGGCCCACCATGGCCGTTAAATACAATATCGCCTGTGGTGTCTCGCAGGAGTCGCATGCGATAACACAATGTCATTACGTCGAGCGTGTACGTGCGCGGTATGTCATCATGAAACAGAGTGACAACTTGGAAAAGCTCGTGATGACCCGAAAAATTGAAGGGAAGAGACCACGAGGCCGAAACCTGCTGCAGTGGTCAGAACAGATCCGCACTATGCTTGATTCGACAGCAACAGACACCGATGGCGCAGCATCGTCAAGAATAAAGAGATCCGTGGAAGGGTTCACTTCCCAAAGCATTGAGGAAAACGGTTCAGAGAGAATGGACACAGCATCATTTTCAAATAAATTTCAGATGACATAACGCGCGCTTTTAGCTAGCGTAGCACGGTGGACTTTTTGAAGCGCGTCGCTCAATCGCTCTAGTCCTGCAGTCAACCAAAACTTTAACGGGCTTTGCAGGGAAGTGTTTGGGTGAAACCGCAATGCGTCACGCGGAATAAAATATAAACACATCCAAATTGTATTAGGTAGAGCGTAGCTGGTAAAGCTAGTTGGCACAGAATCTTATATTCACTATCAGTAAGGCCTTATTACATCTATTCTAGATAATTTACACATCGTCAGGTGGAACTTTTATTACTTATATATACTTACAGGAAGTTTTGTAGTGCCTGGGACATGTTAAGATGAAGTAGTCTTGCCCAGCACATATACCATCCTCTCAGCCTAGTCAGTCTTATCCACAGTAAAGACATAGTCAATAGTCATAGACTTACCTATGTCACGGGTTTCCTCACGATGTTTTCCCTCACTATTTTGAGAATGTGTTAATGTATACAAACATTTTTCAAATAAAAAAATATATTGTTATCGCACACACTTCTTTTTTTACTAGCGTATAGAGTCTAGAATTATGTACAGCCAAGATCGTTCTTGGAAAACCCTTTAGAATTCTTATTGCACAATATCTAACTAAGAAGATAGACTAGACGTGGTGGAAGGATATAATGGAAGAGGTAGACCAAAAAAAATATGGATAGATTGTGTGAAAGACGACATGACTGAGAAAGGAGTGAATACTGATATGACGGCTGATAGAGGGGAGTGGAAGAGAAAAACATGTTGTGCCGACCCCACATGAAGTGGGATAAGGGCAGGGAGATGATGGTCTAACTAAGATGATAAAGCAGTTTGCGACTTTTTTAAACGATCAGTATACATAATATTTAGGTTCTCATGTATCACTCTCATAGTACAAGGTCACTCAATCTTACAGCAATAATCTATTAGGATAATAATTTCAATAAAATGATTTGCGGTACTACAATTAAAGTTAACTATGCTTCCTTCATATGGGTATCTCGTTCTTGCAAGTGCATAAAAACGAAGGTAAAGGATAAAACAAAGATTGTCGAGGCGCATTACTTCAAAATGTAGTACAAATACTTTAGGTAAAGAGTTAAAATACCGGAGGTAGTTGCCCTACTGTAAAACTACAAAATATTCCGTGCAGTAGGGGACTCAGCGGCATTTTTACAAATTTATAGCACAGCACAGCAGACAGTCTGGCCATTACCATCCATTCGCTGCACTTACGGCTAGCTAACTGTTAAATAACAAAGAGCAGTACTTTACTTTCGCGGTGCACGGGTGGAACCCGTGAGTCAACCAACGGTTGAGGACCCAGCTCATTATAAATTAACTTAATTTCAAAAGCTCAGTGAATACCTAGTGTTGGTGTTTGCGTGTATTTAATTAAATGCGTAGTTATTGTTGGTTTGCGGGTGAACTAATGGGCCGGGTTTTGTTGAGGCAGTTTAAAAGTTTGTAAGGTGAAGTTCTTGGAAAATTTGTTTGCAGGCATGGAGGAATGTTTTTTACTTTTGCTCTACTACTACATAGATCGTCAACAGTTAAATTGCAGCACTGCGATGAACGTTATCAGCTCGGAAATTTTCATGTAGGCATCTCGTTCTCACAAAGAGATAGAGAGAAAGAGAGATTCTCGTGCATAAAGACGAAGATGAACGATAAAAAGAAGATTGTGGAGTAGCATAGCTTTAGCGTGACAACCGTTGGGGAGTAAAGGTTCTCGAATGGCGACCACGAACAGGGCGATGCAGTTTTGGAAGGCCGATGGACCGACTACATTGTGAAGGTTATGGGAAGTCGGTGGATGCAGAAGGCTCAAGACCGTTCGTCAAGGAACTCTTTGGGGGAGGCCTATGTCCAGCAGTGGACTTCTACAGGCTGATGATGATGATGATGATGATGATAGCTTTAGCGTCGGCGCGGATGCCAAGGAAATCAGTTCAAACTTAATCATTAAGCTTTACACTTAGCAATCTTGCCGAACTTCTCTTAATAATTATAAGTATAATATTAAAAATACTAGAAAAACCAGCGAATTTAGAAAAGGTTTGGGAGAAAAATGAGTTTCATAATTATAAAGCCAGTATTATTATTTTCTGTTCACGAGTACCCTAAAAGGGGCAATCAGTAAGGTTGCATAGCACAGCGCATCCATTACTTATTCAAACTGTAAAGGAAGACGTCGCAAGAAAATAGGCTAGTCTAAAATTCAAAATGGCGGTATTCTGTCCGTATAGGCACTTTTCCTAATCGAGAAGAAGCTTTGGGCTCAGACGTGGTAAGAGTAGCCTAGGATGGATATTAGTACTTTAAAATCTAAGGTTAAAAGTTTTCTCAACAACATGTTTCGCACTGTCTTTATATCGAGCTGAATTACAAGGAAGCATCGCGTAATCATGAAACCGGTAACAATTAACGCGCAGAAAACCTTCACACTCTCGTAGGTACCTAGATGTGTACTAGCCGTGACGCATCAGTCACACGTAGCTTTTAAAAACTGCTAATCCCTGAAAGCTTTGGTAAACAAGCTACGTATGGCAACTTACCTGCTGCGTTTTACAAGCATACGGCTAATTGAAGCGGTTAATTTTGATACGAGTGATACATAAGCTTGAGAATAAGTTTCAGTTCTATATGTAAGTTAATATAGGGTTAGTACTCCTCAGCTTGTATCGCTGTGGCCTATTTCAGTATCAGAGATTAATTTGCGGTTGGAAGAAGCTTATTGTTCTAGGAAATTATTTCTCAGACGGTTTGTCCTCAAAGTAGGTACATATTATTAGTTACGATGGATGTCTAGGCTCATAGACCATGGCTTCTTATTGCCAAACAAATGCGAGCGCGTCACCGCTATTTTACAAACTTGAACCATAAATCTTTGTGTCTGTCAACTTACGGCCTCACTTAAGCCTAAACATCGCAAGGCTGATAATAATTTAAGTTGAAAAGTATGAAAAGTGACCAGTATTTCTTATAAAATAGTTTTTTCAAAAGATCGGTTCATGATGTTCATCCCTTAAGGGATAAACATAAGATATAATTATACCCAAATGCTTAGGACCTCGTTTGCTTGCCTTCTTAGCATAGCGTGGAAGTAACCTACTGGGATGTGAGGCGTTTGGGTTACATTCCTGTTGCAGAGAATTAGGTACATGTAGCGGGAGATTGTAGCATATATTATTTCCGGTCTGATTGTTGTAGGTACTATGATATTTTGGATATCATGGCCGGCACCAAATTGGTAGGTACAGAAAGACGGATTAACTTCTATTAAAGTGCTCTATTTCTACTAAAGTGGTAATAGGAACATTTTTAACGAGCTTATTTAGGTAGGTACTTAGCGAATATAGAGCTCACTAAGGCAACCTTTAGATAGGAGAATTTCATATTCATATTCATTTATTGCCAACATGTACATGGATACAGCTTAGGTGTAAAGGTAGCTTAAGTCAGTACATGTACCCTGTAAGGCGCTGCAAATGTCTTGTTTTACATACATTTAAATAATAATAGTAATTGGTAACTTATTTCTCATAATTAGTAATAAACTAATTTATAGATAAAGGTTTATCTCATTATAATACATAGTTCGTAAACGCTAGCTTTCATTTATACTAGTGGCTCGCCCCAAACTGAGATGCCGCGGTGTCCGTTAAAATTTTTGGTGCATTGATAAACTTTGAAAATTGTATGTTTAGCATGGTCTAACTAATATCTAATCTTACCTGAACTATGAAATCATTGAAGCTCTAACAAATGGGCCTCTAAAAACAAGCCAATTTTGATAGTAGAACTTGTTGATCTACAAAGTACAAAGTTCATGCAGATCGGGTCAACGGATCGAAAGTTATGCTCGAACAAACATAATAAATACACTATATACTTTGTTCACTTCGCTCGCTTTATAAAAAAACTTTCACAACTTTCCAATCATCATTTACTTTTGATGTTGACTTAAAGGCTTATAGTAACCGAGTTGTATAGAGCTGCCTTTAAGTATATTAAATTACCAACCGCTTTCATCTCAACGCCTCTGAAGAGCTTCTGATACACAATTAACCTGATAGATACCTATAGCTGTAGGGTTCATTTGAAGTGATTAATATGAAAGGATATTGATTACAGGTAAGGTTTTCTGACAAACTGGTGCATACGGGAAGTATGAATGGGACAAATGGGAAAGCAAGTCCTCGGCGTACGTTTTTGAACCAAATTTTTGACGTGTAGGAAAAGGTCAACAGTACCTATCGGATACTTTTTTTTGACATTTGAGGGCGTGCGATATAGTTCAAAGAAATCGCAATCCCTCATAAGTCAAACTCAAATCGTTTTTATGCGATAGACATGACGATCATTTTGAAATTAATTTCGATGGACATATCTAATTTAGTGCTAATAACATCGCTTTGGCTCTGCTGTTAAGGGCTGCTGTTATAATTGTTACTGAACAAATGCATAAATAAATATCGCACGCCGTTTGAACATGACATTACGCTATTGTGATTTATTCGTGCTTGGGGCACCGGTAGGGCACAAATATGCGTCACTCACACGTAGCATCACTCGAGCTCTCAAATCCAAGAAAATATGTTCTAATACATTGTTGGCATTGGATCAGACAAAATAGCCTTATAAAAAGATTTCTCCGTCACATAAGGCCCTTACCTCAATATTCCGTACCTCATTATTCCAAAAGTTTACATTCCCCATAGGAAACTTAACCCTGCAAAGTAAAGAACCCTCGTTTGCACACGCATTCTGAAAGTGGCAAGTTTGAGGTGACAGGTGCGTCCGTAATAATTCTTGCAGGGCTATAACATCACAGAGTTATTACAAACAGAGAATTCTTCTTCCGGTCTTATCAAATTTTTTACTGGGGTCGAATTTCCTAATCTTCCATCTCTAGAGGTGTCTTCTCTCTCTGGTTCGTCAATGGGTCTATGTTGTTGTCTGTATTTCCTAATAACAGACATTCATGTGAGTCGGGGCTTCCGCACTGTTTCAGTCCTGGCCTGTAGTCCAGCGTTTTCTGGACAATTTTATGTTACAAAACAGATTATGTGATGTATATTTGAGATTACTGTTGAGGTATGCGTAGCCTGCGCATCTTCAAAGGTTTATTTCTTCATCAGTTTTGCAGAATCTCTCTCTCTCAAACACCGCTACAATGGGAGAGAAAATCGCCTCAAGTGCTCGCTCACACGTTTATTAAACACACAGCGCTTCACCGCTGCTAAGTTACCACGTGGATTTATACCATTAATCCGAGTCATTGTACAGGCGCATTCAAATATTTGCAACCAACTTGGTGAAATAAATTAGCTTGCTAAAGTCTGGCCAGCGGTTCTTGTAAATATGCAGATATAGCTTATATTTTAAAAATTCCCGTCTTTTTTTTTATTAGCATCCAAGCAAGATAATAAAATGTGGCCAGACTCAAACAGCTGTCATATAAAAAATCTATAAAGATTTCAACATAACCTTTCGTTAAATTCCATGCCGTTACGTAGCTGAGAGGTAACAAACATACTCACACAAACACACAAATAAAGT
The DNA here is from genome assembly GCA_947579855.1 of Anticlea derivata. Taxonomy (NCBI): domain Eukaryota; kingdom Metazoa; phylum Arthropoda; class Insecta; order Lepidoptera; family Geometridae; genus Anticlea; species Anticlea derivata. The sequence goes on from OX388264.1 coordinate 4,163,637, forward strand.
GAAATAGTAGGCTTTACGTGATTTCATCATACTCGTAGCGTGGCCTCTGAATCGTAATTGCTCTATGATATTATTGTGGATAGACTACTCAACTCAGACATAACAGAGGCATTAGGCAGCCCCTTGCGAATAATCTACTTGAAATATATTAACTTTCTCTAACACGTGTTTGTTAAACAAAGGATTCATAAACAAGAATCTCAGATTAAATTTATTCCTCTTATGAAGTTTTGTTTATTTTAGGTTCAATTTAGTGAAACTTTATTCTAGATATAATACACGGTCTTTCAACAAACATTAATAATAACAAGACCGCCTTGGGTATAATAGATACCTAGATACGTTGTCGTTTGAAAGACTATTATCATATTTTTCCAAAGTTTCCCCATCCCCTTCCAACCCAAAGGTCGTGTGTTTGAATCCCGGCCGTCCACCAATGGATTTTCTTGAACCTAACAAATTGGAAGATATGTGACATGAGCACCAAAGAAGCCTCTAAGCGATCTTTTAACATTTCACCACACTGTTTCTTTCAACGCTTTTTTCAGGGTGATCATACCCCAACCACCTAGCTATTAAACTAATGCAATATGACCAAGAAATAACCAGTGACACTACAAGTTTTGGTTAAAACTGAATTTTCTAGCGAACCCTTACTTGTTCATAGCAAATTTGGTCATCATCATTATCGTTTCTGTCGTAGGACGTCCATTGCTTAACATAGGGGAGGCCTATGTATGAGGCCATAGATTTACTGCGATACATTTTTTGTACCACCGTTATGAAACGGTGTAGGAAAACATCGTTAGGAATCCCGCGGCTTAGTCAGCTCCACAAATATTGACTCTATGCTTCCTGTGGATAAGGCCGACTAGGCTGAGAGAATGGTTTAGGTACTAGGCAAGCCTACTCCTTCTTAAACATATCCCAGGCACTACAGCGTCCAGTAAGTGAGTAAAAGTTCACCTGACGCTTTATAAATCATCTAAAATATTATAGATGTAATAAGGCCTTTGGTATAAAGACTGCTGTCTATCTCACACACTCTCATTGTAGCAGCAGTTGGCTTATCAAAGCCTTTATGTTTTGATTTATTGTTTCATTTCGAAACACTGCTGTCGAAAAGCACATCAACAGTATTAATCGAGAATCGGCCAATAACTGTTTTTGGCAGAAAATTTAATTTGATCGGTAATATTTCAGTCCAAAGTCCATTCCATTGCTATTTGTCGAAACGCGTACGCGAAATATTATCTGTGAAACCTGTATTATTCACAAACGGAATATTGAAATGCGGTGGTATTGCAATCAAACTTATGATAATTTAAGAGATGGTTGCTAGGTAAATACTGTTCTATGGGTTGGTAAGCTCTAATTAAAATCTAATGGCCGTGGTGGCCCCGGCTGAAGAAAAGGCCCCTCCATATCTACCTATCCGCGGATGTCGTAAAAGGCGACTAAGGGAAAAAAGCTAGGATGGGCAGCAGCGTCCCTCATTTTAACAACGATAGCTCTAACTGCGCTCGCCAACCCGCATGCCCAGCGTGGTGAGTATAGGCAAATCCCCCCACATGATAAGGAATTTGCTCTGTCTAATGGGGAGGCCATGTTTAGCATTGGACTTCGTACGGCTGAAATGATGATGAATGATTATGATGAATTAAAATCACAAATCGGTCAAACCAACTATAATGAACACATTCGGTGGTGGACTGAATACATACAGCAACAGACCTACAATATTTATTTCAATACTTGAAAATTTTGCTAAAGTACACATTCTGACCATTATCAATCGTAAAATCTGATAAAACCTTCACTTAAATGGACGCTTTCTTTTGCTATCTGAAAGTTCTCCCATTTAAGCCGCAAACACTAATTCACACCGCAACGGCTCGGTGCAACACTACATTATGACGCTCTCGGGCATAATTAGGTGCACAACACTAGTTACTTATAACTTCTAGTGGGATTCTAAAAGCTTTGTTCATCTCATTCCCACTGGGCCCGTTCATAATTTGATGCTTTGCGTTTCTATTTTTTTTATTTCAGTAAGTCCTACATTCAACTTTTGCACGTTGCTTTTATAAAAAGAAAAACCACTCGACTAGTTTACGCAACCATTGCACTATTCATTAGTGTGCTACTTATAAATGTCTATTTAGATACAGTTTTGTATGGAATGAACTACAGATATCCGTGAACTAAACAATCACGGATGAAACGCTTAATAAAATAAATCTTACCTTTATTGAAAATTAACAGACAGCAAAATAAATTATTTTCTTTCGTTATTTATTTCCATATATAGAACTAGCATACACCCGCGGCTTTGCTCTCGTGGTATCTTGATAAAAAGGGGCAGTTTTGAAAAACCCTAAAGTCCGTACCTATATCATTGTTTGACTTTATGAGTATTTGTACCAAGTTTCAGATAATGAAACCATGCGTTAAGATTCTCCCATACAAACTATGACATCTCATTACACCCTTTTATGGGGTAGTTTTGTAAATCTAAAAATACAGTTTTGGCTTATTTCTATCATACATTATTTTCAGGTAGTTTAAAATCTATAGGTTCAAGGAATACGACTTTTCATACAAACGTTTTAACCCCTGTTCACCCTCTTAGGGATTGATATTTTGAAAATCCTTCCTTAGTGGATATGTTTGGCATATAAGGCAGCTACTGTCCAAACATTCGCTTTATAGCTTCAGCGGTTTGGGCTGTGCGTTGATCACACGTTGAGGCCTTGTTCTTTTATATATACACAGACGATAAAACAAACTTAAAAGCGGTGCGCCAAGATTGTGTGCACGTATTTCGCATTCGAATTTATAAACGGGATTGCTTTAATTGAGTTTTCAGTCTAAAAGCAGACTTAATTGAAATAATTTTAAGCGCAAATAGTGTGCGTCTCTGTGTAATGAATGTGAGCACATAAAGGTGACCTGAACAGTTTTAAATTACGCCGAGACATTCCAAACAGTGCTGGTCGTGTGTTTGTTGGTAAATAATTCTATCTCGCTTCGTTTTCGTTTGAGGACTTACCTACAGCCGTTGAACCCACATCATTATTATCATCTGCCGGTTGATATCCACTACAGGAATTATTTTAGACTTAACCTCGATTACTAGTTTTCAAGTCCAGTCTGTGGGCATGCAGTGGTAATTAGTTTATAGACTGTATGGTAAAATAATATTTGCTAGTGTCATTATATTTGACAAGGCTGTAGCGTCGCCACAGTTTATTAGTTGGTTTGAACGTAGCTTTTTATTTAATATTATTTTTACTTCGCCCAAATTAAAACATAAAATGGTTTATTTACGACCAGGGGCTATTTAATAAAATGTCTACCAAGATTTTCATCTGATGTTTCTTGCGTGAAATTGGTTAATTTAAAAATATAAAAGGTAGGCTAGACATATATAATTAACATTGTTAAAATTAATCTTGGAGTCCTCTCGCCACTTTGGCTTTATCAATTACCTAAAACAATTTTGTACATCATTTTTATAATGGACCTAAAGTAGAAATAAAATGATTCGTCTTTTATCCCCAAGAATGATCCTCTCAGATCTCCAGGCGATCCGATCCTTGAAGATGTCTAAGGGGGGTAGTTGAAGGTATGTCCGAAAATTAGACACTTTCCCACATTGCACAGGTACAGTAGTGAGTATTTCATAATATGTGGCAGGTTGCAAGCCCATCACCGCTTTAAGAATACTTACTGGTTTCCTCACGATGTTTTTCTTTCACCATAGAAAAACTCATTGGTGCACGGCGGGGTTCAACTCTACAATCTTCGATCGAAAGTCGGGAAACCTCCTACACGGCTATACTAGGCCAAAAAGATTAGAAAAAGGTAGAAAAGTGGCCTTAGATAGATAGATAGATAAACTCTTTATTGTACACAGAGATGAAAATAACAAAAGGGAGAAACAAAAAAAATATTACGTACAATGAGCAGCCTTTTCGCTAAAGGCGATCTCTTCCAGACAACCTTAGTAGGAAGATCCTCGACTTACAACGCGAAGATAGATATATAGATAGACCTATCGAGGCTTATCACGTTTTTATAAAACAACTGCATTTTTGAACATACATATATTTTTCTTTGTTATCAAAACAAACAAGCTATGTTTGTTCGTCGATAAATACCTACGCAAACATTTTCCCGGAAGGCACTCCAAAAATCATATCGCGGCCACTTTTCTACTTACAATCATGAAAATAAAGTGTCACGTTACTTACCTGGAGTTAATGTGGTGAGCCGGCCGTCATGCGTAGTTACCCCCAAATGACATTACTACAGCGTAAACATAAACTGACTTAAACACCTAAAACGTAGACCTTATTCTCTCGGCTTAAGGTTGAACATGAGTCGCTTAACTTTCCCTTACAGTAAACAAAATTAATTTAGCAACTTACTAGGATATTACTGAGTCGCGGGTCGAGTTAGTTTCACGAGGGTATAAGGACGTTACTAAACTATGACAAATCACTTTTTGTGTGGTTGTTGCTGTCGTAGGTAAATTCATGTTTTTAGTAGATATCTGTATTTTTGTACAATGTTTCGTAATTATGTATAGTAAGCCGAAAGGGGCATAATCTACACACTTTGACGAAAAGACCAAGGGGTAACGTTTCAATATTTCATGAACACATGTCATAATCAACCAACTTTTGCGGGGTGACGGGATAACGCAACCACTAGTGCTTGATAGCTCTCAGAATTAGTAAGTTGAAGTGGCAGTGGGCAGGCCATATAGCTCGCAGAACCGACAACCGTTGGGGAGTAAAGGTTATCGAATGGCGACCACGAACCGGGCGACGCAGTGTTGGAAGGCCCCCCACCCGATGGACCGACGACATTGTGAAGGTTGCGGGAAGTCGGTGGATGGAGAAGGCTCAAGACCGTTCGTCATGGAACTCTTTGGGGGAGGCCTATGTCCAGCAGTGGACTTCTACAGGCTGATGATGATGATGATGATGATGAGTGCTTGATACAATCGATAAAAATTATCGATAAAAAGTGAATGAATAAAATTTTAGGTACAAATAAACAATTAACATGCGAGTAAAATAAGAATAGGGAAGAAATCAGAAATAAATTCTGACTATATGCTATTATTATATTTCCGCTATTATTTTAATAATATTATAGCCATGTATTTAGTAGCTCCATATCCATAAACATAGAGAATGAAAAAAAATCTGCAAGAATTATAACATAGGTACAACTCTGATTTCTGTATTCAAGATCCCGTAGAAGAGAACCGATAGGCTCTTAAATATTGTTTGATGTACGTACTTACTGAAAAAAATGTCTGCCTAAAATATATCCACTTAAAAATTCACAAGAGACTCCATTTTACTGTCAGTTAAAATATTAACATTATTCAGGGACGTAATCTCAAAATTTCTTTTACCATCCATAAAATACTTACTTTTACACTTTTAGCAATATCAGTGTCATTAAAACGAACTGCCGGCGAATTGCTTCAAACTCTTCAGTCCTGGTTTTAGGGGCCCTGGGGCAGGCTTATGACGGCCGGAAAACCAACAGTGTAGTATTTTTTCACGTCATCAAGCAGCGTTAAAATGTCGAAATGTCGATACTGTTCTCTAAAATGTATTTCAAAATGATCGATCTCAATATCCCCGAGCTCACCCCTCAATGTCAAACTACAAAATAACTTACAAAATACTTAAAAAAAAAAAACTTTATTCATAGGCATAAGGATCATTTTGAAATGAATTTTAAATTACATATAGGTAATTGTTTTGATCTCAGCTTTGTATGGATCTGAGTGTTGGGCAACCAAAGGGAAGGATGAAAGAAGAGTGCATGCTGCGGAAATGAGAATGTTGAGATGGATGTGTGGAGTGACTAGAATGGACAAGATACGGAATGAGTACATCAGAGGAAGTTTGAAAGTAGCGCCAGTGACTGAGAAGTTGAAGAGCAAAAGGTTAGCGTGGTATGGGCATGTCATGCGGAGGGAAGAATGTCATGTAACTAGAAGAGCGTTAAATATGAATGTGGAAGGATATAAGGGAAGAGGTAGACCAAAGAAAAGATGGATAGACTGTGTGAAAGATGACATGAGTAAGAAAGGAGTGAATACTGATATGACGGCTGATAGAGGGGAGTGGAAGAGGAAAACATGTTGTGCCGACCCCACATGAAGTGGGATAAGGGCAGGGAGATGATGATGATGATGTTTTGATCTCAGCTTTGGATTATATCGTGAAACTACGCAAACATGTTGTTTTATTAATGTACATAAAGCACATACTCTAGTGTGCGACAAAAAATAACTTAATGAAAAAGTACATTACCGATTATTTTATCGTAAACAGTGACACACTACTTAAATATCTTACGTTGAAGATACCTTAAAGCTGATATAATGTAGGTATTTACTTACGGACAGCATAAGAATATAGCCGCTTCTTGAAAACCAAAGTTCAACCGGCGATTAAGAAAACATAAACAACGAAGTTAGAATAGCTTTCCAAGGACGGAATCGTTCCAACTTTAATCGTTCAGTCACACATGGGAGATGCCCTTACATTTTGTCAGTTTTTTGGCAGAAATACCTACTGAAGGTAACGTAAATAAAGGCCCCTGAATATGCTCCTAATTCGATAACATACACAAAACTGTCACAACAAAGAGGCGACTAAGGGAAAAAAGCTAGGGGTTGGGCAGCAGCGTCCCGTATTTTAAAAACTCAAACTGCATTCGCCAACCCGGCCAGCGAAGTGAGTATGGACAATTTCCTCCCACCTGATAGGAAGTCGCTCTGGAAATCTGTGACGGTCGTAGGAAGGCCCCCATGGACTGACGACATTGTGAAGTAAGGTTTGCAGAAAAAAATTGCTGAAAGTCGGTGAATTGAAAAGGCTCAAGACCGATTGTAAGGGCAGTCTTTGAGGAAGGCTTATGTCCAGCAGTGGGTTTCATCAGGCTGATGATGATATAAACCTAGTTAAAAGGAACCGAGCTTATTAAAATGAAGCTACATCTAAAATATTCAATAAGCAATCTACCAAGGATTTAGAGTGGGTAACGTTCGTTATCATAATATCCTTAACCGTCTTAAACAAATATGGTTCAAGGATACGAAAACTAGGCTAAAGGTTAAGTAGGGAAATGTATTAGACCACTGTTCACCAGAAAATTAAACGTAAATTCAACGACCTTCTAGCTTAAATAGTTTTTTTGACACATATTTTTACACATCAGCTATTCACCATGTCTATCATTCCAATATTGCGCTTTAAATTGAGATAAAGATTTTTCAGGGTAACTCACCCATAGTAAAACGGGGTTGAGTTTCAATTTGCATATCATATCGTGTGTTATGTCTAACGTTGGATATGTCTTTTTCAAATATCAGGTTTTATAAATCCTTTATAAACAAAGAAAAATGAATGAGAAAGAGATGATGAGGAATGTGATGAGAGTGAATGAAGCAAAAGAGGTATGTCAGAATCGTAGCAAGTGGAAAGCCGTGGTATCTGCCTACCCCTCTGGGAAATAGGCGAGATTTTATGTATGTGTATGTATGTTATAAACAAAGAGATCCGTTTAATAGAAATAATGCTTTGGAAAGGCCCTACCATGAATCGAAACAGAAAATTGTTGTAAACAGTAGTTTATATAAGAAAATACAAGGGAAGCAGATAAGTAGGCAAGTAGGAATTATTGGTTCCTAAAAGCTTTACTCAGGGCGAAGGTACAAACTTCGGCGGCCCCAAGCACGAGTAATTTACGATTGCATTACTTGTACGTCTTAGTCTTTTACATTTTCATGATGCTTAAAACGATACGTGATTCCGTGATTCCCTGTGCGTGGTCTGACAGGCGCTTGATATTTTTTTTATTTTTAATGTGACATTGTGGCTGGCTCAATCTTTCGTTACCTAATCCACCATAGAAAGGAAAGATCGCGTAAAATAAGCTGATTGAACAAGTTTTTTTTTTTTTTTTACTAACATACCTCATAATAGGTATCTACCTATTGTTCAACCTGAACAAGCGTTGGTAGGTTGAACAAGCGTTTTTCACTTGTTACAGCTTCACTTGTTCAATCAGCTTATTTTACGCGATCTTTCCTTTCTATGGTGGATCAAGTGACAAGTGGAGTCTAACAAGTGAAACACGCTTGTTCAACCTGAACAAGCGTTTTTCACTTGTTTGGTTTAATCTCCTGTTCTTTGCATGTTGTTTTGCTGCCTTCACTAACCATATACATAGATCGGGGGTGTAAGGGGTTTCAAATAACACCAACTGGAACCCAAGCCAACCTCACCGGCACGCGGTACACCCTGCCGATCAACGAACGAGGCTCTGGCGCTCCACCCACCAACCCGCACTGGACCAGCGTGGTGGGTCTATGGTCCAACCCCCCCAATATGATAGGTACAATAACGAGACGGCCCCCAGTCCCCGGCAGCTCCACTATTCCTGGCTTAGGTAGCGGCCACGGTAACGGCGGAGCAGGGGGTGCGAAGAATCTCCGGAAGAGATCCTGCTACCAACCCCGACGAATTCTGGACCTGGCAACATTTAACGCACGCACACTGAGGACCGACGAGAAGTTGATTGAGCTGGAAGAAGTAGTGAGTAAGATGCGCTGGGATATCATAGGATTATCAGAAGTCCGAAGAGAGGGAGAGGACACGATAATCTTGAATTCCGGCAACTTATTATTGTGTTTCAAAATTTTGATAAATATTTAATTAAAAACGTTTGTTTCAATGCCCACATGAAGACATTATTTAATATTGTAAAATTGTTATCATAGGGAAGCCACCGGCTCCTGAAACACAGCTTTCACAACTAGTTTGGGAGCCTATGGATTAATTTACTTTTTTTTTTATATACAACAAGTGGCAAACAAGCATATGGCCCACCTTTTGGTAAGCGGTTACCGTAGCCTATGAGCGCCTGCAGTTCCGGAGACATCACGCACGCGTTGCCTCCCCCCTAAAGAGCTCTGGCAATGTTACTCACTGCAGGAACACAACACTATTTGAAACAAATAATGTTATTTGGCCAATATATTATGTCAATAAATAGCTTTTTGTTTTGTTTGTTTGAAAAAATGTGCTCTATTCCAGACCCACGAGGGAGAGAAATGCTATAAGTGCGACCTCTGCCCGTACGCGTCGACAACTCTGCGGCACCTCAAGTCGCACATCCTCAAGCATACGGACGAGAAACCGTTCGCCTGCGATCACTGCGATCAGTCCTTCAGGTGATGCCTCTTCTTCATTAGCCACCATAACACATACACGATTTAATGCGTGCTTGAAGTTGTGCGCCAAAGAAACAACGTCTGAAGACGTGAGTAGTACAATTGACTTGCGCGGGTGCGGTTGCGATTCCCGGTACGGGACTAATGTTTGCGTGATCTGCAAATATTTGTGCTGGGTCTAGAGGTTGTAACCGTGGTAGGTACTCGTGATATTTCTGATACCCACGACACAGGGATACCTAGTGTGGGGTAGCACAAGGGCACCACTTAGGTACAGACCTCGGCTTGGGCTGTTGCCAGAGGGAGGTTTTTTGAGGAGGCCATCACCCTGAAGGGGTGGAAACACTGTTGGGTGTTACCTATATTTATTATTAGCTTCATGACACTTCCCCCCTGAGCTGGGTATAAGTCGACCACTGATAAGTCAAGTGTGGGTCGGTCGGTTAACTTATTACTACCGGGAGGGAGACCAGCTATCCCAACATGGTATCGGGTTTCTCGTTCATAAGTCCCTCGTCAACAATATTGTAAAGATAGTGAGCGTTTCAAGCAGGGTGGCATACCTTATACTCAGAATCACCGATCGGTATTCGCTGAAGGTCATACAGGTATACGCCCCACACTCGAAACGCCCAGACGATGAAGTGGAGGCCATGTATGACGACATTTCAAATGCCATGCATGCCTCGAAAACACACTTTACAGTTGTGATGGGGGACTTCAACGCGCGGCTAGGCACGAGGAACGGCGATTAACTGAAAGTGGGGCAATTCGGATTTGGACAGCGAAACCAACGGGGCCAGCGTTTGGTCGACTTCATGGAGAAGGAGGGACTCTTTGCGATGAACTCTTTCTTCAAGAAACGACCGTCCAGAAAATGGACGTGGCTGCACCCCGGTGGTTACAAAAGCGAGATAGATTTCATCATGACGAACAAGAAGCAAATATTCAATGATGTCTCTGTGATCAACGCGATCAAAACCGGCAGCGATCACCGTATGGTTAGAGGCACATTGAATATCAACATAAAGCTGGAAAGGTCTCGCCTGGTGAAATCTACTCTTCGCCCAAGTCCTGTCCAAATTCAAAACCCCGAGAGCTTTCAGTTAGAACTCCAAAATCGCTTCCGAAGCCTAGCTGAATGCGATACAGTGGACGAGCTGAACAACAGGCTAGTGGAAATTGTCCAAGCGGTTGGGTCGGAGTTCTTTAAGACCCACCGTAAAAATAGAACCCAGAAACTCTCTGAGCACACTCTAAAACTCATGGCTGAGCGAAACGACATGAGACTGCATTCTTCAGTGGACAGGTCGAAATACGGCGTGCTCAATAGGCAGATCTCTAAGTCCATGCGACACGATTTGCGCCTTTTTAATACAGCTTGTATTAAACGCGCCATAGAGCGTAATAAAGGCTCAAAAGTGTTCGCAAAAGATCTGTCTATTGGACAAAGTCAGTTGACGAAACTGAAGACCGATGGTGGCAGTATCGTCTCGTCGAAGCCTGAGATTTTACGAGAGCTCGAGAAGTTCTATGGACAACTGTACACCTCATCGCAAAGTCCTGCTCTAAGCACGGCAAGCGATGCAAGAGCTCGTCTGACCCGGCACTATACCGAAGACATCCCGGACGTCAGCCTATACGAGATCCGGACAGCCCTCAAACAGCTTAAGAACAATAAGGCACCGGGGGAAGACGGAATAACGTCAGAGCTTCTGAAAGCGGGTGGAACACCGGTACTTAAAGTCCTTCAGAAGCTATTTAATTCCGTCATCCTCGAAGGTACAACGCCTGAGGCGTGGAACAGGAGCGTGGTGGTACTGTTTTTCAAGAAAGGTGACAACACCCTCTTGAAGAATTATAGGCCCATCTCGCTGCTGAGCCATGTCTATAAGCTGTTTTCGAGAGTTGTCACTAATCGGCTCGCCCGTAGGTTTGACGACTTCCAGCCTCCCGAACAAGCCGGGTTCCGCAAAGGCTTCAGTACCGTAGACCACATCCACACGCTTCGGCAGATTATACAGAAGACCGAAGAGTATAATCGGCCATTGTGTCTAGCGTTTGTGGACTACGAAAAAGCCTTCGATTCAGTCGAGACCTGGGCAGTGTTACGGTCACTACAGCGGTGCCAGATCGACTACCGGTATATCGAAGTGTTGAAGTGTTTGTACAGCAAGGCCACCATGTCTATCCGACTCCAGGACCAGAGCACAAATCCTATCCAATTGCAAAAAGGGGTGAGACAGGGAGACGTAATATCTCCGAAACTGTTCACCTCTGCATTGGAGGATGTTTTTAAGCTTCTGCACTGGGAAGGACAAGGCATCAACATCAATGGCGAATACATCACTCACCTTCGATTCGCCGATGATATAGTCATAATGGCAGAATCGCTGGAGGACCTTGGCGCTATGCTCAGAGACCTCAGTACCGTCTCCCAACAGGTAGGTCTTAAAATGAACATGAGCAAGACAAATATCATGTCCAATGCTCATGTCGCACCTATGCCGGTAAATGTTGGGAACGATACCATTCAAGTTGTAGACCACTATGTCTATTTGGGTCAGACGATTCAACTAGGCAAGTCCAACTTCGACAAAGAGGTCAACCGACGAATCCAACTCGGATGGGCAGCGTTTGGGAAACTTCGTCATATCTTCTCGGCGCAGATACCGCAGAGCCTCAAGACAAAAGTCTACAATCAGTGCGTGTTGCCAGTGATGACATATGGCACTGAGACTTGGTCGCTAACTATTGGCCTTATACACAAGCTCAAAGTCGCCCAACGGGCTATGGAGAGAGCTATGCTCGGAGTTTCGCTCCGTGATAAAATCCGAAATAAGGAAATCCGTAGAAGAACCAAGTTTACCGACATAGCTTTCAGAATTAGCAGGTTGAAGTGGCAGTGGGCCGGCCATATAGCTCGCAGAACTGACAACCGTTGGGGAACAAAGGTTCTCGAGTGGCGACCACGAACCGGACGACGCAGTGTTGGAAGGCCCCCCCCCCGATGGACCGACGACATTGTTAAGGTTGCGGGAAGTCGGTGGATGGAAAAGGCTCAAGAACGTTCGTCATGGAACTCTTTGGGGGAGGCCTATGTTCAGCAGTGGACTTCATCAGGCTGATGATGATGATGATACATAGATCGAGAACCTGAAGTGCTTTTCACAAAAGAAGTTCCGCGGCTAAAAGTGAAACTAAAAAGAAAGTATGGCAAAAGTTCCGTTACACTTTAATTTATTACTAGCTTCCGCCCGCGGCTTTGCTCGCGTGGTACATTCATAAAAATCTATTTCAGACTATAATCTATCTCTGTAGCAAATTTCATCCAAAACCGTTTGGCCGTTTATCCACCACAAACATCCAAACATCCTCACAAACTTTCGCATTTATAATATTAGTAGGATGTGGTTACACGAAGACAGTGTCTCTTCTGACGTACTTCATCCTTCGTTTGAAAAGGACTTTTACTTTTACATATTTTGCAAGAAAACGAAACTATTTTTGTTTATAGTTTTGTGTTATTTATATAATTTAACTCACAGAATAACCGAAAATTTAGTAACTAATTCAAACGATGTTTGATATCGCAGGAATTCTTCAATTTTGCGAGACACAATCATGATTCATTAAATCAATTAAAGCAAAATTAAGCCCTTTTGTGCTTGTCTCTGAGACAAAAGCCCTATTATTGTAAAGAGGCAAAATTGACAATAAATTCCAAATTAGGAGACGTTAGTTTAAACATTTGTAACAGGCAATTTTGGAAGTTTCAGGATGTCTGGAAAAAATTATTTCATAGGAAAGTAAAAATACTGTATGAATTTTTATGGATGAGTCCCCTAGACCCCGGTAGACTGGCCCCGGTACCGGAGGCGGTCGGGAAAATAGCTTAATCAGCCCCAGGTTGCTCGAGTTTTGACTCATTAGGTCAATAAAGCAGAAAGGCAGATAAGCTATAGACTTTCTTATCAAACCATATCTACGAGTCTTGTCAGTAATTTTGGATAGTTAACTTACTAATAGCTACTTAATTACTCTGTTTATTAAGTTTAATTTTGTACACAAATACCTGCTTAAAATCCAGAGAGCCAAAACAAGCAAAAAAGGCAAACATTAATTAGTTCCGCTACGACGTAGCTTGCTACGAGCAAGCTACGAATACTGCAAACATATTTAAAACACAATATATTTTTTTCAAGTATAAATGGAACTGTATTTGAAAAGGATGAGAGCAGTGTGCATTTACGCCGTTCTTTCACAGGTCTTTGCGAACAATGCCGAGTTGCGAACGGGCGGCGCTATCGGACGGCTTCCGTTTCCCCTGCGTTTGTAAATAACTGACGGGACAACAGAAGCTATCTATAGATCGTTTAGAGATAGGTGTACGGGAAGACTATTTTTCACCACGAATATTTTTGCTGCTGTAGCGTTGTGTATCTATTGATAAGGCTTCGTTTTTCTAAGAAGCGGTGACCGACTAAGGAGAGCGCGGAAGCGCCGGACGTCTATTTTTATTTTACGTGAGGTTTAAAATATGTAGCTTAAATCGCTGCGATGGAATGAATCAACAAACGAGTATATAATCGCTCTATCGCTGCGTCAGTTACTGCGATACTGTCACCGAAGCTGTTTTGCTCGGAAGTAATCTTAAACAAAATCCATGTTCAAGTGGCTTGCGATATTTCATCTCAAATTTCATTTCAAATAAATTTTAAGGACACTCAAAAAGGTCAATTTTATGTCTACACAGATCTAACATTAATAATTTACTTTTTTACTTGAAAATCATCAGTGACACCGCATACCCCAAAAAGTTCACTTTATCAATTGGAAAGGAGCACTTAAATCTTTCCACTCCACTGATCCTTTCAAGGTCATAGGACCCTTTTAAGGCCGCCATACCTCAAGCTGGTTTCTGACCTAATAAAGGATGAGCAAGTATCAATTTGGAAACAAATCACTCACAACTTTTATGCCGATCGTATTTTATTATATTAGGTAGTAAATTAAACACAAATTCTGCAATATCGTATAATCAATTCAGTTTTACCGTACAACGAATACTAGTATTAATTTTAATATCACAGTTCAAAACCATTACGTGTAGGTATTAAAATGTTCGCCTATTGGTGTCATTTACAATGAGTTTATGAATGTTTACCAAATGAACACGACAAAGTTTCATGAAACCCAATTAATGTGCTGATTATTTACATGAAAATGTATGCTGTCTGTTTCCATACACGCCCGTCAAATAGTTCAGAGTTATTTTGACTAAGTATACAATAATATATAATATTTATGCTATCTCATGGGGGCTTATTTTACATCCAATTGGCAATAAAGTTTATTCAACGACTTTTGGATTGGAAATGTGCCTGATTCACAAACAATAAATGAATTAATGAATTGGAAATTCATGATTTTTCATGAAAAAACTCTATGCAACAATCTGCTGTATTCTAGTCAAATCAGTTCTAACTCAATTATTCAGCTGTTTTAGGTAGTAATATTGATGTCGAACTACTCGTACGCAAGTTAATGCAAGTTAATACTTATACAAATTTGAAAAATTTAGGGAAAAAACTGAGTTTTTTATCAGCTAATATTCTTTCTTTTTGTTGATAGTTTAAGCCCCTTTCGGGATAGTATATATATTATGAATCATCTTGCAGACAAACTTAAAATACTCGCGTTTTATTTGTAACAATTTTTAGGTTAAAAATTCAAATTCACACCGCAATAGTAGTTTAAAATGGAACGTGCCCTGTTTTTTTTAAATGAGCATAAAAAATATGAAACCTTTAAACCAATGAAACATTAATAATTACTTACCTACGTAAATACACACATTGATACAAACAATAAAATTGATATTTCAAACTGTAAAAGTTAAATTTATTTACTATCTACTATTCAGTTCTCATGGTTGTCTTCACAGGGCTCCCTGCTACCTGAAAAAAAAACATTATATTACAAAGCATTCGTTATGATCTTACTTACGGAATTTGGTCCACTAGCTTGCGCCCGCGACTTAGCTCGCGGTACTTAGATAAAAAGTAGCCTATATGCTATTCCAGGTAAAGAACTCTATCTATTCCAAGTTATCGAAATCGGTTGAGTCGTTACGGCGTGATTGCCACAAACATCCAAACGGGAATTTAACGAGATAAAGTCTAAAACTGAGGCATTTCAACTTTTACCCTTCAAATGGAATGGTGAAGTTTGTAGGAAACGGTAGCTGAAACTTGAAAAAGGGTATAATGGTTTTGGAAATAATGTGCGGATTGGATATTTGTGGTAAATGGGTCAATATATCGAGCTGAGATTAATTTCAAATTCCGTGGGGATCTTTTACGAAACAAACCTATATTTGCGATGAAAACCATAAAGCGACGGCAAAATATAAGTATGTTACTTCGTACACTTGTGTTATCGATTTTCCTCGTGTAACGGTACGGAAGCCTTGGGGTGCTACTCACACTTGACCATCTTTACTTTTTTATTAAAATAATATTTCAGTATGGTTCCGCGCACAAAACACCGTGGTGGCAGATGTAACATCTGTGAAGGTATATTGCAATTCCAAAGCACAAAAAACTACCGCTTGAGTTCCAACTGAGCTGTTCGTTTGCAAATTCCAGTGCCATAAATATATGTCCGAGTTATGGCATTTCTAGATTGCAGTGGTACAAATGCATACACAAAACTGGGTAAAAAACATGGAAGCTATTTGGGCTCTGTACTAAGATTCGTAGGTAGAATTTGTAAATAGAATTTTCTTCTCCATTCGTTCATCTTTAAAAGCGACGAAATGAGATATGCCTTTTAAATATATAGACATAGAGGCCAATTATACTTAAATAGCTTAACAGAACTCTTATCCATTACAAGTTTCATTAAAATCGATTATTAAGCATCCTTAGAAAAACTTTCGCATTTATAATATTAGTAGGATTCTTTGTAATCTGTTTTCTCAATACATCATTAGAAGTTTATGAAACTGCATGGAAACTTCATGTAAAATCAAGTCAATGGAATAATTCAAGACAGAAGTTTCACTACTTTCAAAGCAAATAGGATTGCTTTGAAGTATCGTATCGTATCAGAAAAATAAGATATTTTTAACAAAAACTAAAAACCAACTTCAAATTCCCGAATAATTAATTAATAATTAATTCAATTTACAAGATTAATTTCAACCTCTTTTTTTGTTATCAACCTCTTTGCGTTTTGCTTACCTACTGAGGATGACACTGGCCACCTACACTTTCGAATAAAAAACAAAAGTAAGTATAATCATCAATAATAACTCTTACGGTACTGACTGACTGACTGACAATCAAACGTAGTGGTTTTATTCTCTTTGAAAATCAACGCAGAGCCTAACCAAAATCCTAAGAGTATAAAATTTGCAGGATAGCGTATGTTTGGGTGCATAGAAAGGAATTCCCGACACACAACCCCTAAGGTTAAAGTTATGTAAAAATAGCAGCAACCGAACGAAGTCGCGGGGATTACCAAACCATACCAACGTCGACAAAAAAAAATCGGTAAATCGTGATTTCAAGAAATGATGACGTTTTTTAAGTTTTACGGGCCAGGAATTAAATTAATATGGGACCACCCCGGATCATACTCTATACACCAGCGAAAGAATCATCAAAATCGGGTTGCTATTGGCGGAGATATCGAGTAACATACACAAAAGAAAAAAAAAGAAAAAAAATACAGCCGACTTGAGAACCTCCTCCTTTTGGAGTTCGGTTAATAAGGACTTTAGAGGGATAGATAAATAGGTATAATTGTAAATCTTGCTATGGTTTTTCTTAGTCATTGTTTGCGTGTATTCTTGGTTAGTTACGTCTTGCAAATATGGAATTTTCCACAAAGATATTTAGCTCGGAGTTTCATTACGTTCGTTACGTTAAATCCCTAGATGAACGAAGTTTACTAACATAGTTCTCAGAATTAACTAGTTAAAGTGGCATTGGGAAGTCCATGAAGCTCGTCGAGCCGACAACTGTTGGGGAATAAAGGTTGTCGGATGATAACATAAAACAAGACAACGCCGTGAACGACCAGCCCTCAACCTGATCGATCGATTGCATTGTAAAGGTCACTTGAAATCGGTGGATAGAGAAGATTCAAGACCATTTATTGTGGTACTCTTTATGAGAAGCCTATGTCCAGCAGTGGACTTCTTCGATTGGATGATGATGATGACCGAAACCCTCAGCGAAAGCAACAAATACTCGTAGCTAAAGATTTTGATTTTGTTTGCTTTACAGCAAACATATATATCCCTAGTATATATCCCTAATATATCCCTAGTGTTTCCCTAGGTATGGCTGTTGCTTGTGTAACACTGAAAAAAACCATTCGATGTGGTGTTTTCCAACCTGGTCGGTACAATATAAGTTCTCCAGATTTTCCTACTACTTAAAACTGCTCGAGGTCTACGCAGATTCCTAGGGATGCTCAATTATTGCTGATAGTTTCTGCATTTGAAACCCTCTCATTGAGAGGCTCTATATTGCTCATTTACATTGTCAACATGACGGTACAATTTTTGCTAAACACTCGCTATTGATTTCTAATCGTCCGAACGCATGCTAGCCCTTTGTAGTAAGAAACCGGGAAACAAGCTCCATTTCCTGGAACAAAACCAATCAGTGACTTCGATGAATAGTAGTATCATTCCGTAATACAATACTGGATCCAACGGAATGTCTGCCGGGACGAAACGAATTAATAATAGACGTCTGGTTCGAACTACTCAGGTAAGAGAGTTTTGTGCATTTCCAGGATTGTTTCTGATGAATGTATAAGAAAGTAAAGTCAGTAAATAAAAGAAAATAGAATATATTGAATTAGATCCGAAAAATATTGAATTTTTATTTTTTCAATGAAAAATTACGAATTTCCAAAAGTCCTAGAACAAACTTCAGTGTTTTTTCAATGAAAAATGAGTCCTAGAACAAACTTTATTGCCAATAGGCCACTTAGAATAAGCTCTTTCGATACTCGAAATACGATAAAATGCAGATACTCTGCATACTATCAATCATCTTGAATTGTGAAATAATTGCAATGAAATTAATGTCAAACTAACCCGTTTCCACAAAAGTAAACCACGGCCCATATGTTGTGTTGGAGTGTTGCCAAGTTGTAATGTCCACATTGGGTGCTAAAATTTTGAATGCTTTTGCATTGTGTGCTACCATGACTGGAACAGAAACAGCTGGGTTGTGTAGAGCTGTTGGAGGTGGATGTTCAAATGATTTATGTTCAAAACTTGAATGGTGTTAATTTGTCAAGATTTAAAGGCTAGTACTGTCACTTTGCTGCTTTCATATTATTTAGTAACTGACACATTATTATTGTAACTGTATGCGTAGTTGGTAACACATTGCAAAAAAAAAATGCCGATACTAGGCATAGATGCGGGTAGGAAAATTTTGGGTACTCATGCAGAGAGCTCATAGAGTTTTCTTTGTATTCAGACAAGTTAAATGTGACGGCTCTATGCAATAAGTTTTTGAAAACATGACAAAAACCATACCTTGAGATGTCGTGAGTAGAATTAAAAAAGAATCGGTAGAACAACACCCAGACGTCCCTACGTCATGGATAAAGTAAATTTTGAGTTTGACATTGAGGACCGAGCGATTTTATTGAGCTATACAATATCGTTATATACAATATCGCGCAATGAAAATATGGTAAATGAAGGTTTTCTGTACTCGCAAGATGACTTTAGTTAGGACTCTAAATATATTTGTATGTTTGACCGTGAGTTCGTGCGTTGTGTCCCGAAATCGAATTAAGCGTTCGTTCGATCGTAGCCAATTAGGACGACGCCTCAGTGTTCAAGACAATTTCGTTTACTTAACCTATCCTATTTTTAAAATTATTACTCTAATTTGGACTTTGGCACGAATGGAATGTTTGCGTTTTACTAAATTTGCCTAAGCTACTTTTTGGTGCCAAGTGACCCACCATTGAAAAGATAAAATTGAATTAGCGACGGACTTTCCAGCATTTAAAAACCGTCAGAAACTTGAGGGACCCTGTTATTTATTTACGGAAAAGGTTCCCGCTGTTGTCTGTAATACAATCACATCGATCAATTTATTAGTAAAGCACCCCTTGTTGATGCGATATATTATGTATTTTTAGGCCCTGTAAAAAAGTGAAAAATGTTTATTTTTCGTCTAAAATTTGCCGCGGCAATTTGTGGACAAACAATACGAAGTACAAATCATCCGAAAGCACCGTCTACTAAAATAATTTATCATGGTGCTCGCTTGTTTACCGAATATTTCCAGCTTTATTGGGATGAAACTAAAGGAACATGACTCGTAATGGCGGATAACTACGTTTACGAATTGCGATATAAATAGAGATGTTTTGACTATGCATTTGCCGATTTAAGCCGTGTTCAAACGGCTTGCGATAATGACATCTAAAATGTGTTTAATCTATATTTGGAAATTATCCTTATGTCAACTGATTATAGTCAATTTTGAGTTTGAACTTTGAGGGCGTGCGATTTAGTCGAACGATAAAGTCCCTAAAAGTCAAACTCGAAATTGACTTTATTCACAAGACCCAAGGATTGTTTTGGAATAAATTTTGAATACATCGCACGCCCGTTTGTAAACGGCTTTAGACGCCAAATGCAGCAAATCCAAAACTTAAAAAAATTGTTTAAAATATTTGTTATTATACTGTAAGAACCAGGCTAGTTACTCCAACTTTTCTACGTATCATTAGCATTGAACCTAGTAGAAATTATTAATCAAACACCCTCAGATCATATCGTATCCCTTAATTTATGCTGGTAGTAATCCCCCGGGCTGGAATTTACATAAACTAATATCTGAATCTGGCTCCGTAAATGAGTTAACCCTAGGTGAGGGATGCGCGTAGTTTGAAACTGATCTAGATTAATTATTCGGACCCTACGATAAATAGTTAATTAGGTATATATGTGATACAAATTATGGAAACGGGATTTGATTACTGAGGAATATAATCCTTATGGTGAGATAAAGATGGATTTATTTCAAACATTGCAGAAACCGATCTAAGCTACTCTGAAATAGCTGAGTGCCTACCTAAATGTATACTTAGTAAAGTGAGGACTTTAAGTAGGTACTTACCTCAAAATGGCTAGTATTCGGTCCCCTCACTGGAAGGTAATGCGGTATTTACAACACAAGTCTTAATACAGGATGACCATGAAAGAATCAGTGACACAACAAGAAGAAGAAGAACACAAGTATTGTACTTAGTGTAGATACTGCAAAACAATCTGTACTAGTACAAGCCATTACATGTATATAATGTAAACATTTGATTTATGTGAATATGAATGCTTGTTCTGAATAAAAACATTTATTATTTACTTTATTATTTAAATGTTGCTGAAAATATATATTGTTATATAGATAGAGGCTTCTAGAAGATGCAGGGTTTCGAATTAAATCAGTTAAAACTCAGTCAGCAGTTTGAAGCTGGATGTCAACGTACTTTCAACTAATAATAAAATAAATGCGAAAGTTTGTGATTTAATCAAGCCGTAGCGGCTCAATCGGTTACGATGGAACTTGGTATTGATAGAGTTCTATTCCTAGTTCATAGTTTTTTTATTAATAACATATACGAGTTACAGGTCAATAGGTAGCATGCGTTATGTAATTAATACATACATAATTAAAACTATGACAAAGCAATAAATTCAAAATAAAATTTAAAAATAAAATAAAAATTCAAATTATTCCTTGAATATAGGCTACTTTATATGTAGGTACCACGCAAACGAAACCGCGATCGCAAGCTAGTTAATAATAAAGGTTGGGACCAAGTCTAAAACAGACGATTAAAAAAAGATAAAAACTAAAGAAAACTTTTATTTCAGTAATATAATTTTTTGTGTAGATACCTAAGGCCACTTACTGATTACCATAATTGTTCTGTAACACGATTTAATTTATCATCTGTTTTTTTTAACAACTTAGTAAGTCCCAGTGTCCTCACCTTGGATACAAAGCATGTGCATCGTGGACGGGCACGTGTGTGGCGTGCCTCGCGTGAGGCGACATGACTGCAGCCGCGTTGATGGCTCGGATGCGCGCGCGCAGCCTCTCGTACTGGTCTGGCTGGTACTGCGCCGCTATTGTAACTGACGTTCCCGAATACTGTTAAAAGAATAACTATTCAAAACTTCTTTAAGACAATATCTAACTAGCTTGGCTTTAGCTAAATTGTAAATAGATGATAAAAATAAAGTGAAAGTGAAGTGTGTTGCTAAAAAGTTGGCTAGTAGTTAGCAATCCAACAAACAAATTTAATTTAATATAAAATTTAATTTTTTTTAATTTAAATTTAAATTTAATATAAAAAGCTTTTATAATAAGATCATGGTAGACAACACACCGATAACGCCCACGATATTACTAGAGTATACAGACGACGGTATGGCTGCCAAAAATCAGTTACACCGTAAACCAATTTGTAGACTAAGACATAGAAAATTAGCTCCTAGGCCTTTAATGGTCATAAGTTGAACTTTGAAGGGAAATTTCAAAAAATAATCTTTGGCAGCAATTTCTATGAGGAAAATGACAATCTGATGTAAGTCAGACAGACAGGAGTCAGTATGACAATATGGAGTGAAAAAGAGATGCCGCCTATGCAGGGTAAGCATCGTGACTTACTACTATTTCGCTATTGTAGAGGCCAGTGGGGTTTTATGGGGCTGAATGTAAACGGCTGCAAGAATATGCCTTACCATACATACCTTCAACGCTGCTGCAGCCTGTTCATGCGTCGCTCTCGTCAAGTCCCTCCCATCCACGCTCAGGATCCTATCCCCTCGGTGCAGCATCCCGAACGCAGCACCCCCCGATGATACTCCTGAGACGAAGACTCCGCAGGTGTCGTCTTCGGTAGCAGTCTCTGCTTCTCCGCCTAATCCTCCGACTATGTCCATTCCAAGGCGGGATCCAGATCGGACAAGGCGGACCATTCGGACACATCTGTGGGTAATTTTGAGATTTTAGTTATGCATTGACATTAGTTAAGGCTTTTTTCATTTTTTTATCTTTCATCGTCGTGAATGCAATTTTAAGAGGAATTTTCAACGATCAAAACAGATTTGACGGTGTTGAAAATGTAATGTCAATGCGAGTGGAGTGAAAAGCATTAAACGACTAAGCGTACCAGGTAAAGGCTTTTTTATAATCGTCGTGAATGCAATTTTGAGGGGTAACTTCAAAGTGGAGTGAAAAGATAACGACTAGGAACCCTCGTGGGTTAGGCAACGGACCAAGATCTCGCATTATAGTTTGTAATGTCTCAAACAGAAACTCCAAATATTATTGCTGGGCTAGATTAAACATTTGTACATATTTGTGTCGGTCGTCGGTCGCGTCGGTAGTCGAGGGCCAGTGATCGTGTTGTTGCAAAACCCACAGGCCATACCAAAATTCCACCTAATTACGGTCTTGAGACGATACTATATAAACACCTCCAAGCTCCCGGTCAGAGATGGACTTAGAAACTTTATCACCCTGTTGGGCAAAACTTGAATTTTTGTGTGAATATCCGCTAGTTTAAGTTTACAACATAAGAAACACATACAGAAAACACACAAAATAGGACTGAAATGCTTGCTTGTGTCAATGTTTTCGGTCATCCTGCATTGATAAGTTTTAAATATGGTGGGCCTGAAAAGGGCCAATGAACGTTAGTGAAGAAACCAATGGGGTCAAAGTGTTAAGGTGTGCCTTGTAAAAGCTCCTTTCGTGCACATGTCTTATGAATATTGGAAGTATAATGTATTGTAAAACCTTATTGTAAGCGAGTTTTTGCATAGAAATATCATATGTTTTTCCAAGCAATTCTTCCCACTAACTTTACATGTAAGTTGGCTTTAAAGTGCCTACTATACCTACGAGTATACAGACTATTCAGGTAATTTATGACGTAAAAATTTCATTCAAAATAGCTCCTGGGTGGAGAATTTAAGAAGCCCGTATTAAAGCACATTTAAGACGATGCAAGCTTGAAGAGGATAACTAATTTTGAGGGACATAAGTTTATGATATACACGTGTGGGTTTTTCACATTTTAAGTGATGCTGATTTTATCTTAAATCGTTCTACTGTACCTTCTAAAATCGTTCTAAAATGAAGGATTTTTCTGCCCTAGCTTCGTCTCTGATCACCACTCAGGCCCTGAACAAATATTTATTTTGCGCACACAAAATTATTTGTCCCTTCCGAGTTCCGAGAAACAAACCTCAGTAAACTCGCCACTTCAGCCGGCCTTCAAAATAAGTAATTACTATTAGAAAGGGTTATTCATGAAAATTTTTTACGACTTCTTCAGGGGGCTTACTTTGTTTGTACTGTTTATTTTGTTTTCGTATTTTTCTGTTAATACTTTAGCGGAATGTTCCGCTAAACTATTGCTGGTTTGAAGTGAACTTGTAAATAAACTTGAAAAAATATAAACTGATAGCGTTGTAACTAGGTAAAACCCACAGCAAACATCTCAAATAATAATATGCTGCCATATTATGCTATGAAATTAACAACAAATTGCAGCAATTTAGATTGCTGGCACATTACACTAATAGCTGTCAATAATCTGTTGCCAAACAGTCCAATAAAGCTACGTATTGCTTTAGAGTTAGTGCCAACAACATTGGTTCATTCACAAATGGTTATTTGCCCTTTTTAGAGTCATACCTCATCCTGGTCCAGTGACCATTTTCAGTACCTAATGCAGGCTGATCAAGAAAGAAACAGTGACACGGACAGCAAGCAAAGAATGCTTTTGTGCGAGCTAAAGGCGTGTGTATGACGGGCTTTGCGATAAAATGCAATAATTATTACCTCGGTATTTCAGTCGGCTCCTCTTCTAAAAGCTCGTGGAGGGTTGAACACGATGTGGCTTGCGTTTTGGCTGCACACAAAGTTATCAGTTGGAAATTTTTCGTTGAAAGTCCATACGCTATACGGTAAAACTCACAAAGCTCGTTGCGTTTCATAATACCAAAGTTCTATTCAAAAATGTTTTGTGTACATTTTAGTCATTATCATGAGCCTGTAGAAGTCCACTGCTGGAAAAAGGCCTCCCCCAAAGAGTGCCATGAGGAACGGTCATGACCCTTTTCCATCCTGACAATGTCGCTTGTCGATCGGAGGGAGGGGGGAGGAGGGGCATCCAACACTGTTAACTTCCACATTTTAGTAGTACTGTTATTTACATAATGCTCCAGATTCACGTAAAAAACAATGTCAAATTTTGTTATAGTTTAAATAATAATTAAAGGTTATTATCACTATAAAAGTAAAGTGTTGAAGAACACAGCCAAAAAAAACAAGATTTGAATTCCAATCGACGCCCTTATTTAATTTGACATTATAAAACAAAGCTTTTAATATGTATTTAAAATAAGGTAATGCTTACTAGAATAAAGCGGAGCCGTTTTCGCAACCGGTGGGAAAGACGCAGCGGGTAAAACAACCAGTGTAACGTGTTCGCCTGTATTTCGCAACGCAGTGACGGCCTGCGCATGCGTCGCTCCAACTAGTGACGTCTCTATACCCTGTCAACAATGACAAAAAGTGGTTATACCTACGGTGATTGGTGGCGAAAGGGTTAAAACGCTTGCAAGAGCTTCTTTAGTCATTGCTTTATGTTGCGTTATAAAGCGTAGCTCGGCTCCAAAATTTGATGATGTGCATCCGAGTGTGAATATCATTTAGCTAATTGATTCAGGTGTAACTTTGCGTAAGTCGATTCTTATATTATATAGACAAATAAAATTGTACTATTCCGCTTATCTATTCTTCATAAGCTCAACAAAATGCAGACGTGTGCACCCTCCACTTCCGCAATAAAAAGCCATGGAAGAAAAAAATGGTCCTCGTAGAGAGGCGAAACATGAGTCAAATTCTTATCTGTGGAATGTGTAACTACATTGCCTACTGCACGTTAGTAGGTATGTTTTGCAGGGCATTTTATTGCGTGTGCGCCCATATTTGGTGGTGCGGGAGGTGTGCGTCTACCTTTGTTGAGCTTATTATGAGGAATGTGTTATTGTAATAGTACAAAATATTTTTTTAACTATTTAATATCTTAGGTGCCTTTATGATTTTCGGTGTCCATCATCAGCCAGATCATCACTTCTTTTCAAGTAACATTACAATCAGTACGTGTCAAAAAAAAGTTGATAAGATATACTTACATCCTCATCTCTCACAGCCAAAATCTTATCCCCTAGTCTCAGTCTAGCGTCATGGTGGGCCGCTCCGCCGACCGCTATGTGCGAGACAAACACGCCGCCACCACCCGCGTTGTCCGCTCCGCCCGCTATGCCGAGCCCTAGCCCGCGAACTCCTCGCCACAGTGTTACTACCTTTGGTCGACGCGCTCGGCGCACTCTCTGTGAAAATAATTAATGTACGTAGTTATCATCATCATCAGCCTGATGAAGTGCACTGCTGAACATAGGCCTCAAAGAGTGCCATGACGAACGGTCTTGAGCCTTTTCCATCCACCGACTTCCCGCAACCTTGTCGTCCTCCCACAATGTCGTCGGTTCATCGGGTGGGGGGGCCTTCCAACACTGCGTCGTCCGGTTCGTGGTCGCCACTCGAGAACCTTTGTTCCCAAACGGTTGTCAGTTCTGCGAGCTATATGGCCGGCCCACTGCCACTTCAACATGCTTATTCTGACAGCTATGTCGGTAACCTTGGTTCTTCTACGGATTTCCTCATTTTGGATTCTATCACGCAGTGAAACTCCGAGCATAGCTCTCTCCATAGCCCGTTGTACGTAGTTATAAGTATTACATTACAATATAACACATAATTTACATTGTTTGCTGATTGGATGTCTAGGCAAGTCCAAACATTTTGGTATATGACCACATTTTGCAGTAGTGTGTATTCCATACGTGACTCGCTGAAGGCCAATCACCGCTTTTAAGAATAATAACTGGCTTCCTCACTATATTTTCCTTCACATTACAAGCACGTGTCAATGGACAATTAATTTTTATGAACAGTTAAACTCATTAATTTACGAGCAGGTCCGAAACCACGACCTTCGAAATTCGAATTATCTCCACTAGGCCAACACGGTCAACTTGATACTTACTAATCTAACGACGTTCCCTGCTTTCTGTAGTGCATCTACAGCTACCGAGTGCGGGGCGCCCTCTACGGAAATGTCATTCACCTGTTAAAAAAGAAAACATAGTCATAGTAAATAATAAAATATTAAGAAATAACACCCAACAGTCACATAGATAGTCTTGAGCTCCCCCAAAGAGAGCCATGGCGAACAGTCTTAAGCCATCTCCAGCCATCATCATGACTTCCCGCAACCTTCACAATGTCAAAGTTAAAAGGCGTTTATTTCAATAAAATCACTAGGATCACTTTGAAACGTCTTAGAAACTAGGTGAAGCTACGCCTGTTCCTCGCGACCAAGTCCCTTTAGCCAAATAAAGCAAACATGAATATATGTGTATTTCGACCGGTACTGTAAGCGGATCCTTCTTATTTCAAAATGACGTGTGACATCTTGTAATCCGCCTTTAAACCAGCAGGCTTACAGATCGTAAGCTCTTTGTGATTGAGGGCGGCCTGTGGCCTAACTAAAACAGAATCCAGCTGGCGACGCAATTCGTCGATCGATCGAGAGCCCTCGTAGCCTAGTTGGCACCGACCCTGCCCTCAGATCTTAAGGTCGATAGATCAAACCTCAGTGGCCTGAGCTTTTTTCACTAGAAAAATTACAAGTACCTACTGTCAATGCTAAAAAATGACTGCCTTTATTGTTGTTTCATAAATAAATAAAGGCAAAGTTCAGTGTAGCTCAGCGTCATGCCTTTTACAAAAATATATTTTAATTTTAATGGCTCTATCATTCGCCTCACTGACGGTAAACACACCTGATGGTCTCCGATACATTCTGAAAATTTCAACTACATTGAGCGCATCGTTGCCCATTTTATAGCGATTCAACATATCGCGTCGCAATAAATGTTTTTTCCATTTTTATGTTTATTTTGGTATTGTTATGTATGAACTAAACTTTGGCTTACAAATAAGCGTTGAATACCGTAAAGGCTGCTAATGGAGGTGACAGATTACAAAGACAAAGTAAATTGTTAATCCTCCTGTTTTAAAGCGGAGGTACCAACTACCCAGCTCTACGTCTCACGCGTTCACTACTGCGTGGAGACCAAGGCTGTGGAGGAGTACCTCAAAATGAAGACCGGACTTTCGCTGCGGGTCGAGAAGCTGGATTCTCGCCATAATGTGAGCTTCAATTCATTTATGGTGAGAGTTCCAACTGACCATCTATCGACCTACCTAAGCGCAGAGTTTTGGCCGAAGGGTGTCAAGTTCCGAAGGTTCACTGGCCGCCTGCAAGGGGACACCGCCGTGCACTGTCGTCAGCTGACACCCTGATTGCGACATCGACACGTCGCAGTAGTCACAATGTTTTAAATAATTAATAGGTATTTTATATTTTTTAGGTTAAGGTATATATTTCTATGGGTCTTAGAATTACTTTTTACCATCTGTACTATTCTTAAGTTACCTGAAATAAAATTTATATTATTATTATTATTAAATCATTATGTATACTATCTTTAAAGGGACAATCTACTCTTTCTATTCCCAATCGGCAAATATTTTTGTTCTACGACTATCTCCATTTAAATAATACTATACAAAAATCTGCTGTTTGGGTCAAATCAGTTCAAACTCAATTGTTCGGCTGTACCCGAAAGGAGCCTCTTGTACACGAATAGGCCCTTCTCAGGGCAACCATGTCATGCGGAGGGAAGAATGTCATGTGACTAGAAGAGCGTCAAATATGAATGTGGAAGGATATAAGGGAAGGGGTAGACCAAAGAAAAGATGGATAGACTGTGTGAAAGATGACATGAGTAAGAAAGGAGTGAATACTGATATGACGGCTGATAGAGGGGAGTGGAAGAGGAAAACATGTTGGCCGACCCCACATGAAGTGGGATAAGGGCAGGGAGATGATGGCTCAAGAATCATCCCTAAAACTTCAAAAGCGACAGTGACGGCCACAAAGTAACGGCGATTGCGATTAAAATTATGAATTTTACATTAGCCATTAATCAGTCAGATTTCTTGACACATTATTTATCTTACCGAAGTTCCAGGTCAAATTACGCTGTAATCTCATAAAAACCAATCAAATGACGATATTCAGGATTATCATAATGAAAAACTAAATAATATAAAACTGTTTTGGCACTGACTGTATGACTGGCAACCAACGAACCACCCAAAACTACAGAATGTCGTTTTCTAGTAACGTAATGAAGGGCATCAGAAAAGTTTCTCAGTGGCATTATCGTATGTAATCGAACGACAATACCCTATTTGGATAAGTTAACCGCTACATTTGTCTTACCGACTTCAAACAAAATCAGCTGTATTTTTTTATGATTTTCATATGTTCCTAGATATTTCTGCCAATTCTAACCGCTTTTAAAGAATCTTTGCTGTTATATAGAGAATAATTGCGAGGTTCTGCCATATAAGTTTTAATCCCTCAGGATTGCTATTTAAACCGTTTATCTTTTAAAAAATCATCATATCTTGGAATCCGGATTTGCAAAACTTTTTTACAAACTCCACGCAATCAAAGTCACTGGCTTTAAAATATACGTACGTATTAAAATGTACGTTATTATGTTGTTCAACCAATGATTTTACATCATAGATAGGAATATTCCGTGGAAACAGAGGCATTAAGTACGGTCCCATAAGCCGTAGATGTTAATCTGTGCCTTTATTGCTTTGAGTTTAATAATAATTCACTTTGGATTAGATAACTGGTTTATTATACTGAATTTATCAGGTAGAGTTCAGATAGAT
Source organism: Anticlea derivata (assembly GCA_947579855.1). Taxonomy (NCBI): domain Eukaryota; kingdom Metazoa; phylum Arthropoda; class Insecta; order Lepidoptera; family Geometridae; genus Anticlea; species Anticlea derivata. Next base: position 4,192,872 of record OX388264.1, read on the forward strand.
ATGATTTATTTCAGTTATTTATTTAATATTATAATGCATGCTCTTATAGCTTTCATCTATTGACCGAAACGATTGACATGGTATGAGCTTGTGAAATAAAAATTACTTAGTACTTACCTACATAAACAAATCCGAAAACGAATACACAAAAAGTCAGAATTTCATATGAAACACATCTACTTCTGGTTTTTGGGCTATCATTGAGTTTTTTACATCATGTCCAATAACTATAAAAAAAATACTCTACGGCTGTGATCCTTATTGCAGCTTTTTAATTTGAAGCATAGTACCTACATAACCTTTGAATGAAAGGTAAGTAATGAAAGCTAAGTCTCATAAGTTAGTCACCAGCGACTCAAAGCAGAACTAACTTATGTTAACTTTCTTTACTCGTTCTCACACTAATCATAAAAAGATTCTCTTATGAATTTTCTTCTCAAATGATTTCCTTGTCGGCTCTGAAAACGAACGGATTAAAGCACTTCAAAGCCTACCTATCACTAACTGCTAGTTGTTATACATTAGAAACATTGTAGATGCTTCAAAAAAACTCCATACAACCTTCCAGAGAACGTTGAAATTATAATCCACGCGCTGCGCTCGCTAGGAACGAACCCGTCAACTCAATACGCATTCGACGCCTGCAAAATTTCATTAAAATAAGAAAGTTTTTAAATAATGCCGCTTAAACAAGTCGTGGGGAGTGTTTTAACAGCGTGGCGAAAAAGTTAGATTGCATTATTTTTCTAACCTTCCTCCATTATTTTTCTTTTCAAGTCTCAAGGTCCCATTTAGAAGTATATCCATAAATTATCTTTAGTACGACTTTCTTGTTCTATCAATTTTAATGGGTATTAGGCAATGACAAATCAGTTAGCCTGAAAGGTACTACATGAGGAACCTACCGCCTTGATTTGTTGCCTGATTCTTCTATCCTTGGTTGCAAGGAACAGCCTTGTTCCTAAAAACTTACAAACTGAGTCTTGTGATTTTATTGAAATGAATAGGTGTGTGTAAATTTATAACAGAAGTTTACCACCACTAAACATAATTTGAGAGTTGTTCCGTTTTCAACCCATTTTTCCTGTTTTAATCATCTCTCTGAATCGGCAGGATAACTCGCAGAGTTGCCCGAATAACACATGCTAAGGTTTTTGGATAAGAAACGGCATAATTTATAGGCTCTTTGTCATTTCCATGTGCCTAAATGCGTCTCTTGTTTCTCAGATATATCTTATTTCGGGATTATTTATTCGTTTCCATTTATTTGTTTGTGTTCTGTTTCAACTAGTTTTCCATCTGCCAACTTTTCTGCTGATGCTTTTATTAACTTTTGTTGTAGAAATCGGCTTAGTTATTAGAAGTTTATTTGGTAACAATAATAAAGTCTATGGAAGTCAAACAAGTATGTTTGACTTATTACTTACATAGACTTGATTTATTGTTTATGTTTACACCATTCACAGAGTAGTTTCATATTTTACTAACAAGCAACTTTGCCTAAAATGGCTCATCAAAACCAGTGCGTTACCATCCGCTGAGAAGGCAACGCGTGCCTACTCAATCAACATTTGATCTTGCCTACCACCTTAGATAATGATTATCTAAGCCTACCACTAGTCCTGACTCTATTCTAGGATTCTTAGCCATTCATATCAAAAACCACGAGACTCGTGGATATGGTTGGTACTATTGTAGGCTCTCGTAGAACTCGTACTTACCATGGTACCAGAACAACCAGACACGGAAATAAATATTTGTCGATCATGCAAAATGTTGTCTCGGCACGGAACTCTTGTGTGTCAACTCTCAGTCGGGCATGCGACCTATGGCCTGCCCATAAAGGCAGGTAGGTACTATACATACCCCGTACGGTATGTATAGTCTCTGACACATTTTGTAGACAGAATACCTACCTACCCTACAGAATACCTACCTATAGGCTTAACTTCAAACAAGCGTGAAGAAACACGGTAAATTTTACACCCAACAGCTACATATTTACATAGTCATGACTCCATAATACGATTCCTTGTGTGTATCAGAAACTAGGAATGTTGTATGTGTTACCAGTGATGACATAATTATGGCACTGAGACTTGGTCGCTAACTATTGGCCGGATACACAAGCTCAAAGTCGCGCAACTGGGTATGGGGAGAGCTATGCTTGGAATCTTACTGCTTGATAAATTTCGAAATGAGGAAATCTGTAGAACTATGGAAACGAACATAGTTGAAGTGGCAGTGGGCAGGTCATAAAGCTCGCAGAAACGACAACCGTTGGGGCATAAACGAACGAACGAACCAAACGCAGTGTCGGAAGGCCCTCTACCCGATGGAGTTACGACAATATGGATAGAAAAGGCTCAAGACTGTTTGTCAAGGAACTATTCGGGTGAAGCCTATGCCCAGCAGTGGACTTCTACAGGGTGATGATGATGATCAGAAACATGAAACTTACTTGTAACAAAATATCCCCTATCTGAAGCCTCCCGTCCACCTTCGCGGCGCCGCCGGCAGCCAGTTTCGTGATGCTGACGTCGCCACCTGTCTCCCCACCAGCGATGCTTAGACCGAGGCCACTTGCACCGCGCTCCAGCGTCACGTCAGTTGTCTCCCACACTGCCTCGCTGTCTGAATCCGATGGGTACTGTGGGAAAAGATGACGTGAAAGTCTTGTTATGTCCACAGGTTTAAAAAAATAAAATTAAACCTTACTAGTTTAGGATTTAATTTACGGGAAGAGTGTATGTAATGTCAGTGTGTAAGTATGTAAGAGTGTTACACACAAAGTTTCTCGAGTGGCGACCACGAACCGGACGACGCAGTGTTGGAAGGCCCCACCCGATGGACCGGCACATTGTGAAGGTTGTGGGAAGTCGGTGGATGGAGAAGGCTCAAGACCGTTCGTCATAACACTCTTTGGGGGAGGTTATGTTCAGCAATAGGCTTCATCAGGCTGATGATGATGATGACTCTTACACTTGTCGATGTAGCTTTATGCTGATTTGAGGCTATGTAAAAATCCGAGTTAAATTGATATTTGAATGCATGATTGTAAAAACCCCCCTCAGACCACTTTTTTCGAATTCCTTTTTATGATGGAAAAATGATCCTTATATCAAAACTAATAGGAATTTATGTTTAAAAAAATGAACATGTGGCCTCTTTTGTTTTACTTCATTTAAATACATACAAAAAAAAATGTATTTAGAACAGTTTTTTTTACACCAGATAGTTTTTATTGATTTTCCGAAACTTTTGCATTTGGTCGGAGGGGGGTTTTTACAATCATGCATTCATTTGCCTTTGAAAAATCGGTAATCGATTTGCTTGAACAATGTGCAAATGTCAAGCATGTGTACTACATAACTCTCGCACTTTGTTAGCGCAATAGAAAATGTGGCTTCAAATTGGTTCAAGAACGACTTATTTATGACAAGCCTATAATTTACTTTATGAAAACTCTGAATCCTAGATAGAAACTTTCGTTTAAATAATATTAGTAGGATTTCATCACTTTTCCAATCAAATATCAAGGAAAAGTTTAACTGGGAAAACGTAAAGTAAAATTATTATTTTGGTTATCTGTTTTGGAATCACTAGAAAAGCACGTCTCCAAGTGTATTATAATATCTCAATCCAATTCTATTCTAAGAATTTCCAAGAAGCAAAAGAAGAAGCAAAATCATGAAGTTTAAAACTTATCGGTCCCCTGAGCTCAGCTTGCAAAGGTATTTGACTTGAGCAGATGGCTAAAGTAACTGTTAGCATTTAGAATTCGTCGAATTCGTACATGTAGTTGGATGTCCGATCATGGCTCGTTTGTTAACAAATTTATTTAATCTCAGAGTACAGTCGATCGCATAATAAACCAAGGCTTTACAGTGCAGAATAAAGTATCTGAAAGTACAGCCGACTTGAGAACCTTCCTTTTTGAAGTCGGTTAAAAAGCTTTCTATCTTAGGTATAGGTCAATATTGTGTGGGTAGGCACCTATACAAAGTGATTCATAATATGACAATAGCGAAAAGGACAACAAAGAGAAAACTTATTAACGAATTAAAAATTAAGATTTTTTAATAATTTTCTGGAGTTTTTTTTCTGCCGAACTTTTTAAAATCAATTGTTTTTGATATTTTTATCATAATTATTAAACTTACGAGAAGTTCGACATCAAGTTTGCTGTCTAAAACAGCTGCATTATTGAGTATGGACTGATTTGCAAACACAGCTGATTTTTTTATAGTTGTTCAATGAAAAATGACAAAATTCCAAAACTTTCACCCTTCCCGGATAGTATACATTTATGAATCATCTGGTATGAAAGAAAACCAACTGGAACTCACTTTTACTCTACATTCAACTGCCTATTACCTGCCCTAAATGACACTGAATAATTATGTTCGGTACATTGAAATTGTGGCTTGTCATTATCCTGAAACAGACAGGTGGAAGGAGAAATTAGATGGGCGTGTACATTGTGCATAAATTAAGTAGGTTTATACCTAGATTAAAACGTCAAATTAGAACACTACAGCACTGTTGAAGTTCTTCTAAAGCTTTTTTTACTGTTTTCTGTTAGTCCCATATCTTCCGAAACATGTTTATTTTGTTAATGAAGAACACAAAAAAACGGAGTACAAATTGTTATTACTTCGTACTTTGTCTAAAAACGGCTGAATATAAAACACGGGTTTTTATGGATGTCTGGGGCAAAAATTGAGCGCTAAAAATATTATCCATCAAAGAGAAAACTTTCGTGAAAAGGAAAAAGGCAGGTCTTGCGAAAAAGGTTAACGATACGCCTTGTAATCTAGTTGAGTGAAATAATTAGGAGGTATTCCTGCAATAACTATAAAAACAAGAAAGATCATGGTGTTTCACCTACACACGAACTTGTTCGTGTAGGTGATACTCAAACTTGTTTACGTTTGATTATCACCTGATTGTGAAGATAATTATGAATACAGCTAAGGTAAGTAGACAGTCGTTGAACGGCCCATTGAAGTAGGTTATACTTCAGACTCTGATCTCTGAACTATAACATAAAAAAAGATGGTAAGAGTGATGAACAGGTATGTCAGCAAGTGGAAAGCCGTGGTCACCTGTCTACCCCTTCAGGAAGCATGTATGTGAGTTGTGTAATCTAGCTTACATCACAATGTGTAAATCTGTTGATCGACCTGTATGTTGTTGAACTTTACCCTTGACTGTAAATGGAACGGGTTAAATTTTAGCCGTATTTACTTACTATGAAACACTTATAAGTCGTTAGAAACTTACCCTTGGCAAACATTGTATCCGCGTAGTGAAGGCATGGCGCCCATAAATTTGCATGTTATTGCGAAGGAGGGAACATGGAATTACAGTCTATAGGGAAATCATACTTGAAGGTATATTAGAGCTATGATGGTTAACTTAATGTAAAAGTTGTTTCTATTTAGGGAATCAGCTGAGTACAATTATGTACGTAGTAGCTTCTGCCTGCAGCTTCGTTCGCGTGGTACCTAGATAAAAAGCCTAGGTATATGCTATTCTAGGTATAAAACTCTACCTATTCCAAATTTAATCTAAATCGGTAAATAATAAATAAAATAACAATAATTAATTCATTAAATAATCAGATTGGACTATTGATAGATAGATAGATAGATAACTCTTTATTGATTACCACACAAGAAAGACTTTGAGAAACATGGCACACAAAAGGGTAAAACAATGGGCGGCCTTATCGCTGAAAGCGATATCTTCCAGGCAACCTTTGGATGGAACGAAACATAGCAGAGCTTTAATGGATGGCGGCGTACTTACAAAAGTATAAAATAATACTTAATCCTAAAATAAAACTAAGAAAAAGAAACACATTATACCTAGGTACATAACAATTGAGTATTGAGTGTTCAAAGAAATGTTTGGTGCGAACACCTGCCAGTAGTCGGTTTAGTTAGACTATCGGATCGTAGCCTTGGCGCTGTTTTTGGAAACTCAAGTTATTCCAGAGTTATTCTTGCGATTGTTTAATAACAGTAAGAAAATCGTACATAAAAACCGCTGTTTCCGACTGGTACGATCAGACTATTGATTGTATTGACTGACTATTGACAGATTGTACATGGTAGGTATTGAGTGTTTTAACAAATATATGGCGCGAAAACCTTCTAGTTGTCGGTTCAGACTATCGAATACGACTATCGTACGAAAAATTCGAACGTGTATTCCCGGCCTTAAACCACAAAAGCGTTGTGCTTATTCAAAAACACACACACCTCGCAAACCTCTCTAAAGCGCTAAAACAAAACCAGAAGTGGTATATAATTATGCCAAAGCGAACCTGGTGGCTTCCTGCGCGGCGACCATTCTCCGGGCTCTGTATCGTTTGTTCTCGCCCGCACTCGTAGTTGCCGACGTTTGCTGCAAACAAAACGGAACGTTAAAGGTGAAGCTGAAGTCGGCTCTGGCGTCCGACCTCTCTAGATACAGGGATGTGCCGGTCGCTGTGCCATCGAGCCACTAATAAAACATAAAAGACGGAAAAATCTTCCGTTTTAAGAACTAGGTTTTTTTTTTAATTGGTTAAATATCTATTGCTATGACTACGTCATTATAAATATTATAATTAGCTTCCACCCGCAGCTTTGCTCGTGTGGTATCCGAATAAAAAGTAGCATACATGTTATTACAGGCTATTTACTACTTATATGCCAAATTTCATTCCGATCTTTATGCAAAGATGATGTTACTCTTTCACACCGTAAACATTCGGTTACGGTGTAAAAGAGAAGAAAGAAACAAACATCTTAATATCCTCACATCTTTGCATACTTTTGCTTTTATAACATAAGTGGGATGAATATTAGTTTTATTTGGATAAAAAATGAATAATCGTCAATTTGAATGAAACACTCGTATGGTCACTTTATACAGACAAATTCTAAATCATTATGCACACTATGCCATATCCAGCCTAAGTCGAATGTTTGGACACATTGAGACAATGCTGCAAAAACGAGAAATAGGGATTACAGTTTTTAACATATATTTTCTAACCATTAACCGACTTCCAAAAGGAGGAGGTTCTCAAGTCGGCTGTATTTTTTGTTTGTATGTTACTCGATATCTCCGCCAATAGTAACCCGATTTTGATGTTTCTTTCGCTAGTGTATAGAGTATGATCCCGGGGTGGTCCCATATTAATTTTATTCCTGAGGGATTGCTACTTGTCCCGTAAAACTTAAAATAACGTCATCATCTCTTGAAATCACGACTTGCCGAAATTTATTTTTGTCGACGGTGGTATGGTATGGTAATTCCCTGCGACTTCGTTCGGTTGTTGCTATTTTTAAATAAACTTTAACCTAAGGGGCTGTGTGTCGGGAATTCCTTTCTGTGCACCCATACATTACGCTACCCTGCAAATTTCATACTCTTAGGATTTTAGTTAGGCTCTGCGTTGATTTTCAAAGAGAATAAAACCACTACGTTTGATTGTCAGTCAGTCAGTCAGTACCGTAAGAGTTATTATTGATGATTATACTTACTTTTGTTTTTTATTCGAAAGTGTAGGTGGCCAGTGTCATCCTCAGTAGGTAAGCAAAACGCAAAGAGGTTGATAACAAGAAAGAGGTTGATATTAATCTTGTAAATATTCAGGAATTTGAAGTCCGTTTTTAGTTTTTGCAAAAAATATCTTATTATTTAGTGAAAGAGTAGCGTTTTTAAATGAATTTGAATAAAAACCACCCTGTGATACACTTTGCAAATTGCATTGTTTTATCTGGAATAGTGTTTATTAGAACTTTTTGTTTTAAAATTATAATCTACTAGCTTCCGCCCGCGGCTTCGCTCGCGTAGTATATGCTATTCTATACATATAACTCTTCCAGGTTTTAACGACTTCGGCTGAGCCGTTACAGCGTGATTGACTAACAAACATCCAAACATCCTCACAAACTTTCGCATTTATAATATTAGTAGGATAGGATACACTGCTTTATGTCGCTTATAGACAACTAGCTTGTGCCCGTGGCTTTAGTCGTGTGGTACTTAGATAAAAAGTAACCCATATGCTATTCTAGGTAAAGAACTCTATCCATTCAAAGTTTCATCGTAATCGGTTCAGCCGTTACGGCGTGTTTTGAACCACAAACACCTAAACATCCAAAAATCCTCACAACCTTTCGCATTTATACTTTATGTAGGATGCCATTTCAATAGGGAATTTAGAAAACGGATAAAATTTCACGGTATTCATAAAAATATCAGTATGAGGGGAGTGAAATAATACACTCCCCTAAAAATGACAGGGTAATAATCATCTCAAACATATTCCCATTTCAAACTATAAAAATATGTAATGGCCACTATTTCCTAGAATACCAGGACCAAAGTATTTTCAAATTGCATGCAGTTTGAAATAAAATATCATAAGGCGTCGGAAAACAGGAATTATATTGCTCAATGGAACCTACACATTTTCCCCAAGGAATATTTCCACAGACGAAACCTAACACCGCGAGTAATACGATTCACAAAGCATAGTTCAAACGAGGAAATATTTTGTTTACTCGATGAGTATAATTCAAAGCACGGAAACTAGGTCAGCCGGGAGATTCGGCTCGATACAAGTGACCGAGCCCATGTTTAACAATAATCTAAAAACAAATGAAACCGTCCGTTCCCTCGATTTATTTACGGTAAAAACAAGGTTTTTTCCATTAACAGTGTCCCAAACACGAATAATCCACGATAGTGTTACGCTTACGATACGATAGTAAAAGTCACATATTGGCCATGGCACTGGCGATGCTTGAAGTAACGGTGATGTTAAATTTACAAACAAGCCTGCTTAGGTACATAATTGAACTGCTTCTTCAACGCTTCAAGCTAAAAGCAACCTAAAGTATAGTTATAAGTATGACATTCTTTAGATTTTTATAATACCTATCCCAAAAAAAACGACTGGCAGCGAATAGAAACCGCGACCTCTCGATACAGGGTGCCGGTCGCTGTGCCATCGAGCCACTGCTTGTCTTAGCTGAAATTCTTTAAGACGTTCATCAGTATATCGGCAAAGTTACCTATAGGTAGGTACTAATATTTTGTTCAAAAAATGTTAGGTAAAATATACCTTCATAACGTTTGTACCTGAAACATTTTGAAAGAAAGACCTTGCTGGCTTTTTTCCCGTATTTCAGAAAGAAAATGGATAATGACAGCGCGTGTCGAAACTATTCGGCCCAAGAATACATTTCCTTGAAGTTATTGGATTTTTATGAAACGTGAGTGTCGATATTTACCAAATAGACGTTCACAATTTTTTTTGATATCTATTCTTAATTATTTTTATGTAGTTTGGTAATGAATGAATTAAAGTTAGTAGATTCGCGTCCTTGCTGTATATGAACGCAGCACAAACGCAGACATCAAATACACACATCAAAAGTGTCTAGGGATCAAGAACGTTTTTGCGAATTACTTCAAATGAGGTTCTTAAATAGTTCTTTTTTGAACTCCTATAGACTGTTTTTAATAAATTTCATAATTAAAAGAAGAAATTATTAATTATTGAATTTCGCCTAAAAGATGAAAATCTTACGTCAAGGTGTAATGCAACGGGTTTGAGACACCATTTCTGCCACACTTTGAGTCGAATCAATACAAAGGAACGTCATTATGGAGAGAAGACATCACTTGAGCCGAGAAGAAATGCCAAAGCCATAGGAATGTTGGAAGCTGGATCTCGGCAACGTGCTGTGGCTATCGCTCTGGGCACTAAGAAGAGTAACACTCTTCTTAGTGCCCAGAGCGATAAGTCATCTTTGGACACGCTACCGCAACACTGGCAGCGTGGCTGAGCGCTATGGAAGACAATCTCGCATCACCACACGCGACAATATCGTTACATACAAATTACTGCTCGACGGAATCCTACAATAACCCCTGGACCCCTGGACGCCAAAAACGTTTCAAATTGTGCCAGGAAGTCGATGCATATAGTGGTGGAACAATCACGTTATGTGCGGGTATTTGGCTCGTTGGAAGAACAGAACTGATTTGGATCAGAGGCAATCTCAATGCTCATATTAACCCTGAAATGATTGAACCAGATGTTGTCATTCTTTTGCAGACGAAATTGGGTGCTTCCTTTCAGCTCATGCATGATAATGTACGTCTAAATACACTGCCAGAGTCGTTACAAACACACTTGTCGAAGCTAACATTAGCCTTCTACCAAGGCCTGCTCAATCGCCAAACTTAAAACCCATTGAGCACGCATGGGATATGCTACAAAGAAGAGCTCTGCCAAATATGGATGCCGTACATACACCAGAAAATCTTTTTCACCGGTTAAGGTGATTTTGATGAACTCATATTGAGCATGCCAAATCGTTTCGATTGTGCTATACGTGGTACCGGTAGAAAAATTAACTACTAATTGTTTATTTTACGCAATAAAAAACCTTAAAAACTTTAATTTTTTGCTTTTTATCACACTTTAGTGTTAGCGTTAACTAGGGTGATTTTTGACCACAATAAGCAAAACTCGCAAAAAGTCCTTATAATGCAAAAGCAGAGGTATTTCGTCAGTCTAGACGTAGGAAACATTTTACTTAACGAATTTACATAAATATTTTTATTTATTTCTAATAGGGTTATCAAATATTTGAAAAAAAAACACCTTCATCCCTAGACACTTTTGATGTGTGTACATTGAAATCTAGGGTACCATACTGCGTAACCTTTTGTGTGTATTTGAAATACCTACTTTACGTGTTGTGCCGCGTGCACAACACATAAAGTAAGTATTTACAGCGAACATAATAATTTGACTCGAAAATAAGAATACACAGAAAGAAATGTGTATCTTTATTAAATATATTAATAAATAAAGCCTCTATTCCCCATTTTTGACTCGATTTTTGACATTGTCATCAAAATGATGCCACATGATTTCCGAAAGGGGCTTATTATGTAACGTTTTTCGAAGAAGTGGCCAAATTTACTTAAAACCAAGAAGAAACTTTAATGCCCATTGTGTGTAGAATAACATTTCGTGATAGTACACATATTATGTTATTAATAGGTCTGTATACAGTAGTCTGTACACTGTATATATATTTTTAAACAGCAAAAATTAAAAAGCTTCTAAACTACATACCTAGCCCTCAGATTTTGTTATGTTGTACTGCACTGTGTGCCATCTTTAAGAGTATTGTGGCATAATTTTGATAATTATTAAAGTGTACAGGTGACTGTACCTACTTACTAAGAGCAAAAATCGTACGTATGACACAAATCCGTATCCAAAATGCGATCGGCCTAAAAAAGAACAAATCGTAAAGGACTGAACTTGACTTTATAAATTAAAAGCTTGAACATATTGAATCATTAAAATTTGTGTCAGTTCAAGTTCAACGTTAAATCCTCGGCTTGTTTGTTCTTGGGAACTCTCACCTGTTCCAGAGCAAATTAAATATTGGATTAACGAATATATTCAGTCACAGACAATAAAATTATATATTCGTTTGTCTATGTTTGAATTACAGGTGGTAACTTTCTTCCTGTTAATAAATATTCTCATCAGGAAAATTGAGCCATTCCTATGTTATGTATCCCTAAAACCAATTAGCTGTAAGTTAATCAGAACCCACCTAAAATAATTGAATAATCAAGGTATTTGAGGCAACTATGTAGTTTTAGCCGACTTTTCTCAAATTTAATATGTTGCGGTTTGTATCAATAAAAAAAATACTATGAAAGTTTTGTCAGCGATCAAATTATAGTAAAAGTAGGTAACCTATACCATTTTCTCAGCCTACTTGGCGTTACCCAAAGGAAAGACATGGTCAATACGCACGGAGCTGATGTTTTCCTTCACCGTTTTGAGCATATCATCTTTAATGGAATGATGCGATATTAGTACCTATGATAAGTAGGTACTTATAAATCCTTACAAAATGAAGGTTTTCTTTTTTTACTTTCAAGGCGTCTTGTCCGACGTCTATTTTTGTCCGTTTTTATTAATATCTACGTCCCAAACTAATAATCTATGGAACGGCAGCTTTTTCGACAAAGGTATAAAATAGGATTATTGGAAAGCCTCGCTATTATATTCGGCACTGTCTTTGTATGATTTTTATTCAGTGTTTGTTTAGACCTTTTTGTTGGACAGAACATGAGCTAAGGACATTGTTGGGAGAATAATCCCTTTTTTCTTAGTAGGTAAATACGGATCTATGTATAAAATATATTTTCAGGAAAAGTATTAAATAATCTTAAATTTTATTCTTCTTCTTTCGTGTCGATGGCTCAGTGAGACTAAATTTTTTTTGACCATTACTCCGCCACAGCTTCGGCTAAATTTTATTGTTTGTTAGGTATGACTAAGGTTGGTATGCCTATTTACTAGTCAAAAAGGTTATGGCAAGAAGCATATGTACCTACGGCACAAAGCCATTCGACGGCACTTAGCCTAACCCTTTTTCAGACTTAATTCTCTTAGATATTTTCGAATAACTTTGACCGGCGTTTTTATAAATATGAAAATAGCCGTTGGCTACAGCCTACTGCTTAAGCGCTAGGTACTTACATTCCTCAGTGATCTGTAGCTCAATCTTATCGAGATCTTCGACCTCGTCATCGAAATCAGTCTGTACAGTCGCGTCCCGCGTATACTGCTGCAACGCGATGACGTCAAACGCCGCTCGGTCATCGGGACTCTGCGTGCTATGCGGCTCGTGCAACTCGTGCGGGTCGTGCAACTCTTGCCGGTCGTGCAGCTCGTGCACTTCATGCAACTCGTGCACTTCGTGCAACTCGTGCCTAGCGCGCTTGCACGCCGCGCAGCCGCAGAGCGACCCGCGTACTCGCAGCAGCCACACTAGCCCGAACAGCGCCATCCACGTGGTCATACTGCGACCATACCGTTCACTATCACATGCTTCACTAGCCGTTCACTACACTTCGCTGGCAGTTCACTTCACTAGCCGCACACTTACCACACTGACCATTCACTGACTTCACTGACTGTCACGGAATCGTCCACAGCCAAGTCCAAGGGTAGTCCAAGGTTTTTTTAGTTTACAGGAACCTTGAGATTCTTTCATTTTTGATTTTTAACACTGTTAGAGCTTTTTTAGGTGCAGTCTAAATTTATTGTATGTTTAAGTTCTGTAAGCGTTTAAATCCTCTGTAAATAATATAGCAGTCAGACACCCATTTACCTAAACTTGATTATCATAATATGATATGATATATATTAATAAGGCACGAATACCTAGAGTCCACTCTTAAAAAACATAATATGAGTCGTTTGTGTGTGAAAGAGACCGAGATTGTGTTTTCAATGGTTTTTTATTTAAGGAACGATAGATGGTCTTCTTTAAAGTCAATTTATGAATCTAACTCATTTTTCGACTTTTTTTGGATTAAGTCCCTACCGTTCTAAAGGTGCGATATATTATATTTTTATAAAGAGAAGAATATACTCGTGCCTTGTAAATAAATATAGAAAACATGTAATATTATCCATTTGTTTATTTGTTTATTAATCATAATAACTTGATAGAACAAGTGCCAATACGATCATCGATGTTTATTTATAACGCCCAGCAATTTAATTTGATTACCACTGCAAGTTTGCGTCTAAGAACCGAGTTCGCTGAAACTGAATTAGCAACTAGATAAACGAAGACGTTTCAATAGAAGAGCTAACTACATGATTATGCAAATTAGTGGCTCTACAGCATAGTTCAATCGAGACATCGGGCTAAAGTGTTAACAAATATCTTATAATAAATATTTTTAAGCAACGTAAAACCTCATAAATCGGCATACCTCAACCATCAGATTTAAATTGTTATATTTTTATTTTTAAAGTCATCATCAGCATGTTAAATCCACTGCTGGACATAGGCCTATAGGGCCTCCCCCAAAGAGTTCCATGACGAACGTTCTGTCCTGTATTCCTGTCGGTTATTTTACAGTCCATTTAATTTTTGTGGAAATCTGATAAAGATCGGTCTGATTCGGTTATAGATCCAAATTATCTTATGTAAACGCATGAAATAACAGAAAAAAATATATACTGAAAAACTGAGAACCTAAATATAAGTAGGGTTATGTATATTCTTAACTTAGGCATTATCCCTGTAAAAGTTTCCTCGGATATATAATAGGTACGTTTTAACGCAACAGAATATCGGCTTCGTGCCACATTATAGCACTTATACGCCATGATACCAAAAGAACTCGATGAGATGATAAATACCAGCTATAAATTGCAGCCTTGCGATATTAATGGCATCCTTTAACGTAAGTACTGTTATTTATGCTGTGACCCTACCACAGAGTAACTAGTAGGTAATCTGAAGGTCTTTCGGATACCCAAATGTATGAAATTCGAGTGATATTAAACCTAAAGCTCAGCGCGAGACAGCTCATTTTTGACTTGACTGAACAAAAAACTACAGCTGAAGATCTATGATAAGATGCAAGACATTATGGAATCTATGGCGAAGAAGATAAAAATTATTTTGAGTTGATCGTCAGTTTAGAGTGTTACTTAAAGCCCTACACGAAGTCTCATGAAAAATATCAATTCGTCACCAGTGATCGGCAAATTTCGCATGTGAAGAAAAAATTCCTCCCTATGGGATCTTTTAATGGAAAAATATTGTCTGAATTTTGTGATATCGTATTTCGGATTCACGACTGATTCGGATTATATTGTAGACTTATTCGAAATCTCATTCTAAGATACTTCCCAAGCTATTTGGAGTACAGTTCTCTATGTAAAATTTATTGGAATATTTAAGAGATTTCCCCTGAAAAAATATTTAGCATAAAATGCTACAGGTATTTTAAATTTCAGAGGTCCAAATGAAACAGTGCAAACCTAGTTCAGATGCTTTTAATTATCAAACGCTGTGCAACTCCATCTAGCATTTGACAATGAACCGTGGGGTAATTACGTAACTTTGTTGCCATTCGTTTCAATATTATTTTTATTGAAACCGGTTTTTATAAAATAAAATGAAAAGGCAGTTTTGCGATCACCTATAAAACAATTGGTTATCGGAACGTTGGTCGTGCAGCAGCGAGGTGGGCAGACGATATCGCAAGCATCGCGGGCCGCAACTGGATGAGGCTTGCACAGGATAGAGGAGAATGGCACATACAAAGGGAGGCATATACCCTGCAGTGGGTGAAGTCAGGCTGTGGATGATGATGATGGATGGATGATGATAAAACAATTGCCTCCCTGGTCATTTTTCGTCTTTGCCTTATTAATCTAATAAATGTTATCGCAACCCGCCCTTACCGGTTTCAAATAGAAACTGATTGCAACAAAGTTACGTTATAGCCGCAGTGGCATGAGAGCAACTCGCTTTTCATACAAAAACGTTATAACTAGTGGTAACATCCGCACTGGACTGCATCCCATAATAAGGTAATTTAAACTCAGCCATGTTATTGTAACTGCGATGATTCGTGCGACGAACTTATGCATAATAAAAATTCTGTTACTGTAGGAGTGTCACTTCCAACTTCTACGAAAATGCTTCACCGACGGTTTCAAAAACTTACTCCTACTATTCTCCAAGTAGGTATAAGCTGTTAAATGAATGCTGCTCTTATTTTTGTTTAAATATTTAAGATGTTTGCGGTACTGTTGAATGTACAATGACAGGGATTACGGTTGTTGGCACAGCGGGCGAGTGTCCATCTGAGACGCAAGTGGTGCGGGTTCGAGTCCCGCTGCGGGACATGATGATCTGCAATGATCTGCAAATATAAGTTGGGGTACCATGGTACTCGTAGTTTCTGATACTCATGATACCTGTATCCTGATCCTGATCAGGATTGTATGTTATTTATGTTATTATAGGTATGTACATACAGTACCATCTTTTGAAGACATCTTTCTACCCAGTTACGAGTATCATACCGTCTCAAATAAATCTTTTTGATTTCTATAAAAAAAACTTTACTACTTCTGTTTTTTACTCTTGTAAGATGACTGTTTGGAATTTCGTCACATTTTAAATCTCAGAAACTAAATAACCATTTGACAGAGTGAATGAAATACCTAGCTATATACAGGTACAACAGTACAGGTCGGTTTAATCGACCACTGAAAGTGAATTCCCAACTTTCAATCAAAATTTAGATAGAACATTGTTTCCAAAGTGGTAAACCGACTACTGATGTACCTACAAAAGCTATTCACAAAGAATAAAGTGATATCTAAACAACAATTTCAATTTCAATGTCAGTAACATAATTTGAAATGATTCTTTTGTATCGCTATTTCGGTTGGCTCTGTGTATTTTCAACATAGCTAGCTCGTTATTTGAAGACATCTGAAGACGGTAATCCTTCATTTTGAAAGGAAGGAGCTCTTCCGTAGCGGATTAGTGTTGAATTGGGAGTGAAATATTAAATTTACGCGCTATGCCTTTGGTTTAGTCTGGTTTTTGAGCAAAACATGACCGCCATCTGAGGATAATTCAATTATACTGTGGCTATGGGTTATAAAGCGGCCATCTTTCATTCCTTAGCCATCTATTTGTTATGAGCTTTAAATAAAAACTAAGTTAGTTTAAATTAACAGCATACAAAATAGGTAATAAATTCGCTAAGTGTAAGTTAAATCCACACGCCGAGGGTTTCGTATCGAATAAGTTACACTAGAGACATCTAGTTCGTGATATTCAACTGTGAAATCGGAGTTAAATTACAAACAGTAAAAAATAGAGCCAACTCCAAGACGTGTTGCCTCACCGCTTCAATAGTACCTACTAGAATTTTGTTAGTTTATTTAATGATAGCTAAGCTGCTTCTTATTTATGGCATTGTGTGTTTTTATTGTACCTAACTAAATAAAATTCATTTTCGTTCTAGTAATAGTGCATTCCACTTGGACGCCGGACGTTTATTACAATTTAAAGTAAAACTTATTCTCCATTTGCTGGAAACTGGTTAGATAAAAGTACTACTTACATGCTTTAAGGAATGAGATTTTACTTCAGTAGGGACATCATTATGATCATCATCAACCTGTAGAAGTCCCTTGCTGGGCACAGGGCTCCCCAAAAAGTTGAAAATACTTGATTATATTGAAAATACTATATACCTAGTAGGTAGGAAGGTACTTAGATAATGCTGGCGGAATAATTTTGACATAAAAATTATAATGATGAGATAAAAGAATTTCATCATTTTCAATATGAAACCATAGTACAGATGGAGATGGAAGTATGCATAAAAGTTGAAAATGGCACAATTTGATGGTACGCTAACCTATAATTATAATTTTCGAGTTTTTCCATTGTTAATCTTTGTTTTGTACTTTGGCCTCAATTTGGATTTTATGAAATGTATGCATGTTAGTGTAGGCGACTGTACGAGTACTACGTTGTTTCGGTGTTTGTTCAATCGATTATCTGTTCCGATGCAAAACAAAGTCGAATTCGATTCGAATCGAACAGAATAAACCACGGCTGCGGTTTCTGGCCGCGCGTTTTTTCACCCGTGAAGAACGTTGCAAATGGGTTATTTTAAGCTATTATTTGTAAAAATATTTTTCATTTTACTTTTTGACAGATAATCCTGAGTTAATTCTACCAATACTTCCACAAACACAGATAAAATTGGCTTTGAAATCGGATAATGTTTGCCAAAAATAGTTTTTCTATTCCACTGTTTTTTGTACCAAAGCTTTTATAAGATATACGTACCTGTAAAAAACCTGACGTACAAGTAAAACCGTTGGGGAACAAAGGTTCTCGAGTGGCGACCACGAAAAGGACGACGCAGTGTTGGAAGGCCCCCCACCCGATGGACCGACGACATTGTAAAGGTTGCGGGAAGTCGGTGGATGGAGAAGGCTCAAGACCGTTCGTCATGGTTCCGTCCGTTCGCTAGCTCAGTGGGTAAATCACTTTTGTTGACACCGTTTATTTGAAAAAGTAGCAAAATTCAAGCGAAGCGACGCCATCGGATCATACTTGCTTGCACAGACCAATAGGATGCTTGCTTGCTACCACAGACTACTATGGAATACGAATAAACAACACACCACAGACTAGAGAGATACTACTTTATTTAATAATATACCTACATACTTATTATTTTATATAATATCTACTATGTTCCTACTTATAATATATAATATAACTATCCATTTATTAATACATACCTACTATAAATATTATGTTTATTGATGTTCGTCACGTCACGTCGCCTAGGCCCCGTCTGAAAACCAGCGCCGAACCGTACATATTATGTTTGGTGCAGCTTTATGCTGAGACGGGACCCATTTGCCCCACACAACGCATACCTACTCAACCTATCTACCGCCTCACCTACCTACATGTTTTTGTTTTTCTATTTGTGTTTTTTTTTTTTTTTTTTTATCTCTTACTAGATTTAAGTATTTTTTTTTCTTTCGTTGTATCTTCCTACCTACCTACCTACTTACTGCGTTGTGGGTCAAATAAATAAATTTTCTTTCTTTCTTTCTTTCTTTCTTTCTTTCTTTCTTTCATGGCACTCTTTGGGGGAGGCCTATGTTCAGCAGTGGACTTCATCAAGCTGATGATGATGATAACAAGTAAAAAAATGCGTTTTCGAATGGCGACCACAAACCGAACGACGCAGTGTTGGAAAGCCCTCCACCCGTTAGACCGACGTCATTGTAAAGATTGCGGGGAGTCGGTGAATGAAAAAGGCTCAATACCGTTCGTTGTGGCTCTTTTGGGAAGGCCTATACCTATTCAGTAGTAGACTTCATCAAGCTGATGATGAAAATTCTATATTCTATTTCAGATTACCTATACCTACATAGGTAATCTGAAATAGAATATAGAATTTTTATATATTTTCTCTCAACATGGGTTAAGTAACAAAAATACATGTAGAAAAAGTGGTGCTTATGCCATCAATTCAATTCAATTTAATTTCTTTATTTGCAACAATGAAAAGGTTACAACATAATATGTGCCTACTTAGGTGTCATCAAAAGGTTCATAAAAAAAACCTCTTGACAATGTAACCAATCAGCAAGCACAACTTCTTCTTCTTCTTCTTCCTGCCCTTGTCCCACATTATGTGGGGTCGGCACAACATGTTTTCTTCT
Source organism: Anticlea derivata (assembly GCA_947579855.1). NCBI lineage: Eukaryota > Metazoa > Arthropoda > Insecta > Lepidoptera > Geometridae > Anticlea > Anticlea derivata. The sequence goes on from OX388264.1 coordinate 4,212,016, forward strand.
TCCACTCTCTTCTGTTAGCCGTCATCTCCGCACTCACTTCTCTCTTACTCATGTCATCTTTAACACAATCCATCCATCTTTTCTTCGGCCTTCCTCTAGTCTTGTATCCATCCACATTCATACCTAACACTCTTCTCGTTACATGACTTGCATCCCTCCTCATGACATGCCCATACCATGCTAACCTATTACTTCTCAACTTTTCCGTCACTAGTCACTATCGTACGTCACTACTTTCAAACCCAACGAAAATTAATATTCAATCTTAGAAAGATTCTTATATCTGTCACCTCATCGAAAATAATATTCTCTGATCTCACCTCAGCCATAAACCGTTTACAGCCCGTTTTGGAGATGAAATGTTCGTTAAAGCCCGGAGCAGTGTTTTCGGAAGAATAGACGCATTCACCCGAAGGCTTTCCCTGATAACGTGATGCGGTTCCGTATATTTTGGTGCTCAAAATTTAAGTCTTTAGAAATCACCAACAGGCGGCCAGACCTAAAGATATTTTTTTGTGTAAGGTTTGAGTCTTAGTGCCTTCGTTTCCCGGGTACAGTCACATGCACAAAGATGTACATATCATTATTTTCAAAAAAATATCACATCACAGATAGATCGATAATATCAGATAGATTAACGCGCCAAAAAAATTATTTGGACCAAACTCCATAAAACGTTTTGTTATAAGACTTATAAGTTATCGTGGAAAATCGTTTTATGAATATATTTCCCCGTATTATCAATACATTTCGTTATATTTCTCTCCAAACACCACGAAACACGATTAATGATACAAGTCAAAATGTGCCTAGATGTCTAGTGATCTTGACTCTATTATATAAATAGCTTAGGCCAGTAATAAATTAATACCTGACCTCTCTGACCTGACCTGGTCTCTGAGCAGCAAGTATGCTTTGCATTCTAACGTTACCAGACAGTGCACTAAAAGACTTGTAATATTCAATGCTCGCAAACTTCGTGTTTTAGGATGAGAAACTAGGAGTTGCTTCTGGTCGCAACATAGAAAGACAATAAACTAGGCTAGACTAGAAAGCGACTAGGCTCTCGACTAGCGACTACCTATATTTTAAAATATATGTATAAACAAAACTCGCTTAAATACAGTCTTCTTTTTCGTTTTTTGTTCATTTTATATCGTCGCTAACTACTAACGAACCGAGCGATACAGTGTTGTTAGGCCTCCCACCCTATGAACCAACGACATTGTTAAAGTTGCAGGAAGTCGGTGGATGGAACAGACTCAAGAACTCTTTGTCATAGATTTTTTTGGGAGAGGCCTATGTCCAGTTAGACTTCCACAGGCCGATGATTATGATGATGGCTACATCAGTATGTACCTATATCAGTCCATATTGCCAGTGTAGGTAAGTAATTATAAATGTCAAGTATAAAAAATATGTTTCTAGCAACTAGAAGCACCGCGAACCTAACAGATTGTTAAAAACAAAATGGTGGTCTTCAACATTTCAAACAGCATTTTTAATGATAAGAAAAACACATAATACCCTCCCGTTCTATTTGCCTGCACTCGAGCTAAGATCCTTTAATACGGTTGAAAAAAATACAGTCCTTGCTAATAAAATCTCTCTTGTGAATTTTCATTGAAGTCCCATTATGTTGACAGATACTTGAACATGACTTGATACAAATGAGATTTCGTCAAGTGGTTGTCCTCATTGATTGACGCAACGTGATGGACGTGCTTACCGGAAACGTTTCATAGTACCTTTTAGGTTCTATTCAATGAGAAATAAGATTTAAATCTGTGGTTTTATATCTCAGCTCTCTCTTCAGCTATCTATTTGATCGAGCGAGCGAATAACTCAACTTGGGCAAATCGGCGTTGTATGTGTAAGTATTTGTTACAGCATAACTCTGCATGGAATCTAATAGGGTACAAGGTTATACTATCCAAAAGAGGGGTTTTCAAAAAAGTTATAGAAATACACGAAATGGTGTGTTATAATATTATGTTATGGCTTTCTTCATACGTTCTAAAACTTCTTATATTTTCAATCTAGGCCATATGGTTTTTGAGATCAATGAAAATATTGGCATTTGAATCCAATATAACGTGAACTTCCATTTGGTAAAGCTTCGATAACGGTGTAGTTCAAGTAAAATTGGTTGTTTTGTAGAACATACTAATGATGCGATTTCAAAGCTTATATTATTTGTGCCTCAACGATCATCGAAGCACTAACTTTTACCCGGCATCGCGAGATTTCAGCTCGGGGCGAACCACTATTTTTATATACGACTACCTCCGTATGTAAAACATCTATTTAAAGCGAAGCGACACGCTTCACCAGCAAATAGTACAAGCTTTACTTTGTACAAAAACCCGAGATTTATTCCTCCAGCGTGCAAGCACTTACATACATTGTGTGAAAAACGTCTTGAAAATACGGATATAGGACCGAATTCCCGTGGGGCCCCGTTGATGGCCGCACGTAAGACTTGCCTAAAATAGGTAACACAGTAGATGTAGAAAGATAAAGTATCGTTGACTAAGGGATGTAGCAAACGACGAGAAACAGATTGGCTGGAGGTTTGGAGAAAAAGGGCAAAGCTGCTGAGCTGTGTGGAATCTCCCCTCACATTTTTACTGGAAGTTTAGTAAAAAAAATAATGTTACGGCAATTGCGAATGTAATTAATGTCAGTGCCTCAAACACAGTGAACACACTTCACTGCCAGGTTAGGCTCGTATTCTTAATCGTCGTGAGTGGAATTTTGAGGGTTTTAGAAAATAAAATCATATTTGACAGTAATTGCGAGAAGTGAAAAATTATAAAAATTCAGAGTTCTAGTTATGTACATAATATTGGAGATTTGGAGGTCAGAATGAACTGAATTTGAACTATTAACTATTATTATTATTATTATATAGAAGTAGAGTCTCGGCACTATCTTTAAATTATGTTATGACAATGAAAGCCTTGGTGGCCTTGTGGGAGGTTTGTCGACTTTCGATCTAGGGCGTCGGTTCGAATACAGTCGTGCACAAATGAGATTCGACAAAATTAAATGTAAGTTCGTGCTTAAAAAAGTGGAGGAATAGATAGTGAGGAAACCACTAAGTATTCTTAAAACGGCGATGGGCTTGCAACCTATCACGTATGAAATACTCACAACTGCAAATTGTGGGCATGTGCCAAATGTTCGGACATGCCTCTGTCTACTCCCCTTAGACATTCATAGATCTGATCGCCTTTAGACCTAAAATGATGTCTACCTTTCTTGGGGATAAAAGTCGTGAGCTTAATTCTATCCACAATAAATTGCACAAGTAAATTTTTTAATGACTTAATAAGTGTGGGCACCAGGTTCCCGCATTTATAGCACCTAATAGATCTTCATTTGAGTAATGGAATTAACATTTTGTAAGAATTATAGTGTGTGAGCATGCAGAAGAGCTTATGATTGTCCAATTTGTCTTTACCCACATGAGATCAAGGCGCAAGCCAATGATGTATGCGTCAACGCGACATGCTCACTTTGTGAAACTGTCAAACTTGCGAGTGATCAATCATACTACGTACCTCATCATCATCAACATAATTTCAGCCGTAGGACTTCCACTGAACATAGGCCTCCCCCATAGATTTTCAGCGCCACCGACCTTGTACGGCCTGCACCCAACAATAATTTGGAGGGATTTGCCTATACTAGCCATGCTGGGTTAGCGAGCGCAGTGCATGTTGATAGAGAACGCTGCTGCCCATCCCCTAGCTTTTTTTTCCCTTAGCCGCCTCTTATAACATCCACGGGCAATAAAGGAGGGGCCTATTCTTCTGCCCGGGCCGCACTACGTATTTATATGAAAGTTCCTCTAGGTAGGTACCAACCAGTTCCGATTATATAATCCTACTGAATATTTATGTTTTTTCTTCGATTACGCAAATATTTAGGAACTCGCAATGGGTCCCAGTTATATTTAACCAGTGTTGACATATAACACTGAGACTTGGTCGCTAACTATAAAATATAGAAGAACTTTCGTCATGGCACTCTTTGGGGGAGGTTATGTCTAGCAGTTGACTACTACAGGCTGATGATGGTGATAATTATATGCATGCTGAAAATGTCGATATAATTTCAACATACATACATTAGTGATACGTAAAGTCTACGTATCTTGCTTTAAGCATTTAATACTAATAAATAACTGCAGATACCAGAAAATAATTTTTACTATTACGACTACAAAGTAGAAATAAATAGAAATTTTGTAATAAACAACAAAATTCATAACAAAAGTAAAAACGCCAACCTACACTAAATAATAAAAATAGTGTGGATGCGTATCTATCACGATAGTATCAGGACATCTATGTTTGGATCATCATTAATTCAAATAACTATATATTAAAATAATTATTATGTATTATTTTTCTATTAAATTAAAGAATTATTTTAATATTAATATATAAAATATTTAATATAATAATAATTATATAATATATATATAATTTAATATTATAAAAAATATTATATTTTAGTACAGTCAGTATCAAGTTCTTCTCTAAAATCGAATAATAATCATAAAGATGAGATAACCAATCTCAACCTACTGAAAACTGATCACTTGATTATATTCTTTCCCACAAGCTTTACTTACGAAACACCTCTTAAATCGTAAAAGCTATAATCCATACTTTTTATTTACAGAAGATCAAAAGTTTGATAAATCACGTCACTATTAAATAAAAAAAAAATGTGCGTTTTTATTTTCACTTTTTTAATCAATGCGTTTTTCACTAGTTGTTAACTTTATCTCACTTTGTGTTTAAAGTATGTCTTATGTACTTTCACAGACGCGAGCGTGGATCAGTCAGGGCCGCGAGGGCCGTCTCCCCAACGCGATGTCCCAGTTGGCACTGAACCCACTGTTAGGGTGGATTGGAATGGTTCACGCATGCGGACCGTTGAGTACCGTTAACCCTGCATGGAGTCCGTTGTGTACCCCGAAGAGTGTTCACAGTTGTGCCACGGGCTTGAAGTTGATTGATGTACAGATTAGCAAAAAATGCAGATGTAGGTTGATATAGGAAACAAACTAGATTGATGTGTAGCTTTGGTTTCAGTGTTTTTTAAATACACACATGCTCCAGTGAAATTGCGTTTTCATTGAATTTTTTTTCTAGTCCTAACTACCTAGTTATCATTTCAGCAAAAGTTTTTTTTGTAGGTAAATAACTTGTCCGTTTTCTGGTCCCATAAATTGCATATAAGCCACATATTAGGTGGCTGTGTCATATTATGACAAACTATTTGGAAAGTAACTTCTATTCTACACCCAATCGGCTAGGGTTTTTTGTTGTTAGGATGTTATGATGTTTGTTGTTCAATCATGCCGTAACGGCTCAACCGATTTCGTTAAATTTGGAATGTATAGAGTTCTTTCCCTAGAATAGCATATAGTCTATTTATATCTATGTATAGGCTTTTTAGGTAGGAACCACGCGAGCAAAGCCGCGGGCGGAAGCTAGTTAGTTATAAAGATGATAAAGAGTCAAGAAACAGACGATTTGAAAATCATCCATTAAAATGTATTTTTTTTAATTCGTAATTTGATGCATATTCTTCCTTTGCATTGATAAAATAAGCCCTGTTCGAGATAGTAGGTTATGGTTAGAAGTTATGGAATACATTGTAGAAATTTGTTTTTGTCGTAATTATTTAACAACAGTAGCATCATGTTATTTAAACACCTGGCTGTCTTTCTTTTTTTTCTGAGTACCCCAAGATCATGATAATGAAACTGGGTGGCGGCGTAAGATGAAAACTTTGCGCTCAGACAGATATCCGCTTCACAATTTGGGTAATTGACGCCTTTTGACGTCAACTCGTTAGGAGGGTTCTTTCGGTTTCCATTCGCTTTGAAAACGAGCATTTTCCTGCAGTACATTTTTATTGTTTATATTATGTTCATATTTTTCGTGCGTGTAATATTCCAAAAAGGGCTTTATGCTCGGTGTTGTTCATATGCAAAGGACATTCAGTTTAATCACTGGAAGATAATACCCAAAACTTTTATGTGCGCGTGTATTGAGACGCAAATAAGTACAGACGGTTTAAAATGACAAGTCACAGTATTTGACTGGTACAGACTATTCATAAATATTCTGAGCAATAATCGAAAAGGTGGACGCTTGGCATCACGGTGTCTCATCTGGGATTTTTGTTAAAATTAAAACTAAGCATAACTTTACTAATATACGTTGAAGTTGCCCCCACCAAGTGGTTTTATTTACAAGAACACAACAAAACTTATAACTTGAGCAACCTTCAGTGCGGTCACCAAATGAAGGGTGAACACTAGTGGTTCCGAGCTATGTCAGTCTCGGCTATAAAAGTCGTTAAACGACAACGGACGGCTTCGTCCAAATATTAAAATATTCCTAACTAATATAACACCAATTACATCACTATTATTCATAAAATAAAATACAAAAGACTTTATGATTTAAACGTGCCTACCCTACATACTAAGTTAATAAATAAAGTCAAAGATGTATTAAATAGCCTGGAATAAATATGCCCGGTCTATTTTTTATTCGGGTACCACGCAAGCGAAGCCGGAGGCGGAAGCTAGTGGGTACTCTATTAAATTAGTTATATCTACAAGTTAACAGTTTCCATTCAGAAAACGCTTATCGAATCCCCCGAGAAGTCGATACGTAGGAAATACGTATGTGTAAGGAAAAACCATTAGAAAGTTTCCAAATTATTTCCTTAACATTTTCCGTGGTCTTGCTTTTCCCATTAAGTTGTCACGATGTAAAAATGTATTGAAGGTAATAAATCCATCGTACTTTCAAGCTATCCATAAAATACATAGTACCTACCTAGCATCCGTCAAGGAAGGTAAAGTGCTTTTACAGATTGGGCTTTTATTGGTGTATTTAAATTAGAAAATACAGACATAGGCGTTGTAGCTCAAAAATTCGACTTACCTAATAATTTTAGAGTATACGAAATATTGCATTCTGTAACGGGACAAAAAAATACAATTTAATGAATTTGCAAATTTTTTATTTGGCTGCGATCTTCTTTAAGGCGGAGTTACCTCCCATGCGGACTGCTCCAATATAGAGCAAGAAAATCTCGCTCTACCTCTTCCGAAAATGTAAACAAAAAAAAGGAGGGGATTAATCTATTCGTTTCAAGCCACATAATATTATGTAAAAGGCTGGCAATAAAGAAAAGATCACTGTAAGAAACTTAAGCTATCGAAGACGCACACGATCACTAGTACACACGTGAATCATCTATAAGTACTGCTACCGATGGACTCAAAACAATACGCGCAAACATGCCTGTAAAAGCACGTTTTTTATTTGATAAAACGACACTGTACGAGGTTTACGAACTGTACTCGTCAAAAATACGCTTAATCTGTAACAGCGCTTCAAGTTTGTGGCGGATGCCTACTGCAATAAATCAAAATGTTACTTGTCTCCATAACGGCGTAACCCAGAAACCTTACATTTTAAGTTTTAAGGCTATTTACAATTCCATTGGAGGATTTAATACGTTCCACTTGTTATTATTCTTCTTTGATTGATTAGTTCATGAGTACTTTTTTTACGTTACCTTATTGTGCAGTCAGAATTGAGACGTTACAAAATTATTTTAGTTCGAAGTAGTTATGTACCAATAAATAATTTCAAAAATGGTAACATTCGACTGCATTTCTCGGCACGTATAAAACTTTTATATGACATTTGCACGTAGTTTGTGAAATATGTAAATATGTAGCATGTTTGTGAACATGACATATTGCAGAACTTATCCATTGATAAAACTTTTAACGTCCATTGAAATGCTTTATTATATTTTTTTTTATTATGTTTTCTCGCATTACATAGCGTGTACATTACGGTCGGTAAATATATAGACAATGTAATCAATAAGAGTCGGTGTGGATAATGTGAGAATGTGCCAAATGATCAGTCGTGCCTCTGACTACATGCTTTAGACATTTTCAAGTATTTGATCGCTCGGAGATCTGAGATGGTCTCCTATTCTTGAGGATAAGAGTTGGGATGTAACTAGTTTGTTACGGAACCATTGACACGCGAGTTATTCTCACACACACATTTATTTTATTATTAAATAAATAAATATGACCCAACAGTCATATACATAGTCCAGACCCCACACTAGGATTCCCTGTGTCGTGGGTATCAGAAACTTCGAGTACTATTGTACCACAATACCTAAACCGGAAAACATATACCTATGCAGTTCATGCAAAAAAATTACCGCAGTGGGAATCGAAACCGCAGCCCTTGCGTTTCAGACGAGCACTCGCCCGCTGCGCTACCGAGGTCAGTATGCTTACGGCAATTTACGACGAAGGTACTACGTAATTGAATGCACTGGGTACTTCGAATTCCTCTTTGTGCAGATGGAGGTTTTTATTGTTCTACGATGGTACTCAGTTCGCTTAATGCACATTTTCATTTCATTGTTTCTATTTTATTTCTTAGCATTTTTATAAGTAGATCCGGTTCGTGAGATTATGATAAAGCATTTATATTGCTAAGCATCGTGCTCCATGACAAGTACGGCATTCAAAAAATATTATATACACAAAAATATTACCAAGTTTTTTTTCAGGATCTTTCAAAATCAGCTGTTTTTGGACTTGGTACCAACCTTATTATTGAAGGGAAGTTTGACATCAAAACTACGAAATAAAACATCTAAATAACAAACTGGACCACAAAACATCCTCATAACTAGTGCTTTTTCTTTGAAAAAAGTAAAATTTCCAAGTAGCGTAGAAATTAGCGTTCTTCGTTTCGTCTATTGCTTGAAAAATAAGCCCAAGCCACGTTTGTTGTTTTTTTTTGCCAGTATTTTGATAAAAAACCTACCAACTTGTCTGGATGTCGAAAGCTCTATGCAAAAAAATTACTAAGTTACCATGTCGGAAAAGTTCCAGTAACGAACCTTCGTTTTTCCTAGACTCGAAAACTTTCATAATTTAATAAAACCTAGTTTGAACCTTTTACTATAAGAACGAATAATGATATTCGAGACTTTTTCAGAAACCTATTAAAACTAGTAGTTCTCCCTAAACTCTGATCTCACGATGTTCCGTTTTGTTGTAGGTTATCATTCCATCAGCCATAGGAGGGTCTACTGCTGAACATAGGCCTCCCCCACAGATTTCCAGAGCGACTTCCTATCATCTGGGGGGAATTTGCCCATACCCAAGACGCAAGGCGCGCGGGTTGGCGAGTGCAGTTACAGCTATCATCGGGTAATGAGTAAAAAGGTTGTTAGGCTAAAATGTAGTGTTGAAGATATACCTAAAGATTGACCCTAAGGTCGAAAATATATGTTACGAAAGGCCAAGATATACTGGTTATCCTATTTTATGCCGGTTATAGCTGTATAAAAAAAAATGTTGTCTGCCATGCTTGGGAATAAAATTCGTCAGCCTATTTCTTTTGTTTCCAAGTTGGAGCCACCTGAAAACGTAATTTTAATTTTCTTTTACAGATAGATTTCACAAAGGAAGGAGCCGCGGACAAAATCCAGCCTTTCAATAAAATTGGCTACCAGAAGCCTGTAAGTTATACCCGGATTACCATAACTTAGTTTTGCAACGGATGCAAATCGCTGAAAATTTCCCGCCCATCTGCATGTCTACTAACAGACCAAAGTGCAAGATTGGAATTTAAAATGTTCTCATCTTGAAAACATTTGTGAAAATTTATTTCGCTTTGGTGCGTCCATTGGAATCTTGATGGGTATGATTTTGAAATCTTCTTATTCGCTTTCCATTCAAATATTTGCATTGAAAGGTACAATATTTCCAACTGTTTTATCATTAAATAAATAAATAAATATTCCAGACATATCACACACGGTCAACTGATCCCAAACTAGGCATAGCCTGTACTATGGGTACCAGAGACTGACTCATTATTTTTCAATAGGTAATTTAGACAGAACCCCGAGGATAACTAAATGTCAAATAAGAAGAATATACTAAACCTATTTTTTACTGTAATGTACACCGAGGCTGGCTTGCCCATCGGGTATAGAATTAGCCCAATTCGGGATAGTATACATAGTTGGAATCACCTTGTACAATCAAAACACAAAATATGAGCGCTATCAGATAACAAAATGAGCTGTGGTTTATAATCTAATTAATCAACGCATTCAATTTTGTAGAGATGAATAACCAATGTTAAACTAAATACTCATACGGCAACTACTAAATAGCAAATTATAATACAAAGCTATTATTTCGCATGGCATACTTTGATTGGCTTATCGTGACGTAGCGAGGGCTGAGTTGGCGGCAGTGCGGGTTCGATTTATTTATTTATTTCAGCCTTACGACGTCCACTGCTGAACATGGCCACAGACAGAGCAGATTCCTTTTCATATGGCAGATTTGCCCATATTCACCACCCTGGGCATGCGGGTTGGCGATTGCAGATAGAGCTATCGTTGTTAAAATGAGGGACTCTGCTGCCCATCCCCTAGCTTTTTCCCTTAGTCGCCTCTTACGACATTCGCGGATAGGCAGATAAGGAGCCTATTCTTCAGCCGGGGCCACCACGGCAAGTAGATGAGAAGTAGATACATTGTGATTTATAATATGTATTCTATCCTAAGAGGGGCTTATTCTAGTAGTAGTAATTAAGTAATGACATATTTCCACTTTATTTCCAACTAGAGAGCTTTCCTCCACTTTGAACTCCGTAACTTCTAATTATAAAGTTGGTAAAAGGTTTATAAACTAGAATATTCAAACTTTGCTTTTAAAACATTAATCCTCGTATTCTTAGTTGTTTCTCATGTTATTCTCAATATTTACTGAAATAAGCTGAAGTTATTTTATATTACTGTTTAACTGATTGTTTTAGCCTCCTTCTTTCTGAAGCACACGACGTTAGGTATATTATCTCTGATATTCGTTTTAAAATCATCCTTACGACTAATTATTATAGTCAATTGTGAGTTTGACTTTTGCTGGTGTGCGATATGGCTCAAAGATATCGCAAGCCCTTAGAAGTCAAACTTTAATTGTCATTATTCAGTAGATGTACCTTATGATCATTATGAAATAAATTTAATTGCATATCGCACACCGTTTCAATACGGCTGAGTACAAACTGTGAGATTCACGTCTACTGTATATCGATCGCCTTTCAAAAACGGTCTTATAACTAAATTTTTTAAGTAACTACCTAAGGATTCTCAACTCAAACTGACACTAACACGTTATTTTCACCGCAATTACTGTCGAATGTGGTTGAGTCATAAGATTGAGTGAGCGTTGCTTGAGTAAGAACTAAAGATATGAGTGTAAGCGCTTGCAAAGTTTCGCGAAGCCCTCGAGACGCGAACTATTCGAATGCCGTAGACGTCTGGAGTCACCGAAAACTTGCCATAAATAGTTTTGGATGACTTCCAAGTCGATCTGTGCCGGTAGACAAATGGCATCAGAAAACGACAACTTTTGTAAAAGTAATAGAGACGTTATAGTCGTTAAGTATATCATCTGCCAATTTCAGAACATAGCTTTGTTCACACTTTGGCAAGTTGGTGTCTTGAGAATAGACTAGGCAAAGAATGTTGAAGCTCGATAAAAATATTTTAGACGGCGCGCGCTCTTTCTATTTTTTTACAGTAGCCCAATCACAGTGGTTTCAAGCATCGTTGATGTCATTCTTTACTATTTGACTTTTACTATAGTATCGTATGCGTAAAGCTATCGTGAATTATTTGTGTTTGGAGTACTGTACCTATCTGAACTGCGGGTAATGTTATATCATCAAGAACTTATTTTTAAATGATCCATGTCCACTTAGTAATTAAATAACTAAGTGCGATATCGTTCAGCAATGACGTATTGCACACTCAAAGTTGACTCTTACCCAGTAAGTAGAAACATAAATCTTTTTTTCTCGCCGTTAATTCAACTTCATTACAAATTGAAAGAATTACCTATTGAGTACAATATTATCAAACTTAACAAAAATAAATCAATATAATTACTGTTAAAAATATTCAAAATATGACGTTTTCATTAGGGTAACCTGATTTCAATAAGAAACTTACATGAGTTAGTAGGGAGTGCAGTCAGGGATATAAATTTTTTCAGTCGTTTTTCGATTTCGATAGTCAATTGTCTGTTAAAGCTGAGTGCCTATTCGAAGGTAGCTCTTGTGAGACTATTCCGATCATGAAAGCCTTTTATTTGGACAGAAAATGTTCTCGTTAAGACCGCACTCGGGAAGAATATGCTCTGAATGTCGATACTCACAGGTGTTTCCAACTGTTGAAAATTTTTCTGTTTGTTTTTTCTTTGGTAATCATATTGTTATTGTTAGTTTTGTTGAACATTTTGAAAAAAGGTTAAAAGTCTTATGATTTCTGAAGGTTTAACAGATTAACTCTCCATTTTTTGTATTTTCCAAGGCCCGTGGTCTTCCTTTCCCTCTACTTCTAACTTCTTTCTATTATTTCCTTGATGAGACAGTCATGTCGTGTACTTAAGGTTCTACGGTGGCCAATCATGTATATTTTCTGTTGTTATTAATTTTCTCTTGTGATATATTATAACGTTACCTGTTCTGACGTTACTCTGTCTTTACTAAAATTACAACAGTAAGTTCATAATTGCATATCAAGTTAATTGAATTATTTACAAGTCTAATTCATTTGTAGAATTTACTAAGCAAGGCACTTGCCGTAATAAATACATAGCTTACTTTAAACAAGATGTATCTAAGTCAATGACAACTTGTCACGATCAACTATCCCAAAAGGGGCTTATTCTGTCAGCAAAGCCGTATTCAAACGGGGTGCGATTTGTCAATTAAAATTTATTTCGAAATGATCCTGATACCATTGTGAACAAAGAATTCATGAATAAAACACTATACGATATTATTATATAAACATTCTAAAACGCAAAAAACTAGATTATTTTCTTCTAATAAAAATGTACCTTGTAAATGTAATTTATTTGATACCAAAATTGCCGCAAATATAAAAAACACAACACTTTTTTCCAAGATCTTAGATACAACATAAAATTCATGGCGTAACGCCCATGCATGCCATGATACACATTATAAAATAAGCAGTACCTAAGTAAAGATACTCTAGTACTACTACTTTACTGTGCTTTGACGGGATAAAACTTTGTAAAAGTAGCTTGCCGTAAGTACCTAAACTGATGTGAACATGAAAATAGCAGGATAAATTCATTCAGAAGTAGCGTCAACGAAACCGTGATGTCGTTTCACCTATGACACGTCTGGTTCTGGACTTTATTCAGTGGACATAAAAGTTAATTTTGAAATAAACTTTAGACGACATTAGTTGCCCGTCTGGACGCGGCTAAATGTGACCAACAAACAACATAACGCTCAAACGTTAATACAAATGCCAACGGTTAAATCAAAAAGGCTAATCCGAAAAGTAGTCAAAACCAAAAGCACGAGTAATGGATGAAAGTATATGATTGCAGGTAGAGCCAAATTAACATCGGCTATTTCCGCTGCACGGAAGTGTAGTAGGAACCTTGTAACTTTTCCTGGAGTGTTCTTTCTGTTTGTAAAGCGTTGTTCCGTGCCATTATATTTACCCTACGTGGATATGTCAGGTACACAATGGACAGTGGACTCGATTTCCGCTTAGAAAAAGTTGAATATAAATTATTACCTCACGCCTTTCCCTGATTTATACTCTGTGCCACGTGAGGGAGTGTCAGAAACATCCGCTGTATCGTAAGGTTATTTATGACGTTATTTCCCTTTACAAATATTTAACTGAATTTCCAAAGCTGGGCAATGAGGACAATGAGGCAGTAAATCCAGATTTTCTTGGGTCTGATATATTGTTAGAGAATAAAACTCACGCTAATACTTTTTGGGAATGCCCACGCAAGAATCTTATCACGTAGTGAAACTCCGAGCATAGGCTCTCTCCATAGACCGTGGCGCGACTTTCAGCTTATGTATGAGGCCAATAGTTAACAACCAAGTCACTACAAATAACATTGTCTCTTATCTCAGTAGACAAGAACATATACATTTTGACATATATTTTAGACTAGCTTCCGCCCGCGGCTTTGCTCGCGTTTTACCTACATAAAATGTAGCCTATATGTATGCTTTTCTAGGTAAAGAACTCTTTAAATTCCAAGTTTCAACGAAATCGGTAAAGGCGTTACGGCGTGATTGAATAACAAACATCCAAACATCTAAACATCCAAACATCCTCACAAACTTTCGCATTTATAATATTAGTAGGATGATATATCGCACGCCATCTGTACTTACTCGGCTTGATAAGAGCAATAATCTACTCAGACACACGTCAAACAAATATTTATTTGCATTCAGACGTGGATATAAACTGCTAAGCGAGTCTCTTGGAGTCTTTTAGGAGGAGGTAGGGCACAGCGAGATTTTCTCGTTCTGAATTGGAGCAGCCCGCCTGGGGAGGTATCTCCGCCAGAAGATAGCAGCCAAATATCATTATTTGTTTCAAATAGTGTTGTGTTCCTGCGGTGAGTAAGGTTGCCAGAGCTCTTTAGGGGGGAAGGGGCCTCGGGGTCGGCAACGCATGCGTGATGCCTCTGGTATTGCACACGCTCATAGGCTATGGTAACCGCTTACCATCAGGTGGGCCGTAAGCTTGTTTGCCAACTCTGTTCTATATTAAAAAAAAAAAAAAAACCACAATAATATCAGATATAGGTCGAATCCCGATCCCACGTAAAAAATAATAGTCGTTATATTTTAACCACAACCCTTTAACCACACTGGTTCTTTTAACAGTCATTAGCTTTTTTCAAGGCCAATCGTGGTCACTGACCTTCATTCAGTATGACCTAGAAAGAACCAGTGTGACGACAGGCAATAAGTTTAACCGCTATGTCCCAGAACCAAAAATAATATAAATTACCTATTATGGATACTTCATTTGTAACCAGTAACGTTCAGGATAATAAATATTCCACTGATAAATATTGGTTATTGTGATGAATAACTGGTATGTAATTATCAGCTGCGCAGACGCAGTGGCGCAAAATACCCACCCACCCAATTGACAATATAGTTTTTTTTGTTCACAGAATAACCCCTCTTCAGGATAGCATGTTATGAATCATCTTTTAATTATATTCGTAATTGTCAATTTACGTCACAGACTTATCAAAACCTAAGAGTTGATGGTACGACAAATAACAATTAAAAAACAAGCCTAAATAACTCAGAAATTCCATAAAAATAAGTATGTTTTAATGATTGAACTGCTGTTAAACGCGGATATGAACTTTATGAGGACACAGTTTTCAATGTTGTGAACTCGTAGGGAAACCCCTACAAGGTCAGCGAGGCTTTGAATGTACTTATTAGGTAAAGGCAGCTGTTTCTTGTATTAGTTTATACAATGTGGAGCTCGAGTGGAGTCGCCCAGAGTGCTGTGCTTTTGGCAAGCTGCAGGTAAGGCTTTTTGGGTGGTGACGGAAGGAAAATCATCCTTATAGAAATCAAAACAAAGTCTAAATTAGGAAGTGATGACAGTATTTTTTCAAGCTTTAAAAATGTTTATCATAACATAATATAAATGAGATACCTATGTTTTCTTAATAATTAAAAAAAAATAGTAATCTAGTCTTTAATATAATTTAAAAATAAAATCTTTTTTTGAATTAGTTCAAATAATTGACTTTGACTTGAATTGTCTAATTTGATTTCGTTTCAACATGATCCATGAGATATTATGAATAAAAATAAGAACAGTGAAGTAAAATCAGTGTTTTAATTTTAAAAGTTTAAGTTTGTGAAGATGATAATAAAGGAACGTAAACAGGTAGTTTAATTTAAATCATTAATGGTTTTGGCGTACGTTCACATATGAAACTTAGGTAAATGAGGACAAGAGAATTTGTATATTTTTGAAGTATAACGAATTAATTGATTTAAGATTAGTTTCATTTGAGTAACAAATTAATAATCAGCGTGAAGTAAATCTTTTCAGTACTGCACGTGTAAATACAATCTATAAAATATATAAATTATATTTTTAAATGATAAGTTTCACTAAAGACCCGCGTAGCGTGTAATTAACGTTAATAATTGGCGAACATCATTAGCTGCTGGTAGCAATTACCATTACATTTGTTCGATGCTTTATAATATTTAAGTATAAAGAAAGAGCTAAATATATAAATACACCCATCATCAACATCAGCCTGATGAAGTCCACTGCTGAACATAGGCCTCCCCCAAAGAGTGCCATGACGAACGGTCTTGAGCCTTCTCCATCCACCGACTTCACGCAACCTTCACAATGTCGTCGGTAAAAAATACACTCATTAATAGTAGTAATCGTTTTTACGATAAGATTCGTAGAAGAACAAGTAATTTTGTTAGAACATTGCCCGTACCATCAGCTTTGCGATTTTGTTCACGCAGTGAGGTAAGTTGACAGTCTCAAAGATTTATGGTTCAAATTCGTGTAAATAGCCCTATCATGATCGCATTTGAATGTACTGGCTCATTACTATCCTAATAATATTAATAATGCGAAAGTTTGTGAGGATGTTTGGATGTTTGCGGTTCAATCACGGCTAAACAGCCGAACGGATTTGGATGAAATTTGGTACAGAGATAGATTATATTCTGGAGTAGCATATAGGCTACTTTTTATGTAGATACCACGCGAGCGAAGCCGCGGGCGGAAGCTCGTATATTATAAAATCGTAGGGCCCGTTTTCCTATTGTAAATTATCTAGTAGGTATAGGTAAATCTTTGTCATCGCCAATTGAGAAAATCACCGGACGGTTTGTAAGTTATGCTACAATAAATAAACCAGAAACATACCACGCCGAAGTTTATTTGAGAGATCTTTGCTCGCTCGATCAATCATCATCATCATTATTTCAGCCATACGATGTCCACTGCTGAACATGGCCTCCCCCACAGACAGCGAATTCCTATCATATGGGGGGATTCGCCCATACTCACCACGCTGGGCATGCGGGTTGTCGAGCGCAGTTAGAGCTATCGTTGTTAAAATGAGGGACGCTGCTGCCCATCCCCTAGCTTTTTTCCCTTAGTCGCCTCTTACGACATCCGCGGATAGGTAGATATGGAGGGGCCTATTCTTTTGCCGGGGCCACCACGGCTCGATCAATAAAATTGGTTAATTGGGGCAATTATATGTTAACCTTGTACCTAACAAAGTCGTACGTTAATTAACAAGAAATACAATTTAATCCTTATGTTGCCATTCTCACCATTATTAAAAATATTGTATAATAATTTATCACTGACAAGGTTTAAAGATTTCCCACAAATAATTACTGTTTTAGTTATGGTTAGTAAACTTCCTAAATATTTTTAAAAATAATCCCTAAACCGACGAGCATGATGAGGAATGTGATGAGAGCGAATGAAGCAAAAGAGGTATGCTAGGATCGTAGCAAGTGGAAAACCGTGGTCTCTGCCTACCCCTCTGGGAAATAGGCGTGATTGTATGTATTGCCTTAGTATGTAATCCCTAAGAAGGTCGTTAATCCATCAAAAATGAGTAGCGAAGACTACTTGGCGAAGTATACTTCACCAAGCAGATTCGCTTGATTTGGATGGTGACTAAATGTCATTTTGATGTCAAAAATAGCTTGGTGTCACGTTCAAAAATGTCGTTTTTCTGAATGGCGAGTTCTTTGGTTAAAAAATATGCTAAACTTTTACATAAAATACCTAATAAAACACGCTTTCGCGTATAATTTACACACGTGTTTTTGATGAATAATTTAAGCATTTATGAATAAGTATGTTGTTAAAAAGGCTTATCGGACCGAAAGATCGAATTATTGTATCCGTGTTTATCTTATCCGTGAATCCTACTAATCATCATCATCTCCCTGCCCTTATCCCACTTCATGTGGGGTCGGCACAACATGTTTTTCTCTTCCACTCCCCTCTATCAGCCGTCATATCAGTATTCACTCCTTTCTTACTCATGTCATCTTTCACACAGTCTATCCATCTTTTCTTTGGTCTACCTCTTCCCTTATATCCTTCCACATTCATATTTAACGCTCTTCTAGTAACATGACATTCTTCCCTCCGCATGACATGACCATACCACGCTAACCTTTTGCTCTTCAACTTCTCAGTCACTGGCGCTACTTTCAAACTTCCTCTGATGTACTCATTCCGTATCTTGTCCATTCTAGTCACTCCACACATCCATCTCAACATTCTCATTTCCGCAGCATGCACTCTTCTTTCATCCGTCCCTTTGGTTGCCCAACACTCAGATCCATACAGTACGACAGGTCTTATGATCGTTTTGTAAATTTTCCCCTTAAGTTTAAGGGGCATTCTTGGATCACACGTAGTTCCTGTGACCTGTCGCCATTTCATCCATCCCGCATTTATTCTATTTTTCACATCCCGGTCTATATCGCCGTCGTTCTGGATCAATGAACCGAGGTACCGGAAGTCGGAGCAGACTGGTAGGGATACACCATCTAAGGCAATAGGAGAGAAACCGGAGGGACCACCGAAGTCGCAGGACAGATGCTCAGTTTTTGTCCTGCTGATCTTCAATCCGACACTCTCCAGTCTCTCTTGCCATTTTCCCAGCCTGCTCTGGACCTCAAGTGCATTTTCTCCGACAAGAACAATGTCGTCGGCGAACAGCATGCACCAAGGGGCGTCCTCCTGTATGTCTGATGTCAGAACATCCATTACCAGGAGGAACAGATAAGGGCTTAAAGCCGATCCTTGGTGCAAGCCTACAGCCACATTGAACTTGAATCCTACTAATACGTCCTACTAATATTATATATGCGACAATTTGGATGTATAGATGGATTTTTGTTACTCAATCACGCTAGAACGGCTGGAATTTGGCACAGAGATATAGTATCGAATAGCATAAAGGCCACTTTTATCCTCGTACGTAACACGCGAGCGAATATGCGAGTGGAAGCTAGTTGAAAAATTAATTTAGAGATAATTAAAGTATGCTATCAAAGTCTAAGAACTATGACAAGAGCCACGGTCAATGCTACCATTCAAGTCTGAACTTGAGATATGACCGTGACTTCTACCTTGCTTCTACTTGCCGTCGAAAAAATTGTGTACAGTGTTCATACGAGCTTGTTTCAGCTATACCAGTCATCATCATCATCATCAGCCTGATGAAGTCCACTGCTGAACATAGGCCTCCCCCAAAGAGTGCCACGACGAACGGTCTTGAGCCTTCTCCATCCACCGACTTCCCGCAACCCTCACAATGTCGTCGGTCCATCGGGTGGGGGGCCTTCCAACACTGCGTCGTCCGGTTCGTGGTCGCCACTCGAGAACCTTTGTTCCCCAACGGTTATCGGTTCTGCGAGCTATATGGCCGGCCCACTGCCACTTCAACCTGCTAATTCTGAAAGCTATATCGGTGACTTTGATTCTTCTACGGATTTCCTCATATCGGATTCTATCACGCAGCGAAACCAGTATACCAGTAGCTATACCAGTCACGATAGAGGAAGTGTAGCTATTCCCACCGTTTAGCATTTTCTAATAATGAATTGACGACCTCGGTGGCATAGCGAGCGAGTGTTCAACTGAGACGCAAGGGTTCGATTTCGACTGCGGGACAATGCATGATCTGCAAATATTTTTTGTTCCTGGTCTGGGTGTTGTGTTTTCAATATAAACCAAGCTTGAAAATGCACTGAAGATGTCTTTTGAACGCAGTTAATTAAAATATATTTGTCTCTATATCCCGCTGTGCCTGTCGCAAAGGAACTCGCTTGCAGCCAGCAATACAAAATAAGTAATAAGAGCAGTGAAACTCTGATTTATCTGTGTCATACAAAATATTAACTCGAGACTACACACGTCTTCGCTCTAGTGGTACCTACCCGGATAAAAGCCTGTATGCTATTCCAACTACTTACATAGTGCCAAATTTCATTGCAATTAGTGATAATGACGTTTTTGACTTACAAACATCTTTATATTTCAAAGTTTCCCATTTATAATATTAGTAAGATAATGTGAATACCCAAGCAACAATTAAACTAGTCCACGAAGAACAAATTTTCATCGTTTGCTCTTATAATCTCAAGAAAGTCTACAATCAGTGCGTGTTGCCAGTGATGACTTATGGCACTGAGACTTGGTCGTTAACTATAGGCCTCATATACAAGCTCAAAGTCGCGCAACGGGCTATGGAGAGAGCTATGCTCGGAGTTTTACTACGTGATAAGTCCCGAAATGAGGAAATCCGTAGAAGAACCAAGGTCACCGACATAGCTCTCAGAATTAGCAAGTTGCAGTGGCAGTGGGCAGGCCATATAGCTCGCAGAACAGATATCCATTGGGGAGTAAAGGTTCTCGAATGCCGACCACGAACTGGGCGACGCAGTGTTGGAAGGTAAAGGTTGCGGGAAGTCGGTGGATGGAAAGGGCTCAAGACCGTTCGTCGTGGAACTCTTTGGGGGAGGCCTATGTCCAGCAGTGGACTTCTACAGGTTGTTGATGATGCTCTTATAATAAGTATAGTAACAAAAGAAGCTACCTTTTATGTTTTAAACTCGGCTTGATGACTTATTTTTACAGCCTGCTGTGCATAACGCATGGGGCGCTGCCAGAAGTCAGCTCTGGGCTGAGCAATTACTCCTTCCCCAAAGATTTCATTTTTGGTGTCTCGACGGCCGCATTTCAAATCGAAGGAGGATGGAACTCAGGAGGTACGTTGTTTTATTGTTTTAACTATCAGGTCGCACACTGCTTCGCGCACGAGGTAGTGTTAAAATCTCGCTAAGCTCTACCTTCTCCTAAATTTTTTTCATAGTATATTTTCATTTGTTTCCGTTGGGGAATAAAGGTGCTCAAATAGCGAACACAAACCAGACGACGCTGTATGGAAGGCTCCGCCCAACAGAAGGTTGCAGGAAGTCGGTGGATGGAAAAACGTCGAGTCCGTTCGTCATGGCACTCTTTGGGGGAGACCTATGTTTAGCAGTGATTTTTAACAGGCTGATGATGATTTCTCCTTATGCCCCATAGGACAATTCACTAAACAAGGTCTTTTTGTTTTTATTGAAACAGCTAGGAGATTGTAGTAATGACATCAATATACAGATCTTTCACGACCTTTTTGTCATAGATAATACGTTTATGCAAATAAGATGCAATAATCTCAGATAACCATTGTGACTCTATGTAGATGATTACCTATGCAAATTCCTATGTATTTGCAATTTATAATGCTGTAAATGTGAGTCAAATGAAACAAAATGCACCAATTTTATCATATCACAAAAATATGTAAAATGTTTTAAGTCATCTACATAAGCCTGTAGAAGTCCACTGCTGGACATAGGACTCCCCTAGAGTATTTTCAGCCTTTTCCATTCACCGACATCCCGCAACTTTAACAATGTCGTCGGTCGGGGGCATTCCAACATTGCGTCGCCCGGTTTGTGGTTGCCATTTGAGAACCTTTGTTCGGCAACGGTTGTCGGTTCTCGAAGAACCGGAAACCGGAATAAATAAAGGCTAAGCCTTTTTACCCGGATGACGGAACTAAATAGCTTCTAAATGACTATAAGTACTAGCGGAGTTTCACTTGCTCTGTAGTTATTTCGTTCTCCACCGGTACCTTGTTGTTCTTAATATGTTTGAGAGCCGCCCGGATCTTGTACAGACTGTCGTCCGAGATATCCTCGGAATCGTGCCGGGTCATACAGGCTCTTGTATTGATTGTCCTGCTTGGATCAGGACTTTGCGATCCGATGTATAATTGTCCATAGAACTTCTAGAGCTCTCACAAAATCTCTAGCTTCGATAAGACGATACTGCCACTGTCGTTCGTCAGTTTCGTCAACTGATTTTGCCCAATAGGCGTCCACAAGACTTTCTAGCCCTTCTATACTCTCTTTCATTCTAAGACTTTCTCTTGCTATTATCAACACATAACATTGGTAAATCAGGTTATCAATTTTAGTGATAAAATTGAAAGGAGGAACACATTTTCAACGCGTTACATCTCGTTGTAAAAATAGACTCGCTATTTAACCCTAGAATAACTATTATTATTAAATAAATATAAAAAAAAATAGAATAACTAAGTCTATCCTTGTGGTAGTGAGGCTGAAAATTCAGTAACTCATCATTTTATTACCAGTTGCCGAAAAATAGATACTTTACAAAGTAGCATCACGCGTAAACATCTACAAGTAAATAAAAAACTACCTTCGTTTCGTATAAAATCTTGCAAGTATCACGTGTACCACAAACATCCTTCCGCACAGATTCAATAAACTACCGACAACCGTATTTGAATACACGACAATCTTACGAGCTTATTCGTGCGTGAGGCGCGGCGTCACTTTCTTCGCTAGAATTCTATTTCATTCAGGATTTTCTTCTGAATTCTTCGAGGTAAATAGTTCTATTAAACACAAATACGGAGATGTTCTACCGATATCATTGTAAAAATACCACAAGTATCTTATTCTAGGTGATATTAAACAATCGATATAATTAATAACAAAATTTAATAATATAAGGTGATTCGTAATATTTATTTTATTACGTATTTTATAGGAAAGGGAAATTCGAAAAACTCTCTTTCGTAGATAACGGGGTCTGGGTCGGAGGCCAGAGGCCAACTTATTTGTTTTTGTTATTAGGAAAAGGCGAAAGCATGTGGGACACTTACCTCCACCAGCATCCCAATTACACCATTGACAGTTCAAACGGCGACATCGCTGCTGACTCCTACCATAGATACAAAGAAGATGTAGCCATAATCAAGAGCCTGAACGTGAAGTACTACCGGATGTCCATCTCGTGGCCTCGGTAAGCTTAGATTTTAGCGGTGCGATTGCGTAAGGAAAGTGGGAACAGAGTCCCGTTAAGATAGTTAAGAGTGTTTTCCGGATAGCTGATCATCATCTTATTCTTATTTATGTATCAACAAAAATAACAATATATTCAAAAAGAAACAGATTGTTCCGAACATTTTCAAATTAGTTGTTTCCGGTCTTTTTATCGTCCTCATTAGTAAATATTCAACATATAAAGAATAAGGAGAAAGAAAGATAAGGAGGAAATAGGCAACGTTTATTCCGGGTAAAGCGCGAGCATGCGTTAGTCACTACACAGATCGTGTATTATTTATTGCAAAAATAAACTGTAGGATCTGATTTTAATTCCACTGTGAGGCGCGCGTTTTTAACTTAATTTTAATTGCAGCCTCTTACCACGTGGTACTGACAACCACATAAGCAAGGACGGCGTTAGGTACTACCGGGCAGTATTCGAAGAGCTCAGGAAAGCGGACATCACTCCCGTGGTGACATTGTTCCACTGGGACTTGCCAACCCCGCTCATGGACCTCGGGGGTTGGAGTAATCCGAAGGTTGTGGATTACTTCGAGGATTACGCGCGGGTCGCGTTTACCCTGTACGGTGATATTGTGAAGATCTGGACGACTATGAATGAGCCACACCAACATTGCTACAACGTAAGTTCGTAATGCATAGTGTGTACTGTTTTTGTCTTGGGAAGATGCTTGCTTGTCGTGTCATTGGTTCTTTCTTAGATCAATGCCCAGGTTGAGGTATAGTAGCCCTGGAAAGAGCCAATGATCTTTGGTGAAAGAACCAGAGTGGGTAAAGTGCGCCTTGTAGAGGATCCTTTCGTGCACATGTCACATGTCTACAAATTTTTAGGTTCTATCTAGGGCATAATTATCAAGGACATATCGCACGCTGCTTACACGTTGCGTGGCTTTAGATTGGTATGTCAAGTATATGACATTTCATCCTATTACTGTATTCTCGAAGTCGGTTAAATAAAAGGCGTCATTACTAGAACTATTTCATAGATTCACTTTTCTGCGAAAGCCTCTTCTGCATCATAATCATCTTATGAAAGATTGGCAAATACTAGTTATTCTCTTAAAATATAAAAAGTTATTTAATGGCTAAGTAATCGTGTTTCGTTACCACAAAAACTAAACTGATTTTTATTAAATAGCTCCGATATTTTGTATGCATTTTGGTGATTAGCGTTCTCGCTAATCCGTTTATTTATAACGTAGTTATTTAAAGTTAATTGCATTATGCCGTTTTTAAATAACTTTCAAACTTTAGAGATCTCCGTCCTTACGATCAAAAACATATTCTAAGCTTCTGGTTTTAGTGTTATTGGTTCGAAATTATTTATTATTCTAAAAGGCTCCGAAACATAAATAACTGCTTAGTCTCATAAGAACATAATTTACGGCTGCAAAAAAATATTCTGAATGGAAGCATAAAATATAATAGTTACGGTGTGAAAGTGTGCTTTTGAATTTTTATACTTATTTTGAAGATTTATTTTTATATTCAGTGTGTTTAGAATAATGATAATGTTTATAAATGATTCTGGTACAGAAAACATTTTTTCCCCAACCTTGTCTTTTTATCATCTATAGACTAATAATTAAACGTACCAGATAGAAGTTCAACTTAAAGATTGCTACCTAGAACAGCTGAACTATGAGAGTTTAAACTGATGACCGCAAAACTGCAGATTTTTGCATAGTGTTATTTCAACGAAAAATGAGGAATTTCCAAGACTCGTAAAACAAAATGTATTGCTTATTCGGTGTTTAATAGGAGATTTGAGAGTTGCCCCTTTTGGGAGAATATACATATTTTAATGACCTTGTGCAGGGCCCATCATTACTCGCAATTAAAAAATATACTCCTATATACATCGGGCTCGCTAGCAATTCATCATCATAATCATCATCATTTCAGCCGTTCGACGTCCACTGCTGAACATGGCCTCCCCCACAGACAGAGCAAATTCCTTATCATGTGGGGGGATTTGTCCATACATTGCCCAGCGTGGTGAGCACGCTGGGCATGCCGGTTGGCGAGCGCAGTTAGAGCTATCGTTGTTAAAATGGAACGCTGCTGCCCATCCCCTAGCTTTTTTCCCTGAGTCGCCTCTTACGACATCCGCGGATAGGTAGATATGGGGGGCCTATTCTTCAGCCGGGGCCACCACGGCCAGCGATTAAACATTAGGAACAGCTTTAAAGGGTATCTTTTTTATTTTGTAGGGCTACGGCAGTGACTACTTTGTCCCAAGATTGCTATCAAATGGCATTGGAGACTATTTATGCGCACATTACATTCTACTGGCCCATGCGAGGGCCTACCATCTATATGATAAGAAATTCCGGCCTACCCAGAAAGGTATGTTGCTTTTTTGATCGAGCGAGCGAAGATCTCTCAAACAACTTGCGTGAATCGGAGTTCTATGTTTAATTATTAGATACATATATAATACTAGACTGGCCTCATAGCTCAGTTGGTAGTAACTCTGCCTTCTGCGCTAGAGGTCGCGGGTTCGATTCCAGCACTGGACAAACATTTGTGACTAACACAGATGTTTGTTCTGTGTCTAGTTGTTAAATATATATCTATTATGTATATCAGTCTCTGGTGTCCATAGTACAGGCTATGCCTAGTTTGGGATCAGTTGACCGTGTGTGATATGTCCGGAATATAAAAAAAAAAAAAATACTTGCTTGTGCCCCCGGCTTCGCTCGCTTGGTATCTACATAAAAAGTAGTCTATATGCTATTCTAGGTAAAGAACTTAATTTATTCCAAGTTTCAACGAAATTGATTGAGCCGTTACGGCGTGATTAAAAAACAACCATCCAAACATCCTCACAATCTTTCGCGTTTATAATATTAGTAGGATAAGAATAACTTTCAAACCGTCAATTCAATCTGTATGCAATTAGTTAATCAATTACTATTAAAATTTAATGGTCGGAATATGACATGAATAAACCAAACCCGGAACAAATATTTGCAGATTCTGCAAACATTTGTCCCACCATTTGTCTCAGACGGGCACCCGCCCGCTGGCACCGTTCGGTATTTTATTTATTTATCGAATTACATAACTGACAACTGACTGATTTAGATCGTTTGCAATCACGTAGGTATGAGTACAAAATAATAAGAGGAAAATAAAACAATTTTCCTTTGCAAGTATATAAGCGGAAAACCTCAGGGAAAATAGTTTCCTAACCTTTTAAAACTAATATAACTGGTACTTTTACTGCCACCTAGGGAGTTCGTATAGTAACTTTGGTCACGCTAGAACTTTTGCTTAATTATATTTTGTGTACAAAATATTGAACTGTTTGGTTATTGAAGTAGTAAATATTACATACGTGAACGCGTATGGAATATTTACTACTTACTGCACAATACAGGCTTGTGTCAAATGTATAGTTTGGACGTGCCTCTGACTACACTCTTAAACACCGTTAACGATCTGATCGCCTGAGAATCTGAGATGTATACTAACCTCGGAGATAAAAACAGTCGGCCTATATTTTTTTAGGGAGAATTGGGATTACTCTTGACGCATTTTGGGCTGAACCTAAAGATGAAACTAAAGAAGAAGACAAGGAAGCGGCTGAAAGATATTTACAAATGCATGTGAGTATAGTGAAAACCTGATTTTTGAGGCCAATTTTGTAATAGTTTGCCTAAATTTGCTTAGCACAACTATCAAAGGGAAACTTAAGTTATTTTATTGGATAAGGAGAGTGGTTCCCCATAGTTCAATGTTACACTTTCATTGTTTTGCTATAACCAAAGATTAAACTCTTTCCTATAACCTAAGTAGGTAGTCAAACTGAAACCATAACATGACGTTATATGTAAAATGCTAAAATGGAGAAAATTTAATTATAGTTTCGTTTATTACAAACTTTGAAACCCCTGAGCTAATTTAAATAATTATAAAGTTTGAACCCCGTTATTTTGTAAATTAATTCGTTGTCCTTTGCAGATGGGCCTGTACGCGCACCCAATATTCTCTGAGACCGGTGATTACCCTGAACTTGTCCGACAAATAATCAACAATAAAAGCATTGAACAAGGATTTACGAGATCTCGCCTACCTTACTTTTCAGATGAAGAGGTTAGTTTGGTGACGTAACTATTGACATATTTATGGACATATTGAATTCCAAAATTTATGTTGGTAGGGAGCACTCAGTATACGAATGTGGGGCAGACAATGTGGTTCGAATTGTGGCTTAGAACCTTTTAACATAGGGTTTCTAGTGATGAATTAGAGAAATCTCTTGTAATTTTTTATCATAGCCACTTGACGACCTTGGCGTAGCCGGCAAGTGCCCGTCTGAGACGCAAGGGGTGCGGGTTCGATTCTCGCTCCGGGACAAATGTTTGTTCCCGTAACGGGACACATTTTTGTATTATCTTCTAATATTTGTTTCGGGTCTGGGTGTTTTGGAACCTTGGTACTCGTATTTTCTGATATCTGATATACCATGACACAGGAAATCCCAGTGTGGATGTTAGAACATGTATGAAACAGTTGGGTGCTATTTAGAAACGTTCACAGTTCCATAATAGTCAATGTATTTTCGTATTTTGGAGTAACCTTGCCATTTTACGGATGTTTTATCAACGCCATGGCCACTGTTACTGGGTCGATAATGATTAAATGTTTAGTGTCTTGTTATTTGCAATAACGATTTCGAATTTTCAGTTATCATTTTTTTTTAACCCAATAATATTAAATATAGTTATTTTAGAAAAAACAGTAGTTTGTGCGTGCGGTTTTGCTCGCCTGGTATCTAAATAAAATGTAGCCTATATGCTACTTTAGGTTAAGAACTATATTCTCTCTATCTAAAGAGCTGCTACGGCGTGATTGAACAACAAACATCTAAACAAGCTCACAAACTTTCGCATTTATAATGTTAATAGGATATTGTGTACCTATGTTTTGTTACTGAATCAATATAATTCCAGATCAAATCCCTGAGAGGCAGTTCTGATTTCTTCGGTTTGAATCACTATACCACATTTCTGATGTCCCCATCGTCCATGGAAAAGGAATGGAAGGTTCCATCAATGGATCATGATACCGCTGTCAAATTGGATCAGAACCCCGATTGGCCAAAGCCAGGAGCTGAGTGGTTAACGGTAAGGAGCACTTGCATAGTGCCAAGAATAATAATAATAATTATTATTACTTTTATTTATAATGCTAAACCACAGCCACACACGCGACGAATGTCGTGGAAAGTCTGCGAGTCGCACTTAAACGCCTTTACATAAGGTTGTTTTTGGTAAAACAATAAAGGTAAAGCTAGTCTGTCTAGGTTATAGACGTTGATACTTTATTAAAACAATAGCTAGGTTATGTGGCTTGATCTAGGTAATACATAAGTGATTGTTCTTTATTGAAAGTCAAGGTTATTTTGTTCCGAGTAGTAACAGCTTGTTAACCAGCTAGTCTAAACGATTACAGACAGAGCGTTCTATAAATTGTCACTAAAAATAGGATATTCGTCAACCAATATTTGTGAGTAATAATGTTTTGTGTGTTGCCAGTTATGACATATGGCACTGAGACTTAGTCGCTAACTATTGGCCTCATGCCTCAGAATACCACACTGACGGTATTGCAATTACGCATTATGAATAACCTGAAGAAGGCAGCCTGACATGACCAATTTATTTTCGTGTTTTTTCAGCCACGAACATTACATTCAGACCGTTCATATGAATGTAATGACTCACATGACAATGAATGACGGTCTGATTGTAATGTTTCAGTTTTTGGGAGTAGTCTGATTAAACCCTGTATAATGGGTTGAGAAATGCTGACATTTCCGATTGGAAATCTTTCCAATTTCTACAGAACCATGATCAGTAGAGCTTATAATTATATCGAAACACATGTCGTGAACCTTTCAACAGCGAAAAACCAGCCTGCGTCAGGACCGCAGGTGTAACTATCCGATTCAAATGAAATATAGCCCGAACAAATGTACCTTTGAAACCTGCACGCGCAGTAAAGCCCAATTTGTAAAGGCACTTACTTACTGTTTATGTCTAGAACATGTAACAACCAATATAAAGATTGAACAAATAAAACATTGGCTCATTTATTTCAAGGCTGTGTTTGACCTATTGGATTATTTAACTCTGCGCTTTATTGCGTCAACTTTTTGAGACCGGGATTTACGTAGAGAGAGATTCCCACGTAAATCTCCGGTCCATTCCGGTCATCTCCGATTCTCCATTTTGACTCTATATAAAGTATTTAGCATTCACCCTTGTGTGTGTGTAGTTAAGCTTAAATATACCAATACTGTCCGTCTTTCTACAAGGTGATTCATAATTATGGTATGTTATATCTAAAGGAGTATAATTTGTACCTACCCAATTGGCAATAAAGTTTGTTCTACGATTTATGGAAATTCAAAAAATTCTATAAAACTATATAAAGACCAAAAACAGCTAATTTGATTTTATTCGCAAATATTCTTTCTTTTTGTTGACAGAAAAAACTCCTTTTGGGATAGTATAGGTACCTACTATTATAAATCACTTTGAATACTGCAAAGGAAACTACTGTGGTTTACATGAAGAGTTTAGTATGCAACAGAGTAATTCGAATTTATTCCTCTTACAGGTCTACCCCCAAGGGTTCAGGAGACTACTCAATTGGCTCACCAAGAATTATGGTAAAAAGGTTCCCATAATAATAACCGAAAATGGAATGTGTGATTCCGGGACGAGAGAGGATTACGATAGAGTGGACTATTACAATAAATACCTATACCAGCTGTTGCTGGCTATGTATGAGGATGATTGCAATGTTACGGGATACTTCGCATGGACACTTATGGACGACTTCGAATGGACTGATGGATACGTGTAAGTATTCCTTTATTGAACACTGCAACATTGTCAGTCACGGTTTTATACACAATAGCGTGTCGCTAAAATAAGATAAGGAAATTAACGTTTCCTTATAACTAAAAATACATTTCAACTTTTTTTAATGCAGACCTTTTTTTCAAAATCGAGCCCGTAACTCCTCACATCACTTTTCGATTACTCTCATGGTTTCCGATTTCGCCTAAGTGCTCCTGAAAAAAACTCAGTATAGGAGGAAGTTCGTAGGTACTAATCTTATTTACAAAAGGACCTCCCCCTGGATTTAAATTAGCAAAAACTTTTAAAGATTGGATATTAGAGAAAATGATAATGATGCGATTCTCATAGTTTTTCTTTATTTGTGCCTCAAAGATCATAGCACCAACTTTTATCAGACAAGTTTCTAGATCAATAACACATTTTGTAGCACTACCTTTTATTGGTAGTATTGGTGTGTTTGAAAAGTTTTTTTTTAAGTTATACGTAGGCAAACATGCTTACGGCCCTCCTGGTGGTAAGTGGTTACCGTCGCCTATGACCATCAGCAACACTTGGAGCATTGGTAATGCGATGCCTGCCGAACCCCTCCCTAATGAGCTCTGCTACCCTTGCTGTGTGTTCCTGCACACAACACTATTTGAAACAACTAATGTTATTTGGCTGCGATCTTCTGTAAGGTGGAGGTACCTCCCCAGGTATGCTCCAATTTAGAGCGAGAAAATTTTGCTGAGCCCTACCTCCTCCCAAAAAGATCAAAGTTAAAGTTTTGTGCCTATTTCATTACCTGTTACTTCCTAATTGTTCTCTGTGGATTTTATTTAGAATGTAAATCTCTAGTCAACTTTTTTTCATTTATTTTGAAAAAAATGTCTCCTCCTAGAAACTCCTCCTTTAGAGATCCTTTGACACAACTACGTAAGTTGGTCTAATGGTTTTGTTTATCTTTCCAGAACCAAGTTTGGGCTGTTCAGCGTGGATTTCAACAGTCCTGAGAGAACGAGAACTCCAAAACTCTCCGCTTCAAACTACAAAGATATAGTTACGACTAGAAGGATCAACTTTGACAAGTTTATGAGGAGAAAACCTAACCCCAATAGAATTAGATAGTTTTTGAGCTACTACTATTTAAATTAGTACCTTCCACCCGCGGCTTCGCTCGGTTTTACCTACGAAAATAAAGAGTAGCATAGCTTATATTGACTGGCCTCATAGCTCAGTTGGTAGTAAGTAACTCTGCCTTCTGCGCTAGAGATCCCGGGTTCGATCCCGCACTGGACAAACATTTGTGTGATAAACACAGAGATGTATGTTCTGTGTCTGGGAGTTAAATATTTATCTAATAAATCAGTCTCTGGTACCCATAGTAGTTTGGGATCAGTTGACCATGTGAATATGTCCGGAATATAAAAAAAATTTATTGCAGACTATAATAAAATAAATAAAACGAAAAATAAAATAAAAATTAATCTTTCTCAGTGCCAAATTTCATCCAAAACCGTTCGGCCGTTTGGGCGTGATTGAACTACAAACATTCAAACATCCTCACAAACGTTCGCATTTATAATATTAGTAGGATTTTAACGCATGTTACTTTATCCGTTGGTTATCATAAGGGAGCGTCCACATCTGCAAATCAGGCAATCTGCAAAAAAGGTCGCGGCTACACGCGCGCGGCTCGCACCTCATAGGAACAGATTAAAAATAAATAAAAAATAAAATTAATATTCCGGACCTATCACACGGTCAGCTGATCCCAAACTAGGCATAGCCTGTGCTATGGGTACCAGAGACTGATATACATAATAGATATATATTTAACCCCCAGACACAGAACAAACATCTGTATTCATCACACAAATGTTTGTCCAGTGCGGGAATCGAACCCACGACCTCTAGCGCAGAAGGCAGAGTTACTACCAACTGAGCTATGAGGCCTGTCAGATTCCATTACAGATGCGTGCATCTCTCTGCAATACAGCAGTAACTACGCGCAAACGGCACATTTGTAGATGTGAACGCTCCCTAATACAGCAAGTTTGTACCATTCTATAGATAGAATGTTTGTAATCCATCTGAGTCGTATTTGTCCTTACTTCATGAAAAACGTATGAAAAACAAAATACGTTACTACCTATGTAATTTTTTCAAAATGAACCTATAACTAAGGTGTATAGTATCCGGATCTTGCCTAATAACAAATTATTTAATGACTAAGATGCCATTTAGCATCATTACTTGTAAATATTAGCTGTAAGATGTTTATTTATTAAAAAGTAATAAAATGTGATATATTATTTATAATTGGTCTTTATTAACCGTAATAATTATAATACATAATTTAGACGTCAATTGACGCAAATGCTTCTAACGAATTTGAATAATTTTGGCATCTATATTTTTATTGGTTGTGTTGTGTTTTTAATTTATGTTTTCCTGAGTAGGCCCCTATCTAATAATAGAACTAAATAACGTATGTTCTTTATGAGTTGTTAAATATTGAATAAAAAATCATCTATAAAAACTGAGTGAAATGAAGGGGATGCGTAAAATCAACCCATCGAACCGCTTTTAGATGACGCAATGACACTATGTTAGGTATTAGTTAGGCCGATGTCCAGCAGGGAACGTCGTCAGTTCGATGATGATAATCACTTACCCAAGTAGAAAATTCACCAATTCGATACCATAATGCAAGATATCACAAAAAACGAGAAGCATTAACAGCATAATCACAACAATCATAACAGCAAAAAGCCTAAAGCAGTGTTTCGTCATAACCAGACGGCCTTGGCTAAACTAGAACCAGGAACAAGGGAATGCAGTTATTTGCATAGTTATCGGCGTAGGCTGTTTCCGAATCTAGGTAGCAGGTACAGCTTACCGAATAGCCTTGTGTACCCAGGCACTGGCAGTATAGTAATGTTAATTGATAGATTAATTGTTCAATAAAAATAATTTGAAAATTATATGGAAGATATATTTTTTCCGTAGTCCGGTTGACCGGACAACTGAACCGGACCACGGGCAATGAGTCACTCCGACGACCTCGGTGGCGGGCGAGTCTTCCCGTTGTGTTGCGGGACAAACGTTTTCATGATCTGCAAATATTTGTTTCGGGTCTCAAGTCAAAGTCAAAAGGCGTTCATTTCAATAAAATCACTAGGATCACTTTGAAACATCTTAGAAACTAGGTGTAGCATCATGCAACAAACACGGCTTGGTGTATAACATTTTTTTCGATGATCCTTTTTCACAAAATGGAATGTTGGTAGAGCTTCAGTGTGGTGCCGATCGAACTAGGTAAGGCTCAAAAGCAATCTAGTCTGGGTGTTGTGGCACCATGGTACTCGTAGTCTGATACTCGCGCCACTGGGAATTCTAGTGGGGTCAGGACTATGTATGTGCCTGTTGGGGGTTTATTTTTTTAACTCTCACTATTAGCACTAGTTTGGTGCACATTTTAATGTAAAGGCTATGAGTTTGCGTTCTGTTCAATTCATTATTTATAAATAAAACTGGTACGAGCATTATCATCACCATCATTAGCATGATGAAGTACACTGCTGGACATAGGCGTCCCCTAAAGAATGCCTCGACGATCGCTCTTGAGCTTTCTCCATCTACCGACTTCTCGCAACCTACACAATGTCTTCGGTCCATCCGGTAAGGGACCTTCCAACACTGCATCAGCCGGTTTGTGGTCGCTATCCGATAACCTTTATTCCTTATCGGTTGTCGTTTCTGCGAGCTATTATGGTCTGCCAACTGCCACTTCAACTAGCTAACTCTAAGAGTTATGTCGGTGACGTTGGTTCTTGTTACGGATTTTATCACTTAGTGGAAACTCCGTACATAGCTCACTCCATAGCCCGATGCGCGTCAGTTTCTGCAACTACGCTAGAAAGCCAATAATTTATTCAAAATCTATTGAACTGACATGACAGCCAACAATGATCATAAAATACTTGCATATTAAATAAACTTTACTTAAAAACCAGATCCCACCAACCTTCAAACAAGCGCAACCACTTCTGAATACCATATTTTTGGCACACGTCGAGCGATTCTGCCGAGCATCTCAGAAGGCCCAAATATGCTAGTCTCGGTAGGGCTTACATATTTCAGGTTTAAAGGTCCGTGGGGAAGCCAGGCCCGCCGTCGGCAACTGGTCGGAGTGACGCGTGATCCGAGTGCTGGCTCCTTTTTGGCATAACGGATCAGCATTGCCATCCAGCGTGGCAATCCGCCAGCGTCTAGGGGGTGTTTCTACGTCTAGTGTCACGATTTATTGAGCAATCTAAAGATAGTTTGCCACGGTCTTTGGTTAGCTCAACTGTTTCTTGAGTAATTTGTAAAAACTTGTATTCGTTTTAATTTCCTCTCTGTAAATAAGTTTATTGTATCGCAGTAGAACACCGCGCGATATTCGTCCGGGTAGGCGATATCCGGTTGTATTTGAACAGATCTTAGTAAATACAAAACCGGATTTCCGGTGAAAACAGCTCGCCACCGACTACTTGCTTTCTACTTTATAAGGCTTAGCCTAAGATAAGGACTACGCTAGTCAAACTAAAAACAAACTTCAATCTTTGTCTAGTAAATTTCAGTTTGTAGTGGACGATATAAATATCAGTATAGCCAATCTTAGGTCTTCGATTTTTTTCTATTATTTTTGGACAATGGACAGCTGTTGACAATAAACAAACATTGTTTTGTGAAGAAACCGATACTCTTTTGGAGATTTACCAAAGTTTTAAAGCTTCAGTTTCAAAACAGTTTGGATTTCAGCAGAATTTATAAAATTTCCTGCGATTTATCTACCAAAACACTCTTCTGCTTTTGGAATTGTCCAACCGAACATTTTTTTTAATATTAAGTTTACAATACAAAATTATGTATAGGTATTAATCAGCATACTAGGTGGTTGATTAGTTAAATGCACTAAACCGATCCAATGAGAGGCAATTTCATATACATAAATAATACCAAGTCAATGTTTAACTTGGTTTATGTTCAATAATCACGACTCGTTAGTACCTCGATTACTTCACACACCCGGTGCTAAAAATACGGAATGTCCACACTTAACGTCAGGAGTAACAATCCTTACTAATATTATAAATGATAAGTCATGCTCTTTTATTCACGCAGCAACGGAGAAACGGATTGACGTGATAAGCAGGATATAAAAATTGTACGGATAGATTGTTCAAAAGCAAGAAAGTGACATAGGTGATATCTTTTGATATCCGGATAACAGCGGAAGCAAGTTTTCTTATAATGTAATAAGTAAGTTCGTTATTATAGAGTTCTTAAGTAGATAAGAGTGTTCACTGAACAGTTAACAAGAACGATAAAACTAACACCTGAGTTTCCGAGCATCCAACAATAGAACTTATCCAGTCTATTCAAAAGCGATAATGAGCGAACAATGGCTCTTAACTGTTGGTCTATTAAGCGACTATTTACAAGAGCAATTAATGGTATAACGGCTAGCGAGCTTTGCGTTGCAACCGCACTCGGCCGCGTAATCCGCGGGTTGCACAGTCCACCAATAACTGCAAGAAAATTTCAGCTCTAACTGGCGCTATTAAGGCTCGAAGTCTGTACAAATGTTTTCATGAAACCCGTCCACCATTAAAATTGCCAGGCAATTCATAACTTTACACCGTAAGAATAAGGTTCAAAAGAAAGCTTCATGTTACTCGGATGAATATGACCGCAATGGCGTTAAGCTGCTCATTAAGTTTGAGTGGATGTAAATATGACTGTGATTCCGTGAATTAATGTTTTCAATGCCTGAAATCGTATTATATTTAGCATATAGCTTACTATTTAAACCTACATATCAAATAAATATTTATGTACTGCATAGCAAAATTATCTCTCTGCTTTTAGCAACAGAGATGTGAAAAAAATAATCCTGAAAAAGCTACTATTTGCTGTTTTTGCGACCCAATTCACTCCCATTTGTTCCACTAACAGTTAATTATTTAATCAGTACGTGGGATAAACAAAATTCCTGAGAATATTCAGCTTTAGGACAAAGCTACAGCAAGAATAGCTCGCCAACGCTTAAAAATCTCTTATGAAACCGAGGGCTAGCACTAGATTTTTTTTTATTTAACCACTGGAACTCATCACTAGAGTCCAATATTAGTTTTTACTTTCATAGAAAATGCCCTTTTGATTGTTTTGGCCAAGGTTTTTTTTATTCAAACAAGTATGTATCATTTGTACTACCAGTTGTAATACTTGGTAGTACTACTGATCCAGAGTGTGCAAATGCTAGCTTGTCAGCACATATCGTTCTAAGTTGACATTTAATTTTTTTAGGCAAACACTTCAGTTGTGACTAGCCTATCCTTTTAGATTATCGCTCTAAGTTTTTGCGCTGATTTGGACTATGGAGAGAACGGAATAAAAACGTTGTGTTTCACAAAATTTTAGTAAGTTTGGTGCTCAGCAATTTCCCACCAAATTTCATGCAAATATTTCCCAATTCCCTAACAAGTTTGAGAGAATAATTGGTCTGGTATCCAGAGAGGAAAGAGAGGAAATAATAAGTAATTGAAAAAAAAATGTGAAACCTACTATGACAAATGTCAATAAATCACGCTATCACCTCGTAACTTTATTGAATGAAAGGGAAAACGTTTCCCATAATTTAGGGGAAATGTCCTTTACCGATTTTTCATCCCGTTGATACATCGTCCTATGTTTCGCATCTAACTGTGATTAATGTGATCCAATTTGGATTCGTTTATTAAAATAATCTATTCTTCTAATTCAATCAATCTGATTGAGGATCATCAAAACCGTGAATTTAGTGCCCCGACTAAGGTACTATTATGCGTTTCCACAAATTTAATCAGATATCTACATACCTTCATCGCGAAAACAATACTGTATCTTTTTCCAAAACTAAAACAACAATAAGAGTTTATAAGCTTTATATTTGTACTCTTTTTAGTGAATTAATCTTTATAATAGCTCATATGAAAATATCAGTTTGTTATCAGTATGCGTGGCATGTAAAAAAACATTATCGTCTAGGAATCTCAGGCCTTGTAACTCCATTATGGATGCACCAATGCATAAAAAAAGAGAGTAAGGGTTTTTAAGTTTATATAAAGTTTTTGTTTTCGCAGAATCTTCATCACTACTATAATGACGATCGCCAATTTCAAGGTAACTGTGGCCTGGGCATAAATTATTCACGATAGCATTACGCTTACGATACGATAGCGAAAATCAAATATTAGCCAATGATAGCGAACGCTTTAACCGTTGAACCCTAGAGTTTGCTTGCTTCAGTGTGCGCATCGGAACTTGTGTGCAAGCAGACATCCTGATTGAGCGCTGTTTGTTTTTGTATCGACGAAGCAACACCAGAGCAGAGACGCTAACACGAGTTCGTCGTTTGTAAATTGTTAAGGAGTTCCTTCCAAAAGTCGAATAAAGATAAACTTTGATATCCAGCTTATTTTTATACGGAAAATAATATAGATCGAAATATTAAAAAATAAATCAGGCTGGCATTTTAAAAAGGAATAGATTCAAAAACGAACTAGTTCTCTGTTTTATTGTCGAAGCAACTCTAAGAGCACAGTTACTATTTAAACAAAATCTTTATTTTGTAGGCAGCTCCGTGAAAATGTACATAATCAAAGTAGACAAACGTAGGAACGTAGTCAGATGCTATAGTATCGATAGAATTTAAAATAATCTACTCGCATTTTCGTGAAGCCCTTTATGTTGTAAATTACGAGGTGGTAGCGTTATTTATCATCATTTGTCATCACATAATGTTGTCTTTCCAAGTACAAATTATTGAAGGTAAAAATGGTGGGAAATTACTAAGCTTGGTGCTTACTAAAAACCCATACCTAGCTGAAAACTTAAACGCACAACTACATTTGTAAGGAAATAGGTTCATAAAATCTTATTGTGCTGTTACACGCTCGATTACTTAGCCCACCTGCACACTAACACTCGCTAATTAAGAACGAGGAAGATAGCAATCCGCTTGGAAGCAGTTTGCGTTCGACAGATCAGATTAAACCATAGGGATCGCAATTTTCGTGGTTCTATACTTGCAAGGTATTCTGAAACTAGGATTAGTAAAAAGGGCTTTCCAGAACTGATTTAACTTGGTAGTTTTACTATCTAGATTAGACTAGAATTTGAAAGCGCACGTCATACAACGATATCTGAATCTCACTCCGCTTACCCGTCGCGTCCTTTTGCCGATTTCAATTAACTTAATCAGAGCAGCGCTGTCGTAATAGTGTTATACACTAAAGGCTTATTTTCCTGATACTGAGACTGTTTTCGCGTCAGGTATTGCGTTAAGCAAAACAGGCAACCTATGAGCATTTTCATTACGCGACGTTACGCGGCACGACGAGACGACAAGCGAGACACATCAAGACAAAAATATGCTTTCCTTTCCCACTGGACACAATATTTCTCCATCCGCTGTCGTGACGATAATTTTTGTAAGTGTCGTCCACCGCTATTGTGTAAAAGGCTATTCGTAAGTATCGTTTCATTAAAAATGTTATGTACTGTGGAAACTGTCCATTGTTAGCTGTCTATTGTTAAAAGTCATACTAAGGGTGACCAATAAATAACCAGTGACAAGATAGTCGGACTGAGACTTGATCATAGTGATCATCAATTATTTGCATAGTGTTTTTTCTAATGAAAAAATTACGATTTTCAAGTGTCGAATAAACTTTAGTGTCAATTGATGTAGATTAAGCTCCTTTCAGGACAGAATATATATTATTATGAATTGCCCTGTATATCTAGCTCATAGTATCGCTGAAAATTGTGCTTAAGGCTATGCAATATTGATTGATTTGAACAGATCTATGATTGGCAATTAAATTCCTATTTACATTGTTGTGACTCAATAAATAAATGCAAGATTATGAATCATATAGGTATTTTAATAGTAAGTAATGATGTTATTAATTGACCACAGATGCGTTACATCATCGGAAAACTAATCGTTTTGTTTATGGCTACATACATTTTTATAGAAACTATGTCTTCCTACACAAATTGTGGTGCTGATTAGGGTATTATTTTTAACCGACTACAAAAAAGGAGGAGGTTGTCAATTTGGCTAAATTCCTTATTGAATTTTTGGGATATTATAAATAATCATTGTATTCCTTTAGTGTGGGTTATCACTTTTCAAACGTAGTTTTGAAATAAACTTTAGATAACATATCGCTCTCCGATAGTAAAACGCGTAAAGTCAGACAAGAAAACTATCCACAATGTACAAAAACACAAAGAAAATAAAACTCAACGTTTCGTTGTGCCCATCTGTGCTACCGCAGCGGGATCAATTTAGAAGCCAAACCGTTTCCAAGGCAAAAAGTGCGCGCCCTCATTTGTAGGGATATCCGTGAATTTTTGTTTGATTTATAAACCGGGAAAGTACCAGTTGATATACTGCGCCTTTTCTTCCTTAAGTCTTGGTTTTAGCGTCTCCGTTCTAAGACGACCGTAAGAAATAAAGCGGTTCAATCAACCTGAAACCGTTTTCACACTACGCAATTATTATTTTATTTTATTTTATTTTATAAGTGATTAAAATCTGTGGTCGTGTGAAGCCAGTATGAAGTCGCGTTACGTTTAGCAAGAGGTTCTCCCGATTGGGAGATCAAATAGCTAATTTATCACGCCTTTGGAAAGGATCCTTACCCGTGTAAATAACATTGAGTTTGACTTAGGGAGTGTGAATAAAATTAGTTGAGCTATATGAACCTCTATGATAAACTACAATAAGTACCTACGGCCGTTATTTGTCAGTAACCACTTTTTAGGAAACTAAAGCTTCAGAAAGGAACGGGTTGAAAGACGAACTGTGATATTTTCGCGTCTTTTTTTACGACTTGATTATAAAATGACTGACGGCGGGGCGTCGATGTGTTGAGGCGGGTGTGTGTACCCGTCAAAGTCAATCTTTCTATATCTTTTATACAGGGTGACCTAAATCCATTACCATATAGGATAAATTAGTGGGTATTTATATTTATATTTTAGTTAACATTACAAGCTATTATGATGACAAAAAATAAAGACAAAAATAATTAATTGTGTGAGCTTAAGCGAGAGTTATAATAATTGCCTTCTTTATGTATACCTACCTAAATTAGGTATATAAAATAATATAAATTAAAAAAATATATCTTATCTATGAATTACCTAAGTACCTTTAGATAGCATTATATTTATAGTGTGAATATGTCCGGAAAAAAAAACATGTACTTATTTAAAAAAAAAAAATTTTGCATAGCATGCGTTTGTAAAATTTGCTTTTACTAATAAAATCTTGTATCTTGTAAGCGTTTTAGGGTTACAGTGAAACAAGGCCTAAAGTGTATGAAAGCTGGCAACGGTCACTAGACTAAAGTAGGCACCGACTATTATTAGTATCTACTAACTTCGGGACTTACTGCGAATAACGCCATATATAAACTTATCCAACCAACCGAATATTTATACATCTCTTTGTTGGACACAGTTTTATTAATGCAATGTTTTCCGTGTTAGTATA
Organism: Anticlea derivata; assembly: GCA_947579855.1. NCBI lineage: Eukaryota > Metazoa > Arthropoda > Insecta > Lepidoptera > Geometridae > Anticlea > Anticlea derivata. Next base: position 4,252,425 of record OX388264.1, read on the forward strand.
CCTACTACCTACGAAATGGGTTTTTGTTAACAACAAACAGGTTTTTTCGAACTTTTTCAAATGATCTGTTTTTGGTATTTAGGTATCATCTTTAAAACTAATAATTAAACGTACTTAAAGTTTCATATCAAGATTGCTACCTAAAAGTGCTGAATGATTGACTTTGAAAAACAGAAAATATTTGCGTAGTGATTTTTCATGTTGAATTTACTAGAGTAGTAGATGGGAGATCGAACCCGCACTTACGTCGTTGACGTCTCACCGCCACGCAAGAGTTGTGAAGAGAGAGACAAGTTGCAAGAGGCAAAGATGGATAAAATTGTTTGATGAAAAAAATTGTTCATGCATTGTGTAAGAGTTTTCCCCATCTTCTGACTTGCTCATTTTTGCCCAAATAGCTTGTAATGATTAATTTACCTCATAATTCGCATCATTCATCAATCATCATCATTGTAATTAATTATGTCTCACCTTCCGACTCGGGTCCATGAATCAAAATAATAATTAAAGCTCTGAAGGTGCGTGCCTTTGTAAGTACTACCTACGTAAAGAAAACGACTTTTTATGTAATGGTTAGCTTTTAAGTATGACCACAGATTAAATTATGTTTATTTCTCTTATTTTTTATACAACTAAGGTGGCACAAAAGCAAACCAATTTGTTGGTAAGTGGTTACCATAGCCTGTAAACGCTTGCAATACCAGAGGCATCACCCCATCCTGGCCACTGCCACTTCAACTTACTATTTCTTATCTCTCAGAAATAATAAGTTGAAATGTCAGTGACGATTCATAAACGATTTACATGATACAGAAAAAAGATCATCACCATCAATATAGAAGTTATTCATTGTTCTTAAGGGTTTTATGCTGACGAAAACGAAAATTCACCTAATAAACTTCTTCCTTCTGTTAGCCCACTGGACCCTACTGCGGGGCCAAGGTTTCCCTTCTCTTCTTCCATTTATAAAAAATATATAAGTATATTATAGAGTGAATACTGATATGACAGCTAATAGAGGGGAGTGGAACAGAAAACATGTTGCTCCGACCCCACATGAAGTGGGATAAGGGCAGGGAGATGATGATGATTATATAAGATTTGCCACGCACCATCTCCACCTGGGCTGGCCACGTGGCAGCTTACCCTGTGGGATACGCTTTATGGTGATTGATGTTAACCTATTCGACAAAACAAAGAAATGTTTTCAGAGTATCAAAAAAAGACTTTGGTTTGACTCTTGCTTTTTATCTATAACAGTATTTTGGGGTACAATAAATTCTCCGAACAGATTGTCGGGCACTAACTTCCGGCTACTCTATTAATCACGCCAACTTGAATCGTGACTAATTTGCTACAGACTTAGGTCCTAGGCACACTCAGCGGATGAATATAAACCTATTGAATTGTAAAAAATATTTTGTACTCTACCTTGGTCAGTTATAATTGAAAGTTGTGGTTCAGGTGTTAGGTACTAAAATCAATTACCAAGTGTTTAGCGAATTGGTTGCATAAAGGTTTTTGTTAAAATAAAATATACTGTGTTACACAAGGATAGTGTAGCTTTATATAAGTTAAATAATTTTTAGAATCGCTTCAGTAGTTCTCCCTAGAACTACTTTAGCTTTCCTTCTACATACAAACAAATTTTACCTCTTTATAATAATAGTTTATACTACATACAAATATTTCATTGTTTATGTGAGTTTCAGTAGATATAGCTAGAAAAAAAATCTACTAATAGGTATTATCTTTGAAAAAGCTTACTGTCTGAAAGCTATGTACTTGAGCGATCAGAGGGCCGGCCGAGTCCGAGCTATGCTAGTCCATGCACAATACTGATAGGTAACAAGGGTTTGCGTATAAAAAACCAAGACGGCATCTAGCGGGCCATTTTGCCATTTTTTTTCACCACGACCAGTGTATGTCACACAATACTGCTTTTTTTACACCTCTGCCTCTTTCCTCTGATTTTTTCAGCTGAAGTTCGTCCTATCGAGGAGCGGCACAAACAACTGTTTCCGCTATGACTTAGAACAGTGGAAATAGTTGCATTATCCCGTGAATTAAGGATGCTGACATTTTGCGCTTTTCATTATTTAGTTGTACTGCATGGCTTCTGACATAACTGATTAACTGGAGGTTTCTATGATTCTAATTTTCTGAGTGTTTAAGTTAACTCGTAGCATACAGTTAAGTCTGCTGATGAGAATGACCCATCATCCTATTAGCGATGACTGTACATAGGCACAAAATCATTATAAATTACGTTAAAAAAAATCCCTGGATCTATATTACACCCGCGGAGTTGACATTTGGGCTTTGTTCCCTTTTTTTGTTAACTTTTTAAGAAAAGGTACACAGAATTTTAAGGTTACGCAAAGGTATGGACACAGCAGTTACCAAATCTCTGGATACATTCCTTTCGAATCAGAGAAGCACACCCACGGTCCAGAAGCACGCTAACCTTTAGCTACTTTTACGTTCACGTAGGCTTTTATTCGGGCCACGATAAATATAAAAGGATCAACTAAATGACAGGCTCAAAATCTCTTGGTTTACTCGTAGATATGTTACATAACATAATGTTTACTCCTTATGGTTTGCGCAAAATCTTATTTGCTTTGGGGTTTTTGTTCATTCCTTTGCTCTGATTTTCAAAGGGTGGTTACTAGTGATTCATAATATTATTCGTTCCCTAAAGCGGGTAATGCTATTGGTAATAAAGTTTGTTCTACGACTTCTGGAAACTGCCATATTTTTCATTGAAAAAAATACTATGCAAAAATCTGCTGTTTTGGGGTAAAATTAGTTCAAACTCAATTATATAGCTGGTTTAGATAGCAAGCAATCTCTATGTCGATCGATCAGATGATAAAAAGCCCAAAAACAGCTTATTTGAAAAAGTTTGGAAATATCAAACTAAAATTGAAAATTCTGACAGTTTTTCGCAATTTTTTTTTTATTTCTTTAATAGAGCCCCTTTCAGGATAATATACATATTATTAGATCGTTAGTTACAGTTATTTCGATCTCAAATAGTGGATTACAAAACATCATCATTTATTTTATTTATTACTCAAACGGAATACATATGCCTGTTAGTAAATGTTTTAAAACCTATGTTAGGTTTGTCTAGACATTAGGTTATCGATGTTAAATTAAATATAAGAAAAAAATTTAAACAATAATTTTTTTCACCTTCCTACTCATGTCCTGGTCGGCACAAAATGTTTTCTTCTTCCAATCTCTTCAGTAAGCCGTCATCTCTGCACTCACTTCTTGAGTTAAAACTAAATAAGCGTGTTCATCATTTAAGCCGTAGGACATTCACTGCTGAACGTGGCCTCCCCTACTGATTTCCAGAGCGAATTTCTGTCATGTGGGGGAAATTTGCCCATATTCATCACGATGGGCACGTAGGTTGGTGAGCGCAGTTAGAGCTATTGTTGTTAAAAGAACTTGCTTCAAACGGTGAAAAAACTTCGTGAGGAAACCAGTAAGTATTCTTACAGCGGCGATGGGGTTACCACCTGCCACATTTTATGAAATACTCACTATATATGAAATACGTACAATGTAAGAATATGTCTAATGTACGAACATGCCTCTAACTACCCCCTTAGACATCTTCAAGGATGTAATTGCCTGGAGATCTGAGGAGTTATCTATCATTCTTGGAGATAAATGTCGGGAGCCTATATCATTATTTTTGTTTTTATAATTGATACGTCTTGTTAATATTTCGGAACATTCTTTTCCTTAACTTCCAGCCCTAAGAACATTGTGCATTATGACCTCGTTTGGATGCGTAACTTCGTACAAAATGCTACTTTATCTCGAGTGGGTAAGTCATAAATTTGTTTCACCGGAAATTCATAAGTTAGAGGTCTCATAGATACTGATGACATCATAAAGATGCCACGAGAAGGTACATCAACACAGAAGCTAGAAATATACTGTCAGACGCGACAGAAAGTCGCGTGATAGTGTCTCTAACTGGGTTACATAAAACGGATATTATAGGAGTTTCTTGGAATGCAGTGCAGCTTCCCACTACACCACCAGTAGGCATTTATTATCAAAGGGGTGTTAAATGTCTAACCATTATACTATAAAGTATGCCATCGTTATGATAACACGCTATGGGAGTTTGGATAATGGAAAATTATTTTTTTAATGAAAAATTATACTTTTCTTAAAAAAAGATTTTACTAATTTGGTAATGGTTACTCTAGGACGGAAACAAGGACCATCTTGTTACTAAATCAACGGTAGGATGAGCTTTTCTGGAATAGAATGTTTCTGATTGAAATTTCTGTTGGCGGAGCGGTATTAAATCAATAAAAATATTTCATCTGCCCAAGATTTTCTGCACCAGCGTTATTCATTCCATTGCTGACTGGCCTCATAGCTCAGTTGGTAGTAACTCTGCCTTCTGCGCTAGAGGTCGCGGGTTCGATTCCCGTACTGGACAAACATTTGTGACTAACACAGATGTTTGTTCTGTGTCTGGGTGTTAAATATATATCTATTATGTATATCAGTCTCTGGTACCCATAGTACAGGCTTTGCCTAGTTTGGGATCAGTTGACCGTGTGTGATAATATGCCTGGATTATTGCGTCATTAGTACCTATCGCATTGCCGATTCTAGGTGATGATGCTGGTTTGGGTATCATTTAAAATTGATTGTAAAAACGCGTAAAAACCATTAAAGAAAGTCGCGTCCAATACAATATTAAATGTACGGAGTATTACATCAGCAGAGAAGCAGCCATCGGATACTGTACACATTGGAAATTGCAGCAATTTGTTAACTTTATGCCCCTCAGGGGAGCAGTACGCACACTCGCATTTTTTAAATTTATAGCTTTGTATTTTTATTAACTACTTTGCAGTGATTTTATTTGTAAGAAGCTTTATCATTGCGAAAACGAAATAAAATGTTTAATGGATAAAATTGACGGTAAAAGTTTTGGGTACCTACGTAGTTACTTTAAGCATGTAAAGCGTAAAATTTATTTCAAAATAATTCTTACATCTACTGATGAAATTAAAATCAATTTTGAGTTAAATCTCAGATGACATACTATCGCGAGCCGTTTGAATACGGCTTACCGCACGAGCCAAGGGCACGGCCTTTTTACGATGTAGAGATTTTCTCGACTATAAGATGCAAAAAGCGATATATAAATAAATAATTTAATCATTATAACCTACATCTAGATTATCGAATGATCGCGACGGATTGTGACGGCATATATTATGAGAAGATCCACTATTCATGAAATGTCTATCAAAATCAAGGTCTTGTCCAATCGCTTACATTATATCGAAGTGTCGGGTCTGTTGTCTACTCAGTAGTGACAATTACATTATGTTGGAAAATCAGACACGCTTATTTGATTATGGAAATGATTGATCTGTGTTGCAGGTATCGGTCAATAAGAATTGTTTTTGTTTGAAGTTTACCTTCACGCAATATTTAAAATCCTACGTAGGTATATTATAAATGTGAAAGTTTGTGAGGATGTTTGGATGTTTAGATGCTTGGATGTTCGATGGAATATTATAGAGTTCTTTACCTAGAATAGCATATAGGCTACTTTTTATGTAGGTACCACGTAAGTGAAGCCACGGACGGAAGCTAGTTAAGAATATATGTAATTGCTAGCTTCCCGCGGTTTCGCTGCTACCTACATACAAAGTAGCCTATATGCTATTCTATGTAAGGAACTCTATAATATTCCAAGTTTCAACTAAATCGGTTGAGCCGTTACATCGTGATTGAATAACAAACATCCAAACATCCTCACTAACTTTCGCATTTATATTATTAGTAGGATGAATCCCAGCAAAAAGCTTTATGAAATGAACGCTCCGTCCTTTCGAAAGCTTTGAAGCTCACAAGTTCGTATGATGTAGGTAAAGCTATTGTTTAGTCAAATAATTGGAGTCCACTGTAAGACCAAACTCTCCCTTTAAAAAAAAAAGGTACAAAGCAGCCTTTAAGAGGCGCACTTTAATCCTTAACTATACTGATTCTTTCACCGATGGTCATTGGCCCTTTTTAAGGCAACCATATCTCAACCTGGTACACTGACCTTATACAGGATGAATAAGAAACAGTCAGTGACACGACAAGCAAGCAATTCATATGAGTGCCAATTCTCTGTCACCTAAGTTTTTAGGGCCACCGAACTCCTCCGTCATGGTTTAACGACTATCATTAGCGGAGAACGACATCTTAACGTACCCTCTGACGCGCGCTCAGTTGTGAATAGCACTTGCGGTCACCCTTGCTTAACTTAGCGATTTAGCAACCTACAACACAGACTCTTCTAGCTCCTTTAATCTTGGAAAACGATTGTCAGTTTCATCACAGCATTACTTGAAAAAAATAACATGAGTTTCTACTTATCGCTTTTTTACTTGGTTTAAAGGAAAAATTCATGGAAAGATCGACCGAATCAAGCAATTTTTTTTTATATAACAAACGTGGAAAAAAATCATACTGTCACCTGTTGGTAAGTGGTATAGCCTATGAACGCTTGCAATACCAGAGGCATAACTTCACGCTGCCAACCCCGCAACCCCCAACCCTTAAAAAACTCTGGCAACCTTACTGACCGCAGGAACATAACACTGTTTGAAACAAATCTTCTGTAGAAGGAAGTACCTCCAAAGGCGGGCTGCTCCAATTTAGAGCTAGAAAATCTAGCTGTGCCCTATCCCTGTAATTTTTTGGTCTTCCTGTCTGATATTGCTCTAAAAATACTAGTTTCAGCGACGCTTGCCTTTATAGTTAGGTACTTCATAGGATTGTATTTGAAACAAAACTAGCCAAGTTTAATCTTAGAAAAGTAGCTTAGGTAGTTTAATTCTTACAATGCTGCCCCAAACTAGTTACACAACTATCGACATTAACTTCAAGACTATACAGTATAGTTTCGATTGTCTTCGCGTCGAGACATTACCTACGCTCGTTGAAGCGTCGAATTCAATTATTCTGTTCTACAACTCGAAAGTGATGTTACTACACCTAAACGGGGCTTACGTTATTGTTAGTTGAATTACGTAGGTAAGTGCCTAAGTATTTAAGTTTGATATTGTTGAGAGAAATTATTAGATCTTTGAACCATGAATCTTTAGCTCAGAAGAACTGTCCATAATTCATGGAACTGAAAGTCAGCAATACATTGGCCAAGGTGTAAACTGCGTAGCTATGTAGTGTTTTGATTGAAACAACCAGGGTGGTGGTGCTTAAATAATTTCAATATACACACTTAATTGATCAAGAGGCGTTAAAAAGTTTTACGCAAACCAATATAAAATGAGCTTGCATTTGTCACATTATTTGTAAGCTTTTATTGATTTCTTGAAATTGGTTAACTTTACAACGTTTCTTATATTTTTGTTTCGTAACGTCATGACTATCATGATTCTACAAAAAAACATCATAATTTGGATGGATACTTTAGTAAAAAGCCGCCAGGACATCCAATGTATTTTTTTTTATATATATAAAGTTTTCAGAATAAACTAACTAAACTTATAACCCTAAGTTTAGTTAGTTTATTCTGAAAACTTAGTTAATTAACTAACTTGCTAACTTAGAAAATTTAGTCAGATTGTTACCTATCATTAGAAACTCCACTCGTTGTCGACTCGATAAAACAAAGTCGGGCCAGACTGGATGGAAAGAATGGCTGGACAGATTTCGATGAAACTTGGAATACGTAGAGTTATTTTTATGGGTACCACGCGAACGAAATCGAGGGAAGCTAGTACTTCATAAATAAGTCCAATTTACAAGGTGCACCACTCCAAGTAAATATGCGGATTTGACGAGAAAAAATCTGCTATTCTTGAAAATAACTGGATGCTCCGAATAATTTGCTCGTTAGTCCCGAAACACTGCATTTATAAACGGCTGGCACAATTCCAGTGATTGTATGCACAATTTGTAGAGTCTTTTGTGCTCGATGACGAGGCGAAAACGTGACCAAGACCTGCCTTCGCAAGACGCGGATAGAGATTTACAAGAGCTGACGCGTGGAACCGTTTAGATTGTTTTATACGAGCACTTGAGCAGCTTGAACAAGATAATGGCTTGACTATGCTTTACGGCCTTTTGTGATGATCATGAATGCTACTAACTAGCACGGATGAAAACAGTAGGTACAATGCACAATATTAAGTAAGCCTTTTGTGCTTACAATGATACAAATGCTTGTATCTTTATTCGTCTGTGTTGTATAGGATGCCTACAGAGGTGTTAACGTAAAGACGGTATAATTCACACTGGTTTATTGGTTTGTAGACTACGCGTAATATGCGGCGCAGCCGCATCTACCTACTTATAGATATACATACATAACACTCTGTATTTAAAAATAATAGCATTTATCAGCATATTCTATGAAAATAATGCCAGTCAGAATCCAAACACTCCAAAGAATCATTGAAGACTGTGACTTTTAGGGAGAGTAGACATAAAAAAATATGTGTGTTAAGATCTTTCTAAAAATAATAATATATCCAACAGTCCATACAGTCACATACATAGTCCTGACCCCCACACTAGGTTTCCCTGCGTCGTGGTTAACATAAACTACGAGTACCAAGGTACGACAACACCCATACCCGGAACAAATATTTGCAGATCATGGAAACATTTGTCCCGCAGCGGGAATCGGACCTTTGCGTTACAGACAGGCACACGCCCGAACAACCTTCACCCGACGAAGAATCGAACAAAATCCTAATATTATATGTGAAAGTTTGTAAGGATGATGTTTGGAAGTTTGTGGTTCAATCACGCCGTAACTCAACCGATTTCTATGAAACTTGAATTAGATAGAGTTCTTTACCCAGAATAGCATACAGGTTACTTTTTTTTAAACGGTGTACGGCCCGCCTTTTGGTAAACGGTTACCGTAGCCTATGAGCGCTTGCAATACCGCACGCGTTGCCGACCCCGAAGCCCATCCCTCCCTAAAGAGCTCTGGCAACCTTACCGCTGGAACACAACACTATTTGAAACAAATATTGTTCTTTTACTAAGTAACACTCGAGAGAAGCTGCTTGTCCTAGTTCTTCATGTCTATCGTGGTTTGCCCTTATTTGGGGTGAAAAATTCCATACCGTAAAAATTCGCTTTACCCCGTACCGTAAAACCACGTGCGTACAACAATGAAATAAAAAAAATATCCCGCCGTCAAAGCTTGCAAACATTTTGGTATAATTTGAGCGCATTCTTTGTCGATCTGGTATTCCTCACACGTACACGGCGCGCGTTGCAGTGTTCAGTATAAAAGTTTTTAGCTCCTTTATTTCTAGACTCGTTCGGGCGACAAACAAAACACGCTTTGCAAACAGCTATGGTTTGTGAAAAAACTGCAGAGTGATGTAAAAATTGGCCGTTCCTGGACAAGAAATCATTTGAAATTCAATGATAAAATGGCGAGATCTAAAGTCATGAAGAAGAAACGAAGTATGAATTTCTGCGAAATTAGAATAATTGTTTTCCCAAAAATGGGGGTTTCTAAAAAAATATTTTTTTGTGTAGAAAATAAATATTTAGAGTTCTCTACCCGAATATATTCAATTTGGGTTGATTCGATTTATTGATGAATAAAAAACCAGGCTCCATATAAAAGTGGACAACACCTTTAACAGCTTCTAAGTTTATGCTTATATCTCTATGACGCTCCTGCCCTCAGAACGGTTCTTTCCCACCGTCCACCTCCGTGAGACCACCTCGGTGTACCGTAGAAAGTTTTTTTTACAACGGCTCACCTTTGTTCACCTAGGTGATCCTTGGGAAATATTTAGTTTCCACCGTCCACCTTGGTATCAAAACTCATCAGATTTGAAGTGCATAGAGATTATGATTATTAATGGCCTATTGTAAATATTTTATTGACATTTATTGTTAACCATTGACAGTTTATTAGTAAAGTTGCAAAGAGATATAAATAAAAGCAACAGCCAAAGTCTACTTACGAGTAGTTTCTATTCCGTGCTCTTGACTGCTAGTTAATTACTTGCCGTGGTGCTCCCGGCTGAATAAGGCCCCTCGATAGATATCGAGGTATATACCATATAGGTAGATACTTATCTTACGATTTCGTCAGAGCCGACTAAGGGCAAGAGGTGGTAAATGGGCAGCAGCGTTCCCTATTTTTACAAAGATACCTCTTACTGCGCTCGCCAACATGATAGGAATTAGCTCTAGCAATCTGTAGGGGAGGCAATGTTCAGCAATGGACGTCCTACGGCTGAAATTATGAACAACTAGTATAAGTATAAGTAGTATAGATGAAAAGGCTCACTACTAATTAAAACTCTATCTTTATTTCCTAAGTAGCCAGTGTCGTCAAACAAGCGAGATATTAGAGGGACCTATTACTTCATTTTCAAACACTGCTTCTGGTTTCGTAAGATAATATTTTAATTAAAACTTCCTAACTGAAAGCTTGCAACTGCACACTATTTCGCATAATTGGAAAGGTAAACTAAAATTAAATTAACTTCAAAAAGTTAACGAGTAACGTTTTACAAACTAAAAAAAATCTGACTGCGAGTTCGAGAAAGGAGTAACTTTGTTGTTTGTGAAAGCTCTATCAAAAATTAGGGATTTAGTTGCCTCTTGCTTTCTAGCACTGATTAAAAAAATATCGAAAATGTTTCAGCAAGTCGTGATTTCAAGAGATAACGTTTTTTTAGTTTAACGGGACGAATAGCAATCCCTCAAGAGTAAAATATAAAAGTATCGTGTAACATACACACATAAAAAAAAACAGGCGAATTGAGAAATTTATCCTTTTTTGCAGTTTTCATCATCATCATTTCAGCCGTACGACGTCCTGCTGAACATGGCCTCCCCCACAGACAGAGCAAATTTCTTATCATGTGGGGGGGTTTGCCCATACTCACCACGCTGGGCATGCGGGTTGGCAAGCGCAGTTAGAGCTATCGTTATTAAAATGAGGCTGCTGCCCGTCCCCTAGCTTTTTTCCCTTAGTCGCCTCTTACGACATCCGCGGATAGGTAGATATGGAGGGGCCTATTCTTCAGCCGAGGCCACCACGGCCTTGCAGTTGGTTGAAATCATCAAAACATCAACCATTTTCACGCTTTATTATAACGCTCAAAATATTCAGGAAATAGTACATTTGTCTTGGTGTATTCATTAGTCCTAATATGCCTAATAAACGACCTCTGGTTAACGTTCTTTTAAAAAATTTTGTTCAAGAGAAGACAATTAATCCGTTTCTCAAAAGATACAAGACAATCAAAGCTAAACAGAGGCTTAACAATGTCAACTCTATACCAGACTTATAAATAACAGGGTAGTTGTGCGACAGCGTTTACAGTTTCTACGTAGTGCAGCCTACCGGAAACGGAACGCGGCGGGACGTTTGCGGGACACAATAAACGTGAAACAACTACACCCACAATGACGTCACATCTTCGTCGCGCCTATTCATCGTGTCACGTATTGTTCTTCCAGACAACTACTGAGCGATTGAGTTCTATTGCGGTGTCCTATGCTGAAACTGAAATGTATGGTTGGTTGGGATAAATGGCAATACATTACAGAACACATCTAAAACGTGTACGAATCCCTTAATCCTGAAATTATAAATAACACCCAACAGTCACATCGTCCTGGCCCCACACTAGAATTCCCTGTGTCGTGGGTATCAGAAACTACCAGTACCATGATACCAAAATACCCAGACCCGAGACAAATATTTGCAGAACAAACAAACATTTGTCCCGCCGCGGCATCACCATGAGTTAAGTGGTGCGGTTATTGCATTTATGAGCATTGCCAAACACCGTTACCTCCGTAAGCTCCGTAAGCTGCTGGCTACTAAAGTATCTCTTACCAGTGTAATCTTTCATAATACATCCGTTTAAAGGTACGTGTTGGATGTATAAAAACTACTTTCAGGGTAAGGCGCAAAGTGACTAGAGCTGATTTCCTAACTATACTTTCCTTCACCGGTACCGGAACTGTATTTCAGTAAAATTCAATTCAGGTAATAAAACTGAAATTCGTATTCAATGCGTGCAGATCCGCGGCAGTCAGCGTCAACTTCATCGATATCAATTAATATTCAGATGAGGTTTTTATATGTATCGAGGGCTCTGACTAATTGATTAGTTCATCTCTGTTAGGAGCTTAAAAGCTAAGAACTCTTCCGTTAAAATATGATTTGGCAATTGTTCAGTTACCTGAAGACATCGTGGCTTACGCTTGTTCAGGGCAACATGATTCAAAAAGTAGTTATCATCATCATCAGATTAGCTCGAGCAAATCTGATGAAAAGGTGTCGACACCTTGATATTATTAAAGGGTCAGTCAACCTATGCGTAGTCTGACCACGCGAACCCAGCCTCCAAGATTTTACTACAAATATGATTAAAGACTACGCGCCTACTGCAAAGAAAAAAGCTAATAAAACAAAGTCTAATAAAAAATAGGCTGTCGTAAATACATACACATAATACATACAAACACCTGAAACTTCTCCATTATGGGTATAACTATATTGATTGAAGAAGTTTCAAGGTATCTTTTAATGCAGTTCTGTTCATACACGGAAACATCGAAGTTTATTATTTACGAGACAACTTATAGAACTGGAGCTTTATTTGATCTATGGAGTACTTACATACTTTCCTAAGGTGTGGCTAACGTATTATGGCGGCCGCTAGCCCGTAATAACGAGTAACTACATCATTCGTCTCGGAAATTATCAATATGTTGTGCAAGACGTCTCTTAAATACAAAGTTTTACAACGTGTTCCGATAAAGTACACTACAAGGAGCTTATTCTATAAACGAAAAGAATAAATATTAACGAATAAAACTTTTCAAATAAGTTGTTTTTGGTCTTTTTCTCTCATTTTTATTTAAAAAAAACGACTTTTTTATAGCTAGAAATCACTGTTTTTTTAGAACGAATGTCGTCCATACCTTAGTAGGTGTACCTACTACAATATAGACCCAAATAAAAGATAATAACATAACCTACTAAATATAAAGCTATAAATATATAGGCATCTAACGTTTAGAGTGAGAACTTCGTGACCGCTATCCGTAAGTTCGGAATAGCTGGACAGAATTTAAAACAGTTCCAAACGTTTTATCGGTACCTAGCTTCCGCCTTCGGCTCCGCTCGCCTGGTTCTCAGATAAAAATAGTTTATTGTGATTTGTGTGTCCAGCCTTTTACTAAATACATGCCAAACATTCCAATCCATTTAGTGGGAGCGGCGTGAAAAAACATTTGCATCCTACTAATATTATAAATGAGAAAGTTTATGAGGATCTTTGGATTTTAGATGTTTGTTGTTCAATCACGCCGTAACGGCTCAACCGATTTCGTTGAAACTTGGAATATAAAAAGTTCTTTAGTTAGAACATCAAATCGGTTACTTTTTATGTAGGTACCACGCAATCACGCCGTAAAGGCTCAACCGATTTCGTTGAAACTTGGAATATAAAAAGTTCTTTAGTTAGAATAGCGTATCGGCTACTTTTTATGTAGGTACCACGCGAGTGAAGCCTTGGGCGGAAGCTAGTTTATTATATTAGTGAGATAGTTTTTCGAACATTTGGATAGACGATCTACAAGTTGGTAAAACAAAGGTATTATTCAATACGTTTGTTTTAATAACGTAGGTAGGTACTGCTTCACGGGCCATCTTTATTACCCAACTTTGAGAAGGAGGGCGATGTTTTTTTCGTTATATTTTCATGAATAAACTTGTTTTTTTTACAATTCTGTCTGCGTAAAGTTAACTTTTATTTTGACTTTTAAGGGCTTGCGATATTGTTGAGCTGTTAGCGTGCGCCCTCAAATGTCAAACCCAAAATTGACTTTAATCAGTTGATGTAAGGATCATTTTGAAATATATTTCAAACAGATTTTAGATTTCTTTTGAAGACGGCTTCATGCATCCACCCAGATCTCATCAGAGGCGGCACGTCTCAACACAAAAACTGGCACATGCGACTATGTCGATGTTTATGTGCACATACATTTTTCCAGTAGAAAAATCCTTTGATGCACGCCTAGGATTGGATCCCATAACCTACATACCAACTCGGCTCTAGTATATGAATTCATTCATTCCTCCGCTCCACTTCAATGAAAGGAAGTCTGCGTGAAAAACTGAAAAGGTCTTAAAATCCGGCAGTTTCAGAAATGAAAGACATAAAGCGGCGGTCACAAGAGAGTCGAATGCGGGTCACCAATTAGGCCGTACGTGCAGTGTTGACGAGATTATTTTTCCATTCCTACGTGCCGACCCGTCAAACAACGGGGTCCATCATGCGTACACTGCATTGTACAGTCGACTTAGCTAACATGTGAATGAATGAATGACACCAAACAGTCACATACATAGACCTGACCCCACACTAGGATTACCTGTGTCGTGGGTATCTGAAACTACGAGTATCACAGCACCCGGACCCGGAACAAATATTTGCAGATCATGCAAACATTTTGTCCTCCAGCGGGAGTCGAACCCGCACTCCTTTCGTCTCAGTCGGACATTCGCCGCTCGCCGCTGCGCCACAGAGGTCGTCAATCATATGTTATATATGATATATATATTTTTTTAACTGTATAATGTGTACTGTACATCATAAGTTCTACATAGCTCTCAGAATTAGCAAGTTGAAGTGGCAGTGGGCAGGCCATATAGCTCGCAGACAGAACCGACAACCGTTGGGGAGTAAAGGTTCTCGAATGGCGACCACGAACTGGCCGACGCAGTGTTGGAAGCCTCCCCACCCGATGGACCGATGACACTGTAAAGGTTGCGGGAAGTAGGTTGATGGCTCAAAAGCTCAATACCGTTCGTCGTGGAACTCTTTGGGGGAGGCCTATGTCCAGCAGTGGACTTCTACAGGTTGTTGATGGATGATGAATGTGTACATCTTAGTGCAGGTGACTGTACATTCGGATAGATACATGTTCTTTCGTATACAGAGTTCATTGTTTCAATAGGAGTAGGCAGATGTCCCAGTTGGACCGTTATCGATACTGCTTCATTTCCGTGGGTCTGACACATGGAAATTGCACGCGATCGAATGTACATAGCTTTTTGTGGGATTTGTTTTGCATTTGGCCAGAATGCCCATGCCAACTTGTTTATTAGTTTGGCGGCTGCAGCGGACCGCGTAATGTGAATTTAAACTTGTTTTTAAACCCCAAAGTTTCAATCTCACTGAGTTTTTTGTTGCCGCTGCTGGTATGATGTTGCAATCTATGGCTCGTATTCATAATCTTAAATTTTCAGGAGTATTGAGGAAAAATTTCAAAAATAGAAACAACTTTTCATTAATTTATTTTATGAAATTGATGTCGGGCAGTGTGAGTGAGTGAAAACATATAAACAACTAAAAACCAAACTATAAATCTCGTAACTTTAAACGTCCGTCGTCGTGAGATTTTGAGGTGAAATTGCAAAAAGATTATCTATGACTTTGAAATAAATGACAGTTTGAGGAAAGTAAACATTTTCACTACACTAAAAATACAGGGTTAAGAGACATCCGTAAATAAAACAAATCATCATCATCATCTTCTTGCTCATGTCAAACGTTATGTGGGGTCGGCACATCATGTTTTCATCTTCCAATCTCTTGTTAGCCTTCAGTAACATCTTTCTTACTCATGCGATCTTATAAAAAATCTATGAATCTTTTTTTTAACTCTCTTATATCCATCCACATTCATACCTAATACTCATCTCGTCACATGACTAAAATAATACGTGTAATTATAGGTCCTTATGGCCATCTGAAAATATTAATGAAATCATATTCATGAAGTCGATGTAACATGAGTGATAATTGTTTACGTTACGACCACAAAAACATTGACATGAATACATAAGTACATAATATTATACATTTTCACTTTCATATTCAAGAATCAATAATATTGAACCAATCTTTTAAACACGTCCAACTCTACTGTTAGCGCTCCTGAAAGTGGAATTATATGAACAGATCACTTCATGCACGATCTAGTCCGCTGTCTGCGATATTTCAAGAAAATTCATTCTCGGCTTGAAATCGTATTAATGATAAAATTCAAGTCGAGCGTACGATTTCCATTTCTGGATTGGAGTTTGCTCACAATGTCTGCGCTGGCTGATATTCAGCGTTTAATATTCATGTCTGCATCTATCTATGCTTCCTTAGCTATGTAAGTGCTTTTACAAGATCGATTGCAATTGCTCCAGTTAGGGCAATCTCTATCATCACCATTTTTTTTATAACACCCAACAATCACTTACATAGCCCTGACCCCACGAATCGAAAAACCCGGTACGAATATTTGCAGATCTTGCAAACATTTGTCCCACAGCGGGAATCGAACCCTTTGCGTCTCAGCCTGGCACTCGCCCACTAAGCCACCGAGGTGGCATAGTTTTAAGAATCAAGGTAATAATAATTATTTATTTATTTTTCCACCTGTACTTTGAATTAGACACATGATTTATACTAGGTCTTATAATAATTGTGAAATGTATACATCTCAGTGAATGCGACTGTACTTGCTAGCGAGCAAAGAAACCCAGTTGAGATAATAACATCAAACTGATTATTTTCGGTGAAGTAAAATTAATTTAAAATCTGCTAGTCCTAGAAGCCAGCGCTGGCAAAAAAGCTGACGACATTCTCGCTGCTAATGATAGACACTTATTTTCAGCGAAATTTTCCAGCTTGGTGCTTGAAAAAGAGGTATGAGTAACCGAAGTTTTGCTTGACTAATTTTGCTTTTAGCATCTGAAATTGGCGGAACATTTTGTTTACGTTGACAAAGTTGATGAGCAGGTGATTCTCCTATTCGTTTACTGGTTATATCTAGGACACTCTGCCTGTTTCAGTAAGCAGCTTGGTGCATGGTAAACCAATATGACTAAAAATATACCTATAAAGTTAAATAACTACCAAAAAAATGTAACCAGGGTCCGGAGATCCTCAAGATTCGTTTTCCTATAACGCGAACGTTATACTGACAACGGAATTACGTGTACTAATTTTGCAGCTGCTACGTGATTTTGGGAATCAATTCCATACAATTCAATCTTTTCGCTAGCGTTAACGTCATCAGAAAATGTATTTTGTCTATATCCCCTGTTCTTTCAAAATAGAGTCTGTAATAAACCTACCCTACCTAATTACCTACCCAAATTTTCAATACAACCAGACAATTTGTATACAACATTTCAAGTCACAGAACCCCTCAACACTTTAGCATCAGTTTCTAATGCCGTCGAATTCTCAGCGAGTCCGTCGCATAACTATCCTAAGTACGTACTCTTAATAATTATTATAACACGGGTTTTTATCACGCAAACCCTAATAATTACTAATACTTACTATTACCTAAGTATTAACAAAGTGATGACCAAAATAAACAAATAAAATAATAACCCCCGTAGGAATTTTTAGACCTTACGTATGCAATTTATGTCATAATCATATTAATCTTAGGGTCTTTAGTTTCATACTAATTTATCTCAAAAAACACAATCCCTGAGTTTGGCTGATATCCTTGAGTACCTTCGACAAATAAAACGTCTAACATCTACCATCAAACAGTAAAATAAAATGGCATTGGTGTTTGCGACAAACTCGCTAGCAACTCGATAAGATCAGACACTGTTGATAAGGACACCGAACGACGGCGAATAAAAATGCATTCAAGGTATCAAATGGTATGGCCTCAATCGAAAAATTCAATCCACTTGGCATTCAGCTTCCCTTGGCCATAAATGCGAAATTCCGCTCTATTGCAGAGCCAAATCTTTTTACTTTCTCAATATATTTCAGTAAATAGGAACTTTTCTATCTTTCTTAGTTAGGATATAGTCTACTTTTCATCTAAGCCACTAGTAATATATAAATATTAAATAAACACCAAACAGTCACAAACCGGTGTTTGTGACTGTTTGGTATGTATATAGTATTCAAGGCCCTGCACTAGGATTCCCTGTCCCATGTATCCCATGTTTTCCCGCCGGATCAAACTCGAACTCACTTGCCATATATGCCACCGTTCGTCAATAACCTCGGTTCTTACCCACCGTCCACCTCCCTGAGACCACAACAAGCCGCCATAAGGTTCGTTGTTATTTCCTTATTTCCAAGGAAACAAACACGTGTTAGAAAATAACGATCAATTAATCCGCATGATCGATCACATCCCGATAACTTCCGGTTTCAACGATTTTCATTGTGAACAATTTTCGATGTTTTCCGCTTAATCATTGTCGCGTCATTTATAACGGCCCACTCGCTATCATTCGTGATCATGACGCCAATAAACTATGGCGTAATTTCCGATTTGATAAAGTTTGGTAGCAAATATGTGTTTTGTTTAGTACTGTCGCGCAATTTTGCATTTAATTGTAGTATGAACATTATAGGTACATTATGTACAGACTCATCGCTCTCAGCTAGTCATTTGTCTTCCAGCCTTTTATTTGCCAACTAGCGACCCGCCACGGCCTCGGACGTGTAGCACTCATGCCAGTAAACCTCCCAGTAGCAATGTTTTTTTTTCGACATCTTCAATAATCATCGTCATATTTCAGCCAATTTACGCAAAACCATAATGAATGATATATCTACCTTATGAATCACTCTGTCTTTTGGTGATAACCGTATGAAAATCTTGACTTTTACTTTGATTATTTGGTTTTCTTTATTTTTATATGTATTTTCTTGTTTTTTTCTGTTCAAGTTAGAATCGGCCTTTCGATACCACATTAAATTCCTTTGCTCGTTATAGCGTTTTTTTTATAAACTGAGAAAGCAAGTTTCTAATTAAACCTGCCATAAAGTTTTACCAGACAGGTGTCTTGAGATTCGTAAGTTTAAGCATCTACCAATGGTAGTTATAAAAGTTACAGACAAAGCTTTGACCAAGAACAAGCTTGAGATTAAAGGCATAGAACAATGAGAATAGCTAAACAACAAAACGATAACAATATCGCGCCAATAAAATCCACTAGGATAGCCAATCTACGTCTACCATATGCAATCACTCGCACGGTCAGGAAACTATATCAGTTTCAATTTCAATTTATTTTTATTTCGGTTGTTCACCATAATTGTTAGTACATAATGCGACAAAAAATCCACTAGGTTAGCTAATCTAGGTCCATCATGTACATTCACACTGTCAACCAACAATATCGCGCCAAAAAATCCACTATGTTAGCTAACACTGTCAATAAACGATATCGCGCCGAAAAATTCGACTGCAAACGATACCGGATCAACATTTTTGTCTTGTTTGTGAGTGAAAAAAGAGCTCAACGATATCGCAAGCTCTTCCAAGTCAAACTCAAAATTAGCTTTATTCAGAGGACGCAAGCATCATATTAAAATATTTTTTTGCTGACATATATGACATGACGTTATAAAAAAAGTTACAAGCTTTTATATTGAATCGAGTGAACTAGCTGCTTCTTGATCTGTGTAAAAGACAAGCATGATTTTCAGTTTTTATGAATTTCATAACACGAGCACTGAAGAGAGTAGTTAAAAGTTCCGTAAATTTAAACTTAAGCAATATAACTTTTTGTGTGCCAAGATTACTTCGAAGTGAGTTGAAGATAAATCTTTAATAGGTTTTATGGCTGAGATTTGTTTCAACGTTTCCCTTGACGAGGAAATCCACAAAATATTTATTGGTTTTCTATGTAACCTCGATACTTTCGAAGGTTTTGTGAAATGGGAGCCTTTTTAACCGCCTTCAAAAAGGAGGTTCCCAAGTCGGCTGTATTTTTTTTATTTTATTTTAATTATTTGTTTGGGTGCAGGCCGTACAATCCGAACATAGTCAGTTGCGCTGGAAATCTATGAGGGAGGACTATGTTTAGTGAACGTCTTAATACTAAAATGATGATGATGAAGAGACAAATAGTAAGCAATCGATTCTTGGTGCCTTATAGCATAACTGGAAACATGCACTTTGTTTAGACTTTCGTCTTGAGACTGTAGTCATGTCAGTGAATTTTTAAAACTTAACAATCAAAACTGTATCATTGCACCTGTACCCACAGAGCATAGAATTCATGAGTGAAAATAGACTGCACTGCGGGAAAGCGCTAGCTGTCTCAGTTTGTAGATTTTAGGACCGCGTCTGTGGCTATGCACTTCTAACAGACCTCAACGGACCCCGATTGTGCGAAATAAATTACCACAGCAACATTGTCACTGTCATTTGTTATTAGAAATGAAAAACATTCATCAAATAAAATAATAAAACATTACTTTACTGATGACATGATAACAAATCAGCAAGATCAGAGGTACGATTCATGACGTGACTACAACAAAAAACTTATGTAACAAATAGCATAAAAATTCTAGAAAACTTTCTCCTTAGCAACTATTTGAGAATTTAAAATAACAGATAAATGAAATCATACATTTTGTCAGTTAGTTTTTCCAATGCACATAATTTTCCATTGGGCACTCGATTGTTTGTGGAAGACTCATCCAACAAGACTGATTTACTCTCTTAGCAATTGTTTTTGTCATTGCAACCCGATACGTAAACCAACTACGGCAAAAATAGACAAACGGGAGAACTTGTAGCGTTGTGACCGTTGTCCGCCAATAATTGATTGAGGAGACACAAGTAGCACATTATAAGTTCTGCAAACAAACTCGGAGCTTTATGAAGGACTTAATGAGCGGAATTTATCGGGAATTCGTTTGCAGGTGAGCGGATTTGCGGTCGTCCGCTGTTTAGACAAATAACAATTCGTAAGAGCACTTGGGAGTGGCAGAATGAATATTTCTAATATTTATGACAGTTTTATTTTCTGAAAAGACTGCGAAAAATACTAAACCTAAAACACAGGTTTATACGAAACGCCAAATGCTATTCGGAATGTTCATTTTTAATTAAGTCTTTACTTGGATTACATTTTATACTACTGGCTGTGTAAATAAAATTTTCGTTCATAATTTCTCGATATTTTTTATAATTCTGATCCAATTGAGTTTAGTTTTTTATTATACTTTATTATATTTATTTTCGGTACTAACAACTCTAGATTACTTTATAATTGTAAAGTTTACACAAACACTTTTCAAGCACAGTTTGAATTGAGTATAAAGCGATTGAACTATTTTGACTATCCAATTTCAAGAGTATAATCAATATTGGACGTATTTATCGAGAATTCGTTTCATCACGAACACAAAACAAAGAGGCGGCCAGTTCAATTCGCGCAAATAAATGACCAACACGAAGCTCTCAGCTCGCAGCTTTCAGGATCTCATATTCCATGTGCCTTTTAATTTTGCACCGGAAACTAATTTCCGTACGTAAATACACCATGACAGCTTTTAATGAAATCGCAACACGTTTGTATTTTGTATATCATCCGACCTCGGTGGCGTAGCGGCGATCGCCCGCTTGTGACGCAAGGGGTGAGGGTTCGATTCCCGCTACGGGATAAATGTTTGCATGACCTGCAAATATTTTTTCCGGGTCTGGGTGTTGTGGTACCTTAAGGTAGGTACTCGTAATATCCACGGACCTGCTGGGTTGTCCCAGTGGGCGGAGAGGTGAACTTCGACGTGGCGCGTCCTCGGGTGGCGGATAGGGGGTTTCCAGTGTGCCGACAACGCCCAAACGGGGGTTGCCGGCACACTGGCGCGGACCAAACACTAGGGGGGGTTTTTATGGGTTTTTAGGGGGGGTTAGCTTCTCTGCGTGTCCCTTTGACTGAGCAAAGGGCGCAGTGGATGAAGCAGGGGCGGGTGGTCATTGATGACTGCCCACCCCACGGGGATTGACGGTCTTGGTTTTTTTACCACCTGGGCTGCGAGGAAGACAACCTCTATAAAAAATTACCCGAAATGAAGCGGCGGCGCAGCGTGAGGAATTTAGATTCGGTCGACAAGGGTTGTCAACAGCAATTATTAATATTGTTGTCGACAATGATTGTCGCCCGGAGTGGCCGGACGGATTTCCGGTCGCTACTGCGTCACACCGAGGGGACCTCACCCCTCTTCAAAAAAGGATTTTATGAAAATGGCGAATTGCGAAAATAAACTACCCCAGGAGGGTACCGGTCTCTCAGAGGCCGGAGAATCCCTCAGTGCTTCGGCACTCTGCCCCTCGTATTCTGGGGGGGGCAACAATCGCTCTGAGAGCTCTGACTCTCGTCAGAGGGGAGGAAGGGTCGCGGCAAAGAAGAGTGTCTACTTTGCGAGACCAAGAACGCCAGTAAATTTGGCGAGTGAGGGGGAGGAGTCGGACTGTTCCATCTTGTCCGTCACCTCTCAAGCTTCGTCAGCGTCGGACGCGAACGCGTCCCGCGCTGGTCGCAAGCGACCTCGGAAGGTAAAGGATGGCACCTCGGACCAGGAGGGATCCAAGCGTGCCATGTTTTTAAAAGATAAAGGGGCGGACGAAGACGATGTCTTCGACCCGTCAGTCGCGCCTATTAAAACGCGCTACAAGGCGAATCTGCCAACGGCGGATGAGCTGGCGGGAGAGATGCGTGCGCTCCCAACTCCGGAGCTGGAGCAAAGCATGGTGGTCGCATTACAGACCATTGAAAAGATCGCCGACAAGTCTAAGCACTTGCGCGGCGATTTTGTCAAGGGTCTGCGAGTGTCTGCACGGCGGGCTGAGGCTATTATGCGAGAGGCAACCCGCCGCTCCCTCGTTGACGCCAATGTGGAGCGGCTCGAGAGGGAGAATGGGGAGCTGCGTGGCAAATTGGCCGATCTCTCCGCTAAGGTGGAGCAGTTGACGGAGGCCATCCGTCAGCAGACCAGTCCCAAGACCGGTGCTGAGAATGCGGGTAGACCAGCTGCATCACCAGCTGCCGCTGATGGGAAAGAATGGGAGGAAAGGTTTATGGAGCGCATAAGCGCTCTCATGGACAAAAAGATGGCAGCGGTTAACACAGCCCAGCCTTTTGCCTCCCAAAGCAGTGCAGCAGCTGCTTCTGCAGCGCCGGGGTTGAAAGGGCAAGCTGGCAAGGCAAAATTGAGTCGCAACGCGCCTGTATCTTCCCTGCCACCCGTAACGTCGTGGTCTTCCGAGTCGCAGGTGCCAACGGCATCAGCATCCTCGTGGGCGACACTGGCGGGGAAGAAAGCAAAGAAGCAGCAGAAGAAGGCCCCGGTGCCAGGAAAGCCTGGCCCAAATGCTGGCCCCAAGGCTGGCCCGAGTGCTGGCCCCAAGGCTGGTCCAAAGGCTGGTCCTAAAGCCCGGCCCAAGGCTGAACCAAAGCCCGCGCGGCTGCCAACTACGGCAGCGATTACGGTGACCGTTCCGGAGGGTTCGGACGTCACCCTCGCCGCAGTCATGGCAGCCGCTAAGGCTCGCATTAAGCTGGCCGAAGTCGGGGTGGAAAATGTCCGCTCAAGGAAGGCCATCACTGGAGGTCTTATTTTGGAGGTGTCGGGACCCGACTGCACCTCCAAAGCCGATGCACTGGCCGAACGCATGCGCGTGGCCCTCGCGGATTTGGGTGTGCGTGTTGCGCGCCCGATGAAAACGGGGGAGTTGCGGCTGAAGGACCTTGACGACAGCGTCACACCTCAAGAGGTGCAGACTGCAGTCGCCGAGTATGGAGGCTGCTCGGTTCTCGACGTGCGGGTGGGCGACATACGCCGCTCACCCACTGCCCTGGGCACGGTGTGGGTCCGTTGTCCACTAGCTTCCGTGCGGAAGCTAGCAGCGGCAAAGCACGTGGTCATCGGATGGGTGTCGGCCCGGGTCGACTATCTGACCTCGAGGCCACTCCAGTGCTTCCGGTGCTTGGAGTACGGGCACGTACGCAGCATGTGTCAGAGCACGGTGGACCGCACCAACCTGTGCTACGCGTGTGGCGAACCCGACCATCGGGCGAACCAATGTACGCGTCCGCACAGATGTCCGCTGTGCTCCGACAAGGGCTGTAAGGCTGACCATAGGATGGGGAGCAAGAAATGTACCCCTCCCAAGGGTAAGAGGAGCCGAGCTCCTCAAGCCCCAGCACTGGAGGGAAAAGCGGCGCCAACAAAAGGGGCTGCTCAGTCGGGTCAAAACCCGCCGTCCCAGGAGGGCATGGACGCCTCGTAATGGATCACACCATACGAGTCCTCCAGTGCAACCTAAACCACTGTCGGAGTGCACAGGACCTCGTCCTGCAAACCTTTGCGCAGTGGTCGATTGCACTTGCCGTAGTGGCGGAGCCCTACCGTGTTCCGGACCATCCTCGCTGGTTCGGGGACGACTTGGACTCCGTCGCTATTTACTGGGGCGGCGACCAGGGTGACCCTCCCTGTGCCCTTCTGGAGAAGGGACAGGGTTTCGTAGCTACGGAATGGGGTCACCTAGCCGTTGTAGGCTGCTACGTCTCTCCCAACTGTACCCTCGCGGCTTTTGAGGCGTACTTGGACGCGGTGGGTAACTGCATACGCAGGTGCCTACCGCGTCCCATGCTTGTCCTGGGTGACTTTAATGCTCACTCGCGTGAGTGGGGGAGTCCCCGTGACAACCCTAGGGGTGAGACCATTATAGAATGGGCGGCGGGTATTGACCTCCGATTGTTAAATCGGGGGTCTGTAAGCACATGTGTGCGGTGGCAGGGGGAGTCGATCGTGGATCTATCATGGGCGACTCCTTCAGCCACACACTTGGTGTCGGGATGGAGAGTTGCGGAGGAGGTGGTCACGTTATCCGACCACCGCCACATCGTCATCGAGGTGGCCCTCCGCCCCCCCGACCGTGCGTCCCGCCGCGATGGCAGCCCGCCGCGACGATGGGCCCTCAAGCGGCTCGACAGGGATTTGCTCGAAGCTGCAGCCATTGTCGCGGCCTGGCCGGATGGCCACGCCCTGCCCGATCCTGTGAGGGAGGCAGCCTGGTTCCGAGCAACGATGACGTCTATCTGCGACGCATCCATGCCCCGAGCCAGGCGAAACAAGCGTAGGGCGGTGTACTGGTGGTCGGAGGAGTTGGCGCGGCTGCGCGAGACATGCCTGTGCACCCGACGCCTGTACACCAGAGCCCGAAGAAGACGGCGAGCCCTTGCCGAAGAGACGGATAGAGCCTACGAGGTATACCGAGGTGCTACTAAGGCGCTTCAAGTCGCCATAGCCGACGCCAGGTCTCGGTCCTGGAGCGAACTCCTCGAGGGACTGGATAGGGATCCATGGGGCCGCCCGTACAGGACTGTACTGGGCAAGCTCCGGCCATGGGTCCCTCCACTGACGGAAACCCTGGACCCAGCGCTCGTGGGAAGAGTGGTTGATACACTCTTCCCAAGGGTCCAGGACAGTCCCTCTACCCCCGTGCCATCATCGGACCCGACCATCTGGGCTGATGATATGGGGGTATCCGACGAGGAGTTGGACCGAGCCGTTAAGCGCCTCAGGGCTCGTAACACAGCACCCGGCCCTGACGGGATTCCAGGTCGGGCTTGGGTGCTGGCTCTATCCGCCGGCTTGGGGGACAAGCTGAGGCGGCTGTTTGACGGCTGCCTCCAGTATAGCGTGTTCCCCAAGGAATGGAAGGAGGCAAAGTTGGTCCTCTTGAAGAAGGACGGCCGGTCCGCGGACTCTCCCTCTGCGTATCGTCCCATATGCCTGCTGGACGAGGCCGGCAAATTGTTCGAAAGAATAATTGCCACTCGTCTATGCTCACACCTGTGGCAGGTAGGCCCCAACCTGTCGGACGACCAGTATGGTTTCCGGCAGGGGCGTTCGACACTGGACGCGATTCTTCGTGTCCGTATGCTGTCAGACCAGGTAGTGTCCCGGGGCGGGAGGGTGTTGGCGGTGTCCTTAGACATCGTTAACGCCTTTAACTCCTTGCCCTGGAGGGCGATCAGGGAGGCACTCGTGTTTCACGGAGTGCCCCTCTACCTGCAGCGCATCGTTGGCGCGTACCTGCGTGACAGATGTGTGCAGTATGTGGGCAGGGACGGCGCATTGCACCAGAGGGAGGTGTATTGTGGGGTTCCGCAGGGGTCCGTGTTGGGCCCCCTGCTGTGGAACCTAGCATATGACGCGGTCCTGCGCGTCGATCTCCCTGCCGGTGTACATGTCGTCTGCTATGCGGACGACACTCTTGTACTAGCTGGTGGGGACTCCTTCGACGGAACCAAAGGGCTCGCCGAGCTTGGGGTGGCATGTGTCGTGGACAAGATCCACGAGCTGGGTCTGCAGATAGCGCCTCACAAGACCGAGGCGCTGTGGTTCCACAAGTTCCCTCGGGGAAGGGAACCACCCAGCTTGTCGGTTCCTGTGGGTGACGTCGACGTCCAGGTGGGGCGGTACCTCAAGTACCTGGGCCTCATCTTGGACAGTCGCTGGGACTTCGGGGAGCACTTCAGCCGCTCCGTCCCCCGGATTCAGAGGGTAGTGGGTGCTCTGCACAGACTGCTACCAAATCTCGGGGGACCTAGGGAAGATGTTCGCCGTCTCTACGGGGGGGTCGTACGATCGATGGCTCTCTACGGAGCACCCGTCTGGTCAGGGAGACTGGCGGGTGTTAGGCGCTATAGGCTATCTTATTATAGCCTACAGCGTCCTATAGCCATCCGAATCGCACGGGGATATCGGACGATATCCCTGGAGGCGGCCACTATCCTGGCGCGGTTTCCGCCCTTCGACATCCTGGCGGAGATGGACGCACGTGTGTACGTTCGTCTTCGACAGGATGATGCGGGTGAGGTTGCGCCTGCTGAAGTGCGGGTGCAGGAGCGCCGACGTGCGCTCGTGAGGTGGCGCGAGCGGCTCGAGGAGCCGCGAAGCTCGCGCCAACGCATCGTCTGCGCTATTGCGCCAGACCTCGAAGACTGGTTGGGGAGGGAACATGGGCACGTCACCTATCGACTTACTCAGATACTTACCGGGCATGGTTGCTTTGGTGAGTATTTGAGTAGGATCGGACGCGAACCGACACCACAATGCCACCATTGTGGGTGGGAATTGGATTCCGCGCAGCACACGCTGGAGCATTGCTCAGCGTGGTGCGACGAACGCGGAATCCTGGCCAACAGGATCGGGCCGGACCTCTCTCTGCCAAGTGTAGTCGCGGCTATGTTGGCAGATGAGACGGCGTGGAAGGCCGTGGCCTCTTTCTGTGAGACCGTAATGGTTCAGAAAGAGGCCGCCGAGCGAGATCGGGAGAGGGCCGATCCCGCTCGGAGAAGAAGGCGGCGGCGGGGCGCTAACAACGGCCGCCCCGCGCCGCCTGCCCCGTGAATCCGCGGGTGGTTAGAGCGGGGGCTCTGGCTGCTCATATGCGGATCCCGGGATGGCGGCGGCACTGGTGGCAAGTGCTGTCGCGAGCACCTGCGAGGGTGCCGGGGGTGACTGTGGGTGTCATTCCCGGGACAGTGCTCAGGCGATATGCGAGAGGGGCACCGGTGCGTTCCGTACGGAGATCCCGGAGCCCCTTGACAGGCATGGAGGCCGGCCACCGTGGTGGTTTTAGTCGGTAGGAGTCCGACATACCCTTCTTTTGCCCCCGCAAAAGGAGGGATCCATGATGGATTTCCCCACGATAAAAAAAAAAAAAAAAAAAAAGGTACTCGTAATATGGTATCCTAGTGTGGGGTCAGGACTATGTATGTGACTGTTGGGTGTTATTTATTATTTATTCATAGACTGGACTAGACACTGTCTAAAACTAGCTCCATTATCGATGCGCTTACGTTATTTAGCTCTTTAGGGGGAGGGGGGAGGGGTTGACAACGCGTGTGTGATGCCTCTGGTATTGCAAGCGCTCATAGGCTACGGTAACCGCTTACCAACATGTGGGCCGTATGCTAGTTTGCCAACTTCATTATATAAAAAAAAACTCCACTCAGTTTATAAAAAAAAAATAGTAACACCTAGACCTAGTATTGGGGAAAAAACCTAGTCAGTTACACTGTTTACACAAACTGTGTCCTATTCTGTAACACAGTTTTACCTAAATGAATTACTAAAACTGTATTACAGCAGCAGCATAAGCAAGCTAAATTTCAAGTATTTTAAGTATTTTTATTCAGAACACAAAGATTTACCAGTCAGAAAATCCAAACACGGGGTCCGAAAATAAAAATTGACAAACTTATATTTGCGGTCGCTCACCTCAATTTCAGACTTTTCCCTTTAATTGTGTTGCAAAAGCTCTTAGCATTCCAAATTTCAGAACTGTGAGTTAGCTGGAAGTAACCTAGAGGTTTTTCATTTTTGCCATTTCCATACAAAAATTATACATTTATTGCCATATCTTTTTAATAAATTAAGATAGAGTTTTGATTTTTATACGGCACCATAAGCCTACAGACCTTAACAGGTGGTATAAATTTCAAGTTGATACCTTTAGTCGTTTCTGAGAAAAAGGGTCTTGATAGACGGACAGACAGACAGACAGACGGACAACAAAGTGATCATATAAGAGTTCCGTTTTTCCAAATGAGGTACGGAACCCTAAAATGGGAAAGTTTGTATGTTGAATGTTTGTGGTTCAATCACGCAGTAACGGCTCAACTGATTTCAAAGAAACCTTGATAGATTTACCTTTAATAGCATATCTAAGCTACTGATTATCTAGTTACCTTGGAAGCGAAGATGCGGTGTACCCGCATCTTCGCTTCCGCAGCTAGTGTATAATATTTTCTTGTTGGTCCAGTAAACCGCAAGATCTATACAAAGGATTTTCGACAAAAATAAGGGAAAATTACTTAGTAACAAACTGGCGTAGTTGTAAATCTTAAACTTTGGTATCCCAAAACATACTTTGACAGTGAGACTCCTCTATAAATTAACTTCGGAACAAAACTTACACTGGTAGGTACCTAAAATTGCTAAGCAGTCGTGAATTTTGAGGCGAAAAATGGATTAAGTTTTACATAAGATCCAATGCGAATATATATAAAGGTAGCAATATACGTTAAGTATGTATATGGATGGATATAAGAGTAGAGGAAGGCCAAAGAAAAGATGGATGGACATAGTGAAAAACATAAATTAAAATATAATTTAAATAATGGTAATTAACTTACCTTAAATTAAAAACTTACCAACCTTGCCGTGGTGGCCCCGGCTGAAGAATAGGCCCCTCTATATCTACCTATCCACGGATGTCGTAAGAGGCGACTAAGGAAAAATAGCTAGGGGATGGGCAGCAGCGTCCCTCATTTAAACAACTAATAGTTCTAACTGCGCTCGCCAACCCGCTTGCCCAGCGCGGTGAGTATGGCCAAATCCCCCTGCATGATAAGACGTCATACGGCTGAAATGATGATGATGATGAACTTACCTTAGTCGGAGTTCGCAAGATGCAGTCTGCAAAAAAACAGAATAGTAGACGTATAAAATTAATGCGTAATATAATAGGCATTTCATTTTGTTATTTACTAGCGAATTATGTTATACGATTTATAAACTTTTGTCTATGCTAGCTTTTTACCAGTGATTACAAGCCTCTTCGTAGTAAGTGACCAATCATACCCCTTGAACCAGGGAGCTCTTTTTTTTAACTATGGTGGCAAACTAGCTTACCTACGGCCCACCTGTTGTAAGTGGTTACAGAAGCATATGAACGCATGCAATACCAGAGGCATCACGCACGCGTTGCTGACCCCGCAGCGACCTAAACAGCGCTGGCAACCTTACTCACCGCAGGAACACAACACTATTTGAAACAAATAATGTTATTTGGCTGCGATCTTCTGTAAGGCGGAGTTACCAAGCAGGCTACCTGGTTTTTTTTAGAGCGAGCGAGAATTTAAAGCGACAAAGTATCACTGTGCCCTAACTCCTCCCAAAGCTATATCGCAGCGTCAAGGCAATAAATTATTACAGTGGACTACAGTTGGACCTACGATAACTGATCTCACGGAAGACCACAACAGACCAAGGAATGGGCCTGAAACTTGAGCGATAACAAATCTTTTATTTTCCTTTCTTGTTTAATGACGTGTACCGGCGCTGGGTATTTGATCTGACGTTGTAAAAGGAATAAAAAATTACGGCCTTAACGTCTCGGGCCGTGTACTAATTTACTTGTCTCGAATTATGATGTTTCCACTTGACTTCCTCTTTATAATGCAGTAGGTATTCGCTGTTAGGTGTATCTATCAGGGTAGTATAAATATTATGAATCACCTTGTTAACTTTTAAAACAGACAAAGTCTACCGATCCAAAAAAATATTAATGACCAACATGTTATTTCAGATTTCCTGAACACGTTTGTGTAGAAAAAAACATATGTAGGTACAGCATTTTGGGATTAACTGTTTTATTTTACTTGTGTATAGATAGAAGATCCGGTGAGGATAAACGTAGGTAATTTAGATAAAAGTGTTACTTGTTACAATGGCGGATCATTCGTATTCATTATTCGTCGGGTGCCCGTGTTTGTCGCCAGCACTGACGTAGTACACTGCGGGAGCAAATAACTGATTCCCTGTCTAGATATATTTCAGGGCATCTTATACGTGCCGTAAGCCGTGATGGCCAAGTGGGAGAAACCTCGACTCTCGATCTGAAGGTCGAAGGTTCGAATCCCGGCCGTGACCAATGGATTTCCTATTTGAAAATACGCACTAAGAGGCGCACTTTGATCCTTTCACTGTAATGATTCTTTCTCCGCCGAATCCAACTTGGATAGGCAGCGGAGAACTTCGTCATATCTTCTCGTCGCAGATACCGCAGAGTCCCAAGACGAAAGTCTTATCAGTGCGTGTCGCCAGTGATGATATAAGGCACTGAATCGCTAACGAATTGGTCTCATACACAAACTCAAAATCGCGCAACGAGCAATGCTCGGAGTTTCACTAAGTGATTATATCCGAAATGAGGAAATCCGAAGAATTAGCAAGTTGAAGTGGCAGTGGGCTGGCCATATAGCTCGCAGAACCGACAATCGTTGGAGAATAAAGGTTCATGAATGGCAACCACGAACCGGGCGACCACAAAAGGATCTTCATAGTTGACGAAAGGATTTCCAAAGGGTTTTAGGAGTGTACTTGATTGTAAGTCATTATCACTACGATTTAATGTATAAATCGTAAAAACAACCTAAACATATAAACCTTTAGGTCGTTTTTTAACAGCCACGACACAAAATGATTAAATACAATGACTACGCGTTTCCAAGCGCCTTATGAACCGTTTTCACAGGGAACGATGCGGGATGACAGACGCTTTGCACCCGAACATTCGGCTATGGGTTGCGATGACTGCTAGTGTAGTGTCACTGCTCGATTAATAACGCTATTAGATGACACTAAAGGATGATTCCCATAAAATCGTGCTGGAGCGCCAGGCCGTATCACACGGGACCCGCCGGCCGGGCCCGTTCTAGCGTAACTTCTTAGTAACTTTTGAATGACATATCGAACGCCTTTTGAACGGTTTTACTTATAATCAAACACTTTATCGGATCGATAACTCCCACCCTGTCCTTTTCTAACAGTCAATAAATGAAAGAGGTGGATATCCTTTTATCGAGTTGGATTTTATTATTTTTACGGAGCCTCACGTGTAACCCAAGCCAGCGATCTTACACAATGGCTAACGAGAGCGTGTATGTCACCGTTCCACCCCGCATAGCCCTTACAACTCTACTCCACGTTTTAACGTTTGTTTTAACAAAAAATATTTATTAAAACAAACTTATTTTACTTTTTGATTATTTATTCCCACCTATTGTATGTACTTTAGTTTAATTTTTTTTATCTATTTTAATTGTGTGTCTGTAGTGCCTAATATTTTTTTTATCTATCTATTAAACATTACAAATGTATGACTTTTTATACAACTTAGGTAGCAAACAAGCATACGGCCCACCTGTTGTTAATCGGTTACCTTAGCCTATGAGCGATTGCAATACCAAAGGCATCACGCACGCGTTGCCAAACCCGAACCCCCCCACCCCTAAAGAGCTCTGGCAACCTTACTCACCGCAGAAACGCAACACTATTTGAAACAAATAACATTATTTGGCTGCAATCTTCTGTCAGGTGGAGGCTCCCAGTCGGGTTGCTCCAATTTAGAACGAGAAAATCTCGCTGTGCCCTACCTCCTCCAAAACATTACAATTGTATGATTTTACTAAAGAAGATTTTTTTTATTTTGGTTACCAAAAAAACTGTCATGTTGCTTTACGTATTATTTTTTTACATACTAAGTGTAATAATTTTTCATCGCAACTTCATTACTCTGTTCATCACAGATGGTTCGCAATTTCTTAAATTCTTCTTAAATTTTTTAATTCTTCATAAGTAGGATCTACATTTTTTTAAGAATGACGCTGAAGAAATAAATTTAAATCAGAATTTACAATGTGTCGCACACATTCTGTGTATCCTTTAAACTCTGTAATATAGAACCCACTTAAGAATAATTTAAAATATTTTTTATTAAGATATACAAAATATTATGAAGAAGCGACTGATTCGGTAAACAGTTAAAACTAAACCTTTGAGATACGCCTAAAATCATACAATCTTGCGCCTCTTCACCACACGAGCAAGGAGCTTCGAGTCTCCTCATTTGATTTTGTGATATCAGACGTATCGAAAAGTAAATACGGTTTTGTTTAAATTGTTTAGTACCGTTCCCTTAAGAAACCAAGGTTCTTTCTCAGAAACTAGCTCTGAAAAGATAACTTAATTTTAATCCCTGAGTGAATGACTTGATGTTCAAGTTTTTACGTAAAAAAATATCTAGGGATTTTTAACAAGTCTTAAGTAGATTATTTTAGTAGGTAAGTATTTGATAAAATAATAAGTAAGGTCTGTCAAGTTTTTTTATTTTTCCTAGACTCTTTATAACTACTTATATTTTAATGCCAACTTATCTTATGCTTGCTTGTCGTGTCACTGATTCTTTCTTGATCCGTATTAGGTCAGTGTCCAGGTTGAGGAATGGTGGCCCTGAATAGGGCCTATGATCGACAGTGAAAGAATCAGTGTAGTGAAAGGATTAAAGTTCACCACGTAGAGGCTCCTTTCGTGCACTTATCACATGTTTAGGAGGAGGTAGGGCACAGCGAGATTTTCTCGTTCGGAATTGGAGCAGCCCGCCTGGGGAGGTACCTCCGCCTTACAGAAGATCGCAGCCAAATAACATTATTTGTTTCAAATAGTGTTGTGTTCTGTGGTGAGTAGGGTTGCCAGAGCTCTTTAGGGGGAAGGGGGTTCGGGGTCGGCAACGCGTGCGTGATGCCTCTGGTATCGCAAGCGCTCATAGGCTACGGTAACCGCTTACCATCAGGTGGGCCGTAAGCTTGTTTGCCACCTCTGTCGTATAAAAAAAAAAAAAAATGTCTTTGACTCTTTAGATTCTATTTTCATTCTAGGTCGGTTTCTTCACGATGTTTTCCTTCACCGTTTGAAAGCACTATAGGGCACATCAATTTTCCGAATGGAAAAACTATTGGTGCATGACCGGAATACGAATCCACGACCTGTGGACCGGTAGGAACCGCCACCACCACTTCCCCAGTGCTCTTGCTAACTTATCATAAGTTAAACCGAGACCAAAGTAATAAAGCTCGTTCGTTCCTATCTAGAGTATCTAGCTCTACAAGGAAAAGCTGTAACATTACTGTACATTTTTTTAACCTTCTTCCTACGATCCCACTTTCTGTGATGTTTGTAGTTCAATTACGTCCAAACGGCCAAACGGTTTGCATGAAATCTGACACAGAGCTAGATTATAGGCTGGAATAGCACATAGACTTCTTTTTATCTTCATATTTTCTTCGACGCGCCCTGAGCTTTGCACTTGTAAGGAACACGTTTGTACATAATTATGATCGTAGAAACAACTTACGAGTATGATCTAAACGCGATTAGCAATGCACAAAAAAATTATAATAATAAAAATAACTTATAACATTTTTCAAGCCCATGCCGCTTTAAGAATACTGATTTCCTCCCAATGTTTTCTTTCACCGTTACTCATGTTTTTTTTTAATTGTTTAATTTTATTTAGGTATTTATTTCGGTTGTTCACCATAATTGTTAGTACATTTATCTACCTATAAACTATGTTAGTAACCATAAAAACAGATTTCAAATTATTCATGTCACATATTATCAGAAAACATTCAACAAATTATTATTGCAAAATTAAATTAAATTTAATATAAATATTGAAAATTCTAACTAGATTAATATAAGCATGTAAATGTCAAGATAATATTTTGTCGAATACTATAAAAAGTGATTGGTGCACGATCAGCTCTAACCCACGACCTTCATATAGAAATTCGGAAAACCTGCCAACTCGGCTTAATTATATAGGGTAGTTTATCAATGTTTTGTTTATTGGTAGTAATCGCTGGCAACCAACAAAATGGATGCGATAGAGTGAAATTGGTTTTAGTATCTACTCGATTTAGTAGTAGTTTTCAGCATGGTACTTATTATAATGTACCTACTAATTACATAATATATAGCATCGCCTAAGGGATAAAAAAAACCTGTTATGATGTTATACTGTATTCTAAATAAATAAATAAATGATGCTGCCAAAAAACAAGAAAACTTCATGAGTGAGCTTATCTAGCGGCTATCAAGAAACGTTTAAGGAGTGATCTAGCTCGAAGTATTTTTCTTTATAGCTTAGCTAGAGTTATACTCAAATTAATATCAGCTTGGGTTCTCAAAGCTTTTGCAGCAAATTAATTCTGTCGGCCGTCTCTTCGCCGAATGTTAATTAATTAATGCTCCGGGCTTACGATGTACAGCGCCCTTACTTTTCAAGTTCTTGCATAGTAGTTTAGATAAATAAGATATTAAACGTTTTTGATGTTTTTTGTTGTTTACTAGTGTAGTACGGAGTGTACGGAGCATTGGCATTTACGGATTTGTCAATGCCACTTCATTCGGATTTTGCATTGGCAATTTTGTAGCAATCGAGTATTGACTGGTGCCGAGCGCTCGCGGCGGTCTCGATGAAAATGCTGCGTTTTCTACCGAACGAGTTCATGCAAAAATTTTGTTCAAAATTTCAATGTCCGGCTAGAATTGCATATCTCGTGAAAAGCTTTATCGCAAAAAATCTATACGTGGACGCTTTGAAGGACCCAGGCAGGACACAGCTCAGTTGCAGGTTTGATGTCCGCTCGGTCAGTATGACCATAATTTCAGAATACTATACAGTCGCCTGCACTAAGCCACACACCTTCATTTCATATTTTTTTATATAATGCAACAGGATTAAATATTATAGCTCTCAGAATTAGCAAATTGAAGTAGCAGTGGGCAGTCCATTATAGCTCGCAGAACCAACAACCGTTGGGGAGTAAAGGTTCTCGAATGACGACCACGAACGGGGCGACGACGCAGTGTTGGAAGACCCTCCACCTAGACCGACGCCATTGTGAAAATGACGGGAATTCGGTGGATAGAGGAGGCTCAAGACCAAACGGTCGACGAACGGCTGGACATAGGTCCAGTAGTGGACTTCTACAGGCTGATGATGATTAGCTATTTTATGAGTAGTTGTCGTTAAATAGTGTTTGAATACATAATATTTTGAACTGTGCATTTAAGTAGGTACATCATGTATTTCACCATTTCTGTGGCCACACAGGGTGCCGTACTAAATTCAAAAATCTATATTTTGGTCACGTTTGAGCTTATTAAAAATATGAAGCAAATAAATCAACGATAAAACAAGCCAATGACACGGCCAAGGGAAATGAATAACAGCCGGAAGGAAAACAACTGACTTCAATTTGCCGTCGACGACCGGAAAAAATGTAGTCGCACGGAATCCAGTCTGACAGACCATGTAGTTATTGCTATTAGTAGTGAATTTATTTGCTTTGTGACCTTTCTGACCACTGGATAGGTTATAATAAGGTTTCCGCCAAAACCCAGCGGAGCTGAGAATTGGAGTATAAGCATAGTGAAGATATGATCCTTTCTGCATGATCCTGTTGGTTCATTTTACAATAACTTAACGTTTTTGGTATTTTTATCATCTTTATCACTCATTGCTAAATGTGCGAGAAGTTCGGCATCAAGATTCCTACCTTATATAGCTGATTTATTGAGTTTGAACTAATTCGACCCAAAAACAGCTGATTTTGCAAAGACTTTTTTCTATGAAAAATTTTTAATTTTCTATCTGCCTATTGGGTGAAGAATCAGCCCCGTTTGTAATAGCATACATCATAAATTATGAATCACCTCTATTCAAGCTCTATAATTTAGGTATAATCACTATAATTGTGTACACGAAGTTATAGCAAGTCTTGGTAGCGAATAAAAGACGTGTAATGCAATTCACTGCCGATTCCATTGGGATTCCATTAGCCTAGAAAACTCATTTTAAATGCGCTAGAGGAAAATCGATCTGTCAAAGTATATGCAAGACTTGAAAAGCCTAGGGAGAAGACGTAATCGTTTTCTAAAGCATCGGTTTCCTTCGACTTAACTTCTGAGAAGAGCGTATCATTCTATACTGAATATAGTTTCGAGCAAACGGTTATAGAAATAGAGACGCATTTGAAATAAGATTAATTTTGCACTTTATTTCAAAAATATAAACTATTTGACGACCTCTGTAGTGTATCGGACGAGGTTCGATCCCCACAGCGGAACATGTTTGCATGATCTGCAAAGTTCCAAATTAATTGACCGGCCTCATAGCTCAGTTAGTAGTAACTCGGCCTTGCGCTAGAGGTCGCGGGTTCGATCCCCGCGCTAGACAAACATTTGTGTGATAAACACAGATGTTTGTTCTGTGTCTGGGTGTTAAAATATTTATCTATTATGTATATTAGTCTCTGGTACCCATAGTACAGGCTATGCCTAGTTTGGGATCAGTTGACCGTGTGTGATATGTCCGGAATATTCATTTATTTATTTATTCATTTTATCTAGGTGTACATTTGTTACAAAACCACAACACAAGAAATCCTAGTGAGGAGTCTGGTCTAATGAACCAGCAATATAAATATGTATAAACATTACCAGTTATTTATATAACTATCAAAGATTCATACAAAGGTGTACAGTATTGGTCGGCTCTCATTGACTTACAAAACAAGTGTTGATAGCCCTCGATTTGGACCGTCTCACTCCTGGACGCCTTCTAATGTAAAATTAACTTTAAGTTAAAGCGTTTACGAGTATTTCTAAGCAGTGCTCGCTACTTAAAAAAAAGTAACGTGTGACCGAGGTGCACCGGTGGTAATGCAAGATGTAACTGTGCCACTTGCACGTGTAAAAAATTCACGAAATAACCAGTCTGTAAAAATCTACTGTTGGATATAGAATAGAATTACCCAACACCATAAGGACTATACCAACACTATAAAAAAACTTATTAAAAAAAAAATGCTATGAAATGGCGTCCGACTCAGCATTATGTTGTGATAGCCATTGAACATGGCCATCACAACGCTGATCTTCCGTCGGAACCAAAACCAAACACGTCACGCACACTAACACGATATATACATAAAGAAAACACGAAGCACGAAAAGGTCTAGAAAAACTAAAGCCTCCCCCAAAGAGTGCCACGGCGTCTTCTCAATCCAACAATCGCCCACACTTCACAATGTCGTCGAGCCTTTATCCTCCTATGGTTGTCGGTTCTACGGTTTGTTTTTGCCAAAATGTCCGTTTGCAATGGACTCCCTAGCAATAGTATCCTCAAAGTGAAACTTCTCAATGATAATACTATTATTTCATCCACACCTCGATTCAGTTTTCATCTCACGTACCGACTTTACTTTTTCTATCTTCTTTGTTGAATTCAATTACGAGCTACAGGCATTGGCGAAGTAAACGCTTTTGTGCGAAATGACTTAGTTTATTCTAGTTCATGAATTAGGGTGAGCAGAAACTGATTAGGAAATCCGATTGGGTTCGGCTGATGATTCTTGATTGAAGGTTATTTACGAGTATCTGAAACAAGAAAATCCGCCGTTTTGAGGAAAACGAATGCATAATATGGGCAGCGTTGTCTTGTAGCGGAGACTGCAATTTAGAGATCTCCAATTTGCAACTTATGAAACAGTAATAAATTAAATCTTTTGTGATTATGCCATAGTGTGTCTGACTGCTCAGGATTGAATGTGGCATTTTACAAAGATCAATTTTCCAAGGAATTTATTTCAATAATTATGGTTAAACTAAAAGCGAGGAGCTCTACATTGGACATCAATAGACAGGGCAGTAGGGCACTACGATATTTTCTCGCTCTAAAT
This sequence comes from Anticlea derivata, assembly GCA_947579855.1. Taxonomy (NCBI): domain Eukaryota; kingdom Metazoa; phylum Arthropoda; class Insecta; order Lepidoptera; family Geometridae; genus Anticlea; species Anticlea derivata. Next base: position 4,290,676 of record OX388264.1, read on the forward strand.
TACAGAAGATAAAGAATAAAGAAAAAAGAAGCCAAATAACATTATTTGTTTCAAATTGTGTTGTATTCCTGTGGTGAGTAAGGTTGCCAGAGCTCTTTAGGGAAGGAGGGGTTCGGCAGGCAACGCATTAGCAATGCTCCAGGTGTTGCTTATGTCAATAGGCGACGGTAACCATTTACCATCAGGAGGCTGTAAGCCTGTTTGCCTCCGAATAACATAAAAAAATTAAAAGGTGTAACTCGTGTCCGCGCTTCTTCTGGATGAAGAATAAGATCCCGTTGGATGTGTTTCCACTGAAATACCTATCACATGGGCATGTTCAAAAGAAGTGGCATAAGAGTTCTTTCAAGTGATTGTTTTTGATATCGTACGTGTTGCAGACGTCCATAGGCGACGGTGACCGCTTAACATCAGGCGGGCTTACCATCAGCTTTCAGCTTGTTTGACACCAATTGCCTTAGACAGAGAATTATGTAAAGAGAATTTTGAGAAATTGCATGAAGGATGAAAAGCAGGAACCAAGATGGACTTCTTCAAGTTGTAGGTAAGATTTGCAAATGACAAAACATGTTTGAAGTATGTAAAAGTACCAGGGTCCAGAAAGGTTCAGGGAACTAACCTAACCTACTTTACTTGCCAAATTGATACCTATACCTACGATCATACAGTGTGTATTATTCCACAAACCCGAAGTTAGGTACAATCGCCTGCACTAAGCGAATGCTGCACTAAAATAATTAAATTGTAGCCACAAAAAAAAAAAAAATATACAAAAAACTCATAAATTATGGACCACTAGCGTACGCCCGCGGCATTGCTCGCGTGGTATCTTGATAAAAAGGGGCAGTTTTGAAAAACCCTCAAATAAGTATTTCATTATTTGACTTTATGAGTATTTGTACCAAGTTTCAGATAAATCTCTCCAAGCATTAAGATTCTCCCATACAAACTTTGACATCTCATTAAACCCTTTTCAGGGGTAGTTTTTAAAATCTAAAAAAACAGTTTTTCCTTATTTTTATCATACATTATTTATAGTTAGTTTCAAATCTGTAGGTTCAAGGAATACGACTTTGCATACAAACATTTTAACCCCTTTACAACCTCATAAGAGTTGATATTTTGAAAATCCCTCCTTAGTGGATGTGTTTGGTATATAAGGCAGCTACTGTAAAAATTTCAGCTTTATGGCTTCAGTGGTTTGGGCTGTGCGTTTATCGTGGAATCAGGCCTTGTTCTTTTTAACCGACTTCAAAAAGGTGGAGGTTCTCAAGTCGGCTGTTTTTTTTTGTGTGTATGTTTCTCGATATCTCCGCCAATACTAAACCAATTTTGATAATTCTTTCACTGGTGTATAGAGTATGATCCCGGGGTGGTCCCATATTATCTCTTGAAACCACGATTTGCCGAAAAATATTTTTGTCGACTGTGGTATGGTATGGTTATCCCCGCGACTTCGTTCGGTTGCTTAGGGTTGTGTGTCGGGAATTCCTTTATGTGCACCCATCCGTTACAACAGAAATTTCATACCTACTCCTAGGACTTTTGCTTAGGCTCTGCGTTGATTGTCAAAGAAAATAAAACCACCACGTTTTATTGTCTGTCAGTCAGTCAGTACCATATGAGTTATTATTTATGATGAATGAATGTCATACTTACTTTGGTTTTTTGTTCGAATGTGTTGGTGGCAGGTGGCAAAAAAAGAGGTTGGTATTAATCTTGTAAATATTCAGGAATTTGAAGTCGGTTTTCAGTTTTTGTAAAAAATATCTTATATATATACAGATTAACATGTGTAATTTGTGTACCTACTGTCTTCATCTTTAGTGTGGCATCATTTAGAAAATTATGAAATGTACCTATACATCTTAGAGTAGGCGACTGTACTCCGTCAGCGCCAACATTTAAACGGGCTAATTGCGTCAATTGAAAGTTCTCAGTTTAGAACTCGCTTTAGGACTCAGGTGAGTTTACTCGATCAGCGCGAAACTTGGGCTTGAAAGTTTCGCAAACAATCGTTTTCCGTAAACAGGAATGAAAAGAAAGTTTACAATCTTAGTCATATAAAGATTCGGTCACACACAGCTTTTTAAAGCTCTGTGATGACATGCATGGTTCAAAAAGGTTCTTTCTCAGCTTATTGCTGCTTCGCCTGAGGCGTAGCAGTGCTGGTCTGTGTGACCAAGCGTTGGTAAAAAGCTACGTAAGACAGGTAAGTATTTATTAGTAAACATATTATTAAATAAATTTGAATATGTGTCCCAGCCAGAAAACAAAGTAATAAGAGTTTTAAAATCCTTTATATTGAATTAGATCATCTTTCTTTAAGGGATGCTAATAATGTTCATTGATTTGGGTCAAATAAAGAAATGTTAATCTATTTCACGCTACCTCCACCATTGATCTCCTAAAGGTTAATCTCCTGTTTGTAATCACACATCCAAATGAGAGGGCGCCGTTTTTTTCAAAACCTAACGAACCATGAAATGAATTACACAGCGTCCCTTTCCACCACGTTATTTATGCCACATAAACGAGAAATGCTACTCTTTAGACGAGTTCAGTAACATGACATAGAATTCTAAGCACTAAGCCCAAGTTGGTCAACTAGTTCGGTAGTGAATGATTCCCGTTTGTCCCTCTGCTCTATCCGCTAAGAGGGACAAACAGTTATAAAAAGTTCATACTGTCGATTCCCTTCTGCCTGTTCGTTGAAAGGACAGACAGTACTTTTTCACACCAAATAAGTTTAATCATCTCCCCCCATCTCTAAAAGAGGGACAAACAGAACTTTTTTATCTATAAAAGTTTAGTCTGTCTCCCGTCGCTAGCAGTTGGATATAACAAAACCTCCTGGGGACAGGCAGGATGTCCCCCAATGATAATAACATTTATTACACCACAGAAACCTGTACGGCTTGAATTTGTTTGTGTTTTAAAATAATCTCTGGTATGTAGTCGCTTGACTATATAGTAATAATAATCATTTATTTCGTTCATTTCATTAATAACACGTCACAATATTTGTTTTTAATTACCTAGCATATAATTCCTTAGGTATTTTAAAATTAATTTCAAGTCACATACAATAATATAAATTAACAATAATAATAATAGTAGATAGAGATATAGATATAGAAAGATCTTTTGACCTGACAAGTCACCGGTAAAATAATATCTAAGGTCTTGGATAAGCCGGGTAGATTATAGAGAGCGAATTATTTCCAAAATCGCAGATATTTTTATTTTCAGTAAGCGATGACACTATGGTAAGCGGTAACAACTTCCCAATATCGCTGCCGCTGCCACTAGTATGCTTCCCACTTCCCCGGGCAGACTTTGCCCAAAAACTGATCGAGTCCAGTCGCTGAGCTCTTGCAAACCGGGCCTAAACCGTAAAATCACACAGGTTGGAATATTTCACGACTCTTCCCCCAGCCGATTGGGTATTTACGAGTTTTTGTCAGCCATTAAAATTAGTGGGCATTTTGTTTTCCATGGCGGTTTTCTATTTGGCATTTTTATGTTTTTGCTTACATAGGTACCTAATGCCTGGCTTTATGCTTTTATATACTTTCGAATAGATGTAACCTTAAATCTGGTAGTACGATCATAATACATGGAAATGTGAAGCATAGAGCAACAGCGTCTGAAAAAAATAATGGCAATTAAACAATGAAAACTTCAAGGGGGTATCAAACTAGCATCATCCATATGAAACAATACATAAAATATAGAAAAAAACACACAACAGCCGCATACATAGTCTGACGCCACACAGGTTCAAAAATAGAAACTAAGAATTTATAAGACTTAAATAAGAACATTATATTAAAATTAGATAAACAAAACAGAGGGGCTCTTTAAAAGGATTTCTTCGTTATTGAAATAAGTAAATCAAAAGAAAGATTAAGTTATAAACCTTTCCCTAAAGAACACGTGGCGAAGGGTATGAAATATAGCGTAATAACTTACCTACCTTCGTTCTAGTGGGCTCCAAACGCTTCCGGTTGGATAGGGCTGTAAAAATTTAATAGAACCTTATTTAAGATGACCTCTGTGACGGGGAGTAAGGTAGTGGTCTAGAGGTGCGGGTACCATTCTTGCTGCGGGTGGAATATTTATTATATTAAATAACCATGTCACTGTTTCTCATTATGTAATAGTAAGAGATGGAAATAATTTAAAATTGTTATCTTTTTTATCTATTACTAGGGGCAAAATAGTCACAATGTTTTGTAAACATTTGTAAACATCCGTGACATACGTATACAAGGTGTACAAGAAAGCTCCTACATAATGAAGGTATTGATAAAACTACCATATTTTTTAAAAGTATTTGTCAGCCTTCATTTTACGTCGAACATTACAGATTGTCCGATCTTTCATTTTGTATATCACAAGGCTAAGCCGTAGAAAGGAACGGACCAATAATTCACATTAGCTTTACCTTAACGATAGGGAATTTCAAATAATAACCAATCAAAATTAAAACAAGCATCGCCAGTGTCACTGCTTATTTGATTTTTATTATCTTATCATTGACGTAACGCTATTGATAATTATTCGTGCTTAGGGCTCAGATCATTACTTCAACTGCAACAGGAGGCAAGATGAAAGACCAAATATTCACTCCTTGTTCAGACAGACGTTTCATTTTTTCTTTCATTCCGAGATTTCTGAGACCGATTTAATGATGCACACTGAAAAATTTAACAAAGCTGGATTGTTTTGATTAGTGAATTCATGTTTTACTTTTTTTCTGTACATTTGTCTATTTCATTTTGTATCCAGACGGGTCATGCCACCTGGATTGAAGAATGGTCTGGAACGAATGGTCTGGGATGATCCAATGAAGGAGGCAAAATGAACGAAAAGTGAACCAAATATCACTTTTATAAACAAAGCATCCACCGGATATAATCGGTAAACAGTAATTTTGTTTTGATCTACGTATTGGAAATGGTTTTCCATCCGTTTTCGGGAATAATAATCAATCAACCCATATTATTTACTTCAAAGTTGTGATATGAAATACGACATCAAAGATACAGCAAGATATGTTGGGAGATTCCAACTGCGACAATATCAACTCAGCGGGGACTAAATGAAGTGTTTGAAAACGGTCTGAACAGAATCGCCAGTGTCCGATAATATAGTAATTTATTGGCTCATATTTCACCCGCCCTGGGACCATGTGACGAAGAGGGCACAATATGAAGACAGCTAGTTCAATCCAGATTGATTTCTAGAGCGTTGCGATCGACTATTAATCTGATAGTGTGACGCAACTTGTCAGCCACAAGGTGTATATTAGTCCGTCGGCCACTACCACACGGTCTATTTTGCATCAGCGAGATTTTTCGCCGCTAGTTCTCGCGCTTCAAAAGAAGCTACGTTTTACTGACTTTCACTTAATTAAAAATATACTGCCGTAACCGTGGTGGCCCTGGTTGAAGAATAGGCCACTAGGTTTGCAGGTGTCAAATAAACTCATAGCAGCAACTCTTAATAGTTATAATTTATAAGTATTGGATGTTAGGTTCAAAATTGTATTTATCAGTAGAATACAAGTCTAGGTAGGTTCAACTTTGTAGGAAATCAGAGCTAAAGTTCATTCAACTGTTCCATTGAAATTTGTCTATTGGGATATAACCACGCCATCAACCGAACCAAAGAATACCCAAGTTCCAAAAATGACAAAAATAAAAAGTTCTATAAATAATGAATGAATGAACGAATGAACTGAAGTAGCTGAACCTTCATTAGCTGATTCGGAGTTTGTGTTGAAGATATTACGTATAATATTGGAAACACCTGTGAAATATAGCCTCAAACTTACATTTGTTGTCGTTATAATTGAGGAAAAAGTAAAAAACCTTTTCCGTGTTTCTCTGCGACGGATAATGTATTTTCTTGTATTTTTACTAATAGGACCACTGTAACAGGCTACCACTATAGTACTAGTAATTTGCCACGAGCTGAGATCTCGCGGTGATTAAGATAAACTTTGAAAATTGTATTGTGGAAAATTGTATAGTGTGTGCATGTGCGGAGCATGCTAAAAATACAATTTTCATTGTTAAATCCTACTAATAGTTATTGTGTAGATAATGTGAAAAATGCGAAAGTTTGGATGGATAGATGGACGTTTGTTACTCAACCATGCCAGAACGGCAGAATGGATCTGGATGAAATTTGGCACAATGATAAATAGTCTGAAATAGCTCATAGGGTTTTATCGTCCTTTGTGCTAAAGAGTAGAAGCTAGTTTTACATATAATTTGAGTGTCTTCAAAAGCAGAGTGAATAGGTATCTTCTAGGCAAACGTACTACACCGTTGACCGCATCACCATCAAATGAGATTTGAGTAGAAAATAAGCCAATTTTATACAAAAAAAAATATAGCTGTCTTTATCATATCTTTGATGCGGCTGTTCCGTTTTTGCTCAGAAACGTTTCAGATATAGCTAAAGTACAAATATATTTTTCCGAAAAGCGTAAACAAACAGACACTAAAGTAATTGAAATTTCAATGCGAAATGCTTTCGCAAGGAAATGTAAATCCACGCAGAAAACGAAGCAAAAAACCCAACCGCAATATTTGTTTTCACTCAACTTAATCTCGGATAAGCGATATGAATCGGTCCGCATTAATATTCAGCTGAAGGAATTCTAATTTTATGGCATTTTGACCTTTAGTAGCATGCAATAAAGTATCAACCAACGAAGGCCAAACAATATGAAATGTCGCCTCAGGATATCTACAATGCTTGAGAACTATGTGCAGTCATGAACCAATTTATTTTAGAGACTATTTATAGAGTTGAATTCAATGCTCTGTACGACGAACTGTATCATTACCTGCCTACATTTATTTTCATCAGTCACAATGACATGACCCTCTTCATCGGGTCAAAACTACAATCTGATCTATGACCTAAACGAGTGAAAAACTAAATGTGACTCTCAGATTTTCATTCCTGAAACTTGGGTGAAGAAATGATGCAAAATATGGTTTAATACTTTATTTTAATATTGAAGTGCAGGGCTTTTTTGTGTGATAACCGTGATAGGTAGGTATGTAGAGTTTTATTCAAGTGGGTCCAATGGATACAGTTTGTCCTACCAACTTCTCTCACTATAAAAAAAAATAAAGTTTCAGTTAGCGCACTGCAGTCAGATGCAAATCCAGAAGTTACGATTCCGATTATTCTTCCAAATTACGTTCTAAAGCGTCCCGACTTCGACCGTGGCGGTAAAAAATTTAGTTTTCTATTTTTCTTTTTCTTTGTTCGTGATGTTTCGTAGTTTCCGATTTTAGTTTAAAAAATCTATTGGTTGTAGATCACAGGACCTTAGACTATACCACAAATACCTGATGTAGAGAAATCACTAAGTCTAATGATAAGTTTAAATTAAAATAAAAGATAGTAAATAATATTTTATTTACAGAAAGAAAATTAAAACTAATACAAGTTAATATTTACAAAATAACCAAGAAACAGTTGAGCCATCTAAAGACCGTTTATAAATACCGTTTATACCGTTTTTGTTACCGTAAATAATATTATATTTTTGAATAAAACTGTATAAAAAACATTATTATTTAATTATTCTGTTAGAGGATGTGCTTTGAAACCGCATTTAGAAAATGTTCTAAATTTATTGACACTAAAACTAAAAATAATCTTAATATATTTCACTGCATTCTAGACCAGTAGATTTCAGTCTAATTATGGAGTTATCCGTAGAGTAGATGAAGGTGCCGTCACTTTCAATGGCCATTCCGTATATGTTAATAATACTAGCAAGTTTTGTAATTTTAACGCTTCCATTTATGACTTCTACAGAGAACATTCCGACGGGTGTTGAAAAGTGCAGTTTCCCGTTAGAATCCAACGCGAATGAATTGACTGTGTGATCTCCAGCAAGCACCGTACGATCTCCACCTTTCGGGTGGAAGAAAAGACCAGATGAGTTCGAAAAGAACAGATTGTCATCGTTATCCAAACCAAGAAGCATTGCCTTAGTGTCGCCTATACCAGCTACCTTGTTCAACTTGCCGTTCTTGTAAACAAATGCACTTTCGTTGGGATACGCTGAGAAATAAATTCCGTCTTTTGCGAACACTTGCCAGATGTTGAGGTCTGTAATTCTCAAGTTTCTAGCGACTTTGCTCTGGTAATCAAATTCGTAGATTCCGTCCGAGCCACCAATGTAGGTTTTGTGTGTCTTAGGGTCAACGCTGGTGGCGAAGCCGGCTTTGACGCCGGTGATGATGTAATTCTCTTTTGTCTTCAGATTTAGGGCAGCTGGTGTAAATGTTCTTCCATGAGCTTCCGTGAATGTGTAGTATAAAACATTGGTGTCATAGTCTATGGACATCATGTACGGCTTGTCGATATACTCCTTGAGTGTTTCCTTCTCATGATTGATGCCGTTGACAATCACTCCGTCGCATCTAGAGGTTTTGTTGTCAACAATTCTAGCGGATGCTAGAGCAAGAAACGTCCATAGAATGATGAGTTTCATCTGGAAAACAAATCTTATTGTAGTTATATAAAATGTTGTATGCTGTTTTTTTATAGTATTCAAATTTATGTTAAATTACACAGTTTTTTTAAGTGTTTCCATTATTTATGTTTTTAAGTCCACCCCGACCAATCTTCCTCTAATTTTATCTTCACTCCATCCAAAGGTTGACTGGAAGAAATCGCGTTTTTAGCGATAAGACCGCCCATTGTACATTTATGGTCTTTAGTTTCTGTTTTATTTTTATTTATTTTCTATTGGTGTACAATAAAGGATTTTCATTCATTCATTCATAAAACAGCATAAAATAAAGTAGTTATTCTCATAGGTGAAAATGAAATAAACTCACGAATTTTATCCCCAGAATTTTATGTATCAGATCCTTGAAGATGTCTAAGTGTACCCCCCCTTCATTCAGAAGCATGTCTGAACATTAGGCACGTGCCCACATGTTGCAGGAGTAGTATTCCTATGTGACGGGTTGCAAGCCTATCGCCATATCCTAGATAATTTATATGACATTGCAAAGGACCTGAATTATGCTAGCGTAGATATTTTAACTATCTACAAGTTAAAACAGACATCTTGTTATAAAGTATGGCTAACACTCAGAACTAACTTGAAAATATACATATATCAAATTAATAAAACTAGAACTCAAATGGCCTTCGCACACAACATAATACCAACCCGACTCATAGCTAAGCATTGTAATGTGAGCTTTATTTATGTCGCGTACGTCCAGATAATTTTTCTTAATTTAGCTAACACGTCCTCCACACGTCTTACATTCCAGAAAAATTACCTGTACGTTCATCGTACGCTATACGAGATTAAGCCCACATTTCAATGCTTCACTTTGAGTCGAATTGACAACTCCATTGAGTGTACGTACCTAGGCCAACTTTAAAACTTAGGTAACAAAAGAATTTGTTCTACATATTTAATAAGAACATACAAATAAACTTCAGTACTTACGATGTGAAGCTTAAGATTGAAGTGTATTCTGACAATAGCACAGCAATACTAATAGCGTTGTTTACATTCCTGTCCTATAAGTAGGGAGATTAGTAAAGGTTATGACACGTTATCGGCTCTGACTACCATTCCTTAGAATTTCTTTAGTGTGTCTTATGAGTCGCGCACTATATAAAAATAAGCCAGTTTGTTTGTTGATCATCGTCGAAAACGTATGAGGCAAGAGTTCACGCGGTTGATACCTAACTAGGACTGCCCAGCTCAAAGAAGATAGCAGCAAATTGGCCGTCAATGAAATCGCTCGAGACGAACCGTCTTCTCCATTTCAGCAAAGACGTCTAGTGATTATGATCATCAGTCATAAAGTACCGATCGCAGTCAGACGATTTTGATAGCAATTGCATTCATTGCCAGAGATGTGAAAAACGTCACTCCACAAAAAAATCGGGGTTTAAACGATACGACCAACCATTGTTTGAAACCACAATGTATGTATTTCAAAAGACGATTGTTAATTATGACAAACAAAAATAAAAGGAAAAATAATTAATAACGGTAGAGATAAATTTATTAGCGGTTATTTCTGAGAAAGGTTGTTAACATTAAACAAAATAATGCGTCATATGACATAACAACTGGTCAGAATACTGGTTTACTCTTAGCTGACACTACTCTATCACAAACACTACCCAGTGTGTTAATAGAATTTCAAGCCAAAATTATACTAAAAAAGATAAAATCATAGAATCTTATATCTGGAACGCCTTATATCGAATATTGGCCGTGGTGGGCCCGGCTAAAGAATATATCTTCATAATCTACCTAGGTACATATTACATTTAAAAAAAAAAGTTTTCATCCGAATATTTTTCGATCAACTATTTTGATCAAAATCTTTTTTTTTCGGAAACCTTCCTGTAATTTCGTGCTGTCATATTTTCAAAATTAGAACAAACTTTATTAGCGATTGATTGAGAATACGTCCCTTTCGACATAACATACATAATATTTATCACCTTGTACAAGAAAATTATCATAAAATTGCCGCAAAAATCAACATTCACGAAAGATAGCACAGACAAGTTCTCATAGCACCTGTAGCAGTAGTGATTGTAAAGCTTCTGCGCAACTTCCTAATTATGAATTTCAAATTAGCTGGATTAGCAAAAAGTGTAACAGAGAGGCCAGCACGTACAGCGGTGCTCCACCGACTTTTTCTCACTTTTAACTAAAACTCCGAAATGCGATAAAACTATAGTTTGAAGTTGAAGCAGAACTTTGCGAGATAGGGCACAGCGAGATTTTCTCGCTCTTTTGAGCAGCCCGCTTAGGAGGTACCTCCGCCTTATAGAAGATCGCAGCCTAATAACCTTAGTGGTTTCAAATAGTGTTGTGTTCCTGCGGAAAGGTTGCCAGCTCTTTAAAGGGAGGGTTTTTTTTTAACTATTCAATTACAGCTATCGTTGTTAAAATAGAGGATCATCCCCTAGCTTTTTTCCTATAGTAGCCTCTTCCGTCATCCATGGAATATATCTTACGACATAGAATATGGAGGGGTCTATTCTTCAGCTGGCCGTGATGGCCCCGGCTGAAGAATAGGCCCCTCAATATTTACCTATCCGCGAATGTCGTAAGAGGCGACTAAGGGAAAAAAGCTAGGGGTTGGGCAGCAGCGTCCCTCATTTTAACAACGATAGATCTAACTGCGCTCGCCAACACGCATGCCTAGCGTGGTGAGTATGGGCAAATCCCCTCACATAATAAGGAATTTGCTCTGTCTGCTGGGGAGGCCATGTTCAGCAGTAGACGTCGTACGACTGAAATGATGATGATGATGATGATTCTTCAGCTGGGGCTGCCAAGGTTGACATAATTACTTCTTATCTCGTTAATTTGCCATAATTTATTTACTATTTATTATCAAGCTTACCTTCATTGTTCTTATCTTGCCATAATTTATTCCTGATTGTCAAGGATAATGAGGAAAAATTTGGAATGCGCGGAGTATAATCGTGAATGTGCCATTACGGTGTTATACCCAGCGGATGGCAGTATTGTGGCTGGAATTAGTTACTACGTGACTTGAATTAACAGCCAACAATTAGCGAGTGCTGGTAATGAGAGGCTGATGTAAAGACTTTTTCATGAGGACAGAGAACAGGCCTAAATACTTACTAGGTCACCTTAAATGACCTATTAATAATATATAATGGCACCCAACTGTTACATACATAGTCCTTTCACCACACTAGGATTCCCTGTGTCGTGGGTATCAGAAACTACGAGTGCCATTGTATCACAACACCTAGACCCGGAACAAATAAATGCAGATCATGAAAGAATTTTTTTTCGCGTAGCGGGAAGCAAACCCACACTCTTGCGACTCATTTTACGAAGGCCAAACATTTAGTCATCATCATCATTTCAGCCGTACGACGTTCACTGCTGAACATGGCCCCCCCACAGACAGAGCAAATTTCTTATCATGTGCGGGGATTTGCCCATACTCGCCACGCTGGGCATGCGGGTTGGCGAGCGCAGTTAGAACTATCGTTGTTAAAATGAGGGACGCTGCTGCTCATCCCCTAGCTTTTTTTCCCTAAGTCGCCTCTTACGACATCCGCGAATAGAGATATGGAGGGGCCTATTCTTTAGCCGGTAAACATTTAGTAAGGCCTGTAAAACTTTACTATAGATGTCTACTATCTTGAGATCGTGAGCCTATTTTTCCTCCCAACTATGCTAAACTAAAACTTTTGACGCTAAAACTCAAAATATAATGAAACTAAAAACTAGGTTGCTCTATTTAGCTGTGCTCTATTTTTTAGCAATCAAAGAATAGCCATTTAAAAAAGTTAAAAGTTTCATTAAACACCTATTTTGGATCCTGTCCTTCTATCCCCTATAGGAGTCCAATTAAAAAAAAATCTATTCAGTTCCTCCACAACCAGCTGGTTGGGTGTTGGCAGCTGCCAGCTGTGTATTATCTGTCAGTCAATGACTGGTCTCTGGCTACTCTGATTCTAACCATACTATAAGAATAATAGGTAAATATTAAAATACCGGGTATATATAAAGTATCCTCAGCCTCCCCTGTCTCCGAAATTAATGATTTCATTTTGAACTCATAAATTTGTCTAAGTACTTAGAGATTTTTTCCTTATGAAATTGCAAAAGCTTTCCTAAATTGTTTTTTATGAGGCACGCGGCATCCCCTTACTATTCCATTAACGCCCTCAATTACACGACCTACATTTAAATGAACGCCGTTTGTAAGCACCTAATTGGTATTTTGGGTTAGGTGTTATGAAGCTAAGCATACCCAAGCTTAGCTGAGCTCTCAATAATGAAACAGTTTTAGAATAGAATAGAATATAGGACTACAGTATGGGGTTCTTCAAAAAGGGCGTTTTGAACTTTTTAAGGGGTCGGCAACGCGTGCGTGATGCCTCTGGTATTGCAAGCGTACATAGGCTACGGTAACCACTTACCAACAGGTAAGCCGTATGCTTGTTTGCTACCTTAGTTGTATAAAAAAAATATATTTATAGCTTTATTGTACACCAAAAGAAAATACACAATCAAGGAAAAAAAAAAAAAAATAGTGTGACAATGGGCGGCCTTATCGCTAAAAGCGATCTCTACCAGGCAACCTTTGGATGGTACGGAGTTATAGTACCTTTTTTATTATTCTTTGATTGAATATATGAAAATGCTTTAATGTAGCAAGTACAGTCGCCTGCAATAAGATGTATACATTTAATAAATTTCACGAAATAATAATAATATTTAAAACAAACATAACGTGAGCCTATTATTATATCCTATTTGGTAAAGTTTCAATGACTACGTAGTTCAGGTAGGATATAGTATACAAGAACATAGTAACGACGTGATTTGTTATGTTTATTTAATATAAAATTTCAACCTCTAATAAGAACCACTAATTTAACATTAACCTCTTCCTGATTCGGCAGAGGATCTCAAAAGGCGCAAATATGTAAGTCTCGATATCATCATCATCAACAACCTGTAGAAGTCCACTGCTGGACATAGGCCTCCAAAGAGTTCCACGACGAACGGTCTTGAGCCCTTTCCATCCACCGACTTCCGGAACCTTTACAATGTCATCGATCCATCGGGTGGGGGGCCTTCCAACACTGCGTCACCCGGTTCGTTGTCGCCATTCGAGAACCTTTACTCCCCAACGGTTATCGGTTCTGCGAGCTATATGGCCTGCCCACTGCCACTTCAACTTGCTAACTCTGAGAGCTATGTCGGTGACCTTGGCTCTTCTACGGATTTCCTCATTTCGGATCTTATAGTGAAACTCCGAGCATAGCTCTCTCCATAGCCCGTTGCGCGACTTTGAGCTTGTATATGAGGCCTATAGTTAACGACCAAGTCTGTGTCTGTGTCAGTGCCATAAGTCTCGATATGTCTTACATTATTTGAGCCTTTTGGGGTTGAAACCCTGGGTACGTGGGGAAGCGGGACCATTCGGGTTTTCTGATCGAAGCGACGCGTGACCCGAGAGCTGGCTCCTATTTGGCCCAATGGATTAGCATTGCCATCCAGCGTGGCAATTCCGCCAGCGTCTTGAGGATGCTGATCTGGATCAATTGAGCTATCTATAGATCGGTCTTTAGTTTTCTTGAGTATTGTATAAATATTCACGTAAATAAGAACCTCTTCCCAGGCAAATAAAACTCAAACACCAAATTATTTCTCAATAAATTCTAGTTGTCATGAATTGCACTTACACGATTTCAGAACCGCTTGATTTACCGCGGCCCCTTGTCAATTTTCTGCGCGAGAAATATTTCACCCTACTCCTTCAATAAAATTCAATTATATCGCTATGTAAGAAAAATATTTCTACAGACACTTATTTGGAAACTGAGTAGGTTGAATAGGTTTTCAAAACCTACTGCTTTTAGAACACACTGAAATAAATTGAAGTCTGAATCAAAACTTACTTGTAGGTACTTTGAACAACACATCGACAAATTACTAGTTTATTAATTAGTTAGGTACATTTATTACACATTATTACGTAAAGATACATAGGCCGTGGTGGCCGGTGGATGTCGTAAGAGGCTACTAAGGGACAGTTAGGGATGGGCAGCAGAGTCCCATAGTTTAACAACGATAGCTCTAACAGCGCTCGCCAACCCGCATGCCCAGCGTGGTGAGTATATGCAAATTTCCCCTACATGATAGGCCGTGGTGGCCGGTGGATGTCGTAAGAGGCTACTAAGGAACAGTTAGGGATGGGCAGCAGCGTCCCATAGTTTAACAACGATAGCTCTAACTGCGCTCGCCAACCCGCATGCCATGATAGGAGGTTGCTCTGGAAATCTGTCGGGGAGGCCGGTGTTCAGCAGTGGACATCCTTCTTGTAATGATAATGATGATGATTAAGATAAATCTTGTGTAATTAGCTCTTGCTCTTTCTTTGAGCCGAACAATAGCCACGTTCTTATACGCTTTGCAAAGAACAAGTGACTGAAACCGTAGCCGCTAGTAGTTCATTTCATTGTGATTGAAAAACACAGACGGGTTTTTACATGATGTTTTTCGAAGCTCTTGAAATAAATAGGGATAGTATTTACATAACCTTCAAACAGAGACGTGCCGTCTACGTAAACAAAAAATGTAAATAACGATGCAAATGATTAAAAAAAATTTGACTGTGAGCTCTCAGCTGTGCAAGAGAGAAAGAAAGTTTACTAAAACAGTCGCGTGCTTTACTTAAATTTCAAAGATCCATTCGATACGTAGTATGCAGAAGTTATAGTCAACTTCTAAACTTATTAGAACAAGTGGCCGCCCGCGACTTCGCACGCGCGTTTCCAGGATAAAAATAGCAAAAAAACTACTTCATACGGGAAATCCATTATCTTCTAACATTAAAAGAAAAAAAAATAATAAAATCGAACCAGCCATTTTGGAGTAATCAGTGTAAGTAGGTACCTATTATAAAAAAATACACAAATAGCCACCGAACACTGGCATCCTTTATGAATGAATATTTATCGTCTCTCGGGTGTACCACAGTAACAACTTCCAACTGTAAATGCTCAACAACGCCTGTCTGTCTAAAGGAGCAACCCTGATTGTAAACTGTACAGTGTTTATTCCTACAGACACCGAAATGAAATATGCATTGCGAATGAACATCTCGAGAAAACAACTCGGAGCGCGATATGTCATTTAAAATCCATTTCTAAATGATCCTAACGTCCTGTAAATAAATTTACTTTAAACAGTTTAAAGTAAATTTATTTACAGAAAGAAAAGATACCAACACCACCACCACCTTCACCGGTGTTGTCATTTATACAAATCTAGATTTCTGCAACAAGATACTATTTTTCTAGGAAAATACAACTATCACTATCCATTACAGCCGACTGCCTCGCTACCTACAATGTATGAATCAAGTAAGCGGCACTCTCGTAGGATGAAATCTACCTGTCTCTGTATGCATAAAATATTTGTATCTCACAGAAATATTTGTCCCTCGATGTATTCAAATACCATTCCAAGGACTGTCGACTCACAAAGTAAGCTTCATACACATTTAAACATGAATGGAGGCTAAATATTAAACTATGTTCACTAACGCATCTGTCTCACTTGTGAATAGGTACCTGACATTGGGATTCATACAAGTACCTAGCAATAGTAAGTACAAGTAACATAGCTTAAGTATTGGCACAGTCTGATATAAATTGTAGATATACCTCCTACCTACCTAGCCAGGAACCAGCCTCCAAAAACTTATCTGGAACATACTTTTTTCACTACATTCACACTACCATTAGCCTGACATTATTATTATTGAAATTGCTGTCATTTTTTTAATTTTCGCTCTGAAAGTAAAATTATAAAAATGACGTTGAGTGGATTAAAAACATGTTAAGAGGACTTAACATGTTTTTAATCCACTCAACGAACTATTTGTCTTAGCGCAAGGCTTTTTATATTATAGTGAGAGACTTGAGTAAACGTGTATTAAATTTTCAAAGAGATTTGCAACACTTCATCAGCTGTAGCACTCTTCAATTGAAGGTGGTTCTTTGAACTCGTTGCAAAGGATCCTTAAGGGCTTCTTCTGCAAATAAAAATTCCGACAAAGATTGTAGGAAATCATTTTTAATTCGTTTGGCACTCGTTTCTGATGTTATCGCTGTGTAAAACTTTGTTCACACGCGATGGTCACACGTAGCTAGTTTTGAAGCGAGAACTAGTGGAGAGAAAATGGACGCTTCTATTCGCTGCCTGCTTTTCACAAGTAGCGAGTAGGTTGTCAGTGAAAAAGCTGCGTGTGAAAGCTTGAAAGACAGCGTCTTGACCAGCTTTTTGAGAAAGCTGTGTGTGACCCTAGGGCGTCGCCAATGTAATTGACCATCTGCATCTTGACCATACGCATATAAATAGGTTTGAGATTTGCAACGAACTCCCAGATGCATCGTTGGAAACAGTGCCCAGTGATGTGATGTCAACTACCACCGTTGTTAGTCGCGTCTCGATTAGAAATACTGTAATACCATGATAGCCACTCTGACATCCGTCCCTGGGAAACCAAGTGATGGTAACATTCTAACTCTAACCAAATCTACTTAATTAGACAAAGGTTTTACAATTCCATCTTTGATTTTTGAATATTTTTAATTTTGATGGCGCTTGTCACATTTAAGGCTCCCTTTAAATGTCGTGGGTGTCATAACAAGTACCCCATCGAGAATCGAATACGCACTTCTTGCATTCTCTCAGACGGCATTCACCCACTACACTATTTCGAGAGGAGATAGGGCACAGCGTGATTTAAAATTATATCCGCATCTTTTCAGTAGCCGTAAACAGATTTTAACTGTTTTTTAAAGGCCTGTGGGAATGTTTATGAATACAGTGTTATATACTTAAAAAGAAGATAGAAGATGAAATAAAATAGAATGGTTCATACCATTGTTTCGCCAATATCGTTTTGTTACCGCATCCGCTTTCATTTGCCAAATTCGATGACATTATATTCTCAACAAGATAGGTGAAGCGCTTCAATGTCTTTCAGAAAATACGTCTTGAGTGCGTTTACTCCTAGATTAGGTAGTAAACAAATATTATGCATTTGCTCAAAGAAATGTAATGTTTACAAACTAATTTGTACGTTCGAATTAAATCTAAGTGAGCTCGATTGAAAACATCGAAAACCATTTTTAGGTATTCCATAGCGCTCAAACTTGGTACTATACATTTAGAAAACTCAACGACTAGTAATAGGGTGATAGCGAGCTGATCTGATGATGTAGTCATAAGCTGTTCCATGGAGCTCCTCAGCGAATAACATTTATTTTTCAACGGCTAAGGATTTCAGCTAAGTATTAATGAAAACCTAAGGTTTTTCTTCTATAATTAATTGTCTATAAATAAGGATTATTTTTAAAATACGCAAACCTTGAGAATATTTGAGAATCGAAAGTAAAACCAATTCAGCAATGAAAATTAATTCGTAACAATTTGAAGGAAGCTAACCTATCTGTTACAAAACATCACTGGCCAAAGTGCCTTAGAACGGACGATGTACCGTTTGAATATTCAATTTGTAAAGCCTTCTATATCGATTCAATTAAATTAAAACTGGCCTCATAGCTCAGTTGGTAGTAACTCTGCCTTCTTCGCTAGAGGTCGCGGGTTCGATTCCCGCACTGGACAAACATTTGTGACTAACACACATGTTTGTTCTGTGTCTGGGTGTTAAATATATATCTATTATATTATATCAGTCTCTGGTACCCATAGTACAGGCTATGCCTAGTTTGGGATCAGTTGACCGTGTGTGATATGTCTGGGAATATATTTATTTATTTATTTAAATAAGTTTTTATTGCGATGACATTTCATAGGATTATGTTCTATTGAAGGTTAGTTAATTGTTATGAAAGCCTATAGGGTTTAAAATGTATATTCTATCAAAATGAGCATACTTTTTAGGAATTATTTTCAAGAATTCCTAAATAAATCCTCAATCAAAGGAGAAATTATGTGACGACTTCGGTGGCGCAGCGGGCAAGTGGCCGTCTGACATGCAAGGGGTGCGGGATCCATACCCGCTGCTAGACAAATGTTTGCATGATCTGCTAATATTTGTTCCGGGAGATTCTGATACCTACGACACAGGGAGTCCTTGTGTGGGTCAGAGCTATGTATGTGACTGTTGGGTGTTATTATTCGAGTAATTCTTGCGTTCAATCAAAAGCATAATATTAAAACAAAACATTTAAGAGGATACAAAAATCATAATAAATTGTCGAGTGGGCGGAGTGAAGAAAGTGCTATGTACTATAATTGAATGCGGAAAGATATAGCAAGCGTTAGAAGGCGCTCGAAAGTAATCGACTTAAGCGACATATAAGAAAATATCGATTATCTCAAAAACTATCTATTATTTTTAATGTGTCTTGGATTTAGGTGCCCAATGCTATTGTCCAACACAATATTCAAAAAATAGTAGATTATGCAACAAGGGCTTAAATTAGTTTATTATGTCAAGGGCGCTATATTGAACCCCGAGAACAAGGGATTCTATGGTTAACTGAATCCTGAGTAAGAGGGGTTCAAGATCGCCCAAGACAAATACACATTTAAGCCCGCGATGCATACTCTACTTTTTATACTTTCTGCGAGGCAATTGAAAACAATGACTGTTAAGTAGACAGAAATGATTTTTCTGGAAGTAAGTTTCCAACTATACCAGAGGCTTCAGATTGTATACATTTTGGAGTCGAATCAAAATCACTGTCGTCGTCACTTGACATTTTTTAGAAGTTTATTTGAATCGAAACTGAATTTCGGCGTAGAAAACAGCTCAGCAGTTTGAGCGCTTGGCGCCTTTTTTTCTTTTTTTGAAGTCTATTCTGTAGTGGTCAGTTTGACATTCGAATAAATCCTTCTTCGTGCGCGGGTGAAAATGAATTTCGTAAAAAGTTTCATGTTTTTCAAATTTGTAGGCAGTGCAAAGAAAATGTTAACATACAGCCTAATTAGAATAAAATCTCATTGCACCCAAACATTTTTGAAACCAACCTCGATCAAGCACGGCTACATGGGTTGCATTCCAAATTCAAATCACATTATGTCCCATGGGAAATGATGAAATTCAGTACAACATTATGGCCCGGCTAGACCGTAGGGCTGTAATGACTTACTTTAGGAAAGGTTTGCATGACACATAATATGCTATTGACGAGCAGGTAGTATAAAAAAGTTATTTTTGTTAGATAGTGTCAGAGTATTTTCGAAAAAACTGTTGCAGAGGGCCCAACTTTAAAAAATAAATCTATCGAGAAAAGTTTTACCAATCGCGTTGCTGTCTTGGATTTACGTAAATAAAATGCTCAAGTTATCTTTGTCATAAAAATCAAAACTGTGCGTTTTGCGGTTATTGAGAAAAAACAATTCAAAAGTCATAAAATAATTAAACCCTCACCTTAACTAGAAAACTTCTCATTGTTTCCCAAAGTGAGAATAAAAACAGAGCTATTAATTTTTTTTTTTTTATTAGTAACTTCATTAAAATAATGTAGCTTGTTGTAAACTATTTGGTCGTCTGATTATTCGTATTACCATGGGACCGAATAAATAGTCAATTATCTAAAAAGTTTTGCACGTAAAATGTTTCGGCTACCTTAATTAGAGCTACTTTGATTTAAATTATGAACGTAATCGCTTCGTCGCTCCCGGTTTCGGCTTATTTCATTTCAAAGCTGCGATTTCTCAGTGTTAATTATTACCGTCCGGCTAGGCTGGCCACAGAACACTAGCAGTAGGAAAAATAAAATGAGCCATATTAATCTAGCTGATTCTTTCAACAACGGTGATGGCCCTTTTCAAGGCCACCATACCTCAACATAGTAACTGACCTTATCCTGTGTTGAACAAGATAGAATCAGTGACACGACAAAAAAGCTAGCTGTTGGTAGTAAGACTTTTGATTTCAAGGTCGTATATTCGACTTCCCACACTCTATGTACACACGTAGCATGTATATACATTAATAGGTATAGCTTTTTGGAAGTAAATCTAAAGAAATTTAATAAAAGTAAGTAAAAAATATTATGACATGCTCCAGTGTGGTGTCACCAGCTGATGCTCGTAACTAATATTGCCCACGGAACCATGCCAAAAATTCGCAAAATTTGCGAAAATTTAAAATTGTTTCGTATATTTCATAATGAAATAACTCTCGATTTATATTGTTACTATGGTTTTAATAAAGTACATAAAAAAATATTCGGAATGGATCGGACAGGTTGTTTGTTTCATGCTTTACCATATAAAAAAATAAAAATTTAGAATTCTGTGTATAATATTCCGAGAGGAAACAAAGAGCTTCCTTGAACTGACAGACACACAATGAACCACTGAGCTATTATTTATACATTTACAAACAAGTAGAGAACAATTTCACAACTAGGTTCAATCCTTTTATCTTATGAATCGGTGTTGGCACCATCCCTGGTTTTTCAAAAGCATTGACGTCTAATCGTACTTCCTATCCCACTAATATTGTAAATGCTCTTTAGGGGGGAGGGGGGAGGGGTCGGTAACGCGTGCGTGATGCCTCCGGTATTGCAGGCGCTCATAGGCTACGGTAACGACTTACCAACAGGCGGGCCGTATGCTTGTATGTCACCTCAGTTGTATAAAAAAAAAAAGGGATGTTTCAAGGGATGTTTGTGGTTCAATTACGCCCAAACGGTCAAACGGATTTGAATGAAATTTGGCACAGAGATAGATTATATTTTAGAATGGCATATAGATTACTTTTTATTTTCATAGGTACCACGTGAGAGAAGCCACGGGCGGAAGCTAGTGAGCTATAAAGAAATAAATTGACCAAACGTGTGTCAGACAACGGATAGTAGTGGATTTGGAATCAGTACGTATGTATTAGGTTTAGTTCCTGGAATTAACAAAATCATGATAAAGTAAGCCTTCTAGGTTTTATGCCCTGTTCTACAAGACTTCAGTCCAGTGATGAAGACGTTCCAGTAGAGTTAATGGGCCTCTGCAACCACCTCGGCCTAGTACGCAATTCAACGGAATTATATTTGCGCCGACGACGTCAGAAGAATTAGTAAATTGGATTGTTGAACTTGGCAATTTTAAATTATTTGGCATGCAACAACAAATTACATAATGTTTACTTATTTTACTTTTCTATAGTATACAGTTTACTTTATTGTATCTTTATCCACAGTCAATGATATCCCACTACAGGATGTAGGGTCTTTGTGAACGCCATTTTTATGATTTGTTAGGAATAGTTATAATTTTTTTTTTTGACATAGGTATGTTTTTATTAGTCTCAATAAGATGAAACAATATGGTTACTAAATATTGGTCGAGTAGAGTTTGAAGGAGTCCTTGACTCGAAAAGAAGAATAATATGATGAAGTAAAAATCCGATGATGCCAGCAAAGAACTTGTTGGCGAGACGATCTCAATGGGTACCTTGAAAAGAGGAGGCTGGAGATAGCCCAAGACAGGGATGGTTAATGCAGGATGACCAAGAAAAAATCAGTGACACGATAAGAAGGGACAGCTGGAAATCCATGAGATACATTTAGCCAGATTTGAGATCAAATAGGCAAAATAAAAAGATGCTTACTTATATTAAGGTAGAATTCATCATTTATGGTTTTGCCCGTCATCTATATCTAATAAATTGTCGAATTGATTCAATATTGGTCTGACATTGATAAATTCAATTTCCACCAAAATCGTAGGTTCCCCAATAAACATTTTGTAGGTCTGGGCTTCGCTCATACTTACGTCTATTATTCATATCCTATTGATTTCAGACGGTCCTTCAAATATAAATAGCTACGAACGATTGGATACTAAATTAAAATGTTATGTATATTCTCATTGAAACTGTAACGTTTATAGATCGTGGCGGTCCTACATAGTGTTTCTTTTGACTTGATATACATATATTTTTTTTTATACAACTGTGTTGGAAAACAAGCATACGGCCCACCTGTTGGTAAGCGGTTACCGTAGCCTATGAGTGATTGCAATACCAGAGGCATCACGCAAGCGTTGCCGACCCCGAACCCCCCCCCCCCCCCCCCCCTAAAGAGCTCTGGCGACCTTACCGGAACACAACACTATTTGAAACAAATAATGTTATTTGGCTGCGATCTTCTGTAAGGCGGAGGTACCTCCCAGGCGGGCTGCTCCAATTCAGAACGATGAAAATCTCGCTGTGCCCTACCTCCTTCAAAACTAGTAAGAATCTAGAGTCCTACTCTGAGTAGATATTTAGAATATTATGTGGAACGGTACTTGCACTGAGAATTTTTGCGTTGCGTTATCACGGCATTACAAATAATGTTTCTCGAAAAAAATCGTCCGTAGTGCGCTCTTTTTTAATCGACTTCAAAAAGGAGGAGGTTCTCAAGTCGGCTGTTTTTTTTTTTGTGTATGTTACTCGGTATCTCCGCCAATACTAAACAGATTTTGATAATTCTTTCGCTAGTGTATAGAATATGATCCCGGGGTGGTCCCATATTAATTTAATTCCTGAGGGATTGCTACTTGTTCCGTAAAACTTAAATCATCTCTTGAAATCACGACTTGTCGATTTTTTTTGTCGACTGTGGTATGGTATGGTTATCCCCGCGACTTCGTTCGGTTGCTGCAATTTTTACATAAACTTTAACCTTAGGGGTTGTGTGTCGGGAATTCCTTTCTGTGCACCCATAAGTTACAACTGGAAGCTACCCTGCAAATTTCACACCTACTCTTAGGACTTTTGGTTAGGCTCTGCGTTGATTGTCAAAGAGAATAAAACCACCACGTTTAAGTGTCTGTCAGTCAGCCAGTCAGTACCATATGAGTTATTATTTATGATGAATGAATGTCATACTTAGGTACTTTGGGTTTTTGTTCGAAAGTGTTGGTGGCCAGTGTCATCCTCAGTAGATAAGCAAAACGTAAAGAGGTTGATAACAAAAAAAAAGAGGTTCGTATTAATCTTGTAAATATTCAGGAATTTAAAGTCGGTTTTTAGTTTTTGTAAAAAATATCTTATTTATTTCGTTCGTGCAGCTAAGGAACGGCGAAATCGAGCCTACTAAAGCCGCGTTTAAACGATGAGCAATATACCATCTAATAATATGTATTTATACTTTCCATTTACAAATTTAACTTTGATAGTTGAACGATAACATTGAGCTTTGGATATATCCTACATATGAATTTATTCAGTGGACATAAGGATTATTTTGAAATCAATATATGAGGACACATTGCAAGGCCTTTGAACAAACAGATAGATAAACAAAGAGCTATATATCTATTAAAAATTTAAGAAACAGTTCTGTTTAAAGCTATCGTGGTTGTATTAATACGAGCTCCAATGTTTCATAGTTACAATTAATTTATTCACATCATTCCGTTAAGCCGCCTGGCTGTTGGTAAATCACATTTTCAATTAGTGTAAAACCGAGTTTCCTGAATGAATGGTTCCATTTTACGATAAAAATAGAAGAGACAATGAAGACAAAAAATATAATAATTCTCCTTGCATTACTCTAATTACCTTAGACCTCGGTCCCACGTCACTTTTTTAAAGTAGCCGAGTTCGCGATTATCACACGCAGCTTTTAGATACAAAATGTATTTAAAGTAAAAAGTAAAAAAATATAATATTATAAATTTTATAATAGTCTATTTATAATATTGTAAAATAGACTAGAAAATGTTTATTTTACATAGGTACATATAAAAACACAGAGCGTACAACAAAGCGTATGAACATAAATGATATAACAAAGAACAAACATAGCGACACCTACCTATAAGGTAGGTAGTATCCTTAACCAGCAGGAGCCAACTAGACTCGCTCTGGGTCGGGTGAAGCCAAAAAGGCTCTGACTCAGCTTATTGCTGCTTTACATGTCTTGGTGCTGCCATCCACGTTTGAGTCCACGTTTGAGGCCGTCGAAGCTGGAGAACCCTAGCTATTTGTTATTGATAGTGCAAATGAAATGTGAATTGATATTCATTTGAGGAAATATTCATTCGTTTATGAACTGAATTTCCACATACACTACTTATGAAATAATTGGTCACTAGAATATCCAGCAAATGACACGTTCTCAGATGAACACTTATAAAGAAAACGAACAAAAGAAAATACATTTCTAGAACAAAAATTATATAAGCCAAAAAAAATCAGAGGATCTGAAGATGAAAATTTTAAATAATTAATCGTATTTTATCATTAACATTGTTGGGTAAACAATGATATTGATAAATTCGGTTCTATCGAACAAGTCTCTAAAGGGTCACTTCGCTTTGATAGCAGTAGAGCAAACAGAGATTTCTTATCCACTGCTAGTTTCCCCAAACAATAACAAGACTAGCCAATGAAATTGATAAATAAGATAATACGTACATAATAAAAATATGAATTACAGGTTTGGATTTTCGAGGTCAACAATGATAACATTTTGTTTTCTCAAATATTTTAGTAGATACCTACCTCGTTGTTTTTTGTTCAACTAAGTTTCTTTGTTATAGTCAAATTGTAGTCAATATGTAACTATTACTCGTCGTGTCCCTGATTCTTTCTTGTATGGTGGCCCTGAAAAGAGCCTATGACCGTCTCGGTGAAAGAATCAGTGTAGTGAAAGGATTAAAGTGCGACCTAATGAAGTTAACATGTTTTCGTTTCAATAAATATTGTAGAGGACAAGTACCTAATATTTTAAAAAATTAACAAAGCGTGAAGCCAAGGGATAATATAGTTATTCAGTTAAATAGAAAAACAACAGATTCTACATAGATGGAATTTATTTTAGACTATGGTATCATTTCTTATACTAAAGATAGCCTTTTCGGATATTCTGTCTACAAATATAAAAAACAGGTTGCTGCTGCCTCCTAATTTTTTGAAGTCGGCTAATAATGTACAATTTTTGGAATGTGGTACAATTAATCATCACTCAGCACACTGGGATCAGTCTTCACCGTCATCCTTATCTGTCCAATCAGTAGATCCAATTGCGACGTTACCCTAAAATTGGCTCTGAATTTTTCACAATGCTCCAAAAATACAGGGTATAAGTATGGTAAAACCGCGTGGTCTAAAGTTGGGAACAAATGGTGTAGTGCGTGGTCTCCGAAGAATGTCATGACAAAGAAGAGGTTTTGGTTGATTTCTTGACGGTCCATCACGGCTTCGAGCTCATGCATGCCCCAGTCTGGGGTCTCGTCCCTGCAAATAAATATGTACACCAAGTTAATAAAAAAATAATAATATACACTCAAAGGCACAAACATAGTACCTAAGATTCGCTACGTACGATTCGCTACGCTACGCTTAGTATTAGAAATCTCGCTTAGTATAGAGATCATACTTCTATTTGTTCCGCCGCAGTAATGGAACTAGAGCCCCTTGTGTCAGCAAATTATTATATTTAATTGAAATAAGGTTCGGCTTTTTCCATGATCCGACTGAATTTTACATCTGGGGAGGACTCTGCACCTAGGGGATACATTTTATTTCCGCATGGCCCTGAAAACCGTAATTTTAATTGCACATAGGATTGTACAACTAATTTTACAAAGTAGACAAATTGTTGGCCAAGTAGATAGCACTACTGGAAGCTACTTAGGAACCACAAAAGCAGACAGACAGACGACACGGACAATTGAGTCTCACCTTATGAACTATTTTTTGCCTTTTGGTAACGGAAATCTAAAAACATCTTGCTTGACAGTCATCATCGTCTGACGAAACATACGTGTCTGATGAGGTAAAGGTATGCACGTAGCGATTGAATTACGCTAGCTGGTCAATCTGATTACTTAGTTTAGGGTGGATTTGACCAAACTAGTATAAGCCTTATCCATAGAATAAAATGACAAATTACTCTATAATAAGCCTGTTTTCCAGGGAGTTATCCCAGGGATTGTTACTCTGATATAACATAGCGTTTGGTCGAATCCACACATAGTTGCGTTTTTTAGCAAGGTCAACAGTTAAATAGATGGGTGTCTGCTAGTAGCATTTAAAAATGAGCGCTTTTCCTGAGAATTGTTAGAGAATCTGCCTGTTAGATAACTTCAACGAGCACTGTTTTATTTTTATTTTCGCATAAACCAAAAAGGTTTTACGGAGTACAAAAATGTCCCTTCCATATCTGGCCGTAAATCACTTGATCACGTAGTGAGCAAAGAATTTTCGTGGAATCTTTACTGCTGTCGTAAAACCGCTTCGAGTTTACTATTGATGCAGCACTGCAGATAGCAAGGCTATTTGATGTATGACCCTGTTTATCATTCCGCTAAAACCTTTACTACCAACCCTTGACCCTCACTCGCTATTTAGTATATTAAAATTATAAATGCCTTCCTATTATGGGTATATTATTCAAGGTGATTCATAATATGTTTACTATCCCGACTGGCCTATTTAACACCCAATTTTCAGTAAAGTTTTTCTAAGAATTTTTGAAATTCGTTAATTTTCATTGAAAAAACACTATGCTTAATCAGAGCAAACTAAATGATTCAGATTTTTTAGGAAGCAAACTGGAAGTCGAATTTCTCGTAAGTATAATAAAATGAACCAATTTTACCTGACTTGGTCACCATCTTTGAAGATATCCGGGTGGTGATGGGCGGCGTTCGATCCAATCGAGAAAAATATAAAGCTGGCTGTACACACTATCCAGAGCCACATGATAAATGCATTATAAAAGGAGTTGCCGCTGACTATCCACATCCAAACGGGCAGAAGGAAGGCCACTCCGTCGTGCCAACGGTAGTGGTTGGTAAAAAATCCTTTACGGATGAAGTTTAGGGCGAACCTGAAAAATACAGGGGTAAAGATGAAGACGCCATGACGAGGGCCAGCATCAAATTGGACCTTAATGAGTCGCACCGAGTCCATCGGAACTCATGTATGCGGGAATTCAGGAAGATTTAATTATTAGTGTCACTTTTTAACGTAATTTTTCGACGTGATTATAAATAATACTTGTGTGTTTCCTAGTTTTAAACAAGAATTTTCTTTACAATTATCCTTTCTCAATGATACCGTTGAGTTTACAAGTTTAAAGCAAACAGACATTAATACAAAGAGCTGTTCTTGATGAACATAGTATGCTTAGACATCTTCAAAGATCGGAGTGCCTGGAGATCTGACAAGATGTCTACTACCATGCTGGGAATTACTGTCATAAGCATTTTTTTTTTCATTTTTTTTACATACCTCTTCACGAAGTTGATCGCGAACATAAACGGAAAGACAACTTGCTCGATCAAAAAAGCGAAGTGACACACAAACGGCTGCTTCCTCGGGTTCCAGAAAACGATCGGTTCAAATGCGCTCACTTCCAAGTCCATCAGCGTGTTCGGATACAGGTGATGGGAAAGGGCGTGGGATACGCGGAAATCCCTGAAAAAATATCTTACATGACTTTTCGCAATAGGTACTACTACAAATGCGCAGCGCCTTTCATTACGCAAGCATCACCTTTTTTTTTCTTGGATAGCGAAGCACCTTTTAGGCTACTCTATGCCGGTTGGCTTAGTAAAAGTAGCTCGATATTCGATCTGAAAGTCATGGGTTCGAATTCAGATCGTGCACGAATGTATTTTTCTGTTATGTGTGCATGAACGTGTGCTCAAAATGGTGAAGGAAAACGTCGTGAGGAAGTCCGCAGATTAGAATGATATGACAAAAACACGGTCAAGTGCGAGTCGGGCTCGAGTACAGAGTTCGGTATCTACGAGACCTTAGCAACAAACGGATCAACCGTGTAAGGGATATTTTCGTTTTGACATACAACTTATCATAAAAAACTTATTTTATTCAGTAATTATGATACTGACAAAAAGTTTCAGTTTCCCTGTTATATTATCAACTAACCTAACATAGCAAATAACATTAATGGTGTAATAATTGGACCGTCGTATTTACCTGTAGGACCATAGGCTCAAGCTGAACAGATACATCCTCCAATTCGTTTTCCTATGAATATAATTATGTGCCGCAACCACAACCCAAGCGAGTGATAGTGATGCTACCAAATACGCTACCATTGACGCCCAGTAATTTGAAGTGAAGCAAGCAAACGCTGACGCTACCAGTAATGTAGTGAATAGTCCATCGATGATCCTATCAGCTCGTTTAGGCACATATTCTGGCACTTTCTTCAACTCCTCGTACACAGCTGCTTTCAGTGTATTATAAAAGCCGTCCTCTTTGAACGTGAATGGTGAATTTCTAGGTGTTTTTGCCTCTCTGATGTAGAATTTGTCTAGCATTTTCCTGACTACCGGATTTAAATGGTGGCATTCGAATGCTTCTGTAATGTCTGTGCCCTGAAATTATTAAAATTATCTTCTGTAATTTGTTACCTATGGTAATTTTTAATAAAATGAGCTGATGCAGTATTTTAACCTATTTGGTTAATCATTATTTACCTAAAAAATATAATTGAAAATATATATTTGTCACAGCACCGGGCTAACGAATAAATTTTGGAGTCCGCTGAGCTAGAAACTACTAACTACCTACAGTGGAAAACATTTTTGGATAGACATAAAAAAATGTGCTAGTTAATTCATCATTTCAGCCGTACGACGTCCACTGCTGAACATGGCCTCCCCCACAGACAGAGCGAATTCCTTATCATGTGGGGGGGATTTGCCCATACTCACCACGCTGGGCATGCGGGTTGGCGAGCGCAGTTAGAGCTATCGTTGTTAAAATGTGGGACGCTGCTGCCCATCCCCTAGCTTTTTTCCCTTAGTCGCCTCTTACGACATCCGCGGATAGGTAGATATGGAGAGGCCTATTCTTTAGCCGGAGCCACCACGGCCAGTTAGTGCTAGTTAATTAATCAAGGTAATTCATAATATTACTCTTATCTCAAAAACAGCTAATTCTACACCCATTTGGCTATCCAAAATTTATTGCCAAATGGGTGTAGAATAAGATCCGTCTACGGCTTTGGGATATTTAAAATTTTTCATTATAAAAAACACTACAATAATCAGAGGTTTTGGTTCACCAATCAGTTGAAACTGAATTATTTATCTATTTCAGGTAGGTAAGCAGTTATCCTGATGTCAAACTTCTAAGTTTAGAAATCAGGTATTAAAATGGATAAAAACATCAAAAATCAACTGATTTAAATAGGTTCGGGAAAATAACGGGGTTTAAAAACCAAAAGTCCAAAATTCTAATATTTTTTTCGTCCATTTTTTTTCTTTTTGTTGATAGAACAAACCCCATTCGGTATAGTATACTAGATAAAGAACACGTTCTGGATTTTTTTTGTTTTAAGAAAACTTAATGAACGTAGGTACTACACAGTGTCTTCAGGCTTTGTTGCATTGAACAACTGTAACAATGAACAAAAAAGTTAACGACTTTACTTAGTACACTAAGTGCCCTGCACGATAAAATTACCTTGGAAAGCTCCAACCACTCAGCTCCGCCGGGGTGCTTTTGAACAAAATCTTTCAAATCGTAAAGTCCGTTATGCACTCGCCACAATCCCT
Organism: Anticlea derivata; assembly: GCA_947579855.1. Lineage (NCBI taxonomy): Eukaryota > Metazoa > Arthropoda > Insecta > Lepidoptera > Geometridae > Anticlea > Anticlea derivata. Next base: position 4,320,785 of record OX388264.1, read on the forward strand.
CGGCCCCGTCGTCCATGGCTTTTCCCATGAGCCATTGTACGGGGTCTTTCAGACCCCCATCTCTTAAGGACGGGTATTTGAGTTGGGGAAAGCTCACGTGAGTTTTTTTTTCAGCCGCTCTTTGATGGGCTATCTCTATATAATCGTTTTCCTTCGGAGCCATTGTGTCCACACAAATATTGTGTCTTCTATAACTCTGCTGATGTGATTGTGAGCGAATACAGAACTAAATGTAATCAAATTTTGTTGATAGGGACGCTTGGTTTCTCTATCAATCTTTAAATTACACTGATTGGTAAGTAGTAATTAACTGTAAACACGAAACAATGTTTACCTAACTTTAACCACGGTTCAGTATCTAAATTACCAAATAATAATAAAAAAAATTGACATAACAAACAGTTTTTGATCGAGTGAGCAATGCGAACATGATCTTTGAGTAAGTTTTATCTTATGTAACGTAAGGATGCAAAATATAGACTTGCTGCCAAGACCACAGAATAGTTGATAGTCCTGACCAAACATGAAGTGGCTCGTTGCTTTGCGTGCATGGTAACCAGATATGAAGTATCCTATGCCTAAGAGTGGAACTTGTTGCCGACGCGACGTCTGCGTTTCTACTACGACCTATAATTTGGGTGTCTTCAAGAAGTGAATAGGTGTCTTCCAGGCGAACGTGCTACACCGTACCTTGACATTACTCGTTACTTTTTTTTTAAATATTATTATGATAAGTTTTTTTTAACACCTGTACCTATCTACATGTTTTACAAGCAATACATTTTTTTTTACTTTACTTTACGTAGTCATCGTCACTTAACATCAGGTGAGATTGAGGTCCAACGTTAGCCTATTTTGTATAAAAAAAGCCCATTGGCTGCGTGAAGGCCAAGCCGACCAACGAACAAACTTTCACATTTTTATTATTAGTTTGGATTATGTAGGTATATAAGTTATCAAATACACACATCAACAAAGTCTAGGGATCAAAGTGTTCTAATGAAATATTTTTAGAAAAAAATACTGGTTATCTAAATCTGTGAATGCAGGCTTAAAGTCCATGAAATAATCATGCTCTAAATTTAAATAAAAAAAGAAATAGTAAGTTTCAGAAAATTTCAGAGGGAAATTTCCAATTTGTGTTCGAAAGTGAGTTCGATGACAGACGCTTCAAGTTATTTTTTTTTGAGTCTAGTTATTTTTTAGAAAATAATAAGAGTTTTAACGCATTTATAAGTTGCGCGGCGTAATGTCTCGCCGTCATTTCTCTCGGCAAGACATGCTTCATGCCGTGGGAATGCTTGAAGTCGAACGCACTCAACGCGTCGTTGCGAATGCTATTGGAACACAGCAAAGCGTGATCTCTAGTCTCTAGACACGGCATCGTCTCACTGGTGACGTGGCCGAACGACATCGAGGGAGATACCGGGTAACGACACCAAAACAAGAGCGTTTTTTACAAAACGCCGCTAGAATGCAGTCTAAAATTACAGCTCGTCAACTCGTATTCTGACTGCAGTTGCACACACCAGGTGGTTATCAGTGACCAAACTACCAGGAGATGACTGCATGAAGTGAGTCTTCATGCTCGCAGACCGCTGAGAGTCCCAGCTCTAAGACGTGGAAATCGAGGGAGATTTTTAACATGGGTTCGTGAACATTTACACTAGACCAATGAACAGTGGGCCAGAGTCTTGCTTTCGGATGAATCCCGTATCGGTTTTCATCCTGATTCTAGAAGAGTACCCGTTTGGCGAGTTCCTGGACTAAGAAGCAGACTCAAACACAAACAGGAAGTTCACCCGTACTAAGGCTGGAAAATAATGGTGTGGGCCAGAATCGACCTCGGTGGAAGAACAGACCTCATTTGGATACGAGGTACCTTGAATGCTGTTAAATACTGCTACGAGGTGGTCCAGCCTATTGTGATTGCGCATCGACTGCAAATGGGTGAAGGTTTTCAGTTTATGCAGGACAATGCTCGTGCGCACACTGCAGGACTCATAATGAATGTGTTCCACGAGAACGATGTATCGCTATTGGAGTGGCCTACGCAGTCCACCGACCTCAATCCTATACAGCACGCTTGGGACCTGCTCGGACGAAGAGCTTTTAGTGAGATGCCTGAAAATTTGCGCTCTGAGCAAAACATTTTTTTGCATTTTTGTTGATTTTGGAGCCTTATCCCACATAACACCATTGACAACCTGATACTGAGCATGTGAAGAAGATGCAGAGCAGTAAACAATGCTTTAGGAGGTCCGACTAATTACTAAGATTTAAAAAATTGATGTTTTGTTTACTGTTGATAACTTTTTTTAACTTACTTTTATCTAAAGGAAAAAAAAACGTTGAAATTTTTACTTATCTCCGATTTTAGGCGAGGATATTTTTCTTTTAAATTTTTGTTTACTTTAATTGGTGATTCAAATAAACAATAAAATTCCGCTTAAACTGATATACAACCCCACAAAGTTATATAAAGATAATGAAAAATGTTCAAATTTATGCTTGATCCCTAGACTTTGTGGATGTGTGTAGTACCTACTACTACTATTGATAACAGGAGTTTCTTTGACCTGAGATAGTAATGTACATAAGTTACATTAATCAATAACACTGAGTTAGCTATGTGTGAATCGTTTTAAAACTTAATTATCAGCGGGAACCTACCAGATTACTCAAGTATGTTTTCAAAAGGGAACTATTTTGTGAACTAATACAAATATACATTTGTATGTTAAGCTTATTTGAAAGGGGAAGCGAAATTTTTTTAATCGGCGAGTCGATCGCCAATTTCAAATGATCGAAAAACTACAAAGATTTATAAACTTCTACCTAATATGCGAAGCTTATAATCTCATCACCATCATCAGCCTGATGAAATCTACTACTGAATATAGGCTTTTCCCATTAAAAGCCACCACGAACGGTCTTGAGCCTTCTCCATCCACCGATTTCCCACAACCTTCACAATGTCGTCGGGGCCTTCCAATACCGCGTCGTCCGGTCTCACTGCCTCTTTATTCTGTTCAACTGCAGAGAATAAACAGATCAGTAAAAGGGCAATAGGTTATCAGAGCCATTAACAGTATTGTGCATCCTAGTAGAACGTGTTTTTACGGCTCCAAACACATTTAACAAGAATTCGTGGTTCTAAGAATCCATATTTCAACTAAGTACGCGGTTTTCGATATGGAATAAAATCTAATCAAGATTTTAAACTGATTTCATTGAAATTGGTGTCATTATCGTTTGTTGTAGGTACCTCATCATCATCAGCCTGTAGTAGTCCACTGATGGACATAGGCCTCCCCAAAAAAGATCCATGACGTGGCATCGCCTTAGGGATAAAAAAAAACCTGTTATGATTTTATACTGTATTCTTAATAAATAAATAATGTCATCGGTCCATCGGGTGGGGGGGCCTTCCAACACTGCGTCGAAAAATAAATTGTGTATGGAATATCAACTACCGAGTGTGTAATCACCTTTATAATGGAATTGCCCTTTTAATAATCCCAACATAATCACGATTTATTAAACTTCTAAGCAAGCCAGTTCATTTAAATTCTTCACATCATAATACGGTGTTCAACTTCCGCAAACGGCAAACTAGAAACAGATAAATAAAAATGCCTCCACAATCCGACTGGATACAATCGGCCCAAAAAAGGGCAACAGAAAAGAAAACACATGTCAGTTTCCCGCAGCTGAAATATCCATCACTGAGGGATAATGGTCTGAAGGACCCTGTGCAGTGGCTAGAGGGGAAAGCCATGGACGATGGCGCGGAAGGGTTGTGGCGGGTCCATGACAAATTGTACAACTTAGAAAGTTTCATGAAGAGACACCCTGGAGGTGAGGAATGGATCGAGCTCACTAAGGTGAGTGCTTAAATTGTTTATTTTTGCTTTTTTTTCCGTAAGTAAGAGGCGAAGTATGATGAATGTTTTATCCACAGATTCTTTGTGATCCGTTAAAATTTGGGGAATAGGGAACACTGGTTTCTACAATTATTATTTTAATCCGAATGTTTTGGATGGGATTTTTGACTGGATGATATCAAAAAGCATTTTTCTCTATCAAAACATTCCCTGGGTACTTTTTGTTATAAACCAGAGTAAATGTTATTCTGGGCATTTCGAGCGAATGATTCAACGCACATTTCTAATAAAAAAATTCTTAATTTTATTATAATTGATTGCTAAAAAACTGTTAGGCTGGTTTTTTTTCTGATTTTGTACCTTATAGGTGTTTATAGGTGTTTATGTCAGTTATTTTTGTATTTTTTTTATGTTCCTATGTCCGTTTTGTGTGTATGTGAAATATTTTTTTTATAGTCTATTCGATAATCTGATAAATCCGATTCTAATAAATAACTCTTCTGATAGGTGGTAGCCTATTAAATGTAGGTAAGTGTAAGTCCAACCTCCACTATACCTCACTATTTCGTTTTCAATTTAAGGGTACGGATATCACAGAAGCATTCGAATCGCACCACTTAAGTCCATCCACACAGAAAATGCTTAACAAGTTCTACGCTAAAGACGCAAAAGGCGCACGGAATTCTCCATTCACATTCAACGAAGACGGTTTTTATAGAACCCTTAAAAGAGCAGCGTATGAAGAATTAAAAAAAATACCAAAAAATGCATCCAAAACAGCCAGCAATATAACAGACGGGTTATTTTTATCTCTTTTAATAAGCACTGCTCTATCTTGCTTGTTTGAAAATAAGTACCTATGCCAGTTTTGGTATATCTACGCGTCTGTGAATCTTGCGTTTTTGACTGTGGCGTGCCATAATTTTATTCATAGGAAAACGAATTGGAGGATGTATCTGTTTAACATGAGTATGTGGTCATATAGGTGAGAATATCTATTTATAATAGACAAGGTGATTCATACTACGTATGTTATTTTATAAACTTTATTACCAATAGTAAGATTAAACTTTAAAAGGTACTTTTGGCAATAAAGTTTATTCTACGACTCTTGAAAATTCGTAATTCATTGAAAAAACACTATGTAAAATCTGGTATTTCCGGGTCAAACAAGTTCAAACTCAACTATTTGTCAGATTTATGTAAAAAAAAACTACGTCAATACCGATATTATTTCTTATTGTTGATTGAATAAGCCCCCCTTTCTTCTATAAATATTATGAACCACCTTGTAATTTTAATATTTTTATCAAAATAATAGCAGACTCCAGGCTTGTTTGAATCTATATTATAATGAAAAACGATCTCATTATTTCAGAGACTTCCGCGTCTCCCACGTCATATCTCACCACCTGTACACAAACACCCTCATGGACCTGGAGATTAGCTCGCTTGAGCCCGTCCTGTTCTACAACCCGAGGAGGGATAAACCGATCCACGCCAAATTGGGATTTATCACTGAACTATTTTTCTTTCCGTTCGTTTTCCTTTTGAGTTTTGTAAAGAGGTTAGCAAAGCATTGGTTTGTAGAGTTGGTAAAGATTTTCACAGTAGCAAATCTTCAATATTTTTTAAGGTTCCGTACCTCAATTGGAAAAACGGAACTCTTATAGAATCACTTTGTTGTCTGTCTGTCTGTCCGTCTGTCAAGACCCTTTTTCTCAGAAACGGCTACAGGTATCAACTTGAAATTTATACCAACTATTAAGGTCTGTGGGTTTTTGGTGCCGTATGAAAATCAAAGCTTTAGCTTAATGAATTAAAAAGATATAGCAATGAATGTATAATTTTTGTATGGAAATGGCTAAAATGAAAAACCTCTAGGGTACTTCCAGTCACCTCACAATTCTGAAATTTGGAATGCTAGGAGCTTTTGTAACACTATTTAAGGGAAAAGTCAAATTAAGAAATTTTTCTTTTTTTTTTAGGAAACAAAGTTATATTTGCGGTCCATCACTTCGTGAGCGACCGCAAATATAAGTTTGTCAATTCCTACACTTAAAATTTTTATTTTCTGACCACTGGTGCTCGACCGGGATGCGAACCCACGACAAATGGTCCGGAACCCTCAAGGCGCGAGTTCTCGCACTTGACCGTCTTTATTTATATATCGAGTCGTCCGAAGTTTATCGAGTGACTGTAGCAATTTTCGATCTCTCAAACAACTTGGACAAATCGGTGGACTTTTGAGCCCTCTCTCTTTGAGCATAACTTTTGATGGTTCTAAAGTTATGCTCTAAAAAATAAACATACAAATATATAGGTAACACCGCTAAGTCAAAGTTGTTTGCGAGATAGAAAATTGCTACGCTCGCTCGATAAACTTCGATCCGATCTGAATGGAATTTAGTAGGCCAACAGGTCGTACTATGGGTACGTACAGGTCGTCGTATGGGTTATACCGGCCAAGGGGTTGCTATGTTCACACACATATTAAAAAAGTTCAAATCGCATACTAAATTATGCACAAAAGGAGCCTCTAAGAGGCGCACTTTATTCATTTCACTTCACTAATTCTTTCACAGACGGTCATAGGCCCTTATTAAGGCTACCATACCTCAACCTGGTCGAGTGATCACTGACCTACATGTGAAATAAAATTGCCAATACTATACGAAGAATAATAACATAATATTTCAGATTCCTATTAGTGTTTCTACGTCCAGGATACTTCAAGAATCACTACCGTTGGCACGACGCATTAGGACTACTCCTCCCTGTATGGATGTGGCTGGCCAGTGGCACCCCCTGGTGGCAAGTTGTGAACATGTGGCTTTGGACCAACTGCACCGGCAGTTTTATATTCTTCAGCATCGCAGTAAATGCTGCCCATCATCACCCCGAAGCTATCAAAGATGGAGATGAGCCTGTGTAATTGTTTTAAAATCCACTTTCTAGAGGCTAGAGGGTTTTGAAATTGCTCGGTATAGGTATCGGTCATAGGAATGGTAGTGACCCCGCCTTCCGATCCAGAAGACGTGGTTTAGAATCCCTGTCGAACAACAATGGACTAAAGATTAAGGAGATTAAGGTGTGATTTAATTAAACTAGCTCTCATAGGGTCAAGGAAAACAAAGTAAAGAAACCGGCGGCATGACTTAGAACCTAAACATAAGATATGTGACATGTGCACGAAAGGAGCCTCTACACGGCGAACTTTGGTTTCACCATACTGGTTCTGTCAAAAACGCTCGTGGGCTCTTTTCAGAGCCACTTCAGGATGCTCAAAGTAGGATGCTCAAGAAAGAACCCATGACACGACAACCAAGCAAAGGAATAGTTGTATTTGACATCAGGAATATCTACCCCCTCAGCGGGTGAGACCTTTTCCATTTTTTTTCCGCGCAACGTTTCAATGCCTCCAGGAGGCACGTCATTTTACCCCCGAAATGGTTCAATGCTACCAGGAGGCAAGAACGACCGTTGGGTGGAAAAAAAACGATTGCTCTCTGTGGGTACACTTTTGTCTTGCTCAATCTTAAAGAAAAATGATATTGGTAGCCTACTCTAGTCGATAAATACATTTCTGACAGCAAACTCGACGGTATTTAGTCTATGTTTATTTTTAAAGTTGCTTGACGCGCAATGTAAACAAGGAGGCCGTTGTCATTGTTGACATTGTGCATTTTTCTGCGATTGACATTGTATTATTGTTTTGTTTTTCTGTAAGGAGTTTATCATACTATAAATAAAACATCAACCGTTGAAGTGAAACTCTTTAAATAAGCTAATTCTACTTCATTCGCAACAAGTATGATGAAAGAGCACCTTTGTGTTAGTAGTACCATTGATTTGTACCATTTATGGTATAGGTGACACAACTTTGTATCCTTAATACCATTAAAGAAAAATAAGGATATTCCCCCGTAATTGTTAACCGATACCTATGGAACTAGTGATACCAAGCATAGCCTGCAGCATCTCTTAGTGTTTTTGAATCCCCTGAGGTATCTGTAAATTTCGTATCACATTTGACACGTCCGTGGTCAGATAAATAACTGGTGCTTAAAGCCCCGAAAGAAAAACTGATATGGTGCAAATCTTAGCGAAATTTTACGCGCGCAATCCTTGTCCGTCGGGAAAAGTTCAAATCATCGCAGATCTTACCAAGTTTTAGCTTGTTGTTCACTTTAACTTGCTATTAGGGAACGGAATTCTGCTTGCGGAATTCCACCACAATTTTTTCGCTATATCCATACACAAACAAATATTTTCTTAGGTAAAAGCTTGTAGCTATCTACAGTATTCCTGAACCCAAATCATTACAACTTAGAACATAATAACTGTCTTGTAATAATTATTTAAAAAAACAATAAAATATAACAATGCTAATTTCCTTATTCGGTATTCATTCGACGGAATATAAAACAACCTTTAGCACAAAAGAAACTTGATAGGCATAATTTTTCCTCGACTTGTTTCCAGTCTTATTTTCTTTAATGCTTAGAAATTTATAATCAAGAGGGCTCTTTGTGAAGATTTCGTAGAAGCAACGTGATAGCACTGGTCCGAAGTTACCAAATCGCTAGCGAGTCCGTCGCTAAATTCCAAATCTTGGACAAAGACGGCAGCGTTAGCGGCTCTGTGGACATTTGAGACGGCAAATTAAAATCTGTGCCACCATCCTAAGTTTGTCTTCAATTGCTTGCTGCACTTAAAAAAGGACACTTAAAATTATTGGTACTTATACCATTTAAAGCATAAGAAACAAATACAGGAGCTTAGCATGACATTAATTATATATTTAATGTAGAGGATATCGATTTCTGGTTTCTGAGAAATTTGGTCGCTAAGCATATTTAGGGCCTGAGTTGTAGGAGCATACTGAAACGGATAACATGCCCATTGTTTTTACAACCATTTTTGTAACTATAATGGTGATGTTTTTCTATTTCCAGATGCGAGACACCAGACTGGGGAATCCACCAGGTCGAAGCGCTTCTCGACAGAAAAGACATCAACAGCAATGTATTCACCGTCATGACACTATTCGGTGACCATGCACTGCACCACATGTTCCCAACTCTAGACCATTCACTACTGAAATACCTTCACCCGACATTTCTAGAGCATTGTAAGAGGTACAAAGCAAATTACAGAGTTTCCACTCAATTTAAAATGGTACTTGGACAAATAGAGGAGACGATGCGCACTGAGTTCAGAACCAAGAAATAAATTGCACAGTAATTTGAGATTGTAATTTTAAATAAGAGATGGGCAAGGGTGAGTCATACTCGCTTTCCAATTTCCATATAGTAGGTAGTAAAATTCGTGAAACGAATTATTAATAGTTTTTTATGTTACTCATTTAATATTCCGGACATATACAACACAACATACATACTCAACTGATCCCAAAATAGGCATAGCCTGTACTATTTTTAATTAGTTAGTATTTTTCATTGAGCGAGCAAAGCGATCGATTATCTCTCAAGCTACTTGACGTATTGGTTTTGTATGTTTTTAGGTTTATTTAATAGAGCATAACTATCAAAGCGATTATCAATCAAAGTCAAAAGGCATTTATTTCAGTAAAATCACTAGGATCACTTTGAAACGTCAATATAATCGTAGTACAACTACTACATTACCTGTAGTACTTTATTTTGTTTGTAACCTGAAATCCTCAAATACACCGGGACTTTGTAACACCCAGTTCATGTCATGAATTGCACTTGGAATAAATACTAATAACATAAAAAAAATGCAAGGGGCAACTCGCGATTGGTTTTAATCTAATGTAAGGAACCCCAAAAGTTAATTAGCTGTAAAACAAGCTTATCAAAACATTCTCACTTAATGTAACATTAAAATGAGCCCCAGGATATCACCCCTAAAATGTAATGTTTATTTTCGTAATAAATTTACAGATGAATAGGTACTTTGTTTTATTTCTTTGATGATCGAAAGTACCGAAATATTTTTGTATTGCTTTTATTACAAGGGGATTCATAATATTATGTGTAGGTATACTATCCCGAAACGGCTTTATTCTGTCAACAAAAAGATAGAATATCGAAAAAAATATATAAATATTTTTTATTTCCCGATTTTCTAAAATCAGCTGTTTTAGGTCTTTCTACCACCATAATAAGTACCTCACTATTAAATGTGCGAAAAATTAAAACAGCTGATTCATTGAGGTTGAACTGATTTGATCCCAAAACAACTGATTAGTGCATAGTGTGTATCTTAAAAACAGGTTTCATTATTGAGTAACTCGATTCTGATTCACACAGATATACCAGTGGCATGAGGCAATTGTCGAAGTAATTTAATTCAATAACGACGACCGTTACACAAGCCATGTAAAATTGTATTAAATTAGTAAGTATTTAAATTTATAAACATGTATATTTTAATACATATTATAATGTCTTAGGTTTATGCTATTTTTAGGAAAATAAAAACTTTCATATAATCAATCTCTGACAAAGAGATTTGGCCACCTACCACCATAATAAGCTAAACTTTAACCGTCGTGAGTGGTATATTGAGAGGAATTTACACAAACATCCAACATTCTCACAAACTTTGACATTTTTATTAGTAGGATATCCCCCATTACTTTTAATATTCTAATCATAACCTCAGTTCATTTCATTCCAATCGTGCACAAGGTTATCTTCAGATCCCAGCAATTTATTTTACCCAAATTGTCCGTTTGTACCCGGAAGATGTGAAAATTATAGCCACGTAGATAAATATTAGGAATTATATCTAAATTATGATCTTCCTCACAAATTAGTTAAAACTTTCACCACACTGGTCCTTTTACCAACGCTCGTTGGATATTTTCAGGGCCACCATATCTCAACCTGCTCATTGACATCTATGCAGGATGCCGAAGAAAGAACAAGCGTAGATCATTCAACATTTTATAAAAATTAAATATAAAAAAATATGTTTTTGGAGTTCGTTTCTTTGGAATATTGGTTGTAATGTAACTGAATATGTTAACAGTAAGCTCACAGTCATGCAATGGCTTATTGAGTCCGACTTTCACTAGATACGTGATAAAATCCGAAATGAGGAATCCGTAGAAAAACCATGTTCACCGGCATAGCACGCAGAATTAGCATGTTGAAGTGGCAGTGGGCATGTTCCATCCACCGACTCCCGAAGCATCCACAATGTCGTTGATCCATCAGGTTGTCCGGTCCTTCCAACACAGCGTCGCGTCGTCGGAAACTATTCCAAAACGTTAACTTAACGGCTAGAGATACGGTGGCATCTCGGTTCTACGAACTATAATAAGTATAGCTCCTAGAACCGACATCCTTTTTGGGAAGGCTTATGTCCAGCAGTGGCTTTCTTCAGGCTGATGATGATGATTTAAACAGTTCTTTCACTAACAGCACTTTACGTAATTTATTTCAGTTTTCGGTTCATAATCAACATTTTTTATGCCGTGGCGGCCGTGGTGGCCTCGGCTGAAGAATAGGCCCCCACCATATCTACCTATCCGCGGATGTCGTATGAGGTAACTAAGGGAAAAAAGCAAAGGAATGGGCAGCAGCGTCCCATTTTAAAAACGATAGCTCTAACCCGCATGCCCAGCGTGGTGAGTATGGGCAAATCCCCCCATATGATAAGAAATTTGCTCTGTCTGTGGGGGAGGCCATGTTCACCAGTAGACGTCGAACGGCTGAAATGATGATTCTAAATTTTTTATAGAATAGGGCCAGTTACCGACGGTTGCCTTTGAAGGTAGTAACGTATGGATAACTCTTCTAAGAAATTTAAGCAACAGGCTAAACAAATACGTTCACGCAGTATATTATAACGGCTGAAGACTACACTTTTGAACTTTTCCGAGAAACAAACCTCACTTGTGCTTGATATTTAGGTAATTTAACAATCACTTCACAAACATTGAATTCTTTGAAATCTCACCCGGTTCGTTTAAAAAACATATACACGACACTTTGCTGTCTGATTATTTAGAATTTAGATAGTTTAAATTTCAGCTGTAGTTGGTGGGTAGACTGTTTTGTACGTCCTTATAGGATGACAAAATGTTAGACCTACCAACTGCATTTTTCTTTTTTTTTGTTATTCTGTTCGCATTACTACTGCCCTCTTTCTACCAAATCCGTGGACAACGGGGCTGATTACACTCTAAGAACTTTAGTACCTACTTTAATTAAGTTTAGTAATATGTGAGTGCAATTGTTTGTTGTCCCGAATAAATAAAATATTTCGCGAAAACCCTCAAATGTTACGACAAAAATTCGTGCTACCTGTAAATACCTTGAATTAAAATGTAAAAATTAAATCCCGGTATTTGCTTTGTAGATACCAGTATGTTCGTAAATTAATTATATTTAGATACCTACATAATATTTTCATCAACTGGATATTTTAGGGTTTCGCAAATCCCGTTATGCGACAACGCAACGTCCATCTATCCTCGTGACTGTCTGTCACAAGCACACAATGCGGCCACGACCTGAAATGAAATTATTGAACATAGAAAACTTAGTTGTATTAGTAAAGTTCGGGTTATTTTAGAAGCAGCTGCCAATACAAAACATTCGTAGGTAAATAGAGGCAACGGCGGTATCAAAGAAATAGTTTACATCAATTTTGTCTTGTGTTCAATGGTCATGTCATGCTTAATGTTTTACTTATTTATCATCATCATCATCACTGCTTGGTATAATAGGCCTCCTTTTGTATGTGCCATTCTCCGGGATCATGTGCAAGCCCCATCCAGTTGACTGGACGACCGACGACGTTCTGATGTCCAGTTCTTGGACGCTATTCAGTTAACGCCTAACTCCACCTCACATAACCACACCTTGCCAGTGTCCTGTTTACATAATAACTCAGGTTTATCAAGAAATAACCTTTTTAATGTTTTTAACTGCTCTAGATTTTTTGAAACGAATTTTATTTGATACTAGCTTCGCTCGCGTGGTACCTATGAAGATAAAAATGTATGATATTCCAGGCTATAATTATGGCATGCAAAATTTTATCCAAATATGTTCGACCGTTTGGCCTTTATTGAACCACAAACATCCAAATATCCTCACAAACTTTCGCATTTATAATATTATAATTATATTAGTAAGAAAGTTAGATAGTAAGGATATCGCAATATGTCGTTTGAACACGGTTATAGAAGGAACCCGGTGTTGACTCATAGACTAGCTCTTGACTTCACGTTATTTACAATGAAAAAAACTTCAGGTTCGTTTTTCATTCAAGCCGTTTGACATGAAAGGCGGTTTTATATTGTGAGGCAAACAATAAAGAGCAGTCAACGTCCCATTGTTCCTTTGCTCGGCTTCACTTGCACTCCCGGGGTTTGTTTATTTTAGGATTATTTACGTAAAATCCAGAATAGGAGACCTCCACATTCTGCCGCATCAGCCAAAAGCGATGAAATCGCGCCACAGTCGCGGCAGGCTAAAATAGTGTACCTGGAATACGAATCATCATCATCTTCCTGCCCTTATCCCTTATATCCTTTTTAGGAGGAGGTAGGGCACAGCGAGATTTTCTCGCTGATTGGAGCAGCCCACCTGGCCTAAGGAGGTACCTCCGCCTTACAAAAGATCGCAGCCAAATAACATTATTTGTTTCAAATAGTGTTGTGTTCCTGCGATGAGTAAGGTTGCCAGAGTTCTTTAGGGGGGGAGGGGGTTCGGGGTCGGCAACGCGTGTGTGATGCCTCTGGTATTGCAAGCGCTCATAGGCTACGGTAACCGCTTACCAACAGGTGGGCCGTATGCTTGTTTGCCACTTCAGTAGTATAAAAAAAAAAAAAAAACCGCCCGTGGTAACGGCACAAAATCGGCACAAAATGTATTCTTCTTCCATTTCCCTCTATCAGTCGTCATCCCAGCACTCACTACTTTCTTACCCATATCCACTTTCACAAAGTCCATCCATCTTTTCTTTGGCCTACTTCTACTCCTACATCAATCCACATATAATATATTATAGTAAATTAAAGAATATGGAATGCGAACATAGTAACATAAAGTCCTTCGTAAATTAATGTTTCGGTAAACACTTAATAACGCTTAGGGCATACCTATCAGCGTTCCCTATTTCATCAATGATAGCTCTAACTGTGCTAGCCAACTGCAAAATGTCAGATTTTTTTCAATGTTTGTTTTTTAAAAGGTGGCTTATTTTTCACCCAATTTGCAACAATTTCAACATCAAGGATTGCTATCATAAACAGCTGAGAAAAGAAATACTATTAGCCAAACAAAAACGTATATCTTTTTTTTTAAGAATTAGCCCTTCACCGATAGCATATTAATATATGCCTATATGTATCAATCACCTAGTTCAAGATGATCTGACAATTTCATCTCAATAATTCGACTATTCTAATAAATCAGAACTATTTAATAAATCAGAATTACTATTTTAATAAATCAGAACAGTAATATTATGTAAAACTCACTATATTATTTTATAAAAATGAATTATCACTTTGTTTGAAATTGATTCATTGTGTATTATAAAATGAATTAACTTTGTTGTGTTGCTTGTTTGAAATTGCGTAATTTAGTTTTCTGCTTAATTTAAAATGACTTCACAATATACACGGAATTTTACTTCATTAGGTACTATGATTATTCAGATTAATTTGAGATTTGGTCTGTTTATATTATTAATACCTACCAACGACGACCTCGGTGGCGTAGCGGGCAAGTGTCCGTCTGGAAGCAAAGAGTGCGGGTTCGATTCCATTTAACAAAATGATGACGTTTTTTGGTTTTTGTTTTTGGAAATTATCATCTTTTTAATTACTCAACTCTTATTAATAAAAGTAAGAGAAGCTTGACACCAAGATTCCTATCTGAAACAACCGAACAATTTTGAGTTTGAACTGATTTCAACCCAAAACAGCTGATTTCTGCATTTTGTTTTTTCAAAGAAATATGCCGAACTTCCTAAAGTCGTAGAACAAAATTTATTCCCTATCTACAAATAAGCTTAATTCGGATTATGAATCAACTTATATTAATCAATATTTTAAATTTACTAGTTTCTGCAACCCCTTGGTTGAGATCAAAGGATTGCAAAAATAGACAATGTAACTAATGGATCCAGCCATTGGGTCTAAGGAGATAGCGAGGCTCCATGCCTGGATCCATTAGAAACACTCCACGGGCAATAACCTAATATAAGGATTGCTCGCTCTCTGACGCCGCGGGTAACCTGGTTAACCTTTATTGGAAATCGAAACCTCTTTTTCCTGATACAGGATTTGAAATAGACTTTTTTAAACTCGATCAGATCACATGTTTTATAGTTGTTATAATAGGTTATTATCGTATTATAATATGATTAAGATAATTGATTAATAGGCCGTAGTGGCCCCGGCTGAAGAATAGGCCCCTCCGTATCTATCTATCCGCGGATGTCGTAAGAGGCGACTAAAGGAAAAAATGCTAGGGCATGGGCCAAAGATAGCTCTAACTGCGCTCGCCAACCCGCATGCCCAGCGTGGTGAGTATGGGCAAATCCCCCCACATGATAAGGAATTTGCTGTCTGTGGGAGAGGCATGTTCAGCAGTGGACGTCGTACGGCTGAAATGATGATGAATATGATTGAATCATAAATATACAAAAACATTTCAAAACATTCTCATTAGTTTTATAGGAGGTGGAGTTGCCAGGGACGACCTAAAAAAGTTACACAAAAGAAAAGTAGAAAATGACAAAAAGAAAGATTTTCTAATTGCTCTTAAAAAATAATATCTCATGAGCGAAATTACACTTTAAATGTAAAAGAAACAGACTTAGTTTTGTATTATAATATTTTATATACATACAGTTAAGACGTGTTCAAACGGTCTGCGATATGTCATCCAAAATATGTTTCAAGTTTATTTCTGACTGATTAAAGTCAATTTTGAGTTTGACATTTGAGGGCCCTAAAAGTCAAACTCAAAATTGACTCTATTCAGTTGACTAAAGGATCATTATGAAACGAATTTAAGAAGGTATATCGCGGTTCGTTGAAACGCGGCTTTACGAGTTGGAAGAAAAATGACACAAATTCTCGAATAATAACGCTATTTCAGGCAGATAACCTCACAATTAGAGTACCCGTGAATAAATATTCAGACCGCGTCGGTTTATTGTTCCTGTGAGGTTATAGGCTTTTATTTTACGTTAAAGCTTTGCGTTCACTTGTTGGGCATTATATATCACACACGGCTATTTTAGGGGCTTTGTTTTTACCCCTGAAGGTCTTGTTTATTTTCATAAGTAAATGCTTTGCATTATTATTAAGAGGGTTTCTTTGAGTTGCTTGTTATATCCTCTACAATGTTCCCTATTCTGCTGACCTATTCATCTTCGCTTGCAGTTTCATCATTCTCTTTCCACTAGCTCCCAAGTACTTTCTTCAGTCTATCCTCGGTCTCCGATGTGAACACACATCATAAAAATCTATATTCATTGTCATAAAATCTAATTCCTAAATAAAACAATTACTAGTTCGTAAATCAATTTATTCGTTTTTTTTAAAAAGTGAAAAACAAGTTCCCGTATAACAATTGGTGGCAGCTTAAGGGATTTAAAATCCCCGGAATCGCCTCAGTTCAGTGAAAAGTTTTACATCCTGTCGC
This sequence comes from Anticlea derivata, assembly GCA_947579855.1. Taxonomy (NCBI): domain Eukaryota; kingdom Metazoa; phylum Arthropoda; class Insecta; order Lepidoptera; family Geometridae; genus Anticlea; species Anticlea derivata. The sequence continues at coordinate 4,337,340 of OX388264.1, forward strand.
TGTATCCTGTGATCCTGTCGTCGTGTCCTTTTTTCCTGTGTCGTTTTCAACGTGACGTGTCTCCGTGTCTTCTCCGTATACAGACCTCTGGTCGGTCCTGGTCCGGTCTGGTAGTACCTGTTGAGAAGAAAGAAAACGTCATATCAAATCCTGGAAGGAAGAAACTTACCTGCTAGATCCTGTTGCCCAAGGTACCTACTTTACCTTGGAAGGGAGTACATCGCCTGGTCCGGAGATGTCCCGTGCCAATGCCGTATTCGTCGTGATCCTGTGAGTCCAAAAACATTATTTATAACTAAATCCTGAAGTGAAAATCCTGTGTTTAACTCTATCAAGTTTTCGTCGCGTTATCAGTGCAAGTGATCAATTAATCTATACCTAGTACCTACCTAGAAATCTACAATAATTTTAGTACCTATTTAAATCATATGAGAAATCAAACTTTTATTCTGTTCTATAAATAGAATTCATACCATTCATTGTGCCTTACCTGCCGTAGGTATTGCATCATTCATTACGCGTAATCTTATCGAACTTTGTTTTGACTAACTGTTTGTACCTTAGAAATGACTAAGGATAAGGAGGAGCCTTCCTTACCAACTATAGTTATTAAACCACCTACTCCCGTGCCAAGTACCAAGCAACCGACTAAAATGCCTGAAAAGGAAATCGATATGAATATTTTGCTTAAATTTATAAACAAGTTTGATGGAAATCGTGAAAAACTAAAGTCTTTCATAAATAATGGTAGGAATGCAGTCAGTCTCGCGTCTTCCTCACAACAGGATATTTTATTAAAATATATTCTTAGCCAACTTGAGGGCCGTGCGGAGAGTGCTTGCGCGATTAAGGATTTTGATAACTGGCAACAGTTAGAGGATTTTCTAAAATCCCAGTTTGGTGAAAAGAAGCACTACGCCGCACTACTCTCAGATTTGCAAGAATGTCGTCAAGCTAACAACGAAACAGTCAACCAGTTCGCTTTACGCATTGAGTCGTGTCTGTCAAAATTATTGACAGAAATAAACATTTCAATTCCCACGAAAAAGAAAGCTGAACTGGCTGGCCGCGTCGCTGCCATGCAGGACCTAGCGACGCACACTTTTATAATCGGACTAAATGCCCAAGTTTCGACGGTTGTCCGTTGCCGCGACCCCGAAACGCTTAACGAAGCGATCAATTTCGCAGCATCTGAAGAAAAGATATTACAGGCGACTTCTAGGCGTTATGCAAGCCCAAGCACGTCTGTCCCAAACCAAGGACGCTTTCAACCACGGCAATTCCATAATAGGAATCTCGCACAGGGAACCACTCCAAGACAAAACGCTCCGAATAGGTCGAATGTCGAGAGCACCTCTGCTCCCAGTGCCATGGTGTGTCGTTATTGCAAAAAACCAGGACATTCCATCGATGTATGCCGCAAACGGGAATATAATAATAAACGATTCGGGAACTCGTTTGCGAGAAATCAGCCTATTCACACTATTAACGAACATTTCGATGAAACAAATGATTTAAACGAGCACGCCTTCCCGTCAAGTATCGTGCGGGATCAGGACTAAATATTAAATTCGATACACATCCCAAACGTACTATTTCTACGTCACACACCTACAACACGGGTAACCAGCCCCAAAATAACGGTGTTCCTACGTCACACACCTACAACACGGGTAACCAGCCCCAAAATAACGGTGTTCATAAACGTAATATTTCTACGTCACACACCTACAACACGGGTAACCAGCCCCAAAATAACGGTGTTCATAAACGTACTATTTCTACGTCACACACTTACAACACGGGTAACCAGCCCCAAATTAACGGTGGTGATATACATACTATTTCCACGTCACACACTTACAACACGGGTAACCAGCCCCAAATTAACGGTGGTGATAAACATTCTATTTGCAAATCAAGCACCCACGACACGGGTAACCAGCCCCAAAATAACGGTGCTGATAACGTTACTATTTCTAGTTCACACACTCACAACACGGGTAACCAGCCCCAAACGAGCTGTGGCAAGCAAACTATTCCTAAATCAAGCACCTACAACAAGGGTAACCAGCCCCAAAGCAACGGTTGCGAAAATCTAAATCCACAAGTTTCTAACTCCATTGAATCGCAAATCCTATCTTCTAATTCCATGATATCCTGTCCATCGTGTGCAGCACCTGGAAAAGAAAAAGAAGCATGTAAAACATATAATATCTCGACAAACCCATTGAGAAAATACTTACCATTCATAGAAGTCCTGACGCCTGTCTCCTCTAGGCCCTTGAAGCTTCTTGTTGACAGTGGCGCATCCGTTAGTCTGGTGAAGTTACACGTAATTGAGAAATTCCCTGTAATCACAAAACACGTAATAAGTTTTAGTGGTTTTGGAACATCGAATAATCCAATAAAGTCAGTAGGTCATATAACTATCGAGTTTAACACTCTGAATCATCACTTTCATGTGATCCCCAATTTGGAATTTCCTTATGATGGAATAATAGGTAGTGACTTTTTCTCAACTCGCGACTGCAAAATTGACTACGCTCAGAGCAAGCTGTCCGTAGGAAAAGTAGAACTTGACCTGAAATTCACAGAACCAGTCTATACTATTCCTCCTCGTACTGAAACAGTAATCGAGTGTTCTGTGCTAAATCCAGAAATTGAAGAGGGGCTTGTTCTTGATCAAAACATAGTTGACTCACTCTTGATAGCAAATTGCATTGTGCAAGTAAAATCAAATGCTAGGGTTAATATAAGTGTAGTCAACACATCCGAAAAGCCATTGAACATTGATTCTAATATGAAAATTAAAATATTACCTTTGAATAAAAATGAGGGTCATCAAATCTTTCATACAGATCATTTTAAAAATGATCAAAACAATGTTCTAAATCGCACTGAGGAAGTAATTAATCTTTTGCGAATGTCCCATCTAAACACTGAAGAGACAAATGCTTTGTGTGATCTTTGTTCTACCTACTCGGATATATTTCATCTTCCTCAAGATCATTTGACAACTACTGATGCTATTGAACATGAAATAACAACATCCTCATCTGTTCCTATTAATACAAAATCCTACCGATTCCCAGAAATACACAAGCAAGAGGTGCAATCACAAATAGATAAAATGCATAATGAAGGAATCATTAAACCATCAACGTCTCCATGGTCATCCCCTATTTGGATAGTTCCCAAAAAATTAGACGCCTCTGGGCAACGTAAATGGCGGGTAGTAATCGATTATCGCAAACTTAACGATATAACCATCGGAGATTCTTATCCCATTCCAAACATTTCCGAAATTCTAGACCAATTAGGGAAATGTAAGTATTTTAGCAACCTTGATCTCGCTTCTGGGTTTCATCAAATTAAAATGTCAGAAAAAGATGCCCCTAAGACCGCATTCTCAGTTCCACAAGGACATTTTGAGTTTACTCGCATGCCTTTCGGCCTAAAAAACGCCCCTGCAACCTTCCAGAGGCTCATGAACTCTGCTCTTTCAGGTCTCCAGGGCATCCAATGTTTCGTCTATCTCGATGACATCGTAATCTATTCCTATGATCTCGAAATCCATATGAAAAACCTATCCAACATCTTCGACAGACTCCGTCATTACAACCTTAAGCTCCAACCTGATAAATGTGAGTTTCTCCGTAAGGAAGTCTCTTATCTAGGCCACATTATCACGGAACAAGGAGTAAAGCCAAATCCCGAAAAGACTGACGCTGTTCAAAAATTCCCGGTTCCAAAATCTCCAAAAGATATTAAATCTTTCCTGGGATTAGTATCTTACTACCGTCGTTTTATCCCAAACCTATCTAAAATGGCTAAACCACTAACAAACCTTTTGAAAAAGGATGTTTCATTCAATTGGCTCAATGAACAGCAATTAGCCTTTGAAAGTTTGAAAAATGCCCTTATTTCTGCGCCCGTGTTAGCCTATCCCGATTTCTCGAAACCCTTTAACCTTACATGTGATGCATCTAGTTATGCTATCGCTGCAATTCTGTCACAAGGCCCTGAGGGACATGACCGCCCCATCGCTTATGCGTCCAGAACACTAAATAAAGCAGAATGCAGTTATAGCGTAACTGAAAAAGAATGCTTGGCTATAATCTTTGGGACTAAGACTTTTAGGCCCTACCTATATGGTCGGCATTTTACCATTTATACCGACCATCAACCTCTAAAGTGGCTTTTCAATTGTAAAGATCCCGGCTCTAAGCTCGTTAGGTGGAGGCTTAGACTAGAGGAATTTGATTACGACTTAAAACATAAGAAAGGAAAAATGAATAGCAATGCCGATGCTTTGTCTCGTTTTCCAATGAATCCAGTCACGCAAAATGCGACAGATCCAGAACCATCAACATCAGGAACATCTATTAATCCTAATCCAAGTCAAATACCAGAGATTCCAGACATTATCCTCGACGACTTGACAGATTTAGGCGCTTTAGATCTTAGCCCTTTCGAAGAAGGACAGTTGGACTTTAGCCCACTTAACCTTCCTTCTTTACCTGACTCTCCAAACGACTCTGTTGAACCGTCTAGGCCTACTGAAGAAACTCCAACTTTAGAATCCCATTCCAACGTAAACAAGGACTATTCTGAATTCCTAAAGGCCTTTGCTAACAAAGACGCAACGTTTAATACTCAAATGAAAGAACGAAATGAAAGTCTACTGAAAAGTAATTCCAAGACTATTCTAATCCCTGTTTCCATTGACTTTGATGACTCAAACCCTTATCTTCCAGACGTCATCTCTGCTTTAGACGACTCGACAAGTATCCTACATGAAGAACGCGAACTCTATTCGTTCAAGAAAATCGAACTGAAAGGGAAAACCTACTATCTCTTATTTACGAAAGTCTATTATTTTGATAGTTGCACATATCCCGACATTTTCAAGACTCTAAAATCAGTAAGAGACGATATTGTCCTTACCGGAACTATAAACGAAATTGCGATATCTGATTTCAAGAACCCATTCGAGCAAAATTCATATATTAAAATTTACAACATGCTCATGCATCTATTTAACAATACAAATATTATAGTCAACATACATCGGAACAGTATCATCTACCCTGTTCCCACTGAAATTGCTCGAATCCTAAAGGAGAACCACGACATTCCTTTAGCTGGACATCTAGGCTCAAATAGGATGTATGATAGAGTAAAAGAAAGGTACTATTGGAAGAATATGAGAACGGATATAGAAAATTACATAAAAAACTGTAAACTATGTCAATCTAACAAAGCCTTACGTAAAATCAACAGATCACCTATGCAAATAACAACTTCTTCGACTCGCCCATTTGACAGAATTAGTCTAGATATCGTAGGTCCTCTCCCTGAAGCCGGAAATCTTAAACTCAAATACATACTAACTCTTCAAGATGATTTAACTAAATTCTCCATCGCGTATCCTATCGCAAATGCTACTGCAGAAGAATCATGTGAATGCCTAGTTCATTTTATATCTTTATTTGGCATCCCTAAAACAATACTTACAGATCAAGGCTCTAACTTTACAGCTGAGTTGTTCAAAATGACCTGTGACTTCTTAAAAATTAAGCAAATCTGGTCTTCACCCTATCACCCTCAAACACAAGGAGCCCTAGAGCGAAGTCATTCGACGTTAAAAGAATATCTAAAATCATATGTGAATGAAAACCAGACAAATTGGCATAAGTTTGTGTATACTGCCATGTTAACCTATAACAGTAGTGTTCATACAACTACTCAGTTCACTCCATACGAACTCATTTTCGGTCATAAACCTCACATCCCTGATTCAGTTTTCGATCTACGAACTGACGTCACTTACCCAGAGTATATCAAGATGCTTCACCATCGTCTCAAAGTGTCTCGTGAGAAGGCACTCCAAAACATTCAATCATCCAAAGAAAGGTCGAAGTCTTATTACGATAAGCATTCTCGTCCAGTTCAATATAAAGTAGGAGACTACGTTTATCTTAAAAACCATGTTAGGCTTCGCAAAGCTCTATCTCCATTGTGGAAAGGTCCCTACAAAGTCGTTAAAGTCCATGGTAATCATTCTTTGTCACTACTCATTAATCGTCGTCATGTCCGACATCACTTTGATGAAGTAAAGTTGGCTGAAGTAGAGATCCCTAGATCTTAAGATCGAGTCAGTTTTCTACCTAAGCACCGTAGAACACGGCACTTTACTTTGTTAATCTTCTAAGTAAATATAGTTATAACTATTTAATCTTATACATTACATTATACAAATTTATTAGTATAGTTTTATCACTACTATTACTTACACTATTTTAGCAAATAAATTATTATGATTATACTTTCAAATTACAGAATTTCATCGTTACTTCTCGCGACATCCTTGGCTCAGCAACTTGTCCAACCATTGGCAAAGGGTCCGGGTATTTTCTTCAATCCTGTCAGCACTTTGAAACTAATAAATGATCACATTTATTTCATAATCCCTGTAGATTTAAATTACATTAAACCTCATTTAATAAATATTGACAATGGCCTTAAAGATACTAAGTCTCTTTGTGAACAAAACAAAGTCATGAACGATTTCCAATGTCATAATATGCTTCAACCACTTAGTTCACTCTATGATGATATTCTTCGAGACTATAACGCGATATCCCATCTTATATCGTCCAAATCTAAAAGGTCTGCTTGGTTCGGTGGCATAGGCTCTATTATGAAAACAGTATTCGGCACCATGGATGAAAATGATTCTAATATGTATCATAACGCCATTCAAACGTTAGATTCAGATTCTAAGAAACTAGCTTCTTTAATTAAACAAAATATTTTCCTCTCTAAATCTGCAATTGCAAATATAAATGAAACACTCATTATTATTTCTAATAATGAAGCCCGTTTGAATGATGCTATGAATAGGTTATCTCTAAGTTTAAAGAATGTATCGTTGGTCACGAATGAACTCTTGTTCAGAGTCAAGACGGATGAAGTCTTAAATACTTTACATTCTAGTCTTCTTACTTTGTCTTTTAAATTAGAAGATATTATAAATTCTATATTATTCGCAAATAGCAATACCTTACATCCTTCAGTTCTTACTCCAAGGGAACTATATAAAGAATTAAGTAACAACATGAAAAACATTCCTAAGTACAAGGAATTTCCTGTAAATATAGATTTAAGCAATATAAATTTATTGTTAGGTGTATCGGAGCTTTCTGCTTGCTATATTTCAAATAAAATAATGTTTATGATTAGAATTCCTTTAGTTTATCATATTGAATACGATCTTTATAAAATGATCCCAGTTCCTGTACCTCATAATGTAAATTCCTCTAAATCTTACGCCATGATTTTACCTACAAAGAATTTTATAGCTTTAAGCAAAGACAGATCTACTTACTGTACTCTGGATGATGTCAATTCCTGTAAGCCTATATACAAAGGAACCCTCATTTGCGATGTTTCCAATATCATATCGGTTTCTACTAATCCTATCTGTGAAATTGAGTTGATGACCAAAGTTATTAAAATTTTACCTAAACAATGTGAAACTAAATTTTTATATGGTAACATTGACATCTGGCAACATCTTGGCCGTAACAGTTGGATATTTGTTCAATCCCAACCTACTAAATTATCAATTCAATGTAATTCTGATATTAAAGAATTAACCATTCAAGGAACGGGTATATTAACATTAGAATCACAATGTATGGCCTTCTGCCGTAATATAAAACTACTAGCAATGTATAACCTCGAAATAAATATACCTCGTGTAAATCCAGACTTCAGTCTTATTGACGATAAATGCTGTAATTCCGATAAATTCAGAGAACTTAATATAAATTCGTCTGCTGTTACTATTTCAAACGTTAATTTAGAAAGTCTTAAGCATCTTAAAGACTTAGCAGATCAAGGAAATAGAGATATTGAGGATTTCATAAATAACAAAACAAATATTCTCTCAAGTCATATTAGTTTCCCAATTCTTACAATTGTTTTTATTATTTTGTTTATTTCTTTTCTCATCTATTTCTTTTATAAAGCCAATGGCAATAAAATTCGGCCTCCATGTTCGAGGCCTAGAGGTTCAAATGTAGAAGAACCTAGCGAAGAATCTATTCCGCTACCTAGATTAAGAATCGATTAAGTACCTAGTTATTAATCACTCTTAGATTAACTTAAATTTAACTACATTGTAAAGGTGTGTGTTCTAATCCATCCTAAACTTACCTCACTTACCTTCTTCTTCTTTTCTGTAAACTTACTTTAATTTATTAAGTTTACTCTTGTTGGGGGAGATGTTATATCCTCTACAATGTTCCCTATTCTGCTGACCTATTCATCTTCGCTTGCAGTTTCATCATTCTCTTTCCACTAGCTCCCAAGTACTTTCTTCAGTCTATCCTCGGTCTCCGATGTGAACACACATCATAAAAATCTATATTCATTGTCATAAAATCTAATTCCTAAATAAAACAATTACTAGTTCGTAAATCAATTTATTCGTTTTTTTTAAAAAGTGAAAAACAAGTTCCCGTATAACAGTACTTATTATAGCAGGCTCACGACAAGATTACGCTGTTTAGTTACACATGCATAGTTTGAGGCACATAAATTGGAGAACCGATGGTAGAAGCTTGACATAAACTCTAAAGAGTGGAGACCACGCACTTATTATTTATTTTCATGTGAACGAGCTCCAGTAAAGTAAGTTTATATAATAAGTTTTTCACTCTTCCATCAGCTGCTCGCATTTAGTGAACCGTTTTTCGGCCTAGCTGAGCTACGAGTACATTGGGCCTGTACGATCCTTTACTACCTAGTGGTCGCGAACCTTAACTTATTAATTTTATATCCTATTCGGGATTGCCTCTGTTTTGGTTTGTAAATCGAGATAGGCGTTAATGAGCTTTTTGATTATGTTCAACTTTTAATCGTGGGGATTAATTCATACGAATATATAATTAATGCGTGGGATATAATAAGAATAAGGATCTGTTTTACTTGTTTTCATTAGGCGTTCCTTGTTAATTATTTATTGAAATAAAGATGAAAGTTTTTTTTATTTGTAAGGGTACATTGGACTGATTCAAGAGACACAAGGAAATTAAATTAAATGTTTAATTTTTTCATTTAATTCAATTTAATCTCTCTCACTGTCTTTTGAAACATTAATGAAGATGTAGCATCTAGTTCATAAAAACGTACGAACGTACTGAAGAAACGAAATTTAATTAATATTGGTAGGTACCTACATCAACCTGTGAATCTCAACGAAGCAGGTACTTGATTATAAACACCAGCAGATACTGATGTTAACCACTACGTCTTCATCATCATCATCATCATTTCAGCCGTACGACGTCCACTGCTGGACATAGCCTCCCCCACAGACAGAGCGAATTCCTTATCATGTGGGGGGATTAGCCCATACTCACCACGCTGGGCATGCGGGTTGGCGAGCGCAGTTAGAGCTATCGTTGTTTAAAATGAGAGACGCTGCTGCCCATCCCCTAGCTTTTTCCCTTAGTCACCTCTTACGACATCCGCGGATAGGTAGATATCAGCTACATCTTATTAAAAGACAATACGTTTCTAAAAACAGCTGAGCAGAGTGGCCACGAGGTTCCCCTAAGTAACTAACCAACGCACAGTGTAATTACATTTGAAACAGCTGACTTAGATAAAGCCATTTGCAAACTGAAAGTGCATTTCGTTTAGTAAGCGTTTTGATTCGAGGGTGCGGAAAGCTAGCGCTAACTTTGGTGAAAAATCAACGGTAGGGTTGCTTTTGGTTTCCTGTCGAAACTACCTATCAATTTACGCACAAAATAGACGCGACTTTAAATAAAGTACCTACTATTACGTAAAATTTCCTTCACGGCCTTTCGCAAGTGATAATACATACCTAGGTACATTTTTGAACAGAAAGTCCATTGGCGCCCATACCATGACCCTTCAGATTTAAACACGACAGTGTTATAAAAAACAATAAAAAGCTCTATATCAATCCGTGTTCAAACAGCATGCGATATTTCCTACAAAACACAAATCCTACCTCTGTTGAACCAAGTCAATTTTGAGTTTGACGATTGGCCCAACGTTATTGCAAGCTCCTAAAAGTAAAATCCACAATTAACTTTATTCAAAAGACGTAAGTAGGTATCATTTTAAAATAAATTTAAGATGACATATCGCACATAGTTTGAACACGGTATGACCCTATAGATATAATTAACAATAATTATATGTACAGTCAACAAGTTTTTTTGTAGACCACTATAGAACCTTTTAAATATAAAGCGATAAATAAATAAATAAATATTCCGGACATATCACACATTGTCAACTGATCCCAAAATAGGCATAGCCTGTACTATGGGTACCAGAGACTGATATACATAATAGATATATATTTAACACCCAGACACAGAACAAACATCTGTGTTAGTCACAAATGTTTGTCCAGTGCGGGAATCGAACCCGCAACCTCTAGCGCAGAAGGCAGAGTTACTACCAACTGAGCTATGAGGCTGATCATTCATTGAAGTCATTCTCTTTTGTTGAGACGTGGTTTACTAATATCAATCTTTAAAAAAGGCCCATTTAAGGGCCACTTTACCTCAACCTGGTCACTGACTGACCAAAAAAGAATCACTGACACGACAAGTTAGCATAACATTCTTCATGGAAATTCAAACCTCTAGCGGTTCTGCATTTAGTTGTACGTAATTGCCGATATCTCACTGAACACTCGAACTGTGAATTTTGAATTGTCAGTGATTATTTAAAATACGATCACGTACCAGTACTTCGCATACCAAATCAATCAGTATTCAAGGTAGAATGTTCAATTTGAATAAAGTTATCATTTATCAGCATGGGCCAATGATCAAAAGTTCTAAAAAAATTAAAAAAGTATACTTTTTATGGGTACAATGTGGACGAGTAGATAATGGCAGAGATAAATTTTGCTAACAAGCTGCCATTATTTGGTCTCAAAAGTGACAGCCCTAGTTACCAACCAGTTGAAGCTTTCGAATTGGCACGTGCTTCTGGCATTTACATAATTTTATTAGTCTGGATCGGGGCTTGGTCACAGAGTAGGTACGTGTAGAGTCGAAGGTAAGCAATTGAGCCCCGATGTACACTCTTCTATGTTACCTGCATGAAGGATGTTGGTATTCGTTGTAACAACACGCGCCACTAACACATCATTTGATGAAGTTTTAATTCATTCAAAGGTTATACAGATCTTCCAACGACGCCAAAATCTTAAAACAATGGTAACGCAATGCTTTTTTTAGTTGTTTTAAAATTTCTAGAGATAAATTGTATATAAAAAGCTTAACCTTTTCGAGCATCCAGAAAAACTCAATGAACATCGCTTCTTCTTCTTCTTTTTCGCTGCTTCTTGTCACCGCCAGCTTTCATATGCATGTCTTAGCGAGTTGTGCGCTAGTGGTAGCTCCCTTTAGTTCCATAAGACGAGATATCATTGACTAAACTGTTTATCCCTGTAGTTCTATGACGTCACACTGATAGAGAGCTAAATGGGGGTTACCGTGCGCTAGGGCTGGCAGAGTTGAACATGATCAATAACAGTAGCATTCGTTTTCTCGCTGTCAATAAGAGAGTAGGTTGTCACTGTCAGCTTTTTTATAGGCGCTAGATCTAGCAGCTTTAAAAGCTACGTTTGACGAAAGCTACTCTATGGCCGAGCTAGCGACCGCATGAATCTGTTAATTGACATTGACATGTCATTGCTTTGTACGAACCTTAAACTCTGATTTGCTTTTCCAGAGGTTTTTGCTTGTAATTTTTTAGCAATTTTGCAAAACTTGTTTTCGCAAACAGTAGAAATCCATTATGTCTAATTGTATAAGCGTTGGAACATTCTTATTTTCATTTTCTCATTTCATATTTATTTTGACGTTAATTTTGCTAAAAGTTTTTCAAGTAGCCTGAGTGGCAATTTGATACAAAAAAATAGCACATGTATATTAAATTAGGTACGAGGGTTTTTCAATGTAAAACTAAACGTGGCTTTTTGTAGAAATTACGCTGAGAAAAACCTACCATTAAACAAGTCAAAAAAATATTTTTAGTTTTTTAGTACATACAAACCGGGTTATTGTCATTACGACCATTTCATCATCATCAGCAGCCTGAGGAAGTACAATGCTGGATCTCCCATGGATTGCCACGAGGAACGGCCTTGAGCCTGATTCTTCTAGGCTTGGTCGCGAGGAACAGGCATAGCTTCACCTAGTTTCTAAAACGATTCAAAGTGATCCTAGTGATTTTATTGAAATAAATGCCTTTTGACTTTGACTTTGCCTTCTCCATCCACCGATTTCCCGCAACCTTGCCAATGTCGTCGGTCCATCGGGTGGAAGCATCAGAACCTGATGCTTACAAAAGCGTCTCCTAGTACTTATGTAGGTATCCTATCCTACTAATATTATAAATCTGAAAGTTTGTGAGGATGTTTAGATGTTTGGATGTTTGTTGTTCAATCATGCCGTAACGGCTCAACAGATTTCGTTAAAACTTGGAATGGATAAAGTTATATACCTAGAATTATGTAGATACCACGCAAGCGAAGCCGCGGGTGGTGCTAGTATTGTATAAATCTCTTGTGTAAACATTTGTTTCAATAAAAGCCTGTCTCAAATCAACGTCGACTTCTATATACACCTGTGCCCTTAAAACATTATTTTGAGTATTCAATAAATCCATTTCAAGAGCGCCTTGACAGATTGACATTTAGACACTGAAATCTCAGGGGATTCGGTTAAAAAAACTTTGGAAAGACCAATATACGTAATTGTACGATATTTTTTTCAACAAAGCAATGCAAGCAATTCTGAATATAAAACTCCAGCTTATCAGCCTTTCATAAAAACATTTTACATTTATTTTTCCTAGACTTATTTTATTTTATTTTGTTGTATTCGGAGAACAAACAGTTTTATAAACCTTATAAATAAACTTAAATAATAACACGTAACCATTGATATGTCCTCGCATGTAGAAGCTAAGAGACTGCTTGCTTGCGGAGAAGGAATAAAAAAAAAAACACAGTTTCATGCAATACCCTGATGATAAAAAGCTAATTATGACAGCTTCCAATATGCCCTTTTCTTGAGGTAATCCTTCTTGCACTCGAAAGATTTTTATAGGCTTTTAAGACGACAGGTATGAAAATTGAGAGCTTCCCAGCTTAAAGCAAACTTATGCAGAAGGCAGATCCTCACCGGTAGTTACCAGTTTATCTATACTTACCTTCCTACCTCATGAAGATAATGACGACTGAAGATCGTGGTCACGTGTTGGACATCTTTGCTGTACTAAAGTGGTGGCTGTTTTCAGCGATCCCTATTAGCTGACATTTGACCCGTCATAGAACATTAAGTGCTGGTCAGTCCATCTAGTTGCGGATCTACCGCAGAAAAGCTTTCCAAAACTTATCAACAATGACCACCTTTACCAGTCTCGCTACAACGGTGGTGACAGGTGGTGACAAATCGTGGATGGTATTTCTGTCTCTAAGGACTGATACATTGGTGCGTTTCGCAGTCTGCACTATCTGTATTTTAGATTGTGTATATCTTTTCGCCAAAGAAATACAGACGTGCCAAAGCGATACTTGTCAATTTATTGGATTAAACACCTTTTGAAGAGAATTGAATCAATTCCAGATCTTCCAATGAATACTTTTGCTGGTAGCTCGCTATTTCCTATATCTGTTCTTTGTACCGGCGCGAAAAGATTTCTATGCAAATGCAACTTAAGATTTTTATGGAAAAGCCTCTGTGGTAAGCGGCTTAAAGTGTCGCCGAGTCGAAATCCAGAGATTTCACTCGGCGGATCAACGTGTAACAGTGTTTTGCTTGTTTTTGATGGTGCTAGGAGTAGGGACAAGAAGGAGTTGTTATTTCTGTGGTGGTTAGGTTACGTGTCTGTGCCATTTATAGTTTTTTTTTCTATGGTATGCAGCAGAACGAGCGGCTAGAAACCTGCGGTTAACACACGCAGCTTTTTACAGGCGCATTTAAAGACTAGCAGCTATAATATTGGCAGTATAATAAGACTATTACTGCGTCCACAGCGGAATACTTATCGCGTATACCTACAAACACATCAGTGGTTAGTCGCACTCGTTACCGTCCGTTCCTACAACTGCACAGTATAGAACTTGAAACTTCATTACCTATGCGTGACTAAAATTTACGTAGAACAGCAGTGTTGCCCAAATATACGCTGTCACTGACCAAACTACTGACTCGCAGTAACTGGATTACGACCGGACATTGACGGACGGGCGTTGTGCTCTCAGATCCTTTGGCTTTGGTGAATTATTGCTGGACCTATGAAAACTACTACGAATGATATAGAAACAAACGCTCTGTGACATGACGAAGAATAATAAATAAATAAATATTCCGGACATATTCACACGGTCAACTGATCCCAAACTAGACATAGCCTGTACTATGGGTGCCAGAGACTGATATACATTATAGATATATATTTAACACAGAACAAACATCTGTGTTAGTCACAAATGACTAAATGAGAATACTTGCCTACTGCAAAAAAAAATCTCTTCCTTTTTTCACAAGAATTTCATTGGATCCTGGTCAAAATTAAATATTTCCGATAAACAATTTCTTGGATAGTAAAAGCACCAAAAAAATGTTTCATCAACATGCAAAATACAAATGATGACGTAATGTGAATGTCTTAATTTTGTAATACCGTATCGGTTTTCCAATAGTTAAAACTTTTAACACTGGAGTTTAACTTAAAAGGAAAGATTAAGTAGTAGCCTATATGTATTGAAATAGTGCCGCCTCCTATAACACGGTGTATCTTTAAGCGTTGTGATAATTATTGACTAAAATTGCAGGTAAGTAAATATGACTATATTATCTATAGTCTAAAAATTAATCTAAGTACTACTTGGCAAAACGGTGCCACGTTTTGCCAAGTAGTACTACTAGAGTAGTAGATTATTTTTTAGTAAAACACTAGATTTTGTGACACGAAAACTCTGCTGATTTTTTATACACCAAAGAGTTACTCTCAGTAAACGAATCTAAATAATAAATTAATATCTCAAGATCGTTTGCGATTCCACTTGATCGTTTAATCTTTGTTTGAAAGTTTAATCGATTCTATTGAAATTCTTAGGATTATTATTAATCACACGCTTTGATTCAGAATGAATATTATTATTGCTTTACATGTGGTACGATCCAGACCCAGTTAAATATCATTTGCATATCTACTTATTTTAGTAAGTACATTACTTGTGTTTATTTTACTCGTTTGAAAAATTCCATACACAAACCTCCCTAAACGAGTCAATTTCAAAATTTCCTCGAGAGATAGTTATAATCCTTCTCTGTCCACCAACTTTCAGCAACCTAAACAATGCTTCAGTCCATCGGGTGGGCCTACATTAAGCCATTCGTGGGCTAAGTTTTATAGGTACACTACTCAGGTAATATTACATTTTTCTAGCATTATTTTATGGAAAACAAAATAACCATGACGTATACGGCTATACACTTGTTAGTTTATGTTAAGTTATAAATTTCTCATTTAAGTAAATTGTAAATTCTTATGAGAATAAATTTCTTAAACCAGAGAATTAATTTGCTTTTCTCTTGTGTGAATTTCAGACACTCAAATTATTTATTTGTCGTTGTAATTTCAGCAATTTTACTTAATAACAGTGATTAAGATCTTGTAATAATAGACTAAGCTGAAACTAGATTCAAGATATTGAAATATTTTCGTCATTTTAATTACTACCCACATCCAATCCAATGCTTGAAGTCTGAACCGATAAACGATACGACCTTGGTGGTGGCGTGGCGGGTAAAATATTTGTTTCGGGTCTGGGTTTTGCAGTACTACGTTACATTCACGTAGGTACTTGGTAGTTTCTGATACGTAAAAATGAGACACTTGAGACACACAGCTATATTTTGAAGGAAGAGAGGGATGATATTTTTAATCCTCAAACCAACAATAAAATTATGAAAATCACATAATAAAGTGCGTTGAAAAGAATATAAGGAACGACTCCAAATAAATAGGTACATCAATGATTGAACACAAGGCTGTCCCCCACAGGGCTGTTTCCAATTAACGGTTACATCGAGAAGATTATCTGTATCTTGAACCGTACCAATATAAGTATTAACAGCTATCAATTTCATCGAACATCTCAAGCACGGTGTAAATGATGTTGTGAGATGTTTTGAACCCAGTTATTTAACGAGAGACGGAGTAATTTATAAGATAAAACATACCTAGCCGAATCTACAAAAACATATAAAAAACTACTCATTAGTTCTACCATAGAATTAGTAGGAATAAAGACGAACACAGAAAAACCACAATTGGTAGGGTCGAAACTCAAACAAAGACAAAATCACACGTCACACGGGTGCCGTCAGACCCTTACAATTTAGTGGCTGTGTACAGTACCGAAAGTCAATAATGTCCCATTTCTTGGACCGTTAAAGTTCAATTAACGTACGCCCTGAACCGTGGGATTAAATATAAAAATATATAAGTGTGAGTCGGTATAGCGTGCCAATGGTTCCGACCAAGAAATAAGTTTCAGGCTACGTTTACCATTCATCAGCTTTTCAGTTCTACAGATTCATTCTGATTTTTTTTTTCATTTCTGGGAACCAAACCAGCAAGAAAGGCCTTACGAGGATCAAGCAGAGAGTCGAAGAGTGCTACAGACAATTTTTAAATGGGTGCCACGATGAGTGGGGCATAGTGAATAGCTTACCGTTTTTGTATGGTGTCATGTAAAGCGCCTACAAAACCGGCAACTGATTGACTTTTCACCCCTCAAGTGACTAGTGAGTAACTCACGAACATTACAAACTCGGGCCTCAGAGGCCGAAAAGTGAAAAATGAGAACTCAATGACTCCGCAGACTAGGGTCGCAGGTTGGGCGGATCACCGCTACTTGCGTAGCAGCGCTACTTATTGGCTACGTGTGTAGATCTTCGTAGGCATACCCTAGTTTGTTTTTTTAACGTTTGCTAGTATTATGTTATCTGTGACGTAGGTTACTTGTATCTTTAGCTTAAAGTAAATAATATAAAAAGTTTTACAACAACTTGACCTACCTGCCTTCATCAAATAATTTACTTGTTCGGTGCAAAAAACGTAACGCCCATAACAATAGAAACACTAACTTTTGTGAGGGCTTTTTTTATACTCTCTGGCCTCAGAACCCTAAAACTAAACCATCATCGGCGGCAGTCATAAAACCACAACAAAGAGCTCGTATTAATAACTCCAAAATATCTCCGGTATAGGTGTCTACTTTTTTATCAACAGAATAATCGTAGAGAATAAAACGCGAAACCAGCGTTGTTTTAGTTTTATCAATAACGGCTTACGTATTTTATGACACTGATGCAGACTCCATTACAAGAGTTTATGGGAGTGATGGAAAACTAATCTGTTTTAAGTTTGATATAAAGTGAAATCCCCCTGTTAGTTTCGGAGCTGGGGTGTATCATCTTTATATCATTTATTACTTAAGTATAGATATGTACTTATAGGCACTATTCCGTGTTTGTTGTCTTATTCTTCTAGGCTTTGTCACATGTAACGGGCGTAGCTTCACCTAGTTTCTACGACGACGTTCCAAAGTGGTGATCCTAGTGATTTCATTGAAATAAACACCAATAGACTTTGACTTTTAATTAAAAAAACTAATGAGAACACTGTTCTTTTTCTGAAACTTACGTATACATGCACCAAGCTTCATAAACAATATCGTAATAAAATTACCACTAGCTCTTGGTTTACGAGTTTGAGTCGTAAATTCGTTCCATAACTGAATAATACGTTTATCATTCGCGTATAAATCAAGAATCGAGCCCGGGTGACTAGAATGCATTTCCATTATCTATCGCAGGTGGCCTGGTGGCATGGGTGCCGGGAAGGGGGTGCAAAAGGGTGCAAGAGGGTGCAATTGCACCCAAGGCTTTGAAAAAATACAAAGTTTTTTTGTTAATTACTATCATAGCTACTGTTTATAATGTGCAGAATGCCACACTCTGAAAATAATCCTGCCAGCGCTCATGCCTAGTCTTCGCGGGCTTTGATCAATGAAAGTAATGGAGTTAAAACATTATTGATAATCTTTTCGGCATCATCATTATCATTCCAGTCGTTTGAAGTCCACTGCTGAACATCGGCCACAGGTTTTCGGAGTGACTTCCTATCATGTGGAGGGAATTGCCCTTACTTACCATGTGGGTTGGCGCAGTTTGTGAAAATAGGTGACGCTGCTGCCCATCCCTAGCTTTTTAAACTTAGTCGCCTCTTACGACATCACGGGTAGGAGATATGGAGGAGCATATTCTTCAGCCGAGTCTACCATGACGAACTTTTCGGCATAACTAACTTTATACTATACCTACAAAAACACCTGTTTAACGCCTCAGTGTTTATATATGAAAATTAGGAGACCAAAAATCTAATGCAAATTCAAAGGGCGGCGGGAAGTTTTCGTTAAATTTGAATTTTAAATTAAGTAGTACAAATAAGTTTATATACCTACTCACAATTTTGGGCGCCCTAATGGACTGAAGTGAATCTCACCTTTCCTGTGTCAACATTTTAGAGCCCGAAGGTAATTTGGTGAGCTTAGGCCCATATTCCATCTAAGCGAAGAAGCGGAATTCTTCAGCTAACAGCGTTGTTACTGAATACAGCTACATAAGAGCCCAAGACTCCATCCTACTCCATCTAAAAAACATATCCGGAAGTGCCTCTGACTACCCCCCTTAGACATCTTCAAGGATCTGTTCACCTAGAGACCTGAGAGGATGTCTACCATTCTTGGGGTTACAAGATGTGGGCCTATTTTTTATTATTAAGACTTCCTCTTCATTTCACGCCTTACGCTCGGTATAGTATTATGTTATCTGTGCGCTCGCTTAGCAAAATAGATGTTGGATTATGGGCCTTATTCGTTGTTCCGGAAATGTAATTAAGGATTTAAATGAAAATTAACAATAATCTTATTGAGTTGATTATGATTGCCTTCGATTAGGTGTTTTATTGTTTAATTAAATTTTATTTTACTGTAAAACGGACGGTCGCTGGACAGAATCATAATGCCTTTCAAATGCGAGCGTCTCAGCTTATCCTTTAGGTACTGTCAACTTACGTCACCGCCTAAACAAGACCGCAAGTTAGGGCACAACAACGCAAGGAGGTAGGGCACAACGAGATTTTCTCGTTCTAAATTGGAGCAGCCCGCTGGGGAGGTACCTCGGCCTTACAGAAGATTGCAGCCAAATACCATTATTTATTTCAAATAGTGTTGTGTTCCTGCAGTAAGTAAGGTTGCCAGAGCTGTTTTCGGGGGGGTTCGGGGTCGGCAACGCGTGCGTGATGCCTCTGGTATTGCAACCGCTTACCAACAGGTGGGCCGTATACTTTTTTGTTCAACTCAGTTGTAAAAAAAAAAAAAAGTTCCTTGAAAGTTCCCCTGTACTCTATACTACTAGGTAGGTCTATACGTGGGTACACAGGTATAATGGATCGAGCGAGCGATGCAAGCAAAGATCTCTCAAAAAACTTGGGCGAATCAGCGTTATGTTTGTATTGTTATTTAATTTTGTGTCTCAACGATCATTGAAGCACCAACTTTTAGCAGACATCCCGAGATCTCCGTTCGAGGCGAACCACTGAAGATGGTAGGTACACGGTTATGTTAAAAATAGCACAAGTTGATGGTAGGTAAACAATGTTCTCGTTTTTGCTGTGAATATCATTAAAGTTAATACTATGGCATCATTTTTAAAATGGTGGAATGTTTACATATTATTGCAGGCGACTGTACCTAGGTAGTAGTAGAGTCCGTTTAATCTAAAACGAAAGCCTCTCCACTGTATTTACGCTTTTAAACTTACTGCTTAGTAAATAAGTTACCTAGCTGCAGTTCCGTACCTACTGTGCAATAAGAAAGTTTTTTTTTGTAAATGGGTAATTAAATTCCGTCTTCTTTTCCGCCCGAGTTTCGAACCTACAAAGTTAAAACGGGAAAGTTTTTTCGAGTTCTCTGTATTTTTGTCGTCTCACGGCTCTTTATTAAGACTGAAAGGAACGACAAAAACCGAGAGGGCATTTAATGAATATTAATGACTGGGTATGTAGGTACCTACCAAACAAAAACAAAAAAAAAAGAAGTAGGTAGGTAAAACGATTTTTTTTTCGGTTCTTTGACTGAAGATTTAACAAAGAGATTGCATGCAAAAAAATGTAATGATTGTGTCAGTAATTCATGACGAACAAGGGCATGTAGGTATTTTCTGACTGAAATAACGAAAACCCTCTTCTATTACCTATAAATAAATCAACAGACAACAGTCACATACACAGTCCTGATCCGACACTAGGATTACCGGTGTCGTGGGTATCAGAAACCACGAGTAGATAGCATGGTAGGTACCTGCTGCATGGCTGCAGCGGGAATCGAACCCGCACCCAGGGACTGAAAGCGGTAGAGTTTATAGGTACTGTTACCGTCAAAACATTTCGGTACCATTATGGTATACCGGTAGGGTATTACGGTACCGTTATTTCATACCGGTAGATTTCGGTACCGAAATTTGAGCCGCGGCTAGTTCGCTAGGACAGGACTAGGTACCGGTAGCGAAATAAACCGAAATGAACTGCGAAGCCAGATTTTCGGGTAACCGGAATTTATCGGTATGACGTCATATCGTTATTTAAACCTTTATATTCCGGTTATTCAGTCCCTGTCCGCACCCATTGCGTCTCAGTTGAACACTCACCCACTGCGCCACCGAGAGCAAAATAAAATGTTTATTTCAGGGACATCCTTCCATGAAATTCACATCAGTCACGCCTGAACAAAAAACCAACTCAACATTTCATTATAATCGCACTCAAGTGTTATTGCTATTAAGTTTGAACAGGCGTTTTATCGCGAGGCAATTGCGACCGAATTCTTTTGCCTTGTTTCAATTTCCGGGGCTGGGAACGTGAACAACAAAAGTGCACTTAATTTCCACAAACTCCAGCGGATTTACGACGCCGCTGCTTAAGTGAAAAATTGCTTTCTTTTATTATTTTACACTTATTTTCCTTTGCTCTCGTCGTCAAGCTTTGCAGTTCTTCAATAAACGAAAAAGGACTTGAGTTCATCACAAACTCATGGACTTTTGAGATAGGTAGAGGTACTTAAAGTCCTCAAAAAAAGGAAAAGCTTTGCAGTTCTAATAAACGCTATAGGGATGCGCCGAAGACGGATATGCCGGATAGCACCGGAGGAGGTAGGGCACAGCGAGAATTTTCTCGCTCTAAATTGGAGCAGCCCGCCTGGAGAGGTACCTCCGCCTTACAGAAGATCGCAGCCAAATTACATTATTTGTTTCAAATAGTGTTGTGTTCCTGCGGTGAGAAAGGTTGCCAGAGCTCTTTAGGGGGGAGGGGTTAGGCAATCGGCAGGCAACGCATTAGCAATGCTCCAGGTGTTGCTGATGTCAATAGGCGACGGTAACCACTTACCATTAGGTGGGCCGTAAGCCTATTTGCCTCCGTATAATATAAAAAAGGCCTCATATTATTTTTACGTTTAGGTTTAAAGACATTTATTCTCAAAAAGACAAACATGTCACTTACATGAGAATATTAATAAACATTATGCAATAGTTGTTAGTAGGTCGTTCTGTAGGTAGGTAGGTAATAAGTAGGTATAGGAAGTACGTAGTATTTAGGTAGGTTTTATTAGTAGATACACTCGTTCAATGCATTCCGCTAACCAAAGGGATGACTAGAAGTAGTTTTCAATGACATGTTGTTGTAATTTAGCTTTAAATGCATTGAACGAGTTTACATTTTTTATAATCGAGGGTATTTTGTTATAAAGCTGTGCGCTTTCAAAAGTGAACATCTTCTTTTTACCGTAATTAGTGCGTATTCTCGGTACTACCAGAAAGCTGGCACGACGAGTGTACGTTTTATTATTAAATGTATTTTAGTTTTAAAGTAGGTACATATCTATGCGCGCTGCATTTGTATATTTCACTGTGCTGCCTGAAATAAATGAATTATTATTAGAAACGGAAGAAATTAGTTTAGTTCATCACAAACTCATTGACCTACCATATACTTAGTTCTAGTAGTTCTATTATCCTACTTATATTAAAGTTCTAAGTTTGCAATGGGAGTTACAAAATACCACCGAGCCCCTAATTGTCAGGCCGAAATTAACTAAACAGGTATTGAAACTACTTATCGTTTGAGAAGGCATCAGGGCAGCGAGTGTGGAATTATTACTTTAAAAGCGTATCATACAGTATCACTTGCCTTGCTATCTACGGTTTTTCCGTAACTATCTCAGCCTCAGGTCTTGGTTTCAACTTTATAGGTATCTAAAGGCTTAAAGGGTTCTCCAGCAGTGCAATAACCTCTTTGAAGCACCGACCTTGAAAGGCAACTTAATTTTAGAAAAAATTGAAATCCCCCGACAATAAGGCTTAGTGGTAGGTACCTCAACTTTCTCCTGCTCTCTCCTACTGCAAAATGTGGGCATGTGTCAAGTGTTTGGACATGCCTATGACTACTTCTTTTAGACATCTTCAAGGATCCGATTGCCTGAAGATGTGAAAGGATGTAAGTATATCATTCTTGGGGATAATAAAATAATAATAAATATTCCGGACATTATCAATACACGGTCAACTGATCCCAAACTAGTATTAAAACTCACTCACTTGTCTAGACGACGATTATAGATTTCTAGCTGAAAATAAAAGTTTTCCCAAGCACAAAGAGCAAGCCGACATTACCGGTAGATAACCCGCCACAGACAACAAGGCGTTTTTCTGCATATCGTCGCTTCCGCTGAATGTCAGTGCTGCTCTCCCAAAAATATCAATTTTGGGTGACAGTGACATTTATTTATCATCCAAACACACTGAAAATAGAGCCTTTTTGCTTGAAGCCAACAGTCGGTCATCCTGGATATAGGACTGCCCCTAGTCCCTAAACCGGCCATCTGCTCTGGTGTATGGCCTCATACACACGTATGCTACGTGCATAAATTAACACAAGAAATAATATACAAATAATTAAATTTTCTATTACCAGTTTTGCTGAGAAACTCGATGCTCCGTTTTGGCCATATTCATTTGTGACGCGTACCGCCCCTTTCCTTCGGGATCGGCCTCCTTCGTCTCGTACGGGTACCGCTTGCCTCCTCAGGTGTCGGCCTCCTCCGTTTTGTTTCATGCGGGTACCGCTTACCCCCAAAAGGGTTTCGGCCTCCTCCGCTAGTAAGTTGCAGGTACCGCTTATCCACAAAAGGATGTCGGCCTCCTCTGCTTGAAATTGCAGGTACCGCTTACCCCCGAAAGGGTTTCGGCCTCCTCCGCTTTATAGATGCAGGTACCGCTTACTCCGAAAGGGTGTCGGCCTCCTCTGCTTATATTGTCGTTCGATTGGTACACGTTACTGTCTCTTTCTGCGTCTACATAGGGTTTCTGGATAGGAGATATGGGATATCATGGAAATAGACCTTTAGTATAGGATAGGAATAGTTATTCTGATTTATTCTTCATTTTGAGGATGCCTTTTGTCAAATAATAACATTCATCAACAATACTAAGGCATTTATTCTCTATCACATGTATTTCAATAATAATCACTCACATAACTTTTGTTTATTAATTAAATAGTGAAAACATACTTATTGGAATACTTTAGTATCAAATATTAGGGATTTTTGATATGGGCAAATAATGTTTAATATACATAATTTTAGTCTAATCATTTTGTGGGACCTTTTTGGTTAGTTACTTAGTTATCATTCATTTTCATCGGTGGTATAACTATCATTGTCACTTGCGGTTGGGGAAGAGTGAAAAGTTACCCAGAGTTTCAAATGATCGGCGGGGAATATATTTTTATACTTGCGAGTAGCGTGTCCTTCTATACTGGATACCTCGTACCTGTCATGGTCTAATACAGCTGTTATTTTGAATGGTCCCTTGAATTTAGGCACTAGCTTGTGGCTTTTCCCCTTCTCTTGGGAATAGTTTGGAATCATCACTAATGTACCTTCTTTAAATATTTTTGTGGGTGCTCTTTTCCTATCGTAACGTTCTTTCATCAATTTTTGTTGTTTTTCTATGGTCTTCTTTACATCTCGCCGGATATGCTCTCTTTCCTTGTCGCAGAAAGCTTCGACAACCGCGCCAGGTGAGTTCGTCGTTCTATGTCCAAATACGACTTCTGCTGGCGCTTTACCAATGCCCTTATTAATAGTGTTGTTTAAGCTCCACTGAAGTTTGGGTATATTCAGGTCCCAGTCCGCTTCGTGATGACCATGGTTCATTGATGCCAGAGAGCCTAAAATGGTTCTGTTATAACGTTCAATCTGGCCGTTCGCTCGAGGAGTGGCTACAGCGTTGAGGATGTGTTTAGCACCAATCAAATTCGTAAAGTTTCTGAACTCCGCTGAAGAGAAACTTGTACCTTGATCTGATATAATAATTTTAGGATTACCAATCGTAGCAAATATATCTTCTAAGACCTTCACAGTCGTTTTTGACTTCGTGTCTCGCACAGCCTTAACAAAGATAAACTTGCTAAAGCTATCTATTATTCCAAGAATATAAACATTTCCTCGTTTGCTCTTAATAAAGGGTCCCAAATGATCCAGATGTAAAGTGTGGAATATTTGATCAGGTTTTGGTATCGGGTGCAAATATCCGGTTTCTTTTCCAGCAGGCTTTTTATTGAAAGCACAGTTTATGCAAGCTGCAACATACTTTTTGATGAACCTTCTCATCTTTGGGAACCAATATTCTTTACCTACTTTTTCGAATGTTTTGTCAAAAGCAAAGTGACCGGACTCGTCATGGCATAGCTGGCAAATTTTCCACCTAGCACCATGTGGTACTACCCATCTGAGTTCCTTACCCACGCACAATCGATTATTCTTCATACAGTAATTGTTGAAAATTTCTTTTACATCGTTTTCCTTTGTCTCCAGTATATCTCGAATAACTTTAAGTTTAGGATCGGTCATCTGAACAGTATGCAACCAGTCTTCAGTTCTTATGTTCATAATTTCTAAATTATCCGGTTCGTCAGTTATTGGGATAGGGTTTCGGCTTAGTGCATCAGCATGTTTCATTGATTCCCCGGGACGGTATTCCACAGTGAAGTCAAATTCTTGAAGTTGTAGCCACCACCTCGCTATTCTTGGCATTAAGTCTCGCTTACTCAGAGTAGATCTCAATGCATTGCAGTCAGTCATTACCTTAAACTGTAGTCCAATCAAATAAACGCGAAACTTTTTGAGCGAAGCTACAACAGCCATTGTTTCCAACTCGTATGAGTGTAGAAACTCTTCACTTTTCGTAGTTTGACGGCTGTAGTACGATACCGGTCTCAGGGGAGATTTCTCATCTGGCTTTTGAAGCAGTATACCTCCCAATCCATGTTTACTCGCATCGCAATGTACTTCAGTAGCGTATTCCGGATTATACAGTGCCAAAATAGTTCGAGATACTAGTCTGCTTTTGATCTCTTTGAACGCAGTTTCTTGTTCTGGACCCCAAGACCAAGCTACATCATTTTTCGTCAGTATTGTAAGAGGTCGAGCAATTCTCGCAAAATCAAAAACGAATCTTCTGAAGAAACTGGCTAAGCCAACAAACTGCCGTACTTGGTGTACATTCGTTGGCGTAGGAAAATTAGAAACCGCTTGAGTTTTCTTGTTTCCTGGTTGAAGACCGTTCTCTGAGATTTCATACCCCAAATACTCGATCGTGGATTTCAGGAAATGGCTCTTCGTCAAGTTCAGTGTAAGATGAGCATCACGTAGCAAAATCAATAATGCTTCCAGTTTATCTAGAGACTGCTCCACGGTTGGTGCTGCTGTTAAAATATCATCCAGGTATGGAATGGCCAATTCAAACCTTTTAGGCCCCAGAGCCTTATTTATCATCTGTTGGAACACGGCTGGAGCATTCACTAATCCGAATGGCATTCTCGTATACTCATAGTGACCGTCTGGGGTGACGAATGCCGTGAGATGTCTAGATTCTTCGGCAACTGGTATTTGATGGTAGCCGGATGCGAGGTCAAGACTAGTGAAGAACTTGTTTCCGCTGAGTCTATCCAACTGATCGTCAATAACAGGCATAGGGTAGCGATCCTTAATTGTCTTTTTATTAAGAGCCCTGTAGTCTACACAGAGACGGTAGTCATCATTCTTTTTCTTCACTAAGACAATGGGACTCGCGTAGGCCGAGTTGGATTCTCGGATAACATCGTTAGTTAAAAGCTCCTCTACCATGCCTTGAACTACTCTTCTTTCAGCAAACGGAAGTCTATATGGTTTATATGATACAGGAATATCATCGGTAACTTTTATGTGCATTTCTGCTACTTGGGTTAGTCCCAGTTCTTGTGACGTTAAAGCAAAGCCATCTCTATATTTGTTTAGTAACTCCAAAAGTTTGGTTTTTTCATTTTCGTTTACATTATCGCCGATGTTAAGCATGTCTAGCGTTATACTTTCTTTGGCAGAATCAGGTTCATTCGTTAGTTCAAGTTTTCTAATTTCTTTAACGTCAGCAGCACTGTTCATTTTAAATTTGTCAATGTCGGGTAAGCCATTCCCTCTGCTAAGCAATTTATTTTTGTGTAGTGTTATTTCTTTTCCGGAAAGATTAACGATCATTAGGTGACCACGACCTTTATGTAAATTATAGATCCCCTGTAGTACTAGATATTCGTAATTTTCCTTCAAGCAAGTCATCGATGGCACATAAATCTGACCAGTGAAATCAGTTTCTGTATAAATTGCCACTGCTTGAGTACCCGACAATGTAATTTCAAACTCATTATAAATCTTCATTTTATCTAGACTTGACTCGTTTGAATAGAAGTACAGGTCAGAGCTGGTTTTATAAACAACTACTTGTGGAAGTTCCGTAAAATTTTGGCCTATCAGAAGATCAGTGTTCAGCAATTTATCATCCACGACAAATGCTTTAATATCAGTGGTAACAGCGTCAATTGTGATACATATATCACAACTACCAATTGGAGCGATTTTATTCTCAGAGCCGAACCCTCGAAGCATCGTGAGGTCCTCTTTCACAACTTCGAGACCTTTCTCCCTAACCACACTGGCTTTCATTATTGAACATTCGCTTCCAAAATCGATGTAAGCTTTGTGACTTTGATCATTGACAGTAACTAGCTTTATATATTTATCATTTTTGCATGTATCAGCTTCCGTAATCTTAAGTACTTTCTGGGGTTTAGTGGAGGATTCGGGTTCGCTTTTGTGATTTGGGTTACGTGATGTCAGTTTACCGCAATGTTCCTGGGTATGACCGAACTTCAGACACTTATCACACTTTGTTAGAGGTTTTGTGCATCGTATGGCTACGTGACCTGTCTCTAAACAATTAAAGCACTTAAAGTTCTTAAACTTATTTTCAGTCTGTTCGTTTCTAACTACCCGATCTCCTGTCTGTTGCCTATTCGTTATGAATGTCTTTTTAGGTTGAATAGTATTCGAGTTTCTAGATATGCTTCTTAAAAATTTCAGGACCTCAATCGGTTCTTTGAAACTAGCGCCTTGTGCGTTTAGTTTTATGTTATTGTCATAAATTCCATGAGTCAGGCAGTCAACGGCATTTTTGCCCTCAATTCCGCATGTATTGATTAACGTCATTTTGTCGTAATAATACTCTTCAAGAGTTTCATCGCGTCGACATTTCCGTTCCAGCATTTCTGCTAGCTTATCGCCATAATTTCTATCATCAGGAAAAGTTGTCAAAATTCGTTCTTGCCACTGGCTCCATGTCAGATCCACAGACTTCAGTCCTTCGTACCATCGTTTAGCTAACCCGGAAAGTTTAGGTAAAGCATGATATATAATTTGTTTTTCTTTCCAGTTGTAAATGGCAGCTGTCTCATTCACTTTGCGAAGCCAGTCATTCGCAGACTGATTTTTTGATTTTGGGTCGAATATGGGTAGCACATTTTGTGCCCCCGCATACGAAAAGGAACTATTCGTACATTTTTCTTTCATCATATCCAGAAACGTAGATAGCAAAATATTTTCAGTGCATGGCACGCTGTTCCTCTGGGCTGTGTCTTTAGAATGTGACCGATTCCGACGCCATTCTGATTTAGAAGAATCCCGCCTGGAGCTGGTTCTAAAGCGACGTTTTTTATAATCACGAGCACTTGATGATGACGTTGACATGGAGGAGTAATCACGGCGACGACGTCGACGACTCCTGGTGCGACGTACTTGTCGTCGTTGACGATAGCGAGATCTCGACTCGCTTGATTTGACGCGGTGGCGTTTGATGACACTCCGCCTTTTACTCCGACTTCGACGGGTCAAGTGGGTCGTATCATTGGTGGATGACGACGAATCATGGGAAACACTTCGGCGGTACACGCTACGTCTGCGTCTGGGCGGCGTCAAGGCCCCAGGTGAGGCACTCATACCAGACCTAACCATTTCTGGTTGTTTTTGTTTTTTTATTTTTCCATTTTTAATATGTTATTATTATTATGTTATTATTATGTATGGTTATTATTATTATTATTATTTTAATAAATTATAATAGGATAGGTGCAGGTGATGGGAAAAGAAACAAAAAAAAAAGAAAAGAAATTAAAACATTGGTCCATAACAAGTACCTATGCATGGACAACTTAGCACATACAATAAAATCAGCAAAATATCATGAATCATAAATGTCTACTAATATGATGCGTTAAATGTGTTGTAATACATAGTGAATGCCTGTGATTTTTCAACTTTCATAATTCAATATTAAAACATTAGATTTGTTGGAAGAACAGGTACCTACTCATAAAATATCAGTTGCCCAGTCACAATCATACCAATGCATTTTATATTTTGTTTACTGAGCCTACATTCTTTGTTACACCTATTCTTTTTGATTTTAATAATTAATGAACCCAAACAACAATAAAAAAAATAAAAACAGGACTAGGCATGCTTTGATCAACAAATGTTAAACGAAGGCTTTTTTTTTATAACGAATAAAATTTGATTTATAAACTTTTCATCAGAGATTCTAATAGTTTTCAGCCTACCAGATGTATTATTATTAGTTCCATCCAACAGTCCATTATCAGCTGGCAAATAAAATGAAGCTAGGATTTTTAAATAATTGTTCAGCGACCAAGCTATTTTTGTTATTTCATAATGATGGAAAGCTAAGAATATTTTATCAATTGGTTAGTACATTTTGCAATAGAATCAAGCATCATTTATCATTCACCAGTAATAATAAATAAATATTTATAATTGATACCCTTATGCGCTATCATATAATTTAGTAGGGCCATAATCTGCCGCACTGTTCCATTTTTTTTTTTTTTTTGTATACACAAGTGATATCAAGTTTAGAGCAATTCAATTAGGCTTGTGTCCCATCATACATTCCATGAGCTATAAGCTTTTGTTTGTAATCACATCAACACACACACACACATAGTATTCATGAAAAGCAAGTAGTCACACATTAGATCATGGTTCACATCATGGAACTCGCTCGCCTTTTATGAAACTGGTAAAGTACTTACATAATCCCTGCAATTCCCATGTGCTCGCATGGTGTTTCCCATACAAATGGGCAATCAGAGGATTTACGGGGAAGTAGGTAAAATTCTACAAATAGTCGTTTTTAACCCCCACACTACCCCCACACTATGGGATAGGTAAACTATTTATGTACCTACAGTTTAACTTTGCAATGAAACTTAGGCTCCCAGTTTCATTCAAGCGAAAATGCCCACGCGCCATATTATTTGTACGAAAAATATAATCTGGTTGGACATACCTGTTGACCACGACGAATACTACGATTCGTTGCCACTTCTGACTATTAAAACTCACTCACTTGTCTAGACGACGATTATAGATTTCTAGCTGAAAATAAAAGTTTTCCCAAGCACAACGAGCAAGCCGACATTACCGGTAGATAACCCGCCACAGACAACAAGGCGTTTTTCTGCATATCGTCGCTTCCGCTGAATGTCAGTGCTGCTCTCCCAAAAATATCAATTTTGGGTGACAGTGACATTTATTTATCATCCAAACACACTGAAAATAGAGCCTTTTTGCTTGAAGCCAACACTAGGTATAGCCTTTACTATGGGTACCAGAGACTGATATACATAATAGATATATATTTAACACCCAGACACAGAACAAACATCTGTAATAGTCACAAATGTTTGTCCAGTGCGGGAATCGAACCCGCGACCTCTAGCGCAGAAGGCTGAGTCACTACCAACTGAGCTATGAGGCCAGTCTATTTTTAAAGGATAAAAGACGAGACCCTTTTTTTATCACAAAGGCTCTAAATTTCAGAATTGAGGGGTTACTGGAATAAACCTGAACCTGTGGATTTGTCTAAAGGCTGCCCGCATACCATCAGAAAATGTCTATCAACCAATAAGAGGACGTAAGGTCCTTACTGATTGATGAGTATGTCGCCGGACCGTACGTCCTTACTGATTGGTAGATAAAAAAATTCTGACGACATTTTCTGATGGTGTACGGACTGCCTTACAGTGTTTACATTCGCATGTATCGCACGGTCCTAACATTCAACTAGCAAATAGAAACTCGATCGCATTGCCAACATCAATGTTTCAGCGGGGTCGTGCAAATGAATAGACTACGTCCCTAGGAACAGGAAGGGAACGTATCACTTTGAATCGGCTTTTATTGCAAAATGAGCTTTGTGCCGCTGGTTTAAAATTCAACATGGCTTGGCTGATGATTCTTTGAAATTCAGGCTTAATATTCTGCATTTTATGGGACTAAATCGGGATTTGTGGAATAACCCTGATCGTTGGTTGATATTGATTGTTTATTTAGTTTCACCTACGTAAAAAAAAAAACTCTAATTATTCTTAATAATTATTTTAGTTTGAAACCAACGTAGCTCTACTGTTTTTGTGTATTTTGTGAAATCGTTTTATATCGTATGATCCACAATATATATATTAAACGGTCCCGAACGGGAGTTATTCCAGCAACAAAAAGAAATAATATTAGGGAAAAATAGCTGTTTTTGGTATTTTTAAACTTTAATCTTTATATCTTACTAGCTGGTGCCCGCGACTTCGTCTGCGCAGGATTAGTATTTCGAGTAGCTAGTAGTCATATTTTTGTCAATTCACACAATATCTGTATAAATTGTAGCATAATTATGTGTTTTTTTTTAATATGTATAAATCTTTATTTACAGTTTTTTTTTTTTTTATGTTATACGGAGGCAAACAGGCTTACGGCCCTCCTGATGGTAGATGGTAAGTGGATACCGTCGACTATTGACATTAGCAACACCTGGAGCATTGCTAATGCGTTGCCTGCCGAACCCCTCCCCCCCCCCCCTAAAGAGCTCTGGCAACCATACTCACCGCAGGAACACAACACTATTTGAAACAAATAATGTTATTTGGCTGCGATCTTCTATAAGGCGGAGGTACCTCCCCAGGTGGGCTGCTCCAATTTAGAGCGAGAAAATCTCGCTGTGCCCTACCTCCTCCGAAAATTAGATGTTATACGTTATGTGTTATTATGATGTATAAGCTATATTATTGTGAAGTTTCATTAAAATCCATTCAGTAGTTTTTACGTGAAAGAGTAACAAACATCCATCCATCCATCAATACTTACAAACTGTCGCGTTTATAATATTAGTAGGATTACTAAACTTGCGAGAAGTTCGGTATCAATATTGCTACCTAAAACAGCTGATTCATTAATTTTTGCATAGTGTTTTCAATTTTTTGCGTATTGGGTGTAGTATAGCCAATTTCGGGATAGCATATACATAATATAATTATAAATCACTTTGGATACTTGTATTGGTTTTAATTTTCTTTTTGTTAATGAATATTCAACTTTTTTGGGGTAGGTAGGTTGTTGACCTTCATATAAATTTTTTAACCGAAGATATTATCGCAAAATTTATTGTAGGTATGGGCGGAAGTATGTCGTCGTTTTCAACATCAAGATGATCTGTGGTGATAAAGGTGTGTAGGGTTAGGTTACCTACAACGCTTGGGGAAGTGGAATTACAACAAAATCTGGCCTAAAGGTCTTATCTTATTTATTTCATCATCATCTCCCTGCCCTTATCCCACTTCATGTTTTTCTCTTCCACTCCCCTCTATCAGCCGTCATATCAGTATTCACTCCTTTCTTACTCATGTCATCTTTCACACAGTCTATCCATCTTTTCTTTGGTCTACCTCTTCCCTTATATCCTTCCACATTCATATTTAACGTCTTATCTTATTTATTTATAGATGTATAATACCTATAGGTACTTAGTGATGTTTAGTGATCAAAATATTAATTCTTCATCAGAAGTGGAAACACAATTCTAGCCTCGTTAGGTATTGACCTTACGAGACTTAACGAGACGAGTGTAGCAGTGAAATGTTTTTTTTTTAATTAATGAAGTTATTGAACTTCATTAATTAAAATATTTCCACTTCAAAGATTCATTTATATCTCAATTATTTAATTTTTCTGTCAGAAATTTTCTTATGGCAGAACAGCCTAAAGGTTTTTAGACGGACTTCGGAACCCTAAAAATGTGGACATTTTTGAGATTTTGTGGGTTAGGATGGTAGGTATGTACCGTTCAGGGGGTTTGAATATTGCAAGCTATAGATAAATCTTATATTTATATTAACCCATAATAAATAATAGTACCTACAAGTACAATAACCAAGTGAAAAGAGATAAAAAATAAATAAATAAGAAAAAAGAAAATTACGAGTCTGTAAATATTAAAGCGTTTTTCGATCGGATTCGAACCCTCTACCTTACGATCGGCAGGCAAGGTTGCTGCCACAACTCTAAACCTGTGCTCTCATAGAGACACTAGCAACTGTTATTCTACTGGGGAATAGGACAAATCCAATATAGTGCGACGGTAAATCTCAATTGTACTGACTTCATCAAGATACTGTGTTGTGTTGTAGCAGGGATTCGAGTCGAGCGAACAAAGTGCGAATAACGCGGGGGAAATCACAGGCGACTAGATTGAGCTTACAGTCAGCTACAAAAGTAGCTGAACATGATGTAATTACAATAACACCTGAATGACATAACTTTTTTTTTTTTTATACTACTGAGGTGGCAAACAAGCATACGGCCCACCAATGGGTAAGCGGTTACCGCAGCCTATGAGCGCTTGCAATACCAGAGGTATCACGCACGCGTTGCCGACCCCTCCCCCTCCCCCCCTAAAGAGCTCTGGCAACCTTACTCACCGCAGGAACACAACACTATTTGAAACAAATAATGTTGTTTCGCTGCGATCTTCTGTAAGGCGGAGGTACCTCCCCAGGCGGGCTGCTCCAAGTTAGAACGAGAAAATCTCGCTGTGCCCTACCTCCTGTCAATGTATGTCCTGTTTTATGTAATAAAACTGACCAAAGTAAGGTAAACTACGTATAATAAAATATATGTTTTGTTAAGATTGTTTAGTTATTATTTAGGCCGTGTAAAAGTAACGTAGGGTGTTATTAAAATAATTCTTGTTCAGCTGCTTTCGTTGCTGTCTGTAGGTATCTATACACACATACATATTTTGTTCTGACTACACATATTTTGTACTTTGTCTTTGTACGTATCTACTTTGGTGTATTTAGTTAAAATAGGAAAAACAAAATTAATGAAAATAAAAGTAGTACGACCTTATAACATCTATTCTAGATCATTTACATATTTCATACATTTTTTAACTCTCGTGGCAATGTAGTGCCTCGGTGGCGCAGCCAGGCGACTGGTCATCCGAGACGTAAGGGGTGTTCGATTCTAACTGCGGGACAAATGTTTATCTATTTATTTATACTTTCACACTTAAACTTAGTGTAAGGAGGACTTAATGCTAAAGCATTTTCTACCAGTCCTGGGCGTGCAAAAAAAAAATGAGGCGTGACAATTAAACTAAACTTAGAAATAACTTACCTACTGTTAATAATAATCTGCATATTTTTTTTTCCGGGGTGTTGTGGTACCATGGTACTCGTAGTTTCTGATACCCAGGACACAGGGAATTGTAGTGTGGGGTCAGGACTATGTTTGTGACTGTTGGGTGTTATAATAATGTATTATTAAGATGGAGTAGGCTTGCCCAGCACCTTACCATCCTCTCGGCCTTGTTAACCTTATCCACAGGGAAAACATGGTAAACACGGGTGGAGCTGACTAAGCCGCGGGTTTCCTCGCGATGATTTCCTTCACCGTTCTGAGCACAAATATTTTACGTAAACAAAAATTCATTTGTTGCACGCCTATTTAAACCTAAGACATACGGATCGAAAGTCGAGGTATCTGCCAGTAGGTCAACATAGCTCTTAAAATAACACTGTAACATTTTTAAGTCAGTTCAACGCTAATTTCCTCCGAAATTACAGTAATAGGGTGAAAATATAAATATGTACATACCTACTATTCCCAAAAAAGTGTATTTTTGTCTTGAAAGACCAACAGATGAACAATGTACCTATATTTGGAAACGGTTTTCTTGTTTTCTACTGACGTACGGAACGCTAGTAATCATAAACAAATTGGTGCAAAAAGTTGTTAACATAAAAACTCATGCGCAGCTCTGCCAATCAGTCAGGGCCAATAAGAGCCGAGTAATGGACGCCCTCTATGTCGAGTTTTAAAATTTATAACAAGTTAAATTCATTACTGTTGGATTTGTGACACAAAACATTAAAAAAGGTACTTTTTTCTTTGTTTATTGTCCATTAGTAAAGTTGATAAGACAAGTTTAAGTATAATTTTATATAATTTATTCGAATGAAACTGGTTTGTTGTGTTGTGATGTGACTGACCTGATTTTGCCGATCTACATAATAGGCCTTGGTACATAATTTCTTCCTGACTTTGCCGATGCAAGCGTAATAGTGTACCTACTTAGTCATAGTTATCTATAAAATAATTATTAGTGTATGATAGTATTATGTTCACATAATAATTATATCTATTTAAATAAAAACGATCAAGTGCGACTAGGGATTACGCCCTGAGGCTTCCGTACCATGCAT
Organism: Anticlea derivata; assembly: GCA_947579855.1. Classification (NCBI taxonomy): domain Eukaryota; kingdom Metazoa; phylum Arthropoda; class Insecta; order Lepidoptera; family Geometridae; genus Anticlea; species Anticlea derivata. The sequence continues at coordinate 4,372,530 of OX388264.1, forward strand.
CTCAAGTAAGATTTTGCGGAGAATTCACTATATGATATTAGCCGCAAATCTAAAGTTTCATTCGTAATAGCTCCACACTAGATTTGAAATTAATCTCAACTAGATATATTTCTTGTTCGCAAAACCTCCAATCCACAAATTATTGCGAAATCGTTTGATCGCTTTTCCAGTTTCAGGCAATTTTTCCTACAACCGTCGTCACTATTCCATTTTAACGTTAAAAAATGCTTAATTTTAGCATGTTAAAATTCCCCTTATTCCCAGACATTTTTCATTTTTGCCATTTCTATACAAACATTTGACATCCATTGCCTCAGTTTTTAAGGCATTGAGTTGCGCTTGATTTTTTAGGGCACTATTATCTCACAGATCTTTCTATTTAATATAAAATGTTGATACCTTTAGCCGTTAGAGAAAAAGGGTCTTGACAGACAGACAAACAGACAGATAGACAGACGGATTAGAAAGTTATCCTTTTAGGGTTTCTTTTATTCCGTATGAGGCACAGAACCTTAGGCACTTAGAATTCAATTATCGGCTCAACGGTGGCAAAACCTAATTAAATATTACAATCTTATTATACTATGTAGATAAGCTTTGCTGCCGGATATTTTTAGATGTAAATAACCAAAAGATATCCAAATGTTTTGCCATCTAATTTTACAGCTTAGAACCTATCCGTAGGTTGATTAAGTATCTGTGCAGTTCAACCCTCTTAAATCATAAAATCAGTGAACTTTAAAAGCTAGGCGAAAAAAATGTTATTTTATTGCTGAAGCCAAATTTTACAATTATTTCAATCTAGGTTGAGACCTTTTATGTAAACAAATACTGTGTTAAAAGGCCGGTCTTCCATGTCCATATTATTATGTTACTGGACTTAATTAATAAGTTACGGCTAAAGGTGAGTTTACTAGAGATATAAAATTATATGTAAGCAAATAAAATTATCCTTACGGAGGAAGATAACTCTAGCCCGTTCCTTTTCATTAAACAAAAGATAGAGAAGAACATTATTTTATCGGACCGATAAAGTAAGTAGCTGTTTATGTATCAGGGGGCCATTTCAGGGTTGCGTGAAATGCCTAGCGACGCACTATTTTGGAATAAACTAACATAACTAACGTGAACAAACATCCTCACAAACTTTCGCAATAATATTGGTGGGATGTAGGAGCTCTTCGTACAAAGAAGTTAAAACCTATCATACCTTTAGCCAACTGACTTCGGAAACCTTCATTGTGCGTGTGCGTCACGCGCTAGTCAATTATTGTTTAATAATCGCAAATGAACGATAATTTACTTAAAGGAAATTTAAAAAAACCCATGTACATAATAATTAATTTGCAATTCAACAAGTTTTAGTTTAAGTAGTAGGTAGGTGCACCAAATTATAATTCAACGGCTTCGGATTCATTCGTATAATTACTGCTTGTTTACAATATGGCATTCGTCCAGATTGACAAAATGATAGGAAATTCAATAAACTTTAGAACAAGTAGTAGGTAGGTACACTTTTTTTTTAACAAACAAATACTAAATTACATGATCTTGTTGCTAGAGTGATCGTTGGTTGGTAACGAAACTCGCACGGTTTTAGATAATTTTAATTCACAATGTGTCACAATATATTGATTTTGTATTATCGCCCTAAGGTTCAGTGCAGACGAAAGGAGTGGCAACGAAGCGATTGATTCGGTTAACTGTTGCAAATAAAAATAATTAACTATTAGATAATACTGAAATCACAAAACCACGCACCATTCCTCAGCACAGGAGCAGTCTCTAAAAGAAAATAAGGTTTGTTCTATCTCCCGAATCAATCAATCAATTGCCAACAAGCGCATCCCTAACCTGCTAGACCAATTGGTCCTCTATATTAGGTATATAGGTACATAGGATGTTTAAACTTTAAACATCCTATGTACCTATATACCTTAATCTTTAAAGTGATCATGTCATTATGTACGTAACATGCCTTTTTTTTTTGCTTACCTACCCATTAAAAAATCTACCGTTGTTTATAATTTACCTCATTACACAAATATGTACCTCACCTACTCACTTCCAACTAGTTTGGTACGCAAATTATGAATTTGTAAATAAAGATTAAAACGCATTATTTTTGGTTTCGATAGGCTACATTTTAAAAACTCATACAAGGTGCAAGTAAATTCAAAAATAACCAGGGAAAAATAAAGGTCTCTAGTAAATTCAAATAAGGAAAAATATAACTAAGTATCACTCTCTACTGATATCGATATTTTCTATAGAAAACTGAATGGAAGAGCATGGACTCTACCTTGATATTCACGACGAACGAGGTACATATTCTTGATAATATAAACGCGAATAGGCCTTGATTATAGTAGAACTCAATTACCGAGAAAATTATAGAGACGTGGAATAAAATGAACAATGCGAAGTAGCGATGATCGCGTTCTTGGTCACCTGTATTAGGTCAGTGACAACGTTGAGGTATGGTGGCCCTGAAAAGGGCTTTTGACCATCGGTGAAAGAATTTGTGTAGAGAAAGGATTAAAATGCGCCTCATAAAGGCTACTGACTTAGACGCAATACTGACTTAGGAGTACTTAGGAAGACTTAGGTACTACACGTTTTTAGTACAAATTCAATGACAAAATTCAAACGTAGAAACCTAATATTAGCCTCTCTCTCTAGTTAAAGCGTTTAATCTTACGTTCTGTAACGCCGTTGGTATCCCAAATAAATAAATAATTTTTTTCATGATTTGCAGATGGCGCCAGATAACGACAAACGCCAAAAGAGTTTCCCGCAGCTGAAATATCCTCTTCTCCGTGAAACGGAGCCGAGGACACCACACCAGTGGCTGAAAGGGAAGCAGGTTCAAGATGGAGCAGAGGGTCTGTGGAGAATACACGATGGATTATATGACTTGACCAGCTTTGTGAAATCACACCCTGGTGGGTCGCAATGGATTGAGTTGACTAAGGTAAAAAAAAACATTTGTATCTACAAGAAAAATAATAATCCTACTATCCTATCCTACATCATCATCATCAGCCTGTAGAAGTCCACTGCTGGACATAGGCCTCCCCCAAAGAGTTCCACGACGAACGGTCTTGATCCTTCTCCATCCACCGGCCTCCCGCAACCCCCACAATGTCGTCGGTCCTTCCAACACTGCGTCGCCCAGTTCGTGGTCGCCATTCGAGAACCTTTACTCCCCAACGGTTGTCGGTTCTGCGAGCTATATGGCCTGCCCACTGCCACTTCAACTTGCTAATTCTGAGAGCTATGTCGGTGACCTTAGTTCTTCTACGGATTTCCTCATTTCGGATCTTATCACCTATCCTACTAATATTATAAATTCAATCACGCCGTAACGGCTCGACCGATTTAGTTAAAACTTGTACTATCCCATTTTTCATATAATTTGATTTAAGCATTAACATAATATGTCTAGTACCTTGTAAAGGCAACTGAGTAATTATAAACGGAATTATAATTAGGCTGCAGAATAAACTTAGTACTTGACCTCGTCTGCGCTTACGTTTTTGTTCTGAGCGGAAAATCTGCAACAGGTATGTTATATAATATGGTACCTACATCAAGGGTTTAACAAGTGTACCTAACTCTGTACAATGAATCCTTTCACCACACAGTTTATTTTTTTACTATTTATGTATATAGTAAGAAGGTTATTTTCCACCGACTTCAAAAAACTCCCATTTTGTTTCGGAGGCCAATTGTTTTTATTGTTTGTTCACCAATTATTTCGTAACGGCTGGTTAGTGTCAATGGTTTTCTGTAGAAAACATTCATTAACGTGACATAAGTACCATTTTATGAACCATGGTCATGCCATGTTGACCAAGACAGAACCAATGGCCTGGCGCTCATTTAACTGTCATTTTCAGGGCACAGACATAACAGAAGCATTCGAAACACACCACTTAAGAGGAGTAGCCGAAATATTGCTGCCAAGTTACTTTGTCAGATCAACAACTGTACCAAGGAACCAGCCGTTTACCTTCAAAGAAAATGGCTTCTACAAAACATTGAAGCTGAAAGTTATGGACAAGATAAAGGAAATACCTCCCGATGTGAGGAAGAAAAGCGATCTTGTCACAGATTCTCTACTGATAGCTGTGCTGATCCTCGCTCCTTTTTCCTGCTGGGCATCGAGGAACAACCTAATTCTCGGGGCTGTACTGACTGTTGTCAATGGACTTGTGCTGAGTTCTTTGACCATATGTGCGCACAATTATTTTCATAGGTCAGATAGCTGGCGGATGTACCTGTTTAACCTGAGTGGATTATCGTATGCGTAAGTTGAACTTTGCAATTAATCGTTAATCAGTTATGACATAAATTAAGGATTGTAAGGGTAGAAAAGATATTATTTTTTTCGTTTCAAAGTTTCGGCCTTGGTCCATCTTGTATTAGGTTGACCAAGTTGAGGTATGGTGGCCCTGAAAAGGGCCATCGCTGAAAGAATCAGTGTAGTGAAAGGTGCACAAGTTACATGTCTTCGAAAAGAATATGATAATTGTGTTTTTCTACGAGATCGAATCAGATATGAGGAGATCTTTAGACCAATTCACCGACACAACCCAGGAGATTGGGAAGTTTTAGTGGCCGTAGGTAAAACATAGTTCGGAGGACCGACGGCCGTCGGGGCATAAAGGTTCTTAAAGGAACAACTTCTAAAACCTCGCACTGGATTGTGCAGTGTGGGACAGCCCCTATCTGAAATGAGGCGCTGGGAGCTGTAGGTTGCACAAGATCGGTCACTTTGGAAATCTTTTGGAGAAGCCTGTGCTCAACAGTGGACATCATACGGTGAAATGATGATGATGTTAAATCTCAAATAGAACACTCATACAAGAACTTCATCATTACGCTTTTAGACAAATTAAATAGAAGTTAAAAAAAGATTTTTGGGTTTTCCAGTAGCTAAGCATTTCCAAGATTGGTAAATATTTGAAACTGGGTGATGTATTTTATTTAAATTTATATTTATTTTGTAGACATCATTCAACAACCTCTATTAGGTATCTCCGCTCCAAGTATTTCCACTCAAGACGTTGTTTTTGATACTGGTCTAGGTGATGTTTTTTATTTAAATTTATATTTATTTTGTAAACATCATTCAACAACCTCTATTAGGTATCTCCGCTCCAAGTATTGCCACTCAAGACGTTGTTTAGGGTTGTTTTAACAAACTACAACGTGTTCCATAGCTATTATACTATTCCGAAACCCCTACTCAATGAATAAAAAGAAAAATATGATTGCGTACTGATTTTCAATGAAAAAATTCGAATTTCCAAAAGTCGTAGAACAATATTTATTGCCTATAGGGTGAAGAATAGTTACATTTTATGAATAACCTTGTATAGATTTTACTTTGTTTTTTTTAGAAACTTAAAACGAATACAAGTTAATATTTACAAAATACACAAGAAACAGTTGAGCTATCTATAGATCGTTTGTAACGGTCTTTAGATGGCTCAACTGTTTCTCAGATCCATCAGATCTCTTCAGATCCAGATAAATTGATATTTTACTTAAATAAGCTCTATGGACAAAAGGGCCTCTATACACGTTTGTGAGTATTTTTATTTTTCAGTGACTGGCGCATTTCCCATTCGATGTCACACCATCTTCATACGAATACGGCACAAGATATTGAGCTAAGTGTAATAGAGCCTTTCTTGTATTTCCTGCCTTACAAGAACAAGCCAATCTGGGCCCAGATGGGTGCCTTTTATTGGCCAATTATGTACTTCTTTACGTTCGCTGGACTACAGGTTAAAGAGTGAGTATTTTTGAAACTGAAAAAGTTTCTGTTCAGACTTTCAAACCAGTTACTTAATAATTATAACATAATATTTACGTTGGGAGCTGTGTATGAGCCTATAAAGTATTTTCAAACAAGCCGTGTTTGTTGCCTGATTCTTCTAGGCTTGGTCGCGAGGAACAGGCATAGCTTCACCTAGTTTCTAAGACGTTTCAAAGTGATCCTAGTGATTTTATTGAAATAAATGCCTTTTGACTTTGACTTACTGAATTCTACTTACCCAATAGTCTTTGCGGCCTGCAAAGACTATTGGGTAAGTATAATGATGAGTCGTTTAAAATTTAATTCAGCAATAGAAAGAAAGAAAGAAAGAAAGTTTGTTTATTTGACCCACAGCGCAGTAGGAAAACATAAAAAAGTAGGTAGGTAGGTGGCTAAGTGGTAGGCTAAGTAGTATGCGTTGTGTGAGGCAAATGGGTCCCGTCTCAGCATAAAGCTGCACCGAATATAATATTATGTACGGTGCGACGCTGGTTTTCTGACGTACGTTTCGCAATAGGTACCTACCTACTTACCACAAAATTACTAGGGAGCGTAGCGAGCTTCGTCCACCCACGTCACGTGGAAAAGCCAATGCAGGCTTTAACCATAGCAGAATAATTATAAATATTTGGGCACTGTAGTAGTACCAAGTGTCGGTTCGGTGGGTAAGAGATAATCAATTCTAGGTACCAAGGTTCAATTCTAGGTATTACTGTGCAGGAATTGCGAGAGTCAAGATTCGTATCAGTAGGAGAAAACCTTAGGGTTGAATCGTGGGTGCAATAGATAAGAATAATGATCATTGCGTCCATTTAAAGTAATGAAAAATTGAGAGATTTTTTCATATTGCGGCTTGTTCCCTTGGACCGGTTACCATTCAAAGTGAGGTCATTGCCGTGCGAACATTTCCTTGCGCGCCATATTGCGGTTTATTTTTTTAAAATTCCGCATTGATCCTATGTTATGCATTTATAAACAAAATATTTATGTATATATGTAGGCCTGGTCTCAAATAACAGACATAAATTCAACTAGATAAAAGACGTTTGAAAATGATCCTTGCGATTTTAATTAATAAATGAGTACCTATTGAAGTTTGAAGTAAGTGAGGAGTGAAAAGAATTACAACTTGAAAAATGGGATCTTATAAAGGGGCCATGTGGGGCCAGTTTTTAATGTTTTTTTTTCAGAATCACGATTGCTCTGTTTCTGTTTTAAGGAGTAGAATTATTATACCCTGTAAGTTACTTCACCCGGTGTAGGTAGGTAATAACCAAAGTGCTCCTAAATTCTTAATGAGGAAGGCACCGCTCACCGTTTAGCTGTCAGTTTGTCACTACTGGCGGATAAACCCTGTAAATATTTACTGTATTCTCTAAACCTTGACTCGAGTAAGCCGGTTCTAGTTTGGAGACTTCCTTATGATTATGGAATGCTTTTACAATCGTATGCGGTTCTTTGGTACCAAGTTCGCAACGAAACAAACACCTATAACTCATTTTTAATTGGTATGTGTGGTGTTCTGGGTAATAAGGGATAATTAAACACAGTAATATGTGGTAATATAAGTAGTCTAACATCCTGCCGTGTTCTGGGTTCCGGCAATGAATGCCTACTTTCCAAGTCAAGAAGTTAGTGTTGCCTCCGTATAATTCATAAACACCACAGTAGATATGCGAGTAGTCCGAGAAGCGGTGATCACGATGTTGGTTTTCCGTCAGCAAAAGATTGTCAGAAAAAATTGTTCCGATACAAGTAAACAAAAAGTTGCTTGCTGGTCGTGTCATTGATAATTTTTTGGCTAGGCCAATGAGCAGGTTATTCTACACGAAATTTGTTTTTTTTAACGACTTTGGAAATTGACCTTATGCATTAAGAAAAACAACATTTTATAATTAGTTAAAAGATCATAACAGACTTAAAACTACTGATTTGAAAAAGTTTGACAAAAAAAACTGTATCATGGAAAATTTTGTTTTTTTTTCCCGATAATCTTTCTCTTTGTTGATAGAATAACCCCCTTTCGCAATAGTATAAATATTATGAATCACCTTGTATCTACTACATGTAGTTGTCTGAAACGTGCAATAAATTCTCTTTTTTCAGGATCATAGGCATCTTAGCCAATTTAGAAGGCAAGCGGTTTACATGGGCGAATCTCCTACCCGCCTTTATTCCAATATGGATGTACTTGTTTGGAGGTCTGTCTTTGCTATGGACTGTGGCGCTGTGGCTGGCTACCATCTTTATCAATAGTTTCTTCTTCACCGTCTTCGGGTTGACGGCTGGCCATCATTCGCATACCAACTTTTTTGAAGGAGATATACCCAGGTACGCGTTCGGGGAACTTTATTAAGACAAATTACATAAAGGCTCAAAACCGGATTTTTTGCATTATCGTTTGGAGCATGTGTCTCCTTAATCTTTTCTCAAGACAAAAGTCTACAAACAGTGCGTGTTGCTAATAGATTAGGGAGCCGCTACGCTGTGTTGCCAGTGATCACTCTGATGACATATTATAGCACTGAGAATTGGTCTCTATGGAGATTCTTTTATTTATTTATTTTTAAAGTATAACATCCAGTTATGACTCTGATGACATCATGACACTGAGACTTAGCAGCTACGCTTAAAAAGATAGACGATAATGCAAAAATCATGGTAGTTATATTAAAATGTCTTTAGTCTATTCCTAAATTATTCTTCTTGAGTTAATACCCCACTAAATCCATATTGATCTCAATATTATGCTCAGCTATTAAACATTCCTTCTTGCTTTAAATTTAATCCCAAGTTATACCAGCTTTGGCAGCTTCAAATGCGTTTCCATTTATCCAGCTGAGAACTTGAATTAAATTCTAGGTGAAGTTTTAGTGACCTTATATGCATTACTTCGGAATGTAGGTAGGTACAATTTCTTTTTTCCACTTGTGTCGTTTTGTTATTAAGCAGAGCAAAGTTGATGATCCGCATATTATCATTCTTATCATCATTCATATCATATATTATCTTACCCTCTTATTCATAATCAGTCACTAACTTAACCGGCTCGATAACTCTCGCCCTGTCCTCTTCTGACACTAAACAAAAGAAAGACATGGACATACTTTCATCGATCCGATAAAGATAGTGAGCGATTATGAATTATGGGGTTAGATAAAAGAGAGAAAACGAGAAAGAAAGAGAAAAATAAAGAGGCTCAACTCTATGTAAACGTCAAGCCGGGTTTTTGAATAACACTGCATATGTCACTGAATATAACAAAATCCGACTTCGAAATTTTTATCTTTATCTCCATCAGATCTTCACCAGGTATATTTAAAAAAAATTTAACTTTCTACTGACGGTTTCCTTTTAAGCCTATATCGATGAAATTTCTAAGGAGAAACCTTGTGGTAAAAGCCTATTGAATAAAAAAAATCGGTTTAAATATTGGCGCAAATATCAAACAAAAAAATACAGCCGTATTGAGACCCACCTCCTATTCTTGATAGTCCGATAGGACTGTAACCGATATTCTAGATTTTCAAGGTATTGTCGTACAAGTTCCGCTTTACGAGTACAAGTCGAGTATTGCAAAGGTAAGAGGTTGAAATTAGCATACAAGTAGGTCTTAGTATTATTTATAATGAGGATATCGGGATATTTACGTCGATTACACAGTTATTTTTATTTTTATTTGACATTGCTTTGGTAAACATGCGTAGTTATTTCAAAATAATGTTCGTGGGAGAGGCCTATGTCCAGCAGTGGACTTTTGTGGGCTGATGATGATGATGAATTTTCGTTAGCACCGTGAGAAGTGAAAAGTGAATATCTTATTTGTATGGTGTCACGAAAAGTGGCCTTTGTGTCAGTAGTACCATTGATGGTACAAGTGGCACAACTTTGTATCCTTAGTTCCATTGAAAAGCACCACTACAAAAACCGTCAAACTATTCATTTTTCAAGTCTTTTTTTTCACAGTGATTTAATGTGACTGTGACATGTGATTTAAGCACGTGTCACAGTCTGTGACACGTGCTTAAATCACGAACATTACGCATTGGAGCCTTAAACAATATGAATAGCTAATCCCCTGATTGGCGGAATAATTCAATGTACCTATGTTACTGTCATCGAACGAAAACTCGGTTTGCGGTTATACTAATTGCACTTAGTGATAATATGGTAATTGCAATCATTGATACAACTGACTGATCACATAACCAATATTGATTCTACCGATATAATAAGATAATCAGGGGATCAGGTAGTCATAATTAATGGTATCAAATATTCAGAACTAATTCGTCCATATCAATTCAACACTTAGCTAAAATAGCATTATCTTTTCAGCCGTAGGACGTCCATTACTGAACATATTATGCCTCCCCCATATATTTCCAGCGCGACCATTTGGGGGGATGTGTCCATACCCGCCACGCTAGGCATGCAGGTTGGCAAGCGCAGATAAAGATAAAGCTAAAGTTGATAGGGAAAGCTGCTGGCCATTCCTTAGCTTTTTTCCCTTAGTCGCCTCTTACGACATCCATGGGTATAAGAGACGATATACTCTTACGACGTCCAAAAGAGGGAGCTATTCGTCAGCCGGGGCCACCACAGCAAAGCGACGGAACTACGGAAGACCAGAAGTGGTTATCACAATCTGCACACGCTGAGTTGGGGCCTTTTTGCAACAGTTTTACCCTTAAGTTGCCTTGCCTACTTAAGGATTGAATTAAGTCATAATCCTGTTTTACTACACCTAAGTACATATAATAATTTAACTGTTTTTTTTGCAGTTAAACGGAGACATCTCCGTTCTCAGAACCTTTATAAATCTCGTAACGAGAAAATTGTCCTATCAATACCTAAAGTGAAGCTTCCTTTCAGAAATGAATACCTAGACTGGGGCATCCACCAGCTTGACACAGTCGTCGAGCGCATCGACTACGCCGGCAACCACTTCAAGTCACTCACCCGATTCGGAGACCACGCTCTTCACCACCTCTTCCCAACACTGGACCACGCTGAGCTGAAGTACCTCTACCCAACTCTAATAGAACATTGTGAAAAATTTGAGTCGCAGTTGCGAACGAATACATTTTATGAAGCGCTTATAAGTCACAGTAAGCAGCTGATTAGGAAGAGACCAAATAATTTGAAAGAGAGGAAGGTAAATCATTATGTAAAACCTATGATGACGCATTTTTGACTCAAGGTTTTTTTGTTTTTGGGATAGTCTCATAGAGTTAATAATTGTATTAAATTTCCGTCTTCTCTCTTATTTTGTTGTATTAATTTATTCATCAATAGACATAATAAACTAATCATGTATGTTCAACAAGTCATAGTGTGAACATAGAGCATTCTTCAAAATATAGTGAATCAATAATATATTATCTGATAATAAATTCACAAAGCATACACTTTAACGTGGCTCAACATTGTGAGCTCCATAATATTTTTTTATCAGAATTAATCATTTTAGTTTCCGCAAACGCTTCATCTAAATATAGTATAATCTGCAGACAATTAATTTTTAATATTGATCTTTTGATTTCCTGTGTCTCGTTACAATTTCCTTTGTAATACCAATACAAAAACAGTTTTTATGTGACACTAAAAAACAACAGAATACACCTCAGTAAAGAAGATTTAATTTTAATTTTTAGTATTCCGGACATATTCACACGGTCAACTGATCCCAAACTAGGCATAGCCTGTACTTTGGGTACCAGAGACTGATATACTTAATAGATAAATATTTAACACCCAGACACAGAACAAACATCTATGTTTATCACACAAATGTTTGTCCAGTGCGGGGATCGAACACGCGACCTCTAGCGCAGAAGGCAGAGCTACTACTAACTGAGCTATTAGGCCAGTCTACTAACTACTATTTAAGTGCTAAGGTATCAATTTTGAGAGATGTATTTGTATGAATCTCTACATAATGATAAAATATTGTTTTTTTTTTCAAATAAAGAATAATTTTGAAGAATAAAGTTCTAACTATTGCATTAAATCAGCATTAAGCTCCGAGAACCAATACATCAAGTGCTCAAAAAACCGTCCCCTAATCCTATTGCACCCATTAAAGGTAATTTAATGGAGCCATGCGAGAAACAGGTCAAGTGTCCACGGTCACCGAATTAGTATCCCGAGCATGAATAATTCGTGGTAGCCATACGATAGCAAAATCTAAATATTATCCAATGAAGGCGATGCATGAAATCTTTCAATTTTGATTGACTAATATTTGACATTGGCTATTGTATCGTAAGAATAACGCTATCAAGAACTATTCTTGCTTGGACCACAGCTTTGTCGGACGTGGAGGTTCCCACTGGCATTACCGGAACAAAAGTCGATTCAAATTAAGGTTTCTGTGGACCATAGATCAACTTTTCATATTCCAACCTTCCAGAGTCTATTTAATATAATCAGGTAGGCAGGTTAACAAAGCTAGTATGTAGAGAAATCGATAAATCAAGGCATGACTTATCGCAAATGTATAACTTCGTCTATCGCATTCTGTTACACTGTGTCTGGTCGAGTAATGAGACATTTGCATCGCATTGTACCTGAGTACCCGACACAAACAAAGTGGTGGGTTCCTCAGGACTTTATAATTAATTTACAATAGAATGTAAAGGTTCACTGGACTAGTTGGTTAATACAATAAACCGAAAGGCGACTACATAAATTAAATGTAACAGCTTGCTCAGTCATTGTTACAGTGAGGACTTTCAGTGAGAACCATTTCACTACCTATTTCTTAATATCATTTCTTAATATGAATTTGAACTTTCCGCAGTTCCTAGTCTAGTTAGCTTAGAGTTCTTATAGGTGCCAGTATAGACATCCGTTGCAATTATTTGTGCTTAGGCCGCTGGTGCTTAGATGTCTGAACTTCTGATATGAAGTTCATAAGTTTCATTATGAACTTCATATCAGAAGTTCAGTGATCTTAGTACCAGCGGCCCAAGCACAAATAATTAATAATGGCGTTACGCTTACGATGCAAGAGATAAAGTCAAATGACAATGACAACCAATGACATCGGCGATGCGTGAAATCTTTTTATTTTAATTAGTTAACATTTGACATTTGAAATCGTGATTTATTCGAGCTAGGGCTACAGTTCAGTCATTCAGATCAGTAATTCACTGAGTAATAGCTCAGGAGGTCTAGACCAGATCCTCACACTTCGTTTTCCCATCATACGGACAACGGAATTTAGTTTACCAACTTTACAGCAGTGAATATCACGTGATATCTCACGAGCTTTTTCATGCAAAGAAATCTTAGCGCTGGCGTTAACGCCAACAGAAAATGGGTCTTGTTTAGACCCTCAACTCTCAAAATAGCCTAAACCTTTCAACCTTTTCAAAACACGTCGTCAGCGGTTTTTAAATTAGAAAAGAACCCTTATTAAACTCCGTCCCGGCCATTGTTAACTGCTTAATTAATACATATGTAAATCAGAATCGAAACAATGATGGCACCGACATTTTAACGCTGACACAGTGCAACGGATACAGTAAGTTATGTTTATATGTAATTTATTTCTCTATTTTTTTTTGTTAATAAACTTCCGTGATAGTAGGTATGCAAGTTACGAAATAATGTTGTTTATTATTTAACATTCTAATAATATAAAAGCCGTATCATCATCATTTCAACCGTACGACGTCCACTGCTGAACATGGCCTCCCCCACAGACAGAGTGAATTCCTTATCATGTTGATGGATTTGCCCACACTCACCACGCTGGGCATGCGGGTTGGCGTGCGCAGTTAAAGCTATCGTTGTTAAAATGAGGGACGCTGCTGCTCATTCCAGCTTTTTTCCCTTAATCGCCTCTTACGACATCCACGGACAGGAAGATATGGAGGGGCCTATTCTTCAGCCGGGGCCACCACGGCAATGCCGCGTGCATCACGACGCGAAATATTAATGAACCCTCCATCAGTCGAGCATTGAGGCCCGAGTCCGTAATGTTCGGGAGTTACTCACTGGTCACCGTAAACCGTGAAAAGTGAAAAGCTTGATAGTTTTTTAGGGCCGCTTTTTGTGACTCTATTCAAAAACAAAAATAAACAAAATTCACTTTTCACCGGTCACGGAGACAAGTGAGGAACGGGGCATACTTATGGTGCTTATGTTATAGTTTCCCTACTGCTAAAAGAACTCAACCAAAAACTGGTTCTATTGTCAGGTAGGGTGTAAGCTGTACCTATAAGTAGAACAGACCGCAACAACTCAACAAAGTTTCCAAGAAACATCCGTCTAATTTGTAAAGGAAATAAATAGGGTACAATGGTTTCCTTTTAGGAGTTTATCGCTGCGGCAGGCTTGAAAACCTTCGAGTTGTGCAAAATAGAATTTGTATCGCGAAGTTTCTGAATCTGGAAATAGAGGTATTACGTTACGAATTGTATCATCATCATCAGCCTAAAGAATTCCTGGATATATATGATAGGCCTCCTCCAAAGAGATCCATGACGAACGGTCTCGAAGCCTTTCACAATGTCGTCCATCGGAGGGCCTTCTTACACTGCAGCACCCGGTTCGTCGCCTTTCAAATCACCGACATAGCTCTCATAATTAGCAAGTGGAAGTAGCAGTGGGGATGGGAAGGATCATGGAGGGTACTCTTTGGGGGAGGCCTATCTCTAGCATAGACATTAACACAGTTCATTTTAAACTTAGATGATCTCAATCTTTTTTTTTTTTTTTATTCTACTGAGGTGGCAAACAGACATACGGCCCACCTGTTGGTAAGCGGTTACCGTAGCCTATGAGCGCTTGCAATACCAGAGGCATCACGCACGCGTTGCCGACCCCGAACCCCCTCCCCCTAAAGAGCTCTGGCAACCTTACTCATCGCAGGAACACGACACTATTTGAAAACAAATAATGTTATTTGGCTGCGATCTTCTGTAAGGCGGAGGTACCTCCCCAGGCGGGCTGCTCCAATTCAGAACGAGCAAAATTTCGCTGTGCCCTTCCTCCTCTCAAAACTTCATATTAACTAAGTACCTGAGCAGATAATATTTCAGTATGGAACTCCAAAATTTTAATAAATGTTCGCTTTGAAACTTTTATTAGCGGTAATATCGAAAGCGGTAACCTAAATAAAACAGCAGTAAAATGAGCGTACTATACGTGGCGCCTGTTAGCAATACCTGAGCAATAAACCTGAGTACTTTGCTTCAATTATATTTTTAGAGGAGGAAGGGCACAGCGAGATTTTCTCGTTCTGAATTGGAGCAGCCCGCCTGGGGAGGTACCTCCGCCTTACAGAAGATCGCAGCCAAATAACATTATTTGTTTTCAAATAGTGTTGTGTTCCTGCGATGAGTAAGGTTGCCAGAGCTCTTTAGGGGGAGGGGGGTTCGGGGTCGGCAACGCGTGCGTGATGCCTCTGGTATTGCAAGCGCTCATAGGCTACGGTAACCGCTTACCAACAGGTGGGCCGTATGCCTGTTTGCCACCTCAGTAGTATAAAAAAAAAAAAAAAAAAAATTCAGGCGCTGGTTTTAACTTTATTTTCACAACTAGGTGCTGCTCGCTGCTTTATTTGTAACTAGTAGAAACCCCGTGATGTCGTTCGCGTGATGTTATTTGAATTAAAATTACAACACCCGCTGCAACTGCGTGTTGCGTGGTGAGTTATTATTTTTTTTATTAATGAAACAAAATCCACAGCTCTTAGATAATATGGTACAACTTAACTAATTCACTTTACTTAAAGCCAATAAAGGATTTAATTTTTTTAGCTAATACAAATACTAATACTTAGTAAATGTATTAGCTTACTTATTATTAGTTATGGTCTAACCCCCCAATCCCTCACTAGGGGGGGGCCTATGTCCAGCAGTGGACTTCTACAGGTTGATGATGTCGATGTATAATGTACCAAACTGGTACCTAGAATGCTTTTAAACTCTATTGCAAGAGCTACTAAATGAGTGTATCAATTATAATAATACATACCTGTTCCACCGGTACCAACTCGTTAGTTTCTTTGACATAATCATTAAATAAAAATAAAAAAAATTGTTGACATTGACGCAAGCAATTCGGATAATTTACTAGTGGTTCGCCCCGAACTGATATCTCGCGATGTCTAGTAATAGCAAGGATTATATAGTAGAAAATTGTGTTTGGTAATAGGTAGCTGGTGTTTCGATGAACCTTGAAAATCTCATCTCTAGCATGTTACTAATACTAATATGAAATCGTACATGAAGTCATTCTAACTATTTTTTAAATATCTCAAAAACTATATGGCCAGAATAAAAATAAATAAATTTTTGGTATTTGCTAACAAAGCGCTTTCATACTACAGCCCTCTTTATGTATTTCTATAAGTTTTTTAGAACCCCTATATCATAACAACCCCTTCATTAGGTACTCTTTTATATGCTGATTTAACACTATTCTTACCAACAAATATTTATAGTAAAACCTACCGGATTGACGGTTCGAAAGGTAGATGCTTTAACAAATAAACATACAAACATATAACGCCGCGCCCGATTCGTCCAAGTTGTTTGAGAGATACCGCTCGCTTCGCTTGCTCGATCAATTATGCCAAAAGTACCTACTTATGTGTCTATTCAAAGAGGAGTGAGAAATTCTGGTAATAAATCATGGCAGGCCTCATTCGCATGAGTACCTACGTTTGGCGTTTGGTCGCATTCTCGCAGATATAAGGTTACCAGTCTTGGACTACCGGTAGGTACAAGCCCACACAATTTAAGATGATTCATATTAATATGGATACTATCCCGAAACAGGCTAGATCTACACGCAATTTGCAATAAATTTTGTTCGACAACTTTCAAAAATTCGACGTTTGTGAGGTTTTTTAGATGTGTGTATGTTTGGATGTTTATATGTATGGATGTTTGTGGTACAATCACGCCATTCATACTCGTCTTGTACCTACACCTGTTTTGTCACTCTACTTTCGTTCATGATCTTTACATGACCAAGATAAGCATACCTTTCTCAATCCTCATCACTACATCTTCTTTCACTCTACTACAGAAGATCGCAGCCAAATAACATTATTTTTTTCAAATAGTGTTGTGTTCCTGCGGTGAGTAAGGTTGCCAGAGCTCTTTAGGGGGGGAGGGGATTCGGGGTCGGCAACGCTTGCGTGATGCCTCTGGTATTGCAAACGCTTATAGGCTTCGGGCCGTATGCTTGTTTGGAACCTCAGTAGTATAAAAAAAACTAAAAAAAAAAAAAAAAAAAACTACGCTCTCCTATCAAACTGTTCCTCATTCTCTCAAAGTTATTCCCCACATACTACTCAGTGGGCCCAGCACGAATAATTCATGAAAGGTGTTACGGTACTAATTAATCTTAGCCAATCAAAATTCAAAGCCTTCCAGCATCGCCGATGTCATTGCCTAATATTTGACTTTTACTAGCGTATCGTCAGTATCGTAAGTTATTCTTCGTCAGTATCGTTTGTGATTTATATGCTTTAGAACAACCTACACTACCTGACAATTGACTTTTTCTTTATTAAATTAGAAACCATTACTTGACTTTATCACAGCGCCGCCATAATACCGATGAACTCACTTGTAATGTTACGTTACCGGATGGTTACCGGTTAGCCAAGTGCCTGTTACCCGCTTCCTGTCCAAACTTTTGACTTTCGGCTTTGAGTAATTAGCGACTACACGCTGGGTGCAAGTGATGACGACGCAATTAGCTATCTCATATTGTTCTGGAGTCGGCACACATCAATTAGAATGGCTTTCGGTGGGAATCAGGAACTTTTAATGGGTCGTGTGATGCGCTTACAACTTCAGAGGCCTTTGGGGTTGGTTGATGTATGGGCGGTTCGATTAGATGCTTTGTTTCTCTTGCCACTGGTGAAATCTAGGTCTCTTGCATGTGATTTTCACTGGCCCACCATACTTGATTTATGAGGAATGTCAAGGGCAAGCCAAAATTAGCAGAAATCTCTTTCATAGAAACAAGATACCACAAAAATAAGAATATCCTCGAGATTTCTCTAGGAGACCCTAATCAACAACTGCCCACACTAACTAGCTAGGTACCTAGTTACCTAGGTACATAATCCTGCGCAGACAAGCAAAATAGCTTGCAAAATCTCGGAATCGGAATGTATGGGAGAGATATTATCTTCTAGTAAATTACATATTAACCTTGGAATTATTTATAAATCCTCCAGTTCTATTATAAATATTAAACTTTTAACTTCAATATTTATAATAGAACTGTTTTATCTTTGTCAGTCCATCTATCCTACTATACGGCCTTTGTACGGCTACACCACGGCCTTTGTGCGGCTACTCTACGGCTACTCTACAGCCGATACTCTAACACAGACTACCGCCATTAAATTAAACGGATCTACAATATACTTACTGTTATTTAACAAACTGCGATGCATCATTTTGATAACAATAATGCATTCGGTATGTCGTTATGGCAATAGGATACGATCATAATTCAAGGGAATGATATATGGCGACAACTGGTGACAACTATTTGTTGCTGGCTTTAGGGCATGTACCTACATAAACTTAAGTTTGCCTTTTACGATCTATTCACAGCAAGCAAAATACAAAAAGATCTATCTAGGGCGGGCTACGCATTAGCAATGCTCCAGGTGGTGATGGTAACTGCGTACCATCAGGTGGGCCGTAAGCCTATTAGCCTCCTAAAATAAACTATGTAGACTACCCAATAAGTACTACAGACTCAATAATAACATAAGCAAATTCAGTCAACTTTGCTCCGCTGACTCTTTCCCAATCATAAAAGGCTAAACGGCTAAGAACTAGAAGTCACGTTGAACTATTTTCCATGAAAAGCCATGCTGCGCCTTCTAGGATTGTTTGTACTTGACAAGTTTGAAGTTTTTAGGAATGTTTTGTCAGTCAGTAATTGGACCGGAAGTAAAACTTCGATCACAAATAGCTTCTTTTGAAGCCGCGAGTAGGCACGACCGGTGAAAAAAAATTACGGTTATTCGCCACCTGCTTGTGCGAGGCATTTTTATAACAGCGCTTTTCAGCATAGTTTTGAATAGTGTGACCGATGCATACGCAACAGTTTTGGTAGAAAAGCTAGCTAAGTTTAAAATTTTGGACCAATTTTGGAAAAGCAAAATTAAACCTTATTTTGCATACGATGGGATCGTATGAAAAATAAAATTTATCTCTGCTGATTTATTTGATCAATAGAATTGAGATTTTTTTTCTGACTAGACCAAGTTCAAAACTTCCACAAAGAGATTCAACTATCCTCACTGGAATAAGAGAAAAGCGTCCCAGAAATTAAGGCAAAAGATTTGAATGTAAAATTACGGTGAGCATCAGTCTAACTTTGCTAAAGGGTATTCTGGAGAACGCGACATACGACGTGTCACAGGTTCTAAATTCTTGCGTTTCCTCAACTCAAACGTATTCATGCGCACTTAAATTTTTCGAATAGTAAAGCTTAAAGGTGCACGACAGGGTGCGAACCCACCTTCGGATTGGAAGTCTGATATCCAATCGGCCAAAAAAACTTCAAATTTGAAGAGGGTTTGAAATGAAATGAAATGAAATAAGTTTTATTTGACGAACACAGACAGAAGACAGGAAGAAACAAAACAATAGGTTAAAAATAGGGAAACAAAAGACAGGCCAGCAACATAAAAGTATGTACCTACCCAGGTTTAAATAAATAAGTAACTCAGGTAGAGGCACTTAATAAACAATTATTATAAATAAAAAACCTAACAGCTACATAACAAATTATAAAATACTAGGTAGGTACCTACTAAAATACGGAAGTGTATTTTACCTATTTTAAAATTCTGAACCTATCAGCCTCCCGTGCCGTGTAAGCCAAAAAGGCATAGTCTCAGCTTATTACTGCTAGACATTAAAATTTAAAGGGTAGGTTTAAATGAGGTTTATCACTCAGTGTAAAGTTGAGGCATGGACTGTCATGTTCTTCAGTCGCGGGTCGCTGTCGCTGTGTCGCGTTGCTAGGGAAGTTGCCTTGTAACGAGGCGAATGAAATGAGTCAGGATTGCTCTGACCATCTGTGACTTGCAGCAGTTTTGTTAGGTTTTGTGAGAATTCTACATAGTAGCCATTATCACGTTCTGAATGAAAATGTGATGTTTTTATTCAGAGAGATTCAAAGATGTGGACTATTTTAGTTCCTATATATTGGCCGTGGTGCCCTCGTCTGAAGAAAAGGCCTCCATATCTACCTACCCGTGGGTATCATAAGAGGTGACTAAGGGAAAAACGCTAGGGGATAGGCTGCAATGTCGCCTATTCTTGAAATGATAGCACTAACTGCGCTCGCCTTCCCCACGCGAGGGCTTGGAGAGAGATCAGAGTGCGGAGATCTTTAGACACTAATGAAAGGAAACCTCCGAAAATAATTTATTTCAAATCCCGTGTGACAAACCCATGTTTTCATTTATCATGCAACCGCAAATAAATTTGTCACTTCGTACAACTGGCATCTCGATTTTGCGACCCCGTGTAAATACGGGCCTCAGACAGCCTTTTTTATGTTATACGTAGGCAAACAGGCTTACGGCCCTCCTGATAGTAAGTGGTACTACTCACACTTGATTGTCTTTATTTCATGCTTGTACCTATCGGTAGAAAAAACTTCACTTAGGATAACAGCAAGACTCATCATTACCGAAAATTGCGGCAAGATATTATAAAAAGGCTGTATTATTATAAAAAACTTAAATTGCAAATCGTTACAGAACAGATATATAAAAAGGGGAAAAAAGGTCAGGCAGTCATGAAGTTTAAGATATTTTTTTTTTCATAATAAACATTGCCATATCGATTACTATTTATGTTGAGAATCTTTTCTAAACAGTTTACTAAAGAAATTTCTGCTAGAAAGTAGGTGTTGAACTATTTTTCAACTTAATCAGAGACAGCTAAGCTTAAGGAAGCCATCAAAACACCACAAAACTTTAAAGTAAAGCTTAGGGACGGTATTTTGCCCATAAACCGAGATAACAAGGCGCGCTCCTCATCTAATAAAGAACGAGTTTTCAAAACGCAATTTAGCTGGATGAGCAGGTCCGATTCTACGTGAACGAGATAATATACCTCGCATGGAACGATTAATGCTCTGTCGATTTTTTATATTTATTTAGAAGATATAGATTTATTTTTATTATATTTATTTCAAAAAGATATCAGGACGTCTGATCGAAGCGACGCGTGACCCGAGAGCTGGCTCTTATTTGGCCCAGCGAATTAGCATTGCCATCCAGCGTGGCAATTCCGCCAGCGTCTTGGGGACGCTTCCGACTGGTAGTGATCTGGATCAGTTGAGCTATCTATAGATCGTTTGTAACGGTCTTTAGATGGCTCAACTGTTTCTTGTGTATTTTGTAAATATTAACTTGTATTAGTTTTAAGTTTCTTTCTGTAAATAAAGTTTTATTTATTTAGCAAAATAATATTTGCTTAAGTTAGGTCATCTATTCTAGATTATTTATACGGTGTCAGGTGAAACTTTTTATCCACTTACTGGACGTTGTAGTGCCTGAAACATGTTTATCTGGAGTGGGCTTACCCCGCATCTTTAGTCATAAGCATAGGTCTTTATTTAGATTAGTATAACATCCGCTTATACTAAACTGAAACTGCTGAAATTCACTCACACTGACATCAGACTGACCTTGATGGAAATAACTGTCAAAACCGATTCTTTTTTTGATATTTCATTTTACATTTTCGAAAGATACGATCCTCTCTCTTTTATTTTGGTAGCTATCCTAAATAAATAAATAAATAAATAAATCTTTATACATTACCTTAGTGCTACGAATAACATTGAGAATTAATATCTCATTAAGGGTAACAAATAAAACGATGCCTGAACTAGGAAAACCTGTGTCTCAGGCGGTAAAAGGCTAACATTAATAACTAAAGTTGGTACTTATGAATATTCAAATTAATTAACTTAAAATCTGTAGCCTATAAGCTAAATTTAAATGCTATTTAGGGCTAACTTAAATACATGGGCAAGTATTAGACTAGGACATAAATAATTTGCTTTAATTATATTACCTTATTCAATAATGCCTCGGTTTCGTCATAAGAGAAATTTCTTAGGGCAAATCCTAGATTTATCCTAGATTTATATATCCTAGATTTATCCTAGCATTTTGATAACCCAAAACTCAATACCTAAGGATGAAATCTCGTGCGTCCTTTAGCAAACAGACGATGTCAGCTAATTTCGTTAAGTTAGGGTGTCAGTTTTAGCCGCTCGAGTTTGAGTCGCGCGAGAATCGGGCCCCTGCTCGCAGGGTGAAATGAGAAAAAATAATGGGAGAAATATGCAATTATCCCTTTTTCATTGCTCCTGAGCGCGTCGAGCGTGCTAAAGGTGTGCTCAAGGTAACTCGTGCTAAGAGTGCGTCAAACGGGGCGCGTCTCCTAATGATACTGCAGTGCTCATTGCGAGGAAGTGAGTTGAGTAATCGTGCGTACCTTTGCCATCAAAAACGATGTACTTTGAAACCATTTTCGTGGTATAATCTGTTATAATATTAATACTTATATCTATTCACCTGGCTGATGACTGACGCACAGCCTGAACAAGAAGTCCTAGAAGTATGAAAGCATAAGATTAATGTTGATCAAGTTTGAGCGATCACCGTTCGCTTCGTTCGCTTGATCAATAAATTTTCTGCGGGGAGAGTGAAAACTCATTTATTTATATTTTTTATGTTTATTGCCAACCAAAATCGCAAAACACTCAGGATTGTTTCTTCTAAATTTACCTAGGTAGGTACCTAATAGTGGGTGAGGTATGGGTACATACCGTACCTAAATGTTAGAATAACTAATGAATTTACCTCAAAACAATCTTATCACCTTTATTTGTTTTCCCAAAAGCCTTCCCTTATTTATTTTGGATAAATCGTCCTCGTTAAGACAATGGTAACATCCATTTCCACCCCACCTTATACGGTATTTCACAGACCATTTGCCACATTGCACGGAAGCACCGAACAGATGCCTAAAGATGAAAATAATGGATCGAGCGAGTGAAACGAGCGACCAACTCGCGCCCGAATTGAGATCTCGCGAATCGCGAATCGGCGAATCACTAATAGCTAGTAGATATATTATAAGTTGATACCAACCAAAACACAGAATTCTCACTCTAATTCATGTAGAATTTATGACTTGCATGAAACTGGAAGTTAAGTGGAAATTGGAATCAAAATTGAACTTTACCTACGGCTAGCGGGTGACAGTTCAATTTCATTTGACAAAATTACGCGACCTCCGCTGAATTCCACTGGGAATGCTTGAATCTTACTATACTAGGCACTGATAGAATTGCGAAAGTTTGGATGATTGTATGTTTGTTACTCAATCACGCCAGAACCGTTGAACCAATTTCGATGAAACTTCGAATAGATATGGGTATGTAGTTCTTTACTCAAAATAGCTTAAGTTACTTTTTATCTAGATACTATGCGAGCAAAGCCGCGGGCGCAAACTAGTATTTAATAAGCAGGTAAGCTCTAGCTAGACAAAAAACACAGGGCACAGGGCAAAATTGATGGTATAATATAATATGGCCTGGTATAATATGGTTAGTATTGATTCTGTTCTAAGTTTCTAGCTCAGCGGATCCAACATTGCATACCGAAATAAAAATAGCAAAACATAAATTAATTATTACGATAACCTACCATGTATGAACCCAACTTACCTCAAATAACAGTGCAGAAGTATTTTAATCACATAAAGGTCAGACAAAATATTGAACTCAACCCTTGGCTCAACTAAGCTAATATCTGAGGGTAGATCAATATAATTAATTTCGGTTAAACATTTTTTTTTTATGTTATACGGAGGCAAACAGGCTTACGGCCCACCTGATGGTAAGCGGTTACCGTCGTCTATTGACATCTGCAACACCTGGAGCATATATATGCTAGTGCGTCCATATCGTGAGTATCAAAAACTACGAGGACCATACTCAACACCCATCCCTGGAACAAATATTGGCAGGTCATGCTAACATTTTTCCCGTAGTGGGAATCGAACCTGTCCTTTCCCAGACAGAGTGAATAACGCTTTTGAATTTTACATCGAATGTGTGCCATTATACCCATTAAGCACCTACCAACAGTTTTTATTTCAACTAGGTAGGTAATAAAAGCAACACACTCCGACTGTCATAAAAACTAGTAAGCCTGAAAATTATTTAGGAACCTGCGAGTACCTGCGCGCTAAGTGCAATTTTCTGTTCGGGCTAAATGAAATAAAACGTGGAACTCCCAAGAGTAATTTCGCTTCTTTTGGTTATTTCAGTTTACAAACTAACTTGGAGTTATAGCTGTGGAGCTACCACACGTGTGTCGGCGCACTTAATGCAAACGCGGCTGCGGGGCGGACGCGGTTGCGGGATGGACGCGGCCGCGGGATGGACGCGGCCGCGGGACGGACGCGGCAGCGAGGTGTCAACACACATTACATTTTACATTAAGGTACATCTTCTTCTATCTTCTACTACACTGGAAACAAAACATTATTTTTCTGCAAAACTGGGTCATAAGACAGTTATTTTTTAATTATGTTTGCGTAACTTCAAATATTAAAAACGTATTTGATAAAAAACTGCGTAAAACACACTAACACAACAATTTGTAAAGCCTTACATTAAGACGCACGTGTCTTACATTAAACCAACGACAAAATGGAGAGGCAGCCTATGATCACCAGTTGTTAAGAATCCTAGCGCTTGTGATGATGATGATGGCTGACGATCTATAGGACTCTAAATACAGTTTGGCTGCTGAAAGAAAGAAAGAAAGAAAGAATAAGTTTTTATTTGTAACGGCACATTGGGACAGAACTAAGCGACATACACACAGACAGTAAAAAATAAAATAAAAACAAAATGAGAAAACAAAAATTCACTACAAACTTACAAAACTAGGGGAAAAATAACAATATACAAAAATAAAAATTACATAACACACTTGGGACACACACACGCTGGGACTTGATATATATATTTTTTTTATGTCATACTGAGACATATTGGCTTACGGCCCACCTGATGGTAAGCGGTTACCGTCGCCTATTGACATCTGCAACACCTGGAGCATTGCTAATGCGTTGCCTGCCCTGGAGAAATCTTCTTGTATTCATTCGAAGATAGCTCTTCTAACTGCGAGGAGAATTTAATTCCTGAAAAAATGCATTGCGTATCCAAACAGCTAACTTCGCTTTTGCCTAAGACCCGTTGACCGAACTGTATCCTCTTATGTAACGTTTCAACAACTATTCGCAATTAGTGAAACTTACCAACACTAGTGTTGAAAACTTTAATTGAGACAACTTGCGATTCTGACTTGGCTGTTTGTAGATCTATGGTAGGATAGTTCAAGATTCAAGATTCAAGATGTTTATTTGCAGAAATAAGTGTTACAGAGAGGTCATAAAGCTAGTTCTGAATTAACTGCTTGGTTTTAGTAGGTACGGAAGTTATTTGGTATCTTAGGCAGGTAAGTTTACTGTGTTTCCGTAATTCTGACAGTCAAATATATTTTGTGATCTTAAATAAATATTGCAATGAGGTAAATTTTGTTTTTTTGTATGTATAATATCTGAAGCGAACTAATGAACCAAATCTAAAAAATATTTAATAGAAAACTACACTTATCATAAATAGTAGGCTATATTTGATTTTCAGTACAAAAACTTTTCTTTTCGAAACTCAATATTTGTAGGCAAATCTATATAAGTCGGATGAATAATCGCTGCTTGGCTTCTAATAACGCAACGGGACAACTGCGCGCAAATTTTCCAATATGAAATTTGCTCGCGTCCTGCCTGACCTATTCGTCCACACGTAACACGGGGTCGGAAACTCAAGATCTCAAGTGAAAGAAGTGACAAGAGTCAAGGTAGGAACATACTTGAACACGCGGACGGGTCAGCTAGTAAATAAATAAATTACATTAGACAAATTCAAGGTTCGACTCATGTGAGGTTGGACCCTAAAGCTGCGTAATATTGTGCCAACAATACGTTATAGGCATATTAATCAGAACAGCCCTATTGGAGGTAAAATACCTTAACCCATTCAGAGGTGCAATTTTGGTGGTCAACCCGTGGGGCATTAGGTGACCCAATTACATAGAGCCTTACACACTCGTAGTCCGCATTTTAGCCTTACACAAGACGGAGTAAAACAAAGGGCTTTCTTAATTAGGCTAGGAATATTGACCGTGGTGTTCTTAGTCGGTAAAATTCAAATGTTGAGGATCTTTCAGGAAATTTCCATGAAGATCAATTGATGTGATGATTACGTACGACTAGCGACAGCGAGTCGGATATTGCGTTATAATCTCATATTTTGTATCTTAAATAGGTACGTTAATAAAATATCGAGCCTTCCCGAAACGCTCGTTACATGCAAAAGTAGAGATGATCTTACTATCCGTAGCAATTACGGACCATTTCTTTATATAACATTTGGAGAAAGACGTGTATGCATGAGGAATGTGATGAGAGTGAATGAAGCAAAAGAGGCATGTCAGGATTGTAGCAAGTGAAAAGTTGTGGTCTCTGCCTACCCCTCTGGGACGTGGGCGTGATTTTATGTATGTATGTATTTTAAATATAGGAACAGGGCGTTAGAGATCTTCCAGAATAAAATTGCGCAATCGAGCCACCTCATTTTCGCACTCTTGCAAAGAATGATTCAATGAATTTTAATTTTAGAGTGAAGCGCACAAAAAAACAAGTTTTCTTTCATGCTAAACTAAATACAAACAAAATTCGCACAAAAATGTGTGATCGGAACTACAATAAGGAAGTTGGGTACCAACCTACAAAAACAGTGAACTGTGAACAATGTAGGAACAGGCTCCGTAAAAGACTCTCCCACGAAATTACTGTCGATTGTCTTAGCATTCTTTAGAAACACAGTTTACAATGTAATCAGCCGGTATTTTAAGTTATCTAAATCCTGGAATTGTATTAAGTAATATTTAAGAATTCAACATTTTTAAATTTGTATTTCAATCATTTTTACTTTGAAAATTTTGAATTTGTAACAAACTCGTGATTATTAAATAATTTAAAAAATGTGACTTTTATGCGTAAGAATGGTAGACAGCCTTGCAGATCTCCAGGGGATCTGATCCTTGAATATGTCTTATGGGGTTAGTCAGAGGCATGTCCGAACATTGGGCACATTTGGCAGTGGTGAGTATTCTGGACGTTTTACTCACGATGTTTTCCTTCACCGTTCCAAGTCAGGTTGGCCGCTGCAGATACAATTTGAGCAAGTGGGGGTACTCAAATGAGACGCAGTGCGATTGTAAAGCAACGCAAACTATGTTGCACCTACTTTCGTGCATGCAGTGCCCTCACACCTGCACACTGAAGGACCTCTACGAAGCCACTGACAATGCCGTAGCTGTGGCGGAGTACTGGTCCAAAAAGATTTAGTCCCCCTGAACCATCGACACGACAGAAGAAGAAGAAGCACTTGATTTTTAATAATCAGGAATCTTACTACTATTATAAATGATAAAGTTTGGTTGGATGAATGGATGTTTGTTACTCAATCACGCCAGAGTGGCTGAACGGATCTGCAGGAAAGGACATTGGGCAAATTTGTATGGAGCCAGGGCCCCGATTTTTTTTAATCCTGCAATAATGAAACTTTCAGTTTTACATTGTGCTAATAGTGTAGATTTCAAATATGTGCGGCTTTTATTGTAAAGCAGCAGGAGTAAAGAGATATAGGTCGTTAAAGTTTTTTATAATACCTGGTTGACAGTGTACGAAATGTAATTATTTTGAACATTACAATATTTATTTTCAATTCTATGTTGTTATTAGTTTAAAATACTGACAGATCTACGTGAAAAGGGAGGATATTACTGGATCCTGTACGCCTGGACCTCTTCAGGTCGGAGGATGTCTACCATGTAAAAGCATTTTCATAATCAATATCTACCTACCTATATTATGGTTATTAAATAGTACCAAGGATGATACTCTGATATTACCTATTAAACCTAAATAAAAAAAAATGAATAAAAATAGCTTTTTTATTTTAGATTAGCAGTAACCAATGGTATTTAATTAACTGTTATATTATTGATAAATTATGAAATTAAAAAAAATACTACTTGAATAATACACAAAAATCAATCTTTACAAAATATAACTACAGCATTTAACAACTTTTTCACTATCAATTTTTTTTCATTCACTGTTGGAATTTGATAACCATGATGATAGACTAGCCCCTTCTGGAGTGTTAATAACATGCGATCTTGCTCGTAAGACCTAAGAACCACATCCACGGCACACTCTTCGATGTTCAAACCGTCTAACGGCAGCTTGTTCCGCAGGAACGTTTTGCACCAATGTCATTTTGCTCGTCATTTTGCTTATTGCGTCATTTTGCTTTAATATCTGTAAAAATAATAGTTATTGTCATTGTAGTTAGGTACCTCATTTAAAATATACCTACTGATAAAAAAGTTACATTACTAGCAACCCCTTTCAGACTTTCGTACGACTAGTTATGCTCATTTTTGCGGCTGCCGAATTTTATATGATGCATCTTTAGGAGAATGCATGCACATGATGCACACCAAACAAGCAGAGACACGGCAGGGCGTTGCGTTGCAATTTAACTATTAAACAAATAGCGCTGCGCTCTTTTCCTCATCGTACCGCGTTCGATGTGTGGAGCTCCTGAGGCTTCATCATCAACAACCTGTAGGAGTCCACCGCTGGACATAGGCCTCCCCCAAAGAGTTCCACGACGAACGGTCTTGAGCCCTTTCCATCCACCGACTTCCCGCAACCTTTACAATGTCATCGGTCCATCGGGTGGGGGGCCTTCCAACACTGCGTCGCCCGGTTCGTGGTCGCCATTCGAGAACCTTTACTCCCCAACGGTTATCGGTTCTGCGAGGTTTCATGAATCGTAAAATAATATTACTTAGGAAAATGTAGAAACTTACCTGATGTGGTTAACCAAGACGTGACAGTATTAAGGATTACCGGTGGCTGGTCTTGTACCAGGAATCGTCGAAATCTTGAGCCTCAAGCAATAGTGCAATTGGCAATTAAGAATTTCCATTTTTTACTCAAATACTAAAAACCGGTATATATACAAAAGTACTCAGTGCTAAAAACTGAAACGGAATCTGCAAGTCACAAATGACAATGGTTTATTGTGACAGTCAAAAACAATTGATTGCGGGTAGGGTTTTGTTTCGCTGCACTATACCAATCGAAGAAAAGCGTTCGTAGTAAGAAGGTAGCATAAACATAACACGGAAATGACTATTTTCAGCGTTTAATATAACTCCACTGCTTTAGAGCTTTTCATGACTAAAACTACTACTTTAAATTAACAAAATGAATTAATTAACTCATCAAATAACTGCAGGTTGGGGCCCACGATTACCCATGTCCTTTGGCACAGAGATAGATTATATGGAATAGCAAATCTATAGGCTACATTTTATCTACGTAGGTACCACGCGAGCAAAGCCGCGAGCGAAAGCTATTTTATTATAAAATAGCTTTATTTATTGAAGTTATGATATATGATGAGTTTGCGTGGTAACATTCCACACTGGCTAGAATATCGTTCCAATCGATGCACTTTCAAAATTCCGACGGCAAGTAAATTAGAACCCTTAACTAGTTACCACATTCCAACAAACAGCATCAAAACTTGTCTACAGTAGCAAAGTAACAAAGCCAAATTCGGGAATGTATAGTTTGCAATCTGGCGGATTGCTACCGTGCCACAGAATAACTAATAGAATATTGGGAGTACCAACATAATATAATTTCATATTTATGAGCACATATTTAAGTTTCATTGTGGCTCGTAGAACATCGATAAAACTAATCATAATATCATAATAGACATGGTAATAAAATGTCATACATGTTTTTTTTATCAGAGCGGAACAGCAGATATTCGCCCAGCATTAAGGTATAACTTCCTTAGTACAGCTTACTAAAGCTGGCAACCATGCCATATATGTAGAATCTTAAGTCAACGCAATAGAATTCATTTTACATCAAAACCAGATTATGAGTGATACAGGGTGATTGGACTTGTGAATACAATTAGCTAGTCTAATTAGCAAGTAAGACTGGATACGCAATGATACGAGTTTACTAAACAAATTTATTTTTGTGCAATAGACAATAGACAGAAATGTGTCCTAAAATAACTTGTTACCTACCTAATTATTTTGTTTGTTTGCAACTGGTTTTGATTACAACACTTAGCAAGGCTGTTAACACAGTCAACTGTGAGTAATTACCAAATTTTTTACCACATAGTAATCAAATAACAACAATAAATCAAAGAATTAAGAAATTGTTACCAGTTTTTTAAGAATTTTCTGTTGTCCAGAGTTCGTATTTTTAGTAGGCGGGAGAATAATTTTGAGTAGAGAATCCAAAAAATGTGGCACATACTTACCACCCTGGGCACGCGGGTTGGCGATCATAGTCAGAGCTCTGTGAAAATAGGAGATGCGGCTGTCCATTCCCTAGCTTTATCTCTTAGTCGCCTCTTACGACATCCACGGGTAGGTAAGGTAGACATGGAGGGGCATATTCTTCAGCAGGGGCCACCACATTACCATCTAATTCTAATTCTAATTGGAAGTGGTTAGACCTGCACTGACTTCCCGCTGTGGGGTGTTTTGTACATTGTCCCCCTTTTTTTTTTTTTTTTTTTTTTTTTTTTTTTTTTTTTTTTTTAAGGGGGGAAAATGCCGTCGCATTTCCTTTCCGCCATGGGGGGTGGCGGAAAGGGGTATGTGGGGCTCGAACCCACTAAAAACCCCCCTGTGAGCAGTCCTCCGCCTGGTTGAGGCGAGATGGGGTCGTGTTAGCATTCACCATCTCGCCTCAGCGGTAGGCCCGGATTTGCCTTAACCGGGCCACTGCGTCTGTGCCTTGCTCACTCAGGCCACTCCTCAGACTTGTGGGGCCGTTAAGAAATAGGCGGAAAGGTCCCCCGACCTTCCGCCGATGACCCCACTACAAAGGGAGGAGGCGGGCAAACCGCCTCCTTCTCTCCCCTGTTCTTCTGCGGCGTAGCAGGTCTGCTTGGGCATCGTTTTCCCTGACCCGCTCCGCGGCCTCCTTCTGCGACATAACTGCTTCGCAGAAGGAGACAACCGCCTGCCACGATCTCTCGTCGCCAAGCATGGCATTTACCACACTCGGCAGAGAGAGATCTCGGCCTATAATTGCTGAGAGGTTGTGCCGCTGCGGGCCCCAGGCGGCACAAACCTCCAGTGTATGGAGCGCCGTGTCTTCTGGCGCCCCACATTCGTGACAGGCTTGGGTCGCCTCCCGTCTTGCGATCTGGTGCAGGTACTTTCCGAAACATCCATGACCGGAAAGCACCTGCACCAGTCGGAAAGTCAGCGACCCAAACGGCCGACTGACCCACCCTTCTAGGACCGGACTAATGGCTTCCACCGTCCACTGCCCAGGGACCGGTGGAACCAGGTCCTCCTTCCATCGCCGCATCATAGCGGCCCGAGCCTGCAGCCGCATGCCGGCCACCTCATCCCACGCTGGAAAGTCTCCCCGCTGTCTCCTCGCCACCACGAAGTAGTATACTTCGGCGAGGATCTCCGCTTGGAGCTCCCATGGGGGATCACCCGCCAAGATACACCCCGCCGTCCAGGACACCGTCCGGTATCCGCGTATTGCCCTCGTTACAATGACCCGCTGCGGACGTCGCAGCAGGGTCTTATTACTGCGATTGAGGGCGTCCACCCAGACCGGTGCGCCGTACAGGGCCATACTCCGAATCACTCCGGAGTATAGCCGACGGCAGTTGGCGCTCGGCCCACCCACGTTGGGCAGCAGCCTTCCCCAAGCGGCCGCGGCTCCCAAGACCCTTGGGGCGAGCTTTTCAAAATGGGCCTTGAAAGCCCATTTTCCATCCAATATGAGACCCAGATATTTCATCTGGGTCCCGACCTTGATTTGGACCCCATCCAGCACCACCCGCGTTCCTGGAGGGGGTCCCCCTCGAGGCCCATGAAATAACAGGGCCTCGGTTTTGGAGAGGGCAACCTTCAGTCCCAGGGCACGTATGCGGTCCATAACGAGGGTTGTACCCACTGTGGCTAACCGCACCGTTTCCCCAAGGTCCCTCCCCCTAGCTACGACAAGGGTGTCATCCGCGTAACACGCTACCCGCATACTTGCGGGGAGCGTGCCACGGAGTACCCAGTCGTAGCCTATGTTCCACAGGAGGGGTCCCAGTACCGATCCCTGTGGAACTCCGCAGGAGACGCGACGGCGAATCAAACCGTCACGTCCTTCGACCAGGACTTCACGGTCCTGAAGATAGTCAGCCAACAGCCTCCGCAGATACAAGGGCACCCCGTGGTAGTGGAGCGCCTCTCGTATCGTTTCGTGTGGGAGGCTGTTGAAGGCGTTGGCTATATCGAGGGAGACTGCCAACGCCTTTTGCTTCTCGCTGACCGCATCTTGCGTCCACTCTTTGAGCCAGAGCAGGGCGTCTATTGTGGACCTCCTAGCTCTGAACCCATACTGGGCCTCCGAGAGCCCAGGCCCAGTCCCCTCCAAGTGCCGGATGACACGGGAGGCCACCACTCTCTCTAACAGCTTGCCCGTATCATCCAACAAGACTATGGGCCTGTATCCGGAAGGAGAGTCAACGGCCCGGCCTTCCTTCCGTAGTAGGCAAAGTCGCCCATCCTTCCACAGCTTCGGGAACCGCCCCGACGTAATGCATGCATCAAAAACTTCCCGAAGCTGATCACCCATCTCCTTCAGGGCGATCCTGAGGACACGCCCTGGGATCCCATCTGGACCCGGTGCAGTCTTTTTTCCTCGCAGGCGGTCGACTGTTACCTCCATTTCCACCTCTGAGATAGGAGGGATGGAGGCCAGGTCCAGTTCCTCAGGAGAGGACGGGGCCATCGTCGGAGGGGTGTAATGGGGACTACTGTCAGGGAATAGTCCCTCTAATACCCTGTCCAGGAGCCCTGGCTCCAGAGACTTCGCCATAGGAGGCGTCTGGCCGCGGAACTTTTTCCGGGCGGCCTTGTAAGGACGCCCCCAGGGATCCCTGTTTAGGCTCTCCAGAGCCTCGCCCCAAGCCGAGGATTTGGCTCGGCTAATGGCAAGTTGCAGCTCCCGCTTCGCATCACGGTACTCGCCATAAAGCCGGCCCTCAGCCGCCAGCTCATCTGCCGATAGTTCACTGTCGGTCCGACCGTTGCGCCGCCTCCTG
The DNA here is from genome assembly GCA_947579855.1 of Anticlea derivata. Taxonomy (NCBI): domain Eukaryota; kingdom Metazoa; phylum Arthropoda; class Insecta; order Lepidoptera; family Geometridae; genus Anticlea; species Anticlea derivata. The sequence continues at coordinate 4,405,708 of OX388264.1, forward strand.
CAGCGGGTGTACGACCGCCGCTTTCCCGAACAGGTGGTCCGGAGGTCCGCTATCTCCGAACACCACCAATAAACCTCACAGCGTTCGGGGCGGCATCGGGACCTCGGCATGGCCGCATCGCACACGGCCGTCACCATTTTGCGGAAGCGGCCCGCTGCTTCGTCCACTTCCAGGTGCGCCGGGGCAACCAACCACGATTGGACCAACGCCGCCTCTTTTGCCAGTTCGGCATCGAGACGGCTAACAGCCCAGCGTGGGAAAACCACTCGCGCCCCGCGTTGAGGTCCACCTTGGTTGTGGGAGGTGGAGATCTCGAACCTTATGTATTTATGGTCCGAGAGAGTCTCTTCCTCCGACACTCTCCAAGCCAGAACATGTGCCGCGACAGCTGGGGTGGCGAACGACACGTCAACCACAGACCCTCCATTATGCCGGACGCATGTGTGGGCCGACCCTCTATTAAGCAAGGTTAGTCCTGTGGCAACCGCCCACTCCCTGACAATCTCCCCACGGGAGTCAGTGGAGGGGTTGCCCCAGTCCCGGGCTTTGGCATTTAGGTCCCCCAGGAGGAAGACCTGACGTGGTGCCTGTCTTCGTACCGCTGCGGCAAGGAGATCCAAGAAGAGCTCCAGCTCCGCAGCGGGTTTATTGGGGGAGAAGTATACGCCAACGACTGCGTACTCTCCCCACTTAGCCACCACGTACCCCGGACCTCTCTCTTCTACAAAGAGGGAGGGGGCGTCACCCGATCGTCCTATAATGGCCACGGAGCCATCCAGGTCCCCAGCCCAGCAGGGATGAGGGGGGACGTAGTACGGCTCCGCAGCAACAGCTAGGTCTATTTTCCACTGTACCAGGGTCTGCATAAGCAGGTCTTGAGCCCCGGCACAGTGGTTAAGATTCGTCTGGAGGAGGTTGTGATGCCGGACTTGATCCATCATTCCGACATTACAGCCTCCTCGCTGGCCGCATGGCGTTCAGCTCTGGGAGCAACCTGTTCTGAGGTCGCAGGGACGTCCTGGGTCCTAGTGACCTTTCGCTTCGTCTTCGGGGGAGCACATTTGCGTCCCCCCATTACATGTCCAGAAGGCCTACCCGACTCCGCGCAGATTGCACAGCGTGGGTCAGCCTTCTTGCAACTGGACGCCCGATGACCTGTGCCTCCGCATCGGAAACACAGTTCCCCTCTGTCCGCTGACGCCTCGGAACACTGCGGGCGTGTGTGCCCCAGCCCCATGCACCTGAAGCAGCGCAAGGGACGTTCTTCTAGCGCCACCACTCGTACTGAGCTCCACCCCACCAAAAGCCTGCCCTTTGCCAGCACCACTTTGGCTGCCGAAACTGGGCAGGAGACAAGAGTCGAGCCGGCGCCGTATGAGCCGCGACGGATCTCCCCAATCTTTATAAGACCCGCATCGCAGCTGCCCGCAGTGGCAACTGCTGCCGCCACTTTCTCCTTAGTGGCCGCATCGTCCAAGCCCGTGATTCTTAAATCCACACGTTTAACGGGCCTGGCGATGTTCGCCACCTCGGACAGGACCCCGCAAAGTTTCTCCGCAAGTCTATTCGCCTTCTCATCGTTTTGGGAGCCAGGGATCTCCAACATCCTGGCTCCTGTGGCCGTTTGGCGGAAACGGAGTTGGTCAATACCCAGTTCCTGGATATTGACCTTCTCCTGTGCCACTTTCAACACGTCACTGTATGTGACCCCATTCTCCACGGCTTCAGGCTTCAAAGCCAATACGACCGCCGCGGATTTAGGAGATCTCAGCACCGCCCTTGCAGTGGATGCTGCCGGCTTGGGCTTAGACTTAGTGGTGGTGGAGGCACGAGAAGCAGGGGCAGTTGCGGGTGCTGCAGAAGGCTGGGAGGACTTTCCTTTTCCCTTGCCCTTCCCTTTGCCCTTTCCCACCACCTTAGCCCAGGTATTCGCCAGAGGGACGGTGGAGGGGGTGTCTTCGCTGGCGTTTTGGGTCCCTGTAAAATTTGAGGGGCCCGCAGCCGGTGCCTCAGGTGTAGCAGAAGCCTTCGGGGCCTGGCTAGCCCGTTTGCTCACTTTGGAAGCGAGATTACGAGCCGGCTCAGACGCCGGTGTGTGTGACTTGGCAGTTTCCGCCGCCTTTTTTGCATCCGCTCGGAGAGGCGGACGAACCGTCGGGGCAGGCAGAAGCCGGTCCTCGATCACCGCGAGTCGTGCATTGAGCATTTCTCCGAATGTGGAAGTCAAGGAGCGCTTCAGTTCCTCCACTAACTCAGTAGCTCCTCGTATAGAGGTGGGATGTGCCTGCGTCTCAGTACCAGCAGCAGCGGCGGCGCTTGTAGCGGCAGCAGCTTGCGTCTTAGCCTCGGTGAAGCCGCGACGCAGCGCCTTCATCTCCGCCTTGCAGGCCTCGACCTCGAGTCGAAGGCGGCTGTTATCTGCTGTAAGCCGCCTCGTCTCCTCCGACTCGCTCCTGCTCACCAGAGCCTCGAGCACCTCCCTTAGGGTTAGGGTTGATGTCGAGTTCTTGAGCCTGCTCACGAACTCTCCTTTGAGGTTTCCAGATTTCCTGCCAACCTCTAAGATACAATTGAGCTTTTCGCCCCCATGTGCCTTCAACTCTTGGACATTAAGCCTGCTTATGTCCGTCACGTCGACCAAATCGAACTGACACTCAGTGTCAGGGCTAGTGACGGCAGCGGCCTGCCCCTTCTTATACTGCCTGCGTTTCAGGATGTCTTCCAGAGGCGCCTGAGCAGTCTTTAGGAAGTCCTGCCTGGAAGGACCAGCTTTGACGGTCTTCCCCTTGCCTCTCCTGGCCGACCCCACCTTAGCGGACGCTATTCCTTCGCTCTCTGTGTCCGAGTCTAAATGCCCAGGCACGAGGGACGAGGAAGATGGCCGCTTTCGGCGGCTGCCTACCCTGTCCGTAGTCTCAGTGTCACTCGACGGCAGCTCTATATCCGAACTGGGAACCACGTCTATGGAGATGCAGTTTTCCCCTCGGATGCTCTTGTCACTTTCTGTAAGGCCCAGAGAAGGGCCTTTAACTAATTTGCCAGCGTTTCGCGGCTGTTTTTTCTTTACGACTTCAAGCCGTCTTTCCTCTCTCAAAGGACTCCTGTCCTTTTTTCCCTCTTCACAATCTTTCTCCAATAGAGAGAAGCGATTGCTGCGTAACGAACGGGGGGAAGCGCGAGCTTCGCCTCGTTGCTTCTCAGCACTCTCACGCGCAGATGCGCCACCTTCGTCTATCTCACGGTCAGAACCGCCAACGTCATAATTAGTTTTAAGTAAGTTATCCATATTGATCCCACGAGTGTGAGGAAAGTATTTCGTCACCCCGAGCAGTGCCCTCTGTACCCGGGGAAGGGTATTTACTGTGGAGGTCCCCCGGTATCCACAGGTTTTAACGTGTTGTCTCACGGGTTTTGTCTCGAGATTTTCCTTTCTCAGACCGGCCAATTAAGGCAAGCCTTCTTCGGCTCGCGCAACCCCGACGTACCTCCTTAACGCCAAAACGGAGGTCGTTGAAGAGGCAACGCGAAACCGGCTGGAGGGTTGGCGTATGACCTCCGACGTGGCTGGGGGATAGGGTAAGTACCACCCACCACGCCTCCACCTCCGCGGCAATGAATGCCCTTCTTCCTTTAGCTCCGGACAGGAACACAGGAACACTCCCTTACTTACTTCCCGAAACTCCCGACCCCAACCCATATGAGGCGAAGAGAATAAGGAAGTCCCTCCTGCCTCATCACGCAGTGCCCTTTGCTAAACAAAGGGGACGCGGAGAGGCCCACCTTGTCGGATTATTGGCCACCATGAAACATTTCTCCAGTACTCTGCAGAAATGTTTCATGGTGTTACCAGGGTGCACCGCGAGGAGGTTATCCGACCTACCACCCCTCCGACCTACCACCCCATACATTGTCCCCCTATGCTAACCCTACCCTAGCCAGCCCAGCTCCTTAAAATAGCGAAGCAGGACTTTGGGTCGTTGGTAACATTCTCTCAGTATCCCTGTATGCGGCGGTGTCTGAGAGCCGCTTCCGATCACGGGCCGCAGACCCGATGTGGTCCTGGCCTCTTCCGTGGCTGTACAGTGCAAAATTACATGCTCTACTGTTTCTTCTCCCTGTAGACAGCCCCGCTATAATCCGCTGTCACCACGTTATCATATAAAATGTGTGAATTCGATACCGATCGGGCGCATCATGTAAGACCACGATACTACCGATGTTTTTCTACCGGCAGTATCTAGTTCTGACGTATAGGTCCAATAGCTCACCGAAGCACGCCAAGAATCCGTTACAAAATTGTCACTTTGTGTCACGTTCCACACGGATCGAACGGTGACTCGAACCTCTGTGAGTTGACCACGTGAACTCATAGCTTTTACCGGAGAAAGTACCACATTCCTGACACATATTTACATATCTGATGAGGATCTAATGTGAACTGAGCATCGTTTATGTAAGTTTTAATTATTATACTTAATTTATTTGAATATTATGTAAAGTTCATTAACCAAGGTGAAGTTTATATTAAAGTTCGTGTTGCCAGATTTATACTTACTTATAAATTCAGCTTCAAATGAGAGATTTCTCGTCGAAATCCATGAATTATCTCACACTGACATTGAAATATAACGCGTTGTTCATTGGATTAGTCTGGTTTGCAACAAAAAAAATCAATAATCTGTATTCAACATATCATCACCATTTCGTACACGGATGTGAACTGCTGAACATAGGCCCCAACAGATTTCCAGAACGGCTTCTATCATGTGGGAGGTGTCGAGGGGGTTGGCGAGCGCCATTCAACCATTCAACCTGTACCCTACCTATACCTTTTCGATTCAAAACAGTCAGTACTGTTATTCACCTCTACAAAACAGTCGTGGTCCTCATAATAATGGGCAGCATACCTAAATTGTCGAGACAACGGCATTTGTCACCTATTGTTGCCTTCGAATGTGTTATTTGAAATACAGACATTGCATTTAGGCTTGGTTTGTCACACATACAAGTTATTCCATGTTGCTTTATCTATTTTATCTACCTACAAATTGTCTGCTCAACAAGGGTTTCTGAATCGTGATATGCACATCCTGAATCCATAAAAATACTCGTGTCTCACGAAACGGCCAAACCCTGTAACTAATATGGATACGTCATAATTATACCTTCCCAAAGAATTTGCAAGCCTTGTCTCACAGGTTAGATGACAATAGATTCAATAAAGAGGCCACAGGTACCATAGGCACCAAAGGAAGTCCTTTCAACTACGAAATTCCGAATTAGTATTCTCACACTAACACAGCCGTACAAACAGCCTCCGTGCGTTTGTGTGCGGCTCATTCTCATTCTTAGCTGCGCCCGCGCTGCCGTCTTGAAGAAAGCCTCAGTGCTGAATCGGCGGCCGACGCGATCACACCGGCCTGCCTACGATGTGGACCTTGTGACTCCAGTGTTGTGAATTTAGTGTTCAAGCACAGTGCCCGTGCGTTAACCCCAACCCTGATAGTGTATAACCGGATTTTGAACTCAGAACGCCCCGCGGCGTGGAAAAGGTGGGTCTTAGATATTATCTAGTAGTGTGTTAATTTAAGGTAATGTGAAAGTTGTGACGGCTTGGAGGAGTCGGTTGACACACTTTTGGTTCAGGTGTGGTGGCTGGCAGGTGGGCGCGCCGGCTCTGTGTCAGTAATACGTGTCCGACCAAAATTCCGAACGCAAGAACCGCTTTCGGTGGAACTTTCTTCGTGAGAAATGAGTCTTTAGGCGTACTATAGACATGCTATGCTTACTGGCAACACAGACGCATCTTATCATGATACTATTTTCAAATAATCTATAACCAAAGAAATAGAAAAGACAGAGTAGTTTAGGCTTTTCAAAGCTCTACAAACTGTCGAACGGAAGACTTCAACGCGCTCTACCTAGCTAGTAATTCTTATTCTGTGGCTACACGAGCCAATGAATATCGAAGCCGCCCGTTTCAATTGCTAATACAGTTCATTATTAATATTATCGCGGTTTTAATCTTTTATAATAACTTCATTTTGTACCTGAACAATATTACATTATTTTTCCTCAGGAGAACCATCTGGGAGACCATTTTGTTATGAAGAATTCTCAGAAGTGGGGTATTTTGACTTTAATAAGGTATAACCGGTTGCTAGTTAACTTTTATTTCTTGAGAAAATCGTAAAAGAAATCACATAAACATTCCCATATAAAGGAGGGCAAAGTCAAGTACGAGAACTAGTGTTGAGGTTGGACCGGTTTTCCCCCCACCTTCTCGCGTCGCGATGTGCTTCAGTGCATCCCTTGCATCTGCATTTTAATGAATAAATGCCCTCTTTCTTAAAGAAATACAGGTAGATATTTATGTTTGTGTAGAGTTGATAAGCATCTCTGCTATCTTATTTGAAGAGAAACTTCTTAAGATTTCGTTCCTACTTAAGCCATTTAAAATTTCTCTTACATCTACTAATTAAAGTTAATTTTGAGTTTGATTTGAGGGGGCGTACGTAGCTCAACTATATCGCTAGCCCATAAAAGCCAAACTCAGAGTTTACTTTATTCAGTAGATGTAGGATCATTTTAAATTAAATTTTAGATGGCATATAGCACGCCGTTTGAACACGGCTTTACAATAAAAACTAATCCCGATATTGAACGACTTTAGCAAGACTGCGCCGCGCCCGAGTAACATTGATCATCTGATTTCCTTACCCTATTCCCCAATGCACTCAACTAAAACAGAACACAATTTTTCAAAGGGAACTGAATATTGAAACCAGGAAAATCCCGAGATCATTACTAAGAATCTATTTCGGACAAAAACGAAATTACATGAAAATTAACAAAATGCAGTGAGTCAACACAAAAGAATGTATTATTCTTACACAAAAGCAGCTGCTAAAACCGGCTCAAAATTTGCTAAACTAAGCTTAAATTAATACGAAATTTTGTAGAAAAATTTGGTAGAAAGGAAACGAAGTAGGTAGCTTGCAATGCAATTGTAATAAAACTCATAAAAGTTATTCATAGGGGTCTAGCAAGGTAGATTAGTCCAAAGTAATTTATGTATTTTATCACAAGAACAAAAGGGTTTTAATTTTAACCCTTATTGTTCTTCGAACATTATTTTACTGTCCCTTGCTGGCTTAGTTATGCTTATAGGTCCACATTTTGTAAAATAAGACCCAAAAATTGCTAAATATTCGCATTAATTTCAGAATACAAATGATTTTTTATCAGAAGCCCGATGAATATCTACCCAAACGGTATTTGGCGAGTTGATGAATAAATCATTTTCGGAGATTTTACATTATTTCATCTGTGAATTTATCAGTAATAATATTGGATTCAGCATTCGCAACGAAATATAAATAATAATCATAATAAAATAAATTCAATAAATGCGAAAGCTTGAAGAGATATTACTCGTATATTACGAGACGATGTGAAGGTTTTTGTTACTCTTTCACACAGATTGGAATGAAATTGAACATATAGCCTGGTATAACATACACACTACTTATAACCGCGAGCGAAGCCACGAAAGGAAGTTAGTAGGTAAAGTACTGATGAGCTTGTAGATCTTCTATTTATTTTATCGAACAGCCCCCGAAATTCATCTATAAGAAAATATATTTAAGTAAATGTGAAGATAATAAAAAGTAGTAATTCCAAGGTCACAATCAACAAAATAGAAAAGCATACGAATAGAAAAGAAGAAACTAAGGTTGGCGACGAAGAATACCAAATGCCTGACAAGCAATTCGATGAGCACGTATCAAAATTAAGCGAGATCATCGCAAATTCAACTGTAACACGTCTCGTTAAATCTTATAATCGTGACAGACAGTGATTCTGCTTCTTTATGAAGGTCATTATAGAAATAACCGCTTTTTTCTAGAGCATAGCACATTCGAATTGATTAGGTATATAATTACGCTACCGAATGTAATGGAGAAAGTGTTTGTCCGGACGGATTATTAGTAGATATTTTCACTTCATCTGCATAGCAAATGTTTACCCGTATAGAGAGTACGTGGTTATGAAGTTAAATTGCGTAACGAAAGGTAAAAATTACCACCTAGAACATCCGGAAAGATTCTAGAGTCACAGTATGCGTTTATATGTGCAATTATTATTTTCCTAACGTTATGGCACACTCTGGTATCATGAATAATGAATGAATAATGCCGCTTTCTAGCTTTATGATCACTGATCGGTGAGAGTCCAGTGACTCTATCAGAATATCATTATTATAATATCTACTAAATTTAGCAAATTGTCTTTTTTTTAATGTCAGCCGTAGCCGTAGGTTTTCCACTGCTGAACATTGCCTTCCCCACAGATTTCAAGCCTGAATTCCTATCATGTGTGGGGAATTTTCCCTTACTCACCAGGCTGAGTATTTGGGTTGGCGTACGCAGTTAGGAATAGTGAGTCCCCAATTTTAACAACAATTTTATAATTCGGGACGCTTTTGCCCATACCCTAGCTTTTTTTCATCCATGGGTAAGATTATGTAGACGCCTAATTATTCTTCAGCCGGGCCACCACGGCCTACTTATTGGCATACGGTTTACCTACTTAATACATTTACACTTCTTTACCTCTACTTTCATCAAAAATCTACATCATCAACTTCTAAAACGATAACATCAATCAACTTCATAATTTGTCGAGGCATTTTTTGGTTATTTTTAAATATTCAAAAAGTTGTTTTCTAGGAAAAGTTGCACTTAATTTTGGTGAAGATCTTTGGAGATACCTATAGAACAAAACTCTTCTATTATGTCTGTTTTTGTTTAGTTTTTAGAACTTTTTTTTACTTTCTCCACTACATAATTTGAAGCTTTTTACTTATTTACCTTAGAGAACGAATTATCTAGTAGGCAACAAGCGTATCGTTAACTATCAGATTTCTTGATTACATCATTGGCATAGTTAAAACTTGCGAATTTCACGCCAAATTCATCAGGTCTCCCACGCACTGCTAGATTACTTAACATTACAAACATTAATCTACAGTACCTATTGCATTCTTATATAATACACCTACTCATCTGCAGGTCTTCTGTAAATTCTACAATATCACGTCACGCGTTGCTTACTATAAGTCTTATATTAATACTGATAGGGATGAGTTTCAATGTGTGTATGTCTACAGCTTACACATAACGAATTTCTGAATTCTGAGTATGCAAATATTTAGTGCATAATTGGTGCAATCTGAAAATCCAATTCAAAATTTAGGTGCCAAAGAGGTTTCTGAGATATGAGCCAAAAACTATGTGTCAGCTGGAGACCCGGGTCTACAGCTTGCACATCCAGTACTGCCAAACGGCTGACGCGAGAGCTATGAAAACTAGCCAGATATTTAGTGCCAAATTAGTGCCAAAGGTACTAAAAATTTCAGGCCTGTAGCTTAAAAGGTTTCAGAGATATGAGCCAAAAACTATGTGTCAGCTGGAGACCCGGGTCTACAGCTTGCACATCCAGTACTGCCAAACGGCTGACGCGAGAGCTATGAAAACTAGCCAGATATTTAGTGCCAAATTAGTGACTAAGGTACCAAAATTTTCAGGCCTGTAGCTAAAAAGGTTTCAGAGATATAAGCAAAAAACTATGTGTAAGCTGTAGACCCGGGTCCCCAGCTTACACATTTCGTTACGCCAAACCGCTGATCAGAGGGCAATAAACTTTAGGCAGGATTTTAGCTTATAATTAGTGCCTAAGGTACCAAAAATTTCAGGCCTGTAGCTGAAAAGGTTTCAGAGATATAAGCAAAAACAGTTTTCCCGCCAAAAAATTCAAATAAAGTTATTGAAAATCGCCTCATTGCGACGTTGCCACTTCGCTTAAAAAGATTGTCAAACGACTTTAAACTTTATTTACATGTCACGAAGATTGATTTTGGTATTTGATCATTAAAAAAGTTAATTTGGTTTGTTGAGTTTAGTCTAGGAGCTCGGAGGATAAAATAGTTTTCAACCAAAACATACCCAGTGCTGCCATCGATGTACCTTGTGTGTCGTACCTCGAAAAAGAGAGATTTATCTTTTACTTCAGTGAACTAGTGTATGTATACAAAATGTTCCGGAATTAGTATATACACATCAACGATAAGTTGAATGACCTCCCTTTTGGATACTTACCTATTAGAGGACATGTATCACAAAAATATTTTTTCATTTTGCAGAAGTCCACTGCTGAACATAGGCCTCCCATAAAGAGTGCCACGACGAACGGTCTTGAGCCATTTCCATTCAGTGAATTACAGTAACCTTCGCAATGTCGTCGGTCCATAGGGTGCGGGGCCTTTCAACACTGCGTCATTCGGAGTGTGGTCGCCGTTCGTAACTTTTTGGTGCTGGCAACGCGCACTGACTGTAGGCTTTCGTCTTGAGGCTCTCTGTGGTAGGTATATTATATGCGACGAAGATGAAGTTTTCCAAACGCTGGCTATGGATAGAATTGGCTGGATATAGATAAAACAGAATCGAAACTATTATGTAGGAGGTATCTTTAACCTATTGAAGTCCACTGGACATACTGTACCTACCTCTAATGTAGGTAAGTTACTAACATTTGTTAGTTACTAGCATAATTTTTGTGATACCTACACAGCTTCTTATTAGGTAGTATCTTCATCTTCTAAATTTGTTGTACTTCTAACCTAGCCGTTATCTCATATGTAAGATAGGTGTCGATCGATCTAGATAAAATAAAAATATATTGTAAGTAATTGGTTAGTACCTACCTACATAATTTGTTACTTCGGTTGAAGTTCCATAGATTTTCAATTTCGAAACTGACGTATGAAATTGGCCTCCATTGTAGCCATCATCATCATCAGCCCACACTAGTCCACTGCTGGACATAGGTCAACCCTAATACGCGCCACTGAGCCCTATGTCCGGCCATTCTCATACACTTTCTGCCCGCGCCACCGCCCCGCATTTCATAGATCATTGCTCCGCCTAGCCACACACTAAAACAGAAATAAAAGTCTGTCAGAAGAAGTCAGGTAAGGTATTTAGGTTAATCAAGATACCTTGGTAGGTAGGTAGGTAGCACATATGAAAGTTGGATATGCAGGTATCTATTAGGTACTACCGTGACGTATTTGCTCATTTTGTTCATATCTAAGTTGGCTAGTAAATTATAGATGGTAGTTACCTAGTACCTAGGTACTAGTTATTTACCTATTTATAGTTTTTTGAAGTGTTTTATTACGCATTTAGGCAATTTAGTTCTACCTAAGTTTGGTTAGCTCTAGGTACTAGGAAGCCATCTATTACTTTCGTGACGTGTTTGCATAATATTATACAATCCTACGTACTTTATGTAAGGTACTTACTTATGTAGGTCTAGCTAGGTATAGGTACCAAGTATTTATTATACCTAGGTACTACGTACCTACACTTTGTACCTAGACCTACAAAACATAGGGAAGTAGGTAGGTACCTCACATAAGGTAGGTAGATGTGAACCACTTATAAACCACGTCACGAAAGGAATAGATGAGTAGGTTCCTATGTGACATGATGAGTTGGTTCCTATGTGACATGATGAGATATATGACTCCGCCGTCTAAAGCTAGGTGGCTTCGTATTATTGGAAAAATTATTGCAATAAAATGCTGTGAATGCGCACCCCAACGCGGGAAGTCAGTGCAGATCTTATTCCCCCATTTAGAATTAGATGCTGTGAATATGGCTGGCTGTACATTATCAGAGTGTCCACGTCCTTACAGGCTGCCCGATATTGTACAGGCGCGTAACATTATCGTGTCATTCTTTCGTTCTTGAAGTTTGCATTTTTTTATGCTTTTCCCTTTCGGGCTGGCTGTGGCATCTTATTCCTGCCGCCAAGTCTTTTGCTCTCAAATCGAGAGGCTTATGTATGTTTAAAGTATATATCATGTAGGTTAAAGAATTCAGAAGCTTAGATAGGATAAGATGATGAAGTATCACTAAAATTATGCTGGTAACTAAAAAAGAAAAGGCGTCAAAATCTAAAAATAAACAAAAATTTTGTAGTTATAATATTATAATAATACCTACTATAGTTTTTATTTGGTACATCAAAGTTTCTAAGTGGTAGTGGTGGGTAACTCACTCAAAATACCTGAGCTGCAAATCAGCTCGCAGCATGCGCTCTTGAACCGCGCAAGTAGATCTATGAATGATTTCAGATGAATCAGGTAAAGTGAAGCAAACAATGCAATAAGGTACTAGCAATCAGTTCATCAAACGGGTCAGCTTTTCTAATATGGACTTAATAGTGTTGAAAATAATACAAATTGTTATCGTATGAAATCGTTTCTAATCAGGGTCAGGGTCGCATGAATCGCAGATGAAGTAGAACTACTTTGAGCCGTTGAGCTGCTTCAGCTGCTTGGGAGCGACGTGATCCATTTACCTGCGGCTCAGTACCCTGTGATTCGATCTGGATGCGTGTTCTGACTCGAGTTCATCATCATCATTCCAGCCGTTTGAAGTCCACTGCTGAACAGCGGCCTCCCCCACAGATTTCCGGAGTGACTTCCTGTCATGGGGGTGGGGGGAATTTGAAAATCTTTGTGAAAATAGGAGAAGCTGCTGCCCATCCCTTACTCGCCTGCCTAGTACGACATCCACGGGTAGGAGGTTAGGAGGGGCCTATTCTTCAGCCGGGGCCGCCACGGTCACTGACTCGAGTTATCCACCTCTAATTAGTGGTAGGTACACTATGTACAGCAGTGGACTCAAATAGGTGATGATGATGATACTTACACAATGGTTTCGATTCTGTTTTATCTAATGGCCAGCGTTTGGAAAACTTCATCTTCATCCCTTAAAATATACCGCAGAGCGCCACAAGCAAAAATTTAGCGTGATCGGGGCCCAGATTTGTGGCATTGTATTGTTTCCTATTAACACGTAAGTACTCGTAGTGTGCGAGCTGACTATACCTCTGGTTTCTTCATGATGTTTACCTTAAACCATTTTGGCGATCTACTCTCAAAAATTATAACAACCAAAATAACGAACGCGTCACAATATTATACGTAAGTGCCTCGTTATAATGACTAAATAAAAGTTTTTTATCAATAAGTCATATTGAACTAAAAAGCTAATGAGGGTGTGCAAAAAAGTGTAATGACGGTCGATTTTTTTATTACAACGATCTGCGACTCTAAGAAATAGTTCTTTCAACCTCTACACTTATTTCGTCGCTGCAAGTAAAGTACCGCTGGCATAGCGTTCGAGGCGGTGGACTCAATAATCGTCAGTAACGACGTGCCCTGGATCGAATCTCTTCATCCGAATCGACTTTTTGCGTTTTCTGATCGTTCCAGAATGCCCCAAACAAGAAACCATGTTGCCGTAGAATTAGAAAATTGACCGCTGAAATACAAAAAGCACAAAACTTGAATTTGAAGCTTCTAAAGGAACAAGACGACTGCGCGAAGGATTATAAAATCTCTTGGCGCAAAATGGGTCACTCAAAGTAGCATTTGCAGAACAAGTAATAAAATTACAAGAGACTGAAACGGAAAGAAATAAGCTAAAAGAGATGATTGAGCGACGAACTGCAGATCTCAATGAATATGAAGAAGCATTAAACGTAATACGTATGCACGAAAATAATGCAGCGCTGTTCGAACCACTACAAAAAACGCTCCAGTTGGAAACCAATGAGAACACCCAAATACTTAATGAAGAATTGGACAATTTAATAAGCCAAATAATTGAGCTCCAAAGTGAAAACATAAAATTAAAAAATTCTAGACACACCGTAGATATTAAAACTGCAGCAAAGACCAAGAACTTAAGTAAAAATATTATAACATTGAATAAACAAGTGAAACATGATAAAGACTAACAGAATAGAAAGAAAAATACAAAAAAAATTAGTAGCGAAAAAAGGGAAGACAAAAACAATTAAAACGAGTGAATCAATAGCAACAAAACAGGTCGTGACAATAAAGAATAAAGAAGACAACGGGATTACTACGAGAATAGGACTTCGATCCGTAGAGAAGCTAACGACAGAGGAGAACACTGGAAACCAAACGAATAACAGTACCCAAAACCATGAACCCAGACTTATAGCTGAGGATACCGCCGTAATTTCACAAAATAGACCTAAGAAAATGCTAATATTGTGCGATACATACGGAAAATCTCTTGGAGAATTTATACACTTACATAATAATGACTACCAATCTGTTCTATCCATTTGTAAGCCAGGTGCTCCTATCAGAGAGATTATAAATAACTTGCCGACACTGACAAAGAATTTGACTCAGGGCGATGATGTCGTCGTGATTGCCTCTGACTTCCATCATCAATCAAGACGTAAGTCTACGAGATACGATTACATCGATGGCAACACGGTATGTTTTGGCTGAAAACTATTTTATCCTCCGAGCTCCTAGACTTAACTCAACAAACCAAATTAACTTTTTTAATGATCAAATACCAAAATCAATCTTCGTGACATGTAAATAAAGTTTAAAGTCGTTTGAAAATCTTTTTAAGCGAAGTGGCAACGTCGCAATGAGGCGATTTTCAATAACTTTATTTGAATTTTTTGGCGGGAAAACTGTTTTTGCTTATATCTCTGAAACCTTTTCAGCTACAGGCCTGAAATTTTTGGTACCTTAGGCACTAATTATAAGCTAAAATCCTGCCTAAAGTTTATTGCCCTCTGATCAGCGGTTTGGCGTAACGAAATGTGTAAGCTGGGGACCCGGGTCTACAGCTTACACATAGTTTTTTGCTTATATCTCTGAAACCTTTTTAGCTACAGGCCTGAAAATTTTGGTACCTTAGTCACTAATTTGGCACTAAATATCTGGCTAGTTTTCATAGCTCTCGCGTCAGCCGTTTGGCAGTACTGGATGTGCAAGCTGTAGACCCGGGTCTCCAGCTGACACATAGTTTTTGGCTCATATCTCTGAAACCTTTTAAGCTACAGGCCTGAAATTTTTAGTACCTTTGGCACTAATTTGGCACTAAATATCTGGCTAGTTTTCATAGCTCTCGCGTCAGCCGTTTGGCAGTACTGGATGTGCAAGCTGTAGACCCGGGTCTCCAGCTGACACATAGTTTTTGGCTCATATCTCAGAAACCTCTTTGGCACCTAAATTTTGAATTGGATTTTCAGATTGCACCAATTATGCACTAAATATTTGCATACTCAGAATTCAGAAATTCGTTATGTGTAAGCTGTAGACATACACACGTTTCAATTGCTGTTGGAGTATGGAGTATCTCCACAACGGTGACTGGCCCGTTATCGGCAAGCGGGTCAGACGCGTGCGCCTGCACACACTTTCAACATTAGTATACGACCTGAAATACGCACATACCAATGGAAGTAGGTACGAAGGATTTTGAGGATATTGATTTTATTTGGTAACCCACTTCTGAAAATACAATAATGTTCAATAAACTTATTATAATTTAAATAAGCTATTGTCATGACTCAGGTGTTCATAAATATAGTTATTTCTGTACATACCTACATACAAAAAATACGAATAAAAATAAATATTCACTTGCAATGATCCTGACATACCTTTTGCTTCATTCTCTCTCATCACATTATATATCATCACATTATATATATATCTTTTGCTTCATTCTCTCTCATCACATTCCTTATGCATGCTCGTCGGTTAAGAGTAGGTCTTGACCTAGCCTTTTTCCTAAAGTTCATCGGTTTGGATCGTTGTTAATATTACTGTCAGCATATCAGCTATTATAACTAGAAAAATGTACCTATATTCGCACGCCAACAAAAATATTGAAACAAACACGAAACCGAAAAAAATAAACCTTGCCGAATCTGCTCGTTACCATCGTTTTAAAAGCCGTACCAAAAGGTGTCTCGTAAATTCACCGCTGTAGAACAAGGTCCTGTGGCGCAACGGATAACGCGTCTGACTACGGATCAGAAGATTCCAGGTTCGAATCCTGGCAGGATCGAAACTTTTTGCACCATATATTTTTAACGTTCTTCTTTTTTCACAGTTCTGTACAACAATGGTATAAATAAAATAATAATATTGTACATACCAAAGCGTTGGATCTTTTTCGTTGAAGTTTATGGTTTCTTCAGATGTTTTCTTGATTAAAGCAGCTCCGGTCTTATTATTCAAAACGTAATTGTAGTGAGCCCAGCAGGCCTATCTTTCTGCACTATTTACAGTACAAAGACGGCTAATGAATTCGATTATCCAGAGAGAATCCGCTCTTCCGCACCGACTTCCGACGATTCAACGTTCTATTAGACATTTTCCTTGCCCACCGCACAATTCACAACTCTTATCACTAAGCGCCAAGGTTCAAATTCCATGTTCAGAGAACTTCTAAGTAAAATGTATGATGTAGCGAGACATTTTTACGAGACATTTACAAGCCATTGAGCAAACTGCTTTTGTAAGGAGTACCTATTTTAATAAAATGAAGTAGGTATAAAAAAAAACAAAAATCCTATCTCCTATGTTTTCTGTAAGAGACATCTGGTGACTAACGATCGAACGTTAATTTTTAACGAAATCCACTCTACTAATTTAATCGAACGTCAAAGGATCAAACGTAAAATTAATTATTACAAATTTATTATAATTTATATCAATAACTTTTAAAAATTATAATTCAAGTTTAAATTAACATATATAAAATACAATACAATACTACGTATTAAACAAGGTGATTCGTAATATTATGTATACCATCAATATTACGAACAAAAACATAATTATATTTTTCTCGAACTATATCACTGATTTACTACTACTGAAATAAATTACCTACTTTTATAATTAATGTTACTAAAGAAAAATCGGGAAATAAAAGGCTTTATTATTATATTATTATTATTATTATATCCCTGATTTCGGTCTTTTTAAGTAAAATTATTAAAAGCGCAAGAAGTTCGACATCAAGATTACTACCTTAAAGCAGCTGAATATTTAAGTTTCAACTGATTTGTCCTCGAAACAGCGTTTTCACAGAGTTTTTTCAATGAAAAATATTGCCAATTGGCTTCCGCCCACGGCTTCGCTCGCGTGGTACCTACATAAAAAGCCTATATGCTATTCCGGACTATAATCTATCTCTGTACCAAGTTTCATCCAAATCCGTCGGCCGTTTAGCCGTGACTGAACCACAAACATCCAAACATCTAAACATCCAAACATCCTCACAAACTTTCGCATTTATAATATTAGTAGGATTGGGTGTAGAATATAAATTTCAGAATACGTATTATGAATCGCCTTGAAAATCCATAGCGTACATTATACTATATTCATCTATGACAGGCAACCAGTGTCAGGTAACCATTGGTCCACTCCACATACGAACTTGTTAATTTGCATACCTACAGCTTACATTTAGGAAACGTGTATGTAACGGTTGGACCAGTCGGTTTGCATGGTCGAGATGATATCTTTCCAACTGTATATTTCAATGGAAAGGCTAGATGACCGCTCGTGAATGACTTGGTGTCATTTTGATGCAACTCTACATTCCTATTGGTTGAAATCAAGCTCTCCCATCTTTGGTAGATGCGGCTGTAGCAATGATCACCAACAAGCTTGATAAACATTGCAACAACAATATAGTCAATTGGTTATTTTGTGTGAAGGAATTTCCAGGAGAGGATCAATAAAAAAATTACAGCAACGTCCATAAACAAAAACGTCAAGCAGTGTTCAAACGGCGTGCGATATAATATCTTTAATGTCTCTATTTTATTTAAATAATAGCTTTCACCCGCGTGGTACCTAAGTGGATAAAAAGTGTGCTATTCCAGACTATAATATATCTGTGCGTTATTGAATACAGATCCGTAGAGCCGTTCTGGCGTGATTGATTAACAAACAAACATCCATGCATCAATCCAAACTTTCTATTGATAATATTAGTAGGTTGATCCTTACGTCTACTCAATAAAGTCAGTTTTGAGTTTGACATTTGAGGGCGTGCTAGACACTCGTAGCTCAACGATATCGCAAGCTCCTAAAAGTCAAGCCCAAAATTGACTTTATTTATCAGACTTATCGACCATTTTGGAATAAATTTTAAATGGTATATCGCACGCGTGTGAGTGGAGTGCAAAATATTTAACTGTAACTGTAACTTAAAGCAGCAACCTAATTTATGAGTTTATCAAGCGAATTTAAAAACTAGGCCAATGCCATATATATGCCTATAGCCATTTGAAAACTTATTCACGGCAACTCATCAAAGCTGCTAAGCGTAGATAGGTAATACAGAATTTAGCTTTATGTCATATAATCAAGCAGACAAGGCATTTCGCTTGCACGCCTGCGTGCCCCCTGAGTAACATTCATGTAGAGCAAATCTGAATATTGCACCGAATTGCGCTTTATGCTTTCAGATGAAGTTTGCTCAGAATTAGAGCATACATTTGAGTTATCAGCATAGTAATGTTTAAGAAAACGCTGCAATTTTGCGGGAAATTTGAACGTCTTCAATTATCATGCATTGTGCTATGAAGTTACCCTTCATCTTCAAGATTTCGACGCGCTGTAGGTAAAGATACCTAGTATTTAATATTGACTTTTGGAAGAAAGCTGTGTTTAAGTACGATCTCATCATCCTGTAGAAGTCCACTGCTGGGCATAGACCTTTCCCAAAGAGTTTCATGACGACCATTCTAGCCTTTTCCATCCACCGACTTTCCACAACGACTTAACACTGCGTCGCCCGGTTCGTGTTTGCAATGCGAAAACCTTTATTCTCCAACGGTTTTCGGTTCTGCGAGCTATATGGCCTGTCCAGCCTAGTGCAACTTCAACTTGCTAATTCTGAGAGCTATGTCGGTGACATTGGTTCTTCTATTTATTTCCTTATTTCGGATTTTATCACGCAGTGAAACTCCGAGCATAGCTCTCTCCGTAGTTCGTTGCGTGACTTTAAGCTTGTGTTTGAGGCCAATAGTTAGCGATCTATGGTTCTGAATACCAATGACATTGCAAAACACTCCAGATAACTTTGCTCAAAAATATTAACTTAAATTCCACTTTATCTTGGGTTGGTACTTAGCCTTCAACAGGTGTCTACTTTTTTGTTCTGTTTCATCCTCATCATCGTTAACCCACTAACTTTTTGCGCATCAAAACTAGTTTCAGTCAAGGAAGTACAGGTCAAGTATATATTGGTATATTATACCTACAAGGTGATTAATAATATGTATACTATCCCGAAATAATTAACTATTCAATAATAAACTATTCAATATAATCAACAAAAAGAATACTAAAAAAAATATATTTTTTTGTATTTTTTATCACTTTTTAAAATTGAACTTTTATAAAGGATGACCAAAATCGGTATTTTATCATCGAAACTTATGATTGCTACCTAAACCAGCTGAATAATTGAGTTTAAACAGATTGATCTATAAACAGCTTATTTTTGCATAGTTTTTTTTTCATCAATGAAACGTGGAATTTCCAACATTCACCAATTGCCAATTGGGAGTTGAATAAGTCTCGTTCGGAAAAGCATATATATTATGAATCAACTTGTACAGAAGCAGTTTTAAGACACGTAGAGCCAGATCTCCCTTCACAAATTGACCTTGAACGAACACAAGGCTTGTCGCTCGCAGGAATGCGACCACAGCTCTTTGTTGACGAAACTTATAGATAAATTCCTTGTTGCCCTCAATCTTAAGGAAGTTTTATAGCGAGAGACAAAGATAATGGAATAATTTATTGGAAAATTACTCAGTCTTTTCTCCTTGTCTCGCATACAAACGGTTATGAACGCAATTTCCGAGTCCCAAATAGAAGAAACCCTATTCATTTTCAGCGAAAAACAGTATCTCGGGACTCGATATCCGGAATGCTAATTCGTAGTAATGAGAATTGAATATTGTAAGTCCTCATTAAAAGTGGTAAAAATTCACAATAAAAAAAGTACTCAAATTCCTGAACGACAGAAACATTGAACAATTAAAGCTACTATATTTTATTTTATAAACACAAAATATACTATTTGCATATAACTACTATATCAACAACTAGCAGAAGCCCACTACTTCGTCCGCCGTGTAAATTGTTTCGTCGTAAAAGTTAAAATTACCTAAATCCTAATTTTATTTATTTATTTTTGAATTTAAAGAAAACTTACAGCTACTACTAACAATACATAATTAACTATAATAAATATACATGCTGGGTATATGTCAGCTGAAGACCAATTGTAAGTTTCCACTTATAGGTTACTGATTAGATGAAAAACAACCCCATCACTAGACCCTACATTG
This sequence comes from Anticlea derivata, assembly GCA_947579855.1. Classification (NCBI taxonomy): domain Eukaryota; kingdom Metazoa; phylum Arthropoda; class Insecta; order Lepidoptera; family Geometridae; genus Anticlea; species Anticlea derivata. Next base: position 4,426,012 of record OX388264.1, read on the forward strand.
TCATTGGTGCGCTATGTGGAAGTACTTTGGTGCGCTTCAGCTTGGTGCCTTTCATCTGGGTGCACTACGAGGAATACCTCCTTTTTTGTACCGAAATATTTTCTTCTCCATCACATCCTCCAAATTTCAAGTCTCCGCGACTAGCAGCGGTTATATGTCAGTGAGTGAGTCAGTCAGGACAGTGATTCTGATAATAATAGACTGGCTTGCCGAATGCACGGCCTCAAACAGGAATGCCGTATTGCCAAATAAACCGGTCAGGTGGGAGTCGTAATAAAGGCTCATACCTAAAGGCAGTAACGAACGCCCAATTGTTGACGTCAATCAAATGGTGCAATTGCTTTTCAAGTTTTCATTGGTACCTTCTAACATTATGCGTATTATGGTGCCTGCAAAAGTGCAAACGTGCATGCTTGGTTTTTCGTCTTGATTCGAGTAAGACGGTCTACGTATACGTTCGGTCTTGATTGAATCGAACGTAAAACCGTCCTTCAGAGCAACCAGGAACGCAACTTTTTTTTTCGGACTGATTTATAAGCTGTTGGTCTTACGACTGATGCAGCGAAACCGGACTATGAGGGACGCAACTGTTTACGAAAATAAAATATAAACAAGAAATAGTGATAAATAGTGACAGAGATAATATTAAAAAGTGCTTAAATTTATGTAGCGCTTATAATTAAGGAGGTAAGTAATTTATTTTGATGTTTTAAATCACACTTGAACTCATTTTCATTAGCTGAATTCAAAATTGATAAGAGGACAAACAAAAATATCCCAACAGATCATTGAGAATTTATTATTACTAGAGCTTAGGTAAATTATGAATAAATTTTGGGTTAGTCAGAGTCAAATTCAAGCATTGTAGATTATTTCGTTCGCTTTTTACATATTTTTTTACAAGTACCTATCTAGATTCATATTACATTCAGACCATAACGTATTACATATTTATTAGTAGATAGGTGCCTAACCACTTTTGTACCATTCTTGGAAATAGATTGAGGACATCCGGAATATGATGAGAATAATAAATAACTTATAACCATAACTGAATGAAGTCAGGTCTATATAGTACTGCACCTGCACTCTACAGTAGTAACTATTTTAACTTATGGAGTAGTTATGTTTAATTAGATAGATCTCAGTATAGGTAGGTATATGTATGATTCACACTGACAAATTTAAAGTTTTGTCGACACCTTAAAATAAACACAAAGCCATGTTGTAATCGGTGCTACCCACACAAAGTTATTATACAATCAGAAATGTCATTGTACCGAGATGTATAGATAGGCAGGCATGTTCCAACATGGCGCATGGCTAAGCAAGGCAAGCAATCAAAATACCATCGCCAAGGCAATATTGCTCAAAGTTATTCTAAGGCATGTCCTCACTGCAGTACATGCTATTGTAAAGTAGGTACAGGCACCGCAATCGTAAAGTAATGATATCTTGGAACAAACCTACTTATCACAGATATACAATAATCCTCTGACTTTTCTACGACATTGTAGCTTGGATGGTAGCCAAAGGTGCGATGCAAACGTTTCAAAGACATTGGACAATTTACGCTAGCAAAGAACAGAATGCACTACAAACCAAATAATGATATCTTAATGAGCGATTTCGAAACAGCAAATTGTATTTCAAATAAGATATTTTTTACAATAACTGAAAACCGACTTCAAATTCCTGAATATTTACAAGATGAATACCTACCTCTTTTTTTGTTATCAACCTCTTTGCGTTTAGCTTACCTACTGAGGATGACACTGGCCACCAACACTTTCGAACAAAAATCCAAAGTACCTAAGTATGAGATTCATTCATCATATGGTACTGACTGACTGACAGACAATAAAACGTGGTGGTTTTATTCTCTTTGACAATCAACGCAGAGCCTAACCAAAGTCCTAAGAGTAGGTATGAAAGCAGGGTAGCTTCCTGTTGTAACGAATGGGGGCACAGAAAGGAATTTCCGACACACAACCCCTAAGGTTAATGTTTATGTAAAAATAGCAGCAACCGAACGAAGTCGCGGGGATAACCATACCATACCAAAGTCGACAAAAAAAATTGCGGCATGTCGTGGTTTCAATAGATGATGACGTTTTTTTAAGTTTTCGGGACAAGTAGCAATGCCTCAGGAATTAAATTAATGTGGGACCACCCCGGGATCATACTCTATACACCAGAGAAATAATTATCAAAGTCGGTTTAGTATTGGCGGAAACATCGAGTTACATACACACAAAAAAAAACGAGCTATAGAACCTCTACTGTATGCTCATTTCAAAGATAAATGAGGTCTGTCTCCCCTACCAGGGTAGACAGAGGGCGGTTTATATATTATACTTTATAAACATTAATTATATTAATATAATATAATAATATACATTCTATAGTCGCATCTTCATCACCATTATAGCGGTAGAACGTATAGGTACTGCTAAGCAAAGGCCTCCTTCATAGATTTCTAGAGAGATGGTTTTTGCGGACCGCACTCAGCGGCTCCCAGTAACCTTTTTATCAAGTGGGAGCCTACGCTACTCTTACTGGCCTGGTTCTTACTTGAGAACCTTTCTGTCCCAAAGGCCGTCAGTTCTCCGTGCTAAACAGAGATATAGAGCGAGAAAAGTCTAATGCCCCGCTTTAAAACCGAAGCGTATTACTAATTCCTAAGACTTGAACCCAAGGTCATCCGTAAAAGCCGGCTCACTAGTCCCGTTTCCGATTCTCTACGACCGTGAATGGCACAGTGCAAAAAACACAGAAAACATACAAAAACTTCAGTTGAAACGGTTGTTACGAAACTTGAAATCGAACCGACCGAGCCGGTCGTCCGCGTTTGAGTAGAAAATGTATGTTGCCAGGTTTTCATTGCAATCGATTTCCCTTGTACCTTAATCATTGCTTGTATCGGTGATAAAATGTTCTATTAGTCATCTTGGATTAAATTCTCAGAAACAGTAAGAATTGTTTAAGAATCCTACTAATAATTGCGAAAGTTTGTGAGGATGTTTGGATGTTTGTGGTTGAATCACACCGTAACCGCTCAACCTAGTAAGAGTTCTTTGCCTATAATAGCATATAGGCTACTTTTTATCTAGGTACCACGCAAGCGAACCCGCAGGCGCAAACATTTCATAAATTTTAATACAGTTATTTACTCTCAGCAAGTAAAGAATGTCTCTCTGAGCAATCACTAGATGAATTCTAAAACATGAATGTTTTTGCGCGTAATTAGGTCAAAAATAATCATAGTTCTAAAATATGCGTGTGACCACAAACAAATCGGAAACCTATTACTATGCTCACGTAATGTTTCGTGTTGTACTGATTTCATAAGTTTTATACGACAACAAGCACGCACATACCAGCAGAAATTTATTCGTACCTTCGCTAGTAAACTCTGTGATGTAAATGACTGTACATTGTACTAGAGCTCAATGTTTCAAAGGCTAGAAACTCTTGAGAATAAAATGACTATTAGAACTATAAATCCTAGGCCAACATTCAGAGTTCACTACGTACTTTGGTATGTCCACAAAGAAAAGGTACTTATATAAAAGAAATACGACAGTCTTTGTGGGGCAAACTGCCAATAACTCGGCGGACATAGTCCCTATTATTTCCAAAAAAAACTCAAATAATATTATCTGGTACTTAGAGAATATTTATTTTACGTATAAAGAATCTCTGAATAATAAAATGTTTGTACCAAAATGCCTTTGGTATAAGAGACTAATATAACACTAATATTTTTGTCGGATATATTTTTAATCCATTCACACTAACATTATTTACATAGAAATAGCTGTATTTGATTCTATTTTCGTAATTTCCCCTCAAATTCGACTAACGACGAAATATACCTAAACACAAGCATTTTTGTACATATCCTAAACATTCCTTACTGATTTTACTATGGCTAAACCAGTTGTGGCAAACAGTTTGTCGAGGACAAATAACTAAGAACAGAGACGTTATGGCAAATATTATCACGTACGTATGTAATCGATGGCTCCTCGCGAATACGTGACTTTCATCCTTTTAGCTTGTTTTTGCTGTTTTCTTCTATTATTACTCCGACTATTTGTGTTGTAGTTGAACTCTAGATATTTTCTATTTTCTCAATCGTTTAGAACATTTTATATATTTACTTATTTTTGTTTCTGTTATGCAAAGTAAACGAAATCCCGTGTAAACTGCCTTACCGTTCGAGAAACACGCGTGTGTACACTTATTTATAATATTGTATAGATAGGTACATCGAATCAAAGCTCGTGTATGACGTCAGTAATTACCTATGTTAGTATCTGAAGTGTTTGAATTGTAGTGCGAAGTGGAAAATGCATCTGACCTTTCTCAAGGAAAACATGGCTACCTAGTTGAAGGCTTATCTAGAATGATAGAAAATGTTTTATAAAGATATTTAAACGATTTACTAGCCACGTAGACAACTATAGTTGAACGTAGTAATAGGTTGATTGTGGCTATTAAATCGTTGTTGTTCTTGGGCAAATGTTGCCAATTATCTACAGACGAGTATTTACCACGACTCTAGGTACAACTTCAATGTCAAAACAACCATTATCCCAAAAATGTAACCTGCGGGAAGGTTATTAAATGCAGGATTATAAAAATCACCGAAAAAAATATTTAAAAAAATATTTCGTGAATAGAATGTAGGTAATTTTGTGCCGTGGCCCAGCCAAATATTTCCAAATATTGGTCAGATTTAAGGTTGGGAGTCATATTGCTTATTATTCCACAAACGCGTTACAATGGTCGTCAGAATAATAAACCACTAACACTACAGCCATTCGCTTAAGAAAACCAGGCGATATCGCCACTTTCCAACGCTAGCGGAATACAAAGGACCTGCGATGCCTAATGTTGGAGTTCAAAGATAAAGCAATTATATTAAGTGACAGAGCTTTTGATGATGTCAGCTACAGTTAGATGAAGACAATTAAAACAGGGTACTTTAGACAGAAATTCTACAGCAAAAGTGATTTTGGAGGATCATTTAGTAGGTTTTTAAATATTGCCGATAAGTGTTCTCGTACATCTTTTGGGTATGTTACAATAGCCAATTTTGTGTGATCATGTCTTTAAAATGTGACAATGTTACCCTGAATAGAGCAATAAATTGGCAAGTCTTTAGGTTCTAGGTTCTTTCTTAAGACAATCCTTAGCAATCGTGTCTTGAATGTGCACGCACCTATGCTATCGCGATGTTTAAGGGCTGATGTAAGCTATAGTAACTTTCTGACTAAATGTCAACGCGCACTGCAACAATCAACTGATGAAACACATTAAGATGCTTGATTACCTTCATCATATAAAGACCTTAACAATGGCCTATCGCTGAAGTGTCCTATCGTACATTTGGCCTCTCGATTAAGTGGCTTTCGTACAGATGAGCCTCTCGCTGAAATGAACTTTCAATTTGGTAGGTACTTGGTGCCGGACAAATGTATATCGGTAAAATGTCTTTCGGACACTAATCCTAAGCCCAATTTAACTGTAGTATGAGGCGTAAGATTATTTAGCCTCGAAAAGACATTATGATTATGAAGGTTTTTCTACTGATTTATGAAGAAGATCCAGACGCATTATTGTGAATATCAGTTTCAAGTTATAAATTTGTAATCATACCACATTACAACTAAAATCTTTTATTTAGTTTTGCTGCTGTCTGAAATACAAGATGCCAACGAGCTGATCTTATGAATGAAACTTCTCAGCCAATAACAGTCGTAACCGTGTTTGGGCTCAATTTACATGCAGAAAGGAAATTAAAACGAATACAAGATGTATTAACAACTATTTTATATAATAGCTAAAAGCAGCTAAAGGCAGCTGATAAATATTTTCAAAAAAGACTTATATTCAAATGAGGCATATTATATTAAGTTAATTCAGGTATAGTTGATTTAAGCTAAGCTCAAAGCTATGTAAAATCACGTAAAGTAAACTCCTCCTTTATAGCAGGTCTAGACACGAAACATAGTGCCTATAAACGTTTACAATATTTACAAAACGTGTCAAATCTGCGCCTACAGTGATGTGAATAAAGATTTATAGCAAACACTGCGGAAGATTGTTGGCAAGGTCGAGCGATTTGATAAGTCAGCATCAGCAATATGAATACAAAACATTGTGTTGCTTAATATGGCAATTAAACAATTTGATTGTTTGTATCTTACTTAAAAACTTTATTCAATTAATCTGAAAAATAAGTCCATTGCTGGACATATTATGCCTTCTCTAAAGACCTTCTCCATCACCCGACTTCCCTCAACCAACAATCATCGGTTTACGGTAAAGGCCTTCCCACTTTATGTTATCCATGATCACCATAATTTTATTTTTTTCTATATAATTAAGTATTATTAACTGTAGGATAACGTATTGTGCTTACTACACCTGGCTTAGGATAATATCACGGTGATGGTACACTAGTTTCTGATGATCATAGATGTCCGTATCGTATGTATTTTCCATATCAATATCCGTTTACAAACTAGAATGTTTATCTGTTGAATCTACGAGCGATGCCATAAATATAAATCGAGGACGCAACAAGACCAACAAAAGCTCAGACTGCATATCTTCGAAACCTTGAACTTTTGCCTTACGGGTCTCACCAGTTGGTTTCGAAACGTCGAAGTCTCGAACCCACTTGAATTATTCAGAATGGTTGGCAGTAATGTTTATTTTGCAGTCGAATAAAAATAGTATAATCTGATTCAAGATTGGGATATTTATTACGTTAACTGAGAGTCACAAGATACAAGTTGACACAAGAATGTTGGTAGTGAACTTCGTATTGAATTTGTTAATTAAATTATCTTCTTTGGCTTACTAACCTTCGGCTTCGTTTTCCGTGTACGTGATAATAAAGCAAGAAGTTGAGTTATTTCGAGTCACAAACGAAGGATTCTATATGCTAAGTTTCATCTAATAACCTCTCACCCAACCAAAAATCCATATTGTATTAGATTGTGGTAGACACTTGCTCTCGTCTAAATTATTTCGTAGATTCAAACGAAGAATTGTAGAGATAGATAAAATACCAAAGACGCTATAACATCATACTTCAAGGATTCTGATCTTGTGACTCATTGCACGACGAATGCATAAATACTCGTAACATCACCACAACTTATAATAGGCAGGTACCTAATAAAATCACATAAGCAAGACATGCCTACTTCACTCATAGCTAGGAAGTTGGTTTTTGTTTGAAATACATATTCGTAAGAAATACCACATATTTTTCAACAATTCTTTGGATACTTTTGACAAGTTAATTCACAAGTGGACTGGCTATAAACGAGGACAGGCTATAAACGAGTACCTACATGTATATTTTTAATTTCATTATTATGTATACACATTAAGCGTCGTTGATTTATAATCAAAATAAATAGCACCCAATAGCCACCCACATACCTACATAGTCCTGACTCCACACTAGGATTCCCTGTGTCGTGGGTATCAGATACTACGAGTGCCATGGTACCCACCATGGCACTCATCATTAATATTGCGCATTAATTATTTAACCCAATTATTGAAGTTCGATGTAGATGCTTCTCCCTGATAAACACCCTTCTTAATTAATTAATTAAACTTAATTCTTATTTAATTTTAACTGTGTTCATACTTGAAAAAACATGCACAGCGGAAGCACCAAATCAAAAACAAAACCGTGCTAAAACCTGAAAGCACGAATCCTTTCAGTGGCTCCACAAAACACAGGGCATCGTCGTCGGGTTGTCTCGTTAGCTCCATTCACCCTCACTGTCCTAGCTCTCGACGCCACGTGAAAGATCGGAACCAGTACCTCAGTTTTGACTATGAGTCATCGAAAAACCAGAAACTAAGCGGTCGGTGGCATTTCGGAACATTGCAAATAATTGTAAAAATTGAGCGGTATAATTAAGCTTGAAATCCTGATAATGTCACTTAAAGTTAAACATCCAATTATTTCAAGAGAATTCCACGCAAACTTATGATCTTAATGGAATGTTTTTGCAATGTCTCCGTAGCAAGTAGACAGGCGCGTTGTCTACAATTATGAGATACGGGTTCTCAATCAGTTTACTGTGCCTTTGTTGGTACATCTCCCCTGAATACACGACTTTTTGTGTTGCTCGTTCTACTGCTGGCTTTTATTTTCGCTACCCAACTAGGTTTACGTATTCAGACGAACTGGGTAAAGGCTATCCATCTTGTCAGTAGGGACTCTATTCACATTAACACGAATATTTTTACATGCAACTCTTTTGAATAAACATAGTATAGGTACATTAGTATATTTTCTTTCATCAGTTTGACTGATTACAGGGCATAATTTTAAATCTCAGAGAAGAAAGTGAGGCTCACGCCTTTATCCCCAAGAATGGCAGACATTCTCTCAGATCTCCAGTCGATCAGATTGTTGAAGATGTCTCAGGGGGTAGTCAGAGGTATGTCCTAACATTTGGCACTTGCCCAAATTTTGCAGTTTTAATTATTGACAGGTTGCAATCCCATCGCTGCTTCAGGTATACTAACTGGTTTCCGTATGATTCATTTTGTTTCTCAAATACGTCAAAGTGTAAATTTTAATTTGTCTCCTTAGAGTGAAATCTGAAAATTCTAAACAGTTTTCAGCACTGATAACAACAACGGATACTGAACTGATAAGACAGTACTTCATTTCGAATCCTGGAGATAATTAAATACATTTTTAACACTCGTATTTACTGAACACTATGATTTAGATACATTTGTATCTGTCCAGCAGACTATTCTGAATACCTACCTACTTCCGATGTCTAACGTCAACAGGGATGATAGATAGGTACCCCGAACATAAAAGGACGCCGATGATTAATGCGAATGATGCATCATGTCCTATACCATCGAAACCTATCCAGTTGGCAGTCCATTCATTCATTTGTATAATCTGGCAACATATTAGTAGATAGTAGCTGATATAATTGATATAAACACAAAAATTTTGTAAATCGACTTATTTCTCAGCGTTCCACAACAAGAAATACACGTAATTAAGTCTCATTGAATCAAAATAAATTAATACCTATATCATTGAAAATCATGATATAGGTAAAATAAAACATCTAATTTTAAAATTTTGGGAGATATCTTTATACGTAAGATGTTAACCTTGCACGAAACCGCTTACAACTATCCGTATCCTCGTAAACTGGTATTATGAGTTCACAGCTGTCCTAACTACTGATTTTTTAGGCTCTTTGCTAGGAGTTATTTTAAAAAGCGCAAAGAATTTAATGATTCTGTAAACTGTTTAGTAACAGTAGTAGAGCTTTTGGTGAAAGAGTTTGTCCGGGGACGCAGTACCTCAGACCAATAAAGTTGTTATGAGCAATTTAAGCGTACGTGCTTTAAAGCATAGCAATGCTCGAATTGCTGTGTTCCGGAGTGAAGGGTTTGAGTGCCGGAGAACTTACTAAAACATGATATTTATCATCTCTGTCTCAGAGCGCAATGCAATGCCTCTCAGAACACGTCTTACTGGATGAGCCCTACAAGTTAATGCAATTTAATAGTCAGAGCAGAGGTTACCGCTTTACGACAGGTCTGTTAGTTCCGTCACTTTACAAATACAAACAAATTTACACCAAACATAAAAGAAAGCAACAAGCTTCAACTGAAACACTGGCAATAATAAAATGGAGGTTGTATGAATCCAAAAGACTATTCGCCGACAACCGAAACTTCAGAGCCGCGGAATAAGCTTTTAAAGATCTAAGGATTCTAAGGTCAAACACATTCTCGCAAATCCCAAAGCAGCCAGGTAAAAAGGATGTCCTTTTAATTTGGCCGAGGAGTCACGAATTATGATACAAAAGGGACCTTGGTGAGTCAGCCCAAGCAGGTAGAACCTTTTGAAATCCCTGGGATGATAAGCAATGAATAGACATTCAAATAATCGATGTTTCGGTATAGTAATAGTACGTTTCGGTGAAATTTCTCGTCACTGACCAGAGTCGTAAATTATCCGGTTCGAAACTTAAACCTGTTTGTGACAAAAAAGCCACGTCAGGTTTGAGTCATTGGACAACTTTCGGAATATTTCTGAATTTCGTTATATCACTCGCACAGATTTAAAATGAGAACTTCTTTAGTGCTGAAGGTAGTGCGAGTAAGTACCACAAATCTTTTATAATTTCAACGAATTATGAACAAGTTATTGAAGAAGAAACAGCGGTTTCGGCTTTGCATGTCCAAGAGCGTCCGTTATTGCTGACACACAGACACGAACATCAATCAACATCTGCGCCGAGTTTTTGCAAAGTGTGCAAACTCCCGTTCGAAGATAACAGTGTTCAGTAAATTATGGAACAGAAAATCAGCAGAAATTATCGTAAAAAGATATGAAAGATATGAACATTTCTCTACATGCACAGCAAATGTTTCATCAGTCGCGAATTCTTCAATGTGTGCGGACTGCCTTATAAACTACAAGGTGGGACGCTTCATCATCGTTTGAGTGACTGAAGGCATCGTGGACAGGTGTTTTGGATTAAGTAGATTAGTATTTATTTGTCAGGAATTAAATTAAAATGGGACCACCCCAGGATCATACTCTATACACTAGCGAAAGAATAATCAAAATTGGGTTACTATTGGCGGAGATATCGAGTAAAATACACACAAAAAAAAATACAGCCGACTTGAGAACATCCTCCTTTTGTAAGTCGGTTAAAAAATGAAATTAACTTTAAAATTAAATAATAAGTAAGTTTTTTTTTATAATTCTTACGCAAAACGTCTTCATCTAAATATTATACATGTTACCTATTTAGCAAATAAATTGCTTCATCTACGCAATGTATAAACGTAGACTACAGACACTAGACATTCAGTCGAACCGTTAGAGATGCATTGATGCGGAATACTGGGGTTCGGTTGCACTGTAACTAGTCGTATTCTGTCAATTAATTTTCATAGCAAACGGTGTACCCGCCGACGGTATCCATAGATATTGATAGGAGACGTATGTTCTCAAGATGTAATGCTACGTACCTATGTTAAGTATCACTTAACTTTTTCGCATTGTCTGTTACGACTTCTAGTGTATTAGCCTGGTTTTCATATTGTATCATAGGAGATATTAAAGGAGGGGGGATGTTTCATAGGCTACGGTACCCACTTACCAAAAGGTGTTATGTAAGCTTGTTAACCACCATATATGTAATCAAAAAATTATACTTTTCAAGAGTACCGGTACCTACTACTGGCACACGCGTCTTATACATTTTGAAAACTATCTTTCTGTGACATGATTAAAGCTTAAATTCTTCGCTTTAAGTTTAGTTAGTGTTGAGTCGTTATGGTCTGGGAAGGCGTTATGTCAGTCAGCTAGATCATACGCCCGGACTAATACTAGCCTAATATCCAGCTGGTTAACTATATATAAGCTAATATCTACTCACTGTACATGCTTAAGAAGCAGTTAGCAAGTGCCGGTTTAGACTAAACTAACTTGCCTAATAGCGAAACAAGTTTGTCGCTCGAACGCGCGACAAGATTTTGGATCAAGTCGTGTTTTACAATTACAATTTAATGTTACGAAATCTTCATAGCTATTGAGCAACTGGTTGTCTGGACAAAACGAAACACTTTGAAATTCTTTTCCTACAATAGAGCTAATTAATGAAATCTAGCCAAAAGTTATTTATTTTCGTCAAACAATCTCGCAAAGCCAGAATTTAGCTAGAACGCCACATTTATATAGATTCACATCTGGCAATATAACAGGTGCGTCCTTCCGATTAAAGTTGCGGCAACCGTGATAAATGAAAACGCATTTCTATCAGAAATAAATTGTAGAAAGTTTCATGACATAAAACATCATTGGTATTCTATTAAGGGGGCACTAGAAGCCACAACACTTAAGTGTCATTCAACCTGATCGCGTCATTGTCACGTTTTCACTTTTGCCATAAAACATTTTCCGCAAACTCCTTGTGAAGTGGCTGTGAGCACAAAATGGCGGTAGTAAAAAATGCGCGAAACGCGGGCGCTGATGCAGTCGCGCTGCGTTTGAATAACAATGCGGAATAAGAATATCTCGTTTTTGTTGTTTGACGGCTGCTAATAAATTTTTACTCTACTTTGGCTTAGCAGAGGAGCTATAAATGTTATACTAGCTTCCCCTCGCGGCTTCGCTCTAGCGGCTTCAAAACTATGCTATTCTAGGTAAAGAACTCTACATATTCCAAGTTTTAACGAAATCGGTTGAGCCGTTACGGTGTGAATGAACAACAAATATCCAAACATCCTCACAAACTAGCCATTCAAAAGAAAAACTAGTAAGATATTATAGGTACCAATGTTTATTTCACTCACTAAAATATATTTTTTACCTACTGTCGGTGCAGCATAGGTTGCCTCTGTCATACGTTACCAGTTACCTATCTCAGTTGAGAAAATCACATAAAACCGCATTGTTGTAACTTGTAACCGTATTGTTATCTAAAAGCAATCGTACCTACCTATCTATTGTCAAATAAATCGGTTTGTTTCTTGCGCGGCCTTTGTATGGTTCTAATTGTTCAGTAATTTAATGATTTTAACATAAATGTGCTATTGGTTATGATTTGCACAGCACAGAGCATGTCACAATGCCTCGAACTGTCGACGAGCGAGTTCCAAAAATATTTCTCAACTGTGCCACATGCTGGCAAAATCAATGCGAAAGTCTCTAGGAAAAGTTCTATTAGAAACGATACGCGAACTAGCACTTTTGTGAATTGTATTGCAACATAGCCCCGAACCTATAGAAAAACTTCCATCGAACTATCAGCAAAGTACGAAAACTCTAGTAAAATGTATAGAGATTGGAGACGAGACGAAGCTGTCTATAGGCCAACGCTGATCTCACTAGGGCGCACTTAGCGAAGTTAATTTGCCTACATGTGATTGCTAAGTGCGTCAAATGTACCTACGTACGTACAGGAGTTGAGTGCAGACGAGCAGTGTTACCACCGTACGCGATCTAATGGGCGTTCTTCTAGCAGCCGTTATCCTATTTCTGAAAGTAGCCGATTGGCCAATTGTTATTTGTGTCATGTAGAGTCGGCGAGAGCTAAATGCGTAAAACTAACGGTGCCGGTTCACTGAACGGAAAGTGCTGCCACTAATAATAATTGCCACCTGCTTTTAAGGGGGAGTTTGCGTGCCAAATAAGGGGGCATAAGCACCTATAGAAAATTCATGTAGAGCTACAAAAAAGTCTCGAAATGGTAACAATTTCACTCGAATTAATACTGCAAAGTTTTCTCTGTAAGGTGTAAACGACCTCATAACCTCGTTTTACAAAATTTCAAATCCTACGTGACAAACGATTCTCGTTACTCACATAGTTTTGACTTCCAACTGTTCAAAATAATATGAACAGAAATTAATAAGGAAATTATCGAATTTTCTTATTCGCCGTATCTTCGAAAAGTCTATGAAATCTAAGCACCTCATCAAAATTTGTTATAATCAAGTATAGAGTAGTGTGAAAAATATTTTGCCTTGCATCTGAACTATCTGTGGGTAAAATTGGCCTACAGACTAACAGATTTGGCCCAGTCAGTACTATCGACTTTGGGATTTTGTATAGGCACTGATGTAAGTGGTAGTCTCGAAGATTTATGGTTCAAATTCGTGTAAAATAGTGCTGACACGCCTATGGTCGTTAACAAGCATAATTCTACACGGTATATCTACAACTTCGCTTAAAACATTGTTTACAATATTGCGCGTCTATTAAAATATAACTTTTACTTTTTTGGGTCGTGACTCAACAAAGATAAACAGAAACGTTGGTATCGAAACTTTTTCTACGCAACAGCCCGCCGCAGGTTGTAGAAAAGAATTTTACGGTCAGCTACCCCGTGATTAACTATAAGTAGCTTTACAGATTAGCCGGTTTTAACCACATTTTCTTCTATGAGAGCCACTGACACCATGGGTAGACACCATGAGATAGTAGGAACTGTGTATTTCTTGTTCACCATGCCTGGATTGTATCTCTCCCTCTAAAAATCTAATATTTTGTAGTAGGTACCCATATATTTGTATATAAATACTATCTTGTGCCCGCGCCTTTGCTCGCATGATAGATAAAAGTGACCTATATGATATTCTAGGTAACGAATCTATTCCAAGTTTCATCGAAATCGTTTGACTAACAAACCATTGAACCACAAACACTCAAACATCCTCACAAACTTACGAATTTATAATATCAGGCTGTAATGTACCTCAATTTGGCGAATTAATGAAATAAATAATTAACATTAAAACAGCGAAAACCGCGGAAGACCCTGAGAGTCAGGGAGAGTTGAAAGAGCCTCCAGTAAACTAAAAATACTCGCCTCCAATCATACCCCGTTCAACTAGTTTCCACTGTTGACTTCCTATTTTCTAACGAGATTTTTTTTCTAACTCGAGAAGCGTAAGTAGGCCTACTTTTACGCACTGGAAAAATACAAGCTTCAATACTTACTAGCTCAGAGGAGTCGTACCTAGGTGGAGCTAGTAAGGGCAACCTCGTGCAGCAAAATAATTTTCCATTAGCGGTTCGGCCGAAAATTGACGAATACGATGAACAAAAAAAAGCAATTTATTGATATAAGATATTGGACAAGTAAATGAATCCATATGCGCTCGAAGTAAGTGTAATTGTTGTCCTGAATAAATAAAAATAAAAAATAAGAACTAATAAAATTTGTGTTTAGGGAGCCAGACAGGATCGTTGAGGTACAATGGGCTCAATTAAGATAAACTTTGATAAACGCTACTTTAGCATGTTATAACTAATAACGAATTTTGACTGGCCTCATAGCTCAGTTTGTAGTAACTTTGCCTTCTGCTAGAGGTTGCGGGTTCGATTTCCGCACAGGACAAACATTTGTGTGATAAACACAGATGTTTGTTCTGTGTCTGGGTGTTAAATATTTATCTATTATGTTATCAGTCTCTGGTACCCATAGTACAGGCTATGCCTAGGTTTGGATCAGTTGAACGTGTGTGATTTGTCCGGAATATTTTATTTTATTTATTTATTTACCAGAACTACGAAGTCGATGAACTTGTTTAAACCCTTTTTATATCCCTATATCTTAGCAACGATTGAACTCATATTCTTACTAGCAAATCGATATATCGATATCGCAAATAGATAGTAGGTACAAGCTGTTGACCTATTAAATTCCATGCAGATCAGATTGACGGTTCAAAAGTTATGCTAACTAATATACATACAACCCTACAACGCCGATTCGTCCTTGTTTTTGAGAGATCTTCGCTTGAATTCTTTTATTTCAAGTATTTTTGAGTATGCTAAAAGATTTCACTGCTTTTTTGTCATTCTATATTAGGTCCATGACCAGGTTGAATAATGTCAACCCTGAAATTTTCCTGTCGTAGAGTTTTATCAAATTAACAACTGAATGATCATTGGCACTCATATTATAAACCTCTTTTACAACAACTACCAATTAAACCAGATTCGCTGGCAAACAAGTTAATATGAAACCGCACTGATCCCCCAAAGCAATAGTGGTACAAACGACAAACTTGAAACTGTATTGAATCGAACAGCAACTTTCAGGACAACTTTGTGAAACTACACCCAGAGCTACAACATTATCACTGTAATGACTTGGGTCAACAATACGCTACAAACTTTCAATGTTTTGTACAAAATGTTCTTTGTAATTGAAAAAGAAATGACGCGTCTGTCTTTCTGCGTGTGCGGGTTTTTTATCTTTGTGCACACTACACATAAACTGTTTTCGGGAGAATTTTCCTAGCCGTGTGCAAAATTGGCTCTTTTGCACAGATTAAAAATCCTTCACACGCATTTCTATAATAATACGTGACAAACGCTATATTTATATTTCAATTACATAGAACATTTGGTTTAAAACAAAAGTCAGCACTGATAGCGTATCATCGAATCAAGTAATGGCAGTGATAATGTCCTTTAGTGCGCGTATACAAGAAAATTTCAAAACCACTACGGTAGAGGATTTTTTTTTCAAGAAAATATTTTATAACACCAATGTTTGGCTCAACTGTAGGTATTAAAGATATAGCTTTTATTTTTTAGTTCTTTTCCGAAAATATTTCATGTGCGATGTCAAAGCTGGTGCCAAATAAGATTACCACCCTGCACTTAATGGTTTAAAGATGATTGTTGCCTCTGCTGACAGATAAAAGTTCAAAAGATTTTTACACGTGAAAGTGCAATAACAATACAACCCAACATCTATAACTTTCCCGCGGTTTACTAATACCAGTCACCAAACTTATACCAATGTTCACCAATACACTTCTACTGTAACCTTCGTCTGTCGGTGAAGATGACGCTAAAGAATAATAAATTTTGTTAATAGTATACAGGCTAAACAGCCCGTGAACGGCTGGTTTGTGGTTTGGTGTACACCAGTCTGAGTTCGAGCGAGTACGACATACTGACCGACAAAGTCCTTTAAACCTTCTCGTCTGCGGAAACACCTACTTAGTGAACGATAGGAGCTTTCTCGTTGTTAATTACACTCTTCTAAAGTGCCTTTTTTACAAGCTTTGCTTTATTTTGTCGTTTAAGTTTGCTACTGTAAATTACACTGTTTTTCTCATTTGCCATTTTGATACATATTAACTTAGCATAATTGTTCTGTTTTGAATCGCTTAAAATCAGAGCTCATCTATACGATTGTGTAACCGCTCTCAGTGGAAGTTCAGTTACCGAACTTTAACCACTCTCACTAGTCAAAAATATGAAATTACGATCGGTCCGGTTCAGCTCTTTCACTCCTATGAATATTTATTATATCCATCGCCTTGTAGAGACAAGGAAGGGGTAGAAAGGTAACTGTAAAACAGTCAATGGACGAGTGACACTGACAATGGGACAGGCCGCCGCTGACCGACGCGACGCTCCGTTTAAAGGCGTCACGTATCGTACGTGTGGTTTGCTGGTATAAACCGGGCACGTACTGACTTTCCACCGCAACACAAACACAGAAACGTATGAGTCGTAGACTGCAGGTTTTATTCGTGGTCGCTTGTATTTACCTCTCTGTTTCGACGCGTTTTTTCCAACAGGAAAATGTCTGATTTTGTATTCCGTAGGTCTTTTTCCACCTTATGTTTCTCGGAAATTTACAGTCATCTTGTAGAAATTTTACGCTTTCTTTGTGTTTTTATCAGTTAGATAAATCAACAAGTGAATGAGTTATCATGGGTTTCTTCTTTCATTGATCTGTAAAATGTATTCTTTCACTATACCTGCTAGCTCTGTCACCATTGGTCATAAAGTTGCTATTAATCAACCTAAGGGATGTTGCGTTCGATATATCTATCAGTCTCAGCCCATATCCACCCACTCATGGAAATTGGCCTAGTATCCCGCCACTTTATCTAATTCTGTGCCAAACGCATCCACTGTTTACCCACTACTCGTGCAAGTATCTGGCAAGTAGTCTGAGCCCCTGAGCTGGTGAAGTGAGACATAAAACAGACATTTTATGGACTTGTTCTTTATGCAAAACAACCTCCGCACAGCGCCTTTGAAAGAATCACTGATACGAGTAACATCAATAAAGGAAAACTACAAATACACAACCATACCTAACCTAACATAAAACTGCTTTAGTGTTCCTGTACGTAACCTAGTTTTTCCCACCAGTTATCTCCTATTTGGTGGCAATAACGTAATCATGGTAACCGCTTCCGCCATCTTGGTTGCTTTCCGTTACACGCACAACCGTGGTTGATTAACGAAGCGATGCTATGCGCTGATCACTCGCGTTATCGAGTTATTGCTAGGTATGTGTAAGGTTCGGAGTTCCGACTAGAAAGCAATTTGGCTGATTGAAATCTCACTGATTCGGTACTACTCGTGCCAATAAATTTCCCATTGATTTTATAAATGGATTCAGTGCGGTAATTTTCATTCATCACCGTAATACAACATGATTGACAGCCAGAAAAGGAAATATTCCGTTGTATTTTTCAGGCTGCTTGTGAAAACTGATTTTGGCGTCGCGATTTCTTGGGGAAGTATTAAATCCCGGAGATTATAATATTGAGCTCTTTATACATTTTTGAAAAATATCTGTTTACATTTTGATCTGATGATGGAGTCAGGAGCTATACCACAGAACTCCTCAAATCAGAAAACAACAGTAATTATAGCATGGTTTTTTTAATCATTTCAATTATTTATGCGATTTAACAACCATTTGTGGAATTATAGTAATAACTCATGTTTTTATTCTCTCTCCAGGTAATTGCCCCCTGCGAATAGGGTGTGGATGGAAACAAGAACAAAAAACCTCGGACAGGTATCGTAACTAAGTAATGCGCGCGTTTAAACATACCTAGGTATTGCTTAGAATTGCGATGCTTCACGTTTATGATTCATCTACACTAAATCGTGTTCCATAACTAGTATATAGTATACTACCGAAAAGGGTTTATTCTACCAACAAAAGGAAAAAGTATTAGCGAACATTTTATAATTTGCTGCTTTTTATCATCATATTTATAAAGATTGAGTTTAAACTGATTTGATCCCAAAATAGCTGACTTTAACATAGTTTTTTATTACAATATAAAGTCGTAGGACAAAATTTATTGCTAATTGAGTGTAGCATAAGTAAGCCTATTTTGGAGTCGTTTTTTTTTTTTATACAACTGAGGTGGCAAACAAGCATACTGCCCACCTGTTGGTAAGCGGTTACCGTAGCCTATGAGCGCTTGCAATACCAGAGGCATCACGCACGCGTTGCCGACCCCGAACCCCCTCCTACACACACATGGTATACATATTAAGAATCATCTTGTTTAACCTTACTAGTAGTACTTTAGCCAACTCTCGACAACAAATGTGAACGAATAACCATGTGAAGGGATAGCCTTAACAGCCTAAAGCGGGAATACAAACTACCTTTCACGCTCTGGGAATTTCTAGGTATTGGAGTTTATCAGTTCCATAAAAATAAAAGTACGAGTGGAGTACGAAACGCTTCTTTGTAGCTTGCAACAGGCTTTGAACCTTTGACCGTGTGAATCTCAAGAGAACCAACAACGAAGCGTTAGCACTTAGAACGTTCAAACATACTCGTACAGTGCAAAGAAAAAGAGTAGTAACCTCTCACTTTCTTTGAGTCGTCTCAAATCCAAGCCCACGTGAAAGTGACTCGTGCTGATACGATTCGGAGCCTCAACCATTTATATTGCCTACTAGTTATAACTATTGATTGCAATTACATTGTCAATCAACTTTCTTGCGAACTCAATCTATTGAGACTGAGTTGGTCCTACCTATTGTTGCTTGTGTAATAGACGCGCGACGGGTAAATTTAAAGGTACTTAGAAATAGTTTTAGATATCATCATCATCATCATTTCAGCCGTAAGACGTCCACTGCTGAACATGGCCTCTCCTCCCACAGACAGAACAAATTCCTTACCATGTTGGCGAGCGCAGTTAGAGCTATCGTTGTTAAAATGAGGGACGCTGCTGCCCATCCCCTAGCTTTTTTCCCTTAGTCGCCTCTTACGACATCCGCGGATAGAGATATGGAGGGGCCTATTCTTTAGCCGGGGCCACTACGGCCCGTTTTAGATATAAGCTTATATAATTAAAAAACAAACGAATGCATGAAAAATCTATTGGTTGTAAATATAACTAAGTGCAGGGTATTCTACGTTACTCAAGAAGAAACGAGCAGAAATAATCAACTCATATTGATTCAAGAGATATCTCCTCAAACACTTCATACCAAACAGCTATCAATGCATTTTGAAATAGTCATTAGAAAGCAAAACAAACAGTGTGAGCGGAATATAATTAACGATGCATCGCGCAGTCAATACAAATATCTAATTGAATAACAACAATTTAATAATCTGCATTCGCCGTTTCATTTCCGTATCGAAAAATATTCGTGGAAATCCCGTTTGTTGGTAAACAGTCGATATAATGTACACAAAGGAAGCTCTGGCACAAGTTCCTGAAGTTATTGAGGATGTCCACCGAAATTGTTAAAATATTATCCATTCTCGGCCTTATTATCCGACTGGACAGAATGAGGTTAATGTTTTTAAAAAAGAAGAAAATAAGCATCTGACTTTTTATTCTTAAGCATGTTAAACATCTCAGATCTCCAGGCAATAAAATCCTTGAAGAGGCACATCCAAAAATTTGACATATATTGCTATAATAGTGTAGTGTATACAGTAGTTCTGCCATGAAAGAATGTAAACCCATCGCTTATAAAAATCATTACTTCTTCGGATCGAGATTCGGCGACCTCCCACCAAGCCAACAGGGTTCTTAATATTTGTAATATCTTTGTAAACGAAAGTCGTTGTAAAAGCCCGAATACTCGTGCTTCTGCCACGGGCCTTTTATTTGACAAACTGAATTAATATTCTGCTGGTATTCAGGACAACTTTGATGACATTCCCGTTGTGGTAATCCTTGTACATAACGGAGTAATGAAATCGATGACCCGGTTCGTATACGACCGCACTACTAGTACCCGACTACCCGATAGCACTTTATCTATACATTGGTGGATGCCGCTTGATTGAATAAGTAGAACCTGGAAAGCGAACTTTGGTAGTTTACAAAGCAGTGTAAAGCATAAGTGAATATATGACTAAATAACATCTTCATCATTTCAGCCGTACGACGTACACTGCTGAACATGGCCTCCCCCACAGACAGAGCGAATTCCTTATCATGTGGGGGGATTTGCCCATACTCACCACGCTGAGCATGCGGGTTGGTGAGCGCAGTTAGAGCTATCGTTGTTAAAATGAGGGACGCTGCTGGCCATCCCCTAGCTTTTTTCCCTTAGTCGCCTCTTACGACATCCGCGGATAGGTAGATATGGAGGGGCCTATTCTTCAGCCGGGGCCACCACGGCCTACATAACATTTTAATAACATCTTAATCACCAACATTTCAGCCGTAGGCCGTCCACTGCTGAACATGGCCTCCCTATAGATTTCAGAGCGAATCCCTATCATGTGGGGGGAATTTGCCCGTACTCACCACGCTGGGCATACGGGTTAGCGAGCGCAGTTAGAGCTATATTTGTGAGAATACGGGACGCTGCTGCCCATCCCCTAGCTTTTTTCCCTTAGTCGTGTCTTACATCATCCACGAGAAAGTAGATATGGAGGGGCCGGGGCCAATCTAGAATAGATACGAAAATAGTAATAGTAGACCCCATATAACCCTTTTATCATTAGCTGCAGTCTGGTCAAGTTTCAATGACTTCGTATTTCGGAAGGTAAGATTGAGAACACGCTAAAGATTTTTAAAGTTTACGCCAACCTTTACCGGACCGGATCGCGAGATTTCAGTTCGGGCGAACCGCTAGTATTGAATTATTATTGAGGTAGGTAGCTACATATGCAAAGTTTCAACTCAATCACACAACGGGAATGCGATATTCGCCACCAGAAAACTAACCGTGCAATATCTTCAGACTGAATTCGAAGCTTCCGCACAAATATAGCCCGCAATCCGAGGGGGAACTATTAAGCGAACCAGCATAAGGTCGTTGTTAATAGATCTAATAGGATTTAAACTGAGTCTGCGCGTCGAGTTTGAATTGGGAGATTGTGGTCTAGACCGCAGAGCTAGGTGACTTTGTAACATATTCTAGGATAATTGAACTGTACCTACAGAATGGTGCAGAAGTGGTCACTGTTCTGGAAAAGGATCATCGAAAAAACTGATCGGCACCAAGCCGAGTTTGTTGCCTGAATCGTCTAGGCTTGGTCACGAGGAACAGCCGTAGCTTCATCTGGTCTCTAAGACGTTTCAAAATGATCCTAATGCTTTTACTTTGACTTTGAGAAGAACCCTCAGATGTTCTAAATAGTCACTGGCAGCAACAATAAAATATTGCTTGTACTGGTAAAACACTTGCATTTTAATTTGCATTTTCATGAGCAGAATTGTAAAATGTAGAGTGGGTAATAAATGATACCCCTCCATTAGGAGGGAAGATAAGAATTAATAGGCCATTTAAAGACTGTTGGGAAAGACCATCGAATTCACTCGGATATAAACTCTACAGCCGTTGTCGCCTGACGACGGCAAAAATCAGGATTATATAAAATTTTACCTAAATGTAAAAGTATTACCCTCTTATTTGTAATCACTCATCAATTTTATCAGCTCATTAACTTTAACCTAGTACTTTCCTAAAAATTGAAAAAAATAGATGTGGCTATTACTTTTCTGCCCGATAAGTTAGTGAGTGATTATGTATAAAGCCATGTTCAAACGGTGTGCGATATGTCATCTAAAATATATTTTATAATGAGCCACGTCTTCTGAATTAAGTTAATTTTTGAGTTTGACTTCTAAGAGCCAGCGCATATCGTTGAGCTACGAGTATACAATACCCTCAGATGTCAAACGAATTTTATAAGACACATCAAGGACATATTGCCAGCCGTTTGAACAGGGCTTAAGAGGGTTGATGTAAGCATTATTCTCATTGTTGTGCACGTGGACATTGTTTTTGGAGTCTTAACGATTTATTGAACGAACGATGA
Organism: Anticlea derivata; assembly: GCA_947579855.1. Classification (NCBI taxonomy): domain Eukaryota; kingdom Metazoa; phylum Arthropoda; class Insecta; order Lepidoptera; family Geometridae; genus Anticlea; species Anticlea derivata. The sequence goes on from OX388264.1 coordinate 4,448,649, forward strand.
ACGGAATGCTAGCGCAGTATGTTAACATTCCATTCCATGAAATCTCGTCGACCAAAACCCGTTCTTTGAATAATTTTTGCACATTAAAATCTCGCATTAGGTAGGTGTAGGTCTCTAAAAAAGTCGGTTTGGAAGTCACATTGGTGCCTTGATTCGGCATAATGCGCATACAAACGAGCAGTATGTAAAACAAGCTATTTAAAAAATCTATCGGCGTTTTATTATTCAAAGCCCATTTAACGGAACGCTTTGGAAATACCATGAATCGTTAAACGCAACTCAAATGCCATGAACTTTGAGAATAAACACGGTTCGATCACAATACCGCGAATAACATTTTAATTCGTTTACCCACAAATACCTCTACATTTGCATAACCGAACGGTTAATACAAAAGCGTGAGACGATGTTTCGAAAAACACCTGTTATTATTTTTTTATCATAAAAATCATAAGCAGGCCAGTGCTAGGCAATGTTCTCATAGCGACAAACAATGGTCAATTAAGTAGAGCGTCTCGAGTGGCGACCTGTTTGTAACATCTAAGTTTTAACGTGGGAAAAAGTCCAAATTCTTACAAAAGTTTTCGTATGCCTCCGCTTAAAGATGCTTATCTCCATTCACGGCGTAGAAACTAGCACTTATGACTAGTCGTACCAGAAAAGATATGGATAAGTAGCTGATTCACGTTCTAGACTGTTTTTCCACCAGAGATAGGATTGCTTTATTTTCCTAGCTCTGGTTGAACAGTGTTCAATGAAGCAAAGTATTTAAACTCTTTGAAGCGAGGGTTGTGACCTGATGCAAGGATGCGTTGTGTAGCTATATGAAGTAATCTCGCGTCGCGCATCTTTCTCCCACAGCTCCCTCACAAACGGCTACACCGCTTTAGCTCTGATGGAAATAGACACACAGTTTCATAGCTTAGGTTTGGCCTCACTCACCGCTAAACCTTCTCCCACATTTCTGGTGGAACGGCAGCTTTAAGCTTGTAATCCGAACGCATGCGAGTAATTCAAATGGGAACCGCGAACTTTCAGCAAATAACGAAACGTCGGCAGTAGTCGACACCCAATGAGGTCGGCATTCTAATTAAAATCGGCTATGATACTGCGAGAACAATGGGGATTGGGACCCGCATTGGGTAATCCTGCTATCGCGATGGAAATGTCGCTGCTGAAGTCACATAGATAAAAACAATGGTCACGCTAATTATTCCGGCTAATCTCTCTATCTGGATATTCATGTGTGAAGGAGTGTGAATGGTTTGGTGGAAATGCTATAACATTATGAGACTCAGCATTCAAAGAAAAATCTTGCTTTTAGAAACATTAAAGGGCTTAGTCCCATGATTCTGTCGGCATTCAGCTAGAATCGATGATTTATAATGCCTACCGGCTTGTCGAGTCACTGATTGTTTTTAAGTCAGTGTCAGTCCTGTATTAGGTCAGTGAGGTATGGTGGTCCTGAAAAAAGCCTATGACCGTCGGTGCAAGAATCACGAAAGGAGCCTCTAAGAGGCGCACTTTAATACTTTCACATAAACTCATAAACTAACGTTCTCTATTACATATAAAACTCAAGACAATGCTTGTGGGAGGTCCTGAGAATGGGCCACGAGGGCAAACATAATACCACAAGGAACTACTTGCTTCCTATTCTTCGAAGCGTAGTGTTGCTTTCCCGTTGCGACAAACTTTTTTTACGTGATAGGGGGCTGATCGGCGACACAGAGATGTTGGTTTGATTCCAGCAGCGGTACAAGTCCCTACTATTCTGAAGTACGTTGTATTGTAATGTAACACTATCTGGTACAAAGTTACTTGAACTCGTAGCTGATGCCCATGATACAGGGAATTCTAGTCCGGAGTCAAGGGTATGTGTACATAGTGTTGGGTTACAGAGCGAACACAAATAACTAAGAAACCTATCTATATATATTCCAATCGCATTATTTACACATACATAAATAATGCCTGTTTCCCGGAGGGGTATATAGAGAGCACAGATTTCCACTAGCTGATATAGGTACCTAACTTGGTAGGTAATTATTAATTCATCAAATAAATATCAACAACTAGTAATTATACTTACTCCTTTAATAAATCTTGCTTTACGAATTGCAAATCTCTTTAGAGCACCAAAGCTTTAGTTATACAAATTATTATGTCATAATAACATCGTTTTACACAAAGATAACTATTTTCTTTGATCACCCTTGTCACAATTCGCCCTAAGGACGTTTCCTGACTCGCATCAAAAGTTAAATCTCGGTTTAGTCACGTTTACCCTAAATTTTAGAACGATTTTACATTGACATTCAATAAATGTTCGACCTGTTGGTTTAGTTACCTACCTGGTTTAGTTAGTTACCCTCTAAAGATTAAGTCTTTACTAATTTAGCAGCGAACGTCTTAGTACTGTAAATTACTTAGACATGAGGATTAATTTCACAGTCACCACCATATTCCGGCAGTTCAATGTTGGCAACCGCTTTCTAAGAGATCCCAGCTTAAGGGTCTAGCCCTTACATTGTTTGCCTGCCCTAACAGTCAAATAATATGCCACCTACATTCTTAAAAAGAAGAGGGTTCACAATTTCCGCCTTTACATCGGAAACATTTTATTCTTCCGATCCTTTAAGGTTACAGGCGCTAGGAAGGTTTACCATTATTCGGAAGACCTAAAGTTGGTAGGAAATACAAAGTAATTGAAAGTGGTAATCCCATCAAAAACATTTCAAGTAAAAATGTTTCCAACACTCATAACGCATTCACTCTGAAAAGTACCAATGGAAGGTGATGGAAATACAAAATGGAGGTCTGGTGTAACATTGCTCTTCGTCAGAAAAATCACGACAAAAATCTCGTTGAATTGCTCGTCCACGCAAACTTGTTATACAAGAGTAACGTGGGCGTAAGTTTAGCCACGGTTTAAGCGGTGAAGAGGTGAAGAAATTGCACATAACTTTTGACAAAGGTTAGCCACGGCTAAGCGGTGAAGCAATTCTGCATAACTTGACAACAACAAAATTATCGTAAATCGTAATTGATACAACTTTTAAACGATATCGTCGATTACCACATTTCAAATTATATTACCTCCTGTTCGATCAGCAGTATTGACTTCCTTTCTTGCAAAAGGCAACGGTTTGGAACATTATTGTATTTCATAATTATCCGCAAAAGCATAGGTAATACAAATTACTAGTTTAATGAATTAACATGCAACCGTCCTGTGTATCAGAGTTTTTGTGGTAATTTGGATGGCGGATAATCTAGAAGCGTTTTTCTAGAAGTATCTAATGGAAATAAGTTCAACTACAAAATTCCACATTTGATTTATCATTTCTTCTTCTTTTCGTTAAACATTATAAACAAATGTTTAGTTAGTTAGAAGTATGTTTTCGATACTCAAGTTTTCCAAATTAGAGTTTTGACCTAGGGGTATTCAAAATATTTGACCAAATATTAACCTCCATTTTGGAATCCTATAGGAACAAAATATTCTAAATTCCTTTCTTAATACCCCTCTACGCATAAAAACAAACATACTCTCCAAATTTCAAGTCTCTACTATCAGCGGTTTAGGCTGTGCATTGTCTGTGTACCTATTGTTTATAATGCTTACCTCATCAACCAACTATTGTTATTGAGCTGAGGTATCGATCGAAACCGGACTTGAGTTGCGGTGATATCATCGCAAGGTCGAAAGGTTAAAATAATCATAATGAGAACTTGGAACTCTTAACTTGGTTTATTAAGAAATGACAATGTTCTTGATGTCCGTTATTTAGCGGAGAGGCAGCCGATGTCATATCTATTACGAAATTATCGCCGGGGCAACCGCTACGCAAAATATGAATTTTCGATTCCAAATAAGTACAATAGTATAAATAAGTGACATTGTCTTAGAATTATGAATCACCTACAAAAATCAACCCCCACAGTGACATTGTCATTGAATTATGAATCACCTTTTATTATATTTGATATACCTATTTATGATATAGAAGCATAACATCCATCAAATTATAACGTACAGCATCCACCAGCTAGCTACAATGTGCCACATTATCCTAGTGGTGGGTCCATTAAAGTTCCACATACAACATCTTATCTTGTGATTATGTCATAATCATACACATTAAGAAGGTACGTGTGCACTTAGCTATGTACTAATCATACAAACCGTTACAAGGAGTGTATGCAAGGCTAACATACACTAAAGCGCAGCGTGGCAAATGTGTTTATCAAGTAACTTAGTAAACTCGAGCTCATTATAATCCTGATTGTATTTTTTGAATCCAAGTATGTTAGTCTTCTCCGATTTAAGCCTTGCTTATTAACTGTACTGTAAGTCCATGTGGGCCATCTCTTCCATAATAATTTCAAGCTTACTTTTATAGGCATTTGTTTGTTTCCGATTAATTAACAAATGACTTGGTATGACTTATCATTGGACTTCGGGTAAAGTAGAAGTCCATAATCGTGGGTATTTAGCAAAGCGTTACCAGTCTTATAATTTGATGACCTTTGTGATTCTATTTACTTCTATTTCCTTAGATATCTAACTCTCGCTTACTGGACATTGATTTTAAACACGTTTGGCTCGCTACGCTCTAGCAAACGCTGTTCAGTAGAGTCATTCAGTTTTACCTCCTTACATATAAAAGCTATTTAAATTAAAGCAATGTTCAAAAAAATCGATATAACTGTTTATTATTATGCAGTACTAAGAGATGGCAATACTTTAAGAATTGTTTATTTTGTAACAGATAGATTTTTATAAGTAAGGCCACCACTAACTTGAAAATCACTCGTGCATTATAAACCTGCGTCTTAGAAAGAAAATATTATGTACAAAAATGCAAGTGGTTTTTATCACTTAGGTACCTACTTTATGAGATGTCACAAGCCAAATAAAATACAAACCTCCAGTTGGTTCGTTTCTATTGTTATGATTATTTTATTGGTTTTTAACAATATCACTGAATGGACCAAAGTCATCGAGGAGGTCGCATGAAGACCATTAAGCTGGTGGAATGGATACTAATGGATGGGATACTGGAGGAAAATTGCTTGACAATTACTTTGCTTACACAGATGACATCCAAATAAATCCATATAGAAAATCTTCATAGCACATTGAATAGCATGTTTCGACACGGTAAATAAATAACGAAAACTGAAAGTATTGATAGTACCATTTCTCTCAAACTTATGACGGTTTAATGTCCTCGTAAAAATAATTCTGTCGTTTTACGCTTTCTTTAATGTTAGTTAATCGTTTGTTTTACTATCAGTTAATTCCAAGGCCTGAATATCAGTTATGGGTAGAAAGAATATTACCTGCGTCGTTACTCTTCATAAACTATTTAAAACTGACTCTTTTCATTGATAATCTACAAACAAGATTTGGAAAATATTTTATTGGTAGTTATATTTTTGGAAATTCTGATCTTAATGACCATCGAATGATTTGTCCACCTACCGTATCCAACAGCTGTATTACCAACCATCACCATAGATTGGTTACCTTTGCATTACCAATCGGCCCCTTTCGAATAGAATACATATTCTAAAATAAAGCTTTATCAGTAGAATAACGGGCAATGAGTCATCTGCCGTTAGATTTGCACAGTAGGTCTTACAAATGAACAGAAAACTACGAAGGAAGAAAGAGCTTGTAAAAGATTTACCTAAAGTATGACTACACGCATGTGGCACAAGAAAATCTACTTCAGCGCCATACCTCAAGCTGGTCACTGACCTAATACAGGATGGCAAAGAAAGAATCAGTGACGCGACAAGAAGAAGCGTCGGTCATGTTGCGGACGATTCTTGGTGCGTATGCCTACAAACTTTCGCAGAGCTATGCATGTTATGCTAAGTAACCAATCACTTCCGCCCAAGAGCCATAATACCCACAGTACCCACTAGGTCACAAGTATCGTAGGATACCGTTTGACACATAACGCCCTTGTGCTACTTTCGACTGCTGAATACAATTAGCGTCTGATATTCGCACGCACACTTCTTGCCACAGATTAAATAAGTTCTAACACTTGTCGCGTGTCTGATTTCACAAATGTATGACAAAATTAATATTGTGCGATTAAATGCAGTTTAACATGAATCTGCACCTACGAGTGTACCTTGCAACAGTTTCTGCCGTTCTGATTCGCCTGTCAGAAACAGAAAGACTTCTAGGTTTATTTGTCTGGAATCTACTTATCCTCTTGCCTATAAGACAAACTTTTTTGGGATAGGCAAACCAGGGCTGTTATTTGTAGGTAATCTTTAAAATACCCACCCTAACAATTTTCCCAAAAACAATTAAACAAGTTTACATAATAGTAGAACACTATGGACCGTTTATGCGGAAATAATAATTAATTAAAATACATTTTGAATGCGAAATCAGAAATCCGCGCTTGGTAAACTTGATTAATCCATCATAAATTAACAAATTATGCCGGTGATATGATATGCATAAATGCATTGTTCAATTTTATTCGCAGTATGATTTTGTACTAAAGGTGTCGACATGTCGACATACCTACTGCATGCGGTATGGCTGCGACTGTTAAACCTACGCAATACCAGGAAGACCACAGATCAGATGAACGATTCAATATTAATAACAACACGGCATGAAATGTCTTTCATATTATAGAAGACCGTTGGAAACCCTATGTGTACGAAATCGAATAGCAGCAAAACATCGTTCTATCCAAGAAAGAGTTGATAAAAATTACATTTGGATGCAGAATTCAGTGCCGCCGTGGACGTGCGTTTAAATTCGGATGAGGTGTAGAAACTCCTGTTTTAATACATATTAAAAATCTGTATTATTCCGCGAAATTCTGGTCCCGAAAGAACTGAGAAGTCCCGGATATTTTCTTCTGTTTAAAAACCAAGAATCTTAAAGCCACAGAATATTACGGGCATTCATTAGTCGCGTTTAAAAAGAAGATTCTTCAGTGTTTGCCCGGCCGAGTAGTGACGAAGGAAGGACGAGAAGTGAAGGAACTAGTGGCAATGCTAAGATTTCACACAAAGCGCTTCAAATTCATAGTACGGGGAACCGTTCAACATGGTAAAGAGGAAATTTCAATTCCACATGATATAAAATAGTTTAAGCTCCGTAAAATACGAAACAAACCACACCGATACGAGTTATTTAATTAATAAAAAGTACATTGCAGTCTGCAGCGATAAAGTCCTCTGTCCAAGTCTTAGTAAAGCCGCATTACAACCTCAAAGCACAGTCAGTGGCAAAATAGAGCGTGCTAGATCGAAAACAACGTGCCTTTTGTACTCTCGAGCGGATAAAGTAATTAAATAATGACTGCAAGCTACATTGTGAGTTTGCGCTTTGTGGACAGACGTTGATTTAACAAAACCCAGTTTCTAATAGAGAGAGCTTTGTTCTGTGGATTTCTTGCTTGCTTGACACGTCGTCACTGATTCTTTCTTGGTCATCCTGTAATAGGTCATTGACCAAGTTGAGGTATAGTGGCCCTGAAAATGGCATATGACCGTTGGTTAAAGAATCAGGGTAGTGAAAGGATTAAAGTACGGCTCGTGGAGGCTACTTTCGTGGTCTTTTCGTGGATTTCTTAAAAGCGAATTTGTATACGCTTTGTAGGTTTAGGGTTGTGCCAAACCCGGGTTAGAGGATTGATTGTTGTCGTGGGTTTTAGCAACTACAATGTTACCGCAACACCCAGACTCGGAACTACAGTTTGCAGATAGGTACCTACATGTCGTTCTTCTACAAGAATTATATTTAGAATATTATTAAAAAAAAATACCTTTACCTATTTTGAGACAAAATTGTGGGGGAGATAAAAGATGTAAAAGTTTTTCAACTAACCATATTTTATTTATTTACGCCGCACTTGACACCTCAAGCAATAAACCCGCTGCTGAATGCGTTCCGCATTCTCGACGAGAGATCTCGGCGAGCATTTTACCGAGACAGGGCGAAACCGTTCAATATAGACGAAATGGTGACACGAATATAGACGAAACAGGCCGTATACGCTCTATGCATTCACACATTTGGCAAGTCTCGGGGTTTTGGCAGGAATGCGGAGTGCGCTAAGCTACTTTTGCCAAGCACTTACATTGTAACTTAGCTGTTGAAGCACATGTTTGTATGAAGGTACGTTGTTTTAGTAGCTGAGTTTCCTTTGAGACTTTATTTGTTTATCTTTATTAAAGTCGACGCGTTGATAGTAAGATGAATGGCATCTATATTTGTCATAAGAATTAAGAAAAACTTATATCCTACCAGGTCTACTAATATTATAAATGCGAAAGTTTGTGAAGATGTTTGTGGTTCAATCACGCCGCAACGGCTCAACCGATGCGATGAAACTTGGTACATATAGAGTTCTTTACCTAGCATATAGGTTTCTTTTTACCACGCATGTGAAGCTAGTAAACAATCATTTTAATGGGTTTCGGATACCTATCATGTTTTTGTATGTGAAGTCGAAAAAATCATTTCAACCGTTCCAACAAATCCTAAAAACTGTAACGTAATTCCCATCTGGCCTCATAGCTCAGTTGGTAGTAACTCTGCCTTCTGCGCTAGAGGTCGCGGGTTCGATTCTCACACTGGACAAACGTTTGTGACTAACACAGATGTTTGTTCTGTGTCTGGGTGTTGAATATATATATATTATGCATATCAGTCTCTGGTATCCCAAACTAGGCATAGCCTGTACTATGGAGTACAGGCTATGCCTAGTTTGGGATCAGTTGACAATGTGTGATATGTCCGGAATATTTATTTATTATTTATTACGTCGATTCGATTTCGGACGTCTGATCGAAGCGACGCGTGACCCGAGAGCTGGCTCTTATTTGGCCCAGCGAATTAGCATTGCCATCCAGCGTGGCAATTCCGCCAGCGTCTTGGGGACGCTTCCGACTGGTAGTGATTTGGATCAGTTGAGCTATCTATAGATCGTTTGTAACGGTCTTTAGATGGCTCAACTGTTTCTTGTGCATTTTGAAAATATTAACTTGTATTAGTTTTAAGTTTCTTTCTGTAAATAAACTTTATTTATTTATTTATCTTATCCTAAACCATGTTCCTGACTATACCCCACTTAACTCTGTGTACATATGACTGAAACTTAACTGTTATTATGTTTTGTCCCACAGATTAACGATGTTGATAAGGTGTCCGGCGGCACTTTGTGTCGTCGTGTTCCTGCTCGCTGCAACACCCACAAACTCGGAGGTAAGAGTTCACTGTTCACACAAAAGGAAATGAAGCAAGCAGTAATAGAATATAGTGCGGCTTTGCTACATCGTTCATACATAAGAGACCAACAGCCTGTTTTTGTTTCAAATAGTGTTGTGTTCCTGCAGTGAGTAAGGTTGCCAGAGCTCTTTAGGGGGGAGGGGTTCGGCAGGCAACGCATTAGCAATGCTCCAGGTGTTGCTGATGTCAATAGGCGACGGTAACCACTTACCATCAGGTGGGCCGTAAGCCTGTTTGCCTCCGTATAACATAAAAAAAGCCTAAAAATTAGTCCGAAAAAATTAGTTTGACGATTTAAAAAAAAATGCGATAGCCAAAGAGTTAGTGTACATTCAACCAGTCAAAACAATAGAATCGCATGTAGATTACGGGTTGACTTTTGGGAACGATTCTGTTGCAATCTTTTCTGGAGGATTTTGGGAAGTGTAAAAGGAAGGATTTGTATAAGATTGTATGCAAACGCTTTTTATTAATCAATTTACTAGTTATGGTTAACTATGATATACCTACTTAATTGCTTAAATAATTATTGAGATTCAATTTTAATTGATTCGATCAATTCTTAAAAATATTCCTTTACATGCTAATGTCATTGAACCCATTATTCCGTTTTTTTTAGATGTTTTTAGATGCATTTTTACATATTTCCTTTTTTTTCCACACAAATCCACAACCTACATAAAAACCCCAAAACTCCGATTGCATTTATAATATAACAAAAGCGAAAAATAAACTGGAGCAACAGATTGACGCTTTTTGGTAGATCAAAAATATAAGCATACATAACCTTGAAAATTAATAAATTACAATACAAAAAGACAAGGTTTTTTTTTTTATACATCTAATGTAGCAAACAAGCATACGGTCCACCTGTTGGTAAGCAGTTACCGTAGCCTATGAGCGATTGCAATATCAGAGGCTTCACACACGCGTTGCCGACCCCGAACTCCCCCACCCTAAAGAGCTCTGGCAACCTTACTCACTGCAAGAACACAACACTATTTGAAACAAATAATGTTATTTGGCTGCGATGTTCTGTAAGGCGGAGGTACCTCCCCAGGCGGGCTGCTCCAATTTAGAACGAGAAAATCTCGCTATGCCCTACCTCCTCCAGGATGCAAAAAGATTCCAATGGGTTTTTATTAATTGGTATGTATTTTTTTATTACTAATATTGAATCGCTTAAAAGGACATTAAGAAACACAAAAGAAGAATGACAATTTAAACTAAATTAATTTTAGGAATGAACTCTGCTTTTTACGTCTAGGTACAAGTTGAAATCAGAAATCAGATCACCAACAACAGGCAGTGTGCCCAAACAGGCTGGCAAAGTTACCTCTTTGGATAGCCTCTTGGGCATTGGTCTCATCCACCAGTCTCTTAGATAAAGCATCGAATAAGAGCCACGCCCAGGGCCCCAAAGGCCTAGAATATAATTTTTTTTTAGGTCATGGTTTGAAATGAATGAAAAAGATTTTAAAAAATGATTTCGTTGAATGAAAACAAAGCGGATGCGTCTTGTCTTGCCAATCATACAGACATTGTATGGTAAACAGGACAGTATTGCACAATATAACGAAATACCCTGTCAGGTATTGTGTGGTTATCAACTTTTCCCAATTATCATCTGTATTAATTACCAAATTATTTGCAAACATAGAATAATACAATAGGACTGTTTAGTTTTAATTGCTTGCTTGTTTGTCGTGGTGACTGATTCTTTCTTGGTCATCCTCCATTAGATCAGTGACCAGGTTGAGGTTTTTGGAGGAGGTAGGGCATAGCGAGATTTTCTCGTTCTAAATTGGAGCAGCCCGCCTGGGGAGGTACCTCCGCCTTACAGAAGATCGCAGCCAAATAACATTATTTGTTTCAAATAGTGTTGTGTTCCTGCGGTGAGTAAGGTTGCCAGAGCTCTTTAGGGTGGGGGGGTTCGGGGTCGGCAACGCGTGTGTGATGCCTCTGGTGTTGCAATCGCTCATAGGCTACGGTAACCGCTTACCAACAGGTGGGCCGTATGCTTGTTTGCTAACTTAGTAGTATTAAAAAAAAAGGTATGGTGGCTCTGAAAAGGGCCTATAACCGTCGGTGAAAGAGTCGTGAAAGGATGAGAGTGCGCCTCATAGAGGCTTCTTTCATGCGTTTGAAATTTTAGGTTCTTAGACATGCCGGCTTCCTCACGATGGTTTCTCACGCCGTTTGAAAGCACTAGTAGGTATAGCACACATACGTTTTCCGAATGGAAAATCCATTGGTGCACGACGGGGATTTGAACCCACTTCCAACCAGACGGGGCTACTACCACCACTCCACCAGTGCCAATTCGTAGTGGAACTGTTTTGTTTGGGTTATTCTGCAATCAGTGTTGGGTTCTTTTTCTGTTCCCACTAAAGTCAAAACAAGTTTGCACCATGTAGTGATACTGATAATCTTCCGGCTCCGGTTCCGGAACTCGGAAAAAAATATAAGTAGATCATGCAAATATTTGTCCCGCAGCGGGAATCGAGCCAGCACCCCTTGCGTCTCAGACGGGCACTCACCCGCCACGGAGTTCACCGAGCTAAAACATAGTTTTTATTCGCTTGGTTAGTTCCGTACAAAGAGAATAAAACCACTACGTTGTTCCGTAGTTTTAATTATGTCAAAACATAATTAAATCGTGTTGTAACTGCCATGACTGACATTATCTAACTTTCCCAGTATCATGTCAATGCCATGAGATTAAATAATTTGAGCTAAATGATCGATTAGCTGTGCCACTTGACAGCTGAATCATCATCATCATATACCCGCAAGGTTTCCACCGCTGAACAAAGGCCACCGCCATAGAATTCCAGAAATAATCATTTGCGGGGATTTGCCCATACTCGCCACGCTGGGCATGCGGGTTGGCGAGCGCAGATAAAGCTATTTTTGATAGGGAACGCTACTGCCTATCCCCTAGCTTTTTTCCCTAATTTGCCTCTTACGACATCCACGGGTAGATATGGAGGGTATACAATACATCCCATATTATTCTTATTCTATATATTCTTATACACATCTTATTCTTATTCTTCAGCTGGGGCCACCACGGCATGAGTAATCAGAGCTGAGTAATCAGTATTAAATATTTACGTCATCTTTCTTCGTGCGATCGTGACGTCACAATATCATAGAGATTACTCTCAATGGAGCAACTTGATCCGTGTAGCGGTGTAAGATCACTATTAAAATTCACTGATGACCTAATCTTGATTAAAATCAAGATTTGGTTTATTAAACACCGCTAAAGAAAATCCTAACTAAAGAAAGCCGCAATCGACGACATGCAAGAAGCAAATAAGTTCGTGTACAAAAACTATAAACACGTATTCCCATAAACATACTATCTCATAACAAGTAACAGTTACGTAACTGGCTTGACTTCTCTGAAACAAATTACGTTCTATGGCGGTACTAGTACGTAATCGATTACGAGATGAATACCTTTTAACCGATGGCATCTGAACAGCAGCGGTGCAGAGTAAATAAAACTGAGGAAATTGGACTCGCAGGTGTGATAGAGCGCATCCAGAGATGGGAGTCACCTTTTTTAAAATGGCTTTCTTGTGACAGAAAATGATTCGATCTGGGAAGAAAAAGTTATGACCTAAATAATTTAATATGTCAATAACTATTTACCTAACGACTACTAAAAAACGACTGAATTATTTACAAGTAGGTGTCATAAAAATCCATTATATCCCTGTCGCCACCAGATGGTAGCGTGCCCAAAATACTGGCGACATTGCCACGTTGTATGGCAATGCTTATTCGCTGACCGAAGTAAAAGCCAGCAATCTGGTTACGCGTAGACTCTAAGGCTCGTATTCAGAGACACGACTCAAACTTAGATTTAATAACAGATCAGCTGAACGCTACTTAAGTATTGAATCTCTTCTCAAACAGCTTTTATTCAAGAACGGTACTTAAACTACTCTCAGCTGAATCGAGTCTCAAATCTGTACTCAAATGTTCTCGTTTACATTTTGATTTATTTATAATTTATATCCGTTTTACGCAGAAATTCAAACAGCCAGGGTGGAAATGGAACAGAACTATAAAGTGAAGTATAAATATGCATCAAAGTACGTGTAACGGAACGAAAATGTCATTTGATTAATGTCTAATCAAATCTAAACTCAAGCACCGATTTCGTCTGATTGACGTTTCAGAATAAGCATTTATTCAGGTGAACTGTGATCATTGAAGCTATACATAAATACTGTTCAAGAATTAGAATCTCGCCTCAAATCGAGATTTAAGTACAGATCAATGCTCGAGTCTTGTCTCTGAATACGAGCCTAAAAGTCTCCCCGCCATGCCAGTATGTCAATCGTATTTATGTACCTTTCACAATAAAACTTTTAAGTAGGAAGTTAAAATGAAATTCATGACCGTGTGGTATTGACATTGCAAATTGAGATTCACATTTTGTAATAATTAGCAAATTGCGTGATGCATGCAATCATTAACAAAGCAAATAGGTCGTAACAATGGCCGATTTTCATCAGGTAAACTATATCTCTCTACTAACAATGTGAAGACTAATTAATTTTCTTTATATACCTAAAATAATCTTGCCGTGGTAGCCACGGCTGAACAATAGACCCCTCCATTGCTACCCGTGGATGTCGTAAGAGGCGACTAAGGGAAACAAAGCTAGGGGATGGGCAGCAGCGTCCCCTATTCACAAAGATAGCTCTAACTGCGCCCGCCAACCCGCGTGCTCAGCGTGGCGAGTACGGGTAAATCCCTCCAAATGATTGTTTCTGGAAATCTATGGGAGAGGCCATGTTCAGCAGCAGACGTCATATGGCTAAAATGATGATGATGATTTACTTAGCCCTCATAAAGATTCAAAATACTTATATTTGTACTAATCTTTGGGGGAGACCCTTTCCCAGAAGTGGGAAGAAACGGCTAAGAAAAAAAAACGAACAGTGATACATAGTTCCGACCTGACACAAGGGTTACCTGTGTCATTGGAATCCGGACTAGGGACATGTTTGCATATCATGCACTTATTTATCTCCCCGCGGCATTCGAACCCACACCTCTACTTTATAACCGCGATTTTACGACACACAGTACGCATGTCCGGTGTGTGGTCATATCTAATAAACACAGTTTTACTGTTCGTTCTGTATTTCTGAGAGAATAATTGAATTATAATAGGCGTTGTTGATTGAATGAAATATAGAGCTGCTAGATTTGTTTGATGAACAAAATATGAAACCGCTTTGGTAACGAATACTGTGTCATCCACCAAGACTATAGCGACATTTGTTATCAATTTTGGCGATTGGTGGATACTAGTGGTACCCGAACTGAGACCTCGCGATTCATAGTAAATATTGGTGCTACGATGATCGTTGAGCCACAATCTCCAATCTTACCTGAACTACGAAGTCATTGAAACTTTACCAAATGGGAGATCACGTTTATTTCGGTTTAAATGTTACTATTCTTGTTTGTCAAAAACCATATGGCCTAGATTCTAGGCCCTAGAATATAAATAAAAAATATTTTGAGATTTAGTAACCATATGTATCATCATATTATGTACATATTACAAAATAGATACACATGAAACAGTTGAGCTCTCTAAATACCGTTGCAAACGTTCTATAGATAGCTCAATTGATCCAGATCACTAACAGTCGGTGACCCAAGACGCTGGCAGCATTGCCACGCTGGGTGGCAATTCTTGTCTTATTCTTGTCTAACATTTTATTTTGTTTCAGGGCAACATCTTCACATGTCCAAATGGTGAGTAAAAGTTCCTTATTAGCTTCGTTTCTCGAACTAAACTTTGGGAAAGGCCTTCTTAATTAAAGCCTTACGTCGGGAATAAGACGGGGTATGTGTATGCACGGCCCTTTCACGAAACGTCTTAACTTAAACACAAGTTAACTTAAACCCTACAGTTCTCTGAAATCTACTAGTTTTTAGATGTTTCAAAGTTACCTATCCTTGCGATTTAAACAATTTTGGAAATACGGACTACGGGTCGACTTCTGCAAAAAAACCGATTAGCGAATTAAACCTATCTGAAACTTGAAAATTTTTTTTCTCGAATGGTGACCACGCATGATGATGCTAATGATGAACAATAAACTTGCATAACTGAATATTTATAAAAATACTTATTTGCATGTGCCGATCCCGGTACGATTACGTCGGTCCATAGCATGAAACGATGCAGTGCTCTTAAATATCGACCGAACGTTAAAAGATCTTAATAGGTACCTATGTAAAATAACGATATTTAGTAGATGAATTATCAACTCGTATTCAGTTAAAAGAGACTCACTTTCAATTAAGTAATTAGCTTCAAAATTCTGCTGAAAATTTCAATATTCGCGTAACAATTTGCGAGCGCTGCCTGTTGCGAATAGTTGAACACAATACGTGATTACGTTAACTTGGTTTACGTTCCGTAAGCTCCTTATGCCGATACACGGGCAACTTTTGTAGAACGAGCGACTTTGTTTGGAAAACGATCGAAACATTGAGTACCTACCTATCAATCTATTCTAAGGCTCGTATTCAGAGACAAGACTCAAGCGTTGATCTGCACTTAAATCTCGATTTGAGTCGAGATTCTCATTCTTGAACAGTACTTATGTATAAATTCAATGATCACAGTTCACCTGAGTAAATGCTTATTCAGAAACGTCAATCAGACAAAATCGGTCGGTGCTTGAGCTTAAATTTGATTAGAAATTAATCAAATGACATTTTCGTTCCGTTACACGTACTTTGATGCATATTTATACTTCACTTTATAGTTCTGTTCTATTTGCACCCTGGCTGTTTGAATTTCTGCGTAAAACGGATCGAAAATTATAAATAAATCAAAATGTAAACGAGAACATTTGAGTACAGATTTGAGACTCGATTCAGCGGAGAGTAGTTTAAGTACCGTTCTTGAATAAAAGTTATGTTTGAGAAGAGATTCAATATTTAAATAGAGTTCAGCTGATTTGTGATTAAATCTATGCTTGAGTCGTGTCTCTGAATACGAGCCTAAGTCATCGATAAATTTGTCATCATCATCAGCCTGCAGAAGTCCACAGCTGGACATAGGCCACGCCCAAAGAGTTCCATAACGAACGGTCTTGAGCCTTTTCTATCCACCGACTTCCGTAATTTGTGACATTTAAATCTTCGTTAATTTTTTAAGTTAATATAAAAATCAAAAAAGGTGTACATACATAAGTGGTATACGTAAATAAAGGTATTAAGGTGTACGTAAATACAAAATTCTTTGTAGAACTTGCTCAGTATATTTTTACGTCGTAAATAATTGTGTGGTTATTCCAGGCACTTAAGGATATTTTGTTGTTGGTTGTCGTCGGGTGTTGCTCAACTTTATTTGCCCGTATAACCATCGTAAGCTCTTTAGGAATTCCGAGAGCTGAGTAAGCAACAATAAATGGAAATGTAATAAGCATTATTATGTCGAACTGTGTGAATAATTCTCTTTGGTTTAGGCATGTGTCTGTAAAGCCAAGTTTACCTACACAACAATCGTCAGTACTGCTGGCGAGTCTACAGTGTTTCTCGTCTTAGCAACTAGTTTGTGAACTAGACTTTATATAAGCGAGTTACCCAGACGACAATAACTCCTTCCTTGGTGCATAAGAACGCAGTACAAATGCAGAGTCGAATACATTAATAAGTTATAAGAATTTTTTTACGAAAACTAAAAACCGACTTCAAATTCCTGAATATTTACAAGAATAATATCAACCTTTTTTTTGTTATCAACCTCTTTGCGTTTTGCTTACCTACTGAGGATGACACTGGCCACCTACACTTTCGAATAAAAAACAAAAGTAAGTATGACATCCATTCATCATCAATAATAACTCTTACGGTACTGACTGACTGACTGAAATCAAACGAGTGGTTTTATTCTCTTTGAAAATCAACGCAGAGCCTAACCAAAATCCTAAGAGTGAAATTTGCAGCTTCCTGTTGTAACGTATGGGTGCACAGAAAGGAATTCCCGACACACAACCCCTAAGGTCAAAAAAATGTTATGTAAAAATAGCAGCAACCGAATGAAATTGCGGGGATAAACCATATTATACCACCGTCGACAAAAAAAAATTCGGCAAGTCGTGATTTCAAGAGATGATGACGTTTTTTTAAGTTTTACGGGACAAGTAGCAATCCCTCAGGAATTAAATTATGGGGCCACCCCGGGATCATACTCTATACACCAGCGAAATAATTATCAAAATTGGTTTAGTATTGGCGGAGATATCGAGTAACATACAAACAAAAAAAAAATACACCCGACTTGAGAACCTCCTCCTTTTTGAAGTCGGTTAAAAAATAGACGGGACGCAGTGCGTTTGCGCATAACGTCAAACAACCCGGGCGGCGTCGTTGCGATCATATGCACCAAAGAACCCCTACCTTTATGGTCTTCTTGTTCATACTTTAGATTAGATTAGATAGTTAGCTTTGAGGTTTTGATCGCATACTACACTCAGGCAAGCTATACACCTATAGGCATTTAATTAGGCTTTTTAAAACTGTTTTTGGTCTCTTCACCATTTCTATAACGAATTATTAAACTTATGATAAGTTTGACATCAAGATTACTACCTAAAGCAGCTAAATAATTGAGTTTGCAAAGGAGCCATTTCATTCTGGGCCTGGTCCATGTACACTACATACAAAAATTAGGAAAAAATAGGAGATTACATGAAAAATACAATTTCATTAATTTGAAGACAAATGCGATGGTACAAGAATCGTTCTTCTGGTAAGTTTTTGTACTATGTGAACACTATTTGAAGGCCGCCATGTTGGTTTATAATTGGCGTTTGACATGACATTGACATATTTTTCATGTCATGTTATTTGATTTGATGTTTTTGTTTTGTCAGATAAATGAAGGTTGTCAAAATGACATTTCACACACGTCCATCCGCCATATTTTTGTAGCGCTGTGTGTTGCTCTCTTTGTCGAAGAAAATCTTAATGTACCTTAGAACGAAGTCAATTTAAATAAAATAACCAATTAAATACGTTTACTTTGTTGCTTAGCCATATTTTAGAGTAGTGTACACAGTGCAGGCCCAGGCTCCATATATTGATGAAACGTCTCTTTTTTGCAGTGTTTTTTCAATGAAAGCTGTCGTAATTCCAAAAGTCGTAGAACAAACTTAACTACCAATACGCCCCTTATAGTATAGATACTTATTATGAATCACCTTGTATATATTATCGTCATCATCATCATTACCAATAGTCCCCATTATAACACAGTCCCACACCGTTCTTGTGCCACTTATACCCATCAGCTCCCAGCAACATTTATCAAGTCAGGTAGTCTTAAAATCTAGTGGGGGGAAATCGAATTAAAGGTAGGAAAAGTGACCTGAAAAGAACCAATGAACGGCAGATGAACGAGCATTTTAATTTCCTGGCCCGCTCTAGGAACAAATACAAACTTTCATGAAGCTCCGAGGAAATACGAATGCGAGGAAAACAGCGGCATACTAAACAGTGAATACCTAGTGTTACTTGTGAATACTATTCTATTGGTATTCGACATTCGCAGGCGTAGTCGTGAGATGATTTCGCATATTCGATTTCTAATGACTGCTTGCATCCGCTTCACCAAAATGTTGCCGGAAATACTACAGCGGAAGTGAAAAGTCTTTACTTTTCAACGTTTGTTTGTTTTCATTGGCCCTAAGAAAGTTATAAATCATACGAGTTTTTGGGAAAAATAGAAAAAAAATCAACTGATTCTATATAAATAACCAATCAACTAAGTCTCTTGTACCTACCAATTAGGAGGATTGGTGCAAAATAATGTCAAGGTGAAGGCTTTAGTGCCAAAACTCTGTCTCACTGCCTGTTTGTTTTTCACGAAATTTGGTATGTAAACACTGAGGAAGACCATAGGCTACTTTTTATCAGGGTACCGCATGTGCAATACTGCAGGCGGAAGCTAGTAGAAAATATATATCTTGGCCCCACTAGCACCAAAAGCTAAATCTTTTACCCGAGTTAGTAATGTGACTTGAGGCAGCAACTCACAGTGTGACTTGGGTCAGTATTTTATAGATAGGTAGGTAACCGTTGGCCGTGATACTGCTAATCGTTAAAACACAGACTAAAATTGCTTTTTAAAGAACCAATCAACGCGGCAAGCACTCCTGCCTAGATATTATTTTAACAGCCGTGGAGACTATCCAATTTAACCGTATTAAAATCTGTTACACCTGTATTTCAAAGCACATTCATTTTGATGAGAGTTGTAAACATTTTATCGTAAAAAAATAAACAAAAATAAACCGTTTCAGTCTGCCATACCATAAACAGGTACATACAGGTACCATAAACAGACTGCGTATAGTAAATAGTAGGTATGGTATTTATTAATCTAGAAGTATTACCCCATAATTGCGAG
Source organism: Anticlea derivata (assembly GCA_947579855.1). NCBI lineage: Eukaryota > Metazoa > Arthropoda > Insecta > Lepidoptera > Geometridae > Anticlea > Anticlea derivata. The sequence continues at coordinate 4,468,397 of OX388264.1, forward strand.
TATATTCAGTGGCTTAGTGCCGAAATCTATAGAGAGCCGTGTCACGTATTCGATATGACATAACGAAACGTCATTCACAATTTAAATTTTGACATCTACTGTCACTTCACTGTGTGTGTGTACACTTCATATCATATCGTTAACCGCACAACTGAACTCAACAACCTGCACTCTATATGTATTCATATATAAACATAGTTATATCAAAGACAATAATATAAGTAGTAGAAGTTTTTTGGATATTGTCTTAAATTTTTGGTTTTTCATAAATCTATAATTTTTCGGACTTCTTATTTGAATACTGTTTCAGCGGAGATAAAAGCTCTAAAACATAGCGTAGATAAGGTTTTGTTACTTTCGATTTTTTTTGTAGTATTTAAACATATATTTAATATAATTATTTTTACATATGTAATACTTAATCTCAGAGCATAGATAAAATCTTTCAATCAATAAATTCTTTTTCGCGTTCATTTTGTAATATTTCATATGAAAATTTGAACTGTAGCATATTTAAAGTTGCAAACACCCCATCAAAAGCACTTGCCACCATAATTAATCTATCGGTTATTTTTAATAGCGATGTGGTCACATCATGTCTGTGACCCAGCTTATAGTTTACTAGTGATTCGACCATGACTGCGTTCATGTCAAATTATTTTGAAAAGCTTTTATTTAACTTCACTTGTTAGAGTTGTTAGATAGTTGTTATAGTCCATATGTTTGGGACAAACCTTGCAAGTAATATTTGCCATATAATGCCATATAACCTACCCGTTGTTAGATTGAGTTGTAACTTTGCATGTCTGTCACGTTCCCATGATATTACAATGTTATGGTGACAATGAGTTGAACTGATGATAAACACAGATGCTGCTCCATAGAACTCCTCAGATTGTTTAAATTAAATTACAGTAAATTATCTGTGTTTAGGTTAATTTTAGTCTCACTGTAAATCTACTAAAAGTCCGCTGGTCTGATAAGTGTAGATTTTATAAAAGCTTGTCTTAAAAATATATTTTTAGTCAAAATCTTATTTTACCATCTTCGACCATCCAGTACATAGTTGGGGTTGGTTTTTGAAAACTTCTTTCTGATTGCACCCTCCGTTTCAAGAAATAAGGTTGGTTCCAAATTTTAGGTTTCTTGGACCGTTTTGTCAGCCGGTCAGTAACGTAACAGTTTTATTTTTTATATTATCCTCATATTCATAGAAAATTAATTTTCGATGGCTATTACAACAAAGGCTGCCAGCAGCAAATTTGAGTGGGTACTTTAGTTTATTGAACAGATGATGGCCTGTTTCGAATAACGTGTTCATTTGCGAATATCATTCGGGTCAAGGCGTTTGGAATATTAGTTTTGTTTAAAATATACCTACTAGTCAGAGCTTTCATGCAAATATTTGTTGGAACTTAAATATAAGATATTTTTTACCAAAAACTAAAAACCGACTTCAAATTTCTAAGTATTTACAAGATTAATATCAACCTCTTTTTTTGTTATCATTCTCTTTGCGTTTTGCTTACTTACTGAGGATGACACTGGCCACCTACACTTTCGAATAAAAAACAAAAAGAAGTATGACATCCATTCATCATCAATAATAACTCTTACGGTAACTGACTGACAATCAAACGTAGGGGTTTTATTCTCTTTGAAAATCAACGCAGAGCCTACTAGTTTGAAATTTGCAGGGTAGCTTCCTGTTGTAACGTATGGGTGCACAGAATGAAATACCCGACACACAACCCCCTAAGTTTAAAGTTTATGTAAAAATAGCAGTAACCGAACAAAATCGCGAGGATAACCATACCATACCACGGTCGAAAAAAAAAAATTCGGAGAGTGGTGATTTCAAGAGATGATGACGTTTTTTTAAGTTTTACAAGACAAGTAGCAATCCCTCAGGAATTTAATTAATATGGGACCACCCCGGGATCATACTCTATATCAGCGAAAGAATTATCAAAATCGGTTTAGTATTGGCAGAATATCGAGTAACATACACACAAAAAAAAACAGCCGACTTGAGAACCTCCTCCTTTTTGAAGTCGCTTAATAATAGAGATTAATCGAAGTAGGTGCCTAGAGTTCCTGACTAGGGAAGGTATATATATATATATAATAGATCGATTAAAATACAAAGTAGATAGATTAGTTATTCAGGGTTATTTTAAAATTGATAGACGCCTTAACCCCCAACACAATTTGTTCAATAAAAAATACGAATCAGTGATGCAAATGATGTTTTAGTAAATATAAGTAAATTGCTTAATCTTCTGTCTAAAAACGACTTCATTATAAAATATTGCAACTTTTAAGTCCTAATAAGTGCAATAGAAACGCTTACATCCAAATTACCGAGAAAACGAATTATTTTACCTCATTTGCGGATGAAGTTTACTTTCTTTATTAACTTAGAAATAATGTTTTTGTTGTTTTAATTCAATTATTTCTAATTTAAATCAGTTGGGGTGACTGAGGCTTTTCACATTTTACAAATACATGTAAGTATATACCTAATAATATTGATAAATAAACATATTAATAAAGAGTGAATAAATAAATAATCATCTTATTCTATAAACTTTCGCTGGCTGAACTGTCAATCAACATGTAAGAGGGTAACTTATATTCTAAGGGGTGGACATAAACGAGAAAATCCTGAAATTAAATCCATTGGTTAGCCACACGCTTGTAGTTATGTAAGATTTTGTAAGATTGTAAGATTGTTCGCGGGCATTCCACTGTACAAGTGTTACATATAAAGGGACAAAATACAAATAATATTGCAATGTACCTACTAAAATGTACCTATTCGAATCGCGTGAGTGCTTTCTGTGGTTGCCTGTAGGTACTGGGGTTCCGTAATGAATTGAGCGGGTCACTAGCTCCTTAATTTTCATCAGCCACATAATTAAAGTAAGGAAATTGCTTCAACCTACCTACGGCGCAAAAGTAGACTCTCGGAGATCGCGTAACAGCCTCGGTAGAGCGATTTTTATCTAGAGTAGATAATATTATAATGCTACATAACATAATCGAACCAGCGGGATTCGAACTCCACGCTTAGGATCACTAGAATCATTAATGCGATAACCAAGATCGCCATAGTCTGTCACTGTCTTTGAAAATTATGAGCATATAAAAAAATATCTGTTAGGCATTTATTTTAGTTATCGATTTTTTGCGCAATTCAAATCCCCCAGCCTCAATATACAGAACAGGGCCTTGGCGAGAATGTAGAGCTATTATTACGTCACGAACCTTAGCTGAGTCAACCCGAATCTTGTGTAATCGAACCGGCTCACCTAGAGATAGCTAGCAAGCTAGCCAGCCACTGAGACAGGATGTGAGAATTTCTCAGAATAAGTTATTTTTACGAAATAATTCGTGATATTTGCAAGAACGGAAATGAAAATGTATAATCAGCAGGTATACTGCATCGATCAGAATTGAGTGAAATGAATGGCAATAAAATTAGAAAATTGACTGTATCGCAATATCTTGATGAGTTTATTATATAATTTTGATTATAAATGTTTCAGTCTAACGATTTATCTGGGGTTAAAATTTCGGAAATCTACATAGTATTCTAGTATGGCCATTAACTGAATATGTGAATGTTGCGGGAAGGTTATGCATGGAACAGGCTCAAGACCGTTCGGACTTCTTCAGGCTGATGATGATGAACCACTTCCAAGTAATTCGTTATGATTCCTTGTTTTTCCTTATGATTCCAGTTTCAGTGAAGATTTTTATTTCAAAACCCTTTCAGCCGTGCTTTTGTGGAATTCAAAGAAAAATAGCTACACTCGTTCAATACGAATTTACTTTTAGCCAACGTGAGTGGAAATTAAAATCTCAATAAAGAATCAAATTTGACAGCATTTTCTGTGAAATTAATGTCAGTCTGATGTCAGTGAGTGGAGTGAAAAAGTATTGACGACTAAGAATACCAAGAGCCTATTGGTTTGGTATTGTATTTGTGGAAAGCATATTACACTCAGAGCAGTAGGTGCTGTCGCATTCTAATTCAGCTGAGATCGAGTAAATCCGTCTGCCGCCACATTCTAGGATTGAATGAGCACTTAATATCCGCTAACATACGAGATTGCCTCTAATTACAATGTTTGTATTCAGTGAAGTCTGTTCCACGCCACAGCATGAGACAGTCACAGACCCAATGAAGTATTTTTTTCGAGTTTTCGCTCGAAACAGCGGGTGGTGTTTGTAGTATAATTTGTGATGCGATTTTTCTACTAAAGAAGGTTCATTATCGATACACCTTTAAGAGAGCCACGGGCAAAACTATACAAATGATGTAGTGCGACCTATGCGTATTTGTAGGTACCTACAATTTGTGATGGAATTTATCGAATAAATTTGTAATTAGGTACCTACCTATCTTTCGATACACATTTGACAGAGCTACGAAGCTGAAGGTACCTGCACAGCTTCTTCTAGATGTCCTCTATACCTAATGTTTTGACATAATGGCTTTATCCCGGATGATTCTCAGTTAATTACCTACTCTTTGTCAATTTTTTTTTTAAGAAAAGTCCTGCTGTACAAAGATATACAAATAACAGTAGCGATGGAATCTTGGCACTGCTACATATTTTCAAGGTGGTAATAATGATCCAAAACAGACAAAAATTCAATAGGTAGAAAATAATCACCGCGATTTTCATAAACGACATCCGAATTTGGGTGATGGTTTTGCTTAATGTTTATTTTTATTACTTTTTTCGGTGGCAATCGGTCGGGATGACGCGGTCCAGGTCCCACGTTCAAGTTTTCAGGAGTAGATCTAAGAGTAATACTTACACTTTATTAGTCACGTTATTAAACCATGAACAAGCTGCAACTTAATTTAGAGCAGTATGAACATGAACATGACCTGTTAGCATGGAACACACTTACGAGTACCAAGTAAAGCGGCTTACGAGTGGATGCTTGCAGTCTCTAGGGATATACGAGTAACATTAGAGGTGCGATTACACGGGTAATTGAAATTGAGCAACTGGCGGTCACGGCGTGAATTTAATGTCTGAATATAATAATAGTCGTAGGAACATCCGATACAAGGCAACTGTTACCAAATAACAGTCTATCATCATCATCGTCATAAGACTAATTAATGCTGACTTTAAATTGATACATATGCCTATAATAAAAATAATAATAAAATAATAATTTTTGACCTGTTTATCTACCTTCAACTGCTTCAACATAGATCGACGTAGGAACGTAGGTACCTACACTACATCTTATTCAGTTATTAAATCTCGGCCTGTCTCCCTGTTGCCATAACCTAATACAGGGTCCACATGAGAAACCACCTAACTATCTACTACCCTGTACCTAACCAACCATGTGAAAGCAATAAATGTAGGTATTGAGTAAGACCGAAAAAGTACATTACTGGGCATAAGCCTCTCCCCAAAGAGTGTCACGACGAACATTCACAATTTATGTAATATTCAATCTATAATACCGAAACCAAATTGGCCAAAATAAAGTAATTTACCTTCATTATATCGATTAATGCGATCGATTTATTTTAGCGTAATGAGTATGGGTAAAGCCCCCCACATGATAAGGATTTTGCTCTGTCTGTGGGGGAGGCCATGTTCAGCAGTGGACGTCGTACGGCTGAAATGATGATGATATCGATTTAAGGGAATGCAGTCATTTAAAAAAGAACGGACATTTGGACATAAAGTATACCGTTTCAATATGCGGCCTGAATCGGCAACAGTCGCAAAGCGATTATCGTTCTAAAGTTGCTCGTCCACAAGCAGCCTACGGTGAGTGCAGTCAGGAACACTAATGTGTCTCCCGTGCACTCGGTCTGTTTCCACTGGAACAACGGGAATTTTTCACACGGAATTTTACATTGTGTGAATAACTGATGCTCCGCGCTAATTAGAGCTTAACACGTAAAATATGCTTTTGTGAAACATAGCTACATTCTCTTTGGTCAGCTAGGTCTGCTATATGTCACGTTTGTAATGAATGTACGGTGTTTCAAAACATGTATACCTGGAAAGCCGAAAGGGATTTATCTACCAATAAATAAGAAATACCCAAAAATTCTCTTAATTTTCTAGGGCCAAGGCCTTTTACATACCTACTTAATTACCTAAGCTTAAAAAATCAAAAAGTAAGGCCTTATTACATCTATTCTAGACACATCGTCAGGTGGAACTTTTTACTCACTTACAGGACGCTAAGTGTCTGGGACATTTTTTAACATTCAATTTTAACCTACTTAAGCGTATATTAATGTAAAATTTATAAAGTAGATGCTTAAAATAAATCCCAATTGACCATCGAAATCTGCTCATCCTGTCCCCTGCATCCATCAAAGTCTTATAAAAATCCCTATCTTGATCACGGAATCGATACATCAGTACCAACTATTACTTATTCTGTGATTGAACTTGGCCCCATTAAGCTTTATATCTCTGTAAAATCATGGACTTTTTCGGCTCCCTTCGAAATATCCCGACATCTCATTAAGTAAACATGAAAGTCGATCTATTCACGGCAAAACGAGGCATATCTGAATTTACATTGAAATCGAAATTGATCGAGCGAACTTCGAACTACCCTCGAGAATCGTGCCTATGACATGTGACAATGAAAACGTACAAGAGAGCGCCCGCGTTTATACTGCTAGATAGGTCGTGGGTTTGAAGAAGGTCTGCGTGACTGAGTAGCAGTCATTCGAATCGCATGTCTGGTTATGGTACTCATGTTATTCTACTATCATCATCATCATCAACCTGAAGAAGTCCACTGCTTTATATTAATAGTCCTTTTAAGTGTGACTGTTTCTAATCGTCTTATTATACAAGCTAAATATCCCTATGAGTATGTAGGTACGTATATAAAACGCAAAGCCTTGTAAACATCATTCCTTTTACTATCGTGTTTTGTAAGTCTAAGCATCAACCCACGTGTACTACCGTTGAAAGATCTCCAACTGCTATCACTTATTCTGCGATAGAGTTGGATGAACGACCTTCGATATTATGCAATTGGAAACAAAAGGGAAACATAATTAATTGCGCATTTGTTGACCTTTTCATTGCGTGTCAGTTCGTCGTAATTGTTCTGCAAGAATTGATATTTTGCATGTACTTACTCAGATGCTTGTACTTATGCGATTGCCTAACTAGAGACGATTCGGATACTTATCTATGCAGGTACAGGTACATGGTCAAGTCAAAAAGGTATTTAATAAAACGACTAGAATCACTTTGAAGCGATTTGGAACTGTTCCTTGCGACCAAACCTAGAAGAATCAGGAAATATACAAGGCGCGCATGTTTATAATTTTTCAGTGTGCTAATCGAACAAATATTATATATCGAAAAAATATACCATGTAATTGTTTTTTTTTTAATATTTGTTTAAAATCTTAAAGAAAAACGCAATAGGAAACCATTCCAAAAAAAATCTACAGCAAAGTTTAACAAAATTCTAACAAAGTAAAAGTTTTCAATTCCGCAAATCCCTTCTTGAAAGTAATAAAGTAAATACCAATGTCGGGAACGTGGGAATATAAACGGCAATCATAGCGTTTAGAAGAGAAACTCGTTTCTATATAATCCACATGTGCCGCCAAATCCGAACCCCAATGTCGCGTCCACTCTGTCCAGCCTATCCTCGTTAAAATCAGTGGTCTACACCGCCGAAGAAAACCCGCGGAAATTAGCAGAACGAAAAAAGTATACTCATCATCATCAGCCCAAACAAGTCCATGCAATCATAGCCTAGACTTCCCCAAAGAGTGCCACGACGAACTGTCTTGGGCCTTCCTAGACTGCGTCGTTCGGTTTGTGATCGCTGAGAATCTTTATAATTTAACGGTTGTCGGTTATACGAGCCGGCCCAGTGCCACTTCAATTTACTCATTCTGAAATTTATGTCGGTGACTTTGCTTCTGTCACGGATTTCCTCGCTTCGGAAATAATCACCTAGTGAAAAACCAAGTATAGCTATAGCTCTCTCCTTAGGTATTTGCGCCAAAATGAAAAAACTATGGCAAAATTCCTTTGCACAAAGATAGTGCTTATCCCAGAAATGTTACACTAAAAGCGTATCGTATAAGTATAACGTGTAGTTGTCATGGCGATGTGGTGTTGCATGGTTACGCTGCATGGCATCATCACATCACCATGGCAGCTACATCTTACGATATTATGCTTCTAGCGTATCATTCTGCACGTCCTCGAGGGAGATTTCATGGCGCGGAATCTACTTAAAGGAATTTCATATCTCCAATCGCTATTATTTACTTTATGTGTTGAAAATGAACTCCAAATGTTAGCCAAACAGAGGTGGCTATTGTCCAATAAGATGGGGAGGTGGGGAAGGGAATTTCATCGCTTTCTCCCGGAGTTTGATAAACGCGCTTTAGAACCGGCGATATCTTTGCGATCAGGTTCCTTCTACAAGATAAAGAACAAAGCCTGTTCATGAGCACAAAGAGACTGAAAGCATGATTTTCTAAGAAGCAACAACTGCTATAATGCTTCCCAACGAATACGATCAATGCGAAACGGGTTTGTCTTTCTTTCACGCAGCAACCGAGAGACGTGATTTTTTGCATAGTTGTGGTTAAAAACCAATAAAATTACATAGGCTAACTTTTAACCAGGGACTTACCGTATTTCGTAATCTGACAGTTGTTTCCACCAGTGTTGAAAACTCGTGTTTTCACCCGAGATGTAACGTCATCTCTACCATTCCAATCCTTGAAACGTTTCGGAACACTAGTTCCTTTACAATTTTAGATAAGTAATTTTGTCTGTGGTAAGTTATTGCGTCGGAAACGAATGTGACCTAAGTTCCGATTTTCTTTTTTTTTAAGAACTATAAATGCTAGAATATTTTATATTATTATCCTCAATACTACACGCAAACCTTGATCAACAAAGAACCATAAAATGGGTGGGTTTCACAAGGTACCTACTGAAATTAGATTGAATATTGGCATAAGTAGCTAAGAGGGCCACTCAAAACGGCCAAGGTGGTATGTGGGTATTGAATAGAAATAGACAGTGATCGTATTATTAAGGTTACGCTTATTATTCTATCTTTATGGAGATATTTCAGAATGAGATATGAAATTGGATAAGATCATAAAATTTAAGAGTAGATATGGAAGGACTCCACGGGCCAGACGTAATTTTCAACTGTAAGAATTATCAAGGAAGTTTTTGTCGGTTTAGTCAATTAAATTTAAACATTGACCTTTGGGTCGAAAGTCACCTCCCATTAGGCCGGCACGACTGTGCTAATTGCAATTTTATTTAGCGTATAGGTCTCACAAACAAGAATAACTCTTCCAAATCTAATCTACAAGGTGAATCGTAATATGTATAGCTTCTTCTATCAACAAAAAGAAAGAAGATTAAAAATTATCTGCTTGCCACCGACTAGGCACAAACACCAGCAAGCCTAGGCCTGTCATGGTGAGGTTTGCTAATTATCAAGTTCGGAATGTTGTCTGGAATTCAAAAACTTCACTCAAGAATACTGGGATCACTGTTTCGGAATTTCTGACAAAGACTCGGCACGATGTGTTCACTGCAGCGCGCAAGCACTTCGGCATGAAGAGCTGTTGGTCTTCGGAAGGCAAAATTGTCATCTTGCTGCCCGACAACAAGCGCCGGAGGATCGAGACGATGTCGGAGCTCAAGGTGCTGATCTCCGAGTTTCCAGCCACACAGCCGACTCTGGATAGCAAGGCTCCCTCGACGTCTCGAGTAAAAGGCAAAGCCTCATCTGTCCCCGAGGTGAAGGCCAGCAAGGTTGAGCCCAGGGCCCGGCGTGCAGCGAAATGAGTGAAATTTTGCTAGGTACCAGTCTGTTTACATTCCCGGTTCGCTTCACGAATGCACTTTTTAACTTTGCTGCGTAACTTACAGCTTTTTACAGAAATCAAAACTTTTCGTAAGTAAAAGTAGGTAGGTTTACGAAAAATTGCTTCCATAAAGTACTTTTGTTTATTTTTTACTCTGCTTCCTACTTGTTTTGACTTGTTTGTTGAATGTCATTTGTTTTGATGATTGACTTTGACAACCAATCTTGTAAGCTGTCATGGAGACACGTTCGGATACGTGGCACAGCGGACTTGGATGTTTATCTGTTCGGTTAATATGTATGTGCGCTGCTGTTTCTCCGTTCCTTTTTTTTTTTTTTTTTTTATTTTATTAGCAGTTTAAAATTGTTTTATTTTTTGTATGTACTTGAGTATGCATGTACATTCTAGTTGCAGTGTTTTTCTTGCTCACCTGCGAGTGCTGAGAGGTCAGTGCTTTGGAGGTTTTGGGTTTTGCAAACATTGATAGTTTTTAAATTGTTCTGTTTTTTTTTCTGTTTTACAAATTATTATATATTTATTCATATATTTATTTATTGTAGTTTATTTACATGGAATCTAGTTTAGCTTTTGATGACAGTTTTTTTTCGTGCTCTTCTGCTTGCTCCTCCGACATGGACTATGCGAGTGCATTTGACGATGACTCCACTCTCTTACATGATCAACTTGTTGTTAAATTCTGCGGTCACTTCAAAAATCTTAATATAATTCATATTAATGCACAAAGCATACCTGCTCACTATGCTGATATACTCTCATCTTTTGACTGTAATTTCGTTGATGCCATTCTTATATCCGAGTCTTTTCTAAAGCCTGGTTTACCCTCTACTCAATATCCCCTACCTGGCTTCAGGCTCATTAGGAATGATAGAATTGGCAAGGGTGGTGGTGGAGTTGCAATCTACCTTCGCGCTGATATACCGTGCAAAGTTGTTGACCAATCTCCAGGCGAATATTGTAACTTTGCTGAGCACTTATTTATTGAAATTACTGTCAACCACTCCAAAATTCTCCTTGGTGTTTACTACCCTCCTTCTTCTAGTATTGACTACTTCTCCTCTTTAGAGTCCAAATTAGAATCTTTCACTCCTCTTTACGATAACACTATAATTCTTGGTGATTTTAACACGTGTATTTTGAAGGATGATGCGCGTGCCCGTAAACTTCTCTCTCTTGTTTCTTCCTTAAACATGCACATACTAACTTTGTCCGCTACTCACCACGCTCCTCACTCTACTCCCTCTCTTCTTGACTTAATTCTTGTCTCTAATTCTGATCGCGTGGCTGCTCATGGCCAACTTACTGCTCCTTTTTCTTATCATGATCTCCTATTTTTATCCTACAAAATTCGTTGTCCGCGGCGCAAGCCCAAATCTCTTCTTCTGCGTAGCTTCAAAGACATAGATATGGAACGCTTGAGGGGTGATGTGAACATTATCGACTGGTCTCCCGTCATTGATGCTGATAGTGTTGATGATAAGGTCACCGCTTTCAATAATATTATCACATTTCTTTACGACAAACATGCTCCTCTTAAACTGGTTAAGGTTAAGCATGCACCGGCTCCATGGCTATCATCAAATTTAAAAAAGGCTATGTCTAAGCGCGACAAAGCCAAAAGGCTATACAAGAGGGCTCCAACTGAGGAGAACTTTGCTCTCTACAAGACGTTACGGAATCGTTGCACCAAGTTGTGCAGAGACGCTAAGAGGCGCCACATACACGAATCCATAAAAAAATTGTAACTCTACTCAAATGTGGAAATTTCTTAAAGCACTAGGGCTGGGTAAGCTCTCTAGCGATTCCACCAATATTTCTTTTGACCTAAATTATATTAATTCCCACTTTTCCAAATCACCACTCTGTTTAGATACAAACGTTAAAATTGCCACACTTGATATTCTATCCCGCTTACCCTTGCCTGACTGCTCATCCTTTGCCTTCAAAGAGGTTGCTGAGAGTGAAGTTACACTGTTCCTCAAGTCAATTACCACCAAAGCTGTTGGCGTCGACGGAATCCACGTTCAGATGTTACATCTTCTTTTGCCTGAGCTTGTTCCTGCTATCACTCACATCCTTAATCACTCTGTCACGACATGTGTTTTCCCTGGTGCTTGGAAGAAAGCCTTTGTGCTTCCTCTTCCAAAAACGTGTAATCCTACCTGTGTCTCACATTTCCGTCCTATTTCCATTTTACCTATTTTGTCCAAAATCTTGGAGAATGCTGTCCACAAACAGCTCTCCCTTTTCCTCTCGCATCATAGCCTGCTAAGCCCTGTACAATCTGGTTTTAAACCTGGCCACAGCACTGTTAGTGCTCTAACGAAAGTATCTGATGACATCCGTTGGGCTATAGATAATAAGTGCCTTACCATTTTGGTGCTATTGGACTTTAGCAGTGCTTTCAACTCTGTAGATTACGACATTCTTCTATCCATACTTTCCTCTCTAAATGTATCTCTCCCAGCAATCTCTTGGTTCAGTTCATATCTTTCTGGTCGCTCGCAGTGTGTGCGCCTGGATGAGTCTTACTCTGACTGGTGTGACATTACTGCTGGTGTTCCGCAAGGTGGCGTTCTATCCCCCCTTCTCTTTTCAGTTTTCATTAACTCTATCACCCAGGTCATCTCCTCTCACTGCCATCTTTACGCCGACGATTTGCAATTGTACCATAGTTTCAAAGTCAATGATATAACGGTGGGAATCAATAGAATAAATGAGGACCTTGACAACATCAACTGTTGGGCGAAATCTTTTGGACTCCTAGTGAATCCCTCTAAGTCGCAGGTTCTAATCATGGGAAGCCCGTACATGCTTAACATACTCAGTCGGTCAGCCATCCCGTCGGTAGTATATGATGGAGTGTCGATACCTTACTCTACCAAGGCAAAGAATCTGGGAGTAATCTTTGACAGTAATATGTCTTGGTTACCACATATAAATGAGGTCAGTAAGCGGATTCACTTTTCATTTCACTCACTCAAACGTCTCCAGAAGTTCCTGCCCCATGATACTAAAATTACCCTGGCTCAAGCCCTGATGTTGCCTCTCTTGGATTATGCTGATGTCTGTTTTCTTGACGCCAAGGAGGAACTTCTCAATAAACTTGAGCGCCTTCAGAACTTGTGCATCCGTTTTATTTTCGGTCTGCGCAAGTTCGATCACGTTTCTGAGTTCAGGGCTCAGCTTAAATGGCTTCCCATTCGTCGTCGTCGTGACCTGCATATTCTTACTCTACTCTTTAAAACTTTGCACAGTCCTATTTCTCCTCCTTACCTTCGTGAACGTTTTGAATTTCTTGTCCCACGTGGTGAGTCGTGCAGATCAACTGTATCTCTCCTTCTAAAAACCCCCCCTCATTCTACCAGTCGTTATGGCGGCTCCTTTACCGTCCTGGCGGTAAAGTTATGGAATGCTCTCCCTCATGTAATTCGTGATAGTCCATCTGTCAAGGTCTTCAAGAGAAAAGTAAAAGAGCACTACCTTTCCTTGTAAATTCTGTATTATATTATATTTATGCATATATATGTATATATATTTAGTTAACTATATATTTTTACAGGTAGGTATTTATTGTAGTAGTATTATAATTTATGTATGTTTATCTTCATTTTTAGGTGTTTTAATAGGTAACAGTATTTTTGTAATTTGTATATGTAAATGTTATTTACTATTAACCATATTTGTTTAGGTACACGAACCTCCCTCTATAATCACTTCTCTCTAGCCTCAAAGGTTTGCTGGAAGAAAACTCTTTTTAGGGTTAAGCTCGCCTTTGTACATACCTTTCTTTTTTATTGCTGTAATCTGTGTTTTCTTGTGTACAATAAAGAATAAGAATAAGAAGATTAGACGAAAAAAAACCAAAATTATTTTGTTCTAAGATTTTTTCCCGAATTTTTTCAAATTAGTTAGCTGTTTTGGCCTTTTTAAGTAATTATTAAAATAACGAGAAGATAGTTATCAAGGTATACTTACCTAAAACAGCTGAATTCAGTTTGAAATGATTTGACCCCAAAACAGCTAATTTTTGAATTTTTCAATGAATAATATTGAATTTCCAAAAGTCGTAGAACAACCTTTATGGCTAATTGGGTGTAGAAAAAGTCCCTTTTGGGATAGTATACATATTATGAATCACCCTGTAGTATCATTCGTTAATTCTAAAATAATGAAAGGTAAAATGCTCAGACAGTCTACTGAAGTAAATTTAAAATAAAACAAAATTAGATATTCCTAAATCTCCAAACCTTTTTTAACCTTCAACGCGGCTTTATTGAAAAGTAAGTAAATTAAACGTTAGGTACGGTATGGTAGTGAGCCATATAAGATATAAAGTCAGCAATTACCTACTTTATTGTGATTCTATCTTATGTATCTTATGTAAAGTCCTCTTAATTGTGAATATTTAAAAATATTGCGAGAACTATTAAATTTGCCGGGAGCTCTAAGCAGTGCCCGTATTCTAGAGCCTGTGACTGCTTAGCCTTCTTACTTTTAATCAAAAAAAGGTTTAAAATATACTTTCAAGTCGCCAGATTTGTTTTTTTTACAGTTAAGTTGAATACAGCCTTTAAATTACTAATGCTAGTTAATGACTTAGGAGACTTAAAAATAATGGAGTCTTACTATCTACAGCCACTTAAATATCATAATTAATGTGTCTAATTTAACACAAACTGCGAATTTAACATTTTATTTAGCTCCAGAGAGATTAGTACAGCTTTAATGAATGAAATTTATCTTAGCTTTAAACAAATTAAATTTAATAACGAATCTACTTATGTAGAGTTTTGGGAAAACCCATGTATAGGAGTTATGAAAATAATGTTTGAATAACTGATCACAGTTTAATAATCAATGTCAAAAAATAGGCATATTTTTTTTGGATTTGAAGAGAATTTATCATCTTTTGTTTCTAAATTACTCATGTTAATTATGTTGTTATGTGCTGTTAGTCTTCCAAATAAATAAATAAAAAATTTACGACCCAAGGACTATGTATGTGTACCTTTAAGTATAATATTGCTATGTACCTAGGTATACCTAAACTATATGATACATTTTACGTTATATGTAAATCTAAATGTGAATAGTTTTGTGTTCACCACCTAATCGGCCATGTAATCTTTTGCTAAAATAAACGATTATTCTATTCTATGTATTGTAACTTTTGGGAGTTCTTTTGTCAGACGTGAGGTAGGTATACCTACTGTAGCCGCACAAGATCTGATCCATTTATTTATTTAATACTTTATTGCACAAACATAATACAGTTGCGCAAAAAGAGCCCCTGTACGCGTTAGCCTGAACACCGTTACTGGCCTACTGTCGGTTAATCGCAAGTAATCGCAACCATAATAATAACTAGCTTTAGATAGTCGCTTACAATAACTAGACTGCATCTATATCTAAATGGAAATCCGCGGCTTCCCCTGGGTGACTCCCTGGGTGACCCCCTGGGCTGACTAGCTCAAGGGGTCAATTCTACTAACAAGTTTTCCATCGATTGCAATCGAAACACGGCTGCGCGATAGCTTTATATCCGTTTTACTAGAAAAAATGTCAAATATATAATCTTAGGTTTTACGAATGAACAAAATATTTTTTTTCAATAAAAGACGGATATTTTCGTTAGCAAAGCTGGCTTAAAAAACGTTTTCAAGTCGGAGCTCACCAAGAATTATTTTGTGGAACCCATTGTTGCTTATAACGTAAAAACTCCTTTGTCTGGTTACATCATTTGATTTAAATTGACCTTTAAAATGCTTCCGTATAACTTATTACTTCAGATGTTTACGTTTGTTTCTCATTTATTTGTCTTGTTTATAAACAGCCAAAAGAATACAAAAACCTCTGGAGAGAGGAAGACATTCGGTATTCAGACGCTATAAAGAAAAGAAAATAATTGAACGTCAGCGATCAACTACAAAATATCGAGCATTTGAAGACGAAAAAAAATGAAATAGGCTTGGCACATGCCCACATTTTGCAGTAGGTAGTCATACGGGACAAGTTGCAAGACCATCGCCGCTTTAAGAATACTTACTGGTTTTCTCACGGTGTTTTCCTTCGCCGTTTCCAGCACGTGTGCTCACTTATATTTTTAGTAGAAAACTTATTGATGCACGACCGGGCTCAAGCCCAGGACCTCCTGATCGAAAGACGGGGGACCTATCACTAGGCCAACCCGGCTGAAGAGTGGCCCGCCCAGAAAATACTTATCAAAAACAATTAGCCACCTTGACACACTACCACAAACATACAGACAAACACCAGCATCAACAAAAATCAACAGCCACCGAACCAAAATTTGTTCTGGAAAACGGTTCCCTGTAGGGTCACGAATGAAACCGTAACGACGACGTGTCGTCACAGTCACATTAAAGTTTATTCTAAACTTGGCACGGCATTTGGAGCATCACAATCTGGGTCAGTTGGTAAGGCGGCTGGTGCTACATAGGCGCATAACGCCTTGCTGTTATTAAAACTGGCGATCGGCTTATGACGGCTAAAACAAAGATTCGACCGAACCAAAGGGCCTAACCACCGAGCTGTCGAACCTAGTCTTCATGATCATCAGCCTGTAGAAGTCCACTGCTGGATATAGGCCTTCCCCAAAGAGTTCTATAACGAACGGTCTTGAGCTTTTTCCATCCACCGACTTCCCACAACTTAGTATCCCTTATAACGTTAGAAAGGCTAAGTGGGCGGGGTAGATGCCATAATATGAGGATAATAATATGAGTATTTATGAGTGATAATATATGAGGATAGTATTTTAGAGTGAGCTAAAATGGAGGTATTTCGGTTTCAATTCAGCAGTGTGTGGCTGTTTTGTACCGAGCTATTATGGACAAAATTCCCGTGAATTTCCACTTCTCGACGCACGGAGCCTATCTCCGTGAACACATTTAGATTATCCTGCCTTTCCGGGCCTTACATTTGGTTAAGTACCATTTTGCAATGCAAAATGTTCTTTACAAGCTTTGCTCTTTCCTAAAAGATCGAAATCTACACCACGGAGGGAAAATTAGCTATACGCCTAATAAGAAAGCGCGAGAGTTTTCAACCCTGTAATAACATAGGTAAGCAATAATTGGGCAACCTCGGTGGCATAGTGGGCGAGTTCCCGTCTGAGACACGGGACAAATGTTTGCATGATCCGCAAATATTTGTTCCGGGTCTGGGTGTTTGTGGTACTATGGTACTCGTAGTTTCTGATACCCACGATACAGGGAATCCTAGTTTCGCCAATGATTTTTCTTATTGTTTAATAAGCCTCTTTTGCTCTGTCTGTGGGGGATGTTCAGCAGTGGACGTCGAACGGCTAAAATTATGATGATGATGAAGCCTCTTTTAGGTTAGTATGTAAACCTACTAGTTACGGAACAATTTGTATAGACAAAGAAAACAACGCAAAAGTCACATGGCAAGGTTGATTACAACAAAAATATATGTATAACTGATTGATTGGCAATTTTTTTTCTCAACACAATGCGCTTTGTACTGTAATGGCTTCTACACACAACAATATTACCTGTAGTGGTACCTTAGAAGGTAGAAAATCACCTTTAGTGAAATCTTCAAAATGTAACTGATTCTTTCAGAAAGAATAAACTGTTATTTAACTAAATAACCACAGTTTCTGTTTAAGAAAAAAAGAAAGAAAGATCATTTATTTATCCCCTAAAACAACAGTTGAAAAGACAAAAAGCAGCTCCGGCTCTTTAACCATATCCGTGCAAAAAATCACATCGATCTGTTGCTGCATGAAATAACAAAACAACCAACCAACAAACAAATAAACTGAACTTTGGAATATATAACATTCCGATTGCCCGTGGTTCCGCCCGCGCGGTACGCGTATACTTCGTCCTTCCCTAGGGTTTTAGCTATCTCCAGATTAATCAAAATCGGTTCGGCCGATTTTTTTAATAGGTATCAAACACACCGAGCGAAAGAGAGATACAGAGTCAGAGTTACGACAAGCAAGCAAGCACAGCTGATTCCAAAGGGTACATATACAAGTACAAAATGTACAATTGTCCATAGCCAAAATTGCATGAGATGCAGCTGGTGATAAAAAGACAAATGATACAGACAGCGGCCATACAAGTGCGTGTGTAAACGAAGCCTTACAGTCAATTGAGCGGCAAAACAGCCTAACGCCTAGCCTTGAAGTTCACTCGTAATGAGTGAAAGGCGCCAGAACGTGACTCACATCAGATGACTATAATATGCGAATAATTTATGTTAAAAATAAGGCCGACTTGAGAACCTCCTCCTTTAATTTTTCTCAAACTTTCTCAAATTAGGTACCTGTTTTTGGTAGATAGATATAATCCTTAGGTATAACTAATTACTAAACGTACGAGAACTTGGGATCAAGATTGATACCTAAAACAGCTGATTTTTACGTAGAGTTTTATTTATTTATGTATGTTAGACTAAGGTGGTTTAAATACAACCTGCTTACAATAAATACCTCAAAAACCTGCTACATCATTTTCTCAGCAAAAAATAAAAAACTTGAAAGTGATTTAAAATTACACATCAACAATGTGGACTTACAGCAGAAGGATAGTGAAAAGTATCTAGGTCTAGTTTTGGACAGTGGACTTACTTGGAAGGCGCACATCGATTATATAAAGCCAAAAATCACGTCGCTAAACGGAGCTCTTCGAAATGTAGTCAACTTGCTTCCAAAAAAGATCCGCGAAAATATCTACTGCTCCCTTGTCAAACCACATCTTGACTACTTAGTGGAAGTATGGGGTAGCGCAGCTACCAGTAACTTGAGAGACCTCCAAATTTCGCAAAATAAAGTCATAAAAATACTATTTCACTATGACTACCTAACACCTACAAAAAAACTATACGAAGAAACAAAACTAATGAATTTAAAACAAATATATACACATAAAATTCTAATTTTAATACGAAAGTTGATAAATGGTGAAATACATTCTGAAATTACATTCACAAAAAACTCTGAGTTACAAAAGAAAACTCTTAGAAATGCCGATAATATAAGTCTCCCTCTCCCTAGAACCCAGTATGGATTAAAAAACATAATGTATGAAGGAGCTAAATTATATAATCAACTACCTAAAGACATTAAAGATGCAACTTCGTTTACTATTTACAAAAATAAAATTAAAACATATGTATTAGAAAACTACTCATAAATTTACATTCACACCTACATCCTAAATATATACTCCTTATCAGCATCATCTATAAAGTTTGTTGTAGTTTAGACAGAGATAACATGCGATAAGGTTTTATTTTGTATTTAGAAAAATGAAGAAAATATTTAAAACATACTGTATTAGAATAGAATACAAAAACGTTTATTTTGTTACCATAAACACAATCAAGCTTAACATAACACAATATAAAATGTAATTAAATCAAACGGGCACCACTCAGCGTGTGCTAGAGCAGAACAGCTTACACCAAAGCGCTGTTTCTTCCGTGGTCTTCTTTTATTATAGATATAAGTACTCATGATGTATTTCTAGACTACACTCTCTTATTTACCTTGTTTATAGTTATAATTTTGCTATTTCTTAAGTATAAGCATGCTCACTGCAGATAATTAATACTTTAGTTTAAGTTTTGTCTAAGTGAAATTCTGTAATTTCTTGACAAAATAAAATATTCTTTAAACCGAGGTATATATTTTATATGGGCCGTAGTTTTTAAGTATTTAACATCCTGTACTAGACTAATGTTGCCTGAAATAAATGTTTTTTATTTATTTAGAATACAGTATAACATCTTAACAGGGTTTTTTTTATCCCTAAGGCGATGCCATATGTTATTAGTAAGTACATTATAATAAATAGGTACAATTCATCATCATCATCATCATTTCAGCCGTACGACGTCCACTGCTGAACATGGCCTCCCCCACAGACAGAGCGGATTCCTTATCATGTGGGGGGATTTGCCCATACTCACCACGCTGGGCATGCGGGTTGGCGAGCGCAGTTAGAGCTATCGTTGTTCAAATGAGGGACGCTGCTGCCCATCCCCTAGCTTTTTTTCCCTTAGTCGCCTCTTACGACATCCGTGGATAGGTAGATATGGAGGGGCCTATTCTTCAGCCGGGGCCACCACGGCGCAGGTACAATTAATAGGTACTAATCAAAACATTTCGTTTACTAATCAAACATCCGTTCGAAAAAAAAAAGTAGCTATCACTACCTGTGCAAGTTGTAGGAGTTTCGGTAGGTGATTGAAAAAAATATCGACTCTGTTCGCAGACAAGATATTGAGCAGATAGACAGAGAGTTTTTT
Source organism: Anticlea derivata (assembly GCA_947579855.1). NCBI lineage: Eukaryota > Metazoa > Arthropoda > Insecta > Lepidoptera > Geometridae > Anticlea > Anticlea derivata. The sequence goes on from OX388264.1 coordinate 4,488,609, forward strand.
TTTTTTTCGAACGGATTTATATGCTGTGGGTCTCTTACGACCACTGCCAGCTACACTGTCTGACATGGGGTCAAACTTAAGTAGGTTGTCCTACAGTGGGGCACTTCCAGCATGGTTATTATTATTAAATGAAAAATGTCGTATATCTAAAAGTCGTAGAACAAACTGTATTGCCAATAGGTTGTAGAATAAGCCCTTTTCGGGATGCATATTATGAATCACCTTGTATAATATAGACATTGGCTTATTCTCTCAGGCACTATTTTCGGTGTGACAAAAAAGTACCATAACAAAATCAAGACTTAAAATGAACTTACTTTATTATCGTTTAGGGTGCCAATGAAATATCCATCATACCCAATCATCCGAGATTCGTGACGTCCCGTAAATTGTAGAGCCACGTGATAAATTGAAAATATCAAAATGTGCGTCATATTTATTGATATCTGATTCGAATGGTATCAATCTCCTAACTCTCGAGTTATGAGGATTTTGGACGGGAAACATCCGACGGATATTTAATATTTAGATATCGCGGTACCGATAAATGGGAAAGTCTCATAAATGATTGGAATTGGAAGATCCTTTTAGCAAGCAGTGGATTATATTGAAACGGAAATACATTATAAAACAGAGATAAAAAGAAATCAGGGTAGTAGTACAGGGTATTCTCTGGAACTACTGAATTCAAAAAAATATTTCAGTAAAGAAAGCTACACTATCCCTGTGTAGCAAAGGCCATATTTTATTTTGATAAAAATTTATAAGTTTCATGTCAGATGAAAAATCGCCGCTTGGCTTAGGTCCTAAGTAACTATTTTCCTAATCTATGACAACTGCGCGCCTATTTAAACCGTGGTTTTACCACAGAATAATTGATAGTACCTACTTACCTATTTACCGAGGCTTAAGAATTTATTTTGAGGAGAAAATTAATTTTGTAATTAAGACTCAAGTTCGAGTGGAGCTTTCGCCCTGAGGCTCCCGTACACACGTAACCCGGCGTCGGAAAATCCAGATCTCAAGCGTTTGAAGTGACAAGTGTGAAGGTATGACCATACTTGAACACATGGACAAAGTTGCGGGCGGGTCGGCTAGTTTTATATATCAAAGAGGTTGATTACAAAAAAAACTTTTTTTTTTTTTTATACTACAGAGTTGGCAAAGAATTATACGGCCCACCTGTTGGTAAGCGGTTACCGCAGCCTATGAGCGCTTGCAATACCAGAGGCATCACGCACGTGTTGCCGACCCAAAACCCCCCTCCCCCAAAGAGCTCTGGCAACCTTACTCACCGCAGGAACACAACACTATTTGAAACAACAAATAATGTTATTTGGCTGCGATCTTCTGTAAGGCGGAGGTACCTCCCCAGGTGGGCTGCTCAAATTTAGAACGAGAAAATCTCGCTGTGCCCTACCTCCTCCAAAATTCATAAATTTTTGCTCATATTCGTGTAAAATAGTGCTGAAATTCAATCCATTTGCAATGGCAATGCAATGGCAATAAAACGCCTTGGCAGGGTCCTATAATTCAGATGAATGAATACCTCATTCCTCCTTTTTTTTTTTTTTTTACTTTATGTGGCTATGTTATCACTGTGTCCACTGGCCTATCGTGATCGCCACTTTCCATAGGACGATAACTTAGATTTGCTTTGGCTTGGACTTTTATAGCAAAAACTAATGTTTTGAATACCTAGTATTATTACAGCTTACCTACAACTAAAACTATACAACTAACTTCGGTCAAGGCTCCGCGTGTTTAACCAAGGTACCTTATCACCTATCGATATCCGCTAAATCTACCGTACTGCAGTTGCTTTACCAACACAAAGTTGCCATAAACCTTCAGACCCACAAAGTTCTTCCGTCGAACCGACAATGTGCGCTACAACTCTACAAGCTAGCCAAATCCTACGTAGACGTAGTATGTATAGCTCCGTTCCCTCACAAAGCCAGGTTTAAGTGCCTCGCCTGATACCTGTAAGTCAATCTCCGGAGCACGGCCGTCGTGATCCTGCACAAGGCTAAGAGCCTCTTCATTTGAGGGCGGATGCCGTGTCGACAGACAACTGGGTGACATTGCTCCCTATTCGAGAACAGGGAATTATTGAATCAGGCACTGGTACAAAATCCAGCTCTGTTTTACATTTAGAGCCTTCATACAACATTTTTCGAACGCGCTCTAGACGCGCTTCGAACGCAACTAAGACACGCAACTAAGACGCGCAGCAAACGCGATGCAGTCGGCAAGTTTTGTACCTTTGCACACGTTCATACGCAAGTATCTACTACTTACTAAAACGATACTTACGTATGAATCGCTATTTTGATGCGCGATGGTATGGTATGCGCGTATTAAAAACCTACAGCGACAGCGGGTTTGAAAAACTTCGTGATTAAGTACCTACCTACCGTAACTTACCTACATAATATTACCTTTTACATAATATTGAATAGTGACTATACTCATCCAAACTAGATTATAATTACAGCAGGCCTCTATAGAAATATTGTAATTTATATTTTGTAATCGTAGACATTGCAAAGTGCCTATTTGTTTAGGTATATTTACTTTTCGAAACTAATAAAATTAATTATTTCGGCAATCTCAAAAGGATTGAAGTCTAGATAAAGGGTGGCCTTTGGCCGATATAAGTACCTACCTACGCAAAGTAATTTACAAACAAATGATTGGAATGTTACAAGCCTAAGATTACTGAAATTATCAAAGAGGCTCCAGAGGGCATAACTATAGCATAAATATCTTCTCATTCTAAATATGAGAAATTTCATAAAAATAAATCACACTTCTTTAGGTTCAAGAAATAGACAATATTGTCTAACGTCGAGAGTAAAAGAGTTGAGAAAACTCTTGTATTTTCCTTGAACTGATATCAGCCGATTCGGAATATGCAGTCCCAGTGGTAACAGGACTCGACCCGACACATGAAACTCTCTCATATGTTCACAGTTACAAAGCTATTCATCCATGACCGGCGACATGGGAACTGCAGGTTGAGTACTTATGAAGATCGATCCAAATAGAGGAATGGCATTGCGATCGATTCGGTTAGATACTATACACGGTGATTTATAATATGTATGATATCCTGAGGGGCATAATAAACACTCAATTGCAATCAAGTTTCTTCTAAGACTTGGAAATTCGGCATTATTCATTTAAAAATGTCCATGCATAAATCTGCTATATTGGGGTCAATCAAATCAGTTCAAACTCAATTATTCATCTGAATTGTGTATTGTGATTATAATCTTGATCTCGAACTTCTCGTCCGTTTAATGGTTCACTATATAGACGATAAAAAGGACCAAAAATAGCTAGGTATTTAAAAAAAAGTTTAATAATAATATGAATAAAATGATGTTGTTTTGCCAATAACGATATGTTATTGGCAAAACCATCCTAAAACCTTAAACTTATTAGAAGTTGTTAGAACTAAAAGTACCTACCTACAAAGGGCGGTAGGTACTTAAACCTACTATCGCTTATAATTTAATATTTATTATTAAAACAATCATCTTAACTCAGCAAAAAACTCAACAATACAAATTCACAGCAATAGGCACAAAATACAATCTGCGAAATATTTAAAGCGAATTACATTTTAGGCAGTATATGTGAATTTGGAATTACACACAAGTAAACTTACGCTAAATTCACGTCGTTTCTCTTGACATTTCAGTGGATGAGTGTATTTCAACAATAGGATTGAAACCGCGGCGAGCCACGGAAAGCATGCAGCCAATTCCAACCTACGCTAATCTGCTTGCGCGTATTGCACAGTTATTACATGTCTACACATCTGTGTAGAACTGTAGGGCATAGTGAATGTGTTGGGAGTGTTGATGCGAATGTTTTGCTGAAGGATTGGTATTTCGAAGAAGTGTTCCGTTTTACCGAAGTATGGAACACTTATACCTAATACTTACTTGTATTGAGTTTATTCTTTTTAGTTTACTTTGTTGAGTTTTGGGACCGACATCCTTGCTGTTCTTACAGACAAGATGCAGCCGAGAAATTGATTGTGTGCATTATGCAAAAGTATAGAGATGACAAAAGATGAGAATCGACCGTCAATTCGCTACACAAGCGTGTCAAAATGCGATATGCATCGGGAAGCTGTCTGACACTCGATGCCATCATGATTACCTACTTGAAAAAGATCTCATACTGGAGTTCAATATTCCCTTTTATTTCAATTGCAATTCGTTCATAGTGCGAGCAAAGCCACGAGCTGCACACGTATAAACTAAAGTGGGTCGAGCATTGCATCGTGTCTCCGGTGAAGCGCATCCGCGGTCTTCGCGATAGCTCATCAAATTCGCACGCTCTATTTATTACACTTTGCGTTTTTACGCTTGCAGTAATTTGTTATTAACTTATTAAGACTTGATGACATATGGAACTAGATATCTGATCGGAAGGAAGTTGATTCAACCTTGCATATAATTCTATTTGATCGGATAATCGAAATTGATTCGGATGGAGAGATTGTTATCAGTAAATATTGTCAAATATTTCAAGTTTCCAATTCGTAGAACTAGGGTGTTCTTGACATTGGAAGCTAAATATCAAATTTTAAAGAAATTGGTTTGTGTTATCTACATAATTACAAGTACTCAGTGGTGTTTAAACATTTTGCATTCTTGCTTGAAAGACAAGGGTCCAAGGTTTTCCAAGACATAGAGTTGGGAGTAATAGCGAAAGTTTGAGGATTAGTTAGAATGTGCCCGGTGTAGTATGTATCTATACAAAATTGTGGAGCACGGTCAGTTTGTCAAAATAATGAACCGTATCTTTAGCCAAAAACTAGCAAATGACTAATCTCCCTTCTAAGGAATATCAACCCTATTCGTAGCAGTCAAAAGCGTTGAGTGCCAAAAACGGCTTCCTATTCATCCGGGAGGCACAAAGCGTGACACCATGACAAGTGACCCTACGTTTGCACCACTAACTTCGTGTTACAGGCAGACTGTCTCTGTTCGAAACGCTTCGCAATTCCTTGGAAATTGTGAGTTCGTACCACAAGCGCTGGTGAACAGGTGCCGGCCTCCTGCTTTCCAAGTGAACTTAGCCTAAGTTTGGACGTTGGCGCATAGTAACATATCAATAGCTGGCGAGGGTTGGCGCCGTCAGTAACCTTTACGTTTGGACCTGGACAGTAACTAACTCTGGATTGGACGTGAGTTGTGGCTTTGAATAGAGTTGCACCTTGAAATTCTTGACGTTGATTGTCTGACTGCATATCATATCTACCTAGGTACTAGACGCCTGTCACGTCTCAGCGTTGAGTCCGCATTTTCTATGATAATACGGTATCTAAGTTTCATGACCTGATCCCAAGTTATTCTCAAGTTACTTACGCATGATAAGGTATGTCTTAGACACAACATTTACCTAAGCAACAAACTGAGCCCTACTTGCATCCATTAGGGTTACCATAGTTCTCCGAGGTAAGCAAACTGTCTCCGCAGAAAATATTGTAGCTAAAATATGCTAACCCTGGGTGTTACCTTGTTACATTACACGAGACGCTTGTAATTAATAAGGCGCCTGGCAAATTCACTCGTTACCTACGTTAAGCGCAGTTTCATGTTCCGTTCTGTTAAGTGTAAAGTTTGTAACTTGGAACTTTAGGGACGCGTCAGTTAACTGTTACTACTTCAGGGTTTGATTCACAAATATGTTTGAGATAAACTTTAGACAGAAGTTTTGTTATTTTAGAGAAGGGTTAGTTGTGATCAACTACTTTGGTACTCAGCTATAGTGTCTTAGATAGTTACCTAGCTAAGTGTAATAGTGGTTATTTTTCTTCTACTTGTCGTGTCACTGATTCTTTCTTGGTCATCTTGTATAAGGTCAGTGACTAGTTTGAGGTATGGTGGCCCTGAAAAAGGCCTATGACCGTCGATGAAAGAATCAGAGTTGTGAAAGGATATGCGCCTCTTAGAGGCTCCTTTTTTGTTGGTAAGCGGTTACCGTAGCCTATGAGCGATTGCAATACCAGAGGCATCACACACGCGTTGCTCTTTTCGTGCACATGTCACATGTCTTCGAATTTTAATATCATCATTTCAATATCGAATTTTAATGTTTATTGAAATGATAAGGTATCGTTGTAGGGCTAAAGTGCTATATGAGCTGGCTTCGATTGGACCCTAATTACTTCCTGTAGAGCGTTTACTCTATAACTCTACTGCAAACTTGAAAGGTTGGTTGGCTAAAAAAAACAACATGATTTGGAAACAACTAACACCCACGGGGACCTCTACGGGGACGTCTTATTGCCATTCAAAATCTAGCGTGTCAGCATTATTTTACACGAATTTAAACCTTAAATCTTTGAGACTGTCAACTTACATCACCGCCTAAACAAAATTACATAGTTCATGGGATGGGGCCGATAAATAACATTTCGAAATACGCAATCATAAAACAAAGTCTCGCAGTTTCGTTACCAACCAATAATCGGAAGGCAAACAATTTCGAAGTGAAATGAAGGGCTCACTTTCACCTTTAACCCTTCAGTGAAAGTTATTTGAACAATATTATGGTTACTCCCCACTTTACACATACCTTACCTAACTAAGACTTTTCATCTTAGATATATGAAGTTCGTAATTTACAAAGCAAACAAATAACTCGTATTGCTGCTCAGTTAAATAAACTTGCATTAACAAACGTTTAGCTTTTCCTTTTACTACGGGCGTGCAAGTATTTTATATGCATAGGTTCCATGCACATGCTCGCAAAAGTCTTTAATATTTTATGAACTATATCATATTGAAGCTAACCATAAAATACAATGTAACTTAAAACCGAGTAGATCTTCAATTACGTATCATATTTTAAGGTCTGAACATTTTTTTTTTCTATTTCAGGTTGGGAGCTAAGAGGATTGCACTGTTACAAATTCTTCAACATCAGGCATTCATGGGAGAAAGCGGCAGAACTATGTCGGAGGTCTGTTTCAATTTAACTTCCCTGTTCCTAGCTCTGCACCTACCACTGAAATACATAAGAGGGTATATTATGTATCGGTTGTTGTAATGATTTCAGGTACGGCAGCGAACTTATGGTTGTCGACACCTACTCAGAAAACAACATGACGGCCAGTATGGTACCCACTAGTCCAAGCAACAACCACTACTGGCTCGGTCTTGCGACTGTCGACGACCTAAGAACAAACACTCTAGAATCTGCTGCTGGAGCACTGGTATCACAATATGCCGGTTTCTGGGACCTCAGGCAACCGAATCCCAAGGAAGGAGAATGTGTGGATGTTCACGTTACATCAGAGACCCAATCCTGGGAATTGACCACTTGCGAAACTCTTCTACCTTTCATGTGCCGAGCGAACGCCTGCCCCGCTGGTTAGTTACAATGATCGATTATTGCGTAACCTGTAAAACGGATACGATGAATTCAATGCAAAGGTCTCAAACAATACTCAACCATTTATTTTCTTTTAGGAACCTTCCATTGTTCAAACGGAAAATGCATCAATTCGGCCTTCAAATGCGACAAGCAAGACGACTGCGGAGATGCTTCCGACGAAATGGATTGTGCTTCCGAATGCCACTTCTATATGGCCAGCAGCGGAGACGTCGTAGAAAGCCCTAGCTATCCTCACAAGTATCCTCCCTTCAGCGAATGCAAATGGACCCTCGAAGGACCACAAGGTCAAAACATCGTCTTACAGTTCCAAGATTTTGAAACTGAAAAGACTTTCGATACTGTTCAGATTTTAGTAGGCGGACGAACCGAAGATAAATCGGTAAACTTAGCGACTCTCTCGGGTAAACAAGACTTATCCAACAAACTTTACGTATCTGCATCTAATTTTATGATTATAAAATTCAGTACTGATGGATCTGTGGAAAGAAAAGGTTTTCGCGCCGCGTGGAAAACTGAATCTTCGAACTGTGGTGGTATTTTACGAGCCACACCTCAAGGCCAAGTGCTGACTTCACCTGGTTATCCGAACGGCTATCCTGGCGGATTAGAATGCATGTACATCATCGAAGCCCAGCCTGGCAGAATAGTCTCACTGGAAATCGAAGATCTTGAATTGGGAATGAACAGAGACTACATAGTCATAAAGGACGGTAACACTCCTTCTAGTCCCGTTCTGGCTAGGCTTACTGGACCCGGTGAAGAAAACGAGAAAGTGGTAATTTCCACTACGAACCATCTTTACATGTACTTCCGTACTAGTCTTGGCGATTCTAAAAAGGGATTCAACATGAGATATTCCCAAGGCTGTAGAGCAACTATTATTGCTTCAAACGGCACATTTACTTCTCCAGCTTACGGACTTTCGAACTATCCCAATAACCAGGAATGTTTATACAGAGTAAAGAACCCTAATGGAGGTCCTCTTTCCCTCAAGTTTGATGAATTCAATATCCACCCAACTGACGTGGTGCAAGTTTTTGATGGAGCCAGCACCACTGGACTTCGATTACATTCAGAAAATGGTTTCACTATAAAACCCAGAATCACACTAACTGCTTCCAGCGGCGAGATGTTAATACGATTTGTATCTGATGCATTGCATAATGGAGAAGGCTGGAAGGCAACGTTCTCGGCAGGTAAAATACGAGCTTGTGAAAATTATTTCAATACATAAAACCTGTAAGGGAATAAATAATCTAACTTGTTTCTTGAACATTTCAGATTGCCCACCATTGAATTCCGGATTAGGTGCCCTAGCTTCGAACAGAGATACTGCCTTTGGAACAGTTAGTACTTTCTCTTGCCCTATTGGCCAAGAATTTGCAACAGGAAAGCCTCGAATAACGACAACATGTTTGGATGGAGGCAAATGGTCAACAACATACATCCCGAGTTGTCAAGAAGTTTACTGTGGTCCAGTACCACAAATCGACAATGGATTCTCTATTGGTTCCACCAACGTGACTTATCGGGGAGTTGCTACCTACCAATGTTACGCTGGCTTCGCTTTCCCTACTGGACAGCCGATCGAAAAGATCTCTTGCTTATCTGATGGCCGATGGGAAAGGACACCGACTTGTCTAGGTGATTATAACTATTATTATTTAATTGGCATGATCTACATTTTTTTTGTAATACAAAATGCATTAACGTAATTTGTACTTTTTAGCGTCGCAATGTGTAGCACTACCTGATGTTCAACACGCTAACGTGACGATACTTAATGGAGGGGGAAGAAGCTACGGTACCATTGTCCGCTATGAATGTGAGCCCGGCTACGTCAGAGCTGGTCAACCCGTACTACTCTGCATGAGCAACGGAACTTGGTCTGGTGATGTACCAACGTGCACTAAAGCTCTGTGCCCAATATTCCCGGAAATAAAGAACGGATTCATTGTTGACCAAACCAGAGTCTACATGTTTGGTGACGAGGCTCGCGTTCAGTGTTTCAAAGGTAAGAACATTTTTCAAAACATTAAATACACAATTAAATACGTACGTCATGTTGCTATTATATGAAATGGTGACCAAAAATATTGATGCTTGACTGTAATTTAGGATTCAAACTCAATGGGCCCAGCGTACTAAGATGTGGACCTAACCAAGACTTCGATCCCGCACCAACCTGCGAAGATATCAACGAATGTATCAGCAGCCAATGCGACGGTGCCTCAACCGAGTGCAAAAACACCCGAGGAGGCTTCTTCTGCCCTTGCAAACCTGGTTTCACGCCTAACTTGGACTGTAGACCTGTTGGCGACTTGGGATTGATAAATGGAGCTATCCCCGATGAATCTATTACGACATCAACCCCAGAGTCTGGTTATCACAAAGGAGTAAGTTTCTAAAACATTACAAGTTCCCTTACAAATTAATATTAATTTACTAAAGTTTATTTTCAAATTTTCAGATGGTACGTCTAAACAATGGTGGAGGTTGGTGTGGAGACAATTTAGAGGCTGGAGCCAACTGGATTCTTGTGGACTTGAGGTCGGCAACAATAATAAGAGGGTTCAGAACAATGAGCGTTATGCGTGCTGACGGCAACATCGCATTTACTTCTGCAATTAGAATTCAATACACTAACGATTTAACGGACGCTTTCAAAGATTACACCAACCCTGATGGAACAGCTGTGGAATTCCGCATCCTAGAGCCGACTCTATCTGTTTTGAACTTGCCAATGCCCATTGAAGCACAATACGTGCGATTCAAGATTCAGGACTACGTGGGAGCACCGTGTCTGAAACTGGAAATTATGGGATGTGCTAGATTAGATTGCGCTGATATCAACGAATGTAGTGAAAACAATGGAGGCTGCGAACAGAAATGTTTGAACACGTAAGTTATAGCACACGTTTCTGAAAACGTGTTTTGCTTGTGATAGAGGAATACTTTTTTAATAATATCGAAATTGTGGAACTAGGTGGACTAACAACTTGTTTTTCAGACCCGGGAACTACTCATGCGCTTGCAACATTGGATACGAACTCTATTCTTTAAACGGTACAGCTGGCTTCGCTATCGAATCTTCGGAAACCGGGGATCGAGATGGTGACACTTACCAGAAGAACAAGTCTTGTGTGCCAGTCATGTGCCCATCTGTTACATCTCCTGAGAACGGAAAACTGCTTTCCACCAAACATGCATACCACTTTGGTGATATCGTGCAGTTCCAATGCGATTTCGGGTTTGTGATGTCTGGATTCTCTTCCTTGCTTTGTACTTCGAGTGGAACTTGGAATGGAACTGCTCCTGAATGTCAATGTAAGTTTTATTTTAAGTATTCCACATACACAATAAGTACCTACCTAACCTTTTTAAAACCCACTTTGTGTAGTATTACTAGCCACGCCAATATGACTAACCTTCAAATATTTTGCAGATGCTCGCTGTGTGACACTATCTGATGACAAAAACGACGGCTTGAGAGTGATCAGAGATGATCCTGAAAGTGTGCTGGTGCCATACAGAGACAATGTTACCATCACATGTACTTCTTCTGGCAGGCAGCTAAGAAACACGGTGACATCTGGTTTCAGACAGTGTGTTTATGATCCGAAGCCGGTAAGTTGGTTTACACATTAATATAGGTAGTAGTCCACATCATTTGCATATTGCTTTTACGTTACCAATTACGATCCACAAATTAAGAACGAAATTGTTTTACTTCCAGGGCCTACCTGATTATTGGTTTTCTGGTGCTCAACCTCAATGCCCTCGAAGAGACTGTGGTGTCCCAATGCCGACTCCTGGAGCTGAATATGGCCAATACCTAGACACAAGATACCAGAGCTCATTCTTCTTTGGATGCCAGAACACCTTCAGACTCGCTGGAGAGACAAGCAAACATGACAACGTAGTAAGATGTCAAGGAAACGGCATTTGGGACTTCGGAGATTTGAGATGTGAAGGACCTGTGTGCGAAGATCCAGGCAGACCAGCAGATGGTTACCAAATTTCACGAAGTTACGAACAAGGGTCTGAAGTACTATTCGGATGTTCAAAACCAGGCTACATCCTCATTAATCCCAGACCAATCACATGCATGCGCGAGCCTGAATGTAAGGTCATCCGGCCTTTGGGTTTGGCATCCGGAAGAATTGCTGATTCTGCTATTAATGCGACATCCGAACGACCAAACTACGAAGCCAAGAATATCAGGCTCAATTCAGTCACCGGTTGGTGTGGCAAACAAGAAGCGTTCACCTACGTTAGTGTCGACCTCGGCAAAGTTTACAGGGTGAAAGCTATCCTAGTCAAGGGTGTCGTTACTTCTGACATTGTTGGTCGCCCAACAGAAATCAGATTCTTCTACAAACAAGCTGAAAATGAAAATTATGTTGTTTACTTCCCCAACTTTAACCTAACAATGAGGGACCCTGGAAACTACGGTGAACTAGCTATGATTACTTTGCCGAAATACGTACAAGCAAGATTTGTTATTTTGGGCATTGTAAGCTTCATGGACAATGCCTGTCTGAAGTTTGAATTGATGGGATGTGATGAGCCAGCAGCTGAACCCTTACTGGGTTATGACTACGGGTATTCTCCTTGCGTTGATAACGAGCCTCCAGTATTCCAGAACTGCCCGCAGCAGCCAATTATAGTTGGAACGGACGTAAACGGTGGATTTCTACCGGTCAACTTTACTGAGCCAACTGCTATCGACAACTCTGGTGCCATCGCACGTCTAGAAGTGACTCCTCAACACTTCAGAACACCCCTTCAAGTATTCCACAACATGGTTGTCCGTTACGTAGCATTTGACTTCGACGGAAACGTTGCCATTTGTGAAGTAAACATCACTGTACCAGATTATACTCCACCGAAACTAAGCTGCCCACAAAGCTACGTCATCGAGCTAGTAGACAAACAAGACAGCTACGCAGTGAACTTTAACGATACTCGCAGGCGAATTAACGCAACTGATGCATCAGGAGAAGTATTCCTGAAGTTTGTTCCCGAAAGAGCTGTGATCCCTATTAGGGGTTATGAAAACGTTACTGTAATCGCAACCGACAAGTACGGAAACCAGGCACAATGTCACTTCCAAGTATCCGTTCAAGCTACACCATGTGTTGATTGGGAATTGATGCCACCATCCAATGGTGCCCTAAACTGCCTGCCAGGAGACAGAGGTATTCAATGTATCGCGACATGCAGTCCTGGATATAGATTCACAGATGGAGAACCAGTCAAAACCTTTATTTGTGAAAACAAGCGTCAATGGGTACCAACGGCAGTTGTACCGGATTGTGTCTCTGAAAGTAAGTACTCTTTAAAAACTTCTAAACATGGTAAATCCATTTTTACTTATTATGTACCTACGACTACCTTTCATATTTTGGTTTCAGATACCCAACAAGCAGCTTATCATGTTGTTGCCAGCGTTCAGTACCGTGCTCTGGGCGCAGTTTCAAACGCTTGCTTGCCACAGTACAAGGACTTGCTTGCTCAATACGATAATGTTCTCAACGAAAGGCTATCGCAACGTTGCTCAGCTGTAAACGTCAACATAAATGTTACCTTCGTGAAGGCTATGCCAAGTCTTCTTGATGAGAATGTAGTGAAAATGGACTTTGTCTTGGCTATCATACCTGCTATAAAACAAACCCAACTGTACGACCTCTGTGGGTCGACACTGAACCTCATATTCGATCTATCTGTGCCATACGCCAGTGCTCTCATTGAGCCGGTACTGAATGTGTCGTCCATCGGAAACCAATGTCCACCATTGAGGGCAATTAGGAGTTCTATTTCGAGAGGTTTTACTTGTAGTGTTGGTGAAGTGTTAAACATGGATACAAGTGATGTCCCAAGATGCTGTAAGTATCGATCGAATTAATTGTTGCATTTTTGTTTTAACTACGAGTTACTTATACATAGGTAACTAAACATTTATTTCTATTTTAGTACATTGCCCTGCCGGTACCTTTGCTGGAGAAAAACAGAAATCTTGTACTATGTGCCCACGAGGATACTTCCAAAACCAAGCACGACAAGGCTCATGCCTCAAATGTCCAACAGGAACTTTCACGAGAGAAGAAGGATCAAAGGACATTACCGATTGTGTACCTGTTTGTGGTTATGGAACTTACTCACCAACTGGATTAGTCCCTTGCTTGGAATGTCCCAGAAATAGTTACACAGGCGAACCACCAGTTGGCGGTTTCAAGGACTGCCAAGCGTGCCCAGTTAACGCCTACACTTACCAACCTGCTGCTTCTGGGAGAGACAAATGTAGAGCTAAATGTGCAGCCGGTACTTACTCTTCAACTGGCTTGGCTCCATGCTCACAGTGCCCAAGAAACTTCTACCAAAACGTAATTGGACAGACTAATTGCATGGAATGCCCAACTAACATGAAGACTGTAGGAACAGGTGCAACCGGACTCGAAGAATGTATACCAGTTGAATGTTCAAATAGTGCTTGCCAACACGGAGGTCTTTGCGTACCTAAAGGACACGGAGTTCAATGTTACTGCCCAGCTGGTTTCTCAGGCCGAAGATGTGAAATTGACATTGATGAATGCGCAAGTCAACCTTGTTACAACGGCGGCACATGTACAGATCTACCTCAAGGCTACAGATGTTCCTGTCCTACAGGCTATGGTGGCATCAACTGTCAAGAAGAAAGGTCTGACTGTAGAAACGACACGTGTCCTGAAAGAGCTATGTGTAAAGATGAACCAGGATTCAACAACTACACATGCTTATGCAGATCCGGATACACTGGTGTCGACTGTGATATCACGGTATGTAATGTTACCAAACTTGATTAAGATAATTTAAATTCATAATGGATGATTTTGTTACATGCTTTTCATCTTTTTTTTTTCAGATCGATCCATGCACAGCTAATGGAAACCCTTGCACAAACGGAGCATCTTGTATTGCTTTACAACAAGGCCGCTACAAGTGCGAATGTCTGCCCGGATGGGAAGGACAGCTCTGCGAAATCAACACTGACGATTGTATCGAAAAGCCATGCCTACTAGGCGCAGTATGCACGGATTTGGTCAACGACTTTAGCTGCGCATGCCCACCGGGCTTCACAGGAAAACGTTGTCATGAAAAGATAGACCTCTGCTCAAACGAACCATGCAAACACGGAGTGTGCGTTGATAAACTTTTTATTCATCAATGCATTTGCGACCCAGGCTGGTCTGGACCATCATGTGACATCAACATAAACGAATGTGTTATTTCACCATGTGAAAATGGTGGACAATGTATCGATAGTATCGACGACTTCACCTGCAATTGTGAAGCTGGATACACAGGCAAGAGATGCCAACACACGATTGACGATTGTGCTTCAGACCCCTGCCAAAACGGGGCCACTTGCGTCGACCAAATCGAAGGATTTGTTTGCAAATGTCGACCAGGATTTATTGGACTACAATGTGAGACAGCAATAGACGAGTGCTTGGCTGAGCCCTGCAACCCTGCCGGTACCGATAAATGTGTAGACCTTGATAACAAATACCAGTGCGTCTGCCGCGAAGGCTTCAAGGGCGAAATGTGTGAAACTAATATCGACGATTGCTCTTCAAACCCCTGCTTCAATGGCGGATCGTGCAAAGACGGAATTGGCGAATACAAATGTGTTTGTCAACCAGGATGGACTGGACATCGTTGTGAAAGAGATATCGGGAACTGCATGAACCTACCTTGTCAAAATAACGCCAAGTGTATCGATCTCTTCCAAGATTTCTTCTGTGTGTAAGTACATGATATCTGCGCTTGTGATATTATGATATTATTTACATAGCAATTCACTAAATTATTATTTACTAACTATAATATAATTGTTGCAGATGCCCCAGCGGAACGGACGGCAAGCAATGTGAAACAGCCCCAGAAAGATGCATCGGAAGCCCATGCATGCATGGTGGAAAATGCCAAGACTTCGGGTCAGGCCTCAACTGCACCTGCTCTGCTGACTACACAGGCATCGGATGTCAATACGAATTTGACGCTTGCGAGGCAGGTCTTTGTCAAAACGGTGCTACTTGCATCGACACAGGCGAAGATTACTCTTGCAAGTGTGCTCCTGGATTCAAGGGAAAGAACTGCGACGAAGACATTATCGATTGTAAGGAAAACTCTTGCCCACCATCTGCGACATGCATTGACCTTCCTGGCAGATTTTACTGTCAATGTCCATTCAACCTTACTGGCGATGACTGCAGAAAGAGTAAGATATTATTTCTTTTTATGATTGCCCTATAAATAATATTTACTATGTGATGCTTTAATTCATCTGTCTGTCCTTTCAGCAATCAGTGTCGATTATGACCTCTACTTCAGCGACCCACTTCGCTCAAGCGCAGCCCAAGTTGTTCCATTTGACACCGGCTCTGCTGACAGTTTGACTATAGCTTTATGGGTTCAGTACACTCAGCAAGATGAGGGTGGCGTATTCTTCACGGCTTACAGCGTGAGGTATGTGATTGTATACTTTCTCTAGTACCTACCACTTTCTCTAGTTATTTTGTATTTTGGTAAATTTTTTACAAACGAATGTTTGCTTTTTCCAGCAATTCCCACATTGCACTCAACAGAAGACAGATCATTCAAATGCACTCGAATGGCGTCCAAGTATCTTTGTTCCCGGAACTACAGGATGTGTATCTAAGCTTCGGCGAATTCGCTACTGTAAACGATGGTCAATGGCACCACGTTGCATTGGTCTGGGATGGTAACAACGGTGGAGAACTGACGCTTATCACTGAAGGTCTTATTGCTAGCAAGATCGACGGATATGGCAGCGGACGTACTTTGCCTCAGTAGTAAGTATCAGCTTAGCCAAGATTTTAGGCAACGTTAGTTCAGCTGTATTTGACATACCTACTTACAATTCTGTTTGTTTATTTTTAGTGTTTGGGTAACACTGGGCAAGCCTCAATCAGATAACCCGAAAGCTTACACAGAGGCTGGCTTCCAAGGTCATCTCACCAAAGTACAAATATGGAACCGTGCTCTTGATGTTACCAACGACATCCAGAAACAAGTCCGTGACTGCAGAACCGAGCCTGTATTGTACAATTCTTTGTCGCTCACGTGGGCTGGCTATGAGGACCTTCTCGGAGGAGTCGAAAGAATCGTTCCGTCACATTGTGGACAGCGAGTTTGTCCCAACGGTTACGGTGGACCCAAATGCCAGCAGCTGCAAGTTGATAAGGAACCACCACGAGTAGACCGTTGCCCTGGAGATCTGTGGGTCATTGCTAAGAACGGTTCATCGATTGTCAACTGGGACGCACCAGCTTTCAGTGACAATGTTGGAGTTGCTAAAGTTGTTGAGAAATCTGGTCACAAGCCTGGTCAAAACTTGGCTTGGGGAGCGTACGACATTGCTTACATCGCATACGACGCTGCTGGCAACGCAGCCACTTGCACTTTCAAAGTAACCGTATTGTGTAAGTAACTATTTAATTAGTTTCTAATAAGTATGTAATAATAACCAATCATTTATTTACGGGCATCAAATTATTGTTACACAAAATATTGGCCCACAAATACCCACCTAAGATGGTACCCAAACTAAATATAACTTAGCATACAAAAATAATTGCCCACGTACAGTACAAGTCTACTAATGATCCCATTTAATCAGAACTTGACATTTCAGCCGAATTCTGCCCACCGTTAGCTGATCCTCTCGGCGGCTACCAATCATGCCGCGACTGGGGAGCAGGAGGTCAATTCAAGGTCTGCGAGGTTGCTTGCCGCGATGGACTCCGATTTTCACAAGCTGTGCCCCCGTTCTACACATGCGGTGCCGAAGGATTCTGGCGGCCAACTACTGATCCAACTCTACCTTTGGTCTATCCTGCTTGCTCACGTAAGGATCGACACATTATTCACATCTTTCATCAGTTCTCTGTGTTTCTTCCTATTATCAACTTTTTTTCATGTTACAGCGGCTTCCCCAGCACAGCGAGTCTTCAAAGTATCAATGTTGTTCCCGAGTTCAGTTCTTTGTAACGATGCTGGACAAGGTGTGCTTCGTCAGAAAGTCCGCACTGCTATCAACCAGCTTAACAGAGATTGGAACTTCTGCTCTTACGCTATTGATGGTACGTTTCTTTGTCCAAACAACTATTGAACTCTAGTTTTTAGAAAAGTACTAACAATTATCTGGTTATAGGTACTCGAGAGTGCAAGGAGTTGGATATAAATGTAAAATGTGATCATCGAGCAAATGCCAGGCAAACCAGACAAGTATCCTCCCCTCCGTCAGCTTCTGCTGAAGATACGTACGTTCTCGACGCAATAATTCCTGTTGAAGAGTAAGTACCAACCGTTGGTTTTCTGTACGTATAGCATTTATGTAGGATTTTCACTTTTTCAGTCTGCTGTTTAGTAGACGGTGTTGGCGCAGCACATGAACCGATACCAATTATGTAGAGCACATTTAGCATTTGTTACTGTAAACTTTGTAAAGCAATGCGCACTACTGTAACGTTAATTATTTTCTATGTAGCACTTTTAGTATTATAAACTTAGCATGTCCTACACATCTGCATGTTTTATGGCACTTAGGACTCGCAGCAGTAGGGAGGGCCGGCAAGTGGGAGATACGTACAGCGTTGAGATCGCTTTCCCGGCAGTCAAGTGAGTAGTTTGCATGCTTTCAAGTAGAACTTTAGCACTATTTTGCGTTAAATTCTACCTGAGCTTTGTGAGTTAAGTCACATAATTCTTAGTAGGAGCTGTTTGTTTACAGCAAATCCGTATCGCTTGAAATAACGGGATGGATTGTCTAAAACCTGGAGTTGGCTTCATACAATTCGAACTTATCTGCTTACTTACTATTGAGCTAAGGCTAGAATCAGATCAGACATCAAAAATGTCTTTATTTTTCAGCGACCCAGTAATCAATAATGGAAACAACGAGAGGTCAACCGTTCAGAGGTTACTGGAGAAGCTTATCCTCGAAGACGAACAATTCGACGTACGAAGCATTCTTCCGAACACCGTGCCAGATCCAGCTAGCTTGGAACTGGTATCGGACTATGCCTGCCCGATGGGACAGGTCGTTCAAGCACCAGATTGCGGTAAGTTCACAACAATTAACTAGGAAGTTGATCGATTTGTGCCATGTTTTAAAATGACAAGGAGACTTCTAAGAATTAACTTATCCTATCAAATGTTGCTGGCACCTTTGGAAAGTGATCTTTTCAACATTGCCATCCTAAAACGACGAAAGGTTGCTAAATCGTCTATACATTCTGTCTAAAGAAGTTTTCTGATAAACAATTGTTTTAATTTCAGTGGCCTGCGCTGTCGGAACATACCTCGACGTAGCCAGTGATTCCTGCAAGCCGTGCCCGTCTGGTTCGTACCAGTCTGAGGCTGGACAACTGCAATGTACAGCCTGCCCATCCATCGCTGGTCAACCAGGCGTCACGCAAGCAACTGGTGCCAGAAGCGCTGCTGATTGTAAAGGTAGAGCAACCATTATCTTGCTGCTTATAGACATATTCCCATGTATAGATTTAGGTATTTTACTAGATTTCAGATACAAGAGTAGAAACTGTTAACTTATTCTTTCCTCGTCGCAACTATGACTTACTTGCTTCCGCCCGCGGCTTCGCTCGCGTGGTACCTACATAAAAAGTAGCCTTTATGCTATTCCAGACTATAATCTACCTCTGTACCAAATTTCATACAAATCCATTCGGCCGTTTAGCCGTGACTGAACCACAAACATCCAAACATCTAAACATCCAAACATCCTCACAATCTTTCGCATTTATAATATTATAGTAGGATTGACGTTTGGGAAATCCTCAAGATTTAGTATAAAAAGAAGATGGTTGGGTACAGTTTAAATTTCAAGGACCACAGTATCCTACAAGCTTTAAAGTTTGCCTTACTTCTTAAACATGTATTTCTTTTGTAGAAAAATGTGCTGCCGGAAAATACTACGACGCGGAAGCGGAGCTCTGCCGGCCTTGCGGTCACGGTTCCTACCAGCCACGCGAAGGCGCGTTCACCTGCATGGCCTGTCCGAGGGGTCAGACCACTCGAGCTACCGAAGCCGTATCAGCTGCGGAATGCAGGGATGACTGTCCTTCAGGTAACTTTTCAATGGAAATCACTTAAAATTTTGGGGTAAGTAGATTAAAAGAGCAAATTTTGAAAGTCAAAGTCAAGTCAAAGTCAAAAGGCGTTTATTTCAATAAAATCACTAGGATCACTTTGAAACGTCTTAGAAACTAGGTGAAGCTATGCCTGTTCCTCGCGACCAAGCCTTCCCAAAAAAGTTATTTCTCCAAAGTTCTTTCCCTAATCTAGTCGTGTACAAGTGAAACAACTTACAAGTTATTTCGTTTATGAACGACGAAACGGAATTTGGAAGATCACAGTCATTATGGCCACACATTCTAACCTAACCTAAACCCATAACTTCAGCTAAGAGCGGTCCAGAAGTTCCAGGCGGCCATACTTTCACTTGTTTCGCAAAAAACTGACCAAAAATTGTTGATTCCAGGTGAACAGCTAAGCAGCGACGGCGGCTGCGAGCCTTGCCCACAAGGAACGCATCGAGCGAATGGCGCAGGCGCGGCTTGTTCGCCTTGCCCACCCGGCACGACCACTCCTCAGTCGGGAGCAGCCTCCGCTGACCAGTGCTCATTGCCTGTTTGTAGACCTGGTGAGTTATCCATCTAGTAGGAACTCGAGACTCCTCAGATCATCATCATTATCATAAGTCTATAGGAAGTGCTGACATAGGCCTCTTCCAAAGATTGCCACGACGAACGGACTTGTGCCTTCTCCATCAACCGACTTCCCGCAACAATACACAATGACGTCAGTCCATCGGGTGGGAGGCTTTCTGCCACTGCCACTTCAACTATCTTATTCTGAGAGCTATGTAACTAACTCCTTATTGTTCCAGGATCTTACCTCAACGTGACCCAGAACACGTGTATCCAGTGCAGAAAGGGAACGTACCAATCGGAAGGCCAGCAAACGGTCTGCGTCCCTTGCCCTATCAACACCAGCACACGAGGGGCTGGCGCAGTAAGTAAATCCCGAGTTCGGGTTTAACTACGCTATTAGTAGTAAGTTGGTCGTTAGGAACAAATTAGCAAAAGATATAGTCCGTAGCCTAGTAGGTAAAGCTTAAAGATACATAAGTTTATTTTAACTGATTACCTTTTGTAAAAATAAAACGTAAAAGGAGGTTGATGTTCCAGTCTACAACCGCTTAGGTAGATATTAAATAGAGAAACAGATATTCTAGTACTATTCCGCTAATCTATTCCTCATAACTAGCTAGATAACTAGCTTCACCTAGTTTCTAAGACGTTTCAAAGTGATCCTAGTGATTTTATTGAAATAAACGCCTTTTGACTTTGATAACAAAATGCAGACGCGTGCACCTCCCACAGTAAAAAGCCATACAAATCGTACTTACGTGCACAACCACATTCATTCCACACCCGCGGAATAGATTGAAGGAATAGTACTAGATATTTGTCTATTTCATATCTTAGAATGGACTTCCGCAAAGTCACAGCTGAATCAATTAACTAATGCTAAGTATCCTTTTATCCGAAAAATGTCCAAAATTTAAAATATCCCGCCCAAGAAAGCGAGAGAATCGAGAGCCCGAGAATCTAAAATTGAACAATGCCCAATTGTAATGTCCAACTAGAAAAATGTTCAAACTAGTAAAAACTACCAATTCTTTCTCTCACAGACATCAGAAACGGAATGCACGAACCCATGCGAGATGAGCGGACCGGAAATGCACTGTGACGTCAACGCGTACTGTCTCCTCATACCTGAGACGAGCGAATTCAAGTGCCAGTGCAAACCAGGCTTCAACGGCATCGGAAAAGTTTGTATAGGTAAGTCTTTGTGGCTCTTGAATCATATTCTAATGTAATTTCTGCTAGAATAGAACCACTTATCTTCCTGTTTGGTCAATAGGTGCCAAACCGACCGTATCAAAGTTCTTGAGTCTACCAATTCACTCAAAGTAGATATCGCATAATGCTCTACCTTTTCCGCTATCTTTGTCTGTTGTGTTTATCAAGTGGCTATCTCTGTTGGGGTCCTGCTCGATAGGCAGTTGTTTCACCCCTATTTCCTACTTTTAGGTCAAACCAGTAGTAGTACAGTATCTGTCTGTTTTTCTGCCAGAGCTTCAAGATATGTCAAAGATTAGTGTGACCTTTGCTTGAAGCTTTCCTAGTTTTATTTTTCACATAGTAACTCCTCAAGTTTCTTTTATTTCTTCAGATGTCTGCCTCAACTTCTGTGACAACGGTGGTGAATGCGTTAAGGACACTCGAGGCGAACCATCCTGCAGATGCACAGGCTCATTCACAGGAAGGCAGTGCAAGGAGAAGAGCGAATTCGCGTACATAGCCAGTGGAGTGGCTGGCGGAGTCATCTTCATCATATTCCTAGTACTGCTTGTATGGATGATTTGCGCGAGGTTAGTAACCAGAAACTTTAACCCCCATATAAATAGATGGAATTACTTAACCTTAACAGGTGCAGATAATGAAATTTCCGTATCTCTGTCTGATTGATGCAAGAAACATTAAACAAACAGCTAGATTTCTACGAAAATAGCGCTTGTGATGAAATTTAATTATTTTACAACACAAGTCTAACAAATAAGTGTAGGTGCTGTCACCCTAAATTATGTGGACAAGCCACTATTATATTTTAATAATTATAATTATACTGCATGAGTGTTATACTATTTTTGTTATAGATGATAGCTAGCTTGAAATTAAATATATATATATATATTAAATATTAAAATTATCTGCACACGCTATCATGACGATAGTTTTATCCTGACGGCTGCTCCAAGTAATGATTTCGATGTAATGATCAGTCCCTATCTGCTGCGCCAGATAATATGCAAGCTGGTAAACACAGTGTGCACGTAACTTAACAATAAACGTACCGTATATTTCTCCAGATCAACAAAGAAGAAGGAACCAAAGAAGACATTGACACCAGCAATCGACCAAAACGGATCCCAAGTAAACTTTTACTACGGAGCGCATACGCCATACGCCGAATCCATAGCACCTTCCCACCATTCAACATACGCACATTACTACGACGATGAAGAAGACGGCTGGGAAATGCCCAATTTCTACAACGAGACGTATATGAAGGAGAGTTTACACAACGGGATGAATGGGAAGATGAACAGTTTAGCGCGGTCGAACGCTAGCATATACGGAACGAAAGAAGACCTCTATGATAGGCTGAAGAGGCATGCGTATCCGGGTAAGAAAGGTTGGTATTCGAAGCACTTAGATTAGGCACGCTATTTTATTTGCAGCTTACACGGTTAGAACTGCTTTTAGTGCATGATATTCTGCTTCAAAACTTACACCTTATCCTTAGATGCGAATCTGAACTCTCCAGCAATCTCTTTGCCTATTTTGCCAGCGCAAGTAGCTGGAGCGGTCTTCCCGCTCTATGCCACATTTTCTTAACCATTAGATTGAAATGGTTTTTATCCATTTTGATCAGCAAAAATGGGAACTATGAGGACTATCATTTAATATTTGCTTCATTCTATATAAACCGCGCAAGCGAAGCCGCGGGCTTGAGCCCGCTAGTAAGAAATCAATTCCTATACTTTAGTTACTTATCTACCTAAATATCTACTGATAACAAACAGCTGCGCTTATCGTGCATTGAAACTATTTGAAACAAACAGTGATTATGACTCTTGTTGTTTTACAGATAAGAGCGACAGCGACAGCGAAGGTCAGTAAGCGTAAAGACTACGTTATGTTCATTCTGGTCAACTTAATACTATGCTAGTATACCTGCGCGCCAAATTACTATGCGGGTGTAAACTTAGCTGCAAAACGATTTAAAGTCACAACTGCGCAGTCTTCGTAACTATATTCACTCTCGTTATGAAGAAAATACATCGACGTGCCTTCAATACTTAGATTTATTGTGAGATTTAACTCAAGGCGCGCGAAAAGTTATGATGTATAATTTTTGTATTCTGTTAGCTTTACTTTTAGTCTGATAACATAAATGTTGTAAATTAACACACTCACTGTTTGACATTACAGCACCCACCAAAAATGAAGAGAAAAAAAGTCAAACTAAACTGACTCGACAGTCCATTGAAAACTTAATATAGGTATCCAAGAATCCATTAGGTATACAAATGGTATGTAGGTATCTGAATAATTTAATATTCTTAAAACAGTGATTGTGTTGATATTCCGTGAATCGAAATGAATAAACCGCAGACATATTATATTATAGTAGTCTGTGGAATAAACTAATAAACTGCTCAAGTATTTTAAGGCAAACACTGCCATATCAGAAATCAGGACTAAAATTTACATTCCAAGGTAGCAATTCCATGTAAATAAATACTTGTATATTTAAATCAGTTCATAGTGTTAGTATCAATCGCTCGATGTTTTTATAGTAATTTATATAACGAATTAGATTTTGTATAGTTTAGTACCTATTCTGATTATTGCTAACACTGAGAATGTTTAGGTAGTTTAAGAGAACGGTTATGTTTTGTACCTTTAGTGAACAGAACTGTTTAATAAGAAGTTAAAATGCAGATATTCTGTATTAGTATATAATAACTATAAGTTGAATGTATGTGTGAGTACATGGGCGTAACCAGGAAAGGCCGTCCCCTAGACCCGAGCTGGCCGGGCCACCCGCTAAAATAAAGCTCTTTTTGTAAACTTCACGCCCAAAAGACAAAATTCTGACGGCTTGCTTCGCTCGCCAGTTTAATCTATTTTATATAGTTTAATGCAGCTCTTTTCACGTGTCTTTTTCCGAATGACATGTTTCTAGGCTGGCTCGCTCTTTGCTCATGATGTTTGATTATATTTCTCAGCTCTTGAAACACATTTTTCTCGGCTCGCTGCGCTCCCCAGTTAAGTTTCAAATGAACGGCCCGAATTGAAATAAGTATGTAAAGAACACAATTATTCCACTTTGTATAAATCGATGTTAAACAGACCGCGATTGAGTAACCATAAAAAAGCTAATTTCCGTCCATACCAAAATTTCTGAATCAAAGTACACCTAGGCCTAAACCTAGGGTACGCTCATGTGTGTGTGAAAGAATGTGTATGTTTTCTATTTTTATGATTGATGCATAATAAGCAACGGATACTCGAATCTCCAATATACGTATCTTATTTATGAATAAAACATATCTACTTGACTATAGCACTAATAACAAATATTATATTATATTTTTAAGTGTAAAATACTCAAGTAATTCCATGAGTGGTCAAAATATTCCATCACAAATTGTATTACCACATTAGTTAATACAAAAGTAATATTTTTTACAAAATTTAATGAAATATACTTTTATACATGTATATAAAACGTCCCTTTATTTACCTACAAAATACCCTTAATTAATTTTGAAGATCATAAATAAGCACGTTAGCAGCTCAGTTTTAGTGGAAGCCTGACCATAAATTGTCCACAAAAATAAGATGATTCAGGAAGTTAATAGCTATGCTTATAGGAACAAGCCAAGGCTCTATTAAAATTGATTAAAGTCTGATGCCTACGCATGAGTCTACCTACTCTACCTACTTACCTTCCAGTTCTGCATTCTGCAATAATAATTATAAATAATATGTGTGATATGGACTATGTTAATTATAATTGTCTGAAATAAATGATTTATATATTAGACGTAGAAGATAGGTAAAATTAAGTTTTATGTATCTTTCCGAGGGTAGCTAATAAAAAAAAACTATGCTTCGCTATGCTCTGGAGGGCACTGGCCTGGCCTTATCGTATAACACGCAACCTATAAATTGCAATTATCTATTCACATTACAACTAGTACTTTTCATGAACTGTTTACACGCAATCTCATGATAACACAGTGACACTTGACATCAATTGAGACACGCCTTCATTCCGTGAACAACAAAGATGATTCAATCTACGTTGATGAACTAATAATCTGTTGTTTATTTTTTCTTTAGACTGTCTTGATAAAATGTAATGTGGTCCGAAGTGAAGAAACCCGTAGAAGAACTAAGATCACCGACATAGGTCTCAGAATTAACTAGGTGGCAATGGGCAGGCCATATAGCTCGCAGAACCGACAACCGTTGGGGAATAAAGCTTCTCGAATGGCGACCACGAACCGGACGACGCAGTGTTGGAAGGTACCCCATCCGATAGACCGAAGACATTATGAGGGTTGCGGGATTTCGGTAGATGGAAAGGCTCAAGACGAAGACCTATGTCCAAGGACTTCTACAGGGTGATGAAGAATATCGTACTAATATTATAAATGCGAAAGTGTGTGAGGATGTTTGTTATTCAATTACGCGGTAACGGCTCAACCGATTTCGTTGAAACTTGGAGTAGTTAAAGTTCTTTACCTAGAATACTTTTTATGTAGGTACCACGCGAGCGAAGCCGTGGGCGAAAGCTAGTGATGAATAAAAGGAAATAAAGGAGTCGGAAAATTTGTTATTATTTTTTTCATCCTATACTTACATATAAATAAATGACCAGTAAACTAGAAGAATCAAAACAAGAAGAATGATACAAATATAACATTTATTTCAATAACCACCAGCCGAATCTAGTCTTATAGGTAATATAAGAAAATTCTAAAAAAACAACTCTAAAATAAAGCCAATTCTAAAATAAAAGCTTACTCTAATAAAGAATATGTTTTCAATACTATTTAGTATGGAATATGAGAAGAGTTTACTTGGAATGCTTCTTGTAGAATTCAGTCATGTACTTGGTCAACGCCTCTACCTCTTCAAGAGTCACTGCGTTGTACGTAGAAGCACGAATGCCGCCAACGTCCCTGGAAAATAGACATTGTGCAGGTAAGAATAAGGTTTGTTATTGCTTGGCAATGGGATACCTATACTGCTAACATAGGAAATGTTTCGTAAGGATGTTTGTGGTTCAATCACGATGTGGAACCGACCTGTAAGGATTCAAAACGCGAGGGAAGTCGCTAAGAGAAACTAGTTTCTAATGGGAAATATTCAGTTTAATATGTAGATTAGCTATCGCAATTAATTCAAATACCTACAATAGGTGTGTTGTTAGGTGACGATAACGATTTAAAATAGGTACGATAAGGTACCTGAGTAATAAGGGAATATAATTACATTCAACTCGTGTTAAAGAAATAAATATTGACGGCGTGCGATAAGGTCATCTAAAATTTATTTTAAAATGATCCTTACGTCTTCTAAATAAAGTTAATTTTGAGTTTGACTTTTAGGAGCTTGCGATATCGTTGAGCATATCGTATATCGCACACTGTCAAACTTAAAAGTGACTTTGATAAGTAGAGGTAAGGATCACTTTGAAATGAATATTATAGTCATATCAAGGACATATCGCAAGCCCTTTGAACACGGCTTGAGACAATCAACTAGTGACAACTGCACATCGCTCACATAAACATACTAAACTATAAATGCGAAAGTGTGTTTGTTTGTCTTTTGACGGAAACTGATGGGTTTTTTACAACAATATTGTTAGAGCAGCTGGGGAGTGACTAATTTAGACCTTTTCGTAACGAAGCCGCGTGCGGAAGCTAGTTTCTTATAATTACTGAGATATTAGGGTTCCGTACCTCATTATTCAAAAACGGAACCCTGAATCTGAACCTGACTTTAAGCAGAATGGCCTAAAAATAACCAGTGAAAAGAGCAAAGGTCCAGGGCATACCTGTGTCCTTTCAACTGGATAAGTCCAGCAGCATCGGCGCCCTTCAAAAACTCCTTCTCCAAGGCGTCGTTCCCCGGATTGCCGATTCTGAATGGAATGTTCATTTTGCTTCTAACGCGTTTTGCCACCGGCGCGTAGTAGAAACCGTTGGAGTGTTCAATGGTGTTGTAGACCAATGATGATTTCTTGGTGGCTAGGTCTTCCATGGCATCTAAGCCGCCTTTCCTCTCGATCCATTGGAGCACTCTTCCCATTATGTAGATGCTGGAATAGAGAAAGCTGAGATAAAATGCTTGTGAAAATGACACGTTATCATCAATGCCAATATATTTTTTATGATTTTTATAAGATCACAATTCTGCTGCCGCGACTGAGTGAGAGGGTTCCGTCACTCAGTCGCGAAGCGAAGGGCGCTACCATTGAAGTCTGTCTCGTAATAATTCCTATGAAATTAATGAGTTCGGATATATTCCTTCATTTGTGTCAAATTTGAAATACGTCCCACATGGCTTTAAGATTGTAGGTCACCGGCAAGTAGGTACCCTATAGGTTTGAGAGTATGTTAATGATCAGTAATGGGACTTTTAGTATGAATATACGCTTCAAAGTGCCATCTTTTACAGCAGCATGAGGCTACCTTAGTATTAAATATTAATTTCAAATTGATATCTTTAACCCTTTCAAAGGGCCTCGGCGTTAGAACAGACATACCTACAATAAAGTGATCCTTTAATAAGGGTTCCATTATTTTCATTATGAGGTATGGAACCCTAAAAATGTAATAAATGATACTTGCATGGAAAGTTTGCATACAGCACTTTTAGATACCATTGACATTATTTAGGTAAAACTCACGCAAACATGGGAGGGGTGTTCAGAATGGAGTCCATTTTGGACACCGCAGACCAGTCCAAAAGAGAAGGGCATATCGGCAAGGCATTGTTCAGCAGATCTTCTCTCACAATCACCAGGGCTACTCCAGAAGTACCAATGTTCTTCTGAGCTCCACCATAGATTACACCAAACTGAAAGTGATGAAAAGTATTGAACAAATTATTTCAATTAGACTAACTTTATACCTACTAGGAATTTGATCAGAAAAATTCCTCAAAGAGTGCCACAAATTCAAGTCAAAAGGTGTTAATTTCAATAAAATCGGCTCAGCCATAACAACATGATTGGACCACAAACATCCAAACATCCTCACAAACTTTCGCATTTATAATATTAGTAAGATAGGATAGAGTATAGGTATTTTTCAACAAAAAAAAACAGAACTTGTGTTGACTGACCTTGGAAACATCCACTTTTTTCGACATGAAGTTTGAAGACATATCTGCTACTAATGGGACTCCTTTGGTGTCTGGTATAAAGTCAAACTCGACACCTAGAAGTAAACATTAATTATTATCTAAAAGTAGTTACTTTTAGTTCTGTTTGACCCCTGTTATAGGGGAACATCGTGAGAAAAATCCAAGGTTTAGTCAGCTCACATATTGACCATGTCTTTTCTGAGGATAACGCCGATTAGGCTGTGAGTTATAGGTGCTTGGAACAGCATTATCCATCTAAACATTCCCCAGGCACAGTATGTACAGCATTCTGCTTTTGAGAAAAAAGTTCCTCCTGATGCTTTCTAAATCACCTAGAAAAGACTTAACAAGGACTAACTTGTTGAAATCTTGCAATCTTTCTGTTGCCTAATTAAGTAGAAACATTGCATACCTGCCAAGATGACAGTACAATATTACCTACAAGCTGACCTTATTACGGAGTCAGGATCAGATCTGGGAAATCCGCAGTGAATAAAATTTAAATACCCATGTTTGGGACCATTTAAATCAGCTAGCTAGATGTTCCCGTTACTATTCTTTACAGATTTTATAAAGGGGTTTTGGAGAAAAATATATTATGGATCTCTCTTAACTCTCACGTGGGCGCCATGCCAGCTATAAACTAAACTGACAAGAAAAAACAACTTGTATACATATTTATTTAACTTCTTGTTGTGTCAATGATTCTTTCTTGATCATCCTGTCTTTGGTCGGTGACCAAGGTTGAGGTATGGTGGCCCTGAAAAGGGCCTATGACTGTCGATGAAATAATCAGTGTAGTGAAAGGATTAAAGTGCGCCTATGAGAGCCTCTTTTGGTGCACAATTTATTTAACTACTTACCATGGATAGTTTCATTGGTGCAGATGTGAACATAAGAAGCATTAGGGTCTAATTTCCACTCTGATTGACGAGGGACATCTATGTATTTCTCAGTTGGTGGTATAACCATGTTCACTTTGCCATATTTCTTAGCTTCCTTTGCTGCCTTTGCTGACCATGCCCCTGGACAAGAGATAGCAATTATACAGGTGGGGCTATTAATAGGGCATGAAGGGTAGGTAAATACCTCTTCTTTTAGATTGATGGTTTTGTTCTTAGGAAACTTAAGTAAATTTTGAAGAAAACTATTATGTTACTTGAAAGTCAAGGTGCCTAAAAAAACTGCTTTAAATAAAACAACTTGGGGAATCGGGCAACACAGTGTTTGTCGACCCTCCACCCAATGCACCGACATTGTGAAAGTTGCGGTAAGTCAGTGGTTGGAAAAGGCTCAAGATTGTTCATCACTGAACTCTTTGGGAGAATTTTATGTCAAGCAGTGGACTTCTGCAGGCTGCTGATGAGATATGTGGACGCCAACATACAGAACACAAAACTGAAATTGGTGATTTCCGACAGGATAAATTAATTGTTCCACTGCAGACTGCAGATTAATCTCATGAAATGTAGGTATTACGTACCAGTTACAACGTAATCAGCTGTCCCAGTTCTGGAGATCAAGTTGAGAGGAATAGCAGCGAATTGGCCGAGTCCACCACCAGCAATAAACAAGATTTTGTAGTTAGCGGGCACATCTCTGAAACGTAATGATTTGTTTGCTTGCTTTGTTTTCTCTGGTGAGTATTTAATTTTATTGGCTGTTACGTTTCTAACAAAACAAACATGAATGTGTGTTGTGATCTGTCTACCGACCGCCCACCATACAAAATTACTCTATGCGCCCACCCTTGAACCAACACCACCAAATGAACTTTCGCTTCGCTGTGATATAATCACAAGGTAAATTTTTGCTCGCCCCCAAAACAATAAAAAACAAACATTGCGCCCAACCAAACTACACCCCCACGAGAGAATATAAAAAAGTAAAAAAAAAATTACGGACACATTCCCTTTTGTTTGCTGTTACATTTTTGCAGCCTTTATTTTTGTCTTACTACAATAGATTATAATAACAAAGAGAATATTTATTTTAACCACTACGTACGCGTACGAGTATTTCCCTGTACCTATGTTTACAGTATGTACAATATGTACATACTTAATATCCATATGAATATTGATGTATGATGTATATGCAGTACGGATGAATGCATAGAATAAAACAACCCAACATAACAAGCAAAGTAGGTACCTTGGTTCATTAGCGAGCGACTACAATACAAGATCTTTTTTTGACCTGCCTGCCTATACATAACATTCGACTTTTCACGAAAGAAGTCCTTATATTATAATCACTGGCGGAAATCTTTTACCTGTCTGTAGGTAGGTCTTGGTCGCCACTACTCTTAGTCGCTAATATTTTTAATTATAAGAGCATATTTAATCCCAAACATAACTTCATAGGTAATTATAGGTAGGTAGGTACTAACACACAAATAATAAATATTAGTGAACAGTAGGTACAATACTTACATACCTAAATACACACATCAAAAGTCGGGATCAAGAACGTTTTTGCGAATTACTTCAAATGATGTTCATAAATAATTTTTTTTTAAACCCCTATAGATTGTCTTTAGTAAATTTCATAAGTAAAAGAAGAAACAGTTATTGAATTTCGCCTAAAAGATGAAAATCGAACGTCATGTTGTAATCCTATACAATCCTGCAACGGGTTTGAGACCAAATCAGTAGCATTTCTGCCACACTTTGAGTCGAATCAATAAAAAAGAATGTCATTATGGAGAGAAGACATCATTTGAACCGAGAAGAAATGGTCAGAATGGAATGTTGGAAGCTGGATCTCGGCAACGTGCTGTGGCTATCGCTCTGGG
The DNA here is from genome assembly GCA_947579855.1 of Anticlea derivata. Taxonomy (NCBI): domain Eukaryota; kingdom Metazoa; phylum Arthropoda; class Insecta; order Lepidoptera; family Geometridae; genus Anticlea; species Anticlea derivata. The sequence goes on from OX388264.1 coordinate 4,519,941, forward strand.
CACTAAGTAGAGTGTTATAAGTCGTCTTTGGACACGCTACCGCAACACTGGCAGCGTGGTTGAGCGCTATGGAGGACAATCTCGCATCACCACACGCAAGACAAGATCCTACAATTACCGCGATGATGTTGGTCACGAAGCTTCATCACTCTTCAGGGATGTTAATAAGCGATCAAACCATGATAAATCGCTTGCATGAAGTCAATCTCCGTTCCCGAAGGCCGCTACGTATACCACCTATTGTGCCCCGCAATCGCAGGGCCCGTGTACAATGGGCTCGTGAACACAAAAATTGGGCAAAAGAAGTGGCTTTTTTTTTCTGACGAGTCTTGCTTTGGCATAAGACCAGATACTAGACGTACATGTTATCGGAGGACCCCTGGACGCCAAAAACGTTTCAAATTGTGCCAGGAAGTCAATGCATATAGTGGTGGAACAATCACGATATGTGCGGGTATTTGGCTCGTTGGAAGAACAGAACTGATTTGGATCAGAGGCAATCTCAATGCTCAAATTTACCCTGAAAACAACTGATTCAATCATCAGTTGTTGTCATTCTTTTGCATACGAAATTGGGTGCTTCCTTTCAGCTCATGCATGATAATGCACGTCCACACACCGCCAGAGTCGTTACAAACTCACTTGCCGAAGATAACATTAGCCTCCTACCAAGGCCTGCTCAATCGCCAAACTTAAAACCCATTGAGCACGCATGGGATATGCTGTAAAGAAGAGCTCTGCCAAATATGGATGCCGTACATACACCAGAAAATCTTTTTCACCTGTTACAACGGACGTGAGTGGCCATTCCGCAACGTGATTTTGATGAACTCATATTGAGCATGCCAAATCGTTTCGATTGTGCTATACGTGATACCGGTAGAAAAATAGACTACTAATTGTTTATGTTACGCAATAAAAAACCTTAAAAACTTTAATTTTTTGCTTTTTATCACACTTTAATGTTAGCGTTAACTAGGATGATTTTTGACCACAATAAGCAAAACTCGCAAAAAGTCCTTATAATTCAAAAGCAGAGGTATTTCGTCAGTCTAGACGTAGGAAAACATTTTATTTAATCACTTTACATAGATATTTTTATCTAATTTTAATAGGGTTATCAAATATTTGAAAAAAGAACACCTTCATCCCTAGACACTTTTGATGCGTGTAGTATAAATAAACCTTTAGAATAAATACTTACAACAATCTTCTAACCACATTTTGAACTTCTGTATTAAGATTCATATATTTTGGTGTCCTATGGCTAGTTTCCAACAGGCTTATGCCTGAATCCTCAAAATTTGTTAGCTCATTTCTTAGGATTTCATATACCTAAAAAATAACAAAACAATATGTTCTGAGCACGATAATAGGTACACTAATCAAAAAATATTTCTGAAACCATGCATTAAAATACAACATAGAAAGGCAGGCTAATAAACGTTATCATTAGTAATTATGTACAACTTACTTCTTCGGGTAATTTAGCAGGTCCAGCACCAAAATTAAATACTTTAGGCATTATTGTATTTTATCACAACCGTTCGTTTTGACTTATTCAATGGCACTAACTAATGTAATGAATGACTACACTGATCACTGCTCGTTCTGACTGACTGAGTCGAGCGAGACAACAATAATTAAGGTGCTAAGGTGGTGCTAGAAAAAGAAAGATGTGCTGCGCAGTGTCACACACACAACGTAACAGAATGTTAATAAATAATATATATCTTTTTCGTGCTACCATATAGGTTCCAACGAGTACATGGCGCGAGGGTTATCGCCCTCAATTATTTATTTATTATCTCGACAACCTGTTCTAAGCACATGGCAAGCAAGCGAATCGACCGGTACCGTACTGGTACCGATACAGTGATTTTGCACAAGGTGGACAAGACCACAAGCGGCGGTGGACAACGGCCCTACAGACCAATAGGATGATAGCGGCCTTAGCCCCTTCGTCCACGGAGGGACTCAAAAGGAACGCGACTGAAACTGTAGTCACTTATGAGTAGCCTGACTACGATAGCACTAGTATTTCAATGCGTGTCCGTCCACGACGCTACTCAAAAAGAACGCGTTTGTAACTAGTCACCTGGCGACTAGTTACAAACGCGTCGTGGACGAGTCAAGAGTTTCTAATGAGTTCCGTCACTTTTGCGTAGTGTCATGGACGAAGGGGCTTAGACTACTTTACTTTACATTACAATTCATTCATTCAATATTTCACTCTCATTCATCTTTGACGTTTCTTGCTTTCATTAGTTCACCATTCACCACTCATTGTATTGTATCAATTCATTCATCATTCATTCATTCGCTTCGATTTTCTCTTGATGGACGTTGTGTTTTTTCGAGTAATTTTATCATCTATTGTTTTGTTACTGAATTTTCGGTAAAATACAAGTGAAATACATCTGCAATATTGTAGGATATGACTCCTGTAAAAGATGAGACGATAAGAGAGGGTAATTGTTTAGAAATCATAAACCTGTCTGAAAAGAGTCCTGCAAAAAATTGCGCTCTGGTGGACGTGAGAGCGTGCAACAAACCTGCGGAAAAGGTAAGAATACGACAAAATTAAATATACATTATATATAAATCAAAAGGTTGATAGATTTTTCTGCGATTCTTGTAAAAGTCTAGGACAGAAAGCATCCAGTCGAAGCTATTTTGTCCATTTTATGTGGTGCCTACTGTCTTGAAAGAGCTACCTACTTGATCTCTTATTGTACAACAATTCTATGGAATTCTTAAAAAAACCATGAATTTTATTTGGTAAACGAAAAAAAATACCATTCAATTTAAGTTCTCATGCTCTGGAGGTCGTTATTTTCAGCATAAAAAACTTTAGTAAGTGCTTTTTCTGTTATTAAATGCAGTTGAATATGTTTATTATTTTTGTGTACTTGTATCAGGATTTTCCTAAATTCACAAAAAAAGGGATATTTACCACAATTTGTGAGTTAATTTGTTCCCAGATATTTAAAAATCATGGTAGGTAAATATCCTGTTTTTAGTGGAAATTTATAGTTTCACAAATTGTAGTACCTTCCTACTTTTAAAAACAAACTCTTAGCCTAAAAAGTGTTTTGTCCAAAACATGTTTTTCAAGATCTTGATTTTACTTATTCACCTGTGAAATGATTCAAATCATGCATCGTAAAACATATTTACATGGCAATTAACTTTCACATAGGTAGTTAAGTTGTTCCATGTCTTTACTTCCAAGTGGTTTTTTTTACTAAATACCGATGAACTAAAGAATGGCTCTTGTATGTTGTTCATAGAGTACATAATTTCCGATATTTATCTTCTATTGACCTGACAAACCATCAGAAGTAAACTGATTTGAATTCAAAGAATTTTTCTTTGAATTCAAATGCGAGTTCTTAGTACCTAATGTTTTTTTGATAGATTAGGAAGCTCAGTTCAGCTCAGTCTAACATATTAACAGATTAGGCAATAGATTATAGGCAGAAAATTAATTGATAAAATTGCCTGAGACAAAACACTTAAATAACATACAAATGATTATGATATAATATTTGCACCTAACTTTGTATATTAACTATGCAATCACAAATATAATAAATTCTACTAATATTATAAATGCGAAAGTTTGTGAGGATGTTTAAATGTTTGTTGTTCAATCACGCCGTAACAGGTCAACCAATTTCATTGAAACTTGGAATAGATAAAGTTCTTTACCTAGAATAGCATATAGGCTACTTTTTATGTTGGTAACATGCGAGTGAAGATGCAGGTGGAAGCTAGTATATTAATAAAATAAAAAAAATCTTTATTCATTGTTGTAGCACTGACTAACACTGACATTAGGTACAATAGGTTACCCTTAGATACCTTTAGAATTTCTTTTTGCCCTCTTTCTACGGCTAGTATAAAAATTTTACATCATCCACCCAAGATGAGATACCACAAATAAAGATTGATGGACATAAAGCAGAATATTACTTGCATAACTCATTTTGTACCTGCAATGAGGCTCAAATATTTGTTATAAATTAAGAACAAATTTTTGTTATATTAATCTTAAACTACGACATAAGTGTCAGTAGAGTAGCCTATTTCCATACATTGGGTTGTAACCAACCACTTATGTAGGAGGTAGGTAATATTTTCACGCTTAGCTGCCTGTAATGTAACAATCTTATCATTTGGTTGAATTCAAAGAGGGAAAGTGTTAAGTTGCAAAATGGTTGTTGAATCTGTTGCATCGTAGAGTCTGATGTTTGCTTTAATTGTTTTAGATTGTATTGGCCTTTACATCTTTTTATGATGAATGATTTTTTTTATATTTGTGGACAACAGGTGATGGATTCTGTTTAAGTGTCCCTTTATCTCACTGCATGCTTTCTCCTTTTTAACCTTTATTAAGTTAGAGGTCTTCATAAATGTGTGTGTGTGTCTGTGGCATCGTCGCCCCAAAACGGCTGAACCAATTTCGATTCGGTTTGTTTTTTTTTGAAAGCTGACATTCAGGAGATATTTTTACTTCCTTCTTAGCATGTTTAATAAAAATTAGCAGATTTATATATGCATATATGGGATGGGGTTTTCAAAAATAACTTTTAAATTGGAAATTTATAAGGTCTAGTCACTAGACCTTATAAATTTCCAATTTAAAAATTAGTAGAAAGTAAATTGTAGTTCCACTAGACTCTGGTGGAACTACAATTTTAGAATCACGCAATGTAATATCAAATCTAGATAAGCATAGCCAGGGCGAAGGGTTTGATGAAATGTGTGATGAAATAGGTACCAAGGTAATTGCCGCAAAAGCTCAATTGATGCGATAATTTGTATGAAAAAGGATGAATTGACAAAAAAAACAAAATGATTCCTTTAAAGGTCAAGTGGACTTGATGATGCTTGATGATGCCTATGCTATATTACATCACGCATTTTAATATCAAATCTATTAGCGCTGTTGAATTTCTCTCACAGTCGGCGCGGCAACGATCGACTCTGCTCACTTTTCACTTTTTTTTAGCCTGTCGCTCGAGACACGCGTCTGTTGCCGTAATCACACACTCGCACACAATAATTATTTCATTCCGACCTAGCACAGTGCAGTGCCTATTAGACAACAGTATTTTTGTATTGCACTTTTTTATTTTTTCTAATGCATTCTTTTTTGTTTCTCTCGTACTTTCAGTGTTAGTGCGTCATGTTGTGGGCAGCTGATTTTTATGTTATTTTGTTTACATGATTGTATCGCAAAATGCACAGAACTGTTTGAGTGTGCCTCTATGTAGCGCATGCCTTTGTTGCACCCGTGTAGACTGGACAAGATGACTAATTCACAGGTAATTGTAATTTCTATTTATTTTATTTTGCACTTTTTTTGCAAGTTGTGGTTTGTTGCTTGTATGAACGGCTTTTTATTAATTTGTGCTTTTTTTATACTTAGTACATTATGTTTGAAGGTACAAACTACAGCTTGCAAAGCTTTCATGATTTTCTTATTATTGTAATGGTTCTTTTTACGGGCCAGTATCTGCAATAGATTTGCGGAAATGTGGAATTTCAATAAATGTTTCCACTTATATCTCGCACCGCTTTGTTGGATACTGGCCTCTATACCGGGTAAGCTACCCTCCGTTAACTTTACCCGCGTTTTATGACGTTTTCTCAAAAACAACTCTGGGCCTTCTAACAGAAAGGCAGTAAGTTGAATAGGACTAAAATTAAAAAAATGAACCTACCTACATCAAATACAACTGCAAACTTATCATCTATCTTTGTCTAAGTTTTTGATACAAAACTAGCTAAATTTTCATTTATTATTCTAAGTGCCTACAATTTAACGTGAGTTATTTCATTGATCCTCATGGTCAAAAGAAAAGATTTAGCATAAAATAATTAATTGTTACATTTTTATTACATTTTTTGTGTCATTTGCAAAGCGGTAGAGTAGAGACGTTCTAGTTTAAATTATTCATTACATTCTTACACAATTATGTTAATTGGGCTTAATTCCCCTGGCGTCTGGCATACAAACATCTCAGATCTTTTGTCAGTCAATTAAACATTACAATTCTGTTCTCGTAAGCTGATGTAATTTTAGTAATGACTCAGAGTGCTGTATATTTGGCCCTTGGCGTATCAATTGCTGCCTTGGTACAGAAACAAAGTGAATACAAATTTGTACATACGTATGTATAAGTACCATATTAGTACAATATCGGAAGAACACTAACTTCGTTCAGCCTCTCATTGCGCCCTTTGGGGGAATTTCGGGAATCTATCTCACACCAGAGTCCGTATTGTCGACGTGTTAAAAGAATCAGTATACCTACCTGTTGAATAAACACAGAGAAATCCTTTTTTGCATCGACATTCTCTAGAGATTTAGGACACGACATCGAATATCAAAGCACCTTCCACTTGGCAAATACGGCTCGATAAAAACAGAATAGCTTCAAAAAGCTCTACTTTTCAACATTTCCCTGGGTACCTACTCTGAAACACAGTTCGTGTCATCATGTTGTGAATGGACGAATTAAGATCGAACAATCAGATCATAAAGCAACGAGATGAAAAGTTCAAACAAGTTCAGGCAATTGAGGTCGTTACTATGATCCGTTACTAAGCGATCTCAGATCAAAACGATTTCTCGGCTCAAATTTGGCAGAATTGGCATGTTTCGTGCATCTCATTGGCCACTATCTACGTTGAACATTTTGTCTATCTAATTAGACAGACCCATTACGGTACTGGCTGATCGACTAGCAATAAACATAAGGCCTAAACGGTTGGTACTATAAACCTGAAATGTCTGATGCCTTTGGTGGTCTAGGAGTGCTATAAGAAAGGAATTATCGAAATTCACAAGAGCGAAGTTCAACGAGCGAGTAACACGGGCGGCGTTCCTATAAACCCTAGTTTCTATTTCCCCTATTACAATTGCATAATTCGAGTTCATTCCGAGCTAGATCGAGGCTGTCGATGAACCCAATACAACACTAGTTGTGATTTATACTGAGTTTGCCTGCAATATTTTATCTTTATTGGTCGAAGGAGCGAAGGGAGTAAGATTTCTCAAACAGCTTGGGGACAATTTGGCATTTTATGTTTGTATACAATATGTTGTATAAATGTAGGTATTCATGTATGTATATTGGTGCATAACTTTCGAACTTTTGATTCGATCTGCATGAAATTTAGTAGATCGATAGGTTGTGCTATCCAGATTAACAGGTATATGAGCTGAATTGGTGAAGAGGTTGTTAGGAATCCTAACTTAGGAAATGGGGTTCCAAAAGGAGGTTAAAAAATGGTACAAAATATAACAAGTGGGGTGTCATAACATATGAATGGGCTTTGTTTAAACAGTCTAAAACGTTTTTTTTTATATTCTTTCTAGCATGAATAGTTTTTTGATACAGCGAAAATATTAAAATTTGGATTTCCAATATAATGCAAACTGATATTTATAAGAGTTGCGATGACTTCGTGGTTCAAGTAGAATGGATATAAACTGGTTAACGCTACATACGAGTATCTATGCCCTATGCGATCTGTGTTTCTTGCGGACGTCGAAGTCGCGCGTCGGTCTCGAGATCTCAGTTCGGGCTGAAGTGGCAAACCACTAGTTAATTTAATTCAGTTTTAAAGTGAGAGACAAATCCTTTCCGTTATAAAATTGGTCACTTTAATAATCACAAAGTATGTTGTATGACAGTAATAGATGATGTGTCTTCATTATTGTATTTGCCACCCACGGATCCTGAAGTGGGTGCGATTCTTCCTCATTTGCCCATTTGGCTAGAATGGTGTTTACCACTAGCTATATTATACCAATAAATCGTGCTGGCCTAGTGGGAGGAATCTCGACTTTCGATATAAAGGACGACGGGCTCTAATCCCGTTCGTGCAACAATGTTTTTTTTTCCATTCGAACAAATTGCGCATTATCGCGTGTTCAAAACGATCAAGGAAACATTGTAAGGAAACCCGCGTCTTAGTCAGCTCCGCACGTATGGACCATGTCTTTCCATTGGATAAGGCCAACCGGGGAGAGAGGATGGTACCTATAGGTGCTGGGCAAGCATCTAAACACTCTCAGGACGTCGTACGTCTAATAATTAGATAAAAAGATAATAAAAAGGCTAAAATGAAAAATTTCTGTTTATTATCTTTCTTTTTGTTTCTAGAATAAGCTCCTTTCGGGATAGTGTACATAATATATGCAATATATATAAAAACTATACTATGTGATGAACAATGGGCGGCCTTATCGCTGAAGTAGCGATCTCTACCAGACATCCTTTGGATGGAGTGGACTTGATATGATTAAATAGTATCAGATGTACTTAACTATAATAAATTTAATTAGAAGATAACTTAAAATTTACGTAGGTACATACTTAATTTGTACTCACCATTCTACACACTGAATGCACGTATCAGTGTATTCATAAGTCGTTTATTCGTATTTTCTCCATTTGCGTGCAAGTTTGTTAAACTAGTAAATGTTCTAAAAACACAAAGGTGTCATTCGTGTAGATTTTCACTTAAAACTGCACTTTTCTTTTTCACGGCTATTGTGAAAGCTAGTAAATATTGTAAAAGTTTGTTTAAGTGGTATTTTAAGCATTGTTTAACTTATGGGCTTATTTAATAGTAGCACATTTTTACGCCAAGGTTCAAGTTATACCTACAGAGACGATATATATATAAGGAGAAAGTTCAATCCGATTCATCCATCAAATCAATCAACCAGACACACTTCAAATGACGTAGTATCGTTCACTTACGATTCTCCAGCTCCGCCACGAAATAAGGGACTCCCCTGTAGTTTTGTCGCGACGAAAAGAGACGTTTCATCAATATATGGAGCCTGGGCCTGCACTGTGTACACTACTCTAAACAATGGCTAAACAATAAAGTAAACGTATTTAATTGGTTATTTTATTTAAACTGACTTCGTTCTAAGGTACATTATGATTTTCTTCGACAAAGAGAGCAACACACAGCGCTACAAAAATATGGCGGATGGACGTGCTTGAAATGTCAATTTGACAACCTACATTTACCTGACAAAACAAAAACATCAAATCAAACAACAGGGAAAATATATCAATGTCATGTCAAACGCCAATTATAAACCAACATGGCGGCCTTCAAATAGTGTTCACATAGTAAAAAAATTACCAGAAGAATTATTTTTGTACAATCGCATTTGTCTTCAAATTAATGAAATTGTGTTTTTCTTGTAATCTCCTATTTTTTCCTAATTTTTCTATGTAGTGTACATGGACCAGGCCCAGAATGAAATGGCTCCTTTTGCCAATTAATCTTAATGTATTTATTTCCCAAGATGTCTTTCGTGAGACGAGGTTGTTTTGGTGTCACAGTTACTGTTTAAGGTACACGTCGACTGGCCCACACAGTCCGCAACGCACGTACGGTACGCAACGGATTTAACAGAATTGTTGGTGGTTTGCATTCATTGTATTCGTATCATTTGGATTTTTTACACGCACGCGACGAACTAATTCTAATTAAATTGTTATTGTAGTCATGTAGTTTTATGTACGCCGTCCTCAGGTTTTCTAATCTGTCATGTCCATCCAAAGGTTGCCTGGACGAGATCGCTCTTAGCGATAAGGCCGCCCATTGTAACGCTTATTTGTAACTGATCTTAATTTGTTTTGTTTTTTGTTTCATTTCTTGGTGTACAATAAAGATTATAATCTATCTATCTAATACGCCTGACGTCACTGGCACGTTGCGCATTTCTTGTTCGTAATGTCGGCGCTACATGCGGGCGGGCGGTACCATTTACGAATATATACAAAGCGAACCAAAATCTGTTACTTGTCATGCGTGTGTTGCGAATGCTGCGGGCCTCCAGAAACTAGAAGTACATAGTTTCTTCTAAATTAAAAAAAACGTACTTCTTTTAGATATGGTTCCGTGGCGTGAGAAGCTCAAAGTTCCGCCACGTGTACGGCGTGCCATTCAAAAGAGAGCGTTGTTACGACAACATAAAGATCACGAGGAACGCTCACGACTCCAACTTTTGCGCGGTCAACCCGAAGTTTGTGGCGATCGTGACTGAAGTGGCTGGCGGCGGAGCTTTCTTAGTGTTGCCTTTAGATCATGTGAGTATTGACCTTTTACTTCCATTTATTACAACTTTTCTTTCTATTTCTGTGTTAAACAGTACAGGCTCATAATTACCTTCTATTATTGCGTCAGAATGAGGTAATGCATTGCCATAATAAAACATGGCTAGGGGACGTGGCTACGAAGAATCACAGTTGTGGTATGTAGAGGTTACCGCTTTATATCACAGGCCAGTTCCGTCACTTAGTCAAATAATAATCCTCTTCTGGCTACAAAGGCAGAAGTCCTCAGTCCTTGATAGGCGCAAGTCAATATAATTGTAATAATAATTTTCTATCACAAAAGTTGTCCAGCTTGTTCATGTATAGGTTTAATAATCTATAGGAAAGTGGTTTATCGCTTTTCCTTCTACTTTGCACTTGAAGGGGCCTACTTGGCACAGTTGGCACTTGAAGGTTTATTCACGTGGGTAGACTCAAATGCGAATGGACCACTTTCTATGTCACTCAAGTATATCTGCAAGCTTTATACAATTTAGATGTCGGCATATGGAGTTTCAAGATGCACTATTTCGAAGACATGTGCGCAATATCTAGGCACGGGACATGTCTTGGGTAGCACACTTATATTCTGCCAGGATCGTTCTGGCCACTTTTCACGTTGGGCACGTTCAACTAAAACGTGCTACCACAATTTTTATTCGAAGTGTGTAGTGTAGAGATAAAAATGACAGCACATGTGCTGAGCTACCCAATACAACACGGGTCAAACATTGGCAGTACTAAAATTTTAACTGGTTAGATCCCAAATCGGCGGCAACGTTCGCGTCTCTGATGCCATCGCAATATATGCCATTTCATTCAAGTGCAATTAATTGCCAGTACAATTTATAACCTGATACCGAGTTGAATCTTACGAAAACATAACAAAACACCATCGTACACACTAGCATTTTGCGAGCTCTTTTACGAGTTAAGTGACCATTATGTTAGTCCATGAGGCTTGCTAACAAGCTCGCCCAACCCGATGTAGCATATTGACACTGCCAAAAATAGGTAGAGTTGGCCGGTACCATGTAGAGGTGATTTGCAAGTCGACCTTGTCTGTCACCTATGGTAACACCCACAACGTTTTGGCTCTATGAAGTCATTAATGTGGAGAAACAGCACCCGTAATTGAGAACTTGGTCAAACATTCATGACTTCTGTCTTTGAAATAAAAAAAATATATTTTTATTTGCATTTCTATAGGCATTATAATATACAAGGTGATTCATAATATGTGTATATCTGTACCCAATATAGGTTTAATCACTGTATACACCTTAGCGGGGAACTGTGTGAATTGTCTTAGTGTTGCTGGTAATGAATTTGATACCATATTCGTATTACAATCACAGATGCTTATTACCGTGGGAATAGGAATTTATGTTGTTGACGTGATAGTTGGTAATGTTGTTACCTATTTTATTGCTAATTTCACTTCTGAGTTACTTGAACTTGAAACCAAGCAGCAGGTAATCAAACTAGGGTATAGATCTTAAAAACACGGTAAAAGTATCAGTAGGTCATTCAAGTGCCGATTTAAACTAAGAACACCTTTGGATCGTAAGGTGATGTTGGTGCTCTAAGGGCCATCCACAATAGCGCAGCGTAGAGTAATATAAATAACCAATAGAATTGTGACAAAATTTATCCTCTCCGCTTATGTGAATGATAAAAAAAACACGTTAAGGTTATTTAATATTTTCATTGTTGGTATCCTCAGATTTGTAGGCACGCACTACAGAGTTTCACTAGACGTACCTAATATTTATTGTGCAACAACACATGAGTAAAATCATTTGTGTCCTGTGTGATAAAGATATCGGACATTTACCTGCAATTAATAACGCTTTGAACTCAATAAATTTCGTTCGTTTTGCTCTGCTGAGGAACTTGAAGCTCTTCTAGGGCGAGGGACAGAATTAGATGACTTCTTTAATGAAGTAATAGCCGAGTGCAGAGGCTCTAGTCCCTGACTCCCTGTCATAACTTCAGCCGTTGGACGTCCCCAGCTGAACATAGACCTCCTCATAGATTTTCCAGACCGACCGATCTTGTGCGGCCTGCATCCTTGTGGGTATTGTGGTAATCGTAATTTTCGTTTTTAATACAGAAGTTCTGTCATAGGTTTACAATACGACGAGGCTAAGTTTGTGAAAGAAAGACAGAAAATACATTTATTAAGGTCACACACAAGAACAGCACAAACTAATAAGAAAAAATACAGACACTACAAAGCATAAAGAGGTAAGGACAAAAAAAATAGATAGGTAGTGGGTAGTGACATAACTAGGGTATTCATTAAGTCAAAGTCAAAGTCAAAGTCAAAAGGCATTTATTTCAATAAAATCACTAGGATCACTTAGAAACGTCTTAGAAACTAGGTGAAGCTATGCCTGTTCCTCGCGACCAAGCCTAGAAGAATCAGGCAACAAACACGGCTTGGTGCCTATCATTTTTTTCGATGATCCTTTTTCACAAAATGGAATTTAAAGCTTCAGTGTGGTGCCGATCGAACTAGGTGAGGCTCAAGAGAAAAGTAATCTAATTATAATCCTTAATAAATAAGAGCTTATAAAAATGTGAAAAAAATGAAGACAAATGTGAGCTTCAACAAATGATCTAAGGGCAGCACACGCTACACTTGATGAAATATGTACCTAATGCTTATATAATTAAATAATACTTAAAATATGATGCAAGCAAAAACTGTAAAGACACTGCAAAATGGCATTTTAGCTGTCGAGGGGCAGAGCGACTTCAGGCCATGCGGTTTTATCATTTAAATAATCATTTAGTTTATAGTACGCTTTCTTAATAAGATTATTCTTTATGTACACTTTAAATCTTCTAATAGGAAGTTGCGTCGCGTTTACCGGAAGTTTATTATAAAATCTTACCATATTCCCCATAAAAGACCCATTTACTTTTTGTAATCTAAATTTTGGAATGCACAATTTATTTTTGTTTCTTGTGTTAATACTATGCACATCACTTTTTTTCTTAAAGCTAGCCATGTGCTTATGTGTATACAATAAGTTTTCGTAAATATATTGTGAAGTTACAGTTAAAATGTTAATTTCTTTAAAAAGTTCCCTCAAGGAGTCCCTTGACTTCATTTTATAAATGGCACGTATTGCTCGTTTTTGTAAAACAAATATGACTTGGATATCTGCTGCATTCCCCCAGAGAAAGATACCATAGGACATTACACTATGGAAGTAGCTAAAATAAACTAACCTAGCTGTGGCTTCATCTGTGAGCCACCTTATCGTACGAACGGCATATGCCGCGGAACTAAGTCTACCGGCAAGAGTTTCAATGTGGGGTCCCCACTGCAATTTTGAATCAATATTGAGTCCTAGGAAATTTGTAGAATCAACAAGGGTTAGTGACTCTCCATTTAATACAATGTTAGTGGGGCTATTGTGTACTACATTAGGCAAAGAGAATTTGATACATTTCGTTTTCTTTGAATTTAGCAAGAGATTGTTTACAGAAAACCAATTAAGGACTAGCGACAAGGATGCGTTTACGTCATCGTAATTTGTTTTGGATCTGTCGACTTTGAACACTAGCGAGGTGTCGTCAGCAAATAGAACTATGTCACACATTTCTTTAACATAAGAAGGGAGGTCATTAACGTAAACTAGGAACAAGAAAGGGCCTAGAATCGAACCCTGTGGCACACCCATGACAATAGTTGATCCAGAAGACCTTTCACCACCCACGTCAACTTTTTGGACTCTATTGGATAAGTAAGATTGTAAAAGGTCAATTGCACGGTTTTGGATGCCGTAATGTTTTAGCTTTGAGATTAATGTTGCATGACTCACGCAGTCAAACGCTTTTGACAAATCACAGAATACACCGATTGCGTCTTGTGAGTTCTCAAAGGCATCGTATATGTGCTTTAAGAGCAAAGTCCCGGCATCGGCGTTCCCGGCATTAGTACGTGCTGAGGTGCATGCATGTGCCAAAAAAGGTCCCATCTCAGCTTTAATGCCGCACACGAAGTGTAGCGGCGCTGGTTTTCAGATGAACATTTTGTATGTTTGGGACTGTCAATTATGGCCCCTAATATTTGAACTGCGCCACTTCTAATCAATTTGTTATACGTAAAGACAAAGTACGAATGTTTCTGATTAAACTCCCATTGTATACCGCGTGCTACCCGCCCTGAACCAATAAGAACGTTTGTCCATTACTGATAACCACAACCCTCTCTTGTTCAATAGCGGGTTACAAATTAGAATGACCGATTCCCCAGGCGACCTTCGACACTCGACGGCCGAAAAGGTGACATCGTCCGATCATCTAGGTACTATATTTTCAAAACTGTCGTGAGTTGTACTATAAGACATTTTGAAAGACTGGTTTTACTCACGTATAAATTATGTCGATGAGACCAGTGTGAGACAAGAAGCTATATGATCTACCGTGCGATCAAAATAATTGCAGGAGCTATATGGCCTGCCCACTAATTGTGCACGAAAGGAGCCTTAAGAGGCGCACTTTAATCCTTTCACAACACTGATTCTTTCATCGACGGTCTTAGGCCACCATACCTCAACATGGTCACTAACATAATACAGGATGACCATGAAAGAATCAGTGACACGACAAGAAGAAGAAGACTAATCATTTAAAATACATCAAAGGCCTTTTTTTAATTATGTTTGTCCTGTTTCAGACTGGCCGCCTAGACTTCAACGCTAGCCGAGTGACCGGCCACAAAGGACCAGTGCTGGATATCAAATGGAATCCTTTCAACGATAACATTATCGCGTCTTGTTCCGATGATTGCACGGTAATTATACCAATATTTATCATTAAGCTTTGCCCCTTTTTAACGGAGCGTGCAGCGTACACGCATGCATGCTGAGTTGAATTCTGCTCGCGTTATTTCGACGATTGCACGATAATTGTGCACATTTTGGCTCTAGACCTAGATGGCTAGACTTCTACACCAGACTTGTCGCAAAAAATGAAATCCGTTTAATGATCGTGTCTGATGACCACGTATTAATTATTATGCTAATATACATACCATAATTATGTGCGTCAATTAATTAGTCAGTCAACAAACCGCCCCTGTCACGCCTAATGGATTTGACAGTATGCTGATTCATTACGTTCAGTTTTATTTCGGTGGTTTCATACTTCGCACTTGCCTCACAAAAATTGCATTATGCAGTTCTATCAATTCAAAGCAACTTACAATGCGTACGCTCCGTTGCCGTCTAATGGACGCCAAGCGAGTTTTTTTACTGACGATTTGCCCGTGGTTGTTATTGTAATTGATGATCACGCGTTCGAAATTATATGGCTTTTATTGTGAGTATGGAGAGATTGAAGTTTCTCTGATACTCCCGGAACTAGATCATCCGTCTAGCTAGAGTGTAATTTTCGCGTTGCCACGGTTTACTTTTTCAAAAAATTTACTGCACATTAAAATGTATAGCTGAAATTCGAAACGATCCACAAAATCTCCCTGAATAACTTTAGAGGTCGATAACAGATTTTATTTTGGTTTTAGAAATAGTTTCCTCCAGACAGACACAACGAGAAAAACAGTGTGCCCAAATTGGCCATATTTTGACAGTTGGACCAAATAAACAGTTTTGTTTTTCATTTTCTATCGGTTATTGCCCTGAACTTAATGTCTTGGTTTTGGGAGATCATGTGTGTTTCGGAACTTTTATGATGATAGTACGCGTAAGTGATTCAACTTTTTAAATCTCCTTTCGAGAATAGCATCTTCTATGCTAGAAATTCTCTCCCTACAAATGTAGGCTTTGTTCACGTCGCGATGCACGATGTATACATTCAATGATAAGGTAATGATTGTTCAGACTAGCTATCTTATCAAGCTACTATTTTTATTGCTGTCCACTCGATGGAAAAATACGTTGGACAAAGAAGTACGAACGTAATACAGTACAAACACTTTGGTTCATACCTCATAGTACAGTACTGGATTGTTTCTGGGGACATTGTAGGCAAGATAATATGTTCGTTATAACAATATATAATTGCAACAAATTAAGTTTTAAAGTTTGACTTTTTATTGATATCAAAGGCCCTGACGTCTTATTTCCATTCAAATGTCAGCATTATAGTGCAATATAATGCTGACATTTGATTTTGAACCATAAATCTCTGAGACTGTCAACTTATACCGCCTAAACAAAATCGCAAAGTTAACGGTACGGGGCTAAATAACTGTATTTTAAATGTGGAGTATAATTCGGTAGAATTTACGATTACGATCTAGATTTTGAAACGGTTGCTGAGAATTTAATCAAAACGGAGCATCTTAGCTGCGTCTTGGTTGCCAAATAATTGCTAAGTAGTGTCATTTACAACACTATATGGATAGAACTCGTACATTCTAAAGTGGATTAAAATATCGATCTTGTGAATATTTTATGGACAGATTTAATTGGTCACTTATTTTCCGGTAATGTTTGCGTTATTATAACAGCTAATTAATGAAAACATTTGTCAAACAAAACTTGGGGACTACTATGTCTTATTGCCTTATGAATGCGAACTGGCCTCATAGCTCAGCGGTAGTAGCTCTGCCTTCTGCGCTAGAGGTCGCGGGTTCGATTCCCGCACTGGACAAACATTTGTGACTAACACAGATGTTTGTTCTGTGTCTGGGTGTTAAATATATATCTATTATGTATATCAGTCTCCGGTACTCATAGTACAGGCTATGCCTAGTTTGGGATCAGTTGACCGTGTGTGATATGTCCGGAATATTAAAAAAAAAAAAACTATTTTACACGAATTTGAACCATAAATCCTTAACGCTGTCAACTTACGTCACCGCCTTAGATATAGCAAATTTGATGGATCTGAGGCTAGTTAGGCTAAAAATCTGTTGAACAAACATTACAATGAAATTCTTATCTGTATTCTTTCTTAACTTCTGTTCTAATGCTCAAATGATTGTACCCACAGGTGAAACTATGGCACATTCCGGATGGCGGTCTGTCCATGCATCTGACCGACTGGCTCGTGGAGTTGCACGGACACAAGCGTCGCGTTGCCTACATCGAGTGGCATCCCACCGCTGAGAACGTGCTTCTCAGCGCTGGATTCGACTACTTGGTGAGTGTTTAAAAACAATAATAATAATAGTGTTTAAGCGCTAGATGTCGCGGGTTCGATTCCCGCACTGGACAAACAATTTTATGATTAACACAGATGTTTGTTCTGTTCTGTGTCTGGGTGTTAAATTATCTATTATGCATATCAGTCTCTGGTACCCATAGTACAGGCTATCCCTAGTTTGGGATCAGTTGACCCTGTGTGATAAATTATGTCCGGAATATTGAAATTTTAGACTATCGCTCAATCAGGTAATCCAAACTGTCAAACTAGGTAGGTCCAAGTTCGACAGAGGTCAACCGACGAATCCAACTCGGATGGGCAGCGTTTGGGAAACTTGTCATATCTTCTCGTCGCAGATATCGCAGTCTCAAGACGAATGTCTACAATCAGTGCGTGTTGCCAGTTTTGACATATGACACTGAGACTTGGTCATTAACTGTTGGCCTCATACACAAGCTCAAAGTCGCGCAACGGGCTATGGAGAGAACTATGCTTGGAGTTTCACTGCGTAAGATCCGAAATGAGGATATCCGTAGAAGAAGTTGAAGTGTTTAGTCCACACCTACTCTACTACAGGAAGCTACCTTCCAAATTGCTTGTTAATTGTCAGTCAGTTACTCACGTAACGGTTGCATATTATGCTGTCCTTTTCTAACAGTAAACAAAAGAAAAAGGCAGATATATTTTTAGGGAGTCAATAAAGTTAGTGAGTGATCATGAATAGGGAAGTTAGACATTTATGTTTATTGGATACTAGCTTCCGCCTACGGGTTCGTCCGCGTGGTACCTACATGAAAAGTAGCCTAAATGCTATTTCAGACTATAATCTATCTCTGTACCAAATTCCATCCAAATCCGTTCGGCCGTTTAGCCGTGATTGAACCACAAACATCCTCACAAACTTCCGCATTTATAATATTAGTAGGATTGATCAGTCTGGTTGTTGGTGAATTCTAGCTATTCTAGCTTTCTCGTATCATAAAATTGAAACATTTCCAAAACCACTATTCATGCTGAACTATTTATTCATTTAGCGGTAAGCAACGGTATTGCTCCAATTGATTGAAACGCATCACGCGATGTTCGTTACGAGACTACCGGTCGTATTTTAGTTTCGCGTGTGTTACAAGCTTACAACTTGTTTGGGTCATATTTGGATAGATTGTACTTTGTTGCTATGTACAAGTACATTGAGTAGGTAGTACGTAATGAATATACGAAGCGTAAGATGTGTGACTGAACGGCTGATTGTTGCTTAGGTTTTTCCTGAAGCTAAGTCATATTCATATCAGTCGTAGTACTTCCACTGCTAATATAGGCCTCCTCCATAGATTTCCAAAGCGGCCGATCTTGCGCGGCCTTCAACAAGTGGCTGCAGAAATCTTTATTATGTCTTCTTTCCGTCTAGTGGGGGGCCATGCGTGGTCTCTCGAGAACCTTTCTGCTCCAACGGCTATGTATGTGGCCACTGCCACTTCAACTTACTTAACATGTGGGCTATATCTATGACTTAAAAAAAGGGCACTTCAGTGTCTATGGATCTTTAGTTTCTGATTCGAAGCCTAATTGCGAAAAGTTTCCTTTATCATCATCAGCCGTAGGACGTCCACTGCTGAACATAGCCTTCCCCAGAGATATGCAGAGCGGATTCCTATTTTGTGGGGGGAAATTGCCGAGCGCAGTTAGAGCTATCTTTGTGAAAGTAAGAGACGCTGCTGCCCATCCCCGAGCTTTTTCCCTTAGCCACCTCTTACGACATCCACTTCTAGGAAGATATGGAGGGGCCTATCCTTCAGTCGGAACCACCACTTTATAAGTTACGTTATTTCTGTTTGTAAGTCCGTCAGCATCTGAAGCATTTGTTTCTGAACTTTCTCCTTCATTATAAGTTGCGTTATCTCTGTCTGTATGTACCTTACGTTTGTTCCAGATTTTCGTGTGGGACGTCGGCAAAGGCGAGGCGGTGAAGGTCATCGACTGCCATAGCGACGTGATCTACTGTATGTCTTTCAACCGCGACGGATCGCTGCTGGCCACCACCAGCAAGGACAAGAAGCTGCGCGTTATCGAGCCTCGGCGAGGGATTGTGCTCTCAGTAAGTATACCACAAGGAGATCATCATCATCATCAGCCTGTAGAAGTTCAATGCTGGACATAGGCCTCCCCAAAGAGTTCCACGACGAACGGTCTTGAGCTTTTTCCATCCACGGACTTCCCGCATCCTTTACAATGTCGTCGGTCCATCGGACCATGAAAAAGATGGAGAAATAGATCATTTTGCTTTTTTATTTAAGGATTTTTATCAGATTTTAGAAAAAACTTATTTACGTCTTTTGGTTCGAAACTAAACTACTCGATGAAAGGGCAGGAATTTATTTATTTGCTACTAGCTTCCGTGGGCCATCTGGTCGTTATCTATGGATGACGTTATCGATAGCACACTGCTATATCCAATTATCAAAGTAAAATACATTTTTCAAGTACTTCATAAACTAGAGCAGTGCACTTTGAAATTCAGTGCTACGTTTCAAATATAGTAACAATTATGCAATGAATGCAACATTTACGAATAACTAACCTTTATAGCAACCCTAACCTAATCTAGTGACCCCATTCCATACATTCATGTTTTATTGAGTGGCTACAGTCTACCGAACCACCAACAATGCCACCAGTATAACAACTCGCTTTTCCATGGTCGGTGTGTCACTGGCTCATTTTTGGTCACACAGCATCTATATACAGGGTGTATAATTGGGGTAAAAGGGCTACTAGCACCATTGCAGCTACAGAAAAACGTGTTTAGGAGAACTTTTATATTTGCAGTTATAATAGCTGCCTTCATTCGCAAAAAATCTTTCATTTCATTTATTCGTTTTTAGGCACAGGTGTTATACATAATACAATGTCAAATGTTAAGGTAGGTAGGTAGGTACACATGAATCTCTGGGCCTAACCTAACGGCGCACAAACATTAAAAAAGATTTACAATAAACCGACAATGCAATAAATGTTTTCAATAACTTTCCAGGAAGGACCCTGCCACTCGGGCACTAAAGCATCCAAATGCACGTTCCTCGGCAACCAGGGCAAGGTTCTAACGACCGGCTTCTCAAGATACAGCGACCGGCAGTACGCAGTATGGGACCAACACGACTTGTCCAAACCATTGGTCTGCGAGACGATCGATAGCAGTTCGGGAGTTGTATTCCCGTATTACGACTATGATACCAATATGGTGAGTTTGTGATTCCTATCTAGAGAGTGTATGATACCAAACTAGAGAGTGTATGATACGTACATAGTGTGGGATCGACGTGACTTGTCCAAACCAATGGTCTGCGAGACGATCGATAGCAGTTCGGGAGTTGTATTCCCGTATTACGGCTGTGTGACTACGTGATAGAAAGAAAGATAATAATTTATTTCCCGTCACATAATGTTAAAAACTTGAATTAGTGACAATTAGTATATAAAAAGTGACGAATAAAAGGTTGCCACTCAGCATTTGCTGCAGCAGCCCAGTGATACGACTCTCTCCATTAATTAACCTTATCTGTGGTAAAATTGTGTAAGCATAATGTAAAGTAATGGTGTTCGGATCCTTTGAGGATGATTTAAAAAATCTAGGCAATATCCAACCCGTTTAAAAATGTACAATAGATAATTTCTTGACCTCCACTTTCTATTCATTTTAAAACTTTCAGATGACGCTAAGATTGCTAAAATCCAAAGTTCCGAACGCCAAGACAATTTTGCTTACACAATAGCACCACTACTGGTCTGAGAAATGGTTCGGGAAAGGTGTTTCGGTATTACAACTATGATTTTAAGTTGGTAGTACTTAATGCTCCTGACAATAATATTTAGTTATTTTACATTGCAGGTGTACCTTGCTGGCAAGGGTGACGGGAACATCAGATACTACGAGGTGGTCGACGAAGCACCCTATGTGCATTTCCTAAATCAGTTCCTATCAGGCAATCCGCAGGTGAGATACATATTATAAATGCCAAAGTCTGTCTGGTTGTAACTTTTTCATGATTAAAACAGCTGAACCGATTCTTATGTAAATTTGTCCCGCCGCCGCCGAGGATCGAACCAGCAACCTGGGCTCTATTTAACTGTGAATCCACTCCTTTGTTTAGGGGGCACGGGATTTGATGCTCTTAGACCGGGAAACGGGCGGAAACTCGCAGGGATTGGTCTGAATTAAGTTTTTTTTTTATATAAATCTCAAAGCTCTGAGTGAATGCAGTGTTTTACCTATAGACCCTATAGTCGTTTATTTACATACTGTCATGTATTTCAGCGAGGCCTCGGCTTCATGTCAAAGCGCGGAGTGAACACAAACATGTGCGAAGTTTTCCGTTTCTACAAGCTGCATACGTCGCGGGGACTCTGCGAGCCTATCTCCATGATCGTGCCGCGCAAATCTGACTGTTTTCAGGTAAAACACCGTTTATATTAGAATTACAACTAGCTTGTGAGGTATGTACAACAGAATAGCAGAACCAAAAGAGTTACAGGGAAGAAGGCTAAAGAGATGGGTCGTACTTGCTATTTCGCGTACCAGGTTCATAACGGACCGTATCTTGGAAGTACCAGGTTCAAAATACGTGTAGTTTGATGCGAGGACCTGGTTTAAAAATCTGATTGCGTAAATGAAATGTATTTATTTCATTTTTCACAAAATACGAACCACCTCTAAAATACGACGCGCCACCGATAAGATGAGCGGATGCCCGCAACTGAATAAATATAACTTTACATTACGGGCATTCAAGCTTACCCTGTTATCGCACGTTAGGGCAAGGACGCACTGTATTACGTGTCAGTCAATTCCTTTTAATACATTTGCTTCCCCACGACCCGTGTTGTCATGTCGCGTGTCGCGACAATAATATCGTCAGATCTGAAAACCGTCAACGGTCTGAAAAAGTTCCACAGAGGTTGTTTTTTTTTGACAATAACTTGTCTCGAACTATTCGAGCGAGCTTCCACAAATATAATTATTAAAGCAAATGTGATTGATTTGTTTCTTAAGTAAGATTGTCTATACTACAAAAAATTTCGACTTTAGAACCCGCGACCCTCCCAAGGATGCACTAACCAACTACGCAACCGAGTCGACTTGTCTTGTTGAAAATCTTTTGCATACAAGGTGATTCATAACATGTATACCATCCCGAGAGGGGGTTATTCTGTCAATGAAAATAAATAATTTTAGCGAAAAAAAACATCAATATTTTCAAAATTATATTTTTTTCCAAAAACTTTCTCAAATTACTTGTTTTTGGTGTTTTTATCATCTTTAGAATTAATAACTAAACGTACAATAAGTTCGGAATCAAGATTGCTACCTAAAACAGCTGATTCATTGAGTTTGACCTGATTTGACCCCAAAACAGCTGATTTTCACATTAGAGTTTTTTCAATGAAAAATGTCCAATTTCCAAAAGTCGTAGAACAAACTTTGTTGCCAATTGGGTGTTGAATAAGCCCCGTTCGGGATGGCATACATATTATAAGCGCAGAATCACGACAAATATTTTGTTTTTTATAAAAAATCTAATGTAATAACGATTTCAGGAGGATTTGTATCCCGATACAGCGGCCCCACTGCCTGCGCTCTGCGCTAAGGACTGGCTTAGCGGAATGAATGCACCGCCCATACTGATCAGCTTGAAGACTGGTAATTGAACCTAGAATTCAAACTAGTAAACCAAATACCGGGCCGTGGTGGCCCCGGCTAAAGAATAGGCCCCTCCATATCTACCTATCCGCGGATGTTGTAAGAGGCGACTAAGGGAAAAAAGCTAGGGGATGGGCAGCAGCGTCCCTCATTTTAACAACGATAGCTCTAACTGCGCTCGCCAACCCGCATGCCCAGCGTGGTGAGTATGGGCGAATCCCCCCACATTATAGGAATTCGCTCTGTCTGTGGGGGAGGCCATGTTCAGCAGTGGACGTCGTACGGCTGAAATGATGATGAAACCAAATACCATTTCTAGGCTCACCTAGGAGATCGTTTCTCGACCTGAAGATGCGATTCTCGGAAGGTGATGTATAAGTTAAATCTTGTAGAAAGGGTATGGTTTTTTATCGTGGTAGAGAAAATCTCGCTCGCGATAACCTCTCCATGTAAATGTCATCGTCAAGATAGCGAGACCTTAGCTAATGAATCGAATAATGGGCTACTTGATTTAGTAACTAATTGGTACAATTCGGTAACTTTCATTCAAAAATTGTAATGCCCCACAATACCGGAAAGCTTTGGAAATCTTTATACCAATGAGTTTTTCTAAAAACTTAAGTGCACGTGGTTAAAACTGTGCAGGAAAACTAACCAGTAAGTATTCTTATAAGCGGCGATGGGCTTGCAGTAGTGAGTATTCCATACTTGACAAAGTATGGAATACTTGCAAAATATTGGCATGTACCAAAAAGTCGTAAGTCAAAGAGATTTAGGGACCTCCTAGATACCACTTTTCATAATTAGCACTAATTTCAGAGAAAGATTTTAGATTGACAAAAGCGCCCTACTAAATCTTCTCAGCAACGGTAAATCGCAAGCACATATAAATCGGTCTCTGTGATAATTTTTTGTGTTGACCGCTACAGCTCTTTTACATGACTTCCTCCTTATTCCTTCTCTTTCACTGTTTAATTAATTGATTTAATTTTTAAATTACTTAATCTATGGATGAGCTTGAATATCTTGAATAATAAAAACGTACCTGTCTGGCGGAAGGTATAGGTATGCCATCATACAGGTTTTTCCTAGTTTGGGTACCTATGTCTCTCCAACTATGAAATAAAATTATTTAAGTAAAACTAATGTACAATCTGTATTTTATGACGTTTGTTGAGAAATAAATATCTTATCCTAAAAATAAAATAAAATTAAAAAATCATTTATTGCCTTTAAAAAGAACAAATATTAGAAAAAGAGCATGATACACAAGAAAATAATAATAAAAAGGCAAAGGGAGTAAATTCAGCATTTGCTGCATGCATTGCATGCAGCGCTGTTTTTCAATTTACCCCCCTCGAATAGATAGATGGTCACCGAGGGATTAGGTATAAGCGGGTTACATAATTATTAGATAGTAGCATCTTATGTTACAGGTGTAACGATATCAACGCACAAGCCGCGCAGCAACCGCGACGCGCCCGCGATGCAGCCGCAGGACGCGAACAACCGCAAGAAGTTCGCGTTCCTCTCGCGCGAGACAACGCCCGACTACCGCCCGCTCGGCACCTGGCAGCCCAGCGACAACCACCTCAATGATAATGACGTTCAGGTATTTTATTTATTCAAATAATATTAGGTATTATAATTAAAATAAGATTTATTTACCTTATTTTATTCTTTATTGTACACAGAAAACACATACAAAAAACAAACTAAATGAAAGGACATGTACAAAGGCGAGCTTAACCCTAAAAAGAGTTTTCTTCCAGCAAACCTTTGAGGCTAGAGATAGGTGGTTATAGAGGTAGGGTTCGTGTACAAGACCAATGAATAAAAAAATAAATAAATAGTAGATGTATAAACAAACTATTCTAACAAAATATACTTATATAAGATACCTAAATATAAACTTATCACTATGAACAAACTACTTATATAATAATATTACTATATATATACCTACTTGTGAAACAATAAAACAAATATACAAAAATATATATCATTTAAATTTAAATACCTACGTACTTACAGAGATAGAAAATGCTCTTTTGCCTTCCTCTTAAAAATATAAACCGAAGGACCATCGCGTATGACATGGGGCAGGGCATTCCACAACTTTACCGCATGAACAGTAAAGGAGCCGCCGAATAAATTTTAATATAATAAATCAATCATGTATTAAAATAAAATAGCCATTCAGGTATGCTTAATGTACTAGCTAACGCCCGCGGCTTCGCTCTCATGGTAAGTACCTTGATAAGTAGCCTATATGCTATTCTAGGTGAAGAACTCTATCTATTTTAAGTTTCATCGAAATCGGTTGAGCCGTTACGGCGTGGTTGAACAACAAACATCCAAATATTACGCCCGCGGCTTTGCTCTCGTGGTACCTTGATAAGTAGCCTATATGCTATTCTAGGTGAAGAACTCTATCTATTTTAAGTTTCATCGAAATCGGTTGAGCCGTTACGGCGTGGTTGAACAACAAACATTTAAATATTACGCCCGCGGCTTTGCTCTCGTGGTACCTCGATAAGTAGCCTATATGCTATTCTAGGTAAAGAACTCTATCTATTTTAAGTTTCATCGAAATCGGTTGAGCCGTTACGGCGTGGTTGAACAACAAACATCCAAATATTACGCCCGCGGCTTTGCTCTCGTGGTACCTTGATAAGTAGCCTATATGCTATTCTAGGTAAAGAACTCTATCTATTTTAAGTTTCATCGAAATCGGTTGAGCCGTTACGGCGTGGTTGAACAACAAACATCCAAATATTACGCCCGCGGCTTTGCTCTCGTGGCACCTTGATAAGTAGCCTATATGCTATTCTCGGTAAAGAACTCTATCTATTTCAAGTTTTCTTTATTCTTTATTGTACACAAGAAAAATACAGATACAAAAATTAAAAAGAAAAGTATGTACAAAGGCGAGCTTAACCCTAAAAAGAGTTTTCTTCTAGCAAACCTTTGAGGCTAGAGAGACGTGATTATAGAGGGAGGTTCGTGTACCTACAATGTTTGATAGAATATTATATTTATAAACATACATATACCTATTAATATTATTAGTTTTATCGAAATTGTTTGAGCCGTTACGGCGTGATTCAACAACAAACACCCAAAACATCCGAATACCCTCACAAACTTTCGCATTTATATTATCAGTAGGACTAGCGAACCGCCCGGCTTCGCACGGGTATATAACACTTGTCGCTCTGGAAATCTATGTGGGAAGTCTATGTTCAGCAGTGGCGTCTTTTTACGGCTGAAATGATGTTGATGTGCGTTGCGGGCGGTGCGGACCAGTCGACGCATACCTTTAAACGACGTCCTGTCAATAACTAGCTTAATTAATTACGATCTGTTTTCAGATTCAAGCGACGGAAAAGTCACAGAAGACGAACGCAAACCAAACCACGAAATTCCACCAACTGCAGAAGATGTTCGGCAAGCAGACCGGCGACTGTGAGCCTGTTCCGCTGTACAAGCAAATCAACCAGGGCGATGTGTTCAGCACTGAACATGAAGTGAGTAGTTGTCTAATGTGCCTCTTCTTATCGTGACACTGTTTTTTTCTTGGTCATCATGCATTAGGTCAGTGACGTCAGGGTGAGTAAGGTTGCCGGAGATCTTTAGGGGGGAGGGGGTTCGGGGTCGGCAACGCGTGTGTGATGCCTCTGGTATTGCAAGCGCTCATAGGCTACGGTAACCGCTTATCAACAGGAGTGCCGTAAGCCGTCTAAAAAATTGACGTCTACTGCTGAACATAAGCCTCTCCCATAGATTACCAGGAAGCTTCATTTTGGGGCATTTGCATAATCACCACGGTGGGCATGCGGGTTGGCGAGCGCAGATGAAGCTCTTGTTGTTGATAGGGAACGTTGCGGCCCATCCCCTAGTTTTGTTTCCCTTAGTCTCCTCTTATGACTTCCACGGGTAGATATGGAGGGGCCTACCTATCCATCATCCGGGGCTACCACGGCAACAAGATGGCAGATAATAAATGACTTACAAATGATAAAATAATATTTTTATTTTCCAGTTGCGCCTTGCGTTCAACCGCCAAGGCGAAGAGCTACGAATCGTCAAGAGACAACTTCACAACAGCCAACAGCGAGTGCGGGAACTAGAACAGCACATAGCCGCTTTACAAGCGAACTCTAACTGAGTTCAATGCCCTAGCATATGCTAGCTGGGGTCAACTTACGCACAGCAGTGACAGTCAACAAACTGTTATAAGCAAGCATACATAGGCCAATAGGGCGGTCAATCGAACGACTGTAGGAATGACCCAGTGTAAACATTTTATGTGTCGATTCTGTTGTTGCATTAACCTCATCATTCCACTGAACATCAGCTTCCCCCACAGATTTCCACAGTGACTTATCATGTGGGGGGAAATTGCCCATACTCACCACGCTGGGCATGCGGGTAGAACTATCGTTGTTTTAATAGAGGCCGCTGCTGCAAATACCCTTGCATAATTGCGCTGTCAAATGAAGTTAATCTTGAATAATAATTAAACTAATTTAATTTGACGCGCTAAATTATAACCTTGTATCAGAAAGGGGTGGCAACATTATAAACTCTCTCACTTGTTCGACGGTGGAACTTCTCAAACTTCTCAAACTTCTAAGAATTATTTAGAATAATGCAAAAACATATTCGATACCGCTGCGCTGTATACTAGAATCGGACTAGATAACACTAGAGCGAGACAGATATATTTCTTTTTACATTTGTTTGTAATCTAAATACTCGTTCATTCTAGTCCTTGCCCAATTGGCATAGGTGTGCAATGTCGTTTAAGCTAGGAATCTGTTGAAGTCAGACATAAAAGTTTGTGTGCAAAGCCGCCTTAGCTTGGAATATCTAGCGCTCGAACAGGTAAGTCGTAAAAAACCAGTGCGATCAACTTCAAAAACTGCAGAGACCGTTTGCGGTCTAGCGTACATACATGCATGTACAATCGTTCTATTGTCTTTACAAGATATTGTTTTACAGTCGACTTCGGTTCGTCCGCTAGATGTGCTTAGAGCCTATATTTGCCTACGCCTTGAGTCTGCTATGATGCAGGCCGAAAGGCTTTTTATAATAAATCATGTGATTATGCATCCTAAGTGTGTAGTGTTTATGGTTTGAATACCACTGGCTTCAAGCAAATTCGCTTAACTACTTGGTTTGCAAATATTATTCTGCAATTAAAGTATTTTTAAGCTTTGAAAGCTCAGTTCAGCAGCGAATTTCAATTTCTTTGACTAACGTAGCTTGGTAAGCTGATAATAATATTACTAGTATCTTAAAATATATGTAATTCGAATCGTTATTTTGGAATACAGCGCCAAAAATATTATAATATGGACCTTTTTTATATTGTCCGGTAAATGTTGACTACTATACTAGTTAATCTGATCCATAGTTCAGAATTACTGTTTTTAGGTCAGTATTAACATTTTTACAAAGTTTAAAAAACTTGACGTTGAATCCTTAGGCTTGACTGAGCGGGAAATTCCAACATTTTTTAACTATGTATATTCATTTTGATAATATTTTTTCATGATAGTAATTAGCTGTAAACATGCCATGCTCAAAATTTAGTATTTTAATATGAGTAAAAAAAATTACATTCCTACAAAACATTTAGTGGGGCCTCTCGGCCAGATACCACGATCTTGACACAATTTTATTTACCATAAAAATTGCAAAATTTTGCATATTTGTTAGATATTATAAATATCGTGGTGTTAATCGGTATTATAATAATTTCCTTAGTGGGCCTATAACATTCCATTTGGCCTCTCTGTATGCACAAAAGCCATGACATTTTCATACATGTTCTATAAATTGGCCTAAAGCCTCCGTGATACCGTTTTCAG
Source organism: Anticlea derivata (assembly GCA_947579855.1). Classification (NCBI taxonomy): domain Eukaryota; kingdom Metazoa; phylum Arthropoda; class Insecta; order Lepidoptera; family Geometridae; genus Anticlea; species Anticlea derivata. Next base: position 4,548,785 of record OX388264.1, read on the forward strand.
AAAATCATGACACGCGATGTATCATACCAGTCACAAAATATTTGCTTTTTTTTATTTTGTTTTCTATAAAAACCATGGTATTGACTGATGAGTTTTTTAACATTTTCTGTCATGATTGTGATGTCCTTTTTCGGTGACGATATTGAGCACCTTTTTATTACGCACGTAATGAAAGTTTTATTCCTAGTTTTATGTTTTAAGTTGACATCTTGTTAGTGATTGTTTTATAGTCTGATTTAAGTAAGCGTTACCTGTTATTTTATTTTTGTGTTTGTCATTATGTTATTGTGAATGTAAGTAAAGCTTCACCCTTTGAGATCTCTGTTAGTGTCAATAAACTGACCGTAGGGAATGCAATGAATATTGGTGTCAAGGGAAGATAACCCGAGACAGTCATTACGAAACTACTTGTATTTAATTTTTTAACAATTTTGATTTACATTTCTATGTAGACATAGCAAGCACATAAAGTGCAGGTTAATAATAATTTACACGCCTTATGATGTGCCGTTTGTATTCAGCTATTTGTTTTATTCTATACAATAAGATATAAGGGAGAAATTGTACAAAAAAGTTACCTGAACTTTTCTGTACACACGTTTTTAGATATAGGTATGAATCGAAAGCTAGCATCGTAGTTTCTATAGGTGCTAGATTTTCTCAATTGCAGCTACTAGTTATAATTGACGCATTCGTTTTTTGACTACTCTATGTATTCAATGTAATTTCCACTTTATAGTAAATCTAGAGTATGCTAAATGATGGAATAAACCCTTGAACGGATAATAAAATTATTACATTCCATTTTGGGAAGGCATAATGTAGTGTTGTAAGTAAAAATGAAAGTATTATTGCATTAGCAGGCATATTCATTGGCTAAGTCGGTGTTGATATTTATTATTGTATTTTTGTATCAAGCTTGTGTAGCACAAATTCTGAATAAACGTTTGATCATCACTGTTCTTTTATTTTATGAAAAAGAGAAAAACAATTTTTTATATCAAAACCTTTATTGCTCATAAAATTAATTACCTAGTCAGTCAAATGCAATGCATAGGTACTTAAATGTATGTAAGTGATAAGTCTACCCTATCATAATGTTTCATGTTGGTAGGTACTTAAAATAAAAATTACATTTGCCTAAAATAATCGGACGGAATTAAAAATAACTATATGGACGCTATTAGAATAGTCGGAATGTTTAGGCACATTATGGTTTTGCTTGTACAACACATTATAAAGGCTTTTGAGAACTGAGATGTTCACAACATCATAAATAAAAATTGACCAAGTTTACCAATGCATAGTTATGTAGTTACTGTAACCATTGTCAAATAGCTTTGGTACCTACTAACCAAATGACCATGCTGTAGGTATATTAAAAATACGTGCTTTCATTGTCCGTCCGTTCTTACAAAATTGGAGATAATAAGAAAGAAGGCATTTGAAACGGAAATGCAATTTGAAATATCGCGGTGATTCGATGTTCCTTTCTGCCTGGTAATCGATTATCTGTAAGGCTACCATCCTACAATAACATTGTATCGGTGAACTTGGATCTTAGTCATTTCAAAAGGCAAATTTAACAGCTACACCTATTACGAAAACCACAACTGATATCCTAAAGGTAGTAGCGGAGTTACAGCCATCACTGCCACATGTGTAAATACACGTTCTGTACTCCAGCTTGTCTCCGGGCTGTTGGACATAGTTGCAGTAGTTGCCAAGATCCAGTGAGGAGCAATATCTTGATGTTGTGATGCCACCTGAAATGCGACAAAGGTTAACTTCTGCCCAATAGTGAGTTCGAATGAGGAATGTCATTTAATGATTATTTGATTAAATCCCAAAAATGTTCGTCGCACGACGGGATTTGAACCCGCAACCTTTCTCTAGACATGGGGCTCTAACTAACGAACCACTTACCATCTGGGTGAAAATCTTTGGGACCTACGTTTTAAGGTCGTCCGTTGTCTTAGTCAAGGTTAAATGACCATAATATCCAGGACAGACATTCCTAACATGACCTCCAAAGCAGGAAAGCACTCAGTTGGTCACCCATCCCTTCGGTGTATGCGCTGCTTTACTAGCCCACCCTTGTATTGAGTGGTGTGGTTGACTAGCTGAACAAACAGAAATCTGCCACTGCCTACCCTTCTAAAATACAGGTTTAAGTGGATGTACAGAATTAACTCACCTTGCTATTCACCCGGACCATAATATTTTAAGCCACCAAAGCGGAAGTGCCTTTGCAGTGCTGTGAAACTCAGAAACCCAGTGCATTATAAAAATATTTACAAGTGCTATGTTATGTGTGTTATTTTATTTTTAACTGGTTATGTTTGTTAGTGTGCTGTTACAATAACTTTTCAGGAAAATATAGCAGCTTAGTTATTTTCACTGTAGGTATGTACTGATCTTGAAGTGAATTATGTTCTATTGTAGAGTAGGTAGAATAATATGTGTTAAGTTTACAGTCTTCAATAATTACTTTATTACAAATAATATGGCACTTAAAAACTTATTTATTGATTCTTTTCCAGCCTCACAAATAATTATTTTAGGCGGAAGACTGTAAACTTAACACATATTATACTATACTATATATATTCTATACTATAGATAGACCTGTTTTTTTTATGCAGTACCGAGCCTCGAAGACATGGTCGCATGAAGTTGGGGTTAAGATACCATTGTCCAAATGCATTAGTCCATCACCACATTCCAAAGTGGATGAAGAATTACATTGATAGCATTCTAATGCTACACCTGGGGTTAGTTTTAAATTGTTAAATTAGTAGATAATTAGTAAGTTATCTAAAGTTAGATGAACACATAAGTATCACCCCCCCATCAATACCAGATCGGCATCACCTTACTCCTAAACCAATGTAACAAGATTTTTTCTTCTCACTAGATAACCATGACAAACTTGGTATTCTGCTGATTTCTACTTGATAACAGGTAACGTAACAAGATTTTTCTTCCCTCTAGAAAACCGAATATACTGGGAATAAACAGTCCCAAGGCAAGATGCTCTTGACTACCATACTGATTAGCATGAGTTGTGTTATGAATTTCATAAAAAGAATGCTGAATGATACTGGGGCAATATAATTGTCACCCTTAAACCCATGATCAAGGGTTAGCTAGGTACAGTTCCCAACCAGAGTTGTGAGGGTTGTGCATGTACCCCCATGCAGTACTAATTATTTTCAGATGGTTTAAATAAGTTTTTCTCGCAAGGGCACATGCGCTACTTCTACCGCTCGGCCCCCGGCCTTCACGACTCGTGACCGGCGCTTATGTAGTAGGTACTTAAAAAATAGGTTCCTCAGCCCATTAGTAAAGTTAGTTTTGAATATAGAATAGTAGTTAGTTGCCCAGGAGACACCGGTGTCTCACCTTCGTTCCTCCCAACATGTTTGATACAATATTGAGCGTCGTGGAGTGTTCCACAATCTATAGCTTGCAAAGTCACATCACTCTCAAGAAATTCATTACATTCGAACGAATTATCCGAGTCCGTCCCCGAGCATTGATAACAGTGTATTGAATCAACTAAAAATCAAAAATAGAACGTAAAGTAAAAAATTAAACAGTAAAGACATAAGAGAAACAACGCCCTTTTTCTTACCAGCTTTCAATGAAGTAAACAATGCACAAATTAGCAATAAAAGCTTTTCTGTTGCTTTAGTCATTGCTCTAACAAAACTAAGTTCAGTAAATATTGTTAGTTCACGCTATTTTTTAATCAAAAACACGAAAAATAGAATAGAATCGAAATTATCAAAATAAAGCGATCACAGACTAATAGGGAGAGAGGGAGGGAGGGAATACAAAGCGAGCGATCAATTCGTAAACAGAGTATAACGTATAACATGTTATTCTCGGTCTACTGATCAATCCGATCGAGCGAACTATTTGTAGACCACAGACAGACCAAGACCAACCAACCAATCATAGGAACCAAAGTACTCTGTGGATGCTACTTACCCATGATTATGATGAAACGATACAAGTACTTGCTCGATTCTTTTACCAAGTACTTTTGGTATCGAAATAAACGACTTTTGGCATCGTAAACAGAATACTATAGATATAGGTCTACGTTTGGCATACTATAGAATTGATACTAGAGAATTGATAGATATTAGTGGGTATCGGAAAGTAAGTACTTGTATCGGTAATCGGTCGGTCACCCACTATTATTTACTCTATGAAGTGGAAATGGTAAGGTGTTTTTGTTTCGAACCTTTTCGAACGAATCTTTTCTACTGATACTGCATAGTTACAACAAAATATACCTTTACCTACTGTTTTTAATTTGAACTTTTGTACGAATAGAGATATTATCACCAGAGCCTGCGGTGATAGCGTCATCTCATAATTTACAAGCACTTTTGCATATCGAAATTAGATGGTCTACATTTAGCATAGTCTGAAATAAATGCCGTGCCGGCTGCTTATGGGGAGACGATAATGTATGTACAGCCCTTTAATGCAGAGCCTGATAATGTTTGACGCGCGACGACCAGACAATGTACCGACCTTTTTTTTTTTCGAACGGATTTATATGCTGTGGGTCTCTTACGACCACTGCCAGCTACACCGGGCTATAATGTACCGACCACAGAGTACTTTTGTATATATACCGTAGACCAAGAATAAGATTGACGTCACGTTAAATAATAATACCAAGAAAGAAAAAGATAGAAATATATGAAACGACGTATGAGAATGACCTGTTTTCTTACATCACTGTCTGCGTATGCACTTTGGGTTTGTTGTGCACCAATCATTGGTGCACAACAAAGTCAATGGTTAGTGTGAAAAAGTGCAGTAATTACTAATGTAGCAGGTGTAGAATTCAACTGGTAACATGGTACGTTGCAGTATTATAGGCTCCACGAGCGATAGTTTAAGGAAAGTGAAAATATTACCTTTCACCGGTAAGTACCGTTTTTGTTTCTATTTGCAATTAAAACTTTATGCTGGAAAAGGATCTGGCTATATAATTGAACACGTTATTATTTATTTAGTTTTCTAATACTTAAATCATTACCATTTCTTTAAATTTTAAAATGTATCATGGGTTATGATAAACCGCACTAATTGTATGGTCATTCTCATGCCTAGAATAACGCACAAAAATATCCATTTCTAATTGGCTGGATTATACGAAATTTCGTCTTGCTCGGGCATACGCGCTAGCCCGGTCTATGTTATACTCTGTTTACGATATATACCGACAATGCACGGCTCAATAATGCACAACTCAATCAAACGGATTATTGGGCTGTACTAGCTAGCTACTAGCTTTGATTTATTAAACTAGCATTGATGATTATGATGGTATTGAATTAGATAATTAAAATATTTTGTAAGTAGGTAATATTTATTTTTCAAATGTTGCTTATGAAATTGTATACATAATTATTTACTAAAAAATACTTACATAATGTTAGATTATCTAGTACCTTGGTCGCATTTTAAAAACCTACCTATGGGAGGACATTTTCAATTTTTTTTGTCCTTACCTATTCACATTTAACTTTCACAAAAATACCAAGATACATTTCTTTAATCTATCATCATAATGCTCATGCGACTTAAATTTGTACATAAAAAATCTAATAATTAAATGCATATAACTATTGAATAACTTACAGTAATAAGGCAGTAAGACATTTTTATGTACCAATATTAATTACTTTAATAACATTATTGTCATTGTGGGTAAACTTAAAGCTATTACGATTAAATCACAAGATGGAATGCAGGTAGTAAATATTAGGAAAGGTAAATAAGAGTATCAAAAAGAATGCTAAGACCACATAAAAAAGAGTTAGTAAAGGTCTGTAAAATTATCTGATTATTTGCTATTACCATAATAGATAAGTACCTCGATGCTATTTACCATAATGATTCGGTACCTAAATACTAAATTAACATAATGATTATGAACCTAAATATTATCAAAAAACAGAACGAAATATTTGTACAGATAGTTAGGTTCTAAAATACTTACATTATTAGGTACTTAATATCTATTGGCAGAAAGTGGGGTTTCTGTAAAGTTGGCACGTTTTACCACAGGGTAAAAATATTTATTACCTAATAGAGTAAAATTTTATTACAATAAATATTTAATTTATAGGCTATTTATAGACTATTAATAGGTATATAGAACATATTTATAGAAATAGAAAGTGTCGCGGATAAAGAGTTATCTAAGAAGATAGATAGAAAATTCGATGTTCATATTTTATTTTGAAAAACACCTACCAGAACTTGGGTAGTATTTTTATGAAGTTTCAATAATTATAATTACTGATAATCTAAGTCATGCTAGGGGGACAGAGGTTTTATGTTCGTTAATCATTATAGCTTAGCCCGCTGGACTTCTGGCCGGTATCCTGTCGATATTGCATGCCACATGTATTGTGTAGTTCTAACTCTTTTCCATGAGTTGGTTACACTCTAGAAGTCTAGATGTTCCAAGTGTTGAATGATAATCAGTAATGCATCAGTTGTTCAGCTGAGGCCGGAGAGGCAGAGACCCCTCGACCCAGAATCCGGGCCTCTGCATCATGGTCTGCCACAGAGTGCATTCTTTGCCGACGCTGTCCATCCAGTTCACGCTCGCTCCCATGTATGTTCCTGTAACAAAATGTTACTTAGAAAATACTGTTGAATGTTTTTTGAATGCGAAACATGTTTTTCTCATGCGTCATTGACAGCTGGAATCATTTGAATCCATGAAGTATGAGCTTCACTTTAGCAATATTCATCATCTGCCTGAGAAAGTCTGCCTGAAAAGTAGGCCTCCCCAAAAAAATGAGGGGGAGGGTTGCACCATAATCTACCACGCCGGTCCAGTGCGGCTGGGTGGGTGATTATCAATAATAGGCACCTGGATGTAAAATGTATGTAAACAAACCAAACCACCCATAGGTAGATATGATCATACATAATCTAAAAATTTCTTGCTTTATTATTTAGACTTGTCAGAATTTATATCAATTTATATTGGAGTCATCGCAAACATACAAAAGCAAATTCTGTCTAAAAATCAACACTAAGTAACATATTTTAGGTTATAGCGTATAAGCGGTTTGTTTACCAACTAGAAATGGGTCGTACTTGCTATATCGCGTACCAGATCTATAACGTATCGTATTTTACAAGTACCAGGTACTAAATATATTTTTTTCGAAAGTATTACTTTGACCGCGCGAGTCCACTGCGCAAGTCCACTGCGCAAGTCCACTGCGCAAGTCCGCCGCGTACCCAAGGACACGCCGCGCCGCGGGACAAACGCGCCGCGTCGCGTCCTAGGGTGCGCGGGACCACCGCACCCGAGTATTTTTAATACGCCTAAGTATCGTAAAGTCGTACTAGGTACATATAGATTGATGAGAGAACCTGGTTAAAAAACCTGGTTGCGTAAATACGAACCACCTCTATTACCAACTTTTCACATTGAATTTGGCTGAAGTACCTACGCAATAGAATAGTTAGCTAGCGTATTATTATTATCTTACCGGTTCCTAGAGACAGTCGAATGGCTCCCATAAAGTCGTTGGAGGCGAGACGGTCTCTGTCCCACAGGCTCAGTTCAAGTGCCCTCGTACTGAGCTCCTGAAGCTTCAGGCCGCGGTACGTGAACGTGTGCTCCCAGCGGGGGTTCAGGCTGCGACGAACCACGTTCGTCTTCTGCTTCGCGAGCCGACCTCTTTCTGGTAGAAGGTAGCTGAAGTCACACAACAAAAAGTCCTATTACATACTAAATGTAGTTGTTTTTTTTTTGTTTGATATTATGGTAAGACGGGTTAGCTCTTGGCCTCGAAGCTTGCAAGGATGTTAGTAAAAATTTAATGTTGATAAAAAAAACATTAATATTCATGGTGTTATTATTTATTCTACTATTCCCACTAATATTATAATGCGTTCTTTTATGTATGGATGTTTACTTGTGGATGTTTATCGGCATGACTTGAGCGTGACAGCTCTATCACAAACGCCGTAACGCGCCGTCACATGTAAAAAGTACCATTTTTTGGATTTAGGTGGCGCTAAATAGGCTTCATAGAGAAATATCATTTTTGAGCTATAGGTGGCGCTAAATAGGTTATAGTTTAGCGTGGTGATCGAAATAATACAATAACTTTGAAATCCCGCTAGTTAGAGGAAAAAAACCAAGTGAGTCCCATTGGAAAATAAAAACCCAACCCAATAGGTAATTCCAATTTAATCCACGCATGCTTTTATCACGTTTTGTGCCTACTTCCGAATTAAGGGAAAACCATATAGATTCGGCCGTCACTTTTAATGAATCAGGTTAACTACCTACCATTAAATTCAAATTATACCCAAAATGTAAAAACATATGACGACATTCATCATGACGACCAAGAGGCAAATATTCAATGACGTCTCTGTGATCAACAGGGTCAAAACCGGCAGTGATCACCGTATGGTTAGAGGCTCATTGAATATCAACATTAAGCTGGAAAGGTCTCGTCTGATGAAATCTACTCTTCGCCCAAGTTCTGTCCAAATTCAAAACCCCGAGAGCTTTCAGTTAGAACTCCAAAATCGCTTCCAAAGCCTGGCTGAATGCGAAACAGTGGACGAGCTGAACAACGGGCTAGTGGAAATTGTCCAAGCGGTTGGGTCGGAGTTCTTTAAGACCCACCGTAAAAATAGAACCCAGAAACTCTCTGAGCACACTCTTAAACTCATGGCTGTGCGAAACGATATGAAGCTGCATTCTTCAGTGGACAGGTCGAAATACGGCGTGCTCAATAGGCAGATCTCTAAGTCTATGCGACACGATTTGCGCCTTTTTAATACAGATTGTATTAAACACGCCATAGAGCGTAATAAAGGCTCAAAAGTGTTCGCAAAAGATCTGTCTATTGGACAAAGTCAGTTGACGAAACTGAAGACCGATAGCGGCAATATCGTCTCGTCGAAGCCTGAGATTTTGGGAGAGCTCGAGAAGTTCTATGGACAACTGTACACCTCATCGCAAAGTCCTGCTCCAAGCACGGCAAGCGATGCAAGAGCCCGTCTGACCCGGCACTATACCGAAGACATCCCGGACGTCAGCCTATACGAGATCCGGACGGCCCTCAAACAGCTTAAGAACAATAAGGCACCGGGGGAGGACGGAATAACGTCAGAGCTTCTGAAAGCGGGTGGAACACCGGTACTTAAAGTCCTTCAGAAGCTATTTAATTCCGTCATCCTCGAAGGTACAACGCCTGAGGCGTGGAACAGGAGCGTGGTGGTACTGTTTTTCAAGAAAGGTGACAACACCCTCTTGAAGAATTATAGGCCCATCTCGCTGCTGAGCCATGTCTATAAGCTGTTTTCGAGAGTTGTCACTAACCGGCTCGCCCGTAGGTTTGACGACTTCCAGCCTCCCGAACAAGCCGGGTTCCGCAAAGGCTTCAGTACCGTAGATCACATCCACACGCTTCGGCAGATTATACAGAAGACCGAAGAGTATAATCGGCCACTATGTCTAGCGTTTGTGGACTACGAGAAAGCCTTCGATTCAGTCGAGACCTGGGCAGTGTTACGGTCACTACAGCGGTGCCAGATCGACTACCGGTATATCGAAGTGTTGAAGTGTTTGTACAGTAAGGCCACCATGTCTATCCGACTCCAGGACCAGAGCACAAATCCGATCCAATTGCAAAAAGGGGTGAGACAGGGAGACGTCATTTCTCCGAAACTGTTCACCTCTGCATTGGAGGATGTTTTCAAGCTTCTGCACTGGGACGGACATGGGATCAACATCAATGGCGAATACATCACTCACCTTCGATTCGCCGATGATATAGTCATAATGGCAGAATCGCTGGAGGACCTTGGTGCAATGCTCAGAGACCTCAGTACCGTCTCCCAACAGGTGGGTCTTAAAATGAACATGGGCAAGACAAATATCATGTCTAATGCTCATGTCGCACCCATACCGGTAAATGTTGGGAACGATACCATTCAAGTTGTAGATCACTATGTCTATTTGGGTCAGACGATTCAACTAGGTAGGTCCAACTTCGACAAAGAGGTCAACCGACGAATCCAACTCGGATGGGCAGCGTTTGGGAAACTTCGTCATATCTTCTCGTCGGAGATACCGCAGAGCCTCAAGACGAAAGTCTACAATCAGTGCGTGTTGCCAGTGATGACATATGGCACTGAGACTTGGTCGTTAACTATTGGCCTCATACACAAGCTCAAAGTTGCACAACGGGCTATGGAGAGAGCTATGCTAGGAGTTTCACTACGTGATAAGATCCGAAATGAGGAAATTCGTAGAAGAACCAAGGTTACCGACATAGCTCTCAGAATTAGCAAGTTGAAGTGGCAGTGGGCAGGCCATATAGCTCGCAGAACCGATAACCGTTGGGGAGTAAAGGTTCTCGAATGGCGACCACGAACCGGGCGACGCAGTGTTGGAAGGCCCCCCACCCGATGGACCGACGACATTGTGAAGGTTGCGGGAAGTCGGTGGATGGAGAAGGCTCAAGACCGTTCGTCGTGGAACTCTTTAGGGGAGGCCTATGTCCAGCAGTGGACTTCTACAGGCTGATGATGATGATGATGACCCAAAATGTTCGAACCAGTGGGTTTCAAACCTGCATCTTTGCCTTGAATCGCCGTAAATCTTGGGCAGATGAATTTTTATCGGTTAAATACCTCTGGCTCCACCTAGTTTCAATCAGGAACATTTCTGCTTTATGTCTACTACCAAGTATAATATCATTGACAAGAGATAGCGCTCTTGCTAATTTTTTTTTATCTGTTTTTATAGTGAAACCTACATTAATGTTTATCATTAGATATTATCTACCCAAAATTTTCGAACCAGTGGTAAGTATTCGAACCCGCATCTTCGCCTTGAATTGGCAATGCAATACTAACTACGCTTAGATCACTTAAATAATTATTCTCTAAGCAACTACGCTAGCTCCGTGATAGGTAAGGTACCTACCTTTTGCAGAACACATCTGCCAGTCCATTCGGCTTGGTAGCGACTAGATTCTTCGCTTCTTTGACGAGCACGTGAAGGGTTCCCTTGCCGCGCATAGCGCCGGTCTCGTGCAACTCGAACTTGAGGCCGATTATGAGGTCGCCCCGAGTGCCTTGCTGCTCGTCGAATTGCTCCGTCTGGAATATAAGAGATGGGTAGGTAAGTCAACTTTGCACTCGTTATTCAATAAAATTATTAGTAGGTCAAAGTCAAAAGGCGTTTATTTCAATTAAATCACTAGGATCACTTTGAAACGTCTTTAGGTGAAGCTATGCCTGTTCCTCGCGACCAAGCCTAGTAATTCAATAACCCCCTTACCTATTAATATAGTAACATTGTTCAAAATTGACCCTGTCATTGTTGATGGCAACACTTTAAGCATTGTTTAGGTATCTTCTGGCAGATTTTTATATGTAAAGCCATATAGGTAGGTATATGATTTCCATAATCGAAAGCCTAGTCAAAGTCTCCAGGATATCGCTTTGAAAATCTGTAGAGCAGGCCGATATTTTAATCGTACAACTAAGGTGACAAACAAGCTTCCCACCTGTTGGTAAGTGGTTACCCGTTGCGGGAAGTCGGTGGATGGAGAAGGCTCAAGACCGTTCGTCATGGAACTCTTTGGGGGAGGCCTATGTCCAGCATTGGACTTCTACAGGCTGATGATGATGATGATTAGATATAGTATCTGTATGTGTTCATATAAATGTCACTATATGTATTATATATATGTATATATATATATATATGATTATCTTGATTTATCTATTTAATATACCTACTTTATTCTGTTTATAGTTAATAATTTTCTTCATAATTGAAGATACACCATCTTGCCCCTTCTCTAATCTTTTCAGTCCAGTCCATCCTAAGGTTGCCTGGCAGAGATCGCTCTTAGCGATAAGGCCGCCCATTGTATTGCCGTGTAAATTTGTAATTGTGATCTTATGTATTATTTCCGTGTGGTGATCAATAAAGTGTTATCTATCTATCTATCTATAATTATGAACCGATGTTCAGCAGTGGACGTCCTAAAGCGGCAATGATGAGGCACTCACCCGCTCGTGAAGCTTGTACCACATGGGCGCGGGGTCGTCGAACACGACGTCGCACAGCGGCAGCGTCACCTCTCCCAGGAAGTCGTTCCGGCCGAACATGTCCGCGTGCCACACGCTGAGCCACAGTGTCCGCGCGGACAGCGAGGCCAGCGGCTGCAGGAAGCTGAGCGTCTCCTCGAACACAGGGTTCAGGGTGTTCTTCTTCACCTTCGTCTTCCTCTTGCCAGTTTTAGACTTGTCCGGTAACAAGTACATCTGTAATTAAACATTTGGTATTCAGTTTTTTTTTGAACCAGAAGAATCCGGGAACCCAGAGCGGGTTACCGGGGACGAGACCGCCTAACCGCTGCTGGGTGAATGACGTTAGACGTGGAGGCCATGACTGAGACGGACACAAGATCGCCAGGAATGGAGAAGAAGGGAAGAGGCATATAGGTATCCAAGATGGGATCACGATGGCCTGTTCGTGATCCCATGATTAGGTTTATGATTTTGACCGGATATGCACGAAAGGAGCCTCTAAGTGTTCACGAAACGAGGCTCTAAGAGGCGCACTAAAACTCCTTTCTTAACTTTAAATACTAGGTACTGAGGTATATTGAGACGCTGTGAAAACTTTTAGGTACATTGTTTCAACGTTGATTTGTTCTTGGCGACTTATTGTTGGTTTTCTTATAAACGGTTATTCAAGGAATAGCAGGTACACACACCTTAACGTAAGGATCAGATCTATTCCTCTTCACGTCAACGGCCGCCAGGTCGCGACACCTCTTTACGCCTACTTCCAAAGCACCCAGTCTGTAGTTGTAAAGCAACGAGAACTGGATCTCTCCTCGGACTGTCACGTTGGCCCGGGTGCCTTCGCCGGCACCAGAGTATACTGATGCCATGGATTCTGAGCGAGCCTGGAATCAGAAAAATAAAAGATTGACACAATATAATATAGGTACCTATGTGTTGATTTATAATAATTTGATTTTTAGACATCCTGATGATGATCTCGTTTGAAACCGATAAATCGGTTTGTAAATGACATTATTTCGGTTAACAGGGTATTAATCAATGCACATTAGTTTATTTGTAATCCAATTATGTACAATGAAATTGAATTCTTTAATAGGTTAAAGTTTTTCTCTTATCTCCTTTTTTAAATAGAAGCGACACATAAAATTTCTCAAATAATATAAAAGGACGTACCGAATTAACACTAAACGAACATTTGCTCTGATGTCACAACTACAACTGGATTAAATGGCTAATGAACGAAATTATGTTTTTGTTTGGTTGCATTATCTCCTGTCACTCGATACTACTTTTCCGAGGGAACTATGGCGGCAAATATTCTGTTTGTTGATGAATTCCATTCTTTAACATCCACATTTTTTGAAATGTAATTTCTTCAGGTATGTAGGTAATCATTAGGAGCCGTCCACGTCTTAATTATACGTAGAAATTTGCCTATAGTCTGGTTTCTAAAGTCTTGGTTTCGTCTAGGCACCTTTAATTTCTATTTTAAATTGTTTTAAAGGTACTACAAAATTCAGCCTTCTATGTGATTTACAACTATTATCTATTAGCTTATTATCTATGCTGACCTTTCCCACAGGATGAGAGCATGATTCAATCATGACTGTTGTACTTACTGAATTTTAAAATTGAACTACTTACTCCCACATACATTTTACGGAAGTATTTTTCTAGTCATGGTTAATTTGGAAGGTGACCAACCTATTCACCAAAGTATCTAACAACCAATTGATATCTCGGTACTGGATTTGAACTTCGAAATCGATTAGATACTATCAGAATTTCGATTTATTTAAAAAAGTTTGCTAACAACCATGGAGATTTGTTTAATGAAATCTTAATATTCATCGACCAAAAATGACTTTTCTTATCCATTATCATAGAGTTGCTTGGTTTGCATTTGATTTGATTTTTTGGTCAGACGACTACAAATTTAGAAGTAATAGAGATTCCGCAGAACTTTATTGCACAATATAAAACCCACTTCTTTTATGTTTTATAGGTGCCTTTATTTATCTCCAACTAGGTGCCTATTACATAATTTATGAATTCCAATGCTAAGACCACACGGAAATCTATGGTGATTGATAAAACTAGTAATTTACCCACCTATTTACCATATTAATGTAGATATGCCCTTCCCAAATATTTGTGCCATATCGTAGGCAAAACAAGTAGGTAGTTGTATGGTTTGAAACATTTTAAATTTAGCAAGATGTTAGATACGCTGATGCTGGTAAGATCATTCGTTTAACCGAAACAAGAAAGACGAGTTTGGCACTGACTGTGTCCTTGATTAAACTTTGTAGATTATGTTCTGTGTTTTTGTAACTTAGTTAATGTTTGGTAGAAAACTTGAAATATTTCGCAATTAAATTATTTAGGATATGACACTCGATTTTTAAAAATTTTTAAAATTTTTAAATTTTTTTTTTTTGTGTATGTTACTCGATATCTCTGCTAATACTAAACCGATTTTGATAATTCTTTCGCTGGTGTTTAGAGTATGATCCCGGGGTGGTCCCATATTAATTTAATTCCTGAGGGATTGCTACTTATCCCGTAAAACTTAAAAAAAACGTCATCTTATCTTGAAATCACTTGCCGATTTTTTTTGTCGACGGTGGTATAGTATGGTTATCCCCGCGACTTCGTTCTGTTGCTGCTATTTTTACATAAACTTTAAACTTTGGGGTGTGTGTCGGGAATTTTTTTCTGTGCACCCATCCATACGTTATAACAGGAAGCTAAATACCCTGCAAATTTCATACTCTTAGTAGGCTCTGCGTTGATTTTCAAAGAGAATAAAACCACTACGTTTGATTGTCAGTCAGTCAGTCAGTACCGTCAGAGTTATTATTGATGATAAATGGATGTCATAGTTAATTTTGTTTTTTATTCGAAAGTGTAGTTGGCCAATGTCATCCTCAGTAGGTAAGCAAAACCCAAGAGGTTGATAACAAAAAAAAGAGGTTGATTGTAAATATTCAGGAATTTGAAGTCGGTTTTTAGTTTTTGTAATAAATATCTTATTGTTAGGTAATTTAAGTCACGATAAAAAGACCGAATTATCTAATATTTTAAATATTTTAAATAGGTATTTCATTAATAAAATTTTAGTAAGTTAGTGGACCGCATATGGCATTGAGTAATAACGTTTTATCGTATCTGCCACAGACAGCCGAACCTATGTGGTATCGCCCACACTACACTTATAAGGGATTAAAGTTACAACATTTTGTGCGTCGGCCCAAGTGTTCCTACGCACTGGTGGGATTGGTGTCATTGCTTATGCTTTTTTTTCATGTTCTACCTACCAATTGAGGAAGTCTTAACTCTGATGGGATATTAGATTAGACATGCCTTACATAACTGCCCCGTGACTGTTTATGCTTCTAGTTACAAACAGTTTTTGTATAAACAAACAGATAATAATAATTCAATTAGGACTAATATAGGTATAATAAAGCTACTTGAAAATAAGTTTATAATGAGCTAAGTGCGCATCATAACTATGAAAGTTTATATAGAAACACTGAGATGTTTTCCTAACTAAATGCATAGTATCTAAGTAAATGTTTTGCAAAGCCTCGTTGCTTGCCGGCCGTGTCGCAAGGAGTAATATAATACAATGGCCGAGGCGGTCACCCAGACAATATACCTAGGTAGGTGTACAATACTGCTGTTTTTCCATGCTTTAAGCAAATAAAGCAAAAATTAGCATGTCGCGTAAAGCAAATTTTATAAAGAACGAGAGTTTGTAGAAGCCTCCATCTTGTGAGTATCTGTAGGTATAATATAGTTAAGAATACCAAGTCAGTGTAATTATAATTAACATTTATTTTATTAATGAGATTGTAATTGTGTATTGGCAACTATGTAATTATGTTATTAAGTAACCAGTTACAATGACACGTCAGGAAAAGTTATTGAACCGAAGAATAGTTATGCACACATACCCACCAACTTAGCATCTATTGATATATTTTATAGTAAAACACCTACCTACTGTCAATTTGAGATGTGTCCAGTCAGTTTTTAAATCAAATTGAAACAGAAAACTAGGTATGCCAGCGATCAAAATAATAACAAATCTCAAGATAGAGAAATAAACGCACCTGAAGACCACTCCTGTTAGGATATAGCCGGTCTCTGTCCAGCAGATCCCTTTCATGCGGTAGAGGTGAATTTGATCTTCTCGGCAGGGTCGCATGTCCAGACGATACATTGTTGTCTGACAAGTAAAGTTCATCTGTGAACAAAGAAATTTAATCGTTAAAAAGGTTACAATTTAGATAATAAAAGATAATGAGAACTAGTTTTGAACTTGGCCAGTAGACCAAGGCTTACAACAGAAAAGGTGGCGCCGGTTTGAAAAGTTGAACAGTTTCAAATTGCGACAAGTACACATTTAATGAGTGATTAGCCTAATTAAAATTTGAAAATGTTAGATCTAGAAGAGGCATAGATTTCAGTGCGGATTAGAAGGAAAGGTGCACCAAAGTCGTGAACTGATACGTCGCCTTTCAATTCAATCCAATCATCCCTTTTGATGTTTCGGTAACGTTTACCCCTCGTCAACGAATTATCGCACCACTCTATAGATTTCAGAAACGAATCTCGACACGAAAGGACCTCGCGAATGAATGAGTTCTTCTCACCAGATTTTAACGTACTCCCTCTGCTGTCAAGCTCGACTATTGTATCACATTGGTTAGATGCTTGATTTTTCGTCGGATATCTGGAGCCTGAAATTGAGCTTGCTCGTATTTCAGTGGCCAGTAATAGCTGAGTTGTAGATTTGTACAGTTCGTTATCTACGTATTGAGACCCGGGCGTCACTGTCGGTGGCGTTTCAGGTATAAGTGAAGGCAATTCTTCATCAATATGTTTTGTGACCGTCAGAATTGGCAAACGCTGTTCTTGTTGTATGTTTGGTGAACTAGTCGGCTCTCTATTAACAGTATAACTTTTCCCCACTCGACCTACTAATGCAGATGTTGAATTCTCTGCACATGAATCGATTTGGGTACTTTTATCACAACAAAACAATCGCCGCAAATGTTCACAGCACGACATTTTTTCTCTTGTGTTACGTTTATTAACACTATTAACGTCTTCAGGACAGCATTGTGCTTTTGATTCCTCTGTTATGATACGGTTTTCAAATGATAGATATTTTATTTTGGCTTTGTAAGCTGGGGAAGCCATAGAATAATCGTCACACCTTTAAACACAACACTACTCAATTGAACCGCGGTAGGCACTGTGTATAGTGATTTAATACAAAATATCCCCATTTTATCATCATAACGCTATAAAGTACCGAGGTTTCCTGTTGAATTACGATAACATTTTAGTGCAGGACAATGCAAAAATACTCTCAATGTCAATTATTAAATGAGAACCTGGGATTGGACAACGCTGTGTGTATAATAGAGATAGTAGTAGCACCACACTTCAAGTGGGTTAGTTTAATAAATAAATAATGTACTTAAACATCTATGTATCATTTAACAAAATATTTTAAATGCAAATATTTCTTTGAAACTGCTCGTAAATATATCGTATGACAATTAATGAGATACGCATGGCAGCGTTTTCTAAATAATAATAAATCTAAAAAGCGTTTTTTAAATAACAGGCAAGTAATCTATACAATATTGCTCTAAAACTGTGTTTAGAAATAAATTCCAATAGAAATTATTCAGTCACATGTTTCTGTAATTTCTTACATTTAGTGTTTAAAAGGTTAAAAAGAGGCATTCGAAGTTTGCAACGAGAAATAGAATAATATGAATTAGTAGTTTTAATAAGTAGGTTTTATCAGTAAGTACAATCAGGTACCTAACGTTCCTAGCTACTTATGACTCCAAGCAAGTGAAACCGCGCGGCGGGTACAGCTAGTTTTAAATAAATTAGACTAAAAAGTAATTTAATTTTTACATAAAAGTACCATTATACATGCCAGGTTTTGAAGGCAACAGTGTGCTCCATCGCAGCTGTTTTACAGGTTTTTTGATTTCACCACCAGCATCAGCGGACAAAGATTTTGTAGATGCCATCATATCACTTCTGCGCCTAGAGGGTATTACTGGGAGCGAGGATTTGAATATAGGACGAGGGCTTCTGTTTGATAGCTGAGGACTTTCAGTTTCATTTCCTGATTCAATACTCCTCTTTGATGCAGCATTCTTTCCAGTGAACTCTGGTTCATTGAAGTCCCTCATTGATGAACCTGAATATCCTGATTCAGAACCATTAGTGCTTGATATTTCAACTTTATCTACTATAACTTGTTCCTTATTATCTAAAGTAATATTTTGGATTCCTTCTACTATACTTTCAATATCGTTTTGTTTCTTTGGTGCTTTTATTAAATTCTTTGAATCATTTACATGTATCCTACGTTTAATTATTGGAGTAGACGTTTCTATTTGAACTTTGTGTATAATGTTATCATCGTAGCCTGTAGATGTATTTTGAATCGTCGTAGGTGGGTTGTTGATTGTGGTAGGTGATTTCAACGGACTCGTTTTTATATTCCCGGTCGACAAAGTCCTTTCTCCTATTCGTGATAATAGTTTTTCTTTCTTGTCGAGGACATTTTTGCTTAGCGACCTTCTTATGGATGAATTCAATCCTAATGAAGTCCTTGATTTAGTACTATCATTTCTACTCAGGGAACTATTGATAGGACTTTGTGGTATATTGACGCTACTAAGCAAGTTTTCTTCACTCTTTGTTATAAAGGTTTTGGCAGTTATATGAATTTTGGGACTTTCATACACTTTTTTGATGGTTATTTGTGGTTGGACAATTTCTAATTTATTATAACTTTGTGATTGTGAATCAGTATTATCAACTGAATTGTAAGTTGCGTTTTTGCTCAGATTAGAATAGTTTAAGCTCTGTGACCTTTGCAAGGTACTATTTGGAGTAGGTGTCTTTCTTCTTATTGTTTTATAAGCTTCAAATAAATTATATTCTTTTATGTATTCCGATATTCCTCTTTCGTACTCAAAAGTGCCTTCGTCACTTGTTTTGTTTTCAGTTGCACTTGAGTCTTCATCTGTCTCACTTGTTGTGTTGCGTTCAATTTTTGTGGCATTTTCGGATACCGGTGAACTCACGTGTTTCTTTATTTCCTTTTTTTCTTTCTTAGCATTCTCTACAATCTTTTTTTCAACCTTTTTGCCAATTGCATAGTTTTCACTTACTTTCTGTGCCAATGGCATAGCCTTGGGCTTGGATATTTGTGAAGCTAGAAATGAATATAGCCTATACTTGGTTCTAGTTTCCTGTCGTATCTTCGGCAGAGTCGCTGGTTCTGTATCCTTCTCAGCTGTTATACTGTTAAAGCAATTCCAACACGACACTTCACTATTGTTTTTCACCTCTTTGTCTTTTGAAACACTTCCACCCCCATCATTTTCAGTCACCATTGTCACCGTTCAGATGTTTGAACTGATCAACAACCCGATACTTGGTCGACTAAACTCGCTTCTAAGACAACAAATGTTTAAATAGCGCGCAAGGTATGTTGCTAATGCTTTTTAAATGAGTTCGTTATTCATGAATCTAAATTATTACGCAACACTTAATGTGGAACAACAATCTCGAAAATATTCCAACCTGTTTTGGGATTGAAATCTTATGTAAAATACTAGGTGACCTTAACAATATTATGTTGATAGGAGCAGGCTCTTTTTTCAAATACTTTGATGTAAGTAGGTACCTACCCAAAAAAACCGAACACATAGTGTATTAGTTAGTTTCTTTAAATAATAAACTTTGACTATTTTATGAAGGCCACAATTAACTTGATTGGCAAGACTATAATTGAAATAGCATGGCCATACTAGCTCAAAACGTTAAATTAATAAACGTTGGCTTCAACAGTTCAAAGGGTAATTAATAAGGTTCATCGTAGGGTTGTCAAAAAGGTACAGTTTTTTAATTTACCTACTTATGGTATAAATAATGATACCCATTTGAATTTTGACCATGAAGTTTCTATCTTCAAACATTGTTCTTAATCTTTATAAAACGTGTTCTTTTATTTTTATTCAATTTATGTGTAGAATAAGTCTCTTTCGGGATAGTATACCATTTATATGAATAACCTTGCATGCCTCGATAAACTTTTCTAAGTTAGCTAAATAGGTAGATAAACATTAATAGTAGGTATTTCATTTATATTATAATATTTCAGATAACTAAGATTAGTTTCATCATACAAACGACCTGCTTAAAAAGTATGTATCTAAATGTTAATCTTGATATATAGATCTCTAGACACTGTCATGCATTTTGAAATGCAGAGTAGGTAATATAATAATTTGTACTTCTAACTAAATAAAGGCAACTTTCGTTTTTACTTACATGAGTATTTATAGTCGCCTGTACTAAGATTTAACATTACATCATTTTCAAAATGATATATTATGTGTAACCATGTTTGGGTATAAAATTCAGTGAACCTTTTTCTTTATTTAATGTACCTAATAGGTAAATATGTTTGAGTTTCAACTGCTTATCGATTAAGTCGTCTCCACTACATCCGTCGACGCTAACCCTTTCACTTCCTACATGGTCGGTGGACCTACCTTTTGAAAGGAGTATAGCCATTCAGTACAGCCCTAAATGTTATCAAGTTTAGCCACAGCGGCGCTGCGAGCGCCGGTGTCCATACAATCTCCTGGTGTCCGTGACCGCGAGTGACGTTCCGTATCGTGCGCACGCGCACGCCACTTTTCACTAAACTGCTAACCTACATGCTTTGCTACCTATAATAAATCAAATTACATTATTATATTCAAATTGATTTAGTGCATTTGTCAAAACAATAATTTCAACCATAACAAAGGTAGGTACTGGGGTTATGGCAGATAAAACTTAGGCAATCATATTATTTTTAGTAAAGGAAGTAGTTGTTCTGCAAATAATCTCAGCTGAAGGCTCTTCTGGACATAAATCTGGTCCAAATTAGCTTCTAAAGAAGGCCACCATACTAGTCTGTTCAATAGTATTTCTGTTGGTAGATTGATAGTGTGCAGAACTAAATCAGAAAGTGAATTAGTGATGTGCGGCGCAGACTGATAGGAAATAGATTTCCGCTTATTCACCTATATAGTAGGCTGTAGCTCGTATGCAGTGTTTTCTCCTAACTGACACCAACTTGTACTTTCTTTAACGAACGCCTCCTAATTACCTTCGAGTAGCTACCTAAGCTTGTGTTACTATTATGGTAATTATAAAACAAACATTGAATAGTTTTATGACCATGGCCCCAAATAGTAACTGACCTCTAGAAAAAAAGATTCGATGGAACATTGAGTAAATTATTTAAATTTAAATTAGTCTATAGATACTAGCTGACAACCGCGACTTTATCCGCGAAGAGTTAGCTCTATAATTTTGTTTCGAACAAATCGTTAGTATACTCCTGTACAATCTTCGGCACCCCATTACAGAATTATCTAGTTGAATGAAACCCTGAATAACTGGCTGAATTTAATTATTTACTTTATTTGTACCAATATTCGGATCCTAAAACTAAAACAGGAAACCTAGACCCTCGAAATTTCATACCTTTGGTTTAGGCCGTGCGTTGATTTAGTTAGGTCAGTCAGTCAGTTAGGTGAGGCAGTACCTAACGTACCTAATAGTTTAAATGTTATGTATAACTTATTCAGATGATATTCTATTCTTGCATATTTTAAAAAGGTATCATGGATATAAATAAGAAAGAAGGTATTCTGAATACCTCAAGGTAAAAATTCGCTGTCTACATTTTCTGTATGACAAGTTATCGTTGTAATAAGTTGTTATAACTATCATTAGCTATGTCATGTTACGTGGTTACGTAACATGACAGGTACCTTCCTACATAACCTACTTTAGGAATTAATCTGTCGGTTAAACAGTAACACTATCGGTGTGATATCGTACCTTAATAACGGCCTATTGTTTTGCAATCATATTCACAACATCTGTCAGCACGTCATTGCATTGTGTCAGTGTAGTAGGTCTACTTATGTTATTTCGAACAAGACAATTGATAGGATTAGGATCTGCTCACCTGCTCAGGTGGATATAATTTTTTGTATACTCTTTTAGCGTGACAAGTTCCGCAAACGTTTAGGTCCTGTGTCAAAATTAGCATAATACGCCGACTTCAGCCACTGTTTAGATTTTTGTACCCAATAAATGACAAGGGGATGTGATTTTGAATGCTGGCTATTAGGCCTGCCCTTAGTGCCAGTGATGACATATGGCACTGAGACTTGGTCGCTAACTATTGGCCTCATACACAAGCTCAAATTCGCCCAACGGGCTATGGAGAGAGCTATGCTCGGAGTTTCGCTGCGTGATAAAATGAGGAAATTCGTAGAAGAACCAAGGTTACCGACATAGGTTTTAGAATTAGCAGGTTGAAGTGGCAGTGGGTCGGCCATATAGCTCACAGAACCGACAACCGTTGGGGAACAAAGGTTCTCGAGTGGCGACCACGAACCGGACGACGCAGTGTTGGAAGGCCCCCCACCCGATGGACCGACGACATTGTTAAGGTTGCGGCGTCATGGCACTCTTTGGGGGAGGCCTATGTTCAACAGTGGACTTCATCAGGCTGATGATGATGATGATGAGGCCTGCCCTGAGACAACATGATTCCTTAGATGAATACGATTATTGATTGAGCTTATTCTCAATATTTACCAATCCTAATCCAAGACCTAATTTGATCAGGAATGCAAAAAAACTGTTTGTTTTTAATTTTTATGTCTTTTTTCGCTAATATTCTTTCTTTTTGTTGATAGAATTAACCTATTTCGGCGTCGTAGGAAGGAATACACAAAATACATAATATATAGGTACATATTGGTGGCCCCAGCTGAAAAATAGGCCTCTATATCTAAATGTTCCGCAGTGGACGTCCTACGGCTGAAATTATGATGATGAAGTATTCCAAAACTGCATACCAAAGTAGTAGAGTAGGCTATAAAACAATTCTAACTTGAATGATTGGAAGCGGGAAACGGTTGCATGAAGAATGCAATTATGCTGGTTGGAAGGTCAGCTACTTCCATAGCTATGCGTATTGCTCTAATGTGGAAATGTATGGGTTTGCATTGTGCGTGTACCTACTTACATGTTTGTTATTTACTTATTCCGTTTTAATAACTTCCCTTTCACCTAGGAAACAGCCGCTTTTTATATATTTTTTAGAAAACAGCAAGTGACCGTTTCTTTTATTTTTCAATAAGTTTACCATAATTTTTATTTAGGTACTTAGTATGAAATGTTGTGTTTGTAAATGCAATAAGTCCTATCTCTGGACTCAAACTTTTGCTCAAAACAAAATAGGGTTCTGTACTAAGAAGTGGGCCGAGTCGGGAAGGAAAACAATAAGATTTTTGCAATTTCGTCACCTCTCGTACCGAATAGGCAGACTATTGTTATACGTACGATATAACTTAAACTCAAGCCAGCAATGGTTAAGCTAGTAGGTACTTATGTAAGTAATTGATCTGTAGCTAAGTATCTGACGGATAGTGACTTTAGAAAGCGCAGATGTAAACCCATAATGTTGTTTTCCCATGGTTAGCTGCTCCGTCGATAGAAAGTGGTCGTCAGCAACCTTTGCTAACGTCTGATCAAGGTTTTACTAAAATTGTGAATGACGAGAAAGTTACAGACTTCAAACTTTTAGGAATCTTTCGTCATTATTTATTGCAATCATAAGTATTATTTTGAATGGTTTTGCTTGCTTGCTTGCTTGTCGTTCGACTGGTTGTTTCTTGGTCACTTTTCATTATTTAAATGATCATGTCAATGACATATGTACATACTTAGCTACATTTGGCTTTGGTACTAATCAATTTATGTACTGGAAATTTTCGACAGATGGCTGAAGACTTATGTGCTTAGCAAATAAGCAACCAGACGCATGGCTTTGTCATCATCTTCTTCATTAAAGCCGTAGTATGTATCCACAAGGCCGTGGTGGCCCCGGCTAAAGATTGGGCCCCTCCATATCTCTATCCGCGGGTGTCGTAAGAGGCGACTAAGGGAAAAAAGCTAGGGGATGGGCAGCAGCGTCCCTCATTTTAACAACGATAGCTCTTACTGAGCTCGCCAACCCGCATGCCCAGCGTGGTGAGTATGGGCAAATCCCCCCCACATTATAAGGAATTTGGTTTGTCTGTGGGGGAGGCCATGTTCAGCAGTGAACGTCGTACGGCTAAAATGATGATGTATCTACACAGTTGAACATAGGCGTCCCCCAGCGATTTTCAGAGCGACTTCCTACCATGTGGGGGGGAATTTGACCATACTCACCACACTGGGCACGCGAGTTGGCGAGCACAGTTAGAGCTATTATTGTTAAAATAGGAGACGCTGGACGCGGCTGTTCATACCCTAGCTTTTTTCCCTTAGTCGCCTCTTACGACATCCACGGGTAGGTAGATATGGATGGAGGGGCCTATTCTTCAGCCGGGACCACCACGGCCTGGCGTGCCTTGTACATTCTTACAAAGACAGGGGCGTGGCCTTTCCCAAAAGCTCGTAATGAATATACCTACGTACCAACCAGAAGTTGCATCAAGTAGGTACTATCTCAGATTACAGAACGATAACACGCAATTCGTAGGCGGTGTAAACAAAGCTGTTACTCAACATGCCTGCCTACACACTGATGTTCAACTTAAACACTGATTCTTTGTAAGTTTTAAGCTTTACTAATGTTGATGTTGTAGTAAGTAGGTAGGTACGCTAACTAAAGCTTTAAGCTAACAGACGGGATTTCTGGAAAATAATTACCAACGTACCTAATACAGAAACAAAATTGCCTAACACTTTCACATCGAATCGGTTAGTGCTAATCCTCAAAATCGACCGCCCTTTATTACCTTATAAGTATACGAAGGCAGAAGTGCCTCAAAATCTGACAATCTGAAGTGAAAGATGTGCCTGAAAATTACAAAGGAAAGAACTTTAGGCAACGCAAATTAAATGAGTTTGTAAGTACAAGTACCTAGTCAAGAACTATTGTGTGTGTAAAACGTAGTTCGAAGATAAATCTAGCCGAGGCCACTAGAACCCGAGTGATGCAACACTGGATGAGTTCATACTAGCAATAAGACAATAATGTTACCTACCTTCACTTGTGGCCTCTGTACCATAAGTACCTAGGTATAATCGCAATATTCGCTTTTTTTGGAAAATCTTCCCGGTAAAACGTTTTTGATCGAGTAAACAAAGCGAGCGAATATCTCTCAAACAACTTGGGTATATCGGCGTTGTATATTTGTATGTTTATTTGTTAGATCATAACTTTCAAATCGTCGTACCTGTACTGTTATGTTTTAATTTTAAGAATATGAATTAAATCTGCCCCAACTACGCTAGTGAGATCTTCGAGAGAGTTCGGGGCGAACCACTAGTTAGGTACTTCAGACAGAATTATGATCAAATTCTTGACAACTTAAATTTTACCTCGAAGCGAAGTAGCAAAGAACTGTACAAACTGAAAATTTTGAACAACTGAAAAAACAACCGGAAATTTTGTAATAGCT
Organism: Anticlea derivata; assembly: GCA_947579855.1. Taxonomy (NCBI): domain Eukaryota; kingdom Metazoa; phylum Arthropoda; class Insecta; order Lepidoptera; family Geometridae; genus Anticlea; species Anticlea derivata. The sequence goes on from OX388264.1 coordinate 4,574,503, forward strand.
AGCTAGAATAAAAAAAGAAAATTATTTGTTTGGATACAGTACATACGCCTTGTGAGCACCTCATAGTAATTTATAATAATTTTCTTGCAAGAAAAAGTATCCTTACCTACTCAGTGACTGCACACGTTAACGCAGATAAGGCAGGTACAGTAGGTACTTTGACTATCACGTGTAAATTATATTCCAAGCGATTTTGTGCTGTGATTGGTTCACGTTACGGTTCAGTTTAAATTGGGTTGCGTACAGTAAATGTTTGGTACATAGTTTATAAGTCTTGGCAAAGTCTTCGCACGGAATTACGACTACTCAGGAATGTCTACACCGTCTCGCATCGAATGTTGTAATTAGTACTGTTGACATTTTTATCATTTTTACCTGTGTACCCCCGATTTTTACGGAGGGCCAGTTGCGGATTTAATCATTTCCAAAGTACCGTAAGCTTAGCATAAGTAAGCTTTAAATTTTAGCACCCTTATCTTTTCTTTACCGTAACCGTTGAATATACAATGAAAGAGATGAGGGAATAGTCATATTTCCGTCTTATAGAAGTCTTTCTGCTTTGGCCATTAGGCCAACATGGCTTTTTCGTAGGAATTACGTTTTGAATAAATTGGATCCACGTAGTTATGATAGGACTTTTTTATTTCAGTGCAAAATAAAATACCACAATAATTTTAACGGAAGTACCTACCATAAAACGTGTTGTTACGGTGATAATTACATAAGTACCTTGAAAACTGGAAGCCGTGAAGAAATCGACATGCATGATTTTTTCTTGATTACATATCGGAATGCGAAAAAAACCTTCATAACGGCTACAATTATAGGTTACGGCTATTTTTGTGTACATCTCCAAGGATCCGCCCCCGTACCAACTTTGCGATTTTATATTTATATATTTGTATATTTTATATATACTATTTTATAACTATTCCGAATGCCGTCTGAATACGGTTACCTCCTCGGAATCCTCTACCAATACAACATCAAAAAAGTGTATTCTACTTATTTATTTGTTGAAAGTGTACAAACATTATGTATTTTACCAATTACATAAAATATCTTCATAAAAACAGGGTCTGATAAACATAAAAATAAAATTGCACTATAGCATTCTCAAAAAAAAATTCTTAAAATAAACATAAACTTAAATAGTGCTCAATGAAAGAAAAACAAAAAAAAAATCTCTTTACTAACTAAGCTAAACTCTTGAAATATAAACGAAAATAATCTCTTTTATATGATAAATTTGAACTAAAAATTACTTTGGGTACAATGCACCACAGCAACAGTCAGGAACTCTACGAGTACCATCTGCTTGTGCAGAATAAATCTTGTAAATAAATTTAAAATTACCAATTACGATCACGATTACCACGATTGTTTTATGTCATTAACATTCATAAATTTATTAGTGAAAGCCTTACACACGCCAATACAGTGATAATTGACAATACAAAGCTACCCATGCTATTGGCCACACGGCACATGACAGCGATAAAAAAAAACCGCGAACAATGCCTTCCGAGTTTCACTTCTCTTCATGTGAATATTGTGATGTTTGAGTATTATTGATGATTATATTTATAGATAGGTACATGCTATATAGATGATGTCGTCGTTATCTTTCACTTCCAGATTGACCTTTTTACGTCGCTTTAGCGCACTTGGCTCTTTGTGAAATAATTCGTATGGCTTTACCTTTTAAGCACGTGTTTATGCGCACATAAATCATTCGAATAGAAAAACTCGTAGCTGGACGACTGGCTTCGAACCAACGACCTTCGGATCGAAATTCCAGGAAGCTCCCACTAGGCCAACACGGTTCTACTCTTCTCAAATTAGACATTAATATAAATAATTGATTCAAATCTTAAAACGCTTTCAAGTAGATAATTAAACATTCACACCATTACCATAATACCGCTAAACGATGAGGTCAAGATCCTCAGTAGAGTGGCAAAGGCTCTTGTGCTTCGATAATTTCATCATAATATTGCAATATCGTATGACTTCATTGGATGTCTTGTGTTTGTTCAAGTGTCGTTCATGTAGGTTACTGTTCTTATTGTCCACTACGTTCTTCTTTGTATAGAATTTTGTAATATTTTCTGCATAAGTTCGTCAGACGGCCGTGGTGGTCCCAGCTAAAGAATAGGCCCCTCCATATCTAATCTACCTACCTGTGGATGTAGTATGGGGTGACTAAAGGAAAAAAGATAGAAAATGGGCAGCATCGTCTCCTATTTGTGCAAAGACAGGTCTAACTGCGCTCACCAAAAGTGCGGAAAGTAAGGTTGCCAGAGCTCGGAGAGGGTTCGGGGTCGACAACGCGTGCGTGATGCCTCTGGCTATTGCAAGCGCTCATAGGCTACGGTAACCGCTTACCAACAGGTGGGCCGTATGCTTGTTTGCCACCTAAGTTGTATTAAAAAAAAAAAAAAAACAACCTGCATGCCCAAAGTGTGTATGGGAAAATTCCACCCACATGATAGGGATTTGTTGGAAATCTGGATGCAATGTTCAGCAGAGGACGTCCCAAGGCTGAAATGATGATAGGTATCGCAACCGGCTCACTGACCCTAATGCAGGATGACCAAGAAAGAACCAGTGACACTACAAGCAAGCACTGTCATATATGCAAGCCCGGTCTGTTAGTCTGGTACGCTGTCGAAACCTCCCGTAACGTTTAATTTACGTTTTGTCATTTCCCGGTTTCAAAACGAACAATTCCAACAGTTCTAAAGCGTATCAATGAATTAGTGTAGACCGTCTGTGCCCTGTCACCGGATCGTGTTTAGCGCTCAGTGAGCGTGAAGTTGAGCAATGGAGGCCAAGAACCGTGCGTACGCCTTGAGAAACACACTTTTCTGGTGTGTTTTGGGAAATCACGCGCCAGATACTAAGAAAATATATCACTTACGGTACAACGCTGGTGATGGCTGTAGCATGCGACTTGTAAATTAGGTAAATAGAATAGTTTTTTTTTTTTGCCTTTAACCTCTTTTTGTGCGATTACGGTTTAGTATGGCAGACATTTTATTTCTATCTGCGCGTGCAAATGTGGCTCAATTCTGACACAATATTTTGTACTTTTACACTATGATTTTCTTTTTAATTTAAACAAAAATGACTATCGTATGTTGTCATACTAGGTAACTTTTCCACACTAATATTATAATAAGGTAAATTTTGTTTGCTTGTTTGTAAAATCAAACGTCGAAAAATCATGATCTCAAGTATACGAAGTGACAAGAGTCAAGATCGGAACATACTCGAACAAGTGGATGAAGTTGCGAGCGGGTCAACTAGTAGGAGATATCATTAGTAGTTTTCTCGAAATTAGTAACAATCTAAACGCGCTGATAAATAAAAATGTATCTAGTTTTTATCAATACAAGAAAATAACCAAGGTACAGCCCATATAGCCCATATAGCTCGCAGAACCAACAATTTGGGGAAAAAAGGTTCCCAAACAGCGTCTACGAACCGAACGATACAGTGTTAGAAGGCCACGCAATGGATCGACTACATTGTAAAGGTTACGGGAAGTCGGTGGATGGAGAAGACTCAATACCTTTCGTCGTGAAACTATTTTAGAGAGACCTTTGTTCAGCAGTGGACTTCATCAAACTGATGATGATGATAATGATAGCATGATTTTTAGATAAAAAATGTTGACACGAAACGTATTACTAAGCAATTTTTTTGGAAACATGGCAAATAATTGGCAGGGTGCGCGTTGATGTCTAATGTAGCGAAAACGGGTAGAACTTGGGAGCTAGACAAAGGAACTTTTTATCAATTCCATGTTAGTTATTACACTAGTAGATACATCTCAAAATGTATGAATTTGACCTAAGCTTTTGAAATATGACGTGGTACAAGGTGACTGACATAATATGCATACCTACTATACCGAATGGGGTTTATTTTACACCCAATTGTAAATAACGTTTGTTTATACATGTTTAATGAAACATTGTCTTTCATAAAGTCGTAGAACAAACGTTATTTACAATTGGGTGTAAAATAATCCCCTTTAAGGATAGGATACATTTATGAATCACCGTGTATATTGTATAGAAGTTAGATTTAGAAAAATCAATTATCATTACGTTCGATTGGACGTTTTCAGGAAGTTGGTGGGTGGAGAAGGCTCAAGCCCGTTCGTCATGGCACTCTTTGGGAGAGGCCTATGTTCAGCAGTGGATTTCATCAGGCTGATGATGATGATGATCACGTTCGATTGATTCTATCAATATTTACCTTACATTGTATACGGTTGCTTGTCGTGGTTGACGTCTATGGCAAAACTTTTGCATATCAAAACATTTTAGTTACAATACCTGATGTAACATTGAGAAATAAGTCTGAATGAACAATCAACTGCATGCAATGCACATAAAAAGTATGTGAAATTTTCTGAGAATACTTAAAGGTAATTGATAATTACGTTAATCACTTGTTGGAATTTACATTTTAGAAACCAAGTATTTAGGTACTTAATAAGTCACTATCATTTAGTGATTCACTGATATGCATTCGATCAATCCCACGAGGCGAAATGTATAGGATAAGCAAAGGCCGGTAGGATTATTTTCAAGGGGGTACATTCTGCATCTATAGATCTTTTGCAACGATCTTTAGATAGCCGAACTGTCTCTTGTTTATATTGTAAATATTTACTTGAAAAGTTTTATTTTTTTCTGTTAATAAATAACTTAATTTTATAGTATCTCTAAAAATATTATTACCAACCTAAAACCCTTAGGAAGGGCATAGAGGCTTCTTAATCCGGTACCTTGCGAGCAAAGCAAAGCCGCGGACTGCTGCTAGTTTATAATATTAGTGGGACTATCAGATCAACCCGTAAACAATCTCTGACAAAGAACCAACGTCAAGTTACAAGGACAAACATTCATACAGTGCGTAGATGTAAATTCTAAATGATACTACCTACTTTGGCATCACGCTATTTTTAACTCTATCCCTATAACTTTAGGTTCAAGTTCCGATGGTCAAAATTATAAAGTCGAGTCACGTAAAGCACAGCCAAAGAAGCCAAGAATGATAAGTCGGAAACAGAGAACATGTTTGCTGTTTTTGAAAGGTGCATGGGCTACGTATCAGTCAAGTGTTATTTATTATTCAATGTGTTCTGCAACTAGTATATCACTCGAAACCCGAAAGAAACTTATTTTATCAACAAAAAGAAAAAATATTAAAAATTCTCGAACTCTTTCGGTCAGTTGTTTTTGGTCTATTTATCATCTTCATAACTAACTTATTAAACGTATGAGAAGTTGAATAATCGACCCCAAAACAGCTGATTTTTGCATAATGTTATTTCAGTGATAAAAATCGCATTTCCAATAGTCCTATAACAGACTTTATTGCCTATCTAATGTAGAATAAGCCCCTTTCGGGATGGAATACACATTATGAATCACTTTGTAGATTCAGTAGTAACATAAAGTTATGTTGAAAAAATTGTTTCTAGTTAAGGGTCCTCACTATCGACTAAACGATACGATACGATACGAGTAATAATTAGGTTTGTAGGTAATCAGTTCAAAAAAGTCTCACACTAATTCATTAAGTAATTATTTCTTGCAAAACCAATGAATGGCGTGTCATGGTCGTTAAAGGAGATATACCTAACTAACCCGAACTGAGTTCGGAAGCCTTCACTGTGCGTGGTCCATAACACGCTTGGCCAGTTTATTTAGTCAATACCGGCGGTTCATAATGCCTTTTAATGAAGACGAGCACTTAAACAAAACCTTCTAAGCTTATTCTTAGAAACCTAGTCCTAACCATCCAACAGCGAGACAATACTGTACATTCAAAAGACGAAGTCATTTAGTGCAAGTCGATGGCATTAAGGTCGACCGGAATGTTGACCGAAGAATGTAGCCACGAGTGGAAGAAAATGTTCTAAACCAACAGTTAGGCCTACTTTTTAAGTTATTCCGTAGTTGTTGTTCTAGAGGCGTGACATTCGGAAAGTGTAGTTTATGCGCTCGAGACACGCACTAACAAGGTACTTTTTTAACAATACGAACGATAGATGAATGTATAATATATATCAGCTTATAAGAAAAAGTATTTTAAAGTATCATCAGGCAGAGCGAAGAAAACAGTCAGAAAAGTTATTAGCAAGAAGTCATCATCATCATTTCAGCCGTTCGACGTCCACTGTACATGCTCTCTCCCACAGACAGAGCGAATTCCTTATCATGTGGGGGATTTGCCCACACTCACCACGCTGGGCATGTGAGGGACGCTGCTGCCCATCCCCTAGCTTTTTTTCCTTAGTCGCCTCTTACGACTTCTTAGCAAGAAGAGATCTAAGCAAAATGAGACCAAAAATTAACTAGTGATAAACGAACGAAGGCAATAATAATATTTTAGCACAGGGAGATTGTTAGTAGCATTTCCTGTTATTACTAGCTAGTTATAGAACCATTTATAGTAGCGTTGGATAACGCATCTATAGTAACTGATGTCATCAATCGCGGCTGTTTTATTGCCACTTTCTCTATACAAGATGATTCATATAACGACCTTCCTGATTTTTTCCTGATATCTTTTTGAAAAAAAAAAATTAATTAAATTGAAGAGATCTAAATCTAATTTGATTTCTATGAATGAATTTGGCAAAACAAATATTTCGCCTATATTCTTTCTTTTTGCTATAGGCACCTTTCGCGATAGTATCCTAGTAACGGAACACGTAAAGTTCGATTGATTGTTTCAGTTAATATGCCTAGGACAATCGGTTGCACAACTATCAAGGAACCAACAAAATTAATGAAACGCAAGCAATCAATCAGAGGAGACGTAATAGATCCAGATTGAATGAAAGTTGTTTGTCTTAAGGCAAGTTGTGATGTAATTTCCTAGTGAATATTGATAAATGGAAGTGCCCGAGGCTGGCTGGTGGATGCAAAATAAAAACAAGACTCGGGAAAAGAACAAAGACATTACTATCTTTAATTAGAATCAGATAATAGACATAGTCTGGCGATTTACTAAGTGCAAGATAAAGTAGCGATTACCATCTTACCTATAGATAATGTATATACCTACACGTCAAAAGCAATGGTCTCTTTATCATCATCATCGTCATAATTTCAGCCGTAGGACGTCGACTGCTGAATATGGCCTCCGTCACAGATTTCCAGAGCGGCTTCTTATCATGTGGGGGAATTTGCCAGGGAATTAGCTAGTGAGCATGCGGGTTGGCGAGCGCAGTTAGAGCCCATGCCCTAGCTTTTTTCTCTTTGTCGCCTTTTACGACATCCACGGGTAGGTAGGTAGATATCGACGGGCCTATTCTTAGTCTGGGCCACCACAGCGGTCTCATTAAATTTCAACTGTTTCTTATGTAGTTTGTAAAAATAATCGTTTAGGTACGAGTACACTTGTCATGTCGTAATTTTCTCTTACACTATGCAAGTTTACTTGTATGTTTTTGTCGTTGGATATTTATTTCTCATTTAGCAATTCAGCATGTTTCCAAGTTTACTGAGATCCGCAATATAAAGAAACGTAATGCAAAACATGTAAAACTGTAAAATGTGCATTGTAAAATTCTGGGCTGCAAATGCAAACAGAACTTTAAATATATGCAAGTCTTCAAAAGTGGCGCATTGATACATCGACCTTTGGTGACTAATGTAAATTTGACTAACAATAGCTTCTGAATATCAATTCATTAGATATCAAAGGTGAATATGAATCAAATGATCGAGTTAAGGAACGTTGTTAAGCTATCGTAAGGTAACCCACGGCTAAGTCAGCTCCGCATGTATTGACCATGCCTTTCCGGTGGATAAGGCCGACTAGGCTGAGGTACAGGTGCTGGACCAGCCTATTCTATCCTAACATTTCACACGTCTAAGTGAGTAAAATTTCCACTGTACGCTCCATATATCATGTTACTTGTTTAGGTAAACTAAACAAAACTTAACTCAAGGCGCTTGTGTGTGTGTAGATAGATACCCGTTTGTTAGAAAAAGTCGTTAAAACAACGAGACTTTTATGACAAAAGCATGAGTTTTATATGCAAAGAGATCGTCTTATCTAAAACTGAACCTAACATTGGAGGAAGCGTTGATGTTGCACAAGGAAGCGGGGCGTTCAGTTTTAGTTTAGACAATATCTACCTTCATTCATTTTTACTGTCAGAGTACAAGCTATAGGTAAGTTCATCAAGATTAATTTCCTTCACATAATCAAGACCTCTGACGTCACATAAGCACATTCTCTTTGAATAAGTTGCGGTAACAAATTCTAAGATTATGCGTGCGAAAGTGCAATTTACCTTGTTGTTAGGTATTTCTAATTGAACTTTCTTGCCTCTTTGTTTTCTACACTTTATACTCGACACTTTGGACATCTCGGTGATGTTCTGTCCCATATATTAACATTATTAGGTATATAGCTGTGTTTAAACTGCATGCGATATGTCCTTGATACGTAATACGTTTCAAGAAACGAATTTTATATATACGTATTACGTATAAATAAAATTCGTTTCTAAGTGATCCGTCCTGAAAAAAGTCAGTTTTGAGTATGACATTTGAGGGTGATGTAGCTCAAAGATACCACAAGCTCCTAAAAGTCAAACTCATAATTAACTTTATGTAAGGATCAAGGATCATTTTAAAATATTTTTTTGATGACATATCAAACGCCGTTGGATCACTGCTTATAATGGACAAAATAATCCTCATACAAAATGGGTACTTTCCTCAATTTCGGAATTTTAATTGTACCTTAGTATCTACATTGTGGTATTTCCGTATAAAATTGTCAGATCTTTGCAACTGGCCGTTCTAGAACCTTGATTTTTATCGCACTATGGGGTGATAGACCTTGTATTTTGTATGTAGGTATTACTTTTCAACTTGATTCCTACTTTTACCTGCCCTAACAGATAATTTCGGATTCATTCGGAATCTGAATCCTAAAAATGAACAACCCATATTTTGTAGGACCGTTTGTGTATACCAATACTTCTGTCTAGCCAATTTAGTTTATTTTGCATTTTGGTAACTGAACCATTTTAACAATTAAACACACAAATTACAGTTGTCAATAGAGAAAACTCACCCTGTAAGCTAGGCGCGGAAGCCGGCGCGGACGGCGGAGGCTGCTGCGGCGTCGGCGGCGGCCTGCGCCGCCTCGGTGCATGCAGACCTGGCGCTGACGCGGCCCGTGTTGCGGTCCTGAACCCAGGCGCGCGGTACCGGGCGGACTTGACCGGCCCGGCTGGAACCCGCTCCGTGCTCGCCGCGATGGATGGTAGGCGGGGAAGAGAACCGGAACGTTGCTCTTCTTCTGGCTGTAAGATGATTATAGTGTAAGGAAAAGATGGAAGCAGTTATCATCAATATCAACCTATTTCAGTGCAATGCTAAACGTGTCCCTCCTGCTGTTCAACGGCAGTTTGACTGAACCACTTTCTATAAGATTTTCTCATTTAAAAAAGTGACAAAGTTAACTGATTGTTACAGAACAGCACCTCCCGAAAATAAAAAAAAATCACTCAAAATACAAATAAATAGGCCAAGCGCGTATCAGGTAACGCACAGTGAAGGCTTCCGAAGTCAGTTCAGCTTAGTTAGTTTAGGTATCTACTTTAACGACATGACAAGTCATCTAGTTGTGAATGATTTGTTGTTTCTAATTTATTTTGGGGCTTTTTTGAACCAATTACTACACGTAACTAGTAACGACTATTAGCTGTGATATTTTACTTCATTATTTATGCAGTATACATGCTAAAGTGCAAAATACAGCATGATAGCACTAATAGTCTATGAGTACAACGGCTAACAAGGATGGAAGGACAGACAGATGGACATGGCGAAACTATAAGGGTTTCTAGTCGGACATCGGAACCATAAAAAAGAGTTCTTTACTAGGAAAATAAACACGGTTCTCTTCATCGAGCTCTCTTATCTTTAGATACTCTTATTCTTAATGGTATCGTGGTTACGTTAATAATTTCTTGCCATGTTCTTGCTAGCTAGTAAGTAGGCCTACTTGTGCAACGGTATAGCAGGGCCACCATGCGGATCAATGCTAATTGCTAATGAACGCTTTGTTGTGAAAAAAGTTTCCTGCCTTGAAATGGTTTATCCTATGGTTTACATTTCTGGCCGAAAAATTTCACCAGTGCAAGCAAGAATAAACAGGATAAAAGAATAGAATACTTAAAAAAAAATTGGGTTATGCACACAATCTTATACATTTACACAGCTTCTAATGACACTTTGAATGTGGTGTTCGCGTCTTGATGGTGTGAAAGAAAGAAAGTTAACAAGCCAATGGTTTTATGTTATGTGGTCAGAACTGCCCATTAGTAGTCCAACGTGTAAAGACAAAACGTAGACAATTATTTTGCCTTTACATGCCAGGATGTGGTTTTACCGGCTTTGTGAAAAGCTGTCTATAATTCTAATAGGTGATACTTAATATGAATACTATTCCGAAACTTAGTCAATCAACTCCGAGCTTAGTCAATCAAGAAAAAGAAAAAATATTAGTGAAAAAATAAATCATTTTTTTTCCCGAACCTAATCAGATTACCTGTTTTTGTTCTTTTTATAAAATCATAAAAATTGCTACCTAAAACAGCTGAACAGAGGTTGAACTGATTTGATCTCAAAAGAACAGGTTGTTGGCTTAGTATTTATTATTTAAAAAAAAAAAATTCAAATTACTAAAGTCGTAGAACAAACTTTATTGCCCATGGAGTGTAGTATAAGCAACTTTTGGGACAGCATACTGTATAATATTATGAATCACCTTGTACATAAAAATACAAAGGTACCTATGGAGAAAGGGCAGACATTTGTGCCTGAATTAAAAACATTCAATTGTTTTGGAATTATAATTTTGCTTAGAAAATATACTCGTAATTTGTTATACGAAGGGTACGTCTGTTATAATATAATATTGATGTTATAATATTCTTTCAATCAACATTCCTTATCAGGAATTATTTTTTTATGCAACAATAATGAGTCTATCCGGAGTTATGCAAATATTGATAGAATCCGCTCCAGTTTTTGCATGCAATTATAATAGTTAGATAACAAGTTCAAAAGTCTGTTATACAACTACGAGTAGAAGATAACTTTCCAATTTTGATACGAATCTGTTATGGCTTACGATTTATGGCAGAATGTGATTTATTTCTCTATGGATCGCCATCGGGCAATCAGGAAGTCAGTGTTTTGATAACATTACAGCTTATAATAATGGGATATCTATTTGTAGCTATGCTCAGATAGCCTGATGCATCTGTAGCGAATCGATTTGTGATTGCACTAAATTATTCACTACCTATAGGTGCTTATAGCTTGCGGTGGTGCATCAAAAACGAGTAATAGGTACGTAGCATTGATACATTGTTGCAATACAAAACAGACTAAACAGAAGAATACCCACCCAAACTTCTATTTCGAGATAGTACCAATTTCGACGACAAATTATTTTGTAATGGCCTTACTTATGAAAATCTGTCAGAAGATAAACAACTATGCACCGATGGGCTCACAACCTGTTATGTATCATAATAGCGATAATACTCTTTACAGCAAAAATGTGGACATGTACAAAATGTTTGGACGTGCCTCTGACTACCCTCTTAGACATTTTCAAGCATCTGGTCGCCTGGAAATCTGAGAGGTTGTCTACCATAAGTTGTTTATTATTTATTTTTATTTATATATTATTTTGCAGCGAATCGTGTCGTTGATTGTTACGCTTACGATTGTCCGCTGTTTATAATCCTTTTTATCAATATTATTTTGATGATCTAAGATAAAGAAAGTATAATTATACCTACCTTTTGACGGCATACGGGTACAAGTACTACCTATCTGCCCGTGAACATAATAAACTGATTACGAAGCGTGCGTGACATTGACACTTGTGAAATACTTATTCTGTTTGCATTTGTGAACCACTTTCAATGGTTTGAGAGTTGTTCTCGTTTCGACACTATTTACAACATTAGCCGCTCTGTTGACAATGTTTGCTGTGTAAAGTTGCCTGCACTTAGATGTATATACATTTATTAGTTTCAAAATGATGTCAAAATTCAAATGAAGATGGCTGATACAGAGTAAAATTGAACTTGGCACAATTTGATGGTTAGTTACATATTTTAGCGGTTTTGCTGTGTATCTTTATATTTAGTACTGTGGCTAATTTTGAAACTTTTGAAATGTATACATCTCAGTACGTTCTGTCCCTACTTGGAAATAGCTATAATTATTATGTAAGGACTTACCTCGGCGTCTGGTGCAGATGCACGCCTTCTTCCTCGCCACAGTCTGTCCTCACTACCGCTGATTGCTCCACAACTCCTTGAGTGAGATCTCTGGGCCGCGAGCTCGACGCCCGCGGGAGATCGCCTCGCCTCCACACCCCCGCCCAAGGTCCCTCTCGAATCCGCCGCCAGCAGCGCTGATTCAAAACTACCACGCCACGAAAACCTCTCACAGTCACTCGCTACACTGCCCCTACTAGCCGCAGCTTCCAAAATATCATGAGATCTACTCCGTGCTAAAGCACCCGGTTCAGACGCACTGTCGTCGTCCGTACTTGGCGATGCACCAGCCGACACCTCGTGCATCAACGCCACTAGCCGTCCGCCAATATGCCTCATCACCTTCCCAAATAAAGGAGGCGATCCTTCTCCAGCTCGCTCCAACGTTGCCGTCAGCATCCGATACGCTCCGACCGCGTCGCGCTCTAAAGAACCTGCGTCATTATTTCCGTTATCAAACTTATCGATTATCTCACGGCAACTCTCAGATATTTGTTTCCTCAGAACGGACCTACTCGAAGATGTGCCTTCTAAATCGGAACCTGCGTAGTCTGAAGAATCGTATGAATCACTCCAAGTGTCTTCGCTTGAAAGGTACTCAACGATCTCACGCACTTCTTCGTCACGGATACCCGGTACTGTTTTCATTAGTCTTGTTAGTTCACTTTCAAAGTATAGTAGTTGGGGTGGTTTCGGTGGGCGGGCGGTGGTTAGACTTTCAGAGTTTGATGATGCAGGGGTGGATGTTTTTACGTTAGTTGTGTTAACCATCTGCTTGAAAAATTGGCGCATCTTTGTCATCATTAGATTTGTTTCCTCATCGGAAGACCAATTATTAAAGCTGTCCTTTCTACTGAGAGGACTTTGCGGTGGACGGGATAGCACAGGACCTTCGACGCGTTCTTCGATATCTGGTCTGATTTCTTCAGTTATTTCTTCTAATTCTATTTTAGGTTCATGAGATCTGGAAAATTCGTTACTTGAGTCTCCGTTTCTTAATAAATCATCGCAGCTTCCGACAAAGCCACTATCTCTACTAGTTTGCTTTTTGGATTCGGATAATTCAGATCCAAGAAGGGGAAATTCTGGCCGAGGCGATATCCTGCCGTCCTCACCCTCAGAGACGGATCTTGCGTCATCGCGCCCATCTTCGGTGAACTCAGCTGATTGTCGTCGCTCATCAGCAGGCGACCCACGTGTTTTTTTATTTTGTTTTTTTCTTTTATTTTCGCCCTGCGAATCAAGTCTTTCAGATGAGTCAAGCCTGTTTTCCTCAGTTTCTGTGCTCGAGGCATCCGAGACCTCTTGAGTATCTTGTGAGGGTTCTTCTCCAGTCAACAAATTATCTAAGGAATTTGAGTGTGAGCGAGGTGTGCCACGGGCTCGAACCAATCGCTTCCTCCTTTGTTCGGGACTTTGCCTACCCTCGCTGTCACTGCCGACACTACCAGAGCCATCTGAATCTCGCCTTTTCTGGTTAAATCCCATAAATCCCGACAGGAAGTAGTTTTCCAAGCGGGATGAAAGTTCATCGTTATCACCACTATTTCTTTTAGGTTGTTCACTGTCAACAATCGATTCAGCACCTTCACTACATACACTTGACGTATCCGACACTGCTTCCTCGTCATCGCGAATATTTCTACCATCTCCCAAGCCGAAGAAAAAGTATTTTTCTAGCTCGGTCGCCGATATGGGCCGCGGTTTTTTCGTCGTCTGCTCCGTTTCGCTTTCTTCGCAGCTTTCTTCAACTATAGTATGTAAGGTGAAGTCTATGGAGCGCCTACAGTAGGCGAACTCCTCGCCCCGGGTCGGCAGCGATGCTTCATCCCCAGAATCTGAATCAGAGGCAGTAGTGGCCTCGTCGTCGTCGTCGTCATGGCTGACGTCCTCGACCCAAGAGTCGTCATCTGCGAGCCCCTCCTCGAGGCACACGACCGCCGAGAGAGTGTCGGCATTGCTAACGACAGTCACTCCGCCCGAAGGCTGCGGAGTCTCGTCGTCGGATAATCGTTCGTCCGTTTCGTTTTGTGTGCTGGGCGATTGGGGTTCCTGCTCGTTCTGTGAGTTGGTGTGTTGCACTGTGATATCCCGCATGAGGCGCGTCGTGTCCGACGTGACGACGGAGACGCGGTCGTGCGTTATCATAACGCGGCTAGTGAAGCGCGCGGAACCGTCCGCACGAGCCGTGCGCGAGCGGCAAACTGTTGTTGCGGCAGGTGCGCACGCGCCCCCCTCCGCCTCTGTGCAAACCGGCTTATTGTCATGCATTTTCTCCTCCCCTTGATCTTCCAATAATTCTTTCTTCAATAATTCACTCAGAGTGCGCTCGATACCTTTAAACAGGTCAATTTGCTCCGTTGCCTGCAAACTCGTACTTTCATGGCTGGGCTCCGGCGAAGTTGATAATTTCCGTATTAGAGACAGTGGCGTAATTTCCGTAGAAATTATGTCTTCATTGTTATGTTTCTCATTAGGCAGCTCGACCGAGACTTTTACTTTCATTTCGGACTCGGTATTGAAGTTATTAGGCGATAAATTACTGTCAGTACTTTCAGATATGCTCCGGTATCGGTAATGGTCATTATCAGTGTAATTTATATTATCTAAATCGTCGATCCTTGAGCTACATGTTGCATTAAAACTATTAAATGTCTCGCAGGTTTCACTTTGCAGCATATTGCTGTCACTATTCTCACAAAATTGTGATGTTGAGGTGTTTCCTTCACCAAAAAATCCTGTATTATGGTTTTCATATGAAATTGAAGAATACTCTTCTGTAAAACTGATGGAATCCAATAAAACAATGTTGGAGTTATCGTTATTTTGCGAGGAATTATTATTGTCAATAGATTCTTCATTTTCATCAATTTCATTTAGCATTTCTACTTCAATTGCCATTATTTCTAGGCTATCCGACTTTTTATCGAACGAATCATCACAATCGATGCCGCTACTGTCGGCGTTATCTTCTAAATCAGATGATGAATCGGCAGGGTTTACCACAAACACACGTGAAAACCTGCCTCCTCCTCCTCCAGAGTCGTCGGAGTCTTCATCGGAAGTCGCAGGCTCCTCGGGCGCTCCACTAGTGAGATCGTAGCTCCGACGCGCCACTCCAGCCTCCGAGCCACTCGAGTCTCCCGACTCATTCGACGAGGGAAACGCATTCTCCGCATTTAGGTGCTCCGGCATAGCATCTACTTGATCCGATACTGACAAGCGGTCCTCCTCCGCGATTACTTTGATATCGACTGACGCATCGCATTCGATCGGCGCGATACTCTTATCATTATCGATAACGCGAGGCTCCAGTTGTGACGATTCGGACTGAACCGCCTTATCGTTCCTTTCGATGGTACTCATTTCAAGTCGGTTGATTGAAGCGGAGGCGGAGGCGGTGGCGGCGGCGGTGACGGCGACGGCTGCGGCCGTAGTGAGGCGGGTGAGCGCGGCGGCATCGAGAGGTGGGAAGCCAGGGTACGTGTTCCAGTGTGGCGGGGGCGGTTGGGTGGGGAACGCGAGTAGCGCAGGCCAGAGGGCGGCGGGGACGGGGACTGGGACGGGTACGGGGACGGCTACGATGCGAGGTTCGGCGCCGCAGGAGCAGGTGCGCGGGCACGTCAGTTGGGGTAGCTTCACGGGTGGAGGTGTGGGGTTCGCCGCCGCCGCGCCCGGCTCGAAGTAATCCCAGTCGCAGTCGTCGGGCGCGGGCGGCGCGGCTGAGGAGGCCGTGGAGGAGGAGTCCTCCGTGTCCTCGCGGCACGAAGAGTCTGAGCTGAGGAACACGAGCCGATAGTCCTCGGGACGCATGCGACCGGCCTCCGGCTCGCTCGCTTCGCCCGTCTCGTAATTGACGCCCCACTCTGAAAAAAAGAAACAATTAGTTACTTATATGTAGGTTATAGGTGCAGTACTGAAGTTTTAACGAGAAGATTTAACGAACGCCTACAAGTATTTGATAGCATACAGTAAGTATCCTCTCTTCAACGAACGTACCTCAATAGGCGTTACGCAGCTACAACGGAGAACGTTGCTGTTAGAAACAGTTAGGCGCTTTATTCCACAACATGTATCCGGCTAACTCAACTTTGCCTTATGCCAGGTTTATTATAAGAAACGTGGCCATTGTCATATTATTATACGTGAGTCATATCATTATCATCATTCCAGCTGGAGTGACTTCCTATCATGTGCGAGGAATTTACCCTTTCTCACCACGCTGGGCATGCGTGTTGGCGAGCGCAGTTAGAGCTATCGTTGTTATAAAAGGGGACGCTGCTGCTGCTTGGAAAGTTAGGAGATGCTTAGCTTATTTCCCATAATCACCTCTTATGACATCCGCGGTTAGATACTTTAGCCGGGGCCACCACGGCCAACGACGTCAATCATATTATATATCACCGTAATCAAACTTTTGCCACGAAACGGCAAATAGGTACATAGTTTTCGTTAAGTGCGAACGCGACGGTGGCGCGGCCTCTTCTTGTGAAGCCGTTGAAAGTCATTAGTCAATTGAAATTGAACTCTCAAATTGGCTAACGCTTTTAATCTCGTCTAAGACGTCTAAGTATTTATAGTTACTAGGAGGAGTTAACTGGAGCCAGATGAACATACTTAACTACAAACGTCGATTTGTTTAAAACTTTGCTATAATTACGTTTCCTATTATCACTTATTTAATTCAGGAAACACGCGTGCGAAGGCTCATGCAGATTCTTCCATCACCCAATTTCAAACGAGATACAACAAAATACAATTTTAAAGCTGCCACACTGTTCTGATTTTATGATGAGTATTTAAGTAGAGAGTGGAAAACTGAAGATTATTCTGATAATCGTGATCGCAGGAATGCTATGTCTGATCGCGATACCGATTCTCAGCATTCACATGCATCCGATCGTAGAAAGCACCACGGATGGGTGGCCACTGTGGCTAACGTCGTGAGTTGAAAGCGACATTGCTCACGAACCTATCGAGATAGAGTACTGAAAAAGTAGCGAAATCGCCCCATGCCTTTATCACAATAGAAACACTAGACAGGTAGGTATCCCGATGCAGGTAGGTATCCTTTCGGGATAGGAATGCTATCCCAAAAGGGGCTTATTCTACACCCAATGTGCAATAAAGTTTGTTCTACGACTTTTGAAAAATTCGTAATTTTTTATTGAACAAAATATCAGTTGTTTTGGGTTCAAATCAATTCAAACTCAATGAATCAGGCAGCAATATTTAAGCCGAACTTCTCGAACGTTTAGTAATTAGTTTAAAAAATTGAACATAAATAAATTAAAATATGTTTTTCCACTATTATTCTTTCGTTTTGTATGTTTTGTGACAGTTATGAATCACCTTGTATAGCAGAAGTTAGGTACTACCAACAAAGAGGTAAACCATTCGGAATTGATTCAAAATCGATTCAAGTCACATTTACCAAGCAATTTATAATGATCCTTGTGACATTGTTACTCCAATAAAATACTTTGACTTTGAAATGGAAGTTTGTTGGAAATTAGGTTCATAATGTCAAGACTGGGTTTTTCCCAATGGTCATTCTCTCTCAAGCTTCTAAGAAACGGTATCTTTTTGTGTCTGAGCTGAGGTGCATTATCTCTATTCAGGTAGATCAGGTCTGCCTTAAAATGGTTTTAGGCCAAATGTTGCACGCGTCCCAAAGTACTTGTTTGAAGCGTTGGACTCGCTTTGCAAGTGTGGTTGGATTAAATTGTTTTATAGTTAGTGATTCATAATATTAGGATTTAATTATCTTCAAATTATTTATAAATCACAGTTGAAGAATACATTAAATGCGACGCACTAGCGAAGTCAAACTTAATTAAGCTATCTCTGTTGTAAACTTCAATAATCCTATGTATTTCTAAAAACAAATGGAAGAATGGAGTTTAGACCCCCAAATGAATTTGATTCATTGAAGAAAAATAAAGCTGGATTTAGTGTTACTATGACGGTCAGCCCTCATCACATTCATTCGAACATTTCTCAATGTACCTCAGTCTGATATTACTTTGGTTATGAGAAAAAACCTTAAAAGGATTGAACTGCGCCCGTAGAGTCTCCATTCGTGCACAATGTCACAATGTCCTCTAAGCAGCATTGCACATATAAAAAAGGGATTCGAAGCCACGATCTTTGGATCGGAAGGATCACTGCCACCACATTACCAGTGCTCTTGGCCTATAAAAGCAGTTCAATTATGACCGAAAAAGCTGTACGGATGGCCTTATTGTAATCAATTCGGCATTCAATTGGACAATGAAAGTAAGAACCACACAGCACACGCTGGCGCTGACTCAAGGCTTGTTGCCTAAGACGGTTGCCACGTGGGATGAAGGAGGTAGAGCGAGGTCAACACATGCTTTTGATAATGTTTTTGATGTATAAATTAGGATTTTTGATTAAGTGTTGTACGGATGATATACTGGAAAATAAACGGTCACGATATGACGGAATACAAAAGCGAATTTCTGAAAGCAATCTAGGGGTAGAGATGAGATCCTCACGCTTTCACGCTAACATCATACGGAAAACGTAATGTCTACCAATTTAGCACCACAGTAACGTGACATCTAACAAGAATTTTCATACAATTCGATCTTTCCGTTGGCGTTAACGCCAACAGTAACAGCCTTATTGTAAAACGGTTATCTCTGATTTGCTAAGAGTCTTATTTCGATAAGTTTTAAGTGTGTAGTTGATTGTACTGTTTATATATATAAACTCCGTAACAACTTTCGCGTGCTGTATTTTGTAAAGTAGACAAGTAGTAAACAAGTGAGTATCCATAACAGGTACCGCGGATGTAATCCTACTCGACGTTCTCAGGTTCATCCGCAGACATGCTCTGTTGTCCGTCGGTTCGTCACAAAAGCCGGTTCTATACCGATGGTTTCCCTTACCGGAAACACAATTACTTTTTACCCCAGTATAATTTGCGGTCGCATCGCTGAACATGACCTTACCGGCGCGGCGCGGACAACGAAGGGAAGTCGGTTGGTTTACGAAACTCTATATATTGAAAATTGATCTAAAAACGAGCTCTTTTTATATTAAGTGCCATTGTATACCGTTTTTCAGTGCGATCTTGACAGCCTTATTTGATATTCCTATACAAAAATTTCATTTCTATCGATCATAAGATCGCTCACATGTTTAAGAGCGTGATTCCGAAGACGGTCTTACAAGCGCTCAAAATAAGCCCAATCTAACATGGCAGTGCACCTACTCAGGCAAAATTTTATGTTAAATATAGATCTCTAGCTGGATAGAAGAGTCTTATACAGCGAAATATGAGTATAATCAAATGTTAGTCTTCAAACTACCAGACCAGTCTAAAAATGTCATAAATATTTAGTTAAGATAGTTGAT
Organism: Anticlea derivata; assembly: GCA_947579855.1. NCBI lineage: Eukaryota > Metazoa > Arthropoda > Insecta > Lepidoptera > Geometridae > Anticlea > Anticlea derivata. Next base: position 4,594,244 of record OX388264.1, read on the forward strand.
GCTTACTGGTGTAACAGGAATAGGAAGTTTGATTCTAATACCGATTGTATTAGAATCAAACTGCCTATTTCTGTTATTTCAAAAAGCAATACAGATTTAGATAATGTCAGTACCAGCTTTCTACATCACGAAATGTGGTGTAGATAAATACTTATCTGACCGAGAGAACGCTTTGCTAAACCAGATAGTTCTAGACGAATAAGTAGTCAAACTCTAGGTAGGTACCTACTGCGGGTACAATATAAGATTTTTTTTCATACAACTTAGTCAGTTCACTTTATTTTGCCTGACATACCTAACATAGTCCTGACCCCACTCTAGGATTCCCTGTGTCGTGGGTATCATAAACTACGAGTACCTACATAACATGGTACAACACCCAGACCCGGAACCAATATTTGCAGATCATGCAAACATTTGTCCCGCAGCGGGAAGCAAACCCGCACACATTGCGTCTCAGACGGGCACTCACCCGCCGTGGTCGTCAAAGTTACTTTAATATTGTCTACCACGAATAACATTCTAGTTTTTTCTTGTGGCTAAGTTCCACAAAAGTCTCACGAACAAACAAGATATTACATAAATAGCAATCCAAAATGTCCGATAATTGGTCAGTCCCACTTTTTTGGAAGGTTAATTTACAAAAAACAGCCATAAAGTGCTTATAGAGACCCATTTAGGCGTTTCAATCATTGAAATATTTTAACTCCTACACACCAATTACCTACTTACATGGCTACAGAGAATTATAAATCTGTATTGAAATAATGTAGATCATTTGTTTTGATTGTCTTGTGATCTAAGTTTAGCATGTATCGAGTTACCTACCTCTTCATTGATTTTGCTGTACTGGTACTTTTCCTTTGAAATCGTGTTCTAACCGCAACCAAAGACAATAATTGTTCTATTATATTGTCTTTGCCGCAAACGTATACAGAAAGTTTCAGTCATGAATGATGAATTACTGTTGGAATGAATTCGATATTACGATATAGCTTCAGTCAATCAAGCACCACATCAAAGAAGCTTTGTCGTCAACTTAAACCACGGTTAAATCTTCGTCTTTGTCCAGCCCTTTCTACTTTTCCATAGATATACCTAATCAAAATCAAGATCAAGGCGTGGGCTCTTGCGTTGTTATTCCCTAAAGAGACTTGGTATGGTAATAGCTAGTGAAAATAAATAAAATAAAAAATAAATAAAATATTGTTTATTTGTATCAAAAATACATGTTTGCGGTACTTATGAATGTAAGCTTAGTCTAATAAGTTGAGATTGTATTATTGTACCTGAGGGAGCTCTGTCCCCCGCACTAGGTCTCTATTGAGCCTGTATAGCAGGGTCACAGCGACTCGTCTCGGACTCTCTATCTATAAAAACTAGTTAGATATGGAAGTAAAATAATATTGACGTATCTTCCCAACATATCGAATGAGACATGAGTTTCATTACTATACTAGATAACTAAGGTCTACCTAGCAGGAGATTTATAATGAGTAGAGAAAGTAAAAAAATAAAAAGAAGTAGCCTGTCTCAGGGTGAGTGAATGTGGTTATGCGTGTAGAGTGTGAGTATGTTAGGTGAGTGTGTGTGACGTGGGTGGGTGTGTGTGCGCGCGGTGTACATGTGAGTGCGTTTGTATGTGTCAGTGTTTTGTATTTAACAAGCAGTATCCATTAGAAGCTCTGTTTCACTGTAGCTTAATTTCATTAAGTGATCATTGACAAATAAATTCAAATCCCTAAAGTTTTTATCAATCACAGTTGTATTTTTACTAATACGATTGTATAGTTGTGGTCCCATACTTGCAATTGATTTTTTCCCAAGTCCAGTTCTTGATTTTGGTACCTTAAATATCAGATCCTTTCTGCGTTTAGACTCGTGCGATAATCGAATGTCAGCGTTGACTAGGTGATGTTGTCTGGCTATCGCTGCCTTGATGAAAATACTTTCAACAAACGGACATGTGGTGTAGAAAGTATTTTACTGAAAATACTTTCTACACCACATGTCCTGACTAATGGCGTAACTATATTGTATGCTTAGTTATGCCGTAGTTAGAGCGGTTCTAGTAGAAGGAGACTTAATTTGAATTAGAATGGAGATTACTGTCGTAATCTCCATCTTCTCTTTTAAAATTTGGAAGAAGTCAAAAATAGATACATTCCATTCTATTTTGTGAAAAAGGATCATCGAAAAAAATTATAGGCACCATGCCGTGTTTGTTGCCTGATTCTTCTAGGCTTGGTCGTGAGGAACAGGCGTAGCTTCACCTAGTTTCTAAGACGTTTCAAAGTGATCCTAGTGATTTTATTGAAATAAACGCCCTTTGACTTTGATTTTGATTGGAAGAAGGTTTTTCATAAAAATCGTTCCATTAAACAAGTGAATTCAAGGTCCGATAGCAAAAAACATTAAATAAAATAAAAATATCACCCAACAGTTATATACATAGATAGGTAGGTAGTCCTGATCCCTCACTAGAATTCCATAAGTCGTGGGTATTACAAACTACGAGTACCAAAATCCCCTACGCAGGGCATCCTCGCAGGAGATTTCTGGAATAAGCCTACCACAATACCCAGACCCGGAAGTCCGGAACAAATATGCAGATCATGCAAACATTTGTCCCGCAGCGAGCACTCGCCTGCTACGCCACGGAGGCTGGGTGTTATCGTACTTGTCGTACCATAGTTCCTACTCGTAGTTTATGATAACCACGATACAAGGAATCCTAGGCGGTGTAGACTATGTGTGTGAATTTTGGGAGTCTTGGGAGTTAAAAAAATGAATAAATCACAATCTACCTTTTTAGGCATGAGTGAGTATATTGCTTGACGATAAAACAATATTATCTCTTACAACGTAGAGTATTTGTAATAGAGTAGCTCTGTAGTAATGAAATAATATGATCAATAGAATCACCGAACATAATCAAATTATTGAGCCTCCCAATACAGGTAGATTAAGGCAAGAAGAAACCGATTTCGCGTTCCGAGTATTTTTTATTAGGTCATCACCACCACCGCCATCACGAACGCTAGAACAATAACCTTTGGCGATGGCTGTACGGTCAGCAACCTGTAAGTGCCATTGTTAGACAATTTGAGTGTATTTCGCTAACAGATTTTTTAAGAAAGCGACGGCTTGATCAAAAGATCCTGGCCATACCTAGTACTATACTACAGTCTTGCACATCGAAAATTATTCCAATTTGAATTTGGAATAGGAAATTTAAAAAGTAAAAAAATTGTACCAATTACTTAGAGACACAATAAATAAGTTGAAGCTAAATCCTCCCTTTTTCCCTGAATTCGTCACAGAAATCCTACTAATATTATAAAATAAATGCGAATGTTTGTGAGGATGTTTGGATTTTTGTGATTCAATCACGCCTCCAAGTTTCTTGGAAAAGGCTCAACCGATTTCCATGAAACTTGGAATACTTAGAGTTCTATAGCTAGAATAGCAAATAAGCTACTTTTTATCTAGACACCACGCTAACGACGCCGCAGGCGTAAGTTAGTACCAGTTTACTCAATAATTAAGAATTAGGGTGCTGACTCTACCAACTTTGCGTCATCTCTTGAACGCATTTCCAATCAATTTTACGCAAATTTGAGATTTGATTGCGTGATCTTAGTTTTTATGTAAGAAGTGCAGTTCCTATGGTTTAAAGTTCCAGAGTTTGAACTAAGTTCCTACCTAGTTAATCTAGTGTAACATTATTTTTTATAAGCTTTCTCTCAAAATTGCACTCACGACTGACGCGACGATTATAGAGATACGACCCAGAGATTATTGTATCGCATGTTTCTTGTAACGTCATCTCGTGGGTAAGTAGTAGGTACCCAATTTACCTAAAGCAAAGTAGGTGTTCGCACCATTACCGAAACTAAGGGCATTGTTGACATATGCTCCTCTTATTCATTCAGTCATCTTTATTGGCTCGATTACTCTCGGCTGTCCGTTAGTTAGTAAGTGATGATTATGCATAGTTTGTCAAAAGTATTAATAGTATTTAACGTTTATTAAGGGTACTATAGCATTAGGCGTTGAATCCAATTACCTAAAGAACTCGTCCAATATCCAATTACTAATACCCTACCTACTGGACTTCCGACTTGAAACTCACCTATTGCTTAGTAGGGTTTCCTGTGGTTTCGAATTCCAAGGTTTCTTTTCAGCACAAAAAACACTTGAAAACATGCAGATGGCACTTTATTATTCACACATTTGCTCAGTAATTTATAACAGTTATTCAATACGCTAAAGACGGTTAATGTTCTAAATGATTGTGAAAAAACAAAACATTGCCGAAAACATCAGTTCTAAATTTAAAAGTCACGCGTGTCAGGAAATCACTGAATTCGAATTTCGAATTCGTCGCACGGAGGACTCTTTACCACATTATAAAAATGTCTTTGGATTGCTTATAGTTTTTTTTTTATATACATTTTGTTAGGCCAGGGTTGGCGGGCGCTAGCCCGAGCTCGCAAGCGGATGTGCGGGGAGCCGGCCGGGCCGGTCGACTGTTGCGCCGAGCAAGCCTCGAGTGTTGTTCCCTGCTCGATTGTTTGCATATCGACGTTGCTATGACGCTTGTATATTTTGTAACAGATGTTTTGTTTAGTAAGTACGTGTGTTCTGAGTCTGTTAAGTATTTATTTGTAGGTTTTACAATTTAATTTGTAAGCATTTCTATTCACGTCAGTATCTTTATCTCTACATTTTGTTTTAATAAGTTAGGTATTTTTAACACTTAACAATGTTTACTTCCTATAAAGATGAGAATCGTACTATGTACGTTGCTTCTTTAAACTTATATTAAGGTTAATTGATTCTTACTTCTTGATTGACTATTTACGTGCTATACATTGTGTTTCTTTCATTTTGCTTTTTATAATACCTACTGCACAAAAGTTCGTCTGATTATAAGGAAATGAATAAAGATGGCAAGAATGGCATCCATACAAAAAACGGTTATAATTTATCAACTTACCTATTTACTGTTTATCGATAAATACTATCGACTTTTGAGTGAACTAACATCGTGACTCACCTCGCGTCTCAACGCCAACAACAAAACATTACATAGAACCAAAACGGTATAACTGACAGGCAGTAATGGAACAAAAAGGCTCTACCTCTGGCAAGACCCAAACTTTGCCACAAAAGTATTCAAAGTACCCGCGGCGTTTACGGCCTATTCGAAGTTGACAGACTACGAACAATGAACTTGCACTGGCGAACTAGACCAAACACTGGGCCAGAATTATATGGAACAAGTTCCAAAAAGAATAGCTTTTGTTTGCACAGAAGTAGAACGTAGGTGGTCCTCAACACCTACACACATTAACTGTCACCATGCACAGTCCCAGTCCCTAGTCCACAATTGAAAACAAACTTAATAACTTGATCAAATTGGAAGAAACAGGAACTGTACTTAAAGTTACCTCAAGATGGTGGTCCAACGAACCGTGAAAAAAAACGCTAGTTTTGTAGTAATAACCGAAGAATGAATTTTTTGACTTAATTTTTTACTTTGGTACAAATTGGAGGTCAAAGCAAATCATCAAATTAGATACGATATTACATCACTAGTTTGAAGACGTGTAGTTGGAACAAACAATCCTGTGATGGCTGTTGTATTGAAAATATATTGTAATAAACACAGTGGAACCTAGGATTAATAGGAGTTAGGGCCTAACCTATCTATTAAAAGAGAGTGCAAAATTTAAGTAATATGGAAGTAACAAAAATGTAAAAGCTACTTTTATGTTCCATCTTCGTATTCATTATTGTATCTACCAATTTTTGATACAAAAGACTTCAACGCAATCCCTTGCAAAGTTCGTTTCAGTATTAGGGCGATTGGGAAAACTTTATTATGAGCAGTGCCATAGAAGTATTAATAAAGTATGCAACCTTTAGGCAATTTTGTTGAGTTTAGTGTTAGTAATTAAAAAAAAAGTTAACTTTTTTGTGCAACACCTAACTCTTTTTGTTAAAAATATTTTTAGGTGTTCCTTTGATATAGTTAAAAAATAATTATACAATTCAAAAAGCTTCACTAAAAGCAATATGGCAAGATTAAATATTATGCCAAATTTCGTCTATTTTATGCTGCGTCTACATTGTCACCCGAAGCTTTGTGTCGGTCTATCACGATAACACTTCGCAAATGTGTTACGTTACGATACTTCGGGCAAAAAGATTTCTAAATGATCCGTTTTTACTGAACATATTCGATTCTGAGTTCGACATTTGGGGTGCGATATAACTCAACGACATCTAAAACTCGTAAAAGTCAAACTTAAAATTAACTTTAATCGACGTAGTGATCATTTAAAAAAATATTTTCGATGACATATCCGCCGTTTGAAAACAGCTTAAGCCCCGTGATAGTATACATATTATGAGTCACCTTGTAATGCAACAGAAAGACGTGATAATTTATTAAAATAATGACATTGACATTATCATTTTCATTCTGTATCGTTCCATAATAGTAAACTGATGTTGATAATAATCTACCTACACGCGCAGCAAGCCTACACACAGATTAGTATGCAGTATAGCCTACATGGTTTTTGCAAGTCGTACCTTGGTACTTCCGCTGCATGTAAGTACACGCTTATTATAGAACTTAACACCTAGTTTGCAGATTTTTACTTCACCATTATCCCAGGGAAAATGTTGACAATTCCTATAATAGTTGATACGTGATAAGATCCAAAATGAGGAAATCCGTAGAAGAACCAAGGTCATCGACATAGCTCTCAGAATTAGCAAGTTGAAGTGGCAGTGGGCAGGCCATATAGCTCGCAGAACCGATAACCGTTGGAAAGTAAAGGTTCTCGAATGGCGACCACGAACGGGGCGACGCAGTGTAGGAAGGCCCCCCACCCGATGGACCGATGATATTGTAAAGGTTTCGGGAAGTCGGTGGATGGAAAAGGCTCAAGACCGTTCGTTGTGGAACTCTTTGGGGGAGGCCTATGTCCAGCAGTGGACTTATACAGGTTGCTGTTGATGATGATGATGATAATAGTTGAATTTTGATTAATAGCCTGTTCAAACAAAATGCGGTATGTCATCTAAATTCATTTGAAAATGATCCTACGGTTTTTTGAAATAAGTTGATTTTGAAGTTTAGGAGCTTGCAATAATTTTCAGCAACAAACTAAAAAACGTTCAGAACATAGCGGCACCTCTGATCGTTGACAGTAGTTAAATTTAATCTAGTTTTCTTTAGCACGATATTTGCTCGATAGATGGCAGTTGCAAACATAAGTATAACAAATTCAAGTAAAAAGTAAATTATACCAATTTCAGTGAACAATGTTAGCCACTTTCTTCATAAACATTATTCTATCTTGATTTTAAGCTTTCACAATCACTTATGCCAGGTCGTTCAACTTTACTTGTTATGGTTTAGGCTATTAAAGTAAATTGTCAAGTTTTCATAGAACACGAGCAAAGTTAACTAAAGCGCCATCTGTTGCAGTTTTCTATTACTGAATGTAAATGTTGGGAAAACTGCAGTTTACCCGAGTACACATAGATGACTCTCATATCTCAGAAAATTAAAACTTACTTGTTCTACTACGCAACACTCAATGCAAAGCAGATTCTGCACGTGATTGAACTAATAAAATAAAACATGTTCTAGGTATTTAGGTGGTGAGGCTAACATTTTTAATTGAGGAAAGTTTTTACGGCTATCAAAAGAATGCTCAACTACGTTAATTACTTGTATAGGTTACTTATAAAGGTAACTAAACTTTTTACAGATTTTTTGTTTGGAAGTGCCTCTGACTACCCACTTTAGACATCTTCAAGCATCTATGGATTGGAGATTACAGTCAGTGAGCCTAAGTTTTCTTTTCCTGAATTTTTATTTTCAAAGTACCTATACCTAATAGTTGTACTTAGATTCGTATCCTCTCTACACCTCTTCTATATCAATTAAGGAGTAAGTATTCCACTCACTGACTGATTCATTCGTCATGAAATCTTCAAATTACATGGCTCACAAAATTTAAAATTTGGCTAATGATTCATTACGCAGCGTAGGCATTTAGGTACTATAAAGAATTTTGCAAAATTCAACTTTAACATTATATAAAATAAATTTATTTTTTGCTATAGGTATTCTTTCTTTTTGTTGATAGTTTATGTATTTTTCGTTATAATATACCTACATACTTATTATAAATTACTTTGTATAACAAGGATTAATTGCATTGCAGTCATGGAAAATAGAGTGACTGAGTAGTCGTATTTGCATAAATATCACGCATATCATTATACAATGACGGTAACGTGTTCATTACATCTGTACTCTGCCGAAGGTGTGAACGTGATAATGGCACTATCATTGACCTTGCATGATTCTGTTCCGCTGTATATTATTTGAATTATTTAAATTTCTGTGAGTGCAGTCGAGAAAGAAGCGTAAAAGGGCTTGAATTAAGTCAGTTACTGCGGGATACCTATAGTACTACCATAGTATTATGTTATCTGTGCATATAGGAAGAATTGGACCTACCCTAGAAAAATCGAAAAGTTGATGATACAGGTCTAGAATCTTGCGTCGTGGTATTAGAAACTACAGGAATATTTGCAGATCATTCAATAGTGTGTTCCTCCAAGGGATCGAATCCGCTCTTGCGTCTCAGCCTGCGATATACGCCCGCCAGGCTTCCTAGGTCGTCACAACAAATCAATAAAAAATATGGAAAATCTATCAATATTTTGTTTTAGGCAACAGAAAACCCGTGTTTTCTGGCTTCCCTCATTAGAACAACCTGTAGAAATCCACTGCTGGACATAGGGTCGACATAGGGTCGCCCAAAGAGTCATACAATGTCATCGGTCCATCGGGTGGGGGGCGGTTCTGCGAGCTATATGGCCCACTGCCACTTCAAATTGCTAATTCTGGCTTCCTTACGCTAAAAAAAAACTCAGGCATTGACTTTACAATAATTTCACCCTGTAGTAAAATATTAGGATTTACACCAAACACATTTGTCAGCAATTTTAGCTCAGCTACAAGCGCAGCCCATAAAATCCTTGACTGGTTTTTGCATATCTGAATAGTTTTCAACCATGTTACGTCAATAGCAGTGTTTACGGCAAAAAGTCGTCGTTATCAAGATTGCTATCTTTAGTTTACAAGAGTTTACAGCAGCGTCAACGTAAAAACTGCAGCGCAGGAGTCCCAATTCAATAAAACTGCTTAAACGTTTTTAAAATACAGATTAGAAGTAGTAGGTAAAGGATATTTTTGAATAGTTACATAACTATATTATTATTCAAGAATAATTACTTATTTTTTCAAATACTCTATCACTGTGTTTTATATTGTAAAATCAGTTATCCTGTACTTATGCCTTGACTTGTTCATACATGCATGAACTTAAAAGAATAGAGGTTGTCGCCTATCGCCCCGACACCGGATCAGCATCGCGTCAGCTTGAATTGTTCAGAATTATTTTACACAACTGCTCATAATTTAACGTACACTAATTAGCAACGTAGCTCGGAGCTATTCAAATACCTATGTAGGAATAATTACTTTTGCCTCCAAATTACTTGTTAATTGTAACTCACCTGGATTATTGTGCGTCCTGCGACGCCTTGCCGCCCTTCTCACTACCGTGGACACCAAAGAGTCCATCTCACTCCCCGAATCCCACCACGGCCGGACCGGCACCGGCATCGGCACGATCCGGCCGTCGTCTTCCGTGTCTCTATCGCTGCTCGTCGGCGGAAGGTTCGACTCATCGCTCTCCGCCTTCACTTCACTAAACTGAACACTGATGTCGTCCGGCAACGGGTGGGTCAAAGTTCGTCGGATGTTGCTCTTTCTGTGTTTGCCTTTCATAGATCCTTCGGATAAGGATCTCTTTGTGAGTTTGTCCGCTTTTGGGTCGCGGACACACTTGAGATCGGATGGGGATAGGGATTTCTTGCGGGAGTTGCGCCTTTTGTTGCAGCGTCGCTGCCGACTCGACTCTCTTGCGGTCTGCATTGTAGCGTTAGTTGTTTCTGTAACAATAATGATGACTCTAAATAAATGGTAGGCACATGACATTGGCTTTTGCTTTGAAACAGTGTTAGGTATAGCCGTGTTGGCCTATTGGGAAGTTCCCTGCTTTCATTTGGAACCCAGTCATAAGTGCGCAATAACACGTGCTTAGAACGGTGAACGTAAACATAGTGAGGAAATCAGTAAATATTCTTGAAGCGACGATGAGCTTGCAACTTGTCACGTATGGAATACTATACAAAACGTGGGCATGTGCCAAAATGTTTGGACGCCCCCCTTTGATATCTTCAAGGATCTGATCGCCTGGAGATCTGAGAGGACGTCTACCATTCTTGGGGATTAAAGTCGGGAGCCTATTGCTTTTCTTTTTTAATTTAAGTTTAGGCACTGAGACTGAGAGGATCTGACAGAACGACGGTAAAGTAAGGTCAAGTACTAGATCATTTACTGATAAGTTCTAGGAAGACTATTCTGAAGACTAGATGATTGCTGCATTGTTTTCTAAGTACCTAGGCAAGTACATAGTTGCAGAAACTAGCATTTTGTAACCAGGAAGTAGTTTGTGGACAAGTGGTCGAATCTATTAACAACTTCAATACAAACAAGTTTACTATAAATTGCACTAGTTGTGATCCTTTAGCTAGATACTGCGAACAGTATTATAGTCACGATATGCGAAAGTCAGACTTATAAACAAGCCTCCTTACTTATAAACGCTACTTTTGTTTAAGCAATGCTTAAAATTATTCCTGTCATTGTTTCTTATTATGTAATAGTAAGAGATGGCAACACTTCAAGCATTATTCATCTCATGACAGATTTTTTAAATAAGAACAAGGTTTTAATATGCAGTAAGATGAAATTCACAATTTCAGCCGTAGGGCGTCCATTGCTGAACATGGCCCCAGATTTCCAGAGCGAATTCCATACATGAGTACTCATACTCAGCACGCTGGGCGAGCGCAGTTATAGCTGTCATTGTGAAAATAGGAAACGCTGCTGCCCCTTAGCTGTTTCCCTTAGTCGCCTCTTACTATTCTTCAGCCGGGGCCACCAAGACCTACTAAGATGTAGTTGAAAGCTCCCAATCTTGTGTAGAAAAATTATTACTAATACTTATTAATGCCCGATGAACATTTTCGAAGATTAAATAAAAATATGCTGCTTACAGATAGGTATTTCAAAATTAAGTCAAAATCATGAGAACAAGAATGTGAGTACCTATAGTAAATATCATGCCTAGTAAATATCCGATGTTAGAGAATTGGACCTTATTTCCGATGAGTAATATGGAACACAACACCATACACAGTATGTTTTTGTACCTTCACACAATGCAATGTTTGTCCGATACCATAATCTTATTGTATCCTGCCTTGGCTGCCTGTACTTAAGCAGCGTAATACAATACAAAACTGACTCTACCATCGAACCCTACTTTCGTGTAAAGTGCTTTATAAAAAAATTAACACAAAAGAACAAACCATTCAATCGACAAACAAATACACGTTCGCATTTATAATATTAGTTAGGAATCGTCTCCTCATAGGCCATACATATTATCCTTGGCCATACGAAAGATGAAGCAAGCGACTGTAGGACTTAGTTTTTTCCCGGAAAGTAAGCCTTTTTCAGCAAAATCTAATGTCCCACCCAAATTTTTGGTATTATGAACTCCTTCTAAATTATTATTTCTAGGTACGTTCAATCGTATAAATATTATAAATGCGAAAGTTTGTGGGGATGTTTGTGGTTCAATCACGCCGTAACGGCACTGATTTCTATGAAACTAGGAATCAATAGAGTTCTTTACCCAGAATAGCATACTACGTACTCTTTGTCCTGATACTACGGGAGAAAATCGAAAATATTTTTCTTTTAATTTCGGCCATTATTCTCCTGTGGTGATTGGTGAGTTTTGTCTTTTTGTACCTAATTCAAACTGGAACCATTATAATTAATAAGTGTCCGGTTGATCGGGGCAAGGTGCCCTCGCTCGACAAACATGTTTCGGATTTGAGTTTTGGACCAGTTTTGAGTAGTTACTAGTATTGTTATTATTTGCTGTTGCTATAACAAACATTTATTATTTTTTAATCCGAATTGTGGCTGCACTTTGCAGATTATTGAAGAAGCTAGGCTCCTTGTTGATAAAAAGATAATACGTATGTAAGTAAAATCTCTATTTAGCCTCTATTATGCAGTGAAGGACTTGATAAAGATTTTACTTGAATGCAGAAGTGTCCTTTGTACTATGCATTCAAGAATTATGTTCTGCAATAACTTTCTGATGACCTGGGTGGCGTAGCAGGCGAAAGGCCATCTGAGACGCAAGGGGTGCAGTTTAACCCGTTGCGGGACAAATGTTTGCATGATCTACAAACATTTGTTCCGGTCAGGGTGTTGTGGAACCATGTTACTCGTAGTTTCTGATAACCACGACTCAGGGAATCCTAGTGTGGGGTCTGTACTGTGTGACTGTTGGGTGTTATTTATTGTTTTTTTTATTTATTTCTTGTAGGTAGTAAAATGCGCATTGAGTTTATAATAATAGTTAATAGAGCTTTATAGTCTAAATTATATGAAAAATTTAGAATAAACTGCTTCATAATAAAAATGACAAAAATCTAGGCTCAAGTTTTACTTCACGCTTTGTTTAGCTCTGGAATATGGACACAAAAATAAGTAATTAACCTTAGTAAGAGGTAGAAAAACTTACGAGTCTTGTTATTCCACTCACATTCATTGGGCACAAAATTGTTATTATCAATTAATAATATAACATTCCTCGAATACTGAAAATATCTCGGCAACCGCACGTAACCACAAACCTAGGAAACGTTATCTACACTACCGCACCGTATCAATGTTCAACTACCTACTAAACAAACAGATAAAATCGTGCGAAATTGCAATAAATTAACAAGTTTTTTAATAACTTTACTATTTTGTCTGTATCTGGTGAAAACGTGAGGTCACATCGCGAAAACACTTAAATAAAAATGTCGTCTACAGGCGTGCGCAGCCAACGGTTCTTCGCGTTAAACTGCTATGCTAAGCTGGTCTTAACTTGTGTTGATACAGTGCATTTACACAACCGCTGATTGAAATAGATCGTAGACGAGACAAAAGTTCAATCACTGTTTACACACATGTCAAATTTTTAGCATCAATGCTGTCAGTTAACACAAAAATGCGTAAGAAATATTATAGCTAGCTAAAATGTCATAGTTTTATAATAAAAAGTGAATTAGGACTGACTTCCCTTTGCTATTTACAATATAGGTATTTTATTATATAAAGTGTCCCACAGCCGTGCTACATGGATACAAGTACTATTTTAGTTATTGGAGTTAGGAAGTTAAATATAGAGGTAAGTTTTACTTAATCGAGACTTTCCTTTATTTTTTAAAGTTAGTGAATTTAAAGATTTATGTCGCATATATGTAAGCATAGTGTTCCTTTAATCTGAGATAATAATGTTGTTGAGAAGGAATTGATCATTGCGATTTACCCTTTAGATCGGTACCTATTATAAAAATACAAATGTTTATTTCTCATTTAGGGTTTTCGAGTCCCGACTTAGGCAAGTGACTTTTTAGATATTTTATTTGCAAGATTACTTACTGTAAAAAATAAATGAAGGTCTCGAATAAGTAAAACTTCTTTACTTCTATATTTGTCCTCCATGTAGCATGGCCGTGGGACACACTATATACGACCGGTCAGCACTGAAACTTGACAACTTGTTTAGTTCTCAAAAATCATAAAATCAGTGATGCTTTATTTAAAATGTAAGTCACCGTGGCAACACCAAGGAAACCGATAACGCACCAACCATAGGACATTTACAAGTAATTGTTTACCACTTATGAACCAAATCGACTGACCCTAATAGCCTTTTCGTAAGATTCTCTCTATAGATACGCTCGTAAATGCCTTTGAGTGCCCTTCTTATTGCTGAAAAATTACGCTTCTTCAGTAAAATTCAATCACGGCCGGTGATTTTATAAAATTGCCATTCAATAAAAGTCACTTGCTGATAAAAGTGCAGATAGTCTTGATAAATGTTTTGTTTTCTTTAGGAGTGGCAATCGCCAAACAAGGTGATTTATAATTGAGTTTGAACTGATCAGCCGATTTTTCAATGCAAAATGCCGAATTTCCGAAAATCCGAAGTTTTAAAACAGACATTATTGCAAATTGAGTGCAGAATGAACTGCTTTCAGGATATACATAACAATTATAAAAACCTTGAATGACGGCTGTAACAAGGAGGGACGAAAATTATAGCAATTTTTTTAATAAAGTAAATTAATGGTTGATAATCGCAACAACCGTTACATTTATTACGACGATAATTATCATCAATCATCAACAAAATCAATCCTACTTAAATTACAAATGCGAAAGTTGGTGTGGTGTTGGTGTTTGGATGTTTGTAGTTGAATCAAGCCGTAACGGCAATTGATTCAGTTAAGCTTGTAACAGATAGAGTTATTTTTATCTAGGAACCGCGTGAGCAAAGCCGTGGGCCCATACACTAATGGACTGACAGTCAACGCAAAGGTTCTAGGACATGGCGTTTCTTACACCGTTTAAGAGCACTTAATAGAACAGCTAATTTAAAATGAATTAAAAAAAGTATAATGAGGCTAATGAAAGCGTCCACCACAATGATGCATAAAACTTGAACTGGCATGATTGCGGGAAATATACCTTCACATAACACTCATGTTCCAGTTCAAAAACAAAGTTGTTTCTGCAGATGGCAAAGGAAAGTGTATGACATGAAAATGTTGACCATAAAGCTGACGTTGCGCAACTTTTGTTGCCTTTAGCGTTTCACCAGGAACTGTTTTGCTGATGTTTTTAATGTTATTATGGTTGCGGAACTGGCAGTGGTCCACCTGGTGATCCGGTAACCTCTGCCCGATACAAAACTGCTTGGAACGATGTCTTTTTACGTTATGTGTTTAACAGTCTATGTATGCCTGTTCATCTGTGCCCTCATAGCGCCTTGACTACATCTTACTAATATTATAAATGCGAAAGTTTGTGAGGATGTTCGGATGTTTAGATGTTTCGATGTTTGTTGTTCAATCACGACGTAACGGCTCAACCGATTTTGTTGAAACTTGGCATTTATAAAGTTCTTTTAGGTAAAGAACTTTATAAATAGCATAGGCTACTTTTTATGTAGGTACCACGTGAGCGAAGCCGCGGGCGGAAGCTAGTATAACATATAACTGTATATTCTAATCCTCTTATTCGTAATCAGTCACTAACTTTATCGCAGAGTACTGGTGGAGTGTTGATAGTGGCCCCGCCCTCCGGTCGTGGGTTCGAATCCCGATCGTGCACCAATGGAGTTTCCATTCGGAAAATTTATGTGCGCTATAAGGTGAAAGAAAACATTTTGATGTAACCAAATAGTATTCTTAAAGCGGCGATGAGCTTGCAAACTGTCACTTACGGACTACGCACTATTGCAAAATGTGTAAACACAAACTGTTCGGACGTGCCTCTGACTACCCCCATAGAAATCTTCAAAAATTGATAGCCTGGATCTCTGAGAGGATGTCTAGCATTCTTGGGGATAAAAGTCATAAGCCAATTTTTTTCAATAACAATGTTGTATAATCATAATCTCTATGCACTTCAAATCTGAAGAGTTTTGATACCAAGGTGGACGGTGGAAACTAAATATTACCCAAGGATCACCCAGGTGAACAAAGGTGAGCCGTTGTTAAAAAACTTTCAACTGTACACCCAGGTGGTCACAGGGAGGTGGACGGTGGGTAAGAACCGGCAAAAATTACTACGGGGTACCTTGAACCGTCGACCTTTAATTATACCAAGTTCATATAGTTACTCGTATGTGCACACACCATGGGCATGGGGCCGGTTTCTGCTTCCCATTGTCACAGGTAATGGCTCCCATGCTACAATGGTGCGAATACCGTAGCCATCTTTTTTTCTTGTTATAGGTTTGAAGCGACAGTTTTACGATTGCAGTGAAATTGCAAGTTCTCATCCAATTGAGATTTGACATGACATGATAGAGGTGTAAGATGAGCAGCGAAATCTTCGTAAGAAGCTGTATTTTTTGTTTTCTGTGATGAACAATTAAGATCTATAAATAAGTAGTATAAATACGACTATATAAAGTAGATAGTACTATAATTACGTAGAGCCGTGGTGGCCCCGGCTGAAGAATAGGCCCTCCATAAATAAATAAATATTCCAACATATTCACACGGTCAACTGATCCCAAACTAGGCACAGCCTGTACTATGGGTACCAGAGACTGATATACGTAATAGATAAATATTTAACATTCAGACACAGAACAAACATCTGTGTTTATCACACAAATATTTGTCCAGTGCGGGGATCGAACCCGCGACCTCTAGCGCAGAAGGTAGAGTTACTACTAGTTGAGCTATGAGGCCAGTCATCCATATCTACCTACGCGTGGATGTCGTTAGATTCGTTTTACTTGAGCGGGACACTTCCAATTAGTAATGATCTAGATCGGTTGAGCCATCTATTGATCGTTGGCAACTTGGCAACGATCTTTTAAAATGTATTTTGTAAAATATGTTGTATGGGTTCTTTCTGTCAATGTAATATATTTATCCTCAGGATGTTTCAAAACTACAAAGATTCCCACGCTCTTATTTTTCTTAATATGTACCAACATTTGGGCTGTAGGTATAAAGCAAAACGAATTAAACCAGAACTCTTTCTGCAACACCAATACGGCCTTATTATAAAACGAGTTTTAAGCTCAGATTAAACCTAGACTCTCTAGTCCGAGTACAAATTCTTACAAAAAATGCCTTAATCCATGCTAAAGGCAAACTTCATATTGAAACTGTTTTTCCGAAGATAAACTAAACACTGGTTTTGTGACGTCATTCATTCATTCGCTCATAAACGTCACACATATACCTAAAGCAAAACGTTAAATGATTCCGATCAATGACGTCGTATGACGTCTTTATTGGTATTCAAATCAGAGTGTTTAATCTCGTTTTTACACGACTTTGAATCATAATTAAAAAAAAAAAAAAAAAAATCTTTGAGACTGTCATTGGCCTAAACAAAATAGCAAAGTACGAGTACAGGTACGGGGCTGGAGCTTAGCTCTAAATAGCAGTTCTACACCCAATTTCGCTAAATC
Source organism: Anticlea derivata (assembly GCA_947579855.1). Classification (NCBI taxonomy): domain Eukaryota; kingdom Metazoa; phylum Arthropoda; class Insecta; order Lepidoptera; family Geometridae; genus Anticlea; species Anticlea derivata. The sequence continues at coordinate 4,611,490 of OX388264.1, forward strand.
ACGTAATCACGATTCATAAAAAGAAAAAGCTAAGTCTTGGTCTAAACCCGCGTTTATCGAAAGTCTGGGACTAAGCCTGGTTTGGTAGTAAGGCTGTTATGGTCCACTTAATGTGTTGTGTGGGTCCACTTATAACTATATATGGAATTGAGGGTCAACGGCACTTGACATTTTTGGTGACAAGTTTTTTCAATAACTCTCCAACAAGATAAGCTACTCGGCCACTTTCATTGGCTGTAAACAAACTGCATGGTATCTGCTAAAAGCTCTCACGCGAATCTCAACTGTATAGTGTATAGAAATATGGTTTTAAGTATTACGTGGATTGATCAGTTGCCAACAGGGTGTCCTAGTTGCCCAATGTGTGATTGACAGGCGCTCGCTTTAAGCTATGTGGGACAGTTGTGGAAGAGAATGTAAGCATAGCAAGACAGTCTAGACGCGTTAAATTATCAGTTGAACGATAAAGACCGTGATCCTATACAATCATACAAAGACGCATAGTAGCGCCCCATAGAAAATCTATCATTATCATCATCATTTCAGCGGTAGGAACACTGCTGATAGATTACAGAGCATCCGATCTTGTTCAGCATATAACCCTATCAGTTCCCAGCAACCTTAGGTCACCATTCCTACTCTGCGCTTTCCGGTGTGCGGTCTCCACTCTAGAAGCTTTCTACGCCAACGACAATAGCTGACGACAGTAGCGTCGGTTCTCCAACTCAGTTCTCGCTAAGTACCTACGATACTGCCACGATAACTTACCTTCTTTTCTTTCAGACAAAAAATCCAACGATCATCTTCTCCCTGCCTTTATCAAATACAAATTTTATTTCAGTCGTGGATACACAGAAAATCAAGCCAACTCAATCCCACTTCATAAGGGAAAAACTTTATTTATGTATTTTTTGGAGAACCAACAGCTTTGTTACATTCGATTGAATTTGTTTAGCTTTAGAGAGACAACGACTCACGAATTGAAATATATTACCTACGTATTACAAACAATGGGGTAAACAACTAGATTAGCGGTATACAAAATTAACTTCAAATTCAACAATTATATGAATATGTTATGGAAATCAGCCGTTCATAAGTTTTTCACAATAATTGGCGTTTCGATTAGCATTAAATTAGCCAGCTTATTACGATAAATTATCAAAGAATATGTTTTGTTCAAATAATTATTACCTACAATCATTCGTCTATAAGTAAAATAAAATTACATATTACGCACTGTTATTATTTGTGACGAATGTCATGTCTTGTTGCTATTCGAAAGGCAGTAGGTAAGGTTATCGAGAAATTAAATATTACTTCATACAACATTTACTTCCTGACGGTTTTTTGCGCTTAATTTGGGAATATTGCTATAATTAATACTGTATGATATCCGTTCCAATTAAAGGGGAAACATGGAAAGTTATTTATTAGTATCGTCTGTATAACGGGTTGTGTTCTGAAGAATTGTATGATATGATGCCTTCAGCTTCCTTTTATCATCACACCTCTCGCCATAGGCAGGGGATCCATCCTCACACCATGGAGCCGGGTTGGTCGCGTACCGTGCGGTTTCAGAGGAACTTCCTCCCGCGAACACTTAGGTTGTGGAATGATCTCCCTGCTGAGGTTTTCCCTAAAAACTACAGTATGGGGTTCTTCAAAAAGGGCATTTTGAACTTTTTAAGGGGTCGGCAACGCGAGCGTGATGCCTCTGGTATTGCAAGCGTACATAGGCTACGGTAACCACTTACCAACAGGTGGGCCGTATGCTTGTTTGCTACCTTAGTTGTATAAAAAAAACAACGTATTTTTTATTTGGATAACGTGGCTGCTTAAACTATAAAGCATTTTCAAAAAATATTTTTGTATATGAACTCGTTCAAATCTATAGGTACAATACATATTGGTTTCCTCGATACAGGCTTAGCCTAGTGAGGAAACCACTAGATACTTCCACCATAACCAAATAGTTATCTGCAAAGTACCTCAAAACTGTAGCATTCATTAAGATAAAGTTACTCTGCATATTTTTGCAGTAAATAAATATTTTTTCATTTCATTTCATATTTCTAAACGCGGTTTGATTCATAACTTTGCGGAACATAGAATCTATAACTCAGGAATCTAGCTTTCAATAATCTTTAAAGAAAATTGTAATGTAATGAAGCACTGATTGAGTCATGACATTGAGTCGTCAACGAACTGTGAAGATCGCAGCAATTGTTTTGTAGATAAAAATTATTCTCGCGTACGGAATAATCACTTTTTGCATTTACAACTTCGTCACGCATCGCTCAAACTTGAAAAGTAGGCTTCCTGTAAGTACATAATTGACTATGACACAACTTTAAATTCCTCCATATACCAAGTTGTTCTTGGAGATCTGGATGAGCCCACATCAGACCCCGACACTTAAATACACTGCACAAACCGCACCGACCCTGCGGGCGGGATCGACAACGAAGTGCCATCCCTGCGTTTCCGTACCTTTGATGCACTCTTTAAAAAAACCTCCTTGGCAACGGCTCAGGCCGAGGTCCGTACCTACGTGGTGCACTTGAGCAAGCTGCACCAACCTAACTTTTTCTCGGCCATAGCGCCCTGAAAGAATCAGTGTAGTGAAACGACTCCCTTCGTGCTTATGTCACATGTCTTCAATTTTTTTGGTTCTAGAAACTTTCTTAAAATGCAGTAGGAGAAGCCTAAGTAGATATGTACAGGCCTTGCAAAAAAAATCTGATAGATTTTGCCCACGCACATTGTGTGCATACTGTGGCTTTGATTGCCTCTTAGTACATAAGGTCACACTAAATAATTAATTTATTATACGACGCACAAAGGCCATTGCATATTGTCGTGTAATTGAAAGTAAGGTGTGATTATTATAAGAACTGAGAAGGCTCAAAAACGTCCGTCGTGGCACTCTTTGGGGGAGGCCTATGTTCAGCAGTGGACTTCATCAGGCTGACGATGATGATTATAATTGTATGCTTCGATTTATGATAGATTTGATAGAAGGAAAGATCGATCGCAAATTCTATCCAAAAATTAATGCCATGCAAGAGAAATTTCATGTAAGTATTGGCGGTTTGTTTACAAACATTTCACACTGAATTTGACTGAAGATTAGTTTTAATAGAGTCGTCGTCGTTTAAGCTCGTCACTTCTTGCATATCATATTTCTTTGAACTCAGATAATTTTTATAATTATTTTTGCTTCACTGAACTTGTCAACTTCATAGTTTTTGCTGCATTGACAAGGTTATTTAGAGCATGATCTTGCATAGCACATTAAATACATAATCGTTGTATCCTATGTACCCAGTTAATTTCAACATCACCATAATAATATAATATATCACTATAAGACAAAGTCCCCGCCAAGTCTGTCTGCTTGTTAACTGAATTTGCTTGTTAACTGCAGAACCGATTTCGATCGTGTTTTTTTCTATTGGACAGAGTGTGTCTAGAGAAAAACAATTTAAAGATATATAGAATCTGGTCATTTTTCGAATGGATTTGTGGATAATTAGGTGTCAAGCCGCGTGGGAAAGCTGTTTACATATATTTAGTATTGGGGTGAACTTGTTTGCTTTTACTAGACCATAAAATGGGCCAAATTCACAAAAAATGTCTCAAAATTATATCGATTCATCTTCTTCTTTGCACCTTATAATCCTGCCGTCCCAGGTTTCTTAGTTGAGTGTATTTTATCGCTCATTGACATTATTTTCATATCAATTCCTATCTTGAATATTTTCTTAAAATTTATTCGAAATTCCCTGTCCTTGACGACTAAGAATACGAGCTCGAGTCTCAGTACTTTCCACCGCAATTTTACAACATTTAATACACACAGTATTGCACATACTGTACATAGGCACATTAGGCACCTAAGACCAGGCTAGCTAGGTATATAGTGGAGTTATCATTAAGAAAACGACCGGAAGATAGAATGGACACAAGGACGACATGTAGGTAATATTGTTACACGACACGTTGGTGGAGTGGATAATTGGATGCAGTTGAGGTGGTACTTTTTGATACTTGTTTGATACTTTCCAAACCCGCTCCATGACTAATGCTACTTTTAATAGATGAGAAGTGGTTATGGGGGTTTATCATCATCATTTCAGCCGTAAAACGTCCTGAACATGGCCTCCCCCAAAGACAGAGTGAATTCCTTATCATGTGGGGGGATTTGCCCATACTCACAACGCTGGGCATGCGGGTTGGTAAGCGCATTTAGAGCTATCGTTGTTAAAATAGGAGACGCTGCTGCCCATCCCCTAGCTTTTTTCCCTTAGTCGCCTCTTACGACATCCGCGGATATCAGATATGGAGGGGCCTATTCTTCAGCCGGAGCCACCACGGCCAATGATTATGGGAGTTATCGCCAAAATATAAAAAAATACCATGTAGGTGTTTTTGTTTGAAATCCATTGTTTTGCATTGGATAGGTATTTTTAAAACAAAGATATATACAATTAAAGGGAACAGGGAAAAGTCAGCCGAAAGATGTCTTGTAGACTTCTTTCTGCAAGACATCAGAAAACCGTCTTACAGAAAACTTAATGATTTCTGTAAGTAGTTTATTCTGCGTCTGGGTGTTAAATATATATCTATTATGTATATCAGTCTCTGGTACCCATATAGTACAGGCTATGCCTAGTTTGGGATCAGTTGACCGTGTGTGATAATGTCCGGAATATTTATTTATTTATTCTGTAAGACGGCTAAAAAATGATCCCCTAATTTGCCGCCCTAGGCTCAAGCCTACTCAGTCTGCTGGTAAATCCCGCCTTGATACTCAATATAATGTGTCTTCCAAATTGAGTTTAGCTGCGCAATATTCTCAAAATAGTGATGCTAAAACTTTGAGTCAGGAATAATAGGTTGATGTCATCCGAAGCACATAAGGCTATAATGCACTTCATTGTTTGGTTATGCTAATGATGCCATTGGATCTTTGGAAAGTAGGCAGCGAACCTTGATCATAATAATATATGCGTGTTCATTTGCTTATTGTGAAACTGGTTCTTTCTTAGCCACTAATGTCGATGATCAAAGAAACTTTACCGTAATAAACTTATTCTATTTGTTCGTTGTATACTGTTATTTTTTGGGAACCTTGAGTAGTGATCTGATTGAGGAAGGGTAGGTGTTAGAGTGCTAAAGTGTTAGGGTGTTAAGAGTAAAATAAATAAACTAAAACTTAATTATGTGTTGTTTTATTTTAAATTAGGCGCCATAGAATACTGCATGTTTACTGTCAGTGCAAACTGTCACAATAAGGAACGTCAAATATACATGTTGACAGTTTACATTCCTAATGTCCTTCCTCATGTCCTTCTTGTCTCGCACGTTCAATGGAACGCAATAAACGCCGGCTACAAAAATATAAAATCACTTTTTATTTCAGTAATCCTTCACTATGTTGGTGAAAGGATGGTTTTCTTGAACAGATTTGTTGAACTCTGATTACTGATGCAGCTTGACCGGACTACTTTGGTAAGGACCTCGGCTTAGGCTGTTGTCAGAGAGAAGATTCTAGTGCATCGTCCTTATGGGGCGGAGACCGAGGGACAGAATGACATCGACCTCGCCGGCGAGGTCAGTGTAATTATATGCGAGCTGGGTGAGGCGATTGCCTCCGAGCTAGCAGAACTGATCATCAGGATCACCACAATTTGTGCGCTTAAATCCTTTCACCAACATCAAGGCTCCTTTTGTATTGATCGTCTCTAAGAATTTACGGTTTCCTTGAGATAGTTTTTTACCGAGTGCACCAACTTTGATGAAGATGAATGGGATAACTACTTGATGGTGCCATATAAATTACCCAAGAGTATGAAGGTCTTGTCTAGATTAGACAACTGTTGCGTAACAGATATTTTATGTCAGATAGGCATTCAAGTCAATTGGAAAAATACTTTAAGATCGTAACTCTATAGGGTGTCGTGGAATCATGTTTGTAATGATAAAATACACTATTGGAAAATAAAGAAGTAAAGACAGGTCCAAGAAAGTTTAGAATACACAAGAAACAGTTGAGCTCTCTAAAGCTTTCTTCTCTTGAGCTATCTAGACCGTTGCAAACGATCTATAGATAGCTCAGTTGATCCAAATCACTACCAGACTAGCCAGACACTTTTGCAAATGAGATGTGCAATTATGTGCCTTTTGAGATCCTCTGCCGAATCTGCCCTAACGAATGTCCCCGAAAGTTGTGAGCGCATTAGTATATTAAACCATAGGCGTACTCTTCTCCCAAGGGACCAAAGTCATACAGTCTACTAACCCTTTATAATGGACACAACTTTTCATTTACACGCCATTCATATTACACGTGGTAGATAGATATATACGTAACCGAATGGCCACCCAGTTTGTAACAATTGTTTTGCCATCATTTTAATAGCAAGGACGGAGCGATTATTCTCCGGATCAATAGTGCAAGCACCAAGGCAGCAGAATAACGTAGGAGGCTAGCCTCACTCATCAATTGTCACGTGGGAACAATATTGAGGTACATAAAGACCACCTAATTGGCATTGTCGTTTAACCGATTAGGTACTCGTTTAGTTTATCTATGTCATCTTTCATGTGATAACTACATATTTGTACCGTGTTGATGAATGTTGTTCCTTTATTTATACGAACGTGAGATATAGGCAAAGCTTATGTTTTCTGGGCTTCCAAGTTCACTAGTTCTTGATGATCACTTCATCATCATTTTGGCCGTAGAACGTCCACTGATCTCCACTGGTCTCCCCATAGATTTCCAGAGTGACAGATTTTGTTCCACCTACAGTCTACACCCAACCGCTACCAGCAACCTTTAAGCTGTCTTTCCATCTAGTGGGATTGCGCTTTCCGGTGCGTGGTGACCCTCCCCCACGGCCGTCGGTTCTCCGAGCTATGTCCATAGTCCATACACAAGTGATGAACAATTAAACGTCATTCTTATGATTGTGGACCCATTCCCATGAAGTTTAAGCTGTGCCATGTTAAGATGCTGCAAATATTTAAGATAGATAGACATTGAAGTGTCATAAGACGTGACAATAACTAGAACATGCAGACAGTGCCTGCAGCTATTTGCATAGCACTTAGAGCAATCGATCACAAAAAGAGCATGGCTTGCGCAAATCGTCGTGAGTCGATCAGGTAACCTTTGTCTCTACCTACTACTTTCTTTGAGACAAGGTTAACTACCTACATGCTCTGGTCCTAAAGTTACACTTTAGCATCAGCCCCAAATCTTGTTGGTTCTCTGACTGCAAACTCAGTTTTCAAGAGACTAAATTTACTAAATATTTTGATACTAGCTTGAGCCCGCGCTTCGCTTGCGTACCTTGATAAAAAGTAGCCTATATGTTAATTAGGTAATGAACTCTATCCATTCCAAGTTTCATCGAAAACGATTGAGCCGTTATGGCCTGATTGAATCACGCAAACATCCAAACATCCTCACAAACTTTCGCATTTATAATATTAGCAGACTTGTTTAAGTTTGACAAAATACAGTAGATACTACCTGTATCTACTGTATTTTGAAATAGTCAATACGAGCATTGAATACAGAACAAGTTGACTAACAAAATTAAATGAAATATGAAATGGGTATGTGAAAGTTTTCCTCTGTAGGCAGATACAGAGGAAAACTTTCACATACCCCTAAAGCTAACAACTGTGCTTCCTAGAGTCTAGTCTAGAGTCTTCTAGGTAGTCTTGTAAGACCTGATTTTATTGCTAGCTGTTACTGAAGTACCAGTAAATGTGACAGGTAATTAAGACCCACTCGCCTAGCCAGAGATTAGCTAGCCGTGAGTTTGTGCAATCATGCTAAATATCCACATCTACTCATGGGAGCGAATGTTGATTACGGTTTTTAGGTCTATGCTGTAATCAACCTGTAAGTATTCTTAAAGCGGCGATGAGCTTGCAACCTGCAATACTCACTATGCAAAATATGGGCATGTGCGAAATGTTCGGACATGCTTCTGACTACACCCAATAGATATCTTCAAGGATCTGATCACCTGGAGATGTGAGAAGATGTCTACCATTCTTGGAGATAAAAGTCGTAAACCTATTTTTAGCGTTTTTGCATTTAAGTCAGAAATTTATAAAATAAGTACTATTATAAGTACTTATTGGTGTTTATGAAATTGTATCTAAGTGCGGCATCGAAGGTGTTATATCTTTTCATAATCTTTGAAACGCTTGTTTATTTTAAGAAATATTTTTAAAACATGTTTGGGTAAACATTAATTTGGATAAAAAATATAAAATGTTAGTGCACTGCCGTCGGCGTGTCGTATCAAAACTGTAATTACTCATCATCATCAGCCTGATGAAGTCCACTGCTGAACATAGGCCTCCCCCAAAGGGTGCCATGACGAACGGTCTTGAGCCTTCTCCATCCACCGAAGAAAGATGATAGTAATTACAGTACAGGGAAGTCCCTGTACTGTAATTACTATCTTTAGTTAAACTAAGAGAACGAATAATTGTCACACTACAAACGCATAAGGTGTAAATTGTGTGCAATCATTGCGTCAAGCATCTATTTAGTTTTCAATTAAAATATGTGACCTCATAGTTGGATTTACATGAATGGAGCTCTTCATTTAGATGGAACTTGGACGAAGAAAAAAAACTGGAAAGAATTTTCCAAGCATTTGAGAAACATGATCAAGAATGAAGTTTCTACTATTTTGCAATGATTAATTCATGATTTGAAGCTAAGTACCTTATTTTAAAAGATCTTTCGGTGAAAATTAAACATTTTGTTTCATTCAAATTTTGAGTATATATAATACCTACACTAATTGCTAATTTATTTTATTCTGAGACTATGCCATATTCATTTATTAACTGTCTGGGGACAGACAAGTTTTTGCTGTTCCACATAGATATCAACATTTTAGTGGGAATTATTTATTCGATACCTATGTCATAATTTTAGTTTCTTGCGAAGGATTATCAACTGTAGCCCGCTATATAGAAAGTCGTGGTTGCTATGAATTGTGTGCAAGAACAGTGTTAGTATGCGAGTCGATTGGTAGGAAATAACGGGACATACCAGTCAATAACAATAATAGTTAACTGGCCTCATAGCTCAGTGGTAGTAACTCTGCCTTCTGCGCTAGAGGTCGCGGGTTCGATTCCCGCACTGGACAAACATTTGTGACTAACACAGATGTTTGTTCTGTGTCTGGGTGTTAAATATATATCTATTATGTATATCAGTCTCTGGTACCCATAGTACAGGCTATGCCTAGTTTGGGATCAGTTGACAGTGTGTGAAATGTCCGGTATATTTATTTATTTATTTATTTATTTAATAGTTGTCTGGAGCTGTTGGCGCAGGTATGTCATAACGTCTGGTTCTGAGAAGATGCACTTTTAAAGGTTTTTTTTTAAATACAAGCTAGTAAGAGCCTTGGTAGAGTCAGGTAGAATTTTGTGGAAACCTTACTGACTGACAGAAAAGTTTGTCTTCGGTTTTAGCCGGCTATGTTTTTTGAGGATATTGCCAACGTGAAACAATAAAGAATATTATTATGAATATGAATGAGATCTCGGTTCGTTGAACTGTATATTATCTGGGATGGTAGCAGTTATGATCAATAAAACTTTTTTTTAATTTGTTTGATGTTGGTTGCATTTTTAACCGACTTCCAAAAGGAGGAGGTTCTCAAGTCGGCTGTATTTTTTTTATTTTTAAATTAAAATATGCTCTAATTTTTCTTCAGTCAATTTTGGTTTGATCGAAGACAATCAAATTATTAGAACCAGTGTGTCAAGCAATTATAATAATCAAACAGTACGTGGTAGGTTTAACAAGCTCATCAGGAATTCAGGTCGAGGGCCACGGGTATCAGGTCAATAATATAATATGAATTATTGCATTGCGATTGCCCTGTTTATGTGGAAATGTGATTGTACGAGTAACCATACTAACTAGTTTTATAATTTTTGAAACTATTTTGGTTATGAATATAATTTTCACTAAAATCGCGATACTCCGTGATCAAGGCGCATATAACTGTGCCGAAATATCGGGGAACAAATAAACTCACAAATCATGGTAAATATACCATTTTTATGTGATGACCAAAATGCGTTTTTGTTGAGTTTGAACTAATGTGACCCCAAAATAGCGGATATTTGCATAGAGTTTTTCCAATGAAAAATGACGAGTTTACTAAAGTAGTGTGATGAACTTTATTGCCAATTGGGTGTAGAATAAGCCCTTCTAGGAAAGCATACAAATCAATCATCTTGTATTACATTTTATTTTGCTGCACCAAGTAATGCCTCTCTCCCATGGTCTCGAGGTTTGCAAAATAGCTACATTTTACATTCAAGGCGTTTCTCTTCGAAATCTTAGATGGAAAGTCTCCTGTAGCGCAATAATTGACATGTCTTTCCTCTCATTCAAATTGATGGTAATAAGGTAATTTAACCTACTGCTTGCAGGCAGAAATGAGTGGTGAGGTGACCTACTTGAGTTCAAATTGGAATAAAGGGTTCGCTACACTGAAAGCGGCCAGCTACAACCATGAAAGTTGGAGTCATCAAAGTAACATATAGATTGCAGCTTTTTAAAATGTATAAAATTTGACAATCCCACTAAATATAAGAAATGCAAATGTTTGGATGCATGGATGTTTGTTACTCAATCACGCACTCAGAACAGCTGTACGGATCTGGATTAAATTTGGTACAGAGATGGATTATAGTCTGGAATAGCACATTGGCTACTTTTTATTCTCGTAGGTACTACGCGACTGAAGACGCCGGCGGAAGCTGGTGTTACTTACAAAGGAATACAAATTGATTTGGATTTTTTTGGAACACCTAAAGTAAAAAACAGACGTGACTTGGTTAGACGTCTCCCACATAATCTTTGTATAATTTTATATCAGTATTTTTTTGTGGCATCTATATTACAAATAAATTATTTTCTTTCTTTCTTTCTCGAGTGTGCATCTATATCCAACCGGGCTGTAACGAGATGAAAGCCTTAGGAACTTAGGTAGTTGCAACACATTTCGTGTGAAAAAGCTTAGTTTAGATGCAATAAGTTCACGTTGCGTAGAATCCAATTTATAAATGAACCGACAAAACGAAATGCAAAAAAATCTGGTATTTCTTGTATTTCCAATGAGTCAGACATGTACTAATGTCCACGTCGTAAAAATGCTAACCTGTGCAGCCGACTTCAAACGGCATGCTACATTTTTAAAATTAATTTCTACTGATTTATGTCAATTTTGAGTTTGACATTTGAGTCCTTAAAAGTCTAAATCAAAATTGACTTTATTTGGATGATGTAGGTATAATTTTGAAATAGCTCATAACTCAGTTGGTAGTAACTCTGCCTTCTGTGCTAGAGGTCGCGGGTTCGATTCCCGCACTGGACAAACATTTGTAACTAACACAGATGTTTGTTCTGTGTCTGGGTGTTCAATATATATATATTATGTATATCAGTCTCTGGTACCCATAGTACATGCCTAGTTTGGTATCAGTTGACCGTGTGTGATATGTCCGGAGTATTTATATTTATATTTAAATAACTTTCAGATGACATATTGCAAGCCGTTTGAACACGGCTTGAGTCTTTAAATATAATTTGGTCTCCTAGTAAAAACCTTTTGCAAAAGTATAATATTAAATTATAAAATAGTAACTGACTGACTGACAAACAACGCAGAGCCTAGTTGGTACTACTAGTAATTAGTAGCCAGCTAACACTGGAATAATCACACAAATACCCTAGAAACAGCAAAACAATTGCAAAAACTCTACTCAGATTTCCTGTCCTGGTTACAGACGAGCAACCAGAAGACAAGTGTGGGGACTTTGGATACGAGGCATAGAGTAATTATAACCAACCATACAGAGAGTAAACTTCTTAGAATTGTTTTGGATATTACGCTGATTTTAAAGCTCGGTATTGTTGTATATAAAGCGATTTATAATACATCCATAGGCAAACAGTTTGTTTGACTTTTGGAAAAATCTGCTGGTTTGGGGTCAAATCAGAGCAAGCAACCAGAAGACAAGTGTGGGGACTTTAGATACGAGGCATAGAGTAATTATTACCAACCATACAGACAGTAAACTTCTTATAATTGTTTTGGATATTACGCTGATTTTAAAGCTCGGTATTGTTGTATGTAAAGCGATACATCCATATGCAAACAGTTTGTTTGACTTTTGGAAAAATCTGCTGGTTTGGGGTCAAATCATAGCAAATTCAATAGGTTTAGCGTTTTATATCGTTCGTACGTTTAATAATTAGTTTATTAGTACATGTTCTATTAGGAAAGGTCCTTCATTCTGTACAAGATAACAGAAAAACACGCAACCTCTGACCGCAAAGCCTTCTTCGTTAAAGCCGCGTTCAAACGGCATTCTATTTGTCTTAGATATCTCATATACACAAAAAGTCAATTTTAAGTTTGAAATTTGGGGGTGTGCGATATCGCAAGCTCCTATTAGTCAAAATCAAAACTAACTCTATGCAGAAAACGTAAGGATCATTTTAAAATAAATTTTAGTCGATATGTCGCGCGTAGTTATACTCTGTACGGCTATTCTGTGCCATGGGGCGGGTGCAACGTCCTGCCACCTCCATGTATGGCCCGCGCTGCATACGTAATGCGATAGGCCCTCCAGTTATTGTATTGCTCGATTAGTTTTGATAGAGTAGAAAGTAGATTCTTGTTGAAGAAATATTGAGGTACAAAGAAATTTGCCGCTTTTGGGGTTATCTAAAGGAAGCCTTGTTAGAGTTACAACTCACATGCCGAGAGTTCCGGAACCAATAAGTGAATTTTTGGTGGCAAAATTCGGTTGTGAACAAAATTAAGATTTCGAGTCATATTAATTTTACATATTACACAGAAATTCTACCGAAGTTACGTAAACACTTCCTCAGTAACCTTCCGTACCTACACCCGCTAAGATATAACTGGATGTCAAAGATTGCCTTACTCGTGCTTTGGATGTCTATACCGTTAAACTGTACGCACTTCCTAACCACTTCCTTCAAAGGCGCGGAGGCGCGCATTTAGTTTTATAAAAGCGGTTATAGTAATTTAATAATCGATCAAATAACGATAGTTATCAATTTTTTTTTCTTAAGTCTAATGAATTGTCAACAACGGAACATTTCTAAAAATGCCAGAGGTCTTTAGGGGGGGGGGGGGGGGTTCGGCAGGCAACGCATTAGGTCTTGTCTAATGGCTAATGTCAATAGGCGACGGTAACCACTTACCATCAGGAGGGCCGTAAGCCTGTTTGCCTCCGTATAACATAAAATAAAATAAAAAGGTGACATACAATTGATCAAAAGATAAGTTAAAAATTTTTGAGTTTGACTTTTAGGAGCTTGACATTTTGTTGAGGTATATAGCACGACCCCAAATGTCACCGGCTTTATTTAAAACTAGCGTACGCCCGCGGCTTTGCTCGCGTGGTATGTTGATATAAAGGGGCAGTTTTGAAAAACCCTCAAATACGTATTTCATTATTTGACTTTATGAGTTTTTGTACCACGTTTCAGATAAATCTCTCCCAGCGTTAAGATTCTCCCTACACTATACACACTTTGATACCTCATTAAACCCTTTACAGGAGTAGTTTTGAAAATATAAAAATACAGTTTTTCCTTATTTTTATCATTCATTATTATTAGTAAGTTTCAAATCTGTAGGTTCATGGAATAAGATTTTTCATACAAACGTTTTAACCTCTTTTCACCCTTTTAGGAGTTGATATTTTGAAAATTCCTTCTTAGTGGATGTGCTTGGCATATAAGGCAGCTACTGTCCATCAGCTTTATAGCTTCGGCTGTTTGGGCTGTGCGTTGATCGCACGTTGAGGCCTTGTTCTTTTATATATACAGATGACACATATCCCCAATAATTAATTTAGATTTTTTACAAAAATCATTAAAAGTCGAAGTTTTTCATAAGTTTTTCTTAGGAACAAATAAATGTTTATCTTTACGGCTTTGTTACACCAGCACAGTGACTATTACCTATCTCATCTCATACCTTTCTATATCTCGCAAAATATTAAAATAAATTTAATGCTTCAAATTGCAATACCTACTTGGCAACAGTTTTTGAAAGTGCGTTGCGTAAAAGATCCATGGTGGGATAAGATAAACGGTTTCGTAATCTGACGGGAGTGGGAAATAAACTTCACGATTTTAATAAATACTCGGTCAGGAAAATGGTTGCTACCGTAGATGGAAACTTTCGTAATTAACACAATGATGAGACCAACGACCAAAGGGCTAGTGCTTACCTCGGACAAAGGATCAGTATAGCAATCCAACGAGGTAGCGTCACCAGCCTTTTGGGCACACTGCCTGTGGTTGGTAATCTGAACTCTACCTCGGTATTGACAACCTCGATAGCGTAGCGGGTGAGTGCTCGTCTGAGACGCAAGGGGTCGCGGGTTTGATTCCCGCTGCTGAACAAATTTTTGCATAACTTACTGTTGGATGTTATGGAATGAACTCTACATAAGAGTTCATTCCTAGAATTAATAAAACTTAATTTGACATTCTTTTTTCTATTATTGTTTTGGATAATGTCGTTTTATTTAAATATAGAATACATTAACACATTAATTGCCAATTTTTAAATAAAAAGCTGTTAAAATAAACTAAGCAAAGAATAACCATGTTGGCCTAGTAGGAGGTTCCCTGACTTACAATCCGTGGTTTTGAACACGGTCATGCAGCAATGAGTTTTTCAGTTCGAAAAAATTCAGTGCGCATTAACACCTGCTTCGAACGGTGAAGGGAAACATCGTGAGAAACCAATAAGTATTCTTCAAGCGGCGTCAAATGTGGGATTTGACATATATCTGGACTTGCCTCTGACTACCCCGCTCAGAAATCTTCAGGCGATCAGATTTTTGATTGTTGGGGATATTTACATATTTTTACAAAAAAAGCACCCTATGCTTGAACATAATTTAGAATGCTGGTAAATGTGTGGAAGCTCTACTAAGTAGCTAGGCAAATCTAGATGGCGGGACTAGATCCAAGTTCCAGTACACCCACAGTCGTTAACTGAAACATAATCTATTCAACACTTTCTAATACAAAGCTTTATCTATTCCTCCTTTCTATATTACTAAGCACCTTGGAGTAATTAAGATAAACCATAGAACGCACCATGAACAAGGTATGAACAGCTGCATGTCAGTTTACTTAGCCGATCGTTTGCCAGCAGAGCATAAAAAAGGGAGTTATTTTCGCATGCAGCTGAGTTCTAGTTCCTTTTACTTTTTAAGAATAGTTCTAGTGAAATTTCCCGAAAAAAAGGGAACTGAAAAATACGGAGGCAAACAGGCTTACGGCCCTCCTGATGGTAAGTGGTTACCGTCGCCTATTGACATCAGCAACACCTGGAGCATTGCTAATGCGTTGCCTGCCGAACCCCTCCCCTTAAAGATTTCTGGCAACCTTCACGTCTTGACGAAAATTTTCAGGCTAATAATAATCTTACTTCTTACTCCGAGTCATTAGCTTTACCTCCTTTCTATATGCATTCATTATTAACCACGTAAACAAGTTATGTTAGATAAGGCATTAGGCCCAGTATCCACCAAAGATAAAAATAGAATTTGTATAATATTAAAAAAAAAAAAAAAAAAAATCTTAACATCATGCCCACCTGCATTTGTTTTGGTCTCTCCGCTTTGATGAATGATAGATGAGCATAGGAAGAAGATTACACCGCAAACTATTTAGATCAGTGGTCCCCAAACTCTTTTGCCTCGTAGACCCCTTGTTTTATTTTTCGGTTAGGCGTAGACCCCCTACCTAAATTCACAAAAATGTAATATTAGCTGTATTGCATTTTTGCTAATTCATCAACTTATTTTTTTCCCGATTGACCTCTAACTGTAGTGAGGCATTATTATAAATAGATCCACTATCGTGGATTTTGTTGCAGCTCGCAGACCCCCATTTGCATCTCATAGACCCCCAATTTTTTTTTCACTTTCGTAGACCCTTAGGAGGTCGCCGTCGACCCCTGGGGGTCGATATAGACAACTTTGGGAATCACTGATTTAGATAGTCAAAGTATGACAACTTTATTGGGGATAAAAAATTCTGGTGTGAGTCCGAGCAAATTAAGTTCATACCTCATTAGTGTATCATACATACACACTAAACGCTTAGGATCCACATTTATAATGCATACAGCTAAGAATTGGAATACACTACCATGGTCTGCCTTCCTGAAAACTACAATCTATGTCTGTTCAAGGCAAGAGTGAAGCATCTTCTATGTATTCGTGCTCCATTGTTAGCCACATCATCACTTACCATCAGGTAAGATTGTGGTCAAATTTATATTCATAATTTAAAAAAAGTTTCGTCAAGTTCAACTTAAAGAGAATACTGTGTGTGAGTTTAGATTAAGGGATATTTAAAAGCTTTGTTTTTGCTTACTATGGTAAGTACAGTTATGTGCAATATCATCATCATCAGCCTATGGAAGGCCACTGCTGAACATAGGCCTACCCCAAAGAGTGCCGTGACAAACGGTCTCGAGCCGATTCTTAGTTCCCGCGACTTTCACAATGTCATCAGTCTATGGGATGAGGAACCTTCCAACTCTGCGTCGCTCGGTTCTAAAGAACCTAGATTCTCTAACCTTTGTCGGTTCTGCGAGCTATATGGCCCACTGCCACTTCAACATGCTAATTCTAAGATAGATACCGAATATACCAGAGTCAAAATTTGTTAAAGACTTTCCGTAGTTAACGGTTGCTACCATCATACTTCTCGGAAACATACTCAAACAGTGATTCACCCTATTGGACACTTATTTATGCACTTGTTAACAGAATGGACTGTATAAGCCAGCGGTCAATTATTTTGTCTTAGGACTGATTCCATAATACCCTTATTAGGTACCTATCTACGATGTATATCGTTAGACCTTTGTTACAAAAAACCTCAGTTTTGAAGAGATGGATTTGAACTATTTTGACTGGCCTCATAGCTCAGTTGGTAGTAATGCTGCCATCTGCGCTAGAGGTCGCGGGTTCGATTCCCGCACTGGACAAACATTTGTGTGATGAACACAGATGTTGGTTCTGTTTCTGGGTGTTAAATATTTATCTATTATGTATATCAGTCTCTGGTACCCATATTACTATTTACTACTATTAAACTAATTATTTCAAACAATTTTCAAAGTGACTCTTTTCTTTTCTCCGCAAAAATATAAACCATTGCAATATTATCAAATAGATGGCATTCAATTCTTTAAAATTCTGTATATCTTGCTCTACCTTTCCACTTTTCAAATGGAATTAGCATACTTAGCAAAATAACAATAATGATTCTCCGAATATTATTTGTCGACGAAACCGACCACGGCAGCAAATGACAAAGGCGTTACAAATCAATGAATAAGCAAATTTCGCATATTTTCACACACAGATTTGGAAATTAATAATAAAGAATCTGAATTGTTTTTAGATAATCAACAATTTAGAAATATTTTCGTTGGCATTTGATTGTTAAGCTTAATAGTTAGATTCTACGTTTAGAGTACCATGTAACAAGCAATTTACTTTGATGCGATTGGCTTTAGAACTAACTTCGAATTAGCTAATGAAACTAGTAAGCAATTATATCAATATTGGTTATAAAGATTAAATTTTAAAGTATGTTTAAAATTACTTACCTCTAACTTGAAGCTGAATGCGTTGGGTCGAAGCCATCACATACAAATTAAACAAATAAACAGATACTAAGAATCTTGTTCTGTAGCGTCTTCGATACCGCTATGCAATTGAGCTCACACATTTCTATCTCACTCTTAGTACAAAACTTTAAGCTTTGTTTAGGCTTAGAATACGGTGATTCGTTCGTTCGTTCGTAGACCGGTATCACGGGATACCTGCCTCGGCTGGGACCGTCGACTAAAGAGCTATAAAGTGCTGCCTGCGTTGTAGGGCACGTGTTTACACGGCAGTGAGCCTGTGTGTGTGAGGAGGCTTCGCTGCGCGTGCGAGTGTGCAGTGTTGCTAGTTTAATAAATACCCCGGAAATGTGGTAGATATTTGAAATAATGGTACTGGTCATTAGTAGGAACGCATGCTTCTTATAAGTACTTGCTACTTAGTGGCATGTGCATCATGTTGTATAATTGTTGTTATTAAGAATGCTTATCCTAAATGAAAAGTTATAAGCATGCCAGCCAAAGTGAATGTTATGCTATAGCTAGTTTGAAAATAAAGACGCTCTTTGTACTCATAACTAGTTCAGTTTACTCATAATTAGTAAGGGGAGGCTTATGACTAGCAGTGGACTTCTATCGGCTGATGATGTTGATGATGATGAAGATTTAGTCTCAGGTAAATATCAAATACAGCTGGCAACATTACCGCAGAGTATCTGTGAACCCAAGCTTAAAGACCTATAAAATCCGGGACAACCTTATTTTGGTTTATAAATAGCCCAGGTATATAAGTTCTTGCCGATTCCACGTACACCACTATCTGGGATGCGTATAATAAGTAGGTACACCTAATTAGTTACAAACGGGTTAATCCAGTTTCGGGTTTAGTTGATGGTCTTCGATAAACGCTATTAAATAATTGATTTCTAAAATGTACCTTTGTATATTGCAGAATTAGGGCACAATTTTTATTATCCATTATTGTATAATTGATCGAATGAATCGAGAGAAGATCTCTCATGCAACTTGGATGAATCGGTGTTGTATGTTTGTACATTTGTTAGAACATAACATTCGAACCGCTAATCCAAACTGAATGGAATTTAGTAATCAACAGGTTTTATTATCAAAATTTGCTAGGAAGCGTATGAGATAAATCGACTAAGGGGCTGAGAAGTTATAGGGGTATAAAAAAGTAATACAAATTCATGAAGTGAGGTGTCAAAAGAGGTTTCTCAAAAGAAGAGTCTCAGTTCGGGACCAAACACTTTTTATATTGAGTTGTATGTAGTCACATTACCCATCAAGCCTTTAAGTTTAATTCAGAGCTTAGCTTGGACCTTCAAAATCTTAGTTTTTCTGCCAAAAGTCTTAACTTTTAAAGAGCGCCATCTATTTACTTTTTTTAAAACACTACTATTCTCTACTTTTCTCTATGGCATTACTTTTGCCATGGAGTCAATCGAGTAAAAAATCTTTGTTTGGATTAATTTTATGCATTCAGTCCAATTTAAAAAAAAAAAGTTTATATGTATTATGAATTGCTTTGTATTTATATTACTAAGAAATGAATAAATACCGGAAGAGTGGTTTTTGTGTCATCAAAAGTCTTCCAGAACAAAATCATGGCGAGTGCGAGTTCTTGAGTCCGCAAAAGTCAAAGACTATATAATACACTACGAAAGTGTTCGGTATCCGTACCACGATTGACCACGACATGTCAAGAAATTAGATTAGTATTATTGTGAAATTACGGTTTTTATTCTCGAAAAGCTATTACTTAATCTCTAAATTAAATAGTTATAAAAGAAGAAACTGCTGCTGCACCCTTGCTGCGAGCGCGTTCATGTCTTTTACATAGAGGGTTGGAAAGGGATCAATTGTATACAATGAAAGTCGGTCATAATTTTTAGATTCATTTTATTTTCAATAACATAAAAATGTTATTCTTTTCATTTTACACATCTCGAAATGAATTCAGTGGGTATCAATCTGATTGCTAAATTGTTTACATAATGTTAAATAATATGCTACAATACAGTTTGGCATGGCATAACTCTGGAGTCATGGGTCGCGTTTCTTACTCAGATACCTTCTTTCACTTATTTCCAAATGCTATCTTACATTTGTACGAGCACAAAATCTACTTCACAGCAGTTCTTTATAATAACCAACAAAATATATTGTAAGTAGTAATACTCATTTGGATGAATCACACGATCAGGTTTCTGAATTTTTCCAATGTGATATGCTCTACATTTTTTGTGATATTTTTATTTTTACTATAAACAAATACGTGATTTAAATTACCTAAAAGAGGTTTGTAAAAAATTACTATTTGGTCAAACATAAATCGTTATGATCCATCCAACAGCAATATCCTCTACAATAAATAGATCTAGAAAAGTGGAATTAAAGGTCCCTTAAAATTATGTAATTTATATAAAAGCTGAGGCCAACTAGACACACAACGCTCATCCAATTTATCTATGAGAAATAATTTGCTATAAATCTCAACATTTGTTTAAATAATTGACCTCGGCTTTTCCATAATACTAATTTTATTGTTTTCCGTAAAGTTACTCTAAAGGGGCGTCGGTATTCATAGCAGGAAGTTAGTAAGATGCGCAAATCACCAATTTACACGAAGTGAAGGATCGACTGAGCTACATACAACTCTAAAAAGAGAATAAAATTTTATTGTACAGTATTGTTCTGCGGTTATAACTAGACGAACCTGAAATTAAACGTGAGCGCATACTCAATTTTATTTCTGAATTCGACGGCGAATAATTTCAGGTCAAACTAAATGAATCATCAGAATTATTTAATCGATACAACACCTAAATGAATAAAGGAGATAAAATTTTATGGGAACTTAATTCCATTTAGAAAAATCAAAAGTTGACAATTTGCGCTGCGATTTATCATAAATAGTATCAAAGTTATTTATTACTATGAATTTATTAGAGCGCTATGATGGTTTAACTGGAACCAAACATTTGAAAATATGTGAAATAAGATCGTGAATTAATGCTCATCACAATTTTAGTACTATATTACATAACATAATAATAAATTCTATTGTAAATAAATCTTTATATAGTTATTATAAGCACTTTATTATTGCTTATTGGTGTTTTAGGTGAATTCATGTAAGAAATCGGGATGAGCACGGATTTAAAAAAAACATTGGTTCTTATTATGTATTTTGTATAGGAAACTAGCGTATCAGAGCACAGGTACACAAATCTGTAATCCTAACTTTATGATGGGTAGGAGAATTTATAAATGGATGTGCTTTCGCCTCAATAAAGGATTTTAAAAACAGATTTCTGATTCGGTGTCTGTTGTCATCAGTTCAAAATCCTTATGTGAAACGGCAAAATTACACATCATTATAACGATACAACTTATGTGAGTCATTGTTTAACAAAATCACTGAAAGAGCACCACACATCTAGCTCAAACTAACTTTAGCGCTCAATCAGAACTTTAGATTATATCTACTTAGTAGTTTTAACCAAATATAGGTGGGTTGCTTTATTTAAGTATAATAGAAGAATAATTAAGTACTATTATTAAAAAACACAATTTGTGAACTGAATCTACTGCACTCTGAACGCAAAACTCTTGCAAGTATGGTATTTGTATGTACATGTAAAACCATGTGTAGATTTTTTAATTTAGTAATACTATACTAAACTGGCCATCATATAAGTATCTGCCATGTTTCCTATGTTAACAAGGTAATATAATATTCTTATCTAAATTCATATTTACAAATAATACAGTTCATTACTATTTATAAAGAAATTAAAATATATTTCTATCATTCTTCGTTTCACATAACGCAAAATAATTTAACAGAGTTCATTTTTGCACTCACATTTACATTAGTACTGTAACAATCGTTACAGTCGTTGACAAGCAACCCATTTAGAATATATCACCCAATAAGCGAGTAGCGTTACTCACAAATCCTATCGTACCTTAATTAAAAATGCAAATATGCGAAAAGTTTAAGGAATTCTTTACAGTTAATGGCAATTGAACATTATAGTTCGCTCGCATCCAATAGGAACTATAAAATTCATAATGCCTCCGATCGCGCCGCGGCGCCTCGCCACTCCTAGGTATGTACACGGGCGCGGCGCGCGACGCTTATATCAAAACAACTAGCACAAATAAAATAACTCCTCTCTATTTACACCCGGTAAACTATTCACAATTATGGACACAAAAAACTCTAATCGACTATAGATAAGAAGTTGAATGAATTTGTGTTAAAGTTTATGCTAGAGTTTAGAATATAAAGGAGCTTAGCGCCACCGTGCGCGGCGGTGCGAGGAACTATACATGCACAACACCGCAGTGTCTATGGCCGTTCGCCTCCAATACTTTACTTATACAACTAATAAATGTTCTCCCACATCGATGTTTCAACGATCGATGTTATGACTCCACGTTGAACATTGCAGACGTCACCCGCGGCGTGAGCACCTTTATAAGGTGGAGAGATTCTGTCATCTACTGGCTGTGATCTCGCAATGTTCAATGTGATCCTGAACGGAGAAGGAACTAAAATCTAGTATCACAATGTCGGGCTTCCCAGGCTCGAATGCGAGACCGAGCATCTCGCGCATCCAAGCTGTGTAACGATTCTTGGAGACCAGATACTAAAAACAAACAACTGTTCAACTCTGTTTAAACTAAGTTTCCTGCAACTGAAAAGCAAGCTTAAACGTCACTGAGTTTCCTGCCGCTATCACTGGCTTGGCTGTTTTCGATGAGTGTGTTGTCTGGTATCTCCAATGTCATTACACGGACTCAGAAGAGTCCACGGCTTACTCAAACAGGGCCAACAGGTCGTCTGAGGAGGGCGCGCGTGGCGGGTGTGAGCCTGCTGACGATGAGGAGGATGGCGGGGTCGCGAGGAGTTCTCCCAGCGCAGGCGCGTCTAAATACGATAGTAATTCCATCGGATCCACACTCGTTTCTGGTAGAAGCTGTAAAGAAGATAACGAAGATATTATTTCTACTGCAACTACTGTTAAACTAACGGATGATGGACTGAATAGAATGTCACTAGTAAAAAATGGAAATCTTTGATTTGATAAAACAAAATGGCAGCTGTATTATAAAACAAGTCATGGTACGCTTGCTATTTTGAACCCTATATACAAATAAGATGTCGTAAGAGGCGACTAAGGGAAAAAGCTAGGGGATGGGCAGCAGCGTCCCTCATTTTAACAACGATAGCTCTAACTGCGCTCGCTAACCCGCATGCCCAGCGTGGTGAGTATGAGCAAATCTCCCCACATGATAAGGAATTTGCTGTCTGTGGGGGAGGCATGTTCAGCAGTGGAAGTCGAATGGCTGAAATGATGATGATAATGACACAAATAAGATTTGAATTATACACTAGCTATGGCTGTTATTTCTACGAAATTTTTATTCGTGCGGATGATTATTCCTGTTTCATATTTCACTGATAACACGTTTGAAGATCAGCTTGACCTTTCCTTTAGAAATGATATTAGTCACTCACATTGAGATTATCAGTGCCTTCACCATCGATAACCGCCGCAGGGTCGAAGTTGAGATCAGCGGGGATGTCCACGTCCGTCAGTGAGTGGTGGTCGACTGACGGTGGCCCTGGGGTGTGTGAGGAGCCCGGAGTGTGGGCACCTCCACCTCCACCTGGCGTGTGCGCGGAGCCGGGCGTGTGCGGCGTGTGAGGGGTATGTGGCATCTGGAACGAGGAAATCAAGATTGTAACGAGTGGAGAAAACGACATGATTTTAGGTAAATTGTTTTGACTTTCCTATAGGACTGGCAAGGGTCAGAATTGATAGTCTTCAAGGAATTTCGAAGAGGTTCTTCAAAGATGTGACATTATCGGAAATGGTCACAGTTTTAAATATTAACAGTTACTAATATTCATTAGTAAAACTAAGCGAATAAAGGAAAATAAAGCAAGCCAGTGACTTTGCATACCTGATCATTCAAACTCTTCTCCATAGCGTTGAGAGGATCTAACGAGTTCACACTTTCATTCAGGTGCGACAACGGGCCATTTCCAGCAAATTCATTGCTGCCAGAACCATTGTTCATCCCGAAATCGTAGTTATGGTTATTGGAATTCGCGTTCCTGTTCTGCGAGCTTTGATTATAGGTCGAGATCATTGAGCCGCTTGCGATGGTGTTCATGTCAGGAGGAAGATACGGAGATAGAGCCTGGTTCATATCCCAGTTGTTCATAGTTGGCATGTTCATGGAACCTGGTGACATCGCTTTGCTTCTCTTTCCGACGCTGTTATCATTGCTGTCGTCTTGCTCTTGCTGTAAATTGAAACACACCTTATAGGTTAAGTCGATACTTATATTTTCATAGTTATTTTTGAGGATTTCATTTTAATCAAGAAGCGTTTTTGTAAGATATTGTACCTTTATGCCAGGAACTGATGGGCTCTTAGCTGCCTTCCAGTTAGCCCCGCTGTCGATAGTGACTTCGTCGACATCGGAACCGTTTAGCGTGTTTAGTATGCCCCACATGTATTGGTCTACCTCGAGGCCTTCTAATTGTGCTGGTTTACTGTAAATGAAGATATCAGTTAGATTTTGTACAAGTTACATTCAGTAAGAAAAGTGAGGATGAAACTGGAATGTAGGTAGTAATAAATATTCACTAGACTTACTTGCAAACCGGACACCTCCACGCTCCCCGTTCACAATTCATTTGTAAGTACGATTCTAAATCGAAACACTGTATGTGTTTGCATTCGTGCCCGCGCGCCGGTAGCGTGATCTTCTTGAACGTGATTGGACATTTTAATGATACTTTTAAGGCTGTTTGTTCGATGCTATCCCTGTCGTTCGCTGTATTAGAACCGTTACTTCCGTTTGTTGGTGTCTGGTTGAAGTTCATCTTTATCTTTGCGATGCAGTGATCCGCGGTTAGTAGTCGCTTCCGTAGTAGCCCTTGCAACACGCTACGGACGCTCGGCCGATGGACTAATTGCAATACGAACAGGTGAGACTAAAAAAAAAGAAAAATATCAGTTCCAGTCCGTTCATTTGATTACGTACTACTATCAAATTTCAGAATAACAAAACTGTTGGCACAAGTGTTTTGGCACAATGAAAGAGACTGTTATTGTCTATTGAATAATATAATGAAGACTTACACAACAACAGGCGGAGACGGTGATCTGTATCGTGTTTCTGCCCGGCTGGCATACTTCTTTCAGGTACAACGGTTTATGTGATGTTTTGGGCTCTCCTCTATCAATCATTAGCGGTGTCGCATTCACTGACACCTGAACACTCGCCGGCCAATTCGTATTCATTTGCCGGTCCTCGTGGTGGAAGCATTTCAGTTGTAACTCAAGGTCCGACCTGCGCAATGGAAACACAGTTCATAAGTGAATCATCTAGGTCGAGTTGTCTCTCAAATATTGTAAGTACTTGAATACAAATGGAATAATTACCTCCATATTAACGTTGAATGGACCGTGGGTTTTAATTGGAATACATGATTGCTAACAGCTAAATTATGTTCTAATCTAAATGGTGGTAGGATAATACCATCTCTTACGGGGAATGTTAACCGGAGCTCATCATCTGAAAGAAGAAAAATGTGTTATAGAAACCAAGCTATTTTACTTTCTTTAATTTCATTCACAAAATATCGAAGACTTACTTTGCATACCCAATGGAGGCTTGAGTTCATTAAAGTGGGGCTTTACATCAGCATTGGGGCTGGTGTAAGGTGGCATACTACTTGCAGGGGTCAGAGGCGGCGTAGGATTGCCAGGAACAGGACTATGCTGGTAGCTCATATTCGTTCTCATGGCTACCTCCTGCGCAAATTGTCCACCGTATTGCCCTCCGTACTGACCATTTCCACCCTGGTGCTGCGGGAACTGACTAGTCACACCACCATTGAAATATTGCCCCTGATTCGAGTAGGGAGGCGTTGTCTGTCTCATTGTTCCTCTCATTGCCGCTCCAAAGTTACCACTCGGTCCTAGAGGTTGCTGAGGAGGATATTGGCCTTGGAAGCCGGGCCGGCCTCCATATCCCGCCGGGTATTGACTCGGTCCAAAGCCAGGCTGTTGGCCAATATATTGGGGCTTCCTTTGGCCCATAAGCATTTGGCCGGAAGGGTACGGCGTGTGCCGTCTCTGGTATCCGGGTCCCATTTTCGCTGAGCTCGTCATTTGTCCAGGGCCCATTTGCGAGGACATCATGTTCGGGTGCATGCCCATGTTTGCCATCTGTGCCATGGGGTTCATGCCGTTCATGGCTCCGTTTCCCATCTGCCCCATACCGGTCATGCCGTTCATGCCGCCGTTGGCGCCCATCCCCATTCCGGTCATGGCCGGGTTGTGGCTGCGTTGCTGGCCGTAGCCATTCATTGCGCCGTACTGGGGATTTCCCATGGTCATGTTGTTTTGCATCTGCAATGAGGAATTAAAATTGACAAACGTCGACGTTACGCAAACTGAGTTGATTTATATTCTTTTGGCAACCGTGTGAACATGAAGACTAAAGGTATTTATTTGTCATTTGGATTCCACGTGAGCTGGTTTTAAATAAGTATATTAGAGAGAAGTATATTAGTGAGACTAATAGAGTTGCATCAAAACCTTGGGAGTTAAAAGTTAATTGTTTTAGAAATCCTGCTCATGACTTCTAACAGCAACTTGATGGGGGAAATTAAACATTGAATTTTGTATTTTTGAATTCCCTCAAGCATACAGATCTTGATTCGATGCTTTGATGCATTCAGGTTTACGAATTTAACTACACATAGACGATGATCAACGTCGTAAGATGCGACTAAGGGAAAACAGCGTTTCGCTATTTTAACAACGAATCTCTAACTATGCTCGCCAATCCGCAGCGATGAGTATGGGAAATGGGCACATAAAGGAAGTCGCTCTGGAAATCTGTAGGGGAGGCCTATGTTCAGCAGTGGACTGAAGGCTGAAATAAGACGATGTTCGTACCTGGGAGAAAGGCTGCGAGTCCTGCATCGCAGCCGTGGTGGCCGCGGCGACCATAGCGGCGGTGGCGCCGAACTGCGCGTTCTCGCCGCCGCCGCTCATCGCGCCCGAACCGCCGACGCATCCATAGCCGCTGCAACAATGAAAATATACATTGTTATAAGGGTCCAGTCAATTTGAGTCTACACCTCGACTCTACCGTCGTGCTTTAGGAAATGTGTGTAACAATGGTGAATGATCAAACATGGTGTTCTTCATTCTGGTGTCAACTTCAGATGATCAAGTCCGAACGATCGTGAGTAACTTATTGATCACCGTTAGACTTTTTTGAGACCGTTTTTGTATGATGTTACGAAAAGAAACCCTACAAAAACCGTCAAACTATTAACTTTTCTCGTCTCACGGTGAGAAGTGAGTAACTAACGAAAATTTGAACTCGTGCCTCTGGAATACTGTATCCAAGTCACTAGGTGTTGCTCTGAGATTGCCAGCCTGTCAGTGGATATACTTTGGTCGATTATTTGGCTACAGTGAATACTCTAGCAACTTGTTTTAGGGTTAAGTGAGAAAATGCTGGACAGAGGTAATTAAATGGGAAACACGAATTATGCGGCAACCTTCAGTACCATAAGCTAGATAGATGGCTGACGTTACAAATGATTTTTAATTGCAAACAGACTAACGCGGAGCATAATGTTTTTTTAAAACGGTGGATGTGCGTTTTAGATATGCGACGTTATTTTCTTTCCATATAAGAAAATCAAAAACTAGGTCAATTTCTACGGACATTCAATGAATCAAACCGTTTTGCAAATTCAGCTGCAAACCACTTATCCGAATAATGATAACGATGAAGGCCGGTTATCCTTGCTTACAGTAATCGATAGCGTTCATTATCCATCTAGTTATACGGCCCGTACCTAAGTACACACATACTATTAAATGTGAAATCAGTCTAATTAATGTTATTTCACTCACGATACGAGCAGTTTCTATTGCAAGTGGCCTTGCAGAGTCGAACATTCCACACGTTAACGCTTCGATTATTAATAAACTAAACTCGATATTCAACTTAAATCCAATGGACGCAAGATCTTTTTTTATAGTGCACGGAGATTTTATTATTTTACTAACAATGAAAGAAAAAATCAATATGGATGTATAGTGACGCGTTGTTACCCCTGTGTTTCTTTCGGGATGTTTGGTTTTTTGTACGGCGCCGGAGTGGGAGACCGATTCATGTGAACTGCTTTTGGGGCGAATTCCCGAGCCTTCCCGGAGCCCTTTCTAATAATTCCCGCTCGACAAATGCACGACAAACACTCGCGCGGGCTAACCATTGTTACAGCGTCTGTGTAGTAGTGCAGCAATATTGGCCCTTTGTGTAGCATATTATGCATTATTTTAATGAATACAAACTCACACATACACTGCCATTATTATAGCAGCTCATGTTGGGAATACCGGTAAAAATCTGTTGTCTCTACCAAAAACACATCACATGTTATTTTAAAGATTGCACATTCAAATGCACGAGCTCTAATAGTTATTATAAACTGAAGTTGTTGTAGTTAGTATTGTATCAATGTAAATATTTGTTGCTAATAGGTCAATGGTATTTCACAGCTCCTTAAGTATTCTCATAATAGTTTAACAGATACTTAGTGGCGTCGACAACCAATAAACAGACGAGTCAACAACGCTCGACTCGATATCGTTCTATTCATCGGCTGTAGATGATTTACAAGGGTCCTTCCTTAGGTAAACTCGGCCCGACCTGCACTTCTTTTTATAGTTTTGTCTGAGCCTTTTTCCTTTTTGCCGACCGAAATGTGTGTCCGACAAAAAATCTGTGTGATCTGTATCCTGGTGCACTTTTTGTAAAAGTGGTACCACATCCGAATAATCACTTACGGCCTGTTCAAAATATTTGGGATCAACAATGCGAGCTTCATCTCGGGTATTTCTTTTGAAACGTTCTCGGAACACACCTTTTTGGGAGCTTATCTTGCGGCAAATGCACGTTGACAGACCAAATGTCTACCTTACTAAAGAATTACTCTGAATTGCACTCGACTCCAGCTTTGAGTCGAATATGACACGATTCGTGTGCAAGTTTCACTGTTTCGACATGCTAAACTCCTAAATAAATCAATATGAATGAGTAGGTAAGCAGCTATTTCCAGAAGCTGGAAGGTGTTTGGCATAGTATTGAGAGATGTGCGAGTAACGCGTAGGTATTTTGATACATAGGCTGCAGTTAATTTTAGATTGGTGCGCAGACGTGTCGGATTCCTGGTTAATTGGCAGTGGAGATAATCGCGTATTGAGTCGAACTGCTTAAGAATAACACAAAACAATTAATACTTCTTGTCACAGATCGATAATTTCACTTGTGTGCTGACTTGTGTCGTAGCTTTCCTTGCGTGTCTTTATCTTCTAGATTTGTTTTCTCATTACAAGTGAAGTGTTAAATATAGCGTTAATTGTGAGTCTCGTATAGATTACTATCGAGGTAGCGTGAAACCGTGGCATGCTTAACCCCTGTGTTTCGACGACAGTTGGTCACCCCCATTTAAATACTACTTCACATTGTGGCTTGTGCGCACATTGCCATATAACTGTGTTAACGTTTTGATGTTATAAAATCGATGATGTTTTATTGATATCTGTAGGTACTGGTCATATCAGAAGCAATTTGCTTTTCAATATTCATGGTGTTTATTTGAATTTAATGAACAGCCACGTTACTTGTAGCTATGTGTTTATGTATATCTCTGTTGGTTTCGTGTTTGCTAATCCAATCACCGAAAGTAATACAATTGGTCTTGAAGCAATAAGTTTAATTAAGTATTTCGATATCTATCTCATTCTCGTCAATTGACGGCGAGGTCGGGAGAGAATGAATCATGCTTCAAGGAGCGGATTCCAGGGGTTTACAAATGGAGGCGAGCGTTCCGGGGTAAATACGGTACAATGAGCGGGGAAGGGTCGACCCGCTCGCCCGCTTAGGGTAAGTGGGGCCGGTCACGTCAATATGGGGCTTTATTACGGCGACGCTCTCGACAATAATTTGTTTAGCTTGGATGATATTGAATCTAAATCATAAAACAGATTTGTATCCAGCCTTGAAACTGTTGGTTGTGGACTATTTGTTTTGCCAGTTCAAACAATGAATTGTAAATGACCACGTTGCTGTAAGCGAAACAATTGGATAAGCTTTAAAGTTAAAATTGTTTAACGACTGTTTCTTCACAAAAAAGGCTTCTGTTCGACCCTATTGAGCACGTGGTGTAATGCATGTTGTGCCAGTATCCGCCCCCAGCCGCCTCGCCCGTTGAAAACTGACGTTTTTTCCCACGATAACTTACTCTACAAATCTGTTATTATTACTAATCTGTAGCTACTTGGGATTCCTCTTTATTTATAGCTTTGATTTTCATTTTGAGTTCAAGTCCAATTATTTTTTCTTCATTACAATAATTTTATTGTTTGAGTTTAGTTGGAAACAGTGGTTAGATTTCCCAGCCGTTGCCATTGAGGTAGACTTCCTGTGCTCTGTTCTCACAATCTCGCTGCTCGGTCCCCATTTTATTATTAATACTTATTGGTTTTGTATAAAAGCAAGCAGCCATCAACAATATGTCGTTTGTAAAGGTTACTACAAAACAAAGCCGTTGAGCGCTCGGGCTTAGCACCTGCTTATTTTATTTTATGTTTTTTCGTAGCACTACATAACAAACACTATACTACGTTAACAAAATTTTAACTGGCTTGATGATACCAAACGTATTATGTTTATTAAAAATAGAGCATTACAAATTAATAAAAGTATCAAAGTTTATTAAAGATGAGCCTGACCTATTCGATATGCTCAGTTGTGCTCCTAGTTTAATGTTTTGTTTGTTTGTGTTTATTGTAAGCGCTAAAGTGCAGTCACCGCGTGCATTCCCAGCGCGGCTTTGTGTGAGTGAGACTCGTTTGTGTGCGTGGTTGTGGTTGTGTGAGTGCGATGGCTTGCGCTTGTGTGGGTGCTGGGCGCCCTAAGCGTTTGTGCGTGTGAATGGATGGAGAAGCACATTTCATTTATAATTGCAGCGATGCGCGGTCGACAATGTCACACTTAGTTGTGTACTTTTAGTTTACCCTTCATTTATTAGGGCTTCCATTGGGTTAGCGTCAGTTTTATTTATTTATGTCGCTTCACTTTGTCATTGATTTTATTTATGCACTAACATTTCGATGAACTTGAAGATAAATTAATTTTATAAGATATCACTCATTTACGCAAACGTTATATTTTTGTGATTTTATTGCTTGTTAGCAACGATAAGGTGGTACAGGTAAGCCGAGTCACGTTTCAGCGTTTTGTTGAAATGTAAACAAACTTGTTCCGGATAAGATAAAAACAGTAGAGTATAGGCAATAGGTGTACAGGTACGTGTGCTAGCGTTTCGGTAGGCGATAAAAAAACCAAGAACCGTGTTAGATACATATAATTAAAATGCTAAGATCATTGACTTGTACGAAAGTTACTGGTAAATCGCTAATTTTGCGCACACTTCGGTTTATTACGAGTAGGAACCGAAGTAATAGATAATAATATAAGTACCTGAACAGAGATAGAGGTAACTATAACCATACCATTGAATGGTTCAAAGTTTTATTATACTTAGAGCAGGTAGAAAGCAATGGTCACTGATTCAGGTAATTTTCGGATTGATTGTAGTTGTCTATATTGACGACATTCTAATATATTTTTAGGCAACATTTTTGGCACTTTGTCATCGAATTTATTTCGTGAGTGTATTCTTCTGATTCGTTCTATTTCATAGGTTTGCAGTTGCTTTTCACATTCTTAAATATAATCTTACCTAGGGGCGTTGACTCTGTATCCAATGGTCCCTTGCTGAGGGTTGTGTTTGCTAGTCTCGGGAGCGTGGGCTCCCGTGTAGTGGTCAGAGTATCCCACGTAACCAACCGAACCACCAGAGTTCGCCGTCCTGTTGGCTTGAGCACCCCCTGAAACAGGATGCACTTCGTTGTAGTTGATATTCACGTCTTTAAAATCCGCAATCGTTTATTTTCTCCCCCAGGTTCTTCAATGAAAATTTAGTTTCATTTAAAACATTTTTATCAACTTTGACTGAGCGCGGTGTAATTTCTGTTATCGCATGCCGCGCGTAAATTTCACTTCAGCAGTTGAAACTCCCATAGCGAACGTCAACAGCCGTCGAAATTTTATTCAACGTTAGCACTTTTACAAATCAGCCGTGTAATCTCTAATTTCTCGCAATTTGTATAATATTTAGCTATTTGAATTTGATATATTTTCCAAATATAATATTTATCATTTTATTCTAAATTTTATATATTTCTGTATTAAAATAATGTTTTATATTTTAATGTTTGATAACTTCTTAGTTCAGTTCGTCTGATTTGGCGTTTCCAATCTAAATCAGCTGGAGATTATCCAACATTAGCAATTTTAACGATAGGTGGTAGGTGTGTTTTGAAATGTTAAAATAATAATTATTGTAAAATTTATATAAAAAAATCTTTAATTTTTTATGGATTTTATATATAATTTTGAATAAAAATGTTAACATTTCCAAAAACAACCCCATAATAAAATCACTTTTATTTACTTTTGAAAGCACTGCCACTAAACAAATCCGTGTTCACTGCAATATTTTGTTCATAATCCAATTTTTGTGTCACTTTGCAATCCTTTTGGCGTTCACTTCACTATTTTCGTGTTCTAAAATTCCAAATGTCACTTTTCACAATTCACATAAATCATCCAAATCCAAGGTATTGAGATCAAAACTTGACACTGTGTTCCAATATTTGTCAGCAAATAAGTTATCATTCACAAGTCCGACTTTGAATTCACCGAAACATCATAGACGTGTTGCACGAGTGTCGACACCGACGTCACTGACAGCGGCGGCGAACGACCGCGCATTCGACCGTCAAAGGTAACACTGGATGATGGCGATGGAGAGCCGGCGACGGCGACGGTGAGTGAGAGGTTGCGGCGCGGGGTGCCACCCCGCGCGACGTTGCCAGCTCGCCGCGATAAGTGGCGCACCCCCGCGTCCCTCGCTCGTAAGTCGTCGTCTCGGCACTCGGCAATCGGCCGAGCCAGGGCGCCACCGTCGCGCTATCGGCTCTCCGGCGTGCCCCACCCCGCCCGCGCGGCACGCTTGACGTTTTCACGTAACGGTCCTCAATCGAGCGCTATGCTGCGATCGCGGTAGTTGCGACGCTCTCGCAACCGCCTCTATGCGATTATTGGTCCGATCAAAGTAGAGCGTCCGTGGATGAGAAATGATGAATGCTCCGAGAAAAATTAGATTAATATTACGATGACATTGGAAGTCTGATCTAAAGCAACAAAATGAGGGACTGATTGGAATCGGAGTATTTTTTATGTAGCTCTCAGGTAGATATTTGAATCATGAGTTTTTTGCGTGGTCGTGCGCGGCGGTGACGATGGTCGGTGATCGTCTGCGTTGGGGCATAATAATTAGCAACGATAAACAATGGGCATGTCGTCCTCTGGCCGCTACCTGCGCATGACGACAGAGGACGGCCGACTTGTCCCATGTCCTTGCGACGCGCCGTTGCACGCGTTTTGCACACAAGCTCAGAACAAATTATCGAAATATTAGTTTAGCAATTTTTTTGATTACAATTACTATTTTCATTTTTATTTTATTGTTTTACAATAATCAGCGTGAATGCTATCGGTGCTATGACGTTCGCTCTACGAAAAATTAAGTTGTATATTGGAATGCCGCGTTTCCATTAGTCACATTTGCATTCTTCTTTTACCAAAAATAAATCAAACTAAGGGTAAACATTAAAATAGCTTTCATACGTTCGTAATCTAGATGCCCTTGAAATGTTCACAAGGGTTTCATTTGCCTTAATTACTTGTCAAGGTATTAATATAAGTATAAATACACCATTAGAACTTGACACATAAAATCGAGTTACTATACCTTAACATGTAAGTACTTGCCCGTCAAACGTAACCTCATTTAGTTCCAATGGAACTTCACTTAGGTAAAGTAAGTTCGTTTAATTGTGTAAGTACTTTTAGAGTCAGTAAATTAGGTGCAATGTGGAACGCACCCGTTTCGCTCTTATCGCAGAATATACGCTAGTTAGTAAGCGGTCTAGTTATGTAGTAATTATAGTTTAATCTGTGTGTCCGCGTTCCAATCTGTCCTCTCCCGCCCTCTGCCCATTCATAAAAATAAAGCAAACTATTTTGGTAAGAACTTGGAAACACAATTGGAAACTTCAGTTTCAGACGGTTCATTTCTCTAAGCACCACCGAATCAGGCAAAACATTCACAAACAAAGTGTTTTACTACGAGTAGGTCAATACAGAAAGCTAATTATCTGTTGAGAACATGCAAGTTGTTATTCGAAAACTCACTGACTGGATTGAGCTGCAAATGCTAAGTAGATAAGAATAATAACCACCTAATATTTATAGTATATTAAAACGTTAAGCAATGTAATGTTGCTAAAAAAAAACCATATCTCTACTGAATAAAGTCAATTTTGAGTTTGACATTTTGTGCCCCCAAATATCAAATATCAAACTTTCATCAGAATAGAATTAAGGATTATTTTGAAACAAATTTTAAACCTATTTTAGATGACATATCGCACGCCGTTTAAACACGGTTTTATATTTATAGTCCTAAGAAAAAAGGAACCCTGATTTGCATAGGTTCGTAAACAAAGTTTTTATTAAAAGTAAGGTTACAGATGCTTAAACAAATATAATAATTTAAGTAAAACCACATTAAAAAATGATCTAATTTCACTGCATAGACTAACTTTTTTACCAAAACAATTCTACCGTGACCTGCCAAAGCTGATTAAAACGTGTTTAGGCTCGTATTCAGCCGCTTAATAAAATCTTATCATACAGATAATACTTGTGACGTCAGTTGATAACGATTGCGTACAAAAGCACGTAGGCAATGGAAAGTCGAATGAGGACAAGAATAAGGATCGTATTATTAGTCGTCAGACAAGCAACTATGAGAAGAAAGGAGCCATTTCATTCTGGGCCTGGTCCATGTACACTACATAGAAAAATTAGGAAAAATAGGAGATTACAAGAAAAATACAATTTCATTAATTTGAAGACAAATGCGATGGTACAAGAATAGTTCTTTTGGTAAGTTTTTTACTATGTGAACACTATTTGAAGGCCGCCATGTTGGTTTATAATTGGTGTTTGACATGACATTGACATATTTTTCATGTCATGTTGTTTGATTTGATGTTTTTGTTTTGTCAGATAAATGTAGGTTGTCAAAATGACATTTCACGCACGTCCATCCGCCATATTTTTGTAGCGCTGTGTGTTGCTCTCTTTGTGAAGAAAATCTTAATGTACCTTAGAACGAAGTCAATTTAAATAAAATAACCAATTAAATACGTTAACTTTATTGCTCAGCCATATTTTAGAGTAGTGTACACAGTGCAGGCCCAGGCTCCATATATTGATGAAACGTCTCTTTTCAAAGAAAGTATCAAATGATAATGCCCAGGAACGTATAGACTCTCTAACCATTGTTAGAGACACAAATTTGGCCGCCTCATTACGAAACTTGTACTTACATAATTATTATAATTTGATTGCCCACAAAAATATTTGAAAAACAATTATACGGGTTCGAGGTTATTCTACGAAATCAAAAAATGTCCCTTATAATATTCAATACCACTACAAATAATTAGTATTTCTCAAATATATGACTGCTACAAGAAAAGAAAGCATTTTTAAAGAAAATCTGTTTCCGGTGTTTTGAAGCAATTGATAATTATATTATATTCCGGACAGATCTCACACGGTCAACTGATCCCAAACTAGGCATAGCCTGTACTATGGGTACCAGCGACTGATATACATAATAGATATATATTAAACACCCAGACACAAAACAACCATCTGTGTTAGTCACAAATGTTTGTCCAGTGCAATTTTTTAGGAGGAGGTAGAGCACAGCGAGATTTTCTCGTTCTGAATTGGAGCAGCCCGCCTGGGAGGTACCTCCGCCTTACAGAAGATTGCAGCCAAATAACATTATTTGTTTCAAATAGTGTTGTGTTCCTGCGATGAGTAAGGTTGCCAGAGCTCTTTAGGGGTGGGGGGGTTCGGGGTCGGCAACGCGTGTGTGATGCCTCTGGTATTGCAAGCGCTCATAGGCTACGGTAACCGCTTACCAACAAGTGGGCCGTATGCTTGTTTGCCACCTCAGTTGTATAAAAAAAAAAAAAAAAAAAAAGTGCGGGAATCGAACCCGCTACCTCTAGCGCAGAAGGCAGATTTACTACCAACTGAGCTATGTGAATTATATTTTCTTTACTTTTTGTATTCTAAATTCAGATTCATTTTGGCGATATAATATGTTGAAACTAATTTTAGTTACATTTTGCTTGTATTGCGCGAGACTATTATGGTACCGAGTAAGGGCATGATCCTTTGACAAAAATTGCGATGAACTAATTTTACTGATGTTTGCGTATGAAGAGGGAAAATATTCGCAACTAAGGATACCGGAGTAAGTTTAGACGTGACAATGTGAATATTTGAAAGTCATACGTTGAATGTCATTGAATTTACTGGTATTTAAATGTTATCTTATCAGTTACAGTTTGATACCTTTGATTTGTGGAAAGTTCCTAGTTGTTGCATAAATTGTAGCAAAAGCAATTTTCATAACAACAGCAACAGTCATTTAAATACAACAGGTAAGAAATGAATTGCTAAAACCACTTTTAAAAAATACTTTGGCTAGACTTTGGGCTCTCTATTATGTACATCTTGTCAAAAAATATCATTGACGAGATAAATCATGATGAAAAAAATTACGATTCATGGATAAGTTTCAACATGTTGCGTACGCGCCCGCCCGGTACGTTGGGCGCTGGAGTGGTAGGGCGGGAGGAAAAATGAACGTGTGTAAATGGTTTAAGAGTTGAATAAACTCAAATTAAATTTTCATTCTATAAATAGGAAGCTTTTTATAATTTTTAGCATTTTAAGTTACTGATTTTATTAGTCTTCTTCTTTCCGTGCCGATGTTTTGCAGTAATAGGTGGCCACCTCAATCGCTCTATCCATGGCTGCGTTGAGGTCTAGGTCTACTTTATTAGCTCTAGAGTGACATGTACTAAAATAATATTGATATTGATAGCGCACATACAATTACCGAATGCAAAATATAATAATAATAATTCATTTATTTCAGACTATAGAAAAGCTACAGGTCTTATTTAACTTTTTCTACAGTCCATATCAATATACATACAATACATATAAAACATAGTGACTACGGCGACGTGTCAATGTCGCAATCAGTCACGTGTCGATGTCAGCTGACGACGGTGCACGGCAGGATTCGAGCCCACGACCTGTGAATCGAAGGCATGGCCTACTACCACTCCACCAATGGTCTCAGAATGAAAACAAACCGAATGCAAATGTATTCAGTTCTGACATGCTGAGATCACGAGAACACTTCAACAATAGCTCATGATCAAAGCGTTGAAAGGGGAGAATTAAAAAGTGAGTTTTTCCTCATACGTTGACAAGAGTTATAAATCACGTCGCAGTGTTTATTTTACGATCCGGCTATTATCGTCAACTGGTGGTTTTGCAACGCGCGCGCACGGCCCGATGCGCAATAGGGTTGGCGAAATTGTACAGACACTATCTACCTGTATATTCTATACTAATACTAATTCGTTTTCAGAATAAGCAGGTTGAAGTGGCAGTGGGCCGGCCATATAGCTCGCAGAACCGACAACCGTTGGGGAACAAAGGTTCTCGAGTGGCGACCACGAACCGGACGACGCAGTGTTGGAAGGCCCCCCACCCGATGGACCGACGACATTGTTAAGGTTGCAGGAAGTCGGTGGATGGAAAAGGCTCAAGACCGTTCGTCGTGGAACTCTTTGGGGGAGGCCTATGTTCAGCAGTGGACTTCAACAGGCTGATGATGATGATGATTCTATACTAGCGGCAGCGACTTAGCTCGTTTGGTACCTACATAAAAGCCTATATGCTATTTTAAGTATAGAACTCTATCTATTCCAAGTTTCATCGAAATCGGTTAAGCCGTTACGGCGTGATTGAACCACTAACATACAAACATCCTCACAAACTTTCGCATTTATCATATTAGTAGGAAGGAGGATAGGATTAGTAGTATTACCTATAATCTGTATAGTTTATAAGCCAAGTTAGCATAGTGTACGCAAATGGGGCATGTGCCAAAATGTTTGGATGCGCCCCTGACTACCCCCTTAGATATCTCAAGGATCTGATTGCCTGGAGATCTGAGAGGTTGTCTACCAAGCATGGGTATAAAAGTCGTGAACCTTTATTTTTATTTTTAATCTACATCTATATACCTACTAAAGACGGTGATTTTTAAATCACATTCAAACATTGTTCAGTCGGACCATGTTTTACTAAGTAAAGTTTTAAACTAGGAATTAAAAAAAAAGATATCTTCTTTAGTCGCGAAGTTAAAATTTCCGAATAATTATTGTTACTCCCTACAACATAGACGCTGCGCGCTCGCGCCTCTTGCGCTGGGCGGTGCGGGGGCGCATGTCATTGGCTAATTATGTTACGGTTAATGTTTGACCAAACTAAGACTTATTTGAGTACGCCTAGTTTATTTCTTTTAATAATGTATTTGTGCTATAGAACGGTGGTAGACCATGGTATGAACACAGTTTGCTCTGAGACAGCAGCAATTTAAAAATCAGGGTGTATAGTGTTTCCTGTGGAAATTATTTGATTGAGTGTGCGGTATGTCATAGCTCAATGATATCGCACATCCCTCAAAGTCAAATCTCAAAATTTACAAAATTTATCCTTATTTATAAATTTATTTTTATATCTATTCAAACATGGCTGTTTTCAATTAATGCGACGATGTTGCAGTTTTTGCCTTGCAATAGTTTGGACTTTTTTTAAATGCGTAGATATCAAGTAGATTCAAAATGTTGATGTAGATTTGTGTAGTAGTTTTTGTTTATCTACGGAATTATTTCTCTAAATCACATTGTAAATTTTTATCAATTGCAATAACGCGCGGTCGCTGATAAATTGCGCGTAGTTGCAGACTGTCGAATAATAGTACATTATGGTACAAGTGTGTAACGTTGATGTATATAATACACACGTGTATCATACGACGTTTTTCAACACACTTGAGAATAAAATAATAGGTACTAAAAATAACTGTAAAAACGAGTTGTGGTTTTTTTTTCGCAATGGCGGGAAAAATTAGTCAGTTTTCTTATGCGCGCGCATCTTACAATGGCGATCGGCCGTACTAATATGTACGTACTATACTAAAAGAATGAGTTTTTTTTACTTATGTGCATGATCTTTTTGTATTGAAACTTTTTTAAGTACAAAGCAACACTACCAATAAAATAAAAAAACTCACGTTTGTGAATAGTAGCAATGAAAAAGTCACAGTTTGATTACAGGTATCATTATGTGCTTAATTACGGTGACCTTAGAGTCACTTTATGAGCAAGTGTGTTGAAAAATTATTTATAAAATTACCAAATCCATCTTCTTTCTAGTGAAGATACGAAAATTTTCAATTGGTCGGTCTCTCGTATCTCTGTTCAAGTATATTTCGCTTGTTTCTTGGCTCTGAAAAGATGTCTTTGAAATGTCTCTGAAATGTCTGTGACCGGCTACCAAATTTTTCCAAAGTCTAAAACTAGCCAACCCTATACACATAGAAGTCGTAAAAAGCAGATATAGTGGAACATGCACATCGGCTATTTCTGTATCGCCTTGCAGCACTCTATCGATGGCGTCGTATTTACCTACTCATACCCAGGTAACCAATTTGTTTTGTGTGTGTAGGTATTATTGAAACTGGCCATTGTTTGCAACTGCTTGACGCTGTAAAGTAAAATCTACGTTTCAGATAATTTTTCCGCACGGAAAATTACCAAAACTTCGACCATGAAAGAATCAGTGACTGAAACTTGCTTGCTTGCTGTCATATAATACTTAGTGTTTTGTCTGGTTCACGTGTAGTGGGATGACCTTCTGTACAAAACGTGATGTATGAATTTTACTCTTCCTATAGGCTTACTAAAAAATCATGAAACAGTGCAGAATAATTCCACCACCGACTTACCGCAACCTTTGAAATTTCATCGGTCCATCGAAGGACCTTCCTACCCTGCGTTGTCCAGTTCGGCGTGGCCATTCGAGAACCTTTTTTCCCCAAGTGATGGTTCTGCGAGCTATATGGCCTGCCCACTGCCATTTCAACTAGCTTTTTTAGAGAGCTATGTCAATGACCTTGCATTGATAATTTACATACTACCTAACATTTTTTGTTTCAAATTAGCCACCAGAGGAATGTTATCAGCGTGACGCTGGTTTATGGCAAAAACTGCGATATCGTGACAAACACTTCAGCGAGTTTTAGTGTGAAGCCAGGGTTTCCTAAGATAACGGTGACCAGTATTATAAATGACTTTTAATAAAGAAGATATTTACCGGTAAATGGCACCGTTTTATTGCATCCGTTATATATTACCGTTTGACTACATATCGTCTGTTGCGCAGTTTCATAATAATTGTAGGAAATACTATAGTAATTGTTCTTTGTTTGGTTTCCTAGATTAGATAGGAAGAATCGGCAACCAGCAACAAAACGAAGTAACAACTATAAGCAAGGGCCTATTACCAAATTTCCAGTCGCTAGCGAATGTCAAATTGACCAACGATTCCCATGCCC
The DNA here is from genome assembly GCA_947579855.1 of Anticlea derivata. NCBI lineage: Eukaryota > Metazoa > Arthropoda > Insecta > Lepidoptera > Geometridae > Anticlea > Anticlea derivata. The sequence continues at coordinate 4,652,086 of OX388264.1, forward strand.
AAGAAGTGTTTCATTGTCCGATATTGTTTTTAACTATTGTGATGAATTCGCTAGCGATTATAAAAAGTTTGCATGGCGCATGGTGTACCTCGTGATCATATCTCGAAACCTTGCTGTCGCAAGCGCATAAGTATGCAGGACATTTTGTTATTACAGTTGAAATAAGGCACAACAAATTATTAGAACGTACCTACATTATAATTTTATAATGTGTGGCAATCGGTCAGATATGCGGGGACCTCAAATGCCAGTGATCGCGTCAGGCTACTCGATGCTATGAGTGAGTAAAATTTAGTTGCATGCAGGTAGTAAGTGTATTACTTGAGTAATTTTTGACTATAACTGTTGTACAGTATACAATGAGTTATCTATGCTAAAAAATTCGAAGTGTTGTCGTTGAATTAGGATAAGGATACAATACTTATGGTTGCCTAGATATCAGTCAAGTTATTACGAAGTAGAATCGCTCTGGATTTATTTTGCAATCAGAGAAAGTACAAGTCGATGTGGCCACTTATAAAAGCAATAATTAGTTACAAACACCCAACAGTCACATTGTCCTAATCCCACACTAGGATTCCTGTCGTACTTATCATGGAACCAAAACAACGAGACCCGGAATCAATAAGTATTTGCAGATCATGAACCCATTTGTCCCGCGGCGGGAATCGAACCTGCACCCTTTGTGTCTCAGCTGGGCGTTTTAGTTTGAGGGTTGTGCGACATTGTTCAGCTATAATAACATATCGCGCAATCAAAATTGATTATAATCTGTGGTCTATAATATTTCAAAAACATTTAGGTGACATATCGCACACCGTTTGAACGCGACTTGCACCTACATTTTCCAAGGACTAAATAGATGGATGAGTATTGCGAACGAGAGATAATGTATGAAACAGATAATAATTGCACAGATAACGCAATCAAACGCGGAGAATAATAACAAGGTGATGATTGTCCACTCTGTGACCAGTGTGATCTGTGACAACGATCAGGTCATGTGGGAACATAGTACATGTGAAACCTGGTAGCGCAACAGTAAAGTACCTACAGTTACAGTAATTTCACTAGTTCGGATGTAAAGACGATTTTAAAACTAAAGCAAAACAGAGGAATTTCATTCTCACCATATTTAAGGTATTTTCATTGTAATATATAACTTTTAGATTAAAATTAAACACCAAAAATAATCCAAAAAAGTCAATATAGTGTAAAACTTAAGTAACTAAGTTGTTCATGTATGATTTTTTAGGAAAACTGCTAAATGTAAGGAGAACATTAAATTGAAGGTAGAGTTAATTTCCCTTAACGCAACGCATACACGCAACGTACAAACGCAGTATTCGAATAAATTGAAATTAAGTTTGCCGGAATAGAGGTATTTTTTTATTTTATCATTTTAGCCGTAGGATGTCCACTGCTGAGCTAAGGCCTTCCCCTTAGACCTCCAAAGGTACCGCTCATGTGCGGCCTGCTTAACAATCAAAAAATTTGGAAATTTGCAGCACGCAAATAATCCATCCCCTACCTTAATAAGAGGCGACTAAGGGAAAACCCTTAGTCGCCCCTTACGAAATACATGGGTAGAAATGAAGAGGCATATTCTTCAGCCGCGATCATTGTGGATCTATCATTGTGGATGATATTTGCTTGGTGACCTCAACTATCTGAGAGTGTTTGGTGTTTGTGTGCGTCAATCAAGACAAGGATTCCGTAATGTTGAAACACCGTTTTATGATACACAGTGGTCCTACAGAGCCTATTACACAAACCAGTTTGGTTGCAACTGGAAATATACGACGCGTGCCGTCCAGCCTGTTCCAACCGCTCTTCTTTACACTATATTAACATTTTTCTACAATAATACTATTTTGCTCCACATGCATTATGTATTAATTTTCGTGAAGGCAATCTATAGTCAGGTGAATCGATGCCAATGTCAACGTAGCATTATGGACTCAAGTGGCTCTATTTGTTGGGGAAGGTTAGTTATAAGTGTGTCATATGTATTTTTTGTCTTTATTTAATATATATGCTGTATCTCAGTCAATATTGCCAGAGTCAATTAATTATAATTTTATTTTCAAGTATAATAATTATCTTGCTTAGAACTAGAAGCGAAGTATTGTTCCAAAGAAAATGGTGGTGGTTCTTCTAAACTATAAACATATATTTTAGTAAAGTCATCATCATCTCCCTGCCCTTCTCCCACTTCATGTGGGGTCGGCACAACATGTTTTTCTCTTACACTCCCCTCTAAAAAAAAGTAATAAAAAGAAAATAAATAGGCTAAGCTCCTTTCCAAAAGAGTTGAAAAAGAGTCCATATTAAATTTATTGCAATTATAGGTATTCAATCATCATCATCATCATCATCAGCCTGTAGAAGTCCACTGCTGGACATAGGCCTCCCCCAAAGAGTTCCATGACGAACGGTCTTGAGCCTTCTCCATCCACCGAGTTCCCGCAACCTTCACAATGTCGTCGGTCCATCGGGTGGGGGGCCTGCCAACACTGCATCGCCCGGTTCGTGGTCGCCATTCGAGAACCTTTACTCCCCAACGGTTGTCGGTTCTGCGAGGTATTCAATACGTCATTGAAATGTGATCTTGATTTCACTAACGTCTGTTGAACCTATTTTGATAATATTGATCATTGAATAAAAAAAAAAATAAGCAGCCTCTGCCATCTACACATGTATCTTATTAATTTCTCGTTCTCTACCACCACATATACCTACGTCAATCTATACTTCTAGTGTCTATCTACATATAAAAAAAAGTCTGTGGATCGATTTTATGATCCTTCATTTGCTGGATTTGTCTCCGCCCCGAATAGCAGAATAACTAATAAAACATCAGAAAAAAACACAAAGTATGCGATAGGGTATTACAGTGAGTAAGGTAACTTTTTAATTCGTTGTGATTGAGCTGAAACTTTGCATGCAGCTCCGATGGCAATACAAAATTATGGTTACAGTGACCTGATCTGATGATGAGGTCAAGAGAGTTAGCCTACATATATCCAAGAAAATTACATTACATAAATTTTTATGCGAGGTAGGGCACAGCGAGATCTTCTCGCTCTAAATTGGAGCAACCCGCCTGGGGAGGTACCTCCGCCTTACAGAAGATCAGAGCTAAATAACATAATTTGTTTCAAATAGTGTTGTGTTCCTACGGTGAGTAAGGTTGCCAGAGCTCTTTAAGGGGACGGGGGTTTGGGCTCGGCTACGCGTGCGTCTGGTTATGCTTCTGATTTTGCAAGCGCTCATAGGCTACGGTAACACTTACCAACAGGTGGGTCGTAAGCTTGTATGCCACCTAAGTTGTAAAAAAAAAGCGGGTGCGAAGACGCGCGCGGCCGCTAGTTTCCAATGATTTAGCGACGCGCTGATTTCCATTCTTCAAGCTCCGCGTCTCGTCTGCAAGATGAGAAAGCCAGACGGAACATGAAAACAAGTCTACATTATCTATAAATATTTTTAAATGTGGAGCTTCGTATTGATATAAATAACTTCATAGGTGATTGTAATAATTTGGTAGGTGCATAAAACTATGTCAGTGAGATGACGTTGTGTTGTCTGTCACGTACGCACTCGCCATAATAATATTTCTGTTTCAGTTGTACGAAGATAGCCGAGCAGTTGTTTATCTGGTTGTATCTATGAACTATTAATTTGTAGATGAAGCCGTTTTCAAACGGCGTGCGATATGTCATCCAAAATACGTTTTAAAACTATTTCAAAATGACCCTTACATGTACTCAATAAAGGCAATTTTGAGTTTGACATGTGGGCGTGCTTTTAAGCTCAGCGATATCGCAAGCCCCTAAAAATCTAAATTGACTTTATTCAGAAGACGTGAGGATTATTTTGTGATTAAACATCGCAAGCCGTTTGAACACGGCTTTGAACTTTGAGGATTAGGTCATGAGAGTGGTTTTTACGAACTTAGATTAGTTCAGGACCTAGCAGGATAATATTGGTAATATGCATTGTAGGTAGGTCCCTACATTGTCGTGTATTAGCATTATCCTTTGGAAAATTTACAATGGCATAATCTTATAACTTGAATGCGATGCTTGCTTGTCAAGTCACTGGTCATCCTGTATTAGGTCAGTGACCAGGTTTAGGTATAGAGACCCTGAAAATGGTCTATGACCGTCGGTGAAAGCATCAGTGTAGTGAAGGGAAGTGCGCCTCTTATAGGTTCCGTGCATATGTCACTTGTCTTCTTTTTAAGCTCTAGGACATGTTGATTTCCTCATGTGGTTTTCATTCACCGTTTGAGAGAACTAGTACAGCGCACATAAATTTTCCGAATCGAGAATCCATTGGTGCGTGACCGGGATTCGAACCCGCCACCTGTGGATCGGAAGGCGGGGCCACTACCACCACTTCACCAGTGCTCTCATTACCAGTGCTGTGATTATTCTCAATCAGTCTACTGCTGAGGGGGCTATGAAAATTGTCTCATCACTTTTGTTAACGTGAGAGGCATCTTTCTAATTTAACTTGACGCCTTCGGTGGCGTAGTGCTCGTTTGAGACGCCAGGGGTGCGGGTTCGATTCTCATTGCGGGACAAATAATAATAATAATAATATAATAATAAATTTCTGATACACAGGGAATCCTAGTATGGACTATGTATGTGACTGTTAGGTGCTATTTATTATTTGAAATTTTCAGCGCTCCATCACGCTTAACTTATTGAACCTTAAACTTGTCCATAGCCTCTCGTTCTAATTAGCAGGCATCTCTCATCAATTTATGTGATTAAAAAATATCACAGTAGAGTAATTACCGCTAACATAAACGAAACAATGATGCGCGTTTTCAAGTGTTTCACAAAAATAAAGGCAACAGAACGAGCACAATGACTCAGATGGAATTCAGCCGCCATACTCCGACAGAATCAGAAATACAATCCTAATTATAATCGTACGCATCCGTCGACCACCTCAATCGGTTGCTAGCGTTACGAATGAACCGCAACGTGCAACCGAAAATCATCAGAATTCATACTGTTAAAAATGTATTTTGTGCCGCAGTGTTGCTACTGTGAAAGTATTTATTGTGCGATTTGATTCCAATGACCATAGAGGCTTGTTGAGATTATTCCTGAATGGCACCTATTCAGGCGAATATCGTGCGGTAATAAAGCTTTACTAGAGCCAAATGTCATATTTCATACAAGCATCCGCCCGCGGCTTCCTGTATGCTATTCTAAGTAAAAAAAGTCTTCGGGTTCGGGGTCGGCAATGCGTGCTTGAAGCCTCTGGTATTGCAAACTTACATAGGCTATAGTAACTACCTATCAACATATAGGCCATAAGCTTGTTTGCCACCTTAGTTGCATAAAAAAAACAGTATCAGTTTCTGACGCTATGGAGGCACTAGCAAGACCGTCACTATTTAATTGTTATAATTTCTTATTTTGTTTGCTAAATCAATTGAAATGCATTTATTTACTTAAGTATTAAAATGCAAGTTCATTGTCGCTTGGCGACTAAAATTCAGGTTCGTGAACACAATGCAACAATAATGCAATTTACATAACTAAGCAGCATTGGCAGAGGTCAGCATAAAGAGCGTTTAAATTGTTTAAAATAAAGTTTTTTGATAGGCCTGATGAGTCTTTTGACTGTTCAGTTAAGGAGCAGACCCACCAGATACCCAGCAGATCAGATGTTGTGGCGGTGAAGCTACTTATTTACTAAACAAGTGAAACTCAATCTTATTTACTTTTGGTACGGCTGATATCACAATAATATAGTGTAAGCCTATAATCGCGGGTGCGAGATTTTGTGATTTCAGCCGTATCTGAAAGTAAATAATGATGTATTTCCGTTGTTTAGCGAATCATTGCGAATTCACCATCTCTTCGTCCGTCTGCGTTAATCCTAATTATGGTGGAAAATGTATGTGTTTTAGAAATACTAAATTAATTGTAAATTAAGAATCTTAATACAGTCACAAAAAGGAATAAATAATGAACAAATTTGTCCTTTATTCCGAAATTCAACTCTTAGCGAGGTACATCGGGAGTTATAGTCTGTACGAGAATAGCCCTACTGAATGAAATCACGCGGGTTTGAATAAAATTTTATATTTTTAACCCCTTATCATGTTGGTTTAAGGTTCTATTATAATCATACGAAATCATGCATTCTAATTATTTCGTTTGGTGATCCAAATTTTTATTTTTTATGCCTAGTTGTTTCAATTCGCCTTACACAGTTTACGAGTAGAGCGTCAGTATTAGCTAGCGGAGAGCGGTACATAACGTATGTGTACATAGGAGCAACATTGGCGCAATGCGGTTACCGGCCATATGTCGACATATCACTTTTGCCCTTTTCGAATACGTACCTTTTAGATTAGGCCTTATAGTAACAGGTCACATTCAATCAAGCTGAGATCTTACGTTATTTTATATTACTAATATATCACCTCAGATATCAAAGCGTTTTTTCAAGTGTATTTGTGACTTTTGGGAAGAGTTATTGTCATGAAAATCCGTCAACAAAACAATGCACTTTGTGCACGAAAGGAGCCTCTAAGAGGCGCACTTTAATCCTTTACTACACTGATTCTATCATCGACGGTCATAAGCCCTTTTCAGGGCCACCAACCTGGTCACTGACCTGATACAAGATGACCAAGAAATAATTAGTGATACGACAAGAAGAAGAAGAAGTTAGAAATCAGTTCACATACTCACACTGACGGACTCTGTTATAGCTAATCTAGAACATGCCTGTTGTTTCCTCAAAAACGGATGTGTCATGTTGCAACCGTATTATAGCGGTGAACCTAATTTTAAATAATTCCTCTCTTTCTAACTGTTACTTTCTGAAGCTTTGCAAAAGCTAAACAAATCAAAATCTATTTTAATTACACATTATTCATCTAGAAACAAGAAACACAGTAGCTCTGTAAATACCAAACGATCTAAAGATAGCTCAATTGATCTAGATCACTACCACTCGGAAGCGTCCCCAAGACGCTGGCTGAATTGCCACGCTGGATGGCAATGCTGAAATGTTGTGCCAAATAGGAGCCAGCAGGTACACGCGTCGCTGCAAGCAGTAATAGTGTTTATTTTCTTCATGTAAGTTCTAAATCAGAATATCAGAATAGTGCTTAGTCTGACCACACTCTTCAATTGAATTGATACCCGATTGTGTGTGAAATGTACGCACCGATGATGTTGGTAATTACTCAACTCTGAGCGTGTATGTTCCCACATGTTGTTTGTATGTAGGTAGGTTCCTACTAATAAAAGAGTTTTAAAGTCTTTGTAGAATGCAATAATACTGCAGTGGTATTTAAGTTAAATTGAGTTGCCAGTTTACTAGGAATGAGTTAGAGTTAAAAATGCTACTGATTAGCGTAATAGTGATAAAAAAATTATATTATTAATGAACTATGCACAGTCTGCCTAAAAAATAACTGTACTATAAACTAAAAAAAATCAAATTGTTTTTTTTCTTTTTGAGAGTTAGAGGTGGTCATAATTTATCTATATTATGGGTCTAAAAGCCTAATGCGATTAAGATATCGTATTAAGTTCCGTGCCATGCGCGTGTATCTCTACATTTTTAAATTAGCAGAATTAAATAATGCAAACAGAAGCAGGTATTCAATTACCAGTCAAATTGTTACTTGGTACTAGACGTTATCAAGGGCTGTTTCCGGGTCAGGTAACATTGTTCCGCCGTGTGACTTCAGACACGTCCGCTAAGCTGGGCCCTGTTCGATGAACGACTTCGGAAGTCTGCGGACTCTGCAAAATTTTGGTTTTTAAAACAAATTGTAGAGAAACGCTCGAAATTATAAAAATAATAATAAAAAAGATACCTATTTAATTTTGTCCATAAAAACGAAACAGTTTTGTGCTCTACATTCGGTTTATATAATTTGGAGGAGAAAAATCACAAAGTAATGGCCACGTTTATGCTATGAAAGCCATTATCAACGCGAGGTTCAAACGGTTAAATTATAAAAAAATCCTTGTTACCTATTGGAATTCTTCACAGATCAACCTAATCTATTTATTTAAAACGTTATAATAATTGATACGTATACATACCTAGAGATATTATTATATTAGACTGTACAGTGCTCACGCGCATATAGATAAATGGGATAAAATAAAACTTCTACTATCACATTAACAAGTAGATCAAACATAGTACAGTAACATTGTTAAAAAAAATTATTTACAGAAAGAAACTTAAAACGAATACAAGTTAATATTTACAAAATACACAAGAAACAGTTTAGCCATCTAAAGACCGTTACAAACGATCTATAGATAGCTCAACTGATCCAGATCACAACCAGTCGGAAGCGTCCCCAAGATGCTGGCGGAATTGCCACGCTGGATGGCAATGCTAATTCGCGCTGGATGGCAATGCTAATTCGACATTGTAACATTGTTTGAATTTTACTTTTTTTATATAAAGTCTTCCATCATATTTTAGGAACATGCAAAGTAATAATCACCAAGCTGTAGAGTTGTTATTCGAACAGGCCCATGACCGCTCAAAAGAATAATATAATAAGTGAAGTTTAGTTGTTTTTAGTTTCACGCCTGAGACGCCATGTATCGGGTTTGTAATACATTAGTCGGGCGTTGATTTACACGGCTACGTATCGTGGGCGAGTCTATTCATAGTACTACTAATCTACTAAATATAGTAGCCCATTCCCTATTATTTCTCGCGACTGACTCACATCGAGTTCCGCTTTCGTGGGTACATTTATAGCAATTGCGTTTTGAAAATTCTTTCGGACAGTAGATAATAAACTATTATGTACCTCGATCAATAATAAAACTCATAAGTTCATGGTTTGAAGTTATAATACAAAATAAAACCATGAAGTCTAAACCATTGTCTAGCTATGGGCTTGTTAACTCAAGGACGTCGACTATTGACTATGCAAATAGCGCATACGATGCATCTTGGATGCAGTTAAGCGATGCTCACGAACCATTTAGTTACCAGGTGCCTTTTTTCGCCATTTTGAAAATAAAAATCGCGCGGTTTGGATACATGGCGACAAAAAGAACATGCAATGTGTTGCCCAGTGGTTGCCTAGCTATCGGAGGCTGACGGGTCTCGTGCGCGCGTGCATCTGCCGGTCGCGGCTGCGCAGCGCGTGGCACCCGTCATATGACAGCTCTATGACGCAAAACACCGGCGGACTATAGACCAAACTTGTAAATATATTCAAGCCCACACAACTAGGCTTCCTGTTCGTCATTTTTTGGATCGATACTCGAAATCTGCATAATTTGTTGGAAGACACTAGTTAGCATTTAATTTATGAGGTTTGCGACTGGTTTTTCTAGTTTGCAATTGATTGTATGTTGTCTTATGCGTAGACTTTAAGAAGTTAGACAATAGATAGGTACTTTGTTTAATAAAGCAAAGTATTTAAGATGCGCTTTCAGTATAGGTTTGGGTTTTCGGACAAACCCAGTTAGCCTATCACTTAGGCCAAGCAATATAGGTTAGCACCGCGGCTAATTATAATCCACTAAACATCATCGAGTGTGCGTTAGGGTCGCACCTCTATGTATTTTTGAATACGCTTTTTCTACGTAGAGTACCGATTTAGGCACTGCTTACACGTGTTGAATGAATCTAATTTAGAAATGATTTTTATGCTGTATACTGGTTGCCTTAGATTTTTCTATTATTTTGTGGAATCTGCTATTTACAATGTCACTTTATTCAAGGCGTAGTGGCAGCTGTTTGTAACAAACGTATGGTCTCTTTTCAACGTATTACCGTCTGCTATGTTCAAGGTATACCTGACGTCTATTTATACAATGAAGTCACGTGAAAAGTAATAAAAACGAATCTCCTTTTTCAATTTGACGTAAGCAAATTTTTATTCGTCGTTTGGATGCCAGAAAGAGAGAAGCAAAATGTAATATGTACCTACGATACTTTTTGTAGAAACCCCAAAATGACAGTTCATTGCATCCTTTGTTGAAAGTGTAGCTCGCTTAGCTTACAGGCTTGAACATCATCGGCAATAACAACATCATCATGGTTTATAGATCGAGCGAGCGAAGCGCGTGTGATCGACGATGTCTTAAACACCATATAACAAAGATTATTTTAATTGAGCCTCAACGATCATCGAAGCACCAAGTTTTAACAGACATGCGAGATCTCAGTTTGGGGCGAACCACTACTTATTTAATTACATAAATCTAAGCCAATGTTTTCTGTCCTTTGTACCTACCCATGCGAAACGACAACCGAAATAATAATTTTGAAACATGAACGCTATTTAAAACAATAATGAGGAAAATAAATAGTTTATATGATAATGATAAATTGATAAATGAAAAATACGTACACTAAAGTTCAGCCAGTAACCACGGTTCAAATATAATTTTACTAATTGCAAACAACGCTGACAACGTGATAAAGATCTTGTTCATATAAATACGCGAATAAAACAACGTCATGTGTCATAATAATTAATCTACCTACTCGTGCTCTATTTAAAATAGTCTTGGGATTCTGCCAGTTATTCTAAATACCATACGTGGTCTCGTTCAGTCTATAATAATCGAGTTATAATAAAAAACAAAAAGTAGAAAGGTAAATCAAATTCGGGGCGAATCGCATGCGTTCGGGCCGAGTCGTGTGAAACCATTGTTCGACTTGGAGCGTGAAAATCAAACTTCCGTATTGCCAGTTATAACAAACAACAGAAATCTATTATTAGTTTCCCGCCATTTTGATGGCTGTCTTCATAATTGCAGTGAGGTCAAGGAGCAGACGCCACGATTTTAGTCGTGAAGTTGTATTTATTTGCGTGGTAACACAATTTAGAAACAATTATAGTTCAAAGATTATAATTACAACGGGGATAAGACGATCGAACTATTGAAGAGGATATAAAGAGTACCAATATCAACAGCAATGAGCGTGAACTTTTTAATCTGTCGCGCGTTTCCTTGTAAATCTTAATTCGTGCGTTCCGTTACAGTAATTCCAGTGTGGGGCACAGCGGCCATACATTTTTCTCTGGAAACATATCACCTTGTCGTTGGGTAGCTGGTTACATACAATTAAAAAGCGAAAAGAGCGCGGATTCCACGGTGAATTTCGAGAAATATCGACGGGTCAACGAACCATGTCGACGCACCGTGTCCGCGTCTCCTCGCCCGATTTTTTTACATTTTGGTATGATACGGACAATTTCGGGCGAGATATTTATTGATGATGCTTTACGCGATGACCGTTGGCGGAGAAGCTTTTTAAAATGGAGACTCCACTCGCAAAGCAAAAGCTCAGGGCTTTTTAGTTGGTCTCCTATGCTCTTTTCATATCATGTAAAACGTTAATATTTTTGACCTTTATTCATTAAATGGAACAGAAAAAAATATGATTTTGTACAGTTCCATTTAATAAATAACAGGATAACACCTTCTATTTCTGAAAAAATCTCTAAGCATTATTTTATCGAGGGCTCTGTTTTGTCCCATTCAGGTACTGACTCCAAAAATTAAGCAATTTGAATTTCTTGGATGGTCAAAGGTGCCGATAGACGCTTATAAAGGTCAATACGACTTCAAAGTTTTAAAATAGATGAACAAGTTTCACTTCTTCCTTAACATTATATAGTTTTATTTATAGAATGGTTACGCACCGACGCACATTGGAAATCAGATAGATTATTAATTTTATTGAGTTAGATTTAGTTCTATTTATTTCCATACACTCATGTTCGTTTCGATTAGTGTCGTCATTTTCTTTGCAAATCTATTATTTCATAACTTTTCGACCAGCTCCTTGAGTTAAAATATACTGTACAAGTTTACTGCATTAATACTAGTTTACTATATTAGTATACTGTACTAGTAATAGTTTAATGTACTACTTTTAGTAAACTTGCAAAAAACATATCATTTAAACAAAGTACCTACCTACACACTATTATATTATGGTACGTATACAGTGTGTTTTTGAGTCGGTCGCTTTGAATTTCAAGAAGCTGTATTTTTTGCTTGCGATGAGAGAGTCAGCCGTGATCGATTCCCAGTAGCTTTACTCCATCTGATAAAACCGGAATTGAGAAAATATATTACCAATTCTGTTGAAAATATCATCCGCCGTGGATCTGTGACATTCGCGTTCATATTCTTCATTTGTCACTTGGTGAATGCAAAATTTGTAAGTAAAATTTATTCACTATTTCTTGAAACTATCAAAATTGGTAAGGTACATTAATAATAATAAAGGCTTTATTTCCAGAGTATCTACTAAACTTATGTTAATTAGTATAATTCATGTGATCACTGTGGCACCCAAAAATGGGCGTAGGCCTCCTCCATACCGCTCCATTCCCATCTGTCTTGTGCCAGTCGAGTTCAGGTCTTTCCTGGGACTTCCACGATGTCGTCGCACCGTCTTCTTCTTGGTCTGCCTCTCGTCTGTTTCGCGTCTCGTGAGCCGTGGGTATCAGTGCTGGTTAGGTACATTCATCATCTCCCTATCCGTATCCCATTCTTGTGGGGTCGGCACAACATGTTTTTATCTTCCATCTCACTTCTATCAGCCATCATATCAGTATTCACTCATTTCTTACTCATAAAGTCTTTCCCACAATCTATCCATCTTTTCTTTGGTCTCTTCATATTTACCACTCTTCTTACCACATGAAATTCTTCCCTCCGCATGAAATGCCCATACCATGCAAACCTATTGCTTCTCAACTTCTCAGTCACTGGCTCTACTTTCAAACTCCCTCTGATGTATTAATTCTCCTCTGACGTATCTTGTTCATTCTAGTCACTCCACATATCCATCTCAACATTCTCATTTCGGCAGCATGCGCTCTTTTTTCATTATTGTCATTACTTTGAAATTTTCAAAATTAATCCTTGAATAGTCCAAATTCATTACGTTTGTCTCTACAGCAACGCCCTCAATTCAGTGCAATTTCTTAATCTTATCACAAGATAAAAAGATCTCTCGTTAACTCAGTTGACAATTCATATAAAAAGGTGCACACACTTGCATACTTTCATTTGTGTAGTCACCGATGAAGGTGAACAATAAAAATATCAAGAATTGAAATAAATAAAGAGCAGCCGGGCCAGGTGTAGCGGGGGCAGGTGGAATAATTGGCAATTCTTTGTCTCAACCGGGCTGGAGACCTACCGACACTTAAATATATCTCAATTACGTCTTATTTTATTAAAAAAAACATGAAATTATTTTTTAGAACCTTGAAATCCTGGAGCGATTAGATCAAATCAGGGTTTGTGTTATTGAACCCTAGCGAGTTATTTGCAAATGTGAAATATTGACCAATGAATTAGATGATGTGGCGTTAGTTAAATAAAACTTTCCTGAATAATACTTGACTTTTACAGCTTTTTTAACATCATCAGAACTAGTGCTACTATTAGCACTCAACTCCCTTAAACTTTATTAACGAGTTTTGTCGGCATAATTAACGAATGTTACCGAAAAATATAGCATATAAAAAATTGACCTTTTTGCAACTTTTTCAAAAGCTTTTATGTTCTTGGCTAACCGTTTTAGACGTAAACGTATTATCCTGTGTGTGTAGAATTGATCATTTTAGCTAACGGAATTACATACTCCGGAACACGCTGTATACAAGGCAATTCATAATATGCTACCCCGAAAGGGACTTATTCTACACCCAGTTGGCAATAAAGATTGTTATACAGCTATTGGAAATTATTGTTAATTGAAGTAACTCTACGCAAAAATCAGCTGTTTTGGGGTCAAATCAGTTCAAATATTAATGTTTTTTTCGATAATACTCTTTCATTTTGTTGATAGAATAACCCCCTTTCGCGATGGTAGGATTATTATGTTATAAATCGTCTTGTACATGAGTATTAGAATTCCAACATATCGCTTCAAAATATTCATCATCATCATCATCATCAACAACCTGTAGAAGTCTACTGCTGGACATAGGCCTCCCCCAAAGAGTTCCACGACGAACGGTCTTGAGCCCTTTCCATCCACCTTGAGCCCATCCCGCAACCTTTACAATGTCATCGGTCCATCGGGTAGGGGGCCTTCCAACACTGCGTCACCCGGTTCGTGGTCACCATTCAAAATATTGCTTAGATTAAATTGTAAGTGATTGATAAATTAAAATTATCTCGTGTTTATCAGATACGTAACAATGTTACACTGATTCCTAAGTTTATGGATATTGATAGCGGCATCTTTAATAGTGTCGGCAATGTGTTTCAAACATCTTTTGTTAAGGCAAACACGTCATCTAATTAACACTTAAGGTCAACTTTTACAACAAAATTGCGGCCAGTTATCTGGGGTCACCAATTTTATCTTGTATTTGTATTATCGTAATTGTTATTTTATTACTCTGTCTGGTTACATTGTTTTCAGCTTTGTTTATTATTCTATTGAACGAAGCGAAACAAGATCTCCGAGTTAAGTTGAACGAGTAGATATTCGATAATCTTGATATCTATATTATGTGGAGATAGAGATGTTGGTCGACCTCACATGATGTGGGATAAGAGCAGGAAGATGATGAGATATGTTGGTCGATTCGTTTTATCTCTTCTCATTTTTAATTTCATGAAAATAGTTCCGCTGCTCCATTACTACCCGTGGATGTCATAAGAGGCGACTAAGGGAAAAAATTGAGATGAAAACTTTTACTAGTATTTACAGCTATTTAAGAAAATACGCAAGAAACAGTTGAGCTATCTTTAGTTTGCAAACGATCTATAGATAGCTGAATTGATCCAGGTTAAACGGACAATTAAGTTTATTCGCAATTGGCAAATCCGATCACTGTATCACATTGCGACTGTCAACGTGAGTGAAATTCCGGAAGGCTGGAATGTGGGTGAGGTAACCCCATTCGGTCTTTGCACATGCGCCTTGGAGCGATTTCTGTTATAACCCCGCCAATTTGGAAAGCGTGTCGTATTCTATCGAGAGTTTTGCTGAGGTTTATATACAACTCGACTGGGTGTTAACCTCGTTGTGCGAGTACGTAGCGCAACCCGGTCACTTAGCTAGTGCTTGCCAACCTGTGTAACTATAAATCGGCTTTTAATGTAAAATGAGCTTTACTGCGCTGACTTCACGTTCGTTTTGTTCGATTGATTAATTCTAGGAATGCAGGCATGCTTGCAAAGATTCAATGATGAAATAATAATCCTTTAGTCGCCCTAATTCATATTCACTGCATTACTAAGCCTTCAAATGAAGTGCGATTTGTCATCTGAAATTTGTTTCAAAATGACCCGTACGTCTACATAATAAAGACAATTTTGAGTTTGACATTTAAGGGCGTGCAATATAGCTTAATTATATCGCAAGCTCCTCAAAACTCAAACTCAAATTGACTTTATTTAGTAGACGTAAGTATTATTTTGAATAAAAGTTTAATTGGTATATCACAGTTGTTAATGCCACTAGAGGTCACCCAACTGTTTGGTGATCGCGGTCAACGTTGCTTAACTTTAACTTAACCGGTCGATAATAACTACAAAATCCTCGTAGTTTTAATTTTTTTCTGGAAGTCGAATTTTGGATCGGAGTGAATTATAATGGTAGAACCTACTACTATTCCTTCCACGGTACGCAATATTATCTTCATTTGCATAGTGCGGACAAGTGGCGGTGTACACTCAAGCTTGTAATGCTTTCGTTTGCGCGCAAGTAGAGTTACAAAGTTCCTCAATCGATGTCTAAATCGTAAATCTCTAAGCTTGGTCGCAAACAGGCCCTAAATTCAACTAGATTTTAAGGCGATTTTTAATGATCCGTGTGGTTTCAATGGATAAACCAATTTTGAAGTTTCAGTTACCTACAAGGAATTGTACTAAGTCAAAGTCAAGTCAAAAGGCTTTTATTTCAATAACATCACTAGGATCACTTTGAAACGTCTTAGAAACTAGGTGAAGCTACGCCTGTTCCTCGCGACCAAGACTGTTGCTGATTTTACTCACATAGCTAATCGTTGTATGTACGTTGTGGAGTGTAGATTAATTCAGGCATTCAATGAGTAGCCAGAAAGGTAAACACAGGTTTTTCCGATATTTTGAGCTAGTATAAAAATCACATACTACAAAACTTTTTCAGGCCCCCAATTTTACTAATTCAATGGCTTCAAAATGACAATGGTTCAATGGCAAAATGGCCACTTTTGACACTTTTGGTATTCTGCTATCACAGTCGTATATCAATGGTAGTCATTGTGGAACCAATACACCAATGAAATCAAAGAAACGAAGGTAACGTAACTGAATCATAATGGTGCGATCATTATTATGCAATTATCATTTTCAAGTCATTGAATTAATATAATTGGGGGCCAGATCGTCAGATTAATTGAGAAAATTGTTGCCAGCTATAATAAAAATAAAGAAAACATTAAATATGACCCGCCTGCAACTTCGTCAGCGTGTTCAAGTAAGTTCCTAACTTGACACTTATCACATCGCACACTTGAGATCTTGATTTTCCGAATGTACGGAAACCTCAGGGCACGAGGCCTTCTCGCACTTGACCATCTTTATTTAAAAATGGAAAACTATCCACTAGTACACTGTACACGACCAAGGTTGGAATTTACGACCTTATGATCTGAAGCCGTCGGCACTTCACTAGTCCACAACACAGTCCTAAAAGGCTTTTAGTGAATTTGTGGTCCGAATCAATGTTCAACGTTCAGAGTTCTTTGTTTCGTATCGGGAGCTCCCAGCCCCGTGACCTTTGACCTAGTCGACTTTTCGATATTGAAATATGTGAAGGTGCGATTAAGTTCAATATTAAACCTACCAAACCGTGTTGGTCTAGTGGGTGGTTCGCCTACTTTCAATCCGGAGGTCTTGGGTTGGAACATGATCCTGAACTAATGAGATTTTCTATTCGAAAAATTTAAGTGCGCCGTCATTCTTAAAACGGTGAAGGAAAACATCGTGAGGAAACCAGTTCATCATCATCATTTCAGCCGTACGACGTCCACTGCTGAACATGGCCTCCCCCACAGACAGAGCAAACTCCTTATCATGTGGGGGGATTTGCCCATACTCACCACGCTGGGCATGCGGGTTGGCGAGCGCAGTTAGAGCTATCGTTGTTAAAATGAGGGACGCTGCTGCCCATCCCCTAGCTTTTTTCCCTTAGTCGGCTCTTACGACATCCGCGGATAGGTAGATATGGAGTAGGTATTCTTAATATCGGCGATGGGCTTGCAATTGGTTTCGTATGGAATACTCACAACTGCAAAATGTGGGCATGTGCCAAATGCTTGGACATGCCTCTGACTTATACAAGACGAGTCTGATTTTTGAATGACATTTCGCAAACGGCTATATGGTTAAACCAAAAAAAATACCTACATAAACAAAATAAAAATCACAATAAGGTTAACTTAGCCGAGAGGAACAATTGAAATCCGCTTACGCGTACTTTGCGCGACATTGAACAACACACAGAATACACAACAGGTAGTATACCCACAGCGCAGAATACCTACAATTCGTATAACAACACAACACAGTGTATAAAAAAGTTAGTAGGCTCGCGACACAGAATACCAACAGTTTGTAGGCCGTACTGACACAAAACGATAATAGTTGGTAGGCACGTCAACTACAATTGTTATGAATGAATGTCGCTCGCACAGTAAACACTAAACCCGGATAATGATGTTATTTGCCTTGTCTTCCGTCATCGAGGAACGCTGGTACGTAGTTCCAGATACATATCAGTGCGTTTGCACGATCGCATGCGACAGATATAATATTTTCCGTTTGTACTTTAAAGTTGCAAAGACATAGAGTTGTTATAGTTTGCAAAGAGCAGTAGGGATTTTCCTAATTCTTAGGCCGTGTTTAAACGGCGTACGATGTGTCGTCTGAAATTTATATCAAAATGATCCTTATCCTATATATGTATACGTATTTATATATATATAATATCTTAAAAACAATTAAAAATCGTGAGTAATAATCGATGGATCATTCGGAATCATTCTGAACACGAAATACACATCAACTCCGCCCGTAAATTTGCTTATTTTAGTTATAAGAAGAACGGACTATTTTTCCTGAATTTATCTGATAATTATTTATTTATTTTGTTCATACACTTAAATCTGATATCATTAGTTATTTGCAGTAGATAAGCACTAAATTAGTAGTATTACTGATTTTTTCTGGCGGTTGTCACCTTGACTCCCGAAGACCTTGTGTCGGATCCAAAATGTCGATGTCATGTGAGTAGCTTTTGGCTCCGATTTGATGATATTGTTATTTAAATAATGAATAATATGGAATTATAAATCTTATGGAATAGATAATAAGGCAGACTAAGACCTCTATAAAATTTGACGTCACGACCAATGCAAGCAGTCTGCGTCGTCAAATTCTGATTGAGGTTGCTCGAATGTAGCATTTATAATTTTTCATAGCGTTTATAACGTGTTAGGGTTTCAGAAGTAAATAAACATGGTCCAAACGATGTTTTCCCATACCTAGCTCTATTGCCCCCATGGCCCGCATTATCCAACTAGCTAATAGATCCTACAATAGGGTGACCCTATTTTGTCATAATCCAATTATTTGACTTAGTAAATTGAGCAGAGATCCCAAAGATTTAGAATTATAATCGATTGATGGTATCAAGAAAAAAAATTGGTGTGATAATTCATTAGTCAAAATATAAAGACCTCTACGTTTTGACTGTCAGACAGACGGACTGACAATCAACGCACAGCCTACCCCGGCAGTCCTAGGAGTATTAAAATTTGTAGGGTAGCTTCCTGTTGTATTGACTGGGACACTAAGAAAGGAATACCTGAAACTCAACCCCTATAGGGGTGCAGCGGGGGTTGAATTTTGTATGAAAGTAACATCACACGAACGACGCGGGGGCTTCCACTAGTATTGTATAAACTTAGTAAATACAAATAAAAAATATTCATCATCAGCCTGTAGAAGTCCACTGCTGGACATAGGCCTCCCCCAAAGAGTTCCATGACGAACGGTCTTGAGCCTTCTCCATCCACCGACTTCCCGCAACCTTCACAATGTCGTCGGTCCATCGGGTGGGGGGCCTTCCAACACTGCGTCGCCCGGTTCGTGGTCGCCATTCGAGAACCTTTACTCCCCAACGGTTGTCGGTTCTGCGAGCTATATGGCCTGCCCACTGCCACTTCAACTTGCTAATTCTGAGAGCTATGTCGGATAAAAAATATTACCTGCTGATTATTCATAGGTAGGTACTCTACAAGGACGGATAATCCTTTGTTCAGTTTGAAAAGCGCTTTTGATGTTTGTCCACATTAGTGGTGGCCGATTTTGAGACAGTGTTGTTATGAAGATTTCTGACGAGGCAGCACAAGTTACGGACTTTTTCGTACCAATCGCTAACGAGCTCTTCACAATTAATTTTAATTAGAAAAAGACTTTGCGTTATTGAATTCATTGATCAATACTTGGCATAACAAAATCTTTGTAAATAAAATATGTTTATATTTTTGACGACCTCGGTGGCGCTGCGGGTGAGTGTTCGACTGAGACGCAAGGGGTTCGGGTTCGATTCCCGCTGCGGATCCGGGTCTGGGTCTTGTGGTACTCTGGTACTCGTAGTTTCTGATACCCAAGATACAGGTCATCCTAATGTGGGGTCAGGACAATGTATGTGACTTTATTTATATCAATAACAGGGAAAAAAAAAATTGTAAGTAAAAAAAAAGTTTTTTTCTTACTAAGAAATTGTTTCCTTGACCGACCCTCCCGACGATTCCCAAACGCGCGAACTTGTGCTTACTCACAGACATCGTCACAACACTGTCCCAAAATCGGTCACCTTGATGCACGCTAATTTAAATTTTTGTCGATCATTGAGCTCAGTTAATGTTTTGTCAGCTGGTAACCTTTATCCGTGTACTAATATAAATAAAAATCTCTCAACACAAATGCAGTCACATTGAAACCTGAAAATAATGACCTGATTCTATTTGCGTATCGTTTGTTGTGTGACTGGTTCTTTATGCGTTGACTGCATTGGTTCAGTGACCGTACTGAGTTTTGATATCCTGAAAATGTCCATATGTTAGGCTTGGTGAAGGAGTAAGACATGCCTCTATGAGCGAGCTAACCCAGGTAAAAAGCTAGGTAAAAATGGGGACATTTTATTCATCCATAGATACATATTGATTTGAAAATGAGAGAAAGAGAAGATCCTTAGACAACTAAAGTAACTGAGATAGCCCAAAGGATTAGCAAGTTGATGTGGCAGTGGATGGCGCAACAGACGTGGGACCGGCCCCCGATCTCCGCTTTCATTGGAGGTCGTAGAACCGACCATCGGGATTTACATCTCCCCATTGGATCCTAGTACTACCGGGGAGAGTGTTCCGGTATGTGGAGGAAAGAGGCCGTCTTCGGATCAGTCCCGCTCCGGAAGTCCTTGTACATGGCCTGAAACGCCTGGAGTCGAGTAGGGCGACTTCAAGTCCTACGTGCTCCAGGTAGCTGCCAAAGTACAAAGAGGTGTTCCTCGCGCCCGACTTCTGGTCAACTGGAGTGGTCTACCGTCGCTACAGGGAGGCGCACACGATCAAGAAAGTCCCTGACTCTAGATGTGGTGTAGTTATTTAATTTTAATATTATATGTATGTTAGTCTGTAAGGTATTTATTAATATGGGCCATAGCATGTTACACATTTTTTTGTAATGTGTCAAGTAGCCTGAAATAAAGATATTATATAGCTCGGAGCTATATGCTACCAACGGCACTTGGGGCAGAAAGTTTATACAAAGGCGACCAGGTACCGGAAAGCGCAGTGTAGGACGTCCCTCTACTGAATAGATGTTATAATATAACGACCAGCACCCAATGGTAAATAAACCTTTTTATTTAAATTTATTTAAATTTATTATAAAGGTTTCTTTGCCATTGGGTGCTGGTTGCAAGAGATCATTCGGAAATCTATAGCAGACACCAATTCAACATTACCAGTGGACGACTAAGTACGGCTGATATTATGATGATGATCAATCTATCTACACACATCATTCAGTATAGGATTTCAAGTGAATCTAAGTTATACCCATTCAGTATTATGATATATGAAGAAGTACTTACGGACAAAACAGTCTAATGATTCATTAAATTGTTATCCGGTAAATAACAAGACAAGGAGACGTTTCAAAACAGTCGGAACTTGTTTTATTTTGTACCGGCAACAGATCAGACATCAAAAAGATTACACGAGCAAAAAACTTGCACCAATATCAAATCCATAAACGAGAAAGATAGCTATTAGATAAATACAATAAAATAGATTATTTGTCATCGTTATAATCATATCAGAACATCATTGGCTAGGAATGTGCCAAAACTGTCCATTTTTTACAACAGTGTCATCGTTTAGCGGCAATAGTCTACAAAATTATACATCTAGGAAGAAAAACCAGTTTGATTTATTCATTGCTGTCTTTATTGATTTCTAATCGGGTCAGGTTCACGTACGTACAAACTAGGTGTTGGTCACACCTAGTTTGTACACGGTCTTAAATTACTTGCAAAAACATGAAAAATAATATTGGCTCACGACTTCCATCTCCATGGTCTATCATGGGAATCGAAGTCGTGAGCCAATCTCCAACCTCTCAGATCTTCAGGTGATCAGACCCTTCAATATGTCTAAGGGGGTCCGAACATTTGCCCATGCCCACAGTTTGCAGTAGTGAGTATTACATACCTGACAGGTTGCGAGCCCATCGCCGCGTCAAGAATTCTTACTATCTTAGTTTCCTTACGATGTTTTCCTTCACACAATGCGTACTTAAATTTCACCAGGTTCGAAGCCACGACCTTCGGATCGAAAGTTGAAGGTTTCAATAAGCAAAGTAGAAGCTGTCATGTAATGAGAAGAGCGTTAGGTATGAACGTGGATAGATATTAAGACTAGAGGAAGGCCAAAGAAAAGATGGATGGACTGTATTAAAGATGACATGAGTAAGAAAGAAGTGAGTTTGGAGATGACGGCAAACAGAAGAGAGTGGATAAAAGAAACATGTTGTGCCGACCCCATATAATATAGGACAGGGGCAGGAAGAAGAAGAAGCCGAATCTCTCTTTTTTTATAGTGCGTAAGTAATAGTAATATTTATTGAGAAAAAAAAGAACATTGGTAACTAATATCTAAGTACATCACATAGGTTCTTACTACTACAACATATCTGTACTTAAATGATTAGGATTACGTAAAAAATATATTTAAGTAGATTCGTATCTAGGTCCCTCGAAGGCCTGCTGCTTCGGAGGCCACGTTAAGATATCTGTCCCGGCTAGTGACAGAAACCTTCGAGGGGCCATTGACAAGCAAGTTTTCTATCTCGTTTTAAAGTTTTGAAGCTTATTGAAATACGCAATCCTTTTCCTCCTTCCGCCACGACGCATAGCCTTACTACCGAACCACCTAACTTTAATTTATTTTCACCTAATTACCAACTTAAATAATATTTTCTACGTAATATATAAGTACAGATATGTTGTAGTAGTAAGGACCTATGTGATGTACTTCGATTTTAGTTACCATGTTCATTTTGTTTCTCAATAAATATATTATTATTATTAAAGTTCATTTTATGAGCTGAGTTTATTAAGTCGATATAGAGTACCTCGTTGTTTTTTCTTCGCGATAGGTATATGAACTGACGCGACGGCGAATTGTTATTGTGAAGTATGTGTAAACACAGACGAGTCATGCAACGATATGTGGCGTTGAATGCAGTGACTGATATCTTATGGTTTCGTAAATTTTATATCAGTACATTAACTGTATGACAATACAATACCGAAATCATTCTTCCTACTTCCAACTATACCTAATTAAAATATAATGAATGAGAAAGTTTGTAAAGCTGTTTTTTTATATTTTTATTAATGAGCTACTAAATAAAATGGCAATTCCGCCAGCGTCTTGGGGACGCTTCCGACTGGTAGTGATCTGGATCAGTTGAGCTATCTGTAGATCGTTTGTAACGGTCTTTAGATGGCTCAACTGTTTCTTGTATATTTTGTAAATATTAACTTGTATTAGTTTTAAGTTTCTTTGTGTAAATAAAGTATATTCTAAATAAAATAAATAAATAAATATTCCGGACATATTCACACGATCAACTGATCCCAAACTAGGCATAACCTGTACTATGGGTACCAGAGACTGATATACATAATAGATATATATTTAACACCCAGACACAGAACAAACATCTGTGTTAGTCACAAATGTTTGTCCAGTGCGGGAATCGAACCCGCACCGAACCGAAAAATTGAAACAAATTACCTACCTGAATTTCAAAGCACAGTTTACCATGGTCAGTATTATCTTGGCTTCATCACATTGGGGATAGGATAGATAATAATTACACAAACCACCGGAACTGTAAATAAATAAAAATTGATATACATGGGAAACATTCCAAAAAAAACATGTTAAGATGTTTGTATAGTGTTTAGGGGAGATATAAAGGTGTTTACTTGTAACTGTTGCTTAATAGCAACAGTAATTGGCTAATGCCAATCAAAATAAAATGATTTCCAGGATCGCCAGAATAGAATATAACTTTATTGTACACCAAAAGAAAATACACAATCAAGGAAAGAAAATAACATAAAAATAGTGTGACAATTGGCGGCCTTATCGCTAAAAGCGATCTCTACCAGGCAACCTTTGGATGGACAGGATATATGATAACAAAGGGCATATAGTAGAGCATTAAAACAATTATTTACTCAAACCCATGACGATGATTAATCACAAACATTATAAAATAAGGCCATAGCCAGATGTCATTAAAAATAAATAAAAAAAATAAAATAAAAGGGCATTTATTCACCAAGAATCTTACACACAGCTATAAAAATACAATTGGTAATTTACAAGTTTTGGTATGTATGTAGGTAGTTAGGTGAAACGGTAACGCTGCTTTTCAGCCTCGCCATAAAATGTCTGCTGTCGTCACAGCAGGTTTGATCCTCGATCCTCTTATTGACTAATATTTTACTTTTACCATCGTATCGCAAGCGTCACGCTATCGTGAATTATTCGTGCTTGGGCCTCTCATAGGACTATCTAACGGTTCGAATGTTATACTCTAACAAATACACATACAAACATACAACGTCAAAGTTGCTTGAGAGATCTTCACTCACTTCGCTCTCCCGATTACTATATAAGTCAGTATCACCTTCCATATCTATGTTGCAGTTTTTAATATCTTCAAGAAGTATCGCTTTATGCTTAAGTTAGGGGGATAGCAATAGTACACATCTTCACCGTGTTGGCCTGATGTCATTTTTTCCTCAATCGAAATAGACAACTTATTAGTTATCGATAAATAAGCCGGTCAACGACCGAAACCGTATATGACCACCCTATTATGTGCCTATTCTACGAGCCCTTAATTACCTTCTATAGATTCTGTACCTATGAGTAAAATAAGAATCCGTTACGTAAAATAAGCATTGCTGTTTTTTTTAATACGACAAAGGTGGCAAAAAATACCGTTGCCTATGAACGCTTGCACTAGTATAGCGCACATAATATAGCGCACATAAATTTTCCAAATGGAAAATCTATTGGGACCGGGATTAGAACTCACGAGCTGTGGATCGGAAGGCGGGGTCACTACCACCACTCCATCAGTGTACACTAAATTCCGTTGTGCGACGTTAGCGTGAAAGGAAAACTAAGCGGGCGGATCTTGTCTAGACCCCAGATGGTAAAGTAAGGAGGAGGTAGGGCACAGCGAGATTTTCTCGTTCTGAATTGGAGCAGCCCGCCTGGGGAGGTACCTCCGCCTTACAGAAGATCGCAGCCAAATAACATTATTTGTTTCAAATAGTGTTGTGTTCCTGCGATGAGTAAGGTTGCCAGAGCTCTTTAGGGGGGGAGGGGGTTCGGGGTCGGCAACGCGTGCGTGATGCCTTTGGTATTGCAAGCGCTCATAGGCTACGGTAACCGCTTACCAAAAAAGTAAAAATTCTACTAGAAAACTATGAAGGCAATGTATGATAACGAAGGGCATATAGGGCCTTAAAACAATTATTTGCTCAAACCCATGACGATGAATAATGACAAACATTATAAAATAAGGCCATAGCAGAACCAGTCTTACGTAACCTAGCCAACAAAGCGTATGTGACCGCTTTTATGTAATTAGCTCCGTCATTGAATCAATAAGTTTATCCGGCGGCCGCGGTTGTCCGTCCGTCGTGGCGGCGGGTTTTGATGTCTGCACCTTGGTCACAGATGATTTCATAGCTTATTAGGGACTTCTTACTCACCATTATAGATTAATTTCATAACAGCTGGGTCACACTTCAAAATACTGTGAGGGACAATGCAAGATAGAACGCAGGAAAAGATTAAGATTACGGCGCTTTAAGCCGATTGGAAGTGCTAAAGATTTACACACAGATGGGAAATGGCTCGGAAGCTTAGTTGGATAGAGTATTCCGGTATCTAGAGGAAGGTTGCGCGTTAAAATCCCGACCGCCAGGCTACTTCCATGAAAGTTTTACTCCGAGCCGTTTGATCTTCTGAGTTGCAGTTGCGTTTGAACCAGCTGTCTTATACAGGCTATAGCTTCGGACGACACAGACCCAAATGTTTCCAAACAAAATGACCTCACGCGGTCACAATTCAAGAGTAAAGATATCGCAAAACAAACACCGAGCGAATCGTAGTCATTATTTTTATTGTCTTTATGCAAGCGAAATCACGGGCAGCCGTTAGTAGATTTCGTAATTTGGTTTCTAATATTTAACTCTCAACACAACTCAAGACAAAATAAAAATAGTAGATTATGCAACAAGGGCTTAAAGTAGTGTATTATGTCAAGGGCGCTATATTGAACCCCGAGAACGAGGGATTCTATGGTTAACTCCTGAGCGGAGCGAGGGAGTTAATGCAAGAATCCTGAGTACGAGGGGTTCAAGATCGCCCAAGACAAATACACATTTAAGCCCGCGATGCATACTCTACTTTTTATACTTTCTGCGAGGCAATTGAAAACAATGACTGTTAAGTAGAAAGAAATGATTTTTCTGAAAGTATGTTTCCAACTATACCAGAGGCTTCAGATTGTATGCATTCTGGAGTTGAATCAAAATCACATTCGTCGTCACTTGACATTTTTTAGAAGTTTATTCGAATCGAAACTGAATTTCGGTGTAGTTAACAGCACAGCAGTTTGAGCGCTTGGCGCCTTTTTTTCATTTTTTGTAGTCTATTCTGTAGTGGTCAGTTCGACATTCAAATAAATTCTTCTTCGTGCGCGGGTGAAAATGAATTTCGTAAAAAGTTTTCATGTTTTTATTTTTTTTTATTTTTAGGCAGTGCAAAGAAAATGTTAACATACAGCCTAATTAGAATAAAATCTCATTCACCCAAACATTTTTGAAACCAACCTCGATCAAGCACGACTACATGGGTTGCATTCCAAATTCAAATCACATTATGCCCCATGGGAAATAATGAAATTCAGTACAACATTATGACCCGGCTAGACTGTAGGGCTGTAATGACTTACTTTAGGAAAGGTTTGCATGACACATAATATGCCATTGACGAGCAGGTAGTATAAAAAAGTATTAAAAGGTACTTACTATCCGTGTTTTGTGTGTGTTTTTCGTAAATCAAATAATTTTGTAAAATATATCATAGGATGCTTCACACGTCCTAGTTGCAAACCAGCTAAGATCAGCTAAAATACTAAAAGCGATACTTCATTAAATCTCTGAAAATGTTATTCTTTATTCTTTATTGTACACAAGAAAACACAGATTACAGCAATAAAAAAGAGAGGTATGTACAAAGGCGAGCTACTTATACTTAGGCTATTACTTATGTAACTTTGTTATTATCACACTAATATTATAAATGCGAAAGTAACTCTATATCTTTGTCTGCCTGTCTGTTTGTAACGTTTTCACGACTTTAACGGCTGGACCGACCTTGATGAAATTTGGTATGGAGATAGCCTAAGCTCTGAGAAAGGACATAAGCTACCGAGTACTGCGCAAGCAAATCCGCTGGCAGCCACTTTACGATAAGTATGTACATTTTTGGCACGATATGGCAACATTATTCGTTGGATGGTATCCGGGTAATTGACCTCGCTGCACCTGATCATCAGCTGGTGATAATGTAGCAAGTTATGATTGTTTACCCCGAAATAATTAAAAAAATGGGGAGAAACAAAATTGCATTGGATTTGTATGCCGCTACTAACTTGCTAATGTCAATA
Organism: Anticlea derivata; assembly: GCA_947579855.1. Lineage (NCBI taxonomy): Eukaryota > Metazoa > Arthropoda > Insecta > Lepidoptera > Geometridae > Anticlea > Anticlea derivata. Next base: position 4,679,430 of record OX388264.1, read on the forward strand.
ATAATATAATGGTGACATGATGATAGAGTCAGGAACTGTTTCACGGAATTTTAATCAGGCTGATGTTTCTATTAGCAATCTAGTAAAAGTCAGCTGATTTGACAATCTGACTTATAACAGCTTTGTTTATATACTTAAAAAAAACTTTTTCTACTACATTTATTGGGTCTACGTGCCGTTAGCTTTAGAGCCAGATGTTAGCTTTTTCAGTTGTATTTGTGACCCGCCAGGCTATTGAGTAAGTATAATGGTAATGAAGATTGCAATTATAAGGATGATTTAACCAATTTTAGCTACATCTGAAGTTTTTCAAACATGAAATGCAAGAAGCTAAGGTCTTGAAGTTTTCCCTTGTCAAGTTTGAAACGTTTTGAATGTTGCTAAGATTGTTAAAATTACCCTCAAAGTTACGATCTTCATTGCCATTACACAATTGCACCACTGTTTAGTATTGTCAAAAATAACAGGTTTACCCAATGATTCACTGAATGACAAACAGTAAACTGCAAAATTTTCCTGATGATGCTAATCCAATTCAAGCTGTGACCTTAACCTACACAGGTAACTTAGTAGTCAGTATGAACCGAACTTGATAACTAACCTGAACCGCGGACTGGAGATAGATAAAGATCGAGTGAGTAATGATATTCGAAAATAGTTCCGCTCTTCCTTGAAATGTATGACAATGTCGTGTGAGTGTCTCATTGCGGAAATGTGTCCTTATGACGTGGTAAGGCCTAATTTACCATATCGTTATGAAGTGAGGACAGACTTCATCATTGATTATCATACAAAGGTCAACGCAGAAATCAACTTCATTATTCCTGAAGGAGATTATTTGTTTTTCAAAATAAACCGGATTGGCCTAGTGGGAGATATCCCAACTTTAGACCCGAGGGTCATGGGTTCAAAGCCAGCTGTGCACCAACAACATCGTGAGGAAACCTGTTATTATTCTTATAAGCGGAGATAGGTTTGCAAGCTGTCACATATGGAATATTAACAACTGCAACTGGGGCATGGGCGTGTGCAAATATATATATATTTTTTTTTTATACTACTGGGGTGGCAAACAAGCTTACGGCCCACCTGTTGGTAAGCGGTTACCGTAGCATATGAGCGATTGCAGTACCAGAGGCATCACGCACGCGTTGCCGACACCCAACCCCCTCACCCCTAAAGAGCTCTGGCAACCTAGTCATCGCAGGAACACAACACTATTTGAAAAATTACTAATTACTATTTGAATGATTGGACTTGCGTCTGACTACCTCCCTTAGACATCTTCAAGGGTCTGATCGCCTGGCGATCTGAGAGGCTGTCTACCATGCTTGGGGATAATAGCGGTGAGCCTATTTTTTTAATGCTATTAACACCACAATATGTGTCTCAGAGATAGGTAAGCAACTATTTTCCACAATTATGGTTTACAAAACTCATTAGTTTTCATACAATACTCGTGTTCTGTTTAAAGTGTACAAGTGTTTGTTATCGCAATTCAACTATAGGTATTACGTTTTTTCTCGATTTACGGTTATATTCCACGGTTTGAGTTTGACGAGTACCAATTTCATGAGTATTAAGGCATGGTTTATATAAAAAAAAGGATGAAAATTAAAAAAAAAAACATTTTCTATCTACTTTCAGTTTTCTACTACTTTCCTACAAATTTTTGTAAGAATTTTTAAGAGTTCATTAGTCTTAATTATTATATACTCATTTCATTATTGTACCCATAGTACAGGCTATGCCTAGTTTGGGATCAGTTGGTGGGGCAGTGTGTGATATGTCCGGAATATTTATTATTATTTATTTATTATTTATTGTATAATTAAAACCCAGAAAGATTACTTAAATCTTAGCCATAATACTATATCATGTTTATTATTAATATTAAACACATTTTCTGTTTTTTTATTAAATAACAGCAATACAATTAAAAAAGTCGCAAAGACTTGACCCGGAAGGAACTGCAGAGATGAACACTTCAAGATACAGAACAAGTGATTGTATATTCGCAAATCTAGTAGACCACATAAGCCGGTAGTGCTTTTTGGTTACGTGAGTCTAGTAGCATTGCGATAGTGCTGTAATTAATCTACCGTAGAGCGATACAACCGAGTCTGACAACCGTTGAGGTGTTTATTGCCTGATTCTTCTAGGTTTGGTCGCAAGGAACAGGCATAGCATCACCTAGTTTTTAAGACGTTTCAAAGTGATCCTAATGATTTTATAGAAATAAAAGCCTTTTGACCTTGACTTTGGCTACTAAGAACCGGGTGACGCAGTGTCGGAAGGCCCCGCACCCGATGGACCGACGCCATTATGAAGGTTGCGGTAAGTCGGTGGATAGAAAAGGCTCAAGAACGTTCGTCGTAGAACTTTTTGGGGGAGACTTTTTTTTTATTTTTTTTTATAAATGTACACAGAACTATTTTTAGACATCTAAAATACCTTGTTCGGTTTGTCTAAGATGCAATTTTAAGAAATCCTCAAGAATACAAATAAGATAAAAAGTGCCTTAAAAAAGTAATAACAAGACGTGACGAGGGTATTGACGATAATGCGCTGTATACTGAATAGAAAACTAGCAATAGAATAATAAAAACTCAGTTAAGTATATCAGTGAGATGTAAAGGATAATTTCTTTGATGAAACGTTATGAGAAGTGAGAAGTGTCCAAGGAGGAAGTGTATAATTCCTCGTATCTACGTATGTTGCGTTTAGTAAGCGCGAGTGAAAGTGATTTCGCCAATGTTGTCGCGTGCGCCACCGACCTTGCCATATAGGCGCAGGCACCGCCAGCGCATCACCCGATATGCATTGCGCCAATTACCTTGATCGTCTTTTTGCTCTCTTCTCCATTGCCAATATGCCGGGCTGACCACACGTGGTTTATTTAATTGTGGACGCATTAAAATACAGGTTTTGGGCAAGAAAAAATGTTAATTAGTTGCGGAACTGCTCTTAGAAGTTCTCATAGACTTTAAGTGCATTCAAGACTTTTAGTGTAGATATATAAACAAAATAGTAGAGCTCATAAATTATCAACTTCTTGTTAGTTAAGGTATATAATTTAATCAATTGTGTTGATTCTGCAATTGCATTGATCATCATCAGCCTGTACAAGTCTACTGCAGGACATAGGCCTCTCCAAAGAGTGCCACAGATTTTCCACAACCTTCACAATGTCGTCGGTCCATCGGGAGGAAGCCTTCCAACACTGTGTCGCCCGGTTCTTGGGCGCCATTTAAGAACCTTTATTCCCCAGTGGTTGTTTGTTCTGCGAACTCTATGGCCTGCGAAAGTCGAGGAGTCTCCCACTAGGCCAACACAGCTTATTTTATAAATGCATCTTATCTTATAGAACGACTACTTACTACTTTATAAGACACCAGGAGTCACAGAAGAAAATAAACTACCACTAGGTTACTGGCCCGCCGCTAGGGCATGCAAAAAGGGCAAATGAATGAAATGCATTTAGGCTCCGCAGATGTACAGCGCATCACCTGACACTTGCATTGCAAGCTGACATACTTTTTACCTGTTTTTCAACAGCACGGTGACTTAGTGAGCACCTGATGGTAATTTAATGCAAAATGATTCGTTGCTAATGAAAACTCGTTATCATTTTGTACACTAATACCTACCTGTAATGCCTAGATTGATCTTTTGTATAAATAGATTCTAGCCAGTCAGTTAAAAATGTGGTAGGTACGTCTTTTTTTATAAAATAACAAGGTCTTCCTGGGGAATCAAACCCGGGAACCCGTTTGGGGGATCAAACCTAAATAGCTTCCTAAAATGACAAAACTGACCACCAAGAAGGCATTTTTTTTATTCAAGCCATAAAGGGATGTATAGGAGTGAACAAGTTTGTATGAGAAATTGTATTCCTTGAACTAACACATTTCATGAAACTAAACAATAACGATCTTTTGAATTCTAACAGCAGAATTTTGAATAATATACTGGTACCTATAGTACAGGCTATGCCTAGTTTGGGATCAGATGACCGTGTGTGCTATGTCTGGAATATTTATTTATTTATTAATATTAGTTTTAACCGAAAAAATCCAAAAGCCTTAGTATATTATTCCAGAACACTTTGTATAAAATGCACATTTGGTCGCATTTCGCTAACTGATTCCGCAACGACCGGACCAAATCCAGCTGGTCGTAAATTATAAAATTATTGATCCTCATAAATTTTATTGATATTATAGTCGGTCCGCTAATTGAAATATCGAGTAAATAATCGAAACACATGTTTATTGTAAAACTGACACTTTTTGAGGCCTCGTTAATATTTTATGCTACTCGTTATGTTCTGGTTTCCTTATTGACTTTGTGTACATCGGTAATTAATCTCTTTATGTTGATGATTGCATAATCAGATGATTATGCTTAACGATATAAAGCTGAACTCTGCAAGCTTCTGTAGTTTTGTGGTTTCAGTTCTCCGCGGAACAAATCATATTGCTTAGTTTGCTATCATGTATATTTTTACGTATTATCTCTACAAATGGTATGTTGAGCGTCTGTTTCAGAGTGAGCGCTAAATCGAATTGGATTATCAATATACTCCTTGATATTTATTTCTTCTTTGTATGTATTTACTATACCGTCGTCGGTGAAAGAATTAGTGTAGTGAAAAAATTTAAGTGCAGCCTAGAGGCTCTTTTTGTTTTCTTCCTTTCGTTTCGGCAACATTTCAGGTCTACTGATCCAACTTCAACATGTTTTTTTTTTAGTTCTGCAGATAGATAAAGACTCATGTATTGACAAATAAGTGCGCATTTGTTTCGGGGCCGCCACGGTAGAACGGGCGACCTCTCGCCTCCACGCTCGCTTTACTACCAGAGGCATTGAGTGAGGCATTTACCTTTCTTAGGTCAGACTTGTCCTCAATACTAGAAGCTTTGATTTATTACGATGCACGGTATGCTAGCTTGTTTAGACACTTTTGTGCAATAACATGTACCCTGGTGTGCTTAGTAGAGCTTTGGAGAGTTGCAAGCCACCATGGGCCATGTTGACAGAGGATTAGTATGTTAAAGTGGCAGTGGAAGGAGCAAATATCTAGGAGAACGTTAGTGCAGACAGGTTTTAGTGTAGAGACAACGCACCGAAAAATGCAACATAGGACGACCTATCACTAGATCGAAAGATGACCAATAAAGGTTGCTGGAAGCTGCCTCATAAGACCGGTCGCTCTGCAAATCTATGGGGGAGGCGTATGTTCAGCGATGGATGTCTTACGGCTGGAAATGTTGATGGTGATGTATGCTCGATAGACGTGAACTTTTAATGCTCTATGTAATAATACTAAACAATAAAATGAATATACAAAATATCTTAATTTTCACTGCAGTCAGTGAACTGTCGACAATGATGTGTGTAGTTTCGACCTCATGCGTCAGCCACTATGGCAATTCATAGAAAAATAACTTCAGATACGCTTAAATAATCTGCAATACTTTTATTTAAGACAGCAAAGGCCCTAAGAAACTTTTCTATATTATTATAAACTTTATGTTCAGTCCTCGAAAAACCCATTAGTTTTGTTTTTGTTTTAAATCCGGAAAATGTAGCGCAATAGCTATCTGACCTAGTACACATGACACAGTAGATTTGTTTACAAAAACTGACGGTCAAGCAACGCGGCCTTGGGCCGTATAACACTTTGTTCACCTACATTGCACAAGTATTCTTATTCCTGTACCCAAATGTCATATCATTGAATAAAATAAAATGTTGATTCTTTATATAATTAGGTCACGTCCGTCTCTTAAGAAGTGTCCTTCGTATTATTGCATTGCACCTTTCATCCTTGAACATAATGTTGTAAATTCACTGTACAAGGTGATTCATAAACATATTATATTGTCCCGAAAGGGGCTGATTGCATCTACCTAAAGAAAGATTTTCAACATAGACCAAATATCAAATTCAAGATATTTTCATTCACGATTTTTCTAGAAGTTCGAAAAATTAGGATTGCTGCCTAAAACCGCCGAAAAACTGAGTTTTAACTTATTTGATCCCAAAACAGCATAGTTTTGCAAAGTTGAACCTACACACTGAACAGAAGGCAGAGCGACCAAAAAATAACTAGAGGTACGACACGCAAACTTGTCATAATGACTGAACTTGGAGAAGATACCTAGAGTAAGTTATCAGATACTTTTGTCCGGGCTAGCAGATGCTAGTGCCTCATTATACGACCGATAGATTATTAAAAAAAAATTATAAGACTCTTCAATATCAACACAGCAGCTTCATCTTTTCGATTTCTCACTATTTCGTTTGCGTAATCATTTAAGGCTGTACTCGTATTTCAACGGCCTCGGGCGATCACTTATATTTGTGCCCATTTAGTGGAATCTGAGAGGTAATTAGTACCTAGCCCTAAATTGTTTTACCTCATTAGTGACGGGTTTAGTTGGCTAAAATTTTTCCGCTATAATTATAATTGAACTGTGGACTGTAATTTATGGAGTTGGAAATGTTTTATTTTTATTTTTTAAGCTAGTATAGATGGTGGATAGGTTAGTCTAAGATATGTTTATGTAGAACGAGTGTTTTAAAAATTATAAAGATTTTCTGTAAAACGTGTAAAACGTAACCTCAAAGTCAGGGTCAGAGCTTCGCGTCAAAAAATTACATTTGGCATAAGCACCTAAGTTTTGCAGTAGATAGTATTCTAAAAGTGTTAGGTCTGCAAGCCCATCGCCACTTATAAGAAAACCTTCTTTCACTCGCGCCTCACTTCATGTGGTACCTGGATAAAAGTAGCCTTTTTGTTATCTCAGGCTATTTACTATATTAATTCATTACAATCCATGAGACATTACGTTTCATAACATAAGTAGGTACATGAGATTACAGCGTCATTGAGTAACAACCATCTTGACATCCTCATATCTTTACAAAGTTTCCATGTATGATATTAGTAGGACTAACTAGTTCATATTAAACTTGCTATGTTTATTTTCTAAGTTTTAAGCATTGTTATGTGTTTTTCTTTATAAGAAAAATCCGAAGACGCGAACGAGATTTGAACCAAAAACCTTGGAAAACTCCTACTGCACCATTACTTCTCTAAACTAATATTTGGAAATAACTGGTACCTATACCAAGCTTCTACTCACAAACAACCGGAGCTGATTGTAATCTATAACAGGAAAAAATCTATTATCGTTATGACGTTTCGTATATTTACGGCCGTTTGTCAACAAGTTGTAACTAAATTCAAACGTTCCTCTAGCATTCGTTTCTGGCGTTATCGAATCAGACAATCCCTGTTTATATTGACAATCGCGTATTTGGAATTACTCATTGCCTCACTAGTAATACAAAAAGGTTTGAAACTAGTGTTAAAAGTATAGGTGTGGTTATTCGGCTACCCTTTCGCAAGTTTTGATAAATGATCAAGTTCATTTACAACCATTTTGTGTACCTATCTAGTTTAGATACTAGTGGTTTGCCCCGAACTGAGATCTCGTGATGTCTGGTAAAAAATGGTGCTTCGATGATCGTTGAGGCACAAATAAGAAGAACTTTGAAAACGCATCTTTAGCATGTTCTAACTAATAACCAATCTTACCTGTACTACGATGTCATTGAAACTTTACCAAATAGACTCATGGTTGGATGGACTGGATGGGTTTACATTGTTACTATTGTCATTATCATTGGCCTCGAATAAAAATTAAAATCGCATAAATAAAGCATATGACACCTCATCTGATGTATTTGTCTTGTCTAATCTTTTATTTGAAAACCTCCTTTCGGATCTCTATAATTATCTTACCACTTCCTTGACCGCCCCCTCGACTTCGTACGCTTTTTAAGGTTGAATTTTGGAAATTCCTTCCGGAAGCTACTCTCCGAATTTTAAGTTTCTAGGACCCGATGGTGAAAATATTTCCGTTTCTTCACACTACTCGGAAGCAAGTATAAAAATTGAAAATCAACAGCAATTCTATAGAAAATGAAAACCATAATTTTACAGAATTCCCTTCCGTGTTTTACTAAATATACGGTTTTCCAATAAACTGACACCGTAGAAGCTATTTATTACGTATTTTTGCAAAGTACTCGAACGGACCGATTCCAACGTCATCCGCACGCGCGTTTTAATCTGTACCTTATCCACATAATTTTTCGCAAATTGGTTCACGTGGTGATAGGCGTGACCACAGAACATAGCCTGCTTCTAGTATTCTGATGTTGGAAACGTTTTCATAAATATTTACCAATATTTATGAAAACGTTTCCAATACTGAAATTCGAAGTCTACGCCGCCGCCGCACGCGGCTCCTGCGACCTTCATTTAACGGTGGCTGCCTTTAGAAAACCTTACCACTACCGGTACGAACTGGAAATCGCGTAAAGCATTGAAGATGATTACGTTGATTTTATGTCTACTTTACGACAGCGTTGGATCACGTGACTATTGTTGTATTATCGATAGACTCAGCAAGCGAAGTTCTGCCTGCGCACTGTTAGTAATATCAACGGGGTTGGTATGGGTTAGGTTGATGTTAGTTTGGTATGATAATAAGAATAAGAAAAAGATTTTATTTATTTGACATACACATACAGTACAAAAATATTAAAGACACATAACAATAATCACATACATAACAAAAATGATCACATAAATAACAAAAATGATCACATAAATAACAAATAAGTAGGCAGGTTAACAAAGCTAAATATCTTGTTTCTTAGTGCGACTGTGCGGCCAAACTAGGTCCAAGTCTCAGCTTATGCCACTCCCGAACATAGTAGGGAAGCAGCGCTGGTTTTCAGACTGGACCTAACAGGGTGACATCACGCGGGCGAGACAACGTGGTACGGAAATGGGTGGTTCAAGGAAATAAAAAAAATATAAAAAAAATATATAATAACGTTTATAAGTTTAGTTAGGTCGTAACGTATACGAAATATATGTATGCATTGTGTTTAAATTATTACTTTTTTGGTTTTCAAATGCTTACTATATCCCATAGAGTGCCACGACGAATAGTCTTGAGCCTTCTCCATCCACTGTCTTCCCGGAACCTTTGCAATGTCGTCGGTTCATCGAGTGAGGTGCCTGCTAACACTGCATCGTCCTGTTCGTGGTCACCATTTGAGAACCTTGATCCCACAACGGTTGTCGGTTCTGCGAGCTTATGGTTACTGCCACTTCAACTTGCTAATTCTGAGAGCTATGACGGTGACCTTACCATAGAATAAGATATATAAGTTGAGTTTTTCCTGCGTAAAAGATCAGTGTTGTGTAGACACTTATCTTTTAGTAGGTATCTACCTACACGTGGTTGACATTGAACGTTCGACCTGATTCAACATAAAGCAGACGACTCGCGAGGCCGCTGTCCATTGCATTGTTCGACAATTCTCATTGCTAATTACTATTCCTACATATAGCTATACAAATTTTAAAGAACAAGATGTACCAACACATGGCATTGGCTGTGCGGTGGTAGAGACTCTGCCTTCCGATCCATTAGGTTCAAATGGCGGGCGCGTACTAATGAATTTTTATCAAGAAAAATGATAGGTACCAAGCCGTGTTTGTTGCCTAATTCTTCTAGACTTGGTTGCGGGGAACCATCTTAGTTTCTAAGACGTTTCAAAGTGATACCTACTAGTGATTTTATTTTAAAAACATATTTAGACTTATATTTTTTATTCTATAGTGATAACCCTCACTAAGGAAATACTATGATTTTTATAAGGGGAAGGTTGCGGGTTCAAATCCCGTGGGAGTCGAAATTTTTGGGATTTTATAAAAATCATACTTAGACTTGACTTTTCCAATGGGAAACATTTATTTTCGCAAATCTAGTACCTACTCTTCAAACAAGAATGTTTGATGTTGGATGGTGTAACAGCACATTGGTTTCATCTATGCCTGATGAAGCCAAAAAGTGTATAACGTGCAAGCATAGTCGATACCTGCGGTACTCAAATTGATGGTATTTTGCTAAATGGCAATGGGCATTTACAAAGGGCTTTCTGACACTAGCTCTACCCAAAAAATCCTTGTTTTCTACAATTTTTAATGTCAATTGCTGTTTATTGTTATACGAGCATGGCCTTGTGTGATAGGTAGGCAATTGTATAATTATTGATTAACATTTGTATTAGTTAATTGTTTCCATAGACAGTTTTTGTGTAAGTGACGTACGGTATTTGAGCTATTATGTGTTTAAAGATTTACGTAATTATAATATTTATGCCTATTTTAAATTAAGAGTTGCGAGGAAACGAGTTTTCTAAACCTAGCTCAAGAGTTCAACGTATAAGTTATTAAAATTTAAAATTTTTACAACAAATATTTTAAATTATAGTACCTAGAGATATTACCCCTTTTTTACTATTGTACTTTATTTCATGACAATCATTTTAAATTTGTAGATGATATTACACTAGCATTCGGTGTTTGCTTTGCTGGTCATAAATTGAAGTGATCGTGACTTAAAAATATTATCATGATATTTCCCGCGCAGAAAACGAATGCCTTATTGTTGTACCAGTTCAGCTCAGCTCAGCAGTACGTATCTCAATCGTGCACATTCTCATTGATTTCTGTTCGAAAAATGTACCTGCATCAAACACATGCTCAAAACACTGAAGAAAAACATCGTGGTTAAGTCGACTAGGCTGAGAGGATTGTATATGTGCTGGGCAAGCCTACTCAATCTGAGCATGTTCTATTCACTACAGCGTCCTGAAGGTGACTATAAAGGTCCACCTGACGCTTTATAAATAATTTTGAATAGATGTAGTAAGGCCTTAATCAGCTAGATAGCACTCATAGTCTGAAAGATGCAATATAATGGCTGAATGCAATTATAGTCAAGAGGTTTTGAGGTGTCGAAGGGTAAGCTCGCACGCGACTGAGTGGAACCGGCGACACCGGTCCAACTCGCACCATTTCTGATAGCCTTCGTTGTTGATCAGGTGGTGTGGTTCATGTCATAGGATCTGCAGTCCTTAGCGCTTAGGCACGAAAGGAGCCTCTTTGACACACTTTAATCCTTACGCTACACTGGTTTTGCCACCATACTTCAAACTACTCACTGAGCTAAGACAGGATGACCATGACGAGAGGTAGGGCACAACGAGATTTTCTCGCTCTAAATTGGAGCAGCCCGCCTGGGGAGGTACCTCCGCCTTACAGAAGATCGCAGCCAAATAACATAATTTGTTTCAAATAGTGTTGTGTTCCTGCGGTGAGTAAGGTTGCCAGAGCTCTTTAGGGGGGGAGGGGTTCGGCAGGCAACGCATTAGCAATGCTCCAGGTGTTGCTGATGTCAATAGGCGACGGTAACCACTTACCGATAGCCGGGGGCCGGTGGGCCGTAAGGCTGTTTGCCTCCGTATAACATAAAAAAAAATAAAAAAAAAAAAAAAAACAAGAAATAATTAGTGACACGTCTGAGGATTTTAAAATCCTTTTTGTAACCATACGACAAATCGATTCCTTTTATATTTGTAAATACGTTTATAACCGTTCTAAAACGATCTATCTAGAAATACCAACACAAATAAAATAAAACGACGAATAATCATATATTTCTTCTTATCTCAAAAATAAAATTTACACAAAATATCCGTAGTTTCTATAATAAAAGCTATCGCTCGTCCCATAGACCCCACGTTACGAAATCGAAACGCTACTGAACAAAAACGTGAATCTCCTCTTTGCCCTTATAAAGGGTAGATTTATTTTACGCACACGTTATCAGAACAGAATTCCTTGTGATAAGTGACCATACAGTTACAAGTAGCAAACTCTTTTATTGGCTTGGCGCTTCCAACATTTTGTTTTAAACACCTTTTGGGCTTATTAAGGATTTTTTATATCTTTTTGCGTAATTGAAAACACACCACCAAATGGTCTTCCACACCCTGAGCGCTATCGTCGCACGACATTTTAAGCCAGATTATTTATATGTTTGTGTGAGCAGGTCTTGTAAGGCACACAAAATTATCATAACGACAAGCGACCTAGGCTGTCGAGTGTAGTGCGTTGTAAACTATATCGCGCACAATGTAAAAAGAGAGTGCATTTTTCATACATTAGCTTCCGCGTAAACTGTGATTATTTCAAGTAACGTAAAGATAACGTTTACGAGAGGTAGGGCACAGCGAGATTTTCTCGCTCTAAATTCGAGCAGCCCGCCTGGAGAGGTACCTCCGCCTAACAGAAGATTGCAGCCAAATAACATTATTTGTTTCAAATAGTGTTGTGTTCCTGCGGTGAGTAAGGTTGCCAGAGCTCTTTAGGGGGGGAGGGGTTCGGCAGGCAACGCATTAGCAAAGCTCCAGGTGTTGCTGATGTCAATAGGCGACGGTAACCACTTACCATCAGGTGGGCCGTAAGCCTGTTTGCCTCCGTATTACATAAAAAAAAAAAAAAAAAAAAGATATACGCTAATACCGTGAAAATGATATAAGACAAAATGAAAATCAAATGGGAAAACGTAAAAATTAGAGTCCTTTGAATGAAAGAAGACCCTTAGTTGGGTCTATGATTAACCAAAAAATAGGTAAATAATATTGTAACAGATTTTTTCCAAAATTTCTTTTAACCGACTACCGTGAAAGAGACTTTTTTTTTCGAGTGTATTATCTATACTTTCTTTTTAGTTCCAATTTTTGATTCGGGACCTTTTTATGAAAATCTAAAAAAACTATCGTTGACTGATATAAAAACCTCCTTATAGATTCAAAAATAAGAATGCATTTGGCAAAAGATCAATCATTTTCGATACCATAATTAATCATTTTTGTTGAATTAATAAATTCAGTGTCGACGACTGACATAATCTACTTGATATGCTGTCAGTAGTTCAATTTTTCATGCTCGTACGAGTCAAAATATTGACCAATAAAGTGGCATAACATTACTAATCAGTAAATTAAGGATTTAAGAATTTTACTAGAAACAGATAGTAGGTAAATTGTCTTTAAAATGGGTCATCTCAGGTAAATCTATGATGGAACAAAAATCGTTTTCTCAATCGGGTAAATAAACAATTAGCCCTAGAACATGGAAGGAGTTCTCTGCTAGGCATTGGCATCCAAAAAAGTGCCATGACAAACGGTCTTAACTCTTTTGTGAGTGTGTGAATAGGACCTTCTGTTTTTTCCCTGGATACATTGTTGGTATCTTTCATATTGTTCAGGCTTCTTTCATACTGTTTTTCAATTTATTTTGTAAAATTTGTCAAGACCATCATAAATTGAGTAAAGGTTGCATCATAATTTCAGACGTAGGATATCCAGTGCTGAACATACGCTCCCACAGATTTTCAGAGCGACTTCCTATCATGTGGGAGAAAGTTTTTCATACTCACCACGCTGGGCACACAGGTTGGCAAACGCATCTAGAGCTAACGTTGTTAAAATAGGTGACGCTGCTGCCCATTCCCCAGTTTTTTACCCTTAGTTGCCTCTTACGGCACCCGTGGGTAGAAAGGTATTCTTCAGCCACGGCCTAACGTTGCATGCTTGTTCTGTAATGTTTTTATAACATCCCTCTCAAAGGTCATTTCAACATCGTATCAATTTCAAAGCCAGCTTCTTAGTTAATATCGGATGATGATATAATAAGAATATTATAATGGGGAATAAAAGAAACGCTGTCATAAACCAAAGTAGCATCGCAAACAAAGGTGTCTCGTCTATCAACAGTCAACTAAGGAAGTTACAGACGCCATGGGTGGTCGATTAATTCACAACACGCCGAAATAGAACAGCACTTTGTCTGCGTGTAAATCAATACAAGTTTAATGTAAATCGTCTCGATTGTTATCTGACGGCCGGAGCATGATGTCACAGTGAGCGCGGTCGAGGTCTCCTGTCACTCTTGAGCTTCAACAGTTTATGCATAGGTGTGTTATGGTGTTGGTACGGCCTACTTACTTCGAATTTTAGTCATTCATGCACAAAATCTATCTATTTAAATATAACCAACTGCCAGCTGTGTGCCGGAGCATCACATGAAAACGGCTCGACCGATTTGCCTAATTTATTTTTTGCTGTGTTCGTAAATATCAGGACAAAATTGAAAAATAAACGGGGTAAAATAAGTGAAATAAACCCGCTGGCACAAGCTAGCATAATATAAAAATCTGTTAGGTTATCATTCAAGTTGTAGACCACTATGTCTGTTTGAGTCAGACGATTCAACTATGTGGGCCCAACTATGACAAAGATGTCATCCAGTGAATCCAACTCTGAGAAACTACGTTATTATCATCTCGTCACAGATACCAAAAACCTTAAGAGGAAAGTCTACAATCAGTGCGTGTTACCAGTGATGATATATGGCACTTAGAATTGCTTGATATCTTACTATTGGCCTCATACACAAGCTCTAAGTCGCGCAACGTGCTATGGAGAGAGCTGTGCTTGTGGAAATCCGTACAAGAACCAACACATTATCAAGTTGAAGTGGCAGTAGGCAGGCTATATAGCTCGCGGAACCGACAACCGTTGGGGAATAAAGGTTCTCGAATGGCGACCACGAACCGGACAACGCAGTGTTGGAAGAGCCCCTTACACCCGATGGACCAAAATGGATTGAGAAGGCTCAAGATCGTTCGTTGTGGTAATTTTTGGCTTATACATATTCAGCAGTGAACTTCATCAGGCTGTTGATGATGATGATGATGGTCAGGTTAAACAGCTGCTGAGCTGGTTTATGTGTATGTTGGTGAACACTAGCTTACAGCGCGGTGTATTTACGTTCGTCGCCTGCCAACCTGATGTCATAATCGCTGCTAGTTATTATATAACAACTGGTTTTGTGGATTTTTTTGTGTTCTCATTTGCTTTGTTACGCGTTCATGCCAAATTGTGGCAAAAACAGGCAACTTACGTTGACAAATCAGGATTTTGAAGGTGATTGTTGCAAGAAGTTACGCATATTAATTTGTGGATGCAAGTTTATTCTATACCTTCTTTAATTTTTGTTCCTTTAATTTGCTGCAACTGCCACCATAAACAAGGTTATTTATAATACTTGATGACATGATTCAGAAATCAATAAATGTATACTATATATAAATGATAGGGGATTTTGCTATTAACATTTTTTCATTGAAAAAACACTTCCTTAATCAGCCGTTTTCGCTCCCGATCCGTGGTACAACTAGTCAAATGAGTGCAGACTCAATTATTCAGCTTTTAAGTCATCTTACTAATATTATAAACGTGAAAGTTTGTGATGATGTTTGCATGTTTGTTGTTCAATCATGCCGTAACGGCTCAACCGATTTCGATGAAACTTGAAATATATAGAGTTATTTGCCTATCAGCTTTTTATCAAGGTTCTACGCCCTCGAATTATAGAATAAATAGAATAGAGCTATTTTCAAACGGCAAGCGATAACCTTGATATTGTGTCATCTAAAATTCGTTTCGGATGTTCTTTACCTCTACTAAACAAAGTCAATTTTGAATTTGCTAATTGATAATTTAAAAAATAAAAAGATAACATATCGTACACAGATTGAACGAAGCTTGGAACGATGCAAGCTCGGAGCATAGCGTAGAAATCAACCTAAGATAACATATTCGTATTACGAACATCCGATGAAGAAAGAATGACAAAATGACATTTTGCTAGGAGGTCACACGTCCCAGCACATCATTTAAGTCCCATGTAAAAAAAGCAAGTGGTGGGTACTCGTAGAAACCGCTATTGTTATTCAGGTATGACATATCACGTGTCTCTCACATACTGACCCTCAATTGTGACGTAAAAGACAATTTGCAACAATATTACAAAACCATTAAATTGGAGGACATAATAGATCGTTTATTGCGTTATAAAAAACTAAGTAGATAAGAAGAACCTATACCTATTGTTGGAGCATCACAAAAATATAATTGTTAATGACGTAACTGTTTTGTCAAAGGAAAAATCTACAGTGATTATGGAAGTGCGTATAACAACGTTTTCGTAAGCCGTATTAGTCTCATAAAAATACTGCAGAGAACATCAGATAGTTCGATTTTTTATCTCTGGATCTGCGTTAAAAAAATTCCGGGACATTTTATAAGCACATTTTAACAACTATAGAAGGCAATTTCAATAAAGTAGTACTTCATAACTCTAATGCTCTCAAAGGCACTGTTAAATAGTTTTTCAATCTACCCATCATCAGTTTCCAACGCTGCACTGCAGTGGAAAACATATTTGTAGAGTAATTGTAGAACTGAGAAACTAATTACTTCCGTAGAATGTAAATGCATTGCGCGGCTATTAGGGTCAATCGCAGAGTTGTGATTCGATCATCTATAACCTTACAAATCTAGGCAACTCATTCAACCGTGACATTTTATACAATGTTTTAATTTATTTACGGATACTTACAGCCATATTTGCCGTAGAACTGATAATAGTTGGAGCAAAAGGATATTTGATTGGAGACCGCGCGTAGGAACACCTTCAGGCAAGGTGGGGCGAAGAAGTCTGTGAAACTTAGCTGACAATCACTGCATGCTTGCTGGTCATGTCACTGATTCTTTTTTGGTCATTCTGTATTAGGTCAGTGACCAGTTTGAGGTACGGTGGCTCTGAAAAGGGCCTTAACCTACGGTGAGAGAATCAATGTAGTGAAAGGATTAAAGAGCGCCTCTTAGAGGCTCCTTTTGTTGATGAGAAGAACGGAAGATCGGACTCAGTGACGCATCTTGGGAAGATTGTTTATATGGTGACATGTGTAAGAAAGAAGTGATTGCGGAGGTGACGGCTAACAGAATACAGTGGAAAAATAAAACATGTCGTGCCAACCCCACATAATGATACAAAGACAGGAAGATGACGATAATGTTAATAAAAAGGTAAATTTCATAATTCTGTAAGTTTATTCTTCAAAATTGTGTTCAGTAGATCATATAGATTCTATATGATCTACTGAGCACAATTTTGATTACTGTTGATTACCAATAAACAAATAAACAAAATAAATTTCAAGTTTCGAGTTGTAGCGTGATGTTACATTGACTATATAAAATAAATAAGATAGACCTTATGCAATAGTTTTTTTTTTTGATTACGATCATTTATTATTTTCTACAAAAAAGAACAAATATCAGAAAGACAAGGTTTTCAGAACAAAAAAAAATTCAGTTCTCATTTTTTTTTGCTAAACTCTAAGCAAAAACTTACTTATAATAAAATAAATAAATAAATAAATATTCCGGACATATTACACACAGTCAACTGATCCCAAACTAGGCATAGCCTGTACTATGGGTACCAGAGACTGACATACATAATAGATATATATTTAACACCCACACACAGAACAAATATCTGTGAATCACACAAATGTTTGTCCAGTGCGGGAATCGAACCCGCGACCTCTAGCGCAGAAGGCAGAGTTACTACCAACTGAGCTATGAGGCCAGAATAGATATAAGGCCAATAAAAGATAACCCCAATATTGTAAATAAAGTGATTGAGTTATTGAGGCAGGAAAAGTTGGTGCGACTAGTAAACTGAATTCCGAAGAAGTCATGAGGCGGAACCCAATGACTTCCTCAGAACCCACCCGACTGCCGACTGTACCCGGTTTGTTGGTACCTAAGTAGAAGTTGGCAGTCTAGGTATCTTATCTATAGAAGTAGACAGAGGTGTTCGAAGTTTGTATGAAATAATATTAAAGATGCAATCTTCGGTAATGCAGAGGGAGGGGAGGTACCCCAGGCGGGATGCTACAATTTAGAGCGAAAAAATCTCTATATGACGTACCTCGCATTAAAGTTACGAGTGGGTCATCTAGAAAATAATAAGACAAAACGTATTTAAGACCTAATGTGTCTGTTTTGTCTACTTTGTTTAATTAGTAATATTGTGTTCATTTACAGTTGTCGCAAAACAATACTTTTGATATCAATGACCCCAAATAGTTTTTACATTGTATCTTTGTACCTATGTGTCTTTAAGCATGTTTATTACAGTCATACACTTTCTTATTGATGTGTAGGTGTTTTTATATGTGATTAGTAATTAATTCAAATAGTATATCACGGTGTGGCGTGGGTGTAGGCATTTTGTAATAAAAATGGCGCCCATTTGATCTTACTATTAACATCCCGTTGGAGTTGCATCAAGTGATATCACAGGAGCTATGAATATGAATTGATATGGTGGCTACGACGGAGTTTTTAGAAAACAGCCATGGAAGTTAAATAGCATGAAACGTATTAGGCTACTCGCACCCGAGTCGCTCGCGACAGCCACGATACATGCTGCGGACTATACTTTAGTACATTTTGTATGGACTCGCCTAACACTTGCCAATTGGCTATGCAGGCGTGGTCTGAGTTAGTGGTTAACCTAATAGTCCTCAATTTAAGATCACCCGAAGGCCTCCATCATGACTCATGACCAACGACTGTAGCAAATCGGTACCGACATCTTTACCAAGACAATAGTTACCGATCTTCTATCTCAATATTCCATCTTATATTGTTTTGCTACATGTCTAAAGTTTTGGTGCACCATGGACTATTGCCCAATTTTTCCATCGCTCATACACTTACCCTACTATCCTATCCTACTTATATTATAAATGTGAAAGTTTAAGAGGATGTTTGTATGTTTTTGGTTCCATCACGTCGTAACGGCTCAGCCGATTTCGATGAAACTTGGAATTGATAGAAGTCATTACATAGAATACAGGCTTCTTTTTATCTAGACACCACGCGATCAAAGCCGCAGGCACAAGCTAGTTAGACTGAATTGTCATGTTTCCCAAAATGCCGCATCCATTTTTATATTTCCAAAGTAGTTGAGAGTTCCGTAGGTGGGCGTGCTCGGTCTACTAAGTACAAATAGCTAACCGAATCCCCTCGGTCGATGCGTACGAATGCCGACACAATAAGGCCCAGTATGTGTATACGGAGCCTTATGGACCTAACCTGAGTGGAACGAAGATGTGTTGAACTATTAGGATTGCGGGTAGATGAAGCGCTTATGACACGATTCTGTTTGATGCTTGTCCTGCCACTGATTGTTTCTTGGTTATCCTGCATTAGGTCAGTGACCAGGTTAAGGTATATAGTGGCACTGACAAGGGCCTATGACCATCGGTGTAAGAATCAGTTTGGTGAAAGGATTAATGTACTTAAAGAAGATCGCAGCCAAAAAACATTATTTTTAATAGTGTTGTGTTTCTGCCTTGAGTACCTAAGCCTTGTTGAGAGCACTAGTACAGCGCACATAAATTTTCCGCAAGAGAGAATCTGTTGGTGCAGGACCGGGATTCAAACCCACGACCTGTGAATCGGGGTAACTACCACTCCACCGGTGTTCTGAAGGGCGTATAATTACAATTCTGCTAGTTATGCGCTCACTTCTGCACCTCACCTCTCGTTTTGTTTATATGTATGTATGTATGTACATTATAATTTCTAGAAAGCATCCACTGACTCGTGTTCATTTGCTTAAACTTTCAATTTGTTATGAATTTATGAACGAGTTTCGTGTTTTCTCTTGATACTTCACTTTCTTCAATGATTGAGTTGCATTGCTTAAAATAATATCGCGTAGTGTTTGAAAATTCGTGAAAATGATTGCTGCTGAAAATATTGTTTGCTCTAAACATGCTTTAGACTTTGAAAATTTTGCCTAATTGCTTGACCAAATGCCTCAACGTGGAATCAACCCACAGCCCAAACCAATGAAATTATAAAGCTGAAATTTGGACAGTAGCTGCCCTATAATTATGACAATCACATCCACTAAGGAGGGATTTTTAAAATATCAACCCCTAAGAGGGTGAAAAGGGGTTATAACGTTTGTATGAAAAATCATCCGTGCGAAGCCGCGGGGAACAGCTAGTGGCTTATACTTTTAATGAAATTAAGAATAACGGTGTGTTAACATACAAAAATATTACAGGAATATCCTATACAATACATATTCATTTGTTTGTAAACTTGGGTAAACGAATTCATTTAAAACGAACAGAGACTACGTGCCATATGTATAAAAATTATACCCACTTTCAAATAATCTTATATCGCATCGCCGGAGACATCACAAGTGCCACCTACTTAGGTTTGTTTACCTTAAAGACGCCATAATGCTTCCTGATATCTCGTAAAACAACTCGAGATAAATTAAAAAGATAATCTCATAACGCATACAGAAATGTTTGGTTAAAAATGATACAAACCCATGAATTACAGTGAGATGGTACGTACGCATTGGGTATAAAATTTCCCTGGTGTTCACACCAGTACATTCCTGTACTTACGCTGATGGCCATTGCGCCTGTGTGCGCAACTTTGGCTGAATATCTTTACGGTAATCCGACAACTTTATTCGTGGGGATTAAGGTTGAGAATGGATCGGGAGTTTATTAGTGGAGTGTGTTGATAAACTTGTGTTACTATACCGTATTGTTTCGTTTACGCGTCGCGTCTCTGTGTGGCGAGGTTAAGTAGAGCGGTGTTATCTCGGAACAGGGATTCTGTGGAGTTTAGATTATTGACAAAACAATTAAAAATATCAATGCTACAATAAAAAAAAAACTAAAAAAGACTAGGAACTTTGAGTGATGCTAGAGTTTATCTAATTACAATGCTACTTGGGAAATCCTGTAAGAAATATGGTTCAAAACTGCATTGTTTATTTTAAACTGCTTAACTGTTTGAACGAAAAACATAGTATGAACTTGATGATGACGTTAAGCGGTAGCATGCACCTAATAAAACGTTAAGTACCGTAATATAACTAAAAACTATTATTACACAGATAACAATCTTACACACGCTATATAAACTGAACCTTGCTGAGAACAGTGACGTAACCCTTGGAGCTACACTCAATAGTAGAGTTTCATAATTATTGAGGGTTTGGTATTGTCCGTCCAGTTTAAATGTCATCGAACGGGGTTTCGCAAGCGTCAATCACCAGGCGGTCACCTACTTTCGCGATCGAGTCGAGGCGATTAGCCGACTACATTCACCGAGGCCGCGACTCACCTCACCTCTACGCAACAATTGTTTCTGTAGGAATCTTTTATTTATGGCAACGCTGACTTGCGCCTGTGTGCGGCCCGACTGTACTCGTGTTTTACCTGTGCCGCGCGAACATCATTAAACTTTCTACTTTGCGAGTTTATGATAAGGTTCGGATTCCGCTGTGAACAGAAGATACAGAAATGCCCTACCGGCAATAAGTCAACGCTCGAACTCGCCTGTTTGACAAGATTCCAACCGCATCTGTCCTGTTTGTTTATTGTAATCGGTTTGACAATGAGCTTAAGGTGCGGTTTCGAGTGATCTCACGGATCGCGCTCCTCTGTGATTGTTCTCGGCTACTCGGTGTGAGAATGTGTTTGTGTATGATACGTCATGTATACCGGCTTACTGTGGATTCGTCTTTTAGCATCCATAATTGCTTGGCGGCCGAGCAGCTTAACGCTCTTCGTTGATTAGTTTTATTTGTTTTACAGGTTGAATTATTTTAAAGTTTATTTTTGCACTTGTTTATGATTATTACAATGTAAATCTAAACAGTATACGAAACAAATTGAACATTAAAATGATAAACGACGACTTAAACTTGAATTTAACATTTAATTATGATGATAATCATTATAGTTACATATATAAGTACTTAAAAGATAACAAACACGACGAGTTTCTAAAAAGAAGCGGCTCTACCGCTCTATATGTCAACAAAAAATCAATCAGTGACACTAGCGCCAGTCATCGATACCTTGATGACAGTGCAGTGCAGATAACAGAAGGTCAATGAGGAGACGTGTCAGATTGAAATGGCGCGCGTCAGCTCTTCGGCAGGTCGCGCGCACTGTGAACGGTTCGGAATATAAAAGCAGGTGCTACGATAGTGTGCTCTCACTCTCTCGCGTGCTCGACCGACCTCCTTGGATGCGCGGCCCACAAGGTCGGACGCCTTAATTAATAAACTCACCGTAAAGTATTTGAGGCCGATCTGAGTTGACTACCTACAAGCTCAAGCCTTTGTCTAGTTATTGACCCACCGTGTCGGGGAGATAAAAGCTTTTTTATTTGACTAATCCTCGAACATCAATAAAGGGATACCTTCAAGCAAAACAGTTTTTGAACGGTCATTTTTGAAACGTTAGATTAATTAACAGGTTAAGGTATGGTTCAGCTCTCAGAAGTTGCAGTGGACAGGCCATGTGACTCGCAGTACCGAAAATCATTTGGGAATAAAGGTTCTCGAATGGGGACCTCGTACCGGTTGACGCATTGTAAGATGGACCAGATGGACTTACCCGAGGCGCACTGGACTTCTTTACATTGATGATTATGATAAATCTTCTTCTTGAATAATAAAGTATTCGTTCCTTGCTTGCTCATATTTTTATTTAAAACGTCTACGTTTTCCGGATTTTTGTAATCCGGACTTATGCAAAACTAAAAAAAAACTCACAACTTCGTTCGTTGGAATTTTTGAACTCCAGCGGTTCATCATCATCATCATTTCAGCCGTAGATTTTCCACTGCTGAACATAGACCTCCCCCATAAATTCCAGCGCAACAAACCTGGCACGGGCTGCTCCCAAACAATCATTTGGGGGGATTTGCCCATACTCGCCACGCTGGGCATGCGGGTGGGCGAGCGCAGATAAAGCTATTTTTGATAGGGAACGCTGGTGCTATCCCCTAGCTTTATTCCCTTAGTCGCCTCGTACGACATCCACGTGTAGTAATGGAGGAGCCTATTCTTCAGCCAGGGCCACCACGGCGAGTCAGCAGTTGAACGAAATTTCCTTTTTTTGTAGATACATCCACAGGAGTGTTACCAAAACCTCAGGAGGTAGATGTTGCAGTGGATTATATGTCAGTCAGCCAGTCAGTAGTGGCAATCATTTTATAGTAAGTATTATGATATTTTGGGTCCGGCTAAACGGTACCATGTCGTAGATCTGTTATCAGGCAACTGTCGACAGGCCGTGATTGATTATGTTAATCACCTCCCATGGAGTTGACAGCTTCAGAGGCAATTAAACTTGCACCTGAGTGTAAAATCGGTAGCTTGCGACGGCTAAATGAGACCTTGTTTGTTCGGTAAATTGAATGGTTACCAAGCTGTTACATAATTATTATGGCTCGAACTGGCTTGAACTGTCAAAATAATTTGTCACTTTGCTGCCATTTTTTCTTGGTGACATTTCGATCCGATTTAAATATTGTAATGTCATCATCATCATCATCGTGAGCCTGTAATGTACCTACGGCTGGATATGTCCATAGGCCTCCCCCAAAAAATTCCATGACCAATGGTCTTGAGCCTTTTCCATCCACCGAAGTCCCGCAACTTTAACAATATCGTCGGTCCATCGGCGGGGGCCTTCCAACACTGCGTCAGCCGGTCCGTAATATACCTAAAGTAAACAAAAATCTGTGTGATACTTGCTTATCATTTCACTGGTTATTTCTTGGCCATCTTTAATTAGGATGTTGATCGTTTTGAGGTATGGTTGCTTAAAAAGATTCTATGGTCGTTGTTAAAAGAGAAAAAAGGTGAAAGTATTAAAGTGCGCTACGTAGAGGCTCCCTTCATGCTTATGTCACATGTCTTGTTTAAATTAAATGTTATTCATTACACAATCCAACTCTTTTTTTTCAACTTGGGTTATATTTATTAATTTGATTTATTTGATATGTTTATATGATGATGATTTTGACTTTGATTTACGCGGAACTCTATAGCGTGGTCCGTAACTAGTTAACTGCTCCAAAAGGGGAATAAAATGAAAAACATAGCTTTTTTTTTCTTTATATCCTATTGGGTGTAGATTATGAACCTTTCGTCATAGAATACATAGGTATTATGAAGCAAATCTTGGCAAATCATTATAAGATGGCCTCAGAAATTTAACCTTAAGTTTATTGAGACGACTATAATTTTACAATTATGTAAAGAAGGCCTTATTACATCTATGTTTAGATGATTTACAGCGTCTATGGTGGAACTTTTTACTCGCTTACCAGATGCGTAGAGCCTGAGTCATGTTTAGATGGAGTAGGCTTGCCCAGCACTTATACCATCCTCTCATCCTAGTCGGCCTTAACCAGAGAATAGATAAATTAGACATAGACAATATTATGTATGGAGATGACTAAACCATGGGTTTCCACATGATGTTTTCCCTTCGCCGTTTTAAGCAATGCGAACGTACATTTTTCAAACAGAGAAATTCATTGGTGCACGACTGTAATTAGCACCCTCGATCTTTGGATCGAGAGCCTGGGTACCTCCCATTAGGCCAACATGGCTACTCTACAATTATGTAGGTAATTACGTATGAAGCAATAAACAAAAGCATCCGGAAGCGCAACGGTCATATACAAGATGCTGTCATTCTGGAAACTCGCAGAACGAATCTCTACTTCCTGTTTATTTGAAGCCACAATCATTATCCAAACAATTTATGACACGAGGTCATGAAGCAATTTATTCAGGCTCTTTACTACAGAGGTTAATATTCCGCTGACAGGCAAAACTTAGGAATCATCTACTGAATATGAACCTATGACCGTTAGATTAGACGAGGTAATTTTGCCAACATGACTATGATCTTAAAAAGACGGTCAAGTGCGAGTAACTTGCGTTATGAGAGGGCTCCGTACCATTACCCGGGATCGTGAAGGAGGATTCCCAAATAATGTTTTCTTCACTTGTTCCAAAAGACCTCGCTTCATGTTTGTAATGAAGGAAGGAACAGTGGTTGGATTTTACGTATGAGAATACGCTTTGAAGGGAATCTTTTATTGCATTAAAGTAAACAATTGCATTTTTGACAGCATTATGGGGCTAGATTTTAGAATTCGATATTAATTTCAAGTTTATATCTCATGCCGTTTCTGAGGTCCGTGTGTCAAGGCCCTTTTCCTAGTTTAATGCAATTAAATATAAGATGGACACGAAAGTAATCTGGGTTCCGTTTTTTTCCATTAAGAGGTACGGAACCCTAAAAATATCTTTTAAATGTTCTGATTTTTCCATAATGAAGTACGGAACCCTAAAAACGGTGACTAAAACAAGTTTTGCTACAAATTAAAATAGATTTGCTCAGTAGATGTTTGCGCTTAGGGATTGATGTAAATAGCGGTTTGCAAATAACTGGACCGCCAAGATCCATGGCCGTGTCGACGCGTTTCTGTAAACTACGGGTTACGGTACTATGGATAAGAATTATTCTTGCTAAATTGTTTCGAGTGTTCATTGTGAATTGAGTAGATCAAATAAGAGTTTCTACATTTGGCCCCTAGGGTCGTTGAACTCAATGATTTGAGAAAGAAAGGCTCAAGACAGTTCTTCATGGAACTCTTTGTGCGAGGCCTATGTCGTGCAGTGGACTTCTACAGGCTGATGATGATAAAAGTACCCATTATGTTCTAAATCTAGGCTTCCAAATATTCCATAAATGAGCTGTCTCGCCACCTTGACGCTGAAGTTTTGTCGCAGAGTTGAATCGTGCATACTTGTAGCTAATCAATGCGTATCGTACCTGGTACTTGTAGCCAACTTTTATCAATACAAACTCGATATTATTCTGTGCGCTCACATTGTCGGCTGCTTATGTAAGTCGGAACGTCTTCCACTTTCGAATCAAGTTTATTGACACGACAAATGCCCAGTTCACAGTTACATCGGCTCCGAAATGATTGTCGGTACACTGTACTGCGATAGTCTCAGTAACTCATATTTCAACCTCTCTGCCTCCTTGTTCACTCTTTTGATCGGTATCATTTAGGACCACTTTGTAATTGAATGTTATGAATTCTCCCCTTAGACATTTTCATGAATCTGGATCACCTAGGGCTCTAAGAGGATGTCTTCTATGCATGGGAACAGATGTGAGACAATTTTTTATCTTTCAATGATTTTTTTTCGGGATGACCTATTGGCATGTTATACGTCGCCTGTTGACAGCTGCAATATGTGGAGCATTGCTAAGGCGTTGCCTGCCCTGAAGAAATCTTTTTGTATTTTTCTTGAAGCTCTTCATGTTATAGGTTAGTGGGAAAACCTCGGAAGAAATCTCATTCCACAACTTGCACGTATGGGGGAGAAAGGATCTCGTAAAGCGAGTGGTTCGAGATACCCACGTGTCGATGAGGTGTGGATGAGCCTTATTCCGGTGACGCGAGGTCCGATGATAGAACCTCGATGCGGGTATGAGGTCAAATAGTTCCTCAGAACATTCACCATTATAAAGCCGATAGAGCACACAGAGCGAGCCAATATCTCGGCGCTGGCTCAAGGGCTCCAGCGTACTAGTGAACTTAGGTTCGTCGACAATTCTGACGGCTCTTCTCTGAAGGGAGTCGAAGCGGAGGAGCTGATACTCGGGGGCTCCGTGCCAGAGTTGAGAACAGTATTCCACATGTGGCCGAACTTGTGCTTTATAAAGCAATAGGCGCTGAGTCGGTGTGAAATACTGTTTGGCACGGTTAAGAACTCGAAGTTTTTTAAGTAAAGTGTAACGTTTATGTGTTTTGTTTATTGTTTTACACCTGATTAATGACTCAACCTATAGTTTTAGTTCATTGACGTGAGGTATCAAAAAAAATACTACATTGATAAATCTACGAATCTTCACTCAAATCTTTCGAAAAATACTTGTTATTCGAAAAAAGTGATAAAACTCCTCATTGATGAGTTTTGCGTCTGAAAGCTTCCGAGTTACATTTCCAGTTGTGATACTGCTTTTCTATTTACTGTGTTGGCTCTTCGTCGGTACGGAACCAGTGATCTTATTCGAGTAGTTGGTTCCGTTTCGACCGCGCTCCGATTGAAGAAAAGATGTTATTTTGTAACAATATTTAAGAATAAAGTAGTTTTAGCTGTTATTGATAGTTTGTTGAGCACCTTACAGAGAATTACAGTATCTTTTGCATCACTTTTAAGATGTACTTACCACTAAGAATCGATGAAAAGTTACTTAGGCTTTTTTATTAAGCTATATGTCTAGATCTGTAGTTTATGGTCTAAATTAATCTTTGTTCTATTATAAGTGCGAAAGTTTAGATAGATGGATGTTTGCTAATAAATCACGCCAAAATGTCTGAACCGTTTTCAATGAAATTTAGTATAGATATAGTTCTTTACATAGAATAGCGTACAGGCTACTTTTAATCGAGGTATTTCTGTCAAAATAATATCAGTGTGAGTGGAGTGACAAAAATACGACTAAGAATACCAGGGCCAGACTTTAAAATCATTTTAGCACTGATAAAAGTGCGTCGAAGCGATAGACAAACAACTTTGTAGAGCGAAAACTGGAATAACTCGACAGAACGCATTAAACTTGCAAATTTCATATTCACATGTCACACTAAATAACCAAAACCAATACTTAAGCTATCAATAGAGCCATCGATCATTTCCTCAGTAAACAGAAACAGTTAATAAATTAATCCGCTAACAATTTATATACTTGTAGAGATGTTTTATGTTAATTTTATGTAAGATCCGCCCCCAACTGTATTAATTCTCGTATGTTGGCGCGGAAGCGCACTCATTATGTTTTTATTAGCTATAAATCTGATACATATTATATTGTGTGTTCGTATTAATAGAAAAATCCATTTTTTTTTTAATTTCAATTATATCACTATGATCACTTTGAAACGTCGTAGAAACTAGGTGAACCTATGCCTGTTCCTCGCGACCAAGCGTAGAAGAATCAGGCAACAAACACGGTTTGGTGCCTATCATTTTTTTAGATGATCCTTTTTCACAAAATGGAATTTAAAGCTTCAGTGTGGTGCCGATCGAACTGGGTGAGGCTCAAAAGAAAAGTAATCTATATATATAAAGGAGTAGTCCACTCACTAACTTATTGATTCATCACGAAAGCTAGGAAAATACTGGGCAGAGGGGTCTGAAATTTGGCACAGGCATTTTTCGAGGGGTGTAGGCGTGCACTAAGAACGGATTTTGCAAAATTCTAATCCTTAAGGGGTGAAATAGGGGTTGAAAGGTTGTATGTAAGTCCCATGTTTTTGAAGATGGAGGCATCAAAATCGGTTACCAGGTAGATAGTTCAAAATTATAAAATACTGATACAACTTTTTTTTGAAAAACAACCCTCAGTGTGCGTAAATAGGGGATGAAAGTTTATATGGGGAATCCTATGTTTTTGAAGTTTGAGACACCAATATCGGTTATCAGGTAGATAGTTCATAATAAAATACCTATAAAAGGTTTTTAGGAAACCAACCCTCAGGGTGTGTAAATAGGGGATGAAAGTTTGTATGGGAATTCTTTATCTGTTAAGCTTATACAATTGAAATTTGGCACGCAGGTTCTCTATAGAGAGTAAACATTTGTTAAGAAATAATTTTACAAAAATTCTCCCCCGAAGGGGATGATATGGGGGTTGAAAAGTTGTATGAAAGTCCTATGTTTTTGAAGTTAGAGACATCAAAATAGGGTTTTAGGTAAATTGACAAAAATAAAAAGTACTTTTATCAGCATTTTTTGAAAAACAGCCCTTATGGTGTGGTAATAGGGGCTGAAAGTTTATATGGGATTTTTTTATCTTTTAAGAAAATGAAATTGAAATTTGGCACGCAGGTTCCTTAAGGAGAGTAAACATTGATTGTTAAGAAAGATTTACGAAAATTCACCCCAAAGGGGATGAAACGGGGCTTGAAAGAATGTATGAAAGTTCCATGTTTTGTTAGAGACATGAAAATTAACATGAAGATTATGAGTTTTATGAGAAGCAGGCCTTGTGGGTATTAACCCTCAAGGCCTGCTTTTCACCGTCACCATCATGGTCACGTCTTATTTTTTTTTCCATCCATCCCCTGGGTATGCAAAAATGTATTGAAAAAAAAATAAGACGTGACCATGATGGTGACGGTGACGGTGACGGGATGTTGACGGGACGGTATGTAGAAGTAGGAAATAGCTGCATAATAAGTGTTAGTACTTTGGTAAGGATAATGGAAACGTAGGTGTATACAAACGCGGACGAAGTCGCGAGCGGGACAGCTAGTCTAATTATAATCCCTACAAAATAAGAACTTATAAAAATGTGAAAAAAAAGAAGACAAATGTGAGCTTCAACAAATGATCTAAGGGCAGCACACGCTTCACTTGATGCTATATATTCTACTAAAAAAAATATATTTTAAATGATAGAATATGCCCCTTTAGGGAAAGTATACATATTATGAATCACTTTGTATTCACCAAAAAATATACCTAATTACATTTTTTTTAAATATAGGTATTGTAAAGAAACTTTTTTAAAAATCTCAAATCACGAGTTAAACACTGTATTGATCAATAGCAATGCTTATGTCAAACGATATTTTCACTTGTGAGTATTTGCTCGCCTGGTACCTAGATAAAAAGTACATCAGTTTCATGTTAGTTAGTATTAAAATAATGTGTGACGACCATTACCAGGGTTAAGCTCATATCTTGCATGAGTGGATATCTCAAAAACAATACAGGTGGACATTTCAATGAAAACATCAGACTAATTTCAGTGTGAGGCGAATGAAAAAATACACTCTTCTAAGGATGCCAGGGTTTGTCTTGATCTTTGTATTTTAGTAACGTTATTGAGTAAAGTTCATTAAAACGAATGTGACAAGAATTAATGTGTTAAGATGTTGCCTAAATTACTTTCCATGATATCTCTACCAAGGTACCAATCACTACCTAACCTTCATAATCAGTAATTATATCGACTCGATAACTCTCGTCCTGTCATTTTCTAGCAGTGAACATACAACATACGATATTTTTTTCAAAAACTGAAAACCGACTTCAAATTCCTTAATATTTACAAGATTAATACCAACCTCTTTTTTTGTTATCAACCTCTTTGCGTTTTGCTTACCTACTGAGGATGACACTGGCCACCTACACTTTCGAACAAAAAACCAAAGTATGTCATTCATTCATCATAAATATTAACTTATATGGTACTGACTGACTGACAGACAATAAACCGTGGTGGTTTTATTCTCTTTGACAATCAACGCAGAGCTAACCTAACCTAACCTAACCAAAAGTCCTAAGAGTAGGTATGAAATTTGCAGGGTAGCTTCCTGTTGTAACGTATGGGTGCACAGAATGGAATTCCCGACACACAACCCCTAAGGTTAAAGTTTATGTAAAAATAGCAGCAACCGAATTAAGTCGCGGGGATAACCATACCATACCACAGTCGACAAAAAATAATTTCGGTAAGTCGTGATTTCAAGAGATGATGACGTTTTTTTAAGCTTTACGGGACAAGTAGCAATCCCTCAGGAATCAAATTAATATGGGACTCCCCGTCATACTCTTTACACCAGCGAAAGAATTATCAAAATCGGTTTAGTATTGGCGGAGATATCGAGTAACATAAAAAAAAATACAGCCGACTTTATAACCTCCTCCTTTTTGGGTGTAAGACTTTATCATCTAGTTGAGTGTCATAAGAATAGTATTACTTACTTTTTATATATCCAAACAAGTATAACTAAAACGCGGTTTATATGAAAATCAAACATGAGCGCTATTTACAGAGCAATAAAGATCATTGTTCTGTCTGTTATATGGAACCGTGGTATAGACGTATAATCGTTAGTCGATATCAATTTGCGGCTTAGAAAAATCGAATAGAGGTGACATATCATTTATTATTCAGCTCTTCATTATATGCACCTATCAATATGCCAAAGTAGAAAGCAAAAGGAAACGCGGGGCCGTATAGGATGCAATGTACTTATCGTAGAAAAAATATTAATCTAGTCTACCTATCATCATCATCATCATTTCAGCCGTTCGACGTCCACTGCTGAACATGTCCTCCCCCACAGACAGAGCAAATTCCTTATCATGTGGGGGATTTGCCTATACTCACCACGCTGGGCATGCGGTTTGGCGAGCGCAGTTAGAGCTATCGTTGTTAAAATGAGGGACGCTGCTGCCCATCCCTTAGCTTTTTTCCCTTAGTCGCCTCTTACGACATCCGCGGATAGGTAGATATTCTTCTGCCGGGGCCACTACAGCCAGCCGATTAGTCTACCTATATTGTAAATGTAAAGGTTCTCGGATGGCAACCACCCGGACGACGTAGTAATTGACATTGCAAGGCCTATTTCTGGCAGTGAACGTCTTCAGGCTGACGATGAAGGTGACTACTTGTCTTTGGTATTACTATGGTTGAGTTAAATAACCTACACCTACTACAGAAATCAGACCGATCTTTTGGATCTAAAAGTTGAGAACAATCTGTAAAATTAAATGTCGATCAAACAATAATAAAGTTCAGTATAATTTAAATTACAAAGTAGTAGTCCCTTCTGTCCTTTCACGTCATTGACGATCATCTCGAAAGCGTACTGACCGAGCATATAGGGTTTTACATAGATCGCGGCCCACCATACTGCGATTTTTACTCAGATACAAAAAAACGCGGCTAAATTCAGATGTTACTCTCCCCAAACTATCTCTCGAAGATTCCTCGCTCTTCAATTCGTCCAGATTATACAAAGACAGGTTCTGGAACCGGAATGCGATCCACGGTTAGGGTTACCTCAAATCTGCATTTCAGGAATCAAAATCAAAGTCGCTGCGGGACATGATCTGCAAATATTTGTTCCAGGTCTGGGTGCTGTGGTACCATGGTACGCATGGTTGCTGATACCCACGACACAGGACTATGTATGCTATTATTATTTGTATTACTTTACAAATGACAGCGTCAACAATTTTTATTATGTTGTAGATCAAAACAAATGACAGTGCATGACACCTTACTAAGTAGTAGAAATTTTCCTCGAAAAACCGAAAATTACCCTCGAAAACCATAAACTTATCCAGGAAACGTGGATACGTCGCGTTTTCCAAGAAAATATATTGTATTCTTCTTATTTTTTTAATGCTATACGTGGTCAAACCGGCTTACGGCCCTCCTGATGGTAAGTGGTTACCGTCGCCTATTGTCATCAGCAACACCTGGAGCATTGCTAATGCCTGCCGAACCCCTCCCCCCCTAAAGAGCTCTGGCTATCTTACTCACCGCAGGAACACAACACTATTTGAAATAATTAACGTTATTTGGCTGCGATTTCTGTAAGGTGGAGGTACCTCGGGCTGCTCCAATTTAGAGCGAAAAAATCTCGCTGTGCCCTACCTCCTCCTAAAATGGCAGAAGTGATTCTGGCTTTGATTATTCCTCGACATCCCTACCCGTGGCATCCAGGGGTTAATAAAGCGCACACTTGCTACTTTATTGCTTTTTGTGGCCATAAATAAAAACGCTCTCAGTGAAAACAATTTATGCTGTATCGAAGCTGTCAATTTGGTACCGTTTGTGCTTGTTTTAAATATTTAACAATATAATAATATACTAGCTGGCATACCTCAAGCTGGTCACTGACCTAATGCAGGATGATTAAGAAAGAATCAGTGACTTCTCTTCGCTCGCATGGTAACTAGATAAAAAAGTAGACTATGTGCTATTCCAGACTCAAATAATTTATCTCTGTGCGAAATTCAGATCCGTTTGGCTGTTCTGGCGCGAAAGCATAACAAACATCCATCCATCGTCGAGCACCAGTGGTCATGGTCAGAAAATAAAAATTCTAAGTGTAGGAATTGACAAACTTATATTTGCGGTCGCTCACGTAGTCATTGTATGACATTAACCGCAAATATAACTTTGTTTCCTAAAAAACTTCGATTTCCTAAAATAATTAATTTTCTCCTAGCATTCCAAATTTCAGAATTGTGAGGTAACTGGAAGTACCCTAGAGGTTTTTCATTTTAGCCATTTCCATACAAAAATTATACATTCATTGCCATATCTTTTTAATGCATTAAGCTAGAGCTTTGATTTTTATTCGGCACCAAGCCTACAGACCTTAATGGGTGGTATAAATTTCAAGTTGATACCTTTAGCCGTTTCTGAGAAAAATGGTCTTGACAGACGGACAGAAAGACAGACAGACAAACAGACGGACGGACAACAAAGTGATCCTATAAGGGTTCCGTTTTTCCAAATGAGGTACGGAACCCTAAAAATGGAAAATAAGTATATGAATAAATTACTTACAAACTGAAAAGTGATTTTGCTAACCTACGTATGTACGACACACCTACTTCCTTTATTAGTTTAAACATCCGTGGGGTGAATGCCTACGCACTGTAGCGCTCGTAGGCACGGCGTAGGCGGGCGCGTCACGGTGACGTCACAGCCCTACGCGCTACGCTACGATCCTTCTCGGAAAAAGCTATTGAGTGATTGGATCTATTCTATTACGACACACAATTTATTTGTATCTAGCGAATGTTATATGATAAAGGATTGGTTAAAAATGATCGATTTTATAATAAATACAATACGTTGATTTGGCAGTGATGTCTAAAAAGGAACTTTGTAAGTTTCATGTAATTTCCACTACACCATAGTATACCCGCTGACACATCTGTTATTGTAAGGAACGCCGTTTACGGGTGCTGTATTAAACTTTTAATAATAATTCTGAAATATAAACGCGGATTACCTACACATTGTAACGCTTTCTGCCGTTTTTGCACCTTGTAGTACCCTATATAACTTGCTAAATGATCACGTATTAACTTATACAATGCACTAAATAATTTAAATACAAAACGAATCTACTTCTACGAAAAAATATTGATAAAACCCCACCTCTATAAATCTCGCAAGCGGTGGCTTAGCACACACCGTGACGAATTGGTCACCATCTTTCAAACCATTTCAATTGTACTGGTTGCGACTTCATATTTGTTACCAAATTTCTCTGCCCACGGACCGCGTGCCATAAGTAGAGAGTAGGGATGGGGCTTCGACTCCGAATGATCATTAAGTTACGGTTGACTACGAACGATACTTCGATATATAAGAAAATTAAGTACTTGGGCCACTGGGTCACTGAGGATATGTGTGATGACACGGACATCGAAAGGGAACGTAGAGCGTTGTCGGTTAGATGCAATATGCTAGCTCGCAGGTTTGCACGTTGTTCTGTCTCCATCAAAGTGACCCTATTCAGGGCATATTGTTAAAACTTGCAACCTGTGGGTCCACCACACGCTGAAGTTTTACTACGCTCTAGGAGACCAGTACAACAACGGCTTTAGGGTGCTGCTGGGACTGCCGAGGTACTGTAAGGCATCAGGTATGTTTGCTGACGCTCTAGTCGATGACTTCTACGCGATCATACGCAAAAAAATTGCGTCCCTGATGCGCCGCGTCCGCATCAGTAACAACAGCATGCTGGCCGTTGTGGCAGAAAGTTTTAATTATGGTTCTGGCATCATAGGCCACTGGCTTTCAAAACACCAGCCTGTCACACAGTTGGTCACTCAATGATGTTTTTATTTTTATTGTTTATAATTTTGTCCTTACTAACATATTTTATAAGTTTTTAATTATTATTTTTTACTAACAAAATGGATGGCATGTCTGATAAATTAAATAAATTGAAATTGATAAACGTGCAGTTTTTGTTTTTTTTTACGGTATTAACACATTTTCTTTATTATAAAAGGTACAATAATAGTATTAAAATACTACGGATAAAATGAATGACAATGAGTTTCATGGGCTTAGATATTTGAGCTTTTTATGGTTAAGATTCTGGATGGGAAATTGAGGTTTTAAAAATCAATATCAGGGCGTCTGGCCGAACTTACGCGTGACCTGAGAGCTGGTTCCTGTTTGGGCCAACAGATCAGCATTGCGTCTTGGGGATGCTTACAACTGGCAGTGATCTGGATTAATTGAGCTGTCTATAGATCTTTTTCAACGGTTCTTAGATAGCTCAACTGTTCTAGAGTATTTATAAATATTTGATTTGTTTTAATTTTCTTTTAGTACATAAAAACCTTACCATGAGGTCTTATTGAATTGAAGTAGTCTCACAAGGTCAAGTGACTATAAATAACGGTTTCGGCAGAATACCAGCGCCTAACTACTCCTCAGTGGTAAGGCATTTATGCTGAGCCGAGACCTTTTTGCTGCTGTGGCGCACAATAAAATTTCACGTGTTCTTTTTTATAACTCTTTGTGTGCTACCTCTCTGTCTTTGTTTCATTTTTTCGCTCTCTGTGTCTTGCTTTTATTGTGACGTGTATTGTGTGCCAAGTTTGTGAATAAATGTTTGTCTATGTCTATGGCCATTAAATTGCGAGCGTCAGCGTTATTTTACAATAATTTCAACTATCTCAACTTATGTATATCACCGGCTAAACAACATTTCAAGTGGTCCGACTCCGAATAACTCAGCAGCAAGTCCCATCGCTAGCGGTAAGATACAATCAAATGTACAAGTTTACTGCAACAAACTTTCTAGATCATTATTTTCACCGAATGTGAATCCGGCAAAGAATATTGCCTGCATAATTTCACTTGGACTTGTTAATAAAGTGTTATAATTATGTGCTCTTAAAGTCTCAACGTGCAAACATAAAATTTTATTTGATTTATGCTTCCGTTGCTTAAAAAACAGGTGGATGCAACGCAGACGTACAATTACTTAGTTTGTTTGTTGGTTCTTTCTCTATTTAAATTTACCGTTTAATTCAAAAACAAAACGATTAACATAATCCCATAGCTAGTCTAATTTTACTTATAAAAATTTTCAAAAAGATATCAGGACGTCTGATCGAAGCGACGCGTGACCCGAGAGCTGGCTCTTATTTGGCCCAGCGAATTAGCATTGCCATCCAGCGTGGCAATTCCGCCAGCGTCTTGGGGATGCTTCCGACTGGTAGTGATCTGGATCAGTTGAGCTATCTATAGATCGTTTGTAACGGTCTTTAGATGGCTCAACTGTTTCTTGTGTATTTTGTATATATTAACTTGTATTAGTTTTAAGTTTCTTTCTATAAATAAAGTATAAAAATTAGGATTATAATATATACAGCACACTAGACTACTGTTTCGGTAGGCATTGTTTCATGAGACTGCTATTATCAAAAACAAAACAATGTACCATTACGAAACGCTTATAAAACCAGCGTCAACCCGCGATTACGATAAGCTTCCAATCTCCCCAATGCGTGTGGCAAGCTGGCAAGATAACACCTTACTAGGTAAATATTACCTGTGATAAATACCTTACTTACCTGTCGCGACCGCAACGCGCTTCAATAATAACCGTGATATTGCGATGATACGGACTGGAAAAACTCGTTCAGCGGATGTCGATATCCTTATAGGCCCACGAGCAAAACACACCACCGAATAACTTACCGCTCCAGCAGGAAACCCACTGCGCTTTTCGTTTGAATGAACTCGCTTGCTCGCACATAAAACCAGCAATGGTTGTGAGGCTTGTGCTAAAGTACGGTGCTTATTTAGTGGATGTATGCCACCGATTGGGTATAGTACGTTGTCGGTGAGTGGCTTTCATTCATACCGCCTCGAGCCACGTTCCACGCGAGATCTCATCTTCCAATTACCGACTGTTCGTGTGCCGCTGCGATTTCTGTCATTGTCGTCAGTTGGGTCATTCGGGCTTTTGAATATTTTACCTGTATTGTTCGTGAAAGCTGGGTCAGTACAACTTTTTTACTGAAGCAAATTCTTCACTTAACCAATCAAGAAGCGACATCCTTTCTAATCAAACTTATTAAAAGTGTGTTGGACGTTTAGATTCTTGCACATAAATAGAAAAAGTAAATGTTGTTAATGTTGATCTATCCGAACAATAGCTTTTCGATCGTTATGAAACAAGATTCTCAGGTGGAAGGATTCTCATGAGCGTTATTGAAGGCAGGTTTCGACATATGAACATTTTCGAGGGCCAGACGATTTGGTAGAGCATTGTGCTTGTATTACACAAACAGGTACTCGCAATCGCTCAGTTTCACAATCGCGGGTTCGACGGCCGACACCAATACCTAAATTAATTTTCTTTTCTGCGCGCGCATTGTTCAATGCGACTCCAATTTTGGTTTGTGCCATGTGACACAGAATTTGTCTAGAAAGTAACTTCTAAACTTGTTTGCCGATATGAATCTGAACAATAACCGAATTTTATCTAATGTAATGCTGGGTTAGGTTTTTTATCATATGTCTGGGATATGTTGCCGTCTATTTTGCTTAGTTTTTTACCTTGTTTAATTTATGAGCAACGGGTCACTGGCAGTCAGACTAGCTAGTACTACCACGCTTCCACTTTATTTTGGGAGCTATTCAAACTAAACCTTCTGAAAAAGAAAAATAAAGAAATAGGCTCAAAACTTTTATCCTAAAGAACGGTGTGCTCTCAGATGCAGGCGATCACATCCTTGAAGTCGTATAAGGAGGGTAGTCAGAGGCTTGTTGAAAATTTGGTTCATGTCCACATTTTGCAGTTGTGAGTATTAAGGGTGCATGCGCACTTACATTTTTCGAATAATACTCATAAGTGCACGACCGGTTTCGAACCCATGGCCTTCGGATCAAAAGTCAGGGATCTCCCAGTAGGATAACACTTCTTCAGAAGGATAACAATCCTTGTTGTTAACTTTTTGGATGCTAACTCTTTCAAATGATATATATTTCTGGCAGATTTTACTACTTAGTTGCACTAAAATTGGTATCAGTAGCCACAGAATTATCAACAAACAAGCGGGCGTGCTCACCTGAGACGCAAGGAGTGTAGGTTCGATTCCCACTGCGGAACAAATATTTGCATAATCTGCAAATATTTGTTCCGGGTCTGGGTGCTGTGGTACTCGTAGTTTCTCGTAGGAGATCCTATGGTAGGGTCAGGACTATGTAATAAGTGACTATTGGGTGTTTTTGTTATAATTATTTTGTGTTTTTTTCAGTGTACAAAAGCGAAGGGATTAATCCATTGTAAGTAACTACCAGATGATGTTTCATCTTCGTCTCTGTGTATCGGATGATGTAATCACTTGTTTTAAAGGTGTGTATTACCAAAATTAAATCCTGTATGATAGCACTAACCTGTCTGAGTTGCTCAAACACGAGCGTGACATTTTATAACTGTAACAAGGTCATTTACCGTTCTTATTTGGGAGCTATTTAACTGTATTGTACTTACTGTACGTACATGGTCAAAATGAAGAGGTTTGATGGATATACGAATGTCAGAGTGAAGGTCGCCAATCGATTCGTGTACGTGGTGAGACTAACGAAACAAAGGTAAAGTATTGATTCAGTTTTGAGCTCCTAAGATTCTATGTATTAAGATGATCTTTTGATTACAGTCTAGGTCATGAACCCAGTGAGCGTTTATTATTTATTTGGTATTCGTTGTCCGTTCTAATATTTATGATAACAACAGCTGTAGGTCATCACCGGCTGAAGAATAGGCCCCTCCATATCCACCTTCACGTGGTATGGGGCAACTAAGAGAAAAAACCAGGGGATGGGTGGCAGCAGCATCCCCTTTTTCACAAAGATAACTCTAACTGCCCTAGCCGACCCGCATGCTCAGCGTAGTGAGTATGGGCAAATTCCCCCCGCATGATAGAAATTTGCTCTAGAATCTGTGGGGGAGGCCAAGTTCAGCAGTGGCCATCCTACTGCTGAAATGTTGACGATGAGATGTAGATATCTAATAATATTGTCATAGTTATATTGATCGATACTAGAGAACAAAGCTCTGGACAACACACCTAGAAAACCCGAGACACCCCAGAGAGACTGCCTTTTTCACCATCAATGATTATCGCTGCTAGAGAGACTACTCTTAAAAATCTTAGTCTACTCCACTTCATACCAGATTCTCTGCCAATATTGTCCCTAATAAAATGCAACATTGCAATATCATTAGAACCGAGCTATGAAATTGGCCGAACACCATTTACACAGCAATTTTGCATCGAATAGTTCGGATTCCCGTGTGATTGTCGGAACCGTGGTGCTTTTCCCAGCGATTTGTCGGTTGCGTCCGACAAGGAGTGCCTACGTGATCTGCGCTTGCGACATTTCGACAATACGAGACGTAGAGTTTACGTAACCGTTACTTCTCGGTTTGGAGTACACCGCGCATTCTTCGCTTTTTGTTCCGGGATGATAAATGGTCTTGAGACACTTTTGCATCTGTTGCTTCAAACTGAATTAGGACGTCGTAGCTTCTTGCGGCGAACAAGCATACGGCCTATATGATGGAAAATGGTAATCGTAGCCTATGGACGCTTGACGACCTTGGAGGCGTACCGGGCGAGTGCCCGTCTGAGAAGCAAGGGGTGCGGTTTCGATTCCCGCTGAATCATTGCATGATCTGAAAATATTTGTTCCGGGTCTGGGCACTGTGGTAACATGGTACTCGTAGTTTCTGATTGTGGGATCAGGACTAATATATTTGACTGTTGAGTTTTTTATATTTATTTGATCAAAATTAAAAGATTTCATGCATGGTGGATGTCGCGAATATCTGACGTTTATCGTATCTTAAGCGTAACGTTAATGTTAATTATTCGTGCTTGGGGTACAGCTCTTATAATAATATTAATTGTGATTTTGAATAGGTAGGTACATCAAACGATGGCCGTTCACCCTACTAGTGTCGGTAATTTTGCAATGAGCATGACACCTACTTCACTAGTTCATACAAAAATAACTTCTTAAAACCCACTAATGCTGTCACCACACTGGTTCTTTCTCAAAAATTTATCTCATTTTCAATTGACAAATTGTAGAGAGCACTGCACAGACTCCCCACAGATGTTCACTGTTGCATAGATACTGTTTACGATGTAGATGTACGAAGTGATCTTTCGAGCCAGTAACGCGTGTCATTGTAAATGCGCCCGCGCATGCCTACATCTAAACAAACGGAGAAAGTCCCATATTATTTGTACATACGTACGATCCGCACTATTTCCTATTTCCACATGTAGCAAGTAATAATTTCGTTGAATGGCAAATTAACGGACTACATTTCACTTCGTGTGGTAGGAAGTTTTAGTGCGCCTGTGATGGATTTTCGTGTCACTAGTTATTTCTTAATCATTCTGCATTCTTCATCATCATTTCAGCGGTAAGACGTCCAGTGCTGAATATTTCTTCCACCACAGATTTCAAGAGCCAATTTCTATCAGAAGGGGAAATTGCCCATACTCACCACGCTAGGTTGGAGACCGCAGTTAGAGCTATCTTTGTGAAAATAGGGGACGCTGCTATCCACCCGGGTAGATATCGACCGACGGGTAGATATGGAGGGGCCTATTCTTCAGCTGGGCTGCCGATTAGGTCAGTACCGTACCAGTAAGATCCTAAGTCATTAATTTAACCGACACATTTTAAAGTACCTATGTTTTACATTGTATTAGGTTTGAAGTACTCCATGTTACGTTACTCCATGAGCCAGATAGCTTATTATTGGTTTAGTGATTGTGTAACTTAATTAGATTACCCTCAGCCGTTTCGAAGTGATTGTTACTTTCATTATGGCTATGCAATCGACAATAACCACATTCTACTGGACTATGGTATGGTAATACCGTACTTCAGTTGTTCTTTTTACCTTTGACCTACTTGATTTTTTAGGAGGAGGTAGGGCACATCGAGATTTTCTAGATCTAAATTGGAGCTGCCCGTCTGGGGAGGTACCTCCGTCTTACAGAAGATCGCAGCCAAATAACATTTATTGTTTCAAATAGTGTTGTGTTCCTGCGGTGAGTAAGGTTGCCAGAGCTCT
This sequence comes from Anticlea derivata, assembly GCA_947579855.1. Classification (NCBI taxonomy): domain Eukaryota; kingdom Metazoa; phylum Arthropoda; class Insecta; order Lepidoptera; family Geometridae; genus Anticlea; species Anticlea derivata. Next base: position 4,720,125 of record OX388264.1, read on the forward strand.
TTAGGGAGGGTTTCGAGGTCGGCAATACGTGCGTGACGCCTCTGGTATTGCAATCGCTAATAGGCTACGGTAACCGCTTACCAACAGGTGGGCCGTATGCTTGTTTGCCACCTCAGTTGTATAAAAAAAAATGATATCAGGGATAGCTTAATTTACTCAAAGCTTTGAAACTTTCTTTAGGTGTCTAATTTACAGAACTGTCAATTAGTTAAATTCCCACTACGGGACATGTTTGCCGGATAATAAAATTCAAATTCAAAAGGTGTTTATTTCAATAAAAACACAATGATCACTTTGAAACGTCTTAGAAACTACGTGAAGCTACGCCTGTTTCTCGCGACCAAGCAAATATTTATTCTGGGTCTGAGTGTTGTAGTACCTTGGTACTCGTTGTTTCTGATACCCACGACACAGGGAATCCTAGTGTGATCAGGATGTGATCAGTAATCAGGACTATGTATGTGACTGTTCGGTGTTGCAACCCTTCACAATGGCACGCAAAATCCAGTAACATGTCACTCAAAATTACTTACCAATAGTAACTAATACTTCAAGTCTGATTTGTAGTTAAGTTCATTGTCCTAAAGGGTTGTGAACTAGTACTCGTAATCGTTGAGTAGTGAATGGTCAGTCGATTAGTCACCAAGCATTCCTCGAATGCCGGTGCTGTACCGATCTGAGTGCTGCGGATTGCTTTGTCGGTATTCGGTGCTGATTTTTGAGGAATGGTTACATACTGAGTTTATTAGTAAGTCATAATCAGAAAGCGTACTATAATATAGATGATTGTATCTATCATTATAGAACCGCATGGCACGTTGTCGCTCTGCGAAATTTGTCTGAAATTATCTCAAGTTAGTCCTCGTCGTGTGACTGCAAAATTAACTGTAGGTATATCATAATTATTTCTATCGTTTTTGTCTTTCTTTTTTGTACACTGGTGCTTAGTAAGATTAAAGCTGTTGGTTTTCCAATAAATAAATAAATTATAGATTATAAAATTATAGCTAGCAGTTGGATGGAGCAAATTTCTCAGGTTATAAGTAGTTCACTATCCTCCACCCTAGGAATATATCCTGTGCTGTGTTGTTATGTATGTACAATATAGGTATTTAGGTTTAAAATACAGAGCACTAAATTTTACTGTTCCCCGCGCTGTCAAACGGCTAACTACTGTTTGTAACACAAATGTTATTTTCAGTGTATGGGTGTTAAATACCTATATATCTATTAGGTATATCCTTCTCTGCCTAGTTTGGGATCAGTTGACCGTGTATGATATGTTCGGAATATTTATAATTAACATTGTTCATCCGAAAACGGCTCTCACTAGGCCAACACGTCTCTTTGGAGAGTTTAAATAATCTCCAGTACCTACGTTGTAATAGACCAGAAATAAGCATGAAGTTTTGACAGATGGTCATCATCATAAGCAAACAAGCCGTGAAGGTGACACAGTGACAGTTGCCCAACCGACGCGCGTGGTTGCATTGCGACCACAAGGCGCCGATGCAACCGCGATGTTCCGCGATGCGCGATGTGATTTACATGCCGTTTCTGACGGATGGCGAACTTGCATTGTGCTGTCACTATTGGAAGTCTGTCTGCAAACATAAAAAAAAACACTTTTGTAACCAATGATACCTCGAACTATACACTGACCTTGACGAATTGTTTTAAATCTCGGTCCAAAGCGGTGGAAAAATTTACCATTACTTTTTAAAAAAATTGGCTCACGCTTTAAGTTAGCAATCTTCATTTTTAACTTCTGGTACAATTCGTAATTAAAATGTCAAAAAGACCAAAAACATTTGAAAAAGATCGGGGAAAACTCTATTTCTATGTTTTTTAATTCATTTTCTCGCGAATATTTTTTTTTGATAGAATATGCAACTTTTCGTGATGGTAGGTATATAATTTACGAATTACCTTGTAGCCTTCGAAGCTTTGTAATTTATTAATAATTCGTTCTATGCTATTAATAAATATCCTAATTACATTATCTAGGAGCGCAGTTTAGCTCAATATAAATGATTTTTATATCATGTTACAAAACGCAAGAACAGTTTCATCAATCGCAAACCTAAACAAATAACAGTTGTAAGTATTCAGTGTAGCTCACACAACCTTTAGCGTTGGCATCTGCATAACTGAGCGGCATCGTTCTCATTAGCCAGCGTCCGTTATTCCGACCTGACTCCCGCGCACAACGGGATCGTACGCCTGTTTAGCTACAATTTGAATTTAGAATTGCAGGAAATAGTAACTGGTGATTTTAAAAACAAAATACTACACATCATTTTGAATTTCGAACGTTCTGCTAATCCATTGCACTTTGAGTTATAATTTGAATAACGAATTGCAGGAAATATACTTAGTTACTGATTTTTAGTTGATTTTTAAAATACAATTTTCATGTTTGCTCAACATGTTATTGGCCGGAATTTGCGAAGTGACGTTTTGCTATTATTTTTATTTTGCGCCAAAATTGAACTTGACCATGACTTAAAATTGAAAAGAGAAGAAGAAGAAAAGACGTACGGCCAGTATTTATGGCCTATAATGCCATAGCCAGCCAGAAAGAAAATAAAAAAATATCAACCATATAAATATCGAACTGATAGCCCAGCGCAATTATATTTGGGAAATTAGTCGCTCCCATACCGAGATTGCGGGATTGGGTTGCGGGAAGTCGGTGGATGGAGAAGGCTCAAGACCGTTCGTCGTGGCACTCTTTGGGGGAGGCCCATGTTCAGCAGTGGACTTCATCGGGCTGATGATGATGATGATACCGAGATTCCCAAAAATAGTAAATCTATTGTTCTTTCGAATTATTTGGAAAATTTATCGAAAATTAGGAATCTGGTCTTGTTTATATTGAAAATGTATTTTAAGTAGGTACTTGTTTGCTAGGTGTGTCCAGTAAAATTCCAGTACAGAAATAGAACAATATATTCAAGACATCGCGGCGTATCGACATGCAAAACTGCCACAGATATAGCACTGGCTAACAGGAAACCAGCTAGCTCAGTATGATCTGTCAAAGCTTCAGGCGATTTTTGAAAATAAACCTGCTCTTTACAATAAAAATACAAAATCATGTTCTTAAACATTGTGTGCTATCGTATCAAGACACCATACTTCAACCTGGTCACGACCAAAGACAGGATGACCAAGAAAAAATCAGTGACACGACAAGAAGAAGAAGATCATTTCCAGTATCTTCATTATTTTACAATTTAGCATTACAATCACTCACCCAATAGTTGCAAACATAGAGCTCGCTAACTCCTGATTTTGTATCTCATGGTTATCAGAAACTATGGGTATCGTGATACTACACCACCGAACCCTGGAATCCCTTCTCGGGGATCGAACTGACTTAGACGTAATAGGTGCTTCTTGCGTCTAGGTAGAGCACTCACCCACCAAGCGATCCAGATTATTTTCTCTGTTTTTGCGACTTGCCATTATTCTGAAAAACATTTATCTATCTATCTATACATTTTTTCACTCCCCTCACCCTGAGAGATCGACATTTTTTTCATTGAAAATGCAAGTCAAGGCTCGTATCTTTAATCGTTGTGAGTGGAATTTTGAGGGTTTTAGAAAACAGTATAAAAAAGAGCAACTCCTTGTAAGGTTAAGCTCGCCTTAGGACATGCCTGTATTATTAATTTATGTTTTCTGTGTACTACAAAGAATTAAAAGTATTTTCTATGCAAATAATGTGAGTCTAATTTCGGTGTGGGTGTAGTGAAAAAAAATTACTAAGAATGCCAAGAGTTACTCTGGCATTCTTAGTAAAAAAAATCAGAACAGAGTGAGACGTGGTAGGGATTAATCTCTACCACGCATACTTTTATCTCGCTTTACTTTTATCTGCCATTTAATTTTATCTCGCTCATGCATACTTCCGCTTACAGAGTGACCAAGCTGCCTCAGCTCCGCAGCTCTAGTAAACAAGCCCTGTAGGTGGAGGTCAAAGGCTTTCTCTGTGGGCAGTCCAGAGCGGGGCGAGCGAGACAGGTAGAGTAGAGCCACTAGAAAGTCCTCGCTATTGTCTTCTTCATTACCACATATTTATCAGCTGTCAGTACACGTTCACATATTGCATTTTATATGTAAATGCCATGTTGTTTATGTGCAGAGGAATGAATTTGCGGATTATTGTGAAGCTATGAAATAACCTTGGATTAAGTTTGTCTATGTTGGTGCCGTGGTGAAAAATGAGCCCCTCCATATCTCCTACTCGTGGATTTATAGCTAGGAGATGGGCAACAGCGTCCCCTATTTTAACAACGATAGCTCTAACTGCACTCGCCAACCCGCGTGCCCAGCAAGTCTTATTGGGTAACTTTTGAAAATTATTCAATAACTTTGGCAGGTTTTAGTCTGCCAGACATTTTTATCTCGGTGAATATACATGGTATTAAAATGTTAAATGTTAAGTGATGAAAATTATACTATTGGTGTATATTTGTCAGGCATGGACTCAGTTGCTTTTGGGTCACCTTGAGCATCTTAGTCGATCTCTGGATCCGCTCCTGCGATTAGTTTTTACTGCAAAAATAGGCAAGTCAGAAAAGACGAAGAGTGATTATTACTTATTGTTTTGTTCAACAAAAAGCTACAAAATTTGACACAAAAAACCAGGTGACCAAGATCCATACGCCGTTGTATACGAAGATTGCTTCAACTATGGGAAACAATTGAAATAAAAGGCCACACTAAACACAGTGGTTAGATCTTCAATTCGTTTGTTCTGTCACACCAGCAAACAACTCAGAAGGGGAGTAATTTGAACATTAAATTGAACTAGCTAGTAGAAGAATAGAGCGGCAGCCGGCAACTTTCTTTTTAGAAGCCTTTAGGTGATATACAGTTGGAGAACGATTTATGCAAATGCACTTATGTCTACGCAAAACTTTAAGCTTGAGCCTAACTTTCTCAAACGCACTTAGCAATGACATTTTCATATAAATTGACGTCACTAAGTGAGCCCTATGAGAATCCTATGATGTGGCTATGGAACCAGAGTTTCAGAGTTTCACTTCGTGATAAAATTGGATGCAAGGAAATCCGTAGAAGAACTAAGGTCACCGAAAGCTCTCAAAACTAGCAAGTTGAAGTGGCACCGCACAGGCTAATAAAGTTCGCAGAACTGACAACCGTTAGGGAATAAAGGTTCTCGAGTGGTAACCATAAACTAACAGACGCAGTGAAGGAAGGCTGCCTATCTGATGGACCGATGATATTTTGAAGGTTGAGTGAAGTGGCAATCTTGGAGGATGTAACATAGTGCGAGAATGCTACGTACAAATATATATAAAATACGGTAAGAAAATATAACTAATTCATTACGAACTTAGGAAAAAATTATATAATCATATAAATGTGCATGTGTGTGTAATGTGTACCTACCTATAGCCGCTGATAAAAAAAAAAACTTGTATCTATTTCAATAGCACAGCAAGTAAAAAAACTGATTACGTGATAAAGAAAGTCCGAGAGTGATAAAATCGCTACCCGGACGGTCAGTTCTGTAGTCTGTAGTCTTATAAAAATTAACTTGTGCGTTCATTTGTGCGTGTTATTTTGATAGAACGTGGCGTGCAAATCACACATAGCCCTACGCATTGACTACCGTTAAGGTAGTTCTTAATTCGGCCATGGTGTCAAACTTGAAGGCTTTTGACATCCATAAATCAGTTTGAGTCCGTGTACTCAACAGCAAGAGTGGAATCCCATCATTTGAAACATTTCCTGATTATGATGTAAACTAAATTGTTTGAAGTGTAAAACGCCCTGCCACGCCTGCTATGTATTAAAACCTATTGAAAGAGTTACTCCGCCGTGACCATAGGATTTCGGGTAACACATTTGTAGTTGCCAAAGAGATTGGGCCATTCTTTTGTCCGCGTGGGAACGATGTAAATGAGCCTTCGCTATTTCTTTGTTTGATTTCGTGAAAGTTTACACGATCGAGGAGGAAACGCGGCCGGCGACGGACCGATGTGAACTCCATTTTTATGTAATTGTTACGTCGTGATGTTTGTGTGGCTCGAATTTGGAGTGTAAGCGAAAGTTCAGCAACAGTAATAAGTTACTATTCTACAAAGCAATTAGCAATTCAGTACGCATGCATATTTTTTTCTTCTGATGGACCAAAGCAGCGTAACCGTACTGTTATTGAGATCAGTGGTCCAAGCACGAAAGACTCACGGTAGCGTTTACGATACGATACGATACGATAGTAAAACTTAAATATTAGCCAATGAAATCAGCGATGCTTGAAATAGTTTAATTTTGGTAACATATATATTTGACATTTCCTATCTTATCGTGAGCTCGACCCTATAGTGAATTATTCGTCCTTGGGCCACAGAACCGACAGACCGACGACATTGTGAGGTAGCGCGGTAGATAGAGCAAGCTGAAGACCGTTCGTCGTGGCACTCTTGAGCGGAGGACTATGATGTGGGTGCGCTATTCCATCCGTTCCCCGAGAAGTCCCCCGCGCATCCCGCCCCGAACTCCTGTAAAAATTTGAGAAAAAATTGTTCAACTATAGAACTAAACACTGTATACTGTATATAACAACAACAAATAACTACTTCATAAGTGTCTGCGGATATCATTCAACTAAACAAGTCTACAATAACAAAACGATCAAGACCAATAATCCAATCACGCTGTCACTATCCGCTGTCCACTTGTGCCTCAAAAGATTGCGTGCTAGAGGGGAACGCCCTTTATGAAATCCACTACAATGCACTCGGGTCAAGTAGACATTTTTATACATTTAGAAACTACTAAGCCTGATCACCGATACCGACGCAGAGCCTCAAGACGAAAGTCTACAATCAGTGCGTGTTGCCAGTGATGACATATGGCACTGAGACTTGGTCGCTAACTATTGGCCTCATACACAAGCTCAAAGTCGCTCAACGGGCTATGGAGAGAGCTATGTTCAGAGTTTCGCTGCGTGATAGAATCCGAAATGAGGAAATCCGTAGAAGAACCAAGGTCACCGATATAGTTTTCAGAATTAGCAGGTGGGCCGGCCATATAGCTCGCAGAACCGATAACCGTTGGGGAACAAAGATTCTCGAGTGGCGACTACGAACCGGACGACGCAGTGTTGGAAGGCCCCCCACCCGATGGACCGACGACATTGTGAGGGTTGCGGGAAGTCGGTGGATGGAGAAGGCTCAAGACCGTTCGTCGTGGCACTCTTTGGGGGAGGCCTATGTTCAGCAGTGGACTTCATCAGGCTGATTATGATGATGATGATGAATCCTGATCAGTTGGCGTAATACAGCGATTGATATAATTATTGGAAACGATTTATTGATAGGTTGAGGATATGTGCAAAGTGCTTCCGAGTGGATCCGAAATAAACATTGTAGGTATGAAATAAATAAATAATCAATAAATAACACCCAACAGTCACATACCTTGTGTCTCAAACGAGCACTCGCCTGCTACGCTACCGAGGTTGGTATATATTCAACAGTTGGTATATATGATATTTGTCAGTGATATACCGATATTCCCCTCTTTCAGTTTTTTTAGTGCTCATGGCAACGCTTGTCTAGTTCAGCAAGCTTCTGAGTGGGAATGAAATAGATGGGTGACCGTCAGTTGCTTTAACAGCTGAGCACTTCCGTGCCTTGGAGGGCATGTTAAGTCAGCCTAGCTATAAAAGTAGTAACTTAGCCACGACGATGGTAAGCCAAGGATGGTGGCCTTAAAATTCCGTCCGATTAGAATTGATCGTTACATCATGCAAACTTTTAAGATTCATCATTTTTAAAATTAAAGCAAGTAATTTATTTTAATTATGTACGCTGCTGATGTTCTGATCGGTGCTTTTTCTACAGATATTAATTAAATAGAAGATGAAATGAAAGTAGATCACACAATTAAGTGTACGCTTACGCCATTATCTCGGCCAGACGCCACTCAGCACACCCTAATCGATACAATCGCTTACACTTAGATACACTAACTACATTACCGCGTGGGTATTACCCATAATCGCCGATAAGCAATACGACGCGCAATGAAACCCGCTGCTTGTAATGTAGTCCACAAATATGGAACTACATAGAAAAATGCGCGCCGGTATGTTACTGCATCTAACCGTTCACTAAGTTGGTAGCTGGTGCAATTTAAGTGCCTTGAGCGCTTGATTTTGCAACTGTCTGTCCCTTTTATTGAGCGTCGAGGCTACCAATTTGTCTTCAAATTTACGTACTGTTGCTGTTTCAAGTTGGATCACTGCGTCTTTACTCATTGAAGCTCGGGTAATTCTAAACTTTCTGGACTGGGAAAGCGTTTATTGATTTCCGTGTGTATAGTCGAGGGGTAAATTACAATACACGCATGTAGGAATAATGTATTATAAGCAAGTGGCTAGACAAACTGGGGCACGCCTTCAATAGGATTTAGGACGTATCACGAACATTACTTTTAAAATAGTTATATGAACTTTTCCAAGAATACCTGATATCTTAGCTAATAATATGTATTTGACTGTACAAGAGTGTAATGTTTAAAATATAGGTCAAATACCTAAGTAGTTCTTATGACAAGGACTTCCGGTCAAAGGACTGCGTAGGATAGGTTTAATCATATGCGCGCACTCATCCCATCGTTCTGTTTCATAATCAAACCGTGGTGTATTTAATTTTATACAAATTCTTAATACACATGCATAATTCTTCTGGCCAGAGGTTAATACGATATGAATTATATTATCAAGTACTATAAAGGAGAATGCCTCTGCCTCTGTAAAGATTTCTCAACCGGTCGACCTTTTGTGATGAGGTCAAAATATTAAAGATGGGTAGTTACAAAGTAAATATGAACAAAAGGCTACCAGCAATTTGTTTAAAGGACGCCGTAGTGGGTAAGTAGGTTTACAAGAATGTTTCACATGTTTTGCCGAATGATGAATGGCCATCGTCGTTGCTACTACCAAAGGTTTCTAGTACTTGGCATTGGGTAATTTAAGGGCTTCAAACATAAGAAATAAGTTAAGATTTTAGATAACCGACCAGCAGCGGCAGGGTCAACAGGAAGCAGTGGGAGGTCTGATGGGACGGACTTGCTTATAAAATACTGCATAGTTACAATGATGGCCCTGTGTCGTGGTCATCAAATGCATCCAGTAAATAAGCACTACCCTGATGCGGGGCAGCAGCCGTATCAGTACTGATAGAAGGCCGAAGAATAGTTTTCTAGAACGGCTCCTTATTCCGGACTCTGGCCTCTGAACTGTGGTGGAGAAAGCAAGGAGAAACTACTGAACAATATCTCCCAAAAAAAGTAATGGTGCAAGTATCAGAATGAAGGAAATTGCAAAACAGTCACAACGACAAGAGCTAAGCTCCCTACTGGTACTTGGTCCCTATTGGCCTAGGACATTTAGACGGAGCATAAGTTTGGTCAGCAGCTATATCATCATCCTCTCGGCATAGTTTCTACTAGTAAACTTCTAGCCAGGCTCGTATCTTTCATCCTCGAAAGGACATTCTACTTGTGCGTAAGGACTACAGTCTATGCTGAGAGGATTTATTAAAAACATGGGGATAAGCAGCAACTTTCTAAACTATTTTTTTTTATTCACCGATCAACGGGCTCATAATTTTTATTTGTTTAAAAACGCATTGGTTTGTCCGACCAGGCCCCCAATTCTACTAATTCAATGACTTCAAAATGATAATTATTATTATTCATTTATTCAAGACAACAGGGTCCACAATGTTAGTTAATACAATATTCAAAAATTAAAAACAAAATAAAAATCAAAATAAAGTTAGTACCTTATAACTAAAAGTGATTTAGTCCTCTGTATGAGTTTCCCCACTAGAGGACAATCAAATTTTTCGGCAATCGCGTTAAGGATGCCGTTATTACCTCCGCAAAGTCTGCGCAACAGGGATGCAGTTTTTAATGATGATGATCGCACCATTATCATTCAGTTACGAATGTCACCACCTTCGTTTCTTTGATTTCATTGGTATCACAATGACTGCCATTGATATACGACTGTGATAGCAGAATACCATAAGCGTGTCAAAAGTGGCCGTTTTGCCTGTGAACCATTGTTATTTTGAAGCCATTGAATTAGTAGAATTGGGCCCCTGAATTCGCACCTTCGTATCTCCCACGCAATTTGCCTATATGCCAACACAGCACATTAGATGAAATAAAACTGTGCTCACATAAAAGGTGCGCTCTCATTCGAAACAGGGAAATAGGTCAGGGAGTCGGGCAGGTAATCACTACGTGTGCCAGTTCGCAAGGCTGCTCGATAACATAATTAATGCATCTATCATTGTGTTTGCATCATTGTTTTGCACTTAGATGTGTGTCGTTCGACCATTGATGTTGTAACTCATGCGCTATGTTATGATTGACAGCTTATCTACTGAATGAAAAAACTCAAAATAGTAACAGGTTATATGATCTATTTCAAAAGGTATTTGATATATCCATGATCCAATCTTAGTCAATGATGAAATAGCATCCAAGTTATTCATCCACGCAAATTGTAACAAACCACTCGTATTGCCGATAATCTATCAACAGGCTTGTGCATCGATTATTAGATAAGGCATTGGTATCGGGACATCAACAGCACACGTGTGTATTGCTGTTATCAGTGTCCAACTGACCATCTTTGGAAGATCCGGTAGCCCTTGTTCTTTGAAATCAGCCTTTACTGATTCGGCGTATTTTTAGCGCGTAAAGTTGATTTGTTGTTAAACTCATTACTTTGGACCACTTACTTTGGTCTCTTTGGCTCTTAAATTCCAGGAAAACACGATTTTTTAAATCAAATAGTCGGCTTTTATTTTTATCCGGGAACTAAATCCTCTTAACGTGGGAGTTTGGGTAACGAGAGGTCGATGTGAGGTTGAAATACCGATATGAAGTAGGGCTTCATCAGGCTATCCAATACAACCCATATCCATAAGTACTCTATACCTAATGTACAAAAGAGAAGCCTGGCCTACTAACTATTTAAGTTTAAGTTCTATTAGTTAAATACTAAACATATTCTAGAGTGGAGGCCTTGCACTAAAAAGAGCAGCGTACGCCCTAGATAGAAAAACCACCTAATAAATGTTGCTGGGAGCCGTTGGTTGCACAGACGAGATCTATCACTCTGGAAATCTATAAGGTAAGCCCATGTTCAACAGTGGACGTCGTACGGCTGAAATGATGATGATGTGAACATGCTAGTTAAAATAGCGACTGATAAACGACCACGATTTACAATCATGCCTACATTAAAACAGTTAGTCTTTCGAGTCTCCGCTATATTACGGACGCCATATAACACGTGCCAAAAGAGACGTTTCATCAATATATGGCGCCTGGGCCTGCACTGTGTACACCACTCTAAAATATGGCTAAGCAATAAAGTAAACGTATTTAATTGGTTATTTTATTTAAATTGACTTCGTTCTAAGGTACATTAAGATTTTCTTCGACAAAGAGAGCAACACACAGCGCTACAAAAATATGGCGGATGAACGTGCGTGAAATGTCATTTTGACAACCTACATTTATCTGACAAAACAAAAACATCAAATCAAACAACATGACATGAAAATTATGTCAATGTCATGTCAAACGCCAATTATAAACCAACATGGCGGCCTTCAAATAGTGTTCACATAGTAAAAAACTTACCAGAAGAACTATTCTTGTACCATCGCATTTGTCTTCAAATTAATGAAATTGTATTTTTCTTGTAATCTCCTATTTTTTCCCAATTTTTCTAAATAGTGTACATGGACCAGGCCCAGAATGAAATGGCTCCTTTCAGCACAACAAAGACTTCCTGATGTCAAGGCAACGGCCAAAGTCCCAAGACTTTGACCGCGACTAGTTAAACCATAAACTGAGATTGTGACTGAAATTATAAAGTCAAAATTGACTTACAATTTTGAAGTAGCTATAAACAACTTTCACTGCCTTATATTAGTTGCACAAGTCATGCCCAGGAAGCGTGGAGTCGGACCACCCAGGCTTACAATAGACGAAATTAATTTAACTAAGTATTCGGGTTCAGTGTAATTTGGGTGTGGGGCGTCGGTACGCGGAAACCTTACACATTACGCAATGTTGTATCTAGATCGAGAATAGTAATATCCTGTTTACGAAGAACTGTTTAAAAAGTTAGTTGTTTATATTATGAAGGACGAAACATTTGGGCACTGCGTTCGATTCGAATGCGTTCCGTCAAGTGGCATTCGTCGCGCCCTCGGAAGAAGGACGCGGCAGAACAGTGGGAGAACCAAAGAGGTTGAATGCAAAAAAATGGTAGAACAACATACGCGCGTGTCATTTTACAAAAGAAAACCCTAATATTTATAGCGCGAGCACGATACGATAGCAAATGTATAATATTAGCCAGTCAATATTAAAAGAATCCAATCATCGTCGATTTGACTTAGGTTATCTTGATTTATTCGTGCTTGGGGTACTGGTGACATCCTTATTTTCTCGAACCACTTGAACCAAATATTTTCGTCACTAAAAGAAAGCTTAGTTTTTAGGGTCCGTACCTCATAAAGGAAAAATAGAACGAATCACTCAACTTAACAATAATTTACACGTAGAAAGCAGTAGCCTCCAATATATTGCCAAACTTCAATATTCATTTAACCATTGTTATATTTACGCCTGTTCTAGCCATGCCTAGATGCAGGCTTGTGGCTAGAAAATACCAGCAGAAAATCAGCGTTCAATCAACACAAGTACATTTTCAGGCCAACTATACCTCAAACTGGTCACTGACCTAAAGGTTGATCAGAAACAACCAGAGCCACAAAGAGAAGGTTATCAAAACGCTATCACTCCAACCCTTCATATTGAAAGACGCAATGAGAACATTCAAAAGACGTGGGAAACGCTCAACGCGTGAAGATCACTTGGAATAATTAGCATCCAAGGTGGCTCGTGGTCGGTGCAGCCTTGCGAATTAGTGCGAAGGAACCGCTAATCAGTAGTATGACGAATGTAGGACGGTATGGCGACCTGGATCAAGCAATTATATTATATATAAAACTTGCCTTAAGCTTTAATTCTTTATCACTTTCAGTATTTTACGTAAGCACGTAAAGTGAAAACGTTTATAAGTAGAAGAATGAAGCATGATGAAGTCCACTGCTGAACATAAGCCCCAAAGAGTGCTACGACGAACGGTCTCGAGCTTTCTCCATCCACTGAATTTCCGAATTCTTCAAAATGTAATTGGTCCATTCCAGTGGCCTTCCTACACAGCGTTGTCCGGTTGGTTCTTGGCTGTCATATGAAAAGCTTTATAGCCAAACGTTTTTTGGTTCCGATACAATACAATCAATACAATACAATACAATCCGATACAATAATGCCTGTCTATTTCAAGTCAAGTCAAAAGGTGTTTATTTCAATAAAATCACTGGAGTCACTTTGAAACGTCTTAGAAATTAAGTGAACTATGCATGTTCCTTGCGACCAAGCTTAGATGAATCAGGCAACAAACACGGTTATAATTTTTTTCGATTTTACTTATCAACTTGCTAATCTGAGAAAAAGTTAGACACAAATTGTAAAATAAGGGGCCTGATGACGGAGCCATAGACCACCAAAACTTTAACTTTGACTGACGAGGAAACGACTAGCTATAGGCTAGCTGCCCCATAGTTCACATTCTAGTGAATCCGCGAAGAACGACCGACCTACAAGAGCGTCTCTATACCGTTGATGCAACAATAGGTCCGCATTGATTATAATTCATTTATCTCCAACACAATTAGGACAGCTCTCCCCTCAATTGATTCCACAATCAACTATGACCTCATGTGCGGGCGCACTACAAAACAATGTGCAGTTCTCACGCACAATCACAGAACAAATAGTAGTAACCTCTCTATCGGGGGGACTTCGTTTTCTTCCGTTGTTTAATTGATAGCGAGTCCTTTGCGACTGACAAACTGAAATTACGTGTTTTTGAGTTGTGTGCATGCTTGTAACAGTCCAGAAAAACATTGTGAAGAACCCAATTAATACATAAGTACGCTATGAGCTTGCAATTTGCTTTTCTACCCGTGGATGTCGTTAGAGCCGATTAAGGACAAAAAATTTGGGGTTGGGCAGTAGAGTTCCCTATTAACAACAATAGCTTAATCTACGACTTACTCTACGACTGAAATGATGATGATGACTATACCTACATCAATAGGCAATCGGGTCACGAAGAATATATCGCTGCATCTGCGCTACTTCCATACATCGCTTCTTACGTGGCGCGTACTCTAATTCATCATCAGCCACAAGCAGACTTCATCCAATGCTGGTTAAAGGCTTATTCTTGTGCCAATCAGGTGCAGCCCACGATGCTTGTAAATTGCATATCTGGACTCTACTTAGCTTTGATGGTAGGTATGCGTGACATAAAATTCAATTAACCAAAGCCTTAAATAAATAATATATCGTTCCCGGAAGCCTTGTGCCATTCGAACGAAGGCCATTTTTAGATTAATTGCTCTTATTTTATTAGAAAACCAGTTTCTGCTTGCATGAACTTTACTCTTCATCTTGTCCGGAAAACGTCAGGGCCTTTACGCACGGCAAAATTGAGGCAAGTAAAATGCCGCTGAGTGACGAGAAAACTATGCTTGCCTCAATAGTTATTTCTTGATCACTTTCGGTAGACCTATAGTTATAAGAATGTTTACCTTGAAAAGGGGCTTTTGATTCCTATATTGGAAGGTTTATGTCCAGAAGCTTCTTTTAAGGAACTTGTATGTAACTATGTTTCGGTTCCTAAAGCATTCCGGTTGCACACGGTATTTTGAGTGCTAGAAGTTTAGTGCCTATATTTAAAACTAAATAAAAAATAAAAAAAATATTCCGGACATATCGCACACGGTCAACTTATCCCAAACTAGGCATACCCTGTACTATGGGTACCAGAGACTGATATACTTAATAGATACCATAATAGATACACCCAGACACAGAACAAACATCTGTGTTCATCACACAAATGTAACTAAACTTAACAAAACTAAACTTATACATTCCTTCTTTCTTTCTGAGTCGTATTTCTCAATGCTAAAGAACGTGTGTTTCTTGATGATGGCATCATTGTTACCGCCGAGATGTATAGATTCGTCAAACTGACTCTTGAATAGTGCATATCTGGTCTGACCACCGTTTTGCCCTCTATTTATCTTAACTTTGTCAGTAATGACAACTTTAATAAGTCATCAAAGTACACACCGTACTTTCAAAGCAACATTTTTGCTCAGTCTGCGTCTTCTGTGGCCGTGACCATCGCGTAGACTGAAGTCGCCTACGCTCGCATCCCACCATTATACTTGACACTGCTCTGTTCCTATGTCATCTACGGAATACACAACAAAACACGTACAGAAAAGGGTCTCCTTTAGCTGGCCAATATTCAGGTCTTATCGCCTACACTGCCTCGTCAACGTTATCACAGCGTATGTGTGGCGTAGCTAGAGTATTCTTCACAAACTGCTGCGCATTGCTTTCTTTAGAAAATCCAATTGGTCATCCATAAATGCGAATCCAGTAAAAGTTCTCCTAAAGAGGTAAATTAAATTTCACTATTCAGGGAGGAAAAATGATTGGACATATTATACGACATGACAGCTTCTTAAAGAACATCATTGAAGGAAAGGTAGAAGGAAAACGAGGAAGAGGAAGAAATTGCATCATTACACCGACAAGAGCTATGCTCTTAAATCATATATATATATATATATATATATATGATATAACTACCTACTAATATTTTTGCTACTTTATCATTAGCATTTAATCGCAAGAATCACTTTAATCTTTGAATTTATACCTGTTTTTCGCGACTTAGTCTAGAAGAAATAGTTAGTAATGTATATGAATATTGAACCAGCTTATTCAAAATGGCATGTGATGTTACTATGGCGCCTTTTCGCCATTTCGCTTACTAATTGAACTACTTGAACGTATCGGTCTTTGACACCGGTCGATGTTTAAACAATCAGTTAGATTTCTACATACGCAGACATAGCATATGTCATAGCATAGACATAGCGCAGACGCATGGTTAGCTATCTATCAAGTTTTTGAGAATGGTGTAATGAAAGTATAATGAAACTTGGTATAGGGTTCCGCAACTAGGAAAAATGCACAACAGATTTTAGAAAAAAATAAAAACGCCTCTACTTACCGCCCAACTTACACCTGATCTGTTAATTTAGTTCACTTTAGTTTATTAGTTTATTAATAATTTTCGTTCAGTTAGCAACATTGAACTCATTGACAAAATGGTTGGGTGCCCGCTAGTGACATTAACAACTGACGACTTCCAAGCTCCGGTCTCGGCCATAACACTTATTTAGCTATGACGGAAGCCTTGCCTAAAATCAGATTTGGCCGATGCTTCAATAAGACTTATTACTTATGTAAGCTACTAAACTAAGCTTTTCAACCAGACAGACATATCAGCCCTTATCTTAAGGCATCGTAGTCGTCGTAATAAAAATTTTGAGGAAAAAAATACTGAATTATTTAATAACAAATGCTAAATTTGATTAAATTCATGACAGTGTGAGAATTTTGCAAAAATACACTCCACTAAAAATATCAGGGTCTAAGCCTAGAGATCTGAGTGGGTGTCTACTACGTGCTTTTTCATAACCTATAGTACTCCTCTTCAGAGTAAAGATCTCCCCAAATCCTTCAATGCTTTTCTATTATGTCCATTATGTCCGTGAGGTATCCCAGCAACCCCTCTCAAAGGCGTCAAGATCAACATTCTCATTTTATATATTTTATTTGTACAACAACTAAAAATAATAATCATACAACCCGGGATACGACAACGAAACAAAGATACGAGATTACAACATGAGGGACGAAATAGGGAAATACATTTATATGGAAAGTAAATTTTTCTACCCTCTTTTTTATCGCCTCTACCACTTAATGCTTCTAACCCTGAAGTTACCCAGGCTTTAAAGCCTTGACAAGCAAAACATAACGTGGAGGCCTCGGCTGGAGAATAGGCCCCTCCATGTCTACCAATCCGTGGACATCGTAAGAGGAGACTTAGGGTAAAAATGCTAGGGGATGGGTAGCAGCGTCCCGTATTTTATAATGATAGCTCTATCTGCACTCGCCAACCCGCGTGCCCAGCGTGGTGAGTATGTGCAAGTTCCCCTCACACGATGGGAAGTCACTCTGGCAATCTATGGGGGAGGTCTATGTTCAGCAGTGGGCGTCTTTGGGTTGAAATGATGATTACAAGCAAAATATGCAAAACAAATTAATAAATAATGTCATCAAAATGAACAGACGCAATTTTTTATTTCAACCTTCAATTACTAGTACGCGGTAAAGAGGTAGCGTGACATGTGAAACACGTGCCTTATACACGTGCCTTCGATAATAACTCCAGTCCCACCTTAAATACGTAGTAAAATCATAGTTTATGAGAATAGACTTACTTACATAACTAGAGTCACGTGACTTTATTTACTGAAGTTACGAAGATTACTTATCTATTTTGGGGAGATGAGTAAGATTTTACAGAGTACCTCAGACTTTACTTAATACGAGATTGATGATTCTGATCTTTTTGAAGAGCAAAGATAGGGTGGAAGCTAGTACAAAAAAAAAAAGAAATGATTGCAGATCATGCGAACATTTTGTGCCCCTACACGGGGATCGAAACAGCACCTATCGATTCACATTTGGGCACTCGCCCACTATGCCACCGAGAACGAGTGTGGTGACTGTTTGTTTCATTGATCTTTTTAGTACTTCAAAAAGGTCAGCGTATCGTAAATTAGGATCGCAAAACTTATCTAAGCCTTGCCCTTTTCCAATCCGTTTATCTGGATTTCATTTAGACCCTTGACGGTTAGCCTACACGGACGAAGTGGCTGGGTTTAGCGCTGGCTCCGCTTTGCTTAGGAAAAATATTTATATAAACCTAATAAAAAAAAAATATTGGAAAATTCTCTGAGTAGGTACCTATATGTTTTTTTTTCAAAAACTTTACTAGGTGACAACAAATTAAATGTCCAAAAACATTCTGTTTATTTGTACGGGCGGATCCCAGAAACTACTAGAAGAGTCTTTAAGAAACTTTACAAAGTAGTGTAGAACAAAGCAAAGCAGAGCAGAGTAGAGTAAAGTAAAAATTCATCATCATCATCAGCCTGTAGAAGTCCACTGCTGGACATAGGCCTCCCCCAAAGAGATCCATGACAAACGGTCTTGAGCCTTCTCCATCCACCGACTTCCCGCAACCTTCAAAATGTCATCAGTCCATCGGGTGGGGGGCCTTCCAACACTGCGTCGCCCGGTTCGTGGTCGCCATTCGAGAACCTTTACTCCCCAACGTAAAAATTGATTGCTTTAAATACCTACATATACAGAGGTGTTAATGTCATGTTACGGCTTGCAATATTTTTTTTAAGGTGAGGTACCATATAAAACCTTTATAACGTAAAGGCGTGTAAGTACCTGTCTCCTTTTTCTATATACTGCGACTCTACGCAAGTGAAAATACTTTGGTTGACATCATGCTAGTTACTTTTTGTCATGGATGCATGCTTTTTTGCATGCTTTTGTAGCTTGTATTATGTAACGTGTAGAACACACGAGTAAATCGTAACTATAGTAATTATAAGTAGTAAATTGTAATCATTGGTTAGTTTTAAATGCAAATAAAACTCATAAATATTTAAACGATCATTTTGAACAATATTTAAAATATCATTTAAAACAAAGTTATGCTAAACTTATACGTAATTATTAACTGTATTAGTATTTGAACATGGGGCGGTGGGTGGTTTGAATGAGAGACATTATTATTTTTAACCTTTAGAAAAAAAATCAAGAAATACATTTATTATTCTCTAAATTTTAAATGATTATCCGTGATATGCAGTGGTGGCCTCGGCTGAAGAATAGGCCCCTTTATATCTACTCATACCTTCCCGTCTATGTAGTAAGAGGTGACTAAGGGAATAAAATTAGGGAATGGGCAGCAGTGTCCCCGATTTTCACAAAAATAGCTCTAACTGCGCTTACCAACCTGCGTGACCAGTGTGGTGAGTATGGGCACTATCATCTGGAGGGAATTTGCCCATTTATTCCTATGAATTCACTCTCGAAATCTGTGGGAGATGTCATGTTCAGCAGTGGGCTTCATCTCCAATCTACGGCTGAATTGTGATGATGTTGAATTGATTATCTTTTTCGTTAACTTATCTCTTCCTGTCTGGTCAAAGTTGTCTTCAAAATTTTTCAACCGTTTCTCTCCTTTGCGGTTTTCCGCCATCCTCTCTCGAAGGCGTCGTGATCGTCCTACCAACGCCGTCTTGGCCGACCACTACCCAGCCTTTCGTCGGACTGCTAACATGTTACGTCATTCGTCCAATTATCCGGGAACATCCAGCTGACATGGCCAGCCCAGTGCCCAGTGCACTATTTATTCGAATTTGGACTGAATTCTTTGAAACTGTCAAGTTACGTCACCATCTCAACAAAATCTCACAATGGTACTGGGCATGTTCTTTACTTTAGATAATGTCTCTATAGCCTCAATAAAATCATGTTTATGACTTATTACAATCAAAACTAATGAAAATCATGAGCCAATAAAACAATCATCCTTTAAACGGTTATCATACAATTATAATAAAGATTGAAAATTATCAGACACTGGGATACGTACGTGAAACGGTAAATATTTAGACAACAATTATCAGTAGACCGCGATCTTATAACAGGCGGCACTCCGAACACGAACCTAAGCGGTGGCTTATCATCCACTGCTGGCTAAGTTCCAGCTATTCCATTAATGAAGTTTGTAAACGCGCATTGGTTATAGTGCAACACGATTGTTTGGGTACAAAGATGCTGTGATAAATGACCGCGTTGCATGGTTTGATTACTACGTAATCGTCTACCGGCATGATATCATTTTAGGCATCGTGGTCACGCCTGCGTCTTTCGAACGTGGAGCCAAGGTTTTACTTGAACACTCACTATTGCAACCGTGGTTTAGTAACGACTTCAACTTCAAACTTCAATATGTGATTCAAATCACAAGGATCATTTTAAAACGTCTGAACTGTAGAAATACGAGTGATAACTGTTATTATTAGGTAAGTAAATAAATAAATAACACCCAACGCATGCATAGTCCTGACTCTACGCTAACATTCCCTGTGCCGTGGGTATCAGAAACTACGAGTAGGTACCGGGTACCACAACACCCAGACCCAGAACAAATATTTATAGATCATGCAAACATTTTTCCCATAGCGGAAATCGATGTGGGTTCCACTTGTATCTATAAGTCGCTACGCCACCGTGGTCATCGTCAATTTAATCAACCTGCTTCGGAGGGCACGTTACAATGTCGATCTCTACATTATCGGTCATCAAGCCATGACGGAGGTCTTCAAATGGCTTTATTACTAGAGTAAGCCACTGCTCGCTTGCTTGTCGTGTCACTGATTCTTAGGTCATCCTTTATTACCTAGGTCAGTGACCAGGTTGAGGTATGGTGACCCTAAAAAGGGCATATGACCGTCTATTCCTTTCGTGTCACATGTCTTAGATTTGTTAGGTTCTAGGACATGCCGGTTTATGGAAGGATTGTTCTTTACAGATTGTTAGTCGTCTTTTGAGATGCTTCTACTACGTATGATCTAGGTACCTACTACGCCACATTTAATTTATTACTTACTCAAGAGAGCTTATGTATTAGTATGTCAGGATCTTACATCTCTCAGTCTTGTTCAATGCAAATATCTTATCAACATCCGGATGCGCGCTTTGCATTCAAAACTGAGTTTAGGAGCTAAATATAGAACTCCATCGTTGATACCATCACTGTCTCGTATTTTTGTTTAGCTTCTTTTATTATTTAAAACAACTTCTAGTAACCATCTCTATATAGACCTCCGTATTCTAAGTTCTGCCTTAACACCTCAACTTTCTCACTCGAGAAAATTTTAGATTTCAGACAATAAAATATCCTAAGTATCCAAACGTTTTATTGAGGAAATTCCTCATTCCAAGGTAGGTAAGGAAAAGTAATCAGTGAGGGCATTATCATCTGAATTGGTAATTTAATTCCAAATGTGACACTTATTAGTCCAAAATCAAACATTTGAACTTTTAAGTAAGATTAAGTATCAAAAATATCCAACAAAACATAACCTCCTAATTTAAAATCTGATTTGAATAATAATGCAGTTCGACACTTTAAATCCATCTTTATTTGTCAACTTAAGAACTAATTGAATAATAATCACTTATTTATGATAAATTATTGTTGTAGTGTCACCATTAATTAACAAAATACACATGTCACATAGAGATGTCATAGAGTTGATATTCTAAGATCGATTACACAGTGTTTGGCCTACAGCGCAAAGGGCGTTCCGTTGGTTTTAGGCACGGTTACCAGCGCCCACGCAGCCTGTGTGGTCCACTGAGCGCCCATCGTCACTCTCTGAGGACGCCTAGCGCCATCTAGCGTCATTCGATAAATTATTATTCACACAAAGTTTTTATTCGTTATATTGATTTATTCACTAAGTAGGTGTCATTATACCTATCTGAAAAACAAACTTGATGTAGCTATGTTGTTTTCAAATACTTATGTTGTACTTATTGATATAACTTATGTTGATGTATATCAAAAAATCTTAGATTCATTTTGTGAGTTGAAGAGCAACAAGAACGTTTAAAAATTAAGTACTACAGTACTACTGAACGATAAAAAAAAATAGTTGTTTATATTTGGGTCTTTTTTGGTTGTTTATAAATAACCATTAATTTATTGAAACATTATTGAATCAAAAAACATATTAAAACCATTCTACATAATCAATACATAAAAATTGCCAAATCCTTATATCACCGTTTATAGAAACCGTTTCGATGTAAGCGGTGTCTTTGATGAATCCCACACTCGTATATAAAGTTTTAATTTTTGTATAAAGGGATCAGGTAGGTTGTAAAAAATTGTCTTACTCGTCCGCTCGGGCGTCGGCAACCATCAAAGTTTCTAAGGATGCTCCCACGACAGTATTCTAAAAATATAAAGTGATTTTTTAAAGAGACTTACCTACAACTCTTTTTGTCCCGTATGTATGTATGTTTGGTATTTACTTACTTTTTGTTCGGTCTCTGAGAATAGTTGAGGCATCTGTTCTACAATAGAGCTTTTGACTTGATGCACGCATTCGTATAATGTTTTTCATCATCATTATCAACCACCATCGGTCTGTTTATAAGTTTATCATAAGCAGGCTACCTACAGCCGTTACAATGTCTTACATCCTTAACAATGTAATAGGTAAGTTCAGAGTTCCTTTCAATTAGGTATTATAAGCGATGTTCGTGTTTCAATTTAGCGGCGACATTGAAGTACTTAGGTGTTTTTACATTGAAGGCAGCGGCACCTATTTTACTGCGATTATCCGTAACCATAATCTACCAAATGATCTCGTCTATGGAATGCTACAATATAAACCTGAATACAAAATATATAAAATGTCTGAATTCCAACAGGCGCATCATCATACGCCACAATAAAATAAACCACGCTTACTAATCGTTGCAGGTTAAAACCGGCTACAAATGGTAATAAAATAAAGGTACATACACATACGTGAAGTGTCGAAACGCGGTTCTCTCTTTTCGATATAAATAGTGCGAGGCGAGTCGAGCGCACTGACCGA
Organism: Anticlea derivata; assembly: GCA_947579855.1. NCBI lineage: Eukaryota > Metazoa > Arthropoda > Insecta > Lepidoptera > Geometridae > Anticlea > Anticlea derivata. The sequence goes on from OX388264.1 coordinate 4,742,915, forward strand.
CCATCGACAGCGATCCCGATAATCGGGCAAATGTTTGAGTTTCTCTATTTTCAAATCGGGTTCACCCGAGTCTGTTTCTTCAAACAGGCTGAACGCGCGCGTTTGCGTTTGAACGCTAGTCCAGATTACATGTGGTGGGACAGGTTTACGCAGGGCAGGACGGTAGAGTGCGGGTTAGGTCTGTGAGGACTGGCTGGCCGTGTGAACGCGCCGCGTTAATTGGCGTGCGGAGTGTCCGCTGTCTTCGGGCCACGCGCCTGCGCCGTTCATCTCGACCGTTTCAATTTGAATTGAAAACAATAAAATTTTAATAGCGTGATTTCTGTTTATTATTTTATATTTAAGGCTTTTTGTTTGATACTATTTGAACGGTTGTTTCGTTTTACGATAGATGCAGATTAAGTTATGCACGTAAAAGCCCTTAAAATTAATTAGTTTCTTCAATTTATTTTCATTAAAAAATCTTTTGTTTTGAAACAAAACCAGCAGTTTCGTAAACGTAAATGCGTAAATTCCAATTTGTTATCAGCACGCTCTGTTATCGATGCTAAGTCGTACAAGGACGCCTATGGTACACCGCACTCGTCCTGTTTGGTAACTAAGCTATACATTGTACCTAATAAGTATGTAATGTAAATAACCACTGTAGGTACCTACCTACACCTTGCCACGGACTTACGTAGGTATACACATGGTTGGGAAATTACATGGTAGGTACAAAACCATAGAAATATTTTTAATAGTAGGTATGGCGATAAACGGAATATTGAACAGTAAAATATAGTTAACGGTAAAAATATCTGTGTGTGATATGTATTGTTAATATTGTAATCAATAGTCTCAAGAATAGTTTTTTGCATCATTTCTTCGATAGAATATAAATTCATTGAATTTAAAGTTTTATCAGTAATATAATGAGTGTGGAAAATAGCTACGGTTAGTTCGACGAGACTAAGCTATAAAATAAACTCTACCATCGATATGACGCAGCGTCTGGCTTACAATCGGGATATTGCTCCTGCGTAGAGCTGAGAAGTTATCTCTACAATAATAAATTGTAATTTCTATCTGTTTGTTTGTGTGTGCGTTTTTACGAGTTCTATTGTATGGTTTACAATATAGTTTCTTTGATTTTGTACAGCAAGGAAAAATTATTCATTAAATTATTCATTAAAGTATTATATTGCTTTGAATGGTCGAAAATTGATCTTTTTCTGGACGTTTCCGCATCTAAGCAAACCATACGTTAACCTGGACTTTATGCTGAATAAATGCAGAAGGGTGTTATATTAAAATAATATATTTATCACAGTAGTACAAGCAAATCTTATGGACAACTTGATGATATTGTGTATTGATATTGATATTGTGAATATAGTGGGAATTGCATAAAGTGTAATGTGTCCTTACTGGATTGCAGGGAAATTACGTCTTTGAGAGTAAATTAAAGTAGGTGTGGCTTCAGTTAAAACTATGTAGAGAAATATATGTGAAAATGTAGAGGCAGGTTGAATTTAAGGTCGAATATTGGTCCGTTTAAAGCTATTATTCGTTAATAAAACATCCAAAACAGCATAAATCCATTGTACAAAATAGCATTGAGAATATGCGCAACTAGTACGGTCACTTGAAATAAATTTATGATTATTTTGAAGCGGTGTGCCAACGCGTCGTTCGTAGAAGGATGAATGACAAGGATCCACGGCGTATATAGAGTGGATAAGGCAAGATGCAAATGGAATTTTCCACAGAATATATAGAAAAAATTGAAATGGCCTTTTACGTTTGTTTGGTAACCAGTCACCATGACACACTGACTGACACGTAATACATTGCATACTTGCACTGCCGTGCTTTTACAGGTAAGGCTTATATGCCCGTAATGCAAAGCTATAGACGCAGGCATCTACTCAAATTATCGGTGGCACGTCTTCCCCGCCCACTTTCTAACTAGGTTCAGCTGTTCTGTGCAAATTTCAGTAAAACATGACAGAACGTAACAGACAATTATCAAAGGCCGTATCTTTTAAATTCACCGTAATTTTCTCCACCTTAAGCTAAAGTAGAGCTAAGCTACGAAAACCGAGATTAACGCACCATCAACTTTGTGATTTGGTTTCGGCAGAATCGGCAGTGACGAATGTAGACAGAATTTTTTTATGGGGTCATGGTTCAAATTTGTGTAAAATAGGCTCGTATTTACATTTTCTATTTCAATTCTTTTATTTCTTAGCCAGTTTTGAAAAAAAATAAGATGCAATTTTTAACAGAATATATTAACAATAATAAACAGGAGAAAAAAACAGCTTTTCTATTTTCGATTCCCATCTCGAGATTTCAGGTTTCAGGAAAAAAATGTTCTGTAGCTTTGATACCTTCTCCATTTGCATAGAACCTCCTTAAACCTGAACAGTTATAGTTTTAACGACAAAGCTGACATATAGCGTGTAAAGAGATCAACACCGGATGCGTTAGCGAGTAGGTATGCGGAAGTGTCAACAAATTACTGAATGTGCCAAAAATTGAAAATCGTATATCAATAAGTAGGTACTATAAATAATTAATACACCGACTAAAAGAACAAGATCCATTAGATGAATATCTATAATAGGTGCATATTTCCAGTGATGACATAAGGCGCTGAGACTTGGTCGCTAACTATTAGTCTCTTGTGTATGAGCCTCAAATATGGAGAGAGCTCGGAGATACACAACGTGAATAAATCCGAAATCTGGAATTCCGTATAAGAACCAAGATCACCGACATAGCTCTTGGAATTTTATTTATTTATTTATTAACAGAAAAATAATAATAATAACAGTTGTAAATTAAACTAAAATAATATTATACTAGAAATGAACTCTGTTTTCTACGACTACGACTACAAGTAGAAAACAGAGTTCAGATCACCAACCACAGGCAGCGTGCCCAAAAGGCTGGCGACGTTACCTCGTTGGATCGCTATACTGATCCTTTGTCCGAGGTAAGCACCAGCCCTTCGGTCATTGGTCTCATCCACCAGCCTCCAAGATAAAGCAATTGGAATTAGCAAGTTGAAATGGCTATGGGCAGGCCATATAGCTCGCTGATCCGAAAGCCGTTGGAGAATAAAGGTTCTCGAATAGCGTCCGTGAACCAGGCGACGCGGTGGTGGAAGGCCTCCCACCCGATGCGTCGGTCCATCGGACATTGTGAATGTTGCGGGAAGTCGGTGGTGGACATGAAAGGTAACGAACCCTCCAACCCTCTCCTATATAAGGAACTAACTGCGCCATCGAGTCGAATCCTCGTTGTGTTCAAATTCTTTGAAATGTTCTTCTGTTTGAAGTCATTTATGACGTTATTAATGTCATAGAAAAAACATTGTAGCACTTTTAACAATATTTTGCCCAAGTCGTTGTGACGAATGCGCTTTGCATTATATAAGAATGAATTCAAACTGATAGGAATTAAAGAATCAAGATTAAAATTATCTGATTTTGATGATTTAAAACTAATTTTAAAGTTTTGTAGGTGTGTTGGATTTCAAAACGCAATTCGTTTTGTACGTTTTTCAACTAGTGCCTGACACATATTGGTTACTATTACATGGTAAGTTAGCTAATACATACAATCATCAAGTTTGCTTTCTTGGCCACTAAAGAACCTTTTCAAACTAAATCGATCACTAACGTCATTTCCTTGAGAGAAAAAGAAAATTTCTTGTTTTTTTTTAATGTTATACGGACGCAAACAGGCTACGGCCCACCTGATGGTAAGTGGTTACCGTCGCCTATTGAAATCAGCAACACCTAGAGCGTTGCTAATGCGTTGCCTGCCGAACCCCTCCCCCCTAAAGATCTCTGTCAACCTTACTCACCGTAGAAACACAGCACTATTTGAAAGAAATAATGTTATTTGGCTGCGATCTTCTGTAAGGCGGAGGTACTTCCCGGTCGGGCTGCTCCAATTTAGAGCGAGTAAATATCGCTTTGCCCTACCTCTTCCTAAAAAATCATAAAATTATCGCTTCATAAACAGTTTTTATTTGAATTTTGAATGTTTTGGTCAAAAATCTTTATATTCTATATTGTTGTAATTAAAAAGCTGCTAATCCGCTGACTCGTATTAAACTTCACATCGATAGTAATAATTATCTGGCGGATCAAGTGGCAGATCTAGTGATGACGCGTTGCGCCGTAGATTAAGTGTGAAAAGGTTTTAAAGTATCCTACAAATCAAACTGGTTGACTGTACATAGTCTGCTTATGTAGGCTAAGACTTACAGCTATCAAATAGGCCTGCCTTATTAGACATTGACGATGCGTGCAATATCATACATGCATGTTAAATGCACTCGTATAATTTTGTATGTCAATATGTAAAACTTAAATCAATCGACCTGCCGTGGCTGCGATTTTTTTTCTGACTTATTTTTAAGCTATTAGTCTCTTACTACCATTGCAGCGAAGCTGGACTAAGGCGTGCGTAGAGAATAGAATAGAATAATCGTTTATTTTAGCAAAAGATTAAATGACCGATTAGTTGGCGAACACAAATGTATACACATTTAGATATACATAAAGCTTAAATATATCATATAGTTTAGGTATACCTACATATTAATATTATACTTAAAGGTACCATTATTATCAATATTATATTGTATATCGACTCATATATTGTGTCCAAATGCTAAAAAAAGTGTTCAGCTCAGCATTAATTACTTAAAAGAAGATCTCTGGCCGAAGGGTGTTGTGTTCCGTCGTTTCCGCAGGCGGATACCTACTGCCACGGACAATTAATTGTGTTTTTATATTAGTATGTATGTTAGTCTTTAAGGTATATATCTATATGGGCCGTAGGATAAGAAAAATTCCATCTGTTTTTTATTCTATTGTTACCTGAAATAAAGTTATTGTATTGTATTAATGTTGGGTGACAGAGGGCACTGTGACCGAGAAGTTAGGGCAAAGAGCCTCCTAAGGTACGGACCTCAGCTTGGGCCGTTTCCAAGTGGAGGTTTTTTGAGAATCCCCGTTTGCGATACAAGAGATGATGGTTAGTTGGCAAATGTTTATTCCGGGTGTGTGGTAAAGGTAGGTACATCATAAATTGTCATACCTACTATACGAGTTATACCCACAAGCAAGCAAGCATACGTGAGATGAGGAATAGCATATTAGAGTACGATTCTTTTCTCTGGCATGTCTTAACGCGTGCGACATTTGACCCACGTAACCGCAACATTTCCAAAGTACGTAAACATTGGAGAGCGATGCGTTTTCACTGTTGTCAATATAACGCGATCTAATTCGAAAGCGATACGCCTTTCACCTTGAGACTGCTGCGTGCGTTATGCTAAGTAACTTGCTATAGTTGTTATAGTAGTTGCTATAGTAATGTCTACTGAGTTACTGTAAGCGAGGAAATCTGTGGGCCAAGCACGAATAATTCACGATAGCGGTATGCTTACGATTCGACAGTAAAAGTCAAAACAGTAAAAGGTTCAATTATGGTTATGGTTAATGAATAGTAGCGAAAAAAAAACATCAATATTTAATAATAATAAATAATAAATCAGGACATATTACGCACGGTCAACTGATGCCAAACTAGGCATAGCCTGTACTATGGGTACCAGAGACTGATATACATAATAGATATACACACCGGCACAATTAGCGGAACAGAAAAAAAAGTGTGACTATGAGATAATAACGCATATATTTGACGAAAATGTAATTAGACACAAAATAACAAATTGATTAACATCTTTTAACAACGAATTTGAAAAGTCTTCGTTATTTTTTATTGAAAAATAAAGAAATTTGAAATAAGTGAAATTTTTAGATGATTATGAACCATCACAAAAAATTAAAAAGTAAGCATTAAATGATTTAACAATAAAATTAAAGCAAAATTAATAACAAGTGTTTCCCCTCCTGCTCTGATTACGGTTTCCATTCGTCTGGGCATGCTACAGATTATGTTATCGATGATTTCTTGAGGCAACCGCTCCCACTCCTCAAGTAATGCGTTTCCAAGTTCATTCAGATTGTTGGGGGGTGGCATTCTGGTTTTAACCCTTCTTTTTAGCAAGTCCCAGACATGCTCTATCGGATTCATATCGGGGGAATTTGCTGGCCACTGCATCACCGGTATACCTACGTGGCTCAGATATGCCTGTACCGATTGTGCACTATGAGCACGAGCATTATCTTGCATTAGAACAAAGTCGTCACCAATAAATGGGGCAAATGGTACAACACGTTCTTCTAAAATGTCTCTGATGTATCGATCTGCTGTCATGGTCCCTCCTGTGACTATCACTAACTCCGTGCGAGCTCCCAAACATATCCCTCCCCAAACCATAATCGAGCCGCCACCATAAGCCACTGTGTGTTCAAAATTAGACTGTATGTGGCGTTCTCCTTTGCGTCTCCATATTCGCTGTCTCCCATCGATCTGTTTTAAAAGAACTATACGCATCAGTAAAGAGAACCTTCTGTCATTCGTTCAAATCCCAATGACGATGTTCTCGCGCATAGCTAAATCGTAAACACGCGGTGACGTCTCTCAAGTTTTGGGCCTTTGGCAGGTATATACGACCCTAAACCAACTTCTTCAAATCTCTTGCGAACTGTACGCTCACTTACTCGCACTCCTCGAACGTCTTCCTGTTCATTTCGAGCTTGTACAGCCGTTAATCGCGTATTCCTACGAACTCCAAGTTGTAAAAAACTGTCATCTCGCCTCGATGTACATCTTTTTCTACCTTGACCCCTCCTCCTCACAAGAGAATTAGACGATCTGTACCGCTGGATGCTGCGATGAATCGTTGATACTGGTCGACGAAGCCTTGAGGCAATCGATCTGTAGGTATGGCCATTTCTTCTCATTTCATCAGCCCTAATGATTTCCAGTGATGTTAAGTCAGGCATAATAAAGAGCTTTTAATAAACTAAATTGCCTATAGAATAACAAATTTATAAAAAACCATTAAGTGCAATTTTTCAAAAAAATTACAATTACGTAGTTATTACTTGAACAAGTTGACAAAACGTATTGTTCGGGAAAATAAAACAAATGAATGTAAAAAGTGTATGTCATCTAATTTTTTATTTTCAAATTTGACAATAAATTAAATAAAATATCATGGCCAGTTCCTCAAGTAAAAGATTTTAAAATCCTGCTTTTTTTTGTGTTCCGCTAATTGTGCCGGTGTGTATATATATTTAACACCCAGACACAGAACAAACATCTGTGTTAATCACACAAATGTTTGTCCAGTGCGGGATCGAACCCGCGACCTCTAGCGCAGAAGGCAGAGTTACTACCAACTGAGCTAAGAGCCTGTTTAAATTATTTTTTTCCAAACTTTCTCAGATAAGCTGTTTTTGGAAAAGAAGAAAAGATTTATAGACAACAATATAGCCGGTTCATATAAGCCATTTTTCGTCATGATCCGATGATCACTCGATTAGTTGGAAATTTGTGTAGGCAGATCGCATGCGTGGAAATCATTGGCAAGGTCGAATCATTGACGTGAGGTCTCAGTCAAAGGATAAATAGGACAAGTGGAAAATGTTTGCGTGCGTTTGTTGTGTCGTGTGTACTTACTCGATTTATGGTATTGTTTCAGTAACGTTTATTTAGGAGTTAATCGGAACTAATGTAAAAAATCTGCCATACAAGCTATGTCATTCTGTTACACAAACCGGAAACCAACCATAAACCCTGTAAGAAAACCCGGTTTTTGAAAAAAGGTTAAGGGTTAATTGCATGACGTGTTAAAAAGCTCCAACCAAAATTAAAAGATTTCAAGCATCGCCTACGTCATAAGCTAACTTGCTTGGGGCACTGGTTCTATATTTAAAAATGTTTTTTTTTTATAGCTAAGTGCAAATTAGCTAACCTAACGGTAAGTTTAGCAATTGTCCGTGATGAAATCTGATCGAAGAATAAAATCCATCATAGCTTACAAAAAGCAATCCAATGGTGTTACCAACATATTGTTTTATTGTACAGTTATAAATCTTAGTTGTTTACACCGCTATAAACCAAGACCCTTAGAATCGAGGTGTGATAGACAGAGGAACAGGCATCGGCTTACGGTGAAAGTACACTTTCTTGAGTTTCTGTGGCCGAAGAAATTATGGTTGTTTTTTAATGGAAGTGGCACTTTTCCTATATAAACTTATGGCGGGGATGAGTGGATTTACTATTCAAAAATTGATACGTAGCGCTCAAATTTTTTAGCAATTTTACTTAATAACGTGATTTATTGAGTAATGTCGAGCCACAATTATTGTTGCCTTGTGAGTGACGTATTTAATTTCCAAGATGCTGTTTATAGTCTAACAAATAATCATATTCTCGTTTTGACAGTTACGGTGTTGCAGCTTATTGACGAAAATTGTATATTGAAGTAATAAAATGAACAGTTGATCAGAATCAAAATCATTGAGTCAGTTCATTGGTTCACATATAGCGCGTAACGGTATACGTGATTGCGCTACGTTCGTCGCGTCATTTTCAGACGACAGCGGTTAGGTGGCATCACAGTTTGTGCTAATCCACATAATTTTAGAGCTATAATGAAATTATAATGAGCTGAATTAGACCGCAGATTTATTTATTTATCTAGAGGAGGTAGGGCACAACGAGATTTTCTCGTTCTGAATTGGAGCAGCCCGCCTGGGGAGGTACCTCCGCCTTACAGAAGATTGCAGCCAAATAACATTATTTGTTTCAAATAGTTTTGTGTTCCTGCGGTGAGTAAGGTTGCCAGAGCTCTTTAGGGGGGAAGGGGGTTCGGGGTCGGCAACGCGTGCGTGATGCCTCTGGTATTGCAAGCGCTCATAGGCTACGGTAACCGCTTACCATCAGGTGGGCCGTAAGCTTGTTTGCCACCTCTGTTGTATAAAAAAAAATAATAATAATAATAATTTGATCGTTTAGCATAAATGGACTGATGCTGGCAACGTTAATATGCGTTTTGACAATTGTCAAATCGAAATTCTCAATATTTGTTAAGACTAAAAACCATGCATGTGATGAATAACTTAAATAATTCAAGTATCTCTAGGTCCATGTTTCTCTAGAATAGGACAAAAATGTGACGTTTTCCCTATAGCACTGTAGGTTAATGCATTGTCGCTTTCTTGTGTCTCGTCTGAATCGTTAATTGTACGATTGTTAACCCACTAATTTGAATCAGTCGTTTAGAGCTATTTCTCGTCTGCCAAGAACATTCGGTTTCACTTGCATGTCTTGTGTTTTAATTTTATTACGTGACGAAGGAAGTCACTGGTATCCCAAGAAACCAGAAGTGATAGGTAAGTTACTTTTGAGTTAGTACGAAATCCTTCTTAAAATTACTTTTCCTAGGCTTGAGAACCTAGGCCAGGGCATGTGCTAGGAGACCTTAAAATATGTCTACAAATAGTGGCCCAGAAACTAAAAAAAAACACACAGTATGGTAGGTACAGTTCTTTAAGGCATTTTGCGGTATTAGATGAAGTTTCATATGCGATAGGTTGCAAGTCTAACGTCCCTTTTAAAAATATTACCTAGTGCCCTCACAAAGAGTATGATTCAAGGTTGCAATCTGTCGAAGTTGTACCAGAAATACGGCCTTCCCCAAAATAGCAGCGATCCGGTAAATTCTTTAAATAATAAATTAGCTAACTGTTTTCGATCAAAGTCCAACAATTATTGGCAAGTATTCAAGTACGCACAATGCACACAATATTTACCTGGCTGACTGTAATTCGACAACACATATGAGACAAGGTACATACGATGATGAAAATAAAACGGTTGGTTAGTTTTAAAAAAGAATCATGTTAATCGCTAGCGGTTTTTCACTAATATTATGACCAATGATTTCAATAGAATAGAATAGAATGATCGTTTATTTTAGCAAGAGATTACATGGCCGATTAGGTGGTGAGCACAAAAGTATACACATTTAGACATACAATATTACTTAAAAAAATATTATTTCAATTTCCTTTCAATTACGTATTTACCTGGATGTGTGGCTATTTACATCACAGAATAGGATGAAGAAATTAAAATGTTACGTGTTTGTTTGGTATAAAACTTAAAACCAATGTCACCATGACACTGTTCGGCTATTTTCCCTTGAAATCCTTATTTCCTTGCTCGGAATTTGATATTTTCAGTGAGTTCCTGAATTATACCTGAGATCATCATTTTGCAAATTGTATTTAAGTATTGCTTACCAAACTTACTACTCCTAGCTCTCAGAATTAGCAAGTTGATGTGGCAGTGGGCAGGCCATATAGCTCGCAGAACCGACAACCGTTGGAGAATAAACGTTCTCGAATGGCTTCCACGAACCGGGTGACGCAGTGTTGGAAGGCATCCCAACCGATGGATCGACGACATTGTTAAAGTTGCTAAAGTGAGTGGGTGGAAAAGGCTCAAGACCGTTCTTCATGGAACTCTTTGGGGCAGGCCTATGGCCAGCAGTGGACATCTACAGGCTGATGATAAACCAAACTAGCACGAAATTGACATTCTTAATATTTTTTACTCGGAAAGAGCGCAAAACAGAAATAGAAAATTATTTATGGGAAAAGATGATGTAAGTTAGATATCAAGACAATCGACTGGAAAGTGAAGACGTTATTTTACTTTTCACACGATCAAGCATTGGCGTGAAATTATTAGTAATATAAAAACGAGTTATGAATGTCTACTATAAAACTATTAGTCAGTTGCCTGTGTAAAAGTTGCTAAATTGACTTGCACTCAAGTTGGACTTGCGCTGCAGACTCATAAACAGAATTTGGGTTTACGAACCCGAGCCAAACCCAATGTGATTGTGGGCCCACAGTCCATGCCACACTAGCTGGTGTGTCTTTTGCGCCGAAATACCAGCACGGAAGGCCACCCATCCTGATCCTTGAAGATGACTAAAAGAATATATAGATAACTCTTTATTGTAAACCACATAAAAACTTAACACATCACAATTGAAAAATTAATAATAATTTATTTACAGAAAGAAACTTTAAACTAGTACAAGTTAATATTTACAAAATACACAAGAAACAGTTGAGCCATCTAAAGACCGTTACAAACGATCTATAGATAGCTCAACTGATCCAGATCACTACCAGTCGGAAGCCTCCCCAAGACGCTGGCCGAATTGCCACGCTGGATGGTAATGTTAATTCGCTGGGCCAAAAAAGAGCCAGCTCTCGGGTCACGCGTCGCTTCGATCAGACGTCCTGATATCTTTTTGAAAACCCGGAGGGCCCCGTTTCCCCACGGACCCAGGGTCTCAACCCCAAAAGGCTCAAATATGTGTATTATATATATATATATTTAAAATTGAATCAATAAAATAAAGATATCAAATAGTGAAATACAATGGGCGGTCTTATCACTGAGAGTGATCTCTTCCAGACAACCTTTGGATGGACTGGATTTTACGAGAATGATAGAGGACGGTGGTGTTAAGAAACAGGAAAATATGAACTAACAAAATATATATAAATATGTATACATAATTACATACGCATAGTATAAAAAAAAACCATAAATGATACAATGAATATATATAGAATAGTCGGAGCTCATGTCCTTATGTTGTAGTAATGATTGGAACAGCCGTCTTCTAGATGGAAAGACGGCCTTATAAAGGTTGCGGAGAGCCGTTCGGTGCAGGCCGCACAAAATCGGTAGATCTGAATAAAGAAAGGCCTTTATTCAACAGCGGATGTCTGAAAATTTACAGGGATAGGAAAACTTGAGCAGTGGACGTCTGGCGGCTGCTTTGATAATGATGATTATTTATATAGGAGAGATTGAAGGAATCGATGGTGGACAATGAGGTTACGGGCCGTGGGCACAGCTGTAATAAGGTCGGGGACGCGGCCGCGCGGCGCCGGTCGACGCCCCGCTAACTGAATTACATCGCTTAGTACGCACAGCGATTGTTTTCAGCGGTACGTAAACACAACAAAGCGGCCTAGAATTTATGTAGAGTATAAAATAAAAATATTGTTTCGACTTCTAGTTTGATGAGTTTTGTTCTCTTAGCTCCAAGGGTCCCAGGATGTACCTGGGTAGTTCCATTCAATTTTGGTGGCCGTGGTGGCTCCGGCTGAAGAATAGGCCCCTCCAAATCTACCTATCCGAGGATGTCTTAAGAGGTGGATACGGGAAAAAAGATAGGGGATGGGCAGCAACGGCCCTCATTTTAACAACGATAGCTCTAACTGCACTCGCCAACCCGCATGCCCAGAGTGGTGATTATAGGCAAATCCCAGACAAAGACATGATAAGGAATTTGCTCTGTATGTGCGGGAGGCCATGTTCAGCAGTGGACGTCGTACAGCTGAAATGTTGATGCGGATGACCCAGGAAAATCAAAAAAAAAGTTAATATACACGTAAGTATTCGAATCAAAAATGATTAACAACCCAACAATGTACTATGGCCCTTTTTTGGGCCAACCTACCTCAATCTGGTCAATGACCAGTATGACCAAGAAAGAATCAGTGACACGACAAGCAGTCAAGCAAGGTCAATGACAGATTGAGGTATGGTAATCACGTAGAGGGCCAATTGGTGGCAAAGGGATCAATGTGGTGATGTTAAAAGTGCGTTTCATAAAAGGTATTTGTACGCATGTCACATGTCATCTAATTTTTAGGCTCTATAGGACATAGCAGCTTCTTCACGATGTTTTCCTTGATCGTTCAACAGTACTTACAAGAATTGCGCATAATATACATTTTCTGAATGGATTTGACGACCGCGATTCGAACCCATGACATTTGGATTGGAAGGCAGGGCACAACAGCAGTGCTCTTATTATTATTATTATTTTTATACAACAGAGGTGGAAAACAAGCTTACGGCCCACCTGATAGTAAGCGGTTACCGTAGCCTACGAGCGCTTGCAATAGCAGAGGCATCACGCACGCGTTGCCGACCCCGATCCCCCTTCCCCCCTAAAGAGCTCTGGCAACCTTACTCACCGCAGGAACACAACACTATTTGAAACAAATAATGTTATTTGGCTGCGATCTTCTGTAAGGCGGAGGTACCTCCCCAGGCAGGCTGCTCCAATTCAGAACGAAAAAATCTCGCTGTGCCCTACCTCCTCCTCCTCTTATTGTAAACGCATTAACTAATCTTATTTATTTGTCGGCAAATTCAATAATTCTGGTTGCTTACATCAGACACAGGGAGGTACCTACATTATAATTATGCACTATCGCATCGAGAAGCTACCTAGTAACTGTTTGTAATGTTTGTTAACCTAAAAAAACCTAAAAAACTACTTAGTTGCCCTAAAAATGTTGAGTAAGTAGTGCAAATTAGAAAACTATAAATTCGATGGTTGAACGCAAATTGTTTGAATAAACCCTACGTGTCAAATGACACTTTTATATTTTTTAAGTAGGTAAAAGAATCCCGGATTATCCATCATTCCCAGTAAAGCAATGACTCGTTTGGGAATCTGCGCTCGCGCTGATGTATGACTCAAGCCCCCATAACACTCATGTATGATTCTTTGGGAAATAAAAATGATAATTTATTGATTTTGTATAGGTACTGAGAGAATTTTATTTGTCTGCTTGTTTACCTCCCAGTAGGCTACCACGGCTATGAAGTCCAGTCCTGTAAAAAACATAGGTATGATTTTGAAAAACTTCTGGGATATCATACGGAAAGACCACAGTTTTTATTTAATGAAATACCTGACCCGCCCGCCACTTCGTCAGCTTTTAAATATATTCCTCTCCTGACTCTTGCAAAAGATAGCGTAACTTTCTATTGGTAAAGTATTTTATAGAATGAGTTCAGTAGTTTCAGAGTTGGCCCCTTCATACAAACATACAAACAAAATTTAACCTCTTTATAATACTAGTCGAGAGATAATAATATTAAGTACATTATGAACATACCTACTATTAATGTTAGTGCAATACTCTTATGAGTTTTGTACTAACATTGAAATGCTAAATACCCAATATCACGCGGTTTCATATCAGACCTGATAAGACAAATTAAAATAGCGATAACGGAAACAATCAATACATAATACAAAAATATTCCACAATCGCGACGGCATTTCCAACCTACAAAAAGTTAGAGCCGGAGCCAAAACATTTCGGCCTACTTCATATTTATAGGTACCATATTCTCTGATACCTTCCTTCGTAAATAACAAACATTGTCATAATGAATAGCGGCAATGTAGGAAAAATAGGCTTTTTACAAATATGACTTCGATCCCCAAGCATAGTAGACATCTCCTCAGATCCCTTGGTGATCAGATCCTTGAAGATGTCAAGGTTCGTCAGAGGCACGTCGATACATTTGGTAAAAATATTCCTTCGTAAATATTATTCGTAGCAAATTGCAAGCTCATCGCCGATTTTAAGGTTCATGTTTATGAAAATTTATTTGTAAGACCTTTATTATATATTATCGACGACGTGAAGAAATAAAGAACATGACTATGTTTAAGAATATCGAAAAGAAAAACTCATCGGTGTACGACCGGGTTTAAACATACGAACTTTGGATCGAAAGTCGGGATACATACCATCCACTAGGCCAACACGGCTGTAAGGTAACGAATTTTATCTGCCGCTGCTGATTAAATATTATTCAAAATCAGCCATCATCCACCTTAGCTCCATTTGTAGTTAGCTTTTTTACATATTGGGGATATAATTCCTGGTTGAGAATGCAGATCTTCGCGGCGGCGCGGCGGCAGAAATGATAACATAATTTGCTAATAGGTATCCTGTCCTGGGTCTGGGTGTTGTGGAACTCTTAGTTTCTAATACCCACGATGATACCTAGTGTGGGTCAGTACTACGTGAGTGACCGGTGTTATTTTTAAGCTCACAAAAAATCGTATATATCTGTGACGACGAGGTGATAAAAGGAACTTGCACGCGCCGAAAAAACGCCCAAACTGTAATGGCACTTCATAGGGACATGACAAAAGAAAGTCGTCGCCATCCCTTGCAATGGAAATGCAAGTTGAATTTCTCTAGAAGGGAATAACAAGTAATGTCAACTGTCGAAGGCATTTGGCATTCGAAAAACCTATTTTTATTGCGTTCTTGGAGAGGTAGGTGCGATAACGTTTGTTGCCTGTATTTTTAAAGAAGATGTTTGAAGTAGGCTATTTGAAGAATACTGAATAGTAGGCTAGTATTTTATTTTACGGTAATGTTCATTTACTTAAATAAAATATTGCAAATATATTGACGGAAATAGTATTCCGTAACTAGTATGAAGGAAAATGCTACGAATTGCCTGGACTGCCTTGCGCAATAAAGTGCCCATTCTACGAGAGCTCAAGGCTGCTCGAGACTGTCCTCCATATGCCTCCGCAAAGTTCTGGAATTATCTGGTCACATAGCCAGAAAAGACGATGAGAACCCCGAACAACTCTGATGGATACCGTGAAGGTGGATGAAAAACTACCAAGAGGGCGTAGCCCACTCAGATGGTCTGACCAAATCCGTTCAACCCTGGACACGAAGTTCCAAATGTGCTCTACGTCGCTAAAGATAGGAAAAGGACAGGCGAAAACAGCTGTTGTCACTGCACTGTCATAACGCACTCTCATTTTTTATGGTGGGCATGATACTCTGCGATGCTGATGGAGGTAGACCTTAATCAGACATTAAGCGCCATATTCCGCTACACTTTACGTCTTTGCTAGCGTCATACGTGACGTCATATCATCGTTATCAGTAGCTGTTATGTAAAATTTCCGGAATACAATTTTTTTCAGTATTATTAAATTTATTGTACGTCAATTGTTGTAAATTTGCCTAAAATTGTTTTGAAACGGTGTGAATCTGAGATTCGTTTCAAAATCACCTACCTACTCATTATAGCTCAAGATTATTATTTTTTTAAATATAAATAAATAAATAAATAAATAAATAATACACACATAACATTAATTAGATATCTCAATGATTTAAAAATAACTTAGCTAGTAAGTATGAACATTTCTTTATGTAATAAATGATGCACTTGAATTTATTGTTAAGTATTTATTATTAATAGGTCCTACGTACCATCCAAAAAACTGGCAGTACAGTAAGTAACGGCCCCTACCTTCGATTCTAAAGTTCGAGTTTGAAAGCCCAGTTTTGCAATAATGGATTTTTATGGTCTTATTTAAAAATCTGTCAAAAGTAATACAATGCTTAAAGTATTGCCATATTTTGGACTTGGATTTTGAACTTTGAACTTGACTTAGACATACCTCTTTTTGGAATGTCTCCGCAAATTTCCCATCCGCAAATAATCCTGGTATTCTTAGTTCGTTATTATATTTTCACTCGACTCACACAGCAGCAGCCTGTCATTAATTTCGAGCCCAAGAAAGAATCAGAAACAATGAATGAACGATCTCCCTCAAAGCAACAGACAACTCCCAGACTCGGAACAAATATTGGCAGCCCATACCAATGTTATTTTGGGTGGGATTTGAACCCGCTTTTTCATCATCAATAGTAGATTTTATTCGTTGTTTTAATCAAACAAAATCGATCCTTGGAAACATAACTTTAATTTTATAAAAAGCAATAGGTATTAGGTAAAAGAAGTCAGGTATGCGAACCTTCATAGAAATCCACAGGTCACCTTAAGCCAAACGATATCCTGTACGTTAAATTTTTGTCAGTCCGTGGTCATTTTTTGTAGGCAATTTTTTTTTCGATCTTGTTACCTTAGTGCCAGAACTATTTGGTGCTCATTCGGTGCGTAAAAACTACCAGTTGTCAAAGTTATGTGCACATAAACACGTGTCGTGTTTAATCGTTAAAGGAAAACATTATAAGTAAAATAGTATTTTTATAAGCGACGCTAGGCTTGCAAACCGTCATGTATAGAAAGCTAGTTACCTACTACAAATTGGGTAATGTTTGGATGTGCCTTTGACTATTTCTATTAGACACCTTCAAGGATCTGAGCGCTTGGAGATTTGAATGTCAACAATTCTTGAGGATAACTTGATCCCCAAGAAATTTTGGAATCATTTAAAGATAAACTACTAAATTCAGATCACTCCCTGCGAATATCAGCCCGCACCAAGTGACCGAAGGTAGTGTGCTCGTTGAGATGCCACGCTATTGCACTCCGCAGTTCTTTGCAACAGTTAAGTAGGACCTAAAACATGGAGACTTCAAATAAAAAATAAATAGTGGTCGATAAAATTATGCGCATTTCATACAAACAATTAAATAAACAAAAGGTGTCAACCTAGGCTCATCACTTTGTAGGTCATTAACCCGCATCGAAACTTGTTTTTCTTAGGACATTGTTACAATTGAATTGATAATTGCCTTGCTTAACCTTGTTATCTAGATTCAACTTGATTAATCATTACATTATTTATAGGTTTCAATGACCTAATAGAATGTTCCTACACGCCAAATAAAAACTATGATACCTATCATGATATAAATGAGATAGAGCCTGTGTTTTCTAGATTATTTTTTTCTTATCACGAAAACATTGCCAGTTGTAAATCAGTGATACCGGCTGATGATCCGCCGGAGTTACATAATATGGTAAGTATATAATATTGTATGTAACTTGTAGATACCTATTGTTTAACAAAAATCACTTGTCGGGAGAGACTACAAAGTTTTACATATTATAAGTTCATAAAAACAACAGTTTTAGTTTAAAAACAAAATTACGGATGCAGTGACGTCGTGTGTACACTTACTAATTAATGTTAAGTAAGTAACCAATAGACTTTTAGAATATTTAAATATGCATGGTCTTTGTTATAATTAAAATCGAACAAATCTATCAATTTGTTATACCAAAAGTAACCGTGGCGATAAGTAATTTTGCTTACGACTGGTGCAAGGTTGTAAGGGAACTCATTATATAAAACCCATTCAAATCAGTTGAAAATGCGATGGTATCCTACTTCCTAGTACAATAAGGTGCAGTGAAAAGGTTTTCAAAAGACGATTCTTTCTAAAATTCTTTGACCACTCTTACACATGGCTACTTTTGTATCAGGGTTTGAACTTAATGTACATATATTATGGTCTGATAGGCCGTGGTGGTTACAGCTGGAGATTACGCGCCTCCATATTTACCCGTGGATTTACGCCGCAGAAACTACTAAAGGGAGAAAAAAAAATGGCATGGATAGCAGCGTTTAACAACGATAGCTCTTACTGCACTCGCCAACCCGCGTGCCCACCGTGGTGAGTATGGGTAAATCCCCCCACATGATCGAATCTCTCTGAGAATCGCTCTAAAACCCTGTGAAGAAAGCCTATCAGCAGTGGACATCCTACGGCTGAAATGATGATTATGTACTGATTTGCGAACCAAAAGACCCCGTTGTTTCTATAAGCGTGTGTTTCCGACTAAAATTACTACGTAAACAGTCGTACTCGTACGATTGTATCAAGGATGGTGCTTTCGTCACGTGACGGATTGAGTCATTGCGAGTAAAGATCACAGAGAAGTAATAGTGCTAAGGTACTGTTTCACTCAGCTACATCACATTTTTTTCAATGTCTATTTTTCATTAAATATGGAAAACTCCGCGACTTCGTGAGCTTTAATATATTTTCATAAAATTTCAACCTATTAGGGGCTGAATTTTAGAAACTCCTCACTTAGTGCACCCCTACATTACAAATTAATGGTAGCTTATAACATAGGATGTGCGTTAATTGTCAGTCAGTTAGTCAGTAACTTAATAGTTTTATCAATTCTAATAATTAGTGATTGTCAGATTTTATATTTATAACTTTATTTGTTAGTTTATATTATTTTTTGTTCTAATTAGGTTTAACTCAAAATCGTCTTTCCATTTTTGTTTTCAGTTGACTTTGGTACCTATCATCGCACTATTATTTTAAACGCGAAAGTAACTCTGTCCTTTTGTAACGTTTTCAAAACATATAACAGTTCGATTGATGTTCATAAAATTTGTATAGAGATAGATAGCTTAAACCCTGAAGATGGACATCGGCTGCTTTGAAACCCGGTAGTTACCGCGCGAATGATTGTGTCATATTGCACGCCGTTCGAAGCACCGATATAAAGTGACACAGGCCTAGCACGAGTGCAAGAGTATAACCGTGTCAGCGCGACCGTCGCAGAATAGAATCAAGGCTGCGATACGGATCGTACCTGAGCGCCATCTTTATTTCAATATCGATTGTTTCATTAGAATTAGTTGTCGCTTTTTGCGATCTTAGATTACAAATGGGCCGGGCATTTGGCAAGAAAGGGTGATGGCCGATGGACAAAACCAGTGCTCACCGAGGCCTTTAGTTGGCTTAAAACTCTGGCCACTACCACATACAAACTAATTTTAATATCGGCCGACAATCACGGTCAGGTGAATACAGTCTCTACAGTAAAAAGCTCGAAGAAAGAGGAAGAATAAAAATTGAAGATTGGATAAGAATGAAGAGCGATCGATCGCACGCGCTAAGGGCGGAACTTGAAGGAGTCAGTTTAACAGAAAGGCCCATATTTTAGCTTAAGTTACTGTAAATTGACCTACATTTGAATTTTAGAGTTTGAACTTTGTTAAGAATATTCTCTGCCCAAAAATGCTTCTTCATTAATTGTTTTGGTAATGCAGTGGTAGTTTTGACGATAACTGAATGTTGAAGTGAGTGAGTATGGGAGTAGAGCGTCCCACAGCGAGATGGGCAGGATAGCGCAGCACTGTGATGGATAGCAAATACAAAGGGAAGCCTATGCTCAAGTGGGAGGAGACGGGGTGTGGATGATGATAATGAAATTGCTTGATGTAAAAAGTCTTGCCAATTCAATCGCCCGTTTAGGAGCAATGTTATAGAGACTATCTAGCATCGCAGTGCCCTAGTAGTAACCACTCAGTAGCACAACTTCAGAGCCTCCCTGTTAATATTTGAAATATGTACTCGTACGTAGGAAGGTATTTATAGATATTTTCGGCGAGAATCCGGGTGGCGGTCGAGGGTCCCAAGATTTATGGCGAAACGGGAGAGTCCCATCCAACAGGGATCTTCGGGATCTGTGGTCTCGATCATAAGCGGAAGAAAGTGGGTTGTGGTAAAAATCGATAAAGGGTGTTTCTAATATGGAATAGGCGTGGTGATCTGAGCTTGTTAAAATTTAAAGACATTTGTCCCATATTTACACATTTTTCGTCCTTTTTAGGGTTTCGTACCTGGAAAACACGGAAAAAACTGAACCTCTTAGAATATTTTTGTCTTTCTAGCTCTGTGCGTATGTCAAGGGCCTTTTTCAGGGAAATATTTATTTCGGGAACAGTGATACGAACGATGATAGTTGCAGTAGTTTTGAGAAACTGTGTCATATTGATTATAATCAAAGCTAGCGCGATTGGTTGCAAATTCAACTTAATTCAAATTAAAAGGTGTTTATTTCAATAAAATCACTAGGGTCACTTTGAAACATCTTAGAAAATAGGTGTTATGCATGTTCCTCGCGTAAATCGCGTTCTGGAAGTTTATAACTTCCACCAACCGTCAATCTCGACGCGCCTCACACCCCTGCCAGCTAAGGGCAACTCATTTCGCCGCTCGGTTCAGTACTATCTTCCTTCAAGATATTTTTCTTTGTAATTCTATTGTCGGAGGAATCGGCGATGGCTATTCATGAGGATAGGTAACGGTTACCTGCGCTTCTGATTTTTATTTTAGTTCGTGGATTTTTAGGACTTCGAAGTCGTAAGGAATCTTGTAGGTACATTATAATCTGTAATGGATGGAATACTAGTTTCCACCCGTGGCTTCAGTCGCGTGGTACCAGGATTAAAGTACCCTACATGCTATTCCAGGTTAGTTAATACATATTTTTCATTGCAATCCGTTCTGTGGTTATGGCGTGGTTATGTAACAAACATTTTTACAAACTTTTTCATTTATTATCGCTAACTGCGCTTGCCAACCCGCATGCCCAACGTGGTGAGTATGGGCAAATTCCCCCCACATGATAGGAAGTTGCTCTGGAAATCTGTGGGGCCTCACCCACAGATTCCTCTGTGCAGCAGTAGATGTCTTTAGGCTGAAATGATGATAATGATACTATCCCCAATGGAGCTTTCTTTAAACCCAATTGGCAACAAAGATTGTTCAGTTGGTATCATCAAGCAACAATTACCGAAATTACAAAGGAAGAAGCTCCAAGCCAAAAACAAAGGCACTGAACTACTTCCAGCATGAATCACGAGGTCGATCCTACCACCACCCTTCACAATAGCTCACGGAGTACCTAATAATAAACGTGTTAAGACAAACCGTATAAATAACTCTTGGAGTAGTTGATCGTCGTGTCAGTGCCTGATTTACAAAATATTTCTGTTTGGGAACAATCAATTTTGTGTATGATTCAAAGATATATACGGCATAGATGCCAGCACAAGTTTTAATACCGTACCAAAATTGAGGCAATCAAATAACAAACAAAAAATGCTTTTCTAAAAAGATCTGAATCGGGGAGGTTCAGCACTATTTTTTGAATCGCTAGCAAGTTTTTTAAAGTTATCATAATATCATAATAATTAGTACAATAAACTCGCTTGCAATTTCATTATCGTCTAATCTCATGTTGACGAAATAATATCAGAATGATGTAAAAAGTTTGAGAAAGAAAATACACTCCACTTATCAGAGTGTTTGTCCACCGAAGGTGAGAGATGTGAAGAATCAGTAAAATGACGACAATTTGGCGCGATTCTATTATCTTCTTGGGAATAAACGGATTCTATACCTTATAGTTCAATGGCTTGGCTACAAAAACTTGAACGCAAGCTGCAAAGGGGCTCGCACGTGGCAATGGTCCTTTCCGCCGTTTAACAGCAGGTAAACATTTTTTCAAGAAATTACGAGTGATGGAATATTCCAGAACGAATATGATCTTTCTTTTCCTATTTTTAGAAATGTCATTTTGTGAAAGTTGACCTAGAGTTAAAACGTGCTTGAAACGGCGAAGAAAAGCATCATGAGGGTATTTTCAAAGCAGCGCGCGGTGTTATCACGTAACGAATACTTACTACTAAATTATGCTGAACTTACTAATAATCAAAAGCTTGGAAGTCAAAATATTTGGGTTCTATTCAAATCAAAGCATCCAATTTACTAGTAATTAGTCGTTTTGTATCTATAATCTAAGTTGCTGCGGTATTTGGAGATAAAAAGCGTTTCGGAAGCTTTTGTAAGATATTTTATCACAAGGTCTATGAAATTAGAATATATTTCAACGGTCCCACAAACAGGTAGCTAGTAGCAAAGATTATATCGACGGTTTCAGATTGGTTGTCGATGGATGAAAGGCTAATCGATTATTTAAAAACTGTTTTTTATCAGCTTAAAGGTACGAAGAATGAGGACTTCTATATAAGCTACCATTCTAGTAATAATATTTCAAATTCTATCAGTTCAGGGAACTTCACCGTCTTTGTCACTATGGAATGCATTTGTATGAAATACTCCTACTTTAAACGGTGTTTCAGTGATTCTACGCCCAATATTCCAGAACGTTCGTACCTCTTTTGGAATTTGTAGTTTTGATTCTTCTTCTTGTCGTGTCACTGATTCTTTCATGGTCATCCTGTTCAATGTTCATTGAAAAATCACTATGCCATAATGTTGATTTGGGCCTGCTTTGGGATCAAATCAATTCAAACTCATTTATCAGTCGTTTTATGTAGAAATCTTGATAATTCGTTATAAATTTCAACAAATTTTCAGAGTTTAAATAATAGAAATTAATTTTTGTTTATTTGTGATACTTGTCACTTTCGAAATAAAATATAGTTAATGAATACGTTGTATGTAATCAGAAAGTTTGTATGAGATCGCATCGGTTCTGCATCGACAAGGACAAAGGGATGCGCCAAGATCTCAGGACTGGAAGGGTATAATTTGGCCGATTTATTATAATGCCCGGACAAGTTACGGGTGCAACATTCCGATCCCTGTGCCTTAATTTGTGGTCCTTTCTTTCTGTTTTATGTTTTTTGCCGGTCGAGGGTGGCGGCATTCGTTTTTGCTGTGCCTTACACAAAAGACCGCCCTAACGGTACCATCTGAGGGCTGCGCTTGCGACGCTCTGCTTTTATGGATTGTTGGTAGTTTATGTTCAGTTGATCACGCATTAAATTTTAAAGCGATATATCAGTAGTTTTAGTACCGGTTTTAGGGTTTTCCGGTGTTGGTGCTTCTACATATTCATCGATGTCAAAGGCCGACAGGGGGATACCTATTAACTGATTCATGATGGATTTATGTTTTGTTACAAAACGTTTGACAACAAACGTTAAAAACTATGTTGAAAATAAGTCATTGTTGGTTTTGGTAGTATTTATAAATGTCCCAATGAAATAGCAATTACAGAAAATCGTAGGCAAATAACATTTTTTGTTACAAATAGTGTTGTGTTCCTGCAGTGAGTAAGGTTGCCAGAGCTCTTTAGAGAGGAGGGGGTTCGGGGTCGGCAAAGCGTGCGTCTGGTATTGCAAGCGCTTATAGGCTACGGTAACCGCTTACGAACAGGTGGGCCGTATGCTTGTTTGCCACATTAGATGCATAAAAAAAAATCAATTCGAAAAATCATCAAAAATCTTTGCACTCAGTAGCCCGAGCACAAATAATTCACGATAGCATTAAGCTACGATAAGATAGCAAATGTCAGATCAAAAATGAAAAGATTTAAAGCATCGCCATTGGTTAATATTTGACTTTTTATATCGTATCGTAAACGTAACGCTATCGTGAATTATTCGATCTTGGGCTACTGATGTATTTATCGATTTAATGCCGTTCATCATTGCCATTTATCGACATTTACCTACTTATAGCAATACGTGTTTTAAACTAAATGGTAAGTCTACACAGCGCATTTTAACCCACACTGGTAATTTTACATGATGACTTTTCATGATGATGATGAACACAGGTTTTTTGCCAAATCAGAAGAGGCGTTTGCTGGCTTGCGTCACTGACTTCTTTGAATCATCCTCCATTGAGCCATAGCTAATGAACGCTAGTAAAAGAATGACTGTGGTGAAAGAATTAAAATTTATACAGGAAATCTCTACAAAGCTCGCTCTCCTCTTTCCTGCACGTAAACCAATTGGAAAGTCCTTTATTCTTAGCTCACCTGAACTTATTTATCCCTCTCATAGATAAGAAAAAACCTACAAACAAATAGGTGGGTACCTCTATTTAGTCAATGTGCAAAAATAAACCGTACTGGGATTAATTCACCAATTTACCTTCGGGGCATTCGATCTGTCCTGGCTCCCACGAATGGAGTCTAGACGTAGAACATCTGATTCTACCCACTGCCCGTCAACCGTCTATTGACTGCTGGGAATTTGTGAAATGTTTTTAAAATAAGATAGTTTTAAACACATTTTGCAAGTAAAATAGAGACAATTGAAGTTGTATACATGAAACAAAATTCTACCGTGAAAAGCAATGGATTTATTTTTGAATCTATAAATTTTTAGTAGGTATTTTATTATCAAATATTATTATAACACCCTACATTCACATACAGTCCTGACCCCACCCTAGGATTCCCTGTGTCATGGGAATCAGAAACAACGACCAAGGCACCACAACACCCAGACACGGAGTAAATATTTGCAGATTATACAAAAATTTGTCCCGAAGCGAGAATTGAACCCTTTGCGTCTCAGACGGACACTTGCCCGCTGCGCCACTGAAGTTGCCAACATGCATGACAACATCCAACTACAACTGTCAATCAATAATCTAGATAGGAACTAAAACAGTCATCACTTGACCGATCATTTGAAGCGTCAACGAGAAAAACTGGCAAATATTTATAGAAATCTGTTTCCAATGTGGTTTTTCTTTAGGAAACCCACGGAGTTGACGTTGCGGCACGAACCCACCAATCGGAAGGCCTGAAATAGCTTTATTAGTTTACGAATAGACGAGTGATCGCCCTCATATTACTATATTCAGATTTAGAATGAAAACATCGACGGTTTAAAAATAAGTAGACAAGCCGTAATGGGTGCCCTTTGATATATTTTCTGGTTTTTTTAGAACTCAGCTTATGCAATACTATAATGAAACTCCCTTGATGTACGCCTCTTGTGATACTTAATTGATTCATTCAGATTACAATAATACCAGTGACCCGTGCACGAATAATACGCTTACGATACGATAGCAAATGTCAAAATTAGCCAATCAAAATTAAAAGATTTCAAGCATCGCTAATGTCAATGGGAGCTGAGGCTAATGTTCTGCAGTGGACATTCATCGGCTGGAATGATGAGACGATATGAACACTACAGATAGATAGATAAGATTAATTGTTTATTTGACACACACACAAATACAGCACAGACAGAGATAAAAGCAAACAGAAGAAACAACAGTAGGTAACAATCACACAAAATAAAATAAAGCGTAGATACTTAGTAGGTAGGCAGGTTAACAGTAAAAAAAGACTAATACAAGTATCAATACAACATACACAAGAGAGACAGTTGAGCCATCTAAATACCGTACAGTGTAAACAAATGTAGTGTTCATATCATATTTCTACTTTTCTTTTAACTATATGTAAGTTTTTCTAAAATTGTAAAATAAACTAAACATTTCAGTTTGTAATACTTAACTAATGCAAACAAAGAATTGTAACCCCTATAAGTTACATTCCAATAACAAAGTGTCATCGCAAAGCATGGCGGAATGTTCGCAAAGCGGGAGCAACATCAATGGCAATAATTTACAAGTGAAGAAACGTACCGACAAACATCCAAACATCATTGTCTATGACAAACAGACAGAAAAAATAAAGGAGAGCCGCTTAAGCGATGCACAAACAAGCTCCGCGGGTGTCAGGGTAAATTCAGTGGATGGTTGCGACTTTCTAGCGGTGCAAGTTCGGAGAGAATGAATTTCATACGCAATAACTTCATGTCATGAATATTAATATAGAATAATTAAATGATTTACATCAATCGAGGTTTATCAAAGTATAGAGATGGCAGGTGTTCCTTTCCGATTCGTACAGTAATCTATACTGGAATTTTTGACAGATTTCATCATCATTATCATCAACAACCTGTAGAAGTCCACTGCTGGACATAGGCCTCCCCCAAAGAGTTCCACGACGAACGGTCTTGAGCCCTTTCCATTCACCGACTTCCCGCAACCTTTACAATGTCATCGGTCCATCGGGTGGGGGGCCTTCCAACACTGCGTCGCCCGGTTCGTGGTCGCCATTCGAGAACCTTTACTCCCCAACAGTTATCGGTTCTGCGAGCTATATGGCCTGCCCTCTGCCACTTCAACATGCTAATTCTGAGAGCTATGTCAGTGACCTTCGTTCTATGATAGATATTGATTGACAGATTTATGCCTGTGTATCTTTGAAAAGCAAAGTACAACCGCAAACCTGGCGTCAGCTCTGCGGGTGTATCATAGAACCAGCCAAACTTTTGCGAAAATTTTGTCGTTGAAAGTTTAGCATCAATTTTTCGTTCCTCCTGTGTAGCTCCTGTATGGTATTGCAGCTGTATTAAAGAATGGTTACATGTGGGCCATCTGTTGCTTTCTATCCTAAAATTACGTAGCCAATGCCACTCGACACAACACTATCTAAAATCGCTCAACGCTCACCCCACAAACCGCACGGCGAAATTGTCTTGGTTGGACGTGTTGTAAAAACAAGTTAATTATTAGGCCTTCGTTATTGTCACAGTAAGCAATCACTGACTGCACCCCGCAGCCAGTCGGATGTGTTTCATTTACGCGAATCCAAGACAAAGGCTGTTTTTGTACCTATTTAAAGGTACAAAAACAGAGTCAACAATTTGGTTGGCCTGTTAACTATTGTTTATGCTGTTTGGAATAAGATGTTGACAGCCTGCTGTGAAAACGGTGAGGTAGTAGGAGAGTGCTCATCTGAGAAGCAAGGTGAGGGTTCGGTTGCCGCTACGGTAAAAAGGTTTGCATGATCTGCAAATATTTGATCCGAATCTGGGTGTTGTAGAATAGAATAGAATAGAAAGATCTTTATTCATAGCATCATAAAACCTTAAAATTACCCAACACCATAAGAACTATAGGTACTATACAAACTAAGACTATAAAATAGAAAACTTAAATGCTATGAAATGGCACCAACTTTGTGGTAAATGCTATGTGGTACCAACAGTATTATATTTTCAAGAGGGTGAATTAATTTTTGTATAGGAGGTTACTTCTCAAAAATGGGTTAACTTAAGGTACGTTTCCATCATAAATAACAGAGTTATTTAAGAGCCAAAAATGCGATAAATAAATTTTAATTATAAAACGCCGCTATGGTTACCGGAAAAACGAAAGCTAAATAGGGCAGAGAAATGGGAAGCTACCTAATTGTAAATTAAAAAGTTCGCGGAGTTACGACACCACAGTCCACAATGACACCCGCCGGTTGGTGGGAGGAGGGGGTGGCATTCACCCTTGCAGCACCCCTGTTAACCCCCTAGCAGTGAACGCGTGTCACATCAAGTTGACTTGCATTGTAAAATAGGCTTTATGGCGCTTGTATAAGATTAAATACTGCTAAGCTCTGGAGTAATTGAAATCCGTAAATATTAGTATGACTCCCAGTGATTTGCAATAACGTCAAATAAAATTGGGCTGTCGCACGTCGACTTTAAGTTTCATTGTTGCATACGTAAATGTTACAGATTCGTACATGTTTTGCGGAGTGATAGTTCTGTATGTACAAGTACTGTTACTCTGTGCCCCTGTAGGGGTGGGGTAGACGCCCGTGGAAAGCGTGTGACATTTTGTTTTAAAATATTGTCCGCGCGAATACATTCACGTGGATCATTTTTAATCGTCTCTCTGCTTTTCCATTTTCATTTCGTTACTGCTAACGTTTCCATTTGATTTGCCTTTTTTATTTCAACATCAAAACATGCGAGTAAATACTGGTATCTTTTTTAAAACTATTTTTGAACTCTGTCCTCTTCTATTTTACTGAGGCAATTGCTTTTAGGCAATTACAAACGTTATAGTATGGCTAGTAAGTGGTTGCACATATTGTATTTTGAAGGTACACTTTAGACAGACTTGCGATTCCATTATGTCCAAAATTATGCTACAAACTCCCAGTTTTGATTCTATAATATAGCGCATTTATATAGAAAAAAATATATAATCATCATCAACGGACTGAGAAAGTCCACTGCTGTGCTCCATCCACCGAGTTCCCGCAAATGACCTCAAAAAATATAGTAAAAACCTCCATAGGAAATCTACAAGCGTGTAACGTTACAGAATAAATAATCATAACAGTTGAAGCATTCCAATCCAACACTACGGTTCACGCGCACTGTGTTATAATTACCTCATAGAAGCGCAGGCGCATCCAGCATGAACGCACAGATTAAACAATAGCTACTATAGTGAAAGCTCAATAAAATGCCCTAAGCATTTCCGTCTTTCGTGCAACATGTTTGTTTGCTGTTACGTATCATGTTCAAATGTGGTCGGAATTTACATTCACCGGCATTTCATCCAAAAATGATGGACTAATGATTTTATTTAAATAAAACTCGTGTATTGCTTCATATTGTAGACAATCATTGTAGCATTCGAAGAAAATAACAGCCGTATAATGACCATCAAAAGCTATGATAAATAATAATTATATTGAATTCCACGGATTTCTACGAAGTAGAGGCCTTAGAGTAACTTAATTTTTTTATTTTGGCTGATAATTTCTTACTAATTCTCATTTCGTCACAAATATTTATAGGTGTACCTATAATAATTATTAGGTGTTTCCATATTTGTTTGTATTAGTTCGTCACCCGTTGTATGTTACATCCACTAACATTAGATATTTACCGTAACATAGTTACAACCAAATAATTGTCGTGTCAAGGTCGTCCGCTTTCCTCCAACATTCCCGACGCCCACCGGGATATCTCACGGTTGTGTTATGTAACACTATAGATTTGGTTACGATTGACATTATAAATCGTTCGTTTCCCGTTATTGGGTAACATTGATTTTGATTAGGGTTAAATTTGGTGATTTCTCAATTAATGGAAAGTATATTTCTTAATTGTATACATTTCAATATAATATTTTTTGCTTTGTTATAGAGTCGATCGGTAAGAATCAAAAAGTACGTTACTTAAGTTAGTATGATGGAATTCTTGAGATTTTTTTTTAAAAATATATCAATTTTGACTGTAATTGAGATGACAATAAATCTTATTCTAATGTCAGTATGAGGGTAGTGAAAATATACCCTGCACTAAAGGGTAATAGGGTAGAGTTCTATTTCTATATAATGAATACGAGAATCTCAATATTTTTTTAAAATCTGTATATGATTTTTAAACTGTAAAATCAAATACAGTAATTAAAACCAAATGAAATAAGAATTCGAAGTGAATCAGTCGTATCCAATCATAAAGCGGTGTAAAGAAAGAAGACAATTACCCTTAACGGTATTTGCGAGCGCCTCTTCACACCCTCCGATCCGTGGAGAATCTCATCTAGTCTTGTGGGTTGCCAGCTTGGGCTGCCTGACATACCCGAATTTATTTTGAGAAGACTTATTCTTTTTTATGTAAATTAAAATAGGGTTTTTTTCTGGGTTATAATAAAAAGTTCTATTCAAGGCGTGATCGCAATATTATGAATATTAGTATTACTGGTATTATTAAATTGGTATTCTTCGTGTTAATCAGTTGATCAGTTTAACTCCACTCACACTGATAGCGGCCTGACAATGTTTCATAAAAAATCCATCGATTTCATTATTTTTATGAAATTCACGCTCATTTCACGATTTAATTCCACTCACGATGAATAAAAATACGAGCTATATTAAAACAAAACAATAGAAAATAAGCAAAAAAAACATTTTTTGACATCTGAGACATTTTTCAAAATCATTTTATTATATTTATCAAACAGCAGCAGTAAAATTCTGATAAATCAGAAGTATTGAAAAATATCTGAATGGCTACAATTTCAACCTGAATAATTACACGCTCAAAATAGCAATGTACCGCAACCTAAGTAACTTCCTCTAAATTAAGGGAGATTTTTCAAGCGGCATGGGCATGCCTCGTCCAGAACGTCGAGTAGGCAACGTAGGACGGGCAATGCACCTTATTGACTGAGACCGGCCACAACCGACCTAACCCGAGCCCACCCGAGCATTCCCGAGCCCGTAAGGTTGTCACAACAAATGTTTGAAGTTTATCCGAAAACTTCGCCGGGTCGGGATTAGTAATTAACTTGGATTAGTTTGTCAATGATACGAGATACTTTCACACAAATATCTAACGTCACATTATTATTTGAAAGAAAATTACCTACTGAAACCTCATTGCTGAAAACTAACCAACTTTCAGCAACATTTTAAGGATCACATAAGTAATCTCAGTACTTATGTATATACATTATGTGTATACCTATGTATATTAAGTATAGTTTTATGTCCGATCTCCGAATGGCGTTGCGATGTCATCGAAAACAAGTTTAAAATTTATTTCAGAATTATCCTAGCATGTACTGAATAAAGTCAATTTTTAGTTGTCATTTGAGGGTACGCGATATTGATCAACAATATCGCAAGCCCCTAAAAGTCAAACTCAAAATTGACTTCATTCAGTTGACTTATACATTTAAGCTGGCATATAGCAAGCCGTCTGAAAATGTCATAAAGTCACCTTAGATGAAATATTTATTTCAAAACTTTAAAAAGAAAGAGAGCATCATGTACTTACTCTACGGCTCTCGATTCTTATAATTCGAGATTCATAGCGGCTTATTCTCATAAAAAGTTGTTCCCTTCAAAATGTAGTAATTTTGCAGGGAGGGTGCCACCCTTACCCACCCCCGATCTCAGGCTGGCCTTTTAACGCCGGAGATATTGTCTCTTAAGTTAGATCTGTGTTTGCTGGAGAATAAGTACGAAAAGAAGAGAAAACAAAAAGGATTTTTTAAATAGACTTTATGGGTAATTTCTTGACAAAATATTTATAATTATTAATCGCGAGGATAATCTAGGATAGACGATCTAGGATGAATGTGGTGAATGAGTAAGATATTTAAATATTACCAACTTAACCATATACCTGGCTAATGGTGTCAGTCATAGCTCTTTTTTGTAAACTTGACGTGAAAGAGTTTATACGCAACATCAACAGCTTCACAACTACTAGGCTGATTTGAGATTTTGAAATTGATGCTCAAACTTAACCGAATCTTTCAAACTAGGTGAAGCTATTCCTAGCGACAAAGCCAAGATAAAACAGATAGTTACCGAAGCACATTGTTTCTTCATTCTACATTCATTCAAATAACATCATACAAACTAATACATAAACACATTTGAATACCTCAAATAAAGCCATAATAATATAAAAAAAACGATCGTTAACTTTTAAATCTGAGCTGGTAATACACTATTGATATTTGTGAACAGGCAGGATAATAATATTTGTAGATTTAACCATCTTTAAAAGACCTGCCGCGCTTTTTTAAACTGTATGCTTACAACTAATAGTATATTGGTTCGGGGGTCTCGTTCTGGTGGTCGCGCTATAGTGTTTCCCACAATGGATGAGAGGTAGGGTATGGTATGTGTCACTGCATTCACTTTTCAAAGCAAAATGAGCTTTAAGTCACAGATTTTTGATTGAGTTTGATTTGTATTCCAATTTATTTGTATTGCTATTCGAATTCTAAAAAATCATTTCAGTACATGCATTAGTGTAGTTGTGCTCACATTGTAACTTAGAAACGTTTTACAGATTTTCCAGTAATGATATTTTATATGGATTTGAACTGATCGTCCCAAACTGAACAAATACCATACTTAAGAACGAACGCGTGACTTTATCGGAGTGAAATTTCAGCTAGTCAGAACTTCGTGCTTCTGTGGTAAGGTCCCATCACAATGTGCCCTGCCGCCGGGTAGCCGCGTAATTGTTATACAGAGCAGGGGTTGAGCGCCATGTCAACTGTTCCGTCATTGATTGAGTAATTGGGGATGTTAGGGTATTTTGCATCGATAACCTATTTTACTAATAAAAGATTATTGCGTGATTAAGCAGTCACTGACCACGCATTTTTATCTGACATAATATAACTATTATTTTCCACGTTCCGTTTGTATTCTGGCGTTTTTAAGGTTTTTTGACATTATTTGACCGGGTTTGACAGTATCCGTTCTCGATTTATATGATATTTTCAGAAAAGTTTATTAGTAAATTATAATGTCAATTTTAATGCTCAGCAAAAGTCAATATTATTAACCTTCAATAAAACTAAAGATCATAATGAACTCAATCGTTACGTTTACAAAGCCTGAATGAAATTAAGTGGCCAGATACTGATCACGAACTGCCGCGCTACAATACACTTCATCCCTTATTAATTATTTTATTGTAAGCATAAAGGATGCCGTAATCGTCAGAATAATAATAACATCGCGTCACATAAAGAACCCTTAGTAGCGGCAACACAAGCGTAAAAATGACACGACGCGCCACCAATATGCTTGTGTATTAGTGTGCATTAGATTTATTCGACTGGGTCACCCACACTGGCGTAAAGCTACCCCGAAACGGGGTGCGCTTGGTTGTGCCCCCGCACTAATACAAGCTTAGGGTTGGCACCGCTGCTCGGCCGCCCGCCAGATGGCCACGCACACATGCAAGCCGCGAAAGGGAAAGCTACACTGTGTAAACAAATCGAGGGACAACCGTCCCTCTCGGTTACAAGGCTCGTGTGAGTCACATCATTGTGTGCTGTCGACACGGGAGGACGTAGATTGTTCTGTGAAATTGCCAGGTAATAGGCCGTGGGACTATAGTATTACACTTACTTATTGTTGGATTTAGCTGCTCAACGGTCTAACGAATTGAATGCCTATCAGATTACATTATTGGTGACACTTGAAAGCTTTTAAACAGGGTGGTTTCTTGGTGGTTCAGAATTAGTTTCAATTTGTATTATTGCCTAAATTGACTACCAAACTGTCTGATTTAATCGACTCATCTTCTTTTTATCGTGTCACATGTTTTTTCTTGGTCATAAATCATATGCATCAGGTCTGTGACTAGGTTCAGGTAGGAAAGGATTCAGGTGGTCCTGAAAAAGGCCTATGACTGTCGGTGAAAGAATTAGTGTGGTGTAAGGATTAAAGCGGCTTTTATATGTTCCATTCATGCTACGTCATGTTTGAGAGCACTAGTATTAGTGCAACTAAATTTTATGAACTAGGTACTAAGTTAACTTAAATTTTTGATACTTTTTGTAAAAGTAAAACGGAAACCAGTTACAATACAATAACTTTATTTCAGGCAACAATAGAATAAAAAACAGATGGAATTTTTCTTATACTACGGCCCATATAGATATATACCTTAAAGACTAACATACATAATAATAAACACAATTAATTGCCACGTAGAAACTGCGACGTGGGACGCGAATTGTCATTGGCAGTAGGTATCCGCCCGCGGAAGCGACGGAACACAACACCCTTCGGCCAGAGATCTTCTTTAAGGTAGGTCGAAAGATGTTCGGTCGGTACCCTCACCACAAAGGAGTTGAAACTGACTCTGTGGCGGGACTCCAACCGTTCGACCCTCAAGCTGATCTTGGTCTTCACGCGCAAGTACTCCGCCACATCCTCCGACTTGACGGTATAATGCACGCGAGACACGTAGAGCTGCGTCGTCGGCACCTCAGAACGCAGCAGAAGATTCTGGCTTTGCGGTGCGGTACCGCA
This sequence comes from Anticlea derivata, assembly GCA_947579855.1. NCBI lineage: Eukaryota > Metazoa > Arthropoda > Insecta > Lepidoptera > Geometridae > Anticlea > Anticlea derivata. The sequence goes on from OX388264.1 coordinate 4,776,731, forward strand.
TTTGTTCTGACAGGTGGGCTTCTTCTTCTTCTTCCTTTCTACTTTGATGAAGCCCTCCTTGTCTACTTGCACCTTGGGTGAAGGCGCAATTCTGCGAACTGGTTCGCATAAGCCTCCACTAGATTTCTGCAGCGCGGCAGGACGGCTCTCCGCTGCAGTTACCAACGCTAGGTAATGTTAGTCAATTTCGTTGCCATAAATAGACTAAACTGACAAAGAAAAGCTAAGTTATTATTAGATGACGCAAATATTTCCTCTGTTGACGTGTTTGGAAGTGTCACGGCGGCGCGCCGCGGGCGGTGACGACACGGATTTGAATTGATCCGAGTGACGCTAGGTAGAATTCTTCTAGAACGCAGGGATTTTCCCTTTCACCCCTGCAATGACCCCCGCGTAGATGCTTTTCTCTTTCCTGTCATCAAAGCCTTGTTCAAACTGCGCGCGATATGTCGATGAAAATAAACCTCAAAATGATCCTTACATTTACGGAATAGAGTCAATTTGAATTTGACTTTTAGGGGCTTGCGATATATTTGAGCTGTATGCCTTTAAACATCAAACAAAAAATTGACTTTAATAATAATATGATGCATCATTTTCAAATGAATTCCACAAGTCATATAGCACGCCATTTGAACACAGCTTTTTAAAGCTGTTAAAATAATACAATATTTTAGATTGAGATTGTATTATTTTAACTGCTACTTCATCAGAAGCGGTACGTTCAGTATTCCATTAAAGTGAAGTTTTTTTTTATATTGAATTAACCATTTACGTTCCGATGTTCCATATTATGAGTAAAAATAGGCTTTACTTAACTTTTTGAAAAGCTACTCAAAACAATTAGGTATTTCAATAAATGCAAAAAGTGTGGTAATTTTCACGGTCTATTCGGTTGTAGAACAGGATAAAGTTTTTCAGATTTTCATATTTAGCTACTTAATGTTTCAGTAAAGGGCACCGGGCCTGCTTTCTTAACCTGCTTTTTACGTAAATGTGGTCCTAGTCAAGGCGACACCTATTCGTGTATACGTTATTGCCGTCTGAGCAGTGCCACCCCTAAATTGAGTGGCGTACGTTTCGCCGTAATAGAGATGGGCAAGATTTGTTTTGTCGACATCGATGTTTACAAAACATCGATATCGACAAAACGAGTACAAGTTTTAATATAGTTGATTAAAACTTACAATTTACTAATCTACGTATTAAAACATCCACTTTTATTGGATAAGAAATTTTTGTCTAAGTATAACTTGACTAACTATCTAAAATGTATCGCATCATACCTATATTTTTTAAACAAACAGTCAAAGAGAGCTCTTCATAAATTCTTATTTGTATTACCTAATTATAATGATCTATCCAAGGGCAACTCATTTCAATAAAAAACAAGGTTCTAGTTAGCTAGTAACCTATACTTTCGCACACAATCTCAGTAAATTATTTTTTATGAATGCTTAACACTCTCATCAAACATCGCGATAAGTGTCGAAACAAGCCAGGGTATTATGACTATAGTATTGTTAATTCAGAATCACCCCAAAATTTGTTACGAGTCGAAGAGCGAGACAAAACACCAGTAGTACGTGACTGAAAAGGATAGACAACGTCTAAATGAGGGGGTGTCGTAAATAAATTTCTGCACTTACATCGACGATATCCTTAATAATAATGACTCGTGAAAGAAAAAGAAGCTGTAATGTGCTCGGCGTTAGTCTCAAAATTGCTTGTTGTAGCGGTAATAGAAGAACAATGTGGTGGACTCGAATGAGGAAACGGATTACGAAGTGTCGGAAGCCTTCGCTGTATTTACAGTAGATTATTATTTGCGTTTAATCGATACAGCTGTGAGCAAAGATAAAGGAATTAAGAGCAGGCAAAAAGAGTTTTGCTTGAGATTTTATATTCATATCGGCGTAAAAGACAAAGCGGCATTTAACCAGTACTCGCAGTTAAAATACTAAAGTTATATGTAGACAAATTTACGGAGGCGGTAGGCCCTTTTCAAGGCCACCATACATCATCCTTGTCAATGACCTAATACAGGACCAATAAAGAATCAGAGACACTACAAGAAGAAGAAGACGGAGGGGGTTCTAAAAACTCTCTTGTAATTTTATTTCTGTCAGATCATTTGCAAAGGTCTTTAATTATCTAGTTAATTAACTAGTAGTTATTAAACAATACACTTTCTCAGATAGAAAAGAGATCTTGAGTATTCATCATCATCATCATCAGCCTGTAGAAGTCCACTGCTGGACATAGGCCTCCCCTAAAGAGTTCCACGACGAACGGTCTTGAGCCTTCTCCATCCACCGACTTCCCGCAACCTTCACAATGTCGTCGGTCCATCGGGTGGGGGGCCTTCCAACACTGCGTCGCCCGGTTCGTGGTCGCCATTCGAGAACCTTTACTCCCCAACGGTTATCGGTTCTGCGAGCTATATGGCCTGCCCACTGCCACTTCAACTTGCTAATTCTGAGAGCTATGTCGGTAACCTTGGTTCTTCTACGAATTTCCTCATTTCGGATCTTATCACGTAGTGAAACTCCTAGCATAGCTCTCTCCATAGCCCGTTGTGCAACTTTGAGCTTGTGTCTTGAGTATTGAGTGTGTATAAAACTATGTATTTAAAACCTTCTGCTTTTGGTCTTTTTATCATCTTTAAAACTAAATATTAAACGTACGAGAAGTTCGATATCAAGATTGCAACCTAAAACAGCTGATAATTGAGTTTGAACGTATAAAATTAACCCCAATCTTAGTGTTTATCTATGAAAAATGTCGAATTTCCAAAAGTTGTATTCCAAACATTCGCCCCTTTCAGGATAATGTACATTTATTTATTTATTTACATATTACGAATCACTGTATATACCGGCTTTTCAATCAAATCATCACCTCTTTTACAAAGCCAATCACAATATCGTTCATGCAATAAGAAATTAGTCACCATATTCCCTCAGTGGGTCACTTTCAATGTATCATGTCAGCGGAAGCAAACAGCTGTGGCACTTTTCTAAGAAGAAAATGATGCCGCTATATCACGTCACCGAAGAAGTTACCTCACTATATCATCGTGATTATTATCTTAGAGTATATGAAACGTCGGTAGCTCATTTCGTTTCTTGCGAGAGTGAACGAGCTAGTTGCTTGCTTATCCTGTCAAGGGTTCTCTTCTTTGTTATCCTGCATTGAAATTATTGAGCAGGTTGAGGAAATAGTCGCCCAGAAAAAGTCCAATGATCTTTAGTGAAAGAACCAGTGTGGTGAAATGATCAAAGCGCTCTATTCGTGCACATGAAACATGTTGAATTTCTGGTTTTAGGACATGTCGGTTTCATCATGATGCTTTCTTTCACCCTTTGACAAAGTCAAGTCAAAAGGAGTCAATCTCACTAGGATCACATTGAAACGTGAACGACATCACTAGTTTAGCGCACGTTAATGTTCCAAATGGGAAATCCATTGGTGCAAGCCCTGGATTAGGACCACCTTTGGATCAGAAGGCGTGGTCACTAACAACACACCACCACTGCAATGCACTACAAGTGCCCAATGCAGCTAAACGTATACGTAGGTCAATGGTTTATCTGTATATTTTCCTCAGTGGACAACGCTGATTTTAGCCCAGGGTACTCTAACCCTCCTTCGAACCTCCTGGCAGAACAAAAACGAATTTTCCACAACACCTGTTCTAAATTGTTAAACTAATATCACCCCCACGCGGGGTACAAAGGTCCTGGAGGAGCCCTGTCACCGCGAGCTGCCGGCTGATTGATCGTCTCATTTGAATCCGGCAAGATTCGATTATGATTAGCACCTATCTAGTGGAGAATCGGCTCCTGGGACGGAGCAGGAGTTGAAACTAGAATGTCAATTTGACGTCATTTAGAGACACACTGACCAGTGACTTATCCCCGTACCATCAACTTTGCGATTTTGTTTAGGCTGTGATGTAAGTCTCAAAGACTTAAAATCAAATCAAATATGTATGCAAGGTGATTATATTTATATCATCCTGAAAGGGGGTTTTTCTAACAACAAAAAGAAAACATATATGTATTTTTTCAATATTTTTCATAATCTTTCTCAAATTCCAGTAATTTTTTTTGCTAGCTAGCTGATATCCTAATGTCGTCGAACATACTTTATTTCCAATTGGATGTAGAATAAGCCCCTTTTAGTATAGTATCATCATCAATAACATATCATATCTATATAGCTTTAGGACGTTCATTGGTGAACTAAGGCCTCCCCTATAGATTTCCAGATCTGCTTATTGACTTATGGGATTTGTCCATCCATACTCGCCATTCTGGGCATGTGGGTTGGCAACTTGGCCAGATAAAGCTATTGCTGTAATTAGTGAACGCTGCTGCCCGTCCCTTAGCTTGTTTCCCTTACTCACCTTTTAAGACATCCACGGGTTGAAATGGAGGGGCCTATTCTTCAGCCGGGGCACCACGGCCAGGATACATAATATTATGAATTGTATTGACATTGATTTCAGAAAGTTGTTTATGAATGGGCTAATTAAAAAACGTTTGGTATTTGTTGGTGACAGAAACTAATGAGTAGGTACTTATTTGATGACGGAAGCGCACATGTAGCTTAGGTACACACTTACCAACCACGATCGCGCAGCGTCCCATAGTTTGTCAACTGAAAACAAAAGGCTCAGGCTCTATTCTGGAGACTTCGATATTTGTAGCTATCGAATTGGACTTTTCAACGTCAGGGTGCCGATATAAATTAACGCCCAATATTATATGACATTTAGCTGAGCCGTGTTGGTCAAATAGAACGTATCCATACTTCCGATTCGAAGGTTGAGGGTCCACATGCAGCTTGCGAAGCCAATTGATATTTCTTTTCGATAAAAGATATGTATGCATTAACACGTGCTTTCAATTATTATTTTAATTATTTAATTAAAGAAACGCAAACATTGTAATTATTTTGTCACTATTTATTATCTAGTTTTTTTTTCCATTACCTCTAACTCTAACACAGCCACACCTATAGGTAATTCTAGTAAATAGGTCAGATAGTCATATTATAATTAAACGTGACTCACATTAAAGCGATTGATTTGAAAATACTCTCCTTTATCAGCAAAAAGGGTAGATAAAGTGATTTCGTCGAACGCTATTTCCCGTAATCTAGTCAGTTTATTTTTGCAATACTGCGTAATTTATAACCTACTTTTTATATGCATAGCAACTAGCGGCTGCCCGCAGCTTTGCATGCACGGTACGCTCAATAATTTTCAACCTTATGAAGAAAGTAGAACGATGTAGCCAAGAAACGACAGAGCCCAAAAAAATGGTAAAAAATTTAGAAGATAGTTATTTCGTATTAATGAATAAATATACATAATTTATTAAGTATTAATTGTTAATTATAATAATTTAAATTATTTTAAAAATTATTTATTGCCTAAAATAAACAAGACAAGCTATTTATAGATCGTTTGCAACGGTCTTCAGATAACTCAACTGTTTCTGTTTCTGGACAAACATCTGTATGATAAACACAGATGATTGTTCTGTGTCTGGGTGTTAAATATTTATCTATTAGGTATATACAGGGTGAGTTTTTTTTCAGGGCCACTTAGGCGAAATCGAAAACCGTGAGAGTAATCGAAAAGTGACGCTAGGAGTCACGGGTTTCGATTTCGAAAAAAATAAGATCTAAGAGAATAAGCTTTAAAAAAGTTTTTTTTTTAGTTTTTTACAAATACATTTTTTTTCATGTTTTTTTTGCATTTCTGTGTTCTATGTTTGATAATAAATAAATAAATGTATGATAACAAGTGTATAAAGTTGTTGTCAGTCTCTGGTAGCCATAGTACAGGCTATGCCTAGTTTGGGATCAGTTGTCCGTGTGAATATGTCCGGAATATTTATTTATAATATATATTTTTTAGTATATTTTGTAAAATAGTTGTAAATATTTTCTTGCATTAGTTTTAATTTTCTGTTATAAATTACCTATTTTAGCAAACCTGGGGTTTGACCGAGAATCTAGAACAAACTTTATGTACCTAGCTGAAGTTTTTATTATTTATCAGTCTTTTCAACTTCCACGACGAGCCATTTATTTTAATTATTTATTTATTAGGTATAATCAGATCACGGCACTTTTCTGTCGCTCAATCGTAGACGAGCTGAATCCTTTTGGCAATCCAATCGCTGAATTCCGAAACTCTTGTGTACACCCCGGGGTAGTTATTATTTGCACAGCCTTCGCCCCAAGAGACGATGCCAACTAATTGGTTGTTGGCAACGAGAGGTCCGCCAGAGTCGCCTTGGCAAGCGTCTCTAGCTGGGTCAGTTGCGCCAGCGCAGATCATCTCTGCTGTGATGGTTGCCATTTTAAGATATGCGCGAAGACAGAGGTCTTGATTCATGATTTGCACTTTAGCTGCTAAAAGGACTGTTGACGATGATCCTTCATACTGAAAACAACAATAAGAACATCACCATCTAGATACGATAAAGGACATGGGAAATCGTGGGCCCCAACCTGCAGTTATTTGATGAGTTAATTAATTCATTTCGTTAATTTTAAGTAGTAGTTTTAGTCATGAAAAGCTCTAAAGCAGTGGTGTTAGGTTAAACGCTAAAAATAGTCATTTCCGTGTTATTTTTATGCTACCTTCTTACTACGAAAGCTTTTCTTCGATTGGTATAGTGCAGCGAAACAAAATCCTACCCGCAATCAATTGTTTTTGACTGTCACAATAAACCATTGTCATTTGTGACTTTCATATTCCGTTTCAGTTTTATAGTTTTTGAGTAAAAAATGGAAATTCATAATTATTGCCAATTGCACTATTGCTTGAGGTTCAAGATTCCGACGATTCCTGGTACAAGACCAGCCACCGGTAATCCTTAATACTGTCACGTCTTGGATAACCACATCAGGTAAGTTTCTACATTTTCCTACGTAATAATATTACTTTATTTTACGATTCATGAAGCCTCAGGAGCTCCACACATCGAACGCGGTACGGTGCGGAAAAGAGCGCAGCGCTATTTGTTTAAAAGTTAAATGGCGACGCATCGCCTTGCCGTGTCTTTCCTTGTTTGGTGTGCATCATGTGCATGCATTCTCCTAAAGATGCATCATATAAAATTCGACAGCCGCAAAAAGCATAACTAGTCGTACGAAAGTCTGAAAGGGGTTGCTAGTAATGCATCTTTTTTATCAGTAGGTATATTTCATATGAGGTACCTAACTACAATGACAATAACTATTGTTTTTACAGATATTACAAAAATGTAATTGGTGCAGAACGTTCCTGCGGAACAAGCCGCCGTTAGACGGTTTGAACATCGAAGAGTGTACCGTGGCTGTGGTTCTTCGGTCTTACGAGCAAGATCGCATGTTACTAACACTCCAGAAGGGGCTATTATATCATCATGGTTATCAAATTCCAACAGTGAATGATAATAAATTGATAATGAAAAAGTTGTTAACTGCAGCTGTATATTTTGTTTATATAAGTAAATGTTGATTTTTGTGTATTATTCAAGTAGTTTTATTTTTATTTTTATACATTTATCAATAATATAACAGTTGTAAATAACATTGGTTACTGCAAATGTAGAATAAAAATTGTATGTTTATTAATATTTTTTTTAATTGGGTTTAATAGCTACTATCAGAGTATCATCCTTGGTACTATTTAATAACCATAATATAGGTAGGTACACATTGAATATGAAAAGACTTTTATCCCCAAGCATGGTAGACATCCTCCGATCTGAGAAGGTCCAGACGTACAGGATTCAGTAATATCCTCCCTTTTCACGTAGATCTGTCAGTATTTTAAACTAATAACAACATAGAATTTAAAATAAATATGTAATGTTCAAAATAATAACATTTCGTACACTGTCAACCAGGTATTTTAAAAAACTTTAACGACCTATATCTCTTTACTCCGGCTGCTTTACAATAAAAGCCGCATATATTTGAAATCTACACTATTAGCACAATGTAAAACTGAAAGTTTAATTATTGCAGGATTTAAAAAAATCGGGGCCCTGGCTCCATACAAATTTGCCCAATCTCCTTTAGGAAATTTATTAATAGCCTACTTGCAAATTCAATTTTGGCGCAACATCTGAATCCTTTTGATTATCAATCTGCAGAATATCACTGCTGCTTCAAAGAGAGCCACGATTAACAATCTTGAACCCTTACACAACACTTAACGTCTTCTCGCTCGCGTGGGCCTTCTTACAAAACGTCGTCCGTCACCTCGGTTCTACGAGCTATATGGCCTGACCACTGCTACTTCAACTTGCCAAATTCTGAGAGCTAAGTGATATTGTTTCTTCTATATATTACTACTATGTTTCAGATTTTATCAATACTTAAACTCGAGCTCAACTCTTTCTATACAATCTTCACTCAACAATAAAAATTTACTCACCGAAGTAGTTCCAAATCCTGAGACTATAGCTTCAGTACCATCGGAAATTTTAAGGTCTGACGGCGCAAAGCTAACAGGAAGGACACTCGCTCCGAATGAAATTTTCTTCGCAGTTCCCAATAGTGCAATGTCGTTGACCAAAGTGCTTGGAGAATACAGCTCATGCATGAAAATTTCAGATACTTCGTATTTTTTCCCTCCAGTAGTACGTGAGTTTGTGCCTACCACTACTCTGAGTGATGTTGGGTCTGGAATATGCCTGAAAGAAAAAAAAATTCAGTGAAATTTAGTTTTTACTGGTTCAATATATTGATTCAGAGTTAGCACTCAATGACATTAATTCTTACTTCGCGATAGTGATATTATTTGCGACTACCTACTCAGCATAGCATTCTGATAATGTATAAAGTACTTACGCTTCCACACAATGAGCGGCAGTCAAAATGGCCCTGTTCTTCAAAATTACTGCTCCGCAAGTATGCACCCAGCTGTTAACTACTCTTTTTCTCAAAGACGCTTGGTAGGGTATTTCTGTAATGTCCACTTCATATCCATTCACTATTCTAGCTGACATTTCTGCATATTTTTTTGATATTATTGATGACGTGGTTAAACTAAGACCAACTGTAAGAAATAAATAACACATTTTGTAGGTGACAATGAGTTCTATGTAATTCCATTGTATGATTATTGAACAGTAGAAGCCTAAAAATTAAGAACAAGAATTTGAAGATTTTCAGAAAGGGCGCAGAGAATGAACAAAGATAATTAGATTTAAACGGAAATAAACTCTGACTGCAATAAACTCACCAACAAACAAAATAAGCACTGAAAACTTCATACTGCCAAGAATCAGTTTCATCAAACAATGGACATTTGATAGCGGAGGCGGTCGCCTAAATAAGATAGATTATCTCATAGTAGGTAATCAAGATCAAGTAGTTTATCTCGGGAATTGCCACAGTTTTGTTGGTTTATCTCAAAATATCGGATACATATTGTGCAAGTGCACAGCTGTAGATGTTTAAAATAATAGAGAAAATAAATTATTTACTCACGTTATAGGTCTCTCTCTTTTACATTTTACACGTCATTACTCGTAGGTTATCTCTTTACGTTGTACATGATAGAAGCTTACCAACGGAATATTACAATTCTATGGAAAAAGCCTACCTATACAACTACTATTTAAAACTCTTCTAAATGAACTGGGAAATTTGAAGTGTTTCATTGATTCTGGCATATCTAATATTTTATCAGCAGGCACTTAGGAAATTCCCATTTCAAGATAGAATAGTGTTTATGAAACTTACACAAACACAGCCGTCGCCAAAAATTCAATTTTAAATTTCCCGATTAATTTCTGTTTCATGCAGTGGGAATATCCCAGTAGCAAGTGAACGGGTCAAATCAATTAGGGTGATTATACATCATGTATTTTTACTGAGGGAATCCAGAGCACTCTTGAATGAACCATTCACAACTCGCGGCCATTACCATATTCACGATGTCATAAGCTCAACAGTCGTAAAAAGGTGCAAAATTATATTAATAGCGTTTTAATACGATCCAGTCAATAATGTGGGGTTTTTATCGGTAATGAAACCGATGTTCTGAACTGAGGAAATTTATGGAAACAGTAAAATCAATCGGGAATTGAGATGTAATGAGCTACATCGAGCAAGTGCTAATTTACTTTGCAACCAATGAATTTTGAGCACTTTACTTCTGATGGATAAATAATTATCATGAAAGAAGTCACAGGTTACTAAGTTATCAAACTCTATAGCAGTTACACTGTACCTTGTTGTATTTAGATTTACACGAATTATTCGTAAAATACATATGAAATAATTCTGCGAGAAAAATCGTCACCACATTATGCAAGAAACAGAACAGTGACCGAACAAGCAAGCAAGAATCCCAAATGTTACTCACTGTAGCTAAACTGTTTTCTTATTCCAGAAAACCCATGCACTTAATAAGCGATGATGAACTAATTGGTAACCAATGATTCACTTCGGTTTTTTCACACATTCGCTTCTCATGATCAAACGAGCCATCTGTATTGCATTCAAAACTTCATTCTACAGATTATAAGGCCTAAATTGATCGTAATAAGTGTATTGGTCAAGATAAGATACTGTTCATTAAATCAATAGAAAGCCGCGTCGTGTGCATCGCTCGTTTTACACCCACATACAACATTCCAACGGGAGCCAAAGACCTCTCGCTTCCTGGATCGTACACAACCGAAGAGCTTGACACTAGTTCGTTCCGTGGCTTTACTTGTTTAGAGACTATGTAGGGTTATTTTTTAATCACGTCGAACCCATCAGATTTAAATAAAAATAAATTTTATTAACACAGAAATGTTTTTACAGGAGTTAACGTTATTATAAAAAAACAAATAAAGTAAAAATATTTCATTTTCGGGAAAATTATGATGCAATCGAATTATGAAAATTATCACACACATTTTTGGGCTTAATTGAAAACATTCTGTTTTAACATTTTTTGACATAAAATTACGAATTTTTTAAAATCGGAAATAGAATCGATTAATCTATTTTCGATTCTAAACAAACTGTTTTCAGGGTTTGCACATTTTGAAAACCTAAAAACGGAGGAGCACATTTGGATGTAGAGCGTTTACCGTCCGCTTTGATCCGTTCCGGTGAACTTTACTAGAAAATTCTTCCGTACAGACAATCGGATCTGCAGTTTTCTATGTACATAGATACATTCAGATGAATAGATTTAGAAAACAGGATTGTTTTCTTGCTTGTTACGTATTTGAGCTTGGGTGTTTTATTGGTGAATAAAACTGATATCAAGATTAAGGTCTTTGGCTTTTCTAAACTTGTTGCTCGTTGCTTGTGTGCAGTCGAGTCGCAAATGCATTGTGGCTGAGTGAATCTGTGGATAATTCTAAATAGATGAACCAAAACTGATTCGGATTTTATACAAGGTGGTTCATAATAATGTTTACTATCACGAAAGTATATATATTATATATTATAACATTTTTGTTCTACAACTTTAGTAAATTTGACAGTTTTCACTGAGAAAACTATTTGCAAAAATCAGATGTTTGGGCGTCCAATAATTTCTTAATTATTCTGCTCTCTATAGTAACAACCTAGACGATCTTCTTCTTTTCGTGTCGATACTTCACACATTATATATCACACATATATAATTTAGAGTAGTAGACGGCCACCTCAATCGCCCTATCCGTGGCCGCGTTGAGGTCTTCTCTCGTGCAGGTATTCGGACACAAGGGACACTCCAGCAAGTGTGGCATTGACTGAACTGGAGCACCATAGTCAGATTGGGCCAGGCTCGAGTCCCTAAACCCCCATTGACACATACTGTATCTGCAGCGGCCCACCTGCGTGCGAAGTCTGTTCAACGACTTCCAGATAGGCCACAGCAGGCCGTGTCCAGGGGGCAGTTCCTCCTGTGGGATGACAAATCAGGAGGCGAGGGAACCGTTACTTAAAAAAAATCACAGGAGATGGAAGGGGTGTTATACATAATATAAGTACGGTAGGCACTACAACTTAAACTACATGCGCGTCACGGTTTAAATCTTGAACACCGACTCCATAGATTATACAATGCCTTCAGGTAAATCCTAATTAATAAGCATGGATTTCGAAATAAGGTATCTAAGTATGGAGTTGCTAAGTGCAGTCATTTCGCGCGTCGCCTGCTCAAGCGTGAAGGACATGCTGTGATTTGACGGCCGACTTCTAACCGCTACTTCTTACGGTCCAAGATACAAAATATGGAGAAAAATAGGTATCTTACTAAAGTCGATCTCGTTGGCATGATGAGCGAGTGCCCAACTAAGACGCATGAGTTGCGGGTTCAATCGAATATTTGCAACATCTGAAAATATTTCTTCCGGGTCTATGTGTAGACTATGATGTATCATGGTACTCGTAGTTTCTGATGCCCACGACACATGTGCTTTCAAAACTGTGGATTTTGATTACTATCAAATGTATGTGTTACTAAAATAATGTTGGTTTTGGTCTTACGTTTACTGAGTCGTAACGTAAAAATATCTGGATGACGTTTCTTTAAACATTTTGGTCCGATAGACACGTAATACCGGAAGTTGTATTCAGAATTGGAGGCTTCGATAAATGAACATACCTACCTTTACTAATAAGTATACATAATAGAAATTCTATTCTAGGAATTGTACAAGCATCGTATTCTAGAAAAACCAACCTCTAGAAGTCTATAACTTGTACTTCAACAAAACTAAGATATCAGATGTCCTACATCATGTTGGTATCAATATTGCGACTTAGTAAATAGTTATTGACATTTATTATGCTATTTTTGTCATTTAACACCTTGTATTTTCCAATCTATTCAAGGTGATTCATAATATGTATGTCATCCCTAATATACTGATACCTTTAATGACTTCACCTATCGTAAATGCCTTGGTTGTATTAATAACAAAGTTGACATCAAAATGTATAGAAATCTTTACATGTTCTTATGTGAAAGCAGTTAGTAGGTATCTTCAGAGAGATGAATTGCTTTATAAATCTGGCGAGTACTCCTGTTCACAACAATTTGCGCAGTTGTAACTAAGAAAATCAACCAAACAATTATTTTTACATTACGTCCTTCGACGCTTAGAGTACACCTATAAACATGACTTGAATATTTATAAGGAACTGTTGTAAATCTCGGAGTACCTGTTTGCACAAGACCGTGCTGGGTCAGGTACGTAAGCGGGTCATGTTCAAGCAATTAAATTCACCTACTCACAACGGTCAATTTTGGTTTGTGCCTTCGACTGCTAGCTTGCTTGTCATATCACTGATTCTTTCTTGGTTATTGTATTAGGTCAGTGATTAGGTTAAGGTATGGCCCTGAAAAGGGCCTATGACCATCGGTCGGTGAGAAATCAGTGCAGTAAAATGATTAAAGTGTGACACGACAAGCAAGCAAACTATATTGCTGCCTTTGTACCTAATGTGATTAGGCTTTTATTATCGTATCGAAAGCGTCGGTATCGTTTATTATTTGTGCTTGGAGCTCGGGATCGTCTCGAGTTGGGACGATATATTAATTTACCAGTTTTTGGCCACTTCTCAATTAGCTTAGCCCGTAATCACTAATATCATTTTACAGTACATCAGAGGAAGTTTCTAAGCAGCCATGTAACGAAAAGAGTGTTAGGTATGAATGTGGATAGAGTAGAGGAAGGCCAATGAAAAGATTGATGGATTGTTTATAAGATTAAATGAGTGAGAAAGAAGTGAATGTGGAGACGACGGCTAACAGAAGGGAGTGAAAGAAAAAACATGTTGTGCTGATTCCATATAATGTGGAGAAAGGACAGTTAGATGTTGGTCATAATATCATTTTATATAATAAATAAACATTATATCATCCACTTTGCTTAACTATGATTGCATTGGGATTGCGTCACAAATTGGCATTGTGTATTCGCGCTATGGAAACCAGAGTCTTGGTTCTACGGTCTCTCCTCTACCAAATTTATTACTCTTAACATAAACGAAAACTAAAGTAATTTTTCTACCAATATCAGAGACTGAAAGCGGTAGAGGTTATAGGTACTGGTACCGTTAAAACATTTCGGTACCATTATGCTATACCGGTAGGGCATTACGGTACCATTATTTCATACCGGTAGATTTCGGTACCGAAATTTTGAGCCGAGACTAGTTCGCTAGGACAGTCGCGCCGCGGTGGCGGGGTGGCGGCGTTTCATGAAAACCTTTATAAACCTTTATTTATTTCGGTTATAGGTACCGGTAGCGAAATAAACCGAAATGAACTGCGAAGCCAGATTTTCCGGTACCGTTATATTTATCGGTAGAAAAATATTCGGGTAACCGGAATTTATCGGTATGACGTTATATCGTTATTTAAAGGTACCTTTATAGATAGATAGATAGATAACACTTTATTGATCACCATACGGAAATAATACATAAGATCACATTAAATTTACACGGCAATACAATGGGCGGCCTTATCGCTAAGAGCGATCTCTGCCAGGCAACCTTAGGATGGACTGGACTGAAAAGATTAGAGAAGGGGCAAGATGGTGTTTCTTAAATTATGAAGAAAATAATTAAAGTAAAAAAAAAATAATTAGAGTAAAGTAGGTATATTAAATAGATAAATCAAGATAATCATATATATATATATATATATATATTCCGGTTATTCAGTCCCTGACCAATATATCGTACCTGACTCGTCTCGCAAACTGTCCGGGTATGTGTCATTGGTCAACCTTTAATGGTATTGTCGTATGCTCGCTCGTTTGTATCTTCCGTGTAATTAACTACCTACTTGTAATGAGTTTGTCACATTATAAAAAAAATCTTCGTCTGTACTCGGCTAAGTGGAAAATTCTGAGATTTTAATCTTATTATAATTCTGAGTGGAGGTCAAATTAAATGCAAATTGTGACATCATCAAGGGATGCCAGAGAAAATTCAGCGAATCTAGTATAGTCCAAGTGTACGATATGGTTCCTCTGTATGGTTTTTATACCTCATAAATTCATTGATTAGAATGAACTACAGAATGAGAAAACAGCTAGATTCCGAGGTGTTGGTAAACCAGCAATTACAAATAATAATGTTGTTATTATTTTGTTAACTACTAAGATAAAAGTTATCTTCCGTAAATCAACACAAATTAATTCACACGAAACTGTTACAAGATTCAACATTAAAATAAACAAAGGTTAATCTTCAAGTCACACCAGTAAATTCAATTTGCATATAAAATTACAATTTTTATGTGAAACTGAGGTTCTTAGTGAATTATTCGAGCCAGTGGAGCGACGATTTCCTATACAAGTCTCGCTATTGTACCTTTATTTGTATCAGGGAAGTGAGGGTAAAGAAATATCTGCGTGTTAGATAACTTTTGTATCACAATCTGATTGAGTTTGAACATGAGTAAATTTTAACTATTAAAAGCAGATAGTTCTGTCATACAAATCGCATTAAATCTTAGAATCCAATTATTATCTACATAGTCTTCAAAAAAGAACCTGCAGAGAAAACTGCTTCGAGTGATAGCAAAAAGTAGATAGGTTTAGTGTTTTTAAACATATAAGTTAAGCTATCCGATTCGCTCGCATGGAATCTCATTCAAAGCCTACAGCTAGTCATATCTTATATACTTTATGCATCATCATCATCATCATCAGCCTGTAGAAGTCCACTGCTGGACATAGGCCTCCCCCAAAGAGTTCCATGACGAACGGTCTTGAGCCTTCTCCATCCACCGACTTCCCGCAACCTTCACAATGTCGTCGGTCCATCGGGTGGGGGGCCTTCCAACACTGCGTCGCCCGGTTCGTGGTCGCCATTCGAGAACCTTTACTCCCCAAAGATTGTCGGTTCTGCGAGCTATATGGCCTGCCCACTGCCACTTCAACTTGCTAATTCTGAGAGCTATGTCGGTCACCTTAGTTCTTCTACGGATTTCCTCATTTCGGATCTACTCTATATCTCTATATATCTATATCTCTATATCTATTATACTTTATGCAAATGTTATAAATGCGAAAGTTTGTGAGGATGTTTAGATGTTTGGATGTTTTTGGTTCAATCACGGCTAAACGGCCGAACGGATTTGGATGAAATTTGGTACAGAGATAGATTATAGTCTGGAATAGCATATAGGCTACTTTTTATGTAGGCAAGTGAAGCCGCGGGCGGAAGCTAGTAACTTATATGCTATTCAAGAACATGGACTTTATTGTGTATTTTTGTAACTTTATTAGGAATACATTTTGAGGAGATCCGTGTCTTCTGAAAAACGCTGCAATTTTGTGCAATCAGATTACTTCTTGTGGGGTTCCGTTAAAAACCGTCGACTGCTGGACAGAGGCCTCCCCAAATAATTCCATAACGAACGGTCTTGAGCATTTTTAATCCAACGACTTCCCGCAACTTTCACAATGTCATCGGTAGTGGTTCGTATCCCGATTTTCCATTCGGAAAATTTATGTACGCTATACTAGTGTTCTCAAACGGCGAAGGAAAACATCGTGAAGAAACCAACATGTCATGTCCTAGAACCTAAAAAATCAGGGATATAAATAAATACATATAATAAATATTCCGGACATATTCACACGGTCAACTGATCCCAAACTAGGCATAGCCTGTACTATGGGTACCAGAGACTGATATACATAATAGATATATATTTAACACCCAGACACAGAACAAACATCTGTGTTAGTCACAAATGTTTGTCGAGTGCGGGAATCGAACCCGCGACCTCTAGCGCAGAAGGCAGAGTTACTACCAACTGAGCTATGAGGCCAGTCAATATGTGACGTGTGCGCAAAAGAAGCCTCTAAGAGGCACACATTAATCCTTTCGCCACACTGATTCTTTCACCGACGCTCATAGGCGCTTTTCAGGGCCACCATACCTTAGCCTGGTCACTGATCTAAAACAGGATTACCAAGAATGAATCAGTGATACGAAAAGCAAACAAGCAATGGCATAAGTTCATAGTTACTGTGGGCAGTATGGCGGATGGTCCGATCCGCTCTCTCAAGCTTTGCGCGCGGGAGGGCGATATCGCGATGTCTCCTCATACACTCACGCTACATTCCACACGACCAATCCATTATTAGGTATTTGTATTACACCTTATTCAATATATTAAAGTAATTATAATGCATAGAATTATAGATTCAATAAATAATTATATAGTTGAAGGAGGACAGGATAGACAAGGCGTTTATTATTATTTTATTATTTTTTTATACAACTAAGTTGGCAAACAAGCCTTAGCCCCCCCTGTTGGTAAGTGGTTATCGTAGACTATGAGCACTTGAAATACCAGAGGCTTAATCGTTCATCTTAGCACTCTTTGAGGAGTCCTATGTCCAGCAGAGGACTTCTTCAGACTGATGATGGTAATATAAGACGATCCAAATGATCATTGCGATTTTATTGCAATCTTTTGAATTATAATATTAAATTATTGATTCGGATCAAAGTACAGTAAGTTACAGGCTTCATAGCTCAGTTGATAGTAAATCTGCCTTCTACGCTAGAGGTCGTGGGTTTGATTCCCGCACTGGACAAACATTTGTGACTAACACAGATGTTTGTTCTGTGTCTGGGTGTTAAATATATATCTATTATGTATATCAGTCTCTGGTACCCATAGTACAGGCTATGCCTAGTTTGGGATCAGTTGACAGAGTGTGACATTTAAAAAAAAAAAAAAAAAACTCCTTCCAATCGCTATGATCTCGGTGGCGTGGGTCGAGTGACTTGAACGCAAGAGGTGCGGGTTCGTTCCCCGCAGTGGGACGATTATTATTGTTTGCATGATCTGCTAATATTTGATGAGGGTTTGGGTATTCTAGCTCGTAGTTTCTGATCCCCGTGACACAGGAAATCTTAGTGTAGGGTCAGGACCATGTATGTATGTGACTGTAGGGTGTTATTCTTTAAACTAAGTACACTTTATCAGGAAATCTTTAAAGATGTGCAAAGCGAGTCCACTTTGAACTTTGCTCTGCTTTACTATAGCTTACTTTTTTACAATACGAGGGAATTGTTTTGGATTTTAGTTTTTATTGGCGGTTTATGCCACATTAGTATGGGAGACAGTTACGTTGTGCTGAGGTATACCGTAGGTGTACCGTTTGACCCTTACACATAGAAATAAATTTCCTTTCACCGCGGAGGTGTATTCTCTACGTAAGCAAGCAAAAAACTGCACACTTATTAGAAAAAAAATCTGATTATAAAACTAATCACAACAACTTCCCGCATTAACAGAATGACAGAATCATTATTTACATATAGACCATCGCGGCACACGTTTTCTATTTTTCAATCGAGTCGTTCCGCCTTTCAATACTTTCCTATACTTGTGCCAGACTAGTGTAACCTGAACTTCCCTCCCCCGCCTCAACGAGTATTAATGAAGGTAATGAAGAGCAGGGGCATGTAAAGTAGGGGGTCTTCGTTGGGTGGTGTTTAGAGGCGGAAGGCGCCCGGAGTACGGACAATGGCCGGCGATCACCGCTACGTTCCCAGCTCATTACTTATTTACTATAAAACTTCCATTAGTTTGGATTTCATTGTTTTAAAGTTACCTATTCAATACTAAGTACAATACGCGCCAAATTACTGTATACGGCTGTGAATATTTCGGTTAAAGTGTCACAGTGAAAATTCGAATATCTATAGTTTATGAACCGACATCCGATGGCGAGTAAAGGTTCTGGAATGGTAACCACGAACCGGGTGACGCAGTGATGGAAGGTGGGAGCTAGGTGGACATTAACGAACATCCTTTTAAAAATAACCTTGCTAAATGCAAAACACAAAATGTATTACCTAGCGATCCTTCCATTTAACAATGGGAGCTGATACAGATCAGAAGGCCTATATATTGATCCCTATAGATCTAAGATATTTATGGTTCAATCACGCCACCGACAGTCTGGGATTTCAATGAATTTTGAATTTGATTGTCCGTGGCCTGAAATAGTGTGCATTTAGTTATCCTCTTTTTAGGGTTCTGAAGTCGGAAAAGTTCCGAATGTAGTTTCGCCTTTTCGAGTAGCTCTGTTTTACTCGCGGACTGGTTCGAATTGAAGGATTGTTTTGTTCTTCCCATTGTATTTTAAGCACGCCTACTAAGATTTCTTAGAAGTTTTTAATACAATGTTGTACAACTTTTAAAAGAAATTATTGGCTGCCGCGGTTTCTCTCATGCGGTACCCGGATTTTCATGATTTTTTACAGAATCATAACAAACTAAAAAAAAGAATAACGCATACCCATCTTGATTCTGAGGTTCTTGATCTTAAGTTCATACAAAAATCCCATAGAAAAAGTTCATACGAAAATCCAAGAAGCGGGCATAAGGTTGGTAGGGCATAAAGTTGCCAAGAAAAACGATTTTCTGGGCAACTTTACGAATTTTACTTTCCCTAAAAACCTAATACGAACAATTGTGAACAGTTTAAAAATAAATATCCAATTTGGTCCGAAAGTTATCAAGTGATGCGCTTACCAACGAAAAGCATTTAATTTTTATTTATATAGATAGTTAAGAAAGCTCAAGTAAAAAAAACACAACCCCTTCGTTCATGTGCACCCCCCTTATCCCATTAATTATGCAACTCGGTCAGTTTTGTCGTATTACATGTTATTAAAGTACCTACACCTAATGGCATTTAGCCGTGCGGGGTGTTGCATTGGCTCGTTAATTGCGCTGACATTTCAGACTATCAAGTGTTGATCAATTGGATTTGATGAATATAATACGCAAGGAATAAAACCTTCCTTCAGCGTCGCTCACACGAGGTTTATTAAAGCTGCTTGTTCAATCCTGAAGTTTTGCTTGTCAAATGGCTTTTATTATAGGCATTGACATAGATTGTACGTATATGTTTTGTCCATCTGATTAATAATATCAGCGTATGTCCCTAAATAAATTTCGTAAGAGCAAGTTATTAAGGTAGAGCCATGTACGTTTTCGTAACAAAATAATAATTGGTACATTCCGTCCTACATTTCAATAACAAAATTAAGACATTATTCAATCAAGCAACGACGTTTGGACGATTTAATAAATAATAATAAAACCTACGCTTCAAATGTTTGGTAGTTGTTTAATTTGTTGCGCTACCCACAGTTTAAAAGCAATTACGATACTCGTATTAGGTAATTCTTTATGACATGTAGTTGTGCCATTTATAACAAGGGCCGGTAGAAGAAGTTATTATCTGCTGCCAATTATATTAGTTTGAACCGTAAAAATAATAAATTGTCTTGTAGACGACAGAGTGGTCAAATGAAGACAGGAATGCACTTCCAACAAGATAATAGAGTTTGAACTAACTTGACTGAACACAACCGGCGTTATTGTCATTGTGAAAATTCAGATTAGGTTACCACAGCACTCCAACAGCATCACGGACATTGTGAAGGTTGAGTCAGTGGATGGAGAAGGCTCAAGACCGTTCGTCGTGGCACTCTTTGGGGGGGCTATGTTTAGCAATTGACTTTTTCAGGCTGACGATTAAGGCATTATGATGACTGGCCTCATAGCTCAGTTGGTAGTAACTCTGCCTTCTGCGCTAGAGGTCGCGGGTTCGATTCCCGCACAGGACAAACATGTGTGTGATGAATACAGATGTTTGTATATTGTGTTTGGGTGTTAAATATATATCTATTATGTATATCAGTCTCTGGTACCCATAGTACAGGCTATGCCTAATTTGGGATCAGTTGACCATGTGTGATATGTCTGGAAAAAAAAAAAAAAAAAATAATTATGCTAGGTACGCCACGAGAGCTACCAGCTATTGATAAAGAATAAAAGTTCAGATTTGGTTACCACAGCAACCCAACACCATCAAGATATGGTTGTGGGAGCCAAACTAATGAACTACAATGTTTTATTACTTTAAATGGCGAAACCAGGTTTTTTTGCGTCTGTACATTGGCCGGCGTAAATAACCAAGTGGGAGGATTGTATCCGCTTTTAGGTATGGTAGATACGTTTAATATGTAAGCTTCGGTTTTCGAAGAAGCGGTGGCATATTACTTTAGACTGTAAATTTACGGATACGCGTCAATATAATTACTAATTGCTTAATCTAGTAGTTCACCCTGAATAGATATCTCGTCGTTTGTGTGATCTAGTTGCTCTTGTGAGTTTTTTGGCCACCAGAAGGCATCTTTACCATTCGAAGCACGGAAACGCAGTTGTTAATGCCACTTGCAGCCACCTATCAATCTGAGACCGCGCTGAACTGATTAGGCCAGATAGACCAAGAGTGCAAATTAGATTGAAAGTAACATACACCTATACTACACGCATTTACGAATAAGACAAGTAGATATGCGAGGAAGAGCGCAGCGAGATTTTCTAGCTAAATTAGAGCAGTCCGCCTGGGAAGGTACCACCGCCTCCATAGATTTAAGACGTGAAACGTCTTAAATCCAAGTTCCATGCGATTTTAATAAATATATATTGACGTTTTCTAGTGCCTTCCGATCCATTGATACTTTGCTTGCTCACCTTTTCTTGTAACTGTAGCAAAGGACTAGTCATCATAGCCTGAAGATCTTTATCTCTTTTGTCGAGACGCATAAACAGCAAACGCCAATTTTATCACTCGGTAAAGAGGTATTAATATGTGGAGTAATATGCGGCCGAGAGCCATACATAGACTTGGTCCTTGGTGCCCACGCTTGGGACCGATGCCTAACATTGGTTGTTTTAATGTGGATAATTGCGCTCGTATTAAGAATTGTCCGAGCGATCCTCCCACGCTGTTTGGCAAATTTATCTTTTGACCACTTGTACGGTCCACACCAGTAATTAGCAAATATTTACTAAAAGCCGCTGTCTGAAAAAAATACAGGTGACTTGAGAACCTCATCCTTTTTGAAGTCGGTTAAAAAGTATCTAGGTAGTTTTATGTCCTAGGTGCTTGTCGACGCTAAGTATACATACCTAAGTTTATCAAAAAAACTATGCTTAAGTTTATCTGTTAACGATACGAAGAACAAACCGTAATTCATTTATTTAGCAAGATGATATAGTTAGTACAGTTCCAATTTATTTTCGTGTAAATAGTTGAAAAGTATTATTTCGGTGCTTTCTCCACCATGTTATTATATTTGTCCTAGCAAAAAATAATATTCTTGCTCTTTGTTCTCTTGGCTCAAATTGACCTTTAGATTGCAGGTATTTTAATAAAATATTTTATTTCACAGCCTGCATGGGGTATTTCGTATTCTTCCGTATGTAAATATATGTTTCTCAAGCAAGTTAATTAAAATTTACATTATAAAGAGCTTTTTGCACGAGCCAAGTGTTAGTGCTGCGATGCACGGCGGGGGCTTAAAACGACTAACCTTCTAAGGGCCTGTAATTGCTCGGCATCAAAATGTCGCATGAATTACGAAGGTATTAATTAAGATATTTAGTTTAGAAATCGTGTAGAATCTCTGGGAATATCTTGGCTTGTGAGATTATCACAGTACAATGAATGAAACATCTGAATGACAACAAAAGTAGACCATTTTGGCTAGAATGACTTCCCTCGAAGGACTGATTCCACTATCTACACGATACACAATACCTACATGCAAGTTAAAAGTAGGTTTTTTTTTTTATACAACTGCATCTCAGTTGTATAAGAAAAAAGCAAACATACGGCCCACCTGTTGGTATGCGGTTACCGTAGCCTATGAGCGCTTGCAATACCAGAGGCATCACGCACGCGTTGCCGACCCCGAACCCCATCCCCCCTAAAGAGCTCTGGCAACCTTACTCACCCCAGGAACACAACACTATTGGAAACAATTAATGTTATTTGGCTGCGATCTTCTGTAAGGCGGAGGTACCTCCAGGCGGGCTGCTCCAATTTAGAACGAGAAAATCTCGCTGTGCCCTACCTCCTCCTAAAAACCTACCTACTAAAGGTACTGAAGAGCCGTTTTGGCTACATAATAATGTATACTACCAATAATGTGTAACTGATAATGTATACTACTGTATGTGTATACTACTAATAATACTACATAATAATGTAATACTATCCCGAAATAGACTTATTTTATCGATAAAAAGAAATAATATCAGAGGAAAATTTTTTTTACCGAATATTTGATAATCATCTGTTTTGTCTGTATCTGTTGCGGGGCTCCCATTCCGTCAATGTCTCATTTGCTCTTTTGTTTCTTGTGCTCTACCCGCACTAGAGATGAACAACCAGGCAGCTGATAACGTCGTGGAGATGGCGAAATTCTACGCCCACAAAGTGTGACCATTGCTACAAGATTGCACGCTAGAAGATCTTTTTTGAGCTTTTTATCATCTTTAAAACTAATTATTAAACGTACATCAAGATGATAGCTAAAACAGGTGATTTTCGCATAGTCTTTTTACACTGAAAATGTCTTATTTCCAAAAGTCATAGTACAAACATTATTGCTAATTGAGTGCGGAATAAGTGCATTTTGGGATAGTATATATATTATTAATCGCCTTGCGTAGCCGCCATGAGATTATTAAATACGTGTATCTTCATGACATATCCTCATAGCTCAACAATTTTACTAATTTATGTTATTATGCGTAAATCACTCCGCACCCAGCACGAGAGGTATTTGCATCAATCTATTGTATTTGTGATTGATACCTTGTGTGATGTCATTGCTTGTATAAACACCAACACAGCTTGAAGAAAATAGCCTATTCACTCCTATGTTGTCCCGCTGTAATTGTAACTGGATAAAAGTAGTGGTTCGCCCCTAATTGAGATCCTGCGATGTCTGGTAAAAGTTGGTGGCTTCGTTGATCGTTGAGGCACAAAGAAGATAAACTTTGCAAATCGCATCTTTAACATGTTCTAACTAATATCCAGTCTTACCTGAAGTAAGTCATTGAAACTTTACCAAATGGGAAAACTTAAAAACCATAACGCCTGGTATAAATATAAAAATTGTTTTTGAATATTTAAACAAAGTTATTTTGTATGACACCCCACTTTATGTAGTATACCTTTTTTTGAAAAATTACCTATCGTGCTCGTATCCTATATCATAGCAACCTTAGCCGATTTAACAAACATTCTGAATGAGATCAATGCGCGTAATTTCTAAAGAAAACGAGCATATAAAACCTAAAAATAATAATTAAACGCGTAACGAAAACGCGAGCTATATAGGTACTACGTGCCGAAAATATGCCGTCTCAGTATCAGCCTGGTATCAGAGCTATTTTTGCATGGTAGTGTACCGTATGCAATACGCCAGCTATTCTCTGTGGACTATGACTAGTATCAAAAGACCACAGCGCATCTAATCAAGTCAAGCGTGATAATTATGCAAAAACTAGGATACAGAAGGATAGCATTAGTTTCAAAGTTTAACTAAAGAGTTTAAAAGTAACAAAGGTAGTATTAACCTGCTTCTAAAAAATATTTAATTTTCTGGTAAAGATTTCAGATACCTTAATGTATATACTAGCGTTTTAGCATTGTTCCAACCAATGCTAACCCCTTTATAAAATTGGGACGATTTTCAAGCATAGCTTCACGCCCTTAAAATGGTCATTTAAACTTAACGATAGTACCAAAAACTTGCTAAAACAACTAACAAGTGCTAACCACTCAGATCTACCAGATGAAGTGACGAATAATGATATGTAAGAACATTGCTATAATTATACATTGCTATATACACTGGTTTCATTGTTTAATGGAAAAACGAGTGTCAGTGTGAAGAATTTATAAATCGTATAACAATGAGTTTAGGTACTTCATGACTAACTGATGATCCGTTTTTTTGCTTCAAAAAGTCAGACAATATTTTCGAATATATCGAATATATATATATGAAAATATTTTTCCTATTTTTTGTGGGGTGAACTTAGGTGCAACTTCACAATTTTTATGAACAAGCAAGTACGTATTTGGCCAATTAAGCCAATTGTCTGTCTACCATGCTTGGCGATAAAAGTAGTTATCCTATAAGCCGATAGTGCCCACTGCTGGATTCTAACCACTTCTATATAATAATTATTAACACGATAATGTTGGGATACCTCCTCCACACTCCTAACCTCTAGAATCATGACTCAAGCAGTCTCGATTCGTGCTCAATCGTGGTTCAAGTCAAAAAATAATCATAAAACTTATGCTTGAATCTTTACTCATTAGAGTCATTAGGTAGGTAATTCTTTAATAACTTAACTGAAGGTAAACATGTTTCAAAAGAGGATTTTCGCGCACCAGCTAACAGATGGTCAAATCAATTACCTCGCAATTAATGTGTAAATTTAATTACTATGGGTGGGCACAGCATTCTTAACTTAGGGAATGTATGTTCTGGTGATTTTGATGTATTTTTGGCCATAGAGAAGCTTGCTTTTCGTGCCACTGATTTGTTCCTGGTCATCGTGTGTTAGGTTAGTGACCAGGTTAAGGTATGGCCCTAAAAAGGGACTGTGACCGTCGGCGTCTCTTAGAGGCTCCTATCGTGCATATATCACAGAGAGACTTTTTATGTTCTAGGATATACGAGTACTCTACAGGTACAGGTATTCACGATATTTTCCGAATGGAAAATTCATTCTTCTTTTCATTTTTTACAGAACTTTTTCAACCAATCAACTTCATAACTAACTTTCTTTATCTTATAAATAAAATTAAGATCTAAGTTATCCAGAAGCGGACATCTGCTCATATTAACAGTGGCACGATTACCCCGCCCAATTAGCTTTTCTTACTTGTTTTAGTCTTTCTAAAATGTAGATATTGCCAATTGGGTGTATAATATATGTACCTATACCATCCCTTACGGGATGGTATTCATATTATTATGCATCACTTCCGGGCATTTAAGAGACCGTAATCAGGTGAGCTCACAACGTACACACCCACACACAACCTCACACACGCACACACACACATTACTATTTAATAATTACAAACCTACACAAACATACATCCATATTTAACTTCCTGCCTATACCTACAAAACTTATCTACTATACACTACAACACGTCCTAAATCGAAATATATATAATGATAGGTAGGTACCTATCATTATATAAATTTAGATTTAGGCTAGGTAGCCTAGCACAGTTAAGACATAATGTTAGTTATATTACACTGTTTGGTACCTAAGTTGACCAGCGGCATGGGGCCCGATGTCCTGTAGCACAGGTTTTTTAAACCTATTTCAGGCACCGGTCTCTCACAAAACAGGTTAACTTAACTACCTACAATACTTATATTCTACTGTATCCCATCCATTACTGTTAACCTTTGTTGAGAGAAATAAATACAAATACATACATACATCACTTATTTGTCTAAATGTATGAATGGCTCGTATAATGAATCGTAGGTATTATGTAAAATTGTCATATCTAAGTCTGCATCTATCGAACACTGAACTCGTTCGTCAAGATCTTTGTTATGATCCGTGTGTGAGTTATTCGACTTATATGTCTTTTTGTGTCATTACCTGCCGTGGCGACTCACGAGACTGCGCCCGCCGACGCGACTTGTTCGAACATAAATTGTGCATTGTACATTGGTGCATCGTAATAAAATTAAACGTAGACCAAGCGCATGTCGGACCATGCACAGTGAAGGCTTCCCATGTCAGTGTTGGTAGAAGAATGTTAACATCTTTCGATTCCATGAAACGAAACTGCCTGAGACGCAAGTGGTGCGGGACTGATTCCCGCTGCGGGACATGCAATATGTTTACATGATCCGCAAATATTTGTTCTAAGTCTGGGTGTTCTGTAGCATGGTATTCGTATTTCTGATACCCATGATACAGGGAACCATAATGTGGGGTCAAGATTATATTGAATGCAAATGTTGGGTGTTAAAAAACATCGGTAAATCATTTTTTTGGTCAAATAATGAAGTTCGGGGTAAATCGTTAACGATCTTAAAGAGGGAGTAAGAGTTTATTTTGTAAAGTAAGATTTCCTTTTGTAAGATATTTTAAAATGATACAATTGCTTCTTCCACGCATTTTTCCCCGTGCCGACCATAAATAAGACAATTCAGATGATACGAATACAATAGTACCGGCAGTTCCACGCCGTGTGGCCGGTGCGGCCCAATCAACGCATACCTTTACATGGCATCTCCAGAAAGCTAAGTGTCTGTTGGTAAAAACGGGAATTATTAATTATTATTCCCTTGCTCGACCCTTTTTAATTAAAATTAGGTATTTTACCTACTAACCATATTTCATTATAAATCCGCGTACGTATTTGCGCCCCCACCCCTATGCACGGCAATTATTCTACCAATTAGGTTTTTCCAGGAAAATATCTACCCCACCGCCATGTCTATTTCTGCCTGCAATTGCCCACTGCTTTTTAGCCATTAGCTTACAAAGCTATTTTCTTATTTGAAGGGTAGGTTTTCAGGTGAAATGCCATAATTTTATCGTACACACACGGGACTGTGTCCGGACGCGTTCCTTTCGAATTTGGGAGAGACTTGGCATTCAGGAAGTTTTCTAGCAAAAGAATTAGAAAAGACAGAAAAATAGAGCATTTATTTGTGGCCAGCAACAAAATATTACAAAAAGTATAACAAAGAAAGCAACAAAAATAAAAAAAAGAGCATTTATTTGTGGCCAGCAACAAAATATTACAAAAAGTATAACAAAGAAAGCAACAAAAATAAAAAAAACAGAAATGAATTGTGTTGCATGGTGCTAAAAATTTTAGGCTAACGCGTTTTACTAGCGTTTTAAATGCACCAATGCAACAATAAGATTTTGTCTTATTGGGCAATGAGGATGATATGCAACAAAGAGGTTCCAAGAAGCACCCGTTCCGACGTGTTCTCGTCCCATTGACTCACTCCTTACGTGTTTTATATTAATAGCGCTTCCTTTAAAGTTTTTGGTTCGCTAAGTGTTTGAATTACAGAGACCCTAACTGAGAAACCTGTGTGACAGCGGCATAGAATACGAGCAAATTGGTTGTATCTTGCGATCAAGACTCGTCAACTTATTTCTTGTTAACAAGGCAAATCAAAACGATTATAGTGATTTCAATGAACTAAACAAAGCCTTTGAAACTTTACCCCTTATTTTAATGAGGTTATTTTTCGCTCAACTCACACTGACTTTAATTTCATCGCATTTACTGTCAAAGATTTATTTTTCTTCAATTTCTTTGGAAAATATATTTGCTCACAATGACTCATGTTTTGTCGTAAGGAAAATTTGGGAGAATTAAAAAAAAAGAATCTAATTTTGCAACGGAAGTACTTACCTACCTAATTTTAAGTCTGATATTATCAATCTCAGGTAAAAAGGTAAACCAAATACGTCCTTTTTGGGCATAAAGCCAGTGTAAACTGATTTGTAATAAATAAATAATGATAAAGGGCAGCCAATCATGTCTCTAGTTAAATTTCGTAATGCTTTAAGCGTCTTAAAACTGCATAAGCTAGTGTAAATTACCACAATTTCACGTATGTAAGCTAATTCTCGCAATCTAAGCACCCAATCCACTGATTCAAGACCAATGGGTTCGGCTGACTTACTAAACTGATTAATAGAGTAAAATGAAACACTATTTTGAATTGAAAAATATATAATTGAAACATATTTCTTTCTTTGGTTTTCGGATGAACCATGACTTATTTGTAGTCGAATAAGTAAGCGGCGGTTTTTTAGTAGACAAAGTTATATTTGCGGTCAATATCATACATACAACGTGAGCGACCGCAAATATATGTTTGTCAATTCAAACACTTGGAATTTTGATTTTCGGACCACATGTACGGATTTTCCGAGTGGTAAATCCATTGGTGCACGACTGGGATTTGAACCCACGACCATACCATACCACGACCTTGGTACGGAAGCCTCAGGGCGCGAGTTCTTGCACTTGACGGTCTTTATTTTCTATGGAAAATGCTGTCAAATTTGACCCTTTTTTATATCCCCTAAAAGTCTACTATATAGGTACTATTATAGAAACGAGCCTTATTCTGTCTGTTCTGTCTCACTTGCATTCCTTGTGTTTTGTTGGAACTAGGAAGTGTATTCAGCCGAATTGTGTAATTCAGAATCAGGGCGAACCCGTCAATTCAGATTTGCGGACTGCGGTAGACATAGGGCGCTTATGCAATGCACTTTCACCGTGCGTAAAGAGAGAGCCTCAGATTGCCTATTACTAGATTACCTTGCGAACTCGGGAGAATAAGAAATGCTAAAATGCTGTTTTCACTGAGATAAACAAGCGTTCATCAACGCAACATGTATTAGAATATAGACGCTGGCGGAATTGCCACGCTGGATAGCATTGCACAAGTCGGAAGCGTCCCCAAGACGCTTCCGACTGGTAGTGATCTGGATCAATTGAGCTATGTATAGATCGTTTGTAACGGTCTTTAGATAGTTCAACTGTTTCTTGTGTATTTTGTAAATGTTAACTCGTATTAGTTTTAAGTTTATTTCTGTGAATATCGATGGTTTATTAGATATTATATTTAGATTGTCTCCAGGCCGTGGTGGCCCCGGTTGAAAAATAGGCCGCTCCTTGTCTACCTCCGCAAAAACAACCGTATTCGGATTTGCGTAAAACAGCACTTACTTGTTTGCATTTCAATGGCAATGGTAGGGCCCAATATCCACTACCCAGGTCTCTCAAGTCAAAACTTTAAATGTATAAAATGAATATGAATCGGGAATGAGGAATATGAAAATTCAAACTTAAAAAGTTAATAAGTAAATAATATATGCTTTCAAATATTGGAAACACCAATCTCTTTAGAGATGTCTATTTTAGTCCTGACGTCATATTTTGTTTAAAAATAAAATATATTTGCTCAATAGTCTTGAATAGGATGTGTGGTAGCTTATTATGATGTTCCGTAAAACATTTTTTTTTTAATCACACGATTGCTGGTTTTTTTAAACGAAATACGGTAAGAGAAGAACTGAAGACCTCGTCGGACCAAAGACATCGAGTAGGCTCCTATTCTATCGTATCTAGCACAATAATCCTATTCAAAGTTCTGTATCTTGTCTGAACTATTTTTAGATATTGAGTTGCATACGTTTTACTGGCCACTTGACTGTTACGTAAACAAATATTCATAACGCCTGTATATCGCTCTTTGGATCATCCATCTACGTAGGTGCTTATGTAAGTACCTACGTCATTCGAGCCATAATTCAGTAGGTTAGACACGTTATAGCAATGTGTCTAAATTATAACCTAACTAATTAAAAGAGAGGTTACATTGTTAAACATAATTTATATGTTATTCTGACATGAGATGTCACTGACTGACGCTGCACACCAACGGATAGAAGTGAAACTCCTTTATTTTATTGGCACTTATCAGTCCATCTTTGCTTGACTTAGGTTTTATTCAGTACCTGATACGGGAACCCGTGACTCTTTAAAGTTTCAGACTTGTTTATCGATGAATTAATAATAAAGTGACGGAATATCTATGGATTTTTTTGTCGGTATGCCTTCTAATGTTTCTAATGCATTAGTGACAAACGGACCTTCTGCATCCACCGACTTCCCGCAACCTTCATATAACCGTCGATCGGTTTGGAGGCCTCGCTATACTGCGTCTTCCAGTTCGAGAACCTGTATATCCCAACGGGGCGGGTGTTGGTTCTGCGATGACCTACCTACCGCCACTGCAACTTGCTAATTCTGAGTTTCCCTTCTGCATCATTTTATTTCATGGCAATGGAATGACGCTGATAGCGACGACGCGACGGCAAATTGTTTATTTGGGTGGTGACCTCCGCGCAAGGCTTTTCCTCCACAACAGGAAGGAGGAAAGATGTGCAATTGTTGCCATCGCAGCCTTGCTGTGACAATGGTCAGTTGCAATGTGCTTCTTGCTTTTGAGCTGTAGGTATTTTATAATGCAATAGTGCAGGTAAAAATAATTCAATTAAGTTAATTTTAGAGGCTGAATGATAGTAATTTAGAATACCAGTGCGTTAGGCTCGTATTGGAATCGTATATAAACTCATATATTTTATTGTCGTCGTGAGCGGAGTTTTGAAGGGAAATTTCTGAAATATTACATTTTATACAAAGGGCTTAATGCCAGGGCATTTTCTACCAGCCAACCAGTGAGATATAGAGATTGTAATTGGCTTGCAACATAATTATATCAACCTCACTGGCGTAATTTTCTTAGAAACGTTTATACCAAAATATTGAACTCCACCAACGGCAATGATAATTGAGCTGTAATATCATAGACTACACACAAACCAAAGCTATATATATTTTTTATTTTATTTAACTAAGGTGGCTAACAAGCATACGGTCCACCTGTTGGTAAGCGGTTACCGAAGCCTATGAGCGATTGTAATACCAGAGGCACCACGCACGCGTTGCCGACCCCGAACCCCCCTCCCCTAAAGAGCTCTGGCAACCTTACTCACCGCAGGAACACAACACTACCTATTTGAAACAAATAATGTTATTTGGCTGCTGTAAGGCGGAGGTACCTCCCCAGGCAGGCTGCTCCAATTTAGAACGATATATTAATTAAAATTGTATTAAATATGTCGAAACAGCAGGTTAATAGAAGATAGCAGAAGGTAACTAGCGGATAGCGGAAGGGAATAATAAGGTAGGTGAACATTATCAACGCTGATAAGACCAACTATGTAAGTAGTAAGCACCGGTTTGATAGAATGCATTTAAAACGATAGCGAGTATATTGCTAACATCAAATATTTGCCATATTTAATAAAATGCCCGTTTATACAAAGAACTGGTTAAAAACATCGCTGGACACAATACCACTGGATTGACACGATCTCAAAATAATCGTTACACGGTTCCACGTCAAATTGATAATCTTTGTTTTACACCATTTTAAGGTCATAAAACTATATGGCTATTAATAGACTAAAGTTACTCAGATTCTTCGTTGGAAAGTTGTTTGTAGCAATCATAAGGTCGGCAGTCCAATTGTAATGGCTAACGGCATTAGGTACCTACGGTCATTCTTTCTGGCGTTGTAGCATACCGGCCGCAAAGTTTTTATAGGTACCTAATGTGATTATTTTTCCTAGTTTATTAGCAGAAGTTATGGAAGTAGTAAAGTTAATTGAGTTCGTTAAAAAGGTACGTTGAGTGTGAGGTGGGTCATCATGATGATATTAATATTAATAAATGTTTCTTCAAATCGTAGTTAGGTACACTATGACTGGGTTGTGTGTGTATCTCAGAGATCGGACTCTCACGGCGGCGCCGCTCGCGTTTGTGGCCATTTGTTACAGAGCTATGATGTAATTTGTGGAGTAGGAAGTTTTTATTTACTATTTTAGAGAAAATCAGAATTAAAAGTGGATTTACACTATTCACACTATTCTGGTGAAAGAACTTGTCAAATCCATTTGGCCGTTTAGCCGTGATTAGGTAAATTACAAATATTACAATTATAATATTAATAGCTTAGGATTATTATTTTATTGTACGTACTCATATATATACGTACTACACCAAGATTGATAAGTATATTCAACAATTTTAAGGAAAATTGCTGAGTAGTTGAATTTGAACTGATTTGACCTCAAAACAGCAAATTTTTAGAAAGAGTTTTCAACAGTAAATGTTGATTTACCAAAAGTCGTAGAACAAACTTTATTGAAAGTTAGGTTTAGAATAAGCCCCTATCTGTATTATAGAAATATTATAAATCACCTTGTTTATCATGATATGAAAGAAAGTTAGATTGTTCTCTCCTTGAAAGATTTTTCATAAAACCATATCCATAACCGCTTCAGAAGCAAGTTTGTATCTCCGTAACTCCAGTACGTTCTAGCTGGATTTATTTATTTAAATATGCGTGAACTTCGCTAGCCAACTCCTTTGTCTCGGCATTGTGTTGCTAATACGGCCGGCTCGCTTCCTACTCATCTCGCTTTATCTTCGTTCCATTTAAATAAATCGATTCGGAAGTTGATTACTATTTGTTACAAACATTCGAACAAACCAATTAGTTGACGGGATTAAAGCGACCAACGGAGCCATTTTTTATAAACAAGTTGCCAATAACAACTTTTCCGCAATGCTTAAAATCTCTCCTGACTTCAGCGACCAATAAACGCTGAACATAACTCTCCCATTTTATAAACCTAATTAGGAAAGTATTCGAGAATCAAAGGTAAATACCGATTTTGAACCGCGATATGCGAGGAATGATTCCGAACAATATATGTGAGACACGCAAGCCTCACACAGTTACCCATAAAATGTTCTGCATACCTGAAATAAAATAAGACGCTCGAAGGACCAATATTATGAGCACGAAACAAATTAGCAAAAATGATTTTGCCGCCCGTTTTTATAGCAAGGAGGCCTTAAATCAAGTCTGTAAGACGCAGAACGCTTTGCATTTTAATGCTCGACAATAAGGGGTGGGGATTTTGAGCTGCAAATTTTAACGTAGTCTTTGTATACTTTCTTAGCAATATTGGCGATACTCACGTCAAAGATATGCATTTAAAGGGTTTCTGCAGAACTGTCGCGTAAATTAATGAATATTGAGCTTTGTGATACATCCACAAACCGATGACTGACGCCGCAATAAGTCATAACAGATATGTGACAGTAATTGCTTAACTTTTATATTGGAGCAAGCCAGAAATTATATATTTCGATAAGAATATTTCCTAAGGAAGAAATAAGCAGGAACATTGGTGGTCAAATGACACGATACATTAACGTTATCAATCAGTTTTAGGGTCATGATGATCCAGAAAATAGTTCAATGAATCGCAAGAGTACGATAAAAAGAAACAAACACAAGAAGCCACATAAAATAACTGGAGTAATAGCCATGATACTGATGAAGTCCTTTGTTTTTTGCTCGCTACGTGATTCAGAACCAGTGATCTATGTCCGGGTCAAAACCCGAAATCTTCTTATTATAACGTGCACACAATATTTTTCTGCATCATCGTAGTCATTCATATTCTTGAGGATTTATGAAACATATTTTATGTATATGTGGTTCACATCCGTTCATTTATGTATATCTGTTGTTTATGAGGGCACTGGTGGAGTGGTGGCACCTTCCGTTCCACAGATCGTGGGTTCGAATTCCGGTCGTGCACCAATGGATTATCCATCGGATTTTTTTTTTAGTGTAGACTCATCTCTAAAACGGTGAAGGAAACATTGTGATGAAACTGGCATGTCCTAGAACCGAGACATGTGATATGTGTACGAAAAGAGCCTCTAAGAGGCGCACTTTAATCCGTTTACTTCACTGATTCTTTTACCGTCATAGGCCCTTTTCAGGGCCATCGTACCTCAACCTGGTCAATACAGGATGACCAAGAAAGAATCAGTGACATGGCAAGCAAGCAATTCTGTTTATAGCAAGCTCCAATAACTCAAGGCTGGTAGATTCTCCGAATTCAGTGTACATCTGTATCTGAAAAACTCTGTGATCCATTTTAAAGCTCAGCCTATTTAAATGTGAAATAACAAGGGTCCTTGCGCTGGCAAATAAATAATAATACAATGAATTAGCATTTGAATGTAGCTGAAGACGTGACAGCATTCCAGATTCTATTGCATCACAATTTAAACCTTCGTATCGCCACCTATCCGCGTGCGTCTAACTATAAGCATAAAATCCTCTACGATTATTGCATTCAGGTAAATGTGTGGGTGAATATTATTGGCAGGTCTCCGGCACGACAAACAAATGTGCCATCCACGGCCCGACTGCCTTTCGAACCTTATTTAGTTGTACCGACTCCCTCGCAAATCGAACTTTCTTCTTGGCGGTTTTCAGTCGTTTCGTGCATGGCGAGCTTTAGTCCCCTCTGGATGCAGGAAGGTTCTACAAATAAAATATGTGACTTGAAGGCGACGGCGAGGTGCCGTCGAGATGAGGCTGCGCAGCCTGGAGGGAAGGAGAAAGCAGACTTGATGCTTGTGTGTCTGAGTGGAACAGCATCATGGCTATCTGCAGAAACGCGAGCACCTCATTTAATCGGTACGCGTTTCGTTTTGTAGGATAAAGGAAAATTTGCGATGTTTTAGATACCCCGACTTTATCATGTGCGTGGGCATGTGGTAGATTCATTCTTATCTTGCAGAGCAGAAAACTCAATTACTTCAGAGAAATATTTATTAGAAACTATCTCAAAAATTTGGTAGGGGCTGTCGGTACTGGAGATTGAGTACTTTTTCCCTAAGCTTTTTACCTTAGATCTGAATTCATAACACTGTTATAGATATCATTGAAGAGCCGCATTTAATACTCTCATTATACTTGTTCCTTCTAAAAACGTAAAGTACATAGTTCTGTTTTAGGGCTACCATAGATCAGGACAGCAGGTCTTGTATAAGCACTATTATTAAAAACGCTTTGCTCGCTTGATCAATTACCAGTAAAACTTGATAGTAAAACTTTTTTATTTACTTCCAATGTAGATCGAAATTACGGTTCGAAAGTAATGCTCTAACAAATAAACCTACAAACATACTACGCCTGTTATTTTAAGTGGATTGAGAAATCTTCTTCGCTTCTTTCGCTCGATCAATTATTTTTCTCTCCTCTTCTGTACGCTTATAAGGCCTGCTGTTTACCACGTAATTATTAATTAATATGACCAGACATTACCTTACTCATTACCCTACTACGGCAAAGCATAGGAGAGTCATCTTTACCATTAGGTTCGTACGCATCATTAAAAACTGTTTGAAATGTAAATGATTGAGCTATTTAACTAATGGTTTATTTATACATAAACTTGTATGTGGCGTCCTTTAATTAATTTGAACGAGAAAGCCATTTCTCTTTGGCACAGAGTTAACGATGTTGCTTAGATAGAACTGTTGCAATTAAAGTTTAATGTCTTATGTGGCCTCTTGGTATTGTGATTTCCGCGTAAAATTGTTTGGTTCCTCTGACATGTTGTACTTGGCTTGTTCCCTGGATTCCAAAATCTTTTGTTCTAAAAGATTAAAATCTTCATACATGAGTTCCCAGCAGCAGTTTTCAGCAGCAGTTTTCAGTCACGAAAGGAGCCTTAAGAGGCGCACTTTAATCCTTTCACAACACTGATTCTTTCATCGACGGTCTTAGGCCACCATACCTCAACATGGTCACTAACATAATACAGGATGACCATGAAAGAATCAGTGACACGACAAGAAGAAGAAGAAGCAGCAGTGACCCATCATTCGATTGAATTTGAAACTTGCTTGCTTGTCGTGCCACATGTTCTTACTTAGTAAACCTGCATTAAAGTATATAAAGGACAATGATCGTTGATAAAGAACTAAGTCCATAATTAGTTTTAAGATAGGTACTACGATATGCTGGTTTCCTCAAGATGTTTTCTTTCACCGTGTCAGAGCCCTAGTAATCAAGCGCAAATAAGTTTTCCTTTTTTGCACCAATGTACACGCCCAGGATTAAAATCCACGGCTTTTGGATAGTACGACTGCCACCAGTGCTCTCAATTTGAAACAGACTTTTGCATTATAGAGTTGATTTTGAATCGCAGGTTCATGCTGTACCATAGTAATTGCACCAACTTCAAGCATTTTATTCTTCGAAATGCATTTTCATGAAGTCCCTGTGAATAGTACTAAGTTTACAAA
The DNA here is from genome assembly GCA_947579855.1 of Anticlea derivata. Taxonomy (NCBI): domain Eukaryota; kingdom Metazoa; phylum Arthropoda; class Insecta; order Lepidoptera; family Geometridae; genus Anticlea; species Anticlea derivata. The sequence continues at coordinate 4,813,387 of OX388264.1, forward strand.
CCCTGCAGTCACTTGACTAGTAAGACAGACAAAATAAAAGCAGGCAGTGGCAATGCGGAATCGAACGGAGTCAACAAACGGTCTACAACGGACACCGGACCGGAATGCAAAGCGTAGGCAAATGCGGAGAATGCACTATTGAGACAAGGCTGAGGTCAATCCTATGAGAAAATAAAATAACAACTTATCAATGCTTTAAATAACAACTATTCTTGGTATGATGTAGTATGATTTCACTCCACTCACACTGGAAGCAGCTTGATATACATTTCATAGAAAATTCCGTCAAATTAGATAATATTTTATAAATTTCACATTTACCAAAATTTGCCTGTTTTGCTGTTATCAATGGGTCAGTCTTATAAAGTAACCTTACAGACACTGACACCCTATCGCACCCCCATTTAGGGGGTAATTTAGTAGTGAATTTTTCTGATGCTTTAATAGAATCTGCTATTCGCGGCAAAGACAAATCTAATCATTTTAAAAGTTAAAAAACTATGTGCAGCTTTTCAAATAAAAGTTTGAACAAAGGTGGGATCAATGCTGCCTACACGGTACATACTGATGAATGAACTATAGGTAGGTATTGTGATATTGCTACACTTGTGTGGTGATGCGGGATAAATACCAATGAATTTGCAGTGGTCGACACCCACACAAGGAAAGGTTGGACGGCCGTTCAGACAGCACACTTACTTAAATTTCGATAGGGCTTCCTCATTCTACAGAGTCCTGAAAATTAATACTTATTTGGAATCACTCTAACTACCTTCATACTAGACAACCCTTATACTGACCAAAATTAATTAGCGGCTGCTATCAGTATATTATGTATACAATGTGATTCTTAATAGATACGAACACCATCCCAAAAGGGACTTATTCGAACAATAAAAAGATATTCTTTTATTAAAAAGAATATTAGCGTAAAAAATATCACCATGTATAAGCGAGTAAGTATAAGCGTGCTCAACACGATCTCAGATTTTCGTGTGTGGCTTAGGTCAAACGCGATTGCTATTTACTAAAATTCATTTCATTCTCACTTGCATGGCATAAATTGACACTTCAGTGAACTCTTCGTAAGTAATGCAGCAGTGTATTATCGATGTTATAATGTTTGGTAGAGATATATAGAGATGGGTGCGCGCCGTCAACCTTGCGGGCAGTTTGCTTTTTTCTCCGTTTTTGAGGACACACATTACCATTTAAACACATCAAAGGTGCGTCCTGTCATTTTATTGTTTCTTAACTTGTGAGGAGGATTTTGCTAAAAAGGCTGTCATCCGTTTTAGTATATTGTTCTGGATAGTGATCTATGTTATTTCATGTTGTTGTGTAATGTTATTTCAGTTTATAATAGGTATTGTACTAAAATAATAGATACATTGCTATAAGTATTATAGTTTTAGATGTTTTTTAAGAAGAAGCAAAACAGTAACCCTGGCGCTGAAAATAAAAGTGAATCGACGAATGATGCAATTGCCGTAAATTTACAATTTAACAAATAGATAGTCAGTCAGTCAAACAGATTTTTAAACATAACCAAAGCTCAACGGCCTTTTGATCTCTTGGTGAACTCTAGTCTTAGTACTTGCATGCACCCTAGCACACCCGACAATGCCAATCGACTACAATAAATACCTCAGTCGGCGCCAGTTCTAATTCACTATGCTCGAAGCGCATCGGGAAGATGCTACTGTGAAACAACATTACTCCCTTCTCTTTCTGGGATCAGTCAGGAAGAACAAGCCCCGCAATTTTCTCAGATTTTTTTAAATATGAAGTCGTGGTCCTTTCGTGTTTTTATAAAATGACGCTCAATAATAATTTTTAAGATAAATATCACATTATAAACCCATGGTTTTGTTTCTTTTAAGATATATATTTTTTTGGAAGACAATAATAATCATTAATTAATAAATAGGTTTATTCCTTATGAATATGACTTTACAATACTGTTGTACATAGTGACTGTACTGTACCTACTGTAACCAGGTAGGTACTTTGAAATTCTATTATTATTGTGATAAGTTATTTTGAAACACGTTATCCTTAACCTGATCAATGTAAATTTGTCTTGCTTTGTCCATTTTTATACAAATTATCGAGCATAACTGCTAAATAATTTACTTATTTTCACAGTACCTCTAGATACCTTGATCCTTCGCGATTTTGTGTTCCCAGGCGCGCGTTCCCTGACCACTGGGAGACAAACCAGTTTCAACATTTTAATATCACACCACCATACGTATAGAAAACTCCGCTCTTCAAATTTATTTAATTTTATTTGTTTCACCATCTCGTCCTGAGATATGTATCAAGTGAGTGTATCCTTTAATGAACTTCACTTGGGTTGATTTCGTAAACTTCTTTTTTGACCAGGTTTATTGTAATGCAGTCAAAGCATTGGGAAAATAATAAAACAGGTGAACGCGAAGATTCGTCAGTTTGATTCGATTGCGACTCTTCAATTTATGTTTCAGAGGAACTTCCTCCCGCGAACACTCAGGTTGTGGAATGATCTCCCTGCTGAGGTTTTCCCTAAGGACTACAGTATGGGGTTCTTCAAAAAGGGCGTTTTGAACTTTTTAAGGGGTTGGCAACGCGTGCGTGATGCCTCTGGTATTGCAAGCGTACATAGGCTACGGTAACCACTTACCAACAGGTGGGCCGTATGCTCTATAGCAATTTCGTCATCGCACTACCTATATAAAAAAAAGAATGTTCTTGTTTTTTTTTTCATTAAATTTTATATTTCTAGTCAAGAGATCGAATGGACAGAATCGGTTTTCGTCAATGAGGTCAATTGTTTCTGCGTTCTAATCGCTCTACTGACAAAAAAGTGGAGGCAAAAGTTTGATATAAAAGTTTTTCACAAATATAGGCAGAATTTAGCGCGGGACCGACATGACAGGTGGAACTTTACCGGAAAGCCTATAAGATTTTTATGAGCTTTAAATATAAAATTTAAATGATAACCAAAATGTTTGAACCAGCGGGATTCGAAACTATCTGAAGGCGGAGCCACTACACCACTGCACCAGTGCTCTCAGTACAAATCAATATGCAATAGAGTTGTAATTCCCATCCATACTTCATCACTTTCTTTCACAAAGTAACTAATTTGAGGGCTTTCGAATCGGTCGTTTTATCTGCACCAACACTCGGTGATTAATACTAAACGAGTGTTGGTTGGCTATATCTGTTAGGGCTGTCGAATAAACCTCGCTTGTGGAAAGCCTGCTACTTTGCGTAGAGTTATTTTCAGCCCACACGGTCAAGCGGCTTGATGTCGAGCACATAGGTTTATTCTGCTAGCAAGCAGAATAAAACTACGTGCTTGATGCACACTTCAAGTGGCTTGATGAAGCCAAAAGCCATTTTGTTCTTTTTCTTCGGGTATGGTGATTACTAATTGCACACAGAACTGTAGCTAAATTGGATCGAGTTGGTCACGAACAAGGTCAAAACGACGTGTCAAGCGGAAAAATATAATCAAGCATCAAGCGTGTGACAAGCACATTGATGTTTGAATCAAGTTTGTTACGTTGAGACAGTCAGGCAGTCTTGACTCTAAAAAAAAAGGTCATAATATGATGAATTCGGTGGCGTAGCGGACGAATGCCCGCCTGAAACGCAAAGAGTCAATTCCCGCTGCGGGAAAAATGTTAGCATGATCTGCAAATATTTTCCGGGTCTGGGTGTTGTGGTACCCTGGTATTCGGGTACACAGGGCATGCAAGTGTGGGGTCAGGAGTATGTAAGATAATGTGACTGTTGGGTGTTATTTATTTGGGATGATAAATAATGCTCTTGAAATTATATTAGGTACCTATAATATTTTGACTACTGACATCCCTACTTCCAGCCACTAAGCATATGAACCCGACAGAGCTCTGCACCGAACAGTTGAAGGAATGTCGGAGTTATTAAACGCTAAGCTATTTGATCAACTTTAATAACCTGTTCGATGCTTTTCTGGAGGAAGGAGGAGTTTTGTTGTTTGTGAAAGCCCTATTCAAAAACTAGGGATTTTGGCGCTTCTTAGTCTGTATGATACAAGACGGGCTATACTCACAAATTGCTCTCATTGGGGCACTGGACACTAGCGTATAGGTAATAAAAACGTCAAAAAAAAACTGTTTCGGCAAGTCGTAATTCCAAGAGACAGATGAGTTTTATAAATTTTATGGGATATGTGGAAATTAAATTTATATGGGACTGCTTTGGGATAATTCTCTGTATGACTTCGAAAGAATCATTCGGAGAAGAAATCATGGCGGAGATATCAAGTAACATACATACAATAAACACCAGACTTGAGAACATCATCCTTTTTTGCAGTCGGTTAAAAATTAGCTTACACAGAAAACAATTACCACAAAATGATGTGAAGAGTGGAATTTGAGTCTCAATGCGTACCGCGACCTCTATGACCATAAACTTCTTACCGTTAGCCATAGCGTTTCACGTTCCCATTATTGCGATCCATTTGTTTACATCGAGAGAAATTACTCTATTTGGGTAGAGTTGAGCCATATATGGATTAATTGAATGTGATGACAGAAGTTATAACTCATTCGCATTGGCTGAACCGAGCGCCAGTTTCGTGGTAGCGAATCTGACTTCAAAAAAGAAGGTGTGTTTGATATTTTATCGTGCAAAAGTGTGTGTTTAATACCAAAATATATGTTTGCAATAAACGGTGAAAGGAAACATAGCGAGAAAATTAGAGGAGGTGGAGGAGGTAGCCTTACCCAAAACCTAAAAAACAACGAAAACATGTGCACAAAAGGGCTGCGAGGGCACTTCAATCCTTTCACCACGATAGTTTTTTTACCAACAGTATGAAGGCATTGTTCGTAGAACCGTCGACCGTTGGAGTAAAAGGTTCTCAAATGGAGACCTAGCACCAAAATTCGCACCATAGGACGTCACTCCGGAAATCTAGGAGAGGAGGCCTACGTTCATAGGCTGATATAGATTTGAAGGTCTTGAAATAATTTCATCAAGCAATTGATATAAAATGGCTCTGCCATTGCCAATACTTTTGTCTTCAGGTGAAGATATTGTGGTGGACCAATTATAGCTAAAGTCTCATTCTATTGGTAGAAAGTATTAACAATTCTGTCACCACTCTAAGAAGATCTGTGGTATAACTTATAAGGCCCTTAGGCTCATTAGATTGACCTTTCCCACGCTTTTACAATCGCTCCCGAGACTTTTTTTATTCTTCTGATTCTGAGAAGAAACTTTATAGGTACCTACTACGCTTTGAGTTGAACAAAGAGGTGCCTACTATTTTTATAATATCCCAAAAATGTTCGACTCTGACTGGATTTGGACCCCCCTAAGATACGGGGATCATTTTTCGGTGGATGATAATTACCAAAAAATATCGACTTTATAGATTGACGTCAACAACATATCTCAGAGGATTATCAAGTTGAAGTGGCAGTATGTGGCACATAGCTCGGAGAACCATTGGGGCAGGAAGGTTTTTGAGGAGAGACCGCGCACCAAAAAGCGCATCGTAAGACGCCCTCCCCACTTGATGGAAAGACGACTTAATAAAGGTCGTTGGGAGTGTTTGAGTGCAGGCTACACAAGATCAGTCGTTCTGGAAATATATGTGTTTTTTTTAACAGACTCGCAGGTGGTCCATCTTATAGCAATACACATTGCCACATCACCATTTAAACCGGAATACATCGTTGCGTTGTCGCTTGACGGCAATTCAAAGGTAAACCTTACTTCCTCGAACAGGCTCAGCTCAAAGGACCCTACTGCTAAAGGAGGAGGCATTTTTTTAGTAATGATCATCTTATAGCTGATATGGTGGATGATCAAGTGAGGTACAACTTGTAGTGGAAAATCGTTTGAAAACAATTTTACAAATACACCTCTTAAAGTTAATGTCAATCTATATTCAGCTATTTTATAAAACAAACAAAAAATCTATGAAACAAACATTCCGCCTGATTCGTCAACATCCAGTGACAAATGTGAAGAGCCACAAATCACAATGGATGCGCGTTCTATTCGTTAATAGTGAATAAACAGCGCGATGAGTTATCGGCGGGATCTCGGGTCGTCGGCCCCGGTACCGTTCTTGCCCCTGAACGCGACGAAACTATGCCGCGGATGTAGGATGGAGTGAGCGCTGTTGGTCTTGGAGAAGGCATTTTCTAGCTTATCTAGCTTCTCCTTCGAAACGGTCTTAATTTTCCATTCGAAAACCTTTAGTCCATTGCTGCTGTATCTAAATTTTCAACTCATTGTCACCTTATCACCCACCATATTTTTTCACTGCCCTTACACTGACATTAGAATTTCAAATAAGAACCTATTACTCAAAAAATATTTTGTCCATTTAGAATTAGTCTCTTCTGGTATCCAGGTCCCGGTAGCGGGACGTGTATTAAATAAGTTTCATCAACCCCGGTGGTTTGAACATCGGACGGATTACTCTCTTTTTGAGTATGGCAGTCTTTTTGGCTTATTTTTTACTTTACCGCATCCAATTAAACAATGGCTCGAGCATCAGATGTTGTTCATAGACGAATTCCTACGTGACCATCCCGCTAATCAAATTTTGTAACTGCGGTATTGTAACCATGAGGTAGGTTTTTTCAGATGCCATCAATTATGCGTTACCGTTAAGTAGGTATCGATGTAGCCATTGACTTTTCGTTCTATTATATTGTTAATATAACAGCTACCTCGCATAGGTAAGATAAATAACCCTAGATAAATAATATACTTATGATTAAAACAAAATTAACTCCAAATGAAACAGTTCTATCGTCCTATGTCAAACTTCTTCCTTAAATTGGTTTTTGAGTTCATAATTCACCAAAGTTAGAAAAAAATAACACTATTTAAACCTAGAATCACATAGGAATTATTCTAAGGAAAGCCTCTTAAGATAGTCCTATGTACATAATATCTAAGCAGGAATTTCCTAAAAATATTTCCTAAATCAAGAAAATATTTTACGTTTCTCTGGGAACTGAACTCATACATCTCGCGCCTCAGCCGGATTATCGCTCGCTGCTTCAAAACAGTCAAGATCATCACCACCTAGAAGCATTGATCTATAACTTATTCTTATCTTTCAACAAACCTGTTTATTAAGTAGACACCTGGAAACTAAAAACTTAAATAATATAATAGTCCCGTACTCGCACTAACGATACGATCTTGGCCACATTCACAAAGTAAGCAGGCATTTTAGTTTAGGAGCAAAACCAAGAAACTTAATTAGCTTTGGAATTAAATGAATAATCATTCTGTGCCTTAATGTATGTGACAGAGCTGCTAGCAATTCAATAGTGACCTCAGTGGTATTGCGAGCGAGTGGCTAAGTGATTTACGTGAGGCGCTAGTTCCATTCCCTCAAACAGTAAGCAAACATTTAGGTATACCTATTCTAGTCCCGTTATTGATATGTTGAACACAGAAAACTCTAGTCCAATGCATAATTTGTACCTTTAATCGTCGCGAGAGCTTGATAGGAAGTTTAAAATACAATAATCACTGTGAGTGGAGTGAAAAAAAATAAAAACTTAGAATACCGCCGAAGTATGTGGCTGTTTTACCCGCTGGTTAATCCACATTTTGCAGAAGCCTGCTTTGTTTATGAATGGGATCAAATAGAATTTATTATGATCGTGAAAGCGTGAACCAACGCCATCTACTTCCTTTGCCAAAGACTATCTAGGATGCGGTGATATTTTAGTGCCTACTTGCCAGCTATTTAGCATAATAATTAATGTCGCAATAGGTAGCTGCTTTGTGAGATTGAAAATCTTTAAAGGCACTACAAAAGAAAATTACGAGTAAACTTATAATCTCACGCGAGTAAGTAGTGCATGTGCAATTAAATTTAAAAGTTATTATTCATATTAATTATTATATTAAACATCCAAATGCCCATACCAAGTTTTAAGGAAAACTTTTAGATATGTTATCAATTAGGGAATTGAAAAACTTAATTAAAATAAATAAATACGTATATCACGCCTATTTCCCAGAAGGGTAGGCAGACCACGGCTTTCCACTTGCAACTTTCGCGTGCCCAGCGTGGCGAGTATGGACGAATACCCCCAAATTATTGTTTCTGGTAATCTATGGAGGAGGCTTATGTTCAGCAGTGGACGTTCTACGTCTTACATGATGATGATGATGAATTCAAACAAGAAAATTAATAAATTACTTACAAAGCTGCTTGAAAGCGTTCAAGTATGTCGTTATTAACCACGTGATGACACTTTATATGGCTTAATTAAACCCTACTATGGATTGTAATTGATTCTGTAACACTTTTTTCCTCCGGTTAGCGTTATGCTTCATTGTACAATGTACAGTGCGTGTGGTATATGATGGCGCTTGTGGATACCACACGTTCCTTTCCTTAAAATTACTCTTCATCATTATCTCGGTTACCTTGGTGACGTGGCGGGCGAGTGCTCGTCTGAGACGCAAGGGGTTCGATTCCCGCTTCGGGACAAATGTTTGCATGATCTGCAAATATTGGTTCCGGGTCTGGGTGTTATGGTACCAGCATATTAGAGGTCCAGGACGACGCGAGAATTTCGGGAATTAAAAAAAAGTACGCTCCTGTTTTTCAAATTCTTAAAACATCAGGTTTTAACTGTATTCGTAGCATAACTCTTCATTATTATCAATCCACCATTGTTTATGACAAGTTATATATTTTTAAGAGCTCTGTCAACCTCTCAGTCTGCTCTGTCAGTATGGTGTTCCTGCGGTGAGTAATCACCGCATGAACACAATACGATTTAAACATTTTTTTTTTTTACAACTGAGGTGGCAAACAAACATACGGCCCACCTGTTGGTAAGAGGTTACCGTAGCATATGAGCGCTTGCAATACCAGAGGCTTCACGCACGCGTTGCCGATCCCGGACTCCCTCCCCCCCAAAAGAGCAACCTTACGCACTGCAAGAACACAACAGTATTTGAAACAAATAATGTTATTTGGCTTCGATCTTCTGTTAGATATTTTGAACTCTGGATTTGTTCGGTCAACGCAAAGATCTGCAGCGTTACAAGCCGCGTACTGTACTGATGCTATCAAGGTCTACTGATTGCTATCTAAAAAGGATCGATGAACGTGGAATCGATCAATATCTAAACGAAGTGAGCTCTATTGGCAGAACTAATGTTTAACATTGTTTATTACTTGAGTACCTGGTTAGATTAGCCGAATATTGCCCGGTAAACTGGTTTCGCTTTAGCTGCAAAATAACGTACCTATTTCAAACAGTCTACGTGTTATTGACCCTTAATGGAGGTAGGTAGCTCTTTTAACTGAGCACTTCCGTGCTACTGAAGCACGTGAAGATAGAGCACAAATGGTGAAGAAACCGGCAAGTCCTAGATCTTAAAAAATCGAAGACTAAAGAAAGACTACTACCTACCTACTTACATAGGTTATAATAATGATCTGTGCCCTTCTCTTCATCGCCTGATAGCGGCTGATGGCTTCCGAGGATCAAACCTGCTGTGACGACAGCAGACATTTTATGGCGAGGCTGAAAAGCAGCGTAGCTGAGCCCTCGACCATTTCACCTGTCTACCTACATACATACCAAAACTTGGAAATTACCAATTGTATTTTTATAGCTGTGTGTAGGATTCTTAGTGAATAAATGCCCTATTATTTATTTTATTTTATTTTTAAAGAATCGATCCTAAAGAAGTCCTCCACCACATTGGTTCTTACACCAACGGCCATTGGTCCTTTTTAAGACCACTATACCTCAACCTGCTGCAGAATAACCAAGAAAGAATCAGTGATACGAAAAGCAAGCAACCCTCTGAATACCTTTTTGTGCAGTGGTTTTCCAGAACACACATTGCAGATCACTTAAACTGACCAAATATCTGTGTGTTTACTTAGTCAATTTTCAGAACACCTATTGCAGGTCATTTAATCTTTTGTCCCGCCGCAGGAATCAAACCAGTACCTCTCACATCGCAGCCGGACTTGGAGGTCGTTAATTCTGAGAAGTTTAACGGCAAGTGTAATCAGATGACGTCGGCGCGCGCGCAGCGAACGCGGAAATCAATTGGAGCGCTATCGGCCCAATGTACCCGCGGGCATCACGCTCGGAACTGGCTGTTTAGCTGCCAATTACAGAGTTTACTAACGCTATCTAAAACTTACTGTTGTTTGCCATTTCGCTATAGTTCCTTTGACATAGCTCTCAGAATTCGATTGTTGAAGTGGCAATGGCCATATAGCTCGCAGAAGTGTTGTCACTGATGCGATGCGTTGGAGACAAATAGCTAGACAAATAAACTTTATTGTACACAGAGAAAAAATAACACAGGGAGAAACAAAAAGTATACCTAGGCAGGTAAGTGAGGTAGGTATGGTAAAGTTTCTTGAATGGCGATTAACTCGACGCTGCAATGCAGGAACACCCCCAACCCAAAAAACCCAAAGAACCAATGACATTGTAAGAGTTGCAGGAAGAGGATGGAGAAGTATCAAGGCCGTTCATCATGGCACTCTTTGGGGAGGCCTTTATCCAGCAGTTGAGTTCTTCGGCCTGATGATGATGAAGTTTGTATGAGCCATAATAGTCATAATAATAGTCATAATAGTAATTTATTGATAGTAAATATTATAAGTTAATTTGTACATAATTCATTTTCTACTAAAAGTATCATACATTCATAATTAATTACTATGTCAAATATAAATATAATTAAAATTTCATAAACAATTATGAAAAAAAAATATATAAAAAAAATATATAAAGGGAAAAATATATAACGGTCTACTGAAGTAGAAAGCTTCTACGAGGCTAACTTATTTCAGAGGATTTATTCAATATCAATCATAGTTAAAGTGGTAACTGACCTAATGCAGTATGATCAAGAATGAACTAGTGTAACACGAACAGCTTTCGGCGGCGTCTAGTTAAAAATAACATTGAAAAAGAACTAAATCCAGTTCAACGCCTTATTACGCAACACACCATCAGTCAAATTAAATCAAACAAGCGATATTTAACAAAATTTATACCATCGTTTAATATGTAGGTAATTCTAATAAAATATTAATGAGAATCGCTTTTAAGGCACCGCTAGTCCCACAATGGGTTAATAGAGGTGATAAGCGTCGCGTCGCACAGCGCGGCGTCCCATCGAGTGCCGCAGATGAAATAATAGTTATTATGACGCACACTCACGTTGAAACTAAAGAGGATATAACTGAACACTGATGATAGAATTTTTATAAGTTCCTACTCGGGCCACTGAAATTGCTCCATTTAGTTGAACGAAAGTAATTGAAAGTAATTTTGTTACACACCAAACAATAATGATGTCAAAGTTTTTGAATAGCCTTTGTGAAATATTTTTAATGGCGCCCATACGGCGAAGGTCTTTCCTCCTACAAACATCACGCAAAATAATGTTTTCATTATTGTTGCAATCCCGCTGCACCTCCTTAGGTATTGAGTTTCCGGAATTCTTTTCTTAGTTTATTCCTACAACAGGGAGCTACCCTCTTAATTTTAACCAATCTACTAGGACTCCTGGTTCACACTGTGCGTTGATTGTAAGTCAATCAATCAGTCAGTCAGTCAGTAACGTAAGAGTTTTATGTATATTGAGTAACAAAAGAAGCAGCCTTTTTTGGTTAGCCATAGGCATCTTATAAAGCCCATCCTTTCGAGTCTGTAAACTGCGCGCTTTCGTCTGTCAGTGATAAGAGGCGCAAGCGCAGGTCGCGGGTCAACGACCGGCCCGTTAGTTACGTAACCACGTAGCTTACGGCTACGAGCTTGGTTGCGCCGTAGCACGACCCCGACTGTTTCGTAACTATTGCAATTTCATTAGTAAGGCATAATAATATGTAGTAGGTAACCTTATCCAAATACATTTTTAATAACTATTTTACAAAATAGCTAAGAAACAGTAGAGCTATCTTAAGACCGGTAGTGATATATTTATTAAAAAAAAATAAAAAAAATAAAAAAAAAATGTCCGGAATATTAAAGGAATATATTAATTATTGCAAAAATATTATTTTTTATTTATTCTATATGAATAGATACACTTTTTAAATACTTAATTTACATAAATAAACTTAAAACGAATACTTTTAAAACACACTTGTAATATCAAATCTTCTTTAATGAACCAGATCACTACTAGACAAATCAGTTGAGCTATCTACAGATAGTTTGTAACTTATAACGATATTTAGATAGCTAAACTGTATCATTTAAAACATATGGGTTGAAGTAATTGTGTAAGTTGCAAGTCTTTCTGTAAAAAAGCCGGTAATTAAAAAAAACTTTCTTTACTATTTAAATAAAGATTTTCTTATCTTATCTTATTTGCAGGTAAGTATGTTTTAAGTGAGCGTTCAAATATACTTACGACTACGTAAATTTAATCTGATTCGAAACTCTATTGAATCCCACTGCTGGACAAAGTCTTCTTTCTTCAGTTATCCCACCTGCATCACACACATTACACACATCTGCATCTTTTGCTGGCCATTTTGCAAAACGTCACGAAAAAGTCGTGTTAAAAAATATTATTTAAAACAATTTAAAGCGCATTAATATGATAAGCATCTAACGACTTGCGTATTTCGGCACAAAATTAAATTAAAACTCAACTAATTAGCCTGCTTAACATTTCGAACAAAACACAAAAAACGGTCTCGCATAGAAATCTTTAAGATGAAACAACTTGATTATTAACATGATTTATGATTATATTACGTAGGTACTTAGTTACAGGTACAGCAAAACAGCTAGCAGTCAATACAAGTACCTACATACGTGTAACCTAGCATTATCAAGGGATGGGTGCCGGGAGGGGGGGTTCAAGGGGTGCTCTTGTAAACTTTTAATATTTGTTGTTGTTTTTTTATACAACTAAGGTGGCGAACAAGCTTACTTTCCACCTGTTGGTAAGTAAATTAAATAGTTATAGGCTACCTATGAATCTTGCAATATAAGAACCCCCGCTCCCCTTAAAGAGCTCTAGCAACCTTACTCACAGCAGGAACTCAACACTATTCGAAACAAATAATGGTAATAGATCGATCTTCTTTAAGGTGGAAGAAGGCTGTTCCAATTAAGAGCAAGAAAATCTCGCTGTGCCCTACCTTGCTTGAATAAGTCGTAAAGAGTAACGTAATTGTCCTGAGTGGAACAATTACCCATGCAGGAAAACTTATCAATATCTATCTTCCGCCTGCGGCTTCGCTGATACCAATGCATGACACAGGGAATTCTAGTGTGGGGTTGGGACTACGTAGAAGTAGAAAAAAGTAGAAGTAGAAAATCGTTTATTCACACAAACTGTACACAACAACAAGAACAAAAGTGTGACACACACTAATACAAAAACCATAGAGGTCCACCTCTATATTACACTAGTCACTTGTTTTCTCTCTTTCTGTGGACAGAAAGAGAGAAAACAAGTGACTTAAACGTGAAAACGTATGTGACTTTGGGTCGTATTTATTTATTTATTTTAAACATCCAGTACAAACTTACGCATTTTTTAATTAGTGGGACGGACGCTATGAACATGAACCAGCTCTACCAAATTGAGCTGCGTATTGTTTCTGCAATTGTTACTAAGTTAATTATGAACACTTTATGTTCACATGATACGAATCTAATTTAATTTCGCCTTTGTCTATGCTAATTTTAGTATAAAGTGTTTGTTGATATAACTGATTGTTTTATCGCGTTTAATCTTATCGTAAGGTGTTTATTTGAGGCTGTCAATCATAAAAGTAATAAGTGTAAAGGTATTTATGATTTTTTTAATGGTAGTTGTAGTATTTATTTACACCTAATCTAGTTCTAGAGCGTTGTTCCAGAATAATTGACTCTAAAAGTATAAAAACTATCAAATGAAATTTAGTTTTACATATTTCAAGGTAGGTTCTATTGAGACTGAAAAAAGTAAGCTTGTCACCTGTTAATTTTAGGTTCCTCAGCAGTTCGGGGCTAGCCGCAAAAGATCAGCCGCTCTGGAAATCCATGGGAGAGGCCTATGTTCAGCTGTCCTATTGCTAAAATTATGACAATAATGATGCCTTGCAGGCAGGTTCCTTATACAAGAAAATATCGCTTTTCTGTAATATTTAAAAACACGGACACCTATTTATCTAAGTTTTGGGCTAACGTCTTTTGGGCTTACAATCATCATCATCATCATCATCAGCCTGTAGAAGTCCACTGCTGGACATAGGCCTCCCCCAAAGAGTTCCATGACGAACGGTCTTGAGCCTTCTCTATCCACCGACTTCCCGCAACCTTCACAATGTCGTCGGCAGGCAGGCCATATAGCTGGGCAGGCCATATAGCTGGGCAGGCCATATAGCTCGCAGAACCGACAACCGTTGGGGAGTAAAGGTTCTCGAATGGCGACCACGAACCGGGCGTCGCAGTGTTGGAAGGCCCCCCACCCGATGGGCTTACAATACGATATTAAAAATCAAATCTATGCCAATTATATCAGAATTGCTTAAAATCTTTAAATATTGATTGTCTTATATTAGGCATGTGCTATCGTATCGTAAGCGTAACGCTATCTTGAATTATTCGTGCTCGAGCCACGGTACCCACTTAAGCAATGAGCCGATTTAAAGCGCTGAAGAATTTTAGTTCTTAAAATATGTATTGCAGCCGTATTGGACTAATATCGAGATAAAACCTGGCGAAAAAATATGACCGACTATAAGTCCAATATCCATAAAAGCTTGTAAATCATACAACGCATTCATCATCGTATCCCTTTTATTAAGACACCCTGGACCAGCGTTCAAACTATTATGGGGATCAATATCGGATACAATGGGATTGTAAAAGGGGGCTCATATTTTGATATTCACAAAAAAACTAACTCTTCCGCGTGCCCTCTTAAAACCTGCTAACCTATTCTAAACTTTACGGCTTTCGGTTTTCAGATGGTAATCCCTTGACAGGATTTTTGTTGTTCAGAATGTGAGCAGAAAAAATCACTCAATTTTCTGCACGGGAAAATACATTTTCTCATCAAGTTATAGAGTCCAATTTTCCGCTTGACGTAAGGAAGAAAGCTTTTACATCATCTAGTAACGTGTATTGATTGAAGAGACTCCGTTAGGTTTTACATAATATCTGTCTTCCATCGAGGGTGGGTGTACATAGGTGGTTAGGTACTTGGCCATTCTGGGTAATTTTATGGGTCTTTTGAACTTGTGCGTTTATTAAACAATGGAAATTATTTGGATATGAATCATCGCCATACCTTTTGATCATGAATAATCATTTAAAACCACTGCACTGTGATTGTATAAGTCCAAATCGGAAAAGAAAAACATTTTTAAAAATTGTTTGACATTTTGGCTTTGAGGTAAACCAGGACTGGTGTGAGTTAATAGTTTTTCAGTAATTCTGACATAAAATATTCTCTCAAAAATCCTCATCATCATCATCAGCCTGATGAAGTCCACTGCTGAACATAGGCCTCCCCCAAAGAGTTCCATGACGAACGGTCTTGAGCCTTTTCCATCCACCGACTTCCCGCAACCTTAACAATGTCGTCGGTCCATCGGGTGGGGGCCCTTCCAACACTGCATCGTCCGGTTCGTGGTCGCCACTCGAGAACCTTTGTTCACCAACGGTTGTCGGTTCTGCGAGCTATATGGCCGGCCCACTGCCACTTCAACCTGCTAATTCTGAAAGCTATGTCGGTAACTAAAAATCCTAGGTAAAAAAAATAAAATAAAATAAATTAGAAATAAAATTCACTCCACCACTCAACGATTCACACAAGCTGTGACGGGGGATTTAATCCTTTTTCAATTTCCCGTCCAAATTCGACTCACCACGATTGAACCTGGTATTCTAAGTCGATTATATATTATCACTCCATTCATATTGGTAGCAGTCCGACATTAATATCATAGAAAATGCTGTCAATATTATTCTTTTTTTTCGAATTTTCCCTCGTAATTCCACTCGCATAAATTAAAGATACGAGCCTAGTCTTCATATCTTTTATTAGTGTTATTTGTCATTCCCGTTACTCTGATATAGACTGACATTACTTTCGTTATATCCCACTGCTGGGCAAGGGCCTCCCAACATCCGCTCCACACCACACGCAATTACAGTTCACGTAATTAAATCTGCTTTAAGTTCTACTCACGTCGATTAAATAAAAAAAAACAGGGCAAATATGCGATTTCCCAAAATAACTCTTTACCCAGTCAACAGGAACGCGAAATAGAACTTTCCATAGCGTTGATTAGTCAGAGGGCGCCGTCGTCTGTTCATTTTTTATTACTCCCTTATTTATTAGACTGAAGATTGAAAGGGGACGATGGAGATGATTGCGTCCCTATATGAGTAGTGTGTACGTGCTGGGTCGTCAAACGCGTTAACTGCTCGCAAAATAGTCAACACGGTCAATATTCCTGTTTTTAATCCGCGAAGTTTGGAGGGCACGAAAGTTGGACCTTCGTGCAATATACCTACGGTCGTTAATGGTTCAAGACTCTCCTGGAAATATTAAATTTATTGATCACGGTGGCGTAGCATGCGAGTGCCCGTGACACTCAAGGGGTGCGGGTTCGATTCCCGTTGCGGACAAATGTTCGTGTGTCACTTGTCGTGTCTCTGATTCTTACTTGGTCGTATTGTATTAGGTCAGTGATCAGGATGAGGTATACTGGCCCTGAAAAGGGCCTATGACCGTCGGTGAAAGAATCAGTGTAGTGAAAGGATTAAAGGCACCTTTTGAGCACATGTCACATGTCTTTGAATTTTTAGGTTCTTGCACATGCCAGTTTCCACACGATGATTTCCTTCACCGTTTGAGAGCACCTTCACAGCGCACAGCAGCTTTTCCGAATAGATAATCCATTGGTGCCCGACCGGGATTCGAGCCCACGACCTTTGGATCATACCTACTAAACCCATAGATTGTGAAATCCGTTACAGAACAAAATATCACCACTGGCTTTCCGTTTTATGTACCAAGGGTGTCCCCCCATAAAGTTCATACGCCATTACGAATGCCGGCCAGTTTAAACCGATATTGCAGCTATGAAATATTGATGGCTTTGATGGTACCACAAATGGCACTTAACATGGTAATGTGAGGATTGGGAGACCATGTTGATTATTTTTTTTTTGGGTTTAGCATTTTAGGCAAGGATTTTATATTATGAATGTTAATTTTAATTATTTATATTTCGTTATTTAGATTTTATTGTGACATTTTATATTTAATTATGGGTGTATTATCGGAAATAAATGAGTTAATAATAATAATAATAAGGTCCAAGGATATGGGTAGTATGGTATGCTTCACCTCACATCAAACAGACGTAATTTCACCGTAATTTCTATCAATTTTAATTTTTCGACCAAGGTCGCAAGACCTAAATTATTTTTTTCGTACAAATGCGCGACCATTCGTTTATTTCTCAACTGAGCGTCCTAATCAAAACTCGCATGAATAATTCACCCATACATGTTTTCATCGGGCGATAAGTTCTCACCAAATAATAGTTATCTCTCTAATAAGTTCTCTCCGCTGAAAACCAGCGCTGGGTGCACACATCAGTGTGTATCTATAAAATCATATAAAATCTATATAAAATCTATATAAAATCTTTCTTTCTTTTCTTTCTTTCACCACAAATTCGCGCGAACCGCGTTCTTTTAGGACGAATCCTAAGAATACCAGGGTAAAGTTGAGTGATCAGTAACACATACTATAATTTATTACTCTATTTAGAATCGCTCAGAGCTGATGTCTTGAATAGAAACAAACAAACAATTTACCAAACGACTGAATTGAAACCTGTTATTGAACCGCAATGATTACTCGCGTTCGGTATCGTATCTTCTAACGGGATAACTATGCGTAAGTACTTGCGAACTCGATAAGATTGGCTTAAACTGTTTATTTACTTAGATGTATTTATGATTTATTTTGACAAATGGACCTGTAAGAAGGCCCTCCCACCATCGTCTATTATGGCAGGAGGAGCTTCTTACACTGCGAACTCCGATCTGGAACTATGGCAATTTTGAAGGACGCGGGACGCCTCATACGTAGTCAGGTTTTAGTTTTATCTCGTTAAAACATTATATTTTCAGCCACAGGATGTCGACTACTGAACATTTATTTATTTATTAAAAAAAACATGTACACAAAACTTACAGCTATGGGTCAAAACGTTGTGTGAGATAGATAATTACAAAATAATTACATATACCGGATAGGACATCGAAAAATAAGTTAAAATTATGAAAGAATACGAATACACAAAAGAGAAATACTATAAAACTTCATATGAAATACATCTGGTCTGGTTCGTGGGCTATCATTGCGTTGAGCGATGAGCCTCCTCCGCAGTTTTCCTAAGCGACTTCCTATCATAAGGGTAGAATTTGCTCATGCCTACTGACCACGCTGCGCACGCGGGTTGGCAATGGCAGTTAGAGCTATCATTGTTAGACTAGGCGACGCTGCCGCCCATGTCCTTGTTTTTTTTCCCTTAGTCGCCTGTTACGACATCAACGGGTAGGTACCAAGCCGTGTTTGTTGCCTGATTCTTCATAGCTTGGTCGCGAGGAACAGGCATAGCTTCACCTAGTTTCTAAGACGTTTCAAAGTGATCCTAGTGATTTTATTGAAATAAACGCCTTTTGACTTTGAGGTGGATATGGAGGGGCTTATTCTTCATCCGGGGCAACCACGGCGTTACAACGTACAAATCTCATTTACAGAGTGGACAAAATAAAGAAATAAATGTTAGACAGTCATATCACAGGCAAAAAATAGTAGAGATTCAAGTTTTTATCAAGCTCGACAATAAATCTCTATTAACAAATAGAAATGGTAAATGTAAGTGCGTGCGGTCAACGACATTTTGATACAAGAGTTATGGGTTAATAATTTAAGCACAAACGGCCGATACACCTACGTTTGTTGTATCTGTTTGTGTACGATACGAATTCATACAAAGGATACAAGCACCAAATGCCAATACCGCGTCTGGATGAAATATAGAAGCGATTGACCACAGAATAAAGATGCAGTTATGTCATAAGGATATTTGTAAAATCAATAATAATCCCGAAATCCGTGGGTAAATTTTTTAAGGGATAATTTCAAAATGTATGAAATTCGAAAGCATTGCACCACGGTGCACATTTATTTCATAGCGAAACATCAATAAGTACGATGTGTTTTAGTTTGTTCTCGTACATGTTGAATAAGCCCGCATTTTTAACCTCATTTAGTAATTGGTTGTAAGTAG
The DNA here is from genome assembly GCA_947579855.1 of Anticlea derivata. Taxonomy (NCBI): domain Eukaryota; kingdom Metazoa; phylum Arthropoda; class Insecta; order Lepidoptera; family Geometridae; genus Anticlea; species Anticlea derivata. The sequence goes on from OX388264.1 coordinate 4,832,729, forward strand.
TAATTACCTCAAACTGATAGTTGTTTTTCCATTAGCAGTTCTAACTCGCGACTTCCAGGATTTATCTGTCTAAATCACGAGTCTCACCTTCTGTACTTACAAACTATTCTTTGCCATTATAACTGGATTAGCGGCGGGCACTACGCGAATCGTAATATATCTCTTCGATTGAGCTTTTGGTGTATCATTCGCGAAATGATTCTCCTAGAGCTATTTATTTAAAGGATAAAAATATTTTAGGGATCCAGAACTCAACCGACGTGCATAGAAAAAATAAAAGTGCCTACCTTGCCTCTAATTCTAAAAATAATTCTAAAAGGATTTTAAGAATTCGGAAAATATTTTAGCTGGATTTATTTTACACCGTTATACTTATAGTATCTACGTACCATTATATATTTTTCTATGTTATAGTCTGTCTATCTGTTTCTAAGAGCTAAAATCCTGAGTGACTCGTTGACTGACATATGAACAACGCACAGCCTTAACCAAGGGAGCGTTTGGTTTTCATGCGTAGAAGTGTACTCGTACAAGAGGAATTTTGAAAATTCGTTTCTAAGGGGTCAAATGGGGGCAAATAACTTTACCTATCTATTCCAAGTTTTAACGAAATCGATCAACAAACATCCAAACATCCTCACAAACTTTCGCATTTATAATATTAGTAGGATATATGGATTTCCTATCGATTCTCTGGTCCAGAAGCTTCATAGTCCTACATTTTTCCCCGTTGTCGAGTGCACCCCATGACGAGGGTGACTGCGTATGTTTGCGGCCTTTTATACTTGTTTGCCGAAATGCGGATTGAAAGTATGTCGTGATAAAATTGATTCACGTAGGTACTTATCAAATTACCTACCTTTGTTTGCTTTTGCTCGCTTGTTCACACTATGAGTAAGTTGCTAATTAGTTTTTTATAGCTTGGTTTTTTTGCATAGTCTGATAATGCGGACAGGTAGGTTTATAATCATTATGTATTTTGAAACACATTGAAATTATAACTAAGGCCTAACTTAAGAAATTGATTGGGGTAATTATCAAATGTACTGATTCCAGTGACCAACAGTGAAATCAGTAACACTTACAGGTAGTTTGTGCGTTAGTACGTTAGGCTCTAGCGTCCTCTTCAAAAGTCTACGTTCTCTTCTATTACTCTAACCAAGTCAACCTCCGCTAAGTTATTCAAATAAAGTCTTTTAGGCAAAGTGACCATTCAAATCAGTTGAAACCGAAGTGAGAAAACAAATGGGTGCGCTAATACTCCGCCCGGCCAATACGCCAAGCGAAAGGGGTGTCTCAAACCACACCGGGCCGTGTTCGAGCCGAGCCCGATCCGGGCAAGAAGTCGGCCTTGGCTATGGAAATAAATAGGCATACGACTGCAATCCCCAAGCATGTTAGATATATTATCTCAGATCTCCAGACATTCATTGATGATATTTGGTAGTTAGTGAGATTCCTTTGCGCAGTTAGCTTTCGTGGAAAGTTGCAAGCCAATTGCCGGTACTAATTATAAAAGATGATACAGTACGGCCGGCGGATCTAGACCGGCGTTAAGTTCGTTCGCAACGCTGCGCAGTAGTCACTTTTAGGGTCGAATAGGTGGTAAGACTATTTTTGTCTCGCCTGTACCTGCGCACAGTTTCCGAAAGCGCAACTTCAGACCGGTCTAGATCCGCCGGCCGTACTGTACACACCTTTAATTTACAAACGGGTAACAAATAAAACCAACCTAGCTGATCCAAAATGCTCGGTCGCGGCCCGGGTACGGCCCGGTGGGGCTCGCTCGGCACATACGCCTGCCGTAATTTAATCCCGCGCGGCGGGGATCCCGGGGAAATCTATAAATCTGCCGCCATTAGACCGGAGGTCTCCCCAGGACTCTTATTTACTTCGGGCACAAATTCAGATGACAATGTTTTAGGGGAAGGCGCCTGTAACTGCCCGCGGTAGGGCTGGCACGAGTGGAAATTACTTCTATCGGAGGAAAATTTTCAGGATGATTTCATTATACAGACTATATTACAGATAATTATAAACTTTCTTGTGTAAATGATTTGCAGAGCTGCATTTCGGTCCTCATGAGTGTATTTTTTGTCATAGTGAGGGAAATTTTGAAAAGAAAACATAAATTATAATTAACAACAATTGCGAAGGAATCTGACAAGGAATCTTATGTCAGTGTGAGGGGTGGAATATAATACACTAAAAAACCTCTGACATACCAGCGCAGCGGTTAGTCATCGAGCAGTATTCCCAGAAAACAATGCAAATTCTTTCTCACGTCCTGAATGACAAGATGAATTTGAATTTTGTTGGTTAGGTGTTTTTCAGTTTGGCTTATTAGTGTATATATCTATCAGAAAAAAATGTTCTGAATAAGGATATCTACGGCTAATAAAGTTTTCTATGCGTTTTACCAATCGTACTTTTACCATGCGTTCACTGTTTAATTTTATAAGAGCTACTAAGAAGCCTTAGCCAACCCTATTTACCTCCCACCCCCGTCAATTACCAACCCTGACCGATCCGGGGCGAGACTTATTGACGGACTGTTCGCTGTCTCTTTGTATCCAGGCCTTGTGCAATGATACGAGTAGGTACACTGCTCAATACGGTTTACAGTTTTTGCTTACTGATAAACTAGAAGAAGCTTTCAGAACATCATCATCATTTCCACCGCAAGACTGCTGAAAATAGGCCTCTACAAAAAAGTTACATGACGAACGGTCTTGAGCCTTTTCCATCCACCGACTTCCCGCAACTTTAACAATTTCGTCGTTCCACCGAGAAGGGGGCCTTGCAACACTAGGTCGTCCAGTTCGTGGTCACCATTCGAGAACCTTTATTATTAACTATTTTTTCACTAATAGTGTCTATATCAAATATAGTTCTTTACAGAAAGAAACTTAAAAGTAATACAAGGTAATATTTACAAAATACACAAGAAACATTTGAGCCATCTAATGACCGTTACAAACGATCTATAGAAAGCTCAACTGATCCAGATCACTACCAGTCGGAAGCGTCCCCAAGACGCTGGCGGAATTGCCACGCTGGATGGCAATGCTAATTCGCTGGGCCAAATAAGAGCCAGCTCTCGGGTCACGCGTCGCTTCGATCAGACGTCCTGATATCTTTTTGAAATCCCGGAGGGCCTCGTTTCCCCACGGACCCAGGGTCTCAACCCCAAAAGGCTCAAATATGTAAGCCCTATCAAGACTAACATATTTGCGCCTTTTGAGATCCTCGGCCGAATCTGCCGCCACACCCGCCCTAACTGATGTCCCCAGAAGATGTGAGAGCGCTAGTCTATCAACACAAGTAGCGTCCCACACCATAGGCCTACCCTTCTCCCAAGGGACCAAAGTCATACCGTCAGGCCGCTTACCATCATCACGTAGCAGACCATTCGGTTCGAGAATGGCTGGGACGTTAATGCTGGTAAGAGCCCGGCGGATGATGTCATTAAGGCTAGCGTGGCGAGATAATAATAATAATATATTTAATATAGTTATTAAATTAAGATAGACTACAGCGGCGCACTTATATAACAAAAAAAATAGCATCGCGGACACCTTATTATCAGTAAAACACTCTAATTCTCGATTACGAAAAACCTCATAAGTAATCTCTTGTATTTTAATAACAGTTGTCTTCGGCCACCCCTCTGTAAATACCCCCAACCCCTGAGACGCGGGGGAGGGTCACCCTTACACCCTCTCCTTCAGATTTTTAAAATCCAGACGGGTTAAATCGCAGGATCGCATAAAATTATTCACTCCCTAAATGCAACTATAGCACCATATTACGCAGACAAGATTTTAGAACATTATGAGTTTTAAGTTTTTTTTAGCCAACTTCAAACAAGGGTGGGATTATCAATTCAGTGACTATGTTTTTTCGTACTGCTGATCGGGTTTTAACTCATATTCACAACATCATCATCATTTGTCTTATACTAAGTTAGAGTTGATTATCTAAGTTTCAACAATACATTTCAAGTATCAAAGATCAACGTTCGCCTAAAAAAGCCCTTGATGTATTCTGTTTCTGAAAATCAAAATAATGATTAGTCCCGTCTTTTATAACCATAAACTGGTGATGATTACACAAAATGATCACAAATCATTACACAAAATTATCTAAAGTACGTTAATTGTCTTCATGCCAAATATGAAAATCACTCTCCAAATATTTTGAAACTTGAACTACATGCTAATTTTTATATTTACAATCATGATGACTTTGCGATTTTCCAACAAACTGTTGGTTATTCTGTTGTATAAGTATATAGTGACTTTCGGCTATTCTGTGACTATAATAAGTAGTTCTTCCTATGTCAGGCTTCGTGCATGAGGCGACGGTATCGGCAACCATGACCTTGACATAGAGCGTGCTAGTCCATGCCTTCAGTCAAAGCCATGCATAAAATATAGCCTTTCTATGAAATGAGTAACCAAATAACTAGTTGCTTAGCCATTTTGAATTTTATAACTCAGCCTGGTAAGTGAACGACTATGTTATATGAATGAGTTCGGTAAAAAATTCCGTGGATTATACATTAGGGTTCAAAATATGAACACCATCCTGAAAGGTACTTACGCTATCAACAAAAAGAAAGAATATTCATTTTTTCCGGAACTTTTTCCAATTAGCTGTTTGTGACCTTTTTATCATCTTTATAAATAATTATTAAACGTACGGGACGTTCGATTTTACCACCTAAAATTGGTGAATTTGAACTGATTTGACCTCAAATAGCAGTGTTTTACATAGATAATTTTCAATGAACAAAAGCATACTTTCCAAAAGAAGTAGAACAAACTATATTCTGGAGGAGGTAGGGTACAGCGAGATTTTCTCGTTCTAAATTGGAGCAGCCATCTGGGAGGTACCTCCGCTTTACAGAAGATCGCAGCCAAATTACATTATTTGTTTCAAATAGTGTTGTGTTCCTGCGGTGAGTAAGGTTGCCAGAGCTCTTTAGGGGGATGAGTTCGGGGTCGGCAACGCGTGCGTGATGCCTCTGGTATTGCACGCGCTCATAGGCTACGGTAACCACTTACCAACAGGTGGGCCGTATGCTTGTTCGCCACCTTAGTTGTATAAAAAAAATATTGCTAATTTGGTGTTGAATAAACCCTTTCCTTTATCTTAAAGAAATCCATCTTAAAGAATAAAAATTATTTAAAAAAGTTATGTTAAGTTCAAAATCGGACATACGAGTACATTAACATATCATTTTGAGCAACTATAACTACTTATACAAAAAAAACATATTTCAAAATATAAATAAACTTAATACACATTTTTGGGAACAATGACAACATTAAATTAGTGCTATTTTCTATTACTATTTGAGTTATTTGTTAGTAGAAGTTGCCAAGAGGCAACATTAATCACGTTCGGTATAATATTTTTATTGGTCAAACTCTTGCCAACTCCTTTTTACCCTTGAAGAAATTCCAATGAAACCTTTAACTTACGAAAGGTTGTGGGTCATAAATCAAAACGAGAGCATCGTTTCCCAATCTCTTGTTGCTATTACATCGAGGTACAGACACATTAATCATTTACAATTACGTTAAACGGCCCAAGGACCCAGTAGAGCCGACTCCCGCCGCATTGTGAATAGGTACTCAACTGACAGTGGACAAATAACAAAACTGGGTTAATCTTTTACCTCCCGCAATTCCAGGAGGTTGAGTATCACCCCTAGCTACCTCTCTTTCACTGACACTGAAACTGAAAAGGACAGACTACCACAATCCACTTCCAAAAGGCTCTATCCAAACTGACGCTTTCCCTCACTTAGCCTCTATTTACTGACAAATTAGGTCCCTATTGACTCGCAACCTCAATTTTTTACCTTTGGAATTCAAAAAAGATTTATTCGATCAACACAATGTGCACTTTGTTTCGCGTGTGATTAAGTCGTTTTTTGTCTATGTGCATCGAAGTGAATTCTAGATTTTAGTATTATATTCATGTATTTGTTCCATCACGTCTGTGCTGAGATGAAAATGCTATGAAAATTCCGTCCCTCTTACCCTGATGAGATTGGAAAGAGAAGGCGTGGTATTACATTAAGTCACTGCGGAGTGTACGTATTGCTACCATTTACTTTGTTTGCCGTAGAAGGTCTGAAAGGCACTGAAATTTTCGTATAAATCTAGTTGAATTTTTGTTCACCTTCAAGAGTCCAGACGATCGTTGCTTCAATTGTAACGACTTTCAAACTTATTTTATTATTGCTTTCATGATTGCAATCTCTACTTAACAAAATAAATAAATCTGAATTGTTTGATAGTTCGTTTAATATGTTAGAGGATAGTTTTAGACACCTGTATGAGATGCAAGGGAGCTCAATTGTCGCTGCGCGACAAACGAACGAACGAACGAAACGTTTGCAAGATCTGCAAATATTTCTTCCAAGTTGGATGTCGAGGTACCATATTACTCGTAGTGTCTGATACCCATGATACAAGGAATCCTAGTGTGGGTATGTATGAGACTGTTGGGTGTGTTATTATTTCTTAAAGGCCAAAGCTTCAATGAAAGCCCTTTTAAAATACGTATGAGCTTCTAGCGAAAACAAATCAATCATTCACGACATTCACTGCATTTAAATTTATTTCCCTCAAGCAAATGAAAAATAAAAAGTTAATAGCGCCGATTAAGCGCTTTACAAAAACCCTGCTACGCTTTTAAACCCGTCTAGACCCTCTCAATTACGAGACGAAACCGAATCAAACAATAAAAATCTAAATACCACAGCGATATCGCTATATGTATTGAAATATTATAAAATACTCTTCAACCTATAATTTGATAAAACCCGAGAATATGAGAGTGCATTTGCGCATAAAACAGGTTGCCACCAGGATTATAATGTCTGCTTGCCTTTTTTTTTAAATGATGATTTTAAGTGACCACAAAGAAAACTTTTTATTCATAAGAACGGTATACATCCTCTTTGATCTCCAGGCAATCTGATCCTTCAATATGTCTAAGGTACTTACCCTCTTTAGAAGCATGTCCGAACATATTTGACACATGCCCACATTTTACCAATGCCCAATACACAGAAATTTGTATTCCATACGTGACAGGTTTCACTTGTCTTAGGCTAATTTGTATGTACTTATATAAATTAGAATCATCAAATGACACTGTTTTATTTGCCACCATAGATAGTATATGGTCAGCAGTAGCCCGCTTACAATCTGAATGCAACCATTCGAGGCGAATGAGAAAAGTTGATCCAAATCGGTCATTAGAATTCGGGTCGGTAATGATCGAGCGCATCGCAAGTTTTGTTTGTTATATTAGCGTTTTAAAACGCTCAGGTATATTAAATTACTGTTGGAAATCGTCATCGTCCGCTCCAGTAACCTTAATTATTGTTTTTTATTCGGCGCTTTTAAGTGGAGTTCGCAAAGCACCTTATATTTCATCTTGTGCACTTTAGGCTAAGAATCGACAGCTCCTGAGAATGTATTCAGAGCTTTACTCGCAGTTTACATACAGCACTACTACCTAAGGCATACAAGCTTTATGCGAGTATTTATATCTAGGTATATACACTTTTTCATTAGCACTTTAAGGAGCTAAAGATGCATATTATGTATGTTTTAGGGAGGTAATCTATGGAACTACCGAAGCGATTTGGAAAATTCTTTCACCAATAGAAAGCTGCACTATTCCCGAGATACATAATACGCTACGTGCATGGAGCACTGCTGGCGTGGTGGTAGTGGCCTAGGCTTCCGATCCGCAGGTCGTGGGTTCGAATCCCGGTCGTACATCAGTGGATTTTATTACGCACTTCAATCGTTTCATTAACACTGATTCTTTCAGCGACTGTTATAGGCCCATTTTAGTGTCACTATAATTCAACCTGGTCACTGACCTGATACAGGATGACCAAGAGATAATCAGTGACACCTCAAGTAAGCATAGGCTAGGTTCTTTTTATCAGGGTACCACGCAAGTGAGGCCGTGGAAGCTAGTAAATTCTACATAGCTCTATCGCAGCTCACTTAGTGATGCCATTTACTCGCCGCTTTATCGGTAGGTGAAGAGTACTGCATCCGCTATTTCTCGAGAACATTCAAGGGTTTTTGTGTTTTTTGAAAGCAATTACCATGAAAATTATTGGCGTGGTTAATGAAAATACGACTTACCTAATGATGGGGCATGGTCTTTAAGCGACGCGACGGTCGCACTTAGGTACATTACCCAGCATAAGACCGTTCTTATTATTCATAAGCTTGCTCTAAAAGATTCGATTTTATACGTATCCTACGTAAAAGTTCTCGAACGGCGACCACGAACCGGACGACGCAGTTGGAAGGCCCCCCACCCGATGGACCGACGACATTGTGAAGGTTGTGGGAAGTCGGTGGATGGAGAAGGCTCCAGACCGTTCGTCATGGCACTCTTTGGGGGAGGCCTATGTTCAGCAGTGGACTACATCAGGCTGATGATGATGATGATGTCATACGTACCTACTCACAATGTAGGGGTATCATAGCAACTGTATTCGGTGAAGGCAATTTCTTCCGTGTGGCCTGGCAGTTGGCCAGCCGGAATAAGCTTGCAACGACACCCGTAGAGCACCAATACATGCAGCCAGCACTTACACACTTAATTTATAGCAAAGTATCTGCGTTGCTCGTATTTTGCAAGTACCTTTATTCCTTTAAACTGTTCTAAGTTACATTTTGTTCTGATTCAAACGACTAGCAGTTCCGTCCATTGGAAGACAGCGTATCCTATGACAACTATCTGCTTGACCGATGACATTGCTCCGGACCATCAACTTTGTCCTCTTTTTTAGGCGCTGACATTGCAACGGAACGATGATGTCGCTATGTAGGGACGTGTGAAGACCGTTTGTCGTGGCATTTACATAGAAACCTGCTGAAGACTGTTCACCGTTACATTTTATGCATTGGTCTTACCAAGGCCAAGGGCACCATAAAGCTGAGTAGCGAGTCCGCATTTGAATGAGCCGTCTCACCAGTTACCGGTGAGTGGTGAAATGTGAATAGGTTGCCGGTGAGGCGCTTTACATGACAACATACAAAGACGGTAAGCTATTCACTTTTCTCCATTCACAGTTGACAAGTGAGTAACTCACGAACATGATGGACTCGGGCCTCTGATATTACACGTGAAGCCTAGTTACACGCAAGTTTTTCTCCACGGTCTTTATTAGCTAATTTACATTAGCCAGGAGTAGCTAGTGAAAAGTAAGGGGCAACCCTCCTAGTCCCCCTAGTGCCCCTGGTGCTTTTCATTAGTGCCATTAGGTCTCGTGAACTATAAACGAACCCTTCGTTAGTGATAAGCTAGGATTCAAAAGCGGGCGCGTAAACGGGTACCAAAGAGTTTTTCATAATGATCTTACGAGGAAAGACGATTTGTTCCTCTTTCTGAGATTTCATATAACAACGAACAAATAATATTAGTATGAATATTAAGTATTCGTTTTTTAATAACAACTTTTACAGTTTATTTACGTTACTCACAAACAGACGTGATATTTTTAACCATAACATTTCAATGACCTTTTTGTCATCAATGTGTACAAGAATTAATTTGGTTTAGATTTATATTTAAAAGCGTGAGTAGATACGCAAAAAACTCAGTCTGGTGTGTTTTTATCGCTTGTTAGTTTGAAAACCTTTTTTCTTGTAGCAAAGCTACAAAGAAAGTATCACCTAGAATTCTACCTGTTAGGTTTTAAAATGTCTGACTATAAAGAGTTTGGCCTGATGGAAGGTGTATTAGAGCATCAATACTTCATCTATTTCATGGGACTAAGAAAGAAGAAAGAATGCTTTTCCAAGCTTCTGCGCCTCTTTTAAGCAAGAAAAATATTTGTGCTTAGAATGTTGGGTTGCTCCTATTAAAGAAAGAAAATACTTTAATAAGACTACCATTCAATTTCAAACGGTAATTTATAATAAACCAAAAACGTTCCTAACTGACGAGAATCGAACGCGCATCTATTCCTGACTGAGATACGGGCATGCGCTACCCAACAGCATAACCGAGTCGATTCCTCGTCCTGTCGACTTTTTAGGATCTACCAAGGTTCATATTTTATTAATTACAATATAGATTGAAAAAAAAACAATCTTTGAAGATTATCGTCTCTAAAGCTCGTAGAAAATGTACAAAAATAAATCATCTGCTATGAAAATCTCAAAGAAAACTTCCAAAACAACTTGCAATAGTCAAAGATCAAACGGAAGAGGATGTTTAAAGTTATGAGATGATAGTCTCTTATCTGCGACGCCTAGCCCCAGACCGGAGCTGGCTTAATGCCAGGTTACTTTGGTTCAAATTGCTTCCACCCTCGGCTTCAGATTGGCTTCCAAAATTTAATGAGAAAGTACCATGGTGATATGATCATGCTTTCATTATTTTACATGAGTATCTGAACACGGTTTCAGTTAAAAAAGCATCAGTGCTTTATGTGGATCAGCATCCCGATTGGTGCTATAACCGCCGAATTCGGATATAGCACCAATGCTTACCTACTGAAAAGTGATGCGCAAAAAGCTTTGCATTATCTTCGTGCTGTGTCTGCTGTTTAGTCAGCAGCGATCGCACGGCATAAACATGTGTAAAGGATTCTAGGTAATGTTGTCAATACGATTTTCCTCTCTGTTTCAATTAATTTCTTCTTCTTGTTGATTTGTAAATTTACTCCATTGTGTTTATAATCCCTAATATTTCCCCGTACCATGATTATGATTCCAAATTGAAACAATCGTTATAATACAGTATGCACCGTGGCCACTGGACGCTGGACTCCAGCCAATAGCCGCTAGAATTGATTTTCCTGCTGGTACTACTCTTTGCTCGTTGCATGCATTAGGTAAGTTAATTAATTTTTCAATGTAGCTGGTTCGGATATTGCCTATGTTATTCACTCAATTTTTACATATGCATAATATTAGCCCGCCTTACAGAAGATCGCAGCCAAGTAACATTATTTGTTTCAAATAGTGTTCCTGCGGTGAGTAAGGTTGCCAGAGCTCTTTAGGGGGGAGGGGTTCGGCAGGCATCAGCAATTCTCCAGGTGTTGCTGATCTCAATAGGCGACGGTAACCACTTACCATCAGGACGGCCGTAAGCCTGTTTGCCTCCTTAGAACATAAAAAAAGCATTTCTTTGTGTAAATTGCTAAAAGTACAGGTCGATATTTCTCAAGTCATTTTCAATCCAAGAGCTCATTCGTTGTGGCTCTTGTAAAAAAGTGTGCAAAATATATAATTTTTATATAATAATAATAATAAAATAAAATGATCTTATCTGAGTACCTATATTATAAAACAGTAACTGATTGAATGACAGAGAAACGTAGAGCCAAAAAAAAATGAGACTGACTGAATATGAAAAGAGACTTGCGATTTTGAGGTTGTGTCCCTATTAGTGTGTAGGGGTGTGTATCTACTAATAAAGGAATTCTCGAAATTCATCCCCTAAGAAAAACTTTACGCGAACAAAGTCTAGTCTAGTCTAGGCTTTCACTAGTCAAATATATTTTCGCTTTTAGGGTTTCGTACTTTAGTCCCATCTCAGTCCTATTCTCACCTTGGCTATTCATGCCTTAGGAAAATTTGTTGATATCAATTATTGGGTTCAAAATCCTAATATTGTGTAAGTAACGAGATATGGCGCCAGATCTGTCCATCTTTAAACTTTCTTTTGTTTCCTTATAAAAACATTAAAAATGAAAGCAATTTATGAAGAATCTCACTTTCCCGAAAGGCACGTCTGTCATTCACAACAGATTTATGCACATGCGTGCTAGTGATATACACGTGCTTAAAAATGCTTCTTCGGAAGCCAATTTTAGTTGCAATTTTAGGAAAAATCATGCAAATAAAAGTTAATTTTGTATGAATGTGTAATGTGGGAAAAGAATTTCAAGGATTTCTAAAATGCGAAATTCCACGTATTCTTCAAATCGGTCCAAGTGATTGGCTAATTTACCTGACATCGAAGCAAGCTCGCGGCAAACGAATTTAGAACATCTATGGACCTACAAAATGGCGTAGATTGTCATACTATGTACCTATTAGTATATGATATTGAAATAACCGGCCGTCCCTGGACCCAACGTTCGCGTTCATGCAGCGGTCATCAGTAGGTATCATACAACTAACATAGGTACCCAGTTTACAATGGACTTTGAATACCTATAAAGTTATTTGTATTTAACTCTAACAGTCTTTTAGATCATGCCCTTCATTGTTTGCTGTGATGTCACCCCTACACGTGCCCGCAACATAATCAATTCGTAACTATCGAATTCGGCTGATAAACGTTTTCCTCAATCGATACTTACATAGGCCATACAGGCATACTTTGCGCGATATAAACACGAGAACATCGATTGAAATCGTTCCGCTACTTTATGACTTTATTTTCGGCGGAAATGTTTTCTCTGACTGCGTCAGTTCAGTCGACCGGCGTGTATCGGATAAATATTAATAAAGCGGGTCGGCCTCGTTTCTGGGAAGTTGGGAGGATCTTATTATAACCGCAATAGCCCCTATAATTAGCAGCATTCGAATTACTCGCGTGTATGTTGCGCCAGATTGATGTTACGTGGCTACCATTCGATCCTATTTGATTGTTGAATCGATTTGCGAACGTATCATTATCCGACGCGATTTTGTTAATCCTGCAATTTTTTCTGTATCGCATGCGGAGATGCACGATCCAACGCTTTATTAGGATTAGCATCCGTTTGTTCTCAATTTCATATTTTTTACTATAAGTAAAAGTAGCTCATCTCATCAAGCATCTATGTTACGTATTTAATTCTACGTTAAGTATTTGAACTGAAGTTAGGATTTTTTGCATTGGAGGTAGGTAAAGAAAGAAAATCTATTTATTTGTCCCACAGCACACAACAAGGTTTTCAATATTGTTTCAAGGTACCTACCAAGGCAATAAAAATCAAAAAGAAAAGAGTAAGTAAAAAGAAAAAAAAAGGTAAAAACGGGGTACGTAATTAGTTGCATCAAAAGTTGTACATATTACAGGTTTAAATGATGAAAATCACAAAATTAATTTATATGGTCGATCTCGTTCCAAAGTATCCACTTTATCCTCGAATCAATGTGAAGAGTAAGTAAAAACAAAAGAATGAGTCAGAAAAGGCAACGACCGCGTTGCGGGGTGATCTTTTGAAGGCGAAATTTATGTAGAAAGCAGGCGCTTATCGGCGCTTGCTAACTCACTTGTATATTTCCTCATTCCTAGTTGTCACCGCTGTCTCATCATGCCACGTGGTTCAGTAACAATGTACGTACCAGGGCAGAAAAAAAGCACAATGAGTGGAGTAAGGGTTAGATTTTAAAATCAAACAAATTAAAATTGGGTCTATAAATATCGACGTAACAATGTAATGCTAATTAGGGATGAGGCGTTTTGGCCAAATGGGACATACCTATTCGAACCTATGACCTGTAGATCGAGATTCGATCTCGATCGGAAAATCATAGGTCAAAAATTGTATATGTAAAACACGTGCATAACTGTGAAGAAAACCCGTGGCTTAGTCAGCTCGACACGTAATGTCGTCTGCCTTTCTGAGTTTTTCTGTCTTTCTGTGGATAAAGCCCTCTAGGCTGAGAGGATGTTAAAGGCGCTGGGCAATCCTACTCCATCCAAAAGATAGCCCAGGCACTACGGCGTCCTGTAAGTGAGTTAAAAAGTTCCACCTGACTACCTATATAAATCATCTTGAATAGACGTAGAAGGCCTTGCTTAGGGTTGAAAATGCAGTACGTTTCGCTGTGGTGAGTTTTTTTTAAAGCCTGTACCGTCCGTCCTTATATATTTATGTAGCAAATTTGCGGTTTCTGTTATCCAAGTATGCGCTAGCTGCCTTTAATCTGCTTCATGCGTGACTGCGCTCAAATTCCCGAATAATTGTCGACGGGTAAGGTGACGACGAGAATAACCAAGAGACGGTGCCCACGCTCTGTTACGAGCTGCTTTATTTGTGTATTGATTAATTGCCTTATTTGTTTAGTGTCATAGGATCCAGTGAGTCGACTCTAAAAGTTGAGACATTTTGGCAAGGTTGTGAATTTTGCTAGAAGGCAGAGTTGTATAAATCATGTTTATTTTGAAAACAGTTATAATAATATGTCCGCGCATCCTACTCAAAACACCTCCCTGCAATCAAAGCCAATAATCGGGCAGTGTTGCCAACTAAGAGTAGCATGGCTGGCGATTTTGGCGCAAACGTCATATAATTATTTAATAGTATAGTCCATAGGCCATAAGCAAGGTTTTTTTTTGATGAACTTAGGTACATTTAAAGTTGAAAGTAAAAACATGATGATTAAATATGATAAATGACAAAACTTATTGCGAGTCAGATTTGCAAATCTGTAATTTTTTCTCAACACTAAGCTCCATGACAATGGATGAGCGCTACCTAAATGGTATACAAACAGGCGTTTTAGCAATAAGTATGAAAGTATAATGTGGAGGAGCTTGATACCGCTTTGAATGCTGAACCCGTACTGAACTACAAACACAGGCCAACGCGTATATGTGTGAGTAGGGGGAAGCACACAGCCACCTCACCGTGGGAAAGCCAGCTATACGGTGTGAACAGTATAACATAAAACATTAATTTGATGCGAATTCCAGCCTTCAGCGATGGGCATATTGATAACGCAGCCTTTTGTTAGTGACAATAAACTGATAAACAACAGCATGTTATTACAAAAACTGAGCAAACATACGATGACTAACGAACAAACACATGTGATCTTTAAACAATGTCAAGTCCCCAAAGTTACTTAAAACAAAACTAAACCTGCGCAGCGATGATCGTTGCTCTTGAGGTAGATATTCATTTGGATAATGATATTCTGCGAATTACTCCGTGTTTATAACCATAATGCCTCGGATCGTAGTGTGTCCGAAGTCCGAAACGAGGTTACACACAGGCGCACAACAACGTTATGCCTTCACGTGGCAACAACGTACTGTAACCCGACTGCGTAAAGCTGAGCCTTGGGATACCGTCTGTTTTCACCGGTTTGGTACCAATAGCTGCTTGCTTCGGGGGAAGAGGAAGGTCTGGGTTGGGTGGTCGGAGTCTCGCTCGGCAGACGTCACTCGCACACATTGTTATCCACGCTCACAAGACTACATGACCGTGGCATTCCATCGGCATCCACACACACATGTCCAGCGCACCTTATTAAAACGAGACGCGAATCGACGACTTATCGGGCAATTAGTCGTGGCTCACGTCAGATATTGCTGCGTGAAGGAATCCTGAGTAGCATACATTGATTAGTGTTTATCTTGTACGCACAAAAAAGTTTTTGACAAAGCCGCTCAGTTGGTTCACCTCGTCAGTTTGCACATTGGTTGTGTTACAGAGATATCTGTTCTCGATTCAAATAACTTTTACCATTTATAGAAATGTATCTGCACGCTAAAAGTTAAAAGGGTCATTGAACTGTGTCAATTTTGTTTAAAATCGCGCCAAACAATGAGTTATTGAATATTATAAGTAGAAACCGGCAATGGTTGGCGTACACAGCGGTACCGCGGCTTCGGTTTCAGTGCAAAGCGCTCGTGGTAGATTGTTCGAGACAGCACGCGCTAGGAGGGTCGCACTGCGCAAGTGCGACTGATAACAACACAGAACAATAACAGTACTAGCAAACAGAAGTTCCACTCCCGTTAACGGGCCTTTTTCTCTTAGAATAATATATCCTAAGATTTCTTGACCCATGTGAGTATCTTATTAAAGTTTTACATACCTTATTAATTCAATATATGATAGGTTGCAAGTCAATCGCGTTCGACCACCATAAACCCGTGTTCCAAGCGTGCATTATGTAATCGAATATTACCTATGTTTAAAATGATATATCGCGCGCCGTTTCAACACACTGCTCTAAAATGACGTTTATGATGAGAATCTTGTTTCGAGTGAAATTGGAACTTACTGAAATTAAATAAAGCTCATTATGTTTGAAAGCCGAGTGAGAGTGACAGAGACACAGGCCTGATAACCGCTCGACTCGCTTATTCGCGTGCTGTCAACTTATGAATTATTATTCTGTTAACAACACCGCATTTATGTTAAGCTTATGCTTCTCTTTAATTGGACTTAGCTTAGAGGCTTTTCATTAAGATTTAATAACATCATAATTAATTATGACATGTGTAAATGTTCTACAACTTTACATGCTTTAATATAAGACAAGCAATGGATTAAAAGTGTCAGCAAAGTAGATTGTATCAATAATTAATTTAGATGCTACAAAGCTTGACATAGACTCTACATCAAATACTTACCTATGGTCATTGACCTTAAAACTCTTAAAGTAGACAAATTAATTTTCCGAACTACAAAGATGACGCTATTTAAGATGGTGATAGATTTATTGATTCACATAAAAATGCAAAATAAATGAGCTAAAATCACTAAACATGTCGGTTATTCCGGCTAAACAGAATACAAAATTATGCATATGGCCCACAGTGACACCTACGGATCGCCGGCGCCACCAATGGGAAATGAAGTTAACATTGGCGATCTTCGAGTATAAAGCAAGATGCCGCCCGGCTATATGATATATGTTGTTTAAGGTTAAAAGTATCTTTTCTGATTTTCGATGCAATGATTCTCAAAAGTATTGACCACAAACTCCACAGAAAAATTCTTGGACATTTCCAATAATTGATCTGTGGAGTTTTTGGTCAATATTTTTGAGAACCATTGCCATATTTGTATTCTACCTTGGACTAGACTAGAGGAATAGATAGCATAATCAACTGAGAAGATTTGTATTGAAATAATAGTTGGAAATAATCTACTGTTGATGCTATATGTAATGAGTGAATGACACGCCCGACCTTACATAAAGGTTCTTTTATATTTGCACGCCCATGAAGCAAAAAGTGGACTTTACACCTACCCTAAGAACATTTTATACTCTTTACATAATCTGCCATACTTTGCAAATAAATCATTTGATTTGATTTGATATGGAATATTTTATAACGATAATACGAATAGCATCTAAATGCGCACAATTAACAGCAGGATCATAATTTGATGGCTATTTATAAATTGACAACAAATAAATCACTGACACTGAACATCAGAATAAGCGTAAATTCAACTAATCTAAAATAATCGTTGCGATTTCAATTAATAAATGAATATTTAATTTGAAGTTGAATGTGTTATTTACATACTTTGGCGTTATGATTTTTTTCACAGGTTTTAATACTGTTGCTTTACGGACAAAGTTTTTGCTGTTTTGGGTAAACTTTTTTGACTTGATTTCCTATGTTAATATAGGCTTTATATTGAATTGGGAGCAGTGCCAGTAACATTATCAAAGAAGGTAATAAATAATGCGATAATACACGTATAATATTCTAATGCTTCATACAATTTATCACCAAAAAGTGTATGGAATAGCAATTATGCTATTATTTTTGTACGCCTATAATAGTAAACTTACGAGAAACTTCCTAAGACTGTACTGCTAACGCCATCTATTGAGATTATCTCAAAAATATAGCGTGGCTGCATTTTCCGTTTTTCAACACGCTGAATTCAATCGTACTTTAATAAAATATATTTTTTAAAATATATTTTATAAAGCTTTAGTTTTAAAGGATATTTTAAAATAATCACGCTTTTTGTTACGAAAATAATCAATTTGACGTCAGTGGAGGTGAGGAAAAATAATATATTTAGACTGAAACATTTCATAGAAATTCAAATGATAGTATCCAAAACTGACTAATCTTGAGCAATATTATTTATTTATTTATTTATATATTTATTCAAGACAACAGGGTCCACAATGTAAGTAAAAAAATTAAATGCAATGCAATTGACAGTACCATATAAAAACTGGTTACCTACTTATTTTTGGGCTTAGTACTATTATAATAATAATACATTCATTTATTTCAGATAGGTCCATACAGAAAAATAATTTTTAAAGTGCCTCCTTTTTGAGAAACAAACCAGATTGAGTAGGTACCTAGTGTTTACCTCAATGTATCAGTGATTTAGAACCAAATTTTTCATTTGTACTTTTCACCGATTCATCGTATTATTTTATCAGTCAAGCAAAGTGGCGCGAGACACATTACCGACGTCCTTGGGTTCACATTGTGTTTTGCATTCGTTAAAATGAGCCGGTCTGAAGACGTTCAATGACATCGGAGGGTTGAGGCTTGCAGTCGACATCTCGCTATCGTCGCGAGATCTATCCACATGAGCTTTGTAAAGCCAGAGCTGGCTACACTGTGACTGGTTAAATTTAGTGTGTCATCATAAACATTCAGACAAATATTATGTCCAATGCTCTTGTCGCACCCATGTTGGGAACGATACCATTCAAGTTGTAGACCAATTTGTCGATTTGGGTCAGACGATTCATCTAGGTGGGTTCAACTTTGAAAAGAGGTTAACCAAGGAATCCAACTCGGATAGGCTGTTTTAAGAATTTTGTCATATCTTCTCATCGCAGTTACCACAGAGCCTCAAGCCGATGTGATGACATATTATGGAACTGAGACTTGGTCGCTTGGTCGTCTTCATACACAAGCTCAAAGTCGCGCAACGGTCTATGGACAGAGCTATGCTAGTTTCACTGCGAATGAGGAGATCCGTTGAAGAACCAAGATTAACAACATAGCTCTCCATATCAGCAACTTGAAGTCTCAGTGGGCAGGCCTTATAGCTCGCAGTACATACAACTTTTGGGGAATACAGGTTCTCGAATGATGACCAAGAACCGGGCGACGCAGTGTTGGAAGGTCAAGCCAAAGGACCAACCATTTTGTTTAGGTTGCGGGAAGTCGGTGGATGGAAAAGCCTCAAGACTTTCGTCATGGAACTCTTTGGGGAGGCCTATTATATTCAGCAGTGTATTTATACAGACTTATGATGAAGATGGAACTCTTTGTAGGGTTAAGCTCGCCTTTGTACATGCCTGTATTTTTATGTTTTATTTCCGTATGTTTTCTGTGTACAATAAAAAATTCAAAGAATTAAAGAAGATTAAAAGTTGGACACAGACTTTACGTCATACTTATTTAATAAAATTTTTCGTCTTATGCATTTTATAAGAATTACTCATAATCATCATTGTTAAATCAGCCGTAAGACCACGTAAGAACGAAACAACGGATATCGCCGTGAATTGTTGAACAAGTATTTTATACATTTGAAATAAGCCAGTCGTAAATAGTCAATTTTTGCAGTGCAGGAATTAGGTCTTCTTAATATCTGAATTTTTAACAACAGTTATTTACCCAAGGTACTCTCAGCTCTATGAAAATATTCGTTAATCGGTGTATCCGAAGGCTCGTCTCTTGGCGGGCATGCGACGATAAACGCATCGCTGCCGCACCTATAGCCTCCACGTCTCGGCTTTTCTCATCTTTTATTAGGCTTTGTTTGTCATGCCACTGGTTCCTTGCCAGGCACATATGCCGTGACAGTGTGGCCGTATTTTCGGAGCAAACAAGCTGGTTTTCGCTTTACGACTACGGTCCCTCTATGAGTTAAATAAGCGTTTCATAACTGCCGCCCATGCGTGCACGCGTCGTTTCAAGTATGCAAGCATGTTCGCGCAAACATTGTAGGTCAGTTATTAACAATAAGGATGAGTCGTGCGCATATGAGCTTGTAACTGCGTCTTCACTCCTACGAGTTTTTAGTGACAGGTGTCACAAAAACTCGCGTTGACCATAAGCGCCGCGAAAACGTCAAATTCGTAAAGGCAATTAAGTTCTTAGTAACACAAAAATCAGAAGAAACAATAGAAGTAAACCCCCAAAATTCCATTTCCCACTGCATCTCAAATACCCGAGCATCAGAACTAGAGATTAGAGTATCCGGCCATTGTGAGTCAGATGTCGCGTAAGGCCCGTACAAGATAATTTCACCTGACCTCTGCCAGTTCATTGACTGTGGAGCTGTGGCCTGCATAGACGTGCGTATGTCTAGCATGGTGTGTTGTGCAAGGCATTAGATATAAGCGGGCTGGAAAACTACGTGCTAGGACTTGGTAAGCTTATGAACTATAGTCGCGACCATAGATTATAGAGCCGCTATTACGACAGCGTTTCTTATCACAAGGAAAAGGCAGCGAATTTAAAAAAGTATTTAGTTGACAAACCCTCATTTGGTACTTTTATTTATTTACTGTTCATTTATTATCTATACTATCCATAGTATCCTATACTATAGTAAGTAGCTCAATATCCGGTGGATATAATCCGTTTTTGCAAACAAAAATTTCTCAATAGCATCTTCTATACTCTAACTAAAGCCTAACGAAGCTTTGACCCTCCTTTAGTTTTCATTGAATTGATAAGTTGAGTAGGTAATTATGTATATAACACGAAAACGAAACGTTCGTTTTTACGAGTGATATAGAAGATCACCTGGCTTTCAGCCTTGATTTGGCAAAAATATTAAATGCTAGTCAAGAACTGACTTTAAGCTTGCGATCTGGCATCGTCAGACTAAGCATGAATGCACAAATCGCCAACCACTCATAACATACCTACCCCAGCCTTAGCCCAACCAAGAGCCTACTGCGTATAAAGTGCTTCAATGTAAAAAGGAGATGTAGAAACAAGGAGGAAATTTATCTCGGGCTTCGTGGGCGTCGCAGACGTACGTACTTATACGTAGGTACCTACTGGGTGCTCGCTTATTGTTCCTCTGTCCGACAATGTGGGTAATAAGGCTAAGCATTCTTGTGATGAAAGTCACACAGATGTCTTTTCGAATGATGAGTCTTACATTAAGTGTAAAATATTTAAATAAAATAAGTTTAAAATTGAGTTTGAACTCTATTAAATTTTTACGCGATAGATTGCTTGATGGTGTGTTAATGTATAAATGCACTGTAATCCTTTCACTAAACTGATTCTTTCGCCGACGGTCATAGGCCCTTTTCAGGGCCACTATATCTCAACCTGGTCACTGACCAAGACTATTACAGAATGACCAAGAAATAATCAGTGACACGACAAGCAAGCAATGTCAAATTGTCAGACACTACTCTGTTTGGAGCTATTTGAAGGGCCTGCAGTAGGAGCAAGACATCCACAAACCTTAGAAACAAAGAAGCAGCTTGCAATATGCAATCATCGCTACTTTACATATCATGCCAATTCGATACCTATCGTACCTATTCGAACTCCACTGCTGGACATAGGCCAACCCCAAAGAATGCCTTGACGAGCCTTCTCCATCCATCGACTGCCCGATACCTATAGGTACCCTGCAATACTTAAAGGTGAACCAAATTCTGACAATTCAAGTATAGTGGGGGCGGGGCGTGGTGCGTGGATATCCCGCAGGTAGTCTCACTTATTGGGTTTACCTTTCATATTTATTTTATTTTATTACTAATAACCACCATAGCATCTATACCTAAACAAACCTAACAAATACAATCTCCACACAGCATTAACAGAACCTGTTGATTATTCTGACCTGACACTGCCAATCGTGGAACCGGCCCCCAGTTCGAGTTCACATTACGTAGAGACAGAAAGGCTTTCTATATGTACATTTAGTGGCAAGTAAACCGGCCATCTTTAGTTTAAGGTGACCAAGCGGACTTACATAGACCTAGGAACTATTGTGTTCGATTATTTTTTTATCATATCATCATCCAGAAGCCTGAAGAGCTATCTAACAGGCTTTTACTACCCAGCAGTGGAGGTATAACGGGTAATGCTTATGAAAAATTGCGATATCGTGATATTGGTAACTTTTACTGCGTTACTACTGACTAACAATCAATGCACTTCCAAAAAAGAAGAAGAACAGAGTAATACAGGGTATTAAACTTAAACTAGGAGAATTTCCCAAAACTCAACCCCATAGGCCGTTTAAGCAAATTAGTTGTCAAGTAGAGACGATGCATCGGACAGTGCAGCAACGAACATCCACTAGATGGAAAGACGACCTAAAACTAATCGCTTGGAGCCTTTGGGTGCAGGCTCCTCAAGTTTGGTCGCTCTGGAGGCTTATGTGCTGCAATACAGCTGTAATGAGGATGGTGAAGAACTCAATGGGTATTAAGTTCAGCAAGAGGTTGAATATAACTTAAACAAATCAAGCAGTAATTTGTGAGTTTCCTAGACTTTCTGAGGCAAAGTTCTGCAAACAAAAACATCCAGTATCCGATGTTAGGTACATACGTACCCCGTTTATTTCATACCATTTTCAAAAACATGTCAACAACGTATACAGAACCGGGACAAGAGACAAATACAATGCAGCACCTAATAATACCCCCTAAAATTCATATTCTCCTAAATTAGTCTGCATTCTAGAAAGTTATTTAACGACTGCTCTGCTAGAGTCCAAGTCCGGTAGAGCCATTTGTGTTTGTGTCTCTTCGTAGATTCCTGTATCACTATTAATAGACTTTCAATTTAAAGCGAGCCTTATTACATTTGTGTTGGATTGACTATCAGTTGCATTAGCCGGCGCCATTACACGACGGTAACATTTTTTATACGCGTAGATATGGGACAGGCTTTATTTGCGTTCAACCTCTTAAGGCATAATGTGTGTTATGAGAAGTATCGTTCATTATCTTAATGCTCATTAAGCTCATAAGTTCAATACTGGACATAGGTCTCCTTCAAAGAGTGCCACAAAGAACGGTCATGCATGGGCCTTATCTATTTGTCTACTCGTCGGTCCATCGGACCCTCCAAAACATTGTAGTGCTAATACCAGCAATCTATCCATTTGGCGACCATTGTAAAGCTACATAAGGCTACATCGGGGATGTTTGCTGAGTATCAAACGGATCCCTGCATCCCTGATCCACAGAGTGCGGGACAGTCAAAACAGCATCCTGAAAACAATAGCCAACAGGTTCACCTCTCCCATATTGAAGTGCTTCGTGCTGAGAGTGATCAAACCTACCTAGGCTGATCACTCTTAGCGCGAGGACTTCTTTCATTAGTCGTATTTTCAAATTGTTATTAAGTATTATTATTATTATTTATTATTTTTTTTTATGATGATTATTATTATTATTTGCCTATTGTGTGACTAATACTGTATTTTAAGCTAGTTTTTAAGTTACTAACATGCTATGGACTTGTTAATCGTCTGAAATAAATAAATAAATTAAATTAAAATAAGATCTGAGTGATACTTCTGTAAAATAGTAGATACTATTTCTTCCTTGGTGGAGTTTACGAGTGTTGTCGTATCGTTCTCCGGCCAGCGAAGATTCTAGATTCGAAACGGTGGATATTCTAGTCTGTAACCCGCTTTATATCTGGAAACCGTGAGTTCCGTATTAATAAAGTGTTAGTATCACATGTATAAAATACGAATGAGACTATGTGGGAGGTGTGCTGTTTGAATAAAGTACTTACTTGTTAATCGAATGGTGTTGATAATTAATTACAGACCTGTAATATAGATACCTGTACCTACAATTTGCACTGAACCCTATTAACACACATAACAAAGAAGGAAGAGGATTCCAAAAACTGGTTATTTTGATAAAGTTTGCGAAACAAATGTTTTTTATAAATATTTATTTTTCGTGTATGTCATTCTTTTTGTTGATAGAATAACCCCCTTACGGGATACATGTTATGAATCACCTTGTACATAAACAAAAATGCTTAATAATAAAATGATGATGTTAATTTATTTCTATACAACAAAAAATAGAAAGTCCTCTCAGAAAGTACGTGCGGAAGTGTTTTTTTTTTTATAAAGTTGTCAATAAACAAAAACTAATCTAGATTTATGTCATACAGCGGCAGGTGTAACTTTTACATACTAACAGGATGCTTTGGTACCTGGGACATAAGATGTAGTCGTAGGCTTATCCAGCACCTATACCATCCTCTCAGCAAAGTCATGGTCAATACGTACGGAACTGACTAACAAACTATTCAATTATCTGTATAGCCTATTAAAGAGTAGGTACCTAGAATTTCTTCACATGCTACTGTGAATTTGACCTTTAAAGCATTTCGACTAAAAGATATACTTACAATGACAAATTACTGCAGATGTAAGAGCAGGTGGTAAGAAGGATCTATTTTTACATTCGCACTAAAATGTGCCACTGTGTATCGCTAATCGACCAATGACTGTCAATCAAAGATCACGTTTGTATCGGAATATAATAATAATAATAAATAAAATAATAATAATAATAGAGGCTCTCGCTAGACAGCTGTGTACTCCTGGACTCGGCACGCATAGTCAGGAGGTTCCTCTCTCTGCAGCCCTAGCCACCGACCGCTTGAGCCGAGCTTCGCGGTCGGTGGTTCTCCATTTTTATATATATTTTTTACTATAATAGTTGTTTTGATATTAAGATGTACTTTTGTAGTAAAAAATGTATTTTATAAACGAGATTTTAATGAAATATACGTGAATAATACATAAAACCCAACGGTCACATACATAGTCCAGACCCCCACACTAGGATTCCCTGTGTCGTGGGAAACTACGAGTACCATGGTACCACAACACCCAGAACCGGAACAAAAATGTAGATCATGCAAACATTTGTCCCGCATCGGGAACCGAACACGCACTACTTGCATGTCAGGGGGCACTCGCCCGTATCAGCTAGTGGCCCAGGGTATGGGAGTTTTTAGCCCGAATGTCTTTGTCATGGCTTAACGTCTGTTCCAGGTTAGATAACTTAAAGTACGCATTCCTCTTCAAACAAAAACTCAAAGTCGCGCAGAGGGCTAGAGTTACCAAAACGAATTACAATGCTC
Organism: Anticlea derivata; assembly: GCA_947579855.1. Lineage (NCBI taxonomy): Eukaryota > Metazoa > Arthropoda > Insecta > Lepidoptera > Geometridae > Anticlea > Anticlea derivata. The sequence goes on from OX388264.1 coordinate 4,857,575, forward strand.
ACTGGGGTCCTACCATGTTGTCTCACTGCCAAATGCACAATTTTACACGAATTTGAACCGTAAATCTTGGTTACTGTAAACATACGCTACCGCCTAAACAAAATCGCAAAGTTGGTGGTACGGGGCTTGGACCAGTACTTCAAAGGCTACGCATAATAGATTTATAAGAAGAGCTTTCTCTTTACATAATAGTCGCTTCCATTCGCTTGACGAAATCAGTGCAGTCGCTGTCATCTTCTTGTGCAACTAGTAGGCCTTGGTTCCCAAGCCAACGGCGTCCGACATATAGCGAACGTATTACCCTAAATATCGATGCAGCCAAACACGGGCAGCTTGAAGCAAATTTTAATTAACTGAGGTGTGACTTCGCGGAAGTTCTAAGATATTAAATAGACAAACCCTCAAGAGCGCAACAAAATGCAGAAGCGTGCACCGCCTGCAATAAAAAGCCATCTTAAGCTACAATATCCTTCAAGCACAAATAAGTATAAGGCTGGCCGTACCATCAGAAAATAAAATATTAGAAATAATTCTTTGACATGGTATCTATCATTCTATAATTACGGTCGTAATAAGATGGATGCCGCTTCTTACGCAGTCGTTGGGTAAGCCTAAGTAAGCATGTGGAAAGCGTTCTCGTCTATCGGTTACCTAATACAAGTCAGTACTCTATCTAGACTTCTATGTTTTGGGTCAATAAGGTGTCTTAGAATTTGTATTAGAACCTATTATAGGGTTTGAGCTGTTCTTACACAAGTCATTGAATTATTATCTATATAATTTAGTATATAACACCCAAAAGTCACATACATATTCCTGACCCCACACTAGGAGTCCCTGTGTCGTGGGTATCAGAAACTACGAGTACCTACCATGGTACCACAACACCCAGACCCGGAACAAATATTTGCAGATTATGCAAACATTAGTACCGCAGCGGGAATCGAACCCGCACCCCTTGCGTCTCAGACAGACACACACCCGCTGCGCCAGCGAGGTCGTCAATATCGTCTAAACTTTATACAAGGCTATCTACTAAATTATTTGTATTATATTTTTTGTCGTGATGACGCCACAAAGTCGTCACCATCATCATCATCAGCCTGTATTGGTCTACTGCTGGACATAGGTCTCCCCCCAAAGGTCCATGCCAAAGGTTCTTGAGCGTTTTCCATCCTGCGACTTCCCGCAATATTTGGGGATTCTTAGCACCTTGTACTAGGAATAGCAAAGCTGCCAGGGACTGGGGGTAGTCTTCTAAATATAAATAAATAAATAAACTACATAACATAACTATAATAAATAATAACAAATAAATAAATATACCTATCATAAGGGGGTTGGATCATATCCCACCACGCTGGTCCAGTGTAGGTTGGTGAGTGGAGCGCCACAGCCTCATTCGTTGATCGGCAGGTTGTACAACGGGCAGGTTGGCTTGGGTTTTGAACAGTTGGGAGAGAATGGAATGGAAGAGAGAAGAAATTGGGAGAGAACAGTCACCAATGTGCCACCACTGCGACGGCTGCCCCGATGACATGGCTCAGCATACGCTCAAGTTGTGCACAGCATAGGCTGAAGAGCGCCGAGAACTTGGCGATGCGATAGGGCATGACCTCTCTTTGGTAACTGTAATCCGTGTTCGGTTGACAGTGATAGGTCATGGAATGCGGTTGTGGCCTTCTGCGAAGCAGTAATGCATCAGAAGGAGGCGGCGGAGAGAATCAGAGAGTCCAAGAGCTCTCTCCCAACCCGCCACAGAAGACCCGGGCGGAGGAGGAGGGCGTATGCCGAACTCAATCCCCCAAAACAGGCTTCGGCGACGGCACCGGGGGGTGTCCGCCGCCGACTGACAAGCCTCGAGAGGGCGCGCGCGGAGGTCCCGCGTGCTTTTCGCAAGAGACATCTCGCGGTTTAATAATATAAGATGTGGCTCAACTAGCCAACGACGTCGGGGCCATGGAAGAATGCGCAAGCGTACCCACAGCCTTGACCAAAGCCGGGAAGAAGGACCCCGTTGGATTTTAGTCGGTAAGAGTCCGACATAATCCTTCCGTTGACCCCGCGACGGGAGGATATCCATGAGGACGAAAAAAAAAGGGTTTTGATTGGTGTTATTTTGAACCAGATAAGGGTTCCAAATAACACCGTGAAAAAAAATGGGATAATACCATGTTTTTTAAAATATAAATCCTATTAAAGCCGTAACCAGAGTTCGTTACGATCTTTTTCTTAATTAGAAGCAACATTTCGAAACGGATCTAACCTAGCGCAATACCAAAATGGCGGTAAATAAAAGATGCGCAAAACGAAAAAAAAAACGGCCAAGGTTTTACGTTGAAATCTACGTGGAAATATCAACGCGGCTTGTGCTCTGATGACGAGTAGGTAGCTAGTGGTGTGATATGATATGTCGATAATAATATTTTATCGATATCAAGAAAAAAATTATACTTGTGACAAACCAGCTCAATTTATTAAAAAAAAAAGCTTTGTAATTCTTGAATATTTATATTAACTATTATTTTGTGTGCTTTTCTAATATTATTATTATCTTACAGTATCATAAAAATTTTTGTTATAACAAATAACTATATATTACCCGAATTGACAACATTCGGGTTACATGAGAATTTGCAATGATTAAAGTCATTCTCAAAAAGCTCGAAAATATTGTCCTTATGACTCTAAAAACAAGTGGCAAACTAATTAAAATAAATCAGCAGTTAGTACCATTGTTCCAAACGATGACAATGAAATGTCATTGTGACGGTTATAATTCTTACCTCATTCGTGTGAATGATCTTACGTGCTTCGATTTATCAATTTTCTACCTACATAACCTTCAAATGTGAAGTTCATTGGTAAAATAATTATGGTGTCATAGCCATCATTTATCGATATCTGATCGATTTTCTTCGAAGTATAAACGAACCAACGAACAAACAGAGAAACACTAAGTTACTCTGTCTTTCTGCCTGTTTGTCAAATTTTCACGACTAAGCGGCTGAACTGATGTTGATGAAATTTGGTACGGAGATAGCCTATACCCTGAGGAAGGATATGGGATACTTTTTATCCCAGTACTGCGCAAACAAAGCCATGGGCCGCGACTAGTGTTTCTGTAAAGACGTAAAATCGATTTAAATCAGATATTCTCCTCACTAGAGACGGTTGTGTTCTCCGCTGTTGCTTTTTTCCCATTTACGAGTTTCACGGCGACCGTTGCCTGAAACTTACACGTACCCAGAATATAAATGCTGACAATCTCTTTCTCGCTTCCTCTCGCTAAAACATTAGCAGCCCATCCCTCTCTTCCCACAAATAAAAATATGTAGCTACCTCAATGTTCAAATAGAAATTGCAATATCCATTTCCTTAGAGTATTTCAAAGCAAGCTCTGCGTTGTTCGTTCGTAAGATTCCTTTTCAGCGGGCGTCGCGGAAAATTTTAAGGCACTTTAAGTGTGCGAAAGGAAAATGTTGTCTTTTTCGAACCAGTTGCAGTTAAAATCCTCCATCCTTGTTGCCAGCCCGTTGTGGTCGGGTTTATCTAAAATCATCTGGACGGAGTAAAGCGATTACTTCAGTGGTGACTTTATGAAAATGGGCAAACTTAATAATTCTGTCGTTTAGTCGGCAAATTACGTTCGCTAAAAAGTTGTACGACGTTAAAATTCTATTTTATAAATCCCTTCCCATCGTGGGCCCCGGCTGAAGAAAAGGCCCCTCCATATCTACATACCCGTGGATGTCGGACTTTACTTACGCTTTTGAGGGTCATCGCACACGTACAAATATTTGATAGCGGTCTGACTGAGTATTGTGATAGGCAGGGACTGAAAGCGGTAGAGGTTATAGGTACTGGTACCGTTAAAACATTTCGGTACCATTATGCTATACCGGTAGGGCATTACGGTACCGTTATTTCATACCGGTAGATTTCGGTACCGAAATTTTGAGCCTCGGCTAGTTCGCTAGGACAGTCGCGCCGCGGTGGCGGGGTTGCGGCGTTTCATCAAAGAAAATCTTTATATAATTCGGTTATAGGTTCCGGTAGCGAAATAAATCGAAATGAACTGCGAAGCCAGATTTTCCGGTACCGTTATATTTATCGGTAGAGAAATATTCGGGTAACCGGAATTTATCGGTATGACGTCATATCGTTATTTAAAGGTACCTTTACATTCCGGTTATTCAGTCCCTGGTGATAGGTATAAAGGTACTTGTTGTTTCTTTTTTTTTGTTAAACGGAGGCAAACAGGCTTACGGCCCACCTGATGGTACCATCGCCTATTGACATCTGGAGCATTGCAAATGTGTTGCCTGCCCTGGAGAAATATTTTTGTATTTTTCTTAAAGATCTTCATGGTGTAGGTTCATGGTGATACCCACGACACAGGAAATCCTTTCTCTAGAACTATCTAGAATTTTTGTATAAACAATTATTTTTCATTTAAATGGGGCAAGAAAGAACCAGTGACACTGCGAACCAAAATTCCTTGGCGAAATAGCGCAATCGGCTGCGCGCGCGCATCCAGGAATGCCGGGACATCGTCCGCGACCGGTTCCCATGATCCCACATAACCTGCTTTTGCTAGTTAGTAGATTTAATACCCAATTATGTATGTTGGTCCTATTTCTGCAAGATTGATTTTTATTTTGACAGTGTGAAAAAAACGTGCATACGTACCAAGTTCGCCAACTAAGTACAACATAATCACTGGTTGCGTAATCAATCCGTTAAAATTTAACAGCTGTTTAAAAAAACAGCTTGTATATAATAAAGTCCATAGAAAACAAACGGTTAAATAATCAAACGTTTGTAAACGAATGAGTGGTTGATGATTAAATGGTACCTATTATAGTAGGTACTTTGTAAAGATAGCATTGTTTAAGGACCTGGGGCCCTACCTTGACGTATTGCCATTCAAATGCAAGCATGTCAGCACTATTTAACACGAATTTGAACCATAAATCTTTGAGACTGTCAACTAACAAAATCGCAAAGCTGATAGTATGGGACAGGCTCATCAACTTTAAGAATTATGATTCATGTAAAATAGTGCTGACTTGCTTGCATTTGATTGGCAACACGTCAAGGTGGTCTCCCAAGTCCTTAGAAACTAGCGCTATAGTTTCTACGTTCATAATGATGGCCCCCGCTTTCTAGGAAAGCAGGGCTAATTAACTAGTATTGATCTAAACATTGGCTTGGGGCTTCTTACGTATACGTTACGGTATTTCAATTGCAATTTTGTTTTGCATTTCTGTTTGGTAGGTACTTTAAGTGCAAGTTTCTGGGCACAATAAGTTTGAATGTTTTTGCTAACGTATTTGAAAACGTTCGATCGGGAAGCTTTTTTTAGCTTTTGGCAGTGTATTAATTGGTGTCTTGTGTTTACGACCGTCATAAAACTTTGCTGCTTTATAGCAAAGAAGGCTAGCAACATAATCTTGTTTATTCAATCAATAAGCAATTTGACCGGAGCTCTATTAGAGTGTGCATAGTACTAGATTAACGTTTTAGCCACCCGCTGGTTGGTCAACGCCCCCTCACCCCACTACTGTTTAGTGAGCTTTTGTACCTAAAGTTATTCGCTCTGGAGCAACTGGTCAGATGCTTAACTGGACGAATTCGTAACTGGAAAGAGAATTGTACAGGTTTAAGACGTTTCAAAATTAATACAAACTTTATTTACGGAATGAAAATTAAAACGAATAAAAGTTAATATTTTCGAAATACACAAGAAACAACAGTTGAGCTCTCTAAAGACCGTTATAAACGATATATAGATAGCTCAACTGATCCAGATCACCACCAGTCGGAAGCAACGCCAAGATGTTGGGCCAAATAGGAGCCAGCTTTCGGGTCACGCGTCGCTTCCATCAGATGCCCTGATATTGTTTTGAAAACCCACAGGGAACAAATCTCATAACTTATATTGGTTTTTAATTATTTATTCGATTCCCATTAAATGGATTTTGTGATTTTTTAATCTATGTGGTACGGTCTGATCGAACAAGTTGGCACCGGTTTTAAACAGAACAAAAGAAGACCGCATATTTATGTAGTAACTAACTAATGTAGTTACTACTTGTAAAATTGCAAACAACGTACTTTGCTGGATCCAAGCAGGATCAATATGAATCAGCCATCACGGTGTGTGGAACAACTAACCTCATTTGCATGGAAATGAGTTCCGAACACTCTCGACGCCTTCTTCCCTTAATTACGAAGACGACACATTGTGAGGTTTTACTCGCTACATTATATACAGGGTGTTATCAGACTCCTGAAAACTGAAACTGCGTTCAGCCAGACCAGACTAAGAAAATTTGGACTTTGAAAAAACTGAAATTTAATTGGTCTTATCATGCACCTTTTTTTGGGATTTCATCAACGAGAGGATCATAAATATGAAAATTGTCTTCACAATAAATGCATTTATTCATAAAATTGCAACTAAATAAAAAAACTCTGTGATCATAATATTATGTTCGCGAGGGCAATTACCTGCGTTCGTCTTTTGATAACTGCAATTTACAAAAATAAATTTAAGTCAATCTATTCTCAGCCAAAATATGTTTTATATATATTATGTTTTCTATTTTATCGTTTTATATATTATCTATTCGAAAAGGATGACTTGGTTAAATAACTAAATTGTCGGCGAGAGGACATAAATGGAAATGAAATATATGGTTTTCATTCGTATAAATCTATTAGGTATAAACTCAAAATAGGTACAGATAACGACCGCGTATGGGAGGGAGCGTGCGTTGTCGTCGTCGGCCGCGGGCAAATAGAATGATGTTCTGTGCCGTCGACTCGTCGCGCCCGTGAGTTGGACTAGTGCTGTGCGTAGCGGGTGCTAGTGCTGTCCTCGGCGCGAACATACTCCGGGCCCTTGAAAGCTTGCTTTCAAGACTCCATTAATAGACAGACGCGGTTGAGGGCTCGTCTGATGATGGCCCTTCGAAGTCGCTATTTCGCCACTCTTGGCACCTTGTCTTCCAGGCCGTAATACAGGTGGTGTATCCGGCCCAATCTCCATAGCATCGGAGGTAAATTGTTTTCTTTGATATTAACCAGGTCCCCGGGTTGTAGATCCCTTGCGCGCGTCTTCCATTTGGTTTGTTCCTGAAGCTCCGTCACGTATTCTGCCTGCCAGCGTTTCCAAAAGTGCTGCCGTGTTCGTTCTATGAATCGGTATCTGTCCAGTCTCTTGATGTCCTTGTCTAGTGGTTCCGCTGGAGCCGGGAGCGACATCAGTGATCTGCCAAGGAGAAAGTGCCCCGGTGTGAGTGCTGAGCAATCATAGGGGGAGGAAGAGGGGGGTGAGAGAGGACGGCTATTTAGGATAGCCTCAATTTGTGCAAATAGGGAAGACAGCTCCCCATACGTCAGATGCGTGTTCCCCAAATTGCGCTTTATGTGAAATTTGGCTTATTCTATGCCTGCCTCAGCGTAGCCGTTGAAATTAGGAGCGTAAACCGGATAAAAAAGAATGTTATGTCATGATCAGATGCATACTCAGCGATCGAAGCTGAACAGTGTTTCTACCATAGTCGCAAAATATTTCTCTCGGCTTACCTCTTCGCGAGATGAAACGGCGTAGAGACAGCATAAAGGAATCTTTAGATGATTCGCCTACAGTCTTTAAATGAATATATTAATATGTATTTATAATCAGTTAAGTAATATGAAAAGGCTTAAATTGCATTTCAAAGTCTTATAACTACGTCCACGCCGCTCTGTATAAAAAGAATGGCCCAGCAAATTCTTCGTTACTTGATCCCCTAAATATCTAATCTAATTGATTTGTCGGATTCATGTCATATTCGTTCTATTTTAAATGATTATTAGCAAGCTGATGCTTTTATTATTTTTATAATTATCTGTCACAAAGGAAATCATAAATTATCGGAAGTCATTTCTAAGTTTGAAATTACGCGGGCAGCTTTGCCCTCAAGATTCTATCGTTACTATATTATATATTATAATGTAACGATAGAATATTATATGAGTTAGACGTTAGTGAGACGTTATATTATATGAGTGATTCGTATCGTATGTATCACACATCTCGTCGTATGTATGTATTTGTAAAATGCTTTGTTGGATTTATGAGTTTGAATGAATGGCAATTTGAAACTTGCAGGATTACAAACGTGAGATTGATTGTGGTAACAGCATGATTGAGAGGATTGATTGTGAGCATAAGGCAAATCTGATTTCAATTTTAACAAATCTTCAGCTAAAGCTATGCAATTAAAAAGATTTTCCTCTATGCCATCTCTCTCCGACAACTCGCTGTCGAGCCTTTCACTGTTCAGAGCCTCGACGCGAGCCTGCATGCTGTCAAAGTTTAATTGAAGATCCAAGAACTTATTCAATCTTACACTCAGTTCATTGATTTTAATCGATGTTAAAGATTCATTTTTATCGAATTTAGATAAATAGTTCGTGAATTTAGTCACTTGTCCCTTTACCGAGCTGCGCTTCACCCTAAGCTCGCTTAGCTCATCCGTCGGTATATGGATGGACAATGGGGACAGCTTGCTACTAGACCCGGGTAAAGGGGACAGTTTTTGCTCTGGATTGGACATTATTACTAATAAAATGAATTTAGGTAGCTACGCGTATAAATAAATCAATGAAATAATCTGAGTGAGTAATTGAAAAAGTTACAAATGAGAAATGTGAAGTAAAAGTTAAAGTGATAATTGGCTAACGGCTTACGCTCCTTGTTTCGCAGGCGAAATGGCGCGCGGCGATCAGCTGACCGCGGGCGATGACCCGAGACTGGGCATGCGCTAGCCGCGTGGCCACAGCGGTAGGTAGGTAGGCGCCTGCACTGGCCGCAAACTAAGAGCGCGCAGCGCGCGTTTGTCCTGGAATGCAGTGAATAAACAAGCCTTGTAGTGCTAGCGTAAGCAAGCGATGACAGTAAAATAGTGCTTTAGTAGAACTTGATTTTAAGAAGATTATGACAGACAGGATGATTTAATTGTAAAACGGATTTTTCCAATGTGGGGAATATATTTGCTAGGCAGACTGAAGCATTTAAAATGTTGCAACGGGAATGAGCGCAAAATTGATGCAAGTTATAGCGTGGGCGTGAAGTAAATCTATAGGGTAAATGTAAATGTCTGTAAATGATTGTACCAATATTTCGAAGCTGGGACACGTGGCAGTGCGAAGCAGCGAAAGTAGCAAATAGCTTTGATTTTATTAAAAGATGATCAGAAAAATGGTCGTAATTGTTCTCGGTAAATAAGTAGCTAGTGGATCATAGAATGAGGTCAATACCTACCCCTCTTGGGTAGATATTTTAGAAAGATGATTGCAATGGATATTCGTAATAAGTATCTAGTGGTACGTACAGAATTATCAATACCTACCTACCCCTCTTGGGCAGGATCAGCAAGGAATATCAGTAAAAGATGATCGGTACCTACCTACCCCTCTTGGGCAGGATAGGCAAGAAATGTTCAGAAAGAGATGATCGGTACCTACCTACCCCTCTTGGGCAGGATAGGCAAGAAATATTCAGAAAAGATGATCGGTACCTACCTACCCCTCTTGGGCAGGATAGGCAAGAAATATTCAGAAAAGATGATCAGTACCTACCTACCCCTCTTGGGCAGGATAGGCAAGAAATATTCAGAAAAAGATGATCGACACCTACCTACCCCTCTTGGGCAGGATCGGCATGAAATATTCAGTTACAGAGGATCGGTACCCACCTACCCCTCTTGGGCAGGATGGGCTTGAAATAATCAGTTAAAGATGATCGATACCTACCTACCCCTCTTGGGTAGGATGGGCACGAAATAATCAATAAAAGATGGTCTATAAAGATGATCTGTAAAAGATGGTCTATAAAGATGGTCTGTAAAAGATGGTCTGTAAAGATGGTCACACACGCTCTAAAATATGCTAAGATGCTATCTACCTTTATCTGCACAAATTGAGAATGAAATGGGTAGGAAATAGATAGGATAAGCTCACGGCACTCTCCTTGTTAGTGTGATGCAGGATGCGCTGCGCCAAACTTCTTTGTTCCTCAGCCAGTGACACGTTTTCACCGCGTGGTCTGGTGACCATACGTGCGGCGGAAGCAGGTTCCAATTTCTTGACACGACGAATCCAGATATCGCCGCTGCCCCGGCGCGTTATTGACCGGGACTGTCAGGGATGCGTGCTGGATAACGTGGCTCGACGTTGGCAAGAATAATCGAGGTGGCGGATGCAGTTTCCAATTTCTTGATTCGACGAATCCAGATATCGCCGCTGCCCCGGCGCGTTATTGACCGGGACTATCAGGAATGCGTGCTGGATAACGTGGTTCGAAGAATACTCGACGCGTGTCTTGTCGCGGCAAAATGGCGGAACGGTGGCGCGCGCGCTGTTTTGTCGAAGGGACCGTGATTCTAGGTCCACCCGGGGGCGCCAAAAAATTTATGTCGGCGAGAGGACATAAATGGAAATGAAATATATGGTTTTCATTCGTATAAATCTATTAGGTATAAACTCAAAATAGGTTACAGATAACGACCGCGTATGGGAGGGAGCGTGCGTTGTCGTCGGCGGCCGCGGGCAAATAGAATGATGTTCTGTGCCGTCGACTCGTCGCGCCCGTGAGTTGGACTAGTGCTGTGCGTAGCGGGTGCTAGTGCTGTCCTCGGCGCGAACATAAATAAATATTCTGGACATTTTAATTCTCTTTAAAAGTGCGCCGCAATTAACTTTTTGAATTTGGAACATCTTGTTTTCAGCGGCAAAGAAATCAAACGCAAATATTGTTTGAATAAAGACTGGCTGGTACGACGGCCCATAGTCACGCCGCCAGCTGAATAAAAAAAAATAGAATAAAATATGAGGCGCTTCTTATTTTCTCATAGTGGGTGATGAAAAGTAGAGTGTATCACTCGGGCGCAAAATATATTTTTGGCTCGGGCGACGTACTTTGAATCCCTCGCTACGTTCAGGATTCTACTAAAGAATCCCTCACTTCGCTCTGGATTAAAAAAAGCGCCCTCGCCGTATAAATATTATTGTGCTGTCTTATGATACAATCTACTATTGAGGTAAGCGGTAAGCGCGGAAAGAGCAGCATAGGACTGCCCCCCCTCTGAAAATATAGGGAGGCCTGTTCAGCAACGTGTTGCGGCTAAAATGATGAAGTTTAAGGTAGCTTTACATGTAGCGTTAGTATTCAGGGGGGAGAGGCTTTCTTATAACACCCTGTATATACCTACATTTTAAAGCTCCTAAAGCACACTAATTTTCGTAGCATTCGTTTCTATTGATTTAGGCAACGTTCTATCGTTATTTGCGATTAACGATAGAACTAAGACTATTATTTATATTTCTTCATATTATATTTCTAAACATCTTTGGGAAATCAATGCTATTTAGCACAATAGTAAATCGCTTTGCGTATATTGTTTACTCTCACATAATTACATGTAACGCTCACATCAGCGTTTCTGGGCACGTCGACGCTCCCCCTTGACCCTTAAATAGGGTTGCCAGAGGCAGGAACCTGTTTACATTTTATTACACCCAAAAAACACTCGTGGCTTAGCTTGCCTTGCCGTTCCAGGAGTGAGAATAAGAACCAATCGCTGAGGCTTTAAAGCTATCTCCTCATCAGTGAAGTAACGCACATTTTTGGAAAAATATTATGTAGTCGAAAGTTCACGTTCAGCATAGGTATGCGCACTGCTAGGTGCACTAAACCCCTTTTACTTTACGGATTCTGGACGGAGAAGTTTATAGTCAAACAGAGTCTTCAGCACCTTAAGGAATCCATCTTGGCTCAGCGACTTTTCAGTGTTAATTTATAAAGCCCTCCATGATCATCACCGGCCAGTCAGAAAAGACCACGACCTCTGAGTTCTTCCGTCATAAAAGCTACGATAGAGGCCTTCAGCGGTCTAACAACTCCGTGACCAGAGTTGGTCCACAAGCTCTAATACAGACCTGAGATATTTCATCTTCTTTGGAAAAATGGCAGGCAACCCAAAAAAACAAAATCAAAACGCGACGTTACTCCTTATCATCAGGAGCGCCGTAAGCCTTTTTGCTTCAAATCGTATAAGAAACTACCAACAACAGGCCAAAAATACTCTCATAATCCTTTTTTTTGCTTCAGTGTTGCTTTAGTGTCACTCTTACTCGTGAGCGTGGAGCATGCGTTCAGTGAACAAAATGAGTTTGAACCCCTACTGTTTCAATTCCATACAAAAGCACGTGTATCACGCTCACGCGTTTCAGTGAGAACCATGTTGCAAAATGCAATCTTGCGCCTGAGGTTCGCCAACCCTACCTCACCTACCACCCCCCGCATCGAGCTAATGCCATTACAGTAATTAGGATATGCTTGGGCATAATTGATGCAGTCATAAACTAGGTGCCTAGTTCTGGTTAATTATGATGAGAGAGCCGAATTGTGTTTGCGGTTTACCTGTATGAGAGTTTAATGGTCAATTACCCCGCCTTTGGACTCGAAGGTCGTGGAATCGAATCTTTGGTGTCTTTGGCGCATATACGCAACGTACGAACACAAACGTCACATTAAAATATAGAAATGCACTGCACTATTTTGCGCATGAAGGAACCCAGCACTTTAGATTTCAATGTAATTGACGTCTTCGTTTATACGTTGCGTGTATGAGCTGCGTTCTTACGCAACAAGGAAGGCGTATCTTTATATGGTCAATACCTACTTCATGAGCATTAAATGGTAGATGAGACCTCGAACAAAGCATCAGTATAGCTATGAAACGAGGAAAAGTCGCCAGACTTTTGCGCACACTGCCCTGAGATTTTAACTTGGCTTTCTACTTGTAGTCGTAGAAAACAGAATTCATTCCTAGAATTAAGTTAGGTTAATTTGTATATTTTTTTCTATTATTGATAATGTCCTTTTGCATCAAACGGTTAAGGTCTAAAATATGATCAATCAAGAATTGGTCTAGTTGAACCTGCTCTACTTATGTCTCAGCCGGGTGCTCGTCCGCCACCGAGGTCATCGGTAACAGCACTATCTTTATCGTATTGTATTTATCTCGTCATCTATTCAAGCTCCAAAAAAAACCAGCCTAGCCTCAAATGAAATAACAACCGTATCAATTTAAGGTCAAGCGCACACTATCGATTTGCCGGCACCACCGGTGGTAACAACGACATCTGCGGAAGCACGTGGCTGAACACCTTTTGTCTACCGGCCGTGTGCACCCACCTTTTTACCAATCCACTTATAAGCTGACACAGTTCTAAAATAAGCCAGGTATAATGTGTCTGAGTATTATGATGGCGAATATTTTCAATTTTATTCCTTAAAGGTAAATGCTAAAGTTAATGGCCTTTCAGAGTCTAATACTTTATTTTACCAGAACCTAAAGTGGGCAGAACCGGGGTTCGGAAAGTTTAAAATTGAGGCTAATAGGTGAAGTGCCAATAGAGGTATGGGCTTAACCCAAACGATCTTTGAAAATCCTAATGTATTTGTACTTTAGTCGAATGTATGGTAATTAAAAATATTAGTGTAATTTTGTCTCAAATTGATCACCTTATCTTTTATTCAATCATCATGTCAACTTCTCAAGTATATAACAACACCAATGCAATAGTAATTTTTCAATGAGCAAAATACCAATTTTCTTGTTATAATAATTGCAAAGTACAGTAGTTGGATGATTATTCATAAAACGCGAACGCGAACAGGTTAAGTTATAATCTAGTAAAGCCGGGTACCCACTAGCTGTAACTGTAACGGAATACGTTACAGTAGCTAAAGTTCCATGACCAATTTATCTTAAAATTGCAACGAGGGCCACTGCCTGTTAAATCTGTGCAGCGAAAGATTCGGCTTGCTGAACAAATTATAGGAACGAATGCTTGTTACATGTTACATTACACATGCCGTGTGTTTACCCATTGTCATAGGTGAGTCACGAAAGCAAGATGTCGGAACATGACGCAGAGCAACATATGACACGTCGCGTCTTGCATACCTAAATCTACGGGACAACGAAGGCACGTGTGACTTTGTCGCTCGTCTAGGACAATAGTTATCGTCAGCGTCGTCAGTGTCGCGGCAAGTCAACGCACGACTATCAGTTTTTGCCACAAATCTGAGGGTTCTCGAAGTGCAAACTTTGCAGCTCGCTGAATCGGCTCATTGGATATAGACGTCATCTACACACTTGACCTGGTTATTGAATCTGCAATGACGATTCAATAACCAAGACGACAAACAGTGTTTGACCGACGATGAGCACGTCGGTCAAGCGTAGCTATATCAACGTTCAGACGATGACAGTGGCGCGTGACCCGTCGTGTCGGCGTTAATTGTACGCACTCACCGTCGGTCAAGCGCTGTTTAGAGCCTTATAATACAAGAACAGCTCGCTAGTGAGTACCCAGCTCAATAAGCAAATAGAAGAATACAAACTAGCCGCGTGCCACTGTACACGCACACTGCTGAATTAAATATCTTTTTTTAGTCCAAGTGGTTCAAGAAACTTTGCTATGGCTATATTTTTTATAGTATTTTTTATATTTCAATTTTTACTATGATTTTAACTATTTAGAAAAAAATTAAGACGAAATCCATTATCCCCTCAGCGGACTATTAGATTATTTATTAGAATTTACGACTCCCCGTATCCTGGGAAAGGTCTTGGAATCGATTGTCAGCCGAGTTGATTTATGAAATATTAAAAAAATGTTTTCTTGTAAATAGTGCAGTTTAATCGAATAAGCCGTTTTCGTCCTTATTTTACCATACCTCAACCTGGTCACCGACCTAATACGGGATGACCAAGAAAGAATCAGAGACACGACAAGAAGAAGAAGTCCTTTTTTTTTCTAACTGGATTTGTTTTTTATCATAGATACAGACAGAAGTTACATCTTTAACAAATTTAATAGTTTCATCTACGTCCTTGTGCCATAAGCAAAATTTCGAAGAAATTTCCATTTCATAAGACAAGGATTCGAACGCATAACATTCAGTTATCACCCCAAGTCCCTTTAGTACATATTGACTTGGCGAATGAAGTCAAACACACCTCTTAGCAAATCGGCAGGTGATTATATTTGACAGGTGCTCCACTAAATTATGACCTAGCATTGTACGAGAATATGCAGTTGTACTAATATTGACATGTTTGCGAGCAACTCGGTAAATCTATAAAATACTGCTACTATATACAAGCGCAAGTGAAATGCATTTTTAACTGACTTCAAAAAGGAGGAGGTTCTCAAGTCGGCTGTATTTTTTTCTTAGTTTGTCAATTTTAAGGGCTTACGATATAGCTCAACAAGAGAATTGCAACAACAATTGCAAGAGATAAGGATCATTTTGAAATAAATTTCAGATGACATATCGTACTTCGTTTGAACACGGTGACTGACTGGTGGTTTGCTTCTTAGTCGTCGCACATCTCTTGGCCACCATTCCGACCCTATCTTCACTTCTCTATATTCTTTGAGAATGTACATTAATCCAGTTCAGGGAGAAAATAGAGGAAAATATTACATTATATACGTTTGTAAGTAAAATCCGCTGCCCACTTTTCTTTTATGAAGCCTTGGTTTGGTTTGTATCATCTTTATTAAACCTACTCATACATAGACGAGAGTAACGCTGGAGCCCTAAGAGCGGCCCTAAAACTTATTTCGTCACCAGTGATGACCACTTGATATGAACTTACTGTACTTATGTACCTACTTCAGTAAGATATCGGTAAAGAAATAGGCTTAAGTCTGTTATCACCAAGCACAGCTGACATTACCTCAGTTATCTAGGTGGTACGAGCTTTTATAGAGGTCGTTGATAAAAAGAGCTCATAGAACTAAAAAGCGAGGTATACCTCCAGCTGATTAACAAAAAACCAAATATTGAAGACATAATCGTTTTAAACAATGCAGACATATGTTCAACACCTTTCATAAACCGGTCGGACGAAGGACATCCGCTTTTTGGTGGTTAAAAAAATCGAGTTCGACATTCTCACAGGAACCACTGCGCATCCGGTGCGCGGGCGCAGAATAAAAACGATCATTTGTTAACGTCCTATAAACACAGAATAGTATAATAGTGATATTGTGCATAAGTTTCACTTCCGGTCGACTTTAACTGGCTTGTATGAACAGAGCGATTCCTTGCTTTCGATAAGTTTCAGCTATCCTTGCCAACTACAACAGTTGCCAAGCCATGACGAAGGTTGAATGACTATGAACTCCTCAGGGCGGGCTCCTAGCTTATACAATGAATCAGGTGCAGAGACAGCAAGGAGCAATTGGAATGGATTGCAATCGAGGCTGTCTATTTTTAACCATTAAACTTAGCGTTCTGCAACCACCTTGAATATCTATCAACCATTTTTCGAGCAATATTAAACCATAAATCATCGTGTCAAAGCTCGTTTTACCCTAAGAGCCTATTTGGTGTGATCCAAGCGAACTAAAGGTTCGCAATCGCAGGTAACCGCGCTTCGATTCCTTGCACTTTTGAATCTGTCAATATCGTTAAAGTTTATTCAGTTTGGGATGCTCTATTTTAGGACAGACAAAAAATTTGAGTTTCTGTGATAATAAGATTTATTTCCGATATAACTTATTTACACAGAAGATTGTGGCTCAAGGGATTGTAGATTTAAAACAGTGAATCATAGTGTATAATGTGAAACTTAATACGACATGAAAGCTTCTTAAAGAAAATAATTGAAGGAAAGGTAGAAGGAAAACGAGGAAGAGGAAGACCAAGAATAAGTTGCATGGGCCATATAAAAGAGAAGATTGCCGTCATGTCGTATAAGGAAATGTAGGAGCTCGTATTGAAAAGATCAGAATGGAAGAAATTGCTACATAAGAGCTAAGATCTTAAATTTAGTAATAATAATAATAATGCGACCTATTGATGTTGGAATATTATACATGATCAAAAACAACAAAACATATTTACATAACGACACCAATTGACTATAATAATTTTTACACTCGTACCAGGTTATAGTGATAATTCCACAAATTCATTAAAAATTTGCTTGTGCCCGCGGCCTTAGATAATATACCGGGTGAGGTTTTTTTCAGGGCCACTTAGGCGAAATTGTAAACCGTGAGAGTAATCCAAAAGTAATGCTAGGAGTTACGAGCTCGATTTGGAATAAAATAAGTTCAGCATTAAAAAAAGTTGAAATTTATTTACAGATTCTACATACAGAAAAAGAAGTTTTTCGAAAAAAATATTTTTTTTTGCATTTTTGGGTTCTTTATTTGTTTTCATATAAATAAATGTATGATAACTATGTGTCTTAAGTTGTTGGAACACATTCAATATTAAAAGTTTATAAATTCAACAATATTTATTTACCGAAGGTTATTTTTTTTACTTGCTTTGCTTGCACATAGTCCGACCGAAATAATAAACCTTCGATAACTAAACATTGTTTAATATATAAATGTGTGCAGTTATGAAGGTGCTCCAACAACTTTACATACATTGTTATCATAAATTTATTTATTTATTATCAAACATAAAACACAGAAATGCAAAAAAAAAAACATCAAAAATAAATTTCAACTTTATTTTATGTAGATCTTATTTTTTTCAAAATCGAGCCCGTAACTCCTTACATCACTTTTTGATTACTCTCACGGTTTCCGATTTCGTCTAAGTGGCCCTGAAAAAAAACTCACCCTGTATATTATCTAAGCCCGCGGCTTAGCTCGCGTGGTACAGTCGCCTGCAATAAGATGCGAATATTAATTGGAGATGGTACCTACCATCGTACGCACTACGCAGTTAAGGTAAAAATGAAACAAGTAGGAACATAATATTTAGTAAGATTATGAAATGTCTTAGTGTAAGCGACGGCTGTATCTGGATAAAAAGTAGTCTATATGCTATTCTAGGTAATGAACTCTATCTATTCTATCTATCTAGTCGAATTTGGTTGAGCCGTTACGGCGTGATTGAACCACAAACATTCTCACAAACTTTAACATTTATAATATTAGTAGGATGCTTTTCCTAAATAACTAGCTTTTACAATCCAAAAGTAGTACAACAATATTCATGTGTCAACCGCTTAAAATGTTACGGTATGATGACCTCTAATCTACATACATACAAATGACTTCCACGCATGGACAACAACAATAATTCCACTGTTTCACAAGCTTATCCCGCCGATCACATAATCAAATAATCAATTCTAAATCAAGGTGATAAGATTTAAAGTTAAACGGATGATAGTTCGGTAGCGGTGTGTATAAGTTGGTGAGACGTTTGGTAATAGTTTAAGTGAAAGGCTGTATAGGTACGTGAGAAAAGCAACGCCTATTCTAACAATGCCATATTTTGCCGTCATCTGAGCTAGTGATCGATCTGTGTAAATATTTTATATTCACTGTTGCGTGCGAGGCGATTGTAGATTACCGTGATACAATTCAGTTTAGTTTCTTTTGTGTCTGAACTCAGAAGTGGGATCAAAGCGGTGTCTTTCACTCAGTTAGTATTACCATCATCGTCATTTCAGCCATAGGACATCCAAAGCTGAGACTCCTTCACAGATTTCCAGAGCGACTTCTTATCATGTGGGGGTAATTTGTCCATACTCACCACGCTGCCGCGCTGCTGGGCAAGCGGGTTAGTAAGCGCAGTTGGAGCTTTCGTTGTTAAAATAAAAGATGCTACTGCCCATCCCCTAGCTATTTTCCTTGGTCACCTCTAACGACATCCACAGGTAAGTATATATGGGCCGTAAGTATATATTATTTTAGCCGGGACACCACTGCTTTTTAACTTTGAATTGCAGGCTTTGTTTGTCTCTAGTATTTGATTGTTGTCGAAAATAAGGAGTTCCATTCGTGCAAAAAAAAATTTAAAAAGCCTTAAGAATAAAAAAAAACACGAACTTTATATTTTAAAATTTGTCAATTCTAACTGATATTGCTACTGCCCTCAGAATAATAGTAGTAATAAGTCTATGCTACTGCCCCACTTTACCCTCAATGCGGTGATTTGTTAAGAAGTTAAAAAGTGACTTATATTTTTCTTTTGCGATCATTTTATAGTCTAGATTTGTCAAATAAAACACTTTCCCTAAAAAATCGTAACCCCCGGCAAAATTTAACGAATGGACGGGCTGGTTTTTTGGTTACGAGCTTGTTTGTCAGATAAGTATTTTGCGCGAGTGTGCGTCAACTTGCACCTGTATTATCTGTCAAATTTCTATTTCAATACTACCACTTTTCCTTATCATTGAACGTCGTCTCTAGTTACGACTTCTCGAAGGTGAAGGTTTAGCGAAGTGACTTTCGGTGACGGAACCTAGGGCGGAACTGAAGTTTTCATTTTGACGTCATTGGGCGTAGTCATGCGATCCTATATTTAACATTTTCCTTCGACCTAACTTGACCTTTTTGTGTGGTTTGTAGGCTTCTTGGTTAGTTTTACTTTATTTGAAGGATATGCGCATTTTTCTTTATCATAAAGAGGTTCCTAAACGAGCCAAGAAATATATGTACGAGCTTGGTTGTCAATAATATTATAGATAATATATTAATCATCATTAGAAAGAAACAAAAGTATAAAGTCTTGCATGATCTCAAATTAGCCTAGTAAGTATGTTGTGTTACATACGTTAGGTACAATATTAAAGAGTATCAGTGGCCCCTTTTCTATTTACATAATAGACCTTCTCATTTACGTCAGACTTTCAAGTTTCACCTATCCATACCTTCTACTTTCTTACCAATTATTATTATGAAACCATTGTCATAGTTACGCATTCGACCAGCTTTTAAACCACTATTTTGTTGTAGATACACTGTACAGTCACCGTCGTAGTTACTTCTTTTAAGTATAAATATACAATGTGTTCTGTAACTCTTATGTTACCTATCCCACCTTTTCACTTATTCTATAAACAAAACCAAAATAATATATAAACAAAAATAATATATTAGCGAAAAAACGGTTTTTTTTTCTGAAGCTCTTCAAATCACATCTTTTTGGTTGGTACCTAGTAAATAGCTAGTTATAAAAGAGGTTCGAGAAGTTGGACATCTGTCGTAAATAAGATTGCTATTTAAAACAGCTGAATAATTTAATTTGAACTAATTTGACCCTAGCATGATAATTTTTGCATAGTTTTCTTTTAATGAATAATTTAAAATTTCTAAATTCTATTGGTTACAGAACAAGCCACATTCAGGTCAGGCAATTTCAGCACTATGTGACTATCCGTTTTTGAGCGCGGTTTCTTTTTATTAGGGATGCAGTTGCAGTTTAGTAGGCGTACGCGTCTAGGCGTACGTTTAGCGACCAAATCGGTGACGTTTTGGACAGAGGCCAGGTCAAGAGTACCCTAAACCGACGAGCATGTATGAGGAATGTGATGAGAGTGAATGAAGCAAAAGAGGTATGTCAGGAAAGCCGTGGTCTCTGCTTACCCCTCTGCGAAATAGGCGTTATTTTATATATGTATGTTGCAGTTTAGTTACTTGAGTGAACATATACTCAATTTAAGATACTTCTGAAAGCGACTGTACTCAAAAGCAACTGGCAAAACAAACTTCATTGCATAAAGGTAACAATTAATAGTTATGCCTTAACTTGTTAACCTTTATGGACTCGCCATGAAGGTTACGATTGCTATTTAATTTTACCGTTACATAATCCTGTCACGCTTAGAACTGTTAGATTTTTGGATTTTAGCATTATTATTGAAAACAATTGCTACGCATGGAGTTTCACTAAGTGATAAGATCAAAAATTAGCTAATCCGTAGAAGAACCAAGGTCACCGACATAGCTCGCAGAAACGACAACCGCTGGAGAGTAAAAGTTCTCCCATGGAGACCACGAACCGGGCGACGCTGTGTTTGAAGGCTACTAGATGGACCGACGACAGTGTGAAAGTTGCGAGAAGTCGGAGGGTGAAAAAGGCAGGTCTTGAGACCTGCACCACCTAGATCGTCAAGCTTGGCACGATTCCTCAAACATAATCGTATATTTGAGTTCAGACACTATAGGAAAACAAATACTGGGACATGACTTATGAGGAAGGTATAAGTTTTTTCTTCTATCTATCAGCCTACATCTACCTACTATTGGGTATTTACGTGCTCTTTAGCATATCATTCTTCCCAATTTTTTCTTCTAGCTCATTTTTAACAACTTGCAACTGAAAAGGCTCTACTATAACGGTATGTAAACACATCGGATATTGTGCACGCATTGTTCCCTCGCTACGTCGGAACAAAGAGATGCTACTTCCTCATTCACGACCGACAAAGAGTTAGTGGACAAACAGATAGGACGGTTAATGTTTTTGAAATAAACGGTTCTACCGCTTTGCGAAGTTAGGAACATATATAATTTTGGATTATCTTGAAAATAACAAATGTTCTCTTTTACCCAGGAGCATGATTAAACCATTATTACTAACTGTCAATATTTGCCCGCGGCTTAGCTCGCGCGGTAACCAGATAAAAAAAAAAAAAATCTCATACCGAATTTTATCAAAATCGGTTCGCGACTAGACCGATAGACAGAAATACGATTAGAGATAGTTTCAATTTATAATAACTATAAGTAATATTTTATTAGCGTTCCGTAGGTACGTAATCTGAAAAAAACTGAACTTTTATTTTTCTTTATCACTTTGTTGTTGGTTTTTATGTTTGTCTGTCTGTCAAGACCCTTTTTCTCAGGAACGGCTAGAGGTATCAAATTGAAATGTCTGCGAGTTCATATCATCGTCGTAAGAAATCAAGCTTCTAACATCGCACTATAAATTTATATGGTAATTAATGTATAATTTTGTATGGAATTGTGAAAAATGAATAACCACTAGATTACTAACAGTTACCTCACAGTACAATGTAGAGTCTATCCCTACCATTAGTCATATTTTTGAAGTTGATGATACACTAGCGCTTCTTTTTGTCGTGTCACTGATTCTTTCTTGGCATCCTGGAATAGGTCAGTGACCAGGTGAAGTATGGTGGCCCTGAAAAGGGCCTATGACCGTCCATGAAAGAATCAGTGTTGTAAAAGGATTAAAGTTCGCCTCTTAGAGGCTCCTTTCGTGCAAAACGCTAGCGCTGATTTCCTTTAACTAATTTTCCTTTTTTTTTTTATACGAAATAGGCTAACGTTTGACCACAATCTCACCTGATGTTAAGTAATGATGTGGTCTACGGTGTAGCACGTTTGCCTAGAAGAAACCTATTCACTCTGGTCTTGAAGACACCCAAATTATAGGTATTCGGAAACACAGACGCCGGCAACTCTTTGCCTTTCCTTAACTAATTTTTGTCCCATCAAATTGCCCTATCTGAACTATTATCCAAGCTATCTAATCTTTGGCGCAACCCTGACGCACCTAAGCCGCTGCGGCACGTATGTCCACGCGGGGTGGAAAGGAGAATCGAAAATAAAAACCGCCTGAGAGGGCGGATTCATCCCCAAACATATTACGGGAATGTTGATGCAGATCCGCCTTTAGGGACAGCTAGAATACAAAAAAGAATAGTAAGTACGTGGTAATAAAGACTAAAGGCCGTTCGTCATGGTTCTTTTACGGGGAGGGATGATGATCATGGTGAGCTCCTCAAAAAGTCCCATGATGAACGGTCTTGAGCCTTCTTCTTGAGGTGGGGGCTTCTTGCGTCGTCTGGTGTGGTTGCCTTACGAGAACCTTTATTCCCCAACTGTTGTTGGTGCTGCGAACTATATCGCCTACCCACTCTACTTCAACGTAGGAAACCCAGGTTCGGAGTAACCCTAGACTGCAGCCCTGTCTTGCTGGGTCGAGGTTCCGAGGCCCCGATTTTTTCGCGATAGTCAACCGTCGCCTGTTCAAGCATGTTTTGTTTTTCACTGTACTCATAAAACGGTTTAATGTTTTTTGTTTTAGGAAGTAAATGTGAAAGGTTACCTGTTTTATTTTTCAATGGCTTTCCTTTTATTTTCGGGAATGTAATTTGGCATTCAATCTTTTTTGTTCGAGATTGTTAGGGCTGAATGACTGAATAAAACATAATTTGCTTCTGCGTAAGAGACATTACCTTATTGACTATCGTTATTAAATTAAGTTTACGTTTTAGGTTAGGGTTCTTCGCTGCGTTTACTTACAACTTCGACATAGAGGTAACCGGCTTCCGTTGCGTCCCGCCATATTGCTAACGTCTTATTGACACTTCTTATAAAACCAAAGCATTCCTGTAAAACTAATTCCACTGAGGTAAATAAACCGAAGAGTCGTGAAACAGCTCCTGAAATGGCTTTTCTATTCAATTTTCGATAAAGATTTTTTTACCTCCCCGCAGTTTTGCGTATGGCGGAACCAATAAATCGCTTTCGAGGTAAGGGGCGAATTAATCACTTGACTTGTACGGCGACCGTGTCCGCAGACATCACTGACTTCAAGCTAATCTGAACTGAAACATGCCAGTCTAAAGGTCGAGTTTTCTTTGAGCTGAGTAACAATATCACAAGGAAAAGTATCACTTCAATGCGGTATAAAAATCTAAACAGTGTGTGAATTCGTAGCACGCACGATAGTAGTATACGGATGATGCGAGCAATATTGGAACTTAAAATCATAGTGAGACAGTTCAATTTAAATTGTCAATATTAGAGAATCATAGATTGAGGATCGGATGCGGTGAATTGTATCTTATTTATAAGAGATATAGTTCATATTTGAATGAGTTGAATAAGAGTGACATAGATTCACGCTATTATTTTATTTACCGCTAGGAAGGTGAATAGCAAACGAGAATT
Organism: Anticlea derivata; assembly: GCA_947579855.1. Taxonomy (NCBI): domain Eukaryota; kingdom Metazoa; phylum Arthropoda; class Insecta; order Lepidoptera; family Geometridae; genus Anticlea; species Anticlea derivata. The sequence continues at coordinate 4,881,395 of OX388264.1, forward strand.
AAATAGTAGGGCCTCCGATACACTTCCAGAAGATTAAAGTGTTTGGGTTCTAGACATTGTAAATTTGGGGAAAATGTAGGTATATATGATTACAATACACTGACTACTTTATACATACATATCTATAGCACACTTAAAGGTACAATAACGTAAATCTTACTATAAAATATTATTGCTAGCTATTAAGTAAGTTTGTACGAATATATAGATATTTATGTATTTTTACTAATATAAACCGATTAGAATAGTATAAAGTCTGTAAACTGTTACAAGCACTGGTTATGTTTTGTAAGTAACATGCAAGGAAAGCCACGGGCAGAAGCTAATACACAATAAAGCTAATTTTCGCAAGCTATAAAGCAAAAAACACTTGATTAAATTTTAGGAAAGGCCGAAATTTAAAAGCTGTGTTGTTTCCCGCCCATTAGGGTTAGGGCGGGTGGGGCGGGTATTGGGCACGAATTAATAAACAAGCCGGCCAAGGGCGCGGGCCGACCTTTGGGTACCATCCTTGCCCTGTTTATGTTATTTACCTGTTACTATGGAACTATTCACCACACTGGTTTACCATCCGCACATTTCGCTAAATACACTTCAAGTTGGTACTGGCCAAACGCACAGTGACAAAAACAGAAACAATTCCATAAATAAGATTTTAAGTTTAACTTTGACTCCTCTTTCATTGGATCTATTTCTTTCTTTACGCAGTTCAATCCTAGTTTATATGTGGTCAATTACTGTTGGGAGCTCGATGATATAGTTAGCCAATAACCACGCCCGTTCAAAAAACAATATCTAACATATAATATAAAAATTGAGTATGATTTATAAAATATTCAAAGGACAATGCCTATATTACTCTGGAGTTTAGCATCGGTATCAAACTCATTGTGTCACAATGAATTAAGGCTTAATAAAATGTTGATGTTGGGACTCTAAAATTTGTTTAAAATTTAATGATAATTCTCCGCACTTAGTGCTAATTTGGCCCTCAATTCTAGCCCTAGAATTTGATTAAACACAATCTTGTATGGCTTACCTTTTGCTTTACTGTTATATTTAACAAGAGGAATACTGCTTTTTATTTATTAATCTGTTTTTCAATACGCAGAGTTAATGATTATCAATAAATGAATAAAATAATCATAATCAATAACAGGAATTACGGACTTAATAAACTTCCAGCACAACTTAATTATAAGTGCGATGAAGTCATGTCTTATGACATTGAGAGGGAAATAAAATTGCGCTTGAACAAAAATACGGAGGTATAAATCCGTAGAACAAAAACGTAACATTAAAAGCGATCATCGTTACAGAGTCTTTCGTAACGTCTTGGGTACTCAAAACGTTGTCATTCAAAATCAGACCACGTGTACAATATTTCATCATCAGGGGGCTACCACACTTGCCACCCTCCGCCCGCTGCCCCAAAAAGTCTATCTGCACTTGACACAGGAGGAAACGGGACAGATTAACCGTAGAAGGGAACAAAGCTAAATATGTTTCATGCTCATACTTCGGGCGCAGTACATCGGGAATTTGCAGATTATCCTTTTTATTAACAAATTATTGAGATTTTTTATGGCCAAAACAGTATTTTATTTAAATCAAAAAGTAATTTACTGGTATTGTTAACGAATCGTGGTAGCTATAAGCTGTTTACAGGATAATTTGGAGTAATGTTTTTACATCCAAACAAATTTGCTTAAACTAATCTTTTTTCATTAAAAAAAATAATATTTAAAGTGGGATATTTTATATAAAACTATATTTTCAAAGCTTGCAGTTACAACGTTACAAATAAATCACAATGTGATTGCCTTTGCAACTCATAAATAATCTGCAACCCCACTACATACTACTACAAAAGTTACACAATGCTGAAAAAGGATGGAGGAATGAAATGATAGAACCATTTTCAGTCTACGGTGAGATGCACACACACTAACAAAATGACTGTAGACATACACTCCCCAAACAGAGTAAAGCTAGACCAACTATGGATCTTGTTTGAACCACTAAATAGCATGTAGAATTGGTAGGCAGATATAACAAAAAATACTGACGAAAACATAGTGCTCCAGTTCGGAAACTAACGATAAATATAAAAAAAAATAGAAAGTCTTCATTTCAGACTCCAGATCTATATTTATTTTAGAACAACTTGCTATGCTATTATAATAAGTGGTATAGAAAATATCAGCTTCTGCAACCAAGATACAGTCAGGTATAAGTAGCTACCACTGAGTGCATATCCAGCCAGTGCTGTCTAGGGTGGCCATCGAATCTTTCAGATTATATCAGGAGGCTGCTGCGGCTGCCGCGCAACTGGTGCAACACAGCCGGTACACACGCGCGTCAAAAGACATGCCAACAAGAATGCACAATGAACGAAGTAGTATCTCTCCGCTCTACCTTGTAAGCACTTTCGTGACTCGTAGCTTGCTGAATATCACTCTTGGCTTTTAACTAACGCACACAGTTACGCCGGCGTGAAAAGTTGAGCAGTAATTTATATGACGGTTTAAATAATTACTTCGCGTTTTCGGCTCAATTTGCAGATGAGTCTTTGCTCCGCGGCAACACGTTTTCAGTATTTTTGTAATAAGGCTGGCGTGTGATTCGTTTGTAAGGAGTCTGATGCGATTGATGTGGAGACTGATTGGTTGTGGAGACTAGATGCCCTGATGTATGCTTAAGTGTCAATCTAGGCTTCTCTTCTTTTCTATAATTAAAGAGCTTAGCTCTTGCCGGTGTAATGATGCAATTTTCCCATTCTGATCTTTCCAATTAGAGCTCCTATCTTTTCAATCTAGGCTAAGGCCTCAAAATTCCGCACACAAGGATTAAAGATAATCTAATTAATAATAATAATGTATGAAAGACTAATCCTTAATCATTCATTGTGTGCAGAATTTTGAGGTGTAATTTCGAAAAGTGACTCAAATTTCACAGCGTTTGCTATAAAATGAATCCCAGAATTCTGTCAGTGTGAATTTAGTTCTGAAATACGGACTTAAGCTATCACCACACTGGCCAAGCGAGTGCGCTTTTCTCATAATAGATTTCTTACTCCAATTGCCATCTGCTTGGAAAATAGATTGCTTGTCAATAAAAATGTAAATTTGCCGCTTCAGCTCTCGGCTAATTCATTTCCCAATGGAAAATCCGGGAGCCGTCAACGGAGATCGATCGAGCGTTCATTTCGCTGTTTTTTTACTCATATTGACCAGACGTCCAGTCTGTTTGCATTGCATACGTTTGGCACTAACAATCGAAAATGTCCCTCTACTACAGTGCTTCAGTTACTTTGTTATTTTAAAAGCTCTAAATCTCTAACATCAAATCCTGCGCAATTCACATCTGACGCATTTGATCGTTGAATTTCTGAACTGAAGGCATTCCCTGAGCAGCAAACTACTACTTGCAAATTTAGTCCTTCTGATGATATATCGAGGTCTCTGGGATGAAAGAGCTTCTTTGGGACCCGATATGAATAATAATACCCGCAATAACTATTACACTCTCCCTATTCTCAGCGAAAATAAAAATATGGAATGATGTGGTGGGCAAAAAATCGAAATACGCCATTTGATCCAAAACCCGAAACCTCGGGCTTCGGCGCTCACACTCTCGCGGTGATACGCCTGACACCCTAATCAAATAAGTACCTTTAACCGTAACCGAAATCACCCAACTCAATATACACCTTAGTTGTAAAGGACTAAAGTTTCGTTTTCAATGGGGGGTAGAGTCAGACTAGCTTCCGCATAAAACGTATTTGTAGGAAGGACGACCCAGAAAATGGGTATAATATACTCACACTACCGCTCGCCTTATTCTCCCGTCTCGTCCCACAGGAGCCTCGAGAAATTTATATAACAAGCTATCTCCCCCGGACTCGGTTATTGTCGAACACCGCCTTAGACATTATTTTTAATTAAACACAAGCACTGGCCGACGCCATAGATCCCAGGCGATCCCAAAGGTAACACCTCATTTACCCCATTATAACAAGGTTTTATAACGAATAGTCATAGTAGCCATAGCCATTATTGATGGGCAGCTGGAGGTGAGCCCACAACAAAATCTTAAAAATTTTATTTTGCCTTTAAAATCTTTAAAGGAATTTCTCTTTCAATCACGTAAGAGGGGGTTGCCACCCCCCGGCCTGTATTCATGCCGACGCTGAACCCTACTACGAGTTCTTTTAGTTACGCAAGTTATCAAATGTAACATTTGTAACAAAACTCTTTTTAGGGTTAAGCTCGCCTTTGTAAATGTCCTTTCATTTACTTTGTTTTTTTAATGTGTTTTCTGAGTACAATAAGGAATAAAGAAACATTTGAAAATAAAAAAAAAGACGGTCAAGTGCGAGAACTCGCGCCCTGAGGCTTCCGTACCATTGGTCGTGGGTTCGAATACCGGTCTTGAACCACTGGATTTATAAAAATTAATAAAAATTCTAAGTGTAACAAACTTATATTTGCGGTCGTTCACGTAGTCATTGTATGACATTGACCGCAAATATAACTTTGTTTCCTAAAAAACTTCGAAATTCCTCAATTTCAAACTTTTTCGTTTATTTGTGTTACAAAAATTCCTACCAGTGCAAATTTCAGAATTGTTGTGATAATAATAACTGGAAGTACACTTTTTGATTTTTGCCATTTCCATACAAAAATTATACATTCATTGCCATATCTTTTTAATGCATTAAGCTAGAGCTTTGATTTTTTACGGCACCATAATCTCACAGACCTTCCATAGGTGGTATAAATTTTAAGTTGATACCTTTAGCCGTTTCTGAGAAAAAAGGTCTTGACAGACGGACAGACAACAAAGTGATCCTATAAGGGTTCCGTTTTTCCAAATGAGGTACGGAACCCTAAAAAGTTACTTTTAATCAAAATGGGTAATGTTTTCATTGTTTTTGTCCAGCACTTGTTCTATTTAACAAGTTTTTGATTGAAATAAACGTTTTAAGTGTAGCTTGGAGACATTTAAATCCGACGTAGGGTCAGCATGAGAAGTTGATGCTGACTGTATCACGTATCTTTAAAGTATTCATTAAGTACTATAGGTAGTTTTATAGTTTTAGATGCTCTTTGGATCAGTTTTCATCTAATTTTGATATTGACTGTACCTAAATGAAGTGGACACAGACTAAATTATAAGTGTTCATTTTGACATCGACGGACTAATTGTCTAGCCTAAAATCAGATAAACATAATAACTAATAACACCCAACAGTCATATAAATAGTCCTGATCCCAGTCCAGACCCACACTAGGATTCCTGTGTCTTGTGTATAAGAAACTATGAGTACCATGGTACTCCTAGTACCTATCAGATCATACAAATACTGCAAGAATTGAACCAGCACCCCTTACGTCTCAGATGGTCACTCGCCCGCTACGCCACCGAGGTCATCGTTAATAATTGAGAGTTTTCGTGCGTCTAGGCAAAATTTTATTACGATGGCCAAAGAAGGAAAAAATATCAGAACAGCCTTATTCGTTCGTCTGTAATAGCAAAATCAGTACTATGTAGGTACAGACAGTACACAATTGACTTTGGTTTACCAGCATCTTATCCGCCTAGGGTGGTAACTACCTACCTAGGGAGACGTTCAGTGCGCCTGATGCTTCCAGAACTCTAACGTTTCATTGATTTAATACCTATACTTCTTACTAGGCTATCTAACGAGGATAGGTAAGTATAGATAGGTAGTATGAAAATTAGATAGATAAATAGATAACTCTTTATTGTAAGCCACATAAAATTTAACACATCACAATTAAATCGACAAAATATAACTAATAATAGTGGAATACAATGGGCGGTCTTATCACTAAGAGTGATCTCTTCCAGACAACCTTTGGATGGACTGGATTTTACGAGAACGATAGAGGACGGGTGATGGTGCTAAGGAAACAGAAAAATATGAAGTTACAAAATAAATATGAAAATTGTGCAAGCTAACTGTCAAATCTCTGATCTTTGACCATCTTTGAGAGTCTGAGGACACAGTTAAAAATCTGAAGGAGTTTGTAGTTATAGGGCATTTGACTCGAGCAGACCAAGACATTTAATATTTTCCAAAGATAATATTTCCAAAAGAATTTTCCACCAATAAAAGTTTAATAATCTTAAGCCAACTTAATTGCTTTCATCTTGTTTTCGAATAGAGTAACAGATTTTTTACTGCAGCCAATAAGTTTCGTGCCCTTAGTCGACCTGTAGACGTTCTTACAAGAGAATGTCATAGAGATTATCGACTGACTGTGACCCTATACCGCGTGTGGGGAATTTAAAGTGATGATTCTATTTATAATGTGGAATTAATATGTTTATTTTAAATACTGAGTAAAGTATTACTACAATCAGTGCGTGTTGCCAGTGATGACTTATGGCACTGAGACTTGGTCGTTATCTATAGGCCTCATATACAAGCTCAAAGTCGCGCGACGGGCTATGGAGAGAGCTATGCTTGGAGTCTCACTACTTAATAGGATCCAAAATGAAGAAAACCGTAGAAGAACTAAGGTCACCGACATAGCTCTCGGAATTAGCAAGTTGAAGTGGCAGTGGGCAGGCCATATAGCTCGCAGAACCGACAACCGTTGGGGAGTCAAGGTTCTCGAATGGCGACCGCGAACCGGGCGACGCAGTGGACTCGATGGACCGACGACATTGTGAAGGTTGCGGGAAGTCGGTGGATGGAGAAGGCTCAAAACCGTTCGTCATGGAACTCTTTGGGGGAGGCCTATGTCAATTAGTGGACTTAATTACTTACAGGCTGATGATGAAGGTATTACTTATATTATTTGCTATGTAATGAACAATCGCAATAATTCGGTTGGGTGCGCGTTGTTGTGCACCTCATCAGTGCCAGTGTGGTACGGCGGTCAATCAGCTCGGTCACCACGGATTATCGTACACTAGGGCTGCCGGAAGAATATCCCGCCACGCTAGCCTTAATGACATCATCCGCCGGGCTCTTACCAGCATTAACGTCCCAGCCATTCTCGAACCAAATGGTCTGCTACGTGATGATGGTAAGCGGCCTGACGGTATGATTTTGGTCCCTTGGGAGAAGGGTAGGCCTATGGTGTGGGACGCTACTTGTGTTGATACACTAGCGCGCACACATCTTCCGGGGACATCAGTTAATGCGGGTGCGGCGGCAGATTCAGCCGAGGATCTCAAAAGGCGCAACTATGTTAGTAGGGCTTGATAGGGCTTACATATTTGAGCCTGTTGGGGTTGAGACCCTGGGTCCGTGAGGAAACGGGGCCCTCCGGGTTTTCAAAAAGATATCAGGACGTCTGATCGAAGCGACGCGTGACCCGAGAGCTGGCTCTTATTTGGCCCAGCGAATGCTAATGCCATCCAGCGTGGCAATTCCGCCAGCGTCTTGGGGACGCTTCCGACTGGTAGTGATCTGGATCAGTTGAGCTATCTATAGATCGTTTGTAACGGTCTTTAGATGGCTCAACTGTTTCTTGTGTATTTTGTAAATATTAACTTGTATTAGTTTTAAGTTTCTTTTTGTAAATAAAGTAAACAATCGTTGACGCAAGCGGATTCTTGATTGGAGTGTGTCTTGAGAAGTGTTATGGCGCTGATCAGATGAAACCACCATACAATAATGTGACGAAAAAAAGTGACCACTCAATATACATGTATAACTCTTTGTATTCGGAATATATGAAAGAGGTGATTCTGCTTCAGGACACCAGTACCTAGAAGTACAGTGAAAACATTTTCAAGGTTACCTCCGAATAACATTCTATTACATTAAATTTTGAAATTATACCTAACATTTTTGAACGAGCGGGATTCGAACCCACACCTTCACCTAGAATTGGCAATAGGTACAACCAACTATACCATGGAACGAATGACGCTGGCGCCGAAAACCTTGGGCAGATGAAATATCAATATCAGTTAAACACTGATAAAATTAATGGTGTCTAACCGATAAAATTGGATGGTAAATTGGTAAAAACTCTAATGTTTTCCTAAGTGTCACATTATAATCAAAAAAAGAAAAAATAATTTGATATACTAATTTGTCAGGAGAAAGTGAATCATTAAGAGAGTAGGAGTATGCTAAGGAATTCTCAAAATTCACCCCCTAGAAGGGTGCAGCTTAGGTTTAAGTTTTTATGAAAACAGTTCACGCCAAAGAAAAAGACAAAGTCGCGGGGGCTTTTACTAGTAAATAATAAACGGTTAATGAAAACATTATTTTCTTTATGGCCGAGGCATAAAATTAGTTAAGGCTTGTATTCAGATTGGCCATACCGTTGTGCGTATTATAAAAAAGCTTTCAAACAGATTAGGTGTGTTTCAGGCGCGCCCCTAGAGGTACTCTGGCATTCTTAGTAGCTTTTATTTTTACACTCATTAAAAAACATACACTATGTCAGTGTGAACCACACTGAAATTGTTTACCACAATTATGGTCAGTTTCCTTTTTTTTGTGTTTGGATGTTTGTTGTTCAAACACGCCGTAACGGCTCAACCAATTTCGTTAAAACCTGGAATAGACAAATTTATTTACATAGAATAGCATATATGCTACTTATTATGTAGGTACTACGCGGGCGAAGCCGCGGGCGGAAGCTAGTTTGTTAGCTAGGTAAATAAACTCAAAAGTTATAGTTCAATGTCATTGTTCCAGAGCCTTTTATCTTCTAGCGTCTAAAGCATCTGCATAATTTTATACAAAAACTGAATGTTTAACTTAAACTAAGTAAAAGAAATAGCGGCTATCAGACGATAAGAGGATTTGATAATACATTTTCCATAATTAGCAAATACTATTCTATGCATACCTAGCGGACAGATGATACTCAGCGGACTGGCCGCTCTCCTGCCACCGCTTATTAGCATGGACTTAGTTACCACCAGCGCCTTTGCTAGCTTGGAAGCCAGATAAAAAAAGCAATTTTAAAGAACTATATCTATTACTTATAACCTAATAAAACTTACCCGTTTGATGTGTAACTAGTACAGCAAATAAAGTCAGCTTTTTTAATTGATAAAAATGTTGCATAAAGGTTATCTGAAGTCGAAGCTGTTATCACGTTATTTTTAAATCAAACATTAAAATCCTTTGTTAGGAATTTACCTACTTATTACTTGTGGCAGTTAAGCGTTAACTTGTAATACTATTTTATTAAATTAGATTAAGATTATCTTTAGTACATAAATAAATAAATAAATATTCCGGAAATATCACACGGTCAACTGATCCCAAACTAGGCATAGCCTGTACTATGGGTACCAGAGACTGATATACATAATATTAATATTTAACATCCAGACACAGAACAAACATCTGTGTTCATCACACAAATGTTTGTCCAGAGCGGGAATCGAACCCGCGACCTCTAGCGCAGAAGGCAGAGTTACTACCAACTGAGCTATGAGGCCAGTCAATATATATATATAATAAATATACATATTTATAATGCAAGTGCAAGTTTTATTTTAACTTGCACTTGAAGTTTTGTTTTAGGAGGAGGTAGGGCACAGCGAGATTTTCTCGTTCTGAATTGGAGCAGCCCGCCTGGGAGGTACCTCCACCTTACAGAAGATCGCAGCCAAATAACATTATTTGTTTCAAATAGTGTTGTGTTCCTGCGATGAGTAAGGTTGCCAGAGCTCTTTAGGGGGGGGAGGGGGTTCGGGGTCGGCAACGCGTGCGTGATGCTTCTGGTATTGCAAGCGCTCATAGGCTACGGTAACCGCTTACCAACAGGTGGGCCGTATGCTTGATTGCCATCTCAGTAGTATAAAAAAAAAAAAAAAAAAACTAAAGAAAACTCGTGCCTTGCGTTCCTTGCTTTGTATGAACGAAAAACATAGACGTTAAATGAAAAACAAGGAGTTTATGAACAACGAATAAACAATTCAATTTTGATAGGTCTTGAGGCTTCAAAGGCGGGTGGATAAGGCTATGACTAAAGTGCTGGCACTTTGAGCACAAAAAATATGAGCATAGCAGTATCCAGCGAACGAGGTAACGTCGCCAGTCTTTCGGGCACGCTGACTCTACTCTACTCTGTTTTCTACCTATAGTTTTAGAGAATAATTAGAAATAATTATATTATGTGCATTTGAGCATACAAGCACTCACAGATTACTATTCTGCTGCGGAGGCCCAAGAACCCTAAACCAGCGATGGACTATTTAGCTCAAACCAACATAGATACTTTTTTAACCATGATTATAGTGTAGGTAAGTACTCGTAAGTAATGAATAGCACCACTTGACGTAGCAATAATAACATCGTTCCGCAGTCTACGTGATCTGAATCAATGAATCATTATTCATTGCCACATCGATTTTAGGACGAAGCTGTTTCCTTCGAAGCCTAAAAAGTATTCGGTGGATAGACGATTGCCAATCGACACTGCGTAATGGGCTACACACCTCGAGTTTTAACTGGGCTATTTCACAGTTCAGTTAAACTTTTCAGATTAATCTTAGTTGCGTAGGCAAAACAATGAACATAAAATGTACTATGGGAATACATAATTTATCTGCTATATATGAAGAGGTGGAGGTAACGATTTTGTAGGACCGAGCTTCACGCTGAAGGTGTGTGTCTCACCTGCTTAGCTTATAATTATATGAATATGCAATGTACAAAAATGAAACATAGAGCAAGCAAGAATCTCTAATACAACCTGGACGGTTCGGTACAAGCTACAAAAAATAGAAGCAGTAGGTTTCTATCTTTATGTATTTTTAATCTGTGGTAAATATAATTTATACTTTTATATGATGCGGACATTGTGAGTTCTAAGATGAATCATAGAGCGAGCAAAAATCTCTAATACAACCTGGACGATTCGGTACAAGCTACCGAAAATAGAAGCATTAGGTTATTAAGATAGACTTAATGTATTTTTAATCTGTGGTAAATATAATTTATACTTTTATATGATGCGGACATTGTGAGTTCTAAGATGAAACATAGAGCGAGCAAAAATCTCTAATACAACCTGGACGATTCGGTACAAGCTACCGAAAATAGAAGCATTAGGTTATTAAGATAGACTTAATGTATTTTTAATCTGTGGTAAATATAATTTATACTTTTATATGATGCGGACATTGTGAGTTCTCAGCTCGGGGCGAACCACTAGTATATACTAAGTAAGAAAAACTACGACGATATTGTAAGTAATCCATTTGCAACCCATATTGATTGACCCTGAAAAAAGTAAAAGCCCTTACTATCCAATCACCATTAGAAAACCATTCCAGCGTATGGAACTATAAAACATCCAAAAGTTACCGGCAGACTATGACCCAAATATAAGCCGAGCGCACCAATTCAATTCGAACCAATTACTGTATAGGTACGTGGATGAATGTTTCACACTTGAGGTCACGCTCTCTTGATTCATGATATAGTTCGATAAGGAACAGCTAACTGGTGACCAAGAATACTGGGATCATCGTTCAAGTCAAACGCCCGACCATCATTACTGGGCGAAAGACGCTCTGTATTTCGCTGTAATCCTCATTTGAAACGCAGATAGGAACTTCCTATACCTGCAGTTCAGCGATATGTGGCGAATCCTGTAGAAGATTTATTCCCAACGAATTCAAAAGTCAGATGAAAAAGGGCTTTAGAGCGTTAGACAGTCGGTACTGATTTTTTCATCATCATCATCATTATTTCAGTCGTAGGAAGTCCACTTCTGGAAATGTCACATATTGCCATAGCAAATTCCTATAAAGTGGGGGGATTTGCCCATACTCACCACGCTCGGCACGCAGGTTGGCGAGCGCAGTTAAAATAGGGGGCGCTGCTGCCGATCTCCTAGGTTTTTCTCCCGTAGTAGATATGGAGGTGCCTATTCTTCAGCTGGGGCCACACACCACCACCACTTATGTGCACTTATAGCAGCACCACTTATTTTGTACAGTCACATAAAAATGTGAATTTAAAAGTTTCAGTGGTGAGTTCAGTTAAACAATAAAATCCAGGTATTTCCTGTCGATTATCCAAAATAAGTACAGCTCAAACTTATAGGGAAAAAACACAAACTCCTGTGGGATGGGGTTCAACCAATGCAGTACGCAAGAATTAATTGCTTTCAGAGTAACCAATAATTAATCGGAGATGAAAGGTTTTAAAGCGATTCCTGTACGTATTTACCGTTAAGTCACGTCGGCCAGAAAACATGGTGCATTTAAATAACTACGATAATCAGTATACGACGACAGTATTTTTGTTATGTCAAATTGTCACAAACGTAGAAGGAAAACATCGTGAGGTAACCGGCACGCCCTAGAATCAAAAACTTGAAGGCTCCTATAAAATAAATATATAAATAAATAAATATTCCGAACATATCCTATGATGGGATAGTATTATTTTAAGCAGAGATGGGCAAACTTCAAACTTAAATATTCACATAATCATTTAAATTGCAAGGATTATTTTAAAACATCTTAAATTAAGTTCAATTTACGCCTGTTCTAGCCAAACCTAGAAGACCTAAGCTTGCAACCTATTACGATGGAATGCTACGTACTTAAATATGTGCATGTTACAAATCAAATTGTTATAGGTACTTGGATAAGCCTTTGACAACCCCTATTCTTATTTATCAAACTAACATTAAAAATGCAAAAGTAACAATATATCTTATGTTTTCACGCCAAAAGGCTGAACCGATTTTAATGGGTATAGAGAAAGCCGTAACACTGAAAAAGGGCACAAGCTACTTTTTATCTGGGCAGTAGCGATGCCGCGGGCACCCACTAGTTCCTATTTATTTAATGTGACACTTGCTTGGTAGTAAGTGTTCTGCTAGAAATAAGTGGTAATTTTGTGAAATTGATCATGCAGTGTAACCCACTTTGCACCGAATAGGTACCTAAAGATAAGAGTAAATTAAAACCAGCGTAAGACAGTATATCATAGGAAATACCAAGTTCAGTAACTCTGAGACTTCAATAACAAGTCTGGAGGTGAAATACACACAAAAAGGTCAGCAAACGACGACCTAAATAATGAAGGACGAAGAGCATTCGAACTTTTGCTCATCGCTCATAGAGACAGCTAAATGTCATTGCAATTGTAAATGGCACAAACGTTGACGTTTTACAGAAGGAAAAAAGCGTAATTAAGTGATAATATAAGTTCTGCCTAGTGACCAATACTTACTGTTCCAACGTATGAGTATAATGACCAATCACACGAACGCAAAACGTCAAATTCGAAGAATCATTAATATTTATGTACCTACGTATATTGATTTTCATTATATAATTATTCGTAAAATAAATAACTTGTTAAAGCTATCAAAATAAACTTGAAAATCCATTTTCTAGTGTAAAATAAAAGTTACTTAGTAGGTACCTATATTATTATTATTATTATATTTTTTCGCACTATTGTCATTAATTTATTATATTTCATATTTTGTAATCATTGATAGCAAACTACACAATCACAACAACACAAATTCACAGCTAGGTACCTACGCATTGTTCGTTTGTACTCGGTCTGCTCGCTCTCGATCAGGTTTTGGCTGAAAATCAGTGTTTTTGCTTTTAAGCAAAATATTTCACTGAGCCATAGCCTATTTGTCGTACTGCAGCACACGCAAACTTGCCTACTCTAAGATACCTACTTTTTTTTTAAATTGCTCTATTGATTATTTATACCTACCTATTGTTTGTACTTTAGTTTAAAATTGCTTATCTATGTTAATTGTGTGTGTCTGTAGTGCCAGATAATTTTTTTATCTATCTATCTACCTAGGTAAAATGAGTTTAAATCTTATCATGAGGAATGGAAGGTAAAAACCTGAGGAACCTTAGCTGATGGTTGTTTTGCCAGTAACGCATTATCAGAGTCATAAAACATTTAATACTAAACATTCCACCCTTACCGAAAACTTACCATTATCACCTCTATCACAACGCCGTGAAGTTAAGCCATTGCTTTGTGGTCTAGAGCAATCCAATTATCACAAATACTCGGGGAGGTATGGGGCGCAATGAAAATGAACCATTAGTTTACGAGCAGGCCAGATATATAGAGAAAAGGATAGCCTTTGGTGCAACTATCTCTATAAAAGAAAATTCTATGATAAAAGGTTTTTATGAGCGATTGGCCAACCCCTCTGTAGACCAAGATACATCCATAGTGATCTCGTCATCTGCTTCGCTTCAGCCTTTTCAGGGCGATGCTCTCCTCAAGAAACCTTCTCCTATGGCAATTTTGTACCTAAGGAGTGCCTTTGTGCTCTTTGACCCCACCTAACATTTTTCTCAGCCACAACAACTTCTGCACTCTCCCTGAAATCTATTGAATTGTAAATAAGTACATGCTTCTATTGAATACTTGTAGTTTATTATGCAACAGCCGTTAGTGACGAAGTTCCTACCTGTGCCACTGAAGGCCACTACTACGACTTAAGTGCTGTTGTTATAGCTTGGACTGAAGACATCTACCAAACCTCCAACGAACGGAAACGTTACAAATGTTGCCAATCACCCACCCGAATGCTGCAGTAAAGATTAGTGGGTGATAATTATGTCAAAAAAACTCAAGTAATTTTAGGCAAGCCCTGAGTCCTATATTGTAGAGCCTCGTATAAAGCTATGTCCAACTAAATCGATCTTTGGTTCGTCCAGTTCACTGTAGTAACAGTTACTGCAACACCTGGCGAGAAAAACGCGCGCGGAGCTCAAGCCTTTTACGAAAATATTTCATTACAAAATGCGCGCGACCAGGAACTGCACGCGATCTGACGCGGGCTACTGATACAGCTCGCGATCTGAACGCGTGCAGTTCCTGGTCACGAGCTCCAACTGCGCACAAGCGGCGCATTTGAAAACATTTGAAAACATGGACGCGCCCTTACACGTCCGTCACTTCTACCCTAAAGGTCACAGCATTCATAGCGTTTCTTAATGAATACCACAGCCTTGCTGCCGGTAAACAACACAGAAGCCTTGGCCGTTGGTAATCGAATTGCTTATTTCATGAACAGGTCTGTGTTGAAAATTTCACTGTAATTAGTAAATTAGTAAATGTTAACTAAACATTACAGTGAAATTACACCACAAATTCACGAGGAATACATACTGTTCTATAAAACTAGAATTAACCTTGGTTGCTCATGATGCCCAATGCTACCAAACAAACTTTCAAGTTTCAGCTGGGCCACGTGCCCAGCTGAAACTTAAAAGTTTGTTTGAAACTTTTTAAAAGTAACAAAAGGCATTGACGTTTGTAATCCTACTCAAAGTTTGTTCTCCCAGTTATCCTTACCTGTGACTAATTATTTTTTTCCACGTCTGTTAAGCTAAATTTTAAATCATGATCATCATCTACGTTCCAAGTTTCCGTTTGTCTGTGCAAAAAGAAGTCTGACTTAAACCTACTTACATAAACTCAACGAACTGATTCAGATTTACAGTGTACCAATGTCGTATCTATTACGGTTCAGGTCTGCAGCTTGCAAGGACGGCCCGCCTTCAAATATTCATGTTAAGATCGATAAGCTCTATGCGCTTGCATGGGACCGGGAGTTAATCAGAACATAATTCCAGCCTTAGATTGTATTAAATTCAGTGACCTGCACCATATTTTACAAGGCTTCAAACATGATCGGCTTGTACAGTTTTCTCTCCAAATGATTTTTTCTAGATTCAAAACACCATGCAATACCTGCAGTCAGCACTCTCGGTGTAATAAATCCCGTAATCCTATGAATTTCAATCAGAAATTTTCAGGTCATACTTCATCATTGAAAACACAAAGATCATTCTGAATGGTCTCAAATCTAATTACGCCTGTTCTTTCGCAATGATGAAGTTACTGGTACCTTCATAATAATGAATACCACTATCTTCTATTCCTCGGACTACCCCAGTAAGTATGCATAAACGAGTAGGTATGGATTACTTTGGAGCGCAGCGGCTCCTTAATCTCTGGCCATCACTCTGTCAAAGACAGTGATTGTGATTTAAACAATATCAAGCAGTGTGAGGTTAGAAAAAAGTGTTTAAGCGACAAATAATACCAGCGTCAATCACACCAAAACGGCTTGATTTCTTTAAAATTTCGGAGGCATTTGCTTTGAATTTATCTATAATCATCGCAATAATACGAGAACATTAAACGAGTCTAAGGTAAGGCTCTGTTGCAGTCCGGACTGGGGACGGTAGGTTGGCGCCTCGCTTCCAGAATTAATAACTTTCTGCCCCTCTCATCCCTACTCGTTTCCACCCTCCCCTTACTCCAAGTGAGGTACTCCTGGTAAACTTGTCGATTAAGTACGGAATGATAATTTCTTTGAGCGTTGACGGGTACGCCCTACTCTCTACGAAAATCTGTGGAAAATTCCTTGTTAAAAGCCCTAATTGATATCAGCATAACCTTTACACCCACGGAAAGAATCGTTTACACCTAGTAACGGAATTCTCCCTAAAGTAAGGAAGTGAGGGAAAATGTGTGAGTGTACAACTAAAGACACTTTATGGAGCAAACCTAGGAGTTCGTAAAGGTAATTTTATGTGAAATTAAATTCCGAAGAGTGGCCCAGTTCTTCTGATGGTGATGATGTTGGTGACCTACTAAAAGTAGTAAAGTGGCAACTTTATATTGCTAAATAACTGCCCCGATATTTTGAGTAGTTTTTCAGGCACCAAAATTTAAATCTAGATTTAGTCGACTCAATCTTGATTTTTATAAATTTATCAATGTCATTTTTGCCGAAATTTTTCTCAAATAATCTGCCTTATCCGTATTTAATTCATCTACTTTCGAGTTCTCGTATTAAGGCTCTGAATCCTCCATCCCTCTCTAGCCGGAAACCGTTCGGAAATTCCGCCACAGAAGATTATAATAGTAGTGCTTAGATAAGTTTCATTCCAATGAAGCCACCTGTTGATAAACCTTACGCTCGAAATAAAATTGCAGTCATACAAAAGGCTTCAGTGAATTTTTAGTACTCATACCATGTGGGTTGGATGCTGTGTTCTATTATAATCTCTCGTAATGTTACGGGACTTGAGAGCTGGCTACTATTTGGTCATGGTCAACGGATCAGCATTGCCATCCAACGTGGCATACCACCAGTAATTATATATCGTTTACAACGGTCAGAGCAAACTGTTTTCGCTGATTTTTGTATAATAGAGATAGAAAAAATAAAACTGATTGGCCATAAAAATCCTATAACATTTGGAAATTCAATATTTTTCATTGAAAAAACATTATGCAAAAATCTTTTGGATCTTTCTTCTTTTTGGAACTTGGAGTCAAATCAGTTCAAATATTTAGCTGTTTTATGTAGCAATCTTGAGGTCGAACTTGTCGTACGTCTAATAAGTCGTTATAAGATAATAAAATGACCGAAAAAAGCTAGGTATATACAAAGCAATCGGGAAAAATCTGGTTATTTTTTCGCTAATATTTTAACTTAGCTGACTGTAGCTCCTTTCAGGATACGTTGTTTATTATATGCTGTTATTTACATTAATATACTATAACGACGGTGGTACGGGCACTGCAGTGACAGAAGCCTGCCGCTCGGAAGTTCTGAGTGCTTCGGTTTGCCTCTTTGACTCTGTTTGGGTGTGTAATGATTCGGCGCGTGAAATTCGCGGAAAAAATGTCGCAGACTGCTCACGAGACGACGCTCATGTGATTGCGGCGGAATCTCGTGTGTATG
Organism: Anticlea derivata; assembly: GCA_947579855.1. Taxonomy (NCBI): domain Eukaryota; kingdom Metazoa; phylum Arthropoda; class Insecta; order Lepidoptera; family Geometridae; genus Anticlea; species Anticlea derivata. Next base: position 4,899,127 of record OX388264.1, read on the forward strand.
AGCGTTGTAATCATATTTAGTAATGGATACAAGGAACTGGTTTTATGAAAGAGGCTTATGTTTATTTATTTAGAAGGGACATTTTTTTTTTATGTTGTACGGAGGCAAACTGTCTTGCGGCCCTCCTGATGGTAAGTGGTTCATCATTTCAGCCGTACAACGCGACGTCCACTGCTGAACATGGCCTCCCCCACAGACAGAGCGAATTCTTATCATGTGGGGGGATTTGCCCATACTCACCACGCTGGGCATCCGGGTTGGCGAGCGCAGTTAGAGCTATCGTTGTTAAAATGAGGGACGCTGCTGCCCATCCCCTAGCTTTTTCCCCTTAGTCGCCTCTTACGACATCCGCGGATAGGATATGGAGGGGCCTATTCTTCAGCCGGGGCCACCACGGCCAGTAACCACGGTAAGTGGTTACCGTCGCTTATTGACATCAGCAACACCTGGAGCATTGCTATGCGTTGCCTGTCGAACCCCTCCCCCTAAAGAGCTCTGGCAACCTTACTCACCGCAGGAACAACACTGTTTGAAACAAATAATGTTATTTGGCTGCGATCATCTGTAAGGCGGAGGTACCTCTCTAGGCGGGCTGCTCCAATTTAGAGCGAGAAAATCTCGCTGTGCCCTACCTCCTCCAAAAATGTACATGTCTCTCTTTCACAACTTTGATCACTTCTAGTTATTTTGTTACAAAACTTACTATGATATTTTTAGATACTATGTTATATTTTTTGCACATGCCTGTTTCCTCACGATGTTTTCCTTCACCGTCTGAGTGCACTTGTATAGCACACACAAATTTTCCGAATGGAAAACCTATTGGTGCACAACCGGGATTCGACCTCACATCCTGCGGATCGGAAGACGTGGCCACTACCACCACACCATCAGTGACACAAATTTAACAGCAAAATACTCATGGATTTCCAAATGCTACAATTCCACATACCTACGTACGTACAAAGTTATGTCTTATAATTTACCGTCCGTGTCTGACTTGACTTTATGATCTTTGCCGCAAAAATGTTATAATAAGATGCTCGGAAATCATATGTCTAAAACGAGTAAAACTCTCGAAGCAGCCATAACGTTTTTGACACATTTTTTGTTTCGTACCTTATAATGGAAAAACAGAACCCTTGTGGGATCACTTTGTTGTCCATCTGCCTGTCTTTCTGAATGTGTGTCTGTCTGGCCATGTCAAAGCCCTTGGTTGAAATTAGTATCGAATATAAACATCAAACTAGCTAAACACATTAAAAAGATAAGTTTTAACATACATACATATATACATACATATATACATACATAAAATCACGCCTGTTTCCCAGAGGGGTAGGCAGAGACTACGGTTTTCCACTTGCTACGATCCTGACATACCTCTTTTGCTTCATTCACTCTCATCACATAAGTTTTAAAGCATATTTTTATGCTAAAAGTCCCCCGACTGACTTGATCATATAAATAAAGGTAACATATAAATAAACTTTTTTTTAAGAAAAGTGTAATTCGTAATATCTTGTTGTAATTATAATATAACATGAGTATTTACAGATCATAAGACATAGCTTTCAGAATTAGCAGGTTGAAGTGGCAGTGGGCCGGCCATATAGCTCGCAGAACCGACAACCGTTGGGGAACAAAGGTTCTCGAGTGGCGACCACGAACCGGACGACGCAGTGTTGGAAGGCCCCCCACCCGATGGACCGACGACATTGTGAAGGTTGCGGGAAGTCGGTGGATGGAAAAGGCTCAAGACCGTTCGTCATGGAACTCTTTGGGGGAGGCCTATGTTCAGCAGTGGACTTCATCAGGCTGATGATGATGATTTACAGATCGTAGTGGCCCCGGCCGAAGAATAGGCCTCCCCATACCTACCTACCCGTGGATATCCTAAGAGAAAAAAGTTAGGGCATGGGCAGCAGTGACCCCTCGATTCACAAAGATAGGTCTAACTGCTCTCGCCATCCCGCGTGCCCAGCGTGATAAGTATGGGCACATTCACACAACACGATAGGGATTTGATCTGGAATCGGTGGGGAGATGTTCAACAGCGGACTTCTTGTGTCTAAAATGATGATGAATTGTGATCTGTACTCGTATTTTTTAATACGACGAAAACGATCAATTCCGTTGAAAGCATTTTTTTTAATTTTGTGTTATGCTTCTTACCTTGTGAATTCAAAAGTCTATAGTTTCTATTTTCCCGCTTAAAAATTCAAAAGTAATAAAAGTTTTAAAAGAGAGATATCCATGTATATGAGCTTGCCTCCCAAGGATTTCCGTGAAACTTTGCTTACAATACGACCACTTTTATACACTTTAGAAAAGTAGCTATTGTAAAATAGTTTGTTGCAAATACTTTTAACAGGAGGTAGGGCACAGCGAGATTTTCTCTAATTTGGAGCAGCCTGCCTGGGGAGGTACCTCCGCCTTACAGAAGATCGCAGCCAAACAACATTATTTGTTTCAAATAGTGTTGTGTTCCTGCGGTGAGTAAGGGTAAAGGGCGCTCATAGGGTACGGTAACCGCTTACCAACAGGTGGGCCGTATGCTTGTTTGCCACCTCAGTTGTATAAAAAAAAAAAAATACTCTTCAAGAAATAATTTTGTGCCCTTTATTGTTAAACGAGCGAAGCGAGTGAAGATGTCTGAAACAACTTGCGACGAATCGGCATTGCATGTTGTTAGAGCATAACTTTTGAACTTTTGATCTACATGGAATTTAGTAGTTTAACACTAGCTAGCATTAGTAGGTTGAACTATCACAAAATTTGCTAGTATGAGTTTAATTAGTTGAGTATCGGCCAAGGGATTGCTAAGATATAGGGTTCCAGAAGATGGTTTAAAAAAATTGATATGAATATGAAGTAAGGTGTCATATGAAAGAGCTTTGTTTGTATATTCCAAGACGATTTTTACTATAATTTTATTTGTGAACGGTAAATACGAATTCCTTACATATATAATAATCACGACTAATACCGAAACAACGCTAGTGTAACATCAACCAAACTTTCTTACCAACGTAGCGTCCCTCCCCCTTATTCACAAAGAAGCCATGCCAAAGTTACTTAATATTAACGGTGGTTTATGTATCGAACTCTCAACGAATCAGCTGTTTTAAAAAAAAATTGCCCCTGAACTGTTACTGGTGGCCGTTTATTTGATGTCTGTTTAGCGTGATTATCCAGCAATGTCTAGAAATTTCAGACAGAGTTTCAGAGCAGCATCTTGGTGAGTAAGGGTGCTGGAGACACCCCCTGACTGGGTACCCTCACCCTAATAAATCTAAAGGTTTCCCACTGGCGTCCAATATTTGGGAGCGGATCAATGCCTACGTCGTTGTTTCAGTTTGTTTGGAATTCTTGAACACCTCTTAGAGATTATACAGAATGTTCCAGAATAGGTATAGTAAGCCAAAAGATGCTTTTTCTACACAAAATACATAGATAACTTTAAAACTTGACTTACTTAATGTGTATCCATCCATACGTATTCGTAAGTCAGTAAAAAAATATTGTGCACACTTTACTTACATGTTACACGTTGTAGGTACCTACAACCTTTACTTAAAAAAATGATGTTGATGTATGTTCGTCTTATACATGTATGCTTGTCGTTTTCCGGGTTTTTTATTGGTCAAGGACCAAGTTAAGGTATGGAAATCTTGAAAAGAACCCAATACCATTTGTGAAAGAATTAGTAAAGTAAAAGTTATAAATTGCACCTCACTCACAGAGCCTTCTTTTGAAAACCATCCCTATTCCCAGTTAATATGTTTTCACTCTACACAAACAACGACCTGATATTAAATTCATAGAAAAGGATTTCAATTTTTTTTTAATTTCTCCTAAAAATTCCACTCTCGACGATTTAAGATATGGCAATAAGACGTCAACGCTATTTTGAACGAATTAGGAACTAGGTTTATTCTCACTCGATGTGAGTGTACTAGGCAATGGAAACGTACCTATATACAAGTCGTTACTACTCTATTAATTTTGCGTTAATAGCTATGAGCTTTTCAGGTGCTACGCTGTAGCACTTCGTAGCACTCGTAGCGTTTACTGTGAATATTGTAGCCAAATTTTATTAATTATTACGTAACTACCTTTCAAATATAATTTCCTGACGTTTAGATTGTGTTATACTTACACGTAATTACAAAATATGATCATCATCATTAGCCTACCGAAAATACACTGTCAGACATAGGCCTTCTCCAAAGAGTGCTACGGCGAAGGGTCTTGAGTCTTCTCAATCCACTGATGAAGACCAAAATCAGTAAATTTTGATAAGAAATTCTAAAAACAAATTTTGACAGCAATTTGAATAGCCATTTGTTAGAATAAATAATACATAGTAAAATATAAGAAGCACACAAGGTAGTCGCGCCTGTGGTGGAATTAAAAAGAAATGGGTGCACTGTACAAAAGATTCTTGATTACACGTCAGTGCCTTTAAGAGCCTTTTGTTTTTAGCCAACTCCTTTCTTTCTAATTATGTTTTTAAGGCACCCTGATTTAAAAATACATCAGCGAATGCACCAATATGTACCATATTGTATTGGCAATGTGTTTCCCTACATCACAAATTTGCTTAGCGATTACTTTTGGACACAATAGTAACATACTCATATAAAAATGCCGATTTATTCCAATAGACTCTGAGATCTTGCTTTGCTTACTACATAAACAGAGACATATACAATAAACAGTGTCAGATTTTTTTTTCTGGTTTATTCAATTTAGCCCCTGCTGCTGTACCGCTATGAGTTAAAGTCGAGTCTTCGTTAAAGCCTGAGCATTGACCGTTGATGGATGCGCGTGCGCAGCCTCAGGCAATTTGTTAATGTCGCTAGATTTCCACCTTTAGCTGTCAGGATCAGGTAATTTGATACTAGTTCTTACACACACTTGGTTTTTGAGTTTGTTTATTAATGATACGATGAAAATAATTGCAAAAAGTTTTGTAGTAAGCGTCATCTTGAGAAATACAGCAAAATTGACAAACGCATTGCTATAAACATAGTTGTTTAAACCAATCTAAACATACAGCCATTTTAGTAATGTTTTGTGTTGTGGCAACATTGTTTTTTCTCTCTCTGTCGGAACATGTAAAACTAGCGGTTGTGTCTCTTGATTGTAAAATACTTAAAATTATAATAAAAGTGAAAATAACATTCCCACGCATTTTATTTCGTACATGCGTGCGGTGGTCCTTCGTGTTAAGTACTTAGAGTCAGTGCCGAGCAGTTTTCGCGAGTTTTCGTCGAAAAAAGTGTTCGTCGAAGCCGGCTTGCCATACAAGTCGCCATAGTCGGGTTGTTGTACGAGGCCCGCAACTTCGTTCTAGGCAATAATAGAACGATATAATACGAAGCATCATCAAGAAACATCTTCAAATCATCGAGTTTTCGTGAGAATCACGATTTTCTGGTCATCGAGTTGGATAATTTCAATCACCCTCAACTCATTTTGAGAGGCGTGACGTTCGTCATCTTCGTTTCTGCGAAGTGTTGGCAGCATTGTGACCACAGACTACCAAGGAATATTGTGACCATTGGGAGCGGAGGTGATCCATTTCCGTGAGGCGGCCATCTTGCGTAAGAGTCGGCTGTCAGTTTCAAGTGTCAACGTCAAATCTGTTTGTAAACAAACAGTCTCCCTACGTATTTACAAATTTTCTACAAAAAGTGCGGCTAGATTGTAAGAGAGTGCGTGGAGTGTTCGTAGAATATAAAGTTTCGTCGTGCGTACGTTTCACCATGGCGGAGTCCAAGGAAACATTGCGTAAACATCGTCTGCTTCGTGGCCAGTGCAAGGCTACAATTACGCGTATTGAGACGTTTGTGAATGACCCCATCAGTTTTGCGTCGGCAACTATCGACATACTGGAGGCCCGTAAGGAGAAACTCATCTGTGCCCTCAAAAGCTATGAGGCGGTTCAGTTGGACATACTAAGTATCGACGAAAGTGACTGCGAACAGGTTGGTCCATTAGAAGAAAAATATTATAATGTGCTAGCTAAAATCAATGCCTCTCTAAAGCAAATAGGTAAAAAGTCAGTTTCAGAATGTTTCAACTTGTAAATTACCAAATATTGATATACCTACCTATGATGGAAAAGACTTTACAAAGTTCAAGCCATTCCATGATTTATTCATGGCTGTTATCGATAATAACAGATCATTATCCGATGTCCAGAAGTTGTTCTATTTAAGAAAGTATGTAACAGATGATGCTTTGGCAGTCATTGTCAACTTGCCGCTAGTAAATCAGTCTTACAGAGAAGCACTAGATCTATTGGAAAAGCGTTTCGATAACAAAGGGCGGTTGATAGGAAGTCATATTAGCATGTTATTAGATTTACCTACAATGCAAAAAGGCACAGCGGCCTCTATAAGGTCTTTTGTGTCAGAAGTGCAGCAACAATTGCACGCATTGAAAAATCTTGAACAGCCCATCAATACATGGGACATGTTGCTAATTTCCATTCTAACCAGAAAATTAGATCAAATAACTAACCGAGCTTATCAATTAGATAGGGATGTAGGAAAAATGCCTTCCATGGTAGATTTTATAAACTTCCTAGAAAAGCGCGCTATAGCGTTAGAAGATAGCTCACCCCCAAAAAGTACTTGCTATGAAGGTACAAGTAGATTCTATAAATCTACCCAACCAAAGGTGACCAATGTTGCCTCACAAGTTAAAAAATTGTGTATACACTGTAACAAAAGTGATCATCCTCTTTTCAGCTGTCCAGAGTTCAAAACAGCAGCTGTAGAGGACCGCCAATCATTTGTGCGGGACCATGAGCTATGTATAATTTGTCTAAAGAAACACAGTGGAAAATGTAAGTTGACTTTCAAATGTAAAGTATGTAAACAAGGGCACAACACATTATTGCATGATGAACAGGCAAGTCCTGACAGTGCTAATGAGCCAGCTGTGACTTTGTTGTCAAACCCTGTTTCCAATAACATCTTGCTTCCAACTGTCAAGGTAAATGTGGTAGATAAACATGGAAAATATATTTCTGTCCGTGCACTGCTTGACACGGGCAGCCAAGCATCTTTTGTTACAACTGGCCTTGTAAATAAATTAGGGTTGATTGCTATAAATCAACATCATAATATTATAGGCATAGGTAATAAACCAACACAAATTGATAAACTTGTAAAAATAAGTGTGCTTCCATGCCACAACAATGTAAAATTAAACTTAAAATGTCATGTAGTCGACAAAATAACTTCACAGTTGCCCCAACAATTTATAAATGTATCGGGTTGGAATTTACCAAAAAATGTAAAACTGTCAGACGATGAATTCAATATCCCAGCAGAGATTTCTTTGTTACTGGGTGCGGACATTTATTTTAGTGTTTTATTAGATGGTTGTATAAAAATCCAAAATGGACCTGTTTTGCAAAACACCCTCTTTGGGTATGTGGTTGGTGGCAATATACCTGATAAGTTGACTAAAAATGATGAAGTAAGTAACATAACTTGTGAAATTGTTTCAAATTTTGCGATCCATGATCATAATAAATTAGAAAATGTGATGGAGAACTTTTGGCTATCTGAAAAGGTACCTGTGACTGCAAAACAGAGTTGTGATGAGTTTGAGAAGGCTGAAAAAATATTTCAAGACTACATGAGTATAAAAAATAGTCGCTTCTATGTTGACATGCCTCTCACCACTCCTCTGGAAGAATTGCAGCTCGGTGATTCATTTTCAGTTGCCTACCAAAGATTTCTAATGTTAGAAAAAAGATTTAAATCTAATCCCATGTTACTAGAGCAGTACAAATTGTTCATAGATCAGTATGTAGAGCTTGGGCATGCTAAGGAGGTTGATATTGCGAATTATGATATTGATAGAGATCCTGTTTATTTTCTAGCACACCATGCTGTTATCAATGAGGCAAGTAAGACGACCCGACTTCGTGTTGTGTTTGACGGGAGTATGAAGTCCCGCAGCCAGGTGTCCCTCAATGACGTCATGCTGAATGGCCCCGTGGTACAGAGTGAGCTTTTTGATATTCTAATTTTGTTCAGGACCTATCTTTTCACAATAATTTGTGACATTCAGAAGGCATTTCGCAATGTGTATATCAATAGCCACCACACTTGCCTTCAAAATATTCTTTGGCGAGACGATCCCAAAAAGCCTATCAGCTGCTTACAGCTTCAAACTGTCACATATGGACTGAAGGCCTCTACATTCTTGACCACTCGATGCCTACTTGAATTAGCTCATCAGTACAAAAGTAACTTTCCGCTTGCTGCTCAGACAATGATCAATAGTACTTATGTAGACGATATCCTTGGTGGTAGAGACAGTGTAGAGCAGCTTAGTGAACTGAAAACCGAATTGGTAGAGCTCCTCAAGTTAGGTAGTTTTTCTCTACACAAATGGTGCTCAAATGCCCCACAGGTTTTAAATGACATTCCTGATGAGCAAAAGCAATTTGAAAATGTAGACATGAGTAGAGACAATTTGGTGAAGACTCTAGGATTAATGTATGATATAACTTCAGACACATTCACTTTTTCTAGCCCCAAAATAGAAGATGATCATAATTTAAATACAAAAAGAAAAATTCTGAGTTTTATTGGGAAAATGTTTGACCCTCTCGGTCTTGTAGGCCCAATAATAGTAATAGCTAAAATATTCATGCAAGAGCTATGGTCTTTGCAAATAGGATGGGATGCTATTGTACCCAATCACCAGCTTCTATACTGGAACAATTTTATAACAAAGTTGAAGCTTATGGGCAAAATAACAGTAAATAGATGTGTCAATAGTATGGATATTTCAAGAATAGAATTAGTAGGATATTCTGATGCATCAATTAAAGCCTTTGGCTGCTGTCTATATGTTAGAATTATAAAAAATGATGGTTCCGTGCAAACAGAAATTCTTTGCTCCAAGTCCCGTGTTGCTCCACTAAATAAGTGTTTGACGATTCCCCAACTTGAGCTCAATGGTGCACTCCTTTTAGCCCAACTGGCGCATAGAGTCGGTAGAGTCCTAGTTGGCAGGTTTCCAGAGATAGAGACATTTTTGTATAGTGACTCCCAGATAGTATTAACATGGATAAAATCGGGCAATGTAAAGTCAAATGTTTATGCCAGTAATAGAGTCAAGCAAATTATAGAGTTGACAGATCAGTCACAGTGGGGTTTTGTTAGGACTTGTGACAATCCAGCTGATTTATTGTCGCGGGGTGTTTTGCCGCACAAGTTGCAGCAAAGTGCTCTATGGTGGCACGGGCCAACCTACTTGTTAGATAGTAAACACACACATACCAATTTTGAAAATTATAAACCGTGTGATTTGCCCCATACATTGAATGATGAGCAAGAAATACCATGCAATGTGACACAGGTAGAGCCATCATTTACAAATTTATTATTTGAAAAATATTCAAATGTTCATAAACTACAGAAAGTGATAGGATTTATTTATAGGTTCTTTAACAACTGTTCAAAAAATAATAAAATAACGGATAGTAACCTGACACCTCTGGAGCTACGCGACTCTATGTCAGTAATTGTGCGTTGTACTCAAGTGCAGCATTTTTCTAAGGAGGTAGCATCACTTTCTGCTGGAAAAACTATAAAGACAGGAATAGGTAGTCTTTGTCCTTTCCTTGATAAAACTGGAATACTTAGAGTAGGAGGTAGGCTCCATAATGCCAAAGAGATGTCTTTCGATAAAAAGCATCCCTCTATCCTTCCAAAAAACTCGCACATCACAAATCTCTTAATAGAGAGAGAACATTTGAGACTCTTACATGCAGGACCCAGATTAGTTTTGAGCTCTCTTTCCCAAAGGTACTTTATACTTTATAGTATTAGAGAGGTTAAGAAAGTGGTACGTAAATGTGTCAAGTGTTTTCGTATTAAAGCTGAGGCTGCTAAGCAGTTGATGGGCTCCCTCCCACAGGAAAGAATTACAGCGTCCAGGCCATTTCAGCACGTCGGCGTTGATTTCTGTGGACCCTTCCACATGAAGGTAGCTAGGGTTAGAAAGCCTATTGTTAAAAAATGTTACATTGCGCTCTTCGTTTGCTTTGCTATAAAAGCTATACATGTAGAGCTTGTATCGGACCTTACAACTGAAGCCTTCTTAGCATGTCTCAAGCGCTTCATTTCTAGGCGTGGTATGCCCACAAACATATTTTGTGATAATGCTAAAACTTTTAAAGGAGCATCAAATGAAATGAAAAAACTGTATGACCTACAGTCTTCCAAAAATCACAGGGATAGCATAGATGGTTTTTGCTCTCAAAATTATATCAAATTCAGATTTATACCTAGCTATTCACCTGAGTTTGGAGGATTGTGGGAAGCAGGAGTAAAAAGTGTGAAACATCATTTAAAGAGAGTAGTAGGGAACTTATGTTTATGCTATGAAGAGCTCAATACAGTCATTGTACAAATCGAAGGAATTTTGAACTCTAGGCCTCTACTCTCTGCAAATTCTCATGATTGTAATTATTTGACTCCTGCACACTTTCTAATTGGAACAGCTCTGACTAGCTTTCCTGAAGTTGATTTAACAGAAGTTTCAGTCAATCGTTTAAAATTTTGGAATCAATGTACCAAACTTAAACAAGATTTTTGGAAATCATGGTCTAATGATTATTTAACTCAGCTTCAAAGCCGTCCCAAATGGAAATATCCTGAACCAAACCTCAAGGAAGGCGATTTGGTAATTGTAAAAGATTTTAATACTGCACCATTAGAATATAACATGGCCCGTATTGTAAAAACATATCCAGGTATAGATGGTAGAGTAAGGGCGGCTGATGTCAAAATGAAAAACAAAGTGTATCGAAGGTCAATAAAACGACTCTATCAATTGCCTGTAGAGTAAGTTTATCCGCCGGCCCCAATTATGTTTAAACCAATCTAAACATACAGCCATTTTAGTAATGTTTTGTGTTGTGGCAACATTGTTTTTTCTCTCTCTGTCGGAACATGTAAAACTAGCGGTTGTGTCTCTTGATTGTAAAATACTTAAAATTATAATAAAAGTGAAAATAACATTCCCACGCATTTTATTTCGTACATAGTAGTTTTTGAAATAAATTATTTCTAAAAATACTTAGTCTCTATCAAAATAGTCACTGGTGTTGGAAGTATTCATGTGTTACAAAAAAACTTGATTGTGCTAACGTATGAAGGGAATAAATATGTCAAAATACCTCCCCCAAGTTATTCCTCAGACAGTACTTACGTCGTTGTTTTCAAACAAAGAGGATGCATTAGCAAATCATACGAATATGTACGAAGAGTAAACAGAAATCCCGTCTCCCTTGAAATGCTCATCTAACCGAGCTATATTATTACCTGATACATTTTCCCTCGTAGAAAAACACCCTTTAATTTTACACACACAAGAACACAACCTCGCAACGAAAGGACTGAAGTTACTTTCACATAACGTTATTTTAAGACCTATTCTCGTATAAAAAGGGTTGAAAGTAGCATGAGAAATATCTTCACTTGCGGATTTTGGGTCGATGAAAACCAATCCCAATGCAGACCATATAGCGCCGTCTCTCTTTTATTCGCTTTTCAGATTATGGAATAGGGTTGCGAATAGTCTTATAATCTGAGATAAATATATACATTTTTTACACGTTTGCTTACAAAAATATTCAAAATTTGCAATATGGTTAGTTAACTCTACTACTACTGCTACATTATATTCAAATAAAACAAAAGATAAACAAGAGTTCATTCAAAAGCATTAAAAATAATAACAACAATTTTTAGGAGGAGGTAGGGCACAGCGATATTTTCCCGATCTGAATTAGAGCAGCCCGCCTGGGGAGGTACCTCCGCCTTACAGAAGATCGCAGCCAAATAACATTATTTGTTTCAAGTAGTGTTGTGTTCCTGCGATGAGTAAGGTTGCCAGAGCTCTTTAGGGGTGGGGGGGTTTAGGGTCGGCAACGCGTGCGTAAAGCCTCTGGTATTGCAATCGCTCATAGGCTACGGTAACCACTTACCAACAGGTGGGCCGTATACTTGTTTTCCACCTCAGTTGTATAAAAAAAAAAACACCCAGGAAAATAATAACACCCATCAGTCACATACATGACCCAACACGAGGATTTCCTGTGTCGTGGGTATTACAAACTACGAGTACCATGAGCCATGGTACCATAACACCCAGGCCCGGAACAAATAATAGCAGTTTATGCAAACATTTGTCCCGCAGCGAGAATCGAACCCACATCCCTTGCGACTCAGACGGGCACGCGCTCACCTCGCCACCGAGGTCGTCAAACTATGTGTAGCGCGAAGAACCGACAACTTATTTTTTCTAACAGTAAACCTTATTGGTGCACGACCGGGTTTGATGACTCACGACCTTTAGATCGAAAGTCGGGGTGCCTCCCACTAGGCCAGCACAACTCCCCACCACCTTTTAACTATCCGCTTATTAATTAATGAACCTGGGCTGATTGTTGAGCTATTTTTAGAATCACTCGTGCCTTCTTGAACAATCTTAACCATTTTAGCCGAGATATAAAAACCTACGCGTTTTTCTAAAAATGGTTTGTCTGAGGCATAAAGCACTGGCAACCAGGTACTTTTAAATTTGTACTTAGGCATAATGAGCGAAGACAAAGACGGCAGGTGGGGAGATAAGGGGGGAGGCATATGCACCATACGTACAACGATATGCATCACTGCAGTCGCAGGCCTGCATTCCTTATGCTGGCGACCGATGAGATAGTGTGGATAGGACTTACTTTCTTTGAGGAACTCTTTTACGCATTCTGGTCCTTCTGAAGAAATTTAGGCAGGAAATGTTTTGAAAGTTTGGACACAAGGCTTCCTTTTTGACGGAATACAGAATTGAAGATCTAAAATATAATTTTAGCCTAAGCTACAAGCAAATTATGTTCCCAACAAATGAAATCTCTGTTTTTTTAACTGATTGTCCCTATTATTCTAATATATTGTTCATTTATTTGCTCTTCACAAATTTTGTGGTATATAGAGCACTTCCTGTTTCTTTTACCTAAATTATTCTAGAATTTCCAGCCGTACGTAACGCATAACGTTTAATGATCAACATAACATTTCCTTAAGAACATCTAGCATCTACACTACATGTTATTAAAACACTGTTTTGTACTATCTGTTAATCTATTGCAGTGTATTATATATATATACATATTTAAATATAGTGTATGGTTATATATAGTATAGTTTTTAGTTAAGTTAAACAATCTGGCTGGCTGGTAGATAATGCCTTGGCATTAAGCCCACCTTTTGTACATTGTTTTTTGTGTGCATTAAAGATTAAATAAATAAATGATAACAATTTAAAATTCAGCACGAAATATTAAACATTATCTACTATTTTCTATAAAGCAATACAAGAAAAAACTACTACTAACCAAGTTCATCACAGTGAATTTATTGACCAAGTTCATTAGCGATCCTTCCTCAAATGCATGTCCCCACTTTTCTTTCGCCAGTAGCGTCAGTTCAACTCCTCTTAGTTATAGTCCGGTCGCTCTCTAATTTACTTGCGCCGCCAGTTGACTCGATACCGCAACACCGCTGCACACTTAACTCGCACGAACTTTCGAGAGGGATCGCATTCGAAAATAATCATTCGTTTTGAGTTGATCTTTACAAAGTCTGAAGTTTTCTCGTTCTGAATTGGAGCAGCCCGCCTGGGGAGGTACCTCCGCCTTACAGAAGATCGCAGCCAAATAACATTTTTTTTTTATACTACTGAGGTGGCAAACATGCATACGGCCCACCTGTTGGTAAGCGGTTACCGTAGCCTATGAGCGCTTGCAATACCAATACCAGAGGCTGCTCCAATTCAGAACGAGAAAATCTCGCTGTGCCCTACCTCCTCCTTGAAAAATAGTGTTGTGTTCCTGCGATGAGTAAGGTTGCCAGAGCTCTTTAGGGAGGGGGGAGGGGTCGGCGACGCGTGCGTGATGCTTACTAACAGGTGGGCCGTATGCCCGTTTGCCACCTCAGTTGTATAAAAAAAAGTTATTTGATTAAACTTAGAGCTTCATTCAACTAATTTTTTATCCAGTCACCCACTAATTTACTTGCGCGGCCATTAAAATCGATACCGCAATATCGCTGTACACTGCAACTTTTGAGGCGGATCGCGTTCGAAAATAATGATTAGTTTCGGTTTGTTCTTTTCGAAGCAAACTGACCAAACTTAGAGGTTCAACATCTCTTATAGTCCAGTCACTCACTAATTTATTTGCACTGTTGGTGGACTCCATACCACTACACCGCTATACACGGTACTTACATGAACTTTCGAGCCGTATTTTATGATAAAAGGATCATTTGCTAGCTTCCCCTATCATAGGTCTCTCAAAACGTAATTATGGTAAACATTTTGTAACATAATAAAAAAAAATATTATTAACAAAAGTATAAAAAAAACTAAGTAACAGATCCCATCGGTCTAGTTATTTCTAACCTTGATGAAAGCAATACATGCGCTGTTAAATAATTCAGTGACCAAGCGAACAGAAATCAATTCAGCTATTTCTAAATCGTCAGTTGGAAAGCCATATCGCGACCCACTCCAAATTGTGATTAAACCAACCTAATACACACAATAACAGGTCACGCGTTTTCCGACACCCGTTTTTTTATAAGACTAACAAAACACCATAACCCCCCAAGCCAATCCAATGAAATAAAGCCTTTAAAACCCGCGCAATAGGGTTGAGGACTGAACGGTGCTGATGAAAGATCACGCTACGCTTGTGTGCTCTCGTGAAAGCTACACATTTCATTTATAATACTAGGTACAATACGCGACGTCATATTGTATACAACGCTACTACTGTGCTCATAAATGTTCCGTGTGTGTGAAGCCACCACATGCACGAAGCCGTAAGCGCCAGAATGAAATTAAGTCTTAGTACAGTGGCTTACGGTCTTAATTTGTTTTTGAGTTTTATTATTAAGGCAGTAAGATGTGTAACTGTGTGCCGGCTCAAGCGGTGTATCGAAGAATGCGAGCGTGAATTACCATGTTTAGGGAGTTGTCACTTTGGCAATTTGCTCTTATAAGGTTTCGTGTCACTTGTTTAGATTAATTGAAGATTAACTACTTTGTAACAAAAAAAAATTTGGTTGTAAATTATTAATTAAACCCAATTATAGTGGGTTCATTATTTTAAAATGAAAATAGCTCAGATGGACGTATGACTAAACTGTCAAATTAATAAGAATAGATTTAGTAAAACATAGCTAAACTGTTTTATACAAACTTGTACCTACTTATCAAAATTTGCATACGCTCATATAATACACAACAAAACTAATTTTAATCATACTCATTTCCCCTGTAATATCATAAAATGTCATAAAAATCATAATCGCTAAAGCCGACCAACAAAATGTATCAATTACTAAATTGAATTAAACGCTATAACCCGCGTGAGTGCGCTCGCCACAATAGCGATCACAGCGCATTGCATTAGCTACTGACAGCTCACGTACGTGTGTATACCACGCTCGTTACGTTTACGTGACGCTCACATACAAACACCAACTTACACAAAACGCAACATAAGCCAAAATAGCACATACATCAAGCCAATAAGGTTTATTATACCCGCAAACTTCGAGTTGGCCACATATAACCTGCGCCCGCCACCACACCGGGTGGCGAAGTCCGGCAACGTCGCACCCAAATTATTGTGACATTTATTCCGTAAGCCCCGCAAAATGGAACAGCTAACGCCATCTAGCTCCTCTTCAAAAACTAAGCGCTCGGCTTTTGGAAAGAGACGGAAACACTTGACAATATCACTTTCACGGTCTCGTACTTAAAGCTAAGCGGTTTGCTGTACTGTTTGTTTGTGTCTGTAAACAGCGGGCCGCCGAGGTACACCGCGCATGAATGAAATGGATGACCGTAGGAGGGGGATAGATAGATGCGTGATGGCAAGGTGGGAGTGAGAGTGTGCAGGAGCGCGAAGCGTGCAGAATACATCGTTTATCAGATTACATGCGAAGTATCGCGAGCGTGGCGATGTTTTGACACGCGATAATCACGAGATAATGCGGGCGATCTCGGCGGCGTTTAGGTTTATATTGGCTTTTTATAGAAGCAACTTGAATGTGGTAAGGAATATTTTTATAGACGGTATATATTTGCGAGCGGTGTCGAAATATGACGCATGCATGGTGCTACCAGACCAGGTGACATTAATAGACACGCAAGCAAGACCCGTCAGGCAGCGGTGTCTGCGTACTCGTTCAACAGCTGATTGTAATTTTATATGCGCTGTCTTTTATTTTAAGATACCCGCGATGAATATTAATTTAGTTCGTAATTGAATTAAACTCGATATATTAAAAATAATGTATATACGTAGAGATATGTAAAAATTAAGTGCACCTGATGGACATTAAACTTTTATAATTATTTAGGTGAGTATCGTAAATTATCCTAAGTTCTTTGGTAATAGTACCTAATTAATTTAGGGAAATATAAAATGTAAAGTTCCATCTCTACTTTATTGATTAAAAGTTACATTATCATCAGCATTTCAGCTGTAGGACGTCCATCCAATGCCAAACATAGGCTAAACAGATTGGCTTCATAGATTTCCGGAGCGAGCGACCTTGTGCGGCCTGCACCCAAACAATCAAGTGGGGGGAATTCGCCCATACTCGCCACGCTGGGCATGCGGGTTGGCGAGCGCAGTTGAAGCTATTGTTGTTATAGGGAACGATGCTGCCCATTCTCTAGCTTTTTTCCCTTAAACATCCTCCTCTTTGAAATCTACGGGTAGAACAGAGCGGCCTGGGCCACCAGAGAAAAATTACATATTAGTTTCAAAACACTTTAATATGTACCTAGGTGTTCATTTTCAATAGCATAAGCAATAAGTAGGTTGCTAACCAATATAACTATACAACATAAAAAATAAAGCAATATATGTAACCAAAGAAGGTACCTATGAACAAGCAAACAAAATTGATGAACTAATCTTAGGTATGCATCTGAATATTGGCACCGATTACCAAAAAACTAGACTCTACGAAGCGATCCACCTTAAACTCAATTAGCTAGTGGAAAGTGTAGGTCTTGCAGCGAATCCGAGCTTTCCAACCCATCAGGAGCAACTTGCCAAGCGAATGTTGTGCTAAAACTTGGTAACAACTTGTGAAACGGGGGTGGGGTGACCGTGCAATGCTGTTGAGAATACCCACTAGCGCCATCTCTTAGCGAGTAGCGGAAGTAATACAATTTTTGGAGCTGAGACAATTTTATTGCAAGAAATTGAAAATGAGATCTTACTATAGAATTATACACATTGGTGCCTACCTACAGAATAATACAACTTTCGCTTTGATATAGATGTACTACTCACGCATCAGAAAGTCTATTAGTAGGTACCTTAGATAGAATTCATTTCCTGTAACAGGAGTTTAGATCTAGTAATACCGCAATAAAATTATTACGGTTAGCCTAGGTATCTCAGCAACGGTAATAAACAGAAATATGTAGACAAAGTGTGTAACATTCTGAATTCCTCTTCAAGACTACAGATATTTCAAGCCTTGGCCACACAGGCGCCGGAGGCTTGCAACTGCCACGTATCAAAGGCTAGCTATTGCAAAATGTGGGCCTTAGACATCTTCAATGTTCCGAACATCTGGAGATCAGAAAAAATGTCTATGTGGTGCTTGGGGATTGAAATCATCCTAAACCCTTTTTTTAACGTTGAGCAACTCTTTTTGTTCGTCGTGCCTGGGTTATTTCTGGGTCACCCTTTAGCATTTCATTTATTAGCATTATTTGTTTTCCTATAAGCATAGCGTGCTGGGCCCATAACCTATTGCAGATCAGCTGCTTATTGGAACCTCTTGTATTTCTGATCTCCTTTAAGTTATGGACCCAGCACGCTTTCACTGCATTTATAGCTCATTTAAGGTTTTCAGCTATTATTAAATATTTTTTAAATCGTTTTTTGTTCTTCGTGCTGTAGCACGTTCATAATTGTGTGTGGCCATGCCTTAAAATGAGTAACTTCGGCGAAACGTTATTTCGGGTGAGCGATGTTTATCTTCAACCAAGCGGCGTGAGTTCATGTGTTATTCTAAATTCCTATTTGTTTTCTTTTAAATCGGTAATTTTAGATGACGGTGAGTTATCTAATTGATTTTCGATTTGATCGAATCGTTTAGGCTCCAACTGCGTGCTGCTGTTGGTTTTGTAAACATTTTAGTCGTGTTAGTGTAGATACCTTCGTGCGGCTTGCGTGTTATGAAATAGTGAAGTCATAGTATACTAGTGGTTTGCTCCTATATCTGGCAAAAGTTGGTGCTTCGATGATTTTTGAGGCACAATTAGGTCAAAGTCAAGTCAAAGTCAAAAGGCATTTATTTCAATAAAATCACTAGGATCACTTTGAAACGTCTTAGAAACTAATTGAAGCTATGCCTGTTCCTCGCTACAAAGTCATTGAAACATTACTAAATGTCGCCAGCCTTTTGGGTACATTGCCTATGGTTGGTGATTTGAACTCTTTTTTTCTACCTGATTTATCTAGTAAAGGGTGAAAACAGGGTTAATTTCTTCTTAAAATGTATTTCAAAATGATCCTTACATCTAATGATTGCAGACAATTTTGGATTTGTCATTTAAGAGTATGTGATATAGCGCAACGATATCGCAAGCTCCTAAAGTCAAAATCAAAATTACCATTATTCTAATCATGTAAAAATAAATTTTAAATGACATATCCACCGACTTCCCGCAACCTTCACAATGTCGTCGGTCCACCGGGTGGGGGGCCTTCCAACACTGCGTCGCCCGGTTCGTGGTCGCCAGAACCTTTACTCCCCAACGGTTGTCGGTTCTGCGAGCTATATGACCTGCCCACTGCCACTTCAACTTGCTAATTCTGAGAGCTATGTCGGTGACCTTAGTTCTTCTAGAACAAGGCCTAATTCTGTAAAAACTTCCAATGATAAAATAATCTTGATAAATTTACCTATAAGAGATAATTAACGCATTACTCCGTCACGTTTATAAATCTGCAGAATTTACTAAATAGCACGTAGAGCAAGAGTTTGATTCATATCTCAGTTTTTCACGGTATTGATAAGTTTTTGCTTATGAAAATAAGAGCTACGTTGAATGAAGTAGTATACAAGTTTGAATGAGATTTGGCCATGTTTTTTTTATAAAAAATAAAGTGGCAAACAAGCATACCTGTTGGTAAGTGGTTACCGTAGCCTATAAACGCTTGCAATACCAGAGGCATCTCGTTGCTGACCCCACAGCGCCCCTTAAAGAGCTCTGGCAACCTTACTCACAGGAATACCACACTATTTGAAACAGATAGGTTACAAATTGACGCCCTGATATTGTTTTAGTAGCGTTTATTAAATGACTCAATAATTTTTTTGCTAATACGCAATAATTATGACCTTTTAAAATTGAATCAAAATACCACCGCATAGTATAAATAATGAGCTTTAAATTATTTAGTTCATGTGTTTTTCAGCGAAAAATAAGTAACTAATTACAAAGCCGAAACCGTAGCCTAGCTTTTTCGCCATCGTATACTAATGATTTAGCGGGTAATAAACGTCAAGATACATAAAATCGAAGCTGTAAAAGAATTGAGGTGAAAACGAAAAAATTATAAAACGGGATCTAAGAATAAGAAAAAGAAAAATAGCGTTTCCCCCGTACATAGTTATATGAACTGTAAGCACTGATGAAAAACCCATTCAAAGAACATAGGCTAGTAGTCCCTCCCCACCGCTAGGCCAACAAAATTCGATGGACAAGATTTTGTTTACAATTTTTTTTTTATGTTTGTGTAAATTTTGACTGGACATAATATAATAACAAAAGATCATAATTATGTCCTTTCTGTGATATTTATTTTTGACAGTGGTTATAATGAACAACGAAAAGAGTATCAAAAATGCATCATTTTAGAAAAACCGAGCGAATAAAAGGACCTGTCTTCTTTTTAATTATCCTACTACAAGATAACGAAAAAAAAAAACATTTTAATCGGACGAACTGTTTGTTCCCCGGATTGATAGATTCCTTCTTTTTTTGTCTGCTTAAAACTTAGATAAAATGCAGATAGCTGAACAATAATAATACTCATATTTTATGTTAAGACTGACGACATGTGCGTCAGCGGCGACGTATTAAACTTTTCCTCCGAGTTGAACCCACACTGTTCTACTTCCACACTTTGTTAATGTTTGTTTGTCGATATGATTTAGTTGATTTAGATTTATTAGTGGTATAAAATTGTCTATGCGATCATTCTGTGGCTCCAATTCTATATCGAGACAGCTGGTTCAATGTAACAAAACAGCAAACTGACAAAGAATCAGCAGAACTGCTGTTTTGAAAATTGTTACATGTCTACAATTGTCGTGAGGATGTGCCAGTTTCCTATTGAAGTTCTCTTTGGGAGTTTAAGAATGGTAAAACCTTACTTTATTTTCAGATATTGATGCTAATCATGCTTAACTAATAAATTCTTAATGTAACACTAGATATTTGCAGCGCCCTACAGGGTACATGTACATACTTACCTATACTACCTTTAGACATAAGCGATAACCATGTATATACATGGGCAACAAATGAATATGAATGAATAATCAGCAAGGGATTGAACCAGCCATTTTTTTGATGGTGAACAAATATCGATGTAATATGGAACATTACTAGGATGAAGCTTTGAATTGAAAGTTCCACTGCGCACACGCACCTTTGGTTAATAGATCAAGGGAATATTCATACAAGGACGTACGTTATTTACAAAAGTACAAAAAAATTAAAACGATCTAAATGTAGTTTTAGTCTGCTTTCATCCTGAATTGATTTAAGACAGTAAGCATTTTAAATACAAGCTGCCCTGGCAAAACTGTTAAATCATTATCATCATTGAGTACACCGCCAAACTTCCAGATTTCCAGAGCGACCGATCTTGTGTGGCATCCAACGGTTCCCAGCAACCTTTATTAGGTCGTCTTTCGATATAGTGGGGGGCCGTCCTACGCTGCGGTTTCCAGTGCGTGGTCACCACCTACTTTTGTCTATTTTTTATTTGTTTTTGGTCTGTTTATGATGATACTTTTGAACTAAACTTACATTCCAAAGTTTGGTAACAATTGTATGTTACCAAACTTTGGAATGTAAAATATAAAAAAAAATAACATAAACAGAACAATCTCGCTCATGAGAAAAATAAGTACCTACCTACTTAGGTTGTAATACATAAGCTCTGTTAAAGCTCCAAAAGCTTCAACCTTTTCATAGTGAAACTCAAATATTTCGTGCACTTCGTCAACCCCGTAAACGATTCTAAAAACTCTTGGCAGTTCACCTTGGTTCAGTGACACATATTCACACGTAACCCCATTTATCGAGTAAGGTGACATTGTTTCAAGTGACCTCGCCATAAGTTTTACATCCCCAAATATCATACCAAGCCCGTGTGAAATAGAAAAATTGTTAAACACCAAAGTCAAAGGCAAAGTCAAAAGCCATTTATTTCATTAAAATCACTAGGATCACTTTGAAACGTCTTAGAAACTAGGTGAAGCTATGCCTGTTCCTTGCGATCAAGCCTAGAAGAATCATGCAACAAACACGGCTTGGTGCCTATCATTTTTTCAAGTGAAGTTGCCAACTCAATGTATTGCTGTATCGCTGTGATAAAATTGATTGTGGGTCTTGCGGCAGTATTTATAAGAACCAACTTATTTAAAAAAATGTTAAATGAAACCTGTTAACCCAACATTTACAACATTATTTTGTTGAATGTAACGTATAAAATGCACATTTTTTTATTTGTAACAAACTTTTACATAAAGATACGTAAGGATTCTGACTGTATTAATTTGTATAATGATTTAGTTTTTAACCTATTATTTTACCTATTTTAACCTATTATGTTGCAATGTAATGTAATGTTGTAATACATTTAATAAATAAACATATATAATAAGTCCAGCTATCTCAAAAAGGTTGGAACTGATTGCCCTTGTGTGGGCAATCAGTGGCAATTAGTTATGAAATGAGTTGCCAGTCTTATAAAGTAGCATGATCTATCTAAAACGTGAGAAAGTTGGCAATATTTCAGTCATTTTGCTTTGAATAAATTATAATCGGGCGCCAAGTTCTAAGCACCATCCTAACGTGAGCTTCCTACCGATATCTCCATACGGAAAATCGTCTGGAATTTAGGAAAATCATTTATTTTGAGAGGTCAGGTTGGGCTGGCCTATCTCTGACCCACTTGTGCTGCCTCAATATTATTGTACCAGATGTTGTGAGTAAACGTAGCCCTAGCTCTTAGGATTAGCTTATTGGTTTATATAAGGGTTTTTCGGGAGACAATGAAACGTCCAGGATCGTGACACTAGGGCTCGTATTCAGAGACACGACTCAAGCATAGATTTAATCACAGATCAGCTGAACTCTATTTAAGTATTGAATCTCTTCTCAAACATAGCTTTTATTCAAGAACGGTACTTAAACTATTCTCAGCTGAATCGAGTCTCAAATCTGTACTCAAATATTCTCGTTTACATTTTGATTTATTTATAATTTTCGATCCGTTTTACGCAGAAATACAAACAGCCAGGGTGGAAATAGAATATAACAATAAAGTATAAATATGCATCAAAGTACGTGTAACGGAACGAAAATGTCATTTGATTAATGTCAAATCAAATCTAAACTCAAGCACCGATTTCGTCTGAATGACGTTTCAGAATAAGCATTTACTCAGGTGAACTGTGATCATTGAATCTATACTTAAATACTGTTCAAGAATTAAAATTCTCGAATTAGAAACTCGCCTCAAATCGAGATTTAAGTACAGATCAATGCTCGAGTCTTGTCTCTGAATACGAGCCTAGAAGTAATTATATTTTTTATAGCCGACGGTACTTACATACTACAGCTCGAAACTACCCACCTATATAGGATATGAGTCTATGCAAATAACTCAGAGGTCGAACACCACAATCCTCCACCCTTAATTAACACTATGTACAATACAAAAATCAGATCTTATCGAATGAACCGACTGTGTACACGTAGGTACTAGGCACCCACCTTAGTAAGTACCTACTTAGATTTAATTAACAAATGAGCTGGGTAATTACATTAGGTTCCCTAGATTTAAATGTAGGAATTATCTTAAATTTTAACGCTTAACTTAAAAAAAAACAAAGTGAGTAGTAATAAACGCTACTCTATCTCGAAGCCGAACCTACGCACTGGTCTGCGTGTTCTCTTCACGCAAGGCTCATCTACTACTGGTGCGGCATCCGTGACGGTACTGGGAGGTGCAACATTCACACCGCGCTCGGACGGCCGGGAGTTTTGGGGTTCAAGATCAGATCCTTGCTCTATCGCCTCCACCGAAACGGAAGGCTCCTCTACCCGTGACCCTTCCGGCTCGAGCGACGTCGTCAGCTCGGATCCAGCCCCACCACCAGTGTTGGTATTTGACTCGCTAGGAAATATACATGAACTCTTACGCTTCAATTGGTCGATATGTCTATGCGCTGCCGATCCATCTGACGATTTCACGGAGTAATTATTAGTACCAAGCCTTTCTAATACCTGCCCCGTTGACCATTTGCTGTTGGTCGCAAAATTCCTACACCATACAGAATCACCAGGACTCAACTGCCGAGACATTTTCGCTTGTTCTGCAGCCTTGAACTCCTTATTACGCATTTTTCGTCCATGATCAGGCTTAATAATATCTAAGCGCGTTCTTAAACGCCTGCCTTGCAATAATTGTGCCGGGCTTTCGCCTGTCGCACAATGCGGAGTATTATGGTAAATTAACAAATATCGTAGAATTGCTAGATCGGGATTTACTCCATCACGTTTAGCCTTTTTATTAACATTTTTAACAATTTTCACCGCGTTCTCTGCAGCTCCATTGGAGGCCGGATGATACGGGGCTGAAAACATTTCATGGACCCCATTACCTTCTAGGAAGGTCTTGAATTGATTACTCGTAAACGGCGGCCCATTATCGGATACTACCTGCTTAGGAATTCCCCACCGTGACCAGGATTCCCGATTCTAACTTGCTCAAGAGAGTTTCTAACGATTTAAGATGAGAGGCTCTGTCTTTGTGTGTTAGAATTTACCGTTAGGTATGTTTTCCACTAAATTGCTAACAATCAGTTGAAATATCCCACTGCTGGACGACAATCCATAAACTAGGCGATTGTACCTAAACATACCTCGGTGGGTATTGATTACGCAATACTTCTTGGAATCCTCCGAGAGGCATATCTGATTGTACGCCTGCGATAAATCTATTTTAGTAAATTCCTCCCCACCAGCTAAGTTCGCTATCCTCGGCAGCGGATACCTATCGACCAACAGAACGGGATTCAGAGTCACCTTAAAATCTGCGCATAAACGGAGCCCTCCGTCATTCTTGTTTACCAACACAAGCGGCGTCGCCCAATCCGAGCAGTCGACGGGCTCGACGGCGCCCTCGCGCAGCATCGCGTCGAGCTCGGCGTCCACGCGCTCGCGCAGCGCGTACGGCACCGGCCGCGCGCGGTGGAACACCGGCGCCGCGCCATCACGCACCTTCAGCGTCGCGCACCCTCCCGTGTACCGACCCAGACCACCGCTCCACACTCCTTTATACCTGTCGAGCATTTTATCAAGAACATGTTTAACAGGCTCTATTTTAAAATTATAGGACACACTTGGGTACTTCAAAATAGGTATCTGAATACCTAACTCTGCCAGCCATTGCCTACCTATCAATGATGTAACACCTGTATCTACAACAAAGAGGTCAAGGACCTTTTTACATCCGTTGTGTTCGACACAGGTCGTCATGCGTCCTACCGGTTTCACCCTGGATTTACCGTCATAGAAGAGAAATACATATTTAGATTTTTCTAATTTAACATTACTGAACAATGAATCATATGTTTCCTTACTTATACATGACCCGGGTGTCCCGGTATCTACCTCCATTTTTAATGTTCGTCCGTTAACTATTACATTGAGACTCACCGGCGTATAATGGCCTATCTAGATGAACTATGGCAAATATCAGACAAAATTTGAAAATGGCTGACTGCACCTAATCCCTAACCATAGTTATACCATAATAAATTCCATTTTGTGAAAAAGGATCATCGAAAAAAATGATAGGCACCAAGCCGTGTTTGTTGCCTGATTCTTTTACGCTTGGTCGCGAGGAACAGGCATAGCTTCACCTAGTTCCTAAGACGTTTCAAAGTGATCCTAGTGATTTTATTGAAATATACGCCTTTTGACTTTTTTCACCAATGGCTCTACGATAAAGTCTTATTGCCATTCAAATGCGAGCGTGTCCCACTATTTTACACAAATTTGAACCATAAATCTTCGTAGTTTTCTACTTACGTCACCGCCACAAAATCGCAAAGTTGATTGTACGGAGGCAAGTCTGTACATGCCAAAATTAAAACCAAAATACCTAATAATCTAATCTCCTAGAAAGCAGAAAAACTAACAAGCCGGCGTAAATGATAGCAGTAATAGTAACTTTTATCCACTCGGTGACGTCACTACTTTATTACCCTACATTATTCCATCGCTGACGTAATGAAAATGTCGTCATTACTGTATGTTATGCAGTTACTAGAGGGGCCAGTCCGTTCTTTTACAAAGGCTGAGTTGGTAAAGTGGCGTAGCGGCGTAGGTGGCGAGTGCAACACAAGGCGGGTTTGATTCCCGCTGCGGGAATGTTTGCATGATCTGCAAATAATTGTTTCGGGTGTTGTGGTACCATGGAACTCGTAGTTTTTGATACCCGCGAAACAAGGAATCCTAGTATGAGGTTAAGACTATGTATGTCACTGTTGGGTGTTATTTATTTATTGCTATTATCAAGACCATGGATGTTCCATTCAAAAACGTTCCTACTAAACTTGACCACCTAATTGTGTAGATATTCTTAGTCAATACACTGATAGGTTTACGAGTATATTGTTACGGTCGCTTATAGCAAAAAAAAACATTTCTACTCAGACCACATCTTAACAGGAAAACCTGAGATACAAAGATGACTATGATATAAGCAAGCTATTAAGCTTTAATATTACATGAAAATGGGCACGTCCCGCACATTCTTAGGGTACAAGGGTCGAAGATACAGGAAGACCCTTGGGCGTCATGCCGAAAACTTGTGTAGTAAGGTTATAGTGCTCTAAGAAGTGGCTGCCGTCTTAAAACGAAAGTAATTTCCAATATAATGAACTTCCACTCACGGTTTAGCTCACGGAGTACCCGTATAAAAAGTAGCCTATATCTCATATCTTACTTTATTGCTCGCTAAGAAAAGATTATTGAAAATGCTATTAATAAAAGTGGGTTATAAAGTTTTGATGCGGCATGGGGAGTTTGATTTGGAAAAGGCTTGAACCAACTGAGGGCCTACCCTCGGTAAACCATAGTTTATAGAGGTATAAACAATTTATTTTTTCATTTAACGCATAGCGAGTCTGGACTTTTTGGCAGGAACTTGCGAAGTGATGTTGTGCTCTCAATTTATTTTACAAAACTAGTGTTAAATTGAATAATATTGTGTGAATAAAGTGGTGTTTTGCGTAATATTGTTTGAGTAAACCGCACAAGTGAAGTGAAATGAAATGATTGCGTGTATCGTCATTTTTCGAGTTGGCGCCAATAGGTCCCTCCAGGTTTTAGTAAAATAGCCACCATTATATCTTACTAAAACTGAACTTGACTTGACTTGACGGTGACTTGACGATGATAAACGAAAGAAAATGAAGAAAGATAAACAAATTAACAAGAAAAAATACACGTAAGACTTGGCGGTAAGGCCTAGATGCAATAGCAAGCCCGAAAGGGAAGAACATTAAAAAAAAAAAAGCATAGCGAGTCTTCTTGGGTAACTTTTTTTGCAAATTATTTATTGACTTCGAGAGTTTCTAGTTTGCCAGATACTTTATCTCGGTGAATATACATGGCATTAAAATGGATAAAGTAAGCGTAAGTGATGAAAATTGTAGTATAGTAGTAATAAAGTAGGATAATATAAAGATTAATATGAAATTTTCTCACAGGTGAATTTGCTTGTCTGCCACCTTAGATGTAGAAAAATGGACCTAGATGCTTTTGGGGGGTTTTAAGACCCTTAGTCATAATAGTAATTTATTGATAATAATTATTATACTTAAGTCCCTAAATAATTATTATAATAGCCCACCTCCTGGATCCGCGACGTTATATTACACCCGTTAGATGACGTGCAATGTTTCTTACGAAACTAGGTGGTTTAGTTTATTTAGCTACATTCATAATTAATTAGTGTTTTGATTACTTAGTTCAATCATCAATGTCGGGAACGAGTATGAGTTCATGAGTATTTTACTCTATTATATATTTACTCTACATTTTCGATTTGCATGCGTACCCTATTAAATTATAACGGCTTTTTTCTATTATTTTATTATTCGGTATAACTACATAATAACTTCATTATATTAACGTAGATTAGCAAAGGAGCTATGTCAGGATAAGCAAGCGTATAAACGTAGCAAGTAGAAAGCCGTGTCCTCTGCCTACCCCTCTGGGAAACAGGCGTGATTTTGTATGTATGTATGTCTAACATAGATTACGTAATAACAACATAACAACTACAATCAAATTACAATTTATAAGGTGATTCATAAATAAGACATGTTTTATCCCGAAAGGGGATTGCTATACACCCAATTGGCAATAGTTTTCTTCGTTGACTATAAGAAATTTAACATTTTTTATTGAAAAAGCACTTTCCAAAAAGTGTGAGCCTTTGTTACTGAGTGCATACTCATATTTACTAATCTCATCTCAATTAAAGTTTCAAGATCGGGTTGAGTGTGTCAGCCGAAATTGGGCTCCATATATCAACCGAAAAACCAGGTTGTCGGTTAAGAAATATATATACTAACCGTCCAACTAGGTGGACAGCGTGGTTGGTCGGTTGGTAATTAGACGTCCAAATTACTCAAGCGTTTGTAAACGAGAGGTGGCTCAACTGGTTTGTCTGTGATGCCGCTACCCGACGCTAGATGTCACTGTTTGCACTTACTTCAGCTTTTGAAGTTTCGTTCACGTTAGAGATCATTTCTATATATTAATTATTTTTGTAGTGATACAATTACATTTTTTTAGACAATAAGCTATGATTTTCTTAAATTTCGGTCTGTACCTAAGTGTTCAGTACATAACGTACCGTAAAGTAATTTCAGCCGTAGTACGTCCATCACTGAACAAAGTTCTCCAGAGATTCACATCGTCTTTTCATGTAGTGGGGGGCCGTCTTACAGCGTTTTTAGTGTAGATAATTACTAAATAAGAATTGTTTTTATGTATAGTGTTCATTGTTATCTCGGTTACAACCTCGGTGGTCTAGTAGGCGAGTGCCCGACCGAAAAGCAAGGGGTTCGGTTCCCGCTGCGGAACAAATGTTTGCATGATCTACATATATTTGTCCCGGGTCTGCGTGTTCTGGTAAAATGGTACTTGTAGTTTCTGATACCCACTACACAAGGAATCCTAGTATGGAGTCAGGGCTATGTAGGTTTGTGACTGTTTGGTGTTATTTATTTATAAGGTCATCTTTCTATGTACCTAGTTGGGAGCCCGTTTTACCGCACATTCAAAATTGTGTCTATGGAATTCATCATTTCATCATTTAGTCTGTGGAAATATTAAAGAAGAATTGCGATTTTTTTATAATGTTCATTGTTATCGGTTTTCTAGTGGCAAGGAGCTCTTATCATCTGCCCAAATGGCCAAAAATTCACGATAAAGTATTACCTAAGTATGTAGGTAAGTGACCTAAATGTAACCCACATATCTTTTTACCAGCTCAGGTTTTTACCTGGCTGTAAAAATGGGCCTTTCCTATAATAAAATAGTCACCTCTACGTCGTCAAGTACATAATTCTTATCTCCTCTAGCTCAGTAACTTGTGAAGTTACTGAAGGGTGGCGCCACCTATCCGTAGCCGGAATGTAGGTCACACTCTTCCTTGCTATGCTTTAATACGTTCCAATTTTGGTATAAACGTTACTTTAAAAATCACTGCCCTACCATTGCGTCTTGATCATCATCATCATCATCCTGAAGAAGTTCACTGCGGGACATATGCCTCCTCCTTCCCCCTTTCCATTACGAACGTTC
The DNA here is from genome assembly GCA_947579855.1 of Anticlea derivata. Taxonomy (NCBI): domain Eukaryota; kingdom Metazoa; phylum Arthropoda; class Insecta; order Lepidoptera; family Geometridae; genus Anticlea; species Anticlea derivata. Next base: position 4,928,401 of record OX388264.1, read on the forward strand.
TCTAGCCTAAACCATCCACCGACTTTCCGCAACTTTCACAATATCGGTCTATCGGGTGGGTCGCCCGGTTCGTGGTCCATTATCGAACCTGATTCTACGAGCTATAGCTGGCCTGCCCAATGCCACTTTAACTTCCTAATTCTGATGAGGTCTTATTGCCATTAAATGCAACAATGCTTGTTTTAAATAAACCTAATCGCGAGCATCTCCATAGTAGGAATAGTATCTATGAGATTGAATAATTCCATTTGTATTTTTATATTATTTTCCCGATGAGTGAAAAACTGATCTATGCGCTTCATTTGTTATAAGACTGATGACGTCACCCCCCCCCCCCCTGCAGCGTCCAGTTCTCTCCCATCCATTATTTCAATAATCTGATATAGCAACAACTTTGTATTTATGTTATGATCATAGTAAGAAAGTTAGCTAATCTTTTAAAAGTACAAAAACAGAATCAAATGTAGATTATTTAGTTTTGTAAAGAATTGACAACTTTTAGAGCGAAATCAAATCCTCATGGTTCAATGTTGCGTATCTCAAGATTTCTTTTAAGCAGGAGCTTGTGAAGATATCCTACAGAGCGACTAGCCTACGATGTTGGCGCATAGCTAGAGAGAAGTAGCAAGAGAAGCGAGCCAGTGAAATCCTGAAGGGAGTGAGAGGGTAACAAAGTGATGGTCTTCTGGCAGTTTATTAAAATACAGTTTTATGGTTCACATAGGAACGTGTGCACGATTGATCTTGTTTTTTTTATTCATCACTTTGACTGTAACATTTATTCTTTATTTATAGCCTGGCCAGAGTTTGTAACAGACGTGGTTTACGAATTGTCTATTTAAAGCAACGTTTCCAGAGCATTTGGATTTATGAGTATAGATTAATGTTAGTATAGAGAACAAATCCACCTATATTATATAAAAGAGCCGTTTTGGCATAGTGGGAGGTACAGTCGCCGGCACTAAGAAGTATACATTTTCTAATCATACCACAATACAGATGAGGATGTAGGTACACAGTAATACTGATAATGGCACAAATTTATGGTTAGGTACATAATTTTTGAGGTTTCGGTGTATGCATCTATATTTTAATGGTGGCATCATTTTGTACATTATGAAATGTTTATATCTTAGTGCAGGTGACTGTACCTCGTCTTTCGATTCACTGGCTGTGTCACTATCACCGGAACATAGCTTTGCATTTTTTTGACTGGCCTCATAGCTCAGTTGGTAGTAACTCTGCCTTCTGCGCTAGAGGTCGCGGGTTCGATTCCCATGGGATTTCATGGACAAACATTTGTGACTAACACAGATGTTTGTTCTGTGTCTGGGTGTTAAATATATATCTATTATGTATATCAGTCTCTGGTACCCATAGTACAGGCTATGCCTAGTTTGGGATCAGTTGACCGTGTGAATATGTCCGGAATATTTATTTATTTATTTATTATTTGCAAGCATGTAGTGGCAGTGTTTAAAGGTAAAGCACTTATAAAGGTCTTCATCCGCTACCATCCACTGACTTCTTGGGACCATTTCTATTCGTACTGATTTTGATTTGAGAGCTCTGTTAACCTACACGGGTGTCGTGTAAACGTAGGTTTAGCTGTATACCGTCGAAGCGGGCGTGGAAATTTACATATTATTAATTTACACGGCAACAACCCCCGACTGTTCGCAATCTGTGTAATTTGGGTGTTTAGTATTTGTCTCTATATATATGTGGAGGTGAAGGGAGATAGACGAGATCATAGCCAGGGGATGGATAAATAATAATAAATAAATATTCCGGACTATCACACACGGCCAACTGATCCCAAACTAGGCATAGCCTGTAATATGGATACCAGAGACCATAGTTTACATAGACTATGATAGAGTACACTTTCCACATATACCTTTAGCGGTAACTTAGCGGTAGCTGCGATAACAACTACAATCTGATCCACGTGGAACAGCCACCTCACCATTCAAACTAGAACACAGCATTGCAAAAATTGCTGCTGAGCGGCAGAATGTATAGACTGCACAAAGAATAGAAACGTTTATTTTGTTACCAAAAAACACAATCAAAGAGCCTTCCTGGATGGATGTTATTCTAAGGGCTTATAACTGGCCTGAGCAACTCTGTTAGCTAATAAGCTTTCGTCATTATGATAGTCATAAAAGTGGAAGCATTCTTAACAATGGCGCCCGCGCATATCTAATGCATGTATTTTTTTTATTTATTTTTTTATACAACTGAGGTGGCAAACAAGCATACGGCCCACCTGTTGGTAAGCGGTTACCGTAGCCTATGAGCGCTTGCAATACCAGAGGCATCACGCACGCGTTGCCGACCCCGAACCCCCCTCCCCCTAAAGAGCTCTGGCAACCTTACTCACCGCAGGAACACAACACTATTTGAAACAAATAATGTTATTTGGCTGCGATCTTCTGTAAGGCGGAGGTACCTCTCCAGGCGGGCTGCTCCAATTTAGAACGAGAAAATCTCGCTATGCCCTACCTCCTCTAATGTATAAACTGCTTTTGGTTTTGAAACCCTTCAAATTGATTTTGCGTGTTGGTTCTTAGAAATCTAAAGATCCATTTTGAGCCTCTTTTCTAAGAAACAAAGGCGTGAATAAATAAAGTATTAGAGACAGTCAAGATTGCTATTGGTATTAATATCATGGATCCCAAATTTTACGATCTCGGTGGTGGGTGAGTGTTCGGCTGAGAAGCAAGGGGTGCGAGTTCAATTCCCGCTGTGGGGCAAATGTTTGCATAATCTGCAAATATTTGTTCCAGGTCTGGGTATTAAGGTACCAGGTTCCTCGTAGTTTATGATACCCACGACACAGGGAAACCTAGTATGGGGTCAGGCAGGACGTGGCTGTTGGGTGTTATTATTATTATTTTATCTTCCATTCATTCAGCTCTAAACATTATCCCTAACACATCCTTATCTGAAGCCTAATCAAATGCATAATATTTTTCCAAAAGTAAACATTACCACGCCATATTTTGCCACTGTCATCAGTCCACAGGGGTGAAAGGCATCCCCATTGATTCGTCTTCATCGAAACGGAATGAAAAGTAGTGGGTAATATCTTCCATTTGCATATTTTAATTGTTATAGGGGGCCCCCGCAGTGCGAATGTGGAGTAAGCAAGCGATTTACATACATCGTCGCGACTGTACGAAACAAATTGCGCTCTCTGTAATATAATCTGTATCTGTAATCTGTAATATACGACTGGTAATTGAAATGTAAAGTGTTTTTGAAGTTGGTTGGATTATACGTTGCGTAAATCTAGTGTAGAAAAGTAGTGTGACTTTCGTGAAATAGATTATATGTTGACATTTCCATAGAAACGGTAACAGGTGGGCCATATGCTTGTTTTCCAACTCAGTTGTAAAAAAAAAAAAAAAAAAGTATATTTTGATTTTGTATAAAATATAATTCTGTTATTTTAGATTCCCGAAAGAAGATAAAAAGTTGAATCATGTAACCTTATCATCTCGAAGCAAGTACTTATCATCTCACTTTTGAATATAGTAAGTATTTTATTGATTGTATGATATAATCGTGCACTAGTGAGAGAGACAGAGTTATTATTTATTGCTTTAGTAATGATGATCGCTTGGATTATATCCAGGCTATTCCCACCACAGCTTGCTTCCGTCACAAAGGCCCAAATCCCGTAGATTATAATATTTCTCTCCATGTAACATAAGAAAGAATAATATCTCACTCAGCTCTACCTGACTGGCTAAATCCAGAAGTAAACAAAGGAGCCATTTCATTCTGGGCCTGGTCCATGTACACTACTTAGAAAAATTAGGAAAAAATAGGAGATTACAAGAAAAATACATTTTCATTAATTTGAAGACAAATGCGATGGTACAAGAATAGTTCTTCTGGTAAGTTGTTTACTATGTGAACACTATTTGAAGGCCGCCATGTTGGTTAATAATTGGCGTTTGACATGACATTGACATATTTTTCATGTCATGTTGTTTGGATTTGATATTTTTGTTTTGTCGGATGAATGTAGGTTGTCAAAATGACATTTCACGCACGTCCATCCGCCATATTTTTGTATCGCTGTGTGTTGCTCTCTTTGTCGAAGAAAATCTTAATGTACCTTAGAACGAAGTCAATTTAAATAAAATAACCAATTAAATACGTTTACCTTATTGCTTATCCATATTTTAGAGTAGTGTACACAGTGCAGGCCCAGGCCCCATATATGGATGAAACGTCTCTTTTATACATTATCCTCTAAACCTTATTCAAATAATCAGAACGTAAGCAAAATATACTAAATTACTTGGGTGCGATGTCCCCATTACAGCCCCGAGGCGATCAATTACTGCAAATCGACTATGAATCAACTTTCATCTGCCACCCTCCAATGTCAAATATTGCACACTTGGTTGCGTGCCATCACCATCAGAAAAACAACCCTTACACCTTTGTAATATCGCTCAGTTTCCTACGATAAATGTGCTAGCTACGGCCAGTTGAGATGTGTAGCACATCAGTAGTTAGAGAATTGAAAACGAAAATTGGATGATTAAGCTTTTAGTAACTTTAGTTAGAACAACGTTTTTATTACATTATTATATACTATTTAAATTAATTGGAAATGTTTATTTATATATAGGTATTATATTTGCTTACACTCACTGTAGGTACGTGATGCATCTTCCACCGGCGCCGGTGTGACACAGGCGTCGCATTCAAATGTACTTAAAAAGTGGCTCTTGGAGCAGAGATTCTATATTGTTATTAAACTTTTCAATTTACCAGAAAACTGATAGGTGATATTAATCAAAGTATAGGATGACGAGTAACGTCGAGCAAAGAATCAATTATTCGTTCATTTTTATCAATAGTTCGATTCTACAGATTTGGGCTTCTGTATACAAATAGAATGGAATAATTCGAGCAGAATATTACAAGCCGTGTTCCAATTTAGCGGAGACAACGCTTAATTACTCCCGCCTGGAGTGGACAGGGTAAGGGTTATTATAAATAATTTACTAAATAGCTAACGAGACCTTATTCCAAGACCCTCCGAACTGAAAACTCGAAAGCATATACGGTACGTACAGTCGCCAGCACTAAGATGTATAGATTTCATATTTTGAAAGTGATCCTACAACACAGTTGCAGATGATAGGTACACAGTAAAATTGAAAATGGTACAATTTGATGGTTAGTATGTAATTTTGAGGTTAATTTTTATGTTGAGTACTGTAGCATCATTTTGAAAACTATGAAAACTGTCGATGGAAAAGGCTCAAGACCATTCGTCATGGATCTCTTTAAGGGAAGCTTATGCCCAGCAGTGGACTTCTACAGGCTGATCATGATAATGCAGGCTCCCAACAATCTGGTACCTACGTCCCATTGAAAACTAAACGCAATTTATAAATTTCTCATAATAGAGTTTATTAGTAATGTTGTTGCAATACATTTAAAAATGAAAAAAACTTTCACGTAAAATTGCTCTACGAAACTATAAATTCAAAGTAACATAACCGATACAGTAAAAGGTCCGCCAAAACTACACATAAAGAGGTCTATAAATTGATCCACAATGGCTCTCAGGTCAGCACACCGAGGGTGGATGCAATATGTCTGGAGGGTGCACATCCGAGGGCCATAAGCCGGCGAAAAAATATTGTGACGACCAACTTAATTGAAAAAATAAGTTTGATTGAGAGTCGCGTGTCGATGGCCGACGGCCAGTTGATTGAGAAAGGGATTTATTTACTTTGACACAATACTTACGTTTCTTTTCAAAACTGCTACTTTTTTAACTAACTGCAATCATTCGAACGTTCCCGTAGTAGTCTACGACGCCGACGAAGTGCAAGAATTGCGACCGCAGAGACAGCCTAGCCGATAGAAATTTATAATCAGTCACTAACTACATCGGCTCGATAACTCTCGCCCTATTCTTTTCTAACATTAAACAAAAGAAAGAGGCGGACATACTATTTTCTAGCCCATAAAGTTAGTGATTAATTATGGAAAAAATATTTAGTCAATCACATGACTAATATGCGAAAAATCGTAGTAAAAGTGGGTTATAAAATATAATTATTTATTTACACCGAGGTTTTGAATGTTAACCACGAACTGTGACGCAGTGTTGGATGGCCCCCTTCCCGATCAACCGATGACATTGAAAACGACGACCCGATCGGAAAGGCTCAAGACCGATCGTCACTGCACTCTTCTACAGTTCGCGATGATGATGATGATTTTCACCAAGATATGTAGGTATAATACAAGCACGTTTTTTATTTAATAAATGCAATTAAAAAGTTATTTTGCGTGCAGATTAGTTTGCTCACTTGTTAATGAAGTGGGAAAAAATAATTCAGGGGTCATAATCTCTTAAAAATAGTTAATTGAAAATTTAAGTAATTACTCGGTCACGTGTCACTACTAAATAATTATATTGGGTAACGAATTCGTTGCCTTACTTCAAATAAAACCATTCATTTACGAAGAGCATTTCTTGCCTCGAACGTGCAATTCTCGAAAGGAGATAAAAAAGTCGAATCGCGTAACCCTACACGTTCGGTCTTTGCATTTTGAGTTTGTTTTATTGTGTATACATACATTAGAACGATAGAATCGCCTGAAGAATCTCGTTTACAATGCCACCCAGTGATCGAGAAAATATCTTCATGTAAATGGGTTTTTAGGCCAGAATAATGAAACTCGCGGCTACCGCAATATTATGATTGGCAATATTATGACGGCTATCGTTTTCTAGCATCAAACCATTACAAATGTAACTGTCATGAATCTTTAACGCGCATCAACAATTTCAGGAAACTACCTGAATTATTCCATCGACATCCAATTTGCAAGCATTAATAACCCATATTAGTGTACTGTAAACTCACATGCACTCACGTGTGATTAGACACACGCACACAGGCGCAGCAAACGTATACGTACCGCTGTAGCAGCTGCCTACGGCTACACAGCTAATAATTAAACGGCTTGTGCCTTTTTGTTTATTTATATTGTAAGCAATTTTTAAGCAATACTGGATTTTATTAGCGCTACTGCTTACTATAAATCAGAATGACGTTTTATGACTAAAATAAATGTCGACAAACTCTTAAACCTATCTAACTCAGACAACTCCTGAGATGTTTACAGGTCACATAAACTCGCAGGGCATGGTCTGTGTTAGATAATTTATATATGCCGCCAATTATAAAAGGTTAAGGTAACATTTAAATAACCGAAACCGAAAAATGAAATGAAATTTCAAAATGATCGATGCATCAACTGAATAAAATCTATTTTAACTTTCTGGGGTGTGCGATATCGTTGAGTTATATCGCTAACGCCTCGTTCGTAGTGATAAAGCTGTATCTATTCTACTGTGACCTTAATCCACAAACAATATTAGTGAAATCTGCATTCAGTGTGTAGGTGTGGCGTATCGATTGCATACCGATGAAGACGCTTATGTTAATCTCGCTGACGGTCCATGCCGATGTAGTTATCGAGTACCTAACTGGACATTTTGACGGTTCTGCGACAATACCTACCTCAGAAATCCGCATTTAGAGTAATGGTCATGCCAACGGGACGAAGAGCGCAGTATCTCAGGAGTAAAATAAAAATCTCAGGCTGTGCGATAATAAAAGATACAATGTCACAAAATAGATTGCTCATTTTATCCACTTCCGTCCATATCGAGATATACCCGTAGATAGTGGTTATCTACGCATAGTTACTAATTTGGCTGAAATGTGTAGGGACACGGAATTAAAGTTTTGCTGAAAATGCTCTCATTAAACTCTCAAACTTTTTGACGGTAAAACCAACTGTCAAAAAGTTTATTTTGTGATTTGTGATTACAATCTATAGCGTTCTGAAATCTGTCAAGAAACCCATTGACTTTCTAAGTTCCTTGAGTCGGACAGACGAACTTGGTGAAACTCTAAGTGTCTGTCCGAGTAGTCAGAGTAGTTTTACTGGCAGATCATTGTTTATTTGTTATTTATTTGCAAAAAGGTGGTTAGAGCACTATAAGATCAACACGTTTAACTATAACTAGCATGCCAATATTGTTTACGAAATAAGAATAATATGTAACACCTATAAATTATCACCCCTTTAAATAGTTAACATAGCAATTATCGATTCTATCAGATAATTCGTATAAAAATTCTAAACAGATCATCATCATCATCATCAGCCTGATGAAGTCCACTACTGAACATAGGCCTCCCCCAAAGAGTGCCATGACAAACGGTCTTGAGCCTTCTCCATCCACCGACTTCCCGCAACTTTCACAATCTCGTCGGTCCATCGGGTGGGGGGCCTTCCAACACTGCGTCGTCCGGTTCGTGGTCGCCACTCGAGAACCTTTGTTCCCCAACGGTTATCGGTTCTGCGAGCTATATGGCCGGCCCACTGCCACTTCAACCTGCTAATTCTGAAAGCTATATCGGTGACGTTGGTTCTTCTACGGATTTCCTCAGTTCGGATTCTATCACGCAGTGAAACTCCGAGCATAGCTCTCTCCATAGCCCGGTGAGCGATTTTGAGCTTGTGTACAGACAAAAACAGATATGTTATTAATATTGGAGTTTTTCACTTTCCTCACACCGACATCAGACTGACATTATTTTCATCGGAATCGCTCACAAAGATTAGAATAGTTTTTGCCCCTCAAAATTCCCATCACGACGCTTACAGGTTTATGCCATATCCAGTGATCTACAGTTTCTATCCTTCCATCGACAGACGGGGGCCAATCGAATTACTTGTCCATTATTATTTGGGGAAGGTTTGCAGCGTCATAACATGAGCAAGGGTGACATGTACCACCAAGGTATAGGATTGAGAACTGTTTGACTAAACGCCAAGTTTTTCCGTATAAGCATTATGAATTCGTTTGCTGGTGCTTGTTCGAGATGACCTGTGACAACCACAAAAGAGTCTATGTACGATTCCTTTAATAATTTAAGAGGAGGCTTGAAATCCCATTCCCCTGGTTGGTCCATTCTTGCACCTCACCAATATTGCGTGCGCTCTGAAGTACTCTCAGACGAACGAAATAAGTTTCGTTTACTAAAATAATTATTTTTATGCATAATTTGGGTTTAACTCTGAATAATAGACCATACTTCACCTCGACCATTTCACCTGTCTACCTACATACCAAAACTTGGTTTTCTGTAATTATATCATGTACTAGTATTGTATCTTTATAACTGTATGTAGGAATTCTTAGTGAATAAATGCACTTTTATTTTATTTTATTTTTTACTTTCTTACCTTGACTTTTTTTTTTTATTAAAATATCTAGGTTATTTATATTAGGATTAGGAGGTTAGGATAGAGGCAAGCGAACACCTTCTAAATGGGTTATTATCTTGGTAATTAATTGACAAAAAGTAGTTGTTAAAACAGTGTCATCATTAAAACTGTGTCTGTGTCAAAAGTCATTGAAACTTGTGCGCACCAAAGTACACTAGATTTAAATCTAGTAAGTATTGTACGTCTACGTGTATGCGCTGCGTTTATACGCAACAAGGAACGCGTACTTTTAGATGGGTCAAATTAAATTAAACTAGCACTACAGGCCTGATAGCTCAGTTAGTAGTAACTCTTCCTTCTGCGCTAGAGGTCGCGGATTCAATCCCCGCACTGGACAAACATTTGTGTGATAAACACAGATGTTTGTTCTGTGTCTGGGTGTTAAATATTTATCTATTATGTATATCAGTCTCTGGTACGCATAGTACAGGCTATGCCTAGTTTGGGATCAGTTGACCGTGTGAATATGTCCGGAATATTTATTTTATTTTATTTTTATTTTACTACTTAACGATATCGCAAGCCCCTAAAAATCTCATAAAACTCAAATTGAACTTTGTTCAAAAGACGTAAGGATTATTTTAAAATTAATTCTAAATAACATATCGCACGCCGCCGCCGTATACTATACTATAGCCTGAAGCATATACTATATATAGTATACGGCGTGCCGTTTGAACACGCTTCACGCTATATCAGACTTTGCCTAGTTTGGGATCAGTTGCCCGTGTGTGATATGTCAGAAATATTTATTTATTATTATATTTTGTATAGTGAAATATTTGTGCGCTACTATACCCAGAAGTGTGATGTGATGACAAAGGCTTAACATAGTGATGATGATGATGATGATGAAGTTTTAGTAGCGAGAGAAGTCACGAACATTGCTTGTATTAGTTACATGAACCTATTACTCAACAGTTTCAAACTTTGCAATGTTTCGCAAAAACAGTATTGTTAAGTGTTTTTTGTTTCAACTTTTTTTTCTTAATCAAAAACGAACAATTGTTGTCAAACCTATTATATTTAATGATTACGGTTTTTGAAATGTATTTGTTTAATTTTTTTCAAAATCCCAATTTATTCTGTTATTTATTTTATAACCATGAATCATCCCCATAACCATGACACTTTTCTTATTTATTACATACAAAAACAATAAAAAAATGTATGCGATAAGTGGATTGTATAAAGATAGGTGGCAAGATATAAAAGCCTTTTTGACAGTAAATTTGCCGCATTGACGCTTATAGGTAAGGAAGGTATAGGTGTAGACGGTCAAGGGCGAGAACTCGCGCCCTGAGGCTTCCGTATATACGGGGTCATAAGACTCATAAGTATAAATTATTACATTTTCTCTAATTCAATCAAAGTACTCTACTACTCCCGCCTTAGGTGCCAAATAATGAAAAATGTTCCATAAAAAATCCCGTCCAAAAAACAAACAAGTTTTCACTAGGGCGCTAGCTCAATTAGATTAGTCAATTGAGCTGCGCAGTGTTTTAATTAGGAAGTTCGACTAGTACACTGCCCGTTCACCTAGCTTGCAAATAAAAACAAATATATCATTACCAAACCCCCCTCCCTGCCCCAAATACCACCACATATCACAAACACTATAAATAGGTTATATAATTGCGTATCACGCTTCATTGTCGTGATAAATACTTTCTCACAGTTATCATTTACCAAATCTACGCCACTGTCCATTTTAGATAATGGTGCGAAAGGGATGCTTCTATAAATGAAACGGTGAGACAGAAAGGGAGGATAGAAAGTAACGTATATAGTGTCCACAAGCCAAGCGGATATTGATTATCTGCCACAGTTGAGAGCCACCTAGTCCCCCGCCACCCCTTACTGAAGCCGAATCGATACAGCGTATCCTCAAACATTTCTGTGCGAAATTTCACTCTATACGCGCGGAAAACGGCCTTTTTTTCATTGTGAACATTTTGGATTGTAACCCTTTTACGCGTGCTGAAGATATTCAATATTTGATCTCTGTCTAACCGACTGAGCGGCTTGTGACTGCAATAGCTCTGTCTCGTTCTAGCACATTTCATAATCATTTTCGATGCATTCTCGTGCCATGATTTTCAGCAGCACTTGGAATACGATTTTACAATTTCACCCCGTGCTACGTGTAGCTACAAAAAGGGGGCGCAATTTTTCATTTCGTTAAATTTGTAATTTCAAAGTTGGCTCATCTGCTAACACCACGATTTAGTTATGATTAAGTTTTTGTTTGAGTATTTATAAAATAAAAGAGTCAATAAATAAATGTAAATGTGAACTTTATTGTCCTTACCACAAATTCTGGATACAAAAACAGAGACTACAAATACTTAATGCAAGTTGCGTGAGCGCATCTACACTGACAATAGAAAATATAGAGTAATTTTTATTAAAAACTATTCAAATCGCCCACGGTCAGCTCTTTAACAAATCAAGACAAACCGTTAATCCGTTTCTGCAAGATAGAAGGATAAACCAACAAACAAACAAACTTTCAATCTTTCAAACATTATTATATAAATAAGGACAACCAAAAAACATACAAACCCTTAAAAAATGCGCAGAGACCGTGGGAACTCCGTTATACGTATAGAACCTTCTACTCCAACATCCCCCCCCCCCTGATACACCCGTCGGTATAGTCGTTTTGTATTGCAAATGCATCGGTATTTTGGAGGCTACATCTGGCTACACTAGTGTAGTCAATACTTACTACAGAGAATTAATCTAATGAACCTATTATAAAAAAAGTCACAATTTTTTTTTTAATTCCATTTATTTTTGCAAAGGTTCTCGAATGTCGAACACGAAGCGGGCGACGCCGCGTTGGAAGACACCCCACTGATGGACCGACGACATCGCGAAAGTTGCGGGAATTTGGTGGATGGAGGAGGCTCAAGACCGTTCGTCATGGAACTTTTTGTTGGAGGCCTATGTCCAGCTGTGGATTACCGCAGGCTGATGATGATTTTTGCAAAGTTTGCATTTTAAATTTTAACAAGTGAATTAAAATTCGCCCGAAAAATATTTAACTTGAATTAAAATATTATGAAACAATCAAATCTTCAGATTAAAAATAAATTCATTCGCATAAAGTTCATGAAACAAGTCTCCAAGGATTCACCTCTAACTTAAAGCTTGGCAGGCATGTCTAGACACAACTAGTGAACAAATTCTGTACTACAAAACTTCGTGGGGCAAGGGACTCACTACATCCATCTTTCTAAGGTTGTGTGTTTGCGTGAGCCTGTGAAAAATTGCGTTTGCCTCTGTGCGCGTAGCACACAAGTAAAGCGCCACCCGTTCGGGGGTTTGTGATTGTGTGCGTAGGGCGGGGGTGGTAAAGCCGAGTCGTGAACTAAATAGCTTAGTGTTAACACATATTGACATCAAATTCACCACGATGTTATCATTTATTCAGGTAGCGATACTCCATTGTACTTTTGGTTGGGTTTTAATTAACTTTTTTTTAAGCTTTTAGTGCGCAACAAAGTTTCACAAACAGTTGCGTAGGGCATCCTACTTTTGAAACAGAGGTTGCCGATCTGTGCCTTTTTTTATATATGTAAGTTAGTCTAAGTAAACTCCTATATTACATCGTGATGGCTGATAATCCTATATGAATATTTCTTTTCTTACCACAGGATTCATATAAAACCCAGTTAGCTTCAATTTATGAAAAAATAAACTTAACTATATTTATCACTCATCATCATCATCATTTCAGTCGTAGGACGTCCAATTTTGAACATAGGCCGCTGAGCTATGTTCCTCGCCCACTACCACTTCAACTTGCTAATCCTCTGGGCTATGTCGGTGACTTCAGTTTGTACGGATATCTCCTCGTTTCTGATTCGACCCCAAAAAAACACCAATCATAGCCCTGTCCATAGCTCACTGAGCTACCTAGAGCTTTATTATGAGGCCCACAGTGAGAGACCACATCTCTGTTTCGTCTGTCATTACAGGTAACACACATTGGTCTTGAGGCACTGATGTATTTTGAATATCGCCTTTTATATATATATCTGCCTACATATTTACGATCTTCGGGATTGTTCTGCTGTGTACCTACTATTGCGCGTTATTTATTGACGTGTCTAGCTTTGCGATATGACATCATACGCGCAGAAGTTAACTAGGCACCTCGCTGTAATGTTTTGTCTTATTCTCACTCGCGAGAGCGGTAGGCGGAGGGGTATGGTGGGAGAGGGAAGCACATTCCACGCAGGTGCCAAGTTGATTTCTGCGTGTTGTAAATATATTTTAAAATGAACCATAAATCTTCTGAATAAAGTTAATTTTGAGCTACATCGCACATGTCAAACTCAAAATCGACTTTTTTCAGATGAGGGATCATTTTGAAAGGATTTTATATGTCATGCTACGGGAGTATAGCATGCCGTTTGCTTTGGAGTGAAGCTCAGACAAATATCTTTGGTCTAGCTCTTAAGTATTTACGAGGAGCGTGTCCACGATTAATTATTTTCGCCGCTTTGTTTAACTTACGGTGACTTTGCTTTCGAGTTATTACGAATTTTAATTGCCCTGTGGGGCTTGTGACACTTTTCGCTGCCATTCGTTTTTTATTTCAATTATAAATGACTCGGTGAAATTGCTGTTTTTATTTATATCCAAGTTATAAACAAAACAGCAATTTTGCCGTATACTTTTTCACAGCTTTTATACTATTTTTTAGAAAAGAAGTTACTTTACAGTATCAGCATATTTTTTGTTATATTTTGTAGTGAATTCTTAATATAAACCGCTCTCTTCATATTTCCTGGATATTTTTACTAAGAGAGTGGTAAGAAGCGAAACTATCACTTTCCTTAGCAAAATGCAGCCGAGGCGCTCTATATTTTCTAACTTTCAGCACTTCAAGCTATTATGAACCTTAAATTTTACGTCTTAAATTAAATGTGATATCGCTACTCTCACAGTGCTAGCCTGTAAGTACTAAAAAGAAATAGAAAGCCGTGTTCAAACGACGTGCGATTTTTTTTCAAATAATCATTTTGTCTTCTGAATACAGTTAAGTTTGAGTTGGAATTTTAAGAGCTTGCAATATATTTGTGCTATATCGCGCACCCTCAAATAATCTCAAACTCAAAACTGACTATAATTAGTTAGATAAAAGGTTAGAGGTAAGGATATATAAATTATTATAATGAATTTTATATGACATATCAAGGACAATATATCGCTTCCAGTCTTAACACGGCTTTAACGTTGGATGGGTGGTCGGGACAGGATGACCTAGAAAGAATCAGTGACACGACAAGCAAGCAACTTCTAGCCCGGTCACAATATACCTTTATAAGTGCTTGCTAGTCCGCCAGACGATACGCCATTAGGGAGAACATCGGGCAGCCTCAGGAACTCTATCACCAGAGTTGCCCACTAGCTCATACGACGGAACTGCTTTGATTTCAGAAACTAATAAATGAAACAAGAAATGAAGAGTAGACTGCCGCAGCGGGCGTTAATGAACTTGTAATAAAATTATTGGCCACACACAGGGCAGGCAACGCCCCAGCAACGATGAATTAACCTGCATAGTGATGTATTATTAGGGTAGGGTTATCGATAAAAGCTATTTATTGAGATCTTTTATCGTAAAATATATTTTAATGTATATTTGTACTGTTGGTGAATCTTCTGAAATTGACACGTCAAAGTAAGATACAAATAGGAGGAAATATCGTGTCATATGGCATCATTCAACGCTTTTCTAGTAAAGAAACCGACCAGCAACGTATTTATCATAATTAGTGTGATTTCTGATATATAAGCAGTTACGCTTTACTTTCTTAGACAGAATGTAACAGGTGTATCTCTTAACATTCTCAACCGTGGGCTACAACAAAGCCATACCTATGAATAGAGAACATTGCAACATAACATTTAACCATAAACCATTAAGCGCTATCCAATCCCGTAACAGTACATGCGACGGGAAAAATAACAACGCCATTACACAGTTTATATCGACATCGATAAAACGGGAGTACTCCACTCTAGTCAGGAGTATCTGTAGAGGCAGGCTACAATAAAATGTACCAAGCTAGCTACGGGCACAGAACAAACAATAGTTACTAACGTCCAGAAGCTTCACTCACCCCGATGATTCTACACGGATCGTAAGCGAATTTTTAATTTTTACATTGAATTTTTCGGAACCCAATTTTAATACAGCCCGCATTCACTCTCGTCAAAATTAGGCGCGTCATGTTAAAAAGCGATTTTGCACTTCTAACTACACGTAAGAAAGCTCATTTTGCATTGCAAACCCATATAGATTGACCCAGGCCTGCTACAAGCTTGAACAGTTAGTTACTCCTCTTACTCCCTACCCCTTCCCCGCCCCGACATATGCGCAGTTCAGCACACATGCACACGACCGTCACCTGCGGATCCTGCGACCACACTTTTTCCTCTACATCACTCCGATCAACTGAAGTCGTAAAATCAGCTTTATTGCGGTGAGTTTAGATTCTTTTTGATATAACTTGCATAAGTAGGCACTCTGATTTAAATGTATTATCTTAGTTTTTTTTAATTATAGTCACGAACAAAACTCTACCTTGTGAGGAGCGATCGTTTCTGTACTGAAAATCCGATAGAAAAAGTTATGTTAAGCACATTCTCACGATTAAGGTTCATTATTGCGTACCGTAGTTATAGATATATCTGTTTATGACGTCAGAGTGAAATCTCAATGAGCTTACTATTTCTTGTTCTGTGAGTTTACGTTAGTGATGTATGCATCCGATTTATCGATACATGCGCTAATAGTCCACACTAGCTTTGATTACTAATTGATCTGTACAATGACGGGTATTTGCATACGCTAAAGGCCCGGCCACACCGAGTGCGGGTACGGCTAATAGCACAAACAATATGACAGTAAGCATCAGGAGCTGAAATTTATTTAGAGATTTTCAGAGAAACATCTCTTTTAGTCTGCATAAACAGGCTGCGCAGACCATAATCGGTACCATGTGGACGACCTAAAACTACTATAACATAAAACTAATGCTAAGCTCATGGAATATTTGATAAGCTGTGAAAATTATTTTTTGTTTGACCTCAGTTGAACTTAGAGGTGCACAGACGCATAAATAGTTCAAGGTTGATTTACAAATAAAGAGTTGAGTCAGTTTGTCGATGTACGTGCGTCCGATCTGAGGTTTATACGAAATCAATATTCGAGATACGAATTTCTGAACTGAATTGATTTTATTTTTCATAAGATGCTCAATAAGGGAATTTATTTATGAGCAAATGTCGTATTATTGTGAATTGTGGAATTTCTTGGGTCACGTCAGTTAAATGTCTGCTACGTCACGACTGACACTGTCGAAATGTAAACATACCTACTCGTATGTGTTTCTTGATGCGTATGAACGCAGCGCATACACGCAACGTACAAATGCAGACGTCAGATACTTTAGAGGAGGTAGGGCACAGCGAGATTTATTCGTTCTTAATTGGAGCAGCCCATCTGGGGAGGTATCTCCGCCTTACAGAAGATCGCAGCCAAATAACATAATTTGTTTCAAATAGTGTTGTGTTCCTGCGGTGAGTAAGGTTGCCAGAGCTCTTTAGGGGGAAGAGGGTTCGGGGTTGGCAACGCATGCGTGATGCATCTGGTATCGCAAGCGCTCATAGGCTATGGTAACCGCTTACCAATAGTTGGGCCGTATGCTTGTTTGCCACATTACTTTTAGGTTTACTAAATAATTAATTAATGGGTAAAGTTTTTTTTTTTCATATAGATATATTTTTGATTAAGTTTCTATTGTTTCAAAATTTATAATAAGTAATAAAAACGTTTGTATCAATGCTCACGTGAAGACATAATATATTTTGTAAAATCGATATCATGGAGAAGCCACCGGCTCCTGAAACACAGATTTTACTAGTTCGGGAGCCTATGGATTCATTTACTTGTCCAATATTTTATGTCAATAAATAGCTTTTTGTTTGTTTGTTTGTATTAGTATAAAAAAAAACTTTGAAATAAAGGCGTTACGTAGTGCGTTAGAGCGCGTCATGGAACACGGCTCTCTTCATTTCAATGTATTTGACGTCTGCATTCGTACGTTGCGTGTATACATACACTGCGTTCACAGGCAACAATAAACGCATACGTCAACGTTTTAAAACCGTGACTGTAAAAAATCCCAGCACCTACCGGCATTGCACCGTTATAAAAACCTGATGTAAGCAAATGCACTTAAAAACAATCAATGTATTCCACTTCTGATCTCTTGAACAACAACGATTCTATGGCAACGGGTGACCTTTATGTTTCTTGTGGGCATTGACGTCATCGCAACGTCAAGAGCCAATTCCATGTTATTGAAATTCGGTACACTCAACCCTTTTTTTCACGTGGGTTTAATATTTGTCACAGAATAAGTTCGAATGGTAACCATGAAGCAGTGTAGGAGGTCGTGGTTCCTTTGGGGGAGGAAGATGTCCAGCAGTGGCCTTCTTCGTGCTGATGACGATGATGTAATAATAATATTGCCTATAACAAAACGTTTTTGTTCGAGATGCCTAAACAAAGAGCTTCGTAAGATGTAAATCATTATGAAATAAGTTTTAAACATATACCTATTCCATGACATATTGCACGCCGTTTGAACATGGCTTGACTTAACTCACTTCTGGTTTCCTATCTTTGTGCCATGCAGTGTTTACTGTGTATTATTTCGTCCACAGTAGTTTCTTGTGGGCGCCTTACAGTAGGTATTAATACGATACTATGGGTTGCGGGTCGCGTTCTGTCTCGGGTGTACTCGCCCGCGCACGCCCCCATCGCCGGACAGATCATTACGCTACGAATGGGGAGACGTGGATGTGGTAGGTATGTTTCTTCTTTAGCCAAATAATTTTGGACGTATCTTTCTTGCAATTAGCTAACTCATCTAGCTAACCAAAACTGCAAAAAGTGGCCATTCTATCCTTTATAAAAAATTTCATGTAGTTATTTAAAAACGTCTACGGACATATTTAATACTTTCAATATAATATTCTTGAACTTAATTCACAGCCTTCTATGATAACCTGAACAATCTGAGCATCAAAATATTTGAGTAGATCTCTATCATGAAAAAAAGATTTCAAGATTTTTATTTTTATTTAATATTTAAATGTAGTAACTAACGTAGGGTAAGAAGAATAGTAGGTATTAACACATATGATCCAATTTTTTGATTGACATAAATGAATTATTTTTATTTATTAGCTAATAAAAGACTGAAATCCTAGATTTTTTTTAATTTTAAGTGCAATAATTGGTACTGACCTACATTCAAAAATAGGCTCTAAATAGTTTTAGTACGATTTAAACAGCTAATAAAACCTATAGAAATATACATTACAGTGCTTGACTTCACTATGAAGTCAAGCACTGTAATGTATATTTCTATATACGGCTGATCTTGGTAATGAAAGTTACACATGCCACATCCAAAATTAGCAGTTGCAATGAAACATTTTTGCTTCGGAGTGGTTTGCGAGTCTGCAAGTGGTCATCCCAAGGTGACATTAAAATACACGAAATGTTAATACCCCCGAGGCGAGCTGAAATACGTTCTTGCAAACATTCATGATAAAGCGGATTATCATAATAATTCGTGGAGTCAAATTCAAGTTTTTATTTTTATTTTTTATTTTTATACTACTGAAGTGGCAAACAAGCATACGGCCCACCTGTTGGTAAGCGGTTACCGTAGCCTATGAGCGCTTGCAATACCAGAGGCATCACGCACGCGTTGCCGACCCCGAACCCCCTCCCCCCCTAAAGAGCTCTGGCTACCTTACTCATCGCAGGAACACAACACTATTTGAAACAAATAATGTTATTTGGCTGCGATCTTTTGTAAGGCGGAGGTACCTCCCCAGGCGGGCTGCTCCAATTCAGAACGAGAAAATCTCGCTGTGCCCTACCTCCTCCTAAAGATTAAAAATGCCTGCAAGCTACTTAAAAGTTATGAATTCATGTTCGGATGGTTATTTTGGGCGTTTTTCACGGAGTTTGAATTTTTTTGCAAGCTTGACAACGCGCGTTGTCGGTGACTTTAGTTTGTCTGCATAGGCCCGATTCTGAGATGTCAGTGAGTTAATTTAAAAACTAGTAATTTGTTCACTTTTCACTGACTTTTCAGAATCGTGCCTCGGATCTCATATTCCTGATTTGATTGCGTAGAGAAAATAATGTCGAGTTTATATCCACACGTCTCATTTATCTAAAATCCGTTGCAAACGATCTATAGATAGCTCAATCCAGATTAATTAAACGCGTCTCAAGTCAAGCATCGCTAACCACTTTGTCGCTAAACACTCAACAATTTTTCGTTAAGTTATTAGAATTAATAGAAAATCTGCTTTTTAAAAAACCATCAGACACCGGATCTTCCGTACTCAGCAAAAAATATTAAATAAAAAAGGAATTAAATTGATAATCTCATTTTTGAGGCCTGTTTAAAATTGATTCGTTTCTCTTGTTTCAGATTGTGCTGAAATCATGTCCAAAAACAAACTCCTACCATTTTGCATCACATCTAAGATGAAAGAACTTCAAGTAGCAGCCTTCCCGGGGTGAAGCTAAACGGGTAAGGGGTAAGGAGAATCATCGGCTCACAGAGCTGAGAAAGTTTATAGCAGTGCTTATATAGAGGCGAAACATATCTTCCGTAAGTTGCGCCGTTATAGAGGATCCACGGCCTAGACATATGCGTGTTGGGCAGACTTATGTTAAGTCTGAAGTTCGTGACGATGTCGAGTTTATATCCACACGTCTCATTTGCACAAACTTTAGTCTTCACTAAACGCTAACTAATGGCGCAGCCATGTGGATCCGCTATTAAATATTGGTAGATAAATAGCGCCCAGAAAGAAGCGTAATCGTAGAAACAGTACTATAACTTTTTGATTTATCTAATCACTGTGTGGTTATATGATGTTTGTTAATCGAAGCTAATCTTTGATTATTTACGGGATCTTCAAAATCTACAACAACTAGTCCAGTTATATTTTAAATGTGAGCTTTCTTTAAAAAACAATCCAAAGAATAGGCTTTTTTTCATGCAAATCGTATTTTAAGTGAACGAAAATTGCAAGGGAAAATTCCTCAAAAAACATCCATTGAACTAAGAGACTAAAGAATAACATTTTACCCTTCTCTTGTTTTGAGTAGTAAGGAAGCTAAAAAGACTTCCAGCCTCTGCGAATCGGGCCCATCCAGGAAAAATACCTCCAAACTGGGAGGAGGCGGGACCGCTTAATGATCAAAACGCCTCAATATTGCGAAGCCTTATCGTTATAATTTATTCACGGCATAGCAGCGGAGACGGTGAAGTTAGGAACTTAATTTGTTTTGGAAAAATACGGGGTAATAAATGTTACTGTGACTCGAAAAGTCATTATTTCTTGGTACTGCTGAAAAACTCTGTCATTTTTGCTTTTCTTTGTCGTGTCACCGGGGTGTCTTCTCGCTTTATGTAAGTTGTTTTTACCTATGTATGGTGAAATCACGCACAACGTATGCGTTTGTGTAATTATTTATCTATTTTAGTAAGGAACAACGGTAATTCAATAACAATAAATCAGTACAATACGGTACATACGCTTATATGGTAGTTTTGTCTAGTAGAAGCATACGGTACGCACTATACAGTATGTCGGTAAATTGTAATCTTATTCTTGAACCACCTATTATTTTTTACTTCTCTTTCCTGAACTAAATTAGTAAGGCCACTGTTCGCCAATAAACAGGTGGTTACTGTAGTCGTCAGCTCGTATGGTAGAAAATGCATAAATAAAAAGATGTATCGAAAAAAACCGGATAAGTTACAAAGCTGTTGATGACCGGTTGATATGTCGGTGAACACTAACCTAACCCTCTTATGCATAGTCAATCACTAACTTTATCGGCTAAATAACTCTCGCCCTGTCCTTTTCTAACAGTAAACAAAAGTAAGAGGCGGACATACTTTTATCAAGCCGTGTTCCGTTTTCATAAGTGATTATGATTATGAGTTAGTTTTTAAACGTTTTTTATCACTTATAAACTCACTTACAAGATGATTTATAAACTCAAGACACCTTGTAAATGATGTATATTATGTATTGGCCTTGTAATAAAGCCACACGCTGTACATCCACCCGCTTTGTCTACAGCGCCTCATCGGCCCAAACTTTACTTTCCGCAGTCAAACTTAGATCAAGCTGAGAATCTGGGATTATATACATAGGGGAGATTCGGGTTTGCCAATTGAATATTTAAGTGTGACAATTTCATCCAGTTTTGTTTGATAGAAATCTATAATATCCAATACCTTGCGAAAGTTTGTGGGGATGTTTGAATGTTTGTATGTTTGGATGTATGTGGTTTTATCACGACGTTGTAACGGTTCAACCGAGTTCAATGAATGAACTTGGAAAATATTTTTTATCTGGAATAGCACGATGCTACTTTTTATTTGGTACCTCGCGACCAAAACCACGGGTACATGCTAGTGTTTAATAAGGTTTTCTTAGAAACCTATGTTTGAAGACTACCCAACGAAAATTAGCAATACATTTTCATGGTCGAATTTTGTCACCATTACAGATTGAGCGCGTTTTAAGCGTGTTTTGCATGATTTTAACAGGTGTCGCTAGTACGTGATATAATGAGTTTTATAAAACCGAGCGTCGAAATAAAACGTCCAATTTCTAATAACCTCTACAGAATCCTATTTTGTTTTTAATCCATCTTAAACGTATCTGAGCGTAGCACAATCTAAGTCATACTGAATTATTCGCGCTCATAAACAATGCAAGAACAGAACAGCGGCGACTTAATTAAACTTGCTCTATACACTTACGTACTCCATCTCACTTGTGGAAGTTAAGGAAAGGTTAAGGCACAGAGTAAACTATACAGATGACAATGAGTAGTACAAACTATACAAAAACATCCACCTTGTGGACTTTGTATTTTCCCAAACACGGTTTGTTAAATGATTATATTATTTTTATAGTGATAGCCGACACTAATGTAATAAATAATAATAATTGTTTCTTTTGTAGGTGGCGCTTACGGCGCAAGTCAAGTCGGCGAAGTCCCAATGATTTTCACACAGATGGAAATTGGCTCGGTAGCTTATTTGGTTAGAGCAACCCCACCCCGTATCTGGGGGGAGGTTGCTGGCTTAAAAATGGGATATTATAAATAAGTTTTCGTTAGTTTCTAGCAATGTTAAAACTGTCACGTTGTTGGAAATTAAAGGCCGTCGCTCACCATAACATCAACCAACACACCAACTCGACTTAAAGCAACTGAATAAATTGATTAAACACGTGGGCAAATAGTGGTCCATTACGCGCACTACAAAAAATATAAATAAATAACTGCTTTACCTTGAGTCGGTATAACCCCATTATATAATGATGGTGTGTGGAAGCTTTTTAATTGCTTTTCGATTAGGCATTTTAGTAGTGAATCTAATTGAAATGTCGAATCAGGGTCTGAGCATATCGAAACTAGTTTCTAATGGTCACAATATAGCATGCCGTACATCCTTATGCACACAAACACATACTACGTAGTGGTGTCACAGAATGTGTGGTATCTAGTCTCTGTATGCTACTTACTCTGCGGAAGTTACGGTAGGGGGAACCCCCTCTCACATTTCCGAATTTTCGCGAAGTATCGCTAATCTCTAAGTGCAAGTTTAGCTAACGCTGAGCGATAATTAATATTTTTTTGTCGGTTTAAGGATTCCGTACACGGAAAACAAAAAGCATATTCCAGTATCGGTTCCACAGCTTTACAGAGCAAAGCAATACAGGCTAAAGAGTTTAGTTTCTGATTGGCACAGATAACACACTCAGACAGTGTCACTCTTGAACCTCTAGTGGTAAATTGGTTCGTAGAGCGTCACTCTTGATCTTCTAGTGGTAAATTGGTTTGGATAGAGAAACCAGTAGGTATAATTGGCCGTTATTTCATCTTAAAATATTTTCTAAATTACTCGCCTTACTGAATAAAGAGAAATGTTGACTTTGACTTTAAAGAGCGTGCAATAGCGTTGATCTATATCGCTGATGCCTTCTGCTCTCGGCTAAGTACGATTTATATTACATAGTCATAGAAAACATCAGAAATCGCTTTAACAGCTGAATTTAAAAGTCTGCGTTCACACGCGTATATCGGTTCAGCTGAGGTATTTTGCGTGGAAAATTGCAAAACGTGTCGTGTCGTGGATCGTGGAATAACAGGGTAATTAAAAAAGGTCTGCTACGCCGTAGCGGTGCTACAATGACGCCTACGCCGCAACGTTCTGCCTACGATGCAACCTACGCTTCTCATAAGTTTGGGATAGAAATTGAAACATTAGATTATTTTGGGTATTTGAATAACGCCTACGGTAAGTAGAATTCTCTTGCTATATTCACCCGACTTCGGAGGAAGGGTTATGAGTTTCACAGGCTTTGTGGTATGTGGTATGCCAAAGGTTAATGGCGCACTGTGATACATTTCTTTTTGAAAACAAACTGGTGTTTCTCACGTAACTTTTTTATTTTATTCCAGACGTTTTGAATGTTTTGCAACAATCATGGTCACGGGCAGACATTTTCTCGACTCTAACCTTTATATCAATCATATAGTAGATTTCTTTTCGTACTCAATTTTTTGAACAACGTTATTACATAGAAGCTTTCAGAAAGAAGCTGTGATTATCAGCTCAAGTCACCTACAAGTGCCTTCTGCCTCACAGAGTAGGGGCCAACCAACGTCGCGACGTCTCGCCGCCCGCTCTTGCTGAATATAAATTAAGGCAAGCGCAAACTAGATGACGTGGGAAGCAATTATGGACTTTTTCACTAGCTATAGCTTGAGGGTTCTCTTGCTTCAGTGGGACACATCCTTTCGTGGAGTGAAAAACAAGACACGACGGAAAACATACAGTTTTTGATTCTGTTCTATAAGGTGATTCATAATATATACACTATCCCGAAAGGGGTTATTCTATAAGCAAACAGAAAGTTTATAAGAGAGAAAAACAATCAAATTGTTTTTTTTAATTTACTTTTGTTTGTCTTTTTTATCATATTAATAACTATCAGATCCACTTGCGACTTCGATCGCGTGTTTGTTTATGTATCTATGTTTCTACCTACCTAGACTATTTTCCCTTGCCAAAGTACTTACACTTAATATGCTACACCGATTTTCGAAAAAAAGTGAGTTAAAGGATGTCTACCATGCTTGGCGATAAAAGCCGTGAGCCCATTTTTATTACATTAATACCCAAGCTTTTAACCCGCTTCTATATTAACCCTCTCATCACCATCACCGTAAGACCTCCACTGATAAAAATACACCTCTTCCATAGATTTCCAGAGTGACCAATTTTGCTGGCCTTCACCCAAACCTACCAACTGTCAATTCAAATAATCCCACGATACGCTAAACTATCAAAAAAACCAAACCGTCCCACCATCGAAACTACTACTTAACTCCAATAAATATCGATTACATACCACTAAACCCTTTTCCAGTCAATTGCTCGTTTAATATCAAAACACAATTAAGCAAAGGTGCGTAATAGTCATTTGTTTAACGCAAATAATCAAATTAATCGTGAGGCGGCCCGATACCTACATTATTAATGCAAACCCTCCCGCCCCCTACAGCCCACCACCCCCTGACCCTAAATGCGAAGCTCTATCTTCTAAGAAAAAAGACGGTTTTCTGAAACCGACTGAATAAAGCTACTACAGGTTCTGATTTCATGGAAAATTACAGGTTGTTTAGTGTTTTCCTGTATCCAATTTCAACATAATTTTAGTGTTAGTTATAGGAAGTCGGTGGCTCGGTGGCGTAGCGGGTGAGTGCCCGTCTCAGACGCAAGGGGTGCAGGTTTAATTCCCGCTGCATGATATGAAAATATTTGTTCCGGTCCGACTTTTGATCCGACGGTCGTGGGTTTGAACCCGGTTGTGCACCAAACAGTTTTTTTTAATTAAGTGCGCATCAACTACTGCAAAATATGGGCTTGTGCCAAAATATTTGGAAGTGTCTTTGCCTACCCCTCTCTCATAAACAACTTCAAGGATCCGATCGCTTTAAGATCTGAGAGGTTGCCTCCATGCTTAAGATAAAAAATGTGATTAGGTATATTTTTTTCAAAACTTCTAAATACACAAATAACGGTTTAATAAGTACCTAATTACAATAACATAGGCTAGTTTCTATAATCGTCGCCAGAGAAATATGAAAAAAAAGGATTAAACTTGATGCTGATGAAAATAATTTATTTTATTTATTTATTTATTTGAATGTAAATACATGGATACAGGATACAGTTTAGAATACTGGAAATTGCAGAAGTATAGACTGTGTCGCAATTTCCAGTGTCCGAGCTAGGAACTAAAAGAGATTTATACATTCAAAAATAAATAAAATAGGTACCTAACTATGGAAATTTAATGTCAGTTAACGGGAGTGAAAAAATACTTAATACTATTAAAGTACCAGGGTAAGTCTACATAATTATCGTGCCTTTTTTGTTGTGTTTTTTTCTAAGTAGTCAACAATTTGTCTTTGCCAGTACGTATACATGTGCATAACCTACGGATAAAGTGCAATGACCCAACACATACACAAACTATTCAAGTTTTACACAAAAGATTTAAAAAATTACAAACAACCTACTTGTATTAACTTATCAAAGGAAATTGTGAAACAAAAGCCATGAGTGTTGATTTCCAGTAAATTAACTAAAACTAAACACAAGATTAGCAAACCATGACAGAAGTTTACTCCTGTTGCGTGTTTTACGAAATCCATTCTCGTCCTATCATAGGCCATTTTCGTTTACACTTGACAAATCCTCCTTTTGTCGCTGGAGTAAGGTTTCAAATGCTGTGGCAATGATTTTACAAGCAGCAAACTGCCAGCAGATTGAGCTAAGTTTTTTTTGCTGTTGTTCTCGCGTCTATTGCCTTACAATAAGGTTTATAATGTTGTGTTCTGGGTTTGGTTTGTTGGTTTTAGAGTGCGGGGTCAGAGCCTCCCCCCTCAACCCAACATGTTATTTACGTGTGAACACAACGCGGAGGGTTCAATTTATCTGACCTACTGGGCCTCCCACTAATAACGCTTGGTATTGCTTGTACTCCTTGCTGGGTCACTTTTCCGCGCTACTTTTTTCACAACAACACTGAATATTAATATTTCTCCTCCAAGGTAATTTTATTATGATAATACTCAGTTGACATAGGATTAATAAAATTGTATGCATGTACTTTTGTAATTATCTGTAAAGGCTTTATTTTACCGAGTATGGCTGGTGGTGCAACCATGGTGCTTCACCAGCAGGGACGTGGTTGTGTCTAGTCAAAGCTGATGGCCCCAAATGAGACGTATTATCAAAACACCAGCTACCAATACCACGTCGAAAAAACGCGCAAGCGAAAGCTTTGGTTGAGCGACAAGTTGTAGTACTATAGCATCCGGTGAAAAAGGGTATTATGGATAAACTTCTCAAGAAGTAACGTATGAGAAACTTCTTTGGTTATGATGAAACTTTTTCATGACCTATCCCAAGCCAGTTTTCAGCCATCGACCTCTGAGAAACAGATGTATCAAACTAACAACAATGGAATGAAAATGCTATTATTCCACGACAAAGAAATAATCCCCAAACAAAAGTTGGGAATCGAAAGTGAAGGGGATCGACACCTACCGCCGGCCAAGTGGCGGACAGATTCACGATTACGGCCATCTTAGGGGACGCTCCCCAAACCGTATGATGGACTGGAAATATTCCTTAATATCTGAAGCGTCGTTACAATGCCTTAGCAGAATATTTTCTTGGGCAGAAAGCCGATATTCCCCCAAGAGTTACGACATTTCAATTTGCTAAGGCGGGCGGAAAATGGAATTACGATTGAAGCGAGAGCGCCTGAATGTCGACGGTGGTGTCTCGCTCGCGACGCGGCCGAGCGCGCCCGACGCTGCGCGGAATGGCGCGCCCGCCGCACCAAGCCGTGTATTGATTAGATGCGGAACGCCCGATGCCATTTAAATTAGGCCGCAGAAAAAGAAAGTATTCTTCACATTTTGCAAATAAATACATTGAATACAAAATATATTAAACCCGTAAAGTAAACACGCCGATCATTATAAACTAACTCCTGTCCCGCGTCAGACCCTGAACTTTACGTCAAGTTGCAGACGTGCAACAACTTTCAATGGAAACTCAAAAGAGCGGCAAAAAAGAGCGTTGTCATTATATCTCGCTGTAATAATATTTACAGCAAATTATATGCACTGATTTCGAAAGCTCATTATAAGCCAGTGTCATTTCACACTCAAACTTTATTGTTTCATTTCCGTCGTAATTAATATCAAAGCGATCCTATTTGACGCGCCCGACAGCCATGGTGAAAATAATGTAGAGGAATAAATATACATTACATTATTAACGAATGTTGGCCTCGTTTCTCGCTCTCTTTGTTCGTTTCACGCTTTTCCGTGAGGATTAATTGAAAATAAGTTTTCCTCATTGCGGTTTCAAGGTTCAAAATAATTTGTTGGGGATAGAGCGTTTTATAAGCGCTGATAGAGTGGAGTTGTGATTCACTATGTGCCTTGTGTCTTGCGTAGTTGAGTGTTGAATTGTTTGTGTTTCAGTGATGGCTCGTTTCATGATTTGTGAGTTTATAGCAACGGCGAAGACTCGGTGGTTAATGGTGGCAGCGCGTGGCCCTCGTCAGCCGCCATATTGAAAAAGTTTGGCGCGAAAAAAGGCCGGTAAAAATAAAAAATGATGACGACATAGATTTTGATTCCTGGATGATAATGCTTAGTAAGTTTGTGTAGATGTGTTTGTATATTTGTGATGCAATCACGCCATAAAGGCTCAACCGATTTTGATGAAACTTGGAATAGATAGAGATTATACCTAGAATAGCATGATTGAGGACAACTTTTTATCAAGGTACATACCATCGCTTGCGCAATCTAGTAGTAGGTATATATAATATTATTAAGATATATTTACAATGCATATCAAGCGTATATCTATATAATATGCTCGACATTATTCATCATCATCATCATCAGCCTGTAGAAGTTCACTGCTAGACATAGGCCTCCCCCAAAGAGTTCGTTGACGAACGGTATTGAGCCCTTTCCATCCAACGACTTCCCGTTTTTCCCGAACTTTCACAATGTTGTCAGGCTATCGGGTGGAGGACCTTCCGACACAACTTCGTCGACATTATAATACTTGTCGAAAAAACAATCTGGAATAGCACTTAGCTAGACAAAGAAACTCCTCCAGCTATTTTATTTCATCGCAAAACACACAACATTCATGTAAATACGATAAATTTTTCGTCTCACTTGGTACATCTTTTCAGTAATTCGCCTTGGAATCCCTCGTTCGGGAGATTTAGATGGAAACCACCCGCTCCCTTGGGTGACCCAGAGAAACCCGTTGTTTCTTGAAGAACTTCCACGAAACACTAAACATTGTACAAATAAAATACTACTTACTACACTTGGAAATGCAACCCTATTTTCAACGAACTAAAGTCTTTTTTTCTATGAAATGGTAAGGCGTTTCAGTCTTTATATTGGGATTGTTTATTGGCACCTTTTCAGGTACTTAGGGTTGGATCGCCTCGTAGGGTACGCCGAAGATTCGAGCAAGCATATTCGTCAACCGTGCCCCTACTATGAATATTATCGACCTTCCAGAATACGTTACTTTTCAAAATAATAGGCCAATTTTATTTGATATCAAATTATGTCACCATAAAAAGTTTTCTAAAGTCCTACTTGAAATAATGTTGCTATAGGTGACCCATTTAACTAAGACCACCCCTCTTATTTATTTTTATTTTACTAAATAGGACTACGTGATAAGATCCGAAATAAGGAAATCCTTAGAAGAACCAAAGTCACCGACATAGCTCTCAGAATTAGCAGGCAGGCCATATAGCTCGCAGAACCGATAACCTTTGGGGAGTAAAGGTTCTCGAATGACGACCACGAACCGGGCGACGTAGTGTTGGAAGGTCCCCCACCCGATGGACCGATGACATTGTAAAGGTGTGAAGTCGGTGGATGGAAAGGGGTCGGAAAGAGCGCGTTCGTCGTGGAACTCTTTGGGGGAGGCCTATGTCCAGCAGTGGACTTCTACAGGTTGTTGATGATGAAATAGGACACACAAAACGGCTGTTCTTGTTCTATTTAACTGTTAAGTGGAGTTGTACTCCTATGTACATACTGTTAGCTGTTCTGTGACGGTGTTATCTTTACATGCGCTCGCTCTTCATAGAAAATAAGTAAAGATTGTTTATAATTTTTCTTACATTTTAATCGAGAACCTAATGTCTAGACAAACCTAACATAGGTTTTAAGACATTTAATACCATTCATTTGTATTCCGTTTGTTTAATAAATAAATATATATATATATATATATAAATGTTTCGGGGGACGTAATGCACTGGGATTGCGTGGAGAATGGAAGGAAACTCGCAAGGAAGTGGTCTAAGTCAAGTGGGTCACCTATAGCAACATTATTTCAAGTAGTACTTTAGAAAACTGGACAGGTCGTAGCGGCCGCCTACGGTGACGCTTGAGCTTACAATTTACGCCGATCCCTTTTGCCGTTCCGTTCTCACTTTCGAGTTTCCAAGTTAAGAGCTTCGGTTCCGTATCAAAGGAATTTAGTCTTCATAAAGGGAACGAAGTATCCAAATACTTGGTATCGAACTTTGTTTCAAGAAATTGATTAACAGATTGATTTAATAAAATGTTTTGAAGCTAATTTCGCAGAAATTGGTTTGGCTTATTTGTCGATTACAACGTGATTGTGAAGTTAAATTAAACCGGTAATTGATTAACTCATCACGAAAAATTAACTTGTTTTGGAAAGAATGATTAGAATCAATGTTTTGATTAGCTTTTGCGATCTTGATTTTATAAATACATTTTTTATTTCATCATCATCATTTTATTTCATCATTCATCGATCAATAAATTAATATAAATGAATCACTGACATTATACGCACAATGCACGCACAGCCTAAACCGCTGGTCGTAGAGACTGGAAACTTGGAGGGTATCTATGTTTGTTTAGATGCATATAGTGGTACTAAAAAATAAAATTTGTAACTTTTTCATTCTAAAGAGTGGAAAATGTAGGTTTAGTACAAAAACAAAAATGGAAATTTTGAAGATATACGAGTAGATCAACGATATCGCAAGTCTCTAAAAGTTAAACTCAAAATTTACTTTATTCAGTAAACGTTAGGATTATTTTGACACGATTTTTATATGGGATTGGATATCGCGCAGCGTTTGAACACGCCCTTATGTGAATAAAATTGTTATATATAAAGATTATGTTCTATAACAAAGTTACACAAAAATGGTTTATATACTTTGAGGTCCAAGTTAAGAACTTGTAGCTTTCAAATACTGTTTAAAAGCTATAAATTCTGATAATAGTGTGGTTTGTGCGTTTGTTCTGATTGTCAAACGCAAAAATTAAATAAATACCTACTATAGGTTTCGTAGCACGCAATGAGTGCGTTTAAGTCTTTTGTACTGAAAAATCGGGAAAAAGTGCTGTGCAGTGCCATGTACTTGAGGCTTCCGTACCACGTAAAATCGAAAACCCCCAAGTGTAGAAGAGACAAACTTATATTTTGCAGTCGCTGTTCACTGTATGAAATTAACTGTAAGTATAATTTTGTCTCATAATGTAATTTATATAATATAATAACACTCAACAGTCACATACATAGTCCTGACCCCACACTAAGATTCCCTGTGTTGTGAGTATCAGAAGCTACGAGTACCACAACACCCAGTTAGTTATATATTCTCCGACTTTGGAGCCAAGACCAATACTTTAAAGTGGCCCATGTAGGTACATCATCATTATTTTCATTTCAGCCGTTTAACGTCCACTGCTGAACATGGCCTCCCCCACAGACAGATTGAATTCCATATCATGTGGATTTGCCCATACTCGCCACGCTGGGCATTCGGGTTGGCGAGCGCAGTTAGAGCTATCGTTGTTAAAATGAGGGACGCTGCTGCCCATCCCCTAGGTTTTTTTGCCTTAGTCGCCTCTTACGACATCCGCGGATAGGTAGATATGGAGGGGCCTATTCTTCAACCGGGGCCACCACGGCCAGGTACAGGCACGGTAGGTACATAAGTGATGTTAAAATTAATAGCAGTCACCCACCCATTTCGTGACTTTGCTGAAGGTTGCTAAACTTGGTGATCGAGTTATTACAAGCGCTTATTATAGAAAAAATATGATAATCGCTACCGTTTGTGAATTTTACCGTAGACTCAACCGTAAAACAAATAATGTATCGGAACTGATACCTTCTGCAGAAATTTAATGGTTATCTACTTAAAAAGATATTTACAAAAAAATTCTCGGTTTTGGGTAAATTGTTTTTCTATAGACTTTTCGGACACAAACAACTGACTTGGCGAAATCCACAATAACTTTTTAAAGTTTTTTGTTAATCCTTAAGGTGCCTTTGATCATTGATCAATCTCACACCAAGGTTCAATCAAAGACATCCCTCCCTTTTAATCATGCCACTGCAAAAGTTTTAAGGTTATAATAACAAAACATTGTTTTGTGTCCTCTTCAAAACTGACTACCTCATGACCGATGCCACGTAACTTCGTAATATTAACATGTGTAGAGATATGACAAGTTATAACGCCCTGTATATACTATTATGCTACAAAAAGTTAGATCCACAAACCAAGTCTTTAGTCGCCTCTACAAAACCAATGCCAATAATTCGCAACGTTTCTACAAAATTACTCCACAAAAAGCCGTATGTATCGTTATAAAAATGTAGGATCTAGGGAAAAGATCATCCTTGCCCGTACGGGAGCGGGCGTGGGTGGCGCCCCCACTGATTTATGTGTAACATGTCGCAGGGCGCGTACGGCAACTCGCTTTTTTGTCATTTGCTGATTTTTATTCTATTTCATCTCACAAATCCGTTTTGGTTTGTGAACGATTTTCATGCTTCCAGGTAAAATAGTTTTCAAAAATTCCATCAGAATGTAAAACGAGGTGTGTAAAACTTGTCCAATTTATTTTAAATTGCTAAAACTCGGTTTAAGCAAGATGGTGGTGTGTTAAGTTGATGTAGGTATCATTTTTATGTAGGTAGGTATGTCATTACTCCGTTACAACATAATCCATTACAAGTCGTACAAACTATGTGTAGCATTCACAAGAACACATTTGTATAAATAGTATTTTCGTTTCGTTTCGTTTCAGCCTAGTAGCGACAACAATTTTCACATGATACGAAAATAGTGAACCATAAATTAACACAATACCTTATAATTTTAGAATTCATTCTTACAAAGAATCAAATTTCAACAGATCAATTATAATTTTACAAAAAATACTTTCAAAGTCAAATAACTATTTTAAACACTAATTATTTTAAACGCATGCTGTGGTATCCTTTAATTAGTGGTACGCATAGATTTAATTCCATTGTATTGATACTTACATTGTATTGTGTTATCGCTGTTGGATATCCTAAATAAATAAATAAATAACATTCTCGACGGGCCTCGCAAGAAGCGCCATCTATTATCGAGTAGCATGCGTACCATGCATGTAGTTTCTTCGTTCCTAACAAGATAGCGCTTATTGACCTAACTATGAATTGAAACAAAAGTAAACATAATAAGTGTAAAAGAGCATCCTACTAATTTTATAAATGCGAAAGTTTGTGAGGATGTTTGGATGTTTCTTATTCAATCACGCCGTAATGGCTTAACCGATTCCGTTGAAACATGGAATAGATAAAGTTCTTTGCCTAGAATAGCATATAGGGAACTTTTTATGTAGGTACCACGCGAGCGAAGCCGACGGCGAAAGCTAGTTATTCATATTTTCCACGAGCTTAGGATTAATTACTGGCAATTGTTTCTTTTTCGCTAAATAAGACCAATCTTCGCATTATTGTTAGAGCCTTAACTGGACACTGTTGTCTTAATAAGCACATGTTCAAGCTAAGGCTATGCGACACACAAACCTGCAGGCTATGCAAGGAGGCGGACGAAACGCCTATACACCTGCTAGGTGAGTGCGGAGCACTTATGCTCAAGCGTAGCATCCATTTGGGAAAGCACATCCTCAGCCCAATGGAGCTAAAGCAACTCACCCCAAAGAAAATCCTTCAGTTTTTAACAGCTGCTGGGCTTTGCGGTGAACTTTAAAGGCCCTGTAAAGGGGCTCCACAAATAAAGTGGCGATCACAATAGGCCAGTTGTGGCCGCAGTGAAACCATAGCCACAAAAAGTAAATAAAAAAAAAATAAAAAAAAAAATTCTTTTTCTTTGGAGATAGTTCCTACATTTGTAAAATTGGGAGCTTGCAATACCTATGTTATTTTATGTATGCTTTCCGGCAAATAGCATCACTGATCTACACCCAAGTTAAATTAAAGAAACCGTCTTTCTTTCTACTGGTACATTACTAATTTTATTTTATAATTAGGTTCACACCTACTGGAGTCGAACCCATACCTATCCAAGGTTCTTAAATAACTTCCACATTAGGTGTTCTGCAATCAACGTTCTCATAAGACGTAGGTTACCTGTGTCACTTTCAATTCTTAGTTTCTCTAGCTGATTACTAGGTCAGCTCAGCGTCAACAGTATCTTAGGTGCAGGGTACGTACAGATAGCTGAACATGGAAGGATCTACACTATTACCTATAGAAATTACAATGCTATTCGCGGCTGCATAGGTACATGTATGTCTAGGTAGTATATGTCTGGGTCTTATACTAGTCCTTTCTCAGGGCATATGCTATCTCTATGACAAATTACATTTCAGTCCGTTCAGTGGCTACGGCGCGGCGTGATTGTGTGACAAAAATATTCACTCTCACATCCTCTTTACAAACTTTCGCAATCAAAATATTTGCGGAAAGTCGGACTGGAACCCTGATTAAAATTTAAAAATGTAGTTATATACCAAATAACCTATAACCTAATTTATAACGCAACCATATAACTTTTCAGTAGACCTTATAAATACGGCCCGCTGCTACACACTTTTCGAGTGGCGTGAGAAGTAGCGAGGAAAAGACGTACCTAAATCATGCTACTCGTCATACCTCCCTTTTTTATGCGCAAGGCAAAGGAGGCATTAAGAGCATCATCCATAACGGACCTTAGGACCATTGCCGAAAAGTCGAATATGGAGCATGGCAAGTAGCGGTGTGTGGCTGCCTAGGGCAACAACGCGGCAGTGCGAGGAGCATAGTTCTGCTGCGGGGTTAGAGTCGCGTTACATATAAAAGTTATAAATCATAAAGTCATAAAAGTTATAAAGGAACCTTTTTTTTTTTTTTTTTTTTTTTTTTTTTATGTTATACGGAGGCAAACAGGCTTACGGCCCACCTGATGGTAAGTGGTTACCGTCACCTATTGACATCAGCAACACCTGGAGCATTGCTAATGCGTTGCCTGCCGAACCCCTCCCCCCTTTAAGAGCTCTGGCAACCTTACTCACCGCAGGAACACAACACTATTTGAAACAAATAATGTTATTTGGCTGCGATCTTCTGTAAGGCGGAGGTACCTCCCCAGGCGGGCTGCTCCAATTTAGAGCGAGAAAATCTCGCTGTGCCCTACCAGATACCTATCATAAGAACAGCCCTCGCTCAGCGCGAGAGCACCTATTGTGTAAGTTAACTGCGCTGCTGATTGTACCTAGCGTATATTAACAGCTCTCCTATGAAATCGGGACAAAACGGTTATCTATGAATTCCATAGTCTTTGTACCGTTCGAGCGCTTGCTAGAAAGTCGTAAGCGTTAAGCGGTGCTCAAGCGGTGTTGTTTTTTTTTATAAATATTAGTTGTCATATTGCTCGGCCGTTTGAACACGGCTTTATGTGTCACCTTAATTTTTTTGTAGCTGGCAAACTCAACAAGCAACAAGTGCGACAAAAAGTGGTAAACATACTGGCATAGGTAACAATTACATTTCAAAACATTATTATCAAAAACCTTGCCCTGTACCATCGAGTTTGTAATTTGTTAAGACGGTGACGTAAGATGACAGTCTAAGGATTTAAGGTTCTGATTTGGGTAAATAGCGCTATGCTCGCATTTGAATAAAAGCATGACTCTCTAGATCCTAGCGCTATTTACCTAAAGGAGCCATTTCATTCTGGGCCTGGTCCATGTACACTACATAGAAAAATTAGGAAAAAATAGGAGATTACAAGAAAAATACTATTTCATTAATTTGAAGACAAATGCGATGGTACAAGAATAGTTCTTCTGGTAAGTTTTTTACTATGTGAACACTATTTGAAGGCCGCCATGATGATTTATAATTGGCGTTTGACATGACATTGACATATTTTTCATGTCATGTTGTTTGATTTGATGTTTTTGTTTGTCAGATAAATGTAGGTTGTCAAAATGACATTTCACGCACGTCCATCCGCCATATTTTTGTAGCGCTGTGTGTTGCTCTCTTTGTCGAAGAAAATCTTAATGTACCTTAGAACGAAGACAATTTAAATAAAATAACCAATTAAATACGTTTACTTTATTGCTTAGCCATATTTTAGAGTAGTGTACACAGTGCAGGCCCAGGCTCCATATATTGATGAAACGTCTCCTTTGAACCTTAAATCCTGTATACCCCCCCCTCCCCTGGGCTAGATATAGGTGGACTACTGATAATTTTTCTTATCTCATTCATTTATATTATTAAATTAACGCACGCAGGTGGAAGTTTTATACATTACCTATTTGCGTTTTCAGACCTAGACCTCCACTACGTGCCAGGTTAAATTAATTATAAATTAACCTTCTGACCAATAAACACCAAAATAAGGACATAAAGGTACCTATGTCCTTATTTTGTTATACTTTACGTGTTTTTTTCAATTGAATACTGTAGTTAATGCTACTTTTTATTAACAAAAATTCAGTCCATTTATGTGTTAAGTGTTGAAAAAACGCAGAGCTTCATTCAGATTTGATTAGGTAACTTTACCATCAATGTCGTTTGAATCTAATGATTAATGAGTAGGTGAATAATAATGAAAAGTTTTTGTATTCGACATATTTTATTTATATTAGATTATTTTTTGGCTGACGTTAAATTTTTCACTCTTAGATGACTTAGAAATCTAGAAATTCTAACCTTACCTAACACTGTCATCTGACATTATTTTCATCACAATTTTTGAAATAACAATCCATCGTATTCTTTTTTTTTTGTAATTTCCCCTTATGTTTAGAAATATCCCCATCGTAGCGTTCTCCTGGGCTATTTCTAGTGGAATTGGAGTCAGGCCTTCGTATCGTATCGCTTTGCGAATACGCCAACCATTTGCGTGGTCGAATATCTAAGTGCGCAGTTCATTGTCCCCATCATATTGTGCTTTCTGGGGCACTAGCTCTCGGTACTACTTACAACTTTCCGACGTGCACTGACTGCACGTCCGGAATACGTTGTTGCCAACTTGCGAACGTATTGGATGGATAAAGCCACTTTAAACCATAATGTCAGGCACTTTTTAGTACGCTCAGGAAAAATGGCCATTAAGAGTTTTGTAAACATTAAAAGTAAATACGTTTTGGAGAGCTACCGTTAGAGCTACCGTTTTTTTTTAAAAAACTAAAACATACTTATTTATAAATTGTTGTTTAATTTACAAGATTAACAAGTAGGATTCCAACTTATTTATAGTTCGAAATATATTTTGTTCTTGATAACCTTTTATTCACCTTTTTGATAACGTTAGTTAATCTTAATGTGTGTTTTTTAATTTATGTTTTTGTCTAAATATTGAGCAACAGAAATTATGCGGTCTAACATTTCTAAAGGTCAATTCAAAAAGTCCTACTTTCTGTTGATACCTTCAATCAGCTACGAAAGCTCTTTAAAGTCTTATAATTATGGAAACATCTAGCCATTATCTGCTAAATCTAGCCATATCGCTTCAGGAGTAGTTGGCAACAGCCGGCATCTATCAAGTCGGTGACTGCGCGCCGGAGTCTGCGCACGCGTGGCTTAGATACTTATGAATTAAACCGCACTAATACGTAAACTTGAACCTATGCGTTAGATAGCCTGAAGTTAGAGCCTGAACGCTTGAAGTTGGAAAATCATGTAAGTTTAAAATATAGGCCATACCACAGATGACCTCAGTGCCGTGCCGTGTGCCTAGCTAAGACGCAAAAGGTGCGGGTTTGAATGACGCGGCTGCGGGACAAATGTTTGCATGATAAGAATATGTCAACTCATCTCAAATCTATGCGCTCAGTTACTTGAGATGTCATATGTAAGGTAGTAAAAGGCAAGTCCAAACATTATTATTTAGCAGCTAACACATGCCATACTTTCACCAAACCTGGTTCTGTGAACCAGGGTCAAACATGCAAATAAATATATTTTCATTTTAGATAAGAGAAAAATTGGAAAAAAAATCCGGAAAAACATTCAATCATAGCTGTCAATTGTCAAATACTATGCGAGCTACAAAAATAACACTAGGATTTGGATTGATTCGTGGATTCTTCTGTTTTATTAAATAAAGACGGTCATTTGCGAGTTGGGGTCGCGCTCTGAGGCTTCCGTACATTCGGAACACGGGTTCGAAAAATGATGATTTCAAGTGTACGAAGTAACAAGGATCATAATTAAAAAAACTTTTCAGTCTTCTTCGTCGGAGTTCGTCGTTCGTTTTTCTTCTTCGTTTGTTGGCTAAGTGGGGATACCTAGAACCTCGTAGGTTTGAGTCCCGGCCGTGTACAAATGGATAAATCGATTCGAAAAATGTATGTGCGCATTACCACGTGCTCATTACGGTGAAAGAAAACATCGTGAGGAAAACCGCGGCTTACTCAGCTCGAAACGTATTGCCTTCTCGTGTGGCTAAGGCTCCTGTGAGTAAACCTAAAGTTCCGGCTGAGGCTATATAAATCAGAATATATGTAATAAGGCCTTCTTGCTTCATCGACGCCAACAGCAGGACCGATTTGAATAAAATTAGGAATAGTTGCTTGCTTGTCGTGTCACTGATTCTTTCTTGGTCATCCTGTACTAGGTCAGTGACCAGGTTGAGGAGGAGGTAGGGCACAGCGAGATTTTCTTGTTTTGAATTGGAGCAGCCCGCCCGGAGAGGTACCTCCGCCTTACAGAAGATCGCAGCCAAATAACATTATTTGTTTCAAAAAGTGTTGTGTTCCTGCGATGAGTAAGTTTGGCAGAGCTCTTTAGGGGGGGGAGGGGGGGAGGAGTCGGCAACGCGTGCGTGATGCCTCTGGTGTTGCAAGCGCTCATAGGTTACAGTAACCGCTTACCAACAGGTATGCTTGTTTGTCACCTCAATTGTATAAAAAAAAAGGTATTTTTAATTTAAAAAAAATTAGGAATTAGCAATAGTCAAAGTCGGTGAAGACAAAAAATGGTTTCTTTATGATACGAGCGAAGCCACTAGCAGAAGCTAGTCTTACAACTAGCCACTTCACTCTCTTATATTCGCAACCAGCATTTATCAAGTCGGTATCGCGCGCTTGCGTAGAGCACACGCGTGTCGGATCTAAACGAAATCATAACGTAAACTTGTGCGTTACTTCAAAGTACCTACGGTAAGCTGTACCATTTTTTTTTTTTTTTTTATGTTATACGGAGGCAAACAGGCTTACGGCCCACCTGATGGTAAGTGGTTACCGTCGCCTATTGACATCAGCAACACCTGGAGCATTGCTAATGCGTTGCCTGCCAAACCCCTCCCCCCCTAAAGAGCTCTGGCAACCTTACTCACCGCAGGAACACAACACTATTTGAAACAAATAATGTTATTTGGCTGCGATCTTCTGTAAGGCGGAGGTACCTCCCCAGGCGGGCTGTTCCAATTTAGAGCGAGAAAATCTCGCTGTGCCCTCGGTGATGCTCCTTCCGAAATGGCTAAACCCATTTCTGACAGTTAGGTTAAGAAAAGATAACGTTTCCGGTTAGAAATCTTTCCGCCGTTTTAGAATAGCCCTGCTGATCAAAAATATTTCCACCTGTGTTGTGATAGGTTTGATGTTTGGGCTAGCCTTTACCCCTCTTAGCTCAAGGAACACCAGAACCGACAATACTTATGTGTATGTTAGATGATCTTCCATTTCACGGAATATTAGAAGAAAAGCCATTGGGCTTATTAGAAAACTCTGTATTGTAGAGAAAGCAATGAATCAGCAGGTGCAGGTGACTGTACACAATCCCATACCTTGGTACATGGCGACTCGACACACCTTAGGCCATTTTATTGCGAATATAAACTAAGTAGTTTTCATTTTTTTGTTCCGCTTCAAAAAATCTCTGACGAAAATTAGAAAGTCTGGTTAAAATTGAATCATCATTGTTTTGCTGCTTCCGTTGATTTCACTTTCGGCGTACGGTTCAATGAAAACCGTATGATAGCCGGCGCGCGCGCAGAGTGTTGCGAAAAGTTTTACAAATCGGAAACCATTCATAGAGTTAGACAATCGTGAAAAATGGGTATCGACACGCGCGTAGTTCCAGCACTCAGGCACCACAAACCTTTCACCTTTTTGATCAAAATAATTTCAGTCTGGTGTTATTTTTTTTTTTTTTTTTATACTACTGAGGTGGCATACAGGCATACGTCCCACCTGTTGATAAGCGGTTACCGTAGCCTATGAGCGCTTGCAATACCAGAGGCATCACGCACGCGTTGCCGACCCCGAACCCCCCTCCCCCTAAAGAGCTCTGGCAACCTTACTCATCGCAGGAACACAACACTATTTGAAAACAAATAATGTTATTTGGCTGCGATCTTCTGTAAGGCGGAGGTACCTCCCCAGGCGGGCTGCTCCAATTCAGAACGAGAAAATCTCGCTGTGCCCTTCCTCCTCTAAAAAGGATTCATTGTCAGGGTCGTGCAAAGATGTAATGGTCAATGTCAAGGTCAGTAATCTATGAGACAATACAGATACCATACCTAATGGGAAATATATTTAAGAAGATGCGGCGCAATTAGGAGCTCAAAGTGGTATGACTTGGATTACAATTTTAGCCATTAGGAAGGGAGCTTAGCTCTGCCGATTTCATTTTTCTCCACGGTGTGATGATTAAAGCTTAGGATTTTAGCACTACAAATAAATCGGGATGTATTATGTGATTATATGATTTGATTGAAAATGGTGTTCAAAGTTTTGAAAAAATCCGCTACAATTTTTTTCGGTACAATCTGGTACGTCCACGTCGCTTCTAGTTGATATGCAACAGAATTTTTGCACAGCATAGCAATTGTGTAAGCAAAATGGGAATGACGATCGAAAATTCTTGGATGATTTTAACGATCTTAGCATCATCTGAATGGTTTCAAACATAAGGGAAAGAAGTTGAGGATAAGAAGTCTACGTTTGTTCATTTTTAAGTGTTTTGGATATGGCTTATGTTGTTAAAATCATCCTCAAAGTTGCGAACATCATTACTATATTGCATACACAATGGCGACCACGAACCGGGCGACGCAGTGTTGGAAGGCCCCCCACCCGATGGACCGACGACATTGTGAAGGTTGCGGGAAATCGGTGGATGGAGAAGGCTCAAGACCGTTCGTCATGGAACTCTTTGGGGGAGGCCTATGTCCAGCAGTGGACTTCTACAGGCAGATGATGATGATGATGATACACAATAGCACCCCAGTAATCCTTTGCGAATATAATTAAGTATTTAAAGAGTGCGGTTCAAAGCGCTAATATGACATTTCAAAATAGTTATTACTACTTAGGAAGTTAGAATTTTTTTGAAGGTTCTACGCACAACTGAAAAACTAAATTTAAAGATTCCACAGAATGATGTATACGACCTATTCTCACGCACGCCTCGGTAAATTCACAATAGTTATTCACCAATCTGGACGCATTTAAGGACCCGCTCAAATATTTTTATGGTTATTAGTTTTTAAAGTTTTAACCTACACTAAGGGACTCAAGGGCTACAACTTATTGGTGTTTTGGACCGATGAACATCCCAAATTAACCAGACCAGGAATCGAATCGTGGCGCGGTAAGCAGCGCATCCCTGATTCGAGAAGGGGTTGCGAGTTCCCATATAAACTTGCATCCCCTATTTACACACCCTAAGGGCTGTTTTAATAAAAATTCTTATATAGGTATTTTATTATTTTAAATTATTAACCTGATAACCGAATTTGATGTCTATAACTTCAAAAACATAGGACTTTCATACAACCTTTCAACCCCCATTTTACCCCTTTAGAGGTTGAATTTTGCAAAATCCGTTCTTAGTGCGCGCCTAAATTTCAAATTTCAAACTCCTCGGCCCAGTAGTTTCCGGGCTTTCATGATGAGTCTGTCAGTGAGTGAGTGTACCTACTAGAAATCATCAAGCGTAGACCAGTTTTGGCGATCATAACAATGACATTTCAATAATTAGCAAATTTACAAGGTGCCTTCAGAATATGTGTACCATTTCTATTGTGGCTTATTCTATCAAAAACGCAGACTCAAACGCAAACTCAACACTCAGCTCAATACGAAAGGTGAAACCTCGTTTCCCTCCAGTAGTATTGAAGAAAGGTGACATCAATCTTTCTTTTTGAATAGTAAAGTAAATTCATCAAATATCAAAATCAAAATAATTTTATTTGAAACAAAAATCAAATTTTACAATTTAAAAACAATAGGAACACGTTGAAAAACTGCATTAGTTAAAAAAAACTGTATCGCAGTTTTTACAGCATGCAATGCGTTCATGACATTGGATAAAAACTCAAAGAACCTACTTGAACTTCGGTTATTATCTCATTTCGGCTAATTATGCGAAACCAATGTTTGCTATTCACTATTTGATGTGCTCATATATCAGATGTACGTTAAATATTTTTCTAGAAACAGGTTTTTTTAAGAATAAAAAGAAAATGTACATCACATAATGAAAACAAACGGGTGTTTATGGAAAAATAAACACCCGTTTGTTTTCAATAAGTCATGTATACTGATCTCGAAAGTTTGAAAAATACTAAAATGTACATCATTCTTTACCTTACACTAAAGAGAGTTTTTAATATTTATGAGTGTACCCTTAATATTATAAATTATAATAAACAGTCTCTTAAATAGTCCTGACCCCCACACTAAGATTCCCTGTAGTGCACCAGCACCTCTTGCAGCTCAGCCGGGCAATCGCCCCGATGTCATTTTATTGGAATCCTACTTATTAATAAAAGAATAATTAGGTTCTTGTACCAAAATTAAGATCCAAGATTATCTTCTTCCTATCAGAGTTGGAAGACTGTGTATTTACATATCACTGCAATTTGGGTGTATAATATACCTATAGGTACTTAGAACAGAAAACGATATCATATTAAAACTAATTAATGCGGAAAAATATAGCGTAAAAATAGCGTGATTGTATAAAGTGAAAACATGGTTTAAACTAACTTTACATCTAGTGTGTTCTTGACCGGTATTTTTGACCGCATAAACGACCATCAAGTCAATGCTTGCTTTGCCGTGCCTACTGTTTGACTAGTGCTTAGAATCATTTGAGAATACCAGTGTCGCAAGGGCTGGCTTGACCAACTTGCAGCTATGCGTTGCCTCACTGGCTGTGCTGTGAAATATATACAGGTACCGTTAGGTATAGGACTGTGCCCTACTAGGATTAAACCTACTAGTGCCTAGCCTTCGTAGGCATTTCAACTCCATCACCATAGGCCACTTTCATAGAAAACCCATAGATTTTTACTTCGTAGGTCTTTATACAAGGTGATTCATAACATGTATACCATCCCGAAGGGGATCATTCTATCAACAAAAAGAAAGAACTTTAGCGAAAAAAACATCAGTATTTTGCATAATTTTTTAAACTTTCTCAAAGTACCTGTTTTTGGTATTTTTATAATCTTTATAACTAATTACTAAACGTACGAGAAGTATCAAGGTATCAAGATTTCTACCTAAAACAGCTGATTCATTGAGTTTGAACTGATTTGACCCCAAACAGCTGATTTTTACGTAGAGTTTTGTCAATGAAAAGTTTTGAATTCCCAAAAGTCGTTGAACATTTTTTATTGCCAATTGGATGTAGAATAAGCCCTTTTTGAGATACCATACGTACTATGAATCACCTTGTATTATATGATCGTTGTAAAAAAATGTTCAAGTATGTTCTCCTACTTTGACTCTTCTCACTTCGTACACTTGAGATCATGATTTTGCGTATTTTCGAGTAACATACGCAAAAAAACAGAAGAATTGAGAACATACTCCTTTTTTCAAGTCGGTTAAAAAGTAAAGGTATGGATTCCCAGTTATTTTGCCCCACCTTTCACCCACCATTTTTCTATCAGAAACTACGGGTACCATCGTACCACAAAACCCAGACCCGGAACAAATATTTGCAGATCATGCAAACATTTTTCTCGCAGCGGGAATCGAACCTGCGTCTCAGACGGGCACTCGCCCTCTGCATCACTGAGGTCGTCATAATCTTGGTGTGCAGGCTCAGTGTGAAGGTGGGTCGCGAACGCATTCAGAGGCAAGCAATGTTCATACTATAAAGGAATTTTTCGATACATCATAGGTAAAACGATTTGCCTACAAATCTCCGCTCACGCAACCTTTTCGGTGCATATTGGATCCAATGTAGGGTCTAATTACTAGTTAGGTACGAACTAGGTAGTAAATGTTATTACTAGGTACTTGAACTATGTACACACACACAGATTAGGATCTTGGTTGCGTTTACTGTGGATATTATACGTGACAA
This sequence comes from Anticlea derivata, assembly GCA_947579855.1. NCBI lineage: Eukaryota > Metazoa > Arthropoda > Insecta > Lepidoptera > Geometridae > Anticlea > Anticlea derivata. The sequence continues at coordinate 4,972,659 of OX388264.1, forward strand.
TTGCTCATAACGTCCTAATTGCACAAGACAATCTCAAAACAGTTTTTTTCATGTTATAAAATATGAACTAAGTAAATCTGCGCTTTTGATATAATAATTTATGGTATTTTATTAAATGTTTGAGTGTGCTTCGAGAGTGGTCCTATATTTTCATCGACATCAAATTAGTTGTGTAAAAAGTCGCGCAACGGGCTATGGAGAGAGCTATGCTAGGAGTTTCACTACGTGATAAGATCCGAAATGAGGAAATTCGTAGAAGAACCAAGGTCACCGGCATAGCTCTCAGAATTAGCAAGTTGAAGTGGCAGTGGGCAGGCCATATAGCTCGCAGAACCGATAACCGTTGGGGAGTAAAGGTTCTCGAATGGCGACCACGAACCGGGCGACGCAGTGTTGGAAGGCCCCCCACCCGATGGACCGACGACATTGTGAAGGTTGCGGGAAGTCGGTGGATGGAGAAGGCTCAAGACCGTTCGTCGTGGAACTCTTTAGGGGAGGCCTATGTCCAGCAGTGGACTTCTACAGGCTGATGATGATGATAATGAATTAGTTGTATTTGTTTTTTGAAATAATTCACAAACACTTGACTTTATCAAATTGTTGAAACGTTTTTTTTGATGTTTAGCTTTTATCGCGAAGTTGATCTATCAGCTGATTTTTGCATAAAGTTTTTTGCAATGTCAAATGTCTATCTTCCAAAAGTAGTAGAACAAACTTCATTGCCAGTTGGGTATAGTACAATAAGCACATTTTATGAATCACGAATCAATCTTAACATATTGTAGAAACAAAATTCTTAGTTGAAAACTATTGTTTTTTATTTTATTTTATATAATATGCTACTACTAGGAGCTTTTAATTTAATTAAATTCATTTAAATAAATATTAGAATTTTCATTAATTTCCCTGTGTGTCTTTATTTTATCTTTATTTTCCATAATTGTACAACTTGTGTTTAATGTATGTATCTTTATTAGATATCTGTTCTCTACTCGTTTGAATGATGTAATAAAATCTATCGATAACGGCCGTAGCACGTGCGCGTGATAGACACATTGATAGACCTTACTATAGTAGAAGATTAATTACGCACGTATTTTTTGTCGAATGCAATTGTTTCACTACCCTCACACTGAAGACATTATATTTCTGTCTCTCTGTCTCGCTGACTCGGTGTGTCGCTGTCTCGCTGTTTCGCTGTTTCACTGTCTCGCTGTCTCGCTGTCTTACTGTCTCGCTATATCACTGTCTTGCTGTTTCCCATACCATAATGGAGGGTCTCCAACCATGCAGCAACCATGCAAGAACGTAATTTTACCTACTTTACGTAATAAAAGTACAGGTATAATACTCTTTGGTAATATTTATTTGAGTACCTTGCAAGCCGCGGGCGTTTGATAGTAATTAATTTATTATCATTTATTCTGTGGTAATGTATAAATTATAAAATGTATTCAAACCGTTGTTGACCTTTGTCCAACACAACGAACGGTCCTTTGTGTTGCACGCCTTTTGATAATTATTATCTAATTCTAACAGGACCGTATCGCATACAGACATTTATCTTACATGTCTGTGGTATTGCAGTAGTACCGTCTTTTAATTGCGCGAACTACATGTACAAAATGGTCCTGATTATCAGTTCGTGTTTTAATAAAACTGTGAATGCATTCACCAGACTAGTTTTAATATGTATGAGTGCGGTGATCTACCATTGTTTTATTTTAGTGGAAGTGTTTTTAAATAGTTATAATTTGTTGTATCCTCCAGTTTTGGAGAAACCAGTGGCAACGGTACAGAAAAGTTTGTCTGGAGTTTCGGATTTTTGTTTGGGGATAGCTGTAAGAAAGGTACCTATCTAAAAACTTTATAAACTGCCTTACCACAGGGTTATCAGTGTACAAAATAATGACGCTAAGCTATATAGTATATTGCTACGGCAGTAGCTAGGTACATGCAATTTACAAAAAAGCCCGCGGTGCTAAACAATAAAAGCTAACATCTTGTTTATTCTGGTCGCTTATTATATTTGTACAAAAAATATATTTTTCTTTCTATGCGATTAGAAGCTAACATCCACATGCTAACTACCCATCAGGGGCCCAATTCTACAAATTTAATGGCTTCAAAATGACAATGGTTCAATAGCAAAATGGCCACTTTTGTATCTTTTGGTATTCTGCTATCACAGTCGTATATCAATGGCAGTCATTGTAAAACCAATAAACCAATGAAATCAAAGAAACGAAGGTGGCAAAAATCGTAACTGAATAATAATGGTGCGATCATTATCATGCTATTATCATTTTCAAGTCATTGAATTAGTATAATTGGGTGCCTGATAGTTACTATACATAGGTTACAATATTGACATCTACGTGGTATTGTATAAATGCCAAGGGTCTCTGCAAAAACTTGTCAATCATCTGGACAAATTCACAACTCAATAAAGTAATCGATCTATGAAGCAACTCATCTAAAAATTATTTTGTCTAATGTTGTACTATTACTGAGTTATTAGCGATTTGAGCACTGGTGAAGTAGTGATACACAGGTCGTGGATTCGAATCCCGGTCATGCACCAATAGATTTCCTATAAAGAATATTGATGTGCGCTATACTAGTGCTCTCAAACGGTAAAGGAAAACATCGTGAGGAAATCTGTATGTCCGAGAACCTAAACTTTCGATGACATGTGACATGTGCACGAAAGGAGCTTCTAAGAGGTGCACTTAAATCCTTTCACGACATAGATTCTTTAACCGACGGTCATAGCCTCTTTTCAGGGCTACCATACCTCAACCTGAACACGACCTAATGCATGATGACCAAGAAAGAACGGTGACACGATAAGCAAACAACTGAGTTATACAGTTGGGAAATCTCATCAGTCTTATATAACTGATCTAACAGGTATCTACTTATTTTTCCAGACAACCATGATGAATGGTTTCATGCGACGGTTTCTCCGGTTCCTGGTGTCATTACTGGCGATACCGTTGGTGCCCCTGACATACGTTTTAACCATCAGAAGAAATAGAAAATGCCCGCCGCCCACAAATCCAATACTCCTGAAATCTGCTACGGTTTTGGCGAAAATGATAAGGAACAAAGAGGTAGGTGATGGCTAAAGTATCATCATCATCATTTCAGCCGTACGACGTCTACTGCTGAACATGGCCTCCTCCACAGACAGAGCAAATTCCATAAGATGTGGGGGGATTTGCCCATACTCACCACGCTGGGCATGCGGGTTGGCGAGGGCAGTTAGAGCTATCGTTGTTAAAATGAGGGCGCTGCTGCCCATCCCCTAGCTTTTTCCCTTAGTCGCCTCTTACGACATCCGCGGCTACTACTACGGCCTATTCTTCAGTCGAAGCCACCACGGCTATAGATAATCAGAATAAATAATAAAGTTTATTAGAGAACTGGTGGAATTAGAATTGGAATTATTCGACTTTCTTACGCCCTCTAAACTACTATATAAAGAAACTAAATTAATGAACATTTTCGATACATATTTATACTGCAACTGCATACTTATACGAAAAATACTGCTAAAAGATATACATATTCAAATAACTTTCTCTAAAAAACAACAAATACAGAAAATGAGATTAAGAAACGCCAATGACATTAAATTACATGTACCACGAACTAATTATGGTAAAAAAAACATAATGTAAGAAGGTGCTCAATTATACAATAAGTTGCCAAGAGATATTAAAGAAGCTAAATCAATTGCTAAATTGTTGGCTAAATGCCAACATTCAAAAAACGACTAAAACACTATATAACTAATAGGTAGTAGGTAACACAAAAAAAAAATTAAATACAAATATACTATACAAATAAAACAATTCAGGGAATAAAAACATAAAAAAAAATAATAAAACCTTACATACAAAGAAACTTTAAACAAATACAACAATTATACATGGAAATTTAAATAGAAAACAATAAAACTTAAAAATACTAAATCACTTTGACAATTGCTTGCCACTTCCAGTTGCGCTTAACTCATTGTTTACTCATCCAATCTTTGTTTCCAACCTCAACTCGAGCAAACACGACACGAGAAATGCAAAACTACCCAACTACAAAATACTATTATATGTTTTTTTTTTTTGTTGTTGACGAATGCTGTTGATTTTACTGTTCATTTTATGTTAGTGTACGATAAGCCCGAACAAAAAGTGTGCACGTTAGATTATAAGTTTTCATATAAGTGAATTTTATTCTTTATGAGAAAATAAACAATCTTAAACCTGAATTATTTATTTCAGTTAAAACAGCAAGCTTACAGTATATATACCAAAGTGCCTACTGTTTATAATTAAAACTTACTCTTAGCGAATTAAATATGTATACTAAAGATGTCGACATGTTGGACCTCGTGTACAAAGGTAGTGAGAGCTCTTAGTGTTGGCGCATTATGAGCGTGACAAGTTCGCGGTGTGTGGCAGTCAAACAGTTGATGTCGACGGCGGCCACAGCGCACGTAATTGTCAGGCACACATAGTGGCATCATGCTCAAAGCGGTCGGATTATTCACTTTGTTTCGCGGAATAAGACAATAGTGTATAGCTAGCTGTAATTTTCTCCTTAGTTCCAGCGTATCCAGGCCGATCATACCCGTTTCAAATAGAGAAGGGAAAAGGTACGGGTAGTATCCGTACATTGTAGGATATTAACATCCTCCATCTTAGGCCACATCTCACTTGCAAAAGTGAGCTGGTGGTCAAACGCCTAACCATCTCCAATAAAAAAAAAAAAAAAAAAGACTTATTCACGTATCTGGCAAACTTACGCTGGAGTCTTTCGATCAACACCGTGTACTTAGCCTCTCGCGGATCCCAGTCTATTGCGCTAAACTCTAGTTTGCTAACGAAAGCATTGTTGAGCATAATCGCAACTCCTACGTCCTTAAACTGAGATGCGGTTCTCATTATAAAGCCTAGAGTTTTGTTAGCTTTTTTAGACATTGAGGTAATGTGATCGCGGAAGTCTAAATGGCTGTCCTCAATAAGGCCCAGATCCCGTATCACATTGACCCTCTCTAACGTCTCACCCGCCAAGGAGTACGATAACATTTTTGGGATCTGTAACCTGGTGAAAGTTATTGATTTGCACTTCGCCACATTGAATGCAAGTCTATTAGACTGACTCCAACGCTCCAGCGAATCGCTATCCTACTACAGTGCTATGCAATTTGAGTCATGACAAACAGACTGATACACTTTTAAGTCATCGGCGAACATTAAAGCATTGAGCTGTATTTAGGACCTTAGGAAGGTCATTTATCATAGCTAAAAAGAGAGTTGGCCCTAAAGTGCTACCCGGACTGACACCTGACCTAGTATAATATTCCTCCGATCTGAAACTTTTTAGCTGCACATACTGCCTTCGCTCGCATAAATATTTAGCAAAAAACCTTGGAGTGGCGGTAGTATTCAGGATAATATAACTCCGCCTACTTCGTGGATTTTCACTTCGGAAAATGTATGTGCTCTATACTATAATATTGCTTTCAAACGGTGAAGAAAAAAAAACGATACAAAACCGGCATATCCTAGAACCTAAAAATTCGTAGACACGAAACAAAAAGAGTCGCTAAGAGGCGCCCTACACTGATTCTTGCACCGACGGTCATAAACCCTTTTCAGGGCCACTATACCTCAACTTGGTCACTGACCTACTACAGGATGACTAAGAAAGAATCAGTGAGATAACAAACAAGCATCAAAATAACAAGGAAAGTACGAGGAGGTCGGCATCAAGTTTGCTACCTTAAACAGCTAAACAATGGCGTTTGAACTTACATGACCCCAAAAAATTTTGAATAGTGTTTTTCAATTACAAATTACGAATTTACAAAATTTATGAACTAACTACTAAATGCCGTAGAATAAGCCCCTTTAAGGTTAACATACATAATTATTAATCACCTTGAATAGGTAGTTGGTAGATGACTGCTTCAGACTATTGTTTTGGCAGCAGAAGATATCTTTCAGCTGATCTTGATGATGAGATACCTACATGCATGTATGAAGATAGGTATAATTTTGTATGACCCAATGCTTATGAAAATACGAATAAATATCTCTATTCGATTTATAATAATGTCGTAGTACCTTAGCCGACCAAATCTAAGCTCAAGTCAAAAGTTTATAAATACTTATTGAACAAATTATGAACAATATAACTAAAGGCAATATAACTAAGTTCATAATTTGTATGAAAAGATCATAAACACCGATCAATATTTTGGGTTCAAACATCATTCAAGCCCTACTTACTATCAACTATAGACGATTTTTTTATGCGGTGGCAGTCTCAGGTTCAAGGTTCAAATTCGGGTAAAATTCGTGTAATATTCGAGTTAATAAATCAGTACCTACTCTAATGCGCTTGCATTTTAATGCGGTAGAAATACATCTTGGTAGAGACCAAGGTCAACGGAAAATAATAAAATTAAAACAAATGCAATTCTCGAAGAGGTTTCATATCTAAGGCATCTCACATAATATATTTGCTAACTGCATAAAAGTTACCAATTACCAAAATATTATCTTTGCGGAGAGTAATAATCATCATCATTTCACCCGTAGGACGTGCACTGCAAAACATTGCCTCACAGATTTCCAGAGCTAAATTCCTATCATGTGGGCGCAAGGATGGATCCAAGGGTGACCCCCCCCCCCCCCCTAACTGAAGTCCAGTCCGGACACGCCGTTCAACAAACGAGGCTCTGGCGCTCCTCCCACCAACCCGCACTTGACCAGTGTCCTCGGCCCGCTTGAGGGAAATTAGCTCATACTCACCACGCTGGGCGCGCTTCCCATCTCCTAGCTTTTTTCCCTTAATCGCCTCTAACGATATCCACGGGTAAATATGGTCTATTCTTGAGCCAGGGCCGCCACGGCACTTCGTCTTTTTGAGAATTATGGGATTGTCGATGTCTCAGCGAACAATTCCCCTTATTTCATACTAATTAATCATCATCATCATTTCAGCCGTATGACGTCAACATGTCCACGTGCTGAACATGGCCTCCCCCACAGACAGAATTAATTCCTTATCATGTGGGGGGATTTGCCCATACTAACCACGCTGGGCATGCGGGTTGGTGAGCGCAGTTAGAGCTATCGTTGTTAAAATAGGAGACGCTGCTGCCCATCCCCTAGCTTTTTTCCCATAGTCGCCTCTTACGATATCCGCGGATAGGTAGATATGGAGGGGCCTATTCTTCTGCCGGGGCCACCATGGCCAAATAATACTAATTGATTCATACTAATTGATAGAAGTTATTTGGTTCTGTGCTATTTCCAGTCAGTACTCTGTCCAATAATAGCTTATTTTTTTTTCTAAAAATTATTTCAGATCACATCAGAAGAAGTTGTAGCAGCCTACATAGACAGGTGCAAAGAAGTCAACACATACGTAAACGCGATAGTAGAACCCCGATATGACGCAGCGCTGAGGGAAGCCAGGAGTATAGACAAGATGATAGCGTCATCACAGAGGAGCCCTGAAGAGTTGCAGCATGAATACCCGTTGTTGGGTCTACCGCTCACTGTGAAAGAAAGCATTGCTGTTGAAGGTGTGTTTTTTAAGTTTCCCATTTGCTAGGAGGCGTTCGTAATTAAATAAATAACACCCTACAGTCACATACATACTCCTGACCCCACACAAAGATTCCGTGTCGTGGGTATCAGAAACTACGAGTACCGTGGTACCACAACACCCAGACGCGGAACAAATATTTGCAAATCATGCAAACATTTGCCTCGCAGCGGGAATCGAACCCGCACCCCTTGCGTCTCAGACGGGCTCTTGCCCGCTACGCTACCGAAGTATTCTATTCTATCTTCTTCTAACTTTAGATAGCTCAACTGTTTCACATCATCATATCAGCCGTACGACGTCCACTGCTGAACATGGCATGCCCCACAGACAGAGCGAATTCCTTATCATGTGGGGGAATTTGCCCATACTCACCACGCTGGGCGCATGCCCAGCGTGGTGAGTATGGGCAAATTGGGTTGGCGAGAATGGGTTGGCGAGCGTAGTTAGAGCTATCGTTGTTAAAATGAGGGACGCTGCTGCCCATCCCCTAGCTTTTTTCCCTTAGTCGCCTCTTACGACATCCGCGGATAGGTAGATATGCCACCACGGCCACTGTTTCTTGTGTATTTTGTAAATATTAACTTGTATTCGTTTTAGTTTCGTTTCTGTAAATAAAGTGTAAAGAACTCTTTATTCCAAGTTTCACCGAAATCGGTGTTCCCGTTAGGGCGTGATTGAACCACAAAAATCAAACCTCACTGTGCGCTAACTCGCATTTGAATAACGATGAGAGTTCATGGCCTTCCTTCAAATCTTCTGAGACCTAGCAGTAGCAGAGTCTTTTTTCCGGAGTTCCTGGTAGCAGTTACTTTAAGGTTTAATTTTCTTGCAAGAAGCCAAGCCCTTTGGACTGTATATCACCTGGAGATATGAAAGTAAGCCTATCTATCGTAAGCAAAATAGCTATCGCATGTCAAACGTAATATTCCCGATTCCCACCAACTTTTATGAGACAATGAAGGTTTGAGCCAAGCTCAAGGCCTTATTAAGTTATTTTTGCTAAAATTTTCAACATTATTCTCTTTGCTAACATCCGTTACTGCAAAAACTAGGTGCCGACCGATTATTTTTAATGCGTTTGGACGATTCTTGTAATACCGAAGTATTACAAGAAGTAAACATAGCTACCTTATTAGGTATATTACTTTTCCTACCTAAGGTCTAATCTAAATAATTTGTACAAATGCAGCAACTCTAGTGGCGAGCTGTTTTATTCACGATATTCTAGTTGGTTTTATTATTTTGTAAAATGTTCATTAACAACAGTATTCTTATTTCTTTAGATAATGAGGCAATAAACACTACCTCTAACCTCAAAAGCATTTAACGTTTGTCGTAAAAAGTACCTACTCAAGTGAATATTCATAATTGAGGAAAACAGTACTTACCTAGATTTACCTCCTTCCTAAGTGGGTAGTGGTGGTGGTGGTGGGTCTATAAACTTCAAAATAATACAGAACTGGTAGGTATATTTTCATTTACTAAAGTCGTAGAACAACATTTATTGCCAACTGGGTGTAGAATAAGCCTCTTTCGGGATAGCATATATGTTATGAATCACCTTGTATATAGAAGGCAAACTATACGAGTATTAATGAACAAAAAAGTTTTTTTTTTTTTTTAAATATTCCAGACATATTCACACGGTCAACTGGTCCCAAACTAGGCATAGCATACTATGAGTACCAGAGACTGATATACATAATAGATATATATTTAACACCCAGACACAGAACAAACATCTGTGTTCATCACACAAATGTTGGGGGAATGTTTAAATGTTTAAATTATTTTACATAAATGGATATATTTATTTATTTACTTACTAACACACAGATATTTGGGAATACCTACTCTGACATATTGAAGACGTGATGACACACAGACGTGATTTAAAAAAAAAAACGCTTGCGTGATGCGTCTGATATTGAAAGCATTATGCTATGGTTACCAACAAGTGAGCCGTACGTTTGTTTGCCGACTTAGTTGTAAAAATCAAGTAGGTAGGTAGTTAGCTGGGGAGCATTAATAATTACGTATTCTTGCGTGCCGGTAATCGTGTGCGGTTAGGAACAGGCTAATAACACAATCGCCGTGATAATGTATTACCACGGCGATTGTGTAATTAATTTTCATTAGTGGGCAGGATGTAACGTGGTAGCTATTATGTATACATCTTCATAACCATCCACATTTTTCAATAAAATTCTATGATCAGTTTGATTGAAACTTCTTAGAAACTAGGTGTAGCTTCTACGCCTGTACCTCACGACTAAGCCTAGAAGAATCATAAAACGTATTGAAACCTAATCCAAGGCTTATTTCCAACTATGTTGGATATCCTTCCAAATCTTCAGATCCTTGAAAATGAAGGTTGTGTCTTATAGTCAGAAACACGTTGTAAAAATATTAAGAAGGACATACATAATTATGTAACTTAAACTACGTGTACCTAGGCTAATAAACAATGAGCTTAGATGTTTTTACAATGGTTCATTAATATTTAAAAAGTTTAGGTATTTGTGAAAACGGTACTAATAGAATATAGAAAGAGAGCTACTTTCGCATTTACTTCATGTAAATGTGATAATTTTTATCAAGATCAGTTCTGCAGTTTAGTTGTTAACGTTACATAGAATAGACAGAGAGTAAAAGTTACTTTTGTATTTACCTACTGTAATGAGTATTTTACAGTTCCTTTCTTTATATTCAGGAATGAGCAACGATTGCGGTACCGTCTACCCATACCGCAACCCTGCTAAGAAGGACGCCGACATCATTCGTCAAGCTCGAGCAGCCGGTGCAATACCTATAGCTGTCACGAACACCCCCCAACTGTGTATGAGCTGGGAGACGTACAACAATGTCACAGGATTGACGACGAATCCTTATGACCAGAAGAGGACGACTGGGGGTTCTTCAGGGGGAGAGGTAGGTTCATACTTTATCCTATCCTACTAATATTATAAATGCGAAAGTTTGTGAGGATGTTTGGATCTTTGTTGTTCAATCACAGCCAAACGGCCGAACGGATTTGGATGAAATTTGGTATAGAGATAGATTATAGTCTGGAATAGCATATAGGCTATTTATATTTAGAGACCACGCAAGTGAAGCCGCGGGCTGAAGCTAGTTTAAAATAAAATCCCTAAAAACCCGTGACATTAAAATTATGTCATCGAAAGCTACCTAGGACAAGCATATTCGTCCAATTTAAATCTTACCTGGCTCTGATACTTGGTCACTATCTCTTGCTTTATAGACAAGCTCAAAGTCGCGCAACGGGCTATAAAGAGAGCTATGCTTGGAGCTACGGTATAAGATCCGAAATGAGGAAATCCGAAGAAGAACCAAGGTCACCGACGTAGCTCTCTCACAAAGTGGCTATAGCTCGGAGAACCGACAACCGTTGGGGAGTCCAGGTTCTCTAAAGGCGACAACAAAACCGGGCGACGCAGTGTTGGAAGGCCCCCCACCCGATGTACTGACGGCATTGTGAAAATTGCGGGAAGTCTGTGGATGGAGAAGGCTAAAGACCGTTTGTCATGGAACTCTTTGGGGGAGGCATATGTCCAGCAGTGGACTTCTACAGGCTGATGATGATGCTAACTGGTACCTACTAACTCAACTATTATCTTGGTGTCTTTCAGTCAGCGCTGATATCTGCTGGGGCATCCATCATCGGAGTTGGCTCCGACATAGCAGGGTCTCTCAGACTGCCTCCCATGTTCACTGGGATTTACGGTCACAAGCCTTCTCCGCGGCTCTTGTCTATTGAAGGTAATTCCCAGAATTAGAATTAGAATTATATATTTCAGTTTAAACAGCAAGCTTACAGTATAAACCAAAGTGCCTACTGTCTAAAATTAAAACTTAAATATACTCTTAGCGAATTAAATATTGTACAAAGGCGTCGACATGTTGGACCTCGTGTACATAGGCATATAGAAGAGTGAGAGCTCTTAGCGTTGGCGCATTATGTAACATGTTCGCGGTGTGTGGCAGCCGAACAGTTGATATGTGGTTTAAGATCTTTAGATTATAAATCACTTACGAGAACTAAAATAATTATCTTATAATAAAGTTTTAAAATATTGTTCGACTGGCAAAACTGTCAAAACTGCAGCCTTATTCAAAATCACAGTAAATAATGAAGATGACGCTTATAAAAACTACGGTCCGTTTGTTGAACATCATGCATATAGAGTCGTTCAAGTTCAAATTAGAATAACAAAATCAAAGGTCAGTTAGTATGTTGACCCCATTTTCTGCTAATGCTTCTTCGTTGTATCTTGTTAACCTACTATTTGAAACCGGACAAGACAGATCTTGAAATTTCCCCTAATAAAGTGTAAAGAAATTTTAAAAAATAAGTATCATATTGTAGAGTTTAGAGACAGTTCAAAATATTAGTATATTTCATAAATATAGTATAAAGTTTTTTTTATACAGGGTGCTCCGTAATATTTATACAATACTAATAGGTTTTATTCTACACCCAATGGGGGCGAGGCATTGGAGAGGTTAACTATCCTGACCTAATTTCATGAAGATCGAATTGACGGTTTGGAGGTTATGCTCTAACAAATAAACATGCAACGCCGATTCGCACAAGTTGTTTGAGAGATCTGTGCTCGCTTCACTCGCTCGATCAATAAGCAATTGGAGTAAGGCAGCGGATGAAAATAATGATGTTACAATATTCTATTTATGTGAAATTATACCATTACATTTCAGGACACGTACCTGATTGCCTAGACCCAAACTTCGAAGAATATTTCGCTCTGGGGCCAATCACACGCTACGCTGAAGACTTGTCCTTGATGCTGAAGGCATTGAAGCAGCCAGGCAGTCCTGACATACCTTTTGATAAACCTGTAAGTTGATACAGTAAACACTATAGAATTAAACCGCCTTCTGAGAAAAAAAAATCCTATAAAATCTCCAAGGATCTTTAGCAAAAATATCCAAAAATACTGACCGGGCGGAATTCGAAAGACGCCCGAATAATTAAAAAAACACAATTTGTGAGTAAACGTAATAAACTTGTGGTTAGCGACTTCGCTTTCCGATTCGAAAGGTTCCAATCCTGGTAATGCTACGTTGTGTCGGAAACAATAAATATAGCTGGTATGCCTGAAAGTCGAGGAACAAATGGGACCTCTGTACGGCGCACGGAATCCTTTCTCACAAACAATCATATGACATTAAAGCAAATTCACAGGGTTACTGACTGCAAGACAGACTGCTTCAATACTGAACGTCAAAAAAAACACCGCATGTCCTAGCTAGAATAATCTTAACTTTGTATCAACCAATTCACTCACACATAAGTGTTTTTGTGCCTGCGGTGAGTAAGGTAGCCAGAACTCTTTAAGGGACGGGAGAGGGTTCGGGGTCAGCAACGCGTACGTGATGCTTCTGGTATTGCAAACGTTCATAGGCTACGGTAACCATTTATCAACAGGCGGGCCGTAAGCTTGTATGATACATTTTTTGTACAAAAAAAATATGCTATGGTAATCTCTCTGCTTATTTTTTCAGGTGGACATCTCAAAGCTGAAGTTCTACTACATGGATGGTGATGGCAGTAACGTCACCAATTCAATCGGACCAGACGTCAGAACAGCAATGGAAAAGGCCAAGGAACACATCAAAAAAACCTACAATATAGATGTGAAACCGGTTAGTAATTAAACATTGGTGTTTCTAAAATCCCATGAATTTTTTTCATCATCAGACTGTCGAAGTTCACTGGTGAACAGATGCCGCGCCAAAAGAGTACCAACATGACGATCGGTCTTGAGCCTTTTCCATCCATCAACTTTCCGCAACATTCACAATGACGTCGGTCCATTGGCCTTCCAGGTATTCTTAGATGGCAGGTCTTTTAATCGTCAAATATCAGCCAAACTGACATCAGCATGCTGCTCGCAAAATAGTTTTTCCTTTAAATTCTTCTCACGACAATTATAGATACTACTATGTAATAAAAGGTATTAATTGGCATTGTTTAATGTTCCGATGCGGACCACAGAAAAGAGGGGACTCTTCTAACGCAGGTTCCCAAACCATGTAACACAGCACCTTATTTGGAACAATAAACAATATTTTGATTTCAAATTTTGATACGAACCTTTTTTTTTATTTACTTTATGTGGCTATGGTGTCACTGCGGCCACAACTGGCCTATTGTGATAGCCACTTTATTTAGCCTTTGACATAACTCGAGAACAAAAAATTATAAGTAGGTATCTACCTGATTAAAAGTATGTCGTGCAAATTCGCATACAAAAGACATCAACGCGCGCTAATCTAGAAACTGATGCGCGTTTTTTATAGACATCTAGCTAAAGTACCTACCTAGGTGAAGTCATGCATGATTAACACCTTGAGTAGACGAGATCCAGTGTAACAAAAGTGCTGTGATGAGAACCTTGATTCTTAAATTAGGCCTGATTGTGCTCAAAGACATGTTTCTTAGGTACAACGAACACATTTTAAAACACGCGTTCAATTCTTTTCTACGAGCATTTACCAAGACATTACTTAAATCTAGGCAAATACAAACATAAAATAGATATAAGGTCAATAAAAGATTACCCCAATATTGTAAATAAAATAACTTGTAACTTTATCTTTGGAGGAGGTCTTCACCTTCTTACAGAATAAGTTAAAAAACTTACATATTAACATTTGTATATACCTACCTATAACTACAAAAATTATAATTATTTTTATTTTTAAGATACCTACTAAGTTTATTCAACGTTTTTTTTGTTCATATATTTTTTCTGTTAAAATTTTAAATTAGTTAGTTATTATTTATTTAGTTAGTTATTTTTATAAGTTCATTTATTGGTCCTAATAGCAAGAAATAAAAGACTTTTTATTTTATTTATTATATCTATTATAAGTTTGTATTTGCTTAGATTTAAGTAAACGCTGTTGATTACCAATAAACAAATAGACCTGACCAGATGACCACAGAATAAATGACCTTCTTTTGTTTCAGCTCAAGATCAAAAACATAGAACACATGTGGGAAATCAGCATACGCGTCATGATGAACATCAGGAACGTCAAAAACATTTACACGGATCCAAACCAACGGGACAAGTGGGTATCTACTTGGCCCGAGGTCCTTAAGAAAATGTTTGGATGCTCCAATCACAACTTCCTGTGCGTGTGCTACGGACCGCTGCAGAAGTTCTTCGATGCGCTGCCAAAGAGCTATTATAAAAAGCTGCTGGTGATATTTGATGAGATCAAGTCAGATTTTGACGTAAGTTACAAAATAAAGTATAGGTTTACTAGCTTGCGCGTGAGGCTTCGCTCGCCGTAAAAGTATCCTATATGTTCTAGGTAGGTACGTTTTAGAACTCTATTAATTCCAAGTTTCATCGAAATCGGTTGAGCCGTTACGGCATGGTTGAACCACAAACTTTCCCATTTATAAAATTACTAGTTAGTAATTTTATAAAAGTAGCGTATATATTAGCTAGTATATATTATTAAAGTAGCTAGTATTTTTAAAAGTAGCTTATATGCTATTCTAGGTAAAAAACTATACATATATTCCAAGTTTCATCGAAATCGTTTTAGCCGTTACGGCGTGATTGAACAACAAACATACCTACCATACCAAACCTCCTCCCAAACTTTCGCATTTATAATATTAGGTAGGAAGTAGGTATTAGACTTAAGTAGGAAGAAGGATAGTGTAGGGTCATTGTTTATAAGTAGGTACATACTACACCATCCAATAGGTAGCGATATAATCGGGCTGGCGCGTAGCTATTAATAGACGCGAAGCCAGTCGCCCATAACAACTCATACGGTTTACACATTATTAATAGAATAATTTAATCAAGTAATAAATTCAGTGTTTCGGTATTTCCGCGTTTTCATTTATACACCTAATAGACTATAGACTTTGAGAACTGATATTGATCTAACAGATAGTATGATGACTATAGCCCCAAGCCACATCTCATACCTCCAGGAAATCAGATCCTTATTGTTTTGGAGGGTACGTCTGAATATTGCATGAACTAAAGTAATTCATGCATGCTCTCAGTCGAGGCTTTGGTCTCGGTTTAGGAGCCTGCTAGGGACTTGGGATCTCTTCCCAGTAATGAAAAGATGCGCCTTTGATATCACAAAGGTAATACAAACATTTGGCATATTCCCACTTTAGATAGCTTAGCATGAGTTACAAGCCCGTTGCCATGCATTAGTTTTTTGTGCTTTACAGACTTGTATCAGAGGGTCGGTGTTAACTCAGATAGATAACACTTTATTTACAGAAAGAAAATTTAAACTAATACAAGTTAATATTTACAAAATACACAAGAAACAGTTGAGGTATCTAAAGACCGTTACAACCGATCTAAAGATAGCTCAATTGGTTAGATCACTACCAGTCCGAAGCGTCCCCAAGACGCTGGCGGAATTGCCACGCGCTGGGTGATGAGATGATGATGATAACATTTGATCAATCACCACACTGAAATAATACAAGAGATTATCACAATAACGAGGCAATACAATGTGCAGCCTTATAGCTAAAAGCGATCTCTACCATACAACCTTTGGATTTATCATATTAGGGAGATTAGAGAAGGGGCAAATTGTTGTGGCTTAAATTATAGCTAGGAATCTTCGTATTAGTTACCCATTTGTAGTCAAAGTCAAATCAAAGTCAAAAGGCATTTATTTCAATAAAATCACTAGGATCACTTTGAAACGTCTTAGAAACTAGTTGAAGCTATGCCTGTTCCTCGCGACCAAGCTTAGAAGAATCAGGCAACAAACACGGCTTGGTGCCTATCATTTTTTTCGATGATCCTTTTTCACAAAATGGAATTTAGTTTCAGTGTGGTGCCGATCGAACTAGTTGAAACACAAAAGAAAAGTAATCAAGTATAATCATCCTATCCTACTAATATTATAAATGCGAAAGTTTGTGAAGATGTATGGATGGATGTTTGTGGTTGAATCACGCCCAAACGGCCAAACGGATTTGGATAAAAAGAGACTTTTCATCAATATATGGAGCCTGGGCCTGCACTGTGTACACTACTCTAAAATATGGCTAAGCAATAAAGTAAACGTATTTAATTGGTTATTTTATTAAAATTGACTTCGTTCTAAGGTTCATTATGATTTTCTTCGACAAAGAGAGCAACTCACAGCACTACAAAATATGGCGGATGGACGTGCGTGAAATGTCATTTTGACAACCTACATTTATCTGACAAAACAAAAACATCAAATCAAACAACATGACATGAAAAATATGTCAAACGCCAATTATAAACCAACATGGCGGCCTTCAAATAGTGTTCACATAGTAAAAAACTTACCAGAAGAACTATTCTTGTACCATCGCATTTGTCTTCAAATTAATGAAATTGTATTTTACTTGTAATCTCCTATTTTTTCCTAATTTTTCTATGTAGTGTACATGGACCAGGCCCAGAATGAAACGGCTCCTTTGGCACAGAGATAGATTATAGTTTGGAATAGCATATAGGCTACTTTTTATCTTCATAGGTACCACGCGAGCGAAGCCGCGGGAGGAAGCTAGTCATTTATAATTTAAACGTTTCTTGTTTGCAGAAAGTTCTAACCGACGACACAGTGCTGCTGTACCCGACCTACCCGAAACCAGCGCATATCCACTACAGGGTCTACTACAAACTACTCGATTGTGGCTACCTAACTATATTCAACGCGCTGGGCCTCCCAGTCACTGCCTGCCCCATAGGACTGACGAGAAAGGGTCTCCCAGTGGGCATACAGATCGCAGCAAACAAGTGCAATGATCATTTGACTATAGCTGTGGCGAAGGAGTTCGAGCGGGCTTTTGGGGGATGGATCCCGCCGAACAAAGATATGGTGGAGAGCATCAAGACTGCGTAGCGTAGAGAATAGAGATAAACAGTGCAATTCTAATTAAAATGATTGAAAGGAGAAAACATTTTTGCTAGGTAGACTAAGAAAATAGCCTCCTATTTTCTTAATCTACCTAGGAATTTTATTATTTAATTACTTAGAGGTAGGAGTTTTATCTTTTGCACACCTAACTAAGTACCTGGTCGGTATTCATACCTACTTTTGTTATATATACTTTTATATTTTATGAATTAAATAATAAGTAGATATTTTGTAAATAGTTTTAAATAAGGATTTTAATAAAAATGTATATCAAATTATTATCTTACATTAATACTCACATAATGTAGGCCCTACATAGTTTTTATTAGGTAGGTAGGTATACAAAAGCTCCCCAAACCATTTTAAGTTAATTTACGTTCATATCTACCTACCAAAGATTGTTAGGCAGGCAGGGAAGTCGCCACTAATTAGGTAGGTAGGTACTCTACTTAATGTACTCTACTCTACTACTAGTACATAATACTACATTTGAAGTTTTCCAAACATTAAAAGGAAGAAGCCAAGATCTTGAAGTTTCCGTTGTCAAGTTTGGAAAGTTTTGAATGTTGCTAAGATTGTTAAAATTACCCTCAAAGTTACGAACTTCATTGCCATTACGCTTACACAATTGCACCACTGGTCACTGACCTAATACAGGATGACTAAGAAAGAATCAGTGACACGACAAGCATGCAAGCAAGCAACTACACCTTTCCGTCTGTCCATCCTTTCAGCCGTTTTACTGATTTTAATAATGACGCCAAAGTTACAATAAATGCGTACCTATAGCTATCGTATAATGCATGTAGGTAGTTGCCATGGTGATGTGGTTTGCGGTTGTTTAAGTTTCACCTACCTAAATAAGTAGTAAAAGCATAGTAAAAAGTTTATTCCAAGGCTAATCTGCAGGCATGTCTAGGACAAACACGCGACATTGCACGATGGTCAGGTATTACATTCATTTGACTCGTACGGCTTCTCACAATCACTATGCCGCAGAAAATGATACTTACCTACCTACGAAATGCGTTCTGGTTGTATCTAATTAGTAGGTAGGTAGTGCAAAAGTGTACCTACTATAATTTACTAGTTAGTATACTTACTAGTAAACCACATAGCTCAGACCACTCCCTCCTAGTAGTTTTCGGGACGCGCGTTCGATCATGGTAGGTATGACATGGTATGAACATTCTTAAGCGCCACGGTTAACATTTCAGGATATGGGAACGTGTTACGTGTTAATTTATTGTAACACCGACATCACGTTTCTGACGATGGGTCACTCAGCTCGGAACCTGCGCGGCCGACCTTGAAATGCAATCTGCATTTCCAACCTAGCCGGACGAAGATAACAACCCCGAACAAGGAATACAACAGTGTTTTAGGCATGGACGAGTCCAATAACACGAAAGAAATCCTCCAGATGAAAAAGCGATCGAAAATAGATCCTAATCATTTGGAATAGGTAATCATTTGGAATAGGTAGGTAACTACCGCCAACTGGCGGTACCATAACTGCACATTGCAGCTGTTGGCATTATAATATGAAATGATGATAACAGATCAAAAGGAAAAATGTACATTAAAAAGGCTTTAACAGCCAGGCGCGTGATGAAACGCGCCTGGCTGCTAAAGCCTTGTTTTTGCGAAAAATATATTAATATTTTGTTTTTTTCTATGACTCATGCAATCTTTTACAAACTGCAATGTAGCTAAAGCGCCTCACAATGAAACGCGTCAGCTGCTAGGGGCTCTTTATTTAGCAGGATCCATCCAGTAATTCGGTGTATAGTGCAGCCTTGAATAAAACTCATTTTACAAATCGTTCAATTTTTTGATCTGTGGGTTTGATACCGTAGACAACTTTTGTTTTTATTTGCCTCTAATATAATCAAAATATTGCTAGTTCAAATAATTATTTAGGTAATTATTGAAGAAAAGTTACCAGCCTTCGTTTCAAAAACTTTCAAAGACATATAGGTAGAGACATTTTTATCTAGAGTGATTGACCTATGTTTATTTTTTTCAATATGTAGGTACATATACTACACATTAGTGCAGATAATTTTACAATTCAAAAAAGAACGAAACGTGATGTATTTTAATAATTTTGATTTGAATCTTTGAATGACAAAAATTATTTGACAGATAAGGAGATTACTACTGCTGCTGCTGCTGCTGTCATGTCAATAAAATAAAGTTGATGATTATGGAAATTATGCTCGATTTTCAACTATAAATTTTAATATTGCTGCTAAATTTTATAATATTTTCGCTCACGTTGTTGTATTATGCACATAATTATTTTATGCCCACATTTTTTATTTGCTAATACTCAGACAACGCACGCGCACTGAATATCCATCGCCCAAAATCTCCCAGCGCCATATTGAGAGAGGCGGACGTTGGTTGTATGACTTGAGTGATTAATCGTGGTTAGTGCAATAATTTGAAGTGGAACACTTGATCGTGCCCTATGGATAAACGTTCGGGTATGTAACAAGTGAAAGTGCATTCAAGAAGCGTTTAATACCGAGCAGTGCTCACAAATCTCCGTAACCTAGACATAGGCCGTTCTAGCTATCAGTAGATTACCTAGGTATCATCAACCCGCTGTTTGCTCACGGTTTTAATCTTATTAATACACACGTGTGGGGAATAGCCATAGGTTTCTTGAATCTAGTTACATTAACAAGATTATACGGTCGGTTCGCAAGGTTCCACGCTTGTATAAAAGCGGATTTCGAAGTGTTTATGTCGACAGTTGACAGCAGCGTTTATGTATATGACCGATCATAAGTCACCACACCCAGTGACCGGATTGTCGGTTTTTGCATTTTGATAGTTTCTAGTTCGGATGGTTCGCGCGTCGTCGCTTCGGTACGTGATTGTAGTGTATTTGTGTCGTGTTCTCGTGATGTGAGAGTGTAAATGCCTATTGATGTAATTTTAGGAGTGGTGTGCCTCGGTTGATAGGCCTGCCAGAAGGACAGGGCTGCGCGCGCGAGGACGGTCTGCGGCCCTCCGCTCAGAGGAACCATGGAGTGCTGCATGTCAGAAGAAGCCAAAGAACAAAAAAGAATCAATCAGGAAATAGAGAGGCAACTCCGAAAGGACAAACGAGATGCCCGGAGAGAACTCAAATTGCTCCTCCTCGGTGAGTACCTTGTTATCACTCAACTGTAGAATCACCTTCGTCCTGCCTTAGTTGATATGTGACATATCAAATTACAAACCAATAAGATTAGATTGTAATCTAAGTGCCTCAGTTTTTGATATCAATTTGTGTTCTCATAATATTTTCTCAATATCAAAAGGAGTTACTGCAAAGGAAAAGTTACATATGTACACCGAAGTACTTTGCAAAAATATATATTTTAGCTCCATTAATAATAAGTAATCATAATAAATTTACTATTAACCGTAACCTTGATAACGAAATGAGGTTAACGTGGTTCCCATAATATAAAATGTACACTGGGTATATTTGTGCGAAGAATACCAAGAATTTAAACATTGTCTGTCTTTCCTGTCAAAATTTTATCTTACTGATTGATATTGTACATTGTAAATGTTATATACAGCTAAGTTGCAGATAGTGCTTTATTACCTATTCCCACTAAAATCACTATAATGTTTTTGTAACATTTTTTATACTTAACTAATGCCTTGATTGCATGCAATGGCAGAGTAGATTTACGTATTTAACTTCGTAAAAACTCTATGGTTTACACCTACATAATATCTAATGTAGCAAAATATATCTGAAATTGGGTAGAATAGTTATGTTTAAATGCATTCCACTTCTAGTAACTCACTCATAACATAATCATGCTAAAGTAGGTATCAGATTATTGTTATCAGAATTTCACTATCAGCATCTTTCTAGGAGACAAGTCCAATTATTATTTGATTTATTTATTCGGGTCATCCCATTTTGTTAACAAATGCGTGCCGGCAAGGTTTCAGTCCCTGTGGCAGAATACTTTTGTACCCTGGCTGAAAGAGTTCAAAGCAAATCAATTATTATTAAAACTCAGGCATATACCCAAAAAACAAGCAGTAATTTACTGAACTTAATATTTACTTACTGTTATATATTTCAAAACATGTTAAAGTTATCAGACTATATTG
This sequence comes from Anticlea derivata, assembly GCA_947579855.1. NCBI lineage: Eukaryota > Metazoa > Arthropoda > Insecta > Lepidoptera > Geometridae > Anticlea > Anticlea derivata. Next base: position 4,994,364 of record OX388264.1, read on the forward strand.
GGTGAATGTCCAGCCCCCGATGATGCTGGCATACCAATATCACAACAATGGGGTTCATCGAACAATCTTTAAAAGGGGAGATTTTAGGTTGAGGGTTTCTTTCTACCTTTTCATATCCAAAACGTTTTGAATATTCCAAAGATTGTTATAATTATTCTCATTGGTGCATTATCCACAACCACTGCTTGTATAAATGGGGAATGGGGAGCGTATGGTGTCCGAAAAAGTTCCTAATTAATGTTAGTGAAAGAACCAGTGAAGTGATAGGATGACTTCATGTCTTAGAATTATTAGGTTCTAGGTGATGCTGGTTTTCCTACTATGTTATTCTTCACCGCTTTAGACCACTAATTGTAGTTGATGCTCTTGCAACCTGTCACAATCAAGTCAAAACGTGTAAGGTTTGGACGTGCCTCTAGACTACCCTCTTAGGCATCTTCAAGGATCTAATCGCTTAGACATCAGTGAGAATATCTATCAAGCTTGGGGATAACAGCTTCAGTGGAAATTTCAACCGGAGGGGAAAGGAAATTACTTATAATAATTATTTAACCTCGGTGGTGCAGTGGGCGAGTGCCCGTCTGCGGCGCAAGGGGTGCGAGTTCGATTCCCGCTCCGGGACAAATGTTTACATTATCTGCAAATATTGGTTCCGAGTCTGGGTGTTTTGGTAAATAGTACTCGTAGTTTCTGATACCCACGACACGGGGAATCTATGTGTGGGCCGCCGTGGGTCAGGACTAGTATGTTACTGTTGGTTATTTATTTATTATTCATTTGGCGTGATAAAAGCGGAAATGTGAGAAGTCGTCGCAAGAATCGCAAGAGGTGGCGGTGACTTAAGGAGATATGAGCGGTTACGGCAAGTGGCGAGCGTCGTCGCAGCTATTCCTGCCCCACCACCGGTACCGGCTTGCCGCGCACGCCCTGTCACCACCACTCATTTCTGCTCACTTCTGCTCTAGCCAGTACACATCTCCACTCAGCTTGGGTGGATACACCCCAGCTGCGAAGCAGTTCTTCTCTTCCCGCCCATACTGCTTTGGTGGATTCCGGGCCTTACGCTCACACCTTTTCCGAATCAAAATTGATGTACGAACCCACAATCGGAAGGCGAGGTCACTACTAAGACTACCCCAGTGCTCTCAAAAGCCTAATATTGATTCTCTTTTGGATATAATAGAATGTCTAATAGACTGTAGGTATGTCGGCTTCAACTCGGGAGGCCAAGTTCAATTACCTATGGCACTGACACATTTTACACCTACATTCATGAATTTCGTTTGGTGATGTTAGAAACTAATTAGGAACAGTTATTGATCCCACTAGTTATAACTGCTAACACCATTGCCTAATCTTGGTTACATGTTTTTAAACCTCTCTATCTCTTGTTAGGAAAATGGCTAAGAAATTATTCAGTATCAATAAGTGGGAGTGAATACATAACTGCATGGTTGTTGTATTAACAAATTGCGTTTACGCCCTCAATAAAATTGGCATGTACCTATCTACTATATTCTACGTAAAGAACTCTTTTTATTCCAAGTTTTACCAAAATCGGCTATTATACATGCTCACAACCTTTCGCATTTATAATATTAGTAGAATACGGCTTACGACGGAATCTTGTAACCACAGGCTTTGTAAGCCGTGCAGCCGTGCAACAAGTGATTCATTCTGTTCTGCCATTAATAACTTTTAATGCACCCTTTCTCCACATCGGCCCTTGTCTGTGATGAAAATATTCTGGGCGAAATTCTTTGGATTTTTATAATTCAAAAAAATCCCGTAAAGCATCAATCGATGCGAATAATCGAACGAATCAAAATTGAGAATTGAAAATTTCAGTCAAGTTAAAGTTTTTTAGGCTCGTCAAAAGCACGGAAGCGCTGAGTAGTTAATGCCACTAGGTACACCCATCTATTTGGTTACCCTTGTCTTCTTTGCATCATCATTTCAGCCATGCGACGTCCACTGATGAACATAGTCCTCCCCGTAGCAGGATCGTTCGCTCTGGAAATGGCTTCTTTGCCTATGATATAAAACACCTATAGATCCCGGCCTCTATACGTTGTAAAATGTATGGTTCGCAGGCACTGGCGAGTCGGGCAAGTCAACGTTCATCAAGCAGATGAGAATCATCCACGGCTCCGGCTACAGCGACGATGACAAGCGCGGCTTCATCAAGCTCGTCTACCAGAATATCTTTATGGCGATGCAGAGTATGATACGGGCTATGGAACTACTCACTATACAATACGGCAATCCGTCCAATGCTGTAAGTATCTGATTATAGAAATACCCATCTGTAGCACCAACAGTAGTTATTTCAGCGTAGTGTGACTGGTACAGAATCCCTTCCAAAACGTTGACCATGATGAACGTTGCTTTTTGCGTTGAATGATAGGGGACGACATGATAGGAAAAATAAAAGATTATCATCTGTGACCGATTTTGCCTTCCTTGTTGAATTCCTTATTCAGTTAGTCCAAAAACTACCATGACTTATATTATCATTAAGCACTGAGCCAAGATGCGTGATCATCAACTCAGACGTAGGCCAAAAACAGAGCTCGACGGACGTTGAGCGCGTAAGGAGAAGGTCAGTGTTCCGTACGCTGGACCGATTCATCGGCGAGGCACTGTAGGCCATCCGAACATTTTCATTGATAAGGTTTTTTTTTTGCACCGGTTCAACTGATCCCAATCTAGGCATAGCCTAGATGGGATCTGGCTCGACTGATGTTTGCGTTCACTGTCTGTCACTGTTTGGGACCGTAGACTGTAAAACAGCTTGAGGTAACGTTGACAGACGCTAGTATACAATTTAAGTCCCTTGATGTTTCCTGTTAATATTCCTGCTCATCACATACTACAATGTTGCCTCTAAACTTCACCAAAGGGTATGACTAATATATATTCGCGTATATTACAGGAAAAGGCGGAGTTGATATCATCGATCGACTTTGAGAGCGTGACAACGTTCGAGAGCCCGTACGTGGAAGCCATCAAGGGCCTCTGGGCCGATGCTGGGATTCAGGAGTGCTATGATCGCAGACGGGAGTATCAGCTCACTGACTCCGCGAAATAGTAAGTATCAAACAATTTATTGCATACATACTATATTATGGAAGATCTGCCTGCGTCTGTTTTCCCGGAATAGTACAATCTAGGAGTCTTCAAATCTAGAGTGAATAAGTTCTTTGTGGTAAAGCGTGCTTCAACTTAGGCCACATCTCACTTGCAAAAATTAGATGGTGGCCAAACGCCTAACTATCACCAATAAAAAAAAACTGACTAGAATTCATAAAATCAGTCTGAAAAAGAACCTAGAAGAATGAAGATTGGACATAGCAGAAAACATTAAAATCAATAGTCTGACTGTTAGTAGTCCTTATTTTAGTAGAAATCAGGTATCTGTGGTGTTGTCTAGGGTATTAGTCAAAGTCAAGTCCATAATGAAGCACTTTTTGCATGGATAGTGCCTATTGCGGTCACTACACCTATACTGGGTTATTGACCTAACTAGAGTAATCTGGATAAACCCGTCACACAGTGAACGACGTGTGTGTTCCCACTAAACTAAGTACTTAAATATAATGATAAGTTCTTTATTCATGTAAAAAAAAAAGTGGGTATTAATTTAAATTTTTACGAATACCTACTATTCTATAAAACTAAGATTAATATGTAGCTTAGCTATAAATATAATGGCTGGTGCATATTACTCTAGTCTTTATATCGACTAGTGCTAATCCACTTACTTTTTCTTCTATCGAAGAAGAAGAAGCAGAAAATCGACTAGTAAGTCGATCTTCTGCTTCTACTTGACAATCCAGTCCAGTAGGACTGGATTGTTCAATCGTCTTAAATCTATTAGATTGATGTCTATTGGAATGATACTGGAGCAATGCACCTATTTTGACACCACAGTCAGTAACCACCACCACCACAATTGACTATGCCATAGCATAGACAGTTCATTCAGCCCATGGATCTTGGCGAGCGTGAAGTTAGCTGATTAAGCTTCGCTGCGCATCCTAACAGCTAACATCAATTACTATTCGCCCAGACAGTCTGCCGTACTGTAAGAAACCGCAGACGACATTACGCTTCCTCATATTTTCTGGCGACATGCATATAAACATCCGGCTAAGCAATTCTTAATTGTATTAAATAGAGGAATTATTGTAGTTTCTTAATACATACACAGTCACAAAATTGCGGTTACAAAACATTATGTAATAAGTAATTATAGTTATACAAGTTGATTCGTAATAAGTTTTTCATCCCGAAAGAGGCTTCTTCTACACACAATCGGTAATAAAGTTTGTTCTACGACTTTGGAAATGATTATTTTGTATTGATAAATCGCAAAAATCTTTTGTTCTGTGGTCAAATCAGTTCAAACTCCTTTATTCAGCTGTTTTAGGTGTTATATCTTTATGCCGAACTTCTTTTACTTATGAAGATAATGAGAAGAACAAAACAGCACATTTGTACGAGTTAAAAATAAAAATAAAGATGAATATTTTGTTTATTTTTCCAACTAGTAATCATTCTTTTTGTTGATGGCAAACAAGCATACGCCCCACCTGTTGGTAAGCGGTTACCGTAGCCTATGAATGCTCGCAATACCAGAGGCATCACGCACGCGTTGCCGACCCCGAACCACCTCCCCCCCTAAAGAGCTCTGGCAACCTTACTCACCGCAAGAACACAACACTATTTGAAACAAATAATGTTATTTGACTACTATCTTCTGTAAAGCGGGCTGCTCCAATTCAGAACGAGAAAATCTCGCTGTGCCCTACCTCCTCCAACTTCTACTTTCCTGAATAAAGTGGCCTCACACCTGCACATTTAAGACCTTTACGAAGCCACTGACAATGACAGCTACGGCATTGTCAGAGAACCTACTGCTCAAAAAGATTTAGTCCCCCTGAACCATCGACACGATAGAAAAAGTGGACTTCTTCATGTTGATGAATAACACCAAACGTTTAAAGGGATATACCATTTAAGACAATCATTCTTGGCCATAATCAAGTCCATCTTTGGCTGGTTTTCTTTATAAACGATACCTATTACTCTCTCATTTCTGTTATAACCTTAGAACAAAGGTGTATAATCTATAGAATGCACAGTTCAGTTTACTATAAACAAGTTATGATTAGCGATGAAGTAATAAGCATTGTGTCCGTTTTGATTTATACATATCAAACGGTGAGTCACGCGGAAAGCCAGATGTCCACTAAAGCCGGGAAGTCTGTCAAATAAACCAATAGAATCGTGTGAAATTACATCACTCTGTCACGATTTTTATTTGATTTTACGCTTCTCATCCCCGCTGTGGTCGATGATGTATAACAAAAGAGTCCAAACAATGTTTTAAGGGCACGAACACTGTTATTTTACAATTCAAACTCTGTAATCCTAAAGTCACTGCAAATAGGAGAGAAGAAAAATCGATCGGACAACGGGAACTGCGTCAGTATCTTGCAAGATCTTGAAGAGACAAACTAGTATACATGACTTGTAAAAATATTATGATTAAATGATTGACGACATTTCAAATTCACTCCCTCCTGAAATCGCGTGATACCGAATAACAGAACCTGACGTACACGAAAGGAG